>JAJEOX010000225.1:0-4800000 GCA_020740385.1 Mylabris phalerata | reverse complement strand
TTTGCCCCTGGAGCTCAAACTCTAGCCGACCTTGTCTGAAACTGTAAAAACCTGCCCTAAATTTTAATGATCCTGTGCGCTGGAGAGTCGGCAGAATCGAAGATTTGGCGAAAGTCGGTTAAGCGGCCCATCTCGAAATGGTCAGACTATACTTGAATAATGTTGAATTGAATTGGTGAATATATCCGCCATTTTGTCGACGATATGTTCATTCTATTATCATAATAAATAAATAAATATTTATACGCCTGTAAAGTTTACACTTGGCTAGATTCGAGCACATAATCATAAGAAAAGAATCAGGAGGTCATTAGAATTTCTTTTATTATAATGTCGTTGTTAATTAATTCCTACTACTATCATTATTTCAAATCAGAATTCTTTATTGTCCCGCTCAATTAACATTATTTACATAAATAATAATACGTACAACTACAACAATTAATTGTAGATTCAAATACAATTTATTGTCAATTAACGACAAATAAATTTTCCAAATTGTTGATAATATTCGAGAACATTTGATATAATTTTAGTTAATTGTTTTGAAAATTGGGGATAATTTTAAAGCGTGTGAGAACAACATCATTGTTGATATCGTGTCGATATTAGCTTGAAATTGAATTAAATATAGTTGAGCACCTTTCATGTGGTATATTTACGAAATTACCGAGATATTATTACAAATAAATAGTAGACTACTGATTGGACTATAATTAAATTTATACAACAGCAGCAACGTTGAACAGATGCCGCCGCGTTATAAACGACTCCATCCTCCATAATCCCTATTTAATCTCAGTTATTTCACTTTTCTCCGCTACCAATACCATTTAACCTGTAATTAACACGAATGGGAAAAACTTAGTCTTCTCTATATTTAACACCATATGACTTGGTAGTATTTTTTACCTATACGGACCTATTCAAACAAACCAAATCGATAATGTAAACACCGAAAACTTTAAGTTTTTTCCATCATCATTACTATTATTATGAGCTTTTTGTCGGGTTTATAACAATAAAGGGGAAACGGTTTTTTCGTGGAGTAAAAGGCCACGTAAATAGTTCTCGCCCTCGGAAACTTGACCGTTCTCTCCGACTCCAATTCTAGTCTACGAAATAATTAATTGCTCGTCATTTGATTGAAAACCGGCAATGAAATTATAGGACTCCAATAATCAACTCGATCAATATAAATATTACTGTATTTAACAGAAAAAACGTCAATACACTAAATTATAATTGAGTCTTATTTTCGCACGGTATGAATGGTGAAAACGTTTAAAGCTTTTTGTGTTGAACCTATCATTTCGGCCACACGCACTTGAAAAAAATTGTTGTGTGTGTGTGTTGTTTGATATATTTATAATATAAAAATATAGATGTGTATTTTGTGAATAAACACGAAATACGGAAAGGACCAATTTTCGATGTATTTACTTTGTAACAATTTTCTTTAAACTGTTTTGAATGGATAGGTGGTAATGTACGGCCCCTTCCGGAATCGGCCCTATTGTCGCTTTTTCAGCCGTAATCCAATTCAAAATGAAGGAAAAAACGTAAACGTGGTGCTGTAATGAATGTGCTGAAAATCGGCCGATTTCGAGCTTTAAAGCACCTCTGAAATGCGTTTGTGCAACTTGTAACTTGGAGATGCTTCTTATTATTAGGCTTAAGTTTCTTAAGCTTTTCGAATTTGACTGTAAAATTGCCCTTTAAATTTCGCGGTTTCCTTCTAAATTTGGGAGTGTTCAAGCTTTAAGCTTTAGCCTTCATTGGAAGTCTAAATAGTTTGAGTTTGAGGAGATTGAAAATTTTCCACTCAAGCTTTTCGAATTTAACTGTAAAATTGCTCGTTAAGTTTCGCGGTTTTCATCTAAATTTGTGAATGCTCAAGCTTTAAATGGTAGTCTTTATTGGAAGCCTAGATTTTAGAAGTTCAAAATTTTTGCCTCAACTCTCCGAGTTGCATAACAGGAGTGATCGAGCTTTACGATTTGTTCCTGTAATTACCGGAAAATCTGCGCTTTATCGGTTGAAAAATAATGTTTTTCCCACAATTCCAGGCTACTGGAATAATAACAAGCTCGATATTGATGTTTCTTTACGATTTGGCTACAAAAAATCTCAATATTTTATGTATTTTCCACTGTTTTAATGACATTTGATGGAGTAGTTGTAAATCGAATGCAGTCACGATAGGTTTTTGTTGTTAATTACACAGACAAGGCGGCTTATAATGATGATTACAATATGCAGATTGTCGTAATGGTATTTGTAATTACAGATAAAATTACAACATACATACAAACGAGAACAAGGCATATAGGAGAGGGAAAAAGAACGACATAAATTAATATTTATATATGTTTGAAATTGTCCTTTAGATATGTATTTGTGTGACTACATACGTAAGTATTACAATAATAATAGTGTTATTTTAATTGCTTTATTATTAATATTTACGAATATTGTTTTTTAAAGCAGGTTGTAACTACAATCGTACAGATATCGACATGGAAAAAACAACAAAATCAATTTTCCAGAATTGTAGTTTTTATCCGAATAACCGCTCTTTATTATCGACAGACAAGTTTAAATCGGTAAGGGTTATAATTACAGACCACTTACATTTTTTATATTTAATACAACCCTAGAATTAACAAAAATATATCCGTTTATTGTTATAAATTTTCCTTTGTTATTGATAACAATACAAAATTATCATTAATATACCCAATTATTTGATATTTTTTCGTTGGAAATTGCTCATTTAATTGCACACATTCATTTTTAATATAACAGAATTTTCGTTGGAATTACTCGATATTAATTAAGACGCCCGATCGATTTGATTGATGAAGACGGTAAAAAACAACAGCCATGTTCAACTCCGGTATGCTTTGCACGATATAATTGAATAATTTATGGGAAATTTACCATTGACTACGTGGAGTTTTATTCGGAATTATTATATTCAATTAAATTACTGTCAACTCTGGAGCTTTAGACTAATTATAGAACTTGATCAATATCATTGGACAATTAGTTCAATTATTAATAATTAAATTCTATAGTTTACAATTTTTTCAACAAACTTTATAACGATTTTACAAATTGATGAAGTTTAACAGAAAACTAGAATTGTCAATAATTGAATAATTTTCTATACGCTTTGTCTCATAAATATCTAAAAGTAATAGACAACAGACTTATAGTTTAACTGACTAACGGATAGAAAATAAGCATAAGCTATAATTTAAACGAATTTCTGCTTAGTCGTCAATTCTGTACGTACTGACGATACATAATTTTCTCGTTTATGCATATGAGATGTCCAATTAGTTGATTAAATTTTCATTACCCAGATAAACGCTCTTTAACTCGAGCTTTCCTGTTCAATTATAAAATGATGAATTATTAAATGGCCTCGATTTAAATGTTCCTGTGGGGTGCTGTAGAGCGAATTCTGGTGATAGTAGACGGCTTGACGAGTAGGGAAACTGTAGTCGTTATGATAAATTCATGGAAATAATCGAAATATTAACAACCACCATTCTAGTAGCAGAAGAATTCAAATAAATTATTGTTGTTCTCTCAGAATTTGTTGAATTTGTTGATGTAGGTACCCCTATTTGTGTAAGAATTCCACCCCTACAAATATACGATGAGACTATGTTGAAATTCATGTTTATTCGTTGTACTTATATGAAAAGAAGTCATAGTTCGCATGTTAAATTTTCATGTTTCGTTTTACTAGACACTTTAATTAATGCAGTGTTCATATTTTAAAGTCAATATACTTTACACAGAACAACCTACCACTTTGGCATTTATTTTAGACAATTTCCATTTTCATATTAAAAAGATTGAACATACAGTTCAAAACGTACGATTCACAATTATTTCTAATTATTCAGCCATCCATGGCACGTTAATTATTGTTGAAATTTCCTCTTTATATGAAACACTTACAAGAATTATTGGAGTATATAATGAAAAAAAAAAGAAATGTACTTGTATAAATATGTAAATCATGTGAAATAAGCTTATCGGGTGGTGCGCCAGCTCGCTAGTTTTGCCTATACGTTAGCTGGTAAGTGCACGCACACGACATTAACCCCGATTTATATTGTTATGTAAATTTGCTCCCTCTTATCGCTTTTCAGTTATTCAAATTTTTGAAATAATGTTACTGCAGCCGTTTACGTGCCATTATGATATATTGTGCGCAGCCATATTGGATTTTACGATAAGTTTGACCCCTTACACCAACGATAGGATTAGTCAGGGGCGAGGCGGCACAAAACCAGAGGACCACTCACTCAGAGAATGGGCCCTGATACATTCGAATCGTGTTACGGAATTGGTAGATTCAAGGCAAAATGACCAAAATTTGGGCTAGAAAGGTGAAGGACCACTGAATTATAGAGGTATTCAATTAGCAAAATTGACAGAAACAAGGAAATATCCATATTTTGGAATAAAAGCAGATTTAAAATGCACGAAAGGTACTCGACACAGCTGATTAGTGTTACAAAATTGGAATTCGGGGAAGAATAACCAAAATTTTGGGCTACCAGCAGAAAGGTGAAGCTCTATTGATTTGGACACAATCATCAAAATTGAACAGTAGGTTCAAAGCAGTAGAAAGGCGGAAGATCATTAAATTACAATCTCCGAGGGATTTAATGATTTGTACATAATTTGCAGACATGAGGCTAAATAACAAGAATTTTCTGCTAATAACAAGAGAAATGGGAATAATTTAAAAAGACCTCAGAATTGAAGAATAGTCTTAGAGACATTTAATTTGTGGATCCAAATTCATAGATATAAAGAAAAATAACCAAAATTTTAGTCTAAAAACAGGTTAAATTGAGGATTTGAAATTGATTGAAAACGTAAACTGTGATTTTTGATGAAGAGCATCGATTTGGGAACAAGAAAGGACGAACTTTACACCTCATTTATTTTTGCTCTGATTTAAAACTGAGCGAGTCTCCGATTTAAGTAGTGATAAAATTGACAGACACGAAAAAGTCACCAAAATTTTGGGCTAACAGCTGGTTAAATGGGGGAGAATTTAAAACTTGAAATTGATTGACGCCAATGTTGTGATTTTTGATAAAGAGTATCGATTTAGGAACAAGAAAGGACGAACTTCACGCCTCATTTATTCTGCTTTGAATTTAGTGAGTTTGCACGAAAAAAAAAACACGAAACTCAGTAGACCAAATATCGTTTGAGATCTGGGATCTAAGGGCCAAATTTAGGGGGATTCTCTCAATTTTGGCCCTTATTCAGTCTTGAAATTAGCAAGAATCCAATTTGGTGTATAAAATGATTTATTACAATAAAACACCGGAGTGGAAACGCTGAACTGTTAGAGTGTTGTCTTTCAAACAGGTAGGATAAGTGGGCTTGTTCAAGTAGTTGGACAGTGGCTTCTTCAAACACACACTCTATCGAATTTCACACAATTATCACCTTTAAACAACTAATAATATAGAGGTGAATATTGTTGGAAAAATAATATTATTGATAATTTCAGGTGTATAAATCTTTGTACCACTGATACTTAACACTTTACTGATACCTTAACATTTAAGTTATAATGCCTATAGTCTATTTATACTGTACTATGGGTGGAAAATAAAAGAAAAACAAGTTGAAAAAAGATAAATATGGTTTGATTTCCACATAAAAGTGATATAAAAGTTGACTACGATCGTCGATATAATTATAAATTAGTTTCAAAGAACTTGCCACTAATTTGCTGTCAAAATAGTCTTTTATATTTACGACTATCATCCGTATGGTAATTAATTAAATCAAAAAAACGAAGAAAAAACGATTCGAAAATGGAACAAATTTGTTGAATTAGACCAATTTCATCGATTAATTTATCAAATCGAAACCAATAATTGCATAATTTGGAAATTCCTCCAAAATTTATTTGTTTATTTACGAAAATCCACCATGAGGAAAACATTTCGTTATTTATTAACTGCTAACGGTTTGTATTTTATTGAAATTTTACCATGATGATGATGATGGATATAATTATAGTAATGGAATATGGAAAAACGACGACTCTAAATTAAATACGTCCTCACATAAGGCTACTTTAAAAACACTTAAGTCTACATCAGACTCAAAACAAGTTGGGCGTTTAAACGTCGCTATACATAAAACAGTGATGAGGCTCTAAAACAAACATTTCATTTAAAATAATAATAATAATAATAATAATAATAATAACAATAATAATACAATTAAATCTAATAGAAACAAGAAAAACAGAACATCAGGTGGCCGATAATTGTAAGTTATTACAGAGTCATTATAAAATTATTAAACCGAAAAAACTGAAATTTTCAGAGAGATTTGTTATTAATTTGAATTGAGTAGAAGACATTTTTTTAATGAATTTAACTCAATTATGGCATAAGATTTGGAATATTAATCAATGGTGGTTTAATTACTGGGATAGTGGCCAAATTTTGGACTCTATTTTAGACTAGTACGTTGTATACCTGCAGGTGTAAATCACGTTGTTGATTTTGTAGTCTCAGATCAGTTCATATTTTACTTTTCGAGTGTCCGAACAAATCTACGACATTACACACTGAGAGGGCTGTTACTAGTATTCAGGTGATGCAGACTCAATTATTTTTAATATTCATTTACTGAGATGTTCGACAAAAATTTTGCCTAACAATTAAGCCGAGCAAAATAGCCCAGTTTGCTAATTTTTGATCGATTTTGAGCTAATCAAGGCTCAAGAAAAGTTATATGGGGTTACTGATAGCGAATTTTGCAAACGAATTATCATAAAAAATCTATTTGAACATTTTCTGTTTGTTTTTGGAGGTAGATTTTCCATCATTTGAGTGATAATTTTTATAATGGAATAATCTGGTTCATTTTATTGGAATTTTTGAGCTAGGGGGCAATCTAATCAAACTTAGTTTTTCGAGCTAGGTGGCAAAATTAAGGTTTTTTGTTCTGTTTTTGCACTAAAAATGGAATTTTTGGAAAATTTGCCGAAATTAACCAAAAGAGTCAGATTTTATTTTAATTTTCCGGCTAAATTCCAGTTTTTTTTAACTGAAAATTCGACTAAAAGGAATTAGCCAATAGAAATAAAGCAAATCTTAAAATTGTACCTAAGGGTGATATTCACTAAGCTAGATTGGTGATTTTAAATCAAGTTTAAGATTGAACTCGGGTTAAAAGTGCTACTTTTCTCAAAATTTTGATTATAAAAATTTAAAGTGCTGCTTTATTTTAAAAAGTAAAACAAAATTCCTTGTTAAAATCCCGAAATTTAGACTACCTGTGTAAAATTTTGTGTTTTTTTAAATGTTTTTTCTCAGATTTTGATTCCAAGTACATAAAGAAGTGAAAGACTTTCAAAATTTAGCAAGTGTTGATTTTTTGGAAAATTTTCGTTAGAATCGAATAACGCAAAACGCCTCAATAGAAGGTGATTTTTTCGATATAAAAATCTTGAAATTCTAAAATAAGATCACAATTTTTAAAAATTTTGCCTCCAAAGTTAGCCCAAGTCTCCCAAAATTAACAATCTACTGAATGGTAAGAAGTTGATGTTTTATCTTGTGCTTGTCACGTGTATGGTCCGCCTTAAATGGCGTTCAATTACAGGAAGTCTCATTGTCTAGTTACAACAGATAACAATCGATTTCTCCTCAAACAAAATGGATGAAAGCTCTAACAATTCTCATTGTATTAGAAAAAGAAAAAATTCCCATTTCAATCAATTCTACCAATCTTTATCGATATTTGTTCGCTTTAAATTTGCCGACTAGTCGTCATCCATCTATTCCACGATCGTATTATTTGATTCCATACATCTTTCTACGTATATGTCGGCATTATAAACAAATCCACAACAACACCTCTGCATACACTGGATTTTATAAAACAACCCGTCCTTATCGCTGTCTCACGAACAACATAAAGAATCACCTTTAGTAATAACAACAACAACAGCAACAAAGATGAAATAGTTGCCGATAATAGAGTAGAAAAGAGACAGCGAAACGGCAAAATGCGTTATTTACGTCTCAATTTGGCGATAATGAGCCCAAGAAGAAGTAGAAGTTGTATGTAGCAGTCGTGGAGATGTAGATGATGCTCTTGTTGTTTATTGTTATGAATATATGGGGGACAGAGATAGACGATGAATGAGGCGTATGAGTAAGGTTTTGATACATAATATAAGCCCCGCCTATGTACCGAACCATTGGTGTGCGAGGGGCGTTGCCACTGGGCATGAACATTCTACGATTGCGACTGACCAATCTTAAGTCAGATTGATTTATGATTTCTTCCTTTTTGCTCCTTGTCTCGCTCATTAATTCGTACAAGTAGATTTGATTTTTGTTTTATCGGGATTAATTTCAATGTGCGAATAAATCAGCGACGTGATTAATGTTAGAATATCGATTTCAATAATTTAATCAAATGTGATTTTATTCGAGTCATTATTTTATCGAGTTCGAATAAAATTCCGTCATTAAATCATCGTGTCGTTTGTTTTAATTGTTATTTTGTTAAACGTTCAGAAGCTGAAACAATTCTTCATTATCATCAAGCAAGATCGCTCATCGGGCATCGCTCCTGTTCTTTCAACTTGTATCGCCCCCAGCACCTTTTATTATTATTATTTGTTCTATTATTGCATCTTTGTTTATTGTTGGTTGTTTAAATAGTTCTGTTTCGGTTTAATACGATTTGTGTATTGTTGAAGTGACGCCGGTATTCGAGACGAAGAAGCTGAAAGGTAAGCAAAAGCAGTGGGCAGAGCACTGAGGAGGGCTCAAGCCTACCTATCGTGTGAGCACAAGTAGCCAACCGAGCTCGAGGTAGCGCCGCTTACCTGCCAGGTAGCTATAGCGCAGTCATTCAGTGTCGTGCCTGCAACCGATGAGCATTCGATCCGTCATCATCATCACCACCATCATCACTACCACCATCAATAACGTGTCTATAAAAATCTAAAAAAAATCGCGAATTAAAAAAATTGTGTTGATTACAATTTGAAAATAAATTAGTGCGATTGATGCTGGACGAACAAATGAACAATTCGTGTGATAATCCAAAATGTTGATATCGAACGGAACGACGATAGGGAACGGAAACGATTTCAGCAACGTGCCAGGACTTTCCGGGTGCTGTCCGGTCGCTCCTGCGGCCAGGTCGGCCATTGTCAATTGGAAAATGGATTCGGTCGGTCTGCCGGCGCCAAATACAGCACCCAATGTCTTATCAACAGCACTGCCGTTATCGCCCACAGGTCAGATACATCAAAAACCAACCGATTTTAGCACTAGTCACGATAATTATCGATAAAAATCCGGATATAGAAAAGGAAAAGCACAATTTGTTTGTTGGATCGGTGAAAGCCGTCGCTTTCAGCTAGTTAAACTCACCAATAATCGTTTTAATGATTCAACCAGAATCAAAATAGAGAAAAATCGTTTTCTAAGCGGTAAAATTTTTCGTAAAATTAATTAGAATAGTTTCGTGACTGTTTAACCTTGGTAGCCGTTTTTTCCTCTCCTAATAATTATTTCAACAAGAAAACACAACAATTATTGAATTATTTTATCTGTCATTCAGACAAAATATTTAGATTTTCTATATCTTGGAATCAGATCAAATCCACATAAATAAACATTAATGTCAAACCTAATTAATATTAATTAATTCGTGATATATAACTTGCTCCAATATTCTACTTTATTGGTAGGTATGTTTAAATATTCGATTTTATAGTAATTTACAATAATTAAATAATTAATTTCATTAGCTACGCTCGCACCTTGTAGTAATTCGAAAATTCCTGGCTCCTGTCAAAAAAAATCTTAATTAAATGCTAGTTAGCTCAATTATAAAATCAAATTTCAATTAAACGTGAATCGATCAATTTCCAAGCATAGAAACCCGAAGAAATTCGGCCGACATTAATCTTTAACACTTAATTTAAACAAATCGTAACATATTCCGATTTTCGTCGAACTCTACACAACGATTCTCAACAAAGCGCCACAAAGACACAATTAACCCGAATTATAATTAAAATATTCAATATTTCATCAAATAAGTCAAACTTGACAATTATCGAAATTAATTTTAAAACGATAAGCCTTCAAATCGCTCTAATTGCAAATTTACTAATCGAAATTTACAAGCTGAGTCACAACATTGGACAATTTGGAGGCTTCTACTCGACGAAGAGTTTAAAAAATTGCACATTCACCCGTAATTTCCACAAATTCGTACATTTTGGGGTTTCCCGGTTATTAAACTAAATAATTGATGAGTTTGTTCGATTTTCCACAAAATCGTCGTAATTATTCCCATAAATCACCAATCGATAGCAAATTTACAAAATAATCCATGAAATTCACATTAATATTGGTAGTTTCTCGTCTAGATAACAATTTAAACGTTAAATTATCGTTGATATTGACGAAATTATAGCTAATAAATGTTTTAAGCTAGTTTTGTTATATTCATATAAAATACAGTAAAGTATACTTAAAGGAGGCATCAATAACCCATTTAAATATTCATTGTGGGAAGGATAGCATGTAGGCAGAACCAATAGGCACCTATATTAGAATTTTATTTGTAATTATCTTGTAAAATAAATGGTTAATAAAATGATACAAGTTTGAAATTGAATGAGGGAGAAGTTGATGGAAAAAACGTTGGTCTCGAATTTAGACAACGAACGAATTAGACGAGTTTTATTAGAGACATTCCTATTTGTTATATGTTTATTATTACCATTATCTCTATTATTATTATTATTGCCACTACTAGTAGTGCCATAGTTGGTGTGTTATTTAATTTAATCGATCGGTCTACACCACGTTAATAAATTGATTTTATTTATTGATCTTTGATAATTTGTTGATCGTAAATTATGGAACGTTATTATCATTACAATTGGATTTTCTCGACTTGAAATTCTTGTAATATTTGTGGGGAAAAAAGCAAGGATTGGTTGCATTATTTATTTGTTGCGATTTTTACCCTTTCGTCATTTCTTATATTCAAGCCTTGTGACAGTACATAAGTTAATATTAATCTTTATTTATGTTGCTCTAAGCAGTAGCAACAAGTTTAAATCAACAAAATAGCACACATTATAACAAATCAATCGATCAACGATAAATTTCTATATAGGCAACTTATAAATAATATTAATAATGATGGTAATAGAGCGCTAGAAGCCGAGCTACTGTTCTCCCTTTGTTTATTTTTTGTGTTATGATTTTTATAATAAAAACCCGATTTTTTCCGTCTTCTTCTTATTCTTCTTCAAAAGTAATTCGAAACTATATCGACATATCTGGTTACATATTAACATCTTGGACACGAACGAGCCATCAAAAATTAGGCCGTGGAACAGCAGTTGACAAGAGTTTTTCTTTGAAAATCGTCCAAAACAAAAACACAAAATCAATCACATCTTTATAAGGCCAAACAATTTGTCGTGACATCTCTCCATAGATTGTTTCGTTTTGTTGTGTTGTCTCTTTTCTGATTTTTACTTTTATTTTTGTTATTTCGAACAGAAGCATTCGCTCTTTCTATTCACGACATTTTGATTATGACAGTTTTTCAACGCATACCAAATACAAATATTGTTAATTGATAGCAATTATCAAGATTTACAGGTTTCGCTAAGTACAGCCGATATATACGAACCAAGTAGAGCCGATATAAATATTAATTATGACAATTGATGAGGCTGGGCTGGTTTTCTTTATTTGTACGTAAATTGTAAAAAATTGCAAACGTTTCGTTATATAAAAGTGATTTTTACAAAGAAACGTTCGCAAAGAAATTGATTTCTAATAGATTTGTATGTATCGAACGTTTGGAATTTATTTAATAAAAACTTGCAAGTCTCTTATAATTTATTGCTGTTCAATCAAGGATTGTTTTGTTATTTGAAACTTAAGCGACCTTTACATAATTCACAACAATGACCATATTTGTGCTAATTATGTTCACAGGTATGTTGAATAACGGGCAAATGTCCAGGGGGAACATCAACAATTAAGTTATCTACCTCTGTATTGACTCAATCGTTCAAAATATGCCAACATAAACTTCCCTAGAAACTGAATCTAATTTAGAATTCTATCCAATTAACGCTTGAAAACCGAAAAACTGAATTATCCCAAATAGAACAAAATAAAATACGAGTTAGAGTTGAATGTTTTAATCGATGCGCAACAAAGTTCATTGCCAATCTGAAGGCAACTTTATCCATTTTAGGCTAATTCAAGGCAATATTTGTCGTTTTTGATAAATAATCGTACGTTCGACTAAATCTATGGGAAATTTTGCAACTACGAAGACTTCTTTGGGGCTCAGAGCCGGCTCGTGGGGTGGTTACTTAAAGCGGCATGTTTGGGAGAAAGCCATTTTTAGTGTGATAATAAAAAAATTGAGTAGCCGATTTTTTTTTCAATTGCTAACATAATTTATAATCTGGATGAACATTGAAGACTTATTAATCAAAAGTTGCTTTCAAATTCACTAAAATAGTCGAATAATTCAAAATCTAGTCTTAAATTCGAAAATTTCGCTCAAAAAGTGATAATTTTATTGTTAAATTTAACCAAAATTGTTCCGTTTGCAACATTTTTACAACTGGCAGTTATTGATGAAAATGTTTCATCAAAAAGTATCAAAATCTGGATCCAAAACTCGACAATTCCGCTTAAAAGAAGTGTGAATGGTTCAAATTAATGAAAATCAAGATTTATATTTGAAAAGGTCGCTCTAAAAGCAGCTTAAACTGTTTAAATAATAATTTGTATCGATAGTTAAATAGCAAAATTCGATAAAAATTGGCAATTTAAGTTGCAAATGATGCAGGATTTTCACATAATAAGAAAAGTTTAAAGATGTGCCAAATTTCGAACATTTTATCCAAAATTGTCTACATTTTCAAGGCTGGAGCAATAGAAAATGCCGCCTGAGGTGAGATTTTGCATGTTAATTTGCCAATTTCTATCGAATTCTGCAATCCAACTGCCGAAAACATTATAATTTAACAATTTGGGCTGCTTTAGAGGGAGCTTTTTGTGTGTAAATAGATATTTTGCTCATTTTTCGAGGAGAATTTTAGAATTTTAGAGTCCAAATTTAGAAATATTCTCCTGAGACGCACTTCAGTTTTTCAAATAAATTTTGTCGCGTCATTGTAACGAAGTTTTAGTCAAATTTGAAGGTAAAACCTGGAGTTCCAGTTAATTTTTTAGGAAAATTTCGAAATAGTCATCTATTTTAGCAGCTTTTGGACAATTAGTCTTCAATGTTTACCCTCATTTGAGCAAGTTTTGGACAGATTTAGAGACGCTTTTGTTGTTATACTAGAAGTGCCGCCTGAGGCAATAGTCTCGCCGTCTAACGCCACGAGACGTTTTAATAGAGTTCCAAATAGCACTTGAGTAGGTGCAAAATGGGTATTATTGCAATTGCATTACATTTCCAATTTTAAATATCAATTAAAGTAAAATACCGCACCTATTATCGTTTACAATTAAGGCTTATTTAATTGAATAAATCCAGAAAACAGGTGTACTCCGGTGCTTGCCTTCCAGTATTTAAAAATATGCAAAGGTTCGGTCTTAACAAGGTATAATGAATACGATAACAAATTAAAAACACACACATACAAGCGACATGTGTTTGTTGTTGCTTTAAACAAGACGTTTTCAACAGATTTGATTAGGGGCCCACGAACATCGGCAGTAGTCAACACAGATGGTAGCCGTAATGAAATTTAAATTTATTTCTCTCTGTATGTGTGTATTGTCGACATAAATTGTTTCTTTTATGCCCCGTCTTTTTGTTGTTGTCGAACCGTAATTATATTGAGTTATTTGTGCATTACAGTGGCATCATCGCCGACGATAACAAGTGCGGCCGGGACGACGTCGGGCGCTTCGTCCACCGTTCCATCGTCACTAGCACCGGCCGCTTTACGCGAACTGTACGGCAATACAGCAGCACCAGGACATCCTCTAGCCTCGCTGGTATCCCAACAGAGATTCTTGGAATTGTCGCGATTCGGCTTGCGACATTACGATTTAGCACAACATATGCTGACGCAGCAGGGTGCTGTAACGAAGCTTTTAGGTGAGTTTGTTTTTAGAAAATAAAATTGAAATAAAAGTAGTCTTAGATAGTTATCTTGAAATTGGATAGAAGCATTTTTTCTCTATAATGGCGTCAAATAGAAACGATCATCATTATCATCATCACGTTGCAAGACTAGATCCTGCGGTTATCCTTCTACGGCTTCGTTTATATAGCCGCAACCGAAACTATGTTGGATGTCTAATAAAGGAGTTTTCGTTCGCATGAATAGTTGTTGGATAATAGCCGCCGTCACAATTACAACAAATAATTGCCAGCGTGTAAAAGGCAAGCACTCACACATGTCTGTCTGTTTTATTATTATTATGATGGGCGAAATTGGCTGAATGTCGATGTGTGTACTTGTATTGAGTCAAAGAGAAGGACCATAGGGGAAGCGAGTCATGCTCCATTCAAACAATTGCATGCCATACTAACTAAAACATGAACATTATAATTTGTCGGATTTTCGATCAAATGAATAATACGAAAAGAAATTTAAAGGGAAATTCCATTTTGTTAGCGAGTAATCGTCACCCTAATGCCTATAATGATTGCGTCCAACCAATAGAATTATTCCTTCTAAGCAGGAAGTGCACAACCATGAACAACACAACTAGTCCTCCCACCTAACCCTAAACAAAAGAAACAAATACAACCCAAATGGCCATGTTTTATTATTATTTCGATGATAATAATAATGTCGTGACTGTATTCTATACAGGGACAAATTTTTTATCAGTAATTTAATCATTTATTGTATTGTCGAGAGATGACATCGAACACTAATAAAACTGCAACGAACACATGCTTTTAATGCATGCAATTGTGGTTGCAATTCGTAGAATTTCCATGCTATTGACACTGTCTTCCATTAATTACAAGGGATGATTGTTGTAATTATAGGAATTATGACACATACAAAGATGCAAATCGACGTTTTCCTGTCACTATCCACTATCTAACAGTGCAATCGCGAATCACAAATTGCACGCATGGCGCTATTCATTCCGCTTTCGGCGAAAAATCTGCCTTTTTTTCCGGTAAAATTTCTGAACTTTTCTATTTTGGAAACGCAGAGCGTTGAATTCCGTCAAGCGTGAATCGAGCGGATTGCTGCAGCGCGGTGAGCAATTCTTAACGCATTTTTTCGATCAATTCGTCCGATTTTTTCGTTGGGCGATTCTTTCAAATCCGGCAGAATTGACGATTATTGTGCGATTGTTTTGAAGAAAGTTTCTATGTGTGAAAGAAAGAGAAACTGTTGAGAATTATGCACCGTTTATGCTGTTACAGTAGCTGAGAAATCTGCATAGAATGCCGTTGTAATCGGCGATTTGTCGATCTAGACTACTTAATAATTTCCGTTCACAAATAAAGTACAATTCCAAACGGATTTATTGGGTGAATATTTTACAAATCTACAATAAATACGGTAGAAACTGCAGCATAATTGATAGAAAAAAACTGGGTAGTCGGATGTAATTAGAAGTTTTTCGATAATTAAATTTCATTTATTTATTTAATAGTGGAAGGTAATTCTTGATATGATGGCATGTTGGTTAAATTCCAAAATTAATAACTAGAAGGAAAATTATTAGTTTTCGAACAGATATCGTGCAGTCGCTTCTAGTTCACAAATAAATAATGAAATAGTAACAATAACAACAATAACAATAATAAAATTACAAATCAAAAGCACCAAATTTTTCAACAATTATTCTAAAATTATCCCAACTATATTGTGAATAAATAGTTGGGGAATATCAGGAAGTTGGAAATTTACCATAATTAAACGTACTTCTCTCGGTTGTTCGCAATCAATACGTTCTGTTGGTTTTCATTTGGAAAATTGCAATAACTGCCATAGAGAATAATTGGCAGTTTGCGTCTTGTGATTGTCGGAGAAGCGCGTCATGGTTTGCTTTCAAACAAACGACGGAAGGCCAGTTAGTTAAACGAACAAACGGATTAAACGCTATGTATAGCCTGTTATTATTTATAATATTTCATATCCCTTCTTCTTATTGTTTCGATATATTTCCCAGATAATTTATTTGTATTATTGCAAAAGTTGCGATTTATTTATTTATACTTTTAATCGGTGGAAAAATTTCGGGAGCTACTTGTCGACCAATTAACACACGTCGTCTGAAAATCTGGCTGTGTAGATTATAATTAAGTGAAGTTGAATGGTATTTTTATAAATGTTTCGGCACTGTTTATTAGCATATCAGATGGGAGAAAAGAGGATAACAGAGATATAGATCGCCTTTGAACAGTTGGAGTATAGTTACTTGTTCTCTTTTATATTTATATATAGCGATCAAGACACATTATTATAATATAAAAACAACAATAACAACAACTGGACGTCGTATTGTTATCGGTTAGGGCGAAAACGACACTATAAATTTGAGCTTAATTGTTGCTGAAAACCGACCACGATTTATTACAACTCGACTCTATATTATTTATAACCATAATTCGTAATAAATGATAGGATTCCCGACGTAATCCACAGATTTGTTATAGATTTTAATTACACACATCGCCGACTCGATTAAGATCTTCAACAGTCCTTTTTCTGTATTGGTGTGTATGTATAAACGATATTTTTTCTATACCAACACACAAATGCTAAAAAAACGCTTCCGATTAATATCGGGCGCAGAACTGAAACTTTCAGGCGCCCCATATCTTCAACCAAATTACACTCGAACTATAATCTTCAACATAAATTTTGCCGAATATTACAAAATTTTGATTAAAATTGTCCTTTGTATCGTTTTTCAAAAGAAGCTATTTGTATTAGCGACATTTGTGCAATTTTTGGAATATTTTGTATAGAACCACATATTTTAATCAATAATCGCCAAAATAGATGAAGAATTGCTTCAAAATATTCACGATTACTTCAAAATATTGCAACACAGCAGCATAAGAATGGAACATCAAATTTGGGGTTATAAGATTAGAAAATTTAGATACCAATAGTTGGGGGATTTCGTTAGCAACTCATTTTGTTGAAAGGTTAATTTTTATTGCCAAATACTGAATCGAATTCTCTAAATTTCTCTTCGAAGAACTTTTGAGGTTTTCAATTTTTGCTCTAAAAGATTTTTTTAATAACTCTTCAATGAAATATTTCTATTCAGCTATTTAGTAATTCAAAATACTTGAAAAATTGTCCAAAAATACACTCATAAAATAATTAAGGTTGGAAATTTATATAAAAATAGACAGCATGGACATTTATATTCACGAAATTCACGTATATGGGCACAAAATAAATGATTTTCTGACTAACCAGAGGCTAGCTAAATTGTAGCGTCGCCAAATCCGGATTTCTTACAAATTGACAACAGAGAAGCTCCTGAAGGAGCAAAATTTATTGCTAAGTTAATTGTGTTCTTTTTTGAATGAAAATTCGAATAATGTGAGAAAAATTTAGTTGAAATTTTAAAATTGCAGAAACTGAGTCACAAATTTGGTTTAATTTCAGAAAATAACAAAAATAATTTATATTTTCTCGTATTCAAACTTTCTGAAGAATTTAAAAATTTAGATCCTAATAGTGTTTATAGACATACGATCAATAAAATAATAAAGAATATTGAAAAAGCACAGAATAAGGGAGCGTGGCAAAATTTCAAAATGTTGCCACTTATTCTAATGATTTTTTCTCAGGTTTGATGGTTTTTTGTAGCTTGAGGGAACTCTTGAAGTTCAAAACTATAATTTTAGTCATAATCAGAATATCAAACAACTACAAAGCAAATTTGGCACAAATTCAGTTCAAATTTCAGCGACTTCCGAATTATAACCCCTCAAAATATAATTTTAATCCGAATGTTAAAAAATTCAGAAAAACCGACCTTTAAACCCACCAAAGTCAATAGCATTCGAAACTTCCCCTAATTTGCAAAATTTCGCCCCCAAAATAGCTCTCTAACACGCTTGGGTGCTTTGTTGGAGCAGCCTTGAAGCCGCAATGCTTCCATTCTTTGTCAACAAGCGGAAATTAAAAAAAAAAACAACTAACCCCATTTTATGGATTTATTGAATGCTTATTATAGGCTCGCTATTACGTGTACTTATATATGTTGAATTTTCAATAGGGTTCGATTTGTTTTCGGGGATAGAATTGTACGGTGGGCGTTGATGAGCGCCGGCGCATCATCATTCAATTTGGCTTTAGGGAAACGAAATTGTCGTTTGAATTAATGATAAAATAATCAATCATCGGATATAATTAGCTATTAGAGTTTTGTCAAATTATATAGGTAGTGGAATAATACAAAGTTGGAATGGCGAATGTTTTTAAATAAATAAATAAGCTTCATTGTATATTTTGTGTCGATATAATTTCCGTTATTAGTAATTGATATTTAGACTATAGTTGAGAATGAGACGGCCATTTTGTAGATCGCATGTTAGCTAAACCTTGGTTAGATATAAATATGGGTATAATTGGTATAGTTGAGTTATATGAACTGCACAATGATAACTTGTTGGCAACTTTTATCCCTCCATATGAATTATAATATTTCATATCTTTGAATATCAATACCCGAAACGGAATCGGACAATAAATTTAACCGCAAAGTGACAGCTGTTAATTAGAAAAGATAATTGCACATTATATAAAACATTGTAAAAATCCACCGCATATGTATGCTCTGATTTTATATTTGTCGTTTTTGAGGTTGGACTCGGTGTGAATTTGTACAGGTTCGGTTTTTGGTCAAGCCCAAGGCGAAACAACACCCAATAACCGATTCGTGTGTACACCAAAACCGCCCTAAGCCAAACATTTTGTCCTTTTCATTATCATAACCGTAATTAGTCCGACTCTTTCCCATGATGTGTTTCCTCAAAAAACGCAAAAGCACAGTCATATGAATATCAATTGGGAAATTTAAAGGGATAAAATTGTTTTGCGTGTGTCTAGAGACCGATGATGTGGTCTTATCGCCGTTAGCCAGACAGCTACTTGGAATAGTTGTACGTATGAAAGCATGCAAACGTAATTAGTTTCTATATTTTTAAAGGTTTTATTTGCGCCAATGTTCGATAAACTCCACCCGTTCTAGTTTTAATTATTTGGAGAAGTTGAGTGAAATTTTTATGTGTCCAGTGAATGTTGCCTGTACAAGGGCAGCACGCGTCCTAAATGTCCACGTTGTCTTCCTCGAGCTGCCGGTAGTACAGTTGTAGAATTTCAATTGCACAATTTCGTTTCAATATATCTTGTAAACTGTTAAAACAATAAAATTGTTCGTACATAGATCGGTAATAAGAAATCATTTTATAAAAAAGTAACACCAACTTTTATTGCTTACTGTTAGACCAAAGCGAGTATTGTTGTTTGCGGAAAAACAAGTTGATAAAAACTTAAGCATTGACACAATGGTTTCCTTAAATAGTGCTAATAAGAAGTTTTGCAAACAGAATACATCATGAAATCTGTAGAATGATAAAAAAGTTCGGCATCCGTCCAATACGTACGTTAAAGAATGCACTACGCCTGATAAATATCGACTATTGAAACTCAACAAATTTATAGACAACACAGACCGTTTCGATTTACAACTTTTATCGTCGATATCTTTAAATTGTTGTTGTTTTTTTTATAAATTTTATTATCGTACAACTGGTAAGGGATGAAAATCGATTCGAAATTAAACAAATCACGAGCAAATGTAAAAAGTCCGCTTCAAGACTCGCTGTCGGATGAGCTTCAATGGATTTTCGGGACCAGTCTCGCATACAATGCCCATAACAGAATTTTATATCAATTTAATGACACAAGTTTTTGTCCCAATGTAATTTATAAAGACTGTTTACTGTGTTGTGAATTTATAAATATTAAAGGGAAGTAACTGTCATAGATATATGCACTTTTCTTCTACTATTGCATCGTTGTCTACAAGTGCAACAACATGGCAGATGTGGTATTTATTGTTTCAATGATTGAATACAAGGCATTGTATTTGCGAAAACGACAGGTGGATTGTAAATTTCACCAATACACACCATATTTAGTCAAATAGATCATCCCTTAATTGATTTAAAACAATTTTTATTGCAGGCACTTTACGGCCACCAGGATTGATCGGGGGTAGTAAACCGAAAGTCGCCACTCCAGCTGTCGTCTCGAAAATCGAACAATACAAACGGGAGAATCCGACGATCTTCGCTTGGGAGATCCGGGAGCGCCTCATATCCGAAGGTGAGTCCGCCAATATGCCGCTAAACTAAATCCAAGTCGCATTAGTAGCATTAGGGGATATTTTGACAAAAATTGGACCTCGTAGCTCAAAAAAGGCGTTTTTGGGCGATTTCCCGATGAGTTAATGGGTTGAATTTCTGCCAGAAAGATTCTATAGGGGGCTCTCTAATAGATCTTGAAGCTATAGTTTTGTTATAACCACAATTACGATTCGTGTGAATGGACAAAACGTTCAAATTACCAACGACACATTGAAATAATAAAACAACCACAATATTTCAACTAAATAGTATAAAAGATACCAAATGACAATGTTTAAGGGTTGTTTGATATTGTTTGGGATGGTTGAACGAGCTATCGGCAACGGCGGTTATTGTTAAACTAAACCGCATCTAATTATATGGGTAGATCTATCAGAGGGGAGGATATAAGAAAATTATACGTTTTAAGGGAAGACATCCTTAAATAGTAACGGCACAAATTTCAGATGAGAAAGTTGTAAATGAACGAATATCGACCGATGTGGTTGTTTTTTACAAGTTAAACGACCAATTATACCGTGACCGATGAATGATTAATAATTGTAAATTTATCATTCCGGTCGCATTGATCATGATCACACTCAGATGTAAGCTATAAGATACGATCACTTCGATATGATTTATCTGCACGTTAATTTCCCACATTGATGGCCCACGGCAACGTTGAAGAGAATCGAATTCTGTTTATCTCCACACAACATGTAGAAGTTTATAAAAGAAGGCAACTACCACATCGATTTTTGTGTGTGTATGAATTGAATACAAGCCTAATTATCCAACAAAACACAATAAGTTTTCAATTGAATAGTGGTCGTTCAACGAGGTGGGCCATCTTTAAACCGATCGGGATAAATACAATTTTCAATATATAGAAAAGGAAAAAAATTCTTATAAAACTAATAATAATGTCGGTTATAAGTCTGCGTCAACTCAATAGTCGTATTGGTTATGGTCATTCAATTGGACACGCGACTGAAAAGGCCGATTGTCTGTGGAATTCTTTGTCCGTTGCTGACACCTCATAATGGCACATGTAGTTCTGTCTCTATTGCATTCCGGGAGTGTTATGTTTTATAATTGAATAATACAATTTTTTGCTAGCAACCAACCAACCAAACTAAACTATACAATAGCTATTCAATCCGATTGCAATTATGGTAATTTTGATTAATCTATTTAATTTAATATGCTGGATTCGTTCGATTACCAGCTGGATTTCTTTAGAAGACAGATAATTTTGTAATATCTTTTGATATTTCCAGAAATTATTCTGACCTCTCGTCGGTGTAACGAATCCAATTTTATTCTTATTCTTATTATTATTAATTCCCAATCTGTCAGCTATTCACATTCTATCATGTCCATTTACCACCATGTTCGTTTGATCGTTTTGATGTAGAAAATCGTTTATATATTTGATGATCAACAGCATCGTGATCGTTGACTTGACAGGATAATCGTCCATCAATACATGGTAAAGTGCGAATTGAGACCCTTCTCTATGATCGTCTCAAGATTGGCATTGACTCGTTGTTATCATTATAAACCCTAGTACGAGGAATTGAAAGAAATAAAGATGTAATGAACGGCCTCTATTGTCATTGATCGTCGATAATGACCTGGACCAGGTTGTTTGTTTAACACAAATTAATCGGTTCCCAGGTTCAGACCACTTCAATTCAAGTGGAGTTTTATAATACCTTGAATGGTACTTAAAATTTCAACACATTCAACACGATGGAACAATAGAACGATTTCTGGGATTTCTTTTTTAATAGATATACGTGGCGGAATTCGTCTGATTGTCAATCGACAGAGGTAATTTCTGATCATGATTTTTAATGATAGAATTGTTGTTATTATATTCAAGTTCCGGGCTAGATAGGCGCAATTCCGGTTTTTAGGGGAATTTTTTCGGTCTGGTAGTCGAGATCTTATACCTTATATTCAAGACCACCTGCAGAAAGTCCACTTGCCCTTTGGAAACGGCAATCTTTTCCGCACTACAGGGGGACAAGTAATCACTGTTTTGTATGATTACCGGTACCACACCTTTGTGTGACAAATCGAATCTAGATCTTTTTATTAACTGGATTGCTTAACCAACCGTTGAATACAATAACTTTTAAATACAATTTATTCTATTTGCAGGCGTTTGTACAAATGCTACAGCTCCGTCTGTTAGTAGCATCAATAGGATTCTGAGAAATCGGGCTGCAGAGCGAGCAGCGGCTGAATTTGCCAGAGCAGCAGGATACGGCTTGTATCATCCGCATCCGTATGCAGCAGCTGCGGCAGCTTTCCCATGGCATTCACCATTATGGCCGAATAGTCCTTTGGGATTACAACCGCCTGGTGCTGCATCAACAATGATGGCCGGTTCGCCGAATTCCTCCAGCTCGCCACATCCCGATCATGGTATTTTAAGTTCACCACCTGGTACACACCCCGATAGTAAAGACGATTCTAGTTTGGATAGTTCCGAACAACCTAAATTCCGCCGAAATCGCACCACTTTCAGTCCCGATCAACTTGAAGAATTAGAGAAAGAATTCGAAAAGAGCCATTATCCGTGCGTTTCGACTAGAGAACGATTAGCATCGAAGACTTCATTATCGGAGGCTAGAGTTCAGGTAGTAGTCTGTTTTGTTTTGCCTTTAAATTACAGCTAATAGTTGTAACGATTGAAATCAGGTTTGGTTTTCTAACAGACGAGCAAAATGGAGACGCCACCAGCGCATGAATCTGCTGAAACAATCATCACCAGGCACCCAAGGCAGCCAGTCTTCGATATTTTCCGGCCGCTTGACGCCATCACCGCATTACACTGCCGCTTCCACCCCTGGCTCGCCGCTTACTACGCCACATCGCACCGCCGGTGCACCGGCAGCATCGACTCTACTCCTCCAAATGGGCGGCGAGAACAGTGCATTCAAAGCATTAGCACCACACCATCTCACCAATAACATATCGATGGATTATGGCACCGATTCCGAAGAGGAGATCAATGTTAACGATGAATCGGATGTGGAAGAACACCATGAAAAATGCTCGAGGACGTCGTCGAGTCCTGTGGAAGTTGTCGATCCGCCTGGTAAAGATTCATCCACGTGTCAACAGCCATTACAACTCACCATGCACGATCGGGATTAATTTTTCGGATTGATGGTGGAACCATATTACCAAAGCTAGCGGACTTTTACGTTTTAATTTATCTCTGTAAATATTCTTATTCAATTTTCTATTTAAATGGAAATGTCGGGAGCTGTGACTCGACTGACAAAACTACGGCAAGCTCCAATAATCAATGACCGAAACAATGACAGCCGTCGAAACGGCCTTCCCTAAATAGGAAGACAACAACAATGCGCTCTCGTCAAGTGGCTCGATGAAATTACATTGACAGCTGGCCAGACAAGAGAGCTGCTTCGAGAATGTCAAAATTTGTACATAGAACTGTAAGAAATCTATAAAATGTTATTAATTCCATTGAATCTGTACGTAATGTAGTTTCAAAATTCTATCAATTGAAACACTTAAAAAATTGTTTATTGTATAGCAGGACTTGTAACGATTGTAATTGTTAAACGAAATACAATTTGAGAGTAAATGTTGATTTTTGTTTGTAATTTTTCGACTTGAACAAATAAAAGGGTAGTTTGGTGAATTTTATAAACAAGCTACAACTCTATGCAAATGCGTTTGGTAAGAACTGTGGAATTCCGTCGTGTTAACACAATAAGGAGTGTCGAAAGTGGATGGTAGCGTTCCGATTTATGGTCTTAACAGATACTTGTAGGTTGATAAAGTCGACACATTGAACGACGAACCGTTTGTAACGAATGTAAACGACACGGCCGCAGGAATGTTGGTGAAATTTTCAAATCATCCCAAATGTAGGCGCGACCATCAACCAAATTAGACCAATAAACCAACAAATTTACTAATAATTGATTTTATTTGAATTCAAAAAAGAAATAGTGAGGCGATATAAGAGCGGACAAGTTGCGTGTCTTTATCCTAATCTTTTTATTTTCAGTCAGAATTTACGGTCGCCTAATCGAATTGTTGCGAGCGTAGGTTGTCGGCTTTTAAATTTAATTAAAACCTGAAATGAACGACACCTCAACCGTACAATTGTATTTGATCAACAACAAATGACACCAAATCTACTTAAAGATTATTTGAAAGAAATTTTATAATAGCTTGACAATTTAATTTTAATTAGTGGGCGTTTAAATGGTGACGATTTAATTCATATCGGGGTTCAGTTCGTTAGCATTTTATTGCATTTTAAATAGGTTTAGTGAGTGTGAATGAGCGCGTTTTCTTGCAAATTTATTTAGCCGACCAGTGCCGGACTGGGCTATTTCGAAAAATCGCATCGATATGGGGGAAAATTTCTTGAATATTTCGGAAGCGTTTTCCATATTCTGACAGGATGATCGGAAAATAAACAGCATTAAGTTATGTGGAAAAATATAAAAATATTGTCAAATATTCCCAAGATTTGCTCCAAAATTTTCTTCTATAACTCAAAATTCGATCGGAATTTTCCGAAACGAGACAACTCCTGATAGCCGCCTGGAAATGCTCTTTTTGGATCTGTTTTAATTTTTGCGATATTCCCAAAAACACGTGAGATATCTTGAATATTTAGATTTAAATTGAAAAGGCAAGGGCATGGGCCTCCTAACGGCGCCGTCCAGTCCGGGCCTGTGGCTGACAATTGGATTTTAATCGGTACGTGTTGTTTTTCTCGCTACGATTTTATCGTAGCCAATATTGTGATATTGTTGACTTTTTGACAAATTCGGGTGGCTTCAATTGAGACACTATTGTAATATATTGCGGCTATTGTCGAACGTAATCCTGTTCAACAACGGACAAGCACTGTTCAACAGGATAGTAGATTTGCATAACCGGATAGTTCACTCTGCCGCACTGATCTTTATAACTTTATTCGTTTAGGGTGATGGTTTTCGTTGATTTTTATTAGCAGATGTTGGTATTTGATTAATTAATTCAAATTGATGAACAATAAAATCTACAAATATTGATTTTACGATACAATATCGACGATGTTGTAAATTCAGTTTAATTGCCACCATTCTTCAGTTAATAATTAACAATTTGTTGGATTCGAGCAACAGTTTCTGAGTGATTTATTGAGCTGGATCTGTGTGTGTATAAATCGACGGTTGTAATGTGATCGAGTTCAGCGACTGGAGCCGGAACAGTGCAACCTACAACAAACAACACCTCAACCACGACAACGGCTGTGTTAAAACCATAGAATTAAAATCTCAAACAAAGTGGTTTTATAACGCTATAAAAATCAATGCACACATTAGTTGCTTTCTTTAATGTTGCATATAAATCATGTCCATAAAATAAGACATTAAATCCTCAACTACCGTCGAATTGACTTCAACACTAAAAAAAGAATATTCTCTAAGGAAACCAACGAATTTTTGAACAACATAGAGGAGAACCTGTCCCATTTCGAGATAAGTCCCCCTTAAAAACGTGTTACCTAATCACTACCGGACACGGCCGCTTTAAATCAATCCGACCTTATCGATGACTCGGACGCCTTTTATTGTTACCTTTCCTTTAATTACCAACAACGGCCCAAATTGTCGACCAAATAACACCCAAACTACACCAAATCGACTAGTGAAATTGGCCGATTGTAGTGGCAATAAAATCAATTCATTGTTTAGGCGAAATTGTCTAAAATTTAGCAATTAATTACGTATTCCGTGGGAACAGATTTTATAGTTTATTATAGCAATAAATGTGGCATTACCATAAGATAAACGTTCAAGTCTAAGCTTTATCTATCTATAAAGTTGATGTTAATGCGATTGTAGCCCACAAGTTTTACAATAAAAAAACCTAAAACCTGACAATTTTCGGTTTTCAAGAGGCGTCGAATCTGTGGTTTGTGGTTGTACCAATTTATACGGAAACTCTAACCAACCCAGCCTATTATAAATCAGTTCAACTTAATTATTTTCTTATAAATTTTTAACACACCGATTGAATTTAAATGAATGACCGTCCACGTTTCGACAACTTAATTCCGTCAATTTTTTACTGTTAATTAATGTAAATTGTAGTAAGATATGCCATTCCGGTGAGCTTGGAACAACTTGCACAAATCCGATTTAAAATCCTAATTGCTTGGTGATTTTTTCCAATTTTATTAACATGTTATTGTAGGTACAAAAGAACATTTCCCGATGTATTGAAATTTATACAAGTCGGTTTTGCGTGACTGATTTATATCGCGTGCGTCCACCGATAATTCTTCAATAATTCCTCATTGGGTCATCGGCGAAGACAACAAAAAAATTATTAAATTTTACGAAAATACATTCGGCTGTTTCCAATAATTTTGATTCTTGTTATTATCTAAATTATATATTTTGATATTTCGAAAATTTTCGAGATATACGAATTAATATACAAAAATATCAACGAAAGAACCCTTTGTTGTTCGAAAAATAAACCGCTCTTTATTTAATATTATAGGTTGATATTTTAATAATAACAATAATAGAATTGAAATTTGTTTAAAGGAATTTGATCGTTTCTGCGTAATTATTTAATAATTATCGTAATGGAGCTTTCAGAAATACCAATCGCTTCGAGCTTTAAAAAACTATTGGAATATTAATCGTTTCCTCATTTGACACGTTTCATATAAATCCAGGTGAGGCAGTTAATTCGCATAAAAAGGGCTTCAAGCGTATGCCAGTTACAAACTCAGGTAGTCTGCAGTCCATCCAACCACCCAAGGATATGCCATTATTACTATTATCGCATTGCAGAACGTGATTATTTAACTACCATGTTACCCAATGATTCCTATATAACAAGCCTTCAAAACATTTCCTTTTAAAGGAAATTAATAGCAAATAATCCAGTGATTCTGAAAAGGTTACAGTCTTGATTCACGATTGATATCACCCGGGAATTGACGTCATCGTTGAAATATTTCCAAATGATTTCGATTTAATTATCCAAACAGTTTGTAGTAACTCGTTTTTCTTTCTATACGGTTGGTAATACTTACAAGTTAATAAATCTTATGCGATGCTCAACAACAGGGGCGTAACAATTTGGCCCACACACAAACACCAAGTTCAATTAATTATATTTAGTGTAATTTGCGTTTAAGAGGCGTTCCAATTAGAGATGAGTCTGGTTCCTCAAAATTTGAGACCTTTGTTTCTGCTTCTGTTTCCGCAGGACTTTTAGAAGAGTCTGAAGACATTTTTTGTTTTGAAAAATTCCAATTGAATATTAATAAGAAAATCCTGAAGCGTGCTTTTTCAACAAATTTGTCGGTTTTCCGAAAAATTGACGAAAATTGGCCAAATTGCAGCTTTTTTGATTCGATGCCTGAAAGGTGCCAATTGTTAATTATTGATTTATTCATTTTCGATGAAATATTGGATCGGAAAGAATCTTTCCATGAATATTTAAGCTTGTTTTTGTTCTAGAAAATTTTAATTGAACTTTAAGTTACAAAGGGAAATCTTGGAGCAATTACTTTACGTTTTCCACTATAATATAGCAAATTTTTCAATGATTTTTATCCGTTGTAAAGCAAACAGAAAGAGCTTCCCAAATTTCCAAGAAATCCTCCAATAGGGTCACTAGTATTCCGGAAAATTGATAGAAACTGAAAGACCTATATGACATCTTTTTCCGATACGATGTCCGGAAAATGCCAATTTTTAATGATCCATATCTCCCTTGTTTGATGAGATATTACAACGAATACAATACCGTTAGAAAGAGAATTTCAAGGAGTATCTAAAAGCGTCTAGTTTTGGAAAATGCCGATTTTCTTCCGAGTTATAAAGGAAAATCTTCGAGCAAAGAATTTTCGTAGTTTCCTCTATAAATTAGCAAATATTACCAATTATTTGCTTCCAAAATTTTTTTAAATTGAAAGGGCTTTTCCAATCTCAAAAAAATTGCAATAGATTTGTTAGTTTTCCAGAAAACTGACAGAAATTTAAGGGTCAGCATTACATTGATTCGGTTTCTAAAAACGCCAATTTTTAATAATCGATATCTCCCTTGTTTGAAGAAGTGTTACAATGAAAATAATACCATTAGAAAGGGAATTTCAAGGAGTATCTAAGAGTGACTTTGTTTGGAAAACGCCGATTTTCTCCCGAGTTACAGAGGAAAATCTTGTTTTCTCGAAATTATTCCCTACAAATATTCTCAAATTTTCAATGATTTCCTTACAGTACAGTAAATTGGAAACGTTTTCACATCTGTTAGAAATTCTCCCGTGATCTTATTGAGTTTTCCGACTAGGTGAAAGTTTCGGTTGAAATAACGTTAAAAATTCTGTTTCCGACACTATTTCTGTTGCGGCACTTCTAGTTTTGATAAAGCTTGTAATTGGGGAGGAAGTCCCGCGATTAGCGCGATATTTTCGAATTTAATCGATTTTTTTCGCGTGTAGAAAGACTAATTGTTTTCTATCTGTCAGATGAACAATACGTTACTACAACAAAACTACACCATGATAAATTAATGACAAAACGCACTATAAAAGGAAGTATAGAATCATATTATAGTCTTTGAGCTGCGTCATCCTGTTGGTGTTTAAATTTTTAATCGAAATTGAACCACCTATTCTCATATTTTCACTGATTACAAAATGGGCTCTCTACCACCTATCAAATCTCGTTTATAATCATCAATATTGGCTACTGTTGTTATCCGGTCATAGATTGATTTAACATATTGGCATTTCAACTCATTAAGATCAATGATTAACTTACATGATTGTTGTATTTGGAGTATTTGTTAGGTATAACAACACAACACTATCGTGTTGAATGATCGATCCGATATCTACACAATGATCAACGTATTGTTTAAAATGTATTGATGAGACGATCATATGTTGTTATTGTTGTAGATGAATTTCAATATTTTTTTAACTTTTTTTATTCATTGATTCTGGTGAGAAAATCATTGGATAAGACATAGGGGATAATTAATGGAGACGAGATATTCCTCGATTTGTAATTATAATCAATGATTTGTAAAGAAATAAAGATGTGGCGTTTAAAATAGCTGGATGCTTCTGATTTTTCTTTACCAATAATTGATCAATAATTATTACTGTCAGGACAGACAATAGACGCTCGGAATCCGAACCGTATTTATAAATACCCATCAATGGACGACTGTTATAAATGCCCTATTCATGTATAGTTTTGTATTAAAATCGGTGTAAATACAATGTGGATATAGTGGCGAAAACCAGGTGGAAATCGCGGTCCAGCTGAACGAAATCCGGAAATTCGCGCGATAAAAATCGATGAATTTTATTGAAATTGGCTGGTGTTGGTCAATGAATTGTGCGTAAAAAATAGACGATCCAGGTGGAAATCGTACCAATTAAACAACATTGCCGATTCGAAAGATATCGAGTGTTGTTGTTGTGTTGTTGTTGTTGTTGTTGAGTGAAGGAATGGTTCGAAGAAACGAGCCTTGTTCGAATTTATTGCAAGTCAGAGCCGTCCTATTATTCCACTAGTTGATTACGAACACAGCGGGGGTGCAGCCTGTCGCTCCTGAACCAAATTATACTTAATTACAACAGTAATATGGTTTCGATTTGACCATGTAAACATTGTATGGGATGGTTTTATTGTTATTTATACGTACAGTGCGCTATTTTAATGTAGAATCATTATTTTCATTAGTTTTTGCTGATGTATAAAAGGAGTAAATTCGATATTTTTTCGTTGGTAATTTAACAGGTATTCGATGATTAATCATCGCACAATTGATTGAAAATTAATCAAAACTATAACGAGACAGCTGATTGCTTATGAGCGTTCACACCATAGGCGTCAAATTAGATGTTTAGAAATCGATTCCCTTTTATAATTACACAACTATGGATTTGTTTGATATTATACACCAAAAATTGTAGATTTATGACAGCTACTAATGATCGAACTTTGCAAATTCACACTATATTGTTAACCATTGATTGAAGGCGGTACAAGAAATTCAACACAACTTATTATTAACGAATGACGGCTGTCGATTTCTAAACAATACAAAAATAAAATATTCCCATCAATATCGTGAGATTCAAAATTCTAACATTTACAATGTTGTAATAATTGAATAAGGAAAGTTCCACCTGGCAAAATTGACATTTTAATCCAATTTCAATAAATAAAAATCGACAAAATTCGCAAAAAATTATCGAAAATAAAGATAACACATGTACAACATAAACTTTAACATTGGTGACATAATGGAGGGTAGTTAATTAAGTTTCGAAAAGCAAAAAAAACAACCGTTATATACGTTGAACGATATAACTTCCGGTGGATTTAACAAATACAAAAAACTTTATTGATTGTTATTCCGTCCGATAATCTTACAACTGGAGAATACAACAAAGTTTACTTAATTATAGGCCAGAATGGTAGACGACGAGACTGATGAGCGGTCATAAATAAGAACAACAATATGTATTGTGGCTAAATACAAGACGTATTGACGGTGTTATCCTGTTATAGTTGTTTCATCGCGATTGTAAGCAATATTGATGATTTAAAATGGGGATTTTCGTGTTATTTATCGCGTCCAATTCGAACAAAAATTGAACATTGATCGACTCTCAAATCACCAAACAACAAACAAGTTTTTCTTCACGTTTTTCCGGCCGTACCAATTTTTTTTTAACAATATTCAATTAGGATAGTGGATGAAATTGTCTATAAAATCGTATCAATATGTGACAATTTGAATTTTTGTTAAATTTCCAAAATCCTAGACTTTTCAACTTTCCAGCGATTTTTCGGAAAACTAAATGTTACAGGAATTTTCTTTAAGATTTGCATTAAAATCTGTAACAATCATTGAAAGATACGTTATATTGGTCAAGGTATGAGGAAAAATATAAAAAATTGTATAAAAATACGAAAAAACATGCTCTAAGATTCCCTCCTGTAATTCAGCAACGCACGTATATTTTTGAAAATAAATAACGCCATCCGATACATTTTCAAATACTCTTTCTAATTTCATTAAAATCATGCAAATCTGTTGGAAGACAACCGAGAAATTGGCATTTTTCGCACATTCAAAGAGAACTGGTGCCCTTAATATCCTCTTGAATTATTAAACTAAATTCACCTTTCTACTAGAAAATTTTAAACTGACATTTCAGAAAGTTATCCAAGGCATTGTTTCAAAAGTCCCTAGTAGTTCATGGTCTTAGCTTGTAAAAAAAAGATAGGTTGTTATTACCAACTTAAAATATTAGTTTATCTCTCACAAATTACTATTTAAATTTTGCCCAAAAAACTCAAGTTTTCGGCAATTTTCGGCAAAACTAACAATACTAGTGGGAAAATTTCTTCCAGATTTGGAAAGCGCTTTCAATTTGCTATAAACTGAATAAAAATTGCTCTAAAATAAACAGTTTCGGCTAAGTTATGAGGAAAAATATCAAAAATTGTAAAACAATCACGAAAAGGACAAGCTTCAAGATTTCGTTCTATCATTCAGAATTTCAAGTGAATTTCCAAAAATAAAACGCTTTCTCATGTATTTTGAAGCACTCTTTCTATTTTTGTCAAAATCATCTAAATCCGTTGGAAAACTACTGAGATATCGTTGATCAAACATCGAGTCGAAGGGAAATCATCTTGAATTATTAACTTCACTTTTCTACTACAAAATTTTAAACTGACATTGCAGAAAGTTATCCAACGCATTGTTTCAAAAGTCTCTAGTAGTTCATGGTCTTAGCTTGTAATAAAAAGAAAGATAGCTTGTTATTACCAACTTAAAATATTAGTTTATCTCTCTCTCAAATTTAAATTTTGCCAAAAAGCTCAAGTTTTCGGCGATCTTCGGCAAAACTAACAATACTAGTGGGAATTTTCTTCCAGATTTGGAAAGCGCTTTCAATTTGCTATAAACTGAAGGAAAATCACTGCAAAATAAACAGTATCGGCTAAGTTATGAGGAAAAATATCACGAAAAAGATATGCTTTAAGATTTCGTTCTATTATTCAGAATTTCGAGTAGATTTCCAAAAATAAAACGCTATCCCATGTATTTTGAAGCACTCTTTCTATTTCTGTAAAAATCATCTAAATCCGTTGAAAAACTACTGAGATATCTTTGATTAAACATCGAATCGAAGAGAAATCATCCTGAATTCATGTTTCTACTATGAAAATTTAAAATGACATTTTAAAGGATTATCCAACGTGATGTTTCAAAAATCACTGACGATTAATAGTCTTAACTTGCAAGAAAAAGAGCCATATTTTCTGGTACAGCTGTGCCAACTTTAAACATCTATTTCTCTCAGCATCAATAATCGAAGACTTTTCAAATATTAAGTTGGATAAGCTTTTAGAATATCATTTGAATTTTATAATAGGCGGAAAATTTGGTTTAATAAAAATTAAAACTTCAACATTTGAATTGAATTCTTACAAAGCTGTACTGAGATACTTGTACAGTTTTATTGCAGCTAATTTGACGATAAATCGCCGGATAATATTTGGGTGTGGATGGTAATAATGACAGTGATAATAATAACGATATTCTGGTTATTATTTGTGGTTGGTTGATGTAATTTTTTTCGAGGGAGAACACCTTGCTATCCGCGATAATCAGGTCGAGATGTGGTCGATTTGACATTTAAAAATCCAAATGGAATATTAATAATTAACATAAGCATCTGTTCAATTAAAATTGCAAGCATTAAAATGATTGATTTTATAACGTTGTTTAAAAGTGGATCAGTCGTCTATACTATATGTTAATATATTTTGTATAAATAATGATGAATTGAAAGGCAAAAAATTTATAATATGTATAATTAATAATGAATAATTTCTGCTAAAAAATATGTTACAAAGTGCAGTGGAATCTGTCGGCTGGCACCCGGAAACTTTTATTGAAACATTATCGATTCCCCATTGAGAATTTTCTGCTAATAGCCAGAAGCTAAAACAATGAGCAGATGTCAACAGACATCACAATATGCGACAGGTGAAAATTGACAACCAAACTATTTTAATATCAGATCGTTTCAATGCGCGGATTAAAAAAAGTGAAAGTTGCAAAGATTTTGGCAGACTTCCCTCAAATTATTGCATAATATTCAAAACAAAAATCGTTCCCATAGGCCTCGTTCAATTAACCGTTTCATTTTTATGTTTTCTCGAAAAAAGAAGAAATCGTGCAGCAAATCGTATAATTGTCGGTTCGATATAATTTTGATTCGTAATCAATGTTAACTAACAAGATCTCGGGATGGTATAATGAAAAACTACTCGTATCGTTGGCCGTCCATCAAACCGTAAAATTACATTGTCTCGTTTCGTATAGCAAAACAACACGTCTAAAAATCGATTAGTCTGTGAATTCAACTAAAATTAAACTAATATTGTTTAAGAATATTCTAACAATAAGTTTATACAGTCAAGAAGCTACAAGCTTCACAATATTGTGCTACATCACCGAAGAATGTTAACATTTGGTTTCTGGCAATTCGATATTTGTGTGTTAACGAGACGATCGAAAATTTATTTGACTCTTCGTTTTTCTATTAAATTTGTGAAGCTATATGGAAGGAATCGAAACAACAATCTCAAATAACACGAAATCCGTGTTACGCAATGCGAAACTAATCGAGTTACTGCTATACTAATCTAAACAATCAAATTATTAATTAAAGTTGAAATTCTAATGAAGATTGTAATTAAAATTGGAATGTTGTAGTAAAATTATCTCCTGCTGGTCGAGTTAAACTTACGCTACAGTTAATTTTGCAAATCAATCAATCGCCATCAATTTTAAACTCATTTATTCAATACAGTTGTAGAACAAAACCGTCCATTCTTTATACGGTTAATAATTTTAATGAGCTTCATATAGACATTATAGCAAAGCTGAATGCTCACTAACTAACCAAGACTGATTATTGGAGGGTTTTGTTGGTTGTTGTTGGTAATTTGATGTAATAAATGGAGATTTTTGAATCGTCGTTTGCCAACTACAACTAGTTGTTTTTTTAACAATAAGTGACGAAGCAAACTATCAAACAATATTGGATTCTATTAACGATTGCTACCGATGTATCTGATCCAACAATAGGGTACCATTGGTGGCTGCCTGCTGGGACTATCCTGAATCACCTCCGTATAATTACCAGACTCCCCTCGATCGATTTACTCGATATACAATCAACGAATCCATCAATTTTAAATGATATCAACAGTAATATATTTCGAATTTATACCGAATAAGTCGGCTTAATAAAGCCGTAAAACTTACTCGAAATAGTACCACAGCATACTGAAACTCGAAATTGGGGCCAAATTGTCTAATTTTCACAATTTGGTGTTCAAAATAGGCCAAATTCAGACTTTGAAGTCATGTTCCCAAAGTTTACCTTATTTCCATTATTTAGCAGTAAAATTCGTTGAAAACGGATGATTTTAGTCAGAAATATCTCAAAAAATCTGACTACAAGTGCCTATGTTTCTGTCTTTAAATTGTCAAAAAGTTTGCAATTCGCCTTAAGTAACTGAGGCAAAAATGACATAAAATAGAGCTTTATAATCGAACGTTTTCTAAAATGGCAAAAATCATGAAAATTGTTTCTTTTTCATTAAAATTTCAAGCCTCAAAATTTCAATTTTGTCTATCTGGTTTCGTATGCATTCGTTTTTAGGCAATTTTCCATAAATTTATGTCCCCTGTAGAAAATTTTGTTGAAAGCTGATGATTGTTGTTAAAAATTTTGACTAGAAGAGCCCTTCTTAGTGATTTTAAGTAACAATTGCCAAAACATCTGAGAGCGCGGCTTAAAGGACAGGCAGAAATGACACAAATTAGAATTCTAAAACCGAAAGTTCTCTAAAATGGAAAAAAACTTTAATTTTAAGCACCTTTATTCGCTTGGTCGTTTCCCAAAATTTGTCCTTTGCAGTATTCAGTTGAAAAATTCCTTGAAAACTGACGATTTGAGGGAGAAATTCTTACAAAAAACTGACTACAAGAGCCTGAATGTTGTCTTCTTAGTCATTTTAAGTAGAAATCGCGCAAAAAAGAGATAATAGGAGGAATAATAGGAAAAATAACACAAAATAAGGCTTTAAACTCGAAAGTCCCCCAAATGGTCAAGCTCATAAGAATCGTCTCTTTTTCACTGAAATTTCTAACCTTAATCTTTATTCATATTAATTGATTTATTGTCAATTTTTCAAATATTTGAAACAACAAAATACAAGAAGAAATTTTACTTACTTGAACAAATAATTCGCAAATTCTTCAAAGATAACAGCAACCAATGAACACACAAAGAACGACTCAAATTTGGAACTATAAAGTTGGAAAATTTAGGGGAATTTTGTTACCAACCTCTTTTTTGACAGGTCGATCTCTATTGGCCAGATTCAACATTGTAAATTGCGCATCCCTAAAAATGGGTTGGTATGATCAAATTCCCTAGTTGCTGTTAGTAACTTAATTATCCAACTTTTGCGAACTTGATTAACGCCAGTTTTATTGTTGCAATTCTGTGATGATGTTGCAACATTTGAAGAAGTGAGTATTACATTAAAATCAGTTGTTTTATTGAAAGAAATTAATACTTCCGATATTTTTGATTTTCACTTATATATTATCATTTTTTACAACTTTTGTCGTTCGATTATCTCTTAATTATTTCTGTTTGCAAATTCAAAATAATTAAATAATTGCTCAGTAAAATTGAACTGAAATTGTGAGGTTAAAAATTCAGGTATCAACAACACCTGGGAATTTGGTTACACCAATCCATCTCTTTCGATTTCACCTAGGAACTGACAATTTGAAATTACGCGTCCAGTAAGAATGGGTTGCCAACAAATTTCGCTGAATTTTACCAACCCAGCTTTTTCAATTTAATCAAGGAATTGAAAATTTGAAATTGCGCGCCCATTAAGAATGGGTTGCCAACGAAATTCCCTGAATTTTTTAACCATACAATTTCAAATTTGATTAAAATCGAACTAATTAAGTGGTGGTGTAACTTTTTTCGAGAATTTGTGAATTATTCATGTCCGTGTTTCTTTCTAGTGTTGTTTTATTTAGAGAATTGATAGTTTTCTAATTTTCACTGTGAACATTTTGTGGTTGTAAGACCATTGAACAAACTATAAATTTCGGTGTCTGCAGTTTGGAAATTTCAATCATGTGGTGGAGTCCGCGTCCGAAACCGGTCTTTAAACATACGATCGGACCGTACAAATGCCCCGCCAATAAATCAATTAATAGGAAATCTGACAGACGTCGTGTAAATGAGTAATAACAAGTTGTAAATGGTCAATAATCAAACACTACACAACCAATGTATAGACACATCTTATATACCAATATGAATAATGGACCGCATGGATCCATCGAACTTTATCAGGAATGTTGTCGGATTACCGCCGGCATTTCGAGGTCGTAATGTGACTTATTTGTCATAGTGAAAGATCCCTCACATATATGATAGGGGGCGAGAGACTACATAATGATCCACAATATAAATCATATGATAATAGGAGTGAATAAGTAACAAACGTTGAATAATAATAAAAGTTTTTGTATCTTTAAAAAAACAACTCGAATCGATCGATCGACTGAGATTCATTCGGAAAGAAAGCCCCGATAGAAATCGACAAAACAACCCCTTTTAGACATCTGTTTTCGCCACCTGATCCCGACTACCTGTCTCTAAATATTCTCCCTAAACTAGAGGGTGTTGCTTTTTTTTTTAAGTCATTTAACGCTGCTCCAATCACGCCCCATTAGTCGTACGATTTTGACAGGTATTGTGTTAAATCGTTGGAGGAGAATCTAACAAGTCGAAATTCTATTATAGTTTACTATTCAACAAATTTCTTATATTTAATATTACATATCGTTTATTGGGTGGCCGCCCTTTGTGATTTCTAATTAAGCTACAATTTATTTTAAAGTTCAAATATGAATCTCTTAATAAGGACGAGGATTTGATTGACGTGCGTTATGGCTTGAATAAATGGCGATAGATATTTCATTCGTTATTAAATATTTAAATTAGAATTTTAGGTTGTCGGTTTTTTTTCTTATTCCATCATCTAATCGTGTACTTGTTGTCGAGAATCTGGCTTATAGGGCAGATGAACTAGACGGCTAGACAAGTCGGGTAATTATAAAAACTATCTAGTTATTATCTTGATATTACTGCACCTTTCATTTAATAGAATAAGAAGAAAGAATACGTATCACTTCCCGAAATACGATGGAAATTTAGAATGCATTAAAGCCAGCAGCTGTGTGTTTATGTATGTACCAAAAAGACTCATCTGATTCAATATATTCCGATTATCAGTCCATTATTGGTGCGGATAATTAGTTGAAATGGATTTTCCACAATAAAAATACACAAATAAATAAATCGCAATTGTGGATGCATAAATATTAAAAACGGACGTTTAGATTTACATAACCAGCCTGTAACTTAATAATCCCCAACAATAATTTAGCGAAATCGTAGCCTAGGAATTGGCAATACAATAACCAAAATCCACTAACTCACACCGTAACTGTCCCCATTTGACATTTTATTGCTCTCAGTACGGCTACTACCAACCATATACGAATTAATAATCGCTCTCGATTCAAAGATAAACTTCTATTTGAGAGGGTGGACTCTTCTCGTTCACCTGTCCAACGAAAATCTGATATTAATCAATCAAAAACATAGGGCGATCCAACAAACTTTAACGAATAGAAAAAATCAACCCCGGAAAAGAAGAGTGGTAATTTAAAAATTTAAATGAGCCACGTGTCCGGAACAATAAGTCCTACAGCACATGTACAACAACGTCTAATAAATAAGAACGATCGATTTTTTTCGGTTTACGACTCCACTACTACTATCGACTTGTATTCAATTTAATTTCAATTTTTTTAATTGTTTGAAACACGATGTTTGTTGTAGACGAGTGTGCCGCTTGATTGTTGCTACAACGACCACACACGTTATGATTAATTAATAAAATTAACCCCAACAGATAAGTTTTAATTAAACATTTTATGGTCGATTTTTCTGGTAAAACTTCCAACAATCGTACTGTTGGCAGAGGCGTAGTTGGTCAATCTTTGGCCGCAATTCAAACCCTTTTCGGGTTGAACATTTGCAAATTTGAAACACGATTCTAAGCTTATCAGTGATTCTGTTATTATTCCAAATTCTAGCAAGTTTTCCTTATCAATTAACAGTTTTTAGAGCGATGTTGCTCCTTAATTGCCAAAAAGAGGAGATTTGGGCAGTTTTAGTCAAATTTATGTTATAAATTGACGATTCTAAACGAATGTTGCTAATAAAGACCGATTTTTATGCTTTTGTAATTTTTTTGACTTCCTGTTTTCAGATTCATTTGATTTGAGACAATTTTAGCCTCAATTTTTAGATCTTCTGGCCCTAAATCGGAGTAGCTTTAGCTCCACAAACGAAGGCCTAAACATTGACTTTTCATCGCAATTTTAGCCTTGTCTCGAGTTCCTAGTTCGAGAAGTAGGCTAAATTTTGACGTTTTTAATCGACTTTATCGTTAAAATCCTAATTTTTAGCCTAATCGTGGATTTTAATAAATTTTCGTTCCAAGCCCCCACTTTTTAACACTTTTGATTATCAAATCTTGCACAGATGCTTTTTATGTGAATCTTTAGCCTTAATCTTGAGATCTTACGGTGCTAAATCGGAGTAAATATAGCGTTAGAATCGAAAAGAAGACTCAATTTTAGTCGATTTTATCGTTGAAAGCTTAATTTTTATCTTGATTGAGAGTCTTAACAAATTTTCTAATTGTAATCACTTGGCTACCTAATCCTGCACACATTTTTATATTTTGAATCGCAATTAGTCTAAATCACCAGATCTGAAGCCTTAAGCCGGAATAGATTTAGCTCTAAAATCTAAAATTTCGTTGCTTTTATTCTATTTTATCGCCAAAATCTGAATCTTTAATACAAATTTTAACAATTTTTTATACTAGCCCATTTGGCCACCGAATCTTGTAAAAGCGCAAATTTTAATGCTTTTAATCACAGATTGTGGCAGTTTTTCGAGTTTTTAGTCAATTTTAAATGACAATTTGGATACTGTAATAAATTTCTAACAATTTCTCATAGATTTTATTGTAGATTCTTTGAGGGTGCATTTTTGATTGCTGCCCCTTAGGCCTACGACACTGACCGTATTCAGTGATGTTATAATTAAATAATGACATAAAAACTTTCCGATAGAAATTGTAGATAGTCGAGGGTTGATGTTTCGTTATTATACCGACAAATTGTACAAATTCGAGCATCATATAGAGGAAAAAAACCGAAATAAATGCGTGGGGTATAATGTTGGGTCTTCTAATAAGCAGGTGATCCGTACATATGTGTTGTTGTACTATAACAGAAAAAAATGATATTCACCTGTACTAGAATGCATTACGAATGTATAAACGAAAGCAGCATAAATGACATACTTTATTAAGTCTAATTATTTAATAGGGGTGGTGTTTTTGATAAGTCGTATTCCGGCCACCGCCGTGCTGTTGCAGTAATTCCATTGGAATTCCTTTTAATTTCTATAAAAATTGATATTTCTACTACACAATAATAGATAAGATTGAAGATTTATACGGCGCCACCTGTACAGTAGGACCAAATTTGAATACGGTAGCCAATTGAGAAAGAATCTATGAATTCTGAAATGAATTCCTGAAGTACAGATGTCTAATACGAGAATATACCAACAAGCCATTGACCCTCTAGATACCCTGTTAAGAAATTTAATTGATTTTTCAAGCCGGTTGAAATATCTCGATTTTTTTATTACTCTACTTTTAATTTCTTCATCTACTAGATACAGATAGATAAACCCTTTTCTCGAGCACCTGTAGATATTTTTATTATTTTTATAGTTTAAGAAGGGTTTATATGTTCTTCCAATCGATCATAAGCAAGTTCTGTGCGATAGAGACTTCCTGCAAGACTATTTCCTGTTGTCTATTCCTCTATTTGAATATTGAATTATCTAATTTCGATCAATACCATCTGTTTTATTATAGAAAATGTGCAAGCTAACGACAACAACTTGTTAAATTTGAATTGACAGAAGAGCTACCAGCATGCCGTTATTTTCAATCAACGATAATTGTGGCAAAACTCGATAATGAGTATGTTTTGAACGTTTTTGATATAAGAGACAGATTTCCGTAAAACAATTAAACTTGGATTGGAAAATTGTTACATACAACTTCCAAGATAAATTGTGCAGTTATTGAAAAACTACAGATAAATATATTTGCGTGTCACATGTTTATAATTAGCAATGATTGTAGTATGCCTGCAGCATTAAATATTCATGTTTTTCTTTCTATAATTGGTGTGGGAAACTACTCTAAATGATAGACCAATTTATTGGTAACTCCGAACGATGTTAATCTCCAGGAGCGGAAATCTTTCAACTATTTATTATAACAAAACTACCTATTCTATTCTACTTTTGTTAGTAATTAATTATGTAAATTTATCGAAAATATTACCCCAAGTGCTAGCCAAAGGCTTACAAAGAAAGTCGTAAATTAAGCGATAGTGTTTTTTAAACCTCCGTATTTGGAGCTAATTTCTTCTTAATCTCCAAGTGGTTCTCAATTATTTGACTCTATTGATATTCTGCAGTATTGGCAAGAGATTAAGGTCGCTTATTTACAATTTCAAATCAAGGGAAAGCTTATTATCATTTTTATTTAATTGGGTAATTAATGTACAGTCTTATTTTCGTTGTGCAAAATTGTTTAAATTCGGTTAAAATTCGAATATTGAAGAAAATATCAGGGTAATTATAATGAAAGATGTTTATTGTTTTATTCAGGTCTCATTTATTTCTATTTTCAGGCTGGTTTTCTAACTTACTGTTTTAAACGCTCAATTTTCAAGTTTTCTTCAGAAATATGATTTTCAGTTGGACTACCGAGTCTGGAAGGAGTTTCAAAATTGGACAGTTTTTGTCTTCTTTTTAACGATTTTCAACTTAAAACAAACCTAAATTTTCAGTTTTCGAAATTAAAAAAAAATCAACTAGATTTCTGGTTTATATTTTTATTAGTAAATGATCTAGAAACTTACAATAATAGCCGCTAGACACGTTAGTCGTTCTGAAATACACGTCAAAATTAATTTTTAATGAATTTAGTTCTGAAAATATCCAAAAATTGCTCAAAAACTACTAAATTGACGCTATTTAACAATAATGCCTCATAATTTAAAATGAAAATTTCTAAATTTTAACTAAAATTGAGGAAATTCGCTCAAAATTGTGCCACTCAACAGTAAACTCTGCTGATTAATCTTTCAATTTAAACCTACCGAAATTTCAGAGAATTACAGAAATTGCTCAGTTTTCTAATCTTTTTTTAAGAGGATTTTCAGCTAGATTATCGAACTGCACTTCTGTAGGATTCAAGGGCTAAATGGGCCATTACAAATTACAATTTAAGGGCCCCCGTATTGTTCTAAAATATCCCTCAAAATTAGTCTTTTAATACATTATTAAGTGTTAAAAACGCCTAATAATTGCTCAACAATTAGCAACTTGTTGCGTTTAAAAGTAAAAACTCAAAATTTACAAGAACAATCTCTAAATCTTTACTAAAATCGAGGAAAATTTGGTTGTTTTTTAACAATTCAACAGCAACTCCTGCTAATTATTCTTCTAATTTAAACTGCTAATGAAATTCCCACTCAATTTGCTCAAAAACCTGATTTAGAATAGTTTTATAAAAAATCGTGATTTATAGCAGAAATTGTTCAGTTCTAGATTAAAAGATTAGAAATCGAAATCAACTAGAATTGAAAAATTGAATTTCTTGTAATTGAGAGGTCTACGCCATCTATTGACTGGGGGTAGAAGGCATTTGAGCAGTTTAAAGCTCAACGACGAGAGCTTTCAAGATTCAACTTCGACTATCGCCCGAAAGATGTCTCTAATTCCAACAAAATTCAAATTTCCAATGCTTTCAATTAAAATTAAACCGGTTAATGTTCAATTCATATGCCAAACAAATCTCTTACAATCGATTTTCACCACAACAATAGAAAAATATTGGAAATTGTAGTAAATTACGGTGCTCAAGGGTATAATTTAGATGACCTAAAATTGGACAAAAAAATAAATAAAAACATCGTGTTTTATTGAAGTGAAATCAAATATTGTCATTTGATAGCAACTGAAAATCAACAATTCAGCAATTTATAAACAATAATACGAATTATCGTCAATCTAGATATTGGAAGGAAACGAAAATAGTTGGAACTATAATAATCCATCATTATTAATTTTTCTGTGGCATCGAATCGTTCGGCAAACAGAATATACCGTGCCGATGGATTAATTCATCCTCGGCTAAGCCTTCAGGTATAAAAACGTTGCGTTTCGTGAATTGATCAATTAATTGCTCTAAAATTTCACAATTGAAACGATTCGAACCGAGGTGGATCTCTTTTAAATTTCGCAAATTCCCAACAAAATCATCCACATCAATATTAACCAGATAATTACGTTCAATATTGATAAATCGTAGATTTTCTAGGCCGACAAATGATGATCCTTGCAGCACAGAAATTCTGTTATCTTTCAAATTTAATTCACGTAGATTTTTTAAACGTCCAAACGGATTTCCATCGATTTTAACGATTCTATTCTTGCTCAAATCTAACGATTCCAACTGCTGTAGATGGGTCAAATCGGGCATTTCGGCGAATCGATTCCAGGCTAAAATTAGCGTTTCTAATTCGTTCAAATTTCGAAAAATTCCACTATCGAAGTTGCCGAAATTATTGCCACCCAGATTTAAATAAATTAGATGCGGACATGGATCGAATATGCCGGTCGGTAAATGTTGGATTTGGTTCCAAAATAAATCTAAATATTTCAATTTCGATAATCCCTGAAATGAATCAATATAGAGCCGTTCAACCATTGTATAATTAATGATTAATGTTGTGATTTTCGGTAATAAAATAAATGTCTTTGATGGTATTTCTGATAATATCGGTAATAATTTTAATGTTTCTGTATAATTTCGTATCGAAATTGGTTCGATTCTTTTCCCATGGATTAAATTACATTCGGTAATTGCCCCGATAATTGTACAATTTATAGCACAAGTAATCCGTAAAGTTGATACAAAAATCAAAACCAGCCACAATATCCCCATTTCGAGCACCTGTAATTAACCGATTTATAAAGACAAATATTATTTATTTCAGATAAAGTACAATCAATTTCTACAAGCTGTACCCGATTCCGAAACGCCTCCATCAACTTTTCTAGCCATCAAACTCTCGATAATTCGCCCCAATTTCACACAATCTAAATCGTTATTGTCAAGTCTAACGTTTTTAAGTAAAGGCAAATTCTTTAGAACATTGCCAACTTTCAAATAGACTAAATTATTAACAGCCAAATTGAGCCGTTTAAGTTCTACCAACCCACGGAATGCATCAATTTCTATTTATCTCAACCAATTATCGTTTAAATTCAACATTACCGACGATTTTAAACCGTTAAAACTATCCGATTTTGAATTAAAAATATGGTTAGAGCTTAAATTCTATTTTTATAACTGAACTAAATTCGTTACATTTTCGGCTATTTCCTGGAGTTGATTGTGTGAAATATTCAACTCTTTAAGTCGTGTCAGTTTGTGACTTAAATAGAGGAATTTTAAATTCAGCAGTCATCAAACACGCTATTTTCTATTGTTGTCGTTTTTCCTGTAGAAAAAACGAGAGGTTTTCGTTAAATTTCGAAAAGCTCCCACTTCGAATCTTGCGATTCGATTCTCGTTTAAATCGAGTCATTTTAGACGAAAAATACCCCATTGTAGTTGTTTTGAGTCGGCTTTAAACCGCAGAATTGGCCGATAGCGGGTAATTTTCAAAGGATTATTGGTTGAAATTTCCGCTTTTACACAAGCTGTGATGAACCAAGTTGCATTGATCGAAAGATTCAACAATTAGAATAGCGATGATTCGAAATAATCGCCGCATTGTCCTTCAAAAACATTAAAATTTTGAATAATTGTAACAGCGATGTTTGTGGGGGAAAACTCGGTTTAATATTGCGAAAGTGTTGGGAATTATCGACAAATTATCAATAAATAGAGTGACGCAAACTGTTAATTGTGAAGTTATCAAAGCAAGGTTGAATTCGAGTTAAATTTGTAATTCCTAGGGGATAAAATTGAAAATAACGTCAAATTTTTATAAATTTTATTTTCCCAAACCAGTTATTGCTACCATTTCCCGTTTAGCGTCCATTTCGTATGAAATAGAAGACTAAATTAATTCTTACAGTCGATTCCGTTAACAGCTGTACTCGATTTTGATTTCCCTTTAGCAACATTAATGTTTCTATTTTTAAAACCATCAACAATCGCCTTCAATTTGGAACATTTAAAATTATTTCCATCCAAATGGATTGTTTTAAGATTCGGTAGATTACTTGCAATATTATTAACATCCAAATCTTCCAATTTATTGTTGGTTAGATCGAGTTCAACAAGCCCTGAAAGTCCACTAAATGCGTTAGTTTCAATTTTACCAATATTGTTCTTCTTCAAATACAATTCCTCCAACGCTGTCAAACTCTTCAAAGCTTTCGGTATTCCCCCCAATTGATTGAAAGATAAATTCAAAACTTCCAGCGATTGCGACTCAGCGAAAGCATCGTCGATTTGCTTGATTTTATTGTGATTTAAATCTAACGTTTTCAAATTTGGACAACCATCGAAGGCTTTATTCTCTAACATTGTCAACTGATTTCCATTCAACAGTAATTCATCTAAATTTTCCAACTTCTCAAACGCTCCCGGTTCGATTTTTGCAAGGCCAATCGATTTGAGTTCGAGACTTTCAAGATTTGGTAAACGTTCAAAAACTCCAGCTGGTACTACTTCGGCTTTGGATTGGAAACGCAGTACTCGGGTGGATTCAGGAGCGCGCAACGGATGGCCTTTTACCAGTTTTTCATTTTTGCATTCTGTCTCGTAAGATGTTACAGGAGTGCACGTTTCAAAGGATCTATCGATGAAAGTAACCGTAATAAGGATGATGCTGAGTTTTTGCCACATTCTTAGTCTATTAGAAAAAATTTTCGGTTTATATTTGATTAGTAGAAGTTTAAACAAAACTTAGCTGATTTTGTTTGGGGAACATTCAAAGTAGGACTGTTAATGCGAAATTTTTGAAAATTGCACCAATTTATACAACAGTTGGAGGTCAAATTGTCAATTATGTAGCTATCTAGTTGAAGATAAAAGTTGCTTTTGTTATCAAATGAACGAAAATAGCGGAATTTAAGTGCTGTATTGCGTTAAATTATGGAAAATCTTCAATTTGAAAAGGCGAAAATAAATCGACAAAGTTCTTTTTAAATATTCTAATTGAAGGATACAATATTGTACCCTATTCCCGTTTATCTGATATTTTTCAGGTATGATAGATTCTTCGCAATCTATATCTTGAACTCCTGTTAGCCCATGGAATGCATCATTTTCAATTTTCTCCAATTTACTACCAAGCAAATTCAATATTTATATCGAGTCTAAATCGTTGACATCACCTGCAGATTCTTCAAAAGATCGTCGATTTTCCTGATTTTATTGCGTTTAAATCTAAGATTTTTAAATTTGGACGATGATCGAAAACTATATTTAGTACTGACAAATGGTTCAATTCAAAAGTAATTTATCTAAACTTCCCAAGTTCTCAAACTCCCGGCTCTATTTCTGCAAGATTTCGAGTGCTTCAAGTAAAAGTTCAAAAGCCCCAACTGGTAGTACTTCGGTTTTGGATCGGAAACGGAGCACTCGTTCAGATTCCGAAGCGTGCAACCAGTTTTCCATTTCTGCATACTGTCTCGTAAGAAGTGCAAGTCTCGAAGGTGGCAAATTTTCGCCACATGGTTAATCTGCTAGAGCAAATTTTGAGTTTTAAATTTGACTAATCGAAGTTTAAACAACAGTCAGCTGATTTTGATTAGAGAACGTTCAATGCAAGATTAGGGATGGGAATTTTTTGAAAATTGCACCAATTTATACGCCAATTGTTAATTATTAAAGATAAAAAGATATCTAACTGAAAAATATAAGAGCTTTCGATTATCAAATGAACGAAAATTGCAGAATTTAAGCTCGTTTTGTGTTTTTCTTTGGTGCTAAATAATGGAAAATTTTCGGCTTTAAAAGGAAAAATATCGATAAGGTTGTTTTCAATTAAAATCAACAATATTGCATCATAAAAAAAGAGGCTTGACAACATTGCAAACACGTAAGGTGGTTGCCTCAGATATATGATAAAGCAATCTGTAATTATGATGAGACCCTCTATCCGGTACTAGATGAAGTAAGCCACTCATAACAACAATAACAATTCGTTTTTCATAAATTTCCCGAAAAACTAACAATGCGATCGGAAAATATCATAATTGGAAAGCACTTTTAATTTTATACATGCTGTGTGAAATTCATTCAAAAATAAGCAATATTAACAGAGTTATGAACGAAAATATAAAAAAACATGCTTCCGGTTTTTCTTTTGTAACTCCGGACCACGTTCGAATTTCCAAAAACCTGATAATTCACGACAACAACGAAGAAATGCCCTTTCAAATGCCGTTTAAAGCATCAAAATCCATTGAAAAATGCACGAAATTTTTACTTTCAAAATTACCTAACTGACCATACCCCTTAATCTTCTTCACATTTAGACATTTAAAATCGTTGCGATACAATATCACTATTTTTAATTTTGCAACATTATCAGCATTCAAATCTTTTAACTTGTTTCAACCTAAGTTAAGCTCTTCCAGTTCTTTCAAGCCATTAAAAGCGTCATCATCTATGTGTTCTATCTTGTTAAAGGATAAACGTAATTTTTCAACTTTGCTATATTTTTTAAAGCTTTAGTCGGTATTGCGTCTAATTGATTATAGTGTAAATCCAATGTTTCAAGCTGATGTAATTTACTAAATGCATCATCTTCAATGTACTCGATTAGATTACGGTCTAGATGTAACGCTTTCAAATTTGGACAACCATCAAAGTCATTGCCAATATTGATTGTACCACCATATGTATTTACAGTCAATTCTTTCAAATTTTTCAGACCTTTAAAGACACCTGATTTCATTTCAAATCCGGGTACTTGTAGGACAAGTATTTCGAGATTTGGTGAATGTTGAAAAGCTCCAACTGGTAGTTCTTGGAATCTTCCTTCGATATTGAGGTTTTTTAACGATTTTGGTAAAGTCGCCAGTTCACTCACATCAAAATTAACGCAACTACTCTCCCAACTACACTCTTCCAAAGAGTCACCGATAAGTACCATCAATCGTAGCGCTCAATATTGGCCACATTGTTGTAGTTCTATTTGAATAACTCTTGCTAAGAATTTAAAATAACAATTAAACATAATACCTACCTTATTTTGATTGGGGTTCAATGCAAATGGCATTTATTTGAAATTATTACAAATTTGTACACAAATGTCGATCAGAATGTGACGCAAATTCTTAATTAGCTAGCAATTTAGCACTAAAGATAAAACAAACAGAAACTTTAATCATAATTACCATGTAAATAGATAGAAAATTGTCGTTTTCTTTGTTGCTTATAGCAAAAATGGCTGCTTTTTAACAAGTAGAACAAAGACAGGTTGTATTTCATGAAACTACAAAGTTAAACTTGACAATTTTTAATTTTTTGTATTAAGTTTCGTGAGTATCTAATCAAAATTTTGGGAAATTTTCGGTTCAATAATACTAAAAATGTTTCAGTGTACTAATTTTTTAATTGTTGTTCTCATTGAGTACAGATTTGGACATAGAAAAACCAGGAGCCACAATAATTTTGTTATTTTTACAATGAAGAACAATCTGCTTCAATCTTGTACAAATAAAATTATTGTTGAGCAGATGGATTATTTTAAGGGTTGGTAAATTGTGGATTGTGGATAACATTAATTACTTTTATATCAGTCAAATTATTATCCATTACCCTTAAGTTGTTGGAGCTTAATTAATCCATGAAATGCTTCAATTTCTATTTCTTTTAACTGATTACTACTTAAACTTAATATTTGTAATCGTTCTAATTTTGTTAAAGACATTTCGTCCTATAAGTTTAATTGTTCAAGTTTAGTTAGTGTGATAAAAATTTGAAAAGTGCAGTTGGTATTTCTGTGATTGTTATTTTAATCTGTATATTGAGTACTTTCCAACAGATACAATAAAGATAGCAATACTGGATAAATTATTTGTTATCGGTTATCCTTTCAAAAAAATAAAATTTAACGCTTTCTACATTCGACTCTCTTGGCTGGTGATTTGAATGATGCAGTAACTCGAGCAAAATACACCTTTCTATCTTCAATATTGAATTTTTGAAGATGTTTTACTCCACAAAATGCATCAAATTCAATCTGCTGTAATTTATTGCTAATTAAATTCAACAATTTCCATAAACTTCAAGTATTCAAACTATTTGTGAATAATTTAAAAGTACGATATAAAGGTAATTTCAGTTCTTCTAATTGTGTAAAGCTTTTGGCTTTCGGTTTTGCCATCCTTTAATTAATCTTTTGTTAGATAAGAAATTATAGCAGAATTTCAATTGTCAATGTTTGATCATTTTTTATTGAAAATTACCGGTGTTTATAACAATGAAGATACAGAAATGATGCATAGCGGAAACATATTCCCTCTTTGTTGCACGCACTGAAACTTTGTTAAGGTGCATATGAAAAATCAGTGTTTACGACAAAGACGGATTATACTGGGTGGAAACATTATTTAGAAAAATACTGTACGGATTTACTTGCAAAAGTCGAATTTCATCGTCTTCAACAATCGATCCCTTTAACTGGTGTTAAAGGGTGTGAAGCACCCCAGAGAAAAAATTTTCCTATCTTCAAATTGTTTAATAATTTTCGCCAAAGTTGCGCAATCAAAATCGCCATAAAGCATATTAATTGTTGTAAGTTTAAATGATTTAAAATATTTGTCACATTTACATGAGCCAAATGATTACGAACTAAAACGAGGTTTAGAAGTTGTTTTAATCCGCAAAATGCATCAATTTCAATGTTTTGTAATTTGTTACTAGACAAATTCAGCAATTTCAATAAATTTAAACCATTAAAACTATCTGTGAATAGATTAACAATACGACAATTTGGACGTAAATTTAGTTCTTTTAACAAGTACAAGACTCTTTATAGTTTTCGGTATTGTTTCGAGTTGATTAAATGATAAATCTGAGCCTAGTAGATTAGACAACAGATCGAATGCATATCTTCAATTATTGTAATTTTATTCCAGTTTAAAGCTAAATACAACGATTCTAATTGGAATTCAGTTCAATTCTGGTGATTTTTTTCGAAGCTAGATAAAGTACATGGAGTTCTAGTAAAAATTTGAAAGCTCCAGGTGGTATTTCTGTGATATTCGCCTTGAAATGTAATATTCAATATCCAAAGATTCGTTGATAAAAATCAAGACGATTATTAATAATCGGAACAGCTGAACGAATTTTTCTCAAATTTCGATTAGAATTTAAATAGAAATAAAGTTTAAATTTATCTGAAAGAGTCCAAAGTAAAACTGAAAATTGTTGGCACTTTGAAGTCGAAATAACAATGTAAATACCTAGATAATTGTGAAATTATCAAATACAAGAAGGTTAAATTTGTATTTGTTTTATCTATGCAGATTATAAAAATAGACAAAGGCCGCCCGAGGCAAAAATTCTGTATATTCAGCATCTTATACTGTCAAATTCTATCGAATTTAACCATCAAAAACAATAATTTAAACAAGTTAGAGGGTTTTAGGGAATTTTTCGAAAATAACCAAGTCTAGACTTTTAAATATTCCATGATTTTCAATAACCAACAGTTATTCAAACGAATTTTGCTTTGTAATTGTCAAAAAACAGAAACTTTAGCTTATTTTGGTCAAATTCAATCACTTTTTGACGGAAATTTCCAAATTTAAGAGTCTGTTTTCGATTTGTATCTAGATTTAAACAAATTTTAGGTCAAACCCTTTTAACAAGTTGGGCTACTGGATCATTGTGAAGAAAGATTTTTGGACCTTTCAAAATTCTTTGAGTCCAGATTTTGGGGCATTTTTGTATTCATTTGTACGGTGTGAACCTCTTTTGAACCTATTAGTTGGTGAGCAATTCGATTTTTTTTTAATCTATAGAAGAGTCCTAGCAAACATTTTAGCACAAGTTAGGCCCTATATCTCATCGAGAAGTGGATTAAAAAATGCCTTTTTTGGACAATATCGCAATTTTCATCGGAATTCAAAATAACGAACATAGGCAATGAATTTTGGGTCATTCTTAGTTGTAGTTTGATTGATAAAAATTGCAATAATGTCTAACATAAGGCATTTTTGACCGTCTTCCCGATGAGCGATGCAGTTCAACTTTTGATAAAATTTTCTCTGAGGATTTCCCTAGAAATTCACGGATTGCTCACCAAATAGTATCAAATCCCGGTGTTAGAAATACAATAGACAGTTGCAGGTTTCTCCTCTTTGTTGCACTTATAGTGGTGTTCTGAATAATCTTATGGGTACAACAGAGACGGAGAATTTCCGTTAGAATTACTCAAATCAAATTATAATTGGAATTAGTGTTTTATTTTGTGGTGAATTATGGTGAATTTTTGATTAAAACTAAAGAAAAATCATTATTCACTGTTTATTTTGTAGAAATTGTGAACTTATTGATTTTTACAAGCGATCCCATTAATTTGCGTACTCGATTTTGAAACACCTCGAACAACATTAATCCTTTTAGCTTTGAAATTTTCAATAATCTTCCCTAATATTGTACAATCAAAATCATTAATATTCAACATGATTGTTTGAAGTTTCGGTAAATAATTAACAATATTATCAACATTTAAATTCGCCAAATAATTATCCTTTAAATTGATCTCTTTAAGTTCTACCAACCCATTAAATACATCAATTTCGATATGTCGTAATTTATTGGTTTCTAAATTTAACATTTCTAATGCAATTAAACCATTGAAACAATTTGTATTTAAACGGACTATACGATTTGAACTTAAATTTAATCGTTTTAAACGATACAAACTCGATAAACTTTTCGGTATTTGTTCTAAATCATTAAATGATAAGTTCAATTCTTCTAATTCGATTAATTGATTGAAGGCGTTCCGTTCTATCGTTCTAATCTTATTGTTACTTAAATCTAAATATTTCAAATGTGGACAATCATCAAATATATAATTTTGTACGGTTGCCAATCGATTATGGTTCAATAATAAACGATTAAGTTTCGTCAAGCCTTGAAATGAACCCGGTTCTAATCGATTAATTGTATTAAAACTGAGATAAAGTGTTTGAATTTCTGGTAAAAATTTGAATGTGCCTGTCGGAATTTCACTAATATTTGTATTGAAATGGAACACTGTTTTGTATTGGGCTAATTTCAAGGGTTGTTGTCTTGATATAAGCTCATTCTGGCATTCTGTTATTGCAACTGTTGACATACACCGTTCGAATGATTTATCAATAAACAAGACGATTGTGATGATAGTAAATAACGGCCACATCATTCTTGAATTGGATCTATCTCAGTTTTAAAACGAATCGAATTTAATTTAGTCAAATGGAAACAAACTAGACTCACCTAATTTCGATGGGAGGAAACGCATAACTGTTATGTTGTTTGTTGGAAATTATCGGAATTGTGCGGGTCAGAGGTGGGCCAAATTTACAAAGCGATCAAAAATCAGAGGCGGATCAAATTTGTTTCAGAATGTAAATCCTGGAACGCAAATATCTCAAAAACGGTAACAGATATTGAAATGCTGAATAGCTCATTCGATTTTAAATAAAATCTGCGTAAGTTCCTGGATTTTACACAAATTAGCTAGATTTTTCGAAAATTCTGTGTAATAAAAGCGTTTTCATAGAATATAATTGGCGAAAAGGAATTAAATTTAGTTTATTAATAAATTTTTGAATTTTATTTTTTTTCTGAAATTGTACACTTTGATTTCCCCAGTCGTGCGCCACTGGGTCGCTCCAACAAAGATGTACGTTTCGTGTCGCTTATCGTCCACAATGATACGGCGTGTCACACAGGTCACCGCTAATATTGATAAGAGACGCTGCGGACGCAGTAAACGTAATCGTTGTTGCGACTGGTGGTGCTAGTTGAAGTATTTCAAGGGGGATGTTTCGGTTTTTATCCCCCTTTTGGAAAGTGGTGAACGTCTGTCGATAAATGCGTTTAAAGAAAAGAAAATGCGAATAGTATAGGGAGATGAGAAACAGATTAAACGGTCCTACGTGAGAATTTTAGGGATTGTCAGATATCGACCGTTTATATGACCGGAATATCGAATCAGCATCTTCCGACTCGTTGTAAAGAAGTTATCTTTATTTTTTTTTTGGTTTACCCATAGAAGGGGAAGATACCCCCGAAAAAAAAACAGATTATTACGATATGCAAAGTAGGTAGATCGATGTTGCCGATCACGAAAACTCATTTTGTTCTATTTTAAGGGATATATTCGGGTGGGTTTTTTCCGTTCTCGTCCTCTTATCATGTTGCTTCTATCAAATTAACGTTGATATTAAAACAGTATGTTGCCGGAAAGACGGATAGAACTAGAGAAATTATTTAACAGATCAAGATTGTGAAAGTTGAAACGATAAGCTCTCAAGTTTTAATGGGTATGATACCCGTTGGCCGTCTGTACATCCACCTCTACCACTAAATTTAACCCCAAGGCCTCTAACCGAGATATTAGCTGGTGATGGAGCAATACTCGACGTGTTATTGCCAGCGACAGCTTGGCCAACACCGTTATTATAAACACGGGACTGTCCTGACAATAAACAGGAGATCGGACGATTTTTCACTTGAGTTAATTATCGGGCGTTGTCCTTTACAATAAAATAATTTCATAATTTGTATATGCCAGAGATTTCGAGCGAATAAACCGAAAATTTCAAATTGCGCGCCCAGAAAAACGGGTTGCTAAATTCGAATAACCAAATTTCTAACCTCAAAATTCCTAATAGTCTTAATCGTGAGTTTTATTTTCATATTTTTGGAATTAATGGAATCTAGGTGAACAATATAATTATAAAAGTATAGCAATTTATGCTTGAAGAGCGCATGGTTTAAAATTCCCAATTTGGTCAACCGAAATGCCACAATCAGTATAATAAAGTTGGTTTAAGTTGTGGCAAGATGCTTCTTTCTATTATTGCCAAGTGCCATTATGTCGTTGACGTTTTCTAGAGCAGAATCGTCCGTATTTCTGCATTGATATTGTTTGTTGTCAATCGGATGATTGCGATGAATCGGAGCGAAAGTTTCCGTTGTGTGAGGACGTCCTTCACGTTCAACAAAATACCAACGTCAGATGGTCTACCAATATCTTCTCCCACAGTCCATCATGTCTATACGAATATTTGTTACGATCAGTTTGAACAACTCCCATATATACAACCGAACATTTCGACAATTTTTCAAACTTTTCATTGAACGTGAAATATTAATAACGAAGGTTTTCTCCCGGTTTTTTTTTTGTTGAATCGTGTGGGAAAACACGTTGATCCGATAAAAAAAAATAACAATATAAAAGTGTAATTTGGTTTTTTATGCCGTACAGAAAGGTAAACATTTCAAGATAGACTGTTTAGATAATAGAATGCACCATATTCAGCACAATTCCATTTAGTTTAAACAGCACTTTATTCCAGATATTTCCCAAACTATTACAACTACCACCTTATCTCGGACGTCTTAATTTGATAATCTCCATTTTCGTACGACTATTATTTAACTAAAACGAATAGTTTCTAAATTCGGTTGAAATTTATGCTGACGTCCATTGTAAACGAAGAAATCCAAATTAATTGCGGCAAAGAAAAATTACAAGATGTTAATCGCCCTAAAGACGATTGCTGTTGACAAACCCCCGTCGTCGTCGACAAAATATGCAAATTCGAGCGTTTTCAGGAAATCTTATCCAGGATTACGCTCAACTAATTTTCCCCATCTTGTTTCTGGTAGAGTTATTAAATTCTAATTCATTTTCCACACATTAAGTTACGTTTATCGTTGTTGTTGATGTTATTGTTTGACGAGAGGCAAATTTCTTTCCGCCATCAACCGAACCAAATTCCAACTATCAGTATTGAAATGTAAATTGTCTCGAGATAAAGAAAAATAACAAAAGGAAAGTAAATTGAATGCCATAAATGTCAAACCTCTATCAGAAACGTGGTCTTTAAGTATACAATTCTTCATGAGATAGAGAGGTGTAAAGGGGTGGTTTTTTTTGGAAAAAAGACAGACAACCAACATTATAGGAGACTTGATCGGACGTAGCTTTTCCACCAATCCAGTGGAAATCCTTAGCTAACGGCTGTCAGATGCTATTGAGCCCTATTGATGGATCAAGATCAATTCTTTAGTATTCGACTACAGATCGAACATTACCATAAGAAAGAAACATGCGTGTGTTTTCACACATGATTACGATTTCGCCGAAAATCCCCTTTGATTATTTGATACAATCGACTGGCGGTGATTGACGAAAATTAAAACCACCCCAAACCTTTTTGTTGTCGTTGAAATTATTTCGATACACAGATTAAATTGCGCGCCTTTTAAAAAATGGGTTGGTGAAGCGGCATAATTAGATTGCCAACTGTTTGGAAAAAGCGCGAAATTCAAAATTTAAAAATACTCATTATTTGATACTATAACCGAGTCAATATTGACGTTATAATCGAATAGTCGATGTAGATAGAGTCGTTTTAACTGTTCTTTATCAAACATTTACAATGCCGCATTGCACAGAAGAGAAGACATTAGCCAAATGTAATTACACGACAATACTGCTGCATCATTTAATAACATCACAGTAAACGTACAATAAATTGTATCTTATGCAATATTGATTTTTTGATAGGAAATCGAATTTTGTTGTAATAAAGACAACAAGTTTAGATGTTAATTTTTCGTTGTAACAATCTAGAAAATGACCAACATTTGTTGAAGGCTATTAGTTGAGGTCGGTTGGCTATTTTTCAATGGCTCGAATAAACACGTTCACTGAAGCAACGTCCATCCATCAGTGGTTACTGTTGTAATAAGCAAAGAGCAGGAGAGAAATGGGAACAAATAATGGGATAGGTGTTCAGCGAGCGAATTATTCTCCCAGTCGAGAATTAGAACGCATTCTTCCTGTCCGAGACGAGACTTCTGTTTAAAGTTCAATATTTGTTTATACAAACATTTGAATAATTGCCATAAGAAGAATAACAAATTTACTGATTAGATTATTGTTGATAATATTTGAACGCATTAAGGTAATTAATTCCAAACAAGATCAAATTTCTATCCCAACCGTACGCACAATTTCTTGGCGATATTCAATTAGTATGTTGATTATCCTGCGGCTTTTATTCATCATCTGCCCCCTCGATTGCCGGCAGGTCTTTATGCTTTTCAGTTTATATTAAATAATGTAGATGCTTACATTGTACATTACTGCGAAAACATATCTTTGGTTACCTGTTGTTTCCCTCGAGTTCTCAGTGTTTTTATATTTTATAAGATGAAGCCCACTAATATTGAGTCTTAAACCAAAGCCAAAGGCTGGGTGTTTTATTCGTTTTACTTTCAAACCAAAAATGATCCTCGTCTCCTTTAATAACAGTAGAATATTCCCTTTTTATAGCATCATATTCCCATATACTATTATCAATGTTGTATGAGTTGGAACAACGAAATAGATTACAAAATTTCCGTTTTGTATTGACGGAAATCTAGAGGGTAATTCAAGTGAAAGTTGACGTTTAATTGGAACCATCCAATAGAACAAATTAATGTACGGCTATAAAACGAGTATTTATTCCCACTTTGAGACAATTCCAAAAGAGGATGATAGCATTGGGAACAACATCAGCAGTCTTGCCATTTTGTTAGTCTAGTCTAGACCTGTTTGTATCGATCGCATTAACGTATTAGTCTTTGTAATCGTTTATATTTCGACCACAAGATAATAGGAATACAATACAAAACATCTAGAGGACCTAATAGTGTTATGTGTGAGAGAGACGGCATGGGAACTGGACCAGATGAGTGTGTGCTTGCAATTCGACTGGATGTTTGACAGGCGCGCAACTTGTTTCACGGTCCGTCAGATCGAAAAGGAACGTTTTGGAAAAGCTCTGTGTCGGTTTAGTAGGCAGATAAAACAGAATAAAACTCAATCCGGTTTGGTTAAATTCAAACTAGTATCAATATGGAGACTAATAGAGTAACAACACCCATCACTATTAGAGCAAATGGCCATTAATCGTTTTTAAGGAGAAACATCCAACGACAGACGCTTTCAACATTACTACCAACTATCATTAATTATTGTAAAAGATGCCCGTCTTGAAATCCACAATATCTCCGGTAGTTAATAGAAATACACATCAAACGGTACAAATATTTTTACTTTTCGTACGAAAATCATCGCATAGAGCGAGCAGCTAAGTCGATGATGAGGATTTTTTCCTAGTTGGATTACAATTGATCGACAATTCTTCTATTTATAATAACAAAAAACAAACTAAATTGGATAGGAAGGGAACGGACCGTGGAAACCAATTATCTGAATCCAATTATCTACAATAATCACGAAAATAATTACCATTTTATCTTATCTTTGAATCGGAAAGTTTGTTCGCTGTTAAAATTGAAATAGTGAAGGTTAGTTGCAGCATGGATTTTTCTAACGTTTGGATTAACAAAATGCAACACGCACACAATTTTCTAGCAATTTCTTATCATTGAGAAAAAAAACGGATATCCTTTTAAATATATTCTGTTAATTGTTTTATGTTTTAGTAAATTTAAACGTTGATAAAGTCTAATAATAAAGTTTAATTGTAAACAACTGAGCTTTGGTTGAATATTACTGATCGATAGAGGAAATGAAAAGTGGACAATATTTATACATAGACCGTACGGTTATTTCAATATTTACATTGAAGTTTATGAAATCGTGGATGTTTCAACAAATAAAAATCCATCAAACATACCAAATATTACTTTTAGACATTATCAGATCTGTACGATAATATATGCTTTCAATATTTAATGCAAGTTCAGGAGCTTTGTCATGGATTCAAAAGTGAGTTTCTAGCATATCCATTTTTCTATACAAATCTACATATGTTGTACGTATTCATACAGAGAGCGAGAAAAAATGAGATAGAATGGATTGTAATAATCACATTTATCAAGTTAGACGAATGTGCTTTTAGATAAAAATTCGACAGAAGCGGATTACAAATACCATCAAATACGTGCTCTATATGAGTGTATTCTTACTCTAATATTCGTATTATTGATTATACGTCGTCTAATATACTTGATGAATCTACCAGGTATCATTTGAAATAATCTTCGTTATTATTGGTGCGGAAGTGGTAACTAAATTTTACAAACTTGTATGTTTCGTGATAGTGACACGTGTTTTTCGTCTATTTCTCTCCGGGTTCGTTAAAATCGTATCGTTCAAACATGTCAAAACGCTTTTTCCGTATCGCCGATTGCCGAACTTCCACCCTTAATTACATTCATTTTCTAAATGTTTGTCGTCGTTACACGTCCACATCTCGGTTACCATTATTGACTTTGTCATTTTTCTTAATTTTCTCTTATTTCCATCGCCACAACCCGAAAATTGAACAAGACATTTCTCTTTTACTCACACCCAATTTATTATCTTGCCTAATATGCAATTACGATTATGAATTCAGGATGAATAAATTCAGCTTGTCGAGAAAGTCTACAGTGGAAGAAGAGAACGGAAAAAAGACATAATTTCATCGTCGTTCGTTTTCTTTTTCGAGGTTGACTTTGTTTGTTATAATACCAGTGAAAATCAACGTAAAAGTTTTCATAATGTTGCAAGTTCTAGAGACACCTTAGTCATTTCCTTCTGGATTCTAAACGAGCTCTTTGCATGCCCCGAACTCGGTGTGTGAAAGCAGCTAATTTTATGCCCTGCGCTCTCGATTAAAAGAAAAGAAATAAAACCATTACGGATGGAAAAGTGCATAACGTAGAATTCAACCGGCCATTCGTGAAACTGTTTCCATTATTTACGGAACAGTTGACTACTATTTAGTAACTAGCCGTTGAAACAATTATTCATAAACAATATGAAGTGGGTCATTCATTAATAAAAGCGACTAATTACAGGCGCACGCAAAATTTTCCAGTTTAGCCAAATAAGCAGTTTATAAAAGGGGAACGAGACACACGTACACACAATATTAGAATTGTATTTATAATGTTTGGCTTGCTGCTGAATGGACGGAATTGGATTGAATAGAATTTCGCGTAACAAAATGACCGGCTTTGGAGACAAGGCCGTACAAATGACACTATACTCGTCCAACTTTACGATTCTGTCCGTTATTCAGATATGAATTTAAACTGGGTGATGGCCAGCACCTGTGGCCCATATCAGAAGACGTCTGGTAGCACATGTGAAATATTGAATGTGCCAGTTCAAGTGAGAGAATGATGGCTGCTTGTCTGAAGAGGGCACCAGAATATATTGTATAAGGAAAAAATGATAATAAAACAACATCCAGTTTTAGATTACATTTTGATATAGCCGCTACAATATAAAACACTTTTCCTCTCCCTCTCACCCTCACTCTATCTCCCTCTAACACGATATATGTGTGTATATAATGAAAATCTGCTTTTGTTTCGTTGATATCAGCCAGTATCGACCAATCAGCAAACTCGATTCAAAGGGTTCTTTAAAGCGCGCTGTGTCAGCTATCACAGTTTACCATTGTCCTATCGCGTACCGTTCAAATTATAAATTTGGACAAGTACAGGGCTCTATTTTACTATACAAAGCTGCTGAACTAACAGTATCTAATTTATATAGGAAGTCCTATTATTTGATACGATTTCAGCAATATTTTGAAGATTAACAGGAAGATCCTTGAAGATTATTTTGCCAAAATTTAAACCTCGTAACTCTTCAGAAAGTTGATCAAAAAACGCTCGTTTTTGGCGATTTTTAATCGCTAAACGCTTCAAATGATCAGGAATGACTCAAGGATGCTCCCCGCATAATTCTCTTTATTTTTTCTCCATTACATTCCAGAATAAAATGGAGAAAAAAAAGCTAAAACTCATTCTTAGTAGTTTTATGTGCCTGACAATCAGAAACGATGGTTTTTTGCCAAACTTTCAAATGAGCAACTAAGCCCAAATGATCTCCGATGACTCTTCTGTAAATCGTTGAAATATTTTTCAAATTATTCGCAATTATTCATATAAAATAATTTAGTTTAGCATCAGCACCCCTGTACAGAGATTTGATTTTATATGTTTTGAGTCAGCTGAAATCAATCGAAATCGCGGAAATATGTCCGACTCCCTTGCAAATCGATAGAATATTATATTTTTACGAGTTCAAATAAATGTGGGGAAAAATACGAGGGGTCGGCGTTGAATATAATTATCGAAAGACCATTCTATCGGTTACCCCATTACGATCGCGTCTTGTTTTCCCAAGCGGGTTTATCGAACAATGACAAAACTATACTTGAACAAAAGCTTATCGTACACTGCTACGATTGCAATTTTATCCCGGAGGCAATCAGAGAACGCACACACCAACACCAACACCACCAACAACAACAACAACAGTATGAGTTTTTTAATTTTCTGCAAAAATGGAAATTTTTTACCCCATCAGAATGGTTGGGAAAAAGATAGAAAATACACACACATTGGAAATATCTCTATTGTAATATACAATAGTCGTAATTTCCTTTTTTTCAATAAGAATAGCTTTGTTATCAATCAGTCCGGTGAAGGCTGAGGACTACATTAGGATAGAATCGGTCCGTTTTTCTTTATAGCCTCTTCTATTATCCGTTGACCTTTTGCACTCGGCGTGTTTACCGTTCTCAACCGCCACTACCACGATCAAATTCATCTCTATTACGTTTGTATCAATGGATGGAAATAAAAATGCAATCGAATGGAACGGTCTTGGCGCCTTTTAAAGGACTCTAGTGCATGGGTAATTCATGTGGAGGCGCATTGAATTGTAAAAGATTGGGGGGTCTGTTACATATGTATTGTGACGAAATTGAATGTTTACACAAACAGGGTTCACTATGTGGTAATGAATTTAAACAAGCCTGAACACCATAAAAACTATCCTATAAAAAAGGACCGAACAGCAAACGGTAATGGAAAGGTAAATTAAGGCTGGTGATTATGAATAAACAACAATCGAAAAAAATTACAATCCGTCAAATCGGCTAATAAAAACATACAAGTTTGGATCGGTACGACCGATTCGAGGGCAATAGCAGTTTATTTTCATGATAGAGGGGGATTAATTTTTTGCCTGAATAGGACAATTTACAATACGTCCGAGGCCCGAACGCATCCATCACCTTACCCCTGATGGTAGTTTCACCGGAAACGCCATATAAACCGACTTTATCGTCATCATGAGGTAAATTTCAACGGTTTTGATTAAAAAAAAATCTACATTTCCTGAAGCGATTCGCCTATGAAGATGTTTCAAATCAACCAACCAGATGAAATGAAAATAGCCGTCAGCCGTTTATTATTAAACAAAATTTGAATTATTTTTGTCGATTTTTTCGATATCAATTCCCAATTAAAAACGTGCATTTTTCTACAATTTTCAATCACCTTTTCCGGATCGGATTGTATCAAACAAACACTGTAGATTAGACCGTCGAGACGTCAGCGAAAGAACAAAGCAACGAATGCCGGAGATTAATTACCCTCGTAAGAGAAGAAAAACCCTTAAAACACCACTCTGCACTTATTTTTATTTACCATTAAGGGCTGACTATAAATCAGTGTCCGGTTTACGATAACTTCTCGCCCATCTTTTCAACATCTCCAGCTTAGAATCCAACTTTCAATTAAAACACGATGATTTTTCTTATGCTTTCCTTAAACACAGAGAATACGAATAAAAAAAAGAACGGAAGATTCTTAATCAAGACATGAACATTATTGTTTTCTTTGGGTAAACAAGTGGAATTGGAAACGTCCCAGGCTAGCACGAATGAATGTTTGTTTGTTAGTTTTTGTTAGTAGAACTAGGATTCATGTTGTCATCTTTGTTAGTTTTTTCCTATTCTGGCCTATATTAGAACAATTATATCGCTTTAGGGTATAGAAACTGAAGTGACCGGAGGGCTCAATCATAAACTGTGCCTGTATGACACTCGATCTAACGCTACCAGACAGCTTTATAGCGCTCTTTGCAAATAAAAATAACGCTACTAGGTTACATATGCGCTATACAACATGGATTCTGTAGAGATGTAAAAATAAACACGGAATGTTGAAAATAGTGGATGAAATACAGCAATGTCAACAATATCTTGCTTAATTTCGAATGTAGTTTTTCAATAAATAAGTGCCCTCCAGTCGATTATAATAACAAATAAAAAATAATAATAAATTACATTTATCGAACTCAATTCACGTATAGAATTAATACACAGGTATTCGATATAATCGTACAATATCGGTGAAAGTGTAGCCAACAAGTTTATTGATTAAAACTGGCGTACTCCTCTTTATAAATAAACTATTAGCTATGGGGTTATTTTCTATAATAAGCTGTAGGAGCAATAAGATTTATGTTGCTTGCAAAAATTATGCTATATGTCACTCAAAAAAACATCAAAAATTCATCAGAGAGTTAAACAAGTGGGGCAGTCTAAGTGGTCTAATGCCCACCAAAAAAATCGTAATAAAATAACATTTACCCCTAAACACAGTTTCTTTAAGCGAGCTACTTTAAAAATTGCAAAAGCCCCTGGTAAGCTCATTAGGCTAATGACGTGTGCTTTCAGTTGCCTTTGATATATTTTATGCAAACTGATGTCCGCTACCGAGCAAATGATTTGATTCAGCAACGTTGATATATACCTGTTTTATCGACTCGAACAATCTTTTAACATTGCCTACCTATAGTTGAAACGACTTGATATTATCAGATTTTCAGACATCGTTGATTTGACACGGTACATTTGTGTTTTATCTAATTTTAAGGTGATGTCGTTTTACATCTAGAGAAAATTTATGTGCAACCATTTATTCGAGTTGCTTTCAACATTCACAAACATACGAGAACTAGAAAGTAGCCAGGCACCTTTCTATATTTCCATCGAATAATGGGAATGGCATTGAAAACGTTTCAAGTAGACACAACCACCACCAACCGCCCCTTTGAACCGACCAACTTTAATTCCCCCAGAGGGGTGGAGAAAATGTATTAAAAAAGCAGCTGTCAAACATGAATATTTTCCAAGCTTATCATACATTTTGGTGACTTTTACTGGTACCCTTTGAAGGACATTTATTGAATTCGAAATATCCAATTTAAATTCGTTTTGATTTTTACTTTAAACAGAAGGCACGATCGGAATACAATATTCAATAAGGAAAAAAGATTACCGAAATCTCTTCAGTTCATCAACTCTTATTCCATGTAAATAGTCCCAGTCTTTATACCAACCCCTATTAATTATCGAGCGATTTAAAGAACATTTTGAGAATTTGTAGTCAATATTTTGGGAATTTGTAGTCAAGAATTTGTAGGGAATATTTTGGTAAAATTAGAAATCCGAATCTCATTGGGAAATCGGAAGGAAACCGCCTTAATCTAACCAACTAACAAGCGATAAACAATCTTCTATTCAAGAGTAAAATAGCAAACAAAAATGTAAAATGAAATAAAAAAGAGTAAGTTTTCCAATTTTTCCAGGATTCAACGAAGAAAAACTATTTAGAAATACTCTTCTGATCAATCTTCCCAACGAGCTACAAATTTCTAATTTTGCCCAAATACTCCCTAAAGACTATTCTATAAATCCTCAAAATATTTTTCAAATCGCCCAGCTGCCACAACAGGGATACTTCAAAATTTGGGCCACCCAGCAAATTTCAGTTCGGACTTCTTCGACTTTTGAATTGAAATAATCCAAAGGTAAAAGGGTTGTAGGGCCCTTTTGCCCTAATTCTACCATAATAACTAGGACTGTTGGTGTAATTTTGAATTAAAGTTATAAATGTTGTAGTGACTGTGAAAGTCGCCCGGCGCATCCACCATTTTTGCAAATTATTTTGATTTATTGGAAATTTAATACTTGTTTGCATTTGTTGTAATCGAGCCTTGGGGCAATCAATAAATAGTGTTGTGTCTATTTATAGTCGACTTTAGATCTTGATTATTTGCATAGACAAAGGCTGTACAAGTGCCCTATACTTGTTCATTTAATTGAAAATTAATTAACATTGCACGTCTGAAAACGACACTATATACGAATATAAGATGAAACTTTCATATAATTCGATATCAACTTGGATCTGTTCTACTTTCTTGGCAGTCCAAACTTGAGATCATCTACCTGAAATTCCAAGAGCATCTTATGAAAATTAATGAAGGCAAACCGAAATAGAACTAAATTATGTATACAGGGATCTATTGGTGTTAGATAATATTTAAAACAAACAGAAATTCCGGCCGGTTTTTCTTTAGAGAAATAATGCAAGGGATGAAGAAATTCACCCCCTTTGATATTATATAAAACGAACTAAATTCTAACTTGCCACAATCACAAACTTGATCGTAATTTCCCACAGGTAGTAAGAATCAAATGTCGAACGAAACGCATCAACGTCAACCGCAGGCGTTCTGGCGGCGTCGTGACCCTCCTGCGCCCCACTACACTAGGAAAACATCCCACCTCTTGTGGTGTACAGTCGACGCTGGGCGCCGTGATGCCACATGGTGTTCGGACGCGGCACGGTGATCTTGTATACAACTCTCCCTTATCAAATCCATACGTCGTTCAGGTTTTAATCGTCTTCCCTAATTGTTATCATTGAAATTAATTGTTTTTGATTGCAGCAATGTCGTAGATACTGGAGTGACAGATGCCAGATTTCGAACGTGTAATGGACAGAAATAATGCAAATTTAATAATCTATCTATTGATAATGCAAATAGCGTGACAAACGAACAATTCAACATGTTAGTTTATTTGATTACCGGTGTTGTTCTACAGATTCTCTTCCAACAAACTACAGGTGAGTTGAAATTTATGCGAAATTTACCGACCCGTTTCCATAAAATAGTTTAGAGATATTTGTCGATTTTAATGTTGGCAATTTCATCTATTTACACGGTTATTACCATGTTGATTTATTAAAGAAAAATTATACCCATATCGTGACTGTTGTCGTATAGTAATTTCAAAACTGTAATAATATTAACAAAGCAACGGTGAAATTATTTTAGTAGCTATTGTAACGAAATATCTAAATATAGATAGTTTGCGAATTAAATAAGGCGGACGTTTGAATGTCGTGTTTCATTTTTAAACGTTCCTAAATCAAACTCCGATTAAAAACTTCAAAAATAAACCCATCGCTAAATAAATTGTTTCAAATTAATTTACGTGAAATTCCCAGAAAGTTTAACAAATTAGAGCACAACACCCAATCCTCTCAACTATAAACAATCTTACATATTTTACCTGCAACGATTAATTTCGTCAAAGAGCTACAAAAACGGACACATCTTGCGCCATTTCGCCAAAGATTACGAACTTTACACATAATTTATCGATATTTTTGAATCGAACCGAAAAAAAATCGTTGAAAGTGATTTATGTGAAAAAGTTACGAATTGTTTCTCGATTCAACAACGTTTCTATTTGAGGCTTTGACTATTTTTCGTAGCGAAAATCCGATTTCATTGTGAATTAAAGAAAGAAATCTGGCTCGTCTGCGAAACACTTGATTTCCGTTTCGATTAAACGAAACGATTACCGTCTTAAAAACACTAAAAATAATTCAACAACGTGAATCTCCAATAGAGAACTAGAAACGTTTTCGGGGTAGTTTCTTCAATCAACAAAGGTTCTCGATTCCAGTCTTGTTAAAAGTTGAAAATTGCGAAATTAACGGAAGCGGAAATGAGCTCTCCGATGCGGATATTGCCGCCTAAACGAACACACCAACACATTTGGCGAATTTTTATCGGGTATAGTTGAATTAAATAATACTCGTTTGATAAATTTCAATTTCTATTATCAGACTGTTTAGTATAGTCGAGTTGAAGGAAATTAAATTAATATAACGTGCACTTTAATTTCGAAATGATGTGATCGGGCTGTTTCAATTAAACAAAGCAATCAAATGGAACAACATGTCGAATCGTGAAATTATCACAGTCACATGTTGTGGTTCGTGCTTTTGCAACTTGCACCTTGCCAACAAACAGCTTTAATCGCTAATGGTATCGATAATGTTTTTGTACGCTACAAATTCAATTCGAAATTGTTTGATTTTATATAAAATTGATCGTAATTATTGCGGTATTATTTAAAAATTTCTAACCAACAATATTGAAATTTATTGGTGAATTATTGTTGGCGGTTCTAGACGAATTTCTATCAAGTATTCATGTATTTTTCCAATTTTAAATTCAAATAAACATGCAGATTTTGAATAATTTAAACATATATAGTGTGGTAGTTTTTGTTGTTGTTTTAACGGAAAAAACGAACAAGTCGTTGATGCAAATTGTTTTCAAGGGTGGTACAGGAACGGTGGCGTTTTATCGTTCAAGTCCATTTCCCGTAGGAGAGTCCTAAAGCTCATAAATACTAAAACAATATAGTTGTGTTACATATAAACTCCTTAAAACGTGTGCATTATGGATCAGGTGTACTATACGTTTGTTTCAACAATATTATTAATTTTTTACACGTTCCTATCAAATGTATGTTTTAGAAAATTGTTATTTTCCAGTTTAGCACGTTCATTACGAATAATCCATGAAAGTGAAGTTTAAACTTAAAAAGACCATCAAAACATAGGCGGCTTATTTCTCTCTATACTAAATCTAAAATTACCTTAAGATCTTAACAATTTCACGCTAGGTAGTAAATAATCTCCACCACTACTAACATCACCTGAATTTCCTGATCCTCTTACGTTCACAATTTCATGTATTATAACAATTCTCAAAAGAAACGATTCGACATTTCGTCCAATTGAAAACTAATTAACAAGACGTAAATCCATAATTAAGGAAAACTTATAAAGCCAACCAACCGACAAACCAAACGTTCGAGGAGTCTATTTAATTCGAAAACCATCACAGATTAGACTGAATTCGACATTCGTTTGACGTTGAAATCGAATCGGGGGCGCAAGTTACAATGACAACTGACGCGTTAAGGGAGAAAACGGTGGTGTGTCGTATACTGTCAAACTAGAACGTTCAAGATATATCACAGACGAATTCAGAAAATAAAACTCTACAAATCCTAACGGATTATCTGCTAGATAGACTCTGAACTTTTATTAAAAGAGCATTGATTCGTGGTTGTTGATAGCTTGACCAAGATCAGTAGGGTGGATTAACGTAAATTGCTGACACCTGATCGGGATTGGCGTTATAAAAAAACATCAGATGACAGGTAAAAGAAGAAATAACACAAAAACAAAGAAAGTTTTTTTATCGATACGTTTGCGTATAAACGTTTACTGTAAACTAACCGGACGTTAAATATTGACGATTTTCCCCAAGCCTTACATAAGCTTTATCAACATGTCAACATGTTTTCTCGTCTGTTTGTATTTAACGATAACTGATTGATCGTGTATGATTGCAAATGTTGCTAAACCAATGATGATCTACGTTTTACACAACTGTAAAATCCTCTGACATTGAAAGGGGTAAAATCGAAACATTCGAAAAATAACCGTGATTTACGATAAGATAAAAAAAGCGGAATCGTTTAATTATTCATGGATTTAGCGGTATTGTGTGTTTACACATGAAATTTTCATTAGATTTACTTACATACAATTGATCCACTCAAATATTTTAAATTTGCACTAAATATTGTCGAGATAATTACAAACTAACGTACCTGTAGTTGATAGTTTGGCAAGTTAAAATTTAAGCTTCATTGCAGTAAATTTGTAACATTTGTATTTGTGCATATAGTCTATGTTGAAAATTATGTTTAAAACAATAAAGACAAATCAAAGACGATGAATTGTTGAGGCTAGGAGTCTTGAAATTTGAGCCGTTTTGTACCGAATCGTTTCGTTGCAGTGCATCAATACAAAACAATATTTTGATGTTTGAAATGCAAGTTGCAATTCTGTGGAGACGTATTGTGTACTAAAATAATACATTTTCTAAAATAAATAAAACATTTACAATAGTTGAAGCAAGATTTTTCAGTGATAAAACTCGAAAATAAGACAAGACCGCCTGTTTCACTTATTTTAGCGATTTATAGGCGAATTCCTGGAGATTATTTGAATAAAATCTGAACAAAGTAACTCATCAGAAAGTCGGTCAAAAACGATGTGATTTTCAAAAATGAGCACAAAATGCCTTAGAATGAGTCACAAGTGTTCCTAACATTGTTTTTTTACATGTTTCTCTATTTTATTCTACAATGAATAAAATTGGTGTCAAAATTCGCAATACTTTCTAAAATGAGAATTTTTAGCCAACTTCTGGATGAACGGCACCGTTAATGTTTTGATAAAATAATCTCTTTAGGTTTTCTTATAAATCCTTTAAATATTTTTCAAATCGTTTATCAAACAAGAAGTGTTTTATAAGAAGTGAAATTCGTTATGATTTGTCGATAAAAACCGAATTTCTGTACAAATTGAGCAAAACAAAACGTTACAATAGAGCCGCATTCTGTTATTTATGTATTCGATTTAACTTTTCTCATTATTAATATTAGAGTTCTTTTAATTCAACTAACTCTATAGGTTGATATTTACAAACAACGGCAAACATGAATATTTAACATTAATCTCGTGCATTTTTCCTGGATATTTTTCTAAAAAAATATCGACGAGAAATGGAGCAAAACTTGTTAAATATGTAAATATTTACACATTGAAAACTACATTTTATAAAACATTTTCACTGCACTTGATTTCGAGTTGAACATATTTACAGCTTTAACAATCCCAGTGATGAAACGATTTCGAAATTCGGATAATACTTTGCAACATTGATTTCCTGTTATTATTCGAACGATTTTCGTATCTGGTGACGATCTATTGAGTTGTATACATGTATGTGTGGGTGTTTATTATCTTTTTGTTTGTTGGGATTACCCCCCCGGAATGTAATTGGAATTGAGCAGAATGTTTGATAGCCGTTATGAATTTTGTGATTGAATGAAAATATTTGAAAAGCTGTCACCGTTTGGATTAATTCGAATATGAATTGGAATGTTCCTGCAATTACAATCGGACATACATCACAGAATAACACCGGCAAAAAAACAACAATAACGACTTATTTGTAGTTGAAAAACCGATTTATCGTTCGATTATACAGAAATCGATGCCAATATAATACACCCAATAATTAAATATAATAGTGGAAAAATAGAATTTTCAGCGCAAGATTTTACGGTCAAATCGCCTTTTGTGCTCCTTGTGATCCCATATTCAAGTAATACAATATTTGCTCTTCTCTTTTCTTATTTTTTCGTAGTCTATATAGCACCTTTGGGGCAACACCACTACTGTTATTAATTCGAACGCCTCTACACAAATTGCATCTTTTGTTGTTGTTTGCTATTATTTTTATGGGAACATTGGAGCATCTTTTGTGTAGTGTCTGATCGATGGTTGGCCCCAAATTTAAATCATGCAAGCGGAAAAACGAACGCCCATTCTACATTGCACTTTACAAAATCATAGCTTATCATTTCGTCTACGAACGCGTGTTGTATAAAGTTCGAATTGGTTTTGAATTACAATAGAATAACGTTATAATCTTGGATGATGTTCGTTTAATGCTGCAACTTTGTAGAAATAAAAGCCGCTTTGAATATTGGGAATTGAGTCAAATGCCAGATGATTTTACAATCTTTACATCAGAAAATTGACCGGACGTATGAATTTTATCGTGATTGATTCTGGGTTTGTTTTCAGTTGTTATAGCCGGAATAGAATTGTAAACTTCCTAATCACGTAATCTCAGAAAGTTACTAATTGGCACCGGTAGTACCCCTGTAAAATGAGATACACCTTGTCGAAATTAATTCAACAACAACAGATTCCCGAAAATAACAACAACTACGTGAAAGTATTCCAATAATGAATTTTTAACTCATCGCATAGTTGTCAATACCCTACCACATTGTGTGCCATCTCAAATATTCGAAAATGTTATCCACACGGTACAGATTTTATTGTCAAAGTTTTATAAATTCGCCGTACTTTCTGTTTTCAACAAGTTTAGTCGTAAGAAGCTACAACAAAGAAAAAATCAACAGATATTGTAAGCAATAGTATGGCAAAAGATAAAGGGAAGAGAATGAAGAATAAAAAAATCTACAATAAAAGAAACACCTGGAGATATGCTGATGGAATAAGTTGAGTGAAATTCGTGAATGTCACTTAAACATTCTAGATATGTTCTATTTGTTATCTCTATTCGATCGAGAGTTCCGGTTGTTAGTGAGCACAATAGTTTGTCGAATAATTGCGGTAGTCGAATGATTGATCTCAATAAGTTACTTGAAGAAGAACAAGATAGAAAGTTATACGAACTATGTACATCAAGAGTCTAATTTTAAATCAAATTTACTCGTAATTAATGCAAAAATTGAGAATTCTTGTCAGCTGACAGTTATGATTATCTTTATTATATTTAATCGTTAGATTCGTTTTGTAACAAAAATCTAAGATCCGTTGTGACATTTAATAATGCAAAGTAAACGTAATTGAGAGCTTCCAAATTAAATATTGACCTAGTAAAGTTTAAGTTATTAAAATAATATCAAGACGAACAAGGAAGGATTCCAAGTAAAGAGTCGTCGAGTAGTTTTGGCGGCTGCGCCACTCCTATTATTGGGGCAAACATCTATAAAGGGGTAACCGCAAGTGGAACCGAAATACTATTCTTCAGCCGCATCATTACCCTCCTTCTTGCTAATTTACTATGATGGTATTGTTAAGAGGAACTAATATCAATCGTTGATGTTGAAGATGGGGGAGGAAATTGGATTAATTTTTAAATAATAAAGCCGCTTATTAAGTCAATTATTGTTGACAAAATAGAAATTCTATAAAAGAAAAATAATCCGAAAAATCTACTTATTCTTGTTTAATTAGCGACAGAAAAGAGCATCAATCTCATTAAGAGACTTTCTTTATCAAAGAGAATCTAGAACTTTTCATTACAACCAATCCAGTTTTGAATCAGTCTTTTTTAAAGTTAAATTAAGATCCATCGATCTCTCTCCAACAAACATTAAAATAATAAACAAGAAAATAATGTTGTTTATCTCAATTTCTTCCCCGACTGATAGAAGAAATTCCATCAATTCACGTATAAAACAATCAATTCATACCAGTTGCCAGTTTCAATATAATTGGTGTCACAGGTCTCCATTTCACCAACCAAACGAAATGATTAATCCACCAACGATATTTTCACAATCGATTCGAACTGACCTCAGAGTAGACAGTCGGAAATCTCTAGGGCATCATCAACTGGAACCTCTCGGGCATTCTTGATCCCCTTTATCCGACTCATCTCTCATTTCTATCTTACCGTCACTTTTTATTACAATTCTAAACAATTATTTTGTGGATTTTTTGTCGATTGTATTATTTCTATAGTTGGGGGTGGTTTTTGATTTATTAAAACTGGACACGTTGACTGAATCTATAATGGCACCGCCTTAAAAATGATTCGGTTTATTGTGCGAGGTAATTTGAATTCCTGTCTGGATGTTCGTTCGAACTTTTTTTCGCTTTTCTGCTTTCTTCTTATTAATATTGAAAGTGTAAGGAGAGGAATAGCAAGGGGTGGATTATCATTGGCAACATCAGACTAATTATGGTTTTAATTATGGAATTGGCGATAAATTCACCGAGAAATTCTCTCTGAATGGCCGATAAGAGTTGCCAGGGTCTAAGATATCTCCAATTATATCAAATATAAGGATTCGTACAGTTTGTTGGAGTTTTGGCGAGCTGAAAAGTTTGTTGGAAAAGTACAGGATAGAGTTTTGGTTTGCTAGCTAATTGCATTGCCTCCTGATATTCTATCTACAACAATGGTAGTGACCGGTAAACGAGCCCCTAGTCTACCTGACCGGAATAAACTTGTCTAATTATGAATGAAACTTAAGATGATTCTAATTGTTGAACATAAACAACGAGAAATTCATTGTTGAATTATATCAAGAGCCGAGTGTCGATTTCGAAAACTGCAATTTAAGCAAGAGCAGGTGTTACACGCCGAATTAACGCAAGTAATTGCTAATACTTTCAAGAGATTTACTGCTCTCCCTATTAAACATTAGTTCGATATGGTGCCTAGATGATCGAAACTGGATGGGGAATAAGTCGATATACCCCTCCATCATCATCAGCTTGATCAATTTGGAACTAATTAATTTTCTTTCCCTTATCCTATTTCACACTTTCAAAATACTTAATCAATTCCTCATTAATTCCGCTTGGAAATTAACCAAATACTAAAAAAATCTACATACACACTGACTTTAAGTAATCTCGCATAGTATGCCGGTAGCGTTATCATAATCTCGTCTCTTGATCAATATTGCGTCCGAATTCTCCTATTCTTATCTGTTATAAGGTTGGTTTTGACGACAAGGACGAATCTTGGAGTTGATGAACAATTCCGGTAAAGTTTTCATATTAGTGCGGTCGTTCATTTTTGTTTCTTAGTTTCACGCACATAAACGGATATCTCATAATATCGCCCAAGCTAAATTAGATTTTTTTCTTTATTGCCCTATAAAATCAAAATGGATATAATTATAGATAAGGTAAATAAATTGAACATGTTCAGCGTTCAAATGTAATGGATTAAAGTTAATATAAGAAGTCAATTAGTGAGCTGTCTAATACAGAGGAGCTTCTCAAAGATGAAAGTATGTCTATCTATCTCGCTCTCTTTCGTTCGCTAACTTTGAAAGCTTTGTTTACTTTGTGACTATTGTTAACGTTTTGTTTTGCTTTATTAATAGAATATAAAGCATCATTCATATCTTTTTTACACCGTTTTGACCGACAAAACGCCCTTTCAATTCGAACGAAATCCAGCCCGGCCTGATGGTGCACGAGAAATTCCACGGAACTAATTCAATATTTTCAATTAATTAAAAATATTTAAATAAACCCACCCTTTAAAATTGATTCGATTGTGTTCAAATGTAATTTTCCAGTATTGTGTCACTTACGTTAATTATAAATCCTTGAACTGTATTATCATTACTAATGTATGTATAATAACCTTCAGTATTTTCATTATTCTAGTTTCGTGTTGAATAGTTTTCGACGGAAAATTTGTTAACATACGTTGATGATTGGCTTGCGTGTTCGACACAAATTAACAGAAGACGATTCGATGTTTGGTGTGTTGTTATTTAACACCCTCCAAGTTTTCGATATTATAAAAGGATTAAAAAATCAACATTATCTACGTTAGAATTACTTTAATTTATTATAGAATTAGAAAAAATTAGAATTATTGTATGTCTCGGTTGTGGTTTTTACTATTTATACAACAATCTATGGAGATTATTGAATTGATCACGTGAACTGACACAAGACATTTCCAATTAGCCAAGATTCTAGGATTTCACTGTATGGTTAAACTCTATTATTAATATGAGTTTTCCAATTCCTTTGTATCGGATAGGATTCCTTAGATTCTGACATACGTTAGATAATAAAACAGAAGCGTACTCAACTTAATTAGATAAAGTTTCTTAAGATTTTTCAACTGAAACGAACAAATCCTTATACACAGATCCAACAAAAGTTTTAATTAGGACTTTGAAGTAATATCAACAACATTAAGATCAATACAACATCATCGATGTTGTAGAATATCAACAACAATACAAATAAACGTGTGTGATGTTTTATAGTAAACGAAATAAAAAAAGCTCATCTTTTATATGAGAAAAGAAAAAGGTCTGCTATGCAACAGAACTCTAAACAGCCCTATACAACAACAAAGACACACCCAGCTTACTTGGCACAATTGGTTTTGTTGAATACACACCACCCCCTTGGATATTTCTCGTTTCATATCTTTGTTTCGGTAGTTTTTACGTAGGAAACGCTCTTTTATGGTCAACATCCGGCGGCGCGACGTCAGGTCAATTTTCATTAGTTCTTATTGAAGTCGCTTGTCTTCCTTTAAAGCTATCAACTGACAAGCTTTGTAAAACTATAGGCAGTAGAAAATAGTTTGTCGAGTGTATAGTTTGATAGTTCCAATTATCCAATTTGTACAAGGCTAACGATGGAAATCAATGATTCTAGCTAGACTTATACATTCGTATCAATTGCAATATTAGTTAATTATAATTGTTTACAAATTTTGGAATCGTTGACCTGCAGAATAACGTCGATTCGTGATCGTCATCAAAGACTAGTGCAACATTAGTTACTTCACTAAATTATATTTCGTGATAGTAGCTTGTTGTGGTCGTATTTATACAGTAGCAAAGCTAATTTGCACATCTCTAAGGAAAACTGTGTGACGGTTTTCCCCCCTTGATAATATCTAATCGTCGATGCACGCACTACTAGATAGTTGTAAATTAACTGGCTTAACGTCAGCACTGGCCCCTTTTATGTTACGTGACCTTATAGCCAACGGTTCACACAACAACAACAAAATTTGTTAAAAAAATTCGGATATTTCGCAAAATGGAAAAGTTGAAAGATGTTACAGAAGTGCCACAACAGAAACGGAATCGGAAATAAATATTTATTAATTTATTCTAAAGGAAATGATACAGAAATAGAAACAAAAAAAAATAGAATTAACAGCTAAAAGAAAACCTTGGAGGAAAATTATCAACTTTTCGTCAATTTTCTGAAAACCTAACAAGCTTAGTGGAAAATTTCTGGCACAATATTAGCTAAATTATGGAGGAAAATATGGAAAAGTTGAAAACATACTTTCTCAAAGATTATCCGCTAAAACTCTAAGTTCAATCGGAATTTTCCAAAACAAAAAACCTCTTTGGATAGTCCTTAAAATGCTGCTTCTAATTTTATTTTTCCCATTGTGTTATCTCAGCAAACAAGCAAAATATCGAACTTTCCAGAATTAGCGAATTTTGCTGGAATTTTGCAGTTGCAAGACAAAAAGCATCTGTAACCTGTCTGGTAAACTCTACCCGACTACCCGGCGCATCCACCATTTCGACAACGGATAATTTAACGTTTGCCTAGCCTAGAACTCTTTTTCAAACTAAACCACTGTCTCATCCTTTTGTAGTCGACCACTTAGAATGATGACTAACGAATGTGAGCGACTGTATTGAACAGAATATTGGTATCTCATTGGTTATTTCGATTTACAGTTACTTTGGATGCAATTTTCGGAAAAATTGGAAACAAAATTGAACATCTACTCACCCGCAAGTGTAAAATTAACTTTCGTCTATCTAATCGTATAAATATCATTTGATTTTATTAAATACACAAAAAGATAAGTGTGTTATACAGGCAGTTCATTTTAAGACATTTTCGGATTTCCAGAGATCTAGTTAATTTTTTTTTTTAAACCATTTTCGCCCAAAGTTGAAGGATTAAATTTAGAATCGAATGCGACATCTACTATTTCAATCTGTGTTTCTGTTTTTGAGTTATGTGAGTTTGACGTTCTTAAGAGATTTACATGTAATTGGCGTTAGAAAAAATATCCGCTCTGATTTCTGTATTTATGATTTTTTTCTGTTGTCTTCGATGGATTCAGTGTTGAGTATCTTAAAAGTTATTTAGATAAGTGAAACGTAAAGGTCCCAGATATAAAATAAAAATCAACAAGAACCAAAGTCCCCTCTCGTCGGCTATGGCAGGTTTCGAGTTTTACAAGAAGTTATGTAACGTTCGGTCGATCCCACGGGACGGATATAATAAAGACGTGACGCGCAAACGACATCCCGAGCCGTTTATGTGAAAGAATGGCCGCAGGTTTGTGGTGTCGACCGTCTCTAAAGAACTGACTAGTAGTGTCGCACAAAACATTTACCGTCCATCATAATCAATGTCGAAACTCTACCATCTTCACATACATATAAATTTAACACATACAAACTTTATATCTATACACACTTTCACCAGTCTTTTCACTTTTTGATCCTTGGGGAATTTAACTAGTCAACAGTTAATGAAAGATCCATTCTCTATCTAAAGTCTTGCGTTATTTTCAATTCAAGATTCCAACACGAACCATCAGATTGTGAATAATCAATGACGATTTTGGACCTATTAAATATCAGTCCTCAATTTCCCAACGATTGACTTTACGCAAACTTTGTCTGTGTGTATAAGCTACATGCATAAAAAAAAAAACCAGAGAGCGTAGAAGCTAGGCAATCAACGTGAAATCGTTGGGTGGTGACAGCAAACGGGATGTAATAGAAATGAGATCAAATCAAAGGAAGCACAGAACGGTTCATTTGATTTTTTTTCCTTTCTCGCTCGTTCTCTGCTTTTAAAAAGTCGTGAATTCTGAACGAGTCAACAGACGAACGATACGAACCGGAAATAGTTACACCACTATCCTTCTACTTTTCTATTCAATACAAATAAGAGAGTGTAAACATGTTTTCAAAAGGGCAAAGAATCGATACAATCGAATTAAAGGCAACACTAAGTGGGGAATTATCGATAAAATGGGTACAGTTTAATAAACACAACAATCAAAACAACTTGGTGGAATATGACGAAGAAAGCAAACGTTCGTTAAAATATTTCTATTTGCTTATAGAATCGAATCGATAGACTTTGATAAAATCGACTTCATTCGCCGGTTAAATGCGAGAGTTAAATTTTTAAAGGCAAAGAAAGCAAAACCTCAGCGTTTGTTAGTAGGATTGACGCCCTCTATTTTCATATGCAAATCAGAAACGGTTGTTGTTTATGATAATGCATAAACTGATTATTCATTGTTGGAGTTTTTCGTTGTTGAGAATCACCACCTCAATTTACTACAACAACCAAGCTGAATCGTATAATATATAAAACAATTCACGTCTTTCCGTTGGCTTGTTCGTCTTGTCTGTTAATAATAAATGGCTTAATTTTTCTGTAGAGTTAGCAAATCTGCGGATTTAGCAACTGTGAGCTCCTCTAATTTGTAACTTGAACAATTCACAATCTTATCGCAGTCTCTACGGGGTATTGTGTTCACTATTAGTTATTTAAGTTCGTTACCAAAGCAACGCCAGTTAGAAAACGAAGAACTTTTCCACTAGTAACCGTAGAAAAAGTCTAATAATTTTTTTTCGTTAAGAAAACAATTTAGTTAAAATGGAAACAATATTTGTCACCGACAATCCAGATGTTCTGGCCGCCTGACAAATACGAACAATGTTCGAAAAAATATCTCATCTACGAAAAAATAAAATAAAAATAAAAGAACAGACGAGTCAAGAGATAATCCCGGATTAAAAATGAGATACGTGCTCGGTGCGAGGAGCTACGCGTGGCGGTGGTTGAAAGTAATCCCAACAAAGCCGACAAAATATAGGCTTACATAGGACTACTACTGTCATGCATCAATTATTGTCAACAATCAATCCAGAATTCGGGACCGGGCACAATTTATACGATTATTTATGGCACGATTGATTTAAATCTAGCGCGCCTAATGGCAACCTCCTATTGGTTACTTCACATTCATATATAACCTCAAAATTTCGAATTTACCTGGATCTGGAATTACTAATATAGTAAAAAGTACTAAAATGACTACTCACTGGAAAATAGTAGAAAGCTGGAAATTTAAATAAACCGTAATAAAACGGGATATTACACAAACCAATTCAATAAGGCATAATGAAAAACAAAAAAATAAAGTAGATCTCCAAAAACAAAATTGAATTTGAGGTTATATTTTTGTTTACTAAACAAATGAGTAGCATTTAGTTCGCTAGTGACACCAATGTAAGAAAACAAATTTTACAATACATTTCTATATAAAAATTACTAGACCTTGGAACTATAAGGTTGGCAACTAATTCAAAACTTTATATTACATGAGTGGATTTACTATAACTAGTATTACGTTAAAATTTCAATTTTTATTATTTTTAAAATTATGAAGCAACTTTTCGAATATTTTCAATAAAACAACAGATTTTAATTTGAAATAGGCTTTAAAAGCACTCACCTGAATAAATAATTCACTAATTCTTCATATTGAAACAACAATGCAGAACACAAACAACAGGAATTAGAATGACGTTAACATCTGAAATTTCTAGGGAATTTTGGTAATACCAACTCATTAAAAAAAATTAAATTCTATTATTTCTTTATTTTATTACTGTTTTATAATGAATTTTTATACTAAAGTTATTCTAAACACGCAATTTGATAAAGTGGGAGAGTTTACACATTATTAAGATGAATTTAAATTACTTACGTTTTGAAGAGTAGGTTGGTACTACCAAAATCCCTAAATGTTCAGTTAAATCTAACCTTCAAATTCCAAATTTGATTCATGTTGGTTTTATTCCTGTACTTTCATCGAAGAATTATTTGTATGGGTAAGTATTAAATTCTCAATTTTGGGCATTTAAGATTAAAATAAGCGTTTCATTTAAAATATTCGAGAAATTGGAGAAAAACGCTACAACTTTTTAGGTTAGAATCTAGAAACTATCGCTATTTTTCTATAAAAAATTCAAAATCATGTAAAAATAATTAATTTTCCGATTTCTAACTATAAAACTTTACATTAAGGCCTTTATAGGCTATGAAGATTCTATGAAAATTTAAATTAAAATGAAAATTTTAAGTACATGAAGCAGCCAATAAAATCCGGCAATTAGCGCGCTAAATTTAAATCGTAGTAGTTTAAAAATATAGTTTTTGTCGTTGATAAATAACGAATAATGTTTTGTTGCAGTCACATATGCCGTCAGTTGGGAAGAATGGTGGACGTACGATGGTATTTCTGGTGAGTAAAATTTTAAATTTCAACTGGAAATCGAAAAAAATCCAAACTGAATATTTTATTGTGTTTCATTGTTTAGTAAACGTTGAAATATAGTTTGGCGCATCCACCAATTTTATAATCGACACAATTCGTATACAGTATACAATGCAATTTTATTGTACGTATAAATTATTCAACAAATCTTATTAAAACGTCATTTTATACCGTAGAGAATTGTTAGTGGAATATTGTCTCTATTCGGCTATATTTGGTCGTATTTATTCATTTATCCCACTGTTTTTCGGTGCGATTGGTTTTTGTTGCTTCATTTCATACATGCAACAGTAACATTAGCAATAATAGTAATAACAGCAAAAAAAACAACACAAACTATAGTAGTACAATAGTGATTATCTGGGATATTTACTAAAGCACGTTTCATATATAAATTCCGTTATAACCGTACTAATTAGTACGAAATGTGTGAATATGGCTTATATGTACGATTCGTAAACCATTGAGAAGTGAATTAATACGTATACGTACAATAATAGCCGCTAGCTTTTAATAACATTGTAATAACAACAACAATTTTCGATGATTATAACAGTCGGGTAATTATTACGATTTTCGATTCGTTATAATCTAACTGTTTGTTAAAAATACCATTGATTCTTTTGGGGATTTATAGGGAATCCCTAAGGAACGCAAAGTTGTACCTTGTAGCTCATCGGGTCTATTCGTGTTCAGTTGCCTAGAATAATGCACAATATTAGAAAATAATGAAACAATGAACTTTGGGTCACTTTTGGTTGTTTTCTGTGTTTAGTTGATTGATGAAAAAAATCGTTTACCGACTAATATAAAAATTTTCAGCGCCGATCCACCCGATTTACCTGTCAACATTTCGAGAAATTTATAATTTTTCACAAAATCGTAATTTTTAATCTAGAAAACATATTAATTCTTATGTCAGACGCCTTAAAGAGTTTTACGATAATATTTATATTTTTGAGGTCGTTTCCCGTCATCTCGATCATAAATCACCACCCCGATTTCAATGCCAACATGTTGTAGTATACCAATGAGGGGCGCGTTTATACACACAAACACATATACATAGAAAAATACGACCCCTTATAGCGACTGGAAGCGCGTAATCAGAACCACTTGAAATCTCCAAATTGGAATCCGACAACGGAAACGACGATGTTGATGAGGGAAACATTCAATTCGTATTTTTCATATTTACATTTTTTTTAATAAAAATTTGATTTAATTTATAGTTTGTTGCATTGAAATGTGGTGGAGGCGTCCAATTTACATTTTCGTCGATTAAAATACGGATTAAATTGTCAATTCTTGTGTATTTTCGATGAGAAATTCTATCTGAATTCGTTACATTATGGAGAAACTATCGTTTGGAAAGAATTGGAGAATTTCTTAACAAATACACAAGTGTCGACGTTGTATTTTCCGGCGAAATCCTCACGCTTAACTCATAAACTCGGATAATTAAAAGTTATGGTTGTGTTTCGAGAAAATATCGGTCTCTATGTCCCTAGTGTTGTTACAATACTGTTATATAATCAGAAATTCTAGATATAAACGAGATGTCCAACCATAAATAATATTTTTTGTTTAATTGTAAATTTCTGTCGTTTTACAATTTGATTTTTCCGTCTTTTATTGATCTAAGAACGGTTAAATATTTGATTTTGTCTCATAAATTGAAACGTTTCCTTTTATATTTTGTTTTTTCGAGATATTGTCTGTTGTAGATAAAAGACGAAATCAGAAATGATCGCCTTAGAACTGATTGCAACAAATACAAATAATTAATTTAAATCGTTCCGAATTTATTAAAAATAAATATAAAGAAGCGAATTTTTTTCAAATAATAAATTTCTTTTTTGTTGGCATTCACGGTATAAGACCCGCGGTACAATAAAATACAATAACCGAGCAGACGATTAAGAATGTTGTCTGACAAAATAACGGATGTAATTCGGGTGTACGTGTATATAGAGGAGAAATGTAGAAAAATTCTGTTTTAGTAGTCGCATTATAAAACGGAAATTTAGAAGAATAGAAAGAGGATGCTATTGTGCGGCAGTTTTCTCCCGGCCCATGGGTAACATTATGTAAAATAGGCTGGAAAATGCACAGACTCAGCTGCAACTGATACTTATTGTTTTCTAAAACAACACAGTTATTTTGGGGAAAATTTTAAAATATTCCGGACAATTGTAATAGTTTTAAATAAATAATCGTACAAAACTATAATGTGCAGTGTTGAAAAGTCTATGGGACAAGTTTTATGGAGTTTTCTTGTTATATTAGCGATAGAATAGAACTAGTGGCAACAAATCGTTATCGTCACCTAACGTTTAACGTTATTTTCGGATTTATATTCAAACTTTTGATTTAAACCGAACGTTAATGAAATTACTCTGGAAACTATAAGAAAAACTTTATATTTCCAACAATAATTTTCCAGAATTATAGAAAATTATACAAATTCGTTGTTTTATAGTGGGAATATTTCCACTTTTATTACTGTTTACAATGTGTTATAATGGTCGTTTCTAAATAGAAATTATTACATTTAAAATCTTTATAATCGTGTATTGTCGATGTAATAGAAAAATTTTATACAATTCCACCATTCCTTGGTCGGCTAGAGTATCAATCAGGAATAAAGTAATTCTGAAATAGTCATATCTGAGGCAATTCTCTAGTCGTCTTGATTGTTATATCCGCATATAGTGAAATTGCTTTTTTATTGCATTATTCAACGGAATATTTGCCTTTACAGTAACAATCCAGCATCCCCATAACAATTCGTGTATGTTCTCTTAATATTTACCTCTATTTCACATTTAAATTGTTCTGGTTTTTTTTTTTAATACAAAAATCAATTCTATATTCGTATACTCGTTTAGATAGATTGTATGGGTATGACAGTTTTGATGAAATAAAAGCCGATCATTTTCAATATGGCAGGATAAAATGGACCGCAAAGCCGCCACGATATTCGCTGCTATTGGACATTACAATCAATCCTTGGTGCGAGACTCGATTACTAAAACGTTGAACCGTACAGAATCGTCGTCAATAAATAAAAGATAACAAACGGGATATGAGCAATATCGAAAAACACTCGACAAAACAGGAAAATGAAAATGAACCGTGTACAAACTACGAACGAATCGCAATTATAAAACGACCAATATTGGTTTGATCGATTAGAAAACGACATATTTTGAATTATGGGATTAATTTTCAATTAATTTATTGAGAATATGATAAATAAATAGGAAGAAAACATGAACATTTTCGTATAAATCGTGATCTAATACTCGTTATAGGGTGCGTCAATCTGTCAACATAAGTAGAGTGAAGGGTCGAGGAAACGATACCGTTCACGAACAGGCGCTACATTTCTAGCTGTCATCGACGATAATGATCCTGATCTCGTTGCACAACCCCATTAACATAAAGATCTCCAAAGGGAAATTGTATTGTGTATCTTTCGCCGATCAAACAACAACCATCTTGAAGATATTGCTTTTATTCCATCCCGTCTACATTTCATCGGGATCAACAGAAATTGATGATTTCTATACTTTTTCAAATATATTGATATCCATTGATAGATGCGTTTTCACCGGCATTTACGTGTATCATTTTTCAATATTTAAAATTGTATTCAACTAGAAGAGAAATGTAATCTTGATTGTGAACGGTGCGTGATAGTCAATCAAATAATATCAAAATATCACCAAAACAAAAGATATCGTATACATGAAAGCTTTCATATAGAAAATCAGGAACAAGTTTAGGTTTGTTCATTTCCTATCTTTCACAAAGTGATTGATGTGTGGGGAGTTAATACTAGTAGAAAGTTTCCAACGTGAATATGGCCGACTTGATTTGTGACTCGTAGGTGTAATTTGTTTTTAGACACCTGAAAAAAACCAGCGAAATGATAGTAGTTAACACAGTAGTATAGTGTAGCCAACCGGCAATTACGCTTTAATGAAAATATCAATAAATAAAACAACAAAAAATACAAACAACTTGGCTAATGGACTTTTACGTTTAATTAAATTATTGAAAATCATCAAATATAATAAAATCGTTCTATTTGTGTAGAACTGAAAATAATTGTTGAGTTTTAACAGTCGAATCGCATTTGAAAATAACAAAGTTGCCACTTATTTTCGATCGATTTTCCAGTTCTATTCGTTACAGATTGCTTAACGAAATCGACGCTACAACACTATCCCATAAAAGAATATATGAAACACCATTTTTTCTACCTCTCTATATATAGGAATTGACGAAAAAAACGGGCATATTTTATAGATATTCGATACAAGGATAAATTCCAATTGGGAAGAAGGGACAAGACGATTTGTTGGTATATCGTTTTCTCTACAACATTTTATCGGTTTACGATTTATATGCGCGTTGACAATTGCTTCCTACATTCTTGTTGAAATCATAGTTGGAACGCCGAAATGGCTATCATCTCTTGTAAGAATTTTCGATGTTCGCATTCCTATTCTACACAATCATAAACATATTGTCCAACAATGAAACAAATAGGGGAAATTTTACAATTTACATCGATCTAACAATTTGTAATTTCGTTCACGTCCAGTTGGATGGCAACAATAAACGTCCTAATCTTCGTCGTTTTCGTCAACACGGATTTCTTATTCATGAAAGCATCATGGAAACGATATGACACTAATAGTGCGCCTTTTGTCTTGCAACCGTAAAGCCTATTGCCGTTAGCAATGTGAGACTTTGGATATCTAATGACCATCACCTGGGGAATCCCAGCATTGTCCGTGTTAAGCCCCCGTTTATAACCCCCTTACTACACGTGAGTACGACCAACCAAAAGAACAGATAATTTATCTCTTGTTTTCCTTCTCAAAGACTATTTGCGAATGAGTTCTTTTTGTTATCTCAATGTGCTTTTTTATAATATTTCTCTTGAAATCTAGCGACATTTAATATTCTACAGATGAGTCGCTTAAATATCTCCACATTATTCTCGTCCCGATCCAAAGAAAAATTGTTTAATTATTATTATTTTTTTTTATATTAAATATTTATTTTAAGGGAATTCGTCGAGTTTCGACCATAAGCTGGTTTAAGAAGTTCGGTCTGTTGGAGCGTAGTTTTTGTGGTTAATTCCGAAATCGATTTCATTCTGCAAGCAGATTAGACCTGGATGAAGTCGTATAAAGTTGCAGGCCAAAAGATAGAACTCATTTTTACATTATCATGAAGTGAAATAGAATGAATCCGTTGCCGTTCTGGGGATAAGCGTATTACAACTCTTAGAAACATCCATATACAGAAATTCTACAGTAAAACTAGAAATTCTAACCGTGTACGTTATACAAAGAAATATTCCAATTTCAATTTGTTTACCTCTAATTAAGACACGAGTATGGATTTGAGAACAAAAGAGATTAGATTCTAGTGTGTTAAAGAGGCGGATTTGATGATGAAAAAGGGAAAGTTAGCCAACTGAGACTGACATCCATCACTTGTAACCATCTTTACAACAAAAGAAGGCCCTTTCTAACGAGCCGTTTTATAAACGAACCAGTTTCTCAGCGACTGGATCAGATCAGTTCAAATCGAAACTAGAATGTTTGAGCAATTTTCTTTTTATAACCAACACGAATAATGGGAAAAGTTGTAATTAAATCGGGGAGAGAGTCGATTTAGCATCTATCTAGGTACGTTCCTACATCTCTTGCACCTCTTTTATCCGTTTATCTATCGAGATAAAATTCAACTTTATTGTATGATTTTTGTTTTTGGGGGAAGAATGTTAGGAAAGAATTGCGCCCCGGTAGGAGAACAATAACAATAAAACCGCACACCTCGGGCTGCTGTCCTGCAGTGGCATTAATTACAACAGCGAGATCTAGGAAATGAATGTCGCGGCTTCCTTTATCTCTTGTATAGTGTTAGTGTTGGTGGAGTTTTGTATTACTCCACCACTACAACATCATGGATATTATGTTTTATGTTTCGAGTAACAAAGAGGGTTGAAAAGCGAGAGGAAGAGAGTGGAACACAGGGTCGTTGGCGTGTCATTCAAATAATAGCAACACAGTATAAAGTTAAAGCGATGTTTACTCGGCCACAGTTACATCCAACGAGATTCATGTTAGACTAATTCCAAAGCGAGTCAGTGAGGGATCATTTCGTCGTGGTTGTGTTGGCGTTTATTGCTTGTTAGGGGTGCCATTTCAACCTCTCTCTTAACTTGTTTGCCAGCCGGTTTACTGTTCTACTAACGGCCCGACGATTTTCATAATTGTCACCATTCTCCCGCAGGACTGACAATCGGATTTTTGGCCGCAAACAAACAAAAAATTAAACATATCCCGAAATTTACACGATCACTATCTAATTTCAATATAACTCAAACAAAAGCGCCGATAAATCAGTCAAATACACAGCGTCAATTGGTTATATTTAGTGATATAGATGATAACGCCATCCATCGTGGCAATGACGGCATCCTGACGATATCATAATTGATTTCGGTTAATTAACAATTACTTTGTCCGTTAATTGGATCATAAGTGGAATGCTGGTAGAATCTATAGAGATTACACCTGGTGGTGTTGTTGACAGGTATCCAGTAGTTGTATTAGTGATTGAAACATGAGGAATAGAAAGACGAAGATAGTAAACTTGTCGTCCATTACTAGCCTTATGGCAGACTATGCAATATTCATTTCAGTACATTAACCACCATACCAGGCCCCAGTGATATTGTAACCTGCCCTATAAGGATAAGTTTACAATCTACCTGCTACTAGAGAGTACTGTTTAGCAAACTAATTAACAATAAATGATACTGTCGTTGATTTATGTAGATCGAGTTACAAGAGAGATCTCATTTTTGAAGCGTACACCGCTTAAAATTCATTCGCTAGGAGAAGAAACAAAAAAGAAGATACTCCAAGAAACACTTTTAATTACATAGTTTAATTTTAACGCTGATGTTTTTTCAGACGGTCTAATGAACAATTTTCGTCAAATACAAAAATGAGTTGCTAGTTAGTTCGCTAATCAACAATCAATATTGAAGCGTCAAGAGCTTTTATTATAAAACTTTACAAATTTCTATGCTCTATTATAAGTCGTACGAAAAAATCGGCTTCATTTAGTCTAAATTGCTCGCTATTGTACCGAAAGCTGACTAATTACCGATCCGATACGATTGTGTTGTAGTTTAAGAGAAATAAATGATGCCCCTAATGTGTCCACTCGTGTAACGCCAACACCCCCACATTTATTTTCATTGCGTGTTGTACATTCGTCAACCACCGCACCTACTCTATTGTTAACGTTTGATCTCTTTATATCTCTTAATATTCGCCGAAAATTAAATAGGGGTGGTGTATTTATACGAAAATAGGAACGACTATCTGTATTTTTCCGGAGGTAATTCCGGACTACTGACTAAGCACGTACACTCAATCTTCCGGAGACAATAGCCTGGTGTGTTTGGTCGAGTCGGCCATGACGTGTTTTGTTTTATGAATAACTCCCAGGATGCCCCGGACTCTATGTATGTGTTGTGCCCGTTTGCGACAGCTCATCTGTTACGGGGCGGCTCGCGCCAACGTTCCAGATCCTGCAATGCAGAAACGGACCCGGAAGCCAACGGCGTGCCCAAATTTATTATTAATAAAATACAGCAATGCCAGAAACTCGACAAACAAACAAAATATTTTAAACTATTTCAAAGAGACGAACATACCACCTATGTGTGCGTTATTTTTTTGTAATTATTCACCCGGTTTTTCGTTGGAAATAAAATCGGGTAGAGATAATAAATATGTCACAAAATACCCAACAATTCCGGATGTAATCAACTAGTTTTGACACGTAAAACGGAAATGATCCCCCGGAAATTTCATAGACGCAACACGCATCGGAAGCTTAACGTCAATTTCGTACTTCTTCCGGAAACATAAATATCTAACTGTCGACATTTCATTTGTGCAACGATTTGGATTAATTTGCTAATTCCAACAATGAATTTAAATAAATTTGAATCAACTCAAGACTACAACGGGAAAAAAACACGACAATTTGCTAATTTTCTGTGAATCGTGTGTGTGAACGAAACTAATCTCAAAATAAAACAACAAATTCAAACTCTGGAGATTTACAAATGGTTTACTTTTAAAACCATAACGGCAGAATTACAAGTCCCAGTTGAATTAAGATATTTATGTAAACCGCCCACTGTTTGTTTGTTTAACCAAAACCGGACTCTACACGGTTTCTTTTTTTGATAATTTCGCTATTGTCGTGGATTAAATATGGCATGTCTGGCAAATTAATTAAAACAAACAACTCGACAATTCCGAATTCTCATCTTTGTAATTTTATCGGAAACTTGACGAAATATTCGGTTATTTTTATAAATTTTCCACCCATATTATACATTTACCGTCATTTACACAACTAAACAATCTACAGCAGTCAACAATTGTGCATTTTGTCATTTGGAGCATACGTCTCTCAGTAGAATAAATATTTGTTAGGAAAATACGTGACAAGCAAGTGGAAAAATCATTTAGAGTTGTCATAACCAAGCAAACAAATATTATTGAATGGCACTACAGACAGCGGAAACAAAAAAATAACAACAAGGAAAATAGAATGGAAAGTTCAGGTATTAGATTATCTCCAATGAATCCCTGGATTTATTCATAGAAATAAAATTTATTATCGCAGTTAAATACAGTTTGATCTATCATCAAAATTTCATTCTGTAGCAAATTACAACGGAATAAAAAACGGAAACCTTATCACTGTTATTAATCAACCGCACCGTTATAATTATAATTCAGTCTTATAATTTCGCAAGACAAATGGAATAATTTGCGGGATGAAATTAAATAATTTACTCCAACGCAGGGGGTGTCTCTCTATATAGACTGCAATTACTTGATCCGTCCCTTTAGTATTTGTTGAAGTAAATAAAACGCGATCCAAACTGGGGGCCACAAATTCAGCAATTTGCCTTCGCCATGATAAATCACACGGCCACATGTTGTTGTGAAATGACAATGCCGCCACCACTATGACGACGGCGGCGTTGTTGCGACCATTTATATTTTTTGAACCTTGAAAGTCACGGAATGATATACATTGGACGTTTACAAATTGGCTCGAAACAATCTAGGAGGAAAATGCGAGATGTTGAATGGGAATTTTTGCTTGAAATATGTCTCGTTCTATCCCTATCTTGAACATAAATTTGCAGTTTCGTACACAATTCTGTATTAATTTTGATTGGATTTAATCGCATTAAACAGCGGAATACTTTAGAAATTCCTCCGAACTTTGACGTTCGAATAAATTAGTTACAAATTTGGGAAAAATCCCAACTTTCAGAGGCGTTTCCTTTTAAGACAATCAAAGAAAATCAATTTTTTCCGCCGCTAATGCAGTATTATTTATAAATCAGCACATGTTAGTGGTGAACTGAAGTAAATTACAGTTCTTATCGACGTTGCAGATTCTCGAATGAAAGGACCGCCGGTATTGTCTTTGGACGCTCCTCCACTTATAATTAGTGTCGTTTACGAGCCCCTCAAATCGGTTACGAGTTAGTCAGCATCCTTGATTTTGGGGTGTATAGTTGCAGTATTGTCGACGAGTTTCACCCTCCCTAATTTGACAAATTAAACTCTGAGAAATCTGTGTAAACTTCATCACAATTAAACTATCTTGAGATCAAACGTTGGCAATATTATATTATTTCTAAAAGTTACGGATTGTAATTATCGTCTCTAACTCGATTGCATTGTAGTGGAAACGGGAAAGGTATAGAAGGGAAATCGACAATTTTCCAGATAAATTCCTGCGATAATACGATCAAGATTTATTTTTCTTTTACTGCTTAACAGAATTCTATTGATGGATTATACAATTTTAAGGCGGACAGTTTGCGTGCTGGAGGCCAGTTAGGAAAGCTTCCTATTCAATGTCTGTAACTTGAGTTGATGACGCTTGAATAATGGCTTTTGTTCTTGTAACAACAAAGAAAAGACGATGACAGTTACTGCATAACTCGGCCAAAGATGTGTTGATGAATAACAGGCCACGGTTATAATTAATTTTAACTGTCTGGTTTCAATTGGGAGAATTTTTACGATTTCCACGATGGAATCAAATCAAAAATTCCGCAAATACGTCCGTCAATTACTCGAAAACAAACATTCTTCCGCTGCGAAATAGTCGATTTAATGAACTTTATGAATGTACAAAAATTGATGAGGTATGTTTACAAACTTGCTCGAGTAAAATTATTAATGACAGGTGATGTTGGCAGATGTAAACTGTATATACAGCGTGTTAAAGTTTTCCTGTTGAAATTCTTGAACGAGCCAAATTAACCGTCGCAACATCTCTAAAGTACTTACAAGTCAACTAATTGCAAAAGTCTTCTCCACTTTGTTACATTTTACAGATTGACACGTTTCAGTGTTGGCGGTTCTAAATGTAACATTTGGTTTAGTTCACTCATCTACAAAGTTACACGTTAAAAAACTCGAGTAACTACACTTACGTTCCATTACCGGCAAACAAACTGATAAAAGAAATACCATTTAGTTGGACGGGTTTCCCGTTTCAACTTTCCCAAATATTCCAGCCATATGGCTACAATCACACAACAACAACTATCGAAAAAGAAAAACAACAAATATTGAAATTTATTGGTGTTTAAATATTTGAATTGATAATCAAAGTTCGTTGTATCTGTAACAGTTTAGAAAATATAAAAGTTTAAAAATTCCAAGTAGCGGACAGAAACAGGAGAGAACAAACAGAATTGTTTGATAAACTCAATTTATTTTATTCCACTCTACACAAAGCCACACATAGAGTTTACTTTTTACAGACGGAATAACATTTAGACTTTAACGATGGTAATGTGTCACAATTTTCAAAAAATTATTGTCCTGATGTTAGACATCGAGTTCCACAGTAAAAGTATTTTATTGCACACGGGGAAATACGACTAAAAACTACACAGAACAGTGTAACAAATTGATTTGTACAAATCCACACAGACAAGAACAAAAGTTGAGCAACTTGGAAAGGATTATGGGCGAATTAAGAAAGTCACATTTTGATTTTTAAGAAAAACCGTGATTTTTTTCTCGGGAAATCTAATAAAACTTGTCGAACGCAGAATTCTACGTAACGATTTTTTCTCAGACTTGAATCATGGCGAATAATTTGTTCCCTGTCTGGTTCAACATTAAGTAGTCTTTTATAAACATATTTATCTTATAAAAGGAAAATTAAAGAAGATTTATCTCTGTTGGAGAATTTCCCGAACATTGTCGTTCCAATGTAATTGAATCACTTTACCTGCTGCAATATAAGAAAGACTACTCTATAAACTTGTAAATTATTTAATATCAATTATGTAAAACAGTAAAAGTGGAATATTTTACTGTTGTGTTAAGGCGAAATGGCACGTTCCTAAGATTTCATATTTTATATATACGAACATTGTAGTAAAAGTAGTGAATTACAAGACTTAAAATTTTATAGTCGACTGTAAGAAATGAATTTTTCAAAAGTACAAAACTGTATCGTCAATATTTGAAGAGTCTAATGATCTAAAACATCACATCTGTAGATTATTCTTACCACCAGAAACACCCAAATGGAGGCAACTACTCCACCTAACAGATCTACAGGCCCGATGAACTAAAATATGGAAAGTTCTAGTATTTGGTGGGTAATTTAGAGAATCATTTTACCAAAATTTGAGCTTCGTAGCTCATGGAAACGAGCCAGACAGGGCAAATAACTCAAGGATGCTTCCCCTTTTGATTTCCGCCCGTCCCAGAAAAAAACGGGAAATATTTCTATCGCGTTGCAGTCAGAAATGAGAATTTTTAGTCGACTTTCAACGAAACGTTCCTATAAATCTTTGAAACATTTTTCAAATTACTCGTCAAATAATAGGACATTTCATATAATTGTTGAAATTTTCCAAAAATCGATCTTCGGTTACAAAATTGTTTAAAACGCCAGCTTATAGAGAATTCCTGTTAATTTTCAACAACTCTTCAACTATCGATTCAGCATCAAAAAACAACAAGCTATTTGACTCGATAAGAAGTTTGATCATTTAAGAGTTCTCCCACAAATTCTTACATAAACATTGTAAGTTTGTTTAGAGAACTATTAATGAGTTTTTCTTCTTAAATAGTATAATCAACATTAATGAGAGCCCGTTTTTTTATGCTTAATTAAAATTATTGTAAAGGTAAGGAAGTCTTAAATTATTCGAGTAGTGCAATTTTATGTAAAAAATTCGGTAAACAATAGTGAAACATCTGCGGCATTTTATACCGAAAAATTCAGTTACCGTTATGGATTTATAAGCATCAAGGGAGTAACGCTTAAAAATCCATCATAACGACATCTCGGGCTCGCTGAAATTTCAGGTTACAATAGCCGAATCTACGAAATTCAAACCTTAATCTAACAATAATTAATTGCTTCTAAACGAGAACGATTTAGCTGGGAAAAATCAAAGCCACTCCTATTAATTGGTAAGTTATTCAAGATTATACGTTGATTGACGATTTGAAAAATACAATTAGATTTATAAAAGGGTCTGTGGAGAATATTTTAGCAGAATTAGAGCCTCGTGGAGCATTTTTGACCAACAATAAGCTACGAGGTCTAAATTTTGCTAAAGTGATCTTCAATAATAAGAATTTATAGCCCGAACGAGGGGTTTAAATGGGCTTTGAAGCGTTCAAATGATTTTTATTCGATTGCCAGCTTTACAACAAAGTTTAAAGGGTGTTGTACAATAATCAACAAAGTAGCTAAATTTTATAACTAGATATGTTACAGTTTAGATTTTTATCGGTAATTTTGTTAAATTTACATTTATAGATAGATAATAAGGGGAATGGGAGTAACTTTCCGAAAAGTCTCCAACAATTCGGGATTATAATAATAGAGAGATGTGTTGAATATGGAGCTTTTGTCTTTTAGAAACCAATTGTACGTTATCTTGACTGTATACATCCCTATTAGAACTACAACTGTGATGCTATTCAATGTCTTTAATAAATAGTTTAATAATAATGAAGTAGATGTATTTATATATTTACGTATGTTATTATTGCACTAGTATATGCATAAATTGTTTCTAGTATTGTATAAATTGAATCGTTGTTGTAAAAGTGGGGTCGCATTTCAATTTTCTATACACAGATCAGTATCGACAATGTTCCATAATGATCGTACTATATGATGTTTAATATATAATGAAACAATAGTTACAATATTCCAATATACTCAAAGTGCGATGAATTATAGATTACCACTACAGTTATCATTTAAAAAACGTATTTATTTCCGAAAGTAATCTAAAAGTAATTGATATAATAAATCATTTTGGAAATAATAGCGCTAATCCAACAGTGGATACGTAGATTTGTCGCAGGTAATGAATGATTTACCAGACACTATTATTAAATTTAGATCGATGAGAGACAGTCAACAGTTGCATCCGTTGCCATCAATCATCATGCCCTTAATGATTGTACACCGTTGCAACAACATCTCGATACTATCGATTAAAATATTTAATGATTTCTGTCCAGTTTCGAAAAAACCGAAATAAATTCGCCCAGTCGAACAGCTAACGTCCAATAAAGTCCACCAGTTGTGTCAGTTCGTGTCACACCGAACTGAGCTTTGATTAAACTTGGCCCGACTAATCGAAATTTCACCTACCGTATCTCTATCAGTTTTTCCATTCTCTTTTATATGCTTTATTTTTCTCGCCCTACTAACACACTATTGCTCTTGAATAATTGATTCTACTTTATGTCGAGTTTAACGTTATTCCCCCTTTTTTTTTTAATAATGAAAATGGCCAGTATGAGAACCGGACCAGATGATAGAGAGGCGAGATGGTTGAAATGTGTGGCCTAAGGCTTTACCTGTCCAACAAAAACGTCTAATGGGATCTTGAACACGACTAGAGGGAAACGATATCTGTCCAAGTCTACGGTTATTTACTACTGGTAGTGCTTGGCAAACTGGTAGAAACTGGTCAACGATTTTATTTTTTGGTCCACAATTCTATTCAATTGAGACTTTAATTGCAGTATAACGATCGGCAATAAATCGAATAAGATAAACCGAAATGGTAGTCACTTTAAATATTGATCAGTCTTATTTATTTTGGAGTTGTTTCTAAATAGTGTTGCAAAGAAAATAGAGTCCATTCTGTATGCATTTCCAATAAATCTTCATAGTGTAGCTCCTTATTGAGTTGTTTTATCTCTTATTTACATTGATTTACGGTTTCGCATTTCCCAACATTCATGAAATATTGCCATGCGGCTAAGAACGGATTTAAAGTCAAATTTAAGGCGTTACTCCAGCACATTTGGAGAGAATTTATACGTCAAAATTATATCATTAATTCAACAAACAATATTTTTAACTGAATCGACGTCCGCGATAAATCTTCACTTATCTACCAACCACTAGATTGTCGTTTATACATTCAAAACCGAAAACTTTTCATGGTCTCTTGAACATATTGTCAGGACACATAACAAATCCTTGTCGATAGTAGAGGATGGGAAAGTTTGAAGGAAAACTGCTAAAATAAACGATCGTGAAAACACGACTATATTTTTCTTATAGATTGCCCCATATTTCTTGCGGCTTGCTGATACACATTGAGCCGTTTCGAATCTCTATTGCCCACTCATTCACTGCGATTTGATTTGATTGGCCAATGTACGTGACTCAATCTATCACAATAAAGTGAATTTTCAAATGTGACTTTATTACAAGGGGCGAAAGCCGGTGATTTTTCTTCTTTTTTTTTCATTTGCCTAGTGGAACGCACAAGAAATCTATAATTAACTCTACCGGACAAGTTTAATATATTAGAATGAATTCAAGTAGCTATTAATTTCAACGTACATCGGTATAAACTAAGTTGGAAAAGTTTTGCGGTGGAGTACTTTAGAGAATGAACGGTGCGGTTTGTGATGAAGATCTATAGATCTAAAATTTACAAACACAAACACACAAAAACTGACAAGTCGTAGAGAGGAAAAAACGAACGTTTTGTTTAACTAACGATATGCAAATGTTGTTGTAAGGGGCGTTAGAATATTTGTCGACATGTCAATTAATCTTAAAAGCAATGTTCTACTTGGGCCGACATTAATGGCAATCTATTATCTATCTTTGTCGTTCCACGTTCACTGTTTATAGAATCGTCTAGCAAAAGGTGTAAATTATATATTGAGGATAAGACAACTAAATGATGGTTAACAGTTTCTATCAAAACTCAGCATTGAAGCAAACGTATTGTTCGTTGTTGCCACTGACAACGCAAAATAAAGCAACCACGCGTCGATAATTTGCAATCACTTTGTTGCCTTAAACTCTGCCTTATCTGTCATTAAAGTTCGTCAGTATTAATGCGCCTTGAATTGCAACCGGCTATTCGGCTTTATTCAAGTCGAGAAATCGAGAGAAAGAGGATCCCAAATCAAATCTTGTTAATCCTTTTGTAATTTTCGTTTTTCTTATAGAAAAATTCGCCTCTACCAAAACTACTTATAGTGGATATTAATTAACGTTCAGCACATCAAAGTGTTCCCTTTATGGAGTTTATCATGATCACTATTCGTGTTTGGTGTTTATTATAAACAGTCTAAAAGCAGGCAAACTAATTAACTAATTCGTCAAAACAATGGGGAAATCGATTTCCTAAATGAAATTCATCAAAATCCAATGATTTATAAATTTAAGATGCTACTTGTAATCATTGTTGAGGTACAATGAATTACAAGAAATGCCACACAGTCATAAACTATATTGAACTATAACTCAAAGGTTTAGTGTTAGGTGCGGCGGGACACGTTATGACCAGATCGCGTGTCTTCTAGAAATACTACAACCGCCCATGACACCCCCTAAATACGACGTTCTATACACCCTTCTATACTACATAACAGATATCCAACGAAATCAACCGTAACAATCAACGTTCACAATCATTAAAATTGCATATTTTCAAAATAATTTATTTTTGTTGGCAACGTTTATTGATTCGAAGGGAGTGCTTCATTGTTGACGTTAGAAATGCACGTGAATTTCAAGCATTGTCGGCTCTAATGTGAATATTGCCAGCACAAAAGCCCTCCTTTATAATAGAACCATAAAGCTCTTAGTTCCAATCAAATAAACAATTCTACAGTCATCAAGTGTTATCACAATATATACCGACCAGTCGATGTGAATCTTTTTGTTTGATTATTTCCAAAGAATCGACTTAATTATTCATTGTTTAGTGACTAAACTCCCCCATTTCCCGTTCGGTAAATAGTTACAACTTCTCGACGATTCGATTAGTATTTTAATCACATTAGAAACGGTTGAAAATAGAAAATTTATTACCCAATATTGGAAACGTATAATTTACTGTGCAAGTTGTGAATTGCACAAACTGTAGCAATACAAATATTTTACATTACATTTCACACGATTGAGATTTTCTTTAAAATACGCCAACATAAACTACGAAAGCTATTCGAATCTGATTTCGTTCAAAAAATACAACAAAACAATTGTATTTACTTTGAAAACTTGCCTAAATGCTGACCGTAGCTTAATCAGATTTTTCTAACGTTCCTCATCCAAACTCAAGGCTAATTAAAGTCAACATTTACACAAACAATTACAACAATCATCAACTATTCCGGTCTCTATCCCACTATCAAACTTACCAATAATTGACTGAAACTCGGACAATTTCAAATGAGCCTCTTGACTTATTGTTACTGCCACTCCTACTGTAATCGAGAATGATAAATTGTTGTATTCTCTGTATTTACACGATTAAGATTAAAGACTAATTGTAACAGTTTTAGTTGTAATTGTTATGTATTGTTTCTAGGTCCGGCATTCTGGGGCCTAATCAATCCAGAATGGTCGCTCTGCAACAAGGGCAGAAGGCAATCACCAGTTAATCTCGATCCAAATATGCTGCTCTTCGACCCGAATCTTCGGCCTTTGCACGTTGATAAGCACCGGGTAAATGCTATTAATCAATAGCAGAATTCGGGATTTATTAGTTTTTTATAGGTGAGCGGCACTATTATGAATACAGGCCATAGTGTAATTTTCACAGTCGACAATGATACTAGACACCATATCAATATAACCGGGGGACCATTGTCATACAAATACCAATTCCAAGAGATCCATGTCCATTATGGTCTGCATGATCAATTCGGTTCGGAGCATTCAATCAACGGCTATGCCTTCCCAGCTGAGGTGAGTTTCAATTTATTTCAAATTAGCGTTCAATTTCCAAACAATTTCTATATTTGAAATTGTTTTAAACATAACAACTTTTCCTATAGTGACGGCATGCGTGACGTATCAGATGCTGATGAATGTATAATACGTGTTATAAGCGTAATACAAGGAAATTACAACCGAACTTTATTCATATTTATAAGTTGAACGTTTGGAAACACGCAGCAAATTTTCCGGCTTTTAATTACACTTAAACACTCACTTATCCACAAAAAGTGCTAATAATATTAGTCGTTAAATGTAGAATACTTGGAAATGGGCGGAAAAAACCGACGGCCAGAAACGAGAAAACATAATCGCGTTTAATATTAAAGTTAAATTGCAGTTTATCGTCAAAAAGTTGATGGTAGAGAAACCTGGAAGGCTACTCTACGATCCGTAGTGTTACGATGTTAATTTTTAAATTAAAACGATGTCAACGACTTTGTATTTTATCTACAGAAGCATTTAGCCCTATAGTCTTTGTTGAGCAAAGTTTGCAAGACGAGATGAGAATAATTTGGCCACTCTTACCCAAGACCCTATAGCGTTTTCTACATTACGTGAATAACCTGAATAAAAATCGCCAACAGCCTTAATCTAGCCAGTAGAGAGAAGTACACACTGGAATTGCAAGATGGATAAAAGAAATTACTTCATTACATTCGACTATGTAATCTTCTCATGAAATCTGAACGATGATAGAAGAAAATCGGCAAAATCTCTAATATTAGCGATTTAATAACAAATTTCCGTCAATAATTCATTAATCATTGCGAATTTCTAAATAGAAACAAACAGACAAGCGTGCTGAGACTTGTTTCCGGGATACTTTCGTTAAGTAAGCTAGAGCAAACTTTTTGTTGTTGTTAACGCTAAATCCCATAGCGACAACGGTGGTGGCGAAATTTCCGTTCGAATGTCGCCAACAAAACTTGTCAGAGAACTTGAACGAACACGACCCATTATTGGAAAAGTTTTCAAATTCTCTTCGTTTATTTTTAATTTTTTTGGGGGGCTAAAATTCCAACATTATTAAATACAATACCAACTCTATTGTCGTAAATGTGAATCTTTGAATAAATGCAACAGTAATGCGAATTATGGACCAGTTTTGTGTTAATTGATATTTGTGGCCGTACAACCACAATTGGAATCTTGCAGATAACTGCATTTAATTAATGAATGTCGAGTATTTTCTCCTATATGGAAATCCGCCACTATTCCCACTTGTACGAATAATCGCAAAGTGAGAAAGAGGCTCGGATTCAACGAAGTGCAAGCGTATTGTTGATACAGATACGATTGTTTCGTGCAGAATACAGTCGGATTAGTGTTGAAATTGTAACTATTGATAATCACCGGAAAATTGCGACATCGCAAATTAAATAATGGATCTCTCTCGGTTTTTTGTACGGTCCAGTTTATTGTTTTCAGCCATTAAAACTTCGCCTTTGATAATATTATTAGGGCTTTTGGGGCGATTTTTTTCCCATTCAGTAATACAAAAGAAACTTGAAAGTTTGAATACTTTTTAAGATCATCTATTTTAATGCCTAAAGTCTAGACATTTAAATGGATTTCTGATGTTTGCGTGTTACAAGATAATGCAGATGTTAGAGGACCGTCGGGTTGAGATTTAATAAAATGTTTTTCCAGTTGACATATGTTGATATAGCGTTAAAAGCTTTCATCGGAGTTTTCAAAATCGTTTTAATATTAAAATAAAATTTATTATTCCATGTTGATGATAATGAAAATGAAGAATTAAATTGACAATAATTGATTTTCTCGACAAATCGACAAGATTTTGTACAATTCTCCTGCGGTCGACCCGACAATTGGCAAGTTGTGTTTATCACAAACGAATTTAGTATATTCGGCTACAAAGGACTAAGTAACTGTGGCTATGTCTAAAGTTAAATATAGCGATTAAATATAATCGTGGTAAAAGGGGGTGAGAGAGAGTGAGTTGGGTATAAAACACTATACAATTCTAATGGTGCTCTGCGGCTTTCGACAACAAGATTCAAGCAACTGTTGTTGAATACTGAATTAATACATTTACGCCTGTTTACGAACAAACCAGGTGTTTAATATCCGTAAACGGAAAGCCGTTTTAAGCAAATTAATCTGTCCAACTATAAAAATTCGCCGATACTAGGGAATAAAATTTTGATTTAATCTATTCCGAGACGAAGAATCTACGAATCGAACGGTATAAATGTTGAATTGGATAACAGAAACGTTGCTGTTTGTCGGATATAAAATCGAATATCAAAGTCGTCGACTGAAGAAGTAATCATAATATTTGCCCGACGTGTAAATTGTGAAAGTGAAAAATCTCCCGACACCATCCCCCCAGATTCGTATAGGCTTGACACACGATAAAATAAAATCACGAAGAAAACATTCAGGGGTGGAAAATTCGATGAGCGCCAGAGCAATAAAGCGATGATTGAACCAGCCGGTGCAAAATAGAAACGGCAACATTCTACACATTCTCAACGTTTTCATCTTTTTCGCCTTTTATTTTCTTTTATTTTTCTAGTCTTTTCGCTTGTTCCAGATACAGATTTTCGGGTTCAACTCTCAACTTTATACCAACTTTTCCGAAGCCCTCCACAAGGCTCAAGGGATAGTGGTTATTTCGCTACTATTACAGGTATGTGTGTGGATCAGGGCGTAAAGGGGTGAATTGGCGACATGGCTCTAAGCAATTTTTGTTCGATTCTTCTTCAATTCCCTTATCACTAATAAACAATCGTAGAACTTGACCAAACAAAAACAGTCTTTTCTATAAAGGGCAAATGTGAGTTTTCAATATAGATGACCGAAAAGTATAACAGTAGACATCATTAAAAGATCGACGATTAAAAGAGTCCCATTTGAAATAATCCTGTGGGCGTTCCCTATCCAGTTGGATCTTTTATCGCGGATTTATGACAATCCCTTTCACATTGTCCCTTTCTATGCTCGTTCTATTCTCATATATTGTACGGCTGACTGCTGAATAAAATGAAGACAATTATTCGCAGATGAACATTTTTAATTTAATGGCATGATGGTTTTGACCCTATTGCGATTTATCATATGAATCATTGCCAGAAAATCCAACTGTAGAAATGTACAAATATTCAAAATTCTTAAAAGATGAATTATTTTTTTCGCTTGTATTACTAACTACTAGAGATAGTTTTATGGTTGAGTTGAATAATTGGGAATTTGTTGCAAGATAAATTGAATGGTGTCGGCTCTTCTATATTCCCACTTTTAATCAAGACAAGTTCAAAGGAGATAGAATGTAAAGAAAATACGAAACATGATGATAGTCAGAAGGAACCAATAAATCTGAAAAAGTCATCCTCCGGAATTAATTACGCAATTTTAATTAGTTTCACCTCTGAGGTTCTGATGAATCAGTAACGACGACAAGGTTCATTATAAATACGCGACACTTGAACTTGCTACCCGTACAAAATCCCCACCGCCCCTGCCCTTTCTCTATCTTTTACCTTAACTATATACTCGAACAATCTCTGTTTCATCACCATTGCTGCCCTGTCCCCCTTTAGTTAGGAGTTTCTCCATCTTCTTCTCTCCGTTGGCGTTGCTGAAATACACCCAACTTATAATTAAATCCACTGATACCGACCATAATTTATAGCCTAACTTACATTGTCTGCATAAATCCTAGATGTGGATTCTAATGATGGCGTCATTGTTTTAAATCAAAGCAAGGGGGCCAGGCACGTCAAGATCTTCACCGAACCTGGCTGACATCTGAATCCATCAATACCGGCCAGATCTTATCGACGAAAGCCTGGCACGAATCATTCGAGCTAATTCAAGCACAAATACGGTTTTAGTTGAAATTATTTATCATATTAGATAATTTATTGGAAAGTTTGGGCAAAATATTATTCTAAACTTTGTACGAACACGTGTTTTTGGGGATGAAATTTGGCTTGCAGATTCGCCAATTAAAAAGACTCAAGATAGTGATTTATTATTAAAGCAATTACTTTGGAACAATACTTTAAAGAAAGTGGCAGTAGTCCCATGTGACACTGAACGACAGCTGTAATAAAAAAAGCAATTATAATAAAGGTACAACCCTAGAATTTGCATGATTATCCTGTGTAGTTTAGAGACACTGTTTTAAAAAGTTGGACTACAATGAAATTTACATAAGAAAACGTGAGGAACACTGCTATTCCATCTCGATTTTATTATTTAAAGACTGTTTTTAAAAGGCACCCGGAATTGTGGATTTATATATTTTTTCTTTTGTATAAACAAAGACTACTAGAAATTGGTGTACGTTTGGCTGTATGTACGTTTAAATTGTACAGGAGCGAGTCCTCAAGAAAAATGCATATTTATGAGCCCCAACCGGGTAGGGCGAATTTTATTGCTTTGGGTTAAGTGGTGCGTGTGACTGACGAAACGGCATGTCCGTACAAGATTTCAAACTACGCCCTCCTTGCCGTTTTAAAATTGAAATAAAATTGATCTGTCGTTTCTAGATGGGTGATTTGTCCAATCCTGAATTGCGGATACTCACCGATCAATTAGAGAAAATCCGTTATGGAGGTAAATCAATTGAAATTGACAATTATTGTTATAGTTCTAGTGGTTTTTATTCTAGGCGATGAGGTGGAAGTGAAGCGATTGTCAGTGCGTGGATTGCTCCCCGAAACTGACTATTATATGACTTATGATGGGTCGACAACGATGCCAGCCTGCCACGAAACCGTCACATGGTTGATCCTCAACAAACCTATCTACATCACCAAGCAACAGGTACATGTGGTGACATCCGAATCCTAAACGAAATCCAACCCTTACGCACAAAATCTCGCCCTATATTCCGATCGTTCCATACGCTAGTCTTACCAACAATAACCAAGATTTCTAGCGGATTATTAACAAATTGATTAAGCATAGAATTGTGTGACTGAATTATGATTCAATTTCTGCAAGTGTAACTGACGTTAACAACGTTTTTTTTTCCAATTAAATAATTGGCTGTTAATAACCGGTGAACAAACCTTTAATTAGCGTAATTCACATTATAAAGATAGATATCTCACGCATCTGGCCCGCTACAATAAAGTAATTAGTTTGTTTGTTATAGGGAAAAATTACAAAATTTCTATCTAGTTGTGTATGCAGATCTTCAATCTCGTTGTTATTTGTTTTTTGTATATGTTAAAGTACTGTTGAACAAACGAGACCACTTTAATATAGAACTCAGTGCTCTACATTCTACTTGTTGGTTTTTCATGATATTACCCAGTCGCTTTCATGAATATCCGAGTACCGGTTGCTCGGCCTCAGTATAAAACATTCCAAACATAAAATCATTATTTCTTAAAGTATAACCGAATTTTTGATTTCTAATTTTTCCTAAAAAGCAACTCCCATTACGATTATACTTGTCGGTATGTAAAGCCGTCTCGTCTCCAACGATAAATGTAATTCAAAGTCTGGTGGAGTTTCCGTTTCCTGGGGTGCGGTTGGATTTATAGTAGCGTCCCGTCAAGAACTACCGGCAATGTAAAACTTTCAGCTTTTTATGTTTATCTCAATTTGCCATTCGGCAAATTGATCGGTAAAATATGAAAAAATCCAACTTGCATATTTACCAGTTAGTAACGGAATATTGTGCGACTCATGATATAGATAAGAGGCGCCGATAAGTTGTACATGTTAATCAAGAGGTCGCGCCGCCGTTTTCGATCCGGTTTACTGCCGCGTGATTCATTGGCTACGGGAAATAAATTATCTAAGGGCATGACGAGCCAACACGCAGCTAGCAGGAAGTTCCAATAAAAGCTTCATTTGCACAACAATAGCCAGTCAAATTATTCAACTCTACAGCTACATTGTACGATTTGAACTGTAACGATTGATTTGAAATTTTGCACAGTTGAAAATAAATGAGCAAAAACACAATTGAAACAAATCTAACACGGTGGTTATAATTTTTGCGATTTTTTTTTTTTACAATTTTAATGAATTTCAGATGATGGCTTTGAGGAAACTGATGCAAGGCGATGCCAAACACCCGAAAGCACCATTGGGGAACAATTTTCGTCCACCACAACCGTTGCATCATCGACCTGTGAGAACCAATATCGACTTTAGTGTCAAACATCGCACGGAAGTAAGTGAAATTAATCAAAAAAACCAAAATAATACAGTCAATTTAGCACAATTCATTAATTCCACACCGACAAATAAGATATTATCAAATAGCAAAACTGGAAACTAAATCTGTTGAAATTATTGCATCACAACATCTGTACTATATAATTTAACGATCAATATTGTTGACTTATCTTATTGTTATTTGTTGTTCTCGACAATTCACAATAAATGACCGATAAATCATTTCGACAATCCCATCTAATCTGCAATATTGATGAGTGATTTGTAATTTTCAATTAAATTATAAACAACAATTCCAGTCCTTCTGATACGGCTGAAATTTCGATATGCATATCAGAAATGTCAAATATTAAATTTAGCTGTATTTACACAATATTATCGGCGATTTGTTAATTAAAATCCTTTATATCCAAACAATTAACTGCACTCTGTTTTTGTACCAAATATTCAAACACAATGTAATAAAATCACCACGCAAAAAACTCGGCACAATGAATACCAACTATGTGTTTTAATAATCCCAGAGACGGTAAAGAACAAAGCTTCGGGCGCTAGCAAATATATCGCAATAATTGTACTAATAGGGGAAATTCTATAAAATTATAGAGGATTCTTTTCAAATTGTGTTGGAATTCAACAAAACATTCCACAATAAGATTACCATAAATCACACTAAACCAACTGTCTAAACATAAACACAATTCTAACAAACAATCTATCAACCGCGTTGTTGAGACTAGGTATTTACAGTTGTGGTTGACGCTGATTAACAATTTCAATTAATTTAATTGACGCGGAAAATTCCGTAAAAACTTGGGGAATTTAACGAAATTTCGTGTCAATCGTTTAGTGCGGAAGTGCCATAAAGAAGCAAATTTATAAATTTATTGAAACGGAAACAGACAGAACAACGAAAAATTCGAAAAAACTGTCAATTTTGGTGGAAAATTTCCCAAAAATTTGGTAATAGCTTTCAATCTGTTGGTTACTGTTAGGAAAACATTGAAAAATCGGTAATATTGGCTGAATTTAAAGGCTAAATATGAAAACATAACAAAATTTAGAATTCAATCGACATTTTTCGAAACAAACCCTTTAACATACTCCTTGAAGTGCTCTTTCTAATGCAGTTATTGTATTATCTTATCAAACAAGGGTGATATCGATGATTAAAAATTATCAATTCCGGACACCGAAAAATCAATAAATCTATTGGAAAACTCCTTGAAGATTTGAAAAGCTCTTTCAAGTCACTAAATACTATGAGAAAAACACTAATAAATTGATAATATTGGCAAAATTATAAGGAACAACACATAGCACAAGATTGACTTCTGTAACTTCGAATTAAATGGGCATTTTCCAAAACAAAAAAGTTCTTAAATATAGCTTAAAGTGTTCTTTCCAACACCACTGTACCCGTTTCAATATCTCGTCAAATAAGGGAAATATTAATTATTAAAAATCTGTAATCTGCGCTCTCAGCTTTCTGTCAATTTTTTGGGAAAAGTGGCGAATCTCTTAGAAAATTTCTTGAAGATTTGAAACGCTCTTTCAATTTCGTACCTACTGTGAGAAACAAAAACAGAAACACAGCAACAGAAGCAGAAAAACGTAAACTAAGAAGCAGAAATAGAGAAATAGAAACAAGAAAGCCGAAACCGAGAAAGAGAAATAGAAACCAAGAAATCTGTAGGAAAATTAACAACTTTTCGGTAGTTTTGCGAAAAACTAACACGATTAGCGAAAAGTTTCTAAAAGATTTGGAAAATTCATTGAATTTGTGAAAAAATCATTGAAAAATCGATAACATTAGATAAGTTATAAGGTAAATATGGAATACTTAACCGGACACTAAAAAATCAATAAAACAGTTGGAAAACTCTTTGAAGATTTAGAAAGCTCTTTCAAGTCACTGTGTACTGTGGGAGTCACTAAAAAAATGGATAATATTAGCAAAATTATAAGCAAACACACGTAGCACAAGATTGACTTCTGTAATTCCGAATTAAAAGGGCATTATCCAAAAACATTCTTAAATATTGCCACAAGTGCTCTTTTTAACGCCACTATACCCATTTCAATATCTCATCAAATAATGGAAATTTTAATTATTAAAAATTGACATTTTCGAGCACTAAATGAAACAATAGATGTAATCCGAGTCCACAATTTTCTGTCAATTTTTTGGAAAACTAACGAATCTTAGAAAATTTCTTGGGTATTCGAGACGCTCTTTTAATTCCCTACCTACTATGAGAAACAAAAACAAAAACAGAAACTGAAAAGCATAAACTAACAAACAGAAATAGAGAAATAGAAACAAGAAAGCAGAAACAGAGTTCTCTTTCTCTGAATAGAGATACAGAAACCAAGAACTAACAGGAAGAAAGAAGTTTGTAGGAAAATTAACAATTTTTCGTTAGTTTGCGAGAAACTAACAAGATTAGCGAAAAGTTCCAAAAAAATTGGAAAATTCATTGAATTTGTGAAAAATCATTGAAAAATCGCTAATAGATAAGTTATAAAGGAAATATGAAAAAATTAGAACTGAATCGAAAAAGATGAACTCCGGAGCTTCATGTTCAATGAGAATTTCTGTAATAATTTCCGTTATACATCCGCCCGAAAAGGTTCTGAAACAGAAGCGGAGCAGACCTACCAGATTTTGCGGAAATTCCGCAGTTACGACACCGAAAATAGACTAGGAACGCTAGTCGAGTACCCGGCGCATCCACCATTTCGCCACCGAATAATTCAACATTTTCCACTTAAAATTGCCATAGCAAAAACTAGAGAAACAACACTTGATGAATGCAAATTTAAACTGGCGTCGATTCGATTTGATTGATGATAAAATTAATAACACCAACTCGCCTGTGTAATAGAAACTTTAAAGTAGAATAATTGTTGTTTCTTTATTTTTCGGGAGCAATTGTAAAGGTGTCGGTGATTGATCCATGCAATATTAATGAGTTTGTTTATTGTTTCAGACGGGAAAACAGTGCCCCAGTATGTACAAGGATGTTTATTATAAAGCAAACAACTGGAAACAACACTGAAATTTAGCGCAAAACTAATTGGCTCGTATGAGAAGATTTCAAAGAATAAATGTACAAAACTATCAAGTGATGTGACCAAATTCTAGTGCTGAATCCAAATTAAAAATTTTAAAAAAATAACGAAATACAACAAAATTAATAAATTATAATTAAACATATCATACCTTGCAAAATCTGTATAATAATGACTGAATTATGTGTTAAGCTGACGTGATATTGCTTATAAAAATTAGTCTAGATGTAGATGATTAGGGATTTAATTGAGTTGTTTTTGATTTTAATTAACAAACACCGTCACGATCGATGAATCGTAATAATTTTATAAAACTATAACCGAGTTATAGTGGAGGTAATTATTAAAAATCATACGACTCTTATTGATCGAATAGCGGTGGAGTTTTTTTTTTGTTGTTGAAATAAAACAAACCGGAAAATATCAACAAATGTCGTATTTCAGTAAATATACCTTACACAATATTGTAGCTTTGTCCAATTTCTAAACAAGCTCCACTTATTTATGTTTAATGAAGTTTTGTTTATTTAAACTAAAGTATAAATGCTGAATAAATTGTTGCATTCTGTTGGATTTATTATATTTACTTTTACTAAACAACAACAATAATATTGATTAAACATGCAGGAGTTTACTAGAAAAACTGTTGATAAACCCGAATAAAACAAGGTGGAAAAATCCACCCCTAATTGGCTTAACACACATGTGCGGTGCGTGGGGATGAAGCCGGCAAATCACGATTTCCAAACATTCAACAGCCTGTAAATGATTCACAAGTCTCAGATATATCCACCGTAACATTATGAATTATGAACCACAGCCGTGCCGATATTTTCAATTTTCAATTGTATTGGATTTGTATTGAAACGATTCAGTGGGAGCGATCAAGTGTGCAAATTCGATAATTGTCTCCCTTTCGTAGAATTGATAGCCCGTCGAAGAAAAATTTTGGTGGAAATAAACGACAAGCAAAAAATCCGAACAGATTCATAACCCATCGGCTATAATAAAGTTCGTTTTTTATAGCCGATGGGGGGATAAATAAAAAACAAAAAAAAAAAAAAACGGGTGGTTCACATTTTCATTACGCTACCTTCGTCCATTTCGCACCTTGTAAAGATGTTTTATTGGCGCATAAAAACCGATCCGCAATTATAAATCAAACCATAAAATTGTGTTATTTTAATTAGATCGGAATTGTCGATTATTGAAATCTGACAGGTTGTGATAATGACCGCGTTCGAATATCGGTAGACACCTGACGACGGCACCGTTTTCAATATTAAAAAGGTCAACTTTGTTTTTGCCTTATAAAATAGTAGCAATCGAGAAAGAAAGAACGAACGAACGAGGGTAGAACCTTAGAAATCCAATGTTTGGAAAACATTACATACGATCTAAAATTCTATTCATGTTTTCATCTTTCTTGAACGAGTTTCCTCACAAACGAGCTTTTGATTTCCAACAGCTGAGGGATTTAAAAAATAAACGGTTTATACCCGATAGGGAAATCCATCAGACTTGGGTAATTACCGCGCATTCCCTTATTATATATGAGATTCCCTTACTGATAATAAACGAACGTGATTGTGTATTCTGGATGGTTAGCTAACCGTCAACGAAAATATGTGTTTGTGTTTAGTCAATTTTTCCATTTACCCCGGGCGAATTATGGGCCTCGAGGGCCTGGGGTGGGATAGTCGTAAAACAAAATAGGCTGGCGTCGAGATAGCACTTTTTCTGGAATTCGTTCTGATCTAGTCGGGGGCTTGGCGATATTTTCCAAACGAAATCGGCCGTGTACAATTTTAATTTACGGCAACTTGCAGGTGTGCATTTTCCGAAATTATTCCTTAATGGCTTCTGCAATGTTTCACCAAGTTCAGTCTAAGTATGTAAGTAAATATAGTTAATGTTGTGTATTCAGGAATTTATACTAGGGCCGCAATATTAGTTTGCCCAGCACTTAATGAAATCAACACCTTACAACTTGGTAAACAACTACCAAACAATTTAATCTAAGCCATCGGCTCTGGATTTCCAACAAAAGGTTCACTTAAATAAACACATTTATTAAAATTGGCGATAACAACAACAATAATAAGTGTTAAGTCTGCGATTATAATTTATTAAAGATCAAATCCATTATTGCGGCAGGTTTCATCAAATGAATTCGTTATAAAATGATTAAATAGTTAATCTGCTAAATGAGTTCGTTCGTAATAAAGTTGTTTAAAGTTTGGGAATCATCAACGCACACAGTTTCGGCTTTCTTCCGAATGAGAGAGCTTCAGAATAAAAGCTGTTATAAATTCGGTATTTATTAGTTAAACTTTACATGAAAAGCGTTTTCTTTTATTTTACCATCATTAAACTTGCTGGCATGTTCTTAATAACTCGATTATTCTAGTGGCGATAACCGGCAACATTTTAATTGAATATTCATAGGAAAGTTGGTGCGACACAACAACTAAGCCAATAATGTGTTGTACAAGCTAATTTACAGGCTAATGAAGCCTGAAAACTCGTCACAAATACTCGTATTTTTCACCCCCAAAAAATCCATTGTATAAAAGTACAGTTGTATTATATTACAAATGACACAATAAACAATGGGGTGATGTCTTAAGGTAGTTTTAGAGCATTTCTACCGGAAACAAGGTGACATTAAGCATGAGTTATGACGTCAGTAAGCGTAAGACGCCCCAGCTTACCGTGGGATATTATAACAAGTGAGATGTACCATCCAAGGACGTATAAACAATACCTAAACCGCACGGGATTACCCTGTCAACGTCTAATAGATAAACGGACAATAACGATTACAAACTGCCTAACGTTTGTTCACTACTATACTGAAACACATCTAGGTCTATTTTATTAAATTGTCACAAAATCTAGACATGTTTAGAGCGAATAGATCGACTATAATACCAACAAATATAACAAATAAATCAAACAATATCAGTGACAAGCCGTGTGTATTTTAATTTCCTGTACTGTGATACCATTAAAATTTGTATACGGTTTAACGTTATTGTATTCGATTGATTCCCACTATACGAATCATTTCCGGTTTTACAAAGATTGACTCATAGAGCAGAAATAGTCCGAAACTGCCATGACAAAAATAGAATCGGAAAAGAAACGAAAGAAAATTATTTGATTCAAGAAAAATTGTTAATTTTCCGGAAAACTAACAAGCTTGTGGGATTTTTTTTCAAAAATTGGAAAGCACCTTCAATTTTCTGTAAATTTCGAGATAATGGTTCAAAAAGTCTCAATATTGGCTAAATTATAAACGAAAATGTGAAGAAAATATCACAAAACACATGCTTCAAAACTGTCCTTTATAACTCAAAATTTAACCGGAATTTTCCAAAATAAAAACGTCTTTAGATACTACTTAAAATGCTCTTTCTAACGCCGTTTGATTCATTTTGATGTTGCACCAAACAAGGGAAATATCGATGATTAAAAATTGACATTTGTCGAACAATGAATCAAAAATTTCTGTCAATTTTCCCGGAAATTTCTTGAAATTTTGAAAAACTTTCGATTCTCTATCTATTGTAAGAAAATTATTGAAAACTCGATAGTATTGGCTAAATTATAGGGCAAAATATGAAGAAAATACAACAACGGTCACGTTTCCACATTTTCCTCTGTAACTCAAAATTCAATGAGTATTTTCCAAAACAAAAACCCTCCTAGATGCTCCTCGAAATGCTTTTTCTAATGCTACCACAATCATAGTAATATCTCCTCGAACAAAGAAGATAACGATGATTAAACAGTGGCATTTTCGGACACGGAATCAAAAAATCGATGCATTCTTGAGCTTCAGTCTGCTATCAATTTTTCAGCAAATTAATAAACCTATCGGAGAATTTCTTGAAGATTTGAAAAGTTCTTTTGATTCTCTGTCTACTGTGAGAAAATCATCGAACAATTGGTGATATTAGCTAATTTATCAAGGAAAACGTAACAAAACATGCTCCAAGATGCTCCACTCTGATTCAGAATTCAATGAGCATTTTGGGCCCTCAAGTTTCTATCAATTTCCTGAAAAACCAATAAATCTATTGGAAAATTACTTGAAGATTTGAAAAGTTCTTTAAAGCCGCTATCTATTATAAGGAAATCATTGGAAAATTGATGATATTGGAGAAGATATGAAGAAAATATAATAAAACATATGCTCTAAGATTATCTTCTGTCACTCAGAATTCAAACGATAGTTTGAAGAGATGTAGGTCCTCAATTTTGTGTTATTTTTTGAAAACTAACGAACATATTGGGAAATATTTTAGAGATTTGAAAATCTCTTCTAATTCGCTGGCTACTATGAAAAAATCATTGAAAAATCTGCCGAACTTGTTAAGTTATAAGAGAAATACGATTTTTTAAGAAGATGCTTCAAGATAGTCTATAGCTCAGAATTCTGTCAAATTTTTTCATAACAAGAAATCTCTTCGGATACTCCTCAAAATGCTGCTGCTAATAGTGTGGTACATCATTCAATAAGGGCAATTTACGGACACCGAATCGAAAAATTCAGTTTCAATGGTTTCATACCAATGTTAATTTCTGCCAGATATCAGTTTAAAGAAGTACAGAAACAGAAAGAAAAGCAAAACGAGCAAAACTCTAGGATCACTGATAGTAAAAACAAACATCCGTAACATCTCTAGTAATGGTAGTGGGCTATCTGGCGCATCCACCATTTCGACAACGAATAATTCCACTTAAAACAGACAAACAGCTCTTGATGCAGATGCGGAAACAGAAGAAGAATAGACTTCCGAAAATTGCGGAAATTCTGCGGTTAAGTAACCAGAATTAAAGATCCTCAACATCTCCGTGCCGAGAATTATTCACAATTTTCAGTCAAACAACACAACGATAATCTACAATCCAGAATAAAAAACGCAATCTTTGCATAACAATCGCAAGAACTAAAGAGGAAGCAGTTTATTATTCAAATAACACCGTACATCTCTGTAAAAACGTCCAAAAGAAAATTTGATAACGACAATACGGATGATTTAAGACATTGTATATGGGGGAAATTGTCTAGGAGAAGACCGATTGTAATAGCATGTAGTACAAGGAAATAATTCATCAGCCAAGTTGAAAAAGTATCCAACAACTTCAGTGATGGTGAGAAAAAAGAGCCGTTCTCGTTTTAGAAGAGAAAAAGCACGGACATCCGGCCAACATTAGAATTTTCCCGCTGTAAATACAGCCCAACACAAACGACTTAATCCTGAGTTATGATAGAAACATGACGTTGTTAAATTCCAAGGTATAACAATTCCTTCATGCATAAAGGTGGATGAATAATACAAATTTGTGTTTATTTAAAAGATTTATTGTTAAGTTGTTCGAAGCATTAGTTGTTTTTGTATTTTAAAAGCCCGCTGTGATATCCAACCCTAGAAAATATTTCTATTATGGTTGTATAAAAATAGGAATTGTCATTTATTTTACCTTTAATATTCTTCACTGTCGTAGAAATAATCCAAAGAACGACATATACCAGACTTCAGTAGAACCTGTCCGGGTGGACAATGCGAACGTTTTGGAAAATACATTGGAATTGTTTCACAAATTGAAACAACCACTAGAACAATAAACAATACGGTAAGAAGTACACGCATTCTTGTTATTATTATTTGTTGTCTTTCTAACAACAGCAAAACAACAACTGTTTATGCCAATTTAATAGACTTGTAAATACTTAATGTTATCAACACAAGAACAGGAACACACAAAATCAATGTGGTTCGTGTTCCTGAATTAATATTATAATTGAATTAGTGCAAATTACGAGCTGGCAATCTCATAAAACCACCATTTCCTATGCGGAAGTAATTAATGTTAAGTTATTAAGAAACGCCCGGGTTTGATACGATGACGGCCATGGAGTGGTGGCGGTGGCGGTGGCGGTGCTGGTGCCAGCACTACACCGCCGCTGCAACAAAGGATGATACTAAAACGACCACAAAATTAACCAACAATTTGATTACAAATTATACGGTCGGAATGATAAATTTTTCTAACAAGGCAATCGACTAGACGCTTTATCAAATTTGTATTGTTTTAATTAGCGTTGTCGGAAGTACCGATAAATTGTTTCGAATTTACCAAACGTTCCGTTTTGAACCAATTATTTGATTACAATATCAATAATTATTGATTTGATAAACAACTTCTATTAATTTACAATACAATTTGAATAAACAGATGGAAAATCAATTAATAAGAGTCGCTTAAATGGACAACAATCATTAAAACCACCGCTAAAATATAAATTAACGATGAAAAGAAACCACAAAATTCAATAAACAGGCAGAAATTATCCACAAATCCTCTGATTTCAAATTTTAATCAATAATCTATTTTCAAACGCAGGATAGTTTATGGAATTCGGGTTAGTGCCATTTGCTGTTCTAACAACCCTTATTAGTTTTAATGCTCTTATTCGATTTTAATTTTTGTATTTAGTTCCGACTGAATACTTTTAAAATCTTCCTATTAAGGGTGAAAATCTGATCCTGTATCAGAAATTGGAGTAAACTTTACCTTATACAGATAATAACTGAGGGAGACTTTGTCTTGTATGGGAGTGGATTTGGAATATTCATATCCTTTTTTCATCGCATGAATAATTGAAAATTTTCACTGAAAATGTCATCCAGAGAAGCTGAATCAATGATTGCGTTTTTTGCACGGTTGCTGTCTTTTTTTTTTGTTTTTGTTTTTTTGGCTTGACTATTGCTCGTTCTAACTCTCGAAACAAACTCGACTCACGTAATCCAATTTCGAGAATCTTTAAAGCAGAAAGTTGTCTTGTTGCCGAAGGGTTGATAATTTTAGAGGGACAATTCTGACCGAAGAGCATGAAGAAATTAGTTCAGGAAACCATAAAGTCTCAATTATAACGATTTAAAAAAAGATTTCGATAAAAATCGGTGTTTTAGAACTGAAAGTTTGGAAAATCTGGAACAAATCGATGACTCATCAGCTGACGATTAAATTAACACCCGTTGCGGTTTAATTGTTAATTTTTGGGGAATAATTTCGCTAGATTCCCGTCCACAAAATTTAACTGCGACAAAATTTATAGCAGAAAGCTTGCTGTCAAAGAATTAACGTTATCAGAGGAAAATTTCTAAAAATCTTGACTAAAATAGATAAAAAGTTGGAACAAATTAGAACAACTAAAAAGGAGAATTCGGTAAAAATGGATAATTTAGAATTGAAAATTTTGAAAATCTGAAAAAATTGTCAATTTAGATGAAAAATAATTAAATAATTAACGACTTAATTGCTAATTTCTGGGCAAAGTTTTGTAAAATACTCTCGATTCTCGTCTACTGAATTTAATTTGGAGAATCTTTAAGACACAAAGCTGCCTTGTTTGCAAAGGATTAACGATTTAATTTACGACGAAATTTTCTGAAAATTTTGATTAAAACAGCTCAAAAATGTGAAAAATTGGTTGAGAAAAGCATAAAGAGTGTCAATGATCGTGATTTAAAAAGAGAATTCGGTAAAAATTAAGTTTTTGAAAATCAAAAAAAAGGATAATTCATGTAACAGCAGATTAAATGATTATCCCTTAACGGCTTAATCGATAATTCTGGGGCGAAATTTTTTTACAATCTGAATTCAAAGAGCAATTAAATTTTCGCCAATTGCTTGCAACATTTTCCCAAAATATATCTAAATCATCCCCTTTCTACAATTTGAAAGACAAATTCTGTAAAAATTGATGACTTAGGACTGTAATTTCTCAAGGTCTGAAAAAATCGGCCTAAATTATCGTCCTTGGACAGCTTACCAAATAATTTAAGAAGAAAATGTTGCTAAAATTTGGACACAAAGAGCCACTGAAAGTATTTTCAGTAAAAATTTTCCCAAAATTATTCAAAATCATCCTCTTAAAATCTGGAGTGAAGCGATAATTCAATTGACAGACTACTAAAATACTGCCCTTTAAGGTGGTAAACTTTCAATTGATTTAAAAGAATTTGGTAAAGAGCTGAAATTTTTGAAATTGATTAACGATCAAATAAGGATTAATTTAAAGACTTAATTTTGGGGTTGTTTGTTTTGTTTGGGGTTGGTTGTTTTGTTAAATAATCTCGATTCTCGTCTACTAAATTTAATTTCTAGAATCTTTAAAGCAGAAAGCTTTCTTGCTACCAAACCGTTGACGATTTAAAACGGAAATGTAAAAAATCTCAACTAAAGTGAAATTGCAGATGAAGAAATTTATGCAAAAATCATGAATAACGTCCCAATTATCGCGATTTAAGAAAAAACGATAAAAATGGATGATTTAGAGCCGAAATTTTTGAAAAATCTAGAATTCAGCTGACACCTATGAAATGATTACCCTTAATTGATAATTTTGGAGCGAAATTTTGTTAAATTCGGGATTCAAAAGCAAATAAAACAACTTGAATTGCTAGCCAAATTTCCCTAAAATCTATCTAAATCACGCACTTTTCGCTAATAATAAAATGTCTCAGTTTTAAGTAAAATATCGAAATCTGAGAAGTCAAAAGTTCAAGTCGAAAAAACGAGTTAAATATATAAATTTCTACGGCTCTTTACTGTTTTAATTGCAACAAAAGTGGAAATATCGATGATTTCGCTCGCTTTCCCTGTATTTCTACGCTAATCAATTTCCAAAGATTTGAACGTTAACGCTCCAATGGCCGTTGAATTGACTAAACGGTGGAAAATTCAAATCTATCGTTATTACAACAATAAAATTCACGTATCGACATGTTCTCCATTCTTCGATTTTAGCAAATCTAAATGGAAAACATTACAGATTAACAGAACGATTTATAAGAGGTGAATGCTTTCATTCGTAAACATTTCAAATCGAATACTTTTATGTGTATAGGTTAATAATTAACTTTATTGGCAGGGCAATATAAATTGAGCATTTCCAACGCTATTTCAACGAGTATCCATGGTTTTTATTTATTGTAAAGTCGATATTTTGATGTAAATACAAGAAATTGATGTTTGTTGAAATACGATCAACTGTGTTTTATTTATTAGGAAAATCTACAAATCGATTATCATTTATCGTTAATAGATAATAAAGTAGTAATTCAACCGCTATCGAGCATTAATTATCGAAGTGAGTTCGTAAGACGTCATTCTTTCTACATCTAAATTTAGTCGATTACTTTATGGAAAATATTGGCGATAAGTTTTATCGTTGCAATAAAATAAAAAGTGAATGTTTCCGTTCTTTGTATCGTAAATCGTGCTCGTTTCAATACAGAAAAACAGAAACAATAGAGGCTCATTCGACAAGATAAAGTTTTAATTGCGGGATGAAGGGTAACAGGTCAAATACGACATGTGTTATCGGCACGATTATTGTTGATATAATTCGAATTTTAATAGCGGGATAAATGTTTATGTAGTCTCAATCTTATCAAGAGTTGGAGCGTTTACAACAAATCGCCGCGGATGTTGGGAGATTGATTTGTAAACGGATCCGACCTTGTAGCGCGCTATAAACGAAGAAATTATTCATTTTGGGAAATTTCCGAACAACAACAACGATCTTTACAGCTGGAAACTAGAAAATCGGCTCTAATACGCGACGTGCAACAAGTGGGAAATATATTTAATTGTTGAATTTGTACTAAACGCAATAGCACTTTATTCATACAAATACAAAATAGATGAAACGAACGTACGTACACGGATGTACACGTGATTTCCTTGATTCATTCAAAAACATTATTATAGACCACGTGTCGGATGCCTTTATATATTTTGTAATTTTCCACACGACAAATTGAATCGAATAAAACGCCAATTGTTGTTGAGTGTTTTGTAGAAAAATTTAATTCATATATCAAAAAAATTGTACAATATTCCAACTACAGTGTGGTAGTCAATAAATAAATAAATATAAATATAGCGAAATTCAACGGCACCTCCATTCTACAAAGCTCACCTCAGAAAATCTCCTTACAATCACCGTTAACGTACTCAAAACCGTAAATACAAACGGTATTATTGTTGGCGGGTGCACTCTTTGTTGTTGTTATTATCGCCGTACTTGTTGTCGGTGTTGTTGTTGATGATTCTACTGCGTTGTTGTCGATCGGTACAGCAAATAAACAACCAATTATTGTCAGGAATACTGCTGTAAATACGACGAAAATCCGCCTCATTTTGTTGGAATCCAACTCGATTTAACAGAATTAATCGCTCTAGAACCAAGTCCAAGAAACTAAAATCCGGAGGCAACTGGTCTGTTACTGTTGTATCACTAAATATTTATAAACTTTCTCACAATATATGAATAAAATACTTTTTTATCTATCAATGAAACTTTCAACGTTCATTGATAAATCCCAATGAATACGATTGTAGTCAAATATCCGAATCGTTCAAGGGTAGCAATCGATACGAACCAACCCCCATCTGATTACAAACAAACGTTGTTGTTCGTAACTGGACTGCAACTGTTTGTTATATCAAACAGAAACTGTTTATTTCTATTTCAATTAAATTGAAGCACCGCATCATAAGATATTATTAATTGAGGACAGTTGGAGTGAATGGCGCAATTCGGTCTTTCAAATAAAAAAAGGTCAAAACTATTGCACCCGATATTCACAAAGACCAACCGAAATATAAAAGAAACCATCACGTGAATATTGTTGCCAATTATCCGTTTCCAAACATTTTTCTAACTCGCGGATTATCTTTAGAAATGACGTGTTTTGTTTGATTCGGCTATTCGAAGAATTCGATTACACGTCATCAATCGAACTCTAATCTCTAATACGAGGAGCTGTCGAAATTCTAGAATTCAAGAATTATAAACCGGTAAATTTTGGGTAATTTTCGAATGCAGGAAGGTTCAAGATCCGGATTATTTCCAAACAAGCGGATTTTATCGAAAATTCGATAACTCATTTACATCAAACAAATAACGATAATTATACAGGATGCATTCGAAATACAACAAGATAACGTTGAATATTGTCGTTAGTATCGCAGTCAAGTCGGCTAAATCAGATTAGATTGTCCTGTCCAAAGTACAAGGATGAGCGAACAATCTACAGTTATCGGATTTTTTTCGGATTTATCGAACGGAAAATTTCAAAAGATTCAAAAAATACATGTTTACAATGATTTTATTGAATGAAAATATCAACAAATCTAGCGTTATGTAGACTTAAACTATTAGACAGAAATTTAGGAAGCTCCATGGGGAAGTATTCGAATTGTGCATCTTCCAAGCGAATCAAAACAAAACTGGCTGGATGGGGTCGTTAATGTTGTTTTCTAGTGGCGGTCTGTAGCTTTTTCGGGCTGTAACACAAGAAAAATATTACGAATCGGTTTGTTTGATTAATTAGAACTACACCTTAGGCGACTTTAACGCAATTCCCGTTAATGTTTATATAGCCAGATTGGCAGGGTACGTGGATTATGTTTTCTAGATGGATATTTTGCGTTTGATTCGTTTGTAATTTCTTGACAATTTCCGATTGTACAATCAACCCCATGGTGAACGCACAAATTAATAGAAACATTAGTGGTAGCACCAATTTCGACATTTTTATTGAATTTAACCCGATCGATCGTTAATGTGATCCTTTATATTTGATCAAATTTGATAAACTCTTATCAGATAATGGAAAATAAATAATTGTCGAAAGATAATCAAATAACGAACAAACGTTGGACAATTTAATAATAATTTCCGTACTATTTCCACTGTACTTACTTAGAAAATACGACGACAACGGCCACTTATCCGTCTATAGCCCTGTGTACATGGCGCCCTAATTATATTTGCCGTATCCGGATTATCTGTACTTGTTCGATTTGTTGTTTTTTTACCGAAATACTCACTATAAGTCATAACCGAACGTTTGTTCCGTTGTTGGCAAATAGAATTTTCGAAAAATACAACAAATAGAACAATCACAGTGCAAATAACGTAGAATAAAAGTCGACGCATTTTGTATCATACGATAAGACAAACTAATTTTATCAACAAGAACGGTAAATTTTGATAAGCAAGTCTCGACGACAATCTCAATCTGATATCTCCCTATATTACCTGTTTATTTTTATTTCTATTTGTACAATTTCTCAATAGATTCTTCGACAATCGCCGCGTATTATTTGTACGGAATTTGCGTCGCAATTCGGACGCGCCTTCAAAATATTCGCCCCATCCACACTGTTATCCATCTTGAAGAATTCCTCGAACGTTATCCAAACACATTCAATTTCAACCAACACCGTTATTAATAATAGAATTGAATAGATAATTGATTTCATTTTTTGCGGACTTGGACAGCGATACGTTTTATCTAAAAACCACCGACTAGAACTTTATCGACGACAATAAAACCAGCATGTCGATGTTTGTCATTATCAGTGAAGATCGATAAGAGGGATAAATGTTGGTAGGTAAGTTCCGGAATTGACTCATTCGAACAGACAAATAAAAGCGGTAAGGTTACGGTGTTTATACAACGAATTGATACCGGTTGGGGGTTGTAAATTGTCAACTTACATCTCAATAATCGATAGCAGTGATCGCCAATTCGAATGTAGCCCCATTGGCACTTGACGGTAATTATGTTGCGGAATTCATTTTCGGGTTGTTTACCGAAAATTCTCACCCTCCATTCGTTGTAAGTTCCACAATGGATCTGATTTGTTACAATTAGAATTAATAGGAAAATTCGTACGAACATCTCTATAGAAAATTCAGACAAGTCCCCCTAATGACTATAGAAAATTTTACAATTTTTCTCGTGTATTGTAGTGTGTGAACATCGTGATAATATTGTTGACGTAAATTAAACACAACTAAAGTGACGTTTAATTAAATCTCTTTAAACATAAACAAGGAGGAAAATACGAAATTTCGCCTATTAAGAAGCACCAAAAAGCGGATTCTTGATCGATAGTTTTAACCAATGGAAAAAATCACAAAAATTACCCTAAATTGATAAGAATTTTGTAGAATTCCCGACTGGAAATCAATTCTTACCCAAGACAAATCGGAACGGCTCCGCACATTGACCAGTATGGGTCATCATTTGACCATCGGGACATTTATCAGGTGTGTCGATAATATTCTTCCTACCATTTATAGGTCGGCAACAATAAATTAAAGCGAATAATAATGCGACAAACAGAAAAACTCTCATATTTCGTCGATAATTATCGATAAAACTGCACGTAAAAATTGAACACAAAATACAATAATTTAGACAATTTAAGAGTTGTAATTATCAACAAATATTGATAAGGCTGACTTTAATACAGTATTGATAATAGAAATTCTTAGTCATCTTATCAAATCGCTGTAATTATTACTGGAATTATGATATTTGCGGTTTTTTCTTCAATTATTGGAATTTATAAAAATCGACTTACTTAGCGGTTGTGGTGGTTGTTGACGATAGGGTTGGTGCAGTTTTGTTCAATTTAACACTGAAGACTTCGACACAGGTGCCGGCATGGGAGCGAAGTTGTCCATCTTCGCAACGTTCAGGTGTATCGATAATATTCGTTAACATTTTACTAACATTCCTACCATTACATAAATTAATAATCAAAACGATTAAAATTATTGTAATCGTGTAGATGGGACGCATTTTATTTACCGTTTTGTTATATAATATTAGATCAAGCTCAAAAATTTGTATAAAATGCGCAATTATTTAGTTGCGATCAACATATTTATTAATTTTTAATAAACGTTTATTTGGTTGTATAGTTTTCCTATGAAATGAGTTCAAAAATGTTGAAAATTTCGAGTTTTTGTTAATTTAATCAGAAATTCGATTGCTTAATAACGATAAAAGTATCGAATTGATGATTCTTAGAATTTCGATTGCGTCCGAAATTTCGATGATTCAGTTCGAAAATCAATCAAACACGACTCAATTTCCCCCAACTAATGATTCACTAAAATAAAATTATAAAATCTATGAATTTGGACAAATATTTTGTAAAATATAAATCGAAAATAAGTCAACGATCGTTTGCCTATTGAGTGGAACTATTAAGAAATCTAGCGTTATCGGGGCTTATCACTGATTGAGTAAAAATTCAAGTACGAGAAATACTCGAATTCCACAATTTTCCAAGCGAATTAAAACAAAACCGGTTGTTACTTTTTGAGGCTGTAATAGAAGAAAAAATAGTCTTTCAATTTAATTATTTAGTTAATTGAGTCATAAATACGTTGCTTTAAGGCTGGAAAGTAACTAACTGTCAAAAAATTGGTCAAATAACGAACAAATAGGTGCAAAATTTAACAATATCTGCAACTAAAAGTCGAGATGATCAAAAATTGAGTGAAAATCCCCAAACTGCCGCCGTTTCAAAATTGCAAAACAATTTAAGACAAAATTTGCTAAAAACTGGGCCTAAAATTTGACTAAATTTGATCAAATAAGCTCCTTCCAAAAGGTCAAGTTTGCCAAAAAATATACCCGAGATTATTATTTGGTAGCAAAGTAATCCAATTGACAATTTAAACAAGAACAGGCCTGAAAGTATTTGGATCTTTACACTTACAACTGAATTTGAAACTTTTCAGGCTTTCATTGATTGCAATTTCTCCAATTACACTGCTGGAAGGTAGAAAGGATGATCCCATTTCCTTTATCCAACTTATTGATAAGAAGTTATCAAAAACTTTAATAATGTTATAACTAGTTTTTGACAACGATTATTACGGCCTTATTAATATCAGATTGTTTGTTATTATCGAAAATTACAAGATAATAGCTCCATTATTGAGCCCCTTCATTATCGTTAATTTTAATTTAATTATTTTATATTGCTTTGATAATATTTAATATTTAAGTGGGCATAATTGGTTATAACTCTACCAATTTGGGTTGTGTATTAACATGTTTACAATTCGTTAAACTGATACAAATTTGGTATTTATTCCAACACAAAAGCTTAACGGTTAAAATTCGATACGTGTGGCTTTCCGAACAGCTTACAGGAAATTGGAGGAAAAATACAATTAAATGGTGAATTTGTGCGAGATCGGGGCAAAATGAATGCAGTTCTCTTGTAGTTGTAACCAGGTTAAGCCACTGATTAATCAGAAAAATCGTTATTTCTATCGAAAGGCCGGAAAATAAGCAGTTTCTAGAAGAGCGTACGCAACACCTTTTGTATCGATATGTAAATTTTTGGATAAATACTACGCTATTATTTCTACAAATCAATTTTAATTTCGCATGGTTTGCTGAAGCTGAGTCAACCCGTTCTGGTATAAACCACAAGACCCGATTGTGTCCCAATCTTAACTTCATCGAATTCGAATACGGAAAAGTTTGAATGTTCGTTAAACATTTTACAGATAGCATAAAACAACGAGGCTTAATCGGGAAGGACAAAGTACTAGGGCAATATCTCTAGACAAGTTTACACTGTAAAATTTCCTGGCTTTTGTGGAAAGTTCCATTGAAGCCGAACTGTAAAGCAGACTATAGTAGAACAATAACTTTGTATTATTACAGACTGTAAGTTCTGAGAACTTTCAAATAATATCCAAGTTTCATACGGTTTTATAATGGTTAATTGAAAATAAAATAGTAATAATAATGTTAAAATATGAAATTATTAAACTTTTATTTGATTAATGGAATTGTCGTTAGATCAACCATGAATTAACAGCGGCCGGTTCGTCATCTTCAGTTGTTGTCACCACACTAGTTTCAGTCACTATTTCGGTTGTTGTAGTTTCATTAATTTTGGTACCATCAACGAAATTCTCATCAAATCTAACCCGTTCTTGTGGCGTAAAACTGCGCGTGAATGTTGTCGAAATCGGTTGAGTTTTCTGTTGTGTCACCACCGATTGTTGTCCACCATTTACCGAATAGGACGAGTGCGACGATGTGACCATCTTCGGATCTATCCCGTGCTCTTCCAATTCGTCCTCGTCGATAATCTCCGCGGGAATGTTCGCAAATGGGTCCTGATTGAAATTCATCGTATTGTGGAAGAATTGCTGATAATTCGGATATTGTTGTTGTTGTATTTGTCCGGTTGTTGTCGGTGCTGAATTATGATCAATTATTTCTAATTCGGCGTTACCGAACGGGTCATTGTTCGGTTTATTTGTAAATTTATTACCATTGTTTGTAAATTGTATGAATGGTAATTGTTTATTTGCTATACCAATATTATTCAACCCGTATGGGTGATTTTTGTATGTGTTGTAATAACATGGCAGATATTGACAGTAATTATTGTAGCACGTACCCTGAGAACACCAAGGTGTTAAATAACCATTGCTACAGGGTGAATTATAGCCGCCTGGACTGTTTTGATACGGACATGTTGGACATTGATTATAAACGAAACCTAAATAACCACACAAAATTAATAAAAAGACTAATTTCAACATCATTTTTCTACGAAACCAACAACATTCACATAAAACCTAATTACAACTAAATTTAGTTCAAAATATGTCGCAATATTTAAACATTTGACAATTATCATGAGGTCGCCACATTTTTTCTAAAAAAAAACATCTAATCAGTCCAAACCATGCGACAACGTCCATTGATCTTACGCAACGGTGGATTACATTTTGTACGAAAAATATATCGTGAAGTTATATTGATGGGCACTAAAATCGTCCGAAATTAATTAATTATAGCCCCAAGAATCGAACTCACCCTTAATATCGGTCTGTACCGAGCCGATTTTCGATTTCTCCAACTCATCCGGGTAGACAATCCGGCCATTATCGTCCATTTTTATCGAATTAAACAACATTAAAATTATCGAAATTGTTAAAAAATAACCAACCATTTTGTTTTGTTTGAATCTATCAACTGGGGAATTTATTTAATTTTAGAATTCTTCGTCAACTAGCGATATGTTAAAATATCTAGATAAGGTTTATAGTTTATGGGATTATCGAAAATTAATTAAACTTCAAGTTTTAAGACCAAATAATCCGGCACTTATTCAAGATCATTCGTGCCGGTGGATTACAAGGTGTTTCAAATACATTCCGCGATTCTAAAGTGACTTGACTGGCTGGAATAGAAGAACTATCAGTTTGATTTATAAAAAAACGCGTATATTTACAATTAACTTGTGTTTTAATTGCTCCAGGTCCATCCGTTTTCAGCATTTGATCGTCGATTGGTGATGCAAATATTGGCCGTAGAAAAACGATCACTATTAAATAAACAGAACAAATTCGAAACATTTCATCGGTAGTATTAATTTAAAACTAGTGGAATTTGAAGCGTATGGAGAAAAAGCGAATTTTATCAAAATTATAGCGTCAAAATAAACGATAAATTCCCAGAAATGTTGACAACGAATTCAATTACAACAACAACTTTTATGAAAATTTTCTAATTTATAATTAATTGAAATTAACAATGATCGTTGAAACTTATCCAAGGGATGTCACTAAACACGGTAACTTCCGACTTATTCGAGATTGAAATCTTGTTTAAGACAAATAAAGAGTCTAATCGACGCTCGACTCGAAAATAATCAGCAATTTCGATTTAATTTAAATGTAATTAAAACCAGTCGTCAAACAAGTTCGAGGAAACTAGAATCTGAATAATTCAACAAAATAGAATTAATTAATCATTTTTTATTAGATAAAAATTCCAAAAATTTCAATACGTCTCCCGACAGTCATCCCCGACGCGTTTATATCCAGGCTGGCACGACACCCTTAGAGCTGCCCCTGTTTTTGGCCTTTCATCACCTTTAAAAATCCATTTGTAAACAAATTTTCGAAAATTTCGTTAACTCACCAGTGGGATTGTCCGTTTGACTGTCGAATAAATTTGGTACTTTCAGAAAACTGGTGTCATTTAGTTTCGGTAATAGATCGATGGAGAATACAAAATTCGTAACGAATAAGCTAAAAATTATAAAAATGTTTAGAAGATTCATATTTTCAAAGTGTGTCTAAAATTCAAAATTCTAAATTCACAACTGTTTCTAATTCTCGAGTTTACATCCGAGATAACTGGAGAGATAATTTTTTTCTCTAAATGGCTTAAGGTCAAGAATTCTCTCGCAATTCTCGCTATTTCTAAGAAAATTTAACAATAAACATGATGTAATGTTTATGCATTTGTGCACAATGCAAATTAGTGGTATTCTGTAAGTGGTCGTTGTAATAGAACTATACGAAACGATGATTTATTGACGCGAGGTACAGAATACTAACTTATACCGGGAGTTCGTCAAATCTAAAGCCCTCTTCGTTTGCGAGTCATAGAAATATTTTAAGAGATTGTTCTAGCAAAAATTTGAATCCTGTAACTCGTCGGGGAGTCGGTTAAAAATGAATTTTTAATTTTACGAGTTTCAAAAACGAGCTACACATGTAAGATTGCAACGAATCACTCAAGGATCATCCTAACAATGATTTATTTCGTTTTTGCATTCCAAAAAAAGCATATCCATCTATTAGGTACAGAATAAAATTAAGAAAAATAAAAAAAGTGTTATTAGGCATCGTAGAGCCTTTTCAAATACATATCTCATTTTTGAAAATTGTAAAATTGCTTTTTGACAAACTTCCAAATAAGCTACGAAGCTCAAATTTTGCTAAAATGATCTCTAGAGGCTCGTGAAACATTTTTCGAATCTCTCAACATGTATCATAAAAAATGGAGTAGTACTTTATTCGAGTAAATTTTTTGTAAAATCCTACAGGTGCAGTTAAACTTATTCAAATAAATATCTTATAAACAATTAAGAAAATTCTCCATTTGGAGAGTTCCCAGGTCCCCTACTTATCATAAATCTTTCGGAATTATCAAGATTTAAACGTTGCTTGTCAATTTTCATTCGATTTAGTTCCCTTTTATTGTATTCAAATTACCCACTAAAGAGTGAACGATTCCCAGATTGTAGTTTTTCGGTGGTTAGTCATACTTTAATTAAGTTAAAAGGGGAATATTAAAAAAAATACGAAAATCTAATCATTGAAAATTCAATTTTTTCATTAATTAAGCTCTAACAACTTAATATAATTTACCAAACCTTAAAATAATCCATCTGCTCAACTGAAATGATTAAAGCAGATTATTCGACCTTTTAAAAATAATAAAATTATTGTGGCTCCTGGTTCTTCTAGATTCAAATCTGTACTCAAGAACAACAATTAAAAAATAAGCTCACAGAAACATTTTTAGAATTTTTGTACTACAAATTTTCCATAATTTCGATTAGAAACTAACGTAACTTGTAAAATTGCCAAGTTTAACTTCGCAGTTCTATATCTTTGTCATGTTAAAAAGCAACCATTTTTGGTATAATCAACAATTTTTTATCTATTTTCATGGTAATTATAACTAAAATTCCTGCTTGTTTTATCTTCAGAGCTTAACTATGCAGCTATCTTTTTAGCTGGTTAATTAAGCACCGAAGATAATACAAGCAGGAACAATTGTGTATAAATTTGTGACTTCAAAAAAATGCCATTAATAATATTGCATTGAACGTTCCCCAATCAAAACAAGGTAGGTTTTATATTTAATTTTTCTCCAACTGGTTCTCTGTAATTTAATTTACATGTTGTATTATTGTAGCATCTGCATAGAGGAAACATGTTTTTGCAAAATATCAGGATTTTAGTAATTTTGGTTTTATTATTGATAACAATGGTACTATCTTATAATATTAAAACCACCACAAATAAGTATAATGAGTGAAATTTAAGGAATTACATTTTTCGACCCAACGGATGATACCACCTCCATGCCAACCAGGTTACAAACGAGTTGGAGATGAGTGCAGAGAAATGTACTAAAGTAATGCTGAATAATGAAGATGCAGCACTTTTGCTCCATAAAATTTGTAATCACAAATTACTTAATATACCTACTTTTTCCCTGATTAATAGAATTCCTAGGCGATTATCAATTGCAATTGAAGTTTAGCATAAAATAAACAAAATCATGGAAAACTATCTTCAATATTTGTATTTACAACAAGGTACTAAAGTACGTCTTGTCATACCGAGGGTAAAGTCATTGCCCGAGAGCATTAGCCTGGGACATACCCCAGGCTAATGCCTAAAGTACTTCTTTTCGTAAAAAGAAGTACTTTAGACCCGAGGTGTATACGCATTTTCGTTAAAAAAAATCGTATAGTTTTGTTAGAAATCGGACGCTTCTGGAAGTTCTAGAGAAAGTGAGAGTGATGACGCGAGATGGGGAGCCGCTTCTCAGGGAAAAAGTGGCACTTTACTCCCTGTAAGTGGCACGAAATGTTCTATTTTACTCCCGGAAATACAGAAAACTATAAGCAATCGTTCAGTCTGTTTCTTCCGTCATTTATTCTAATTTTTAAATCTATTTTTGTCTTATTCATTACTGCAATGTTTGATATCTCAACATATCTTTGTTCATAACCTAGAAATAGAAAGAGGCTCAGGTGGTATAGATATTCTGTTTTTTCTTTGTTCTGTGATATTGGCGAATGAATTTTTCTTCCATTGAGACTAGAGTTTAATGCAAGACTAGAAGTGGGAAATTTTTGAAAATTGCATCAATTTATACGACAATTGGAGGTCAAATTGTTAATTATGTAACTATCTAACTAAAAATAAAAAGCTATCTAACCGAAGAGAAAAGATAAAAGCTTTAATCAAATGGACGAAAATTGCAGAATTTAAGCTCGTTTTGTTTTTTTAGTGCTAAATAATGAAAAATTTTCGATTTCAAAAGGAGATATGAATAAGGTTATTGTCAATATCAACAATATTGCTCCCAATTCCTGTTTATTTATTTATAGAATAGAGAAATTATTGATTCTTACAATCGATTCTATTAATCGCTGATTCCGATTTCGAATACTCTTCAACAATAATTATTCTATTTTCAAAAGCCTCAATAATGTTTTTCGAATTTAAATTTCTTTTTTCGAATTTTATGATTTTTAATTTTGGTAAATCATTAACAATATTATCATTTTCTAAGAAATTATTAGCTAAATTGAGCTTTTGAAGTTCTTCCATGTCATTAACAGCATCACTTTCAATATGTTCTATCAAATTATTGTAAAAAAGCAATCTTTTCAACAACCCTAAGCCATAGGAACTATTTGCAGATAGTCTATGAATTCTTAATTATATTTAATTCTTGTAATTTTGTTAGATTTCTCAAAGCCTTGGTTGGTATTTCTTGAAATTAATTGTAGAATAAACACAATTTTTCAATCAGCATTAATTTATTAAATGCTTCATCCTAGAGATAACGTTCTCAAATTTGGACAGTCATCAAAAATATTCTTCCCAACATTCATCAAACGATAGGTAACTAAAACCAATTCTCTTAAATTTTCTAGACTTTTAAAGGCATCTGATTTTATAAAGTCAACTCCGGATAATATTAACACAAGGCTTTCAAGCTTTAGTAAAAGTTTAAAATATTCGGCTCTTGTTAAGATATAGAGTTTCTTTAATGATTTTGTCAAAGTCAACGATTGATTGATTTACGGATAAGTACCATCAAGATAGTTGTAGTGCTAAATATTGGGCACGATTTTTTTTTATTTTATGCTAAGCTTCAATCGTAATTGATAATAGGCTAAAAACTCTCAGAGTCAAAGAAAAAGGAAGTAAAACAATTTGTAGATATAATAAGTAATTTGTAATTACAGATTTTACAGATCTTTTTTGCAGCTTTTTAAATGTACATGATCAAAAGTGCCGCATTTTCACTGTTTATCATTACTTCAGTAAATTTCTCTGCATTCATCTCCAACTCGTTCGTAACCCTTTTGGCATGGAACTTTTATCGCACGAGGTCCCGAATCATAAGCTGTACAATCATACAATTATCATAATTAATACAATTTTAGGCATACTGACACTATATACGTTATAAAATTATTATTGCTTAAATAACGGAAAATTTCTCAAATTCCACTTACCGTATGTTTCTGTGGTGGTTGTAACGTTATCAGATAGTACCATTGTTACCAATAATAAAACAAAAATTACTAAAATACTGATATTTTGCAAAGACATGTTTTCTCTAGAAAGACGCTACAGTAATAGAACTTGCAATTGTAAATGAAATAAATTACTAAAAACCAGTTGACCTTCATTATGGTAAACAATTATCGATACTGCACCTACAATCGTGACTGACCAGCTATCGTCACTAGTTTGTTGATTTACTCATGGGTTTTTGAAACAATTGACAACAATGTCGATACCTTGCGCAGTGACGATAACTGGCACCTTTGCCTTCATTGTTAATTTTGTCCAATAACATAACAATTGGAAAATCTTCAACGACAACAATAAATAAGTATATCTCGCAGTTGGCTGTGGCTTGACTATGCAAGGTCGTAGATTGGTTCATATTTAACTAAATTCGAGATTTTCAAGTAGCTGAACAAAGCTGCAATATAAGCAAGACTAGTGGCGGACTAGCCCATCGGGCGTTGACGTGGTGGACCTCGAAGATTTGGGCCTGCTTACAGCTTCTTATTTTCTTACTTTAAGAATATATAGGGCCTCTAGGGCTTATTACCCAGGCCACTCAAAAGGAGCCACTCAGCTACTGACCAAAGCATAAACAATAGCGGGATAAAATATTTTTTTACATTCTGTATAATTCATAAAAATAGATATAATTTTGTAAATATGAATTAAGGTTTTACCAAAAAATACGTTATTGTTACTTGACTTATAAATTATTGAGCTGGTTGGTCTACGAATTTTGATTTTTCTGAAAAATTAAATAAAGATACTTCTAAAATTTGCAACAAACAGTAAAAACAGTAATTTTTTCAAATAACTTTCCTATAAAGAAAAATTCTGGAAATGGAATGTTCCCAGTTTCCCCACTTCTCTTAAATTTTTTTAAAATTATAATAAGTTAGAGGTTTTATGCCAATTTTCATTTCCAAACAAGCCCTATAGGGTTCTCAAATCAATTACAGTATTTTTACGGTTAATCATACTAATTAATTTAGAAGTAGAATGATACAAAAAATCAAATTTCATGGAAGTTTAATGTATGAAAATTTCACAAAATTGTAAATTATTCAAAATCTTCTTTGTCTAAACTGAGTAACTTTCTCTGCATTCATCTCCAACTCGTTTGTAACCCTCTTGGCATGGAGCATTTATCACACTAGGTTCCGTATAATCTGTACAATAATACAATTTTCATAATTAATACAATTTTAGCCATACTGACACAAATATATACTTTATAAAATTAATATTATTGCTTAAATAACGGAAAATTTCTTCAATTTCACTTACCGTATGTTTCTGTGGTGGTTGTAACGTTATCAGATAGTACCATTGTTATCAACAATAAAACAAAAATTACTAAAATGCTGATATTTAGCAAAGACATGTTTTCTCTAGGAAGAGACTAACAATAATAGAGCTTGCAATTTTGAACGAAATAAATTACTGAAAACCAGTTGACCTTCATTATGGTAAACAGTTATCGATACTGCACCAACTGTCGTCACTATTTTGTTAATTTACTCATGGGTTCTTTAAACAATTGGCAACAGTGTAAAATAGTGTCGATACCTTGCGCAGTGACGATAACGGGTACCTTTGCCTTGGTTGTTAATTTTGTCAGAACAATTGGAAAATCTTCAGCAACAGCAATAAATAAGTAAATCTCGCAGTTGGCTGTGGTTTGACTATGCAGCGTCGTAGATTAGTTCATATTTAACCAAATTCGACATTTTCAAGTAGCTGAACAAAGCTACAACATAAGCAAGGCTAGTGGCGGACTGGCCCATCGGGCGTTCGCCTAGTGGAGCCCGAAGTTGTGGACCTACTTACAGCTTTTTGGTTTTCATTTTAAGAAAATATGGGGCCTCTAGGGCTCGTTGCGCTCAGTCTCCAAACATTGTCTTCGATCGGTAAAATCTCCTTACCGTTCTTGATACTTTATATACTATTACGGTTAATCATACTGATTAATTTAGAAGTAGAAGGATACAAAAAATCAAATTTCATGGAAGTTTAATGTATGAAAATTTCACAAAATTATCAATTATCCAACATCTTCTTTGTTTAAATTGAGTAAATTTCTCTGCATTCATCTCCAACTCGTTGGTAACCCTCTTGGCATGGAGCTTTTATCACACTAGGTTTCGGATAAGAAGCTGTACAATAATACAATTATGATAATTAATACAGTTTTAGCCATACTGACACAAATATATACGTTATAAAATTAATATTATTCCTTAAATAACGGAAAATTTCTTAAATTCCATTTACCGTATGTTTCTGTGGTGGTTGTAATGTTATCAGATAGTACCATTTTATCAATAATAAAACAAAAATTACTAAAATGCAGCTATTTTGCATAAACATGTTGGCTCTATACAACCACTATAATAATATAACTTGTAATTTTTAAACGATTACAGAAAACCAGTTGACCTTAGTTGTTGATTTCCTCAAATAAGAACAATTGTAAAGCTTTCACTATAATAACAACAATAAATTTGTACAGAGTGTCTCGCAATTGGCTATGTTTTGGTTACGTACTAACGTAGATTAGTTCATATTTTACTAAATTTGGAATTTGCATGCATTTTTCAAACGCCTGAACAAACCTACGACAGTAGACTCCAAAGATGTGACTAACTAGGAGGTGAAATACCGTTTTATATCCTGTATAATCCACAATAATAAATATAATTTTGAAAATATAAATTAAATTTGCCAAGAAAATTTTTCCAACTAGTCATGTTGTTTGTTCAAAATAATTGGCCGATGGATTTCTATTTTTATTAGAAACAAAATAAAAATACTACTAAAATTTGGAACAAAGAGTATACTTTTTTCTATTTTCAGGAAAAAATTGTGGAATTTAGGAAAATAAAGAATGGTCGTATTTCATTGTAAATTTAGCCAAATTTGGATTAGAAAACCTAGAAAAATCACAATTTTCTTCCAAGGATGTATAAGGAGATTTTTAGAGATCATTTTAGCAAAATTTGAACGTCGTAGCTCATCGGGAAGTTGGTCAAAAAGGCTTTCTTCGGACAATGTGATTTTCAAAAACGACCTACAGGTGCAATGAGAGTGACTCTATTGTATTCCGGGAAAAATGCAAGAAATCTCCATCTATTCCAGAACAAAACGAAGAATAATAGAAAAAACAATGTTATTAGGAATTTGGAGTTAACTTTTTTGAAAATAGTACGAGCGTCTTTTACAAACTATGAACTATAAAGTTCAAATTTTGCTAAAATGATCTCCAAATCTTTGAAACAGACTTTGTTCCTACAAAGGAAAATTCTCCAAATGGAAAGTCCCCAATTTCTCTACTTATCCCTGGGATTCTCAAATTAGTTCAAATTTTTCAACGGTTAATGGTACTTTAATTAATTTGACGGTGAAATAATAAAAAAATCTCAATTTCATGGCAGTTTAATGTAGTAAAACTTGATAAAAACATAAAATATTCAAAATCTTCATTTTTTATCATTACTTGAGTAAATTTCCCTGCATTCGTCTCCAACTCGTTTGTAACCCTTTTGACAGGGGGTTATTATCAAACGCAGTAACTCAATATCTAAACAATATAACACAAGGTAGAATGACACAAATTATACGAAATAAAATTATAATTATTGCTTAAATAATGGGAAAATTTAAATTTCACTCACCATAATTGTTTGTAGTAGTAGTAAGGTTATAAGATAACACCGTTGTTGTTAGTAATAAAACAAAAATTATTAAAATAACGCTATTTTGTGATGGCATCTTTACTTTATGCAGTCGAAACAATAATACAACTTGTAATTTTTAAACAAACTAGATTACAGAAAACCAGTCGACCTTAATTGGGTGTTGATTTTGTCAAATAGAAAGACCCACTGGAAAGCCTTCACTAGAATCACACCAGCAAATACCTCATAGTTGGCCATGCTTTGATTACATGGGTCTTAGGTGGATTCATAATTTACTAAATTTAGCATCTGTCATTCTGTCAAAGCGTTTATCTCGGGATCAAATAAACGATAGTACGTCCCAAAGACATTGCTGACTGTGAGATGAAATACTGCTGTACGTCCTGTATAATCCATAATAATAAATATAATTTTGAAAATACCATACATAAATTCAAAACGTTTTTTAAAAGTTTGTCAAAGGAATTTTTCCACCTAGTTCAATTATCAAGTATTGTTTGACTTAAGACTTATTGATAAGTTTATTCAAAATTAGCCTCTTTTTTGGAAATAGAGTAAAGATAGCTCTAAAATTTGGAACAAATATACGAATATTTTCTATTTTCTAAAGCTATTATTTTAAGGAAAAATCGTAAAATTTTATAAAATATGTAAATACTGCTTCCAATTTACTATTAATTTGGCCAAATTTTTAGACTTTTAGATAATCAAAATGCTCCTCTCTAATCTACAGCATGCTAGAAAAAGTGAAATAATGGAAGTAAAACAATAAATAATAATAGTTTAATGCGTACGGACATTTGATGGATCACATCATGCTTTTTGTGCCGTTAATTGAGTAAAGTTCCCTACATTGGTCTCCTACTCGAATGTATCCCGGGAGGCAGGGAACTATTACTATATTTTGTACCGCAGAATCTGTAAATAATTGGCATTTATATCAACATAAATAATATAAATATGTAGAAATGTTACACTTACCAGCTTCATTGTAAAATAATGCCATTATTACCAAAAATAAAGCAAAATTTACCAAAATTCTACCATTACACAAAAACATGTTCTTTATATTTGAAATCGCACAACAACACAACTTGAAATATTCAAACTATGCACTTCTAGAAAAAACCAGTTGACCTTAAGTATTCATTCTTAGTCAAGTTGCATTTCAATTAAAAGAAAAGAAAATAATAAGAATTATGCCAAAGGTCCAATTCTGCTAATTTGCAGCGTTCTAAATGTGTAATTTTTCGAACATTTCAAATAAACTGAGAAACCAACAAGGGAGTAACAAGAAATAAAACTTTAAATCGAAATTTTTATATTTTAATAGAAATCAAAATTTGTTGAATTATTTTTGTTATAGATCTCCCTACAACGGCCTCCAATGAGCACATATCCAGGCTGGCATCGAGGATTTAAAATAACATAGTCCATTTCATTCATAACTACAAAAGAAACATTATTTATAACGCCATTTCACTTTGTGGTTGATTACGTAGCGTCATAGCTTGGTTCGGCCGCAGGTTTTTCCAATAAAAAATTATGAGCAATTATCAGTAGACTAACAAAGTATGAACCTAGCTACGACTAAACACCAACTGCATTGTGAAATAGCATAATCTTATCACTTACTCTCTGTTGAACTATTGCTATCATCATCGAAGATTTCTGGTGATTCGAAATAATCGAGACTTACTTGATCCTCAATATTTAAAATACACATTGGTAATATGAGAATTATCATTAAAGTATAGAGCGTGTGAACGTAACAATTATGAAAAGACATGTTTCACGGTAAAATTGGCTAGAGAAATGTGAATTTTGCACGAGAGTCGAATATTAAGAATTCATATGTAAATGAGGCTAACCTTGTGGATTGTTTTCAAACATAATAATGGGGCGAAGTAAATCTTAAAAACGAGGAATCTTTGTCAAGGATTTCTGCCTTCTTTTCCACTTTATAATAAAAACGGTGGCTTGTTGGAAAACGCATTTCGAGCTAGCGATTCCTGGAAATTTTGAGTTACAGACGCTAATTTATAAGCGTGAGTTTCTCATTTTTTAGACATTACTCAGTTTATATTAATATTTGCAGTATATATGCCTGTAGTTGATAGCAAATTGACAGGGCTGTCCAAATATGTAAGAAATTTTCCGATCGGCTTGATAGTTTTCCGGGAAATTGAGAAAAATGCAACAATTCTCCATTGGATTTTTTGCGCAATGGGCAGAAAACAGAGATGTTGCAAGTTTTGAAAATTCAATAAAAATCCTGCCATTTTGGCCTATTGGAAATTATTGTTTTGATCTCAGTTGTCTTCATATTATTGAAATTTTTATGTTACTGCAAAATTTTTTTTTCGAAATTGTCAAAATTTAAGTGTTCCAATTATAACTCTCGACCAATTAACCCTTTTTATTGTACATAAACTGTCTAGCGTAAGAGGGGAAGCATTCAAAATTACTTTTAGTTAATCATGATGCTTAATTTAATTAGTTTAATTAGTTCAAAGCTAGTATAATAAAAAAATCAAATTTCATAATAGTTTAATGGATGAAATTTTGATGAAGTCATTCATTGTTCATCTTTTGAGTAAATTTTTCTGCACTCGCCTCCAACTCGTCTGTAACCGCTTTGACATGGAACACCAAACACCGTAGTTAACGCAGGACCTGTAAAATATAACACAAGTATCGTAATTAGTACCATGTGTGCCACGCTATTCCTCTTCGCAGTAGCCTATGACTTTGCGAACGTATCAGTAATCTGCATTACCGACATCCTCTTGTTTCAACAGATTGTCGGTAATGCAGATTACTAAGCTGAATCAAGAAGCTGTTCTACGCAAAGTCATAGGCTACTGCGTGGCACACATGGTATGTTGACACAGACGTCTAAGTAACAGATTTAAAATTACTGTTTAAATAATAAAAAATTCTTATACTCCACTTACCAGCTGTATTCGAATATTGATCTGTGGTAGTTTTAACATCATTAGATAGCACAGTTGTTATCAGTACTAAAACAAAAATGATCAAAATGTTGCGATTTTGCGAAGGCATGTTCTCTCTATACAGACACTACAATCATACTGTTTGTAAATTACAGAAAACCCGTTGACCTTAAATGAAAAGGACTGGAGAATCTTCACAGGCCAATAATCCATAAACAATATAAAGAATAACTTTGGCAAAATAATTTTTCCAGATAGTCACGATTTTGGTTGTTGATTGGCTCATAAATTATTGAGTTGCTCCACATATTTTTTCTCAGAAACAAAATACCGATAGCGCCAAAATTTGCAACAAACAGTAAAAATTTCCATCTTGTAAGGCTTTTTTGAAGGAAAAATTGTAGAAATTTAAAGATTAAAAATGCCCTTACTATTAAGTTAGGCTAAATTTGATAAAACTAACTGTTGAAAAACAAAATTTTCTTTTATTCTCTGCAAAATAGTGGGAGAAATGCAATAATGGCAGTGAAATAATAAACAATAATAAACAATGATAGTTTAATGCATATGCAAATTTGATGCGATCACATCATTTTTTTCGTAACATTAATTGAATAAATTTCCCTGCATTGGTCCTGTACTCGCTTGAACCCCTCCTGGCATGGAACTTTTATGAAATGAGATAGCGAAGAATCTAGACAATTATCAAAATTAGTATGTAGAAATTTTAAATTCTTCGGTTTCACTTACCAACTTCACTATAACATAGTGCCATTATTACCAAAAATAGAGCAAAATTCGCCAAAATTCTACCATTACACAACATATTGTTTTCAGTTGAAATCCCACAACACAACTTGGAAAATACAAATTAACACATCTAGAGGAAACTAGTTGACCTTAAGCGTGGCTTTTATAAAACCGCAATTGCATTTCAAACGAAAGAAAGAAAAACCATCAAAAAACCCATTTTTCAAAATAATGGAAAAATAATGGTAGTAATAAGAAAATAAAACCTCGAATCGATACTTTTATTGTACAAAAAAAATCAAAATTTCTCAAATGTTAGTATTATAAATTTCCCTACAACGGCCTCCAACGCGTACATATCCAGGCTGGCAAGGTGCTCTTATAAAAGCACTATCCGTTTCATTCACAACTACAAAAGAACATCATTTATTTATACAAACAGAGTGTACAACGCTAATTCACCTTGTAGTCGGTTATGTCGTAGCATAGTTCGGCCACTTATTTGAAAGTACGCCAACTAAAAGGCGAATTAGCATTGTACACCCTGTATATAACCTTATCACTTACTCCCAGTTGAACTGTTGCTATCATCATCGAAGATTTCTGGCGATTCGGAATAATCTAGACTTGTTTGGTGGTTCTCAATGTTTAAAATATACATTGATAATATCATAATTATCATTACGGTACAGAGTGCGCAAACGTAACAATTGCGAAAAAGCATGTTGCACAATAAAATTGTCCAGGCAAATGTGAATTTTGCACGAGAATCAAACACGAAGAATATTTTATGTAAATATGGCTAACCTTGTGGATTGTTTTCAAATAAATTACATTTAACCGATTAAATCTATCGGACTTTTGAATGGAAATAATTTCAATTATAATCTCCGTTCTAACGAAATTTTATACAAATGAAGTTGTATAACGAGCAGGAAAAGCCGACGCTTGAATTATTTTGAAAGACTACGAATAATCTTATATGGAGTGATGTGCAATACAAAAACCGCAGTTTCTTATGAATTTTTATTTACAAATTGATCAAAAATTATAACCCTCATTATTAGCGGAGAAGATCTGTTTACAAATACCATTTACATGTCGATATCCCGGTCTACACGGTGTTTTTATCAGTTGTTCTGTGGTGATAACCGCTAAAAAGAAATAATCGCTTATAAATCGTTGCATATACCGATGCGGCAACTTGAACTAATAGTAACAAGGTAAAAGGTACAATTGCCAGTTTGGTATATTAATTGAAAAATATTTCGTTACTTACGATATTCAGGATTGTGATCACTCAGAACGTAAGTCGTAAATAGAATGACAAAAACTAGGGTGTAAATGTAAAATTTACTGGACCAGTGCATATTTTGGGACAAATTTACTCGAACTAAACGAATAAAACTCTAGCTGTAGAATGACAAAGTTTATTTTTAGCTTTATTATTTAATGTTGATAAGTTTAATTTATCAAAATTTTTCAATTCAATTTCAACCATTTGCATTGAAGCGATAAAATCAGGCCAGTTAATAATTCGTCAACTTTAACCTCAACAAAGCCACTACTGGTAATAAATAATAAACAAATAAGACAAACGGGGGTATTCACAGAATTGTTAAAGAGAATCTTCAAGGATGACGATCATTTTCTATCTCTTTTTTTGAAGGTATCATTATCCTCTATTCCATTTGATTTGTATTGTAGAGAGAGATAGATAGTGGTCAGAATACGAATGAGAATGATGATGCTGACAAGAGTGTCTCTTATCTGTTTGCAAGAAACTTTCAAGGATCAGTTGGTCCGGCACATTTTTTTAACTTCGACAAACTTCGAGAATGGTCGTCGTAAATTTGGGTAATAACCGTACATAGAATTGTAGTTGACCAAATTATTAGAAGTCACGAAAATTTTAGAGGGTGCGACAGTTAGTTTTATTCCTTTCCTTTTTTTTGAAGACAATCCTCTACTTCCTAAAAAATCTCTGAATACTCCCCAAAATTTTTGAAAATTCTCCACCTGGAGAATTTCTAAGTTTTTGGAAATTATCAAAATTTAAATTTTCTGATCAGCTTAGGTTTCTCAACAATCCCTTTTATTATTTTACACAAACTATCCATTATAAGAGAAAAATTCTCAAAGTTGGCGTAAATTTTTCAAAAATCAATCATGATACTTAAAGGCACATTGTTTTAATTGGTGCATTAAATACGAAATATTTCAATGATGCGTGAAAAAATAGAGCAAATTAAGAATAAAAAAGTACTCAAGCAATTTTTTTGATTACCAAATTTTATAGATCGGAAATTTTGAAACACTCCTGCGTATATCTTGGAGAACAGCCAGCGCCACTAGCTCCATCAATACAAAAATCTATAAAATTTTCCATTCAGAAGAATTTACAGGATGCTATTTTATCACTTACCCTCTGTTGAGAAATTTTCACTCAGTATTTTCAAAATGTAATAAGACAGCATTGTTGTCAATAAAATCAAAGGGCACATCGTACATTTTTTCTAAAATCACCCCCGTTCAAGTATACTGAACCATTCGGAATATAGAAATTTTGATTCTTAATTAAGAATCAAAATTTCTATATTCTTTAACTGTTTTTTTTGAAGAGAACTTTTAGACTTCAGTCAATGCTCTTGTAGCTTCCATTTTAAGACGTTCCTGTTCTCAATCAACAATTTTTAATAAGCTCCCTCCCAATTTAGGATTTTTTTATCGAATTTTGGTCTAGATTTTTGAGTCGTAGCTTTATTCACACTTCACTACATTTAATATTAATTTGTTACTAAAGCTACGACAATACGAAAAGAATGGACAATTGCAAAGTAAAATTCGGTTGTACGGTAAATAAAAATAAAAGATTCTTATAAATTTTTATTCAAAAATTTGATCAAAAATCATAACCATCATCAGGACTTGAAAAAACCTGTTTACAACCACCATTTACACGCTGATATCCAAATATACAGGGTGTCTTTATAATCGTCTGAAAGTTCCCGAACAGCCCCGTAACTAAAAATAAATAATCGTTTATAAATCGTTAAATATACCGATACGACGACTTGAACTAATATTACTAGAATAAAGTAATAGTTAAAATTGCCAGTTCGGTATACAAAAAGACATTTCGTTACTTACGAGGGTTTGGTGCAACAGCAATGGTATCACCCCAAACGTAATCCGTAAAGAGAATGATAATAAGCAGGGTATAAATGTAAAATCTATACGATCAGAACATTTTTTGAAATAACTCTGTAACTGAACAACAGATTGATAATAGAGTGAATTTTCAACGTTTATTAATAAAGGTTGATAAGCTTGGCTTATCAAATTTTTTCAACCTAAATTTCAAAAATTTGCATTCAAACGATGAAAATAGAACCAAAAAATCATCAACTTTAACCTTAACAAAACTAGCAGTTATAAACAGGATAAAGACGTTAAAAATTCTGTAGATGGAAATACCCAGTCTCTAGACATAAATCTTTAAAAATTATCAAAATTTAAAAGTTCCCATTACAATTTTCGATCAATTTACGCTTTCTAAATAACCCCTTTATATTTTTTCTATATATTTCATTGATAAAACAGTTAATTTCTCATCTCATAAGCTCACAACATTCAACTAAGGCATTGAATACAAGATTCCAATAATGTATGATTTAAGTGGGAATTTTCGAAAAAATGGGGCAAATTAACAACAAAAACTAGCCACTAATCGGGCTAAAATTAACGTCGATCTACAAGTAAACAATACAGAACTTGTTTTATTTTATTTTCCGTTTATGAATTTGCTGGATTTAGTTTTATTTTTGTTTATTGTAAATCATCATCAAAGTAAAATTTTCAGAAAACTTCAAGAAATTCAGGCTGAAATCTTCCGAGCCTTTCCAGAATACAGAAATTGTGGCTTTGCGGTTTTTTGAAGAGCATTTCCAGATTTCAGTCAATGTTCATAGACAATTCACTGTTGAAGTCCGAATTTTGGGGCATCTTCGTTCTCAATCGATAGTTTCTAATAAATTTTGTTATAATTGAGGAATATTATTTGGATTTTTGGGATTAGGTTTTGATTTTTATTACGCTGTGTCGTAGCTTTGTTCACGCTTCATTAAATTTAAAATTTGTCGATGTATTTTCGATAAAGCTACGGTACAACGTAAGCGAAAAGCGCAGTCAAAGGGAAAGTGAAAGGCAGTTGTACAGTAAACAAAATTGGAAGTTACTTGTGAGTTTTTATTTACAAATTTGATCAAAAATTATAACCGTTATTACCAGCGACGAAGATTTGTTTACAACCACCATTTACATGTCGATATTCTTGTATACAGGGTGCTTTTACAATTCGTTTCGAGTAGGCAGTCCACTTGTCTAAGAATAAATAATCATTTATAAATCGTTGCATATACCGATCCGGCAACTTAAATTAATGTTACTAGAGTACGGTAAAAGTTAAAACTGCCAGTTCGGTATATTAATAGAAAGATATTTCGTTACTTACGAGGCTTATTTTTAGGAGCGTCATCACTCAGAACGTAAGTCGTAAATAGAATGATAAAAAATAGAGTGTAAGTGTAAAATTTACAGAACCAGTGCATGTTTTGAAAGAAATCGAACTGTACGAATCAAATTCTAGCGATGGATTGGTTAATGATAAAAAATACGAATATTTATAGTTTTTATTAATTAATGTTGATAAACTGTTTAATTTATCGAAATTTTTCAATCTCAACAGATTTGCATGTAAACGATGAAAACAGTAATTAATTCATCAACTTTAACCTTAACATTTACGACAGAACATTAAATGTATCCATATTTATTCTTATTTTTCAACGGTCTATTTATAAAAATCTTATCGGAAAGTCTCCCTGCATCGGCCGGCCTTATCAATCCGTTCACCTGGCTGGCAATTAGGCCGCGCTTTGAAAATGTGCCGTTCTTCAACCGTTACATTGACAACAATCTGTTTCTCTACAATAAAATCAATAAGAATTACTCGTTTTTTTATGTTAATAAATTTACCTTTTGCTACTAAATCAGTTGGAAAATAAATCGCATCCGCATCGCCAGTTTTACCATCAATCGGTACCTGAACGTTCACAGATTTCCCATTAATTCTCATCGAAATCAACGAAAGAATTACAATTATTATAAAGAAATAATGTTGGGTTTTCATTATTGTTGAATTATTCGTTATTGGCTGACTTAAATGTTACTGAAATGTATAAATATAAAGTTTGAAGATTGAGACGGCTTATCAGAGAAATTCTCGGAATAATAACTTAACTTTGATCATAATTAAAGAAAATAAATGTGAGGTCAAAGTAATAGTTCACGAAATCAATTTCAATCTCGATTTATTCAAATATACACTACCGGCAAGCGAAATTGGATACACTTTTGTCAAAATTAAGATTACATACACAATCGGCAAAGCGAATTCAATACACTCGTCTGTTAAAATTGTCCAAAATTGCTATTTTCAATGGGTGAAAATTGTGAATTTGATGGAAATAATTGTAGTTTGTAAGAGTTTTAACACCGATTGAAATTACCCTCATTTCGAACAATAATTAAATAAAATCCTATAATACAAGTGGAATTTTTATTTAATAAAATAACACGATTAACACATAACACATTCCATCGATAATCATTCATCATTGTTAAATTCTTGAATTAGTCGGATTACCGGCTCGTACATCAATTAAAGATGTTGCTATTGTAGTAATTGTTGTATCATCTATCATTTAAAAAAATGCAATTAAATTAACGGCAAACAATCTACAAATAGAAACTCACCCGTACCATGATTATCATCTCTATGATGGTGTTGATGATGATCATCATGATGATCGTGACAATGGTGGCCATGTCTTTGATGATGAGGATGGCGGTGGTGGTGGTGGTGATTAAAATTTGCTCCATTCAAATCATTATCGTCGAATTCATGATTGATGCGTTCAGCTGAATTGGTGATTTTATCAACAAATGATGAATGCACCGGTAATGTTGTTTTAATAATAATCAACAATATTACAAATAAAATACAAATGAATTTCATTTTAAACCGATTTGATGTTGGATCTATACTGTGTTTGTCTGTTTTGATAATCAGCAAATAAGCATAGAAGTTCAAGTTCAATTATGATAACAATATTTGATTTTTATAAAAACTTTTTGAAACACCTCTTGAACGATATCGAGTACACTTCATCAACGCCACAGTTGACCGGTGCTTTAATGAAATTTTTCGAAAACGTATTGTTATTGTAATTAATAGCAAACTGGGTCTTGTTTGATTTCGGCCTCCACTGTTTTCTTGATATTAACGTTGAATTATTCCCAGTAATTAACACTACGTTTAATACAACAATCAATAATAACACAAATATCGAACGTGACATTGTGATTTTTCTATAATTTTGAGACGAAATTACGAGTTTGTTCAACATTAAACTTACATTTATAATCAATACGATAACCTTCTAAAATTGTAGCTGATAATACTAAAATTTCCCAATTTATTGTTAAAATTTATAAACAACATTCAACAATATTTGTGAAATAATTTAAGTGAAAGTACCTGCAAGTTCCCTGGCCAGCACATTCGAAAAATATACCAAAAGTGATAGAATTTTACAAAAAAAATTACCGCTTTTACCACCAGTTCTTGGTGGAATTGCTACTTTATATATCCGATTAGTGGCACTGCGATTATCAATTGATAATAAAACTTCCATTCTACAGCTAATAGTTGAATTTATAACTCAGTTGCATTATGGCCTTTGAAATAAACAACCACACAAAGTTACAGTTGTGAATTTGTGACTTGTGTTTCTAGATCAATTGCCAGACCTGTATTCTACCGTTTTTCATAAATACTTGATTGAATTTAAACGAAATTGATTTCAGGCAGGTTAAGACTCATTTTCGATGGATTATCGAAAATTTTAATGTATTTTTGCGCATTAAATAGAATAAAACTGCCCATATCCAACAAGTGGCAATAATCGGAATGAGTTTATGTTTAGTTACCGCAAAAATCGAATTATTTGCATGAAAATTTCATTCATCAGTTTTGCCATAAAATTTCGAAAAAACAAATCGTGTAAAAATTGCTGTGTAAGCCCTCAAATCCTAGTCGTTTGATTGTTTGTAAATCGCGCACAAAGCACAATTTCAGCCTGAAAGAAGATTGCGCCTTAACTTGGCACTTTTCAGAAAATGAAAGAAATTCATCGACAAATCTGTATTTCTAACAAAGGCAATGCTACAAAATTCATCAATTCTTCTCATATTTCTCTACAATTACCGTAACCGTCACCTTTATAACCAGGCGGACAATACTGGGGAACTTGGAAAATTCTCAGATAGGCTACTCGAGGTACTGTTGAAGTTGGTTTTGTTGTCGTTTGGTACGTCGTTACCGTATCTACAATTCGAATCGATTTTAGAAAAATCGAAACTTAAAGAAAATCCAAGTGTACTTACCATTATAGTCATCACGAGAGTATATTTCTCTGCAATTCCCGTAACCGTCGTTTCTAAAACCAGGTGGACAATTCCCGTGAGCTTTGAAAACTGTCCGATCGGCTATTTCAGATACTTTTAAATCTGATTTTGCTGTAGCGGCGATTTTAGAAAAATCGAAACTTAATCAATGAAGAAAATCGAAGTTTACTTACCATTAGGGTAATCACTTGAGTATATTTCTATACAACTACCGTAACCGTCATTGCTAAAACCAGGTGGACAATTGACCATTTCTAGATTTTCGAAAAATCGAATCTTAAACAACGCAATAAAAATTGAAATTGCTTACGATTTTCTTGATTTTGCCGCTGGCAGGGACTCTGATAGACGTGTTTGAAGATTTCTTTGCCGATTTTATGCAACTGACACTTAACCACGTTAGGGACCTTGTCCAGTAATAAAGAATCTATGGATGATATTTCGACAATGAACAACAACGCGAAAAAATAGAAGAATTTCATATTTTAATACAAGGAGTACTAAACGATAATTTCGTGTTTTTTTGAATCAAAATCACCTGATTGATGAAATTCTGATAACTATTAATCTGCTGAATTCTTGTTCAATATTTATAAGAAGTCACAAATCAATAAAAACAACGAATAAATAATAAAAATACCAAGACAATTAAATCAAATTCAATTATAATAAAAAAACGAAAAACAATTTTTAATCTCAATGAAATATTTTCAACGAATCGAATTAACGAAATTTGTTTTTTGATTGAATTGAACAATTGAATTTGATATAGGTAGTTAATTGTTTTAACATTTTCATTATTTTTTCGATTTATTACAGATATTATAATTGAAAATATCTTCAATCAAGACTGTGTTGAAACAACGTCGTAAAGTTTTTTGGGTTGCGCCATTTCTAACACCCAAATTCAATAACACTGTCCGCTTACATGCGCTATGGAGCAAATTTGACTGATACTTTAGTGATTTTCCAGCGAAACTTGGGCTTATGTTGGTCAAACTGGCAAGAAAATAACCTCAAAATTCGAAATTTGGCCATACAAATAAAATTCTTCGATTATTTATATATGAAAATTTCTATCTATAACCGAATTAAGAAAACGGGCAGGATTAACAAGAATTTTATGAGAAAATCTGATGAATCTCTCATTCTGTAATGTGCCAAATGCGCTGATTTCTCTTTGATTTTCAACACGGTTCACTTGAGTTAGATTTAAATCAGTAATAATTTTGAAAATATTCAAAATTCTTATCGGGTATAAAAAATAGCTCAATAACCCTCTTTTTGGATAGAAAGGTACCAATAAGTGGAAAAATAATAAAAATAAGTGAAATCAATGGATATGTTGGAAATTCGTATAAATATTTCGAAAAATTCAAGTTAAATTACTTTAGCCACTCGTTTTACAATACGTTTGGCATTAAGTCTTATTGGTACAACGACTTTTCCATGTGACAGCGGCTTAATCAAATCAAAATTAACACAGTGCTAGGAACGGATCAACCGGCCCATTATTGAAATTTGTTGTCAAAACGTTAAAGGAGGTTTTAAATGCTTTAAAGTCCCGTCACTTTGTTTTAAAGTTGGATTTAAAGGATCAGTTCGGTTAAGAAAAATATTTAAAGGAGCCTTAGTTCCCTTTGAATCGATTATGAAACCGGCCCTAAAGGCTAAAGGAAACTCTGACTAAAGGCACCTTAAAGTTTCGATTATGAAAACAACCCTCAACAGAATAAAACTGGCCGTGTCGAATGAGTGGCAGTAATCGGATTGTGTTTATGTTGAGTTGCCGCGAAAAAAATTGGAATTATTTGCATAAAAATTGCATCCTCAACAATTTTGTTTGAAATTTTGCTGCAAACGTCCCAAAAAAGAAATCGTGCAAATCCCCAAATTCCGGTCGTTGAATGTTTGTAAATCGTCTACGATTTTTAGCCTGAAAGAAGAAAATAGCACCTCAATCTGGCACTTTTCAGGAAATGAAACAGATGTATCGACGAATCTATATTTCTAGCAAATTCAATTTTACAAAATTATCAATTTTTCTCAGTAGATTTCTCTACAGTTACCATGACCGTCACTTTTATAGCCAGGCGGACAATTCTTGGGAACTTTGACGACTCTCCGATCGGCTACTTCAGGCACTGTTGAATTGGTTTCTGTTGGTTCACCGAAATGTACATCAATCAAAGGATCTGTCTTTTCCATAATTACAATTAGAATCTAAATTTAATCAACGAAAAAAATTGAAATTTACTAGCTTACCATTTGAGTGGATTTTTCTACAATTACCGCAATCGTCACCTCTATAACCGGATGGACAATTATCGGGAACTTTGACAAATCTCCGATTGGCATTTTCTGACGTGTTTAAATTTGCTTTTGTTGTTCTTTCATATGTCGCTGTCGTATCTTCAATTTGAATCGATTTTAGAAAAATCGAAATTCAATCAATCGAAAAATCCAAGTTTACTTACGATTTTCTGGATTTTGCTGATAACAAGGACTGTCATGGGCACGTTTGATGATTTCTTGGCCAATTTCGTGCAACTGCCACTTAACCGCATTATGGATTTTGTCCAGTAATAATGAGTCTATGGATGATATTTCAACAATTGATAATAACACGAAAACATAGAAGAATTTCATGTTTTAATGCAAGGAGTATGAGGTATATTGACGTACCATCAAATACTAATATGCCAGCAGTTTTGTTGTGACAACAGGATTTATATTAGATCGAGATTGGTGAAATTCTAATAACCATTAATCTTATGAATTCTCTTATAAAAAATCATACAATCACTAGAAACAACCATAAATCAATAAAAAATTAAAACAATTAAAACTACATCAAATTCAACTGTAATTAAAAACCGAAAAACAATTTTCAAATTGGACCAATGAAGTATTTTCAACGAATAAGTGAGAATTTTTCTAATAACAACTTGTTTTTTGACTTTTAATTACAATTGAATTTCATATAGTTAATTTTCTTTGATTTTTCCATTATTTTTCTATTATTTCTTTTAATTTATTACAGAAACTATAATTGTAAATATCCTCAAACAATTGACGTTGTGTTAAAATTTAACATCGTAAATCTTTCGTGTCGCGCTATTTTTTAAATTCAAAACCAATATCGCTGTCAAATAAGTGCACTGTTAAGCAAATTTCACCGATACTCTAGTGATTTCCGAGCGAAACTTGGGCTGGTGTTGGCAAAATTGAAAAGAACAACAATAAATTGAAATTTCGTCATCTAATATCGAATTAAAAAACTGTTAGAAAATATCGAAAAGATTGAATTTACAGTGCGATTTAGCTTTGAAGAAATCTTTAAACTTCGATTATAAAACCAGCCAATTACGTTCAGCTTCTGAATTGTGTTTCCAGATCATCTGCCAGTCCTGTATACTGCCCTGTTTTGAATAAAAACACGAAATTGTTAAATTTATAAATAAACTGCATTATGGTCTTTGAAATTTGTGAATTATGTTCCTAGATCAACTGCCAGTCCTCTATACTACCACGTTTTCCACAAATATTTTGGTGAATTTAAACGAAATTGAATGTGGGTTAAAGTAATTGATTTCAGACGATTATCCAAAATTATCGACAATTTTTAATGTTGATTAATTGTATTTTTGCATATTAAACAGAATAAAACTGGCCACATCCAACAAGTGGCAGTAATCGGATTGTGTTTATGTTTAATTGCCGCAAAAAATGGAATTATTTGCATAAAAATTGCATTCTCATCAGTTTTTCCATCAAATTTTGCCAGCACGATGAGCTGCAAACGTTCGAAAAAACAAATCGTGTAAAAATTGCTGTTTAAGCCCCCAAATTCTAGTCATTTGATTGTATCGTCGGAGCGTAATTTTAGCCTGAAAGAAGAAAACACGGCCTTAACGAGGCAGTTTTCAGGAAATAAAACAAATTTATTGACAAATCTATATTAAAAAAAATTCAGTTCTACAAAATTTATCAATTCGTATCAGTAGATTTCTCTACAGTTACCTTGACCGTCACCTTTTTGACCACTCGGGCAATTCTCGGGAACGTTGAAAATTCCCCGATCGGCTATCACAGGTATCGTTGAATTTGTTTGTGCCTTTTTACCGAAACGAACATCAATCAAAGGATCTGTCGTTACCATATCTGCAATTAGAATCGATTTTAGAGAAAGAATCGAAATTTAAACGACGAAGAAAATTGAAGTTCACTCACCATTACCGTAAATATTCGAGCTGTTTTCCAGCTGGTTGTTGTTATTCGAGCCATTTTCTTGATTTTGATGGTCGTTATTACCGTTAATATTGTTATGATTGTTGCTATTTGAATTAGTGTCAGTGTGGTTGAGTTTTTGGTGTTGGCAGGGATCGTGATGGTGGCCATGTTTGACGATTTTATTGCCAATTTCATGTAATTTACAATTAACTGTACTGACCGCATTATGGATCTTGTCCAGTAATAACGAATCTATGGATGATATTTCGATAATTAATAACACGAAAAAATAGGAGAATTTCATTTTTTTAGCAATACACGTGTTGATGTTAAACTTACTAGAAACTAGCTTGATCTGTAACAAATTCCAATTTTTATATCAATTGATAGTTTTATCGCTAACAAATATTTAAACAAGCATTTAATATTATCGAATTTTACTTGGTAATGGCTTTATAATGAGTTGAAATTTGAACGGATTCAACAACCGTAAATTGTGAAATGTCCAAAAAATCGAAATGTCGCTCGACCTTAAACTATTTTTTCCGCTTTCAAGAAAAGAAACGACTTTTTATATAAAAATATTTATTGAATTGAAGAAATGTTCTATACAAGGAAATAATTTTAATAGACTTCCCTACAATTTCCGGCCCGGTCGGCCCGATAACCTTCCGGACAATTAGAACCAACTGAAATGATTCGTTTACCTTCAGGAACTAGGGGACGGATTGTTACACTGCTTGCCGTATGTACATCAACAGGCGGTTTCGTACTTGTTACTGTTATTTCAATCGAAATTAATCTTTCAAAAATTAATCGAAAATTTGCCGAAATTTGACTTACTTTTGTGCTCGAAATCGACAGGATCGTAGTCTTCATGGCTGAAATTATTTCCACATGGATCGTGTAAATGGTGCTCGTGTTGTCTGATTTTGTTGCCAACTTTATGCAGTTCACAGCCGATTTTATTTGCAACATCATGGATTCGATCCAATATTAAACAATCAACGATTTCTATTGTTGTTCCAATTAATAATAACGAAATTAATGCGATTGTTAGGACCTTCATTTTTCAAACAGAGATGCACAATTGAATAAATTTTCTTAAATCAAAGATTATTATTTATCAAAACTAGCACACAATTTTATTTTTAAATGATCTAATTATTCGTATCAGTTTGTTTTGATAAATATTACTGGGCTTTGTTGATACATTCGTTTATTTTTCTTGAATAAACTTGATTAATTTTGCAATTTATACGAGTCCTTATCATATTTTTAATAGTGTCAAAGTTATTTCGTTGGAAATCCAATTTTGCTGTCCAATTCTTCGTTTCTGAATTCAACACAACACGGATTAATCCAAGAATTATTATTATTACTATGTGGAAACGAATTAACATTATTGTGGAAGACGACACAGATTTTGAGCCTCAATATTGGCAATGTGCCGATTTAAATTAGCGGATCTAATCAACGATTTGATAACCTCTTTTCATTTGAAATCTACAATTTCGGGAAACCGAATGATAAAAATCCCTTTAGAAGTGGCGAAAATTCGTGGAATTACTCTGAACATAGCCGCTTTCAAACGAAATGCGAGTTTTCCTGTTAATTTCTTAATTATCGTTGCAAATTTAGCCGGTTTGTTTGGGTGAAAATGAATAAAAATCGAAAGTCGAATGATTTCGTGCAATTTCAACGATTATTTCGAAATTATGTAAATATTGAACGATTCCGCTAATGGATTGAAATTTGGACTAGTTGACTCTAAATAAATACCTGTTTTAATATTAATCGTAGCACAAGAAATGCCCCTGATATATTTTTATACATTTATCTACAATTTTAGAGAAAATCAAAGACAAAAGAACGTACTTTATTATGAATTAAATTTTATTATTGGCGTCATCAAAATAGATACATTGTCATCATCAAATTGAATAGAATCTAATTTTTAACTAGCTAATAATGGGTAGCTAGCTTCAGTTGCAACACCACAAGCATTCTCATTGCGTGGAATGCGAATGTAGCCGCTCTCACCCCATGATTCACCCCATGAATTCTTAATGATCCAATAAGCGTTTCCGCTTGAATCAGTACCATAACCAACAGCCAATACACCATGATCCAATGAGTAAATATCTGAATTGCAAACTCCACTATAGATACCTTCACTGTAGAATGACCAATAGCTAGCATCAACAGCTATACTAATTGGACCAACTGTTGCAACGGCTGCTTCTAAAGATGACTCATCACCACTTGCAATATCAACGTAACCACTTGTACGGATAGCTTCACTCTTACCACTACGGCGACAACTAGCATCATATCCTTCATATGGGTATTCAGCTTCAGTTGTTAAACCGTAATCTCTAACGTAAAGGAAACCGTAATCCATCAAACCACCATTACAACCTTCATTCTCAGTGGAACAATCAACCAATTCTTGTTCGCTCAATGATACTAATTCGCCATTTAGGATTGCACCTTGACCTTCCAAAGATCCAGTCTATAAGCAAATTTTTGCCAATAACTGAAATTATTCTAGCATTCAAATAAAACTTACGGTACTGAACGCCCAACACGCTCCGCAATTGCCTTGATCTTTAACAGCTGTAACGCTACCATTGTTTCTCCAATCAACTGAACTTGGTAAGTTAGAATTCAATGGTTTTTGGAAAGTATACGATGATTGGGCTTTGACACGTTGGTATTTCTTTAAATATGCAACGAACTCTTGGTGGCTCCAATCGGCGAATTTATTTATAGCCATTTTGTAAGTGACCAAACCTTCTTCGTATAATTTGTTGTGTTGTTCGATTTTCTCCACATTTTCGGCAAAGATTTCAATACGTTTCCTCTCTTCACTGACACTCTCGTATGTTTTACCATGAGCCAATTTGAATTGGTTCCATTTGGATCGCAATTCTAAGCTGCTTTGTGTTGCAATACTTACGGCAACAAAACAACACAAAAGAATGAAAGCTTTCATTTTTTCTGTGCTTTTCCTTAATTGGACTGATCGAAACCAAAAACCAACTAATGACTGATTTTCTAGGGCAGATTTGTTTCTTTTATACCTTGATTAGAAGTGTTTCATTTTTTCTAATTATTATCTATCCAATGGTTGTAGCATTTTTTCGATTTGTGTGAAATATAAAGTCTAGAAAAAATGTAAAGATTAGAAAAGTGGTTCTCAAACACGATACACCTGGCTGCATTTTCAAGTATTTGAGCGTAATCTATAACTTTTAAAAATCCCAAAAACATCAGAACAAAAAGTTTACAATTCTCGAAAATTCTGGAAGGCACTTTCATTTCAAATAACGTAGGTACTTCAAACTTTTTTTAATTTTATTTTTTTTAATTGTTGAAAGTCATTTATAAATAAACAAATTCACGGTTTTTGCAAGACCGAATCTTCTAAAGAGACTAAGAGTAACATTACGAGATTGAAAATAATATTTTGCAAATGAATTAATTCTTATTATTATTAGTTTTAAATTAAAGTTTTGTATATTTATATTTATCACGTTGTCTACTTATGCCAAAATTGAATAACTAGCTTCTATTGCGTTGCAAAAAAAATAAAATTAGGCGATACAGGTTTGAAGTCCAAATAGATTTAATTAACGATTTCACAACCCCTTATCGATCGAAGTCCTCAATTTGGCGACTCTAAACAATATAAATCTCTTTAAAATTGACAAAACTTCGTGATATTGCTAAAAACAACGATTTTGAAACAAAATACGATTCTTCCTGTCAATTTCTTTATCGCTGCAAATTTAGAAAGTATTATTTGGATTTAAATGATAAACAAAACGAAAGACACAGTCGAAACAAAATTTTAGCTTCGAATTTTTTTCGACGCTATGTAAATATTGGACAATTTCAGTAGAACTTTGAAAGTTAACGGACTCAAATTTGAGCTAGTTCAAAATAAATTTTAGTTTGGAGAGCGATTCTAAAAGCAACTAAAGTAATCGGATATAAATTCCATAAGGCATTTGAACACAAATATCTCGAAAACGGTAAGAAACAATAAAGTGATAAAAGCTGTTTCCAATTTTAAATGCGATTCCACATAAATTTTTAAACGATCGGCTGGACTTTCGGGAAATTTTGAAAAACAATGTATTCCAAATTTTAAGCATAGCTTTAGTGGAACTCATATTTCGTTTAGTAAAAGTTATCTAAATAAAAGGAAATTTACATAAATAAATAGGCGAAAGTTAATTCAACTTTCAGAGCTTATTATGCTTTGAACTGTGCTTGTCAGTTTTATGAATATCGCATCTAAATTGAGGTATTTTTTCCGAAATTATAAACGAGTCAACAAAATTGACCACATCAATTTAGGAAAAAACAGATAAGTTGGATATAATGATATACTAATGAGGTCTACTATTAAACATTTGGGTGCAATCCGATATTTGACAAAAACATTCTGCAATTGATTGTACATATTTCAATAGCCTCTTATTATTAATTGTAGAACTGGAAGCTTTAATCTACAATTTTACAGAAAATCAAAGACAAAAGAACGTACTTTATTATGAATTAATTATTGGCGTCATCAAAATAGATACATTGTCATCATCAAATTCAATAGAACCTAATTTTTAACTAGCTAATAATGGGTAGCTAGCTTCAGTTGCAACACCACAAGCATTCTCATTGCGTGGAATGCGAATGTAGCCGCTCTCACCCCATGATTCACCCCATGAATTCTTAATGATCCAATAAGCGTTTCCGCTTGAATCAGTACCATAACCAACAGCCAATACACCATGATCCAATGAGTAAATATCTGAATTGCAAACTCCACTATAGATACCTTCACTGTAGAATGACCAATAGCTAGCATCAACAGCTATACTAATTGGACCAACTGTTGCAACGGCTGCTTCTAAAGATGACTCATCACCACTTGCAATATCAACGTAACCACTTGTACGGATAGCTTCACTCTTACCACTACGGCGACAACTAGCATCATATCCTTCATATGGGTATTCAGCTTCAGTTGTTAAACCGTAATCTCTAACGTAAAGGAAACCGTAATCCATCAAACCACCATTACAACCTTCATTCTCAGTGGAACAATCAACCAATTCTTGTTCGCTCAATGATACTAATTCGCCATTTAGGATTGCACCTTGACCTTCCAAAGATCCAGTCTATAAGCAAATTTTTGCCAATAACTGAAATTATTCTAGCATTCAAATAAAACTTACGGTACTGAACGCCCAACACGCTCCGCAATTGCCTTGATCTTTAACAGCTGTAACGCTACCATTGTTTCTCCAATCAACTGAACTTGGTAAGTTAGAATTCAATGGTTTTTGGAAAGTATACGATGATTGGGCTTTGACACGTTGGTATTTCTTTAAATATGCAACGAACTCTTGGTGGCTCCAATCGGCGAATTTATTTATAGCCATTTTGTAAGTGACCAAACCTTCTTCGTATAATTTGTTGTGTTGTTCGATTTTCTCCACATTTTCGGCAAAGATTTCAATACGTTTCCTCTCTTCACTGACACTCTCGTATGTTTTACCATGAGCCAATTTGAATTGGTTCCATTTGGATCGCAATTCTAAGCTGCTTTGTGTTGCAATACTTACGGCAACAAAACAACACAAAAGAATGAAAGCTTTCATTTTTTCTGTGCTTTTCCTTAATTGGACTGATCGAAACCAAAAACCAGCTGATGAATGATTTTCTAGGGCAAAATTTACTCCTTTTATGGTTCAGTTAGAAGTGTGCAATTTTTCTAATTGTTATCTTTTCAATAGTTTCGATTCATTGTTTGTGTAAAATGTTTACTTTGACAAAGGGAAATTTGATGGAAAAATGCAAAGATTAGTAAAGTGGCTCTTGAACAAAATACGCACCTGGCAACGTTTTCAAGTATTTGAAAGTGTAAGTTTTAATTCAACAATTACCTAATACAATTTTCCTGATAACTAGCTGGTCATGGATGACAATATTAATGCAGTAAATTTTGAAAAGTTCTTGCGATACAAATAAAGCACTTCAAGTTCTTCCGATATTGTTAAAATTCATTCGTAAGTTAATGGATTTAAGAAACCTCAAAGAAGAAACTAGAGTTTCTGAAGTAGCAGGATATTTAAAAAAATAATACTACGCAAATCAATTAATTCTTTAGATTACTAATTTCAAATTAAGTATTTAAATATGTATTTACAGTCAAAGGGCAGTCATAGGAAAATGATAAAATGTAAAAATAATAATAAATATATTAATATAATGAGCATAATATTTGCCCAATTATCTTAATTGAAAGCTTAGTAATTAGAATTATAACTATTTATTTAAATTTATACTCACTGTCAGCTAAAACCAAAAAATCCTCTTCATGACCAAAACGCACGTTCTAAAATCATAGGACAGGCAAAAGGAACGTCCACAACGAATTAAAAATTAACCAAGATTTGGTCGTTGCACTTTATTAAGTAGCCAAGATAAACGGAATATCGGGAGGCAAGTTAAAGTCGACCCAAAGAAAAGTGTTCCAATAGTTCATAGTCATCCAGAAGAAAGTAGATATCACGGTAGAGCAACACGACAAAAATTTTACCTCAATGAAGCTTTGGACTATTGGAGAAACGTTACGTTTGTCCATAAAAGCAAATTTAACTTTTTTGGATCAGATGAAGGAGTTATCCTTTGGAGGAAACCAAATTTTAAAATGAATAAAGAAAATTTTGTACCAACGATGAAATATGATGGCGGTGGTGTAATGGTTTGGGACTGTATGGCCTAAGAAGCTGTTGGGAATTTAGTTATTATTGATGAAATAACAGATCTGCATATTTCAAATTCAACTGAATTTTATCAGGACAATTATCTTAAGCATAAAGCGCATAATATATGTTTATGGTTACTCAATAATTGCCCAAAAGTGATTAAAATATCACCTCAATCACCGGATTTAAATCCAATAGAACATCTTTGGAATGAACTATCTAAGCAGAAACATTACATTTCAAATAAACCGGAACTCAAACGAGTTATAGATACGCCAAGGATGGAATAAAATAAATTTCAATATTGCAAGAAAGCTTGTACAATCGATGCAATGCAGTTTAAGAGCCGTTATACGATCTAAGGACAATCCAACTAACAATAAATATTAAATGCACTTCAAATATCGAAATTATTCAAATTTTTAATAAATATTTTGTATGCCCCATGATTTTTATGACATGCATTTTGGCCATAAACCAGATTTTTCGGTTTTACTTCATCGAAATGAATATAAATTTAAATAAATAGTTATTATTGTAATTATTAGGATTTCAATTAAGATAATTGTTCAAATATTACGCTCATTTCATAAACACATTTTTATTTATTGCATTTTCTACTCATGCCAAAATTGGGTAACTGCATAATGTCGCAATACCACAAGCATTCTTATGGCGTGGTAAACGAATATAACCATTTTCACCCCAGTTTTCACCCCATGAATTCTTAACAATCCAATAATCTTATCCATTCTCATCAGTACCATAACCAACAACTAATACAGCATGATATAAATCTTTTACGTATGCACTACATTCGCCAGTATAGATTCATTTCTTATAAAATGCCCAATGTGAAGAATCAACCATTGAACTAATTGGACCAGCTGTTACAAGTGATGATTGTAAATCGCGTTCGCTATATATTTTTAAACCAACATAACCTTTTGAACGTACAGCCCTGGTTGTATTGTCACGACGACATTTACCATCCTTAGCTGCGTATGGATATTCTTCTTCAGTTGTTAAACCGCGACTTTCGACATAATCGAAACCTAAAACCAATGAACCGCCTAAACAACCGCCATTTTCTTCTGAACAATCAACCAATTCTTGTTTACTCAATGAGACTAATTTGCCCTTTTTGAGAGCACTTTGACTTTCCAAAGCTCCCGTCTGTGCGAAAAGTTTTTATCAAAATTTCATATTGTTGATGTAATTAAAATAAAACGTTCTTCAACTGGAGTAATACTACCATTATTTTTCCAATCGAGAGCATCCGGAAAGTCTGCATTCAATGGCGCTTGATAAATGAAAAGAAATTTATCTTGGACAAGTGGGTATTTCGTTAAATAAGCTACGAAGTCTTCGTGTGTCCAATCAGCGAATTTATTAACAGCCATTTCATAAGTGGCCAAACCTTGCTCGTATAGTTTGTTGTGTTCTTCAATTTTTTTCACATTCTCGGCAAATATTTCGTTACATTTCTTCTCTTCATCGGCACGTTGATAGGTTCTACCATAGGCAGATTTGAATTCGTTCCATTTAGAGTGAAGTGTTAATGTTGTTGGTGTTGCAATAGTTGCAACAACAAGACAGCAAAATAAGATGGAAATTTTCATGATTCTTTTTTGACCTGATTTTTATTGATAACTGATATTTATTAAAGAAATTTACTGCTTTTATTTTCGGTTTAGAAGTGTTATAATTCGATTGTTTGAAGCATCTGATTCACTTTTACAATATCAAACTCATCTTTTCTTTGATAACCTGTTTTGTGCAAAATGTTCCATTTTCAAGAGGAAAGTTAAACATTGCTTCTTATATTGATAACCAATATTGAAGGACTTATCAACATACGTACTTGAAGATAATTTGATAAGCTAAAAAGAAGAGAGAGAAAATAAGAGGAAGAAAACAAAGGGACAAAGTCTGATTGTCAGTAAATCTCAATTAAAGGATTAATGATTTTAATTTTGAAGTATCCTATTTTGAGATAAAGACTAATGTCCAAAAATTTTTACTGTGATTTGAAGTTGATCTTTCCTGTAATTGATGATTTGATCAACAAAACACTTGTGCCTAATTAATTAAAAATACATTTTACATCAAATTAAAAAGGTTTATCACGAAAAAATGATACCTAATGATGAATGACGGAATTTTTTTAATTATCAATTTTTGGATTATTTCGGTTTTTAAGTATCCAAAAAGGAGACAATTTGGAATATTTTGGACGGAATCTTGGACATCTACTCTACATGTAAAGACGTTTCAATCGTAAGCATTTTGTCTTGGAAGCTTATTTCTTGACCAATTCTGCAAATGACTCTTTAACAAACAAAGATTTGGTCACTTTCTCATCTGAGTTTGCAAAATTTATTCCAAGTCTTTGGATATTTTTCTCAATTTTTGCAAAATGTTGATTTTAACTTGGAAAAAGAGAACAATTTCGACGTTCTAAGACAATTTTCCCAACATTTTCGCTTTTATTTAAAGTTTCAAGATATTCAACAGCCTTTATCAAATTCTATCACCATAAAATAAGGCAATTTAGACTGTCTTACGTAAATTTGACTACACATTAACCTAAATTTTGCTATTAAACTGATAAAAGGAGACAATTTTAACAGACTATATTAACTTTTATAAACATATTAACAATGATTATATTTTTAATAGTTTTAATATTAGGATGATCTATTCAAAAAGCATCGCCCAGTTTATACGAAAGAAATTTAAACTAATTTCAAGTGTTGACACCTTATTCAAAGTTTTAAAGTTGAACCAATTTCCATTGTAAACACCCATAAGTTGAGCGCATCTAATATCAAACCAGTTCGATTACAAATTTTAAAAATTACAGTACAAATAGGTAGGAAAGAATACTAAACGAAGTTACATTATTAAATTATATTTTAATTGCTGCCCTGTTGCTCCATTATCGATTGAATGCGAATTTATTTCCTGATAAAGAAAGGCAAAACATCAATAGGAGCCGGGAAATTGGTTATAAGGATCGGGCCTTGCCAAACATCACCAGTATTACCATCAACCCAAATGCCGGCAGGTAAATAAACATCACGATAAACGGCTCCAGCTTCAATAACTGGCGCAACAAGAATATTTTCACCTAATAAAAACTCTACCAACAAAACAATTAACGTTCAATTTATTCTAAAGTAAATGATTTATACCGTCATTAACTTGTAAAGCGGCAGGATTTTCAGGATCTACCCACCATATTGGAGGATTTACCGGTGTACCGTTTTCTATACAGTTGTTCATAGCGTTGAGGATTTCGTCTGAATAGTTGCTATGAAGATCGATGAATTTCCGTACAATTGCCGTGGTGTCAAACTGTAACTTTAAAGTTTAGATTTTTATAGATTTTTTCGGAATTTATTCACTTCACTACTGTTAAATTCCCATGGTAGATAGCTGAATTGCATTGAAGGCATGAAAACATTGGCCTGAGTCCAGCGTACGAGCAATTCAGCTGTTGTTGGATACGGATCGTATCCGTTACCCCCGATCATATCCGGTAAGACTCTGCAAATTTCGATAGTCAATAATTTTTCAATTACAAGAAATAACAGTATACAAGGTGTATCCGTTGAGGTTCATTTGTAGGAGAGTTGTTATCAAACTATGCAAACCGTTATCCAGATCCCATTTGGAATCTTTATCAATCATTCGTATGAAAACCGGCAAATCTTGCGTATTGGAGCCGGATCGGACTTCAACCAAATCACCAAAACGTGCTGCTGTTCGTATATAATTCTCCGTTAAACTGTTGGGTGCTAATTCTGGATCACCGGTTAAATTCGCCACTTCTGGTGCCCAATCATTCTCGCCAGCATCGAATTTAAAAGCATCAATACCGTATTTCTGTTGCAATAAACGTAAACGTCCAACTTGCCATTCAACGGCTTCCAAATTCGTATAATCGATATGATGAGATGAATTACTATCCCACCATATAGTGAAATCGCTACCGTTCAAGTTCTGAATCAAATACCCTAGAAATTGTTGATTTTCGTGATATTGAAAAGTAATAATAGGGAACAATTACCATTTTCACGAGCCTCTTGAACTGCACTATCACAAGAATCATCAATAAACGGATGTGTCCAAATCGTTACAGTAAAGTTCATAGATTTCAAACTACTAACAGTTTGATTAATTTGTTTAAATTTATCATCGAATTTAGCAGAACCGTAACAAGTCTGCCATTTATCATCGATCTCTAATTGGCCTAGAAAACCATGATTCGATATATCTTGAGCGAACTCTAAAACAACCTCATCGCTAATATTCTGCTTATATTTAGCCCAAGTCGTCCAAATCGGGTATCGTATAATTCGCTCGTTCGGGTGCCCTGTAGGCTTACCCAAAAAATTCTCAACAGCATGCAGATGAGCTTCGCGACTATTATTTAGAGCCGTTAACGTATAATTGAGTAAAACTCGATTTCGTCGAAGGTACGGTGCCTGAATTTTTGCCACAAAACATAAACTGCCGTCAATTTTGCTGTTTTGTTCCAAAAATAACGGCGTTCGAGCGTCTACCGTGACATAACCGCCTTTTGAATTGAGCCAATATCGTTCAGCTACAGCTCCACTTTCGATTTTCGTCGAACGGTAAGCTTGTCCGGTGTAATTTAAATTTTCAATTGGCCATTTTGAGTAGTAGCGTTCTTGACCGCCGAACCAATTCAATTCGCCTATTTTCAAATCGATACAATCGAAAAATTCGGCTTGTGTATCGTTGGATAACCATAAAATATTGAAGCCTCTATTCGATTGACTTATTTCTAGGGTTTTTTGATCGTCGATTAGAACACAACTAGAATTTGTACAATTGAAGTTGGTTAACGTGGAATTTACAGCGAGAATTCCGGAAATTTTCCCTGCATCATCTGGAAATTCTCTTATAAAGAAGCGATTTTTGTTTAATCTCTAATGACTTACTTTGAGTTAGATTGAAAGTTACTGGAATCGAATCTATATTTATATCCAATGCTAAATCATTATTCTTCAAGATTATCGCGGAAATTCCAGGGATAATTGCCCCAATAAAAAAGACTGCTGCAATTTTCAATTTTAATACGAATAATTTCGAGAATTTGTCAACTCACCTAGCACACGAAATTTCATGTTTTCTCAATACAACTATAATGAATTTGTTGGATATATATTTGTTGAATATTATCTAATCAAACATTTTTCCGTCGGGAAAATTACACAAAATATAAGTATTTACCATTACTGTGCATAAATACTGATACAATAATTAAAAATTATACGCCCCTAATTGAAGTTGTTATTTACTTACAATTAGTGTTATTAATTCTACGAAATTTCGATTTATAATCGCTTAAATTCGTAGTGTAATGTAGAGATTATCGTACAGAAAACAGGCCTGTCTTTTAATTAGATAACTTTCGTCGGTTAGATTTATTTCCGTTATGATAAACAACTGGGCCGAGTTGGAGGAGAAGATTGTTTTAATTCTTAATTTAACGAATCTTTAATGAATCATTTTGTCTAAACGTTATTAATTTTTGATGGAGTTTTTCTGTAATATAATTATCAATCGATGGATAAACGAATCGTAGTCTCCACGTAATGGCAAATAATTAAAGAAAAATCTCGGAAACTTTACCGTCTTTAATAAGATAATTCGATTGGTTATTTCTAAAGTTGGATTGTATAATCGTTAGATAACAATCTTATTGAGAAGAGTACACTTGAAATTCTAGCATTTTAAGCACCGTTTAAAATCCTCTACTAATTTTATTTTTAAATTAATAAATAAAACAATTTTCAGATAATGACAATTTATTATCAATCGTTTCTCTTTTTCAACAATTTGTTTGTTCAAATATAGTAAATACGGCGACAGTTACCGTTGATAAATTGTTGATTTTCAGGGCATGTAAATAGTCTTATCAGGCGATTTATTGAAGGCCCTCCGGGTACATCCCACAAGATTCCATCTTCTACCGCATTGTTTCCAGGTCTTCCAGTCGATTTGCTGGACGTATCAACAACAATCAATAAAAAGAAAATTGCAATATTGAGGAGAAATTTCAATATTGCCGACATATTTATTTCCATTCGATTGGAGCTACTCTCGTTCTTATTAACAAAAGAAACAACACAAATTTTAGCGACAAAAACTAATTCGTTAAAATATTATCTTTGCAATTTTAACGTATTTATCTTGGAATGAATAAATAATTACTACATTAAACTTTGTAATTTTTAGACGGTTTAATAATAAGGAAAAACCGTTTCGTAAGATTTGAATTAGCTGTTATTATAACATTTAAGTATTTATGAGCAAATTTGATCTGTTTAAATTTTAATCCAATCGTTATAGTACGCTTTATGATGTTATAAAGGGTTTGGAATTTCGAAATTTAAACACCAATTCCTGTTTTGTTCAAGCCTGTTTACATAAATAGAACTTATCAAACTCATCCAGAAAAAACATCAAGATCGATTGATAAAAAGAAGACGATTTATTATCGATTCTTAAGGCCAAATTTCTCAACTGTTGTCACTTTTGTTTACAAATGAACTATAATAGAGCCACAATAGTTTTTAACGTTGATAGAATGAAGCGTACCAGAACGAACGGAGTAAACTGATCCTTAATTCACCCGGTATTCGAATCAATCGATATAATAAAAAGTAATTGGCAAGTTTTATTATGTTATAGAAAAACGGCAATTGATACACTTTATTTGTATTATTTTTCAAAAATTTCTAGAATTTCGTGTTGCAATTCTGATAAATTTATCGGCATTGAGAGAACAGTTTTTTCCGTAAATTGATCTATAATTGAAAATGGTGAATACAATATGATCCGATTAATTCAACAATAATAGAAAATAGAGCGAATACTGCATTATTCATAAATTCGATACAATATATTTAATTTTCACCTGTATATTTAATTATTGGATAAACTTTATTATTAAAATATTTTGATATTTAATCGGTTTTGATTATTAACCATCAAACAACGTTGAATAATCTAAATCAATAATTGTACTCGTGATTTTCATTTATTGCATCTGTTAGCGAAATATTTAAAATAATTCCTCTATAATAATCAATTTACTTTTTTCTTAGTCTTCCGTTAACGATAATTTTCCACGGAATTCGCTAAATTCTATTATTGTTTAGAAACATTGCGCTAATTCAATAAATTGATTACGTTAACGGAATTCTTTTATATAAAAGCCAACAAAACGAATACTATTTTATAAGTGAATTTGTATTGAAGATGGCTTCATTTAAAGTGCTATATATCCTCGTCATCCTTGCAATTGTGGTAATTATTAGTACATCATCTCAAATAGATTCGATATTAGTTTAATTTTTCTCTGTATTAGCTAAATACGCCGTTAATTGATGCACTATTCGTACCATACCAAACTTATAATCAACATGAAGTAAGTTTATAAAATAACTTAACATTTTTAGAAATTTCAATATTTATATGATTTCAGCGCAGAGTGGTAATGACTCCTAAAAATATTGAAACTTTTGAAGATTCAATGGATGAAACGTCAAGAAATTTCAATCAACATGTGAATAAAGATCGAATCAAACTGACTCCATACGAACCTCTGGAGGTATTTTTTCAAAAATAAATTAAAGTTCAGAAACTGCAATATTTATTTCAGCCAAAAATGACGTTAACGGTTGAAAGTGATGAAACCTCTGAAGATACAATGTATGGAACGTCAAAAATGTTTAAAGCTAATGCTGTAAGTATTCTGATCTAGTTGAACCGATTCAGTTTAAATTCAATGGCATTTCAGTTTCCTAGACCAAAATATGACATTCGGTCATTACGACAATTTGGATGAAGATTCCGTTAATAAAATTTTTAAACAATTATAAGATAAAAGTTGTTTTAAATAAATCAATATGTATCGATTGGGTCGTCGTTAAAATGAAGTGTTCGATTAAATTCGCCCAAATGAGAAGAAAATAAATTTGTACATCTAGAGAAAAAGTTTCTTATTACGAGGTAACTAAACGGAAGTCTTACTTAGAAACGAGTGGTGAAGTTTTGTACGTGCCCGTTTAGATCCCAAGGGATGGTTTGAGATGCCTCTTGACGGATAGAGACTGTCATTAAAGCCCTATTTAAATGCATTCCTTAACTCCATTGCTTAGTGAATGAACGGCGTTACTTTATTAAGACAACCCTCTTTTTCCTTCGTCGAAATATATATTTTTTTTAACATTTACAAATGCCACAAATTACGTTAATCATTTCATTTAGAGCCGAATAGCTTTCTCTCTATCAAGATAATAATGATAGAAATGTCGAATGCTATTTGCATATCTAAAACAGCATCAGTCCTATCGGAAAAGGCAACCAAATGCGCCCCTTTATTACTAAGCATTATCATTATTATTATTTTGCATAAAAAACCGGCAACGTTTGAAATTATATTATTTCGAGAGTTAAAAATAGTCAGATTTCCGGTATAATTCGGATGCGATGAGAAAAGAGAACGTCAAGGATCAAAAGCTCTTCAACTCGTGTTGGTATTCACATAAAGCAGCTCGTTGTAGATCAGTTCTAGTGTTCTCGTAATGTTACCGATGGAATATCTAATCATATTCCTCTGCTTTCTTCTACGTATAGATATAAATTTGTAATAACGTAAACGTTTTACTCGCTGGAGATTTTGCCCCTTCTATTCTTCTTTGCTTTATTGTTGTTTCGTTTGTTTAATATAACTTTACTTAGTAAACCACCCTTAACCATGGAGAATATTGTCTTTCTTTAACATCCATAAGAGCACATTGTGGAATATTGCAATGGATTATTCAAAAAGTGCTTATACCGTTCTGTGTCTGGTAAAAGAGAGAGAAATAAACACTTGAAAATTACCAGTAACATTTTACTACTTTCCATACTTTTATACTATCATCCAAGCTGGCTGCTTTCCTCCACTTAACATCCATTAGGAGGTCGACCGGAATTCAGATGGTCCCATTTTCGATCGATAAACCACAAACGATTGATTAGACTGGAACGTGCAACCATTTACCCAACAATTTACACACCTTGCGATGCAGCCATTTGAATTTTTTCGAATATTGACGACCAACTAGAAAACGATTATATTGCTTAATAAAAATAGAATTCCAACTGTATTATTTGATAGTTGATAGAAAAAGTTCGTTCTCTATTGCAATGAGAATGAATTTAACATCAAAACTTTACTAACCAACCGACAATTTCGAACACAGCAAAAAGAACAATAGTTGCTCGATATAGATTTTTGTGTCTCCCAATGGAGAGAGAATGGGGACGCAAAAAATTCCACTCAATTTCTTCACAATGTCTACCACAATAGAGCAACATTTTTAAATTAAAAAAAAAATTGTTAAAAGTACAATAAGACAAATACAAAATGTAATGAAGTAAACATAATGATCTCGCAAACTTTTCAACGTTAAAGTTCAGTTTAAATTGAGAATTGACGCAAAACAACGCTAAACTTGCAGTAATTACTTTTACCATCGGTTGGAATTCTTTCCCATTTGGAAATTGCACAATTTTATCTTTAAACATTGTTAATATTCAAAACTGATATGTCTAATATGATAATAGTAACGGTAGTAATACAATTATAGTCGTCGATGCAACTGCATCCAACAACTATGGTAATAAAAGCTAAATAGCTTGTATGATACAACCACACAAAATAGAAACAAACAGAAAATGTTCTCTAAATAATGATAACCAGTATCGATTCCAACATAGTCCTGTGGGATCAAAACCATTCCAAATAGAGAGAAACTTTCTAGTTGAGAGGGTGACTTGTAAAAGGAGTGGCTAACAGTTTAGAATAAAATAAAATCTTTTTATTTGCTGCCCTGTAAAGTCAACCATCTCTTTTGACGAAAGGATTGATAATCATCTAAATACATAAAACAACGTATCAATTTGTAAAAGAAGATTTACCATTTCAGGTAGACTTTAATACTGTAATTTATTTGATTGCAATGTCGTCGTCAACGATTTCGCTCATTTTCACAAACAAACAAGACGAGATATTTGCGTGAATAGGATTTAATTCGAGCTCATTTCATTCCGCGAATACTCACATTAATAGACTCTATTTAACAAGATTAAATACAGTAATTTGTTTAATTGAAACAACAATTTATAAGGCATCTATTCGCACGAATTACTACACAACAAAATTGGTGGATGCGCTGGTTTTTATAGAAACATTTTCGAATTTCGAGAAATTGTTTTAAACAACAATAAGAAGCCTAGAACTTTATTTCTACATCCCCCAATCTTCAACTAGTCGGAATCTTATTAGTTTTTAAGCCGAATACACCTCTAAATCACTACAAAGACCACAAAGCTGCGCCTTTTTCAGATTAATTGCTAGCCAGTCATCGGTACAAATAGTACTGATGACTGATATTTTAAAGTAATGATCCAGCCTTGACTCGGAGTTAATCGCATAGGTCAAATAAAACAATAGTTGTTAATTATTTTATTTCTTTGAATGGAATATTTAACAATAAATGTCCGTAAGTTTGGCATCCTGTTCGGTGATTTGAAGGAAATCTTTAAAATCGATACGTTCAATTATTAGAACATTAGTACAAGCAATACCGTTGATATTTTGAACATTATAACGTCCAATAATGTTCGTTACATCAATATTAACACTTTTAAAATAACGTACAATATTCATTAATAAAGTACAAGAGAATAAATTATCGTCAATTCTAATTGTACGTAATGTTGGTGCATTTGATTTGATTGAATTTGCATCAAAATAATAAATACCATTACCAGTAATATCAAGCATTGATATATGATTTAATGGTAATAAAATATTGCCTTCGAATACAGAAATCGAATTATTTGCCAAATCCAAACTGTGTAAATTTCTTAAACCAGAAAATGCACCAATAGCGAATTTCGTCAATTTATTATCAGATAGAACTAAATGTTTCAAATTCAACATTGATTCAAATAAACCTAATGGTAGATGACATAATTTATTGTGGCTCAAATTTAAGACTTCAATATTGTCGAGATTCACAAATGATCTTCGATGTAATTTTCTAATGTGATTATGCGATAGATCAAGAATTAAAACACCTAAATTTCCATTAAAAATATCATCTGGTAGTTCGTTGATTTTATTAAAACTCAAATCGATTGTGTTCACTTCGATATCGCTTAAAACGCCTTGTGTTAAATTAACGATATTATTGTGTTCTAAATGGAGTTCGTCAACTTGTCTTAAACCGGCAAATGCCAACGGTTGAATTTCAACAATCTCGTTATTTTGCAAGTAAATATATTGGACATTTGATAATTTCGAAAAAGCGCCAGTTGTAATAAACATTATTCCACTATCAGTTACATTAAACGACACTAAACTGTTTGTAAATGGGAATGTTTGATTTGTGAATGTTCTTATATTACAATTGATACATTGTAAATGGTAATTTCCGTAGAACTTCTCCGGGAAATTATCAATAATCTCTTTACAGAAATACGTGCGAATCGAATGTTCATAATCGCAATCTTTGATCAATTCTTGACAATTCAGTCCGACTATCAAGAACGAACTGAAAACGACCGAAATATACCGCAAAAACATCCTGAAATATTTTTTTCAGCACAACAATTAAACGAAAAATTACAAACAACTTACCTGTCTGTTCGGCCGTTGAAAACAATCAAAACACGATCGACTAGACTGTTTACAGTGTTTTATTGAAGTTGGAATGTTATTTGCATTAATTATTCCGGGGTTGTTTGTTTAATTTTTCAATTGGGTTACAATTTAAATATTCTAAATAACCGACTTTATTGTTTCAGTGAATAATGAATGGCAATTGTTGAATATTGAATAAAATATTGTTTTTTTTCTTGGCAATTTCAACAATTACACCGACAAATTAACAATTTAAAACTGTAATGAAACAATTTTAAAAATACGCTGGAACGGGACGTAATCGACGCGAAAATCGCTTAATTAACAATGATGATTAATTGAAAAAATCCAATTTTATATGAAATTCGATATTCATCGTCGTCACCCATACAGGACGTTATACGTTTGATCGATCAATGGTAATTATTTAGAGTATCCAGTGAATTTAGAATCCTTATAAAAGAAAATTATCAAAAGGATAGTCTCATTAAAGTTTTCAAACTTTGCCCTGCTTTTTTGTTACAGTAAAGGGAATAGTGTTCGCTCTCCTCGTCCATTCTTTTTGTAATAGTATATTGAAAAATAAGTTTCAGAAGTCCATGATTCCTGCACGAGACCAAAATTAAAAAACGAGTGCGGTAGCACGAGTTTTTTAATGGTCGAGTGCAGGAATTGACTTCTGAAACGAATTTTTCATACTATTTTTCCTATTTTGCGCCCCTTTGTACCCTTTTTTAATAAAAATTGAACCCTTCAAATTTAGGGAATTTTGTAGAAGTTGGTATTAAATAAAACAAATGAAAGTTCTACTTGACGATATTCAACTTTTTGTTTGTAAACAAGTTGATTTTCAATTGTTTAAGTCTCCATCTTAATTATGACTTTTAATAAAGTAAAAATGTGTGACAAATTATCGTGTACTCCACCAGAATTACGTGATATTGTTGAAAATGGTATCAATGATTTACTTCCCGGTAAATCAAAAATAAAATATGAACATTGTTATCAAAATTTTCAAGAATAATAATTTGAAATAAATAAAATAAATTATCCCAGATTTTCCACACTCAAAGTAGTTGGGAAATCTCCATTACATCACTACTTTTAGTGTGGAAATGATTTTATTTCCAAAGCAAAATAGGAAAAAGTAATTATTTGTTTGTTTTGTAGATCTGTGATGGATAGTTGCTGTTTTCGTGCATTTGCTCGTTTTTCTTGCTGTTTGTGTAGTTCAACTCAATTCTCATTGCTGTAAAATATTGAAAATTGAAACAAACATTTTTGTGAAATGTTTTCACGATAAAAGCTGCATATTGATCGCACATACAAAGCGTTTTATCGCATTCAATCTACATACAGACAAACCTTATTAATGATTTCTACAATAGTTAAAAACCCAATTCTGGTAAATTAATGCCTTTTATTGACCTCGTGTTACATTAATCTAGAATTACCATTAAGGTTCAAATATACCGTCCCGGCAACTATAACAAGAAGCACTGTAAAATTATTAGTTTGGGTGTTTATAATTGAATTACCAATATTGTATATTTTAAAATCAGTAACTTACCTGTAGATTTTTATGGAATTATAAGGAAATTTAAACCTTATATTTCTGATTATTTATTTGCGATTTATTACTATATTATCCAGTATAAATATAAGAAGAAATTGAAAATAACACCATTATGCGTATATAAAAATATACATATACCAAAAAGTATATTACGTAGAATAATTCTAGGGCTTGTAAAATAATTATCTTTTCTGTTTCTCTCTCACATCAACATCACATTTCACGTTTGTACATCAATCTACGTTCAATCATTTTTTTTTTAAGTTTTAAACACAACACAAATATACAAAAATCCTAGCTACAAAATTTTCCTAATTAATCTAATTAAAAAATTATTTTACATCAATAAAATTAAATTGGAAGATTTCATTAGTATTCAAAACGAACATCTATAAAAATTTTACAAAACAAATTAATGACGGATTATAATTCCTGTTTGTTCTTATCACAACAGTTAAATATTCTCTACAAATATAAAGTTTCGTTATTGCCTACCGTTACTGTAGTTTTGATATTTTACAGAATTTATAATAAAAGGAAACAAAAATTGAAGAATAGTAAATAAAAAGTGTGGCACTAAAATTCTGTACTCCGGTTGTTTTCCATAATTTCATTTATCTTTGATGTTTTTTACATGCTGCTACTAGAATCTCCCGGAAAATGAATGAAATTATCACTGTACGATGGTGTTGGTGATGCCCGACTCGCTGAACTGAAACTACTTGCCGAACTTGCATCTTCAACATCCCGTCCAGTAATCTCAGTAGTTTGTTCACCTAAAACAAATAATAAAAAAACAGAAACCCACATAGAAAACACAATTAAATCAAAACAATAATATTAATTAATAGAAAACAACTCTTGGATTTTATTGTTTTTTATTATTTTCTCCTTTTAATATAATGAAATACAGGAAACCAACCACAACAATAAAATTATTTACAAAGTTTTTTTTTTTGTTTTTGTTCTGACTGCTTTTATCGCAATGAAATTATTGGTGAACACATTTAATACTTTTTATTTATTTTTTTTTAATTTTTGTTTCGATAAAATTATCCTAGAAAACTTGACCCAATACATTCATAAAAATGAGAAACAAGCACAAATATTTACATCATTCAATCGTTTTTATATCAATTCATTTACGTTTTTTCTTTGATTTCTTTTTCGATGATTTCGATAAAGATGATGATTGACCACATGATATTATTGTAGTTGATATATCATCATCTTCATCAATAATAATCGGTATTTTACTAATTGAATCATCACTTTCTGTTGTTTCATTCGGTGAACTACCATAACATTTTTCATCATCTGATACTTTATCAATTTTCAATAAATCATCTTTAATTATTGAATCATTATTATTAATTAAATTGTCAGTATTCTCTTTTTTTATTGGTAATTTAAATGTATGAGTCTCTTCGAATTCAATTTCCGGTTCTGGTTCATATTCGGTATTAATTTCAATAATTTCAACATCACGATCTGGTGGCTTTCCAGCTGCTATCAAATTCCATGATTTCTTTAATCCTGATGATGATGATGATAATGATAATAATGATGATGGTGGTGGTGATATTTGACGGGAATTCTCCAAATCTGTATTGCCTAATTTAATTCTATCTTTATTACCACTTTGAATTTTTACACCTAATTTTGTTTTAGGTTTACGTGTTTTCTTTACAACAATTTTCTCATCGTCATCTAGTTTATTTATTGTAATTGATTTTTCTAATTTATCACAACAATCTTCAGCATCTTCGAATTTCTCAAATTTGCATATATTTTCAGATATTTCAGTAGATTTTGTTATTTTCGAATCACGATCATCATTCGATGAACTATCGACAATATTAATTTTCTCAATTTCACAATTCAACATATCGAAATCGATTTGTGACGATTTTGATATTGATGTTATATCAAATAAATTATCAATATCTTGTTTTTTGGTTTTCGATTTTATTTTAGTTTCAATAATATTCGATTTTGTTAATTTTTCAGTTTTAATTTTCGGTGATACTTCCCTTGATTTCGGTTTGATATGTTTATTTGATATCATTTTATTTTGATTATTATTCTCTTTAATATCATCTTTTTGACGATTTAAAATTTTCACAGCAACTTCTGTATTAGTTTCTAAATTTTTCGTTATTATATTATCAGGAGGACAAGTTTTCGATTTATTTTCAGAATAGAATAATTTTGGCGCTACAACTGGTCGAAATAATGATTCATCACAATTCTCATGTATTATAACATCTTCATTTATTTCATTTTCTGTTTTATTATCATCATCATCATCTTCAGATTGTACAGTAACAACAGTTCCTAGAGGATTTACAACTTTTCTAGTTGGTTTGACTGATACGATCACACAATGCCCACCTGAATAAACAGAAAAAGCCAATGGCAGGTATTACTGATTCATCCTTTTTCTTATTTACACTTTATTGTAATTCAAAAAAAATTTTGTAAAAAAAAATACTGCAAGGAGATCAAGCATATAGCAGAAAAAGGTGACAGTAATAAGCATGCAGGCATAACTATAACATGCAATATTTACATCCTCAAACTCAGCGTACCAAAAGAGCGAGGATTCTAAAAAAATTTTAGTGAGTAATTAGAGAAATCATACAAAAAAAAAATTAATCACCAAGTGGTCAGTTTTCCTGCCTTTGGCTAGTTCTGATACCAATTGTAATAAAGCTGATCATAGATTATGGTAAAAATTTGGTTATATTGTTGAAAATGTCCAATATGTATACCAATAAATATCAAATTTCCACTGAATCTAAATAAAAAGAAAATGATATGGAAATGTAACAAAAAAAAATATATGTTCGAACCTGCCATTTGGGAACCGATAAAATATATAAAACGATGATGGTATTATCAATGAATGGTAAATTTTATGCAAATTGTTAAAACGTAAAATTTAGCTATAAATGTGTGTTATTTTATAGGAAAATATAACCACTTTGTTTTAATAATAGCCAAGTGAGAGAACATTAAAAATAAAATTTCAACGATGATCAAACTAGCAATTGTCACAATCAAAAATTTACTCTTTATTATTAATATAATAATATTGTTGTAGTTATTTTAAGTAAATTTTTGATATAACTTAGTGGCTCCTACTGGTGCAAAATAATAAAAATGATCAAATAATGATAAAATTACTAAAAATTACCTGTTTCTCGTATACCAGGTGATTCTAGCATTGCATCAGCTAAATCTTCTTTAAGTCTTAATTCACCAGCACTACCAACTTCTTCACAATTTCTTTGATAAGTATCAAGAAATAATTGTTCACAACTACTAGCTGAACCAGATTCAATTAATACAGCATTTGCTTTACTAACTGGCATATTTACAGGTTTTGAACGACCCACATCTAATGGTTTAGTCTCAACAACTGTCCTATAATTAAAAATTATTTTTTTAATAAATTGAGGATAAATTTAAAGAAATTTGACTAAATACCCATTAGTGATGGTGTAAGTTTTGAAAGTGAATTGGGGCCCCATCCATAAACGTCGATGTGGTCCTAAATGTGTAACAATTTCAACTTGTGACAACCATTGTTCATCATTATGATCAGGTTTTGTTTGTTTATAAATCGGTACATTTTGAACGATTAGATTTAAATGATCTTTAGACATTGGTAATAATAAATCGATTGAATTTTGTGTACGATGTAATGGCCATTGAGCTTTTGCATAAACTTTCAATTCAATTGGTGTATCATTACAGACACGTTCTTTTGGTACTGATGATAATGGATGTGGTTCTAAATCATATTGTACTAAATTACCATGACATGACATTATAAATAATGATTCTATTGGTTTTGTTTGTTGTTTATAGGTTGTTTCACGTGATAATTTTGCAGTATTATCCATCCATGCACGTGATGGCGCAAAACAAGCTACCACTCTTAACGATATATTGTCTTCGGAAGACGATGGTAAACGTTGACGACCTAAATTATTAAATTTAATCGTATTCTCAATATTTTTTTATAAAATTTAACTTACCTGCATGTGTTCTAGGTGTGGTATTGCTAGGATTTTGTATATAAACAGGTTGTCTTATTTGTGCCAATGGATTAACAACAATCGGTTGTGGATATGGTTGATATCTTGGATTACGATATGGAAACAATGAATTTACTGGTGTTTCCATTAATGTTACAGGACTACTAGAACGTCCTTCTATTGTTAAACCAGCTGAACGTTGATAACGTGACATTTTATTAACAACATGTACATTAGCATGTGTTCGTACATTAATATTACCACCATATGGTGTTATAGGGAATACATGTGTTGTACCACGTAATGTTGATATAGTTACCCAACGTGAATCTGGTGAGAAACACATATCTTGTACTTTTGCTGTTGTATCACCTCTATGTAAAATATATAAATGATGAATTGATGCTAATGATGAACCAACTGGATGTGGTTGTATACGGAATAAATGGAAATCATGTCCTCTTTTATCGGCTGTTAATAATAACATTCCACTTGGATCAAATGATAAACAAACTATAGCTTCTGAATGTGCAACAAAATGTGCTATTATTGAATCTTGTGGTATTAAATTCTCTTTTGTATCAATATTCATGTTTTCAATATCTAATATTGTTACAATACCCTTTTGTGGTATATCACTAACACCACCAGCTTGTGGACTATTCGGTGATGTACCCGGTTTATAAATTTGATTTCCAGTTAGACTACCAGCAACAGCATCAGTTAATTCTCTTAAACCACGACCCAATGATTTTGCAGCATTCAAAACACTCGCTGTATAACTCTAGATATTTTTTAATAATTTATTTATTTATTTTTAATAAAGAAATAAATTCACCTGTACACCTTCACCTTCATTACCACCACCACTTCTTAAACTAGAATCGAGTTTCTTTTCAGCATATGCTAACCATCTTGTACCTAAAGCTATAGGATTCGGTTGTATACCAGGACTTAAATAACAAGTTGTTACACTTATACGACTCTCTAATGTAAATGCATCAAAAACGGCAAGTTTCTCAGCAAATGTAACAACAATAGAATGCCGATTTGCCAGGATATTTAAAATTGGCGATTTAAATTGTATTTGTTTTACCTTAAAAAAAATCAATGTACAATTATTTTATTTCAAAAAAAAAGTAGATAATTACCGGATCTTGAACGCCTGCTTTTAAAGAACGAAATGTTAAAGCTGTATAACCTAATGCTGAATCACATAAAGCTATTAAAGGCCTTGATGATGCATAAAAATCAAGTTCGGAACCTCCAATTTTAAATGGATTTGGTATAAAACGTAATACACGTACGCATCCATGACGCCAAGATAAAATCTCTGTTGCTTCCCCAGTTGTTGGGATAGCCCATATCTAAATGAATATTTTAAATAAAATGTACTAAACAGAATAGCCCACAATAAGTGATAAACTTATAAAAACTACAGTCGCTTTTATTACAGTGATAATTTCTAGGGTTTTTCGTTTAAAAGTATACATAGATTTTATATCACAACTTCCATTATTTGAAGAGGGATTTGGAAAATATTTTAAAGACTTATGGGAGGTCCCTGAAGGTCATTTTACCAAAATTTGAGACTCGTGGTTCATTGGGAAGCCGGTTAAAAACGTTCGTTTCTAACCATGTTGCAATTTTTAAAAATAAGTTAGAATGTCCAAATAATGCCCCCAACATTGATTTTTTCGTTTTTCGCTATTTAACTCGCTATTTAACTCAATAGGTAGATATATTTTGCATTTATACTAAAATGGAGAAAAATGAAAAAAATCCTTGAATTACTGAATCATTTAACGCGTTTTCCAAAAATCACAACACTATCTAACAAGGAAACATTCCCAGGTGTCCCCATCCGATTTTAATGAAATTTGGATATGTTATTCTCCATCGAATTCTAAGAGATTTTTTTTTATCGGCGGAAAAACATATCTAGGGGGTGAAATCGTCACTCAAAGTTTAGGTTCAAACGGGGTACTTTTTAAGTTTCGCATACTTCCGGTTAAAATATACAAACGGGACAAACGGTAGTATTCTCAGGATGAAAAATAATGTAGAAGTCCATTGTTTGTATATAGATATGTTAATTAGGGTAGAAAGTAAGAAAATTGGTATAAGTTAAAAACTATTCATCGGATTTTGACGAAACTAATGTCATTCGATAGAAGACAAAAAAATTGGAGAAACCGGTTTTTGGATTTTTTCGAAATATTACGTTTAGGGGGTAAATAGTGCTTTTTATCAATTTTCAGTAGTTGGACACAAAATAATATTATTTTCTTCTTTGTTGTCTACGCTTTTAATTTTCATGCTGAACATTATTTTTTATACGAGGATAAATACTACAATAATTTTTATTGTATTATAACTTTCGAATATATTTTTTCTAGAATTATTCTAAAACTTATTTGTTATCACTATCAAAGTTCAATTATTCATATTTTTAATGTCAATTCACCCCCTATAAAGTTTTTCCATAAAAGTCGTGGAAGTTATATTTTTCAACAATAATTGATTTTGTGAAAGTACAATGGCTAGTATTTGTTTTATAGAAATTTAGCAAATTTCAACCCTTATGTCTGTTGTACTATTTATTTATTTATTATAATTCCAAGGGCATTTTGCGCCACATTTTTCTCAATAACAAAATAATATCATCTCCTAATATATTATAAAATTTGACTAATATCAGTGTATTTATTTCGCATCGTATAAGTTATTTACTTATTTGCAAGGTAATATAATTAAACCTTATTAACATTTAAAATATGAATAATTGAATGTCGATAGAGGAAAATAAATTAATATAAAAGTTTTAGAACAGATCTAGAAAAAATATATCGCAAAATAATAATTATTTAAATATCTATATTCATATAAACAAAATTGCCCAACATGAAAATTGAATAGGTATGCAACATATGAAGAAAATACTATTGTTATGTGCTCCAACAGTTTAAAATTGATGGAAAAGCACTATTTATGAATTAAAACATAAAGATAATAAGACTAGTAAAGTTTTTTTTCTAATCCATTCAAATATGGTTGAGGGGTGTTTACCCCCTAAACGTAATATTTCGAAAAAATCCAAAAACTGGTTTCTTTTACTTTTTCGTCTTCTTTCGAATGACATTAGTTTCGTCAAAATTCGATAAATAGTTTTTGACTTATACCAATTTTCTAATTTTGAACCCTTATAACTTCCACCTTAATTAACAATTTGGTAAGCAAACAATGGGCTTCTACATTATTTTTCATCCTGAGAATAATGCCGTTTGCCCCGTTTGAATATTTTAACTGAAAGTATACGAAACTTAAAAAGTACTCCGTTTGAGCCTAAACTTTGAGTGGCAATTTCACCCTCTAGATGTTTTTCCGTCGATAAAAAAAACATGTATCTCTTAGAATTCGATGGAGAATAACATATCCAAATTTCATTAAAATCGGATGGGGAACACCTGGGAATGTTTCCTTGTAAGACGAGCGTTTTTTGACCAACTTGCCAATGCGCTAAGTGGTTCAAATTTTGGCAAAATGATCTCCAAGAATCCTTCTATAAATCTTTAGAATATTTTCTAAATCGCTCGTCAAATAATGGGAATTGCCATACAAATTATATATTTTTAAATAAAAAATTCTGTATAGAGAAATATTCAAAATTTGTCATCGAATTTCTAAATTAATTGAGCAATTGTGAAAGCGTAAAATTAGACTATTTCCCAATTCTTCAATCACTCGATAGTTTACCCTTAAATAGAATTAGAATATTGTTTAAAATAGATTTCTAAATACACCACTTATTGTGGCAAATTTTTCATTTTAACAATAAAAAACTTCAAAAATTACTTGTATTCCATTCGAGTATCCTAAAACTAGTAATAAAGGTGACGATGATAGACCATAATCATCATCATTGTTCCCAATATCATTTTCTAATTGTTCAAAATGTGCCCATTGTATTTTATCATCATTCTCAATTGGTAGATTATATGATGTTGGTACAACATCATTAATAAAACCAGCCACACTATCTAAAATTGTTGGATCTGTTACATGTTGTGGTGTTACTGATGTTGATTTGCCTTGTCTTGATTGTGAACGTAAACGTGGAGATTCAGCTGACATCTTCACATATATCGATAGAACATACACAAATTACCTAAACTAAATCAAAAATATTCAATATTAATTAATTTTTTCGAATCAATAAGGATTAATTTTGTTTATTTCCAATTACATAATGTCTGTTTTTTCGTTACGGTGATAAAAATAATAAAAATGTAGGTGTTTAGGTCAATATTGATGTGAAATTATTGAATTTTTGTAATCCATTGTCCTTTTGTTGTGATGCAACTGTTGACAGGTGTATAGAAACAAAGGGTGTGGATATTGTAACCCCAAGACGAAGGTGGTTAATCATTTTAAACAATTGACAACTATTACTGATTAATAATTAATAAAAACTCTATTTAAATTCATTAAATTTATTAATAATCAATTGAATTACCTTGTTATTTTGTGGAATTAAACATTTCATCCTATTACAACTGCGTCATTTCATTTATAAAGCATTTTATAAAAATTCCATCGATAAAACTAGTAAAATATTGCACGTTATATATAAATTACAATTTAATAACTACTTCTAATTAATTACGAGTTTAATTACTTATTAATTACGGATTTTATTATTAAATAGTTTAATCGATATGTACAATCACAAAGAAACTACACACACTGACATTTACCCAGCCTACTACTGTCACAACAGTAATCAGCTGATTGGACATAACATTTGAATAGTTTGGTATTTTAAAATTTTGGCGCGAATACAACCACAATATCACATTATTTACGTCGTTAATTATCAGTTAATCTTCGAATGTACAACCGAAATGAAGTTATTTTTAATATTCATCAATATTGTACAATTGTACGCAATTCAACCGAATATTCTTTTAATTATCGTCGATGATCTACGACCATCTCTAGGGGTATATGGGGATAAAAACGCGTACACCCCTAATATCGATAAATTAGCACGATCGAGTTTCGTTTTTACTAACGCTTTTGCACAGGTAACGAATTCTAATTTGTTTAATTCTAATTGATTGTTTAATTTTAGCAAGCTCTATGCGCCCCTAGTCGGAATTCAATGTTGACTAGCCGCCGTCCGGATTCGTTACATTTGTACGATTTTTACAATTATTGGCGTGATACTGTTGGCAATTTTACAACAATACCGCAATACTATCGCGAACATAACTATTATACTCAATCGATAGGGAAAATCTTCCATCCGGGCGTATCGTCGAATTTCACCGATGATTCGCCGTACAGTTGGAGTGGTGTACCGTTTCATCCGAAATCGGAAATTTATAAAGAAGCTAAAGTTTGTAATAATCGAGATGGTAGTCTAAGTCGTAATTTATTATGTCCGGTATTAGTTGAGGCACAACCGGATCGTACACTACCCGATTTAGAAAGTACAAGGGTTGCATTAAATTTTCTGGATAATCACAGGAATATCACCGGAAATCAGCCGTTTTTCCTTGCTGTAGGCTACCATAAACCACATATACCCTTAAAATTCCCCATAGAATACCTAAGTAATCTTTCTAATTGTTATAATAATCGAAACTAATTGGATTATTGTAGATTATCACCCGTTAGAGAATGTAACATTACCGAAAAACAGGTGGAGACCGCCACTTCTACCGACAGTCGCTTGGAATCCATGGACTGATATTAGAGAACGTGACGATATCAAAAAATTGAACATTTCTTTCCCTTTTGGAGTAATTCCGGATGATACAATCAAGAAAATTATCCAACATTACAACTCTGCAACCACCTATATTGATGATTTAATTGGTAACCTCTTGGAGAAGATTGATAAGAACAATACGATCATCATTTTAACATCAGATCATGGTAATTTCTTTTAATGAATTAACAAGATTATAATCGAATTATTGTAGGTTGGTCAAGAGGTGAACACGGAGAATTCTCCAAATACAGCAATTTCGATATCGCTACAAAAATTCCGCTATTAATCCACATACCGGGATTAACAAATCGTCAAATTATCCTCAACGAATTAGTAGAATTAGTCGATTTATTCCCAACATTAGTCGATATAACTGGCCTACCAACTTTAGAGACCTGTACAAGAAACGGTAGTAATTCAAAATTATGCACAGAAGGTCGTAGTCTATTACCAATAATGCTAAAACATTCAACAATTGGGGAATTATTTAATAATGCGAAAGGTAAACGTGCAGTTTTCACCCAATATCCAAGACCTGGAGTTTACCCAACTTTAAAACCAAATAGTGATAAGCCAAAATTGGATGATATAAAAATTATGGGATATTCGATACGTTCAGGACGTTATCGATACACCGAATGGGTTGAATTTAATAATACATCATTTAAACCGAATTGGCATCATGTGTATAGTAGAGAATTATACGATCATTTAATTGATAGTAATGAGAATTTAAATTTAGCAACTAGACCGCAATTAAATTATACTGTAGAGACTTTAAGGAAGTGGTTGATTCTAGGATGGAGATATGTTTAAGTTTAAAAATACCGCTAAAATTTTGACGTTTGTTCATTATACATAGTTGCCAATTTCTGGATAGATTCTTCTAATTAAAAGATATATAGAATGTAGGTAAACTGTTTTTTTTTAGCGACAAACAGTTGCTACTATGCGCAGTAATATCGCGTGTTCCACATTAGAAGAAACATCAAAAAATATAAAAATTAGCTGATTTTTATACTTACCGTGTTAAATTTTACATGTACACTTACCTCAACAAATCTACACTAAAAACTTTCCATTTTAACACTCTGTTTCGGTAATATCGTAACTTTGTTCAGACTTTACTAAACGTCTGAACAAAGCTACAACGCTACGTTACCAAAGCCATGGCCCTTTCCGAGGAATTCAAATAAACAGCAATAAAATATTAAATTGCGCAAAAAAAATGTCAACGAAACAATTTTCGTAATAAAAACCGACAAAATAAAGTAAAGAAAGCCTTCTAAACCGAATGCATTAGAAATTAGAACCGATTTTTGACATATTAACAAACGAATAATCATTCAAGCTACCAACGTAAGGATACAAATCTCACCATACATTTCCATATAAAAGTTGTCCTTTAAATTTGGCAATTAATTCAAAATTTTAAACTACATGGCGTGATTTACCATTCGCAACAGCATCTCCGGTTGTATTCCAACTTACTGAAATTAGAAATAAATAAAACCTTAATTAAGTAAGTTTTGAATAATAATTCGACTTACCCTTTCGTTGAACCGTCCATCGCCCGATTCCAAGGGACGACTAATTTGCTTGCCCATAATCACACCACTTCACTGTTTTTAAAAACACTGAATTTTTTAATTTTAGAAACCCATTTAATACTACAACGATCAAAATTGATTGAGATGAATAAAACTAGAAAAATCATTGAACATAGGAAAAAGTTAGGTTAGAATATCTACAATTCCAAACAAAATGGACGCATAGTCTACACTGTAGCCAGATAGTTCAATGCGCCATCTATGAGTCACTCAAGAAACACCAAATATTAAAATTGGGTAAAGATTGCAATTCTTTATAATAAAATCGCAAAAATTCAATTTGTTTGAATTAATTATTATATTGTGATATTTATAGTTGAGAATTAGCGATAAATTGATAAAACTAAGGATTTGCGGTGCCAATGTGGCAACATGGCCTGATTCGGTTAACCTGTCAATTGTCAAAAATTCTTAACCTATACAACTGATAAGAAATCGGATGAAAATAAAATAAATAAATAAATTGTGATAAAGGTGTCAATGTGTATATCAATAATTTTATAAATTTTGATTTTTTATCTTCTAAATATTTTTTTCTGTTTTTCATTATTAGAATTAGCCATTGTTGAGGTGATTCACCCGTGGGCAAGTCATTGACGGTTTATTCGTTTCAAAAAGAAAACAAATCAGAATAGAATTTACAATGTCGGATGATAATCGTAAAATGAATAAACAACACCAAGGTACTGGAACGGTTCCAAAAATTAAATGTCGCAACAATCGATCCTATCCAAATGAACGTGATAGTCCGCGTAGTTGGACCAGTAACAACAATAATAATTTGGCAAGTATTCACCGTTCTAAATAATTTACGTATATCGATCTAAAAATAGTGTAGTTAAAAATAACTACAACCCACAATCAAATCTATTTTAAAACTGTACAAAAAAAGTATAAAACGTATAACCCAATTCATTCGTTTCCCTTTTCTCTCAAATACAGTCATCGGATTTTCATCATCGTCTAAATCTGTCCGATTATCTGCGGAATTCAAGAAGGAATTCGCCGAATCTTGCCGCAATGAACGCCAGTATCGAAGAACAAAACCTATCGACAAGATCCATTAACGGTAACTAATTTATTAAGTAATCGATAGTTTAATTTTATAAGAAATAATAACAGGATCGCTAACGCCGAGTTCTTCAACGTCACGACGAAATTCTTCAGGAACCGTGCCGAAATGTGACAACATCACCAAATACCCCGATAAGAAACAAATCGAAGATAAATTGAGCCAAATTCGGGAATATTTACAAATTACAACATCGTTAATGTCGAGTATGAAGAATACAGACGAACAGGTTTGTTATTTTATCGAATTTCTCGATTATCAATCGTATTTTGTTTTAAATTTTAAATTAAATAAATTAGGCTAAAGATGAACTTGATAATATGGAACTAATGGTAAACGATTTGAAAGATAGCGAACGTAAATTGGTGGATATTTTAGATTCAATCAATGAAATGTCGACGAAAACTAGCGAAATTATAGCGAGAAACGAACAGGTGAATTTCGGGTTGTTTTGATTGTCCAACTAACTAATTGTTGTTTTTAAACGATTTTCTAACGCGATTTTATTCGAAATAAAATTGCGAGTGTTTCAATTAAATTAGGTTTTCTTTTGTAATTTTAGATTCTCGAGAATGGTCTCGATGCCGGTTCGGAATCGGAATTGTCGCACCGAAACGAATCTGATAGTAATCGTGATTTAGAAATTTTACGTGAACAACAAATGAGTCTGTTAAGTTTACAACAGAAAGCCGAAAATAAATTGAAAGATGCCAGACAAATTCAAGAGAAATTGTTTACTCAATGTATTGTTTCAATTATTTATTGTATAATTTTATTGTAAAGTTGTATTGTAGATACAAATAGTGCGCCATCAACGTCGTCTTTACCGAATCAACAACGCGATAAGAATCTATCAGTAGTCGATGCGGCTATACGCGAATTAGAAGAGAGAACGAAAAGACTGAATGAAACAAAACCAACGACCAATTTACAAGATAAATTGATAACAGAAGTTGATACGTTACATAATCAAATAATTGCGTTGCATAATGTTAATGAAGATCGTAATCAATTAATACAAGTATTGGATAATCGTGATCAAGAATTACGTGCACAACATGCTGAATTACAAAATAAATTAAGCGAATTGCATAATCGAAAAATGCAAGTTGATCATTTAGTATCACAATTGCAGAATCTCGAAGACGGCGACGATGAAGACGTCGGTAATTGTACAAATTAAAAAAAAATTATTTGTTAATTTAATTATTTTTATTTTTAAAGCAGTTCAAGTGAAGAAAATCGTAACAATGAAGGATCAATTATCGAAATTGAAAGATATGTTAGAAATTGTAAAAACAACTGAATCGATAATGCAAAATACGAATGCAACCCAAGAAGAACAAGATTTAGCTTGTGGTATTTGTACAAAAGCTGAAAATTTCCTACAAAAAACCCAATTAATCCAACAAAACGACAATAATGTAATGAGATCTGAGCCGAATTGTGAAAATCGTACGAAACAAATCAATAAAAATACACCATCTACTAGTAGTGAACGGCAACTACAACAATCTAATGGTACAAAACCGAGAACTTCTAATAAGAATAAATTATCAGTAAAAGCCGAATTAGAAGCTAGAAAACGGGAATTAGAGGAATTAATGGGTAAACATACAGCTGGTCCTTCAAATTTAAATCACGATGTTGGTATTGATAATAAATCGGAATTTAGTTGTTCGAGTAATACGTTTTATGATTTTACACAAGGATGGACGCCGACAATTTGCGAACATAATCGTTTCGATAATACCGATCGTTATTCAAGGTATTGTTTTAATCTTTGTTAATTAATAATTTAATTTTTAAATTTTAGCGACGAATGTACTGAAGATGTAAATGAATATACCGAACAACAAAATCAAAGTTTTACTTTACCGTTATTGAATTATCAACAATCAGGCTCTGATAATCGTAGTGATCATAGTTATGTTCAAATACAGGAAGATCAACGTGTTAATAGTAGAGTATCGAATAGGAATCGGGCAAATAGTGAACAAACTAACAAGACTCAAGTACAGAAACAATTAGAATTGATACGGAGTGTTTGTGATTCGATGTTAGAACAACAACCGCAACAACAACAACAAAATTCAAATGTACAACAATTGCGAAATAATCTAACACCATCGCCTTTATGTTCGGAACCTAGACCATCGCCACATCCACAATCGATGAATGTTTTAAATGTTGTAAATCCATTAAATGATGGCCAATGGTATCCACCAACAATGAATCAAGATTCGAATAATTTCCAAGGATGGTTAACTACAAATACTCTACAAACACAAGCTTTTATGATGAATACATTGAATCAATGTTGTCAAATGTTGTGGTTACAACAACGTGAATTAGCAACGCTTCGTTTGACTGTAAATCAGGTGAATTTAAGCGAATTTTGTGATTGTAGATTGTGATTTGTATCGATTTTAGTTGCAGGAACGTCTCGATAATCCGACATTTGATAATCCGAGTCATTTAACATCGCCGGTACAACCGTTACAAAATAATAATCGTTTGATAAACCAACAACAACAACAACAGAAGACAAATCAACAAGTTTCAAGTGCATGTTCAATGCCGAATTTAAATCAATATAATCTGCCTAATATCGCTAATATTGATCCTAATTATAATCATAATAATATCAATAATAGTAACGCTAGATTGCTAGATCCTTGTTTGAATAATTCTAATTTGAATACAACATTACAAAATGATCCACAAATTAACAATAGTGTTTTACAACAAACTGCTAATATCAATCATCCATTATGGAATGGACAGGCATTAAATAATCAAGTAGCGCCTGGCAATCGTGCTAACAATTATTGGGACAATTTTCGAAGGTAATACTAAAATTATTACTACACCCTTAATTCCCTATCCTTTCCTAATTTTCCTAATTTTACGAAGATCTAGAACATTCTTTAGTTAGGTAATTCGATAGAATTGTGTTGAAATTGTGGTTGATTCTTGTTAATAATTCCAGTTATTCCCGTCAAAATTTATTGTCAACGAAAAGTAATGATGGCAGTCTACAGCCAACAAATATCGAACGTACAAATCCATTTCATTTGATGTCAACAACGATAACAAAATCAAATTCAGAACAAATTAATTCAACACAACATGAAACGCGCCGTTCACAATCAATAACACGCCATCATAACGATAATCGCACAAATTTAATACCATTACAACCGGACGTATTGAATGTGAATCATAATTTAACAAAAACTGAAACCAACCAACGTAATCACAATAATAATAGTGTTAATAATAGTAATGTTAATAATAGTAATATAGAGAATGATAATAATTATCAAATGTATATAAATAATGCTTTTGGTTATAATGAAATAGCGAATAATTCGAATCTATCCGAGGAGCAAATTTTGAAAGATTGTATACCGGAAACGGCTAGACGGCGTAATGAGTGGCATGAAGAACAGCAAAACGAAGAGACTTACCACCCGAAGTAAGCTGAATTGTTTGTTTAATTTTTTTTAATTTGATCATTTTAGGTCGAAATTATTTGAGGAATTGCGCGAAAACGTCTATAAAGAAGTAGTAACTTTAATTTCAGCAAATGAAACACGACCACATTTCTTGATACAACTATTCCGTGATCTACAGATGATCACTTCAGATCCGTTACGTTTAAAAATTCTACAATCAATCCAAACAATAATCACCCACTCGTTAATATCATCAACTCATCTAAACACACAAGTAAAATAGAATAATTATTGTTAATTATAATGTGAGTTTTAAAAATTCTAGAGTATTGATGCACAATCGACGAATAACGATCAAAATTTAGCGGTCGGTAATTTTTCTTTACAATCGACAGTATGGTCGAAATCGACAAAAAATCCACCAATTTCCATCCCAACAACATCGACAACCCAAGAAATCGATACTATCGAATATCAAAATACGGTAAAAGAGATTTTACCGTTTCTAAACGATCACGAAGACGATATAATAAGTCATCATTTTTTAAATCAATTGAAACAGATTTTAATTAATTCGGAAACCTTTCAAGAAACTGTCCGTGATACGGCGTTCAAACGGCATTTTTCTAACGTTTTAGACGAAGAATTGGGCCAATTTATCGGGAAAAAGTAACTCGAATTGTTTTTGTTATTGTTGTTTAATTGTGATATTTTAGAGCGGCTGATGTGAAATTGCACATTCTACAATCAATCAGTGAGTTATTACGCGGCGAATTATCTTTTATACAATTAATCCAGGATACATGTCCGAATGATCCATCGAACGATCAAAATAGTTCGAATTTAGTATCGATTTTTGAGTCAACGCCATTGATTCAAACCAATAATAAAACGAACGAACAGAATCAAATCGATAATGGTGATTTGGCCGAAGCGGATCAAGAACGTGCCGATAGTGAAGATGAAAGTGATGATAATGATACAGAAGAAGAGGGGGCAGTTGGTGGATTTTGGGATCATTTAGAAACAACACCTTTGGTTCTATCAAATACGGTAAGTTTGTGTAATTTTGTGGAAATTGCTGATTCATCGGGTTTATTTTTAGACGAATCCGGAGGAGGTAACTGTGTCAACTATTCAATATCAAAATAGTACAGAGGTAGTTGTCGTGAAATTTTGTAAATCTGTTTGGGATAATTTTCGGTGTTTTAGGCGCAAAATCAGTTTAGTAAACAGGGATTGGATCAGGTGCCGATTCGATTGCCGACGAAATCCCGATCGAATACCCCCAATAAAGGTATTTGATACGAATATTAATGGCTTTTATTGATGATTATGATTATAGATCGATGCTCTTCAGATCATCAAGACCAGTTTTAGTTGTGTGTTTATTTTTATTTCGTGTTTAATGCTCTATTGTGCAATTAGAAATGTAATAAAATAAACTGAAATTCAAGCTATTGAGTTCATGGTTTATTTTCATCGAGAAAGAAAAAGAATCGTTCTTTTTCCGTTTTTACAACATATAAAAATATGAAAAATTTACACAATTTTCACAAAAATCTAAAAATAAAGCCGTACACACTAATTGTACTTGATTTAAATTCTAATCGGATTTTCCTCAAATGTTGATCTAAAACTATTTATGAATTAGTGGCTATCCAATGATAAATACTACAACCATGTGTTTCGTTTAATAATTCTTCAAATAAATCATCGTCCTTGTTTAATTTTTTCTTGGCGTTGTCATCAACATTTTCTGAGGAAAAAAATCGGACTTTAACATCCAAATAAACGAAAACTAACTACATTTAGAAAATTCACTATCATTAAATTCTAACTGCAATTCAACAATTTTAAATGTAATGGCCCATAATACACCGGGGCATATCGGGTAGATTATGGGTCGGTTTCCGCAACCAGACAACTTCTCGTGACGATCCTGTAGTTGGTGCAGTAGTGGCTGGTTGGTGGGTGCTAGTAGGGCTAGTGTCTGAAAGGAAGGTTGGTTGAAGACAGCGATTATTAGCAAAAACGGGGATTACCCCGCTATAAACGACATAAAAATTACAATAACAACCCTTTAATTTCTATATTTTCCATATAAAATGAGAGAATACAGGCTGTTCCATCTGTTTTGATACCAAATTGTGACAGGTATTCTACAACTTTTTGGTAATCGTTACTATGACAACTATTTTATTCTTGTCTCTTTTTAATTACACGATAGTAAAGAGTGAGATAGAAGCGATTTCCAACGTCCTTATGATAGAAAATCGCCAAAAAGTTACAGAATACGACTCTTTCTATTAAAAGCGAAAAGATAAAAGTTTATACGGGATAAAGACAAGGCTTAAATCTCCCAATTTTCAATCAGGCTACGAAAAATGTAGAACGGACTTTGAAGGAATAAAACTGTGTATAATTAGGAACGAATTGAGGGGAACAGCCTGTATAATAAATAGAAATTGTTGAAAACAGTGTAGGCGATAGTTTTATGAATTCACAAATACACCCACAATTTGTTATTTTATGGTTTAAATTTGGTTTTTTTTCCGAGAGAAATTGTCTAAAAATTTTCCAATGAATGGCTAGTGAAACTTACCGTAATTATAAACATCGCAATTTTGGCGCCGTTTTTTAAATTGCCGAACATCACCGGATATCTCCCAGCAACGTTTTCGATTATTAACGGTTTCAAAACGGCGCCTATTATCGTACTCTTCAAATTGCATCACAACATCCATTTGTTGTTGTTGTCCTTCATTCGTACGTTTATTATCAAATCTATTATCATTATCACTGTTAATCGGTGGTTGATAACCATAATAACCGTTCGATGGCAGGGTTGTTATTGTACCGTTCCGACTGTACGTTAGACAATTGTCCTGTACGGCCGGTGGTAGCATAGTGTAATTGAGGGAGTCTCGCATAATTCGTCTTGAATAACAAGAAATTATCGAGATTTTCTTTAATATTAACACGTTCACGTTATGTCGTTTACAAACTACCAATGAGATTGCGTATAATAGCGCACACGATCTCGCCTAAATAAATTCCGACTCTGTTCTGTGTGTGCTATTTTACGTTGATTCCGGACGGTAATTGTATTCGCTACAGCGCCGGCTTCACACTTTCACTTTCCACCCCCAAAATTACAACAAACAAATCATTCTTACAACAATACGAATTTTAAAAAAATTGCAACACTCAAAAATCGCGCCGTTAAACTATCAATTGTCCATTCGATACAAATTCGATTTGATCGAGTGTCATATGAATTTAAACCATCGGATACTGTCGGCTGGCTGTAACGAACATACACGAGTAAAATTCCACCGATTCATCGAATTATTTTAGGAATTTTAACGAAATTTCGGTCATCTTTGGGGTGATAAACGGAAATTTCCCGGAAAATTATACAAAATCAACATTAGGTATTTTTAAATTCGAGTCACTAGACAATTTTGAAATCTCATACCAACTTTAAATAACCAAATTTTACTAAAACTAAAATTTTTGATTATACTAAAATTTACCTGTAAGCACACTTCATTGTCTATTGTTCATATAAGGAAATGGATGAATAATTGAATTTGAAAGAAACCTAAATGACAAGTGTAGCAAACACAATTAAATAAAATTTACTGTAAATTCAATCATACCTTTGAATATTAATAAATTTGTTAATATTCCTGTTGGTGATAATTAAATTGCAATTATTTTTGCTTGTAATTAAAAATTAAATTTTTGCTAAATAAACAAAAATTACTAAATTGTACTAAATAAAGTACGTAATCTCTACGTTATATCCAAATTAACAACAATATAAAAATAATAAAAACATACCAATATAATTATTTGCATATTTTTAGGATTAATAATTGATTAATTTTACAATAACATTTATACAATTAATTTCTTAAATTTTTCCAAGTAAAACTAGACTACGCCGCTGTGTTGGTTAGATTTCAAAAGTCCCCAACTAAAGTGACAGTTTTACTTGTTGCCAAACATCGCAATTTTTACAGAATTACCATTAATTTATTATAAATTTAGAACTAATAAAAATCAAAACGAACAAATATTACACTCGTTAATGTTAATTTTTATCAAATAACAATCAATTTGTTTGAATTCTACATAATTATATATTTTTGTTATATTGATTTCGTGGAAATAGATTTGGCAACACTGACCTAAATGACACTTGTCAAATATTCTAACCTAAAAGTTATGCACTGATTTCTTCTAATTTATTATTCCGATTAACAATGATTGAAACAACACCGTCTAGTGTATTTCGAACTGTATTCATTTACAGTGCCTTCATAATATTAGCACCTATAACTAGTTTTTTCTGTACGAAATACTTCTTTTTTGAAGGTAAGCACGATACACTCTCGTATCAGTAATGCGATAAGAATTGTTTAATTTTAGGCCTTCTGGGTGTCAGTAATTTGGCTAGTAATGTATGGTCGGCGGTTACTGCTGTGGTTGTTCTACATTTAGCCTTAGGTTTATTCATTTATAAAGCCTATTTCGAAGCTGGTAAAGTTAAAGCCGACGAGAAGGTTGATTAGACGAATTGAAGGATTCAAGACAGTATTATATAGCATTTTAATTTGTTTTTTATTGAAATTAATATAAAGGCATATCTTTGTACAGTAATCTTCTAATCAATAAATGATTTTCGTGTAATTTGTTTTGGTTAAAGGGAATAAATACTCTTATTGCCAAATTTAACATTAATATCAATAATTACATAATTTCGAAAATGTATACATAGAATTCTATTTTTTTTATTTCCATTAAAATCTCCAACAAGCACCACACGTTCAAGGCTCTTTTCTAATTTGGTCAACAATCAACTATCGGTGAGACAAACTAAAAGAACATCACAATCTGACTCAGCGTATCTAAAAAAGACTGAAATCTTTCCAAAAAGGCACTTGACTATCTACAATATAAAATTAGGACATGAACAAAAGTATTATATTAATGCCGAGATGATCACATGGCACTAACTAATTATATTAAACATTGATGTATATATAAAAAAATTCACACACAATTATAAAATCCATAAATTCTGTAACACATTTACATTTTTTTAATATTTACACAAAGAAAACTACTGAGGTAATCCTAATATATAAATTTGATTATATAACAATTCTTCCTGTTTTTATGGTACAGATTTCTTTTGTGCTTCCTGGGCACGTTTCTCCCATTCCGCTTTCCTTTGATTAAAATTCTTTGTTTCTGTAATAAATTCATCATTAATTATATCACTTTTCGATAAAATCATTTCGTCCTGCGAAATTTTCTTATCTAAATCATTATTTTTATTATTTGTTGTTGACCAGGTTTCAATACGACGACGATCATTATTGAAACTTGTGTTTTTCTTCAATTTCTTATCATCAAAATCGGAATTTTTAACAGGATTCAAACTGATCGTTCTCTGGTAATTAAACATATTATTTATCGGCTTACGTAATACAACTTCACTAGTTTCGGTATATTTTTGTTCGATTGATTCGTTTTTCGTTGGACTTTTGATTGGTTCAGTTGGGGTTTTCGTTTCGATTAATGGTTCACGATTCGATTTCGCTTCCAATTCTAATTTGGTTACCGATTTCTTACGTTCTTCTTTCGGTGAATCTATCTGATTCTCTTTATCACTATCTCTAGTTTTATTATCACCCGCATTATCACCCATTGAATTGATTTGTTGACTGATAACATCAGATTCATTGTCTTTTAGTTTTAATGAACGTCTAGCGAAGACTTTCATCAATTCCGGCTCTTCATCGGTTTTCTGTTTCACTAAAGATTTCTTCCTTAATACAACACTTTCAGTAATTGTACTAATCTTCTCTTTGGCTTTTATTTTATCAGTTTTCTCATATAATTTATCCAAACTATCCTGCGATGATTTATCGGAATTATCGATTTCATTCTTTAAAGAATCCAAACTAACTGAACGACTGCGAAATATTGATTTTTCGCATTTTGGTGATTCGGTTGAAGTTACCGAACCAGTTGACGGTTTTCTTGTTTTAGTTAAATTCTCATTCTTTTTATAGCGTGTTGGTGTTTTCGGATCGTCATCGGTGGTTTTCTCGACAATTTCGATATCCTCTTGACTGAATTTCCGTTGATTTAATGTTGTTTCAGAAATGGTTGTGTTCGTTGTAAAAACGGCTTTCGGTTTAATTTGTTCGTCAATAATTCGCGGTGATGATGATGTTGTTGTTGACGAAGATGTTGTTGTTGTAGAAAAAACAACATTACTTGATGATCTTTGTTCTACTTTATTTAATTGCCTATTTAAAAATTCTGGAACTAATGGTTTTGGTAACGTAACCGTACTACGTGTTATTTGATTTGATTCACGTTTTAATTGGATTTTCGTTATAGAAACTGATTCTTTTGTAGCTATCTCCTTTGTATTCTCTTTAATAACAACATCGTGGAAATTATTCAACTCTTTTTTAGTTGAATTTTCTTGAAAATCTAGATTATTTGAAACATTAACAATAGCAGTATGACTCGGACCGGATATTGTTATATCGTTGAAATTCAGGTGTTTATCGGTAGTTTCATCAATTTTTTTGATTTCTTCAAGTTTCATCTGTGTAATTTCCACAGTTTTAGTTTCATCCAAATGTTTGACGCTATCTAATGAGGCAGCTTTAACAACCGGAATTTTATCATCGCTAGATTTCTCCCGAAATCTCTCAGTCGATTTTTCAGAATTTGTAACTTTTGTCGACTTGAAACTATGCGATTTTGTTATCGGTTTTATTGGTTTATTTTCAGTAAATTCACTCAATGATTTAAAACCACTATCATCAATATCATCGTAATCATCCTGATGGTGCGATAGGACACGTTGTTGTAGCGATGATAAACCTGGAATTTTCATACGAATTTCTTCTTGTCTTGTATTCATACTAATTAAATCTTTTCTATTAATTTCAGTTGTACTAGATTCGGTTTTAATTGTAAAATTTGGCGATTCAATTGGAGAACTTGTATTTTGTCGTTGTTTAAATAGAGTCTCTAATTCAGCTTGTAATGGTGATGTACCGCTGTATAATAACGATTTTTCAGGCGATGGTTTCGGTAGGATTGTTTCAAAATCACGCCGACAACTATCCGGCGATGATGGTGACGGTAAATCAATCGGTTGTATCCTTTGTCGTGCTGCAGCACCAGTACGCGGTGCAGCTATCGGTTTCGATTCCAACCGTTGATTCGATATAGAAACAATTCTATCATCTTTTATATGGATTTTCTCTTCTTTAGATCTCTTCTTTTTAGCACTACGCCTTGGAAATATTCGATCAAAGAATGATTTATCTGTTGTTTTTTCTTCTTTCTCAATTAATTCCTCTTCTAATGCAGCAAAATGATCTTGGGATTTACTGCCAGCATTTGAACGGCTTCGATTCAATTTATTTGATTCCATATCAGCAGCAACTAGACCAGGCGGTAAAGATGAACATTTTAATTGTGTATCACTCATAAAAGTTCTCGTATTCATGCTATAAAGCTCAACAATTGTCTCTGTAAACAAAGAAACAAAAAGCCATGCAAACAAACAACATACAAATATTATTATAGAGTTAATGCAACGTTTTTGAACAATATTATTGGTTATTACAAGCAATGAAAGCTTATAATACAAACCTTTTGTGTTATTCTCAGGTGAAACGCTTCTAATTGAAGATTCTTCGTTTACTTCTGGCGTTGTTGGTAATGCTGTTGATAACTAAAATTGGAAATTTTACGATTTATTTTAAAGAAAAATAAATTGAAGGTATACTTGAGGAACTCTTTTTCGGCCAGGAGCGCGTCGTTTCGGTCGGACAGCTACACGATGGTGTGCCGCACTATGATTTAATGGTGCCGTTGACGAACCCAATTCTAAATCAGAATCTAAAACATCATGTTGTAATTAACTAAAAATACAATTGTTTAATTGTTGAAAAACCTTGTTCTGGGGCCTTCTTTTCATGTAAAGACAATTTAGAGGAATGTCTTGATGGTTGGCTGAACGACTCCTAAAATATTATTATTTTAATGTCAATATTTTATTTATTAATATTATTTACCTCGTCCATTTCAGAACTTCCCATACTAAGAAGTGATCCATCACTACAAGTACTGTGCGATTTTGTTGGGAGATCCTGGAATGTATAAATATTGTTTTTAGAGAATTTCCGTAATACGATCAACATTATCAATATTTCTTTTAGTTAAATTTACCACAATTGGAGATGGTAGAAATATTCGAATACTACTTATCCATGGTAGTGTTGTATTGAAACATTGTTTCGATGGACAAAACATGTTTATTTCAACAATAAAAATCGACGATATTGCCTATGAATAGGTGTATTTTCACATTATCTTCATGTAACTAACATACATAATCGTACAACAAAGTAAACTCGAAACTGACAAGTACAATGACAGTAACAATAACATCGACAACAAACCGACTTTCTACTAAACGAATGAAACACTACCTGTAGCAAAACAATTCTGTTGAAATCCCTCCATATTTGCAATTACGAGAGAGACTCGAGCATTATGTAATTGTTAGCGCTTTCAAACTAAATAGATTCACAATAATGTTAGTTTTTAATCAAAAATTTCCTCATCAATTATATAATTGGCAAATTTTGACTAAATAAATTAATTTCATTTATTGAAACGAATAAAACCAACGAAATTCTGTTGGTAAAAACCAAATAACCACAATTTCATTATTTCCGTTCTCTTTGGTGTAATAAACATGGATAGTAATGAATGATAGAATCGTCAAGTTTTCTCATGATTTTTTTCGATTTCACAAATCATTACGTAAAATCAATTTATTAAACTTTTCTTATAAAAGAATTTATAGAAAATTGTATATTTTAAGTGGAAATGTCAAGAGTTAATATTGCTATCATTATTTCTACGGAAAGGTCGTTCTTCCATTCAATTTCCTATATCTTATCGATGGAAAATTCCAATAATTTCCGTTCAATAAACCAAAGACTTGTTGCATTAATTAATTTATTTTTTAATAAATCCAGGAAATCGTTGTCATCATTATTTGATCAAATACACACACAAAAAAACTGTAAATAAATAGAAATGAGCTATCTTTATAGAAATTGACTTGTAATCGTAACTTTATTGCATTTCATCAAATTACCCACTTGTAATGATTCAGATGTAAACAAGATCGAATTAAAACAACTCTTCACAAAGTCTAGTTTTACAAATTAATGTAATCAACAGATGGGAATGAATGATGATTGTTAATTAATATCGAACGTTTTTTTATCAATGATAACTGAATACCTCCATTGTCGATATTTATTAGAGATGTTAATAGAAACAGAATCGGAAACGGATTTTTTACGAGTTATTTTAACGGAAACAGAATAAATTAATAAGTACTTCAATTTTCCAAAGAACCAACTTATCGGAAAATTTTTAAGAGATTTGAAAATTTGCTATAATTGGAGAAAAATATTGAAGAATGTTTTCGAAATTTTTCAAAATAAAAAATGCTAACTACTTCTTGAAATGCTCTCTCTAATGCTGCTAAACTTCATACAATATCTGGTCAAATACGCAAAATATCGATTATTAAAGATTGTGATTTCTCAAGCAACGCATCAAAGAAAAGTTACAATTAAGCCCTAATTTTTTGTTGATTTTCTAGAAAACTAACAACTCTATTGAGAAATGATTTGGAGTCTTGAAATGCCCGTTTAATTGGCTTTGTACTGTAAGAAATTCATTGAAAAATCCATATTTTGTTTACCTATAGGAGAAATATGGGAAAAAATAAGAAACAGAATTCAATCGGAGTTTTCTAAGACAAAATACGTCTTCGAATGCTCCTTAAAATGATGTTTCTAATGATGTTTGAATCAATGTATCATTAAACAAGCGACATAACGATTATTAAATATTGTAAATTCGAAAAAAGCATACTTTATACTTTCATAATTTCGCTTATATCCGCTTCAAAAGGCACGAAACAGAAGCAGAAATCGAACACCTAAATCTTGAGGAAATTCTGCAGTTGCGAAACTAGAAGCAGATATTTCTAACATCTCTAATACTTATATAACTTTGCAATAACAGGCGTTATTTCCTAATTTTAAGCCAATAATCAATCATAAATTTAACATATGTTTATGAATAGAGTTAATGGATAATGCTTCAACAATAAAAATGATTGTTGTTGATACTCACTTTGATTGCAGTCTTTTCAAGTAAGCCTTCTGTTGTTGTTGGTGAATTACATGGACTATGTGGAAGACCTTCATCATCTTCACTAGTATCACCACGTCCACGTCTCAGTCTCAATCTCTCGCTCAACTCCGTCTGAAATTCAATTCAAAGAAAAAACTTAAAAAAATAAAATCAAAACACCAACGTTGATTTACAGTTAAATTGTTGACCTATAATGAACGATTGAATCATTGTACACCTACGAAAATTCACCGATTTTCCAATTAAATTGTAATTATTATTAATTCGTATGAGTTAATTACCTACACTCACCCAAATTCGACAAAACATAATCCTTGATGGTAGATTACGTAAAGTTTTACCCCAACACGTATCACTCTTCGATTCAATTGTCAAAATTCTCATTGCACTAGAATTTGATAACACTAACTAAATGTCACATTATACTCTTTTGTTTTTATGGTTTTTTCTGATGAAATATTGATAACGTCATATCCTTAACAGGAAGTTTAATACGATCATAATTATTGAATTTTTTCACTACATTATTCGTATTTTTTTGTTATTATATTGAAAACTGAACGAAAACAACCTGGTGATAGTTATATTCCGAACCTGTCTGACAACTACTAAAAACTAAAGAGAGCCAGTCGACCTCTCCTTCATAGGATGGAAATAACGGCATCGCCGTGCCCATCACAACATTTCAACAATTGCTCTGAATTAATCAGTTTAAAGGTGAATGGTGTGGTTTTTCCGATAATAACGTTTGAAAACGATGAAAATTACACAACAATTTTCGAAATCAATCGAATTTTAATGGAACTGAAGAACAATAACGTACACTTATAACTTGATTTGAAAGCCAAATTAAAAGTTTCTACGTTATAATTCTATAAAACCACACAATATTGTCGTTTCGTAGACGAAAAAACTGGTAAAAGTGGTTTAAATGACTCATTACCACAAGGTTTTTCGATAAATTGTTAACTAAAATGAACGATGAACAGTGTTGTTTCACAACATTGCCACCTAAACTATCCGAAATGTTTAAATATAAATACAGGAAATATATTGGAGAATTCTCAAAGTTTTAGTAATTTGTGTAATAATAAACAGGATAAAATTTAAAACTTTGGGGACATAGAACTGTACAACTTCCTTTACAAGACTACTGCTTTTTTATCGTTAATATCATTACAGACAGGATGAACTCTCGGATAATGCAATTTTTATTAAATTTACTCAACTATTGTAATTGAATAAATTCAAAAATGAATCGAATTGAAAATAACTTTCTCCATTTTTTTTCAAAAAAGAGCGTTTAATTTGGTTTGATAGATGAAAAATTCGTATTCAATTTTGTAATAATTTCAAAATTCCCAACAAAATTGAGGCCACTGCCTTACAGGGTTGTTATTCTACAGTCTTACATTACAATTTAAAATAATATACTTTGAAGGTCGTTTTTGATTTTCCTCATTCGTTATATATTTTATTATTTGTACATTTACTTATACACTTTTGCATACACATTTTATACTTTTACTTTGTGAGTTCATTGAACAATTACCGTAACAACCTTGAATCAAGTTTTTTCTACTTTTACATCAACTAGAATACTTCTAAATATCCATGTTTGTGTATCTATTTCAATTTGAAATTTCTGTCGAATTCTAATACTAATAAACAAAAACTTCAATTGAAGTCAACATGATCAATATAAGAATGAGTCGCCTTATATAGTAATGTTATTGAAACATAAAAACCTTGATTTCTGTGTGTTAAAATAACATACCTGCAATCTTGCATCAATTTGAGGATGAGAAATGGATAATGATGATGAACTTTGTGCTTGATCCAATTCAATATCCGATCCTGAATTTGGTGAATGGAAGACACTATCATGTGATACACTTAATCCAGGATGCATTGAAGATCCACTCCTATTAAAAATATCACTGTAACATATCAATTTTAATGAATTAATTAATATTAAAACCTTTTTCTAGTTGTCGGTTCATCAGTAATAGATAATTCACTAGTTGATCGACTACGGAACACATCTTTTTCAACATTATCAATCTGTACAACATTCTCTTCTTTATGTTGTTTTCGTTTAAAACCATTTCTTTGGATTCCAAAATCGTTTCTTTGTTGTTACTGTAAAACAATGGAAAAAAAGGATTTTTAAAAAGGATAAACATGGCCTGAATTTGTTATTATAAAAAACCCGGTGATTATTTACAAAGAGCGTACTTCCTGCAAATAATAATTGAAGCAGACATTTACAAGGGATGTTGACTTTATCATTATAAAGAAACTTGATTACGTGTAAGGTCAAGAACACGACAATATAACAAGAATAAAATTGTTTTATTTTTTTTAATATTATTATCAATAACAGCTGTAATGATTAAACTAGAAAACAGGAGGGTCATCATGGTCAATTGACAATTGTTAAACTAAATGTAAACGTAATAACTTTGATTGTTGATAGTTTTAATTGTAATACACGATATTGTAATGAATCAGCCAACTATATCGATTATAAAAACACATCTCGAAAGAATTTTAAATATTAAGCACGAGAACGATAACACAATTAAAATTTATATAACAATTGAAACATTACGTTTATCATTAATGTTTGAAATGAAGTAGAAATTACATTATTGCAATTTAGAAATTTTACACCACCTGAGCTACCTAATAAATGTAATCAATTTTTTATTGTTTTTAAAACACCTGAACCTAACCAATTATGGAAAGATAAGTAATGAGATAAAATAGGGAAATTAAAAAAAAAACTTACCATCGATTAGGTTATATTCTTCAAAATAACTGGGTAAACTAACAGTTCTTTGAATTTTTCGTATTGTTTGCATTGTTTCTAATAAATTAGAGACTACAATAGAAATGGAAAAAACTAACCCAATTTATTGATTATCTATCTATCAATATCTTTAAATTATTATTAAAAAATTAATCTGAAATTGTATTAAGATAGTGATAAAAAAATCAGAGAATTGTTATAAAATTCGTTTCCAGTTGATTTGTTTGAAAATCAAAGGAAAATTGGGTTATAAACCTGAACGGATCTTTTCGTGGAAAATTCGTAAAATAATTTCATATCAATATACAAAGAATCCAGTATAATAAAAGATCTGATGAATTTCAGCCATTAAATTATGTTTTACACCTGAAAAACCCAATTTTCAGCAATCTAACAATTGCAATCATTTTTTGAAAGAAATAAATTGTAATTTAGTTGAAATTCGCAATATTCGCAGCCTTTTTAAAAATTTACCTGTAGATTTATTCGATGTACAAGAAGCACGTAGTTTCTATGAATTTACGGCTACATTTTCAAACATGTGTAATCTACAGGGAGTAATTTTTCTAGTTTTCCAAAATGTCAAAATTGCAACAACAATAATAGTAGAAAAGTTTAAGATTCTTGTCGTACTTTTATATTTATTAAAGCAATACAATTATGTTTAAATTTAGAGGAATTAGACTAAAAAATTGGGAAACTCGAGATTAAGAACGCAAGTTTATAGCAAAAATCGAACATATCGATCGATTAAAACCCGTGTTCTATTAAAGTAGCAGTTTATAGTCAACATAAAACATATTTTTTTTCTTATTTTCTTTCAGCATAATTGAAACACCCACTATTATCTATGAATTGTACAGTTATTGGTGTATTATAGTAGAAATCTCTAATGGTAGAGTACCGTTTTACCTTTCTTCATGTTCTAAGAATATTGAAGAGATTTCCACATATGATTATTATTTTATAACCAGCCATATATCTAGTTGATTTCTAATTTCACTATAATTTTCTATCACAAAAAAATTTTCATAATCTAATTCTATCTGTAAAATATGAAATGAGGTCAAACGACTTCCATCGTTACGTTAACAAGTGAAAAAGATGACATTTCGGTTATTTTTATAACGCAAAAGTACAAGAAAGGTAGAGCATGTACGCAAAAAATTGAGGTGTGCAATATTGTCGATAGTCACGCATTGAATCTTTTCGACCTGCTTTTAATATAAAGCAGCAATAAAATTTATTACCGCAAATATCGAGCTTTTTTTATAATTTCTGGATTAGATATAACAACTGGAATTTCGGATTAAAAATCGATTAGATTCTACGACAAATATGCCTCATATAAAACGAACACTCTATTACCAATATTATTAATAGAATTTGGATTATATCCAATATTCAGCTTCCTTGATATTTTCAAGAAAATTTTTAATAAAACAATAACTTACCATTTTTTTCACCATCAATTTCATAATCTTGTAATGGTGACGATTCACGTACACACGACATTAGACTAAGGGGACCAGCCCCTGAATGCGACCCCACAGCAGCCGATGACATTATCTCATCTATAATTTAAACAATTCAAATTAATTATTACAAAGGTCTACTTTAATATTGTAAATTAAGATTATTTTAGATGGAACGTGGTGTATTTGTGGATAATTAACAGAGGGGAGAATCCAGTTACAAAATACGGAAACAAGACACTTTAGGGTTTCTATACTATTCGTCTTTTCTACGTAAATATAAGCAAAAGTCAATGAAACGTGTGGTTTTTTTTGCTAGAATCGAAGTAATTTTATTTATTCATCGATCTATAATTGAAGGATCACAAAAAAGTGGAATAATTGCAACACTGCAGTTGTAATTGTAAACTCAACTTGAATAATTGCATTATAAGAAAACTAGTTTTGTTCGTGTTAGATCTTTTGTAAAATACTTGCTAGCAATCATGCATAAATTACGTAGACTAAAGAATAAACAATGATGGTATAACTGTTGAAGAATTTATTAATAAAAGGGAAAAAACTAGCAATTTACAACGTGAAACAGTTAATTCTCCAACAATTGTAATGGTTTTAAATTAACAGAATCTAATTACGCTTAATTTCTTTCAATAATACTGAGATTTAGTTTATTAGTTGGAATAATGTCAATTTTCTCTTTAATGATGTAACATTAAACCTTTCATTTTCTTACAACACAAATTAAGCCACTTTATTACGTGATTTTTCAACGAATTACTTATTCACAATTAATTAGACCAATATTAAATAAAATCGAAGGTTTTAAAATAATTTAAAAAAACGCAATAAAGATGGTTATTATTTAACAATTATTGTAGGTGGAATTTCCTGTTGTTTTTCGTACTTTAGCCTTCATTGTCTCCTCATTTGCATTAGCATTGACACATTTCATTTGACAAATGTTTATTTATCGCCAATAAAATGGATTTTAGGTCTCTTTTATTTTTATATTCGACATTATTACGTTATGTAGATACAGTTAAAGATACAAAAAGAATAACTATTGGACGTATATAGCATATGTTCGTTTGTATAACGGAAATTTGTATATTGAGGCATCTGTTGATTCCTAATTTGGTTGAGGTTTATTCTTTAAAAACGTCATTTATTGAAACAATTCTTGATTAGTTCATCATTTTTCATAATTAAAGAATTAAATTCTCTAGTTTTAATTAAAAAGTGAGAATTATGAAACGTTTTCTTCTCATTTTGAAAGAGAGGTGATTAAACGAGATGTTTTCTTCACTTTTAAAATATAAAGAATTATTAATTATGAATTCAACTTCCTGAATTTTAATTTTTCCCATTATGTCTAATAAATTACGAGGATAATCTACGTTAACGTATAAAATTTGTAACGTTAACGTTTACTGTAAGAGTACATACGATAATACGTCCGATTCTCAGAAATTTTACAACACGATAAAGTAATCAAATTATTCATTTTATTGCGGTTGAAAATGAATAAAATTCCATTAAGAATTCGATTTTATTTGAATTTATTAATGCAAATACTTTTAAAAGTTGACGAACAACAATCTTTCTTAATGGCATTAAAGTATTTCCTGAACGATCACTGACCATTTATAGTTAAATTTTAATATAGAAATCAATCAAAATTTGTTTAATTATACAAATAAAAATAAATAAAAAACACGTAATTAAAACGTCAAAAGTTATACAATCCTAATCTTATCTCTATACAAGCAAACAGGAAAATTTCACCTTTAAATTACAATCAGATAGATTTAGCGATTTTAATTTTTAGATAATTAAATGAAATTAACGTTCAAGTATTGTTTCTAAAATTGTCCATTTAATTTGAAATGGAAAGCAATCGATTTAGATAATAACAATAATAAAAAAGAACGAAAAGTCCATTATAATTGTGTGTAGGTGGAGTAATTGCGAATATTTGTTGGAAACTTTCACAACGTAAAGATTTCCTAATCAGTGCATGTCTCTTTCTATATAATACCAATTCAAATTGACAATAATTCATTTAAACAAATCATTAGAGAAAACACAAAACGATAAATAATTGCTCTATAATCTAAAAATAAGTCAAATAAATATGCAAATTTCACTTACGATTAATGTAAATTCATAATAAACTACCATAACCTTCAATCTGGATTAACTTCTATTTTAACCCTGACTTTTCAAACAATATTTACTTTTACACCTGTATTTCAATAATCGAGTTAGATAAATAGAATTTTATACGAAAGAATTGAGAATTTTGTAGAAAATTCGAACGGAAATTTAATTTTATCTATAGTTGGGTAGGTCTGTGTTTGTCCTGATGCGTTTTTCACCACTTCATGGTCGAGGTCGTTTCGCATCGATTTTCAATTCTACAACTACTAAATACTACTACATCCCAGCATCTCTCTCCCTTATTGTCGAATAGAGAAGCACAACGAACCTTTTTCGCTCGTATTGTTACCCTAAAACCACCATCGTCTAGCCGTCTCAATAAAACTCAAAAGACGCAAAATGAGAAAAATCCAATTTCTTTCGGTCGCTTTGAAACAGGGAAATTACTACCCTTATCACTGAACGATCTATACAAGCTTAATTAAACATGAATGTTGAAAGTTTAGAGGACTTTTAAATATTTAAAATCATTCATCCGTGTTAATAAAAATTTACGACGTAAAAAATGTATATCGAGGAAAAATGGTGGAGGCGCTTTCTCTAAATTTCACTATCATTGACATCGAAACAAAAAAAATCAAGTTAATTAGAAATTTGAGATTGCTTATCAGTGTTAAAACAATATATGCGATTTTTTTTTAATGGAAATTTCACTATTTGTGTCATGTGGGTTTATGAAAAATGGAAAATTGAAAATGTCCTACATCGTCTTACCTGTATTTCTATAGTCTTTTATTACAATTTTTCACACGGTTTAAAATCCATTATAAAACCTGAAACAAACAAATCAGAAAAAAACAATAATAACTTTCTTATTTTTAATAGAAATCAAAATTAGCAACACGCCAATTTGTGCGGGTGTACTTAAAAAATACAAGTAAATCTTTAATAAAAGCTTAGTTTTGAAAATTTTTTGTATCTGGGGGTAGATTTTAATGAACATCAATAGAACTAGACAAAATGTTGAGAAATACAACTAATAATAGACAACTATGTGGTAACTTTCGTGATATTATTTTAAAATCTACTAAAAATACCACACATTTCAATATTGAGGAAATTATGAATATTTAAAGACAAAGAACATCCAGATAGACAGCTCAAATGGATATCTGTTTACTCGAAAAGTTTATTTTGTAATTTCACAAAACATTTTACAGGAATGTGGTATTAGAATTGTTGAAAATGTCGACCGGTTTTGTTAAAACCAAACACAAAAATACTGAGAAAACAATTATTGTAAAACTCGACAAGTGTAAAATACAGGTAGATAAATTCTTTCGTCTATTCGAAACAACAATTTTGGTACAACAGGTAGAAAATATGAGTACCAACAATTAAACGACTTTCTAAACGAAAATTAACATGTGCGGAATCTATTTTAGCTCGTATCGAAAGAACATTCAAAGTAGATTTTAATTAACAATAAATGAGGTGAATTCATGTTCAACAAATAAATTCACGTTTACTGAAAATGAAAGTCAATAAAATACAACATGGCCTGAATTTTATTTGTCATACATTCCGCCAAAGGCTGATTTAAATGGTGGAAAATTGGGGGCTTATCTGGAAAATCTCAAATTTCCGATTGAATAAATCAACGTTAATTTAACGATTTCTAAAATGCGAAATTTCAAAGAATTTATAACATCTTGGAGTTTAAATTTCAAAGATTTTTTGTCAAAGATACTTGCACAGTACAAACTCATTAACTTGGCATGGCTAATGATAATACTACAATTTATCTCATCAATGTACTTTAGTGCTAATGGTAACTCTAGATTGTTGTTGACATGACATCGTTCGAATATCTAAATTAGTTTTTGATATAATGGAATGTTATCTGATAATTAGTTTGAATTTTTGACAAAATTCGATCTTTTGTTTGTTTTGTATTGTTAAAGTTGTTTTTAAATCTGGCTCGAACTTCTATAGAACTAACTGTATTTAATTGCTAAAAATAACGGCAACCTCTACTGTTTCATTAACGATTTTCTTGAAATCTACATTTAAACAGTCAATCAAAACAACAGAAATACTAATAACAATAATTCAAAATGTTTATTAGCAGAGAAGGATTGAAATATAATTATTGAACAGGCGAAATAGGTTTTTGTTTATAAAAATAAACGAAAGAATATATCGACGTAATAGAAAACAATAAAGGTCGGTAATTTTAACTTTTGACATTTTCGTGTTTATAAAACTAATTTGATCTTAATGTACGAATAAAATTTGCACAACAAATCGGTCAAATCTATCAATATTGAAACAAATTGTAATTTCAGATATTTTACGAGATGATTCATTGGAGGATCCTCGTTTATTCTATTTATAGATCACGCCTTCAGGATAATAAGATTGTTATTGAACTACCAATTATAAAATGAATCATTCGTTAAGAAGTCGAAGAATGATAAAAAAAGATTATAAAACCATTATTAATTAAAATTTTCAAACTAATCACCGACACAATGAATAACAAAATAAATGACAATAAATACAGTAAACTTTCTCGTAAACTTTTCAAATCTAAATTTATAAATTCACACAATAATTACCTACAAATGTCGCATGTAATAAACAATAGAAACTTTAAATTGTTTTTAACAATAATCTCAAATCAAAATTAAACACTGGAACAACTGTATTAACAAACTAGTGGAAAAAAACAACGGTTATTTGTGCTAGAAACAATCATGTTTCTATTGAAAAATAAATCCATCGTGATTTCCCGTGTCTTAAAATGTTTAGATTAAACCGAAAAATAAAAATAATAGTGAAAAATCTTGGAAATTAACACAATAAAATTGAATATTTTCTAGCAAACATACAGGAATCAGAGCAGAATAATCAATGATACTATTTACAGGAATTTTTAATAATTTTGTTCATAAATAAAATAAAATATAAATATTTAGAGATGAAATTAGACAAAATTTGTTTAGTTCTTAAATGAGCAATTATCATTAAATTATAAAAGAACACGCGAATCTATTATTGTTCAAAATACACACAAATCAACAAAAATGATTACATTTATAAATGCGAATATAACATTAAAGGTCCATTGGTAATAATTAATTAGTTTGATTTTTGAATAATTATTGCATAAAGTACAATAGATTCAACTCGTAGATCATTTTTCATTAATTCAACAAAATTTCACAATATTTTTAAATAACCGTAATAACCGGATGTTGTGAAATAAAACTTTAACAAGAAAAAAATTAATACTTTTAATTAAATCATTAGAAAGTGTATAATTGAAAAATTGATAAGCAAAATTGAATTTTAAACAGACCAAACGGCCGTAGAATATCGCAAAATAGATAAGTGGGCCAAATCGACAATTTTGACAATAAATTACTAACAGTAATTGTGTTTTTTTATTAAGCATTAATTGTTTATCACCTTTTTTTATTATTCTATTGTAGAAATAATTAGCATATTAAAAAATCAATGAATTTTTGGTGATTTTCTGTCTAGGTTGAATGTTTAGAGCCTAGTCGGTTAATTTAAAATAGACAAAGTATACAAATTGTTTGGTTCTCAAATAGAAATTTTAAAATCGTTAGATTTAATTAGAAGCTAACAAGTAGCAGAACATTATTGTTAACAAGCTATATGTTTGATCAGTACAACCGGGTTTAATAAATCAAAAATAATAAAACAATTAAATGGAATTTTAACTAGTGAAAAGGAACGTGCTTTCTATACTTTTATATTTTGACTAAAAAACTACATTTTTATTTATAATTCTATTACTTTTTTTTTAAATATAGATAATAGTCTTGTCCTTAAAATCCTTTATCATTATTTCAAACAGTAGAATTCCACTTTACAGAAAATTTCAAGATGTGAACACAGAAAAATTAAAGGTACTCTCTTAGCCTCGTTTCCTTGATGAAGAGATCCCTTGTATAATTCAACACAGAAATGAATTAGTTTTAAACAACTTGTATAGGCAGAAGCATGGATAAAAATACAGTAAAATTAGAATTCTTTAAATAAATAGGGGCGTAGTTTTTTTGCACTTGGGTATAAAAATAGTTGTTTCAAGTATTTCCGACTCGATTGAAGATAAAGCACAAACACCCCACTGAAAAAACCTGAGGAGTTGTTCACTACTACATCTCAAATTCTGATACATCCATTATAGCTTCTTTATATGAATATCCCAACAAATCTCATCGTCAGCCTTCTATAATACTAATCCCCCAACATCCCCTACAACTCAAATTATAAGGATATAAACCAATGAATTAACTGCAATTTGAAATTAATATCCAATCCAACTGTAGACATCTTATACCAAAAAAGCCTACAAAAACGAATATTTCTATTATTCTATCGAATTACTAGTTACAAAGAAGCCGTTTGTAATAAACTTTCCACTTTATACAAACTTTAATTTAGTAAATTTCCGTAATTAGGAGTCATTATAGTAATTATCTTATTTAATTCGTTTTAATTGCGCTCAAAATTAGTGGTTATTTAGTTCTTTTTTCAATTTGAAATAAATCGATTTCGAGAAAGTCGAGAAATTTTGACTGAACTATAAGTATGATATTTAACGTTAATTGTAAAGGTGTAAAACTCGTTACAAATTAGATAATATCGGTTGTAACTTTTGCAAAAATCAACTAATAAAATTATAAAGTTCGAATTGATTTCTATTTTTAGGGCTAACCTTAGAGTACGTGCACTAATTGTATTAATTTTTATTATATTTGTCCTTTCTAAATTAGTTAGAATAGTGATCGATAACTAATAAAAGTGTAGAAGTGGGTTAATTCCTCTTCTGAAAACGAAAAACAACGACAAAAAAGAACCTTTAACCCATAGAATTAAGCTTGTTTGCAAACGTTAGACAAAATAGATATGACTAATAAATAAATACTATTCATATACTTTCTAAAATTTGTATAAAATTTTGGCAATTTAGGTTTTATTTACACAAAAATTATAATGTCGTACTCTTTTCTCAACCACTATTGTGTAGAATTCGAGGGATTCTCAAAAAATAAATTAAATTAAAATTCACTAAACTAATTACGGTTTTTATCAATAATTGTAGCATTGAAAAGTCAGTGAAATTTGTGGTGTCTCCTGGAAAAGGCCACTGAATGTATAAATCACGCGCAAATTAGGAAAATTTTCCATAAAATTTTAAAAAGCCTAAAAATTGAGGAAATACAGTTCGGCATAGAATTTTATCTAAAAATTATACTATTTGAAATGAGCAATTTAAAGATTGGCTAAAAAGGCCTTGGATCCGGCTCGAAGGACCACTACAATATGAAATAATTTTTACAACTGAAGAGCAGGTCAAAATTGCAAATCACCCTGTATACCTTATGCCCATATAAGGCGAGGATTCCATCCTATAGTGAATAACTACCTGAGTATTCTTCAATGACCCGACTGGAAGCTCATTTTACAATTTCTATTATTTTACTCTTCTAAAGTTTGAAAATTATTAAACTTTATACTGTTGACTATGGGTAAATAAAACTGTTTAATAATTAATGACTAACAGTTATTTAAACTATCAAGTTTTTTTCGTATTGTACATAGTGGTAAAATTGTATATATTTTACCAAACCACAGGTGTTTTATTTGATATTAAAAGTTCAAAAACTGTAATATAGGCAGATGGTTTAAAATAAATGATTAGCAGAGCAAAGAATTCAACAGACCACATTAAAAGAAATCCACAATTAGTTATAAAAGTCCAAACACCGGAAGAATTATCTCATAAAACCATCAAAATCAATCATTACATTTCAATTAAAATTCATTAATTTAAAATTTTCAAAAAACCAATAAATTAGAAAATAATCGTAGTCGTTAATGACAACAAACAAACAAACAAATGAATATAACCAAACATTTTAAAATGGAAACTAATAATTTAAAAAAAAAACCATCTCACCTTATCGTAAATTCCAGGAATTATCGTAATGATAAAAAAAAATAAAAAAATTATAGAAAAAATAATGAGATCACTTTTTTCTTCAATAAAACCACGTAATTTTCGCCAGGAAACAAGAGGCGATTAAACAAAAAAGAATCACAACAAACTAGTTTCAATACACAACAACTATAATAATCAGAGTAGGCTCGCGACTTTGTAGTTTTTCATTTATTTCGTTTATTTCGCTTTTTATTTATTCTAAACACTATTGGATTTTAAATTAAATTTGAATTTTAATGGCATTAATAAATAGTAATTAATTTTGATTTGTTAAATTCAACAAAAAAAATGATTACAACGTGCAATCGTTCAATTGTTTGAAATATTTCAGCCCCACATCAACAGCCAACCAAAGATAACTGGCTGCAGATGTCAACTGTTGCGTTCTTCTTCGTGTTTCATGAAAATTTCCGATTGTGGAAGCGACCTCTAGCGAAATCGCTAAAAATAGTACGTAATCAATTTTATAATTACCATTATTTGAGTTAATTTTGGAAATCTTTGCCTCAATAGATATGTTTGTAATATTTTTTATCAATTTTGATAAACAGGAAAAAATTAGAAACTATTTATTTTTGAAAATATTCATAAATATATATAAGCGTTATGCAACTAGTAATACACTAAGTTTATTGGGATCGAAATAGGTGCCATTGGAATTTGTTCATCTTCGTTTTTCAAATTAGCGTTTGTATATAGCTATCTTTCTTTAACAGTGACAGTTTTGTAGCGATTACTATGTACAGTCTATCCAATGGGATAGTGATTTTACCTCTTTAATTTGAAATAGTTCAGTTTATATTAAATAAATGAAAACATTTATTTTATTTCGTAATTAAAAATAAACTAATCGACATTATCTTGTATAATTAATAATGATTCTTAATTTTGTTTTTAGGAAATGTTTAATCGAGTTAGATTTACATCGTCGAATTGTTTTGGTCAAAAATAATATAATTTTCTATGTAGACGCAACATTTGAAAATCACCAATCACGTAGTAGATCGTCACTAAAAACAAAACACTTGGTTTTCTTTAAAGGGCCAAATTTTAAAACAACCAATGATTTAGAAGTATGCGCCACTGAAAACAATACTTATGATCACGTGATAATTTAATTGCAATATCCAACTAGCCGATTGTAAGTATAGATAAAATTACTAGATTCGTGAGGAATTCAATTAGTAAAAGTTAGGGACTTTTATTTTGTCACATCTTCGTCAATCGCCTATTAAATGAGTGAGTAGTATAATTATAATAAATTTTAAACATTTGGGTCACAACACGATCGGATTAGGTTTGCTTTACACTGCATACGTGTTTTGTGAGAGAGATGAATTGGTTCTCTATCTATTTATTTCGCTCTTTTAGATACGTTTATTTCTCCAAAATGTGTCAATAGTGATGTTTCAACGGTTGTAATTGGTTGGAAAATTTCCAGGTCAGTATTTGCAAATTTTATCAAATTTAAAATATTACAATTTACGATTAATTTGAGGTGAAATTGGTTGAATTTGTGTCAATTTTGCATTATAATTGTTGGATTTTTGTAATTTTTGATATTATTTGAATGATATTAGGATTTTAATTGTGGTTAAGAATGCGACCCTGTATTGACGCCCGTTTGACATTTCGGTGAAATCAAATCATAATAAAATGGATGCCAAGTGTTTTTTCTAAAGATTTTAAACGAAAAAACAACTTGTTAAAAGTCCAAATTGTAATCGATAAAGAAATGGTGGATGATAAAATGGAACCAACATCGAATACGGCAAATTCAAATTGTCAAGATACGGTAAATATATCCGAATAAATACCAAATTTCTGTTTTGAATACACGACATATTTCCAGGGAAATCCTCAAGAAACCACCACTGATTCACATATTGTCAATACACCAGCCCAAGAATCCATACCGCAGATCTGTTACGTCCCATCCAGCTCCTCAAACGACGATATACCGCCACCGAAAGCCGATTTCTATGCACCACCCCCTTACGAATTGGCCACGAAGGCAACCAAATTGCCTACCTATGAGGAGGTGCAACGCGAAAAAAATCTAGAAGGGCACAATCTACCACCACCGATCAATAATATCGCAAACGTTCGGGTGTTCCGACAACCGACACCGAGAATTTTGAATATTGACGGTGAATCCAATCAGGATGTGGACACGAGCCTATTGGGCACCGATTTTATGTTCTATATTGCATTTTTTGGTAGATTCTTACGATTGTTTTCGAATTAATTAATTATGGCCGATTTTCAGTTGCTTTCATTTTCAATTGGATAGGATTCTTGTTGTTGATGTGTTTCTGCCATACGATCGCTTCGAGATACGGCGCCTTGTCCGGTTTCGGTTTATCGTTAGCTAAATGGACATTTATTGTCCAACATTCTACAGATTTAGCATCGAAAGATAACAGCTGGTTATGGTGGCTTATTATGACTTTTGGTAATATTTTATGAATTTTTATATTCTGAAAAAAAACACGTTTTTTGTAGGTTTAATCATTTGTATTCGGGCAATTCTGCAATATTTGAGTATAAAACGCGGTTGGCACATGTTATCGGCCAGTCATCAAGAGAGACTTTTATTTTTCTATTAATTAGCTTTAAATGTAGTAAATTTGGCTCTTTTCTCTGCAATAGACTGGATAGCGAATCGTTAAAATTGATGTGATTTCAGGAAATACACGGGAAGCTAAGAGGTTGACCTACTAAAAGTATAGTTGTAATTTATGGAGTTTTCCATCTAAAAAAAAGAATAAGAAAGGGTGCCCTACCCCATATACCGAGAGTTGATAGAACTACGAAAATATTTTCGTAGTTCAAGTTTAGAAACTTCCATCAATTAGAATTTGTTATACTTGTAATTGGCCAACTTCTCGGCTCACCCTGTATAAGATCTTAATATTTCATTCCTTTTATATTCGGTAATGTATATTTTTTATTTATTTATAATATTGATTTTAATTATTGACACTATACACCTGTAATTAATTAGGTTCTACAATATTGTTGCAAATTTTGTTTCCATAAGGAAGCTTTCAATGAATTAAACAATAATAGTAATAAATTATTTTAGGCACAAGTTGCAAAAAATTCTAGCAATAGGTGTATAATCACTCGTTTATTGTAAATGTTTAATAGGAATTTGAATTGAAAGCAATTTTATAAAGATGAATGCAATTCACAACAAATTGCCACATTATTTAACTTTAATAAATTGTGATTCTAATTCATAAACACCAATCGACTCTTTCAATTTCTCGTCATAATCAACCCATTCATTATCCGATTCAGTAAAATCAACCTCGTAAGTTTTATTACTTTGATCGACTCGAGCAAGCCAACCGTCGCCCGGCTGAAAGGCTACCGGTTCAATACCGCGACAATCGAACGTTACAATACTTTTGAATTTGTTTTGATCGTCGCTCGTGTATTTCACTGCAAATTACCCAATTATTCCAACTATTCTATTCTATTTAACGATTTTTACCGATAGTGCCGTCGAGAATGTCCAGACTGTTTTCCCGGGCGCACAATTTACATTTTTCCAAATAGTGCGTTTCAGAACGGCCGGTTTTCGTTGGGAATGTTTCAGTCTGGGTGATACCGTGCCATTTATCGGAAACTTCGCCACAGTTGAGACATTTCAGTTTTAGCGTGTAGGTGAATTGGGGGTTGTTTGTGTACAATGCGTCGACACGTTCGAGTGTTGCTTTTATTTGTAAGCTTATTTTAACCATTTTTTTTTTTAATGCTGAAAAGCAACGATACAGTTAATCGAGAAAATTCGAATAACCGGACATAACCTCAACTTGTTAACAGTTGTGAAATTGCAGTGTTGCCGCGTTTATTTTTGTTTACGTCAATCAACAGATGCGGGTTTTCCCCGATTGGTAATTTAAGTTTTCAACTTTAGCAAGTTGTCTAATTTTATGATTCCTCGTTTTTAGAGCATTTATGCATGTGTAGCCTATAAATCGCTATTATTACATAAATTCCTCTTAAACTTGAAAAAAATCAGATTTAATTCTCAAAATTTTGCAATTTTTTTAATTTTCCGGAAAACTATCAAGCTTATTGGCACATTTTTGCATATTTGGAAAGCTCGTTCAAACCCAAAATTTCCAGGAAACAAATCGATATAGGCGGAGTTATAGGGGAAAATTTAAAAACATGCTAAATTTTCATCTGTAACTCAAAATTTCCACAACATTTTCCAAAATTATAAAATCCTCCTGATACAGTTTGAAATGGTCTTTCGAACAAGCCAGAAAACTTGAATTTTTCGTTAAAAATGAAGGAGAAATGCAGCCTCAAACTTTCCACTTTTTTGGATGGATATAAGAATTAATTTCAGAAATTGTTCCACCAACATAAATCGTTAAAAAGTACTTAATTAAAGTTTGTCTATTCACAAACTTACACATTAGAGTTTTTCCAATAAAATTACCATCATTAAAGATAATAAAATTGCCTTAATGATTATGTTAACACGTGGATACTTTCTGATCATTAACAAATGCAACTCCACTTGTGTCACTCGATATGGAGACAGTAAATTTTGAAGATAAATCCAAAATGGGTTAGTATACCCACAATTATATTACATTATCACTAATAAATCGCTATTTTTCAGGTGATTATTTCACGATTTTTAGGTTGTGATATATTCAGGTGGAAACTAACGTCGACTTTTATGTATTCTCTATTAATCACCCAAATTTTTGTTATTTTTATATCTATTTATATTATTTTATATTCAAATTAACATTCCATGAAATCACCAATTATTTACCATATTTCTGCTTTACATTCTCCGTAATACGGTCAATTTCACTCTAAAAAATTTAAAAATGAACACAATTTCTTTGAAACAATTATAGCAATTTCGACAGCAATTCTACTTATAGTCAATCCAAACGAGGGGCGTAACTTCTTTTTAATTAATCGCATCTTCGAGGATAATCCATCGATAATTTTATAAACATTTGCGGTTTACGATAACTTCACCATTTTTTATTGTACGTATCGTCTTCTTTTCAAATAATGTATTCGACAAAAGATCTAAAAGTTCAGCTACAATTATCACAATTTTATATGAAGCCAATTGATGTTGATTTAAATGTTTGCTATTGGAATTGTACAATTAATGAAGAAGACCTAAGAGATTAAAAAGCGACTGAAATTGTATATCAAGCTCCATCAGTATTTGTTACATTTTAAACAATTTCTATTTCTAGAACTTTGTTAGAGTTCGGTGAAAGAGTGGCTTTATGTGTATAAATCTTCTATATTTTTAATACTAATCTCTTCAATACTTTAGACTATAACAAAGGGAATCTCCACGATGTCCTCTATACAAATCAGTGTATTTGTTATATTTTTGACGATGTTCTGTTCTTTAATGTTCAGTGGACGACTCTTACAAAACGAAGTAGTCATCATTCATTAATTATTGTCTGTAATTTCAGCTTGACCAGTTATTCTATGCTGTATTTTCAAACCAGTGGTACATGTGGAGTACTGAAAACAAGAAAACATCATTACAACTCTTATTACATTTATCAAAACCGAATAAATTGAAATTCACAATATGGGCGCAGAAGTGAGCAACAAAACTCGTCCACCGACCACAATCATCACATTTACGATTACAGATTTTAAAATTCGTATTTTCAGTAATTTCAGTCTATATTCAAATCAAATTTCGTTAATATTACAGGATAGAAACTCTAGATATGGAAATTTCGGTAATTTGGTATTGTGTTGATTTAGGCAACCAATAAAACACCAAATTAACATTAGTCTATAAAATTTGTACGTTAACAAATACAAAAATATTCAATTACGATATTAGAAATATCAAAAAAATTAACTAATTGTATCAACGCCGTCCTGTATTAAAATTTTAACTTGGAAATTCGATTGGTCTTCTTTAACGAAACTATTTTTAACAACAATTCGAGTATTTCGAGCTATCCGACATTGTTTTTGATGTTTCGCAATAACAGTCTTAAAGTAACGATGTTTACAATATTTACAAATTGTTGAATTTTTAACGTGAATTTGCCAATGTTCGGAGTACTGATCTTCTGTTGTGAAACTAGCTCGGCATATTGTACAATAAAAACTCTTTTTACTGTGTTCGCTGTTCTCGTGAGTCTTCAATTCTTCCCTACAATCATAGAAATGAAATTGTTAGAAATAAATTCGATTTAAATTGAACCTTGTTGTGTATTTATTGCCACAATCGTCGCACCAGAATAGCGCCATCATATTGTGTATTTTCTGTTTATGATACGAAATACTATCGACAGATTCGCAAAGGAAATCACAATCAGGATCTGTGCATTGGTAGATTTGTTGATTGTTGAAAATTAATTTCGCCTGTTCTTCCTGTTGTCTCGACACAGATCTTGTACGTTTATTAATTAAACACCCATTAACATAACGCAAATTATTAATACTAGAATTAGTAGCATTAGTTTCAACACTAACAACACTATCAGCTTTAGAACGGCGCGATCTTGTACGTATCGCACTAACCGGACTAGTACTACGCGAATAGATGCTCGATTTTCGACGTGTCCATCGTTTTCGTTTACGTCGGCGTTTCTTGTTGAATATCGATTCGACTTCGCCGTCTATATCGGACTGGGAATAATTGGTCCTGCCTGCAATCACAATCAATATTAACGACGATATTTCAACGTTAAAATCATTATTACTTAAACTGCGATCGTGTTCGAGATGTTCGAATAATTTCTCCCGTTGTTTTTGGTAAGGTTCGATACGTTTGCACGCTACCAGTCCGTTTAAGCCATTAGGACCGTTCGGTGTTGAGCTCTTTATACACCAAGGAATATCGTCGGTGTTTAACGTCGCTATATACTCCCATTGTGTGCCTAAAATTTTCGGTTTTCGCTCCTCTATATAGGGATCTTCCCGGTATATGTACGGTAGTAATACTTTCTTTATATGCCCCAATATGTCGAGACCATTCAAACAAGTATCACAAATTGCATCTTTATCGCCCAGATAATCTTGTATCTACAAAATATCAAAAGGAGAACGTACAGTTCTATTAAAATAATTTATAAAAAACCTTACTTGATAACCAAAGAAGCTAAGCATAACTTCTTGTACGGAATTTTCAGTAACTTTCGTTACGACTCGATTTAAACAGAACAAACACGTCGACATACCTGAGTTGTTTGTTGCAAGTTTTGTTTGATTTAAATTGAAAAAACGAAGCGAATTTTTGGCGAAATTTGTAAACATTCCAGTTTTTTGTTTGGTTAGAAATTGGGGATTTTCGGTGGCGGTTGGCAGCACTACTCGCGCCAAATTCGAGAGCCATAATTGTAAACAGGCACTAATATAGAAATTAATTGAAATTTAACAATTCCGTTATTCTAGAATTGGTATTCATAAAGTATTCGAAGAATGGTATGTTTTACAACAGGTATTTATTGATAAGTACGGCCTGGAATCAACTGGGCGTTAACAAGGGTACAAATATAGAAATAAGGTTAGATTGATAATTAATAATATATTAAATAAAATGGATAAACGACATTTTGTTTTAAAATGGTAATTATAATCTAAAATATTGAGAATTGTCATTTTAAGGAGAATTAATTGAATTTTAATTCCTGGTGACGTCATAAAGTGTAAACGTATTGGACTATCCTTATGGCTTCGCCATAAGCTTGACCGCAGAAAAAGACAGACAGTTTAAATACCTGTTAGTCGTCGTTTACTGTTATATTATTGGTAATTGATAGTCTGTGGCCAATTAAATTGAGGTTAGATAGAGACAAAATGGTTCAATAATTGTGTGTTTCTTTCCAAATTTGCGTTCAATGATGATGAGTTCAGGACCGGCTCACGATCCAAATCGATACAAATAATAATCTCAAAATTTTTTATTGTCTATTAATTAAAGTATTCTGTTGAAAAATAAAACGTCAAATATTCGAAGTCATGACATTTTCTAGTATTTTATTATTCGTAAATAAAGTGCAACTATTAAAACGGTAATTAAATTTGATTTATGGCCAGTTTTAAACCGACTATCGTTTATTAGTTGAAGTTGGTTGGCGATATGGCGCTGAAGCCGTCCCTGTTGACATTAAAATTTGTTGAAAAAGCACTAAAATGTAGCAATATTTACAGATAATAAAAATAATCAAATAATAAAAGTTGTAAGTTTACGAAATTATTTGCAATCGGCATTTAATATCGATTGTTTTTTTATAGGAATTTTCAAAATTGCCGCACAATCTTCACTTGTCATGCTTGGCTAGTTTTCTTATTCTGTCTTGTATATAGCTTCATCTTGCTCTAGTTCGTATAAATTTACAGTATGTATCTGGAATCATGATGGCAGCTATTCATTTGTTAACAACAATAGTGGACCGAACTTTCGGAAAAGATCGTCCAGTTTGTTTTCAGTTTGTGTTGTAAAGTTATTATTGAAATTGAATTTGTTGAAATTTCTTGAGAGTAATGTAAAAATATTTTGTGCGTAGAGAAATACTGTCGTGATGACTGGTGGGACGACGAATCAGGTAAATAGCGAATCACCTTTATTGTATCGTGATCAGGATGCAACGATATTACCTTGTTGCTCGCAGGAAACCGCAGCACCGCCGAGCTACGAAGAGGCCATCAATCCCAATGGTGAGCAATTAGTAATTTTAATTGTTTTGGAATTAATTCGATTTGATTTTCTTTGAAATGCAGCACCACCACCATCGTACGATTCATTGTTTGGACGTGTCCGGGAAGCACAAAAAACCAGCAAAGGAGTTATTGATTTTATTAAAAACATCATTATCATTATATTGGGGACATGTAAGTGTGCTTGTTATAGTATTGGCAACTATTAGCGAATTATTTCTATTAATGGTAATATAATTTCAATCGAATTCATTATTGATTCGTTATCCTTGACTAGAATAGTTGTAATTTCTGTTAATTTGTGCTGTTATTAGTGAGAATTAATAGGAAAAGCAGGAAATATAGTTTGACCCTCATTATATGTTTTTTTTCCTTTTGATTTTTTCAACCGTTAATTTCGAAAATTTTCCACTAATTAACATAACAAAACCTCCGAAATTGTACGTTTTCAATTAATTAAACTACCCAAATCACACTTATTATGATTCTATTCATTTATCGAAATTTTCCAGTGGGTTGTACAATAATCCTCGGTGTCACCATTGTAATTCCGATTTGTATGATCGTCATGGGCTCTGTCTATTTACACGACTGTCCCCAAGGTGAATATATTCCAGTCTATCTACTAGTCGGTGGTAATTCGCTTTATTTACATTGAATTTTCTATTAATTCCGATTATTTTAAGGTATTTTCGGTATTTTGAAGCAACTGTTACATCTATCGGCGCGTGTCCGGCAGACTGAAGAGGAGCGCCAGGAGGAAAATCTGAGACAATCACCGACTCAAACGCTATTGAATTGTTTCATGTTGGGCTGGTTTATTATCGGTAAATTCCCCCAATTTTCGTCGATTTCTTGTTAATATTGTCGAATTTCAGGTTCTGTTTGGGTTTATAAAGAATACGAACCGAATTATGATCCGACTTACGGTAAATATTGTAATAAAAATCTCTATTTATTTGCGTTTTGGTTAATCACATCTGTTTATATTTTATTGGGTACAATAACAGTATGTTTGTGTTCTATAAGTATAGCTACTGTTGTTTTCCATACAGATCATCGAGATGATAATATTAGAACAAATACACTTTAGATTTACAATATACATAAAAAAAGACAACAGTTTAATTAAGAGAATCGTTGGCCATGTTTTTTGATTAATCGTCTGTGATATATTTAGATTTGTTATTTGAAGATCTTATTTTTTAACAATTGTTTAGAATAGAAATTGATGAAAATTAGGCTTTTTTCAGTAATAATCATGGAAATTGAACAGGTACAAATTGTCGTCATTTGATACGTTCTCGAATTTATGTCGAACATTTCCAATTTGAAATAGTTGTACCAATATTTATGAATAGTGTACCTAAATTAAAATTGGTTTAAAATCTTGTATATTGAGAGACTGCTTGAGTGCTTTTTATATACGTATAATCATTCAATTGATATTGTCGATATTATTTAAAAACACAATAATAATGATAATAATTATAATAATAATGATATTTCAGTTCATCTTAAGGCAGCTTTGTATGTTAATATTATTATTATTATATTTTTGTTATACATATTTACCTTTGATAAAATACTGTAAATATATTATTGACATTGAAATTATTATAAATTATTATACTTTTTCTATCTATCCATAAAACAAATACACCATATACAATATAATCGAAAATATTTATTTTCAAATTTTGCAATTTTTCGTCTATGAACAAATAGAAACTCGTATGATTCATCATTGCAACGATTTTTAAGATTTCACAACAACTCTATTTATTGCAATACAATCAAACGTGTTTCGAATAAAATCTCCTATCCTTCCCTCAAAATTAATTATTTTCTTTTATTCCTATTCCAGAATTATTTTATCCTGTATTTACCTGTTTTTTGAGGAAAAACGGCAAAATTTCGACGGATTTCCAGGGAAAACTAGCGATTACCGGACTGCTATTGTGGTGAGTAATTGATGAGTAATTGCTTATAAATTTAATTCTATTTTTAAAACAATACTGCCATTCAGACCTGTTGATTCTTAATTATCAGTCTTGGAAAAGGTCGAGACTTTATTGAGTTATTCCTCTAGTGAGATGTATTTAAAACAAATTGAAATTATTGTGGAGACTGTTTTAAGTCTACAGCTAATTCTTAGTAGACCCTTTTAAGTCGTATTTGTGTTTGCGATTTATTTTTGATGATTTTACAGCGTTGCAAAAGAATTTTTCCACTTATCGCCCCTTTATTGCTATACGTTTCGCAATAGTTAATCATAGTCCAAATCTGGACAGAACGAAGAAGCGGGGGCCAACCGTTAGGAGGTCCGTACATTTTGAATTATTTTTCTAAATATGAAACATAATTGGACAGCAATTTTTGATAAGTGATATCTTGTTTTTGGAAATATCGCAAAAATTATAACAGATTTAAAACAGTGGATCTAACCACATTTTCGTTTGATAAAATTCCGATTCAATTCTTGGTTATAGAGCAAAATTTTGGAGCACATTTCTTCGAAATATTTTACAATATTTTTACGTTTTTCCTCAGAATTTAACCAGTTGTTTATTTTCCAATGATTCTGACAAGTATTCAAGAAATTCCCCAAGTTTGCTGGTTTTCCGGGAAGTTGCCATAAAGTTAAGCGTGTTTTTTCAATTTGATATCCAAATAATGCAAATATTTTAATAATTCGCTTATTCTCGGAGGTATTATAATGAATAGAATAGCATTAGAAAGAGCACGTGAAGGAACCTCAAATGAAGTTTTTCCTTTTGGAAAATTGCACCTAAAGTTGAATTTATAGACAAAAAACTAGAAGTATGTTTTTATTCTTCTATGTTTGCATTTTTCTATATTTTCGACAATATTATAAACTTACGAATGACTTGCACTGTACATAGAAAATTGAAAGCGTTTTCTAAATCTTCCAATCGGTTTAAAGGGCCTCGAGATAGATAAAATAGTATTCGAGAACGTTGTTTTGGAAAATTGCACTTCCAAATCTCTCCTATTCGATTATTAAAATTTGTTGCAAAACAAGCGAAAAACCGTTGATCAAACAGTATTTGTTTACTGCGATTTTTTGAATCTCCACCGGGGCCTAAATGATTCAGTCCGATGCTGAAATAATCGTACAAATATTTATAGAGTTCTGGCTGTTTTGAGGTAGATAAAAAAGTATTAAAATTTCATCTTTTTATTGTGTAAAAAAATAATAAAAAAAAACAGTATTTACAATATTTCAATGTTTATTTCAAAATTCTAAATAGAATGCAGGAAAATACCATTCCTAAAATCTACAAACAAATATTAAATTAAATATTTAAAATTCCTCAAACAGTAATCTTACCATAATACAAGAAACAATAATACCAACAGTGCCAATAATAATAGCGTGATCTTTAAAATAATCTTTAACAATTTGATAACAACCTCTTGTATATAACGTGAATGAATTTTGTACTTCAACTAATGAATTACAATGTTGTAATTTACCCAATATTGGTTTACAACATGAATCTGGTATTTTATCACGCCAATCTTTATAATCAGTAACACCACAACATTGTAAACGTATTTGTGTATCATCCCATGCTTGTGTTATTGGACGATAATTACCATAAGAACGTAACGAACCAATCATTGCATTACCTAATGTTGTATCGATTTTTCCACGGAATACATAGCCGATTATACCACCGACTAACATTGTTACAAATATTAGGAATAATGCGATAAAATACTGCAAATAAAATTTTAGAATTTCTAAAAAATAAATCGTTAAAAAACTAACTGTAAGTAGCATACATCGGACTTCTTTGATAGCTCCAAAACAACCGAAACAGGAAATAATCAATAGTAGGATGCCTGTAATTACAAGAACGTAAGCTGAACCGGAATAGAGATTTGTTCCCAATAATTCATTTGCGAAAGATCTATCGATAACAGTCCAAAGACCAACGCTGATAGCGATTATAGAACCCACCTATTAATTGTTTTAAAATCAATATTAATTTTTAATAATTATAATAAACGTACAAGAATCAATATATTGATAGTAAAAAGGCTGTATTTCATGAAATTCCCACAACCGTCCATTCGTCGACCGAAAGCCATCGTTTAATTCCTATAAAAATAATTTTATCAATTACTATCTCCACAGAGTTGAAGAACATGTTGCGCCTCTAGCACTTTCACTGTCCCATTTACCTGGATTTGTTCTATAAACATCCTTGTATAGGAGAGTATCGATTTAAAAATTAAAACAAGAAATTTATATAAAATAGAAACTGGTATATTGCAAAAAATGAGAAAAACAATTTAATTTCAACACGCAATAGAATAAATTAAAATGAATTAAATCGATTGATCGAACAAAGTTTAATAATCCACCACAAATACAAACTGATAGAACTGAAGGGAAAAAAACAATAACTTACTTGCTGTTTAATTATAATTGGCAATTCTTCTAGTAGCATCCACGTTGTTTTATTAGCAACACCTGTGTAGAATTTCTGTTTTTTGCTTTCTTACTCATACTTCTCTTCTAGATACCACTCCCACTAATATACTTTCATGTTGTACCTATTTTACTTATTTGTAAACAATATAGAACAAACATGTTTTTATTTATTTTAATTATACTAACAATAAGAATATCTCTTATAGAACGTATAGTGAATAATAGTGAAATTACGTAATCTATTAAATTAAACCTTGAATCATAAACAGGGGAATAATTAGTGCTAATTAACATGTAATAAAATTGAAAATTTTTACACTTTTAGTTTTCTAACGATACAAACAATAAGTATTGTTTGTATTCTATACTAACAAAGAAACCTCGTATGTTGTTCTAGATAATATTGATAGTTTCTAGATTTGAATATCGCGCCTCAATTTGACATTTATCATAATAGCCAACCTAAAAAATTACAATCTATTTGAATTTAAACTAAAATCTTCTCATTAAATTCTGTGCTATATTTTACGGATTATAGCACTAATAAATTTACATTTTATATTATGCGAAACTAGCCACAGTAATTAAATAGAGCGATAATTTTTATAATCGGCTAAATCGAGCGTTATAAATTTACCAATTTTACTAACAAATCTGTAATAAGCTTAAAATTTATGAATCTATAATTTTTAGGGGGGATATATTTGAATTTTCTATTATTTCTGGTCTCTATTTTGTTTTATATTTTCTACAACAAAATCCAGTGAGGTTGGTTTATTTTTTAAAAATTTTCTACCTTGTAAATGGTGGAAAAGGCAAACTCTTGGTGGGAAAGTAACGGTGAAACTTTCATTCGGTTCACTTTTCGGAATTGTTGGATTTTCACCAGAATCTATGAATTTTTCATCTCGAACAGGAATGTTTAAAAGAAATCAACCTTACCTGATGAACTTAAAGGTAGTCCATTTAAACTTTTTAATGACGGTAGCAGAGTTTTTATTATTTTTTCGCGTTCAGTTAGAGTCTCCATTTCGTCATTACCATCAAGATTAATATGTTGTAAATTTTCGCAACTTTCCAGAAAACTCAACGATTCCAACAAATTTTTTAAAGAATTTCTACAATTGATTCAAATATAAAAGTTTAGTTCAACAATCGAATTACCTTTTCAAATCGATGATTTTTATATTATTTAGGAAAGCGCACGGTGTTAAATCTTCAATGAAATTATCGTTGGCGTATAATTCTTCGAGATTTTCAAAATTCGAAATACCGTCGAAATTTCGAAGATTACAACGATTTATTTTGAGTATTTTAAGATATTTTAAACCCAAACCAAGATCACGTAATGTTGTTAAAACGCTACCATCTAAAATTAATTCACGTATTGATGGTAAGTAAACTGAGAGATGCTGTAAACTAATTTCCTGTGTTATTACACGTAACTTAATTTGTGTTACCGTATCTAAGGCATCTGTTGAAGCAATTTTCACCTTTAATAATTCTCATTAAACAACTAAAAAAGGTTTTAACGGCCAATTATCATCTTACAAGTAAACTTTGTAGATTATTCTCGATTGTTAAATTGTCTTCATTTAGATTTTCTTCAATATTCGTTTCATTATCTGTTATTAATGGTAATGAAATGTCTTCATCGGAATTAAAACTCGATAGACTCGATAGTGGTGATGGTGTTTGTGATTGATTCGGTGGTGTTAAATCTTTTAGTAGTGTTGCTTGTAAATTCGGCGACATTTTTTCAACAATTATCTTTCTATGTTGGCATAGAAACTTGTAAATAGGCCGGATAGTGCGCAGAGTTTTCCAAATTTCCGTCAATAATCGACCGGAAAATTTGCCAATTAAGCTTGGTGAATTTTGGCGGATGCGCTAAATCGAAATCTCAAACAATATCCACTGTATGGCTATTTATTTATGCTGGTCAGGAAATCCGATCAACTGTTAAGGTAAACTGTATTGAACTTTTCCAATAGGTAAACTTTGTCGAATTTATTTGGAGAAATAGTAAAATAATAGAAGAAAAATGACAGACTTTTATTATATTTGTTCAATAATAATTTCAGTACAATGATTAATTAAAATAATTCAATTTTAACAAGCATTATAGCAAACATGCATAAAGATTGTTTTTTTCTTAAATTTAATAATCTACAGGATCAACAGATTTTTGCACACATTTAATATTGAGCACAATTTTTGGCTAAAGGCGCAACAATGATCATGCAATAGTTTCAGTACTATTCATCTGTGGTGGTAAAAATAAAATAGAGCAAAATAAATAAATAAATCGTGAATGCACAAATATCATCGGTACAACACAGAGAAATCTACAGAAATTTATTGTTTTTTTATTATTTTAGAAAATATTGAAAGTCTTTCCAGTGCGTCTTCATTTGATATTTTTATTATTGAAAACTGTGACTAACCCTATATTTTTGGTTTAATAAATTGGTCACTAAACGAACCAATCACCAATTACAATTGAAATCACCTGAACGATTTCGGTCTTATGGTTCACCTAAAAACTCTCCCCTATTATCCGGACATGAATGTCTATAATAAAGAACTACCTGCTGTTCAAGCAACTTAAACTGATGGTAGTCGATTCATTCGTCTCAGGTGGTATATGTCCTGGTACTGATTCCAGTAAAGGGTACCATTGGGCAACTGGTCGTCGTGGATTATCTAACATTTCTAACCAATGGTCGCGGCCGATGCCGATAAAACATGAACCGATCGCCGTACAACCCATCAATTCATTTGCACCAATTCTGAAATATATTTTGTCGTTAGAAGATTTGTTTTTTGTTGAAACTCTCGAAATTACCGATCGTAATCGATTACTTTGACAATCAACGAGACATCCTCGATATTATCGGATGGTACATCGAACACGAGTGCCTCATTGTAAACAGGATTCAAAGTGTTCTTTTTTACTGAAGTTTTCTTTTTCTTTATCCGTTTCCCTTGACATAGTAAGTAAACTTTAACGTAAGGATCTGGATCAAAGAAAAACCACAAGGTTACTATCGAAAATTTAGTGAATTTCGACTATTCTACCTGATTTCCCTGTAATATCCATTGCTTTTAAACTACGTCCTTTAATTATAGTTATAGTAAGACGTCCAGCTGTTGGTAAATAACATAAAGATAACATCAATTCACCCAAGTCAACTTTTTCCTGATAAAACAAGCCATAAAACGAAAATTAATTAGTAAATATTTCTTTCGTTTTTTGTTTTTAAATTGAATCCCGCTATCAATTACATTCAACACTGACATACTGAAATTGACCTAGTTTCTGCGAAAGTAGGATATAGGTCAAGGTTTGAACAAGGAACAATCCCGGGATAAGTGCAGACCAGCTATATTCAGGAAGTTGATTGCAGCTATTTTTAGTACGTGACTGGTTTAAATATAGATATGGGGAAGAATTTTTGATGGGAATTCGTGTGATATATTGCTCATTATTATTATTAATATTAATATTGTTCTTGTTGTTATGTACGCTTACCTGTGGGGGACATAAAATATTCATTGTATACTCAATTTCTTGATGTAGATCAGTTGATTCTAATAATCCCTTCAAGACAACATGTCCAATCAAATCATGTCGTGAGAATCGATCGAAATCATAAACGGAAAATTGAAGGTATCTTTGACGTAATTCTTCATATGGAACACTAGGAGTAAACGTACAAGTGGATATCAAAATATAATTTCGATTATAAGATTGTTGAAATCCATTGGGATGTTGTTCATAACTTATGTAATTTGGCTACGATCATACTGTTTTTGTTTTAATCGATAAGTCAACAAAAAAATGCAATTTCAACGAGTTTATTTTGTTAATTTTGTGATTATAAATTGTGATTAACGACCGGATTTGTTTGAAATGTGTTCGAAAGTTTCAAATTATTGTCTAATTGTCTGTTGGGATAATTTGAATGACCCTTCACTACTTTGTACTCAACTAAAACATGATAATTAACTAACAACGGTATTAAATTTCGAAAAGAGAAGGATAATAAATAAGGGAAATAATGTTGAATCAAATTGACCTGTAAATTGGAACCTTAATTTATCGTATAAAAATTAATATTAATTCTTAAAAAAATGGTATTAATTAATTGAATTATTCGGAAAACCGTTCTTTTTTATTGCGACTTTTTTCTAATCTAACTATAATAATTGAATATATTCGAAAGCCGTTCAAGTAACGAACAAGACTAAGCAACGATTTAATTGTCGATGTAAGAATTAAATTAATAGCAATTAAAACTGTTAATTGTTCCAGTGAAATAAATGGAAAAGTTGTTTTATTCTCAAATAAAAAGAAGAAAAAACGTTAATGTGGATAATAGCGAAACTGCGATTATTCAGTTTGAAAAATTGTAAATTTTCTTGGAAAATAGTGGTAGAGTAGTGTTTTCACCCCATTATCATTTTTCTTATGCTAAATCCAGCCATATAAGAGGAATTTTTTGCTTACCTGAAGATGAAGGTCTCATTAAATACAGGATTCAAATTTTTCCGATAAACTTTAGTTTGGAATTTCTTCTTACGATCCGGTAGTAGATAAATTTTGATATACGGATCACTGCTGCCTGTTGAGTCTTTAATTGGTAAATCTCTAGCTTCGAATACCTTTAATTAAAACAAATTCGTTGTTTTATGATTGTTTACAATTAATAAAAATTACCTTAACAACGAGCCCTTCAACGTCTTTATCGTATAGTAGAGAAAAATGTAATTTACCACAATATTCCATTTCTTGGCCCCCGGTACTGTCGGCTGACGATTGTCTCACTAGATCTTTCTTGTACAACTCCGGCTGAAATTTTAATAAGGTCTAACTAGACGAGCAGTCGTCGGTAGGTTTCTGTTTTCTACTGAATAATGAATGAAGGTTTAGAACAACAATGATTTTTGTTTATGTACGCTAGTTTGATGTTGATATTCATGAATTTCAAGTATAATTCTGTGGATTTGTTGACAACAAATCAAAATTATTTAGATATTTCCGTTGGTTTCTTTTTTACTTTGTCTAAATTTATAAAGAAGCTTGAAATGGTAACTGTTCAAATGTGTAAAAAGGGAATTTTATGTGAACATTCCATCCGGTATTCACAAATGTTTTATTATATCTCGACAGCTGTATGAATAGGTAATAGTTGTATTTTGAGATGAGAACAATGGGAATGTTCGTTCTGTTGAATGATCTTTTCATTGTTTTGTTCGCTTAAAATGCCTACCTTAATTAGACCAACAATACTAGACTCGCTTCTATGTTCCAGACTACAAATACTAAATTGAATATTACAAGGCATCTCTAGACGATGGGACAATTGTCTCTGGAACGTTTGATGACGTGTCGGTACAATTGGTAATGTAGTTTGACGCAACACCTACAAATCAACAACGATATTTCCGATCTTTTCAACCGTTTTATCATATTTCACCTTTTTAGCAACAGCATCTTTATGTTCTTGAATATATTCTTGTGTTAATGGTTCGGTTTGTAAATCGGGCAATGAATGACTTATCCTTATAGCGGCTTGTTGTTTTGCTAAATTCGTATCGTTCTGCTCATTCGGATCACCACAGGTTTTATCTTTGATCCATTTCCATGTAGCCGCACATTGATAACTGACAGCGGCTAGAAGAACTAATGCCATTGTTGTTAGAATAATCCCACCCAATATTTGGTAAGTTAATATACCTGACCAATCGAATTCGTCTGTAATATAAAATTTGTAAATCTGATTGTGAGCAAAACAAGTTATTAGAGAAAATTAATTTCGTCTATCTTGTTTACAATTTCCATCTGAATTGGATGAAGCGAAAGGTTTCACGTGTACAACGTGATCCCGACACGAGATTACATTATTTCAATTTCGATTTATATTTATCTTGATGTATTCAAATTCGAATGAACAGTTAATCGAGACTTAATTATTCGATAATTTTTTCAAACAATTTTCTTCCATTACAAATAACTTTTATTAGATTTGATTTAATATCGACTATCTGGCGAATAGGTCAGGGTTCAACAAAGTTGTTAGATTTTTATTATCCTCATTCACTGTTGTCTTATTGTCTACAATACAGAAGATTATATTGTTGTGTAGGAGTGTATTATTTCACTTAAATGCAATAGCGTTGGAAATATTACTGGAAATTTTTATTTCTCATAAAAGTTGAAGACTCTTCGACAGTTTCTATTCGTTATCGTAAATAACAAGTTTAGAATATTTTCTTTTAAGAAAGCCACAATAAACGTTGCACAACAACGACCGTGAATATATCAGGCAATTAAATATCGATCAATGCAAAAATTTAATAGACTGCAATTATTATGGAGTGAATTTAACTACAACTAATACAATAAAAATCAGAATAATTGAATTTTGGTGGATGCGCCAGGGTTTCTAGAATAAACCATCAAAGCATCTCTAATTGTAAATCCCTTTTTTTATTTCTATATCACCACCTAATAACTGATCAGGTACGTGTGGAGTATTTTGTTTTATCAATTTTCCAGTCGAAAAATCTTGTCTATACGAGACGTTCACGGTTGTGGCGCATAATTTTAGCGATATAAGCTTGGAAAAAAAGGTATATATGAGAATATGGGGTTGTTTTTGGATAATAGCGAAATAAAAAAGGATGTGGATTTAGAACAATAACTACATCAATAATAATAAAATTTATTCCTATATAAAAAAATAATAATAGGTAATAAACGAAATGTTGATGGTTTAGTTTTATGGTTGATATCATTGATGTTTATTTCATTTCAAATATCTGTTTGGTTAAAATTGAATTTTTTTATCGTTTTTAATTAAAATTGCTGCAGTTGAATACACAAACTGTATATGGATAGGGAGTTATGTTGTACTGATTCTACCATAGATCTAAATGCATTATAGTCTCTGTTGTAGTAATGGAGCTTTTGTGTAGGAATCGGCTCTTTAAGCGGCATTTTCTAGCATTTACTATCCACCGATTTTTCCATATTATGTTATGAATATGTATTGAAATCGATATTTAGATGGCATCTTATTCTCCGATAACATTCCCGGTATTTCTAAATGAAACATTTTTACAATTTACCTGTCTGGAATTGTTTAAATTGCAGTTTTGATCCATCAACAATTCACGTTAATAATTTGTTTGTTTTTCTGATAAAATCCATTGTATTTACAGTTGTCGATAAATTGTTTAGAAATCAACCAAAGTGATTACGTTTTGTAAATCGCAATTGGGGGTGGGTTGCACAATTAATACGGGATCTGTCCACAGGGGTTGTCTGTAAATATGTTTCGACCTGTTGCATGACCGTACGACCGTTTTACAAAGCAACAGTTGGATTCTGAACTGTATAGGGCTCTTGTTGGTTTGTTGTATGCTTTCAAGGTTACTCGTTTCAAATTGATTTTACGTTAGCCAATTAGAAAGCGAGCTTTTTACACCACGTTGGTCCCTATGTACAGTTCTATATAGATATATACGTACTATACGTGTTCCAAACCAGACTATTTTGTTATTCGATTCAGTATGAAAACAAACAATAACCGAATAGATATTTATATTTATAATTATTTAAATCGAGACTATTTAATTTCAACGTTCTTGAAATTTATGTCAGTAACACAAATTTCAATAAATAATCAACGATTAGAATCGAACTTAAGTGTTTTATGTCAAAACGGAAAAGACACCCACATTACCACCAAACAAAGAAACTTGTGGATTCAAGCCACGTGTCTGTGAATTGGCAAATCAGATTGACAAGTTTTCATTAAATATAACAATAGAAATGGCAGAAATATCATTAAATTTCAATAAATTATTTAAAGAGAAAAAACGTGCCAACAAAGAACAATCGGACGAATTTTGGTGGATGCGCCGGGCAATAATTGAAGAATTCCCAAATGAATACTTGGATATTTACGAACAATATAAACGAGAGAGAAATGTAGAAAAATATGTTTTAATTGTTAGAGAATTTTAATTGAATTGAGTCTTATTAACAATTCATCGTATTTTCTTATGAATTAGGGAACTTTTAATATTTAATTTATATACAAAAAAATTAAGAACAAAGTTTAAAACTCATTAAAAGCGAAAAAAATTGATTTTTTCTGTCTGACCTGTGTCACTGTTAGGGCCGACGTCCGAATAATTGGATTCTTCACTAGGCAGCACGGGTGTAACGGCAGCTGAGGCTCTCACAAGGCCCATGTTCAGTAAGTGAATGTTTGCTGAATTCGGTGGTTGTTCAGCGTCGTATCCCAACTACAACAAAACAACGTCGCCGTCGCCGTTGCCGTTGTGATCGGCGTCGTCGTCTATTTTCACTTAGTATTTAGATGTATTAGAGATTTGTGAAAGTTGGCGCCGTATACCGATCATCATCGACGCACGCAACCAACCCTCCCGTTTTATTTCGAAACGTCACCGCCGACCTAGGCACTGGATTGGTTATCCAGGTTCAATGTCGACTGTCTGGCTGGGTTAAGGCCAGTCATTACAAGGTAGAGCCTGAATCAGGATCTATTCGGGAGGATGTTGAGAGAAAGCGAACGCTCTGCGATAGGAATTTCGTCCAAAAGACAATTTATCGGGATAAATCGAAATGTCGTTTTTAAATATTTATTAATTAAAATACAACATAAAATGATATTGTACAAGAAATATTTTTATTAACTAATTGTTTGTTATTTAGAAATTAAAAGAATTGCACACTAATCACGAAAATACAAAAATTAAGATTATTATATCAGACTATGGCGTTTATTGATGATCATTATGATGATGGCGATGATTCGATTTCTCCCTAGATAGTCTACAGATCGCATCTGTCGCGAATGGAAGTTTTATTAACTTCCGCTTTCCCGGATATATTGATCGATCAAATGACCACCACCACCACTACAACTATTATTCCGATGGACAGATGAACATTATAAAACTATACCAAATAATATCGATAAAATAAATGGGAAAAATATAATGGAATTGTCTTTCAACAAGCATTACAACGCACCAAACCGACTTCATCACAATTCATACATTTTAATGCGACAAATTCAGTTGTGAAATGATTCCGATGTACCGATTTCTTACTACCATTACATACTGGACATGGTAATAGACGATAACCGCCGCAAATTTTACACGTTGAACAAACATCAGCACTCTGAAATAATCATCGAATTGGAATTATAACAATGATTATAGTTTCCAATAAGAAAACTCACCTTAAATGGTTTTAATATTCTTCTCAGTTCGCCCGACTCATTTAATCTTTCTATAGTTTCGACATCCTACAAGAAAAGATACAGAAAAAATAGAGTTTAATGGACAACTGTTGATTTCAGTCTGCGTGTACGTGTGATCAAAAACGTGATTCATTAGATTCCATATTATTGTATTGAAGAAAACTGGAATGGGGGGTGAAATTTGCAATATAATTACAGTATTACAACAGGCAATAAACGTACAATTAGATAGATAAGAGAATTGTAAATTCAATGTAATTGTTCAATCAGCTACAAAGTAAGAAAAACCAACCAACTATATTCGTCCTCATACCAAATAAATAACCGGTAAACGTATGTTCGATTGTAGTTTAACTAGATTAGCGTCAATTATTTTTTAATTTTGCGATATATTTATCTTTACGGTAGTTTCATCGAGCCATTTTCAAATTAAAAATCGCCTATACAAAGTTTCTCAAAGCTTTTAACATAATAACAAGACTTTTTGTTTATATCAGCTGTATAGATAGACAGGAAGCGAGATCAACAAGGAAAATTACTCGAGATTAGAAATTTCTGTCTTATATTGGATCTTTCTGTTCAACTAGAAAGTTTCTACAGTTCCTTTACAGTGCACTAGTGCACCTATCAGTGTTAATTAATAAGAGCTTTGTAAAATTAGAAATACTGTGGTTGTTTATAAAGTTAATTATCTTTTAACAAATCAATGAAAATTTGTGTTTGTTCTACCGCAAGAAAAGTTTTTAGTTAAATTACCCACAATCTATCATACATAAATTATTCCATATTTTGTTCGAGATTTAATTACTGGCGAATGTCCATTAACGTATTGTAAACTCTCTGAAACTTTATTGAATAGACGAAGTTGAATCTAATCAAGTTGCATTCAAATTTCGATATCATCAAGTGATTGTATTTTATTAAAAAAACGCTTAACGCGTCAATCATTTTCGTTAAATTGTCGCTAAATTGTTGAAGAAAATCTCTTGAAAATTGCTCGTTTTCATGCAACCCATTTTCGTATTTAAACCATCAATTTTTATTGTTTTTATAATCGGCGAAACTTGTTGTCGAATAGTCGCAGTAGCTTTATCGACCGATGTTGATAGTACAGGCGACAATTCACCCTCACTGGATGTGTGTGGTTTCCCAACAATATGTGCACCTGAGGCATCGAAATGTATCCATTTTGTTTTCGTTCGGTTTGAGTCTGTTTTCTTAGAAAATACCCATCATCTTGACGATTTGCCGATCATTCTCAAGAAATGGAAAAAAATACAAACAACAATATTTCAGACTAGAGACGGCGAAACGGTTGATTTTCTAGCAGACGAAGCGGACATGATTTAGCACTAAACCGAAACCCTGATTACTTCAACAAAAAATTACGTTTTGTAGGGGAGTTGTTGGAATTCTTCCGGTATTTAAACGGATATTCTTTACTTTTTAAACGGATAGACTGTCTCGACGACAAAAGGTGGGCTACGAGGCCGCTGAACGAGGTCACACTTGTTGCCATAATCACATAACACAATTTTCTTGTGATTCTCAACAATAAGAAGCCCAATCATTTAAATTCTATTCGTTTTTTTTAACAAATAGAAAACTGAATTAAAGTTGATAAAAATCGAAAAGAGGCTTAATTTTCTGAGGCCGTTCTATTTGTAGATTTCTTCTCGTGAATCTTTAAAAATGAATCTAACAACAAGATTAAAATCAGATCTTTAACAAAACATTAGAGGATGATTTGCGATAAATCCACTTTCACTATTATTACCGTAAATAGATGCAATTCTTTATAGACAAAAAAAAATGGGAGTGATTCAATTAATTTTTTTTCACCTAATCATTGTAGCGTCCATCAATATTTTATAGGGTAAAAGGCATAAAATAGCACTCTAAAAGTATTCAAGGCCAGTTTTTCCCATAATGAATTCGCCGTTTCTTCCATTCCATGCATTTTACGAAAGTGTTTTTATTTTATCGATCGTTTTCATTTCTTGTTTCCAGGTACGAATGAAGATTTTAATCTATAATAAAGTAATCACCAACAGAAATTGTTGAAATTGACTTCAATATGATGATATCGTCTTGTTTCTTTTTCTTTTACCATTGATTAATCTTTCTCTATTGGAAAAATTGTTACATCGAGAAAGCGACTAGAATTCATATGATAACACCGTGAATGTTGTATGGAATAACTTGTAAATTATTGAGGCCATTGATGTGGGTCATTTTGTTGTTTTAAAACCGATACTCGTACAGAATATAGCGATATTTTAATAAAACACACAAGAAAACAAATAAAAACACAACGAAAAGACAAATCAATTGCACAATAGCAACGAATAATAACCGGGTCAAGGACTTGAGTCTGATTGCGAAAAATTCAAAGAAAACCTGCCGACACAAATGAATTTTCTTTCAAAAAGGAAACCGCAAGAATCTCGCTTAATTATAATTAAAATTGATTCAGATTCAGATATTTCATTACTAGAAAGGCTCTTAAATTTTGGTGAAAAAACAGAAATTCAAATCTACCATCGCCTCATTATTGCAGATTACCATTTTTAGTACTATCAGGGTGGTGATTAAATTATATCGGGTAGCATATTGTATGTGGTTGAAACTTACCCCAATGTGTTGGCCATCGACGAACACCTGTGGCACCAGAATATAATTGCAACGCATGCGTTCCTTTATTTCCGTTTGATATTCATTACTCATAAATACATCTCTTTCTTCAAATTTCACCATTAACGTGCGTAGAATTTGTTTGACTTTCATACAGGCTTGGTAGGTCTCCCTCAAGATGCCCATTGTTGTCGTATAGACGACCACTTTACCGGCATCTTTTTCTTTATAATTCTGCAAATTGAAGAATAAAAAACATCAAAACAATTATAATGATAATTAAAATCGATTTGTCTTAAAATTAATGAAAATAAAGCAGAGACTTTGTACTGTTGTTGATCTTTGATATTGTTTGTTTCTTCGCTCTAAAAGTAAATAAACATCAAACGATCAAATTGCTTGAGGCTGTACTGCCACCATGATTTGACGTTGATATTAATATGTTAATCACCAGATATTGATTTTTGGAAATTCAATAAATGCTCCATAAACCTGGCTAAATTCTCATTGCTTCCATTAAAATAATAATTAATGTATTACTAAATCTCCGGCCTTCACTGGTAAATAAAAACAATCCGAAAGGAGGAAGTCAATAAATTCGTAAATCATTCGCCATCCTCTCCTTTGTGCATTACAATCTTTTTGTCAAAAACATTAATGTCGGTTCACTTTTACCTTCATTTTTCGTCTATTAGCAACAGTATTCGGCAAATATTTATATTTCTTCGCTTTTGATTTTACTATATAATTACATATTCTCGGCTTTCTCATGATTTTATAAAAGTTCAAGGCTGTCGTTGGGAAATATTTTCAAAAATCCGCATTACAGACGTTAGAATAAACATTTTAAAGATGTTGAGATGTTTTCATCATCACACAATCGATCCGGATGTGAAGACGTTAAATATCAGGTTTCTAGCAACAACCGTCACCTTCGTAGCGGATTTCTCAACACAAAAAAAAGAACACAAAAGGGTTTCTTTAAGGTATTTGTTTTTTGCGCCAAACAAGAGTGCTTTATTCCGATTTCTTCCATTGATTATTCCTGTTAGAAATGGGATAAATTGATTTCACCTGTGAAAAAATTCAGATTTGTTCCCCTCTATATAGGATCTCTTAATTTATTCACTTTGAAACTTCTTTATTACAACTGAGAATGTGAGATTTTTCAATTTTTTTCAATTTCGTCGTCTTTAGAATAAGAGAGCGAGAGAAAAAATTGTCACTCGATTGATTTTAATCTTGTACGTTGAAGTTTTTTCTACTCTTCGACTTTATTACAACGAGAGTTTTAGCAAGTTTTTCTGTTAAATCCGGGTGTCTACAACGTGTCGACGGATCGTTTTCATAAGAAATTTTGTATTTTAAATTGGAAACCCTATACCGAAATAGTCAACTTCATCAACTTTAGCCAAACAACTTAAACTGTGGCTTGGTGTTGAAAATGCCGATGTAAATTTTTATTGTGTAATGTTTGTTTGGTGAACGGGGGATGAAATTATAATTCACGATCGAATGATATTTGATTGAATGTTTGATGAGCGATTGGCGATGCGTAGGTTCGAAGGGACAGTTTGTGTTCCTGTCAATTAGGATAAATCTGGCATTTGACCTAATTTCAAATCAGTTGGCGAAATCGGAAAGTCGTTCTACTGAAAAAGAATCTGTCTGAATGATAATTTTAGAAGTTGTCTTATTTCGCAGCCTTGGGTTATCTTTGAAAATCTGCCCCGTCTGCTTTAATTTCCTATTTGAAACATGATATGATTAGTCAATCTTTAAAATTCAATTATTGAATTTTTCGTAAAATCGTAAAACAAGCGTAAAACAATCAAAACTATTCTTATTGTTTTGAAGTTGAAAAAAGATGTATAGGATAAAATATCAGAGGAATCTAAGCAAAAAAGTCCATCTAAATTCGGTTGAAATTTTTAAAAGTCGAATCAGTCGATTCTTATAAATTTGACAGTGGTTCTATTTCGGAAACTCTCGGAATTCCTTTTTTAAAACGAAACATATTCCTTTGTGGCGCTACAGTATAGACTCTTGTCAGTCTAATCTTTTTTACGTTGCTAAAATTCCATTAGAGTAGAATAGAAATCACTTCTCACCGGCTTGCATTTAGAGATTAGGTAACAAGCTTGATTTACATTGTCAGTCTAACCACTAAGGATAATTAAAAATGCTTCTCACAACGAAAACGGTGCCCACAATTTCTCCAAATCTTCAACCAACAAACACCTGTTTGTAGTTTGAATATAAATTGTTGGGAGAATTTTCGCATTTTCGCCGTTCGCGATACAATGAAGTGGAAAGTCTTCGATAAGAGATTTCAACGTTTTTTCCCGATATTTCGTAATTTTTACATTTTACTTCAATCAAGCGTAATGAAGAGGGACTTGAATCAAAGCATCCTCGCTATTATAAAATATGTTCATTTATTTAAACTTCTATCTGGTCGCTCTTTCATTACATTTTAACTGAATGTTAAATGTAAATACCGCTATTCTATTCTGTTTTATTTATTAATAATCCACCATATAGAAGAGTTTCCAACTGTAATCTAACCGGTTATTTGAACATTCAATTATAGTTTTTCCGGTTGATTTATAAAATGTTGAATTAACATATCTATCCGGAAATAATAAGCACACGATTTGAAATTTGATTTTTTCAATTTGTACAAGTTTGAAATTTTAATGTAAACCAGGTCGGGAAATTCGAATTGCTGAATATGTAAAACACAAAAAATGCTGATTAATTGATTCGTTACAAAAGTTAAAATGACAGAATTATGTGTAAAGTTTCTGAAATTTTAATACGAAAAAATTTCGATTTAGATGTCGAAACTCCATCTGGCATTATCACCATTATCTTTTTCTCTTCAATTTTACATAATCCAGTATGTGTCATAACCAATTACGCAATTGAAATGTAATTACGATCGAGGAAGGATTCATAAAAACATTTCATATTGAATATAGAGATAGACACTTGTAATATAGGAAAGATACGCTTTCACCGTGATCAAATACGCAACTATAAAGCCACACCTGTTCGCTAAACTATCCAAAGATGTGTTTTATAATTAGTTGGATCATCATCGACTAGGAGAGAATTTTTACTATTTCGAAAATGATTGAATACGGCTTTTTATCGGGCGATTCACACACCATTAACGTTCAAGAAAACGTGGAAAATCTAATTAATTCGTTACAAGTTTCTATTTTTCTTTTCTACATACTTTCAGCTCCAATAAATTCTTGTTTGTTTTTTTGTTAATAATAAGAGTAGTATTTCAGTTAATTTATTGGTATCATTTTGTTAAAATTCTATACGTATTTTTATAAACAAATTACGGTGTCTGTTGTATAAATATAACAGAAACTGAAGCGTTACAAATTACAATTAAACTTTTTCTCTTCTGTACGAAAATTTTCCTGTTGTGTCGTCTCTTGAAAAAATTGATTTGAAGTATGTTAATTGCTATTATTCATTGCAACGGTATATTTCGTTTAACCTACATTATTAAATTTTACTTTATTATAAATATAAATATGTAAATTATTATATTACTTATTCAATAGTTCAACAATAAACCAAGAAGTCACGTTTAATAAATATCTGTAACATTGATTCGTATTAAGGAGGTGGAATATATTGTAAAATATGTACATAGTTTTGATCGATAAACTGTCAAATTGTGTATCCTCAGAGAGATGAGGATATTCGCATCCTGAACCTTTTCGCTATTTGATTTATAATTTAGATTACTTCCGCTTTTAGTCGACTGTATGTCCAACTTATAGTTTGTACAGTTGTTTGAAAGATTGACCACAATCTATAAAAACCTTCTACATTCTAAAGACGAACTTTCCCGCAATAAATAGTAATTCTTTTAGAAAAATTCGACTTTGAATGAATGTCCTAGAAAAACATCTGTTCATTCATAACTATCACAAATTTATAACATCCAAGAAACACGAAGTATAATCTTTCCAATTCTTGGGTGTTCTAGCTTTCAATCGATTTCAGGCTTTGTAAAAAGGCTAACTTTACGGTTTTAGTGCCAATTTCTGGTATTGCTGTACGGACAATACGCCAGAAATCGGCAATTTGAATAAATTTTACATCTTATTATAATCGTCGTTTAGTTGTAGTAATGTAAACGTGACCCATTCTGGATTGTTGAATTGAATTGATGAATTTCCCAACGCAAGCAATGAAAGAAATCTGTTTTTTTTTTTTGTTCAAATTCTATAAATCATCCCAATATAAAATCGCTATCATTAATCAAAATCATTTCCTCTAAACGCCATCAATATCCCTCTTATACCAATTACAATTTCTAATAAAGCTTTAATCTTTGATTATCCGTCAAGTCTAGGTAGTTTATCAAATTAGTTAGAGAAAAGACAGTTTCATTACCTTAATTGTCGAATTGATTTGTAAGAATGTCGCAATGCCGGCACGTACACGATTTTTAACACCACGCACAGTACCTTTAGCACTACGTATTGTTGTAATAGCACCACCACCATTCAATAAATCCTTATAACCAGCGAACGTTTCATCATCATCGATTATATTTTTCTGTTTACCATCGATTTGTTCGTTATTTATATTCTCATTCAAATGGAATTTGTAAAACATATCCGTTTCGTAATGGAAATTGGCCGATTTTTGTTCAATTTCAACATCGTCGTCTTCATCTCGTTCCGGACGTGTTTGAAATGATTTAATTACAGTTTTATCGTTATCATCATTATTATTAGTATTGTTTAATTTTATGTTACGTATATCCTGTAATAATGTCGGTGGTAGTATACCTTTGGCACTTTTCGAACTTAATGAATCACAACTGATATTACTATCATTATCATCACTATCATTACCGCTACTTGAATTAGCACGTTTATGTTGTATTAATGTTATTGTAATACCAGATGATTTCTTTTTTGGTAATGGCGGTGGTGTACCATCTAGATCACTACATGTACCAGAATCTAAAGTATCACTGGGTGATATTTGACCACTAGACATTACTGTACCGAAATTATTATAAAACAATGATCCCGCATCCATTATTGAATTATTGTTATTATTATTGATATTAATACGTATACATGGTGTGGTTATATCATCACATTTTGGATTAATTCGTATTTTAACAACGTGGCTTTCTGTAGAATCTTCGACTTGATAGTTGAACACGTCGCCAGATGTTGAGGTCGTTGTAGTTGTAGTTAATGATGATGGTAATGATGTTAGTACCGTTGTTGTTGTTGTTGATGATGATGATGTTGTAGATGGTGCAATGCGACGGGTTTTTTTCGGAGGTAACGGTGGCGGCACTATACGAATCTCTTCCATTTTTCACGAAAATTACCTGAAAATTTTCAAACATTTTAAAAACTTAAATGAACTGAAACGAGTGTACAACTTTCTAAAATTGAAAATCTCCAATCAACCTTGATTGAGTTTGTGATCGGAAATTGTAGAAAATTTTTGGTTTAAATTCGGTTTTTATCCAATATAGAACCACATTCACTAAATATAACCGGTTTCTCTCACTTGATTATTACAATTTGTTTTCAGGAAAAGAAAACGTTAATTATTTGGAAAATAAACAACATTTACGTGTTATTAATCGGTTTATTTAATAAAATGCGCACAGGTGAATGGCATTTTAAGTTTAAATAATATGAAATAACACGAGTCCTACATTTGAACAAGTTGACGTCTTTCGTTCGGTTGGTGACGTCGAAAAATGAAATCTCTATTTAGATCATCCGTATTGTCGACCACTCACCATCAAATTTCGCCGTAAAACAACAAATTTGATGGTGAGTGTGTCGATCCATCATCTCATGTGGCCATTTTTACGGATATTGAACGCTTAATATGCCGGAAAGGGGGAAAACAGTTTATTTCACATATCTATAATATTCCTAGTTTGGATACGTATCATTTAATTTCAATGATAAACCGGAGAATTGCTTTCATTTTTTTTGGGTTTTACTTCAATCCATCAGTAATTACCGCCAATTAATTAGATTTTACTTTATTGTTGTAAATATAATTCTATAAATCACGAAAGGGAAACTGTACATACAATTACTTTAATTTACATTTAATTCGAATGTTACCAACATTCACTCAGTTAAACTTACAATAATCGTTGAAATTTCAATTAATCTTCATATTATTCCTCCAAAACAACAAAATATCTCAAAAATAAACTGCACATCTGTTTATTTTAATTAGACACTTTTATCGTTTCTTAGATAATTCCAGTTGATTTAATACTATACGTATATTGTTACTAATTTTTAATAATTTTTCAATTAACGGAACACTAGAGTTATAACTGTGAAACACGACGGCCAGTCGAAGACTATACACGATTACTGCTGTTGTAAAGCTGGCAGGCTGGCTAAGATATTTGTGCTACTTGTGCGATCATTGCAGTCTCCAACAAGAATATTTCTGGATGTTTTCCTTTGAAATTATGTTAATATTAATGACGAAATCTCGATTTTCTCCTATTTTGATTAATTATCGGTTTTTATAAATTGTAATAGGCAATAATGTTTGTTGAGTTTTCGAAATATTGGAAAGCTAATGTTTGGTGAAAGCTGTTTGTTTTGACGGATTAAGGGCCACTTGGAGACAAATTCGTATTTTTCAGGAATTGAAAACTGATAAATGCATTCTTTTATTGATTATTGTATTGAGGCGAAACAAACAGGACGTAGGATGTGGTAAACAATAATAAAATATTCTTATTTTGAATAAAATAGAATTTCCGATAAACAATTTTTTTTATATTTTAAAGAAAACCAACTAAATGTTTGGTGATTTAGCTATGAAAACCAAATGTATTGAACAATGTTTATCAAAAAATAGCCTGAAGCACGTTTATTTTGCGCTTTCCTTTTTCCATTTCCTTAATTATTGTTTAAATAAACAATCAGAATTCTAATAGGTAAAAAATTAATAGCAATTAGAGAATTTCTCTGGGAATGTAGCCGAAACTGATACCGTGTATATTTTTTTAGTAAATTAACAATTTACCTTGACTAATAATCAAATACTACCGTCACTTTATTATAAATAATTTATCGAACAATAAAAACGAGTGAAATTAATAATAAATATTATGCAAAAACGTGATCGCAGTAATGCGTTTTTTATGTATTTCTATTATTTTTTCTAACTAAAAATAAAAATTCTACAATTACAAATATCGTTAGTCGATTGTGAAACGATTTTAGTGGACTTTCACTATAATAATCATCGATAATTCTAGATTTTTGTCGATTATTTCCATATTTTCTGTACATTTTAATAAGAGAATTCGATCAATAAGGTGACTTTTCTTGTCACGTGTAAAATTTCTGTTACAGTTATTGTTCTCGATAGTTTCTCTATTAAAATATTCAAACATTCTCATTATTATTATGATTATTAATGTTGAATTTCGTTAAAATTATTAATTAAAATCACCTGTTTCGTTATTATCTAATTATCTGTTATAGAGGATCGGTTGGTTTTTCTTTTTTTAGAAACTCGCATTCTGAAAGTTTCCAAATATTTTTCAATCCAATCAAATTTCTCAACTCATTATAATGATTCGAATTAATAATAAACAAGTGTCGATCAACAAATCACCCCTATTATTAGTCCCGATCAACAATTCATGAAATCAAATTTTCCAAATCATTCCAATGATTTTGATTAATAATAAACAACTGTCGTTTAACAAATCATCCCCTATTATTAGTCCCGATCAACAATTCATGAATGTTTTATTAAATATGCAGATTTAGCAACAGATCCACGTATGAGGCATGTTTTACGATTTTTGAGGCAGTTCACCTTGCTGTCAAGGTGGCCTTACGCCTGCGGCGGTTAGCCGGGCCAATTCGTTTCTCTGTTGTTGTTATTGCTGGTATGTTGCGGTTGTTGGGTCGCTTTCAAACATACTTCAACTTGAACGAATCATGGATATAAAAGCGTCCTTGTATTATCGAATGAAAATTTGCAAAATTTCTTCATTCTCCGCACTGTTTGGCAAACATTTTTAATGCTCCACAGGTTTCCAACAACAATTAATTTCGATCCGCTTCAATGATTCTGTTGAAGGAATTTAAAAAGGATGAATTGTCATGAAGATAGAGGATGATTTTAATTATTTTGTTATTTGTTTGTATTTTACATTTAGATATTTATAAAATAGACAATTGGGTAATTGTAAATTGATTTGTCAACATTAATATTGCTCTAATTACAACAATTAACAAAATAACTACAGCATAGAATCTTGCACTGTTTCTTCAACTGTACAGTTGTCTTCCTCCAATTACGACAAAAAACGTATAGAAAACATCAACAGCCGTAATAATGATGATAATAATAGCGATACTCTATAAACTTAATCTTGAAACAACCTGAAACAATAATAACTCGTTAATTTTTAAATTTACTGATAAGTAAATCTTACAGTAAACGGAATAACAGTAGAATATAACAGATGGCTTAGAACTACTGTCTCTTTACCTTTTAGTTCACAATGAAAGTGTTTAAACCATTAGAAAAACCGTCTATAAATAATGTTGGAATTTAATTGGGAAAAACTTGACGTATTTTCAATCTGTTGCATTTTGAAAACATGCTCTTACGAAAAAAAAAACATATCTTTGATCAAATTAACGGTAACATTGTTGTATTTCTCTAGAATGTTCAATTTTATTAGAGTTCATGTTTTGAGTTTATTTTCATGGATGAAAAACGGATAGTAGAACAGAAGTTGCGATTTTTTCCCTTCCGAATAGGGTCGTTATACTTGGCTGTTTTTTTACACAGATATCTTTACGAATTGCTGAAATAATACAGATCCTTACGAATTGTTGAAATAATACAGAACAAAAACTACCACCCACCAGTTTCAGTGGCTCGGTTTTCTATTCTTTAAACGATTCAATTTTTTGTACAAATAAATGATTTTATATTCTTACAATTAGTGATTTTCCAGGCCAAGCTATAATAAAATATTCAAATATAGAGTTTGAATCGATTTTCTTGTCATTAAAACGGATAAATCGACGTAAAGTCCGTCTTTTTCTGTTTGGTCAACTCATATTCCGGCTCATAATCCAATATCGGGACTTTAAAGTCACGTTCAGTAATCCAGAACGAATGGAAATAATTTTAGCGTCTTTTAAAATTCAACGAGTGTAGAATGAGTAAGGGAAAAATCGAATTTTGTGTTTTTATCGACTAGAGATACTAATAAATTTCGTTTACGCTACAAAAAATAATTGAATATTGTCTCTGAGAACGACAGCTGTTTCGTTAACAATTCTCCAATGTTTTTCTTTTTTTAAGTTTAGATTTTGTGCAAATTCAATACTTTTCGGGGCCTAATACAGTTGTTTCGTTATCAATTCTGCAAAGTTATTCTTTTTTAATCTTCGGGAGGCTTCGAATGAGTGTGACTTGAATACTTTCTTGATTATTAATTATTGTAAAGCCGGATCTGTGTTGAAGTGAAATTTTCAGCAAGATACTTAACTCTCTAGGGAATTTCGACCGAATATTGCATTTTTCAAAATTTCCCACGATTAATTAACCGTTTAACAATACAAAGAGACAACAATAATAGCAAGAAGTAAAATTGGAGTAGATTTTAATGAGATCTCACGAAAATGAAGAAAGTATCATAATCAGCATCACAATAGCATAAAGTCTAATTATTTACGACTGCAGAACAAGGTAACAAAAAAAAAAACCTATTATACTAACCTAATTAGGATCGGCTTTTTCTGTATAATCTTAATTACGTGCACGTTTTTGATTAGGCTGTCTCCTTTGCTTGTTTCCGTGACAAAAACCATACCTTCATCGGCTCAGATTTACCTTTCATTACAACCGGTCCACGGTACTCAAAATGGAATTGTTCATCGTAATTATCTTCTTTGCATAAAAATCTAGAACATTGAAAAAATCCAATTTTCAATAAGGAAACCTTCTAATTAAAATCCAATTTATCAGTAATATACACGCTTATAAATACAGGTTTTTCCTATTAGTTTATCACAAAACTATCATGGAATATTTCCTAAAATGTTATTTTGAACAATTAGAAAATTTACCGAGAAATTCGTTGCACGACCGCCGTAAACGGCGGTCTATCGTCGAGTATATTAGTACGTTAATTGAGGGCTGTCGACAAGGTATGTTAGCGTAGAAATTGCGGAAATTTCCGACATTAAACTTATAATTTAACAGGTGAAAATTGTGATATACAGAAAACCGTACGGGAAGCGATAATTTCGATAGTTCGCTACCACGAATCGAATCTCGATAAAAATGGTTCTGTTTGTAAAATGGGTAAATACCACAATATTCTATATATCGCCCTAAAATTATGTTTCGATTATCAATTAAACGATACATCAACTGTGATTGTATTGTTAGAGAATATTTATTTGTGTGAGAAGACTTTTGAACGTCTATTAATTGGTGCGATTTTTGGTAATAAAGCGCCGCATTTTATCAGCGGTTGGAAGAGTGATTTTTACGATCAAGAGGAGAATTTCCGTGCTATGGTTTATTTTATCGATCACGCCACTAATGGTAATTTAGAATTCAATCAAATACGTTTTATTGATACACCAATTGAATGTTGTGGTAATGCAACACCGTTAAAGATAATCGTCCAATTAGGTCTGCCAGATAAATTGCATATTATGCTAAGATATGGCGCTTTAATCGATGATCCATTCGAGAATATCAATTTAATTGAATATCTATTGGAACATTTATCGGAATTCTTCCATTGTTACCCGTATAATATCGTTGCTTGTTTACAGTTAATTCTACGTGTTGTACCTAGAATTACTATCGATCGGGACGATTATTGTTGCATTAAAGATAAAATTCTCCATAATTATTTCGATTTAATCAACGATTGTATTCTACCATTAAATCGTTGTGGTATTGAAGTGCCAGAATTGAAACATTTAGCCCGTTGCCAAATCCGCCAACAATTATGGACGAATTATCAACTACCAAACGGTATAAATTCGTTACCAATACCGGTTAAATTACGACGTTATATCGATATTATGGAAGATTAAAATGACTTACTTATAAGCCTCTTCGGATACATTAATTCGGCCTTTTTCACCTGTTGTCTCCGTTCGGCTAGTTAAATTAACGGTATTACCAAATAGGCAATAACGCGGCATACGATGACCGATAACGCCGGTCACCACCTCGCCCGAATGGATACCAATCGTGATCCTCTAAAATTGGAATATCTATCAATTCTGTTATAATTTAATCGATATTTTGATAGTACCACTGGTTTCCCGTCGATTATTACCGATTTTCCTAGATCCATCATATCTAGTGCTAATTTAGCGATGTTTTTAGCGTGAGTAGTGCACGGTTCTGGTAGACCACTAACCGCCATATATTTATCACCGACAGTTTCTACCTGAAATTTAACAAAACCGGAATGATTGTAAAAATTTAATAAAGTCTTACCTTGTAAATATTCGGATTCTTTTTCGGATCAGTCAAAACATCAAAATTCGTGTACAATTCATTCAACAAATTCACAGTCTTCATTGCACCTTTCGAAGAGGTATTAGCAGCACAATATTCAGCAAAACCCACAATACCAGAGAAGAGTAAAGTAACACAATCGTAACGTTTTGCTGGTATTGGTCGTTTATGTCTCAATTCATTTGCCACACTAATCGGCAATACCGAATACAATAATTGATCGGTTTTCTTTTTCTCGCGATCTAATTCACGATAAGTTTGCTGTAATTTATCGGTTAGCATTTCCAAATTCCTTGTCAATTTATAATCGGCCTCGAATTGTTCTGACATTAAAACCAGATCTCTTGTAGCATCGTGTAATGGTATATCGCTAATATATAGACCACGTCTGAAATTATGTCTTATTATTTTTGTGAAATTGTAATTGTGGATAATTACCTGGTTAAGTCGTCTAAATTCATAACGCTAGGATAGCACAAGAAGATAACCAGGTCGGTTTCAGGGACGTAAAGCATTTGACCTTTTAAACGTAGATAACGATATTCTGGCGGTGCATTGACTTGCATCACACCAGGTCGTGTTTTAAGGACATAGATTGTATTAATATGGGATAATATATTTTCGAATGTTAATTCCAAATGTGGGCGTACCTTTAATAAACACATATATAGTATGATATTTACTAACAAGTTTTTTTTGTAGAAAAATATTCAACTTTCAAATTTACATAAATTCAATTCTAAATGATCTAAAGTTAAATAAATTTCTAAGATTTATCATTTTCTAACAAACAAATCGAAGAACTGTTATTTCAACTAGCAGACTTTATGGGAATTTTCCTGTTGATATTTGAGAGTTTTTTCAATAATCTAGCCGGAGGAATCTTCTAAAAATTTTAAATAATTAATTTTGAGATTTTTTAATTGACATGAGATCATCGGCAGATGATTTTTGAATGTATAATAGCAATGACGACACCTTTTAATGTGTTTATTTCTCTTTGTTTCGACACTACGTGTGCCCAATAAATCTTGAATTCAACTCTTATTTTAAGGATATTTACAGGAATCCCTAGAGATTAGTTTAGCAAAATTTGGAACTCGCAGCTCATTCCAAAGTTGATCAAAAACGCTAGTAGTATTGCGATTTTTAAAAAAGCAATACGCAAGATGATTGAGAATTACTCGAGGTTAATTTCAACGTAAAACTCTTCATTTCTTTCCATTTAATTCAGGAATAGATCGACATTTTTTTCAAGAATGCAATGAAAAGAAAAAAAACGAAAAAAAACTAATGTTGAATCATTTAACGTGTTCATTTTCGAAAATCACGATATTCTCTAAAAGGAACATTTTTTAACCAACTTACAAACGAGTTACCAGACTCCAATTCTGTTAAAACGTTCTTCTGGGATTCCCCTATAAGTCCTTAGAATATTTTTATAGAAGTGGTTGTCATCAAAACTTCTAATCCCCACTGAACAACGCAGCATAGAGAGTAATGATTTGTCGGTTATTTATATAAAAATTTGACTCATTTTTACAAAAACTTGAAGGACATCTAAGCAGTCTTTAGAAGATGAAAATGCCCTTTTAGGGTACTTGGAAACGGGTTAAATTGACATCAATTGTTGAAATATTATTTCAACTTAATATAGACAGAAAAATGATTACTCTCTATAGATACGTTAGACACCCTGTTTTAACGAACTCGTAACCAACCAGAAGACCTGCACAGGCCTTTTACAAAAGCACATTTTCAATCACAACGTACTCACGACTAAATTTTTATCGACTGCAAACAATCAATATTGAATTAAAACGAATTTTAAAAAGAAAACTCAATGATTACATGGAACTACTTTCCGTAATATAACCCGAGATATTTTCCATTAATTGTCAAGTTTGGAAAGTTAATTGTAGTACTGGCTATAAATATATCAAAAGCACCTTTTATTCCCCAGTTGACGATCACAAAAATAAAGTTTTTTAATCGCTCTTTTTGAGGGAAGAACTTTTATCGTCCAGTGCATTAAAAGGGACATGTAAAAGTTGGAGAATTCGTATAACAAATCATAGTCGCGAAGATTTGTCAGATTACTTTCTGTTACTGACAGTTCTCAGAACTTTTACAAATGTTTACGTCAATATTTCCCGAAAATTTATATAAAAAAGTATGTTTAACATGGGAATAAAGTCACTAATCCCTTGGGTTATGATGAACTTTACTTTGGGATTGAATAATGTGATTCTTTGTTATACAATAATGGGCAATTCATCTGGGACAAATTTGCTTTGTTCTGTTTCAATATGACTTATTTGATGTGGAATTACAATTGTTTGAAAATTGTTGGAAAATTCGGGTGAATTAAGTAAATTTTATCGCCATTCACGGATTTCACATGTTCCCACTTTTCTCGTTTATATTGGAATCGATTGATCAATTTAGGTGAAATTCTCGAGACGGATATAGATTTTCACTTTCTGGAAAAAGTGAAAATGTATCTTACTGGAACTGGTGATTATTGGAAAAGCGGAAAACGTGTATCTTCTATTAGTAGCACTAGAATTTATTTTTAAGATCAGGATTGTAACTAATCAAATTATTGTTCAGTGAATTGATTCACTTTCATCTACTAATTAATCAATTTGTGTGCGTGCTTGTTCATTTTTATTTAGACTTTTACCTTTCATTTACCAAACGTGTTATTATGATTATTAATGGAATTTTCTAGAGGTTTAATTTGTTTACCGAAAATCTCCAATTTTTTTGTTGTTGATAATTACCGTGTCTAGGATATCGGTAACTTTACAATCGGATGATGTCACCTTTGGTATGACCCTGGCCACACTCGAACCAGTTCGAATAATTTGCAAATTTCTATCAAACATAATGTGGAATGGAAATACCCGACAAAAGGTTGTTGCATTCAATTTCGGTTCTAAAAGAGAAAGCTTTTTAATTGTTTGAGACAGATTAAAGAACTCATAAATTCACCTGATGACAACGTCTCAATTTCATTGATTTCCGCATGCTGTACCCGGCCCGGTCCTAAGGTTTCAGTTATCAAAAATTGAACATGATCGCATTCTTCTTTCGTCCGTAGAACTTGCACCGTCACTTCCGTACCATGAAGGCGGCTCGCTACCGTCTAATTAAACGCTTTCTTTAAATTTTGTTATTTAAAAATTCGAATTTAATTTACTTTCACAATTCCAATGACAATATGCTCGAGTCCAGGCCTGTCGGAGTAATAATGCAAGATTAATGCCCCATCTTCCGGACGGACTGTACAACGGAACGATGGTGCCTTCATACCGGGATACAAAGTACCCAAATGGTCGTGTAGAGCGTCAAGATTCTAAAATTAATAACTGAAAATTCCATAAAATTCGATATTTGTGACTAACTTGAAGGAAATCGCGCGGTGTTGCCCCTAAACATTGTAAAATTTTATCATAACCGGAATCTTGACAAAATTCGAAAAACATCTTCCCAAACAACTCCAATATAGCATCAGCTGGTATTTCTATGCCAATAAATCAAGAGATTCAAAATAAATTACGAGATTTAAACGTATTTGTTTACTTAGGACATCAACAGCAGCTCCAATTAAATTGTAAGTGATCTCATCTTCGTAGATTTGCCGGACTAGAAACTGACCTTCCATCTGAACATCGGCATTTTTTCTACAATTAAACAATTAGAATTTTAAATGAATAAAACATGAATCATAATTTGTATACTTGACAAGTTCCCAAGTTTCTTCGCCAAAAGTTTTCACAACTAAAAGCTCTAAGGCGTAATTCACAAAGCCGTACTGTAATAAAATGGAATTAATTTCGACATTTGCACAATAATGCAAATTTTACCATTTTCTCTATTTGTTTTGTTGTTGAAACAGGAAAAAAATAAAGTCGGCACTTTTAATTTAGTTGCACGAGAGCGCAACAACTACTGAAAATTCAACTTGTAGCACCACGAAAGCTCCTGAAAGCGATCGATTCTACTGAAAGCGCTTGCGTTGATTGGTTTGTGTTTGAAACCGTTAGATGGCGGTATTAATTATTTTTTATAATAAAATATTATCGTTTATAGGTGAAACTTTTACGATTCTAACAGAAATCAAATTTATTTACAATAAAAGAAGTTCTAATGAAGTTACCAAGCGATATTGTGTTGTTATTGCCTACAATATCGACGTTATCAATTCAATATGACGTTATCTGTTTCGTTCAATTCCAGTCGAATTATTCCATTCAATAACTGTTAGAATATCGGCGATAGGATGTTTTAATTCGACTTTCGTTTAGGGGCGATATTTATTCGATTATTCCAAATTGCTGTTATTGGTTTTTGGTAAATTTAAATCTTGTAAATATTGTTGTATTTCCATGTAAAATTAACACGGGTGAATATGGAAATTTTCAACGAATTACGCTTATAGAATTGCAATACGTCTGCAAATTGGAAATTTTCAATTTTATAGTTTTTCTATAGCGAGGAATCTAGTTTTTTCTCTACCCTCATCGTCTACGTGACTCCACTGATTTATTTTAATTGTTCTCAACGGATATGTGGAGTTTTATTGTAATAAATATATGAATATTGGGGATTTTGTTTAAAAAATGCAAATTGGAAATAGACGGTAGTCAAAGGAAAATTTATAAATTTTCTACCGCTACAAGAGTGGTTCGATAAATCTACTTGATAGAATTGATCGAATATATTTTCATATTCTTTTTATATCGATGAAATTCAGTTTTCTTCTACTATCACTATAATACAACACTTGATCCACATATCTTTATCGAAATATAAAAAATTTATTGTGTAGCTTTTCAGCTTTTATCGGGGAGTTTCAAATAAAAAATCCCCAATACAAGCGACCCGAAAAAGGGGTAATAACAAGATGTTTGGCTTTGATATTGTTGATTTTGTGTTCGTTTCCGAATTTTCTCGTTGAGTTTAATAAAGTGCATAGCATCCGTTTCAATATCGAATCGTTTAAAATGACAAACACGTAAACGCATACCTACATTGGATCTTATCTGAAATTATTTCAGTAACTAACGCTAGCTGTCATGTTTCAATATTCAACATTGTTAAATATTTGCTAATATCTTGTATGGGTTAATATTAGTCGAGTCTTGAAGCGAATAATGTTGGTAAATTAATAACTCTATCTCAGCACGTAAATATAACATTAAAAGCCAATTTCGACATAATAAATTTACTATTATTACCGGTGTAAAAGATGAGACTAATTAGCGAAATTAGGCTAGCGATAATGAGATAATTAATAAAAATGTTTAATGGCGTTTTGGCTCGATGATAGTAATTTTATATCCCGACAAACAATATAACGCATTCACTATGATAATAAGATCTGAACTAGTAATTATCTCTAGTCGTCGATTTAATTGGACCATCTCCAAGCCGAAAGCTCAATTTAATCTTTAGAGAATCGTACCCTATTGCAAAAACAATCAATTAAATTGGACAGTTTCTATCATCCTATATTTACACATAAAATAAAATTTATACTCTGTATTTTAATTTAATTCCATTACGTGACTATACTTTTGTAAAACATACAATTCTGTAAGTGTAGCACGTTCATGAAAGTCAATATTATAGAATATACAACAAATAGGAAGAGACTTTCAATTAACCTCACCGGATACATTTAGTAAGATTGCAGTGTTGGGCGCAATTGAAAACGAAAATTTCATTCAATTCGATTGTTGAAATTAATTTATCAATCATCCAACAGTATCGGAGATGCCGCCATTCTCAATCTAAATATTGATTCTCCGACGAATTGAAGAATAAAAACACTTCAATATTTCAGTTTAAAATTAGTAAAATTTTAATGTCAACAATTTATTCGTAATTGTTGTTGTTTATTATTTCAATAAATTATCGAAAAGTTTACTTAACAAAACAAATTAACAAAACTAACAATAAGTTATTCAAATGTCACACAAGTTATTAACAAAAATTATTTGTTCGAAAGTTGTGCAATATTTAGTGGAAATTATCAAGTTTCAAAATAATTTCGAGTCGACTTTTTAAAAAGCCCCATAAAAGCTTAATAGAGGTAATAAAATTATTGAGACTTCTAAATTAGAGGAACTTGCGAAATGGTGGATGCGCCCGGCGATTTTTCTCCTTTTTTACCAGTTTAAACATCAAATAATTAGATGATTAGATCATAATTAGATGGTAACATAAATATTGCGCTAGTTATAAACTGAATATCGTTTCATTTGTAACGATATATTTTGATGTGTTTACAATTCTAGGGGGTGAAATGTCGGAGTCTAGTGGAAATTTTTAACCCCCACCGAGTTTTGTACAATACAAAGAAATTTGAACGTTTCTCTACTATTTACCCGGAATATAAACAGTCTACTTATGTTAATTCCAACAATGTGTCAGCAAATATTGTTGGTTTTTTTCGCTCGAATTTACTATTATTCCATCGATTTTGAGCTGGATAGACGAGAATCTGTAACAAAATTAACGTTTTTGAAACAATCCACTCTCGAGTCTTGTCTCAAACAGCCAATTTGTCTAATGTAAGCACTTTAATCGTCCGTTTTATGTAACGAATTGTTAGTTGTGAGCGACAATAGAACAACTATCCAATTTAGAATTTTGAATGATTCCGGTTTAAAGCAGATACACGAGTTTTACATTAATGAATCAGCTACCGGAAATTCGCCCAATACCGACAATTTTGTGGATTTTTCAGGTCAAACTCGTTGTAAACTGCCACTTAAAAGTCAATCTTGTTTTGAAGCTCTCAACACAATTCCGCTATAATTTAAAATTATTGTCATCTAAGTAGATGTGTGCACTTTCGCTGGATTGAACTTTTTGCTGTCATAATCATAACCGTTCATTGTCAGTGAGTATGGAGTACTGGGTAAATTTCGAACAGTAAACTCGACTATAATTTTATTTAATCCAATAGCAAGAAGCATGAACCATAAAGGGGGCATTACGGTAAAAATGTTTGTCAAATTTCGTTATAAATTGTTTTAAACTCCATTTTATAGTGATGATTTCTAGATTAACCCGTTCCCGGTGGGAATTTTAGTTTTATAACAGTTTCACTCTAAATTTGAACGAATTTTGTAAATTTTCAGCTTGATAATTTTGAGATAATTAGAAGTATCGAATTTTCGATTTACTTATCGAAACTGCGCGAATCCCTCACTGTTTGGCTGGAAATGTAAAAATGGTGGATGCGCCGGGAAATTTGCAAGATTTTTAGTCTCGCACAATATTATTTATTGATCGGCAATAATTATGTAATAGAAATTAATGTTTGCCCTTAAGTTGTTTCTAGTTTGTCTTTGATTCAATTTATCAAACTTTGTATTCCATTAGACTCACGAGATGCTAGTTGTTAAACTAATTTACTTGTAGATAAACTAAACAAACTGTACACTAACATATGTACGTATAATTGCGAATAATTGGTGTAATTGTTACAGGTTGAATTATTGATTTCTGGACGTTTATTCATCTCGTTTCTATAATATACAGCGAATAGATAAAACTGAGGAGGATCCCAATGGGTAGAATGTAGAAACGAAAAAAACGCATTCTTCAGGATTACGGATCAGGTTGAAAGTTTTTCTGTTATTTTAAACTTTCCTTGCTTTTTCTCCCTGTATCGCCCCCTAAAACTCGTACATGTTGGTATGTTTCCATTTCTGAATGTATTTGGTATTTGTAAGGCTTTAATTTAGCCGATTTTGAACACAAAAAAAACAATTTGTTTTCAGTAAAACTTCTAAAATGGATTATTTAGATTGAACTAATAAATGGAATAAATTGGTGATTGTTGAAAAAACTTGAAATTCAATACAACTGGAAAATTTTAACGTCACACCTACTCGAACTTATTGTTTATTAATTGTATTGTTTGTGTTTAGTTTTGAACAAATCAGTGTCTAAAATTAAATTTCTATATTTCGTGTTGAAGCAATTTTCTTTGAAGATTATTGTTTGATCAAAGGCAGCTTAATTATTCGAATTTAAAATAATAACGGCTACTTTCGTTTATGTGAAATTTAATGGAAATTGCTTCCAGCCGAGCATTATCACAATTTGTACAAACTTATACTCGGTTGCCATTAATTTCATGTGCGAATTCGTGCAAAAGAAACAGCCCGAAAACTAGCAAATTTGCAGTTCTTTCTACCGATAATATATCGCTTGACCCAACTATTTCGGCCGTATCTGAATTCCAACGGTTGGATAAATAGAAAAATTCCAAATTCGAGTTTAGGGATTCGTTAATAACACGCCAAATTGTTAAAAAATACCATCGTTATTGTAATTAAATCAATCTCAAATAATCACACCATCGTTGTTGTGTTTACATCTTCGCTTATGAGCGTATGTAGGTTTATATTAGGGATAAATGCGCTGGCGTCGAAGAAGACAACGGAACCGTAGTGTATGTGCATGTGTGCGTGTGTGTGCCAGGACGGCGACGACGGCGACGGCAGCGGCGTCGGTAGTAGTGGTGGCAGAAACGATTATACGCCGCCTTCAGTTGGTGAAACGTTGCGATGCCAGTTAGAATACACCCCTTCAACTGATAATAACAATAATAATAATAGCAATACTAAGAATAGTAGTAGTTCTAATAGGGAAATTTAGACCGCCCGCGTCCTCTCCTATTGAGTTTTCTTCTTGTTTTTGTTTACATTATACGACCACGTGACTTTTAATACGATTATTATTTTACAATTAATCCGATAATCATCCGCATGTGCTGTTTCAGTCGATAAACAACCAATCAATGAGCTTATAAAGTAAGAATTTAACAAAAAATTATCCAATTAATCCGATATTTATCTTTTATTTACCTTCAATATCGATACGATTCAATAAGAAATGTAAACAGATTCTGAGACGTAAACGATTCTCTCACTCAACACTCACTTTCGTTTCGACTCAAGTGGACGAATAAAAAAAAAACGAAGAGCAATTAAAGAAATAATAAATGGCCGCTTGTCCATTCCGCCGTACATCGACCAATAATGTACCGAATGGTGCCCTTAAAAGATCATTCACCACCCGACAATCATCGATACAAGTGGCAAATGAACAAGACCAAGACGATGATGATAACACGCTGAATTTGAAGCATCTGAATGGGGCTATTTTGATTTTGACCGCACCACCGGTAAGTTCCATCAAAAATTCTAAAAAATAGTTGTAAGGAAATTGTATTGGAGTTTTGTATCGGATAGAAATCTTGTTGTTCAATCAAAATTCCAACAAATTCCTCTATTATTTACTTTTATTATCATCAGAATGCAACACAAAACCGATTCTAGTTCGATACTACAACTATCCACAATCTTCTAGCGATTTTTTATTTGTTTTATCCCATATGGAATACGTGGAATCAATCTAGGCGTTTTGAGGGATGGAAATTGTTATTTTCTTTCGCTCTATTGTGTTTGTATACGATTTTTTTACCCCTGTTTTGTTTACCTGGTGTTCCAAATTCAAGTTGAATGTGAACAACTAAATGGGTTTATGTTTCATTAGGATTTATCTAATGTAACATTTCTTGGGGCACAGACAAGGTTAATTAAATCATTAAAATTGCAAGGTAGAAAAAACGGAATTTGTGGGGTTTTATTAACGGTTCGAAACAGTGGTTGATGCGGCTACAATCGACTGTCATAATTGCACATTATCAGTGTCGAAATTGCTATAGCTTCACGAATTGTTCAACTATTTGTACAATTTCGGCCATTCTCTATTATAATACAATTTAAATATTTAGTCTATGTTGAAATTTTTTTAATAATAACACAACTGGATCAATATCTGGGCCGTTATGTCTGGGAAATTTTTGTTGCTTCATCGTATAAAACAATAAACTAGAATTGTTATAAAACCGAGTCTATCGCCTCCGTTTATTAAAATTTACAGAACGATTCTCTATTCAACAATTAATCGGTTGAGGACGTGATTTTATAATAAAACTCAACTGTTTGCCGCACAAAATTCTACAAGGATTACGTCTTTGTTGCTTTGTCTTTCAAATAATCACCCTGAAACGTGTACCGATAGAATATTGCCAGTTGAGTTAGCATTTCATCTGGTTTCATACAAGTGAATTAATCGCGTTATGAGTTGTTTCATCTACTAGATGAGCATTTAAGGGTTACATTCTCGTGCGTCTTAGTTTAGTTTATAATACGATCTACGTTGCTGTTTCTTGATTAAATGCGATTTATTTTTCAATTAATACGCCCTGTATTTAACAATTTTCGGTAAATCATTGTAGGTTTCGTGTTGATAAAAAGACGGGCGTGGCAGGAGATTCGAACGAAAAACGCCACTTTAATATTAATCAAGAATTATTTTAATTCTAGTCGATGAAACCACATTATTTGAATTGTAAAACACCAAATGTGGAGAGGAAAATTGTAATAATATGGGAAATTTATTGTGGAATTCTGCAAATTTCAATTGTATTATCAATTACCCGGAACGGACGTGATTATGTTCAAAAATTCAGGTGGATATTCTCCTGGCGCATCCACCATTTCACAACTTTTAAAATTTCAATTAATCTTCATTAGAAAAAAGAACGGAAATAATTTTATACCACCGATTTTCTGTTATCATTACACTCTTGGTGGTTTTCACTCTGTTTTTTTTTTTGTTGATGAAAATTTCCAACCTATTTAGAGTTTACCAATGGATGTTTTTTAAAAGGGTCGGTACAAACAAATATCGTAAAAATATAAAAAGTTTTCCTCGATATTCCATAATATTGTTGCAACATTTCCTGAAAATAGCGAATGTAACAGTTTTCATTAATAATCAAAGGCAGATTTATTCTGTTATTTTATTAATGAATGGAAAAATCTGTAAAATTATGGAAATATTTGCATTCTCGAGCTTTCCTTCTTGTTTTATTAATTCGTCATAAAATCGATTTATTCTAATTTATTTTACTTTAAGTAATCTTCATCGATTTTTATATTTCACTGGTGACATGAATAAACATAAAATATTCGACGATGTGTAATGCACACCAATTGCACCATAGAACTTGACCTAAAAGAAGAATTGCGCCTCTTATCGGAGTGCTTCAGGTCAATTTAATCATCGACTGATTTAAAAGCCCTAACGATAGACCACCTGTGGTCGGAATCGACTCGTTTACAAATCCACAAATTGGGCAGATTTCAGTTACAATTTTTTATAAAAGACTCTAGCGCCACATACAAGTAGGGTCATTAATTCAAAGTTGAACTTTGATGAAATTCTAAACAGAACTTTAAGTAATTCTTAATAGATAACTCAACAATAGAGTCAAGTTTCTTAGTTTTTGTAGAATTCCAACTTTGGCGCAGTTCTATGTGGAGCACAAAACGGAAACTTGTACAATTTCAATTATTTTTAAAGTTTTAGGTGGTTCAATTGAAACAGAGCGATCTTATTCTCGTTAAGCGTACTCTCCGAATTCGCTAAGTGTTTCTTAATTATCGACTGTAATCGTAGAAATTTGAACATCAAATGCGATTCGGTAGTCTTTATTGCAATTTATGAGAAATTCTCGTTTATTATCTCTCTTGTTTTAAAATGCAATCTCTAAATATAGCTGCATCTTCTATAGACTGTTGGTTTTGTTCTCATACATTTACCACCGACTAGCATCTTCAGTTGACAGCTCTTAAGATGGATAGCTTTACGTTTATCACATATTAAATCAACTGTCTATACAGTGGCGCGTTGAATATGATCGAAAAGATTTCGATATCATAGTCAATTATTTTAATTAAACATGGAACAGGGCCATTTATCAGTTGTTTAAATCGACGTTAAAAAATTTCGGACCCTATCGAATTGTAGGCGAATTTCCAAATGTTCTCAACGTATAAAGAAAAAGAGGCGAGAGTGTCAAACACGCTAGTTGAATTTTAAACGTTTCTCTTCAAATAACGTCAAATAAATATTGATCGACTTTGTTGTTAGTCATTCTCAACTGAATAACATCAACAGGAAATAACATCTTTGTATTAAAGGACGAAAAAGGCTTATATAGACAGGTATCGTATGAAGATTTTAATTAATGATGTATTCCAAACGTTGTATTCGAACCGCTCTATAAACACGCGAATTGAAAAGTATCCATCCATGCGATAACCAACGTAGATTTAATACAAAACAGACTGAAATATCCGATATGAAATGTTTTTTTTTTGATTTGCTGTTAATGACGCGAAAATCGGCTAATTTAATTAAATGAAATTCGATATTGAATATCTGTCATATTCAATCAATCAAATACAATAATAGCTGATATTTCTTGACGCGAAAAACCTCGATTGCACTCCAAAGATTGCCGAATTAATTTGAAACAGTATCAAGTTTCGCACAAGTACGGATTAGAAATTCGAAAAGAACGTTGTACGAATTATTAATTTTGCTTTTAATAGTCGGGGGAGCAACCGATCTCCTTCTGGAATAATAAAACGGAAACCAACATAGAGAACAAAAATACTATCTGCGGCTTTAAAGCTTAATCCACCACCATCACTACCGGCAACTTCTTGGAAAACTTGGAAAATTATAAATAACTCAACGGAGACAACTTTCAGCCGGCGCATCCACCAAAATTGGCCCAAATACTGTCGATTTTGATTAATTAACCGATTTCTAGCGCTGATTTCTCGATTATTAATCGATAGAAATTTCATCTTCGATACATTTCCGAATTTGTAAGGTTTTTGTAAAGTTCGACGATAAATTCAATCATAAAATTCGATTGTTGTCGCCTAAATTTTGAAGTTTTACGAATTAAGAATCTCGTTGCCAGCTGGCATTATATTTTCGGAATACATCAACATGTATGATGATAAATCATAAAATAACAACCGTAAAGTGTTCAAGTTGTTTCTATTCGTAGTCTTTATGTTAAATAGTCACTCTCTTGTTGATACAACTGTAACAAAACATCAGTTTAAATACTCGAAATCTTGTAGAATTTACAGTATTGTTTGTGATAGCAGACAATTTACGTTAAATTTCAGAAATATAACGCTTTTACTCCTGTAGTGGGTTAATTAAGAAATTCTTGTGTTATTTAATGAATTTTTGTGTGTAGGAAGCGCCCTTTTAAATTGTACGGTTTCAACTAACGGAAATTCGATAAAGAATATTAGAAAGGGTGAAGGTATAAAAGGAGGAAAGTCCCAATGTTATTATCGTTATTCATTTCTTCAAGCTGCCTCAATTAACGTTACCGTTATTATTCTGTACTGTTGCTTCTATTATATTTTAACAGAGAATCATATGAGAATCTCAATATAGTTTTCACAATGAAACACGTTGAAGAGCGTGTGAGGATAATCTGCATCAATCAATCCAATTTACAGTATATGAGAATAGAGGTGTCACGTTTGACAAGCGCCGCCAGGTTCAAAATCGACGAACTTTCCAACTTGCGTTGAATTTAATCAACAAAGACCTTATATCGCGACTTTAAAGTCTTTACAATAAATAAAAAGCAAGTTTATGGAGACTGAATTATAATCGGATGGGTGCATCATACAGAGAATATTTCATAATTTTCGGCGAATTCTGAAATATTTCCCTGCTGAAAACTTTATCATCATTTACAAGACGATTTTTCTCTATTTGTGGCTTTTAGATTTCCTTTTATTCGGATAGTTATCGGGCGTCTCGAGGCGTTTAATTTGCGCGTCCATATCCGAATAAATTTTCTTCGAATTCCTTCTGGAATGCTTTGATTTATTACGATATTGATTCAATATCCATCAAGGAAACAATACGTTCCAAACAACAATTTAAAAGTCAAAACAATATTTGTTTGTAGTCCCTCATCGATATTCGATCAATAAATTTCGAATGCAAAATTCGCCCATGTATTATAATCGTTCATGCCATAAATAAAATCATGATTAATGTGTCCTAGTAGACCTGAATCGGTAATCGTTCGATTAGATTTTTGTACAAATACAGATATGGAACGAAAATTCATATCATCATCTAAAAAGCATCTATTTTTCAACAATCCTATCATTTCCATGTTGTACGAATTTACTGCTCTAATTTCTATCCAGAAATTGTCGTTTTTTCTCCCCAACTTGCCTCTTATATGTGTGGATAAATTGAACTTTACATAACGACGGCAATTTGAAATCATCTCAAACAACCCGGCGGATGATTCAAATGGAAATTCGTTGGATTTTCCTGGTCTGTATACATTATCGAATTTCAACAATTAAAGCACAACTGTAAAAATTGGTCCAATTTCCGGACTCTTCTACAGATAACGTCAGGATTTCGCTACGAATTCTATTAAAGTTTCGTGCTTTAGAGTGAAGTTAATAGAAAAATTTGCAATTTCTTCGGGAAACTTTACCGCACAAACACTCAGAGTTGTTATATTTACAAAACATCACGTAAAAGTTTGTCATTTTAGAATTACAGTTAGAAGAGTTGTGGGAGTTACAAATCAAACTGATAAAGCGAGAATCAAAGCGCGAAATCGAGCATTTTTCTGGCGAAAATAGTGAAAATTGATTACCTAAATGGAGATTTATTCTATTTTAGGCTTGTTGTTTCGAGTTTGTATTGTTTTGAATATCGATTAAAATAAAAACTGTATTAGGTTTATTTAGAGGGATACAAATACAGAAAAAATAAATAACAAGAATAAACACTATTTAGCTTGCTCCTGTTTTTGTAATTCTACCTAACCGAAAATACTAAATCGCATATTTTCTGTTTTCTCTCATAATATTTTTATGTTATTACGGAAACATGCTCGAATTTCCACAAAAGAGAAAATTAACTGTGAACAAATGTGATTTAAAACTAAAAAGAGAAAAAAACAAATACAGAAGGCGTATTATTTCAACAATTCTCTGTTTAAAAATCAACCAATTTCAGATGAAATAATCATCAAGTGGGGTGAACAAGCGGAATTTCCCCCGGTTTGATTCGGCTAGGAGATTAGCCCGTATGTAAATTTATCTTTTATCGAGAGAAAAACGTTCATTTCTTTACAAAATTGTAATAACGGCAGCAACAACAAAAGCGAATTCGACCACCGTAGTCGTTGGATGTGAAGTTGACTGTAAAATTTCAATATGATGAAAATCGACTCTGCTCATACGAAAATCTTCTTACGGCTTGTGTTTGCGTCCGATATAAAACGAGTAAAACAAGAACAGACTAGGGGAAGATGATCTAAATTCATAAAATTATATTATAAAATGATTCTATAAACTTCTATTTTATTGTAGAGTGGAATTGGGGGGAAAACGGTTAGGAAATCGGGCCTGAAGCCAAAACCTGTGGCGACATATGGTCCTAATAAGTTTTCAATTGTTTGAAACTTCAATGTAGTCGAATAGATTCTGAAGTACAGACGGATATTAACTGGAACTATTAAATAAAATGTGCCCTTTTTTCGATGAATTTTCCCTCTGCAGTGAAGTTCACTTTCCGATTCTCTTCGTAGATAAAATTATATCATTCCTATTCGATATTGGAGTGAATCGAAAACTCTAAAAGCAAATTCGCCAATATTTGATAAATAACGAAAATCGAATTTTGTCATTTTTGAAAAGACCCAACTGATCTTTAATGTTTATCGAATAATCCTGGGGCCAATATTGATCAAATGGACGATTTTTAATAAAAACACCCAATATTGTGTTCGTTGTTATAGAAAATGCAATTTTCTTTTTATTTCCGATAAAATTAATAACATTTAGATAAAATCGAACCAAATCAAATCATTTTGTAAGCCTCGTATCTCTGTGTCACCTAATAGAGGTTTTTTTTATTTACCCGGCTAAATGAAGCGCATTTTAGGGCCTGTTGAACAATCTCCTAGGCGATAAATCACTGAAAAAGTCTCCGAAAAAATGGGTTTTCCTGCGATTCCCCTTTACGTCGACGTATTTTAAACACAAATCTAAAACGATAAGATTAATTGTCTTGTTTACAACACCATTCTCTTGTTGTAACATGCGCCAAATATCTGTTCCTTATTATTGTTATTCGGGATGATTTTTAAAAATATTGTTCTCGATTATACTGGAATTTCTACAGTTCAAAACAGATTAGCGTCAATATTGAGTTTTTCATAACGCGTTATCTTAATCAGTGGTAAACAATTTGCTATTCATGTAGTGCGGTTTTTTGTAATTAAAACCAGTCATTAAATCAATAAATTAGCCACCGATCGGTTAATATAAATTTCTAATTAATTTTCTATCGGTTAAAATGAGCAACTGTTAGGTTGTTGGTAAATTCCCCGGCGCATCCACCATTTTCGCAATTCAATTTGCAATTATGGTTATTTCAACACATTTTAAACAACGCAATCTACCATTCTTGCAACTTACAATTATTGTTTTTTCAGTGCCCTTTAAATAACACGGTCAAGTCGCGACGCATCCACCATTTTTGTAACTAACAATTGTTATTTCAGCGCACTTTAAATAGCACGGTCAAGTTCCTTCATGATGCATTTATATACAGGAAAATTCTTACGTTTTAATTACCTTTTGAATTTCTCGTTGTTCTGTGTGTTTACTGTAATTAAAAAGTAACCATAAAAATTTTCTTTCATCAGCACGTTATTCAACAAAAAGAGTTGGAATAACATTTTGTTAGATTGATTAAAAAAATAAAGAAATAAAAACATCGAGCTTTACTTTTGAAATTCAATATTTCTTTCATGAAGAAAATTCGTATTATAGATGTATAGAGGAAACTTGTTTTATTTCTGGATTTATTCATTCAATTTCTGAATATCCGCAACGATTTAATACGAATCGAATCGATATAAAGTGAGAGTTTTCAATGTGAAGAAGACGCTAACGGCATTTTTTACGAAATGAAAATAAGCAGTGAATGATTTTCTACTGAAAATCCAAAACTCATATTATCGTTGAAGTTGTAAGGGTGTGAAAAATGATTTATTCTCTGTTGATTTACAGTTCATTCGAGGTTGGTGTGTGCTAACAACTAAACAAGTTAGATTAGCAACAACACACCATCAAGTGTCCATATTTGTTTGGTTTATCTTCCCATTTTCACAAAAGTTTCAATTTTTATAAAAGCACTCCAATTCTGAATTGCTGGATTCAATAGAGCATCTCTATAGCAAAGCTCTATTATAAGAACACCATCAAAGTTAATTTTAATTCCATCCAGACATTCAACCACAAAGAGACAAAAACGTTTTGTTAAATGAAGTGTAAAACCTATTTAGTATTCAGATAGATATCTGTATGGAAATAGCATTCTTAACGTTGATTAGGCCTGTGGAAAATTCAAATATTCCCACAATAAACTAGACAAACAACGCCGAAATTTGGGGCATTGTACAAATACAATTAACGCTAGAAAACAGGGATTATCGTATTAAAATCGGCCAAATTATAGTTTCTTTCGTGATCGATAATTCGCCACTCGAGAGACACATAAATTCCGTTGTGATAATCCAATACAAACGTAAAAAAAAACGACCACAATTCTCTGGGGATTTTTCCAAATAAATCACAACAATGTTGGAAGCGAGTCAAAAATTAGAATTTACACAAAACAATGTTAATTTCGCCGTACAGTTCTGTTTGAATTTGATTAAATACCAACATTTTAATCGTATTAGAAGTTGAAAATTTCAAACCTCGAATTTATTCAACAATTACAAATGTTAATAATAGTTGTGAATTTTCGTAGTTTTGGTGACAATAATATTAAATTTGTTAATATGTTAAAACGTATGCATTATTTAGTAAAAGAACAGGAACTGGAAGCTATCTCGACCTTAGTATTGTTTGTAGACGTGTAGTTGAAGCTGGGGAAGCTTCCATACTGTGAAATGTTTCGAAATACCCAAGATCTATGATGTCAATTTATTGCAAACTAACACGGAATATTATTACAGCACACGAAATCCACACAAGAATATCCCAAAATACAATAACAACGGTAAAATTATCACGATTTGTTGTCGGGGTAAATGATATCTGCCAACTTGTTAAACTAATGCGAACCGATGACACGTTACAATTCTTTGTCATTCAATTTAAAATGAAGTAGAAGATACAAAAATCATTTGAGGCCAGTATCGACTGGGGAATCTGTAAAAATTTGAATATTTTATTGTTTTAATTTGAATAATTGCATGTAGAATTTCATTTTTACAGAACGAGGTCCTTCAAACGGCTTTAGAATCGTTGTTGCACAAGGAGAATGAAGCGAATCCAAACAGATACACATGCCTGTAAGTATCCTATTTCATATAATACGAGATTGTTTATTAAATGGTAATTTGAATGGAATCCAAATATGGTTAAGGCCATTAGAATAATGGCCCAGTCATGTTCAAATAAAATTTAGTTGAATATTGATTGTGGTATTTCAACAACATTGAACCAGTCCCAGTTCACCTACAATTATGTAGGATGATTCTGAAAATGATCGGGCTTAATACAGCATTTTCAATGTTTATTGAAATGTATCGATTACGGCTTAATTCAACTGAATTTGTTCGATTTTGAAGCGTGAAATTGTAAAAACTTCGTGTTGTTCGATGATAAATCGCAAAGCTTTCCGATTATGGAAACCAGAGAGAGTAATCGTGGGGGTCTTTAAGCACACCGACCTAACAATCGGAACGAAATTGCAAATGACAGACGATTATGTCATCGACAGATTGTAACTCTAATCAGATCGATGGTGCTCGTCTTGACGAGAGTTGAAACAAAGGAGGGCTTATCTTTAAAATATTGGCGAATTTTTTCGTCGTAGTCGCCGGATCGATAGGTTTTATTGCATGTAAAACTATAGATATGAACCTCAAATGTTGCAACTTTATTGGAATGTTTCTTCAATAATTTCATTTTATTATCTATCAACTTGTTATTGTTTCGAGTTAACAATAATTTCGATAATATAAAATAGATAGTAGTTTATGATTGTCGTAAAACTATCAACTCAATTATGCGAAATTTTAATTCATTACGAATAGAGATGTTATGGAAAAGTAAAAACAGCATCGGAAACAGATTTTTTAAATTTATTTAAACGGCAATTGAAACTAAAACGGAAACAGAAACGAAAGAATGAATCAAATAGTACAATTTTTCGGAAAACTATAAAGCTTACCGGAAAACTTGCGAGAAATTTGAAGTGCTTTCAATTTATTATAACCTGGATTGAAAAATTGCAAATGTTGGCTGAATTATTGAGTAAAATATAAAAAAATTAACACAAAACACATGCTGCAAGATTTAAATATTTAAAATTTAAAAATGTATGGAAACTGATTCAACTTAAATAAACTTGTTGCATTTAACGAAGTAATAATGCAGTCATCCATTATTTTTGCATTATTAAAAAAAGATGTTCCGGAGCAGAAATAAAATAGGAACAGACTTTTTAAAATTAGTTTAACGGAAACGAAACGAAAAAATGAATTTGAGCAGAATTATCGACTTTTCGTCAATATTCCGAAAAACTAGAACCTTACCGGAATATTTATAAGCGACTTAGAAAGCGCTTTCAATTTGCTTTGCCCTGTGAGAAAATCATTAAAAAAATTGCAATAATTTCGCAGTAATTTTAACTGAAAATAATTGCTTAATTATAAAAGGGTATAAAAAAAAGGAAAAACATTCTACAAGATTTCAACCGGTATTTTCCAAGTTGGAAAACGCCTCTAGATACTTCTTAAAAAGCCCTTTCTAATGCTGTTTAATTCATTGTAATACTCCTTCCAACAAGGGAGATATCGAGGATTGAAAATTGACACTTTTTGACACTATAATGATTGTCCTCCAGTTTTTGACAAATTTCCAGAAAACTAACAAACGTATTGGACAATTCTAGAGAGATTTGAAAAGCTCTTTCAATTTGCTATGTACAGAAAATTATTGATAAATTGATAATATTTGCTAAGTTATAGGAAGAAATATGGAAACAGAAAGAAAAAATCTGCTCCATGATTCCTCTGTGTAACTCAATATTCATTTAAAATTTTTCAAAACAATAAAAGTTCTTAGATACTCCTCAAAATGGTGTTTTCAATAATACTGCCTTCATTATAATATCTCATCAAACAAGAGAGAAATCGATTAGAAGTTGGCATTTTAAGGCCCTCCAGTTTTTGGTTATTTTCCGGAAAAATTAACAAATCTAGTGGAAAATTTCTTGTATATTTAAAAAACTCTTTCAATTTGCTATATGTGTTGAAAAAATTAGTGGAAAACCCACAATATTTGCTATGTTATAGGGGAAAATATGAAACTTTTTTGAAAAAACACGTTTCAAGATTTTCCTCTCTAACTAAAAGCTCAATTGGAATTTTCCAAAACAAAAACTCTTCTAATGCTCTTTCTAATGGTAATCATCTAATGGTACTTCATTGCAGTGTCTCAACAAATAAGGGAAATATTGATTATTAAAAATTGCCAATTTGCCGGACACCGAAAAATATAGTTTCAATGAACTCGAATATGAGTAATTTCCGCTATATATCCGTTAAAAAAAATAAAAGTGTTCTCAAATTAGGCGGAACTTCCGTTGTTACAAAACAAAAAACAGATATTCGTAACTTTTCTAACAAAGAAACAGCGAGTACAAAAATGGTGGAGGCGCCGCAGTTTATCACTCTCGCACATTGAATTTTAATTATTAAGGAAATATCGTAGAATCGATCAATATCAATGTTGGCATTTCTAAATAACCCACAACACAATATAACCGACAGCTTGAATAAACATAATTAAAATCCAACTAATGAAATGTTAATTTCATTTGAATCAATTAAGAAATCGAACTTATGTTAGTTGAAATATTGCCGTTTTTATTACGGATAATTGAACTTTAATCTAGAAAAAGTGCGACAATTTCACGGATGATTTATAGTCTTTGAAAATTATCAATTGACAATTTTCCACAACATTTATCGCGTAACGAATAAAATTCTAATCGTCCACAATACAACCGTCTTTGTTTCCCACTTTCTATACAGTCATATTTTATTAATTTAAGGCAATATTGTTGGTTGAATATTAAATTTATCTCAATCACCTCAATGTTACCTCCATGACTTGCCTACTGAATAAAATTAAATTGTCACATTCTAGTTATTATTGAAATTACAACATTTCCTCCAATTGTATTGGAATTTAATGCATCAGTTTCCAGTCTGTCCAACTTTATTCAGATCATTAATTTCAACTTTAAGCATATTTAAAGACGCAAACTTTCAAAGTTTCTATCTTATGGCATCTATTTCAAAGGCGAATACTTAAATGTAACAAGAACGAATAAGACGGCTTACTATCATCAGTCAATTGTCCATTATTCGATCTTAATTAATACGAATAAAGTTAATTATACTGGCAGATGTTTGGCGATCATTAATTAAATATTCAACAGAAAAGTTTCAATGTTGGAATGTAATTTAGCAAAATTGCACACGTATTTTGTTAAAAGTTAAACAATACACCCCGAACTTCATATCCAGTTGATTTGCCCCGATTCAATCGATTTTATTGCGAGAGTCTTGGCGATTTTGTAGCTTTTTATAAATAAATTCGTCAGCAATTTCGCTATACCACTTATAGATTTTATATTTTTGTTGTTATAGGAATCGATTACCGAGCAATGTTGCTAGTTGTAGTCACTACGCATATCTCGAAGATTTATACGACATCGTCTCCTCAGAGGATGGTAAGTTATTAGATGGCAAACTTAGTTAAACCACCACCACATTGTAAATGTCACCGATAATAACGATAAAAATAAAAAGAAAGATCGTGTTTGTCGTTTAGCTCGTATGCCCCAATTTCGATTGCATAAATTCCAATTGAACGTGAAACATTTTACCGAGATTTGTAACTTTGATCATCGGTTTCACCCATTGAACTCCACCAATCTATCTCTCAATTGCTTTGAGCGGTACATTAAAAGAACATCCCAAATAGAGAGGGAGTCGATTCGATAAAATGCAATTTTGTATCGTACGATCGAAAAGAGATAACGGGCCCAACAAATATTGACGATTGGTTTATTTACATCGCTTAACCGAGTCGTTATAAAGTCGCGTTGCTGGTATTCCTTTTGAAATTTTTCCGGGGAACTGCTCCGACAAGAATTTTAACGGAATCGAAAACAACGATTAATTCGGTTCCGAACAAAGCGTTGTTGAATCAGACAACGAATATGCAAATCGATTACGAATAAATCGACTAGGTGGGTGTCAATTAATTCATTCTTCACCGGTTTTCGGTTTGTTAAAAACGCTCAATTTAAGTTGTAATTTTAACAGAATCTGTTTTTCAATGAAGCAACAGAAAGTCGGCGATAATAACGACGAAAAAACTTGCCAAAAATCGATCGAATATTTCTGTTTGTTGTTGCAGACATTGACGAATTAAACTTTATGGATAAATTGGGTCAAGAATTAATACTGACATCCTGTACGGAACGTTTAGAGAGAGCATTTCGTTGTCTAGGTAGTAATCTAAAAGAATTCTTAACAACTCTAGATGGTGTACATGATGTACTAAAATATCAAAACGACGAAAACAATCAAGATAGTGAAGCTTTTATTTGTACGATAATCGACGATAATAATTTACAACTCGATTATACTACCGATCGTCAAGCTGTTGCTTATTTATTAATCGGCAGTCTGAAAGCTGTAGCTCGACTGTTTTACTCAACAGAAATTGATATAGAAATCATCCAAATACCGCAAGATTCGCGCCATTATCGGTAAATACCACCAAAATAAAACTAAACCCCAATACAAATCGAACAAAAATTCCAGTTTCCGAATTTATCGAATTGACGGACATCTAAACGAACAACAAGAAATCACAATAACAACAAACGATTCGTTTCAAATGGGCGTACCGACGTTTTGTAAAGCATTTCCTTGGCATTTTGTTGTCGACCGTTATTTAGATATTGTCCAACTTGGTAGTGGATTTATGCGTCTATTTGGACGTATCTTGAAGGCTTACGGCACCTCAGTCGGCCGATATTTCGAATTTCATCGGCCGAGAAATTTGAAATTATCGTTCGATGAAATCGTCAAAAGGGTAAATACGCCGTTTGTTTTGAGTATTAAACAAATCGCCGATATTGAACAAACAACCACACAGGTGAGTCGAAATTCTACATTAAAATTCTATGATAATCGATACAGTAGGGTCTTTTTAACGGGCTTCTCGTTTGAATTTAATTAGCGCGACAATAAAATCAAAAGAAATCCACTCACTTTTTATGCAATGCTACCATAAAAGGTGGATTCTTTTAATCCGCTTGTCTCGTTTTTTATTCAATCATAAATGGATGTACAAAGCAACTATACAGCTGTATAAAATCTACAGTCTCCGTCTTTATCAAGGAACTCTAATGGGAAAACTCTTTTTTCTCATCTTTCAGCTGCTTGTTTTTCTTGTTGTTGTATTACTAGAATGTTATTACAGGAAGATCTTGTTACGAATTTATAAATGATGATTACAATCCATTTGAAAGTTATCAAGACTTGGAAAGTTCTCCCATCATCATTCTCTCTTCTTATGATCTTTTCGTAATGTGGATCGTACACTTGAATATTAATTCTATTGTCATATAATCCTTTTTTTCTGTATAATTTGTTGATAAATTATGATCTAAATTGATTATATTTTAACAAGTTAACAATACCCCAAGATCCTATTTTTATAATATTCCCGAAATCCCCAAGTTGTTATAGTCGGCTAACTTTCATCCGTATACCGCAATCTGCCTATGTTAATTAAATATTAAACGAAAATAGCTTTAAGATTTATAAACATAAAGGCAAGTTAAACGGTGTAGAAAGATTTCTTGCTTATACCGCTGCTACCAATTTGTCTTCAGTTTAAATCATTCTATAATATGATAAATAATATACGATTTAATTTGTACTCAAGAGATTGGCGTTCAAAATCGATAGTTTTTCGATTGAAATTGGTTAATTATTCAAGAATTGTCCATCGTGGTTCTAATGGGGCTGCCACCAGGCCATTGCCGTTGAAATTTTGATCAGCACTTCCTGGTTCAGATAGTACGTTTGTTAGGCCATGTTTATAATAATGAATTCATCCCAAATGCAGATAACACAGAACTAGGGGTCTTGTTTCATTAAAATAAATGAACCGAGAATTTGGCCGTAATCATGATCTAATCAATATTGTCCCAATTTTTGTCCTTATTATTAGAATTGATAGACATTTTTAGGTTTACAGTTCATCTATTGGATTGATTTCTGGAATTAGAAACTTCCTGCCGCATCTCTTTCGAATGACAACTTATTTTGAAAAAGGTAGAGAATCGGATCACGATCCTAATATGAAATTTTAAACATTCAAACTGAAAGTTCGTAAATTCGTGTCGGTTAATGCTGGATTACTGTCGACTTTGAGTCGATGTTGCTGTCTGGACCGCACGATTTTCACTCCAACAAACTAATTCCCTCGACAATTGTGCTAATTGATTATTTCATTATGCGCTAGCAGGATCGGAGCGATAGAAAATGCCATTTGAGGCAAAAATTCTGCATATCGTTGGACGATTTAGATTAATTTTAGGGGGAGCTGTTCGAATATAAATGTAGATTTTTTGCTTATTTTTATCATTAATATTCGATGGTAATTTTCCGGTCTTGGACCCAGATGTTGGAATATGTCGTGATTTTCATCATTGAGCACTAATTTTTCACACAAATTTCGCTTCATAATTGAAAAAGAAACGAAATTTAATCGTTTTTAATCAAATTTAGGGCAAATTTAGTCAAATTTAAGGACAAAATTTTGATTTTAAATCATTTTCGAATTTAAGACGAAACGTTTAAATGCTCAGCTATTTTTGTAAATTTGGCAACAACTTTCCAGATCCAAATTTAAACAAATTCTAATCATAAACTACGATTTGACTAGTGGATCATTTTGAAGATAGAGCTTTGAGTCCAGATTTCGAAACATTAATTGGTGACCGATTCAACTTAATAATTCATAAATGGATCCTAGAGAACATTTAGCAAAAGCCGGACCCTGTAGCTCATCGAGACATCGGGCGATATCGCAATCTTTATCACTATTTAAAACAACTTTACGAGAATCTTTGGGCCATTCTTGGTCGTGTTAAGTTGATTGATGATAATCGCGACAATCCAAAAATGCGTTTTTTGATGAGCTACGTCGTCCAAATTTTGCAGTTATATTCTCTGATGATTTCCCAACAAGTTCCCAACTTATAGGGCTTGTCGTTAAACTGCTTTCCCAAATAAACAGCTTCGCAGTCTCTATAAAATCAACAATTCACAGACAGTATAATGAATACGTCAAGACTATTCTGTTTTAGTTTTCTTTAGAGTTGATCCCAAAAATAATTTCCATATAAATTGACTAAAGCTTTTCATATTTATGAATAATGCGAATTATACGCATTAATTATATTTTTATTTTCTAATTCTATTGAATAGGGTTTAGAATTCAAAGGACAAATGGTGTATTGCCCAGAATCGGATTCATTACTATTCATTGGATCACCATTTCTTGATGGATTAGATGGTTTAACACGCAGTGGCCTATTTATTTCCGATATACCGCTGCATGATGCCACAAGGGATGTTATTTTGGTCGGTGAACAAGCACGGGCACAGGTAATTTTTCACCATTCTACCGCCTAATAATTGTAAATTAAAGCAAATTTAATCGAAAATAATATAAACCGTGGATGTTGGTTTTGTTTTATCTGCGAAAATGTGTACATGATGGTAAACAATAATGATGCCTCGGAGCTCTAGTAAATCGCATAAACACCAACAGCCCTGAACTTATTATTTAATAAAATTATAGCCCGAACGTTCTAAATATTAGAGAAACTTTAAAGGTGGCTCTTCATTAAAGTTTATACGATTATTTTGGAGTTCCGTTAGAAGTCGTTGAAGTCTAATTGGTACCGAAGGCGAAATTTTAAAATTCTACCCTTAGCTCAAAGTCGAAATAAATGTAAACATGGCATATCTCTATGGCATTATATTGGTGTTGTTTCCTTTAAGGTGAATTTGGAGAAAGTAGCACCGGATATCCCCGAAGAATTGAATATGTAGATTCTATGTAGATAGACTTGTGAACGTTTACCCAATTTCGTTGCAATCAACATATAAAAGCAATTTCTGTTTCGACTTTGCAGGACGGTTTACGGCGTCGTATGGATAAATTGAAAAGTTCAATTGAAGAGGGCAATCGAGCTGTCGATAAGGAACGAGAGAAAAACGTTAGTTTGCTTCATTTAATTTTCCCACCGGATATTGCTAAACGACTTTGGTTAGGTGAGTTTCCAACTAACACTATAAGACAACAACAATTCCACTTGATGTAATTGAACAGGTGAAACAATCGAAGCTAAAACACATGAGGATGTGACAATGTTATTTAGTGATATTGTCGGTTTCACATCAATCTGTTCCACAGCTACCCCAATGATGGTGATCAATATGCTGCAAGACCTTTATAATCAGTTTGATGTATTTTGTGGACAACTCGATGTTTATAAAGTGAGTCGAATTTGATTCTATTCTCACCCACTCTTTCATATCTGTAATTCGGTTTTTACTCACGTAGCTCTTAGTGTTCAGCTTTTCCGCCGATTCATCAACGATCTTGCCAATATTTTTTCGGTCTCTTTATCAGTAATTCAACGAGAGAGAATCGAAACATTGATTAATTTATTATATCAATCGAAAAGCGATATTTAACGAAATACCCAGATTTGTTGCAGCATCAACGGATTAGTCATAGAAAATTCACAGACTGTTAATTTCCAGTTTTGATTTATTATTAAAATTCCAATTGATGTAAAACAAAGACCGGCGAAAAAAGGTCATAATAATAAATGATCATACTTTGCCAAGAGTACTCTTTTCAAAAAACTGCACTGTCAGCAACTATTACTCTACCAACATAAACACACACGAACTGGGACAAAAAAATACACGAAAGAACGAAGAAGCGGAAGAGCAAAAAGGAAATTGAACTAAGGAAGTTATAACGAAAGCCAAAGGTCTTTTTACTATAGAAAACACAACGAATCAGTTATAAAAATGTCGCACGTACCGAAACTTTCATTTCCACATTAATTGTGATAGATGATAGATATTTATTAAAGGCGCCGATTATCGGCTTATTGAAAATAGAACTTCCGCACCAGTCACAAGCAATTTCCGTATTCTCGCCAAAGATCGGCAACATAATGAGGTGGCCACACAATCGACTGATCCAGCAGAGTAAAAATTGGACGATACAAAAGGCATTCAGTGATGATGTGCACGGTTTAACTACAATTGTACCGATAAACAGTCATAACGAATTCATCAATCATTTCATATGATAACAAGATTTATTCGTACAACAGTGGGTACGAATCATGTTATCATTTACCAACAATTCATCTGTTATAATCGGATAATAACGATTAGATTTACTGCCACAAAATACGAGATATTTACCAACAATGGAAATAACAAGTACAAATTTGTTTCTTTTAATGTAATTGAAGTAATTTATTATCAAACTTTTAATTAACGTTAATTCTACAAAAATTACGTGTGGTTATTTAAAATAACCAACCAAAGGATTTCCGAGTTTATAAAAACGCCTAAAACTTTCCATATTGAATTATTAAACTTGATTAAAAACACCTAAAATGTTGCAAATATAGCATGTCGTGTAATTTCCAACAAACAATTAAATACCGAATTTATTAGTTGGAAGCCGTTGGCAGATCATTTATTAATGATCTGTATGGTTGATGATTTATTGAAAATTTCATAATTTAAACGCTAATTTCAATTTAATTCACAGGTAGAGACAATTGGTGATGCTTATTGTGTTGCTGGCGGGTTACATAAAGAAACCGAGACACATGCGATACAAATTGCCTGGATGGCGTTGAAAATGATTGATACATGCTCGCATCATCTAACCCACCAAGGGCAACCGATCCATGTAAGTTAACCCGAATATTTATTTAGTACAGATGTTGGAGAAGCGCAGTAATAGAAACAGAATCGAAGCCGATCTTTTTTATGGAAAGAAACTTCGGCAATTTTCCGAAAAACTTACAGTTTTTGTGGAAATTTCTGAGAGATTTGGAAATAGCTTTCAATCTGCTGGTTACTGTTAGAAAATCATTGACAAATCAGTAATAACAGCCAAATTATCGGAGAAAATACACAAAAAAACGCATGCTTTAAGATTGTCCTTTGTAATTTAGCATTTGATCGGCAATTTCCAAAACAAAACACACTCTTAAAACTTCTTGAGATGCTCTTTCTAATGCTACCGTATTCATTGCAATATCTCTTCAAACAAGCGAAAAATCGATTATAAAAAACTGGCAGTTTTCGGGCATGAATCGAAAAAAATGTAGTGTAGATCGTCAAGTTTTTGACAATTTTCCGGAAAACTACCGCATCTGTTGGAAAATCACTTAGATATTTGAAACGAACATTAATTCCGCAATCCACTGTGAGAAAACTATTGAAAAAACGATAATATTCGCAAATATGTAATGGAAAATATAAAAAAACGTATGCTCTAAAATTGTCCTCTGTAACTCAGATTACAATCAGAATTTTCCTAAACAAACAAGGTTCTCAGATACTCCTTAAATGCTCTTTTTAATGCTATTAGGCTCATAATAATATTTTATTAAATAAGGGAAATATCGATTATTAAAAATTAACAATTTTCTGAGATTAAATCAAAAAGCATAATGGGTGCCTTTAATTTCTCTCAATTTGCGGTAGAAAATATCTTGGAGATGTGAAAAGCTGTTTCTAATATGAGAAAATCATCGAAAAATCAATATGACTGTTTAAATTACAAGGGTAATAGGAAAAAACCTAAATAACATGCTCGAAAATTATCCCCTGTAACTCAGAATTCAATCGAAACTTCCCAAATAGACCGCTCTCTTGGATACTCCTTAAAGTGCCCTTTTTAATGCTTTTACACTGATTATAATTTCTTACCAAACAAGAAAGACACCTATAATGAGCACTTTTCTAACACCAAATCAGATCAAAGATATAAATGTGGCCTTTCAAATCTCTGTTAATTTTCCAAAAAACTAACAGAGCTATTGAAACATTTCTTGGAGACTTGAAAAGCTCTTTAAATTCACTAGCTACCATGAGAAAATAATTGAAAAATTAATAATATTGGCTAAGCAATAAGGGAAATATACTTAAAAATAATCCTAACTCAGAATTTAATCGGAATTTTTCAAAACAAAAAATGTCTCTGTATGCAGCTTGAAATGCTGTTTCTGATGCTACTTTACCTGAGATATCTATTATTAAATTCCATTATATCCGCTTAGAAAGATGCGGAAACAGAAGCAGCAACAGAACTTCCGAATTTCGCAGAAATTCCGCAATTACGGCATCAAAAACAGAGATCCGTAATTTTAAGATTTAGATTCAATTTAATTGAGGAAGTCTTTTTACATAAAATTGACTGCATACTTTGAACTATCTCTGACTACATTGAAATTCCTGATTAAATCGTCCTCCTGTTGAAATCCAGTTAGTATTTCAACTATCCTCAATCACACCGCAGATTAACAGCCTAGATTTAAGTGTAATTTGTTCTATTGTCGTCCTAGTTTGCTGGCAGACAAATTAAAAGTGTCACATTTGTAGAGTGGAGACCACCTGTTCATTTATTCATCCGAATGTTGTCGGTACATCAAAAATTGAAATGGAGTTACTGTCATAAAGTTCAAGTAAATTCTTGCATGTTCCACTCGAGAATATCGCCGCCATTTGTACAGTAAATAATTCAGGCGAGCAATAAAAATACGGGTCCTAAGTTGGATGAAATTTACCGGGGCTGAATCATTTTAATGGAGAAGTTTTTCCATTAAAAATTATTAGAACGTTTTAATGTACAATAGAATTTTTTGTGTGCTTTTTGTACAGATGCGAATAGGTCTCCATACAGGCTCCGTCCTAGCTGGTGTTGTCGGCGTAAAGATGCCACGTTATTGTATGTTCGGTCATAATGTGACTATCGCCAATAAGTTCGAATCGGGCAGCGAACCATTGCGAATCAACATCAGTCCAACCACTTATGAGTAAGTAATCTTCGATTATATCACGTAGAATTTCGAAATCAAACCGATAAAAGGCGAATAACACAGACTTTATTCTTTTCAAATAAATAAATAAAATAATAATAATGGTAGACGTTTGGTGAATATCGATGGATTTAGTTTTGAAGCACGTCCCCGGAATTGTCTCCCGAAGGATTTCCCAACGAATATACCAGGAACTTGTCATTTCCTCAACAGCTACAAGCATCCGAATCTGAGCAGTGATTCCAGTCTGTCACAACATATTGATTTGGGAATGCAAGAATTGTTATCCAATTAAATTAAAATTGGAGCAATTTGTTCGAATAAAGTAATAAAAATCAATCACCCACCTATCAATCAATCACAAAGTGATAGAGCTTTGTTTTTCTGTTAATAAAAGAGCGCTAGTAATTTCAACACAATTAATCATTAACGATAATAACGATCGATGGAATTGAGAACAATGTCGAAAACTGGCGCACATGCCAATAAATCGATTGAATTTGTAACAAGTTGTATTGTAAATAGTTAACTGAAAGCTTCATCTACACAATGTACCAGCCAAATTTATCCGTTAGAAATAGTCTCACTCAAAAATTGAATCGAACTATTTGAATTTCAATTTTGTGTCTATAATTTTGCAAATTTTCTAACACAAAACTGCTCTATTTTTCCACTAGTGCCTCTCGTTTTATCTATCGGTATAAATAGACATAACTAAAAACAGTTCTAGTTTTGTATTCTATACAGTTGACTAGGTTTATTTGCATCGCACGAAGATGATTAATCTTCTAATTACATTTGAATTAATTAAAAGATCGTCTTTGATTCGGCGATCAACTGGGGGAAATTTAACTGTATAGTCGCGTAAATTCGAACCGCACGATATTAAAATATTTAATTGATTAAATAATTTAATAATATCGATTCGGGTCGAGTTTCCGGCCCGATAATAGCATCAGTTTTTGGTGATTTTGGTTTTCGAATTAGAGCAAATTAGCTTCGTTTTCTGGCTTTGATTAAATTAATACATGTAGAGATATTGTGGTTGTCTAACAAGAATTATTCGAAGCTTTTGCAATTAATTTTCCAATTATTCATCTGAAAGAATATAAAGCGTTTGTTCTAAAACTTTAGGAATCTTCTAGATTATAAAGATTAACAAGTTTTAGCAAAACTCCTATAGATTCCCGTTGATTTAACGTTTTGATTTTGATATTTCCTAATCTACGGTTTCGTTTGTAAATAATTCTTGATTTGTTAAAATTGTTAGTCTTTAATTAATCTGTTTTTACTGATGTAAAAATACTCTCTTGTAAATTGGAGCTTTGTACATTCAATAAGATAATCTTGAAATATTTCTTCAATGTAATAACTGTAAAGAAACTGTTTTAATTTTGAATTAAAGTGCGTCTGTTAATGATAATGATAGGAAAAACAAGCAATTCCGCACTTGTCTGTTTAATTTCTCGAATAAATTCCGTGACACTCAAATAAGAAACTTTCATTTTATTCCAACACAATCTAACAATTGTTATTAAACCGACAATTAGCTCCTTTGTCTACAATTTCCTATTTTCTAAACAACTTAGTCACGTTATCCCCTATTGTCTAATATAATTATGTGTGTTGAGGTTACCATATCGACCCTTTAGTGTTTACATTTTAGAAAACAACCCTAATCAACGCACACGTTTTGACAGTTTTTGTCGTACATTACACAATATTTCTATCGCAATATCAAAATGTTGAATCTCAATTTGATGACCGAACGAGATCGGCGCGAGGCTGCCGCTATCGAAAAACGTCGCGCCTTAGAAGAGGAACGAAAAAAGCGAATTTTCAATCCACGCCAACGCCTCATCGGGGTAAGTACACAATTTCCCCCAACAAAGATCGAAGAATTCCAAATCTCCAAATCACCAGGCCGATTATGAGACATTAAATCTTCAAATTGAAGAGAAACGCAGACAAAGGGCCGAAGAACAACGTTTATTGGAGCTTTTCAAAGAGGAAGCTCGACGGAACGATGAGATCGCCGTGGCGTTGGAGCGAAAAGAGAAGGAGGTAATTGTAATCTTAAAGGAAAGAGAGTTGTATATCAATAGAGAAAAAATTATAGGAACGTGAGAGAATTGAACGAGAAATTAACAATTTCCGCTTGTGCTGTCAAAGACGTGAAGATCGCCGTGAATTCGATTTGAACGATCCCAATTGGATAAAAAACCAGAAACCTGTTGGGGATGATCCGAATATAGGACCATCGGCGGCCCAAAAGTATCCGATTTTTATTTCGTTTATTTTTATTTATTTAAAACAAAAACGACCCGTTATTGTTGTTTCCATCTATAAATCATTGATGGAATAATAAAGCGTTAAAGTTTCGGGCAACACTCCGATATTCTAGAGAAAAACGTATAGAAATAATGAGTTCTAGCGAATTTCACACAATAAATCAAAAATAACCACTTTTTCGGCTCGCCACTTCTTGTTCGTTCGGTTTTTCTTAATTTCCACAACTATTCCACGTTATTTATGGATTCAATTGTCTCGAATGAACCGAAAATTAACACTCAAAGGCGAGAATTATTTCAAATTTTACAGATTTGAAGGCGAAGACTCGGCGGCAACAAGACGACTTGAATTACAACGGGAACAAACGAAAGCTTGGCTGATTCAGCAAATGAACGAGAAAGAGGCAGCTGAACGTGAACGTAAACTTGCTGATGAGGTCTTGAAGGCGTCGCTATTAACAAACGATCACCGTGCCGTACAACTTGAGCTTTTAGAAAGGGAGTGTCGTCGGAAATTGCTGGCGGCCAACCAAAAATTCAATCAAAAGCTAGTAAGTGCCGTACATTTTTCCAATACAACATACTCGAATTCGATTTAAGGTCGACGAAAAGAGGACGATGGAAAAGAAACGGATGAATGAGGAACAACAGGATAATATGGCGGAGATTTATAATTTTCTAACAAGCGATATGTTGACGGAGAATCCGGAGGCAGGCCAATCAAGTCTAGGTCCTGGACGTAAATTGGCGTCAAGCTATCGGGGCTTTACGCACGAAGAAAAAATGGCTTTAAGACGGACACAATTACAACAAATCGAAGAAGCAAAGGTTCTAAAACTAAAGCGAACGGAATTGTTATAAAAAATTATCCAATTTGTAGGCAAAACGTGAACTGGAGAAGCAAACCGATAGGGACTTTGTTGAGTATTTCAACGGAGTCCAGAAGACAATAGCGAATCTCGATCGGGAAGAGGAACTACGACAAAAGTAGCCTAAATTAAATTGTTTGTTTGAAATTAATTTGACATAATTTCAGGAATTTCCTCAAACAATTAGCGGAAGAAAATTTGAAATTGGCCGAAGAACAGAAACAACGCAAACAATATTTGGAGAAGAATGTCTATAAGAATGTCGCATCGGAAGAATTTTACAATCAATTCAATAAAACAACACGATAAATATTAATTATTTTATTGTTGTTAAAATCTCCGAATAGGGCCCTCGATTAATCTCAAATCGTACAAATTCAATATAGAACTAGCGATAATTTTGGCTGTTCTCTTCAAATAACCACCACTAGTCAACATAACGATTGGAATGTTCCGTGTGCGGATCGCTCTAAATACGATTTCATCCCTCTCAATTATACCCTAGAAGTTGATATTTTTTTATAGAATAAACTATGTGGAACTTGAAGTGACCCACTTCAAATTAGAGTCAAGATAGTGGCTGTTCTTTAAGCTAAATTAGAGAGACACCAAGTGACAGGCAATTAACCGAGGGCATGATTACAAAGCCGATTGTCGGCAGTGATAGCGTTTCTGTTTGCTTGACTCGCGATTTTTTTAAAGTTTTATAATCGAATTATGAATTGTAAATTGGCTCGAATTTTAGGAGTCACTTCAAATTGGCTGCATACTTTAGCTGTAATGGATAGGGCTCCCAACGGGTCTCCTTTTAGAATATCCGTACCGGCATTATAGACGACTAAATGCGGTAGAAATTCGTTTAATGCCTCTCGTAGATTAATTTCTAATTTATTTAAATATTCATCGTCGCCAGTAAAATGATTCAATTCAATTTTGCGCGTTATAAATTTCTTTGCTAGATGATCAAATGGATAGATACCCTTATTGTACATATCGAAAATATAAATATTACGATTATCTTTAAAATCCCGTTGATAGCCATTACCTTGATGGGCGTCTAAATCAATAATCATTATATTTTGTATTGTTTGTGGATGATGAATTAATAGGAAATGTATTAATAATGTTATATCGGCATATACACAAAAACCACCACCTTTATTCGAACAACAATGATGGAAACCACCACCTAAATTTATCGACCAACCACGTTTTAATGCCAATTTACCAGCAAGTATTGAACCACCAGTTTGACATCTAGAAATTTTCAAATAAATCAAAATTTTAATCCAAATAGAAATAAATCAACCTCATTGGTTTCAAATAAGCACGTTGAATTAAGAAATTTGGCACGAAAGCTAACGGTAGAACTTCAGCGATTTTGGCAACAACACAACTATACTAAAATCACCAATAATAAAGCAAATTAACCTGAATTATTGAATAATTATTATACTTTAAGGCTTTTTAGATATTTCTTCGAATGCACCACCAATAAGTCTTCCTCGGTTGCTTCATTTGGCACAGTTACGGTAGTTTCATCGATTAATCCAGCGATATTTAAATACTGAAATTACACATAATGTTATTTAAAATAATAAAATTTACGGTTTTAATCGAATACTTTGAAAATATTACCCCATTTCTTTGCATCGAACGGATGTAGCCGCTCCAAACCCATAAAATGAACGTTATATTCCGGCCGGTAAATTATAGGCCATTGGTCTGATTTTATATCGATATAAAGCTCGGTTCTTCCAGTTGGAACACCGAAATTATGAGAAATAAATCAATTATTTTGGTACAAATCAACTTACTCCATAACCTTAGAATCGAGCGACTATATTTGAGGTTATGTTGTTATTAACAATATTTATAATGAAATTTGATTATTTAAACGATAAATCGGGTGAATTTTTTACATTTTAGCCGAAATCTTTTAAGAATTTATGGAAATTTAGATAAAACTGCGTAAAATGATTCGGGAAAAACATCATTTGACAATCAAAATGTCAAATTGTTCGTGTATTTAACCGACAGGTGGCGCTCAACTTAACCAGTAACCATAGCTTACAACACAGTAACTGTGGATATTCCGCAACTAACTAGAAATTCGAATAATTTTAGATAATTTCGAACATTTTACTTTGCCATACAGTCATAAAAGCACTAATTTCAATTAATAGCGTGTAAAAATAACTACAACCGAATTATTAACAAAAATATCACTAAATGTTTGAGTTAGCGTAAACTTGCGGAAATTTTATAATAACCATAGTTGGTGGTTTCTAAATGACAGATCTAAATTGGCGCGAATCTCAATTATTTCATCCGTTTTATCCAAAAATATTCTCCAAAAACTCCAATTTTTTCAATTATTGATAAAAATGATGAACGGAAAATCGGTTGCATATATTTACCGTGATGATTTAGTGAAACACAACGATCGGATACCGCCAATTTTAAATAGGGTTAATTGAGGTTATCTCCGATACAAGTTTTAAATTTTGAAAAAATTACAATTTTAGGCTTCTATGGTGCAAGATTTAATCAATTCTTATCGATTATTATTCAATGATGATTTGTATGTTGTTAAAAGTCTGGATGCTACCGAAGATGAATTGAAACTGTTCCATTCCAGTAGTTACGTTGAATTCTTGAAGAAAGCCAACAATTCGAGTGTAGATTCTAGCGAATTTGTTAACGATTTAGAAGAATACGGCCTAACTTATGATTGTCCACTATTAGAGAATATTTACGATTTCGTCAAATGTATCGGAGGTGGTTCATTAACTGCAGCCAAACTATTAAACGCCAATAAATGCAGAATTGCCATCAATTGGTTTGGGGGATGGCATCACGCGCAACGGTACAAAAACAATCACCAATTTCTCTAATTAATTGTTAATTTTTAGAGATTCGGCGGCCGGGTTTTGTTATGTTAACGATATCGTTTTGGCTATACAGAAATTAACAGAGAAATTCGAACGAATTCTCTACTTAGATCTGGATGTCCATCACGGTAAATTATTTGGTTGTCTTTATTGATTTTAAAACTCGTTAATTTTAGGTGATGGTGTCCAGAATGCGTTCGAATTGAGCCGTAAAATCCTCACAGTATCGCTACACAGATATTGCCAGGGCTTCTATCCAGGCACCGGCAATTTATACGATATCGGTATCGATAAAGGCCGATTTTACTCAATTAACGTCCCATTTAAACCTAGCATAAACTCAGTTAATTATCTCAAAGTATTTACAACGATATTCCCAAAGTATTATTTATTAAATTAAATTAAAATAAATAATTGTTTTGTTTAAAGAATTGTAGATAATTTTCAACCTAATGTGATAGTTGTACAATGCGGAGCGGATTGTTTGAATGGTGATCCAATTGGGGAAAGTAATTTGACTTTAAAGACGATCGGTGAATGCGTAAAAAATGTGCTAGATTTGAAATTACCGACGTTATTTCTGGGCGGTGGTGGTTACAATTTACCAAATACGGCCAGATTGTGGACGTATTTAACATCGATTATTTTACAAGTCGACATCGATAATGATATTCCCGATACTAGTGAGGTATTGATTGATTTTAATCCTAAAGTTTATTTTTTAAATTGGTATTTTTGTAGTTTTTTACAAGTTACGGGCCTACATACGAGTTGCACATCAATGAAAGCAAAATTAAGGATCTCAATACCGACTCTTGGTTGAAAATTATCATTGATAACATTCTAAATAACTGTGCAAATCTAAAATTAAACTAAGATTCTTCTACATTATCAGGTATATCGTTATCAATTATCACATCAATATCGACTGAATTGAGTTGATTGTCTTTGGGTAAATTATCGAAAATGTCGGTTTTTTTCAGGAATTTTAAACCGTTAATTGCCGCATTCTTAGCGCTCCCATCTTCTGTTGTCGCTTCGCCCAAGCAAATCTGAAAGAATTCTGTTATTTTAGTGAATAAAAATACGATTTTTAAAGGTTTTGTTATTTCAAACCTCATCGTTAAATTCTCACAATCAGTCGTATTCTGTAACTGTATGTTTCTAGGACAACTTTATAGATAAACAGTCGAGACGATTCGTTCCCATGACAACACCGATGACTTTTATTCTACTCTTTTTAATTCATATGAAACAATTGTAGTGAGATAATTCTAACTAAAGATTGGTGATTTCCAGCTTTGTCGTGGTAACGGATCGTTATAAAGTTACAGAATACGACTGTGTAATTGAGAATGAATTACATAAGGTGGTCGTATTCCCAGGTACAAAATCGTGTAGTATTTCTCATCATTTCGGCCTAAATTATTGAATTTTATATCGACTTTTAATAAATTGCTGATTTCTAATAATTTCTGTTTCGGTGTAAATTTATTATTCTTGACTTCATCTGTCGTAAAAATCGAATTCAACATATTCGTTGCCGATTTTATGAAATTATCGTCATTTCGCATCAATTTCTTCGATTTCTTCTTTTTGTTAGTTTTCTTATTATTCAAATTAAAACTTTGTAAAATTTCATTTTCATTAAAATTTTCAAAATTCTGCAAATCTGCCAGTTTTCCCAACATATTTTCGGCTGCAATCCGTTTCGATTCCTTCTTCGAATTACCTACACCGCTGGTTACCAAATCATCGCCAATTCTGCACTGGGTGACGAATTTTTTCCGGTGGTCCTTACCGGATTCCTCGACCACATTGAATTCTAAACGAAATTGTCGTTTTTGGGCCAACTCGTGTAATTGCGAGACCGGTGATTTCAAATTCTCCCGTTTGCGTCGACAACTCTCATCCGACTCTGTAAAAAACACGAAAAAATCGTCCAATTTGCGATTATTTTAAGCGATTTCACCATCAACATTGCAGATATGGTTGCGGTAATCGGCTTGTTTTTTAACGAAATTCAACGCCTTCACGGCTGCATTGTGGCGTGCGGCTTGGACCGTATGTCCATACCCTAAAAATTCCTCATTATCGAAAAATAATTTGACCACAAACGGGCCGGTTATTTGCGGATCTTCCACCGGTAAGTCCTCATCAAGATTCGATAGATTCAATTTTTGGTAGTAATTGAGTTTAATTTGATTCGAATTTCCATCAACAGCAATCAAATTCTTATCGTCCAACTGGTAGGACACTTTAATCCCCAATTTAGCCGCAATATTGTTCAAGATTACAGTCGGTGTTTGTCTCAGTTGATTGATTTGGACTTTTTCCGGTGGTATCGTGTACGCGGTCTGACTGAGTGCTAGTTGGGCGGCAGCATTTTGGGCTTTCTTCAAGCTACCGCCTTCGCCCTCATACTGTTCGTCGCCCAAATTCAACTCAATACGGTACAATTTCGAATGTGCTGGGCCGTTCTCCGATACCACCACGTAATCGTACGTGATTTCATTATATTGAGCCAATTCATGGATTGTTGACAATAATGATCGTTTATTCGTGTTTATATTGCTCGAATTTACTGCAATTTTCTCGTACAAATCGTAATTGTCGCCAAATTTATCTCCAGTTTGTAAAGTTGACGCTACAACATAACCTCAAAAATTTTTTTCTAATCTTATCAATAATATGATAGCAAACCACAAACCTTCGATGCAATCAAAATTGTTGAAAATTTTGATCAAATCGCTCGATAAAATTTGGAATTCGTCTGCATTATTGCAGGAAAATAACAGACTTAATAGGAAATACCACGCCATTTTGAAAATTTCCGGATTTCCCCTCCATAATATCGTTACCAACATCAAAACTTAAAAATCTTTACATGGATTTTCTTGAGCAGCAAAATAAAGTTGTATTTTGGTGAATTTCAGCTGTTTATGTTGGCAATAGATAACAGGGGATTTATAAGTTTTACCCCAGAACAGATAATTCTACCAAGAATACATTAATAAATATAAACACAAAAATAAATCGGTAATAAAATCAAAAATTTAATTAGAATGAGGAAACTTATCAATAATGTTGTTATAACTGTAGATTAATCTTTTAGATCACGTTCTGTTGTTAGGCTCAAATTTCCGAACGCTGCTGTATGTAGTTTGTTTAAAGATTGTTAGATGGCGCCACCGTGACATTCCTGTCAATTGTCAATCAACGCTTAGTAAACAAAAGGGAGTTTATTAAACTTTATACAAAAATAAACCTCCCTTAATTGTTTATTTATTAATTGATTTCCTATAATTAACAGTGACGGGTTGTTTATATACAATTTTTTTGATATTACACTTTTTTTAGAATTGTCTTTTACAAGTTTCGCTCAAATCTTCTGTGCCTAACCTAAAAATTGCAATTTTTTGTTCATATAATTAATTAATCTGATTGATTTTAATCGGAATTTTCTACAAATTATCAGAAATGGGTAAATCTGATAATGTACCTGGTTTAACAACACAAACCGAAGCTAGTAAATTATTAGAGCAGGCCCTTATGCAAATGGATGGGATCATATCAGGTTAGTTACTTGAATAATTCACGTTAATTATAATCAATTATTATTATAGTCATGTGATAATTACACAATTTTCCATAGATAATGGTTGATAAATAATTACAAATTCTTGTATAAATTCATTAGGAATTGGTGTAATTATAGTTAATTACGCTATAATTCATAGGTTTTTATTAAAAAATAATAGAGAGAGTGATAGAGAATGAAGTTGATTTTCAACTATTTTCCGGTATAACGATAAGAATAGATATAGAATTGTTTTGATTCTAATAACGAAGCGTGCGCACTTCTCGTCTCAAAACTCCGGTTTATTCCTTTCCGGGCATGTATAATGGAATCTGTATTGTAGCCATACCGTCAGTTAGAATCCAGTCTTCAACAGGTGTGTTGATAACATAAATCCACCGGATTATATACCGTTGATTATACAAATAATATACGATTTCCGGATTTAAATCGGAATTAATGCGACTATTGTGGAATCCGATTGATTCGTTATCTGTGATGTGTGTCTTAATTCCTTATTAGTTTTAATATTTATTAATATTCTGTGAAAGTTTTGTGAATTTTTTGTCGATAATGTGTAAATTGAGATGATGATTGACGGCTAGTCCGAATGACGCGTTGGTGGTGGCTTAATATGTGCCATTCAGGCCAGCTTAGAGATGGACGTGACAATAATACAGTCACTGTAAATGATCCTACGATTAATAATAAAAATAGTGAGTGTTATCCAAAAAAAATGGAGTCAAAGGTGTAATTTTGGTGGATGCGCCGGGTCGCCTAACATTCTCCAATTTGCAACAATAATTTCATTGTTATTAACTGGATTAATAATGCAAAACTTCATACACCTGCTATTTGTTTAATAATTCGATGTTTGCTTCAAATTTTTACAATATTTCTAATATTAAAGCTTTAATTTTAAATTGATAGATGTTTAAGCTAAATAATTTGGAGTTTTTGTTGAATTATCGTTATTTTTATAGGTAGTACAAGTACGTTAACAGCCCATTCGCCCGATTATGGTTTCGGTGGTAGTAGTGGTACATCACCGATTGGAATTAAAGAGGCAACGAATGCTTTAATGAATGCAATTCAGAGTTTAACAACCGGTACAACATTACCACCACCACCTGCAGATGCTGCAATTTCTAAAATTCTCCTGCAATGGTTGCAACAAAAACAGGTAATCTCTTTCTTTTGATTGTGTTTAAAGTACAAAATTCTATATAATCTCTCTCTCTCTCTCTTGCGCTATTGAATTGAAAATAATCGTCGTATTTAGTTGTAAATTCCACAAGAATCAGTCCGATTTTCCGCTTGAATATGTGAAACTAAATTTTTTAAAAAACGAGTCGGAAAACGATTTAAATGTTTACAGATTTACGATGAAAGCGTACGATTATTTATCGGACAATTTTGAGTTTAATCATGTACGAGAATTATTGTTGATATGGAAAAATCTGTTTATTATAGATAGATGAACATAGACAAAAGGGATTTTACAAAATTATTGTTTCATAATATTATTAGTAAAAGTGATAGGAATTGTGATTATAGACGTCTTTGTTCAAAACTAATAAATGGACGAGAAAATTAAATAAAATACGATACGAGGGTGTAGGTTTAATATAAGAAGAAAAAACCTGTTAATTCGATTCATTTATCTTTTCTATATTGTCTCCTTTAATAATTTCTACAATTTAATTTCTTTTCTTTTGTTTTTTATAAGTATCGCATTTCTTATCGCAAGTTAATTAAAACGAATGGAAGCAATATAGAGCAATAAAATGTTAATAGATACGATTTCATCGGCGTTCCATTGCGTAATATTCGTTTATCCATATAAACTACATTCATATAAGTATAAATTGTATTATACAATATAGAATGTCATTTTTGTTTATGATTTATTATTAAATTGGAAATTGGCCTGAACATGATAGGAGGAAAATTGAATTTTCAGCCATTTTCTTCTTTCTTGTCTCATTTATTTCATATTTATTTTTAAAGGTGGACATTGTTGTTGGGAACTAAGAGTTTCTGTAAGTTAATAATTGATCTTTCTCTAAATGGAGTACCTACTTAGTTCAAACAATTGAAATAAAAATTGTATATGAGGGTGAAACGACCTTTTACAATGGTTTTTAAGATAAATTTTCTAAAGACTTTCAAGTGATACATTTAGTAAATTACACATCTTTCACTTATATTTAATATCAGTCTCTAGTTTTCTTATCAAAAAATGAAATAATTCTAAATTCTGCAATATTTATGTGATCTCAAATTATCATTTCAATGATGCTGAATCTTGAAAATATCTTGAAAGTTTTAGTCGTTTATTTTTTGGAGAATTTGCAAGTTTAAGTTTAAATTTTCACCATTAACAAACTATTTTCAAGTGAATTTTGCTATTGAATGGTAATTTTAGGCATTTATTATCAATATCAGTATCGTAGAAACATTTTTCAATTACCAATTTTTATCGAATTTCCATAGAAAGAAGGCAATTTAGCAATGAAGCTGAATTTTTGAAGGAGATGATTCAGAAAGTTTTATTCGCTTATTTTTTTAAAGAATTTTCAAGTTTAGAACCAGATTTTCGTCATTGATAATCTATTTTGCTACTGAATCGTAAAAACAGTAGGTTTTAATTATTTCGTCAATATTTAGTTTTTACCGAATTTTCGTAGAAAAAAGAGTTTAGCAGTAGAGAATCAGGAGTATTGAATTTTAAAAAGAGAAGATTCAGAGATTTAGACCCTTTTCATCAATTTTAAGGTTTTAAAATCGTCTTTAATTATCAATATTTCTCGAATTTTCATAGAAAGAAGGCAATTTAGACGTTTGGCTTTTGAAGGAAATTTTCTAATTTAAGATTAAATTTTCCCATTTCCATCTCAAATCTCTAATTTGATAATGATGAATATCAAAGAGAAAATATTCTTCAACTCTTGATGCGTATTTACGAAATGTAATAAAATAATGAAATTAAATTAATTTTTCCAACTTGTTGAATGAAGGGTTATTTATATCTTTAATGAATTTCCAACAGAAAATACACGAATAATCATCATAGAGATGCGATTTCTTTGCGGTAGAATTTTTAACAATTTTCTAACGGCAATAACAAGTTGACAAGTTTATTTTCTAGCAATACAACAACGAAACTATTTCAGTTAGCAGTGGTACAAACATATAATAAAGTTTACTATTGTTGATTTTTCTATTTGTATACTTTTCTTAAAAAATACAATTCCAACATTAGATGGTTCGTTATTCTAAAAATCTATCTGCATGTCCAATTTGAATTGGATATCCGAAATCAACAATCCGTAATATTAATCTATAGACTGTGTGCATCCAGATATATAAATCACTGTCTACAATACACTTTTTTGTATCAATCTACAAAAAAAAACTAACATTAGGGCTCACGTGATATCAGTATCTGTGAGATACAATCTAACAATACATCCCTCGATTGTTGCTAAAATATCACGCTACATTTTTCTCCGATATCATGTTGTTAAAAGGAAATAGAAACATAAAAAATAACAAGTTTTTTTCGTGTTATTCATCAAATAATTTAAAAGAAACTACACAGATTAAATCAAATTAAATTAAGCTTATGATTTCAGGATCGTATTAAATTTTCTACAATTTTTCGTTATTTCTGAAATTATTTCCGAATTTCTTTTTAAAAAATTAAAACGTTTCTGATTTCAATTACTTTCCATGCCTGCGGTGTTTAAATTTCAATACGATAAGACGGACTTTTAATAATGAAAATTATTCGAAATTCACCCTACCAGTAGGGCTGGCTCTTAGATTTTAACGTTGAATATATTAGAGGGGGAATAAAGTCGATTTTCTTGTAGGCACATAAGAACAACGCATGAATTGTGGAGAGTCGTTTTGTGTTTTCTATTATTATTCAATGTTGAATGCTAGAAATTCGCTTATTAGACTTTTATACGTTTTACACTTTAGGAATTCAGCTTTTTTTATGAATTTAATTACACGAATTCTCTTGTTTATTTTGTAGTTGAATTTTCAATATTAAACTTCCGATGTTTATTGGATTAGTTTTCAAATTTATTACGGAAGGATGTAACTGAATTGTAGTAGAACATAAATGGTGTGTGAAATTTGTAGGCAGTATTTCAAGAATTTCGAAAGCTTTAAGAATAGGATTTCGTTTTTATAAAATACAAAGATAGAACTATCTAACAACAAGATACAAATACACATTTTTATTTTAAATAGAAAGATATAGTTGGTAATAGTGCCATCAACATAGCTAAAGAAAATGTGTCTCTAGAGTTTTAACCGCCCCTTTTTCAAACTTTAGATTAAAAAATTGTTGTAATAGAAACAAAAAGACGTTTTGAATAGTTTCTAACAAGAACGCGATTTAAACTCACAATCAGTTCAAGTTATTTTTGAAACTTTATTCTTTTTTTTCGGAAAAACGTTTTATTTTCGTTGACATCAAATTTAGTGTTTGTTACAATTTAATAAAGACGACACATGTGAAAAATTAGTGTTAGAATAGTTTGTTGTAGTGGAAATTTACTAGAGTTAATCAAGAAAATATAAAAATGAATGATGAGTGTAATTTAGATGATGAAATTACGTTATTATTACGTTTAAAACCACCACCTACACCACCAATACGCCGCCATTATTTTATCAATAATAGAAATACAACAAATACCCCAAAAGGTTGGGATGTTATTGTCGAATGTCCAAATGATAAGAAATCATTATCATTACCGGCATCACCAATATTACAAGCAAAACGATTTAGTTTTGATGAGAAAATGGGATATTCAAATGATAATAATTATGAAAGATCACGGTTATCAGTACCACCACCGATACCACAACGTTTAAAACCATCAGCACCCCCACAAGAGATAAGCGATGATGATGATGATGATGAAAATTTTGAATATAATTTAATGATGAAATCTACTGACTATTCAAATTTTAATTTAATACCGAATTATATGAATTCACATCAACCACCATTCTATCACTATTACAAACAGCAGCACCACTATCAACAAACACTACCACCACCATTACAACAAAGTAGTAGAGATGCTTTGATCTATCAAGGGGATTTAATAAATGTTCAAGGTAGATAGAGATTGCATGCATGCTTATAAAATAATCGATTACTATAAACGTGAATGCTTTAATACTTGGAAATATTTCAGCAAATATTCCTTGTAATAATCGAAGTTTTACACCACCATTACCCCCAAAAGTAACAACAACAACAGCGTTATTTCGCAGGAATTCTGCGTCAGATTTAATTTCAAGTTACAGTATAATGTCACCGTTAATGTCTCCCGGTGGTTTGCATGTTAATAATAGTAGAAAACCACCCCTTTCAACATTACCACCACCATTAACATCACCTAATCGACCACCAAGATCAAAAATTGCACTTTACAAAGATAGTTCAGAATTACAACCATCAATTGATTCAGTAAGTATTTTTACCTGTTGTTATTAATTAAATTTTAAATAATTCAATACAATATATGATTAAATATTTGTATTATGATTTATTTGTTTGAAATGTAATCTATTCTATTATTTACATAGCTAAACAATGATATAATTAATAAATTAAACAGTAGTCGCCATTTAATGCAATCTGAGTGTACACTACCATCAACAGTCAATTATAATTAAAATGGATTAATATAAATGAAAGCTTAGTTAGTTTGAGTGTTTACTATGTTGATGAAGATGTTTATTAATGGTTTCTAAAGATTTTAACCTATTTTTTGTCAAAGAATCGGCAGGAAATTCGTAGAGAAATCGTAATGATTGGGCTTTCGGCAGTTTCGACATTTATAGGCGACCGTCCAAATTATGCAATTGGGGGCTTATTTTGTGCATTTCTAATAATTTTCAGTATTTAAAATTAAACACATTCTCTCCTAGAGGCTAAAAAACTGAAATATTAGGGCGATAATGTCTTGAAAGCTAAATTAAAAGTAGAAAATTGTGTTTAAAAGATCTCTTTCTGGTCGTTAGGCGTACAATTCGACTTATCAATGAGGAGGTTCATGCATGCATGCACTAGAGTTTAAAGTATGAAAAATTAATTTAAAAACATTGGGTTTTGAAAAGGGGTGTTTGTTGATAGTAAATTTCGTGAAAAAGGGTTCTTTCTGCTACAAAACTGAAAAATTAGGACGATAACGTCTTAAAATCGAATTCAAAACAGCAAAAAATGCTGCTTGACTACTTAAGTAAATAAGAGAGGAGATTTATTGAAAAATCATGATTAGGCTTTCTTTAGTTGATTATTTATAGAAACCCGCCCAAATTTAGAAATCGTGACTTATTTTGTACATTTCAGAGATTTAACTATATAAAATTTTAATACATTGGGTTTTGTAAAGGGATGTTTGTCAATATTGAATTTCGTTTTCTGCTGAATTGAGAGCCTCCTAGAGGAGTTTTGGTGATTAAAAACTGAAATATAAAGCGATAACGTGTTGAAACCTAAATTAAAAATCGAAAACCGTACTTAAAAAGCGCTTAGTTCGAGTTCTTAATATTTAAAGCCAGGAGATTCATTGAAAAATTAGTGCGCCTAGGGCGTCTCGAAGAGGTTTAGATATGAAAAATTAAACACACGAGTTTCGAAAAGGTTCGTTTGTCAATCTTCTATCGAATTACAAGTCCTTTAGGATGCTGAAAAACTCAAAACTTAGGACGATAATGTCTTAATTAAGAGTTGAAAATTGTGATTAGAAGGTGTGTAAATGGTTTTGCTCTTATGCTTAAGAGTACAATTCAACTTATCAATAGGAAAAGCGGGTAAATTCATTGAAAAATCATAATGATTAGGCTTTCGATAAATTCAATAACATTTAAGCTATGCAATTGGGACTTATTTGTGCGTTTTAGAAATATTTAAATATGTAAAATTAAACACGAGGAGTTTGTCAATATTGAATTTGCTTTACTTTGAATAGAACTGAGAGTCCTGGAGAAGGGCTCTTGGTGCTAAAAAACGAAAAATTAGGGCGACAACCAATCTAAATTAAAATAGAAAATTGTGCTTAAAAAGTGTGTAAATGTCCTCTATTTTACTATTTAAGTGCGCTTACGAGTATTAAAAGTGATTACTCTAGACAGTTGGTGCTGTATTTGAAAAAGTTCATGCTTCTTTTTATTTTCTGCAACTTTATGAATGCTAAGAAAGTCTTTATTTTAAGATGCGTACAATAAAAGTTCCTGTTTATTGAATTCTCTCACCAAAAAGCTCATATTTATAATCAGTATTCTCTTCATCTGTAACGAAAATTATTTCCTGTACATTCCAACTAAACAACAAAACGTACATTATTTATTTCTATAGTATAGTCCAATAATAAATGCAGCTTTATGTAGGCCAAATAATAATAACGTTGATGATGGTGATGGTAATGATAATAATAAAAATTAATAATAAAATATACGCTTTTAGAATAATAATCATTAATTAGAAGCGGAGTAGACAGTTGTCAAGAATTTGTAGGCAACACATTTAACAAAAGGAATTAATTTTAAATTTCCATTGAGGAAAAATACAAGAAAACTTTATTGTATTGTTGAAACTTCTATTTTAGACCTTTTTAGATGGTTTTAAAAAGTATTTCGTTACAGTATTGTTTTTAAACTACTTATCTACGATAGAAGAGTTTGTTTTTAAAAATTCCTTTCGATTCTAACAAGCAGAACAATTACTCATTGTTGAATTATTAAATGATTACAGAATAAATGATGGAGATTATGGTTAGTAATATCTAATTGTCTATTGATTGAAATTAATTATGTTTTTAGTTGAAAACTCTCGACCTCGTTCTTTATTAATTTGTATATGAGGGTAAGGTTTCCGATAATTGATAATAAATATAAATTATTCAATATTTTCACGCCTTTCTATGGTTGATGTTGGAGACTTTACATTCATCACTAAAATCAATAGATGGGACTTGCATAAATAATGTATTGAAAGTTGGTGCATGTTAATAAATTTTTTATTGATGCAAATCCAGACAATGTACGGTAGAGAATAGGGTGGGTGAACTCTCTAACATTCCTATCTATATGTGTGTATTTTTTTCAAACAGTAATTGTCTTTGTTTTTCTCGTCTCCAACTATCTACAAAGTTATTTACTTATTTAAGTTCTAAATTAGTGAGTTATTTTGAGTTGTTGGCGCGTACGCATAAGGCAATCTTGACGATTTCGGACGACAACGATGGTGTACAAACCAAATAGTGTCATTGTTGATCGGTCTACTCTTATAAACATTTATTTTTGTACAAGTATTATAATCGTGCAAGTTTAATTTGTAAAATTTAGTGCATTTCAATTTATATAAACCTGTTCTGTTGTCGTCAACGTTCTGTTCTGTTCTGCTTTCTGTTATTGTAACATTTTATCAAAATCCAACCAGACTGGCGGCTGTTGCTACTGCAACTGCATTCGAACATAGTCTTCATAATTCAAGTGCACTAGAGGTGTTTGTTAATCGCTTTTATCATAAATCAACTATATTATAGTATTATTGATGTACTCTCTGGAGTGTTACGATAAAGATAAGGGTGTATTTTGAGTGCTATTTTATTTTCTACAACATTCGGATAACAAATAAGAATAAAAGACAGATCGCCGACTATTATTGCTATCTTATCGTTCAAGATTTTATTAAAATTGTTGTAAAAGTGAAATTTTTGTGGATGTAAACATTGCGGCTTCTTAAATCCAGTCTTATTTTTACGATTATGTCAGACTATCTTTTTTTAATACCAATTACTGTAAATGTTAAATACTGTAAACGTATGCACATCTGTTAGTTTTCTGGTTTATTTTTAGAATAAAAGCATCATTTTTCTTGTATCCAAAAGTTTAAACTGGATATTGTAGGAAACATTCAACTTGAGAACGATAAATTTAAACAAGAGGGTTGTTATTTATAAATAGAATTGTTTTATTTTATTGAATAGCGAATGAATAATTTGTCAAAAACGGAACGAAATTCTCCACAATTTCCTCGTTTTATTTACGTTTAATATTAAAGAATGTTATGTATGTTATTATAACAACTAGAACCAACAGGCGAACTTATAAAAATAGCAATGCGTGAAGTGTGTAAAAGTGGCGGCGGCGGCGGCAATATCAGCGGTGGTACAACAATAGTGGCGACTGTAGTGGCTGTACTTGAGAAACAACACCAACAAAATTTCCAACGTTCATTTCCATTAAAATACCGTCGAAATTTCAATTCTAACATAAATGATCACAATATCGAGAGTGATATTAGTGCTGATGAACATTTCCAAACGGCTGTTAAAGATTTCGATAGTGTTGCTGAAGATGTTGAAAAGATTGTACAACAGACGAATTCGTTAAAACTTGAAAATATTGAACAACAGCAACAACAAAATATCAAAACGGAACGAACGTATAGTGAAGATTTTTATAGACAGAAAAGTGGTGGCGGCGACTGTTGTATTGATACAGATGTACTTGAAACAGACTACTTGACTTATCGGCGTCCGGACGCCGTTCCTTCTTCCACAATTCTAGTGAATAACGATTGTTTTAGTGATGAAGATGATGATGACGATGATGATGATGTTAATAGTAGTAGTGATTCGGATAGTAGTAGCAACAGTGATGATTCGTTAGAAAAACAGCATGTAATTGGTAGTGAAGGTTTAGCTACAATTGCTGAAGAAGAACGTAATACAACACCGAGTAGTAGTGTATCGTATAAAGGTATTGTTCGGAATATTTCACATTCAACCCGCTAATTATTGCAGAATTTTTAGAAAAATAACAGAGAATTTGGGAATTATTTCGTAATTAAAACAGGAATTTCGTTGCTTTTCAACAATCCAATCAACATTCCTTTTAACTCTCTTTTGTAAATTAAACTCTAATTTGTTTTGAATTATTTGCAGTTTTAAAACAATACAAATTTTCGATTGGTATTCATTTTTAATAACATCTGTAATTGATTCAACATTGACATTTTTGTTCGATAAATTTTTAATAATAATTGAGACGAAAAGTTCATGAATTGACCTCAATTGGAGTATTTCAAAAATTTTCATTATAAATTATGCTTTATCGAACACGATTCAACATTTTTCTAATTCTCCACATTTCTCTCTATCACAATATTATCTAAAAGTGGACCTATTTCCCGCTTAAGGGTTGGCTTGGTTGATTGTTTGATTGCCTCAACAATTTTTCCCCATTATTATCAATTCTCCAAGACTTGGGTTGTAGTATTTGTGTTTTCTCTACTTATTTAATAAATGTTTGGCTATACGCCAACAGTATCTGTGTCTATAGAGGTGTATATTCTACAAATAGCATCCAGTTTCTCAACTATATAACAAACTGTTTAGAATGTTACGTTGTTATATAGATAGATGAGATGATGTGTGGTAGACAAGGGGGAATCAAATAGAGCGCACGCTTATACTGTTCCTGTCTTTTCCTGCCACTTCCCTATTTGGAGAGGTCAGAAGATTATAACTCACCTCATCCTATATAGATTGGGTTGAAATTGGTAGATCATCAATATAATCCAATTTCCTTCTTGCACTTGCCCCTCTATTTAAGTCGACTACCTTAATCCTACTCCTTATAACTAACACAACCACGACATATTAAATTCTTTTTCCAATCTGTCAAATTCAACGATAAATATTGGATCGGTTCAGATTTTATTCCGTCTGTCTGTAATCGACAGATTGTTTTCTAAAGTAAAAGAGAATAATAGGATCTTGAATGATAAATTTAATATGTCAATCACAAAAGTAAATGTTAATTAAATTAGCGGGTTGTTTGTTATTTGAAAAACATCTCAAATTATATACGCATATCTGTTACCGTCATAAATTAGGATTAGTTGAACGAGACGATTTAGTGGATTCTTCTAGTTTGGAAGATGAAGAGGAGACATTAAAGGATAATACAGTCGGATGGACAGTTGATGGTGATGTGTGTAATTCTTTTAGTAATTCAACAACGGATATATCGTCAACATCATCCGATCATCAACAAACTTTAAAAGGTTCCAATCTATTATCGAATTATTCAAAAAAAAACATTGACTTGAAAAATAAATAAGACTGCAACAAAACAGGTGTCTTTTGTGCGTTTCCTGATCGAGAGAAAAGCACAAAATAACTCCACCAGCTGTGCTTAATTAATCGTTCAAGTCGTTGTTTTTTTAAACTCTATAAAACAAAGCACAATAAAAACAAGACTTCTCTTGTGAAATTGTATTTAGATAGTTCAACTCGTTGCAATAATGATTTCCAATGGATGCAATGTAAAGAAATGATGGAAGAGACAATACCGATAACAAAGCCTCCAATAAATCGTTCGAAAACACCGAAACGGGACAAATCATCACCATCACCGGGACCTTCAGGTAGTTTAGATCGTCTTCGACATCATCATCAACAACAACAACAGAGTCGTCGCCAACAACGCGACCAAAAAGCACGTTCATCATCGCATATTTTAAAAAGCCCACCGCCTCGTTTAGACGATTTTATACCATGTCAAAATTGGTGTTGTAATCCATCATTACATGAAACTCCAACATTTTATGATAATTATCATCGACGTTCTGAACCGCCTAATCATATTGATTCATCATCACAACGTTACGGTAGTCATCCGGATTTATATGGAAATGATTACAATAATCGTTATAGACACGAACAGATAATTAGTGGTGGTTGTTGTTCGTATCATATGCCGCCGCCTTGTTGTTTTTATGCTGGTGATCGATTAGGTTATCATTGGTCGGTTCCTTATCTAAAGGTATCCCTTAGTTTTATCTTAAATAGGGTTGTATCTTAATAGGGAGAGAGATTAAATTGTTTCTAATTTATCGTAAGGGGTTGGAGTAGAACACGCCAAAAAGTGGATACTTTGATTTCTCTTTTATTTTCCAATCAAAATTCAAGTTTTTGGGCTTGTTAAAAAGTGCATTTCAAGCTATTTAAGAGAAATCTTATCATTTTGGAAAAAATTGTGGTAATTTGGAGTATTTTTGCTACAACTCAGTCTCTATCAGTTTGTTTGAAATGAATATAGGGTTTAGTTGATAAGTAATTGAAAGAGCTTTTCAAATATACAAGAAATTTTCCAATATGTATCAAATTTTTGAAAATTCGCAGAGCCATTTCCATCGATTAAAATGATTGTTTTCAACCTGATTTTGTCCAGTTTGTAGACGATTCTATGAACTTTAAAGCTACGGTATTGTTATGTGAAAAACTTGCTTATTTTCATAGGGAAATTGCGTGGAAAACAGACTTATTTATTTATTAAATAGCACATAGATGGTACTGAAATCCTCTTTTTAACAAGTCTAAAAACTTGAATTTAGAGCGAAAAATGAACGAGAAATCGTTTATCAAAATGTCCACTTTTTTTAAGTGAGGCTAGACTTGATTTTGACGAACGATTTCTCGTGGGTTTTTCAATGAAAATTCAAGTTTTGGGCTTGTTAGAACGAGCATTTCAAGGTGCTTAATTGGAATTTATAGCTTTGGAAACTGTTGTGGAAATTTTGAGTTATAGACGAAACTCTAGAAGCATGGATTTTTTGAATTTTGCCTGGTAGTTTTCTAGAAAATTGAGAAAAATAGCGAAAATTCACTTACACAATTTTAAACATCTGAAGCTTTTACATGGGGGAGAATAATCAATGAATGTTGGTAAATTCGGGGAAAATCATGGGAAAATTCTTTGGCCATTTTCACCTGTTAAAAATAATTGTTTTGGGTTTTCTCTAATTTGTAGGCTTTGAAGTTGCGTGAAAAACTTGCTTATTTTCGTGGGAAAATGCATGGAAAACAGGCTTTCTTGTTTACCAAGTAGTAGATGGTGGTATTATAGTTTTGCCATTGTTTATTTACAGTATTCATTCACCATGTGTAGATTTGTGCGAGATTAAACCCCATATTCACCACCAACTGAGTTATTGGGAAAATTTTCATCTATATCTCAAAACGATAAAATTCTATTGCAGTTTGAAATGCCTAAGAACTTGAATTTCGAGTAAAAAATGAGCGAATAATCGTGTGTCAGTTTCCACTTTTTCAACCAGTTCTAGTCCGGCCGCTTAATAATACTTATGATTTTTTAAAAAATAGCCGTCAACAGATCAGGATGAGAAATTGCGAAAATTACAGTACGAAAAAGAGAATTTACAGTTACAAGTACAAGTATTACAAGAACAAATCGAAGCACAATCGGATAAAATTGTCGATTTGGAGAAAACATTAAATGATAAAAAACAAATTTTACAAGACACTGAAGAGAAATTACAACAAGAAGTTCTAACACGTTCATCTTTAGAAACACAAAAATTGGAATTAATGTCGATTATGAGCGAATTGAAACTACAACAAGCAACATTAGAACGCGAAAATATCGAATTAAGAAGCCAATTCAATAATAATAACAATAATAATAACGAAATAAAGAAACCTCCAAGAATAATGAGCGGACAAAGTCAATTATTATCGTCAACACCGGTGCATCATACGCCAAATCAAGGATTACGAATGACACCATCACCGAGTCCTGTTAGTTTAATTCCAAACAGTCCACGTAGGGTTGAATCAACAACTCCTACAACTTCACAACATGAAATCCAACCACCTAAAGTAAATTTAATTATATTTTATTTAATAAATTTATCAATTATTATTTCTTAATAGACTCCTCCGGCGACTTATAAGCGACAAATCGACATACGTTATGGTAGTTTACCACGACAACAATTCATTAATTGTAACAATAGTACTGATACAAATGCAAATCCATCATCGTCGTCGACAACTAACAAAAAGGGTGTGGCGTTCGGTAGGGGACTTTCTTCACTCATTGGGGTCAGGGCCAAGGGGTACTCCGTACCGAATTTAGGTGATAGCTCCAGTCGTTTTATAAAATCTACCAACTAACAATACTAAACTTGATTGTTTGTTTATTAATAATTATCGAAATTTTTAACAATTTGTGTTTGTTAAGCGATTAAGACTCGAGCTATCTACTTGATTACAGCTTTTATTGTATAAATTTAAACAATAATTGATATTTTAATTGATTATTTTGTTGATTAGCCGAAACTGAAAAGATCATTGAAGATGGTTCAAATAACGGTGATAATAGCGATAATCAAACGATACAATTTGGTAAAAATTCGAAAGGTATAAAGAAGATTTTCGGACGTATGAAACGTTCCGGTAGTGGTAATTTAGATGATCTACCCGGTATTAACGAATTTCAAAGGGGTGGTGTACGGGCTACAGCAGCAGCACGTCTTGGTTGGAGTGAACCACAATTAACTATACGGTAATTTCTTTATTATTAATTCATTAATTTTTAATTAGAATCGATTTTCTAATAGACCTGATAAACCGTTCATTGAATGGGATACGGAGAATATTTGCGATTGGTTGCAAGATTTAGGTTTAGATCAATATATAAATGATGCTAAACGTTGGATAAAAGACGGCCAACAATTACAAGAAGCTTCAATCAATGAAATCGAAAAGGAGTTGAATATTAAAAATCCGCTACACAAAAAGAAATTACAATTGGCTTTAATTGATATGATTGAAAACGGTACAAATGATCCATATTTGAGGAAAGCGGGTAAATTGGATACCGCTTGGATATTACGTTGGTTGGACGATACAGGTTTACCGCAATATAAAGAGAATTTCTTAATAAATCGAATCGATGGTCGTGTTCTACACCGTTTAACAATCGACGATTTACAATTATTACACATAACTTCATTATTACACGTAATTAGTATAAAACGTGGTATTCAAGTATTGCGTGAGAATGATTATGAAGCGAATTGTTTACAACGTCGTTCATTACCCGATGATCCAAAACAACCAACACCAAAACAAGTAACATTATGGACAACACATCGTTGTATGGAATGGTTAAGACAATGTGATCTAGCTGAATATGCACCAAATTTACGTGGTGCTGGTGTACATGGTGGTCTATTTGTTTATGAAACGAAATTTACAGGTGAATTATTAGCAACATTACTATCAATACCACCTGGTAAAACACTATTACGTCGACATTTAAATACACGATTTAACGAATTATTAGGTAAAGAAATAATACAGGAGAAACGGGATGCTGAAAATACATTAGGCTATATACCATTAACACCATCGGCGAAATTAAAGGTTAATTATTTCGATTATTCTACACTCAAATAGTCCTGACTCTTATAGCAACACTTAGGCGAACCTTTGGAGATTATTTGAGCAAACTTTGAACCTTGTAGCTTATCGGAGAATTAAACACAAGACTACTCAACATGTTTCTGGAATTGGTAAAAATATTCTCTCCAAAACTAGCATCATTAGACCAACTTCGCGATAAGCTATCCACTTCAAATTTTGCTAAAATCATCCCCAAGAACCCCCCTATAAGAGTCAGGAGTGCTATGAGTGGAAATTAATTGTAGTGAATTGTTTTAGATTGCGAAAAAGTCGCAATTCTCGTTGAAACGAAAGAAAAGTAAAAGTGAAGCGGATTATGGTGATTTAGTTTGTCCATTAAATCCGGATAATAAACAATCAGGTGAACTGAATGGTTCTGCTCTTAATAACATGGGTGTAAGTTAACTAACTTCTAACAATTGTTGTTTATTAATAATTTTTTGTTCAATTAAATTTCTCTTGTCTAAAATTCGAAAGCTTTGCTTCACACGTTTGCGTCTGCTTTTTAACAATTGGAAGCAAAGTTTAATCTTAAAAAAAATACAGTGAAACTTCATTGATTAGCTTCAATTCGAATCTACGTTTGTATGTTTAGTTCCAATTCTACAGGGTAAACCAAGAGGATGGCCTATTAAATGCCCATTAAACTGCACTAGAAAATATTCTCATAGTTCTAAACCCCCGGAATATGAGGTTGAGAAACCTACTTTTTTATTTTAAATGGAATGGTATATTTTTTATTACCAATTTACGTAAATTTTATGATAAAGTTCAAGGGTAATTTGATAACAACTTTAGTGTTGATATTCATATTTTAAAAACTATTGCGTTTCAACAATTAATATTTGGAATTCTGATAGTGTGTATTTTTGCCAAATTTTATAGAATTGAATTATTTTCCAGCGTTTAGCTGAAATAGAATTTCTTTCAAGCAACTCAAGCATAAAGGTGTTCCATTTGAAATAAAAGAAATTACGGTTTAAAAATTGCCTGAAATAACAATTTGTTTCAGTTAAAGGACGGAAGAATTCAAAACTATAACATAAAGGACATAATTTGGGTTGAGTTTCAAAATTTGATTGTTTAGAAGCCAGAGAAAGATATGAATTTTTTAATCAAACAGTTGTAAATCAAATTACAGAAATTTCAGAGCTTATACTTTTGATAGACCATCCGCTCGGTTCACCCTGTATATTTGTCAATGGTTGTTTCTACACTAGATTTTGGTTGTTCAGTTGTTTCACTGTATAAAAATATTAATTTTAATGATTAATAACCAGGTTGTGGTTGATCAGATTTTTCTCTCCTTTTCATGCTACGTCATCGTTATAATGGATGTATTCTCTATTATAGATACCGGAGATATTAATCATACATTGTTGATTTTACAAAATAACGATACCAAAAAATTGCATTTCAGGAAAATCATTAATTAAAAAAAATCATTATAATAAAACAATGAAAGGGTAAAGTTGATTTCACTAGTATGAAATTTTTAGAATAGCTGGCTTTCTGTGGCTGATTTGAAATTTCTGCTTATATTCTATCTCTATCTATCTATCTATCTATTTATCTATAATTATCGATATAATTCGATTAATTATTTAGTAATTATTTATAATTTAAAGATGATGATGATGAAGATGGAAAACCAAAAGGACGAGGATGCCTCTCCACATCACGTTGAATACACGGTACGTTCATCACCAGCATCAATTGCTAATTCTCCGATACCACAAAGGCATGTCTAAAATTTTGGAAAATTTCATTTCAAACTAAAGAACTACCAAAAAAAATAAAACAATGTCTTCCCCTTTTTTATATAAGAATTAACAATATTTGCCTTAATATTTGTTGAATTTTATCGTAAGTAAAATACCCACAATTAAAATAATATTAATAATAATTTATTAACAAATACAGTATTTAGTATTGTTGTTACCAAATCGAGTAGTTTTTAGAAATTTTAGACGAATATATCGTGAATATATAAAGGTATTATTATATAAATTTGAACGAAATCGACCAATTTTTGTATCATTTTTGTCGTTGTTTTGTGTGTCTGTACGAGTGTATGATTGCATTACAACCAACAAATACAAATAGACCAATTTTGTGTAGTTAATTAAAAACAATAAAAATTTATTTAATCACACTTGGTAAACTTTCCGTGTATAGTAATGTCGTAATCGCTTTGCGATCATCTTTAATAATGTTTAAATCGCCCGTACTAAGGCTTCCCGTAAACAAATCTTTCGTGTCTCTATCTTTTAACTGTTCAATGTATTTCTTCCGTTCATCGTGTGCATTCCTTAAAGCTGTCTGTTCAGCTTTACTCAATTGGCTCAATTTCGAGTCCGATTTGAACCATTTAAATTGCAAAACTTGATCGATTGTGGGCCGTTTCGTTATATCCGGCTCTAGTAAGCTTCGCGTCAATTGTTGGACTTCTTTCGATAGTAAAGTAACGTATTTCGAGCGAAATTTCCAATGGCAACGGATCTGTTGTTCGCGTAATCGTCGGATGTTGGCCGGGCCGCCGTCGCCGTCGTCGAACGGCATTGCTTTGTTCAACATTATGTACAAGATGATGCCCAACGACCAGACATCAGAGATTTTCGGTTGATACGGCCGGCCGCTTAGAATTTCCGGTGCTGCGTACGATAACGAACCACAATACGTGTCGCTTATTAGCGGTTTATTGTGCGCATCGATCACGTAACGTGCAAAGCCGAAATCCGATATTTTCAAATTATAATTGGCCGTAATTAGGGCATTCTCGCATTTTAGATCGCGATGCGCTACTTCCATATGGTGTAAATATTGTACGGCTAAACATAGTTGTCTCATCCAGACTTTTGATTGTTTCTCACTGACAGCACCGTTTTTTAAAATAAATTCCAACAAATCACCGTTCTCTGCAAAGCGCATAAAAACATAATATTTCGACTTACGTTGAAATATCGAATAGACGTTTATCAAGTGTGGGTGATTGATTTTGTTTAAAACCGCCAATTCTCTTGGCAGAAATTTCTTAGTGAATTCCCTTGGTGCTTCACTCACATCGATTATCTTACACGCTACTTTATAGCCGGGTTTCTCCGCTTCATTGGCGTCGGTCTTAAAACGATACTCAGCTAAGTAAACTTTACCATAGGAGCCTTCGCCGAGTATTTTCGATAGATAGTAGCCCTGCGCTTGTAGCGTTAAATTTTCAGATTGTGTACGTTCACAACTAGCCATTTATCTACACTGACATGAAACAGGGAATTTGACATTAACAACAACAATTATAAACGATACTTTATTTTTTCCACTCAGTCATTTGACAAATTTCGGCTTTCAAATGTGTCCAATTCACTTTCGAATCTCTCTAAAATATGATCGGCCACCGAGGCTAAATCCTCTAAGCCACGTCGTAACGCATCGACGGCACGGCCTTTACGCATCTGTATGCGGAAATGTAGCGTTGCTTCCATCGGATGGGGTACGGTGTATGCACAAAACTCAACATCAGAACTGAAATTTTGACAACAAATCAAAATTAGCGCCAATTCTAACCTATAACTCAACCAAACGCCAACAGATGGCAGTATTTTTTAAAGCAATTCTAAAGCCACTATATATACAAAATACCGCAATTGGCATCCATTTTGTGTCTGAAACTTGGCGCCAACTTCAAACTGAATGAAACAAGGCAGGCTCCTACCAGTCATATTAATGGGAGTAGGCAACATTAAATACTTAAAATTTTAAATTTGGCGCGCTAAAAATTTTCATGACCAGTCTCATTTATTGGTTGTCATCTATTGTTTTCTGTTAAATGAAGGTCACCTTCTTTCAGGCAGCCATGTTGTGTCTAGAAAATGTACTTCTCTCTCCAACACATTTGAACATTGAATTGCGGTTCTTTATACATATAATGACTTAAATCAATTCGATATTACTGATTTATAAATAATTATTGAAAATCTACTCACTATCCAGCTATAATGCATCGCAAAGCGTTGCCTAATGTGTGCCCCTCGTTTTCTATAACGAAAGTTTTACAATGTTCGCCACTAGAATTCGCACCAACTAACTGGAAAATTATTCAGTAAATTTAACCAAATATAACTAATAATTCAAAAATTACCTGCGAAATTGGCATGATTACCTATTAATTATCAATAAATTATTAAATTTCAATAAATTTTGTCGTTAACCTAACTTTACACGAAAATTTCTAACCTAACTTACACGTATTTCATTGAGTAGCCTACAGATGGCGGCACAACAATCACTAATCACAGCCCCTAAATTAGATAAATACAAGAAAATTCGTTCTCTAAAAAATTAAATGAAATCATCGTGTCTTAGGGGGCAATAAAGTAAATAAAATTAAATTAAACGAACATCAAACCTCTTCAGTTTTATTATTAAGTAATTCCATTTGTTCGATACTTTGTTCTTGTTTCTCGGTATTATTTACAACTGGATTTTTGGTATACAAATAAACAGCGTATAATACAATAAATATTGATAGTGCTGTATTTAGATAGATCGGTATACTGAATAAAATATAGCACAAAATTGCCGTTAAAATCAATTCGATAGCACTGGCGAAAGTTTTTAAAATTGAATTCAACGTTTTCAGGAAGAAACTGGTAACAATCCCGATAATTGCGTTATTCAAAATGACCAATAGGACTTTATAATTTGTGAAAATCTTCAAGAGGATTTCGCTACTAAAGATTGGTTCGTTATTTTGTTCGAAATTGCACAATTTTCGAACAAATAACAACATTAAATTACAAATAATCGAATCTAAATACATGAAAATATTCTGAATGAAGATATTAACATTTAAGCCTTTCGTTTTCAATAAATACTCGTTGTAAACGCCGGCTAGACAAGAACAAAATATCTGGACGATTATTAATATTCCACTAATATTATCAAAACTCGATGATTTTTGATCTTCGATTTCTGCATTTTTATTATCGTCCTGTTTATTATTGAAGTTAATTTGTTTGATCATACAGCCAATTGTTAGAATTATCAGCGATATCCATTGTTTTTTGCTCAATTTCTTATCGAAAATTACCTAAAAATCGGAATAAAATAATTGATTTTTTAATATCATTAGTTTACTTGAAATAGAATTCCGGTTACAACAACACGGAATTGTAGCAATAAATAATACGTAGTCGGATCGAATACTGATAAATTAATGAATGATAAATTATTGTAGAAACAATAAAGAAACGCTGGTATAAAATAGAACAATAATACTTTCCGATTGTTGTAAATACTGGAAATTAACGAAATGGTCGTATTGCTAAAATTCAATCGAATTAATTGAATTGTAATTGAATTATAAATTAAATTACTCTTTCCAATATAAAATCGTCGATATCACTAATTTTAACAATTCTGTAAGTAATACAACTGTAATTATATTATAATCGTACTGTTTATCGGATTTCTGTGAGGCCGTCACAAGAATACCTAAAATTTTACAATTTGTAATTTTCCTCGTACAAAACTATTATAAAACTCCACCTTGCCCAACAAATAGAAGTATATAAGAAATAAATATAATAAAGCTCAAACGACTAGGAAATAATTCTTTGTATTTCAAATAAGACACCATTGTGTTCTATTAGTTAAAACGTTAATTAACCGGAAAATCAATTCATAATTTTTTCGATAATTTTTAAGGTTAGAATTGCCACCATCATCAATCATTGTCAACGGTGATCTTATCAACGAACAACGTCCATAATTCACAACGGACAGCGTTGCCATTGTTGAATGCGATTAACCGAAATAGAAATGATGTAATTTTGCATAATTACACTAAAATCACTTAAAATTATGTCGGAATAGATTGTTACAAACACACATTGATTTAGTAATTTGTAAATATTATAAAATTTCCACCGAGTTACTATAACCGATAGTGAATTTTCCTACCAATAGATGGCATTATACTATTTTATAAATTATATAATAATTTTTGTTCCCAAATCAAATAGAAGGTGTTATTAGGATTATCGATGATTATTTAGTGGTGATTTTGGATTTTCCGGCTGAAATTCGAGGATTATAGCGGAGATAATTGCGAATTTGATTGAGGTTTGTTTCCCACGTGAATTCGAAATGATTTGGGGATATTTGTTGTTAGCACTAGACTTTGACGTTTGTGTGCATGCGCATTAAATTACAGTTATTGCTTCAGCCATTTATGTTGATTGCATATTATCAAGTGTAACAAAAAAAATAACGTTAAAAATCAGGTAACTGATATAATAAATGTTGAAAGAGATTAAATGATTAATCAGTATGTTAAATATGTTAAATGATTTGTATAGTTTTGTTTTTACATATGTATATACCGGAAGTTGATGCGTAAACCCCACCGCACACATACACACACATTGTCGCAGAGTCACATTATAAGTGCCACCTAATCTTAGCCTGGGGCTGTTAAAGTGTGTTGTCCGTTTGTTCATGTTGTTGTTTAAGAAAGACGAACCAAAAATTACAATATTGAATGGGAAATTAAAAGCGAAATCATTGTGATTTTACAAGCTCACTTATAGCAAAATCGAAAAACCCTATATTGGAAGAATATACAGTCTTTGTATAACTGGTATCTATAAATAGTTACCTCCATTTTATTCTAAAATAAGGATTAGATTTCTTGCTTTTTTTGAAATTATGTTTACATATTTTTAGTTTAATTCAATCTATTTTTCTAAAATTACAGTAATGTTGATTTTATACAAAATAATTGATGGTAACACAATTTTGTTACAGTATGACCGATTCCTCAATGAATTTTGGTCCAGCTTGGATTCGTAACCTTCGTTCTGAAGGCAGTACTGGCGGCGGGACCGGCACAGCTGGCACCCGATACCAGTTAGCCGAACACAGGTACCACGCTCTATTTAAACACAAAAACAACAATAATCACAAATATTTGTAGATATGGAAGGGAAGAAATGTTAGTACTATTTGATAAAACCGCCAAACCACCCCCTACATTATCCGCATTCAAAACCCTATATTCCGAACAAACCCTGGTACCACTAGCTCTACTAGAAACTTCCGATGAGGAGGTAATTTATTGTTTAATTGCAAAAGAGGCAATTTAATAAAATTGATTATAGCAAAGGGTCTGGCAGAGCCGCCCTACTTCAATAGGTGGTCCAAATCGTGGTAGAGGTGTATCGTTAGAACGCGGCGGTCGTACTACACGTGGTCGTGGTAATTATCCAACATACGGACGTACCCCATCAGCTTATGAAGGTGGTTGGGGTAACGGTGAACAATCCGATTGGAGTCCACGTAAAGATTTTACTAGAAGTAATACAATGGATAATTGGCGTCGGGTTCGTAGTAGTACTGAAGATGATGAAGGTTGGAGGAGTATGAGTACTAATCGACCGTTGCACGAGAAATGGGGTAAATTTTGATATTAAATTGATTTATTTATAAAAAATTTAATTGATAATTGTAGGAAGATCAACAAGTTGGCGGGGTGAGAGTGATACAGATGAAAGAAATGGACCACCAGAAAGAGGTGGCCGTCAAAGTTGGCATGAGAATAATCGTAATTTAACGAGACGTTCATGGGAGAATGAAGATCATCTACCAGAATGGGTGAATGAGAATCCAACAGAAGGTGGTGGTACGTTCGATGAAAGAGGTGCATTTCATGGTTCCGATGATGAACAATCTGTTAGTGATAATAAAATAAATAAAAAAGAATTACAAAAATCGGCGTCCCAACAACAAATCGGTAATAAAAATAATCATCCACCTATTTTAAGTACGTCAAAATCGGCAATTTCATTATCGAAAAATGAAGAGAACGATAAACAATCAGAGGTAAATTTTAATATTTTTCTCCAATAATATGGGAATTAATTTGGTAATTTAATAGAATCTGAATGAACGGGATAAAGAAGTTTCTAAAATTGAAGGAAATACCACCCCTGAACCGGAGAAACCACCAAGTATTACCGATAAAAATAATAGAGATGATGAAAGTGATAAAAGCGGTAAAAAAGAAGAACCGAGGCCCATTACCGTCGAGAGAACGAACGGTAATAACGTTTCTGGTAATATTGGCCTTATTCAAAATTCTTCCTCTACAAATATGTAAGTTTTATTTTAATTAATTATGTTTTTATAAGCTAATATTTTATTCCATAGTGATAAAGTTGAGGAGGAATTTGCCCGAATGCAAGAAGATTTAGTATTAAAATTAGTAGTTGATGAAGAAACACCAAAAACAGTGATACAAAATCCATCATCATCTACAACAACTGTTGTAACACCAACAACAAATTTCGATGTAACAAATCAAGTACAACCACCACCAAATTTGGTACCATCTGTACAACAAGTACCACCACCACAATTACCACAATCACAAGATAAATGGTATTATCAAGATCCACAAGGTACAAGACAAGGGCCATTTTTAAATGTTGAAATGGCTGAATGGTATAAAGCTGGTTATTTTAGTAATCAATTACGTGTAATGAGAGAATGTGATGAACGTTATTTCTTATTAGGTGAACTTATTAATTTATGTGGTGGTGATAATCCATTCTTATCAAATATACGTTTTCCTATATTAAAAAATGAAACACCAACAAAATTAAATGACGATATGTTATCATATCAATTATTATCGCAATTAGCATTTAAGCAACAAATTTCAATGAGAAATTTAACGGAACCGTGGAGTGCATTAACTTTACAACAACAAGAATTAGCAGCCCAGAGGCTTTTATTACAACAACAGCAACAACAACAACCACCACCCCAACAGGTAGATATAACATTAGATTGGTTTTGATAAAATTGTGTTGTTTTGTTATCACTGCAGTTACCTCACGATCTCCAATATATGCAACAAAGTGCACCAGCAAACCCTCTCATGTTTATGATCAATCAAATGCAGCAAGTAAGAGGCGATTTTAGTGAAAAGAAATAAATAAAAAAACAAACACTTTGACATTATTGTTTTACAGAGTAATAAACTTCATGGTTCAATGTTAGTTGATAAGCCTATTAATAGTAGTAATAGTAGTGTGCCTAATCCATTGGATACATTACCAGTTCAATTAGGAGGTGGTATACATTCCTTACAAAATCGAATTCCACCACAAAATTTACATAATCATATACTTCCAACAAATTTATCATCATCACTTCCATCTGACAGTTTAAATGGTGGTCTATCTGGTCTGCAAACAAATTCAATACCAACACCAGGCTTATCGACATTACCAAATCTACATAGTGGTCTACCAACAGGTCTTAATGTTAATCGACCAACATCACATAGTCCAATAGATCAATTACCACCAACTAATCAAGAGAATGATCCAATTACGAATTTTCTTAAACAATTCCATCAACAAAAACAACGTGCACAAATGCCTGTAATTTAATTAATTTAATTTTTAATCAAATTAATATAAAACAATTTTATTTTAATACAGTTAGATGGATCGTTGTGGCATAAACCGACAAATCAATATAATGTCCCACCAGCTGTAGCAACAACAACGACAACAACACAATGGCCACAACAACCTGATGTACCGTTATCAATGTGGGATTTACCACCACCCCAATTACCTACATCTTTATCATCAGATAATCAATCAATACCTATAGATAAATCACAAATAGATCTGCAACAAAATCAAGAAATTGATAAAGACCAACAACAGAGATCAAAAGAGGAAGCCTCACAGAAAGAATTGAAACGGAAAAAAGAAATCGAAGAGAAACAAGCTAAAAAGGAAGCTGAAGAGAAACGTAAACAAGAACAAAGACGACAAGAGGCTGAAAAGAAGGCTGTTGAAGAGAAAAAGAAGAAAGAAGAGGATAGAATTCGTAAAGAATTGGAAAGGGCAAAAAAGGATGCCGAAGAGAAACGTATGCGTGAATTGGAAGAAAAACGACGTTTAAAAGAACAAAGAAAAGCCGAAGAAGAAGCTCGAAAAAAATCGGAAGAATTGAAAAAACAAGAAGAAGAAAAATTGAAGTAAATTTTCGAATTAAATACAAATTTCAATATTATAATTTATATTTATTATAGAAGGGAAATTAAAGAACGTGAAGAACGTAAACAAGCCGAAACTCGATTAACACAAAATCAAGTAATTAAAACGGCAAAAGCAGCACCATGGAGTCAATCGAATTCTAATCAAGGTATGAGTTTGACTGATATACAGAAAGCTGAAAAGGAACGTAGGGCACAAGAGGCAGCTTTATTATTAAAACAACAACAATTACAAGTAATTATTTTTTTCAAATATAGAAAATTTTAATTTATTCAATATTTTGATTGCTACAGGAACAACAACAACAGCAACAACAACAATTAGCTGAAAAAACGAGTGGCATACACTTGAATTGGGCCAAAAAACCAATTGAACCAAAACATGTGAAATCGTTTGCTGAAATCCAAGCAGAAGAACAAGAAAGATTAGCTAAAGTAATTAATTATACAGTTGCATTCTCTAACTTTTTGAAAATCTGTTACCATGACAACTATATCTTTTGAAGAATATGTTTTATTCTTGTTTCAATTACACATATGATGGAATTTTAAAGAGTCTTAGCGTTGTTATAGTAACGAATTGATAAAAGTTAGAGAATACGACTGATTGTTGATTTAATGAAAGTTAATATAATTTTGTATTGTAGATGACAGCAGAAGCTCGATTGGCTGCTCAACAAAGAGAAAAAGAGTTACCAGCTTCGAATACTAACAGTATTTGGAATGGTCAAAGCTTAACCTGGGCTAATGCTACAACCGCAACACAATGGTCTTCGAATGGTATTTTTTTTTTAATTTTACAAAATTTTAAATGATTATTGTGTAATTTATTTAGCGGCAAGCGGATTTTGGGACGATATCTTAGTAAAACCATCTCCTAAACCGTCCACAGTACCTAAAAGTAGTTCAACTAGTGCCATGTCAAGTGTTGTTAGTAAACAAATACAACAACAACAACAACAAACATCACAGAAACAAACTAAAACGAAAATTAAAAAAGATGAACCACAAAAATCTGTTAATAGTAACAATAATAATAATAGTAATAGTAATAATTCAGCAAATGATGAATTTACTAATTGGTGCTATAAAACATTATCGACAATTTCCACAAATGTAGACAGTATGTCTTTGATTTGTTTGTTTTTTTTTAATTTAAATGTTAATTTATATTAATTGATTTATAGTACCTACGTTTGTGAGTTTCCTGCGTGATATTGAATCAGCATACGATGTTAGAGATTATTGTAAAGAATATTTAGGTGATAGTGCTGCTACACAACAATTTGCTACGAATTTTTTAGAAAAGAGACGTTCATTTAAGCCTAAAACGAATGCTCATAAAGATGATATGTGTTCACCGGCACCAGCAATTACACCATCAACACAACATAGTACTGAATTCCAAGAAGTCAAGGTATATATCAAATACAATTGTCTGTTGTAGAATTCGTATTGATTTATTTTTAGGGTAAAAATAAGAAAAATAAGAAATCGAAAATGTTAAAAGTTGATTCGCGTATATTGGGCTTTCAAGTAACTTCAGCTCCAGATAGAATCAATGTGGGTGATAGAGATTATGGTGATAATTCGTAAATTTGTGTTTTTTTCTATCTGTTCTAATCACCGTTATTGTACCTTTATATATATGAGAAAAAAATATACATATATACATATAATGATTAAGTTTAAGACAAGTTTAAATTTAATTTGCTTATATGTGTAATTAAAGACAGATTTCTTCTTCTTGTTTTTAACAATTTAACTGTTAAATATTAGTTTTACATAATTCTCGACTTTTATTTTTTGATTGTTTCGTTGTTTGAATTAAAACAAATCCCTCAATTTCCATACAGTAAATAAATCCTTGGGGTTTTGATAAAGCAACAATTTGAAGAGAATTTTTTTCAAAATACAAAAATGTAGATAATTTGAAAATTTTTGCATTAATTTTTGTAAAAAATCAAGTTTAAATAACACCAATTTCTAGAAGTTTTGTAATGTTCAAACAACACCATAACAATGAAGACGTACGTGTTGTTATTACCTTTATTGTTGTTAATCACCGATTGTTACGCTAAAGAGATTGCAAGAAAATCCGGATTTAAAATCCACCAACGCAATTCATCGCCTGGTAAAAATAATCTTCCAACTTATAATCAAATTAATTTGTTTCTTTTGTAGAAATATTGAAAATTAACGGAATTCAACTCTATAACAATGCAACAAAACATCTGCTAGCTTTCGTGAATTCTACCAGCCAAACTGCAATAGTATTCGACTATTTTACAACGAATATAGCTGCAATTAATGGTCAAACGAAACAAACAATTCTTATCAATTCTGATGGTAATCAATTGGTAGAAAACGATACGCAATTAGTCTGGCCGGCTGATAGCGAGAATTTCGAAACGTTCTACAACAATCTACAAACGATTCCTAACCCGGAAAATACCACAGACTGTAACGATTTATCAACGGAGGTCGGCGAGATTACGAAAAATTTCGGTTTGCCTAGCATCGATCCCCTGGCGACTTTACGGGGTATTTCCGGCCAATTATATAAGAATCGCGATATTATTAAGGTATTCTTATCGAGATATCGATTTCCGCTGGCTATCTCGCATGGTATTTCGCGATTTGTGCGGATAATCGGGGCTAATGGCAGGTTAGGGTTGAATGCGATCGGCGGTGGCGTGTCAATTATTCCCTCTTTCTTTGGGGCAATCAAACATATCGACTTCAACGATGTTGCAAATGCATCGAACGGTTTCGAGGCTTTTGTTCGAGTCTTCCACCAATTAGCTAACCATTTAAATTACGCCAAAACGTTCCATCGGGTTGTAAACGACGGCGGACATCTGTTCAATGTTATCCGAAATTTCGGCGATGACGACAATAACGTCGATAATTTCTTCAAAATTTCCAGCAATCTGTTGAATCTGCGCCACGGTAACATCCAAATTGAGGATTTCATTAGGAATGCGACGAATTTACGGGGAAATTTGCGGTTTAATATCGACGATATTCGATCGAATATTGCAAGGCTACAAGATGCTATCAATATACAAAATTCACGTTTCCATAACGGGCCGCAATTGCAGAATTTCCGCAATATTGTCCAAGGTTTGGGCAATAATAGTTTGAATATTGACGGGGTGGATATATCGCGAATCGCCCACCTTTTAGCCGAGGGTGATTTTACAAATGCTGTACAATTATTGATCAAAATTATTATACGAATGAACGAATTATTCAATCCGTTTGTAGCAATACCGAAAGTTATCGTCCATTTTGTTAGGAAAGGCTTAAATAATGCTAGTGTTGATTTACCGTCAGTATTACAAAACGGTAATCCGCTAGACTTGTTACAGCACGATAACGAAATTAACGATGTTTATAAAAATGTATTGAATTCGGTACAGCGATACAGTAATGGGTCGTTGCATTTGAACAATATTGTATCACCGACTCGTTTATTGTCGATAAATCAATTAAATAACCAAATCGGCGGCTTATTATCGGTTAGTGGAAATGCTGGAACCAATCAAATCCAACAAACTACAACAACAGGTAAATTTATCGATTGTTGATTTATTTTCATTAATTTTGCGTGATTTTAGAACACGTGGAAGGTTCGGCAAGATCGCGGTTAAAACATCAGAAGAGACGACATCCTCAACAACATTCGATAAAACACGGCAAAATCCACAAAATTAAACAATAATTAAACAATTATTGATTCTAACTCGAAAATAGATTAATTTTTGTGTAGCAATCTCAATTTGACCTTGATTTATTTCGATAATACCCCTATATTTATGTAATGTATTGTTACTTTCGCCTTTATTCTAGAATTGGATCGATCGATACATGGGAATATCGAATTTCTAGAAATAATGATAATTTTCTCGAATAATTTGCATGAAATTGATAAATTTTAGATTTTAGAAAATTTTTTAAATTGTAGAGAATCTTTCGAGCAAAATGCGATAAAAATGTAAAAAAAAATATTTGTATTGATAAAATTATTCGCTATATCCGGATTTAGCAGGCTAACGACATTGGAGCATGTGTTCATAGAATACTGTCCTACTCAACTATGACAATGTTAACTACAAGGTCATTTTTATTAGGTATAATAGTTGTTTATAGTTTTATTATGTAAATAATAGCAGCGTTGTTGACAATAACTTTTCCAAAAATAGTTTAAATAATAACGAACAGGTTATCAAAGGGCGTTTCGAATTCTATAATGAAAACCAGTTCGTTTATAACAATTTTTTTTAACCATACAATAAACTGAAATACTGGAAATTATACCTAATTTGTCCGTTAGAATTATAGAAAAAACCCAAATTCGTCGATAATCCAATTTTCGTGATAGACAATTCACACATCGCTTGTATAACAAAAAAGGGGCCGAATTTAGGGTAGTTTCGTCCCCTGCGGGTATATTTTGTAATTTTAAAAATACATCGTTGAGTTTATTGTTGATTGAAAATAACATCAGATTTGATAGGAACATCCGGTTACTCGTATCTATAAAATTGACGATTAAAATAATGCAAATTCTATTTTTAAGTTATTTTCGTCGATTTTTTTCTAGAAATACGGCTGATTTTCTAACGATTTTCACTCAAAAGGACAGAAAATTCTCGTTTACAACTCCAGTAATTTCCATAACGAAATTATTTTCAATACAATTTCAATAAAGCAATTCACCTTGATTTTTTATCTTATTAATAATAAGGCAAATTTCATAGTAACAAACTTCGTTATAAGCGTTCTTTTGATTTTAACAACAGGGTATTATACCTAAATATGTTTTTATGGATATATATTCTTATATTATTTTACAATAAACTAATTTTATTATCGATATGTACGCAATTATGTAGTATATTGACAAATTATTTATAACCTATTTAACTATCGCTTCTATCGCTGTTAAATAAAATTATTGTAAACTCCCCCATTTGATACTTCGTAATAATGAATAATTGAACAAATCAATCAAGAATTAAGGCCAAAATTTCGCTAATCTACCCAATTTTCTAGAAATAAAAGTGTTAATATTCGTTGAACGGATTCTAGAAACATACGATTCCAGAACCTTCTTCGTCTCCCATCACCTGGCCTATATAAACGGATCCCCTACAGCCCAGCCGTCAGTTATTCGAGAAAACCCTGTCAGTGTTCGTCTAGTGCGTGTCTATCGCAAATAAATTCAATTATTGAAAGAATGTCGTTGATTTGGTACGATCCATTCGAAACTACATTATCGCGTCCATCTCGCATCTTGGACCAACATTTCGGCGTCGGTTTGGATCCCGAAGACCTCCTAGCGCCGTTGATTCCGAGAGAATTACGCCCCTTGCTGCGTGCACCGGCCGGTTATTATCGCCCATGGCGTACGAACGCGTCGCAACAAGACACCGGTTCAACGGTCAAATTCGATAAGGACCATTTCGAGGCGAATTTGGATGTGCAACAGTTCCGCCCCGAGGAGATCACCGTGAAAGTTACCGGCGATAATGTTGTAACTATCGAGGGTAAACACGAAGAGAAACAGGATGAACACGGTTACATCTCCAGACATTTCGTTCGTAAATATGTCCTGCCTAAAGGGCACGATATTGATAAATTGGAATCGAAATTGTCTTCGGATGGTGTGTTAACTGTCTCGGCCCCGAAGGTTGATGCTCCGGATGCTGGTCATCGTACAATTCCGATAACTCATACCGGCCAGCCATCCAGACCGGCTGTTGAAAACAAAGAAGCCAAAGAAGCTAAGAAGACTGCTGAGAAGAAGTAAAATGGCAGAATTGCCAGTTTCTTTTCTTTAAAGATGCACGTTCCTTGAATTCATTCATTTTTTCATTCATTTTCATTATTTTTGTATTTGTGTTCACCTCAATTTAGCGTTTAATAAATAGATTTCCTGTCTTTTAAGCGTTTAATTTCTTGTAAAAAAGTTTACGAACAACCCTGGAAGATCAATAATTGAAAGCGAAAGTGCTGGAACTAAACCACCCTTTCTTTCGCAATTATCGATATCGAAAACTACAGGCTAATTGAAATCCTAAAATTTTGTCTATAACTCGAATTTTAGCCGGATAAAACTAATTGAGAATTTCCAAATTTCGAGCTTAGATAATTACAAATAAAGACATTTTTTCACATATAATTCTTTTTTAAACACCCAAGTGATACTTGTTATCGTAAAAAATGCAACTTTTATAATTACGCCTGCAATCCATACAACCAACAATACACGATATTGGTGTATTGAGCTACGTCTAGTTTGACAGTTTATCATGGATGCCAATATTACAAAACGAAATGTATCAAGATTTGACTTTAAAACTGTCCGTTTGTCTTACTATTGTTAATATTTTTTTTTAATATTTTGTTAATAAAATGATTTATTTGGAAACTTTGAAGATATCAGATGATATTTTCAACACAGATTTATCGATATGTGATGAAATATGCAATTTAACGTTCGATCATCCATCCGAATTTCTAACTAACCAAGGTAATTTTTTTCTAGTAACTATAATTTGTTATGCACAACTCTAATTGTGTATAAATTTACAGGAATACGAATGAATCGATTCAACGATTTTATCGATAAGGCTTTAGAGGTGCAAGACGAATCGGAGAATGATTTAAAACGAATCAACAATAAAATCAACGAGACGTTACAAAGAAATGTATTCGAAACTAGTTTCGTTGGGTTGGTGTTAATTTTTGTGAATTTTAGGCGAAATTGGAGAAGGAATTGGAGGAGCTTAATGGAGATTTGAGCAAATTCAAAATCGAATTGAGAGAAATCGAAAAAATCGACATAACAGCCGAACAATTGGCAGCAATTGAGATGTTAAAGTGCAAGATTAAACTCTACAAACTATTAACGAACACGATTTTCTCGCATGAAAACCAGTCTATTAAAGGCTGTATCCTTTCTATATTTATTTATTTAAATATCCCACTATAATCTTTAACACATTCTCAGATATTCAAAACAGGACGAATTTAGCAGAGTTTGACTTCAATAAAACGAAACTTACACCTGAGCAAATGAACAGATATTGGATTAAATTGGAAACAAACACAGGTATTGATTGTAAACAAATCGCTAAAGATGTACTTGATTTATAGGAAATTTTATTTTATAAAAAATGTATTAAAGAATTCAGTCGTTTGAGGTAAATGGAACTTTTTTAAAGAATCGATACGAGTGTAGTACACTCAAACTGGTAACTAAAACAAAACCAACGATAAATAATCCAACAATAACCATGCCCAAAAATACGCCCTGTATTAAGAATTTATGCACCACATAAAATATTCCTGAAAATATTGAATTTTAAAAAGATAAAATAATTCTCATAGAAACCCACCTTGGGATGCCAAATTTCCAGAATAGGTAAATAATAAAGCTATCGGCATTAATGTTAATGTTGTAATAATCGGTAGTATTGTTACACAAGCCAAAATAACTAGAGCCATTGAAAGGATGGGATGTTGTACTGACCATTTTAAATATAAACGGCGTAATATCCGAATTAAATAATGTAATTTCTCTAAAATATAAATAAGTATAAAATATAAAAATTGAAGAAAAATATTACCGGTAATCATTGTACGATTCTTATGAGTTTGGCTTATCTCATTGTCAGTTGAAGTCTGACCCCTTATCATTTATCACGCTTGTTGGAATGTGGAATGTTAATGAATACTGTCTATAAATGTGTGATTTTTGTTTTTGTATTTATTTGGAAAATTTGGGCTTTTGGTTACAATGTTGACCATTTTTCAACGTTTTTACCGAATTAGGTTACAGCAGTGTTGTCAGGTATCTCACGAAAATCAGTGGATTCGAATAGTAACGTATATCGTAACTTACGTCAATATTGCAGAATTATAACGGGCTAAATTGGGCTAAATGTTCATATCTACAAATTTCGTGTAAAAATATTAGTTTATTGCGTTAATGAAACCAAATAATTCCCCAATAAATTCGGAAATCTAATTAATAACAAATCAGACTTAAATTATAAACAACGAGGTATATTACTATTGTTTCTTAAAACTCTTCAAAATCGGATAAATATTATCGAAAGCCTCATAGATTTCTTGTCGTATCTTTGCACCAGTCAATACAACTTTACCAGACACAAATATCAATAATACAATCCTCGGCTTGACCATACGATAAATCAAACCGGGGAATAATTCCGGTTCGTACGAACTGAACGAACTATGCGTCAATACAAGTCCTTCTAAACGTATTGGAAATTTAACATCACAACTACCGACCATATTTTGTATTTTAAAATCCAGAAATTTGGCTGGAAAACCCAATTTTTGTATAATTCGTGCATATTTTCTAGCTGCCAATCGGGAATCGTCCTCGCTTTTGGCGCCGGTACAAACCATTTTACCTGACGAGAAAATTAAGGCAGTTGTACGTGGTTCACGTATTCGCATTATAACAGCAGCGAATCGTTTTGGATTGTATTCGGCGTTGCGGGCGTGCAAGGCGATTTTTTTCAAATCTAATTTACAACTAAGATTAACCGTCGATACAATATTCCTAAAGTGATACAAATTATTACGAGATTTTAATCAAATTTTGGGAATTTACTGTAATTGTGGCACAATATTCGGATCGGCCGAGTGTGGAGTCATTGGTGTCAACGGTGATGGAGTAGCAGGGCCCATGCTGGGCGTCGGTGCTGATCCGCTAGTGCCCCCCAAAATTCACCATTGGGGACATCATGGAGTGTTGCTGAAATTTCCTGATCAACAATCAATTATAAATCAATAATTTCTATATTTACCGGCGTTTGAGATTGCATACTAGTTATGGGTAAGGCAAAACCTGGAACGTATTTCGTATGGGGCATCGACATGCCCATACCCAAGCCTAACGTGGGCGTTAAACCACCCATTGGGGCCAGTGGAGGGACTTGTTGAGATTGGGAAGTTGGTGGTTGTTGTTGTGATTGCTGTTGTTGTTGTTGTTGCTGTGATTGTTGTTGGAGAGCATTGGGAAGGATCATTTGATCTTCATCAGGCTGATGTAGAGGGGTCCCTAAAATCCAATTGTTGTTCAAATCTAAAATTGAGGATGAATTTTGTTAAATTTACCTATACTGGGGATGCTGAAACCAGGACTAGGTAGCATTTGATCCATTTTTATCGATAATAGTTGATCTATTCAATGATTAATGGAATTGAATACGTTGATGTATTAACCATAAATTCGATATAAAATTATCATTAAATATATGCAGTTTTCATTCTAGATCTTTAATATATTAATTTTAATTATTATTCACTGATAAATTGTAAATTAATTGATAGTTACTAGAAGATCATCTACTCGACTTTCAACAGATATTTACAGTTTCTTTATTATTCTAACATTGGTAATTCTGGCGTAAAATAATCAAAAATGGCGCTATTTTCAAATTAACAATTATTTATTGCAATTTATACCAACTTTTAGCAAAAAATTTCGCAATCATATAAAGTTTTGATTGTTTAAACGTAAATTAATTGAATTTTTCTTATATTGAATAACATTTTTAATATTTTATTCTCATAAATTTGGTGTTGGCCTTAAAATTACAGTTTCTTTGATGTTCTAATGTTGGTATTACTTTTTCTTTTATAAATTTAGTGTTGGTTATGCTGATTTACTTTGAGTTGCACATATTGGCGATAGATGCCGCTATTATCAATATTTTTTAATTTTAAATTATCCAACATAAACGTAAATACCGAAAAAAAGTACAAAATTTAACGATCACGTCGTTTCAAACACCTGTGCAATACTTTTTAGTGATTAACAAACGAATATGTGAAACTGTTGTAACTACATAACCTCACATTTTCTCGTGTGCTGTCACTTGTTTGTTCCTGTTTACATCGATTCTAATTCACAAAACAATGGTAAAAATTACAAATTTAATGATTTTACTCAATCAATTTCGAGTTTATTGCAGGGTAGGGCGAAGAAATCGCGTAAAGTCGCCCGCCAACAGTTCGCCAAAATGAAGAAAATGATATCACCGAGCGATGCTCGTATCAAAGCTTCGCAACGGAAACCTTCGAAAAGAAGAAACGTGAAGATCCGCACGAATTGAAAGTACACGAAGCACCCCAAGTTAGTTCAGCCTTATTCTTCCAATACAACACACAATTAGGACCGCCTTATCACATATTAGTCGATACGAATTTCATCAATTTCTCGATAAAGAACAAACTGGATATTATACAGAATATGATGGATTGTTTGTACGCTAAATGTATCCCGTATATCACCGATTGTGTGTTGGGTGAATTAGAGAAATTGGGGCAAAAATACAAAGTTGCATTGCGGATTATAAAAGATCCGCGATTTGAGCGAATTAGTTGTATGCATAAAGGTACGTATGCTGATGATTGTTTAGTCCAACGGGTCACCCAACATAAATGCTACATCGTTGCAACGAACGATAAGGATTTAAAGAGGCGTATCCGGAAGATACCCGGTGTACCGATCATGTACGTGTCGCAGCATCGGTACACGATCGAAAGGATGCCGGATGCTTACGGAGCACCGAAACAATAATTGTTAAATAGTTTTATTAAATTGTGATTAAACATTATCGAAATTTTCAATTAAACTAGAATCTAAAAGAGCCCAATTTGGTGACGGTTTCTCCGCATTCAACCAGTTGAAATCATCCACACATGTCCAATTATTGACTCCAATATCCAACCCAGATTCCTTAAAATCGTCTTCTATATTCGGATATTTCCAATTATACGGCGCCAATAGGATTTCTTTACAATCTTCCATAATAGCTCGACTAGTTACATGTAGATAGATTTTAATATTTCTCGAATTATGTATGCGTAATTGTTGACAAGCTATAATTAGGGTGCAATTTTCACAATTCGATGCAAATATTGATGTAGAAACTGGTCCGGTAAAGATGCGACAGTTTTTTAAATGATTCAAGTGTAAAGTTGACGGACTACCGTAGAATTTAACCGTGCAATTTTCCAAATTTTCAACCTCTATATCTTTCTTAAAAAGCCCATCGTTAGTCATTATTAATTCCTCGTTAATTCGGTTAGTAAATCCGCAAATATTTTTAATTAAATTGGACGATTTCGGTGCACAATCTACGGTATCAATATTGGTTTTGTGTGGGGGTTTAGATTTTTTGTTTCTAAACGCGAATTTCTTTTTCGGTAACAATTCATCTTCCAAGTCTTTAACGCGATTTGTTAATTCTTGAAGGGTTTCTTGGCATTTTTTAATATCGTAACTTCGGATAAAAACACTCGAATTCGCTACATATTTTTGTAATGTTAGTATATTATTTGAAATTAGATTAAAGTGATCAGCTAATTGGTTTGGATCAACCTCTTTCGATTTGTCGATTAAATCTTCGATATCTTTTTGTTGATTTGCAAATACATTTTCGAAATATTCCAACGATTCGTTTTTAGCAATAGTTTGATCTTTATCGTCTTTACGTTTTTGTAAATCTTGTCGGCGATTCAAATCGCGTTTTGCTAATAAATTAATCTTATCTAAAGGATAATCTGTCATTGTGACAACGGTTAATTTTGTTTTTTAATCTCCCTTTCAATTTGTTCTTTATCGAGTCGATAAAACGGCCGATTCGACGACGATGCTGATTGTAGAACGTCAACGAAATTTTGCTTCCTCTTACGGACTTCAATGGGTGATTTTTCTACACCTGGCAAATCCTGAAAAATTCAAATTTAAACGTCAATATTGCAAAAATTTAAAGGGTGTCTAAATATTCGTGGGTTAGTCATGAAATTTACTTTCAAAGTCTCCTCATTGGGGGTGCAAACAATGAATAAACTGTAGCCTAATAGAGAACAACCACTGAGCCACAATGCTGATTTAATTAATCTCTCGGCCATGAATTAATTCTGCTTCCGTTCGGCTTCCCAATATGTATAATCAATATGACGGATTTGATTGTTTTTATCGACAGTCTCGCCTAATTTATAATAATAATCTAATATTTTCGGATAATTATCGTTGAGATATTTGCGATAATCTACAATAATTAGGATTGATGATAATGAATTTTAATTGTGAATTATGTAAGTCACCTCTGTTTTCATTCACCAGATACCAAGCGGAAAAACTAGCAAAGAAGAAAGCACCTTCAGCGACTATTGCAAAGAGTACACCACGTTTGAAAAATTTGCCAAAATTACCGAATTTACGTTGAGGTGTCTTTCTTAACATCATTCAATTAACAAAAAAATAAAATTATAGCCATGTGATGGATCGATGACAGTTAAGATGACTCAATTTTAGGTTATATTTTTCGCTCCAGCAATGAGGTACCTAGAGTGCGCATCTGGTCAAAAAACGTTAAAGTCACTATATATATGATATAAAGTACCGCAATTGACATCCATTTTGTGTCTGAAATTTGACGCCAACTTCAAACAGAATAAAACAAACCAGGCTCTTGCCAGTTATGTTAGTGGGGGTAGGCAACACTAAATACTTGAAATTTAAATTTTTAAATTTGGCGCGCTAAAAATTTTGATCAGTGTCATTCATTGGTTGTCATCTATTGTTTTCTGTTAAATGAAGGTCACCTTCGGTCACGTAGCCGTGTTGTGTCTAGAAAATGTACTTCTCTCTCTAACACATTTGAACATTGAATTGCGGTATTTTATATATATAGTGACTTTAAAAAATGTGTCCACGTATGGTGGCAGACATCTTGGATGTGTCGATATGTTGGTGTCGTTTCAACAGAAACGACACCAACATATCGCCTTCCTTTTCTCAAGCCATGATCGATCAAGGCTTGAGAAAAGGAGGTCCCTATTGAACGACAGACTCATAAGTTAGAAAGAGTGAGGACTAACTGTCAAAATTTCCCCATATGAGGACCAAATTGGTCTTATACAAGTATATGGGATGTGCACTCTAGGTACCTCATTGCGTTCCAGCAATGAGGTAGTAGAGTGATCATCCTGTCAAAAATCGTGTCCACGCATGGTGGCAGACATCTTGGATAGTGGAGACGCAAACGAATCGAAGTAGTTGCACAATTGGCAAACTGGTGGTTTGCATCTAAACTAAGCAAGTATTGCTGGTTGTATAAAATTAGGTGTATAATATTGGTACAAATAATCTCGGTTTCAAGAATCGCAGCCTTGTCTAAAACTAACGTTTTTTTGACCAACTTCAAAATGAGCTACGGGGTTCAAATTTTGATAAAATGATCTCCAAGGAACCTCTTATAAATTCTTATATTTTTCAAATCGTTCATCAAATAATACGTGTTTCCTTAGAAATAACAAGATTTAATTGAAACGCGGTATGTTCGTATGTTTCTAAATTAGACACATTTTGTAGAATATGATGCTAATTTAGACCCTATTAATCTACTTTGGGATTTAAGTCTTAGTTAAACATTCTGTGTTTTACAATACTATAATTTTTGCGGTTATTTTTTATATAATTTTTGCAGCTAAAGTATCAAGGAAAAATATTCAAGCAATCTTATACAATTTTCAAACTATTTAGACCTAGAAATTTGGTAGAAATCACGGTAAATACAAAATATTTGAATATTATATTTAAATTTATTATTTACAAAATCTACAATATTCTAGAATTTTATAATTTTAGCGTTACGTAAACTAACACTTTCAAGTTATCTTGTTTTTTTGCGGGTTAAAAACGACACGATTACAAGTTACATACTCCTGTACGTACGGCCAAACAATTTTTTTCCAATTTTTGATAAGAATACAACAAAGGAATGATTACTTTAACGTTATTTGCGAATCTTGTCAGTGCCTGGCTTTTGTTCATTCGAATTTTCGTCGTCGAGATGTTAACACCGTTTCGAAAATCGGTCGTGAAATCGGTTTTGTTTAATTTAATAATAAATTGTCGCGATTTTTAAAAGAAAGTGTCGCGTATTTTGATGCCCCCGTTGAAGTGCTACCGTTTCTAAAATTCAATAATTCACGTATTTTTTAAAACAAAGTGCCTCGTATTTTGTTAAACGTTGAAGTGTTGTCGTTTACAAAATTTAATAATAAATTAACGCGATTTCTAAAACAAAGTGTTGGTGTTACCGTTTTGAAAATTTAAAAATAACTTTACGTACGTGTTTAAAACAAAGTGTTGGTGTTAGTGCTTCTGTTGGTGCCAATCTGGACGAAGGAGTGAGCAGTAAGTCATCCCTTGGATTTGGGCGATAAGAAGTCAACGAAAGGGTAAGTTGAAATATTTGAAAAATCGTAATTAATAATGAAATTGAACAAAAAACTCTAATCAAAAATGAGTTTTCTGTTCTATTTCGTTAATAATTTAATTCCATATTTGTGTAATGGATTCTTGGTTTATAAATTTAATCATAATTAAAATAATTTTTCAAGTTAAATAATTTTTCAATTACTAACGGTTTTTTTTCTGTTTTATTACAGTAGGTCCGAACAGCGAGGGACAGGAGGCGTTGTAGCAGAGGGGTAAGTACTTTTTTGATTTACTTCGCGATCGTTTCAAGTCGGGATATCCCAAGATGAAAACGGGATATAAAATAACATCGGTTCGGTTCGGTTCGGTTCGGTTCGGTAAATGAACAAACGCGATTGTAGGTATAGGAGGGAACGCGTATTAGGAACTTGTTAGGCACTTGTTAGGTACTTGTTAGGTACTTGTTAGGTACATCAACGTACACAACCCCCCATCATTCTTTCCCTTGAAATCTCATAATATGTAATAATTTTTTTTCAGGTAATTTTTTAAATGTATGTTTCTAATTAAACTTTTTTTTTCAGAACATTTATGCATGTATTTACATGCATTTTATTTTTAACGAAAAAATGTTTCTTATGTTTCAGATTGTCTGCCAGCGTCATCAGCTTCAATCCCTTGAAATTTCCCATTATCCTTCCCCGGGGAATGGCCATTCCTATTGCATGAAATCCTACTAACATAGAATTAGCTGGGTTAATGTTGTAGTGTTTTGTGTTGGTCTGTTAGTTTATAGGTATTGGTATTGATGGTATTGGATAGATCCACCGCTACTACTAGGTTCAGTTGTCGCGATTATCCAAGCATTGACTCCCTCGTATGACTGTGCAGTTTGTGGTGTGGTCTTTTGGCTAGTCGCTATAATAATGCTCAAATATTTTCACGGGTTGTGCGGTTTTCGGAGCGAGAGATTGCGATAGGTAATTCGCATATCGTGAGGATGTCTAACGCATATACTACTTTATTTCAGAGAACTATCACTTCGCGATTTTCCAAGCATTGACTCCGTCGTATGACTGTGCAGTGTGTGGTGTGGTCTTCTTGCTAGTCGCTATAATAATGCTCAAATATTTTCACGGATTGTGCGGTTTTCGGAGCGAGAGATTGCGATAGGTAATTCGCATATCGTGAGGATGTCTAACGCATATATCTTTGCTGATTGTTTGAGGTTATTATTGTGACAATAATGCATTGACTTCATCACTTATTGTGCAATGATAAGACTGTGACAATAGCTTCGTAAGTAATCAATTTTTCCTTTATTTCAGATAGCTATCACTTTGCAATTTTCCAAGCATTGGCTCCGTCGTATGACTGTGCAGTTTGTGGTGTGGTCTTCTTGCTAGTCGCTCTAATAATGCTCAAATATTTTCACGGATTGTGCGGTTTTCGGAGCGAGAGATTGCGATAGGTAATTCGCATATCGTGAGGATGTCTAACGCATATATCTTCGCTGATTGTTTGAGGTTATTATTGTGACAGTGATGCATTGACTACATCACTTCCTGCGCAATGATATGATGGTGACAATAGCTTTGTAACTAATTAATTTTTACTTTGTTGCAAATAATTATTATGTAGCATGGATATATCCAATACCATAGTGGATTAGGCCTACAGGGGATACCACTATAAAAAAAAACGCACCATGTGCTTTACCTCACAGGTGGTGTGGAAAGAAGCACATTTATTACTTTTCTATTCAACAATTGGAAATTTACAGAAAAGTCATGGAGATTTGAAACGATGATTTTGCATTATAGACTTTAAAAATAGGTCTTTATCAAATTTCAGGTGATTTTCAGCTTAGATTAATTTTCAATAAGCAACCACAAAAACTATTGAAAGTTTTAGGTCTATTTCAACGATAAAGGTAACATGTATTAATTTCTCCATTGAACTACAATGTTGAAATACACCAACATATCGCCTTCCTTTTCTCAAGCCATGATCGATTAAGGCTTAAGAAAAAGAGGTGCCAATTGAACGACACACTCATAAGTTAGAAAGAGTGAGGACCAACTGCCAAAATTTCCCCATATGAGGACCAAATTGGTCTTATACAAGTATAGGGGATGCGCACTCCACTACCTCATTGTGTTCCAGTCTAATATCTGCTGTAAAACTGCCGGCAACAATGTAATTTTACACCATACCATAGTATGTTCCGGTTACCATCATAGGTAAATATGTAGTTTACAGGCTTTTGCCAATACGTATCCGATCTTTATGAAATTTCACATATAGCATCAAAATCACACATAGAACTCACTTTTGACTGCGCCTTGTCGAAATTTTGGCCCTAAAGTTCTTTTGCCCTGGCCAATTACTGCACGTAGATTCTCAATTTGACGTTTATCGACAACATTGCCGCTCAAATTTGATATTTTCTTGACAGTGTTGCCATACAAACAGTACATAAACCTAGTGTTGGTATAGGCAACACAACATACACAATACATAATCGAACTCATTTCATTTAAAAATACTGTCAGAAATAATAATACTATCTCTTATCAAAGCAGGAATAAAAAATTAACAATCATTTATAAATGCACATTAAATAAATACTTAAATGACAACACTGTCAAACAAATGTCAAGTTTGAGCGACAACCCTGTCAAATAAACGTCAATTTGAGAATCTAGTTGCTGTAATTGGCCAGGATAAAAGGTCCTTTTAAGGATTTTAGGGCCAAAATTTCGACAGAATTGAATTCTATTGATGCTATATGTGAAATTTCATATCGATCGGGTAAATATTAGCAAAAGCCCGTAAACTACACATTTACCTAATAATATCGAGTAGAAAAATACTCGATTTTCGCGTTTCCTGTATCAAAATTACAGTTTTCTACTTGTAGTTCTAGATTAACAGTGTTGCCATGTGAATGTTTGTAAATTAAGGAATTTCGTCAAATTTATTAGGATATAGGTTCAAATCTCTACTGTAACAGCAGTTTTTTTTCTTACTTTTCGTATAAGATTCTGAATGAAAATCGATTTAACGCTCCAAAAATTTATTTTTGAGAAAATAAGATTTATAATATCTTAGAATATATATAATGATATATATATTCTATTTACTTGTACATTGATAAAGCAACAAATATTTTACAACAAAATTAATCATTCACAAATATTGGTGTTTCCATTTAGATTATTATTTAATAACATATCATCGCCACTTTCTTTAATCATGATTATTAGTTTAATTATTAGTTACACTCTTAACTGTTTTAAAACACAAGTACAAGCAAACAGAATAATTTCAGAGCATATCACTGAATTTCCCATTTATTTGAATATTTATTAATTTATTTTATTATCATTATTATCCATGCTTTTTTGTAACATATGGTTCCTTTTTAATTAGCACATAATTGGAATTAAATATGTTTGTTTTTGCTAAAGATTACGACAATCTCACGTTATTCGAATTCTTTCAACGAATTTGCAAATTAATTAAAAATTAAATTTCTTTATTGTGAGACGTCATGACATCAACATAGATTTATATTTTAAACAATTAAATTTGGTTAAAGCAATTTTAAAGGTTTCTCTTTATAATTTTTTTTAAACAGACAACATGACAACGATATTAAATAGATTACAATAATTATAATTTAATGGCTATTTGATTTACTTCATTTTGTTTGTTTGTCACCAATATATAATAAGACACTTATTAATTTTATTTACTGAAATGAACCAATATCGAAGTTTTAATTTGTTGAAATTAAAGGAACATTTATGGATAATTCTCTTCTATTTTTATTAATTTAGTATCAAAATATCCAAATCTTCAATATTTTTTAGTCTCTATCTACGTGTAAGTAAAATATATTTTAGTCTTACAAACACCTGGTTTGTCTTTGGAAAATAATAATTTTTTGGTATAGTTTCCCCAAAATTGTTAAACATCGAACACGGATTACAAACAGCAACAAGTCTATTACATTATTTTTATATGCAGACAAGGTCCACGTAACCTGCCGAGTATTCACAATACAGGTACGAAATAAATCAAATTGATACAATTTTGTTGATTTACTGTTAAGAAGGCGACTATCTTGATGGACGTTTGTATATTTCACTACAAATATTGAATAGAACAATACAAACGTCCAATAGATTTGATTTATTAAAAAAAAAGGAACGATTTAACGATTATTAGTAATTAGAACAGTTTCAAAGTGGAAATTATTTGAAATTGTTCCATATAAAAGGCTTTAACGAGAACAGCGACACTGACCGAAGGATTATTATGTTGTTTTTATCCATTTTTTTTAACAATAAAAAATTTTGACACACAAGGCAAACACTCAAGTCCATCGATTGTCCTGCAATCACACCAATTATTATAATTCTCTCATTTAATTACATCTCTATATATATTTTAATCTGTTATTTTAATTATAAAACATGCATCACTTGTTCCCAAATGGTTTAATTTTTATTTTAATTTAATTCCGTGTTGATCATTTAACGGGATTGCTCATTGATTGTCTTCTAATCTACATGATTTATTTGTTGATTTCAATCAAAAATGTCTTTATGTGCTATAATCGAACGATTCCCATTCGGAGAATCGCGAGTCCTGTTTTTGTAATTGTTGTGTGCACTCCTTTAAATACGAATCCTGGATGCGATACATGCCCGAATTCGCTTGGAACATTAAAGTCTCCAAGATGCGCTCATTTTTGATCGCCTTCGACGGCAACACCACCTGAAATTTACAGATTAGATTCGTAATTGAATTCTCGACAATTTTACAAACCTTGATTAGTTCCTGTGGTGATATTCGGTACAATTTCAAATCTCTAGCTAAACGTTCCATGATACATTTGAATTCCAATTTGGCGTCGAGTTTGCTTGAAGTTTTCGTCCGTATTTTGTGTCTAGCCCAGGCGAGCATTGCTTCGAATTTTTTAACTTCCGGCACTTCTAAATTTCTATCGAATCAAAATTGTTTAATTTCATTCAAATGATGATCGATCGAATTTACCTGCACATTATCATTTGTACCATCGATTCGCTTAACGTTAAAAATTCGGATGTTGTAAACAGAGCCATAGCGCGAGTTTCAACAAAAGCTAAAATCATATTTACTAATTCCGATGCGGACGTATATCGCCAATAGTAATTCTCTAATGAACACAGCATACAACAGACCTGTGATTAATTAATTATTTTATTGTTCTAGGTGATTGTTGGTAAAACATACCACTTCAATCCGAAGAAATTGTTTGGCATGGTGGAAGCAGGCTTGTAAAAGTTCGGGAAGATCGTAATGTTCAGCTGCACAAATTAAACCCGGTATTGTTGAACAGGTAAGTGGACACGAACCTGTGTGTAGATAATCGAGAAGTATTCGAAATGTTTCCGGATCGAATTCGATAATTGAGAATTCAGTTTGCGCCAATTTGGCTCTATCTACTTTTTGGGCATCAGCACACACACTCAATCTTGGCACTGGCAATTGTTGTGCACTCGGTTTATCTTTACCTTCTTTATCTTTACCGTCTTTATCTAAAAATTAAAATTCATCGATAAATTTCTAAATGATCTAATATTGGAAATAATACTGGAACAATCATGACTGCTGGACCATTTCTTTTTGTCTTCCGCCGATAATTGTTGGGTGTTGTGTTTTCGTATCGAACGGCCCCATCCTGCAGTTATTGTTCCTAATCTAGAGAAGGCCCGTTTTACCATCGGCGAGCTGGGTACGCTTTTCGGTCGAGGCGATTCAATATCGGGCACTTGCAAGAAATTGCTGCTTTTCGGGCGACTTTGTTGTGGACTTAATAATGTCGGTACTGGTCGTGCTAATAATTCGGCAACTGGCACTTGTGGTGAACCGAAACCGGTTTGGATGCCGTATAGCATCTCTTGGAATACACGACTTCGAACACCGAGAATGGCTCGAACACCGACTAATTTCACTTTTTGTTTTGATTGGCCAACTAGGAAAGTTACATCGAATAGTTGTGCGTTCGCTACAACGTTTCCTTCATTGTTGAGGAACATCCGGGTGAAATCTTTAGCGATTTGATCGTAATCTTCAAACTGGTCACGAACACTGTCTAGGAGTGGTGAGGATGGTCGCATATGACCGATCGGCCGCCACGAGCCTATAAATTATCGATTTTCTCAACTTTACAATTGAAATTGATTTGATTGAATTACCTCGTCTATAAGGTTTTGGAATTTGGCCGGTTTCAGCGTGGTTTTGTAGGTTGGCCACAATATCCTCGAGCATTTGTGATCGTGTCCGTTCTTGCATACGTGCAAACTTCGGTGCTGAATAACTAGCCCGTTCACCATTCACAATTTTCGTTAATAGCCACTCTCTGAACATTGGGCCTTTATCGAAAACACTTTGTTCCCATAAATAAGGCTTGTAAGCACCCACTTCATCCCTTGTCACGACCGATACTTCATATCGAGTGGGTTTCCGCTTGATTCTCGGCGATGTACGTACTGGAAACATACCATAATTGTTTATCAATTTCCTTAAGTGATTAAATATTTGATAAACAAACCTAATATGAAGGTATGCAGGAAATGGCTCTTTATACAAGCTGGTGAGAATGCGGTATTATCGGCTTCTAAAAATACAACACAAACTATATCGTTACCAATATGCCGTTTTCTTTGCAATTTTTGCGGATCGTGTTTCTCATATGGTAACATTGTACTAACATGAAACATTATTTCGATATTCCGCCAATTCGTATAGATCGAATATAATCCTATCAAATAAAAACTCAATAATCTCCATCGATTTGATGAAAACAATCTTACCTGTAAGGTCGTGAACTGTATCTAAACCACCTTTATATTTATCGAAACCTTTTAGACGAACTTTTTCACCGAAAAGCTGTAGAAATTCGTCGAACAATAGTGAATTCTCGTTATTGTCTAAAATCTCCTCTTCGGTATATTGTCCTTCTTTAACGTAAATCACGCCGACTTTCAACTCAGACTTGATGAATACCTGTTGAAGGGCTGTTATTTAATTTTTTTTTTCAAATATAACAATTTTATCGCTATAATAACAGATTCAACTTTTATGTATCTGTACATATATAACATAGATTAATACCATAAAAGCTTCATAATGTGAATAAAAACTTATAAATCTTGAAAGCGTACATCATCATGATCGTACAAATTTAACGATACATTTAAAAATCCAGCTAAAGTGGAGACTTGTCTACAATTGCAATTCTATTTTGTTTTCATTTAAAGCTCCATTTCAAATCGTTAGGTTGTTGACAGAAAACCGATTGCCTTTGATACAGATTCGCAACATTTTTATCGACAATTGTTTCTAATAATGTACAGATATTCCCAACTATATGGAATCTCGATTATATTGCTAGCTACTGAATGGGGATTTAATGGATCAAATAAAGAATTATTGATATACAACATAAAGAACATGATTGCTTACAGTATGGGTGAGTTTAGGTCATGAATTTAAATTATAAATTCCCTAAAACATAATCGATTCTAATTCCATTGTAAACAACAATAAATTGCCAATATTTGCGAGATGTTGCTCATTATTTTACCATGATAAACTGTAAAAATCCAACAGTAATGTTAGATTTTCGACCAAAACTAAACTATTGTTTGTTGTTCTTTAACTTTTCTTCAGCCACACCTAAATGGGCTATAAATTCATATTTTCGTCGTGTGAGTACGATGGTTTATATAAAATTTGTTGAACTTTCCTCGTCTAATAAACAAAACGGTCTATATTGTATAAAAGTTTCCACCTGTCACATTTAGAACTTTCACACTAAAAACAGTATTTGTAAATTCTATTATTCCGTTTCTCTCTGTCAAATTCTCCGGTGTTTATTCATATTTTATGTCGAAGAATTGGGGAATTTCTTCGTCTACAGCTCCTCGAGGGCGCGTTCGTTCAAACTACTTACCCGCTAATTTCCATAATAAAATATTTAACTCAAATCGAAATCTAGCACTTCGATTAGATTCGAATTTTTAATGGAAACTAATTTACAAAACGAGCTTTCAACTAAATCCGCAACCATAAAATTTAATGTTTCCCATATGAACGCCCAATTAAAACTTATTAATTTCGCCTATCGTAAAATCGAATTTTAATATGTGGATAATGGGTGGAAAATGTACATTTCGAAAATTTCGCCCTACATTATCAATTATTGTTCTACTGTAAGTAAGTGCGATAATTTGTCATAGTCGCAACAAATATTGGATGAAGAATTGTAAAGATGTAGATATCTAAAAATTGCGAATTCCTGAAAAATGGGGAATACATTAGTAAGATGAGTAATGTGACACAATTTTGAAGGGGTGATAGAGTTTCGTCTCGCCAAATTTTTATTATCGACACGAAACCAGCTGTTGTTTGTTAGAAATTTATAGAGTGAGAGTTTATCTATTTTATAGAAACTGTAGTTTATTAAGTGTAAGATTAATCGTTTTGAATTTTAGAAATGGGGATATATTGGCTGGTTAGAATGTTGTACCGTGCCAAAAATCAAATTCCATGAGTCTCCTTAATTTCAAAGTATTTACATAAAGTTTCATCTATAATTCCGAACATATTTAAAGTTCTCTGATGGGTTAGCAGTTGTAGTAAAACTTCGAAATAGTTTTCAGTTTGATATTGGAACAAATTCCTAGTTCAACTATATATTACAAAATTTGACATCTACTTTATATTAGAGAATGAAGTTTTTTTTAAAAATCGACAGAGAGGCCTGAAATCCGGCATAATTCGCTAATTTGATCCCATGCAAAATTTATAAGGGCGTCTGGTATTTGTTTCTCGCCCAATCTGGTCGGTTCTTTGTTCTCGTTGTCGATTGGAATAAGTTTGAAAGTCATTCGATGATTCTGATGCAAAACACGCCGATAGTTGAGGAATAAATTATTAACTCTTTAAATTGTATTGCGTTTATAAATTGGTCTTAATTCTAACGGGTAGTCAACAAATCTGTTGTTGGATTTTAAACGAGATATTCTCTTGTTGCTGTAAACTAAAAACAATTTTGTATTGCGAGCGAGAACAATAGTGGAAAACTCGAGGAAAATTACTCTAGTTTTAGTTATTGTCTGTACTTTTTAAGTTTTCCTATAAAATCGAGGGAAATTATTACATCAAATAGCGTAAACTTAATAAAAATATAAATTGAAAAAGTGCAATGAATTAACTTTTGATATAACACAACAATTAGAAATCTGATTGAATATTCATTCAGAGAACTGATTGATTATACAATTTCTAATAAAATTCATTACAATAGAAATGTTTATTAACAAAATACAACAAATTGACTTTAAAGGAAATAAGATTGTCGCTGGACGGACGCGGAAAACGTTCGAAATCGTTGGTTTTATTAAAACTCAAATCAACCAATGTCTGGTCTCGACAGACCACTAAATTTCCATCAGAGCTACTAATAATGTTGGACAATTTTCCAAAATAGAACTGTTCTTAAACTACAACATGTACAAATTTTGATTTTTTAATTTTTTGTCTATCTCTAGTCTACAATTAAAGACTTTTATTTTGATCTATGTTTGGTCAGATCAAGGCCTAAAATCATCATTTTTATTTAGGCTTAATCTTTAAAAAAGAGATAGTTTATACAAGCTTTCGAGTTAAATTCTTCGTTTTTGATCGATTTTGTATAAAGTTTGTGATTTTTATTTGGGACTTTCGGAGAATTTTAGTCCAAAATCATCGCCTTTTAGCCAATTCACCTATTGTATCTTACTCAAACATCAAGATAGAAACTTTTGTCCAATTTTGAGCCAAATTCTAGAGCAACTCTAAAATTTTTACTTTTGTTGGAGACAATTACGCCCATAATAGTTCATTTTTGGCCAAAAGCCTTTTATTAAGCCTGATAGTGCATAGAATATTGACTTTTAGTTGATTCTTCAACTAGATTTGCGATTTGATTCCATTATTTGAGACAATCTAATCCTAAATTTAAATTTCTCAAAGCTGTTTAAATAGCCGTTTCAACCTTTGAATTGAATTTTTGATGATAAAATTCATTATAACAGAAGCGTTTAATAACAAAATCCAGCAAATTGAACGGGGTAAGAGTGATTTTTAAGGGGACGAGGTAGATCTCAAGATTTTCACCGGCGAAAATGTGAGTTTGTAACTTCCGATTTCTTGCTCGTCCTTGGGACTACGACAACCGTGAATAGATTTTAGAAAACGGCATTACTTATAGCTCCTTATGGTTATTTCCGTTTTTCGAAATGTTGATACAGATTTGAATTACAAACGAAAATCTAACAACATGTTTTTTTCGTATTTTTGTACAATTTCTCGTATTCTCTCTTATAACTTGGCCAATTTTGATTATTTTGCAAAAATCTTGTACTGTTAGAGAGCAAATAAAAAGTTCTTTTCAAATATTTAAGAAATTTTCCAATTACGCCGTTAGTTTTCCGGAAAATTAAGAAAACGCCTGGGAGGAGATATAAAAATTTGGACGTAGTTTTTATTTTACAGCATTGATCAACCCCTCATTTGAAAGCTGATATAAAAGCCGACCGGAATGCGAAGCTCTTTTTTTGAAAATTTGAAAATTGCCTGTATTATCGCGGAAAATTTGATTTGAGTTTCTGGCACTGTTTTCACTTATAAAAATTAATTATTTTGCTTTGAAATACATACGGTTATATAGATAATTTTGTTCTCTTTCCGATTGGCTCATTATTTCTGTAAAAAATATTGATTTTCCGAAGAAAATTGAGTGGAAACCCAGTGTCGTTATTTTACGAAGATTGCCCGCGTTACACGTAACAAGTGCGGGTTTGCCTAATCGAAAATTTGTGGAATCATCGATACTCAATCCAAAGCGAGACACACAATGCGATTTGACAAACGCGCACTGTCTACCAGTATGGCGGGTTGTCTTGCTTGATAAACACAAAGAGACTGGATTTTCATTCCATTTTCTTCGAGAAATCAACACTTTTACAAAAATTATAGGCCAATCGGAAACAGGACAAAATTATCTACATAACCGTATGTATTTCAAAGCAAAATAATTAATTTTAATAAGTGAAAATAATGCTAGAAAAACTAGTTGGTTTTTTCCGCAATAACTCAGGCAATTTTCAAAATTTCAAAAACAGGGCTTTGCATTCCACTCGGTTTTTGTATCAGCTTTCGAATGAGGGGTTGGTCAATGCTGTAAAATAAAAACTGTGCGCAAATTCTTATATCTCCCCCCAGGCGTTTTCTTAATTTTCCGGGAAACTAACGGTGGAATCGGAAAATTTCTTCAATATTTGAAAAGAACTTTTTATTTGCTCTCTAACAGTATAAGATTTTTGCAAAATTGGCCAAGTTATAAGAGAAAATACGAGAAATTGTACAAAAATACAAAAAAAAAACATGTTGTTAGATTTTCGTTTGTAATTCAAATTTGTATCAACATTTTGAAAAACGGGAATAACCATAAGGGGCTATAAGAAATGCCCTTTTCAAAAATCTATTTCCGGTTGTCGTAGTCCCAAAGACGAGCGAGAAATCGCAAGTTACAAACTCACATTTTCGCCGGTGAAAATCCTGGGATCTACCTCGTCCCCGGAAATAAGATTGTCGATGGACGGGCCCGGAAAACGTCCGAAATCGTTCTGTCTTACTAAAACTCAAATCAACCAATGTCTGGTCCCGACAGACGACCAAATTGCCATCAAAACTACTAATTAAGTTGGCGAATTGTCCAAAATAGAATCTAAAACCGCAAGATGTACAAATTGTTGATATTGAAACTTTCCGTCTTTTTAATAATTCTTCGCCCATTGCTGATTCATTTCGGCGATAAAATTTGCGGTATTGTATTGTGTCATAATAGAGATAAAGTTGGACAGGGATTGTCAGCCTGCGATTCAACAGTTTTTGATAAAACACGAGACAATTTTGTCGAAAATGCTCGGCTTCATTTACATATTCTACTAACAATAAAACGTTTAAATATTTCCTTAACAAATTGTGTATTTTAACATATTTCGTTTAATTGAATTTATTTTTATTTGAAAATTTCTACTAATTAGATATTTGTCCAAGTAAATCGTGCTTCGTGTTCATTTATTTCTTGAGTTTCTTTATTTTACGTTTCGATTTGACTAATTGTAAGTGAAATGATTCTTATTTTCACTGTAAACATGAATTAGAATCGATACTGTATTATTCAACAACAACAATAAAAGAAATCAATAACCCCATCTGTATTGCAATAGTTTTGTTAACCCACACAACAATAAGAAACAGATTGATTATTTTTAGTATCATCTAACCTGATCTAATTTGAGCAATTCTTCTGGTGTATCCGGTAATTGGCCCAATGTTAAAGGTGGATTGATATTGACTTCTTTACCTAACGAACGGACGACTTCTTCACGATTATAACGATCAGCAAACACACAACTGGCTGGTATCAAACCATGGACTGTATAACTGATTGCTCGTACCAATATCCTGAAATGATGCACTTTCATTAATACAATTAGAGATGCTTTGAAAGCTTGATAGTCATGCTAGATAAGTTTCACTGTATATTGTACGCTATAACAATTTTAATCCGTATTTGTGAGTGAATTATTGTAGATCGGTGGTGATTGTTCAAATTTTTAATAAACTGGAATAAATGCCGTTATATTTTAAATAAAATATAGGGCTGTTTTTGTACCTATCTCTAACATATATGTGTCACCGAAATGTCACAATTCTAAGAGCATTTTTACATAAAACATAATATACGAAGAGATAATTCGATGATGGAAATGCAAAACGTCAATAAATAATTTACATTTTCACCATTCGAAAATCATAAATTGATAAATATGTTATTTAAATTTCGCAGTAGTTGAAAGTCTTCTAATTTTGAGTGAATTGATTTAATAATACAGTCGAAAATTAATCTGGATTTAATTGATAAATCGTCGTCAAACCGAGTTATTTGTCGGCTCTTAGAATCGTGAATATTGTACAAACATATAGAGAGATACATAATGTTTATATGTAACGGATTGGATTAATGTTAGCAATGGATTTCGATTGGGGCTTACTAAATGGACTTCTCGCTTCTCTAATACTGGTAGCGGTAAAGCCGTTTTCGACCCATTAAAAATTTAAATATTTTATTGAAACGTAAGCCTAGAAAAATATTCGATTGATGTACGAACTAAACTATTGAATTGTATTGCCTTTACAACTGTCATCTAGTTACATTTGGAACACAGGATTCAATTTGTATAGAATCTTAGACGAGTAGTTGTCAATAGGATTCTTCTTTAATTTGCACAAAATCGTCGTCTATTTACCGGCAAGTCAACAAATTTCTAAGCCAGCACCATTTAGATTTCTATCTATAAAAATGTATGTCATAAATCTCTATAGACCCTTTTCTATGGACAGTAGTAATGGTTAACAAGCTGGTGCAGCTTCAGGCGTCCTGAATATTTTGAAATATCGTACAATTCTGTTATTCGTTCTTTAAAGTTCTGTTTTTTTTTTAAGTTGAATTCTCGATCATCAACGAAAGCTTTTAGTGGAGAATTAGAGGTTTTGTAAATGCAGTCAGAAGATCGCTGAAAAAGAACTATTCTTCTAGACTGTATAGAGGATCTGATGCATTTTCGAGCAGTGGTGGAAAGTCATGAAAATCTGGGTAATTTTCAAACAAATTATAACATTTACATAAATATAACATCAATCCAGATGGCCAATTGAAATTGAAAATTTTGAATTGCGCGCTCTTTATGCAAATGGGTTGGTATCACCGAATTTCCCAACAAGTCTAACCTTAAAATTTCGAATTTGATGTATGTCAGTCTTATTCTGTGTGTTCTTTGAGTGAGCTTCTCCGAAATTACCCAGATTTTTTGTTCTTTTTTTGATTCCAAAACATCCCAAAAGGACGCTTATTAAAGACTGTCAAATTGTCTGCCTTTGAATTTCAGTCTTTCGTATAAGTAACCGAGAATTTTCTCTTCATCACTTTGCGTACTTCAGACACCCTGTTTCTGTGCAGTTTGTGGTCCTAAATCGTTAGTTTTTAGAAACTTTAACTTTCTAGTTGAGTTTCCGTACATGAAAGGTGTTAAAATTTTGGGTCTACAATAAGTAATCAGCTTATAGCAAATTCGGTCTTCTATTTGGTGAGATTTAAGCCTAAAACGATCGGCTTTTAAGTCTAAACTTTTAAAAAGAAACAATTTCTACCAACTCTCTAGCTAAATTCTCTAATTTGAATCGATTTTGTGTTAAGTTTATGACTTTTATTTGGAATTTTCAGAGAATTTGAGTACAAAATAATCAATTGTTGGCCAATTTAGCTGTTATATCATACAGAGAATTTAATATAGAAACTTTTATCCAAGTTTTGGGCCAGATTTTCGAGCAGTTTTCAAAATTTTCACTTTCTAGGCGACAATTGACGCATTTTTGACCAAAATTCTCTATTTCAAGTCTGGTTCCTGTCACGTTTGTTGAGTTTTACAAAATTATGGTATTCAAAACTTTGGCTTTTGGTTGTTTTGTTAATTAAGTTTGCGTTTTTATTCCAATTTTTGGCAAAACTCTAACCGTAGTAATGAAATCTCTACATTTTATAGAGGTGCTCAAATGGCCCTTTTTATTCAACTTTAAATTAGATTTTAACACATCCACTTGAAATTCAGTTAATTTAAACACATGTAGACGTAAATTTTTAATTCGACTCCCTTATATTCAGTTTTTAACGTGATCCTTAAGACATTTCGAAAATCAATAAATTTATAGGTAAATGTTCTAGTAACGCAGATCGAATTCGATTTATTATACGTGATTGAAGCGATTTTTAACGATCTGTGTTCTAGTTAAACTATTTTTTCCTCTTCTGATAAATATTTGAACTATTAACTACAAACTACATCATTCTTTTTATCATTTCTGCTATCGTATATTCTCATTCGATCAAAAAAAATCGGGATTATAGAGATATTTCCACATAAATCTAAAAAGTTTTCGAATTAATTTATAAAATATTTTTATTTAATATATTTTTAGAATCGATAAAATTAATAATACAAATTCTCATTCTAGCCTGTCGGCCGTATTGTTTGTATTCTATTTCATTAGTTAAATGTAACCAACAATTGACTAATATTGATGTAATGCAGTTTTATACGTGTTTTTCATATGGTTTTGTTTATCAGTACTGCAGTAAAATTTACATTTATATTTATTGATATTAAGTCATATTTTGATAACAGGTTGTCAAAACCTAATTTCTCTCCAATTACCGATGATTTAATTCCAGAATACGACTGTTTATTCACATAAATTTGTTAAATTTCTATCAAATCTCCAATTAATTCCTGTTATAAAACTATAATTTCATAATTTTTAAAATTTCGCCTCTTCTGCTGTAATATAATTTACATATTCCCCATTCGTATAGCAGAATTACATAGATAAATGTAAAAATTCTCTAGTATAACACAGAATTTACGGTAAGTTGTGATAAAGTGGTTGTTCTTTTATATTTGTCATCTATAAAGCAGGTGCTATGTTTTAATTTATAATCATCCATCTATGTCAGATTGTTTTCATCCTGTTCGGAACGAAAATTCAGGAATAACGTCTTAGAGAATGTCCACTTATCGGTCCATGCTTTAATCGGATGAATTTTGAGAAAACATAAATTCGACGATTTTTATAAAAATTTTCAATTTAATTGCACCGTTTCAAGATTGCACATCTTAAGCTCGTATTTATTTTAGGTGTTGCCGTATAAACGATAGAAATTAGTCTTATGTCGCTCTATAGATAAACGGTATACGCTAATTAGAGGCCATTCAGTTTAATATACGATTCGCCAAACAATAATAACACATAGAAAGAAAATTGTAATCGAAAATTTAATTAGAACCTAGCGTGCATTCAAATTTACTATTTGATATGCAAAATATTACCCAACAGGTAGAATAATTAATATTATTTTGTGTTGTTTTAATATTAATTTGGCTTCATTTGTTGTTTTGAAAATTAACAGTGAATCGTGTGATTCTATACATTAAAAATGTACAATTTGTAGACTTCTACCATTTTAGACATATGAAATATGTTGAGAACGCACAAAGAAGATAAAAACACGCATTATTTTTGTTTTGCGTGCTTCCATTTCTATTAAATCAAACTAATTATTCAACAATCACTACAAATTTGGGTATAAGTAAGGCGAAGAAATCCGACAAAGTTGACGATAATATGAAAGAAAATCGTTTGATAGATGACCAGTACGGTTCTATTATTGTGTCCTGTAATCAATATATATTTCGGTTTTTTTTTCTCTACTTCACCCTCGCAGTCAATGATGCGTGTATTGTATCGTAAAAATTGTTCGATTCATTCCCTTAATCATCAACTATTGTGTAAGTCTATAACTCAATTATTTCAACAGTACTCGTCAAATATCACCATCAAGATAAAACAGTGATTTGTACTTTTATTTAGTAAATAATAATTGATAGCCATCAGTATCTATTGCTTCGATTTTGTAGCTTATATTTGTTAAGTTTCACACACATTTATAATGGACAACGAATTGGCAGACTTCCAGATCGTTTACTTTACAGGTAAGATAGAAATTAGTAAAAGTTAACCGTTTACTAATAAACTAGGAAGCTACCTAAATTTTATATGAATCCATTCGAAAATTGATTAATAAAGCCTATTAGTCAATTATTGTTGTCTTTGCAATAATGTCTCTTTTATTAAACCAGAACCGAGTGATGGTAGTTCGAAAAAGAGGACTTTCTGAAATTTAACCAAAACACTAATATGAGCTGTTTTATATGATGAAAAATGAGTCTAGGCTTATCGTTTGTATAAATTATAAATAACCCTTCCTATTTCTATACAATTCTGTAAATCCCCCACATATTACAGTTAAGTGATGGTTTTAATCCCAGTTTAAACCTACTTAAAACAAGAGGCCTACAGTTCAATCAGATACAAAAGGTATCCTACTCTTATCAAAATTAATCTGATCATAAAATCACTAATAAAACTGTAATAAAACTGTAGGTTTATTTATAGTAGGATGAGAGAATATTATTTATATAGAGGTTTCATGGACCGGAAAGGGGCCTGTTGTTGAGCTCAGAATTGAAATTTGCCCGATACATGTACGACTTATTCTGTTATTTTCCATTAGTACAAATAGAATAACAATTTTCTGATAAGATAAGATATTTTATGGTCGAATATTTAATATTCAGAACGTCGATTATTATTTTAGAAATTGTTATTTCTCCCCATTCATTCGGTATTCGTATAATTTACACCCTTGTAATTAGAGCCGGATTCGGATTGTTCATGTTAATTATAATAACAACAATCTTTAACGGTAAATAAATTCAAAAATTTATATTTAGCACATTAATTATGGCGTTTTTAAGTTTTTAGATTAAATCTATAGGGAAAGTAAATATAATAAATTATAGTCCAATTGATTTATGGCGATTCGATCTGATAGGCTTTCTTCACCGACACCCCCACATTGGGGTATTAATACCAGAAAAAATCGGCTTATAAATCGTGTATTTGTACTGTTGTGTTCATAAGTGTGGTGTGATATGAATGATAAATGTTGTGTCAATCTTTGTGAAACGTTCAGTAAAGTTAAAGGAAATCACACGACACGACAAGAAGACGAAGGAAAAAGGAGACAAATTTCTTGCGACTTTCACGCAGAAAAACTTTTTATTTTTTTCTCATTGTCATCGGTATTGTTATAGAATTAGAAACTTACCTAAATTGATCTCGTGAATTTAAAGTTTCTTGTTTGATTGATAAAATAACCGGACCGAGATCTTCATCGTTTGTAAAATAATTCCAATGTTCTGTACCGTAAAAATATTTCTCGTAAGTCTCCTGTTCAACACTGGTCAATTCGAAGCCTTGATTCTTCTCCCATTGTTCTTCAATGGTGGTTTTCTTGCGCGGCGATGAATCTTCTTCATCCTCATCATCCTCGTATAGATCGTCACAACCTAGTTTTTACGATTTCAATTAATGGTTAATTTAGTGATTAATGGTTTACTTCGATCGCGTCGTTTTGTTGTATGTCCGTTCTCTTGATCGGTACCATCCGTATGGTCGTCTTCATCGCCCTCTTGGATCTCATGGTCCGATTCACTTTCATCCCATATTGTGTCCGATGTGATTTTTTGCCTTGAACACTCTATCCAATAACCGGGTGTTGGTATGAAATTGTGTGGGAATTCTTCGCAGAACTCATCTGAAACCATAACGGACAACGTGACAAGAAAACTAGAAAATAAACTGGGTGTGAATTGTGAAATAGGGGCATATATTGATGGAATTTCTAGTGCAATCAAAACATGACAGTAGTAGTAGTGGTTGATTATATTACTCGGTTTTTTTTCCTCCTTTCAGTCTACCACATCATTTTCTTTTCGCTAGTTGTGGACGTGATGATTTGGTGTACAGTCCGCTCACTGTAAGGTAGAACACCAAACGAGCTAAATGTAGCTTGGTGTTCAAACTTAGAGTGACCCGACTATACACACGTAAATAGTCCATTGTTGGGTGATTTCATTGCGAATCCACTCATTATTCTTCCATATGTACGATTTTTTACAAAAGAACAAATTCTATCAACTATTAAAACGGTAGAATTTCAAATACTATAAAATATTTACATCGTTTTTGATACGTTCACTGATATCTCGACAACTGATCAATACTTTCAACGAGATTACCTCGTTTTGTTGCTTTTATGTACAGGAGTATCCGATAGAGAAACTTATCGGCATTTAAGCTACATTTATGTAAATTCATTTGACATAGTAATTCATTGAATATACCCGATACTCTTCGGCAGAATTAATATTTAAATTTTCAATCTTTGTAAAAGGTACACGTGAAATGTGTACCAATCCGGTTTACCTACACTCAAGATTCCAGCGAATTTCACAATTACAGTCGGGAATAAATTGAACATTTATTTCCATCATGACAATTTACAGGAAGATGTACGCCTCCAATTACAATGACAGTCGGTTTTAGTGAATTATAAATGAATTGATCATGAATGTTGACAGGACCTCAATACCATACAATCCTCTAAAAATGCCCTAATTCATAATAATAACAACAATAGACGCATTTATTAAAATTATAAACGAATAACAAAACGTACCACCTACATTATCGTCGATCGGTTTCGATTAAACGAAAGTCTTTTCTATATACTGAAAGTTGAAATTGGGGCAAGGTTATCGTTTTCTCAGTCGTCGCGATAACAATATGATGGTGGAATTCGGAGTATTTCAATGCTGGAAATACGACAATTTCGTTATTTAAAAAAAACACACATCCACACATCGAATGATGGATGAAAATATCTTTATTTATTTTATGATGAACGAATAACTAATAGCCAGAATCGGATCAAATACTATTCAAAACATCATCAATCAAACTAATTGAAATTATTTCGTTTCATCGATATGTTCGAACATCAGCTTTCCAAAATGTATCATCAGAAATGAATGTCAATTGACATATCAACTAAACCCAGTTGATCCGTTTCAATTGACCCAAAAACGTATAATTGTAATTCTTGTTACAACAAATTTACAATAGTCGGTGAATTTTTAAAATTATCGCTCCTCTACTGCGCAATTAATGAATATTGCCAATAAAAACGCAACAATAAAACTATTCTACTTCAGCTATAATAATATGAAAGAATAAGTCCCATATCTTCACGTTAAAAGCAACAGTAATTGTGTGAAATCGACCCGGCGCATCCACCAAATTTCGTCCACATCGAGAAAATTGAAATTTGTATCGATTGTATTTTTAATGACAAACTAGCAATATAAAAGGTGAGATGTGGCGATAATTGAATAAACGGACAGAAGTTGAAACAAAGAATCGAGAGATAAAACACAAACATGCATGGAATGAGTAAAAAATATAAAAGTAAATTTATAAAGGAGTAACTACAGCGAGAAAAAACACAGGATTAACTGACAACTAACTGGGTTGTTTGCTACTATTTTGTTTGTTTTACGATAAAAAAATTATAATTTTTCTAGCCGGGAGAAATTTGTTATACTCGTATATATATGATGTAGTCTTTAATTAATATTTTTTTAATTATTTAGCGATAGTTTTCTAGTTGGTTGTCTATTTCAATTCTGTTATAGAGTCGCTGAAACGAGAGCCTCGTTCCAAAAGTTGACTGGCTCGTTGAAGTTTCAGTAAAGTTTTGTTTCATATTCAATTAAACTTTATTTTTCTTCAATTTTCTTCAAATCCTCGAAGGATATAAACACAAACAACAAGATCATTATTATTTGGCTTTATAAACAATTCATTTTGATCTATACGATACACAATAATTTTAATATAATTTATTCCGATTTTGTGTGAATTTCAGCTCGTATAGTGGAATATTTGTTGGTAGATTTGCCACAACTAAAGTTGGTTTGTAAAGCAGATTAAAGGTACAATTTAATAGGGGGTGACGCAAACAAACGTAAGGGAAAGGAAGTGAGAACTGTTGCTGGTATTCAACTTCTACAATACTAACTTTCATATACAGAATTATAACCGAACGGATTACTGTATAGTAGATTATAACGAACACCTGTAGGCCAAATAGTCGCTACTTGGGCGGATTATATTACAAATTTTCCAAGTTTGAACTTTAGAATGATCAAAAGAATGCTCGTTTGGTATGTGACAGTTTTACATTATTGAAAACTATCGTCTTTTGTAGCTGAAAAGATTGATCTGTCATCTAATTCGTTTGTGAAATTCGAATTGAAAGCTTGTTCGCCAAACGATAAGCTGTTAATGGACGTATTTGTTTTTGTAGTTGCCTTTTAAATCCATTCTAACAAGCTACATTTTCCATCAACACAATACATATCGATCACTCTTGACGAATTCTTCAAACACACTCATCAAATTATCGGTGTTATTGATACTTTACTTAATCAATACTGAAGACGACATCAATCATACGAGCATTACGGTAATTTCTCATCGGGGCTATTTGTAATTAAAGGAAAATAAAGGCAAAGATTCGAGAGTTACCAATACAAAAACAACACACAAATTATTTTAAATCTTCATAGGTGAACATGATGGATCGTATAATGAACAAACATGCATAATTAAAATTGTTAATTAAACTGACACATTAAAATGCATTAATTGATGAAAATAATAATACGATACGTTTGATATTGCGATATTTCGCGTACTGCATTTATGTTCGGGATTTATTAATTAAATTTCATTAAAACCGACAATTTTATACGTTATCATTCTTTTTTCCGACGTTTTCCATTGAATAAATGTATTATTTAATGATGTTAATCCTGACTTGTTAAAAATCCGACAGGTCTAGGATTATTTCCTGCCAACAAATTACTAACTCCCTATAAAATTTTATTCGAAACCTTTATAAAAGGGTGCTCGTGGAGATTTGACAATAAAAAATCGAATATTTTGGGGTGTTTAAATATGCAAAATTCCGTCGATTTTGTTGTCGTCTGATAGTGAACTAGTTTCGGGGAGGATGTACAAGAAATGGAATTTCTTGGTAAATTTCGGAATGTACGGTAATTTCTTAATAACTTTATCGTAACTGACTGTATGCTAATTAGAACGTATCAGTGTCGTACAGAATCGTCTGGAGATTAGTGTCAAGAACTGCAATATCGTTGTGCATTATACGAAACAGCAGCGCTTCTCCCTTATAAGACACGATATTTTCTAGAAAAAATAAAATAAATAAAGCATTCGTGCTTTGAACGTGTTGAACAAAAGGCAGCTTGCATTCGTAATAGAGCAAATAAAATAATTTATTGTTTGATAATAATTAAAATTGCGTTAGATAAGAAGTAGGAGGTAAAAAGGTGAACAATAGAGGAATTATTATGGGAGTATTTATCGAGTGTTGCGACTAATTTAAAAGTAATTGCAACGATTCAAGGTGAAATTCAAAAAATTTACAACTACTTGAAATTCGTTGGAAAACTGTTCAAATATCCACGCTCTGTTATAATCAAATTTATTATTATCACTATTATCAGTTAACTAGAAATAAAATCTATTAGTTTGTACTGAATTTAGAAAATTTAATTAAATTTACATTTACACAGCAAACGAATCAAAGACTTTTTCTATCTTCAAACTAATTCACAGTAATTTTCGAATATAAATGCGAATATTTTCGGTTACGACCAAAAATAAATAGACTATGTGTGGATTTTAATTTTTTGAATAAATAATCATCGCCTTAATGCTGAAAATACGTCGAAAATTTTAACAGATTTGTTTTCCTTTACTATCGATTTCCGCTTGTTCTTGTTACGTTTTTCAAGAAAATTTTCCACTGTTCATTAAAAATTGATCACATCAAATGAGAGTATTTAGAGTAAATATTTAGATAAGGATTCGCGCTCATTTATAATAAAGTCGGCTTTCCATTAAATAATAAGAAAAACGAACAACACGAAATGAATCAATACAATTGCTCAATTCCAGAATACTATCCGATTTAATTTCAATTTTTAACTAGAAAATATAACTATCGGAAGATCTTCTAATATCCGTAGTAGTTGACACAAAATAAATTAGACAGTCTCCGATTTTCAAGATTTCAGTTAAATTGACTCTAATGCTATTATATATACGGTTAATGTCTTAACATAAGATCTAGTTCGTTATCAAAATAACTAGAAGACAATGGAAGAGCTTACTAATGATTTAAAGGAGAAAATTAATATCGTTTTACATCGATTACAGGTACGTGTACGTGTTATTAAAATCATCTATGAAATGGGGCTATGTTATGGCTCGTATTCTGTAATTTATTGAACACAGTCTCTAACATCGTATGCGCTGTTAGTTGCGCATTTTGTCGGTAAATTCGTTTAAAGTCAATCGAAATCGCTCCGATAATTGAAATTCTGATCGACGATAATCGTTAAATTCCACTTCAATAACTATTAAACTTTTACACTTATAAAAATTACAGTAAAAATGTATTTTAACTTCAATGATTTTGTTCAATATAACTTTAAACTAAAGTGTATCATTGTAGAATTTTAAGTAGTAATTCCGCGTATTTTCCAAATCTGAAAACTTCCATATCCACCGACAGAAATGAAAGTAATGATTCTTATAAATGAGTCGGTAAAGCATCAACATTATACAGTTATGGCAATTGATATAAACGCATCAGTTTCAAATATAAGAAGATAAATTTGTTGGAGTAATTGAAATTCTACTGGCGTTTTAATCATTGCTTTATTGGACGAGATTGTTGGCTTTAATCGTAATGACAATGCGCGGAAAATTAAGAAATACGGCTTGTAAAATTATGAAAAATTACCGTAAAGTTTAGATTAATACGGCGACTAATGCGTAAATTATGCCGGTAAATTCTTGTAAATATGTTTTGTGTAGAGTCAATCGTTATTTATTGGTAGTTTTTGGGATATAAAAGCTAAGTTGAAAGTTTACTGGCAGTTACTGCGACTTTAAAAATTCATTACAATTACGAAAAACTTATCGTATAATTGCAAAAAGAACCGTTTAGATAATGCTATTTCATATTTTATTATACTGCGTGTTTTTTCCGGTGTTAGAAAAATAATAATTGAGGCATTATACACGTACAAAATTTTGATAAAGTATCGGCACGTACAAAGTAAAAATTATCCTATAATTGAGGGTTTTTGCTTATAACGAGCGATAAAATAGCTTACGAAAAGTTCATTTTTTGTATAAATACCGAATTTGAATACAACACATAACGTCTACACTAACAGCCACAATGTCAATCAGTCGAGTATTTCTCTTTGCTGTAGTTATCAGTGTTATTGGTGTGAATTGCGTTACCGCTCAATCTGGTAGTGATTTTTTTTATTATTTCATAATTTAAGCGACAAAAATTTTGAAAATATTCTCGAATTAAAGGTAATGGACTTATGCAGAATGTCGAAAAATCATTAAGGGAGTTGATGCACAAAATACCAGAGATTTTGGGGCCTGATGTTATAACATCACTGTTCGATTTTATCAAATATGTATTGAAAGCAGTCGAAGATCTATTGAAACAAGTATTAAAACTGGTGGATAATTTGTTGGATAAAATAATAGCCGGTCTTGATGGACTGCTGAAGGAGATCCTAGAGGTTGTAAAAGAACTATTACACAATGTTATAATATTACTAATTTCTTTACTTGAATTACTCATTGATATTTTAACACCTACATTACCAACACCGGTTATACTTGCCGGTCATGTAACGAAAATACAAGCTGATTTAACAGCAACAATTACCACATTAGCAAAATGCATTAAATACATCTAAAATGCTAGATTCATCTAAAAACGGTCCCGGCTATGATTATTTTTTATTGATTATAAATTAATAAACTGGTGTTGCAGCAATTAGAAATTTTTTTAAATCCTAATCGAATTTTTGTTGGTGATTTTGGGCAGTAAATTCGCAAAGTAGTTGGATCGAATCGGTAAGAAATAAACTCGAATTGTTCGGTAAATCGTTAATCGATTTCATTTAAATAATTGAATCCTTTTTTGTGACGTTTTTATCAGTTGTCTGTTGCAGGCTTTTACGTTTCGATTTGTCGCGATTTTCCAAAATTTTTAAATTTATTGAAGGAATATTTTGAGAATAAAAGGGCGATTAATGAATGTTGACATTCAATTTTCGTGTACATAAATAGAGAGCATGTTTCGGGATAATAAGGGGAATTCGTCACGCAGTTTACATTGACAATGTCCCTAATATTGCGTTTATTTACTAAATATAACGAATCGTTTTAGGGTAAAGGTGGAGGCGGCGGTAAAGGTGGCGGCGGCGGCGGTAAAGGCGGCGGAGGCGGCGGTGGCAAAGGTGGTAGTGGCGGCGGTAAAGGCGGTGGAGGAGGCCCCCATAAACCAAAAGCGCAAAATAAAAGTAAATAAAAATGGAACAAGTCGCAACAAATTGAACAATTGAACAAAATGATCAAATAAATTTACCCGAACTGCAATTAGTCGTTTTATTTGAGGTTTTTCAAAAATTTCAACTTACCTGAACAAGCTTGTGGTGGTAGTGGGAATATAAGCGTAGTTGATGATTTCCTTCTGGCCACGGCACAGCCCAATGATTGTGGCTTGAAAGCGCGCAATTGTTGCATAAAATCGGAACACTCCATAAGGGCAACGTCAGCAAAATGTAGATCGCACAGTATTTGGTTTTTGAAGCGTCTGGCTCGCTTCTGATTCGGACCTGTCAAATTGAGTCCGCACGAATTGCATCGCAAACATTCCTCGTGATAGTGATTGTTGTCGTACAACGGTGACGGCTCTATGGACCAAAGAAAAAAAAAAACGCAAACAAACTTTAGAAATAGACGTGCTGTGTGATTTCCAACAGATGTCGGTCGATTTACTTCATAAATGATTAAATTTTATAAATAAAATTTCGGTTATTTCTATTTTATAGTCTCGACTACTACGATTTAATTAATTTAGGTGCATGAATTTGCGTTTTCTCGTACGCAAAGTGGAAAAATTAGTGGAAGAGTCTTAATGGGGGAAATTTCGAGATGCTGTCGTTTAATTGAATTCTACACGCCGGTTATGAGAAATATCAACCACCATTTTCTTTTGTATTCCTATACGGTTTCCAATCAATTTCTACGTTGATTTATTTAAATCGGTAACAAATAAGTTGAAAGTTTCCATCGTTTATTTGTACATAAAATATGACTGTTGACATTTAGAAATTTTCAAAGGAGATTGGTCATTGTTGTTGTCGGTTCGGTGATTGATGTGTGGAAACACGCATCGTCTAGATGAATTTGCATTTTTGCATAAGCTTGGGCAGGTAATTTATTTTTTCCAGCTGTAACACGACAGTCTGCCAATAAAGCGTCAATATTTATTTTGAAATGGTTGATTGTTCAATAACAGGCCACAAAGCACAAAAAATAATCTCTTTGTATGAATATACGTTAACAATTCTATTTGCTCAATGCAAAAGGAATAATTACGATTGTAACATGAAAAACTGCTTTTTTTGGAATTATTGAACCAACAAATTGGAAAAATGTTTGTATTGCTTTGGAGCTAGCATGGGGGAAAACTTTGAATTGCAGCAACATTCAACAGATTGTGTTTTATTAAAAAAAAAACTCTCAAAAATCAGATAATACCAATGATGAGTTTCCCTTATCCGATTTCATTGACAAATGGCGCCAATTTACTGAAAACAAAAACAATAACCTGAAACGTAGATTCCAGTACCTGTAGTCGTTGTACAGACGTCGATAGGTTCATATTCAGGATTCGTCGTGGTGATTTACAATCGTTAAGATAATACAACAATAGAATTTCAGTTGGTTTTCTCAGTTTTACAAGAAGCAATCGGTTATTTTCAGGGCGTTGGTCATAGTCAACAAACACAAATAGTTTTGTCTTTTATTTAAAGGAAAAAACTTGTTGTTCGAGTGCATGCACTATTGAAAAAAAATCGTTTCAGTGTTAGCGTCCACGTGCAACGGATGCCACGGCACCACTGAACTAGCGTCGGGGCGCTTAGCCCCACCTCCAGATCGATTACCAACTGTGTTATCGCAAATATTACTGAGATACCGGCGCGCACATTGAATTTGTGCCTTCCGATTTCAAACAAATGAATTTCTACCAATGTACATTTTATATAAAACAGGAAGTGGTTGAGTCTTTATCAATAACCACAATTTTATCGTTAAATCCGTAAACATCATAGAAATTACGAATATTGCTAAATATTCAAGTCGTTATTTACATCGAGACGTTTATACGTTTGACATGGGAAATTCGATAATACTTTGAAAAATCCGATTAGACCGAGTTGTCAATGGTGAAATTCTTCAAATTAAATTCAACACTCAATGAATAATTTAAAAATACCATTAAATCTCACCTGTTTGTGTGCTCGAATCGAAGAATGTACTCGAAGTCTCCACAGTCATCGAAGCTATAGTACCATCCAAAATCTGCGCACTAGAATCCCGCCTGCCTCTGTACCGCTGGCAGTCATCGCTCTGTGAACTCTGTCGGCGGAAATTTCGACAACGAATCATCTCCTCAGTAGTCGATTGCCTTCGAAAACCTCTCGCTATCAAAATCTCCTCGGTGGTTGATTGTCTTCGGATTGTTGGCCGGTAAGTTTCCGGCGGTGGTGGTGGTACAGGTCGATTGGAAGGACTTGGATCACGGCTGGAACAACTGGAACTATCCGGAGATCGATGGCCTGGTCCACGATTCGCTACACTAGTTGATTGCCTTCTCAAACGACCACGACGTGTCCTTCTAACTGGACTAATATCCCGTTCGCCTGATCGATCTGGACTTAGATGCGAACGAGAGTCACGACGGCTACGTGATGCTGAGTCTGGACTCAACGAATCACGTCGGGCTTTACGGCCTGATTCATCGACATCAGGACTAAGGGCAGTGGGTTGTGAGCCTCTACGATTCCAACTGCCTGGTGGTAAACAGCTTTCATCGATTGCCGTATTTTGCCGTTGGAGTCTCGATAATTTATTTGATGATCGTTCGGGACTGGCATGGCTACGGGAATCGCGACGGCCCAATCGGCCGCATTGAGTTGTTGAATCTCGACGAGTTGCTAACAAAGGGTGGGTAGGAGAGGTACTTTGGACAGTTGGTGATGTCGCCGGAGGTGTTTACACTGGATGTAATAATAGTAGGAGGTGCAATGCCTTGATTATTGGCTTCAGAAGATGTACCAGTAGATACCGTTTGAGCGACTTGTGGAGCGGAATCAGACGCAGTCGAAGACGTTGAAGGTCTTTGTTCTTGTCGATAATAAGGCGTATCGCTTATTGTACGTGAATCGCGTCGTTTCTTTTGAGCTGCAACGATTTTCGGCGGGGGTGGTGTAACAATACTTGTTGAATCTCGTCGACCACTACGACCACTCTCTCCAGAGCCCCTTCGCGAATGCGAACGAGAATGAGAGACTGAATCACGCCGTCCACTCTTACTCGATTCTTGACTACCTCGCCGTGGTGATGTACTGGCTGTTGTTGTTACAGGAGCTGTTGTTGAATTTGATTCTCTACGTTGCCACAATTTCGCTACCTCCGAACGAAAATCGGATAAGGCAGTAAGATGAGAATCTCGACGTGATTTTGAACTTATACTTCTAATACCAGAATCAGCGCTAGATTCCCTTCTCTTTCGACTGGTTGAAATGCTTGGTGTTGGTCCCGACTCGGTTGTTGATTGTCGTCCCCATGGTAAAGATCTGGCTAGATCGGCTAGCGTTTCCCGTCTGCATAATTGTTTCTGGCGGTTCTTCGTCGATCCGCCCCATTCTCTTAAAATATCGGTAAGTTGAGCTAATGAACTGCGACGTCGTCGTGTCGTCCCAGTTGTTGGTGGTGATGTCTCTTGTGTTTCTGTTGGTGGTGAAATGCTGCATATCTGTGTCGCCGAATCCCGTCGACCGCCTAAACGTTGACGAATTGTCGATTCTTCGACTTGTTCGCGAACCAAATCGTCCCATCCATTGCCCCCTTGCCATACCAATCCAACTTGATGCGATAGAATCGGTAGATTGCAAACGAAACAAATGGCCGTCATTGTCCTGAAAGAACAACCGAATTTCAATCAATTCTACCGTTGGCTAATTTAAAATAAAATACAATGAAACAAAAACATAAACGTATTGTGCATGTGCATATATGCGTTAACAGCTGCAAATATTGTGCAATATATTTGATTTATATACAGAACAAAAAATTGCATGCTGTAGATTGCATGTGAAAGCAGTCCCAGATGACCCGGGGCGTCGTTAACCCCGGGTATTATCTGTATAGGCCCTAAATTGTACGAATGCGGACCTGTAATGACGCAGGCGCGGCGATGGTAGCTGCGCCATTGCTCATTCTGGCGCCTGGATCTCTCTCAGAGCTCAGAAGTCCTCGGGACCTGTGGGAGCGTCGAGCTGTCTCACAATTCCGGAACGTTGTCCGAAAATTCTCCTGCTAAACATCAAACACTGACTACAGTCGCCCTACTTTCTATACAATTAAACACATTTAATTGACAATTACAATATATTTACAAAATTACTCAGATTTTATGAGATTCACTAAATTTGCTGAATTTTAGAAAAATTTTAGATTTTTGTTAATTGTATGGTAATGCAAAAATTTTGTAATAAAATTTGTAAAAATTTAGCTATTCGCTTGAAAATTGGTCAACGATGAAGCGGTAGCGTAATTGGCGCTGTTTTCAGTGAGCCACTAACAGGTGGTTTACGCTTTACGTAATCGTAGTTTGAAACTTTGGCGGTACGGTGCTATTGCAATAGACACGGATCGTAGTAACGCACCTTTTCTAAACCGAAATAGACACATACACACAGAGACGCAATAGAATTAGCATGCAAACAGTGACTCACTCATCAACTAGCACCAACTATATCATAGTAGCTAAAGCTTCCCGTTTTGATTGATATGTTGGATTTCCTCAATTGCAATTATCTATACATATATGTATAGTATTGGGAAATATAGTTGACTATAGTAGCGTACTGTAACACCGGCATCCGGATTCGCGGTCGACGTTATACTGGGCACCAATAGAAAGCGTCAAGAGCGACGGCGCTCTTATACCGACGCTGATGACGTCAGTATTAGTCGACGTCCGAGCGCGAGCGACATCTACTGTTTTACCATCTAATTTTAGCAACTTACACACACACACACACATATATATATATACACGTGTATACGCAAAATATATCAATCTTTGTTAGAGTTGGTATTATGGGGTGGTAGCTCCTGTTCTGCTCCGTTAAATGCACACACAAACATATTACACCTTTACCCATATTATCTCCACATCGGCATGATTTGATTAGGTCTAATTTTAATTAATTTTCTGCAAGGATAATTAATTTACAATAAAGAAGTGGCATTATTTACGTTACCATGAACAGTTCCGGTAGGCGGTTAATTCATTAATCCAAAATCAATTACAATTATTGTTTCATTAATAAAAATAAAAAGTCGCATAAATTTTGCCAATATTGTTATAAATTTACGTACGGTGAAAGTAAATGTCTCATTTATTTCTTAAATGAGTTTTCTCAAAGTTTACAACTGGTTACAACAAAAGGACGAAATCTATTAGTCGTAGCAAGTCAATTAAAACTTTCTACATCTCGGTTTGTCTTATATTTTTTTTTTAGAAAACTACACAAAATAATCGTAATACATTTGGCTGTGACTTGGTTAACTTATGTCGTAGATTGGTTCGGATATTTCAAAAATATCCACAGTACCACTGAGGCCTGTTTGATTTCTCAGCACTTTGCGGCAAAATTGGCGTTTTATCAGAGAAATAAAGAAGCTTCTAATACAACTCAGTTTTGACAGGCCTTGGTAACATGCAGGTGGCTATGCCTTTGATGCAGTATGTCGTAACTTTGTCCGGACGCTTATAAAATACACAAACAAGACTTGTTAGATTTCCCAACATTTTTCTGATGACTCGATTCAATTGAAGCTTTCAAAAAATACAAATTTCGGCCATATTGGCGTTCACAATGCCCTATGAAGAGAAATAACTACAGTATTTCTATCTCTATTTGCTAAAACCGTTATCTTGTTTGTCAAGACTTATTGGTAAAAAAATTCTTTCCAACTGTTCAAATAGTTGAAAATTTTGCTCCAAAAGTATGCTTCTTATGACTTTTAGAAAAATGAACAGGCCTGTAATATAGCGCAGTATTTTGAAATCTAGCAGGTCATGCTAACAAATGTCAAATTTAGTGAAATATGAAGCAATCTAAGACACTACCTAACAAAGGCATAGCCAAACATGAGGTAAATAATCGTGGTACGCCAGATAATAAATGTCAAATTTAGTGAAATATGAAACAAACTACGACACTATCTAACCAAGATATAGTCAACTATGAGGTAAATTATTGAAACATGAAGGAATCTACGACACTGAGATACCGGTTCTTGCCCTTTACAGGGAATATTGTAAGAATCAACAAGTTTCTTGGAAATAGTTGCAGTTTTAAATTAAAAATGAATAATCGAATGAATTTCATTTCCTTTCAAACAGAAGACAGATGGGGAAAGTTTAATGAAGAGCGAGTTTCCGTCCTGTTTGTACAACTAATGGCTATTTTATTTACATTATTCGTTACAAAAACAGAAAAATTGTAGAAGGCAGGAAATTCGTCCAAATATTGGCAATAAATGCGGTGCCAATGATGCGAAACTATTGTTTTATATAAGTTCGAAATCAATGTTGTTATCTCATTATCTCTATCACAATTGACTTAGTTTGATAATTTGGCTTTCAGCACAATCTGAAACTTTACAGTATAATAGTTTCAGTATACATATCGCCCATAAACAAATCAATTTGTTAGTTTTGTTGATGAACAAAACAGGTTTCGTTCGTTCATTGTATTTGAACGCCGCCAGGTGAAATCTGATGTTGGAAGATCACGGATAAGGGATGAAAGGTAAGGGACAAATAGAAAAACATCTAAATGCTCTTCCGCAAAATACAAAATCTGATACCGAATCGTTATCGTCGTTTTTACGGTCTTTATATTCTATAAATTATTCATAAAACGGCTGGAAATATTGTAATAGTGTGGAAATCATTCAAATCGCCTTCAGTAAAACTAATCGTTAACGTTAATCAATAATTCACAATCCTAATGAAAAGAAAACATTTCCACCCGGATAAAAGCTTCTGTTTATATTGGACATCGTCATGGCGAATTCCCAAAGTGTTCCATTCTAAAATGGAACTTGCATTGTGTTTACGCAAAATTTAAGGAATATTGCAAATATTGAACGATACATTTTACACACAGCACCCTTTTTCAAGGCGATTTTAATATTTATAAACGAAATAATAAGGGGAGTCGAGTGAATATAACGGATTGAAGGGCAACAGGACTACAACCCGTTTCTATATTACAAATTGAAATCAATTGACCAGATTCCCGGGTGCCCTTCTAGTCGTCATCGTTACAACTTGTTCGAAATTGATAATGTTGAAATTGTAATCCAATTATCGTGTCCTAATGAAATCTTTCAATTTAATTGAGACAATTATTCGGTAGTTGTACGGGAATTTTATGTAAAAATTCGCATTTTCGTTGGTTATTATCAAATTTCCGAGATATTTTCGTTTATTAAAATAGCCGATGAAAGTTTATTATTAATAAACCATTTTGTGATTGTATTGAATTTTTTAATATTAAATTGAATACTTTGATGCAATTTTGTCGGCGGTTGACGGGGCTTTTTAGCTTGTTATGCGTGCTTTTAAAACAATTTCTCTACATAAAAAACAGCCTGATTAATATTCAATAAAGGGACTTGATACAGTCGAAACTAGCTTCAATGTTAACATAAAAGCCCATAAATATGTAGATTGTGTTGTTATTCTGTCTACAATCTTCTGTATCGTTTTAGATGAAGATGCTTGAAGAAATCTTGTAAGTTTGTTATTTCTGGATAACGTAAGAATTTCACCAATATCGAGGGGTAATTAAAAAAATCCCCAATTTTTCCGTCTTGTCGCCGGAGTTCCAACCCAACAAAAGGCAGAATATGAGTGGATTTTAGGAAATATTGTAGAATTTCGCGTTCATAAAGTAGACTTATTTAACGAATATTCGAATATAAATTTAATAATATTGTCGGCGATTAGTAGGTATTAAAAATAAGACTTCATTTCGATATTTTCTGGAGATTCGCTCGAATTCGAGCATTCCAACTGAGATATTATAAAATTAATTTCAACGTATGCAGTTTTATTGTTAGATAAGAATTTCTTCAGGGTCTGTACGAATAACAAGCTTGTCAAAGTTTATTCATTGATCATTCGTGCAACTTCAAGCGTAAATTCTAAACCGCCTTCATCCCGTTTAAAATAAATACTAACTAAACAACGATAACTGTAAGATAGTATTGTTTCAGTTTAATGTTAAATTTCGAGTATGTTTCAGTAATAACAACGAAACAAAGGGGACTGTGCCCAAATTTAAATTCATTCTAACGTACTTTAAGTATTAGTAATTTGATATCGTGTATCGAATTTTATCCGTCTTCTGCAAGTTTCCAGTGAAAGCCTCTCGAATTTATCGTGACTTGTTCGAACTATCAGCCTACAGCACCTTCAGTATTACAGTTCCTAACGAATCTACAATTATGCCGAAATTTGAATAGAGTATCGTGTTCTCTATTGTAATCCGAATTTTTTCAACTAGCAACATTAGGGAAATATAACTTTCAAATAATTAAATAAAGCGCCTGTGGTGTCTGCAAGTTGATGGAATAAAACGACAAGTTTCGTTTTAAATTATCACGAAAGCTCCGAGATACAAAGCTTTACAATTATTTCTTTCCAAACTCCGGTTTTGATCTGTCAGATATCCTTACGGGGTGTTTAAGGGGTGTAGATCGAATGTATTGTATGTTTATTATGGGAAATAATATTGTATTGAAAATGTCTATTGATCGTTGGCATAATTGATTGAAGTAATTATAGTAATTATACTGTATGAACAGGTCTATTTAGATAAAAATATAAGCTTTAATCAATAATAGTTGCAATATTGGGGCCATTATAGATTTACTATTATTGTTACAATCCTGTACTTAATATATCGCGTGTTACTTTCAAAAGTATACAAATTAAGGATAAGTTCTGGTAGTTGGTGATAGTCTCGGAAAATATTTCAAGGATTTATAAGAGGGCCTTCGGGGAATATTTTAGCGAAATTTGAACCTCGTAGATCATCGGGACGCTTCTTTGGCAATGTTACGATTTTCGTCAATCAACTATAGCCATAAAACGACTAAGATCACCCCAAAATTGATTTTTTCGTTTTTCTCTATTGTACCCAGAAGAAAATACAAAATATTTCTGTCTATTGTAAAATAAAATGAAGAAAAATCAATGTTATCATGAATCATTTTGAATCATTTCAAGCGCGTATCGTCAAGAACGAGTTGTTTGACAAATTTCCGAATGAGCTACAAAGTCCAAATTTCTCTAAAATAATCTCCAAAGACAGCCCTACAAATCCTTAAAATATTTGTCGAATGGCTGAACAAATAGTGGGACTTATCTGCAAATTAGAGATCTCTGATCTCGGATCTCTGATTTTTGGATCCGTAACTACGGAATTTTCGCAAAATTTGATAACTCTATTTCTACTTCTGATTTCACAGCTTTTTAATGGAGAAATAACAGAAATTACTAATTTAAAAAAAATACGAATTTATTGAAATTTGAAGGTGCAGAGTATCTTTTTTCAAATCTGTACCCGCAAATTGCCACTTTTTAATGCTGAATATTTCCCTTGTTTGAAAACATATTGTAATGAATACGGTAGTATTAGAAAAATCTTGTGGAATGTGTTTTTGAAACAAAAAAATCATATTTTTAACTTCCCCGACCGGAGGGTAGGGAAGTTATTAGTTTCGGACCAAAATTTCGAATTCGAGATTTCACCAGATCTTTACGTTTTGAAGTCCCCTGAACACGTTTTTGAAGTTTTTAGCTTGATGTCCGTGTGTGTGTGTGTGTGTGTGTGTGTGTGTGTGTGTGTGTGTGAGTCTGTCGGTTCTCCAACGATTACTCAAAATCGGTTTAACCGATTGAGTTCAAATTTGGCCAGCACAAACTATTTGGTGGCCGTTCGAGTTGATTAGTTTTTGGTGCCAATCGGATCACGGGGGTGGAAGGGGGAGGGGGTTGATTAAAAAAAATTCAAGATAACATATTAATTTGATATCACCAATCGAAAGGGCATGTGCTTTTATGTCCGAAACAATACCCATCATATGCAATGTTCTTTTCTTTTTTTAAATAAGGGCACAAAATTGGCAAAATGGTGTAGTCCACAAATTCAAATTTGCCGCTTTCTATAAGGGATCGGTTGCCATAGAAAAGAGTTGTTGTTAGATAGAGAGAGAGATATATATCCTTTTCACGATTCAATTGCGAAATTTTGAAATGACAGTTTAGAAGGTTATCCAACATAATTTTTAAAGCGTAGTAAAATTTATAACGGTAGTTTATAAAGACAGAATGATATCTACTGTTGGTATCACAGAAGGCATAAAATCCTATGCGTGTGTTTACATTCTTTTGTCATTTTTGAAACACGACCTCAGAATATTTGTTTTCAAGCGATTTTTGTGTTTCGGTAAGTGCTTTTTCAATATATAAATGTTTTAAAATAATATAAATTTTAATTTTTCCCTCAACAATTCAATAGATATGATTTGATTTTTTCCATGTTTTTGTTGGGACAACCGTACTACTTTTTACTCTGCGCTGAAATTACAGTTCTGTTGTTTTGTCAAAATTTCGCAATTGAATCGTGAATCGAGTTTATGAGAAAGTTGAATTGAAAAGGGTGTGTGGAACTAACGATCAGTGAACAGAGTTCTGGTTGACGAGGTGCAGGTTCCTCATTGAATTTTTCGGAGGTTGTGAGATAGCCACGGTTCTCGAACTTGATTTTGATTTTTATAGTAAGTCAGTTTTTTTTTTAATAAAGTATCTAGAATAGAAAAAATAGTATAAAAAACTCGTGCTACGGTACTCGTTTTTTTAAAACTTGGACTCGTGCATTAATTGCCGACTTTTGACACTTGTTTTTAATAACTATTCTAATTCATGATTAACTATCCGGAGTGTGTCGGGGAAGTTATTAGGCCGCTTTTTAGATTCGGCCCCTTCCAAATTTTTCTATAAATGAACAAATTTTAACGATTTTTCAACGATTTTCTCTCAATATATAGCAATTTGAAAAAGCTCTGGAAATCTTCAAGAAATCCTCCAATAGGCTTGTTAGTTTTCAGGCACTTTCGTACCATTTCTGTAGTCTTATGTGGTCTACCCGATGCATGGTTTGGTTAATTGAAGAATTTAGCCCAATTTGCTGTCATGAAGAGCCAATTTTTAGAGAATTTTCGGTTAATTTTTCAGAGAGACCTTTGTAGGAACTTTAACACAGACATCATTCGGCTCTTTTCTTTGAAATTGTTCATAAACTGTAGCAAATTTAGATTTTCACTAATTTAAGTGGAATTTGCCAATATTGTAAAATATTGTTTTCAATAAACCATTGCATTTGTTTGATTAAAATTAATATTTAATTAAGAGCAGAAAGTTTAATTTTATCTATTGAATAATTGAGTCTGTTCGATTTATTTTTGTAGCATTATTAAATTTTAATTTTAATTAATTTTATTGGAAACGGCTTCCGAAAGTAATTAATTATTTTTTAATAACTCCAATTTGTTTAAAATAATACCGGATTGTTATCATAAACTACATTAAACAACAAAATAATCCACGTTGGCTGATTTTATGTAATTTGGCAAAATTAAATCTCAAATTCTGTAATTTTACCGTACCGGTAGAGATTGTGCCAACATGCGTAGAGTCGAGTGTTTCAAAACTTATGCATTTGTATTTATTAATCAAGCTCAAATTGGATAGTATTAATTAAAATTTGTGATTATATCCTATGAATATTCTAACTAATTAAACAGCCGTCTCGTTTAAAATATTGTGCATATAGTGAATAATTCGCCAAATATTACGAATTTCTCGTTTAAAACCCTTTAGAGGACAGGACGAACTGAAAAGACGCCTTTTTATAAAAATATAGTAAATCTTTTCGAAAGGAATTTAGTAATTTTTTCCGCCGAAAGATGATCGAAATTGCTGGAAATCCGCATTGAAGCAGCACGTATTTTCTCTTTATAGAAGCAGAGACGATTGTGTTTAGCCAACTTTCCCAACAACTTTGATACAATCACAAAACTATATATAGAAGGAGATGATAAGAGGTAGATAATAGAGATTTCAGTAACATTAAAGTTAAACAAGCCAACTAATCTCAACATCCGTTAAATTTCCTGTCATCTAACAACTTTTACAAACTAAACAATTCCAGTTGTAGTTGGGGATTTTTCCTCAATTTTTTAATTTTTTTATCGTTAATTAATGGAGATTGTAGCTTCAAGTTAAATTGTCAGATACGTTGCCATTATCAACCCTAACAGTCTAAAAGCTAAACAATGGCTTTATTGTGTTTGTCTATGTGTATATGTTTACAGTTTGACTGGAATCAAAATTAATTATAGAGTTAGACTTTGATGCTTCCTATAGTTTATTTAATGAAACTCCCGGACTTGATGACAGTCTATTAAAATAGCTATCATGAAATTTAACACCTGTCTAACTAGGCTTTGGAAAATATCGATTCTTCTTGTAATATACAACGATACCGTTTTAGCCCAGCATAAATTAATATTCCATACGATACAGATAAACGAAAGACGTCTCATAATTACGATAAAACGCCGTTTTTTATTCCAATATCAACACAAATTGAGCTTTTGTTGGACAACCATCAATAAGCTATCAATGCAAACTAGATGGGAAATTTTGAATTGCGCGCCTTCACAAGAGTTGCTCAATCCGTATAACCAGACTATTAAAATTTCTAACCTTAAAATCAAATCTTTTCCGATAGTTTGTGATTTTAGTGATATTTGATGGTTAGATAAATTTTAATGCAACTATAGATTTTGTTTTAATTGTTTTGGTTCAATTGTACGGGAGCGGCCTGTTTGCCAGATTGTTTTGTTGGACGTTTGATTTTGACAGTTCTATAACAACGAACACAATAGAGTTTTGTTCTAATATAGAAAATAAAATACGAACAATTCATATTCACTTGACGATACTCCTCTACCGTGCTGTTTTATTCCAGCAATTTAATTATTAAATATGAACAACGTTTATGAAAATTTTCCAGCTTCCCCCGTAGTCTTGTCCCACCTGAACTCGGGGCAAATTCGAAACGATACCAGAAAATATATAAATAGGGCACGTTTGAGACGTTCTGTCATCTGTGTCGGAACGACCCTAGGGACGTGAACAATGTGACAAACAACACATAACAGATAAGCCCACATTTGGGGTTGGTTTCTTGTTTAAAATAGAAAATTTTCTACCATAATTTTTTTATTGATCAAAATATATAGCCTCGAGGGTATTGAATTGCTGTCGTTCTCTTTTACTAAAGTCAAACTCACAATCCAATTTCAATCCCACCTATATACGAATTTATCCAAAAAGTAAGGAAACTAATTATAAACACAGTAGCAATATTCTTTCAGGCATTTGTTGATGTTCAACTGTTTATTTCTCCATTTGATATTGTCAACTCAAATAATTACGCCGTTAATTCGCATCGTTCTATTATTATCATCAAAGACGTAACTGGTTTATTTTTAGTTGTCAATAAAGTAGAATAAATGTGGCAAATATCGTACAGAAAGGATATAAATTGTTTTTATTGATTCTTCTATACAGTTTTATTCGTGTCAGCGCGTTTGTTTCTAGACTTTTCATCCATTGGGAGGCCAATAAATGATTTGCCGTCTTCAATATCAATAGAGTACAGGTGCTGTTTCGATGGCACAGATCGTGCCAAATCTCAACAACCGCTTTCTCAACAATCAAAAATCTGTCGTCGATTTACCTGAAATGGCCACTATTTGATAATTTTCGGTATTAACTCACTGACTTGCAGATTTTCGAAAGAATTCCGCTATATTTATCAAATTGTCGAGTTTGTTGATTGAGCAATCTCTCTAACCGATGGATGATGTGTCATTGAAATTTTGCGTTCTGTTCTAATTAATTTAGCATGAATCCGGGCCCGAATCCCCGTATGTCTGTATATAATGCCTAGAACTTGTATGTAAAACGAGTGAAATCTAGACCGGATAGAGAGAGGGATATATGAATGTTTTATAAAATACGAGTCGGTTGCTTACAACCATCCCTCTATAACCGCCCCATTTTCACAGAGCTGTTCATTTAAATTCAAGCCTGTTGAAAGCTGGTAGTGAATCGCGAGTGTCTGTCAACTATACCCTTGTATACATACACACATTTATTAAGATAGAATGAATTTCAATATGACGGGAACGTTTATAATTCGGGGCCTTTGATTAAATTTGCCGTTAGCAATAGATATACAAAATCAAAACAGGTAATAGACTTGTATCGAAAAAATGATTTCTAATTAACAACTTTAAAGCTCTTACTACCCAAAGATTGGGGTTTTTGTAGGCTTGTGTTCGATGTTTGAAGCATCGAACAAGCCCAAGATTTGTTTGAAGTTGTGGCAAGAAAACTTTGATGTTGTCGGAACAAAAAACGTGTAATTCCATCATTGATTTAGTTATCTAGTGGGGAATTACATGATATTATTTCTGAATAATTTCAATAGATTCGGTGTAATTTGATGTTTCCAATATTTCGAATGTTAACAACATCAATTCAAATTAAATACAGAAGGGATCGGGTGAATATTTAAACAAAAGCATGCACCATAATACAATGTTCAAATACGTTGTGTGTTATTATGGGCCCTATTGTTGATAGAGGCCTACAGGGGTAATCTCTGCAACATGTAATTTTATCTGTTTAATGAATAAAATTCGCTCGTAAAGATTCACATTTTATATTAATATCGGCTGCTGTATTCTTCTCTATTTGCAACAGAAAAATTACTGTAATAAAAAATTCCGTATGAGAGATTCGTATAAAGTTCAGTCGTGTATTTTGTTGGTTTTCAACGGCAAGATCGATTTTGCAAAATCTTGATTTTTTGCCCCATTTACCCACTAATAGGCGCTTGGAAAAACTCAGAATTGTCGAATCGCCCAGAAAATTTCCAATATATTGAAATTGATCATAAATTATCGCAAAAAAACGCAACCGAATTTAATTAAACTCATTGTTTCCCGACTTTAAATTCGACATTTCACATATATCTGCAATATCTGAGCCGATAATGGACATACAAACAATATTCCAATCGATATTCCACAATTAGACTATAAAATAACGTACAGTGGAACGTATGTAGCGTACGTTATTGGAGATTCTACTGTATATAGACAATTATAACAATCAATTAGTTTCCAGTAAAAACTCGATAGAAATAAATTAATTGGAAGGTTAGTAAGTTTTGGTTAGCGGAAAGCTTTGTAGGCTTATTAGTTCGAGTAAAGTTTGTTATTTAAATTAAAGCGGCCGTGTCAAAGAGATTGAAACACTTATTTGGCGCATCCACCAAAATTGCGCACTTCATAGAATTTAGAATTCTAATTACAGTTATAGACTGTGCATTTTTCATTGGAGACTCTCTTGATTATTTACGAGTCAGCTTTTAATGTAAATTGATGTACACATCCGGCCACCCCTTATTTCCGTTTAGCCTTGCTGCTTGTTAGAGTAAATGTGAACGAAATTCAATCGACTAACTGTTGCTCGACTTGGGAGCGGGTATTCGTTAAAATATCGCCGTTTTTGCGATTGTAAATTAGAATGTGGCGCAATTCGACATATCCAAAATTCGACGAGATTCGAATCATTCGGTTGATGGAACAGTAATTTTGAATATCGTTGATTGGGATCTTTGTGAGCTACTTGTAGAGTTTATCCGGTGTACGGTTTGTATTCGTGTTTTCCGATCTTTGTTCGTTATTTTAACGGAAAACAGAATACAGGAAATTAAAAATATACCAGAAGATCCACAAAAATGATCAATTGCAAAATGATCTGAAATTTTAATTAATGGATGAACAGGGGACAAAGTGGTTTTCTCTGCGGCGTATATGATGACGATAACAGTGCTCATCAATTTTCATTTATACCAACAAATAACCAAATAACGGTTATTATTATTTGATTTCTCCCGATTTCGTTGCGTGAATCAAACAAAAATTATTGAATTTTCAACGACTATCAATATTGAGATGCAATACCAATAAAGCTCTACTTGCATTAGTGTTTTATTCAAATATCGCAACATATTTGCCGATTAAGGACCATTGAAAAGTGTGCAATTTGTTTGAAACAAAACCAATTTTCGTCAAATAACTTCTTTTTTACGTTCCATCCCGAATTTATATTTAGTTTCCGAAAAATAGGCTACTTTAGATGCGATTTACAGGAAAACTATTCAAAATCGGAAAATCTACAGTTGTGAATTTCATTTGGTTTTGTGAAATATGTATTCCAATAAAACCGTGCTTTTACTCTAAAAACGCAATTTTTCAGGATTTTCAGAAGGTTCAGCCGATTCTTTAAAACTCCAGATGAAGAATCGCATTTAAATTCGAATGAGACATTAACCATTACGCTATTTCCTCTCGTTTACGAGATGTTTGCTCCAATGCCTCAATCGCTTTCCAAATCGATCGTAAGCGCTAATTTTAGCTCGCGTATTTCGTTAATGCCAGAATTGAGAATAGCATTAGTTGTAGAATTCTAGATGAAATAATAATTTTTTCCCGTTTATATTCCAACTATTTTGATACAGACGATATTGCAGCTTATTGTTGGTAAAATCAAAGAAATAACAATCAGAACGAAACATGAAAACTCACTTTCGTATGAAATCTGGTCGAGAACAGCGGTTGATTCCTGTCCCCTATTCCCATTCTAATGGTTCACGTGTTGCTTATGTATGATGAAAAGGCAAGGCGGCTACAACAGTAGGGTGAAGCTTTCAAAAGAGACTAAGAGGGATAGACGGCAGCCCCCTTATGTTGTAGCACGTTTACAATCAATAATACAACCTGGAAACGAGAGTCCATCCGAGTTTGTTGTGTTATAGAAGCTCTCGCCCGCTCCATATAAAATTCATTTCGTTTAATTACTTTCAACATTCTTCATCATCATTATTATTATTATTGGATTATTTTTTTTTAATAATGTTCGCAATAAGAAGATTTGGATATCATAAAAATTACATTGAACGGAATTTAATAGTTTCACGAAAACTTGGGCCAAATTTTCACAATAATTACGGCAATATTGAAACCATTGGAGTCGCATTGAAGGCTGGTCTTTTTGTTGTTGTCTTGTCTACTGATTAATTTTTTAATTAAAAATGTAAGCCCTCTTTTATTTTATAAAACAAAGACTATCTTTCGACACATTCTAATTAAATTCCATTATGGTCATTAGTATTACCACCGATTCGTATAAATTCAATAATTGAGTCGGTGGCATCCGAAAAAAGTACACGAAAAAGTTGTTGTTCAGACTGAATATGTTAGGTTTATTTGGATACCGAAATTGTTCGAGTTTTTCGCTTTTTGTTTCTATCAACAACAGTTAAACAACAACAACAACCACAACGAAAAAATCCACGAGAAAGTACACTCGAGTAAACGAACAAGGTAAACACACACACTAAAACAACATAAAATTGCTTTAGGGTTCTACACGAACGAGACCGAATTCTTACTAGAAGGTGGTCTTTTTAAAGTCTACAAGCAATATTTTCTCGAATATATCCATAGAAAGTCAATTTATTTGTTTTGATTACTGAGTTGTTTGATGTTATATTGCGTGATGAGATTTGTCAACAAGGGATTTTCGAACAGATTAGAAACGAATCGATTAGGCCTATCCGACTGTATTACAAATATATTAGAAGTGGCAACATTTTTAATTTTTTTGTAACGTCTCCATCGCTAATTATTGCAGTCAATTAACGGCAGTAAGTTGATTGTACCAATTTGTTTAAAAGCAGCGATAATCCCGCTGAAGCTGTAGTTACAGATCATTAAATCGATGGCGGAAAATCTCGTGTTTGATGACACAACACTAAATCGTCGATAATTCCAGATCGAATTATGCCAATTTTAGATTTCCTACGCTCAAATTCCGTATTTATATAATTCATTATTGACAATTTGAGTTGAGGTGGGCTAAATGAACACGATCTATAAGAGACTCCTTGGAGATCATTTCAGCAAAATTTGAATCTGCAAGCTAGTCAAAAAACGCTAATTTTAGAGCTCAATGATTCAGAGTGATTCAAGCACTGTTTTTTTTTTATTTCTTCACCATGTTCCAGTGTTGAAAGCGTCCTCTGACTCGTTTTATGATGATTGATGAAAATTGCAATATTGGCCGAATAGAACGCTTTTGACCAACTTTCAAATGAGCTACAAGGCCTACATTTCGGACAAATGATCCCCAAAGACCCTCCTATAAATATTTGAGACGCTTTTTAAATTACTCGTCAAATGAAACTTCTCGTACAAAATTTATCATTTTATTTTAGTGTCCTTGTAAATAGAGACGTTGGAAAAAAGATTTATAAAAAGATACTTGAGGATCATTTTAGCAACTTTAAATCGCACAGCTCATCGACGAGTTGCTCAAAAACCGCTCGTTTTAGAGACTGTTGTGATTTTTACACAAGCTAAACACATCAAATGACTCAAAGATGTTCCTTATTTTTGTACCCGTGGAGAACAATGGAGAGTTGGGAGCATCTTTGAGTCACTCTGAGTCATTTGATGGGTGTTAATTCAGCATTGCCATGCTGAAACGAGCACCTTTTGACCGATTTTCAAAGGAGATTCAAATTTAGCTAAAATGATCTCTAAATCTCTTATAAATCCTTGGAATATTTTTTAAATTACTCGCCAAATAATAAGACCTTCCATATAAGCTTTTAAGTCCTATTAGGCATTTGAAAAGGGATTTATAAAAGGATTCTTGGAGATCATTTTAGCAAAATATGAGTCTCATAGCTCACAAATTCATCGCTCAAAAACGCTAGTTTTAGATAATTTTATACTTTTAAAGACGAGTTAGGCACGTCAGATCATTCAAAGATCGTATTCTAGAATAAAGGCAAATTATTTGTATCTGTTCTTCAATAAAATGGAGAAAAACGGAAGAAATCAACGCAAAAAGTCATTCTGAGTCGTTTTATATGTGTAGTTGCCAGAATCGAGCGCTTTTCGACCAACATTCACATGAGATACGGGCCCAAAACTTATTATAAATCGTTAAATATTTCTCAAATTAATCTTCAAATAATGGGACTTTCCATATAAATTCTCTTTTTAATTCATCACCCCTGTATGTCCCCCGAATGTTTGCATTTTTCATAAACTACCAACACAATCGCACCCATCCCCTGTCGAATCGTGAGCTGTTCGTTTTTCTTTATTTAAACGGGATTTAAAATTCATCATTTCACAATGAAAGTTGGATATACTTTTGAATGTTTAGTATTCAAGAAAGCGTCGTTGGATAGGTGTTCACTGTCAATATCAATAGAACGAACGAAGACGAAAAAAAAATATCTCGAACAAAAATAGAAACCAATACAGATATAGAAAATTCAATGTCTCGACTGAACTTATCGCAAATCCAAGAAAAGAAATCATCTCACAAAATGAACAAAAACATTCGTGTTTACTGCTATCAAAAATTGCGAATTGATAATATCTTCTAATCAATAATAGAGTAGTTTTCGTTATTTTTCTTTGGCTGTTAATTATGCCGTTCAATTATGCTGTTAATTACTGAATCATCCTTTATAGAGAACAATTAGGATGGATTTGAACTAAATGGATGCAATTTTGAAATAATGTAAGGATTACGTGCAGTTCTCAAAGCCAATGAGACGAAATGGAATTTTATATTTTATTGTAAAAGACTCTCAATGGCAGATAATGCTGCAGTTTTGAGATGGTTTAAAAATTACACAAAGAAATGGAAAAGATAAAAGAATCGTTCAAATATAACTGTACTCAAATTCTATCCGTGCACAATTTTCCCTGTATTGTAAAGCTCTTTAATGATATTTCTTGTATTACTGAAATTCAACTGGAATAACTTGCAATGTTAAAAAGTTGGCACAATTCAACTCTAACAAGCCAATTTTTCAGTTCCATTTAATTATGCACCTTTCAAATTTCTCCAGATTTACCGTAAAATAACAACTTTCTTGACATAAAACAGGATGGATTTCACAAAGTCCATTACGGTGATTTAATCTAAATTAGGCGGTTCTAATCGAGTGTAACAATTGTAAAACAATTACGAATTCGGGATTATTTCGTCGATTAATTCACCTGTAATTAGTGGTGGATAAACTTGAATTTTCCGCCATATCGATGAATAAATCCCTAGAAAAGTGGTGTAATTCAGTTGGATTTACAATTTTAGTTAACCGGTGGCACTGATTGATTACTTGCTCCTTCTCTATTGTTGTTTATATTGAATGTAAAGGAGAAATTCCGCTTTATAATATAACACGTCAGGAATTCGGGGGTTGTTTTTTTAAATTCAAATATCGCCGTTTATATGCAAAACAATTCAATTATATCAACGGATGAAATGTCTGTCGCTGTGCATTTTTCCGCGGTTACAATTTGATTGAAATTCTTCCCAATACAATTTGTAATCAACGATTACAAAAATTTCGAGAATTCGCCACAAAACAACCCATTTATAATTAATATTACGACAAATATATCTTCTAGATAATGCCTGGAAGTATAGAATTTCTTTCTATAGCAACAGGCTTCAGTTTTGGTGTTGTTCGTTGAATTTACGAAACAATAATTGTCCAAATTCTGCCAACAATCATGAATACAATCTGCCGGTTGCGCTCCAACAAACACATCAACTTGTTGGAAGCTGAACAGTGTTCCTCGTACCAAAACTTGATTTAACTTTCGATTTCTTTGAAAGTTCAAGTTCTTACGGCCACTTTTAACCCACATTATTGCTGAAAGATTCGCAATTATCATATAATTTGTTCGAGGGATTTCTACCCCATTCAAATGGGAAATATTTTGGGTTATTGTTCGAGATCGAAAAATGGTGGAGGTGCCGACTACCTCGAAAGTCGAGAGCCAAATGATAGCTGAAAGATTCGCAATTATCTCACAATTTGTTACCCCGCCAAAAATGGTGGAGGCGCCGGGATTTACAATTCTTTGCCAAATTCCGCCCACTATAAGTCCAATTTGCAGCTAAAAGATTTGTAATTGTCAAATAACTTAATAATCTAACGATTAGACTGTTAAAATTGCACCAGTTTTGGGTATTTGTTTGAGTCCCAGCAATAGTGAAGGCGCCGGGATTTAACTCTCAATTCTCACGAAACTTTAACAATTTTTTCCACCCGCGTTAAGCCGAAATTGTAGCTGAAACATTCGCAATGATCACACAATTTTTTAGGGTCTTCTTCCCGATTATTACCCCATTAAAATAGCACCCATTTCGGTATTCGTTCGAGGCCAAACATGGTGGAGGCGTCGGAATTTAATTCTTGATTTCTTTGAAAGTTTAATAATTTTGTTTCTTGTTGAGATTGTAGCTGAGATATTCGCAATTATCACACAATTTATTAACTTTTTCCTAATTATTACCGTTTTAGGTATTCGTTTGGAGTGGAAAATGGTGGAGGCGCCGGGATCCCGTATTATTTACACGCTACCTTGTCGGCGCATTAATTTGTTAATATGTCGATTAGTTTACAATAAAAGTAGCTTAATTGTTTAGTTTTTTTCTCAATTTGTGGTAATTGAAGTGAGCAAGATCACATTAAATTTTAAGAAGCTTTCATTCAATAGTTGATCATTATAATTAAAAACTTATTAAGACTCTTAGATTCATCTCTCAAAACAACAGCTATCGATTTTCTCTTTGTTTTAAATTAATGTAGGTACTGGGTAAACTATTAACAAACTTCACTCTCAATTAGAATCACCCTTGGACGATTTTCATTTAAATCTAATAGAAAAAAATTACAAGTGTTCATTTGAAATTGTTATAAATTTTTTGATAAACGAGCAATGACTTTGTCGTTAATTGTTAAAAACGGTTTGCTCCTCTTTTGCGTATTTTTCGCCTTGGATGTTACAAATAAATGTCATAAACAATGCTATAAAATGTCAAATTCAAATGATGAAAATAACAATACAGAACACAATGAAATATGGTCGACAATCAGATGAAATGGGCTGGTTGTTTCAAGATAATATCGGATGGAGAGAATGGGCGGAAACAGGTGGATGCTTTGTATTAACGTGCAATTCTAATTTGAAAATTGACGAAAATTTTCAATTTTTAACATCACTTGACATGATGGATAATGATAATAACAAGAATGTTGGTGTAGATGGCGCAAAACTTTTGTCGTTTGTGGGGTGTAACGATATAAAAGACAGAACTCGATTAATATTAAAACGATTTTAAATTAAATTTGTTAGAATAAATTAATAATGAAATAAAGCATTCACAATATAGAGGACAAACAAAGCCTATACACAACACAGACATAGAAAATAAACTGAACAATGGAAATTTTGAAAGGGAACAATTCCTTTATGTTATTAGCTTTTAGAAAACCCCCATGCCATTCTTACAATCCGTTACAATTCTAGAACGAAATCATCGGTCGTAGTGCTTTCGTAACAGGTGTGTAATAATAGAGCCTCCCAATGGAGTACTATTAATGACATCATCATTCTCCCCTTAATTATCATTTACGGGTAATAAATGAAACGAATAATTATGAGAGTACTTGTAAATAACTCGACAAAACCGATAATAGATTGAAATTGTATCCGTTAATGATGGCAATTAATTCAATAATCTCGAAATAATTATCTATTTTGTAATAAGATGTTCGGTGCTTATTTGACATTTTCATTATTTAATACCAGGGGGTTAGTTAATTAATCAACAAATTCCATTTGGTTTAATGTGCACGTGGAGAATTGTTGTAAAAGTCGTATATCCCTCGACCTACCTTTGTAAATTTGTTTTGATTAACTGTAAATTGTTTGATAATCTTATTTGATTACAAAGATGTTTTGGGCTGTTTACAGTAAATAAAATGAATTTACAAAGCGAGTAGAATCTTGAAAGCTTATATATGGGGATTTAATGTTTTTTTTACAAAGTATCCAGATAAAACAAATATAAAATTTATATTTTTAAATTGTCTTATCGTTTTAGCGAAAACTTGACTTTTTAATAATAATTGTTAAAGTTGAATTCTAAATTTAAAAATTTTCCGAAAATTACCAAACTTTAGACGTCATAAATACCAAATTTTGCACAATTTTATACTTTATCTCAAATTGTTAAAGTTGAACTGTAAATTTAAAAATTTTCAGAAAGTTACCAAGGTTTGGTATAGATCTAGACGTCATAAATACCGAATTTTCGAAAAATCCAGTACATAGTTTCTCAATGGTAAAAAACATGATTTTGCACAATTTTATACTTTATCTCAAAAATTATACACCACATTTACTCCAATTTTTCTTATCAAAAAGAAATTAGTTTTGTTTAGGTCCTGTACATTTTTGATTGATCTTGAACTTTCAGTTTTTGTGAAAAAAATAAAGATAAACTAATGGGACTAAGCGTCATTGATTTAAAACCAACTTTACGGTGTAGAATCAGCTATGAAAATCGATATAAAGCAAATTATTTGTCACGACTTTTACTTTTTTGTACAATTCGAAGCCTTGATTTAAATAATTAATAAAACATTATTGATTTGCCAAACGTAACAATTTTCATTGGAATTCGAGCTATCGTTTAATTTATTTACACCTGAATCGGTTTAGAAACTTTTCAAATCAAAACAATAGCCATTTAGACTCTTCAATTCATAATAGAGAGCGAAATTCAAGTTTGCCTGCAATTAAGATCTTCAAATAAATTCAACGCAAGGATGCATTGAGAAGTACAATTTATCCCAAACAAAACCAATTTTCGTCAAATATCCTCTTTTACGACGTGAATTACAAATGGTGAAGTTATCATTTACAAAAAAGCTACTTTTGATGTAATTGCCAGAAAAACGGATACGACAATTGAAAATCGGTTAAGCCCCAATTGTAGCGTCAATTTTCGTCGATCTATTCATATAAATTTCATTGAATTTTGGTAATTTTTACTGACCGAAAAGTGTATTCCATAAAACTATGTTTGTACTCTGAAAATTTGACTTTACCAGAAGATTAAGCCTAATTATTTAAAACCATGGAGTTACATAGATGTAAAATTGTATTTGAAATCCAATGAGATATCAACCATTCGGTTATCTCTAACCGTTTTCGAGATATGTGTGTTTCAGTGTCTTATAGAATTACAATTCCTTTTAATCTGGCAATTGCGAGAGTAAATTTGAGTTAGAGCACTATTAATAATAAAATAGCGTTATAAAAATCGACACAAACGAACAGAAGTGGTTCTAGTTGCCGTTATTTGGTGTAAAAATTAGAAAAAAAACCGTCCCTAGTGCTATCTAGAGCGATATTCAATCATGATCGTTGCGGTATTCTATCAAACACAACTACCACCACCAACACTACAACTAACATTGTGAAGTTCCAGCTATGTGGTTAAGAGATGGGAATTCATCGTTGACATTGATTGATTATATTTACTTGAAGATTCTTATTTTATAGTTTAGATTTCTGGTATTCTCCTCTACTGATTTATATTTATTTTGTCATTAAAAAAAAAGTATACGGCGAATAAAGTGTTTTCTTTGGCTAATCGATCGGGCGGTGTGGTGGTTTAATCAAAATTGGTTTACTTCGGATTTTTCAGTATTGAATTTTGTAAAACTGGAAATAATTCGTTATATCCCTACGGCATTTGTAAACTGCTTCCTCCATTAAAATTCATACACGTATTTGATCAGAAAACTTTCACCACCATCCACAGACACACACTAACACACAAATCTCCAGCTATGCGCTTGAATCCATCAGAAACATACGCCGAAATACCGATTTATGGTAATAAAGCATTTGTTGCTTCATTCCTTGGGGAATACGCTTAAATATTAATAACAATTTATACAATGATAAGAGTAATGAAGCTGTGGTTGGTGATGATTTTGTAAATCATCTGCAAAGACATGTCGTCCAACTCGAGTCAACTGTAAGCGAAATAGTTTAAAGTCTAGTCACAAACTAGATGACAGTTTGTGGTTTGTATTTATCACATAGTATCCACTACCCTTGTTCACATATCGTTTCATCTGCTAATATTACCACTAACATTGTATAGAGGTTGATGGGGCTTTATAGTTTTGACACGGGTTTTGTTGTGTGTAGATAGAAACCATCTCGACTTCCATTACAAACGTATATAAATTATTATTATGACAAAATGTTATAATTTAGAATGAAATTCGCACAAGGACCGTGCAACGAATGGGCAAAATTGCGCGCCCCGATTTTAATTTTAATCGAGTTTTGCACGAAATTCCCCGTTAAAATTATTCGAATAGATAACAATTTTTGTGAATAACACCGGAGGCTTGTGCAGTTCTTAACTCGCCCCTGATTTAACCCACTTCAGGAATATCCATTATATAAACAAAGCAATATTATTCGAGTATACTATAACATCAAAAAATGAGGATTTTTATATACGTATAAAAGGAGAAGATATTTAAATATAAAAGGTTTGATGTTTTAAAACCCCTCCATAAAAAGACGTTGTAACAATTTCAGTAGAAGATTGATAACGACAGCTTCAGTGAAGTTATATAAAACACAGGTTACCTGTCTGGTCTTTTTAAAATTATTGGATAACAAAATAGAAATATGAACCCCTAATATGTCTAGAAGAAGCAAAATAGGCGAGTGTAATTTTTCATAGTTGTGTAAAAGTCAAAATAATACTAGGTATCGTATTTAAGAAAAAATCCGACCATTTATTTAATAATGTCAGACTTATTAACCTAATTGAGATGACATTTAAGACACCAAAATAAAGATAATCCATTAAATGCGATGTCACAAAGATTATACAGTCCGATTCAGTAAAGTATGGACATTAAGTTATAAAATCTAATAACTCTTCTATTTTTTAATCGAATGAAAAAATTTATACAGGAATTCAAAGGGGAACACCTAGGCTATCTATTAGAATTGGAAAAACCCTTCTACAATATTTGGAAATCGGAAAAATCGACGTTAACTTTTGAGAATTACGCAATGTTCCTAAATTTAAAAACTCGAAGTTAACTAGATACGAAAATAATATCACCATTTTGAAAAATTAATTTCTCTTCGCAAAAAAAGGTTAAAAAATTGTGAATTTTCGAAGGGGTGATTGAACTGCTTCAAAAATCAAATTCAGGGAATCCCTTGGCCCATCGGCAATAAATTTGTAAAGCAAGAAAAGACATAAAATTTGAAGGGCAGTACATTTTGGTCAATTCGATACACTAAACATCTGTTTCTGTGTTACCTTTTCCTTCTCCGTCGTGTGTTTTATTTATTTCTTTTCAACTTGTGCATTTCTTCAAAAGCTAACCATCGACATCTGTACTAAGCTTCAAATTTTGTCGTTTCTTGCTCTACAAATTTATTGCTGGTGGGCCAAGGGATTCCCTGACCTGGATTTTTGAAACAGTTCAATCACCCGTTCGAATATTCACAATATTTTAAACCATTTTTCACGAATAGAAATTAATTTTTCAAAATGGTGTTATTATTTTCGTATCTAGTTAACTTCGAGTTTTCAAATTTAGGAATTTTCCATGCAATATTGCGTAATTCTCAAAAGTTAACGTCAATTTTTCAGATTTCCAAATATAGTAGGAGAGTTTTTCCAATTCCAATGGATAGCCTAAGTGTTCACCTTCGAATTCTTGTATAAATTTTTTCATTCGATTAAAAAATAGAAGAATTATTAGACTTTATCGCTTACTGTCCATACTTTACTAAATCGGACTGTATAAAATTTTTTTGAATCCTATCAGGAGAGAAATTGAGCTAGTATTAGATATAAATAATCAGAAAATGCCCAATTTTGTTTGATTTTTAACCAATTCAAAGCCGTTGTTCTACACGCAAACACCCGACAATAAAACAATAAAATCACCACCGTAACTCGTACACGCAAACCAACATAAAAGGATTGGCTAGTTGATTTAATTAATTAGACATATTTGTAATTTCGTCGAAGAATTATAGTCGAAAATATTAATTTTCGTATTATTCCAATGGGAATTTTATCGATTTTTTCCCTGTGAATCAGTTTAATTGTAGCAGAAGAGCTGTGTGTAGAAATGGTGGATGCGCCAGGAGCAGTATTTAAACTTCAAAGCTCTTCCACTTTGTACTTTTGTATAAATAACCCGAATATAGACATCATACAAAGCTTCTATATTCGCATCTATAAAATTAAATAAAAAATAAAAAAATGAACCGATATTTCAGCCTATAAAATCTTCCAGCTATATATAATTTAATCACGAATTTCGTCGACTGTCCAATTTTCGAAATAATAGCTTCTAGTGAAACCGCACACAAACTGAAATTGTAATTGAAATTTATATGAGTTTGAAGTTTGACATTCAATTAATCGCAATAAACACAATTTATATTAAAAACACCAATTGTGATTAAATCAAACCGGAATCCGTCAAACTTTACTCACAACTGATTTTAAAACAGTGCAGTTTGGATAAAAGTAATAACGGTAACCGTAAAAGACAATTTAAATATTAAAGAAATCCTCCAAGAGTCCGGAAAATTGACCGAATCTTGAGGGTTCACATTCTCGATCTCATCTCCGAAATAATTGATACCTCCCTTATTTGGTGAGATATTGCAATGAATACAATAGCGTTAGAAATGGCATTACAAGCAGCATCTAAGGGCGTTGTTTCCCCTTATAATTCAACCAATATTATCGATTTTCCAACCATTTTCTCACAGTTTATAGCAAATTTGAAGCACTTTTCAAATCTCTGAGAAATAGTTCAATAGCTTTGTTAGTTTTCGAAAAAAATACAGAAACTTGAGGATCAAGATTATATCTCTTTTTGGATTTGGTGTCCGAAAAATTACAATCTTTAATCATCAATATCTCCCTTGTTTGACAAGATAAAGCAATAAATTAAATACTGTTTGAAAGAACATTTCAAGGAGTATCTTCAAGCGTATCTTGATTTGGGAAAATGTCGCTTGCATTCGAAGTTACAGAGAATAATTTTGGAACACGTATTTTATTATGTTTTCCCTATTTTCCCAAATATTTTAGCTAATATTAAAGGTTTTTCAATGATTTTTCTAACAGTCTATATCGAATTGAAAGCCTTTTCCACATCTCTTGAAATTTTTATGGTAAGCTTGTCAGTTTTCCGGAAAATTGATAAATTTATTATAAAATTTTCAATACTTATTAACTAATTTAAAACATGTAAGCAATAAAATACAACTGGTCTGTTTTTGACAAAATAAACGCAGTAAAACTTGTAAATTTTTGAGAACATGAAAATATCGATCTGATGAAATTTTGATCGAATAGAGGCCAATCTACGGTCCCCTAAAAAAGCTTCAAATAAATAAATTAACGAACAACGATAAAGATCCAACTATTGCGCCCTATTTTAGTAAAATAGAATCGTTTAATGGTCTCCTCTTTAAAATGCTTGACCTGTTTTTTTCAAATTATAACACCGACAAAAACTCTTGTACAAGATCGTCTCATCGGTGCTAAATTACATCTACAATTCAACAGTACATTAAGTACTACATTCTTATAAAATGCAGTGTGGAATACTGAAAAAGCCCCATTATTTGTGCCAGTTACCTGGATCGATAAATTCTTTTCCGTTAGAGGGATTGTGTTGGAAGTTGTACAAAACAGGTGGTTGGACTTTTAGTGAATTCGCACCGGAATCGCTGTTGTTGTAGTTTTATAGTTGTTGGGAACGATGAAGAAATAAATGATTAGATTTATTGGAGAAACAACTCGTTAGTTAGATAGTTTACATAAAATGCTAATCTTGTTGGGAATTACTGCAATGAAACTTGTTGCGTGTCGATTATCGATCACTGAGTTGATGATAATAATGAGCCGCTAATTTTACGCTTGAGAAAAAGTAATTTGCGATATTCAACGGCGAAATAGATGGAAATAACGCAACTTTGATACGTTGTAGATGCAATGAAAGCTGCTGTATTTTTTTTAAATTGTACCGATCGTTATTTTCGACTTACAGATGGCTAAATGCAAAATTTCGATTGGACTTTATCAATATTTCCATTATTTTTAAAGCTGGCTTTATTGTTCAAACATTTGTCCCATTCAAACGGGCGGTTTTTATTTGTTGTTTGCTATTATAAGTTCAAATGTTGGATTTTTTCGTTTACTGTTACTATTTTTAGAACAGATTCAAGCTGTATTTAAATTGTAACAATATGGGAAATTTCCATTTGTAGCAGACTTAATTAATCAAGGTGTAATGATGGAAATGGAACGAAATAAAAAATAAATCTAGCGAAAGTGAACACGCGAATAAATAGCAAATTAATCATCAACAATCATAAATGTTTTGATTGAAACAATTTAATTTGAATTTAGAATAGAAAGACGTTTCTAATTTTAATTAAATAGACACGTAACAATTATAATTGTATCAGAAATAAAACTGTTGTTGTATTTCGAATTGCTTGATTATACTTTGCGAGAAAAGAGAAGAACTTCTCTTTTAATCATTTATTCCTAAAGTAAACAAAATGGGGGTTCCAATGGCGAAATTTACTTGGACTTTAATAATTTATTAACCCTGTTTTCCCGTCCATTACAGGGCGGAAACTTCATTTTTTTTAAATACTCTCAAATCTTATATTTACAGGAATATTTTAGTGAAATTTCTGGCATAATCTGCAAATAATGCCTTAAAAACTAGATTTAGAGAAAAAATTCAAAGGCCTACAAAAATTGTCTTGTTTGCGCGAAATTTGGCTGAAATTCGTTGAAATTTCGCTTCATTTCTGAAGATTCAACTGAAATTTGGGTTGTAAGAAATCAGGTCCAAAGTGTAAGTCGGCTTCTTTCTTTGGTAGAATACAAAAATTAGCTCATTATTCAGGATGAAAGCGTCTTAAAATTTAGTAGAATTGCTGTCAAAAATTAGTTCAAATCTTCTTTCATTATTTAAAACTAACGACCAATAATTTCAGACGGTTTTAAAAACTTTTAAAGACGGAAATGTCGCTAAAAAATCGACTAAAATTTGTGGGTCTCATTTCAAACGACACACGTTAAAAACTGAAAAGTGTAGAAATTGTTGCTATTTGTAGTAGACCACATAAAATGGATAATTAATGATCATATTTAACTTACTCGTTTGTCCATGTTAATTTGGTCGACTGTGTTGATTAGAATACTCGCAACTTATTGGTTAAATATAATTTCCTAAAAATAGCTCACTTTTGATGCGATTTTCAAAAAACGGAAAAAACAATACAAAATGTGGCAACCCCCAATTGTAGAGTTAACTTTTGTCTATCTTTCTATATAAATTCCATTCGGCTTTGTTAACTTCTAGTGATCGAAACGTGTAATCCTAAAACCACCCGTTTAGTCCGAAAGACGTAATTATTGGGATTTTCACAAGATTCGCCGATTTTTTAAAAAAACCATGAAGCTACATAGACGTAAAAGCACATTTAAAATCTAATGAGATATTAATCATGACGTTATCTGTTTTTGTTTTCAAGATATCTGTGTTCTAATTCGAATTTAGGCGTAATTGCCTTTTAAAATCGTTCTTAATAACAAAACATCCGAAAATCTGAATTTGCAAACCGAAATTCAGCTGAAAACACGCCGGAATGTGTTTAATTGGCATCACTTTCAAGATTATTAATATCGGAAAGCGGCGAGAAAGTCCGGAAGGATCAACGCAACTCATCTAAATATCGAAAAGGGGGCTAAATACAACTACCCTTTTCATTTCGAGTTTCGTTTTTAAGCAATTAGTCGATCTGCTTTAATTATACGAAATTTGAGGACGTATCCATATAACTTGATAAAGTTTATGAAAAGCTTTTGTATAGAATTGCACTCGAACTAATTAGATGATTCGCCCAAATTTACCGATTAAAAATGACTATAAGACACTCAGCTACCGATAAAGGGGAATCTTAGGCTAAGTTCAACCCTCTAAAGTGAACGCTAATTATCGCCGGTATACGATATGGCTCTATTATCGAGTATTCTGGCAAAATTCATCATTATCGCCAATTAAATCGATGTTTAATAAGCTTCGAAATGGCAGATATTTGATCTATCGTGTATTTCTAATTAAGCGAATTTTTCCAATGCCTACAGGTATGTTCTCATTTCATACAAATGAAAGTTTCAAAGCACGCTTGTATCGGAATTTCGGTTCAAAATGTCTGCTGTAAAAATTCAAACAACTTTTCGTAAAAATTCCTGAAAAAAGCGAATAATTGAAACTCTCAGATGTAAATCCGTCTCGCTAATAGGCTCGATTCGTCACAATTGTACGAAATTATCACACGTAATGATTTGTGCTTCAATATATCGTCACTATTGAGAAGTTGCCTGAACACCTGTAGCGATGATTTTAAAAATACTTCATATAAAAGAAGTCAATTCGCGTCTAAAAGCGTTGCAATAATTTATTTACGTCCAATATTCGTCTCTGATTATTGATTAGTAGAGATAAATTCGCCGAGTTATAAAATCTGAAAATAAAACATCAAATTCAATTACATATCACATCGCAAATTATCTCGACGTGTTCGGGTTTTGATTCAACGACCTTTAATTGCCTAAAACAGACTGATTGACATACCCCAAGTATATTGCGTCTAATATTAACGAAAAATTGAAGAAAATACCCGAGTTTATACGCTAAGGCAGTTTATTTTAATTACCGTGGAAATTCGCAATTTTCACCGACATTCGAGAGATCGTGTATAAATTTTATGTATTGTAGAATCGAATCGTATTTTCTTTTAGGCTATTTTTTGAGATTTTTGGAGGCATTGTAGATCTGTAAAGAAAAAATCCTATTAAAGGAACATTTTTAAATCTGCTCTATCTGTGTATATAGAACTTTATTCGGTCTTTTTTCGTTCCAGAAACGTCTGGCTTATATTAAATGAACTCATGTTGACGAAATCCTCATATTTTTATATTACATAAAAGAAGACAAAGTGAGCGCAACGTAAATCGTTGATATTCCTAGAAAATTTCAAAGTATCAACTTCTTTTCTAGTTAAAATATTTAAATCGTTAATTTAATTATTGTTGATTAAAATATCGAGAAAAATCAAATTTCCTGTAATTAAATCCAAACACGTTTTTGGCCTTATTGCATTTTAATTAAAAAAACCACAATTTCCATATTTTTGTTCGTTCGCCAAACAAATCACATCAAACACCTCACGTAGTTTAAAACAAATCCGTGTTCTAACAAAAATTTCACTTACACATATCGAAAATTTAAATAATCACCGTAAATGGAGGATTTTCCAAACAAAGAAATAGCGGACTTCGGGAATACCATTAAAGAAAATGGATTTCATTCATCTAAAACCTCTTTGTCGTCGAATAGTTAGAAAAATATGCAGATATTTGAATGTAGAGTGTTGTTTTCTAAATGAAAAATCATCTCAGTTTACAAATGTGGAAGTTTCCTCTGAAATCGGGAAATCAACCGGGTTTTTTGATTTGATAAAATCACGTTTCCAACTAGGCTTTGTTCGCGGTTTTTACGCATTTCCAGCCAACAGTAGTCCACTGTCATTATTATTTGTCAACGGAATCAATAAATACTTTACATACTTCTAAGTGGAAGTTTAAAGCACCATATTATTGGGTTATTTGTTTGATTTCCAATACTATTTTGGCACAACAAACTCGTTGATTTTCCCTCGATAGTTCTTAATGGGAAAAAACTAACCAACTTTTAGGACAAAATCTGGGAGACTTCCTTTTCTGTATCTGTAACTAGGGAATTTTCTACAGTTTGAGAGCTGCGTTTCCATTTTTGCACCGCTTTAAACGGACATATAACGGAAATTACAAATACTTCAGATATATTCATTGAAAGTGGAACGACAGTACAATTTTGAATAATCGATATCTCGCTTGTTTAATGACATATTGCAACGAGTATAGTACCATTAAAAATTGCATTCTAAACGGTATATGAGAATGTTTTTTGTTTTAGAAAATTTCCTTCAAATTTTAAGTTACAGGGACCATTTCGAAACATATGCCTTACCTTTTTATATACTTCTATAATTTAGCTAATATTACCTATTTTTTAATAATATTCTCGAAATTTACAGCAAATTGAAAGAACTTTTCAAATCTCTAAGAAATTCTCCTTTGGGATTATTAATTTTCCAGAAAATTGACTGAAACTTAAGGGCCCTAACTGCATTTCTTTTTGGATTCAATATCCGAATAATGCCAATTTTTAATAATCGATATCTCCATTGTTTGGCAATAGATTACAATGAATACAATTTTGTTCGAAAGAGCGTTTCGAGGAGTAATTAAGAGCTTTCTTGTTCTGGAAAATTTCCTTTCAATTGTCAGTTATATAGGATTTTTGTTAAATTTTGTTCACATTTCCCCTATAATTTAGCTAATATTATCGATTTTTTAAGGTCTTATAACAATATATAGAAAATTGAAAGCACTCTCCAAATCTCAGAAGTTTTCCGGTAAGCTTATTAGGCCTCGGGAAAATCGACTAAAAGTCCCAAATTTTATTTGTAGCTGTTGATTCATGTTTCGCTTATGTTTCCGTTTACATTTCCGTTAAAATAAATTGAAAAAAAATCCGTTTCCGATTCTGTTTCGGCTATGGCTCCATCTAGGCTCCATCAAGATTCCAAACGTCAATATTTCAGAGAACAATTTAAGCCAATTTCTAACCAAATTATTGCGTTATTGAACAAATTATACAATAGTTGTATTATTGTATTAACCACTTAATTGTTTTATTGTGAATTATTGACCGTCTATTATTGTTGTTGTTACTATTGTTACAATGATATTCAATAATAGAAAATGTACACATGAAAATACGTCCAGTCCGTTCCATTTCACCGGTTAGCCTGGGGATATACCGAAATACATCGAACAATACGCTTTGTGTTTGATTTTTCAAAATGTTGATTTTCAGTTTAAAAATATTTCATGTTTCGCCAAAGAAATCGTAAATTAATAATGAAGTTATTGCACACAAGCAGATAGATGTTAAGATTCAGGTCAGGGTCGTGCCACCTCAATGTGTATAGAATGAGCACACCGAGGATAGAATTTACAGTCAGCAATTTTAAATATAAACAATTATGAGTGATAATCGATTTTTGGATTTTAAAACACTCAAATTTTTCGGTTGAAATTGACGTTAATTGATTATTTAACGCATCGGTTATTTATAATAATTGTATTAACGATATTTAAATGCATGACTAGACAAATGTGGGAGGTTTAAAGTTTATCTATGACGAGGTTAATTAGTTTCAATTATTTCATTAAATCATTTTTTATAAAAACAGGTCAAAGATATTTTAGTTAATCCAGAATTACAACAAACATTACGTTAAGAATCAAGGGTTGCAACAATAATCATCCCTCAATTTGTGGTTTATGTTGGAAATATAAACAATGATAGATTAGGAGAATTTGTAGTTGACCTCAAATCATTCGAGTAATTACTGCATTTTTCAACAACTAGTCGTTGTAGTATCGATACTAATCAATCACGTTTCGACATTTTTATTGTTTTAATTAAGAAAATAAATAAGCTAGCAATCGACGATCGGACAGCAGTCGAATCGGGTCTTCAGCAGCGATGTTCGATATTAAAAATAAAGTAGCGCTAGTTACTGGGGCAGCATCAGGGATCGGTTTCTGTGTGGCTAAAGAACTGTTGAAAAATGGTGCAAAAGTAAGTTCAAAAAACTCAAATCGTAGCCTAATATTTTTTAAAATACTATAATTTAGGGTGTTACTTTGGCCGATGTTAATGTGATCGTTGGTATAGAATCTCTAGAAGAACTCCAGGAGAAATTTGGTGAAAATCGTGCGATATTCGTTTCCACTGATGTTTCAAATGCGCAAAGCTTCAAAAGTTTATCCAAAAATTTGTGTTTCATTCAAAAATATTTGCTAATTTGTCTATTTTAGACGCCTTCGAGAAGACGATTGAACGGTTCGGTAATATCGATATTTTAATAAATAATGCGGGCCTTTTAGATGACCGAAAATGGGAAAAAGAAATCGACGTCAATATTGTAAAATTTTGCCCAATTAATCGTTTTGTTTCATTGATAATTTCCCGATTTTAGAAAGGTACAATCCAAGGAACAATCCTCGGTTTGGAGAACTATCTGCAACAATATCGATCGGGTACGGAGGGTGTTATTGTGAATATGTCATCGACTGCCGGCATTGAAGCATTCAAAGAAATACCAATTTATACGGCAACGAAATTCGCTATTTACGGTTTAAGTAAAGCATGGGGCCACGATATGCACTATCAACGGACGAAAATCAAACTTTTGACAATCTGTCCGAGCGTTACGAACACACAAATGTCGCGGCAATTGAACGAAAAATGCTTCAAACCGGAATACGGCATCGGTTTCCTCAATCTTCTCGACGATCTACCGAGCCAAACGTAATCCATTTCGATATCTAATCGACGATTTATCAAAATTTTCGATTTGTTATAGACCCGGTGATGTGGCTAAAGGCATTGTGAAGATTATTGTGGACGGTAAACCCGGATCCGGCTGGCTTATTGAAGGCGGCAAGGAGCCTTGCGAAATTCCCACAATATAAAAGGAGGTTCTAAATTAACGATTAAATCCAAATAAAATGTACCCTAATTGTATGTGACGTATTGTTTAGTAAAATTCGTGTTGTTTTTGTTTATTTCTCCAAGGGAAAAATTTAAGGCGAAATAAAGCTACGGCAATTCTCTAAACCTGCACGATTTTTCCCCAATCGTATTTCCTATTGCCTCATTCTCGAGTTATAAAGAGTAAGGACGAATTAGCCCTAATTCGTGCTAATACACCCGAAACAATGGCGTATTCAACAAAAATAATGAGGCAACCCGAATTTGGTCTATAGATGTCCTAGCCTAGGGCTGGCCGACCGATAGGCCGCTGGAATCTTAATTTTGGCTTGAAATACAATAGAATTTTAACCATTTAAATGTAATGTGTATTGTATTTATTTTGAAATTCAATCCAACAATTTCACTGTAACATAAATCCTTTAGTTTACAGTACGTTGTGTACAAATTGAAAATATATCTCGATAAGCGTGTCGCTTGGCAACCCATCAACTTCACCACTCTACTTCCAACCCTTAGGCTAATTTCAACTGTGTGTATACACAAACAACAGGTAAATAGAAATTTTGTAATTCGGTATTTCCCAAATTATATAACGTGAAAAACGATTAGACTCAAATATTACGCTTATAATAATCGTTGATATTTTGTGCTAAAATCGATCTATTTTATACGTCAAATAAACGAACAAAACTGCGAAACTCTTATCGTTTCCTGCACAATATTCATATATGGAGAATTTTCAAAGTTTTCGGCATATATTTTCATCAAGAATATTCAGCAGTAGAGTGGTGTGTTATCAAGAAAATATTTTATAGCCACTCATTAAAAACTTCATAAACAAACATTCGTCTTGGCGAAATAACTCCAACTTTTACTACTACCCCAATAATCATAAATATTACGCTCGAGTAATTGAAAAAGGCCCAACTAGTGGCTAAAATTGCGAAATTTACCTCCAAAAAATTGCTTACAATGCAAATCAATCAATCCAATACACACACAAAAATGATGAACGGCCAAACAAACAATAAATCCGCCACAATTACAAATTCACCCGATTTTTTATTTACAGAAACAAACTTTATTGTTAGCTGATTTGTGTAAACATTGATGAAAATTGGTTTTAATTGCAGCTCTTGGAATCGAGCCGAAGTGATGATTTTTCACCCTTAAATTCCACCCTCTCTGTACTAATTGCAATTCATCCCCAATAGCCATCGTTTCTTAATCCCACAATCGGAGCGATTAATGCTTTGATTAATTCCTTATCGGTGAAGATGTTTTGTTCGATATTAAGCAGTTTTAGTGCAGTTTGGGGTGAATTTAAACAAACTTGTAAACGTTACAAACTACCTTTATATGATTATTATGTGATAAAACTTATTCGAATTCAGAGAAACTAAACTAGAAGATGAAATATTATCGTAACTTTTCTATAGCGACTTATATTTAGCCTCAAGCTCCAACAAGTAGACGTTAAAGTGTATGAGTTAAAAACTATTCAAATATACGTAAAAGCTTATAAAATATGCACATAAGTTGTATGCATTTCTCTATAGAAATATAACTTATATAAATATCTAAAACTATTTCAAATGTGAATCGTATTCTGAAATAGTCATCAATAATTATTGGAGATTGTTACTCGTTTAGAATACATCCAGGCCGCTGCATTATCTCGTTCCGTAGATGCGGAACTTCCGCTAGATTTAAGACTTATTTCTGTTTCCGTTTCCGCAAATTTTAAAACAAATATTTAACGTTGCAACTCGACTATATCCCGTCCGTAAATTGCCAATATTTAACAATCGATATCTCGTTTATTGATTTGATGCTAGATTGTAGTGACTCAAATATCGTCGAAAACAGCATTCTAAAGAGCATCCGAAGGCGTATTTTGTTTTAAAAAGTTTCAATTGAAGTTTGAGTTACAAATGAAAATTGAAGCATGAGTTTTTTTCTTAATTTGTTCTTGTTTCCCCAATAATTTGACACATTTTAAAGATTTTACAATGATTTCCTTGCGGTATACAGCAAATTGAAAGAGCTTTTCAAATCGCTAAGAAGTTCTCTAATAGGTTTGTTAATTTTCTGGAAAATTGGCAGAAACTTGAGGGCGTATCTTACATCTTTTTTCAATGCGATACCTGAGAAATGCCCCTTTTTAATAGTCGATATCTCGCTTGTTTGATGGGATATTGCGATGAGTATAGCGGCATTGGAAAGAGCCTTTTAAGGAGTAGCCAAGAGCGTTTTTGTTTTGTACAGTTCCAATTAAATTCAGAGTTATAAAGGACAATTTTGGAACATGTATTTTTTTATATTTTCTTCACAATTTTCCCTATAATTTAGCCAAAATTATCAATTTTCCAATGATTTTCTAAAAGTATGTAGCAAACTAACAGAACTTTCGAAGCCTCTTAGAAATTTTTCGGTAATTTACAAGAAAATTGACGCAAAATTGATAATTTCACCCAATTTTCTTATATCTATTGATTCAATTTTGCGTTTCTGTTTCCGTTTCCGATTCGCTAAAATAGATTTAAAAAATCAGTTTTCGATTCAATTTCTATTTCTGGACTTCCATAACATCTCTGATCAACTAGTTTTATTGGAAATTAGTATTTAGATTGCCACTCACTTAGAATACGTCCGGTCTGTTGCATTATTTAGCTTGTTTCCCGTTCAAATATAATTTAGCAGTGAATTGAATAAAAATAAATAGAATAAAGAATGGCTTCAATGTTGGACAACTTTAAGATATCTCAATGCAAAAGAGAACGAGTAAACAGCCTTTTTGAAGCTTTTTTCGAGAGAATCGGTAATGATGAAGGGTTTTTGGTGAATTAAACCGAAAAAAAACTGATATTTTTAGTTTCTACTAAACTGTAAAATTTTGTTTAAATTCTAATGAATTTTTTACGGCTTAATGTGGGATAAAATTCAATGTTTTATATATAATTAGTTTTAATTATTCACACACAACGCCCACATGTGACCAATATTATGCAGCAGATTGCGCTAATATCATCGCGGGAGTATTTAATCCTTGGATTTTAGCTAGTCTGCGGAAACAACAATTAGGGATTAATTATTATTTAAACAATGACTCTAGAATTTTATTGGTTTTTTTCACTTTTACTGGCAATATTTGAAGCGTACGTTAAAATCTAAAATTCATACGATCTTAATCAAGTTATATCGTACAAATACATGTAAACAACTCAATTAATTTCTAGTGCGGTTGAGATACTAGCAGAAAATCTGTGTTAGTGTTTACTGAGGTTGATTGTCTTTGTTTCACATACATGTTCGCGTAATATTGTTGACATCGTTTTGTTTAAAGCCTTGCTTACATTCTAAATAGATACCGTTGATGGTATACAACGTGTTACACTAAACTTTGATATTTAATTATCTAGTTTGTGGATATTAGAATCGAATTGCAATATCAAAAGATCGTTTGTTACTCGGTTTAAGTATGGAAAAATCCAAGTCCCAATTAGTTTTGTTAACAAACTGAAACAATTTAATTGGTGTTACAGTATCTAAAAATTTCATCCACAATACTAGATCACACTTGAATTATATACAATTCCATCAACACAAATTAAATTGTATCGGTATCTGTTAAATTGGATCGTCAATGTTGTAATTTAATAGACTTTTACGATGACGACTAACACTTGTTGGATTCTTATCCGCACAAAACGCACGAAAAAATCGAAAAGTTGAGTCTCGCTCGAGAGGCAGTTCGCAATTTGCAGCTTTCTTTGTAAATTTACAATCTTCGTTCGATAGACGTATGAGAAATCAGTCGAGAAACAATCATCTAGCCATAAATCGCGAAACCACATCACATCATCTACTGAGTTACTTGGATGTGCTATTTCGAAAAACTTGATCGTTTAGGCGCTGTTTCCGAAAAACGGAAAAGAAAATTAAAACGGGAATGGGTTGACCCAAAAGCCTTAACTTTTCTAGATCTACCCATATGTGTTTCATTTGATTTTATTGATTATACAGGCACTTGTACTACTGAATGTTAACACACTTTTTTTGGCTAAAAATGCGGTTTTCGCAATTATCAGAAAATTCCGTTTGATTTTCCAAATTTCATGGGGTAATGGCCGTACAAAATTGAATTCTGAATCGAATGAGATATGTCCCATGTCGATATCTTTTGTCGTTTTTGAGTTATTCGAATTATTTCTCATTGTTTCTTATGGAGGATCGAATGTTACTTTTCACTTCGAGCGCCAGCCTTAAGTTCAAAGCTTAAAACGTGTACAATTTCGTTAAAAACACACGTTTATAGGTTTTACGTTTGGCGAATACGGAAAAATGCGCCCAACAAGGAAGTTTCCCATTAGTTCGGCAAGTTCGGAACTCAAACGCTCATTATAGGAACATGGTTATTCTCGTCAAAAACAATAAATAAATCATTCGAAATTGGAACTGTTTTATAATTTCGCTGGATTATTATCATGATTGATGATGGAAATGTTGGTAGATTAGCGAATCGCAATTTCGTCGAGAAATATGTTGGTGTTGTGGATATTTCGCGTTTTTCGACGATAATCGGCAACATAGATGGATCTTCTTACGAAAAGGAAGCACTGATTGAGATACGTGATACAACAAAGAGTACGAATCGAACACTTTCATGTCACATTACAATTCTAGTTGTTAAGAAATTCAGTATTGCGGAAAAGTGGAAAGTCTGCCTGCTGTCTGTCTGTTTGAATGATTGCAAGCGTACTTGAATTCCACCCCTTAACAGTTCCGAAATAATTGTGTCAACGTGAAGTTTTCTATCGAATGTCATGTTTTTTTTTCGTTGTTGTTGTTCGGGATTATTTACAGGTCGTGAATTTATAAACTCAACAAAATCAATATGATAGAAGTTCCACGGTGGAAGTATAGGTAAGGGAATTAATCCTGGATGAAAATTCCCCAATGTGTCGACATATTCTATCGGTTTTAATTAGATAGGGTGCCATATTATAAAACAGAAGTTTCTGTAGGTTTAGGGGGTGTATTCCAGGTAATTTCCAGAGATCGGCCTATTGTGAAAGCGAGCGAACGGTTCAGATGACATTGTACAATATCGATGTGTAAATTTACTAAGTCTATTGTGAAACTTGGGATTATGTCGTTCTGCCATTATTTCAGCCGTTGCGTCGACTATACCCGAATATCGCCCAATCTTTCTTGTAAAATCAAACTGTTTAATTAAAATTAACTACTGCTTTTTCAGTAGAAGAATTTCAAGTATTAAAAAACAAAAAAAAAAGTTTGTAATGGGAAATTTCAAATGAGCAATCTGAGATTAATTGACATTCTTTCCGATATTGATCAATCTTGAAAAGTTACTTCATTAATGTAGAAAGTTTCATCAAAATTCCGCTTACACGATCGGCACTCATCTCTAGAATTTAAACGTTGTAAATTTCAATAAGCAACATTTCGTCCACTATTACTGGTGTTTTGCTGAAAAGCGATCGACTAATTGAAAATTCGACACAACTCCCAACTCAAATTCGGACTCGCTGGGGAAATTTCTCCTTTTTTTTTTAATTTCGCTCGTTATTTACTTTCCTTTTGATTACCTCCAATGGAAGAATCATTATTTTCGTTATTTCCGACGTTAACAATACGCAACGGTAAATAATGGTGGATTTCAAAAAAGAACAGTTTCGCTATTTGTTTATAATTACAAGCGAATTAATTTCTTTCCATTTGATTTTATTGTTGTCTTTTGACTATTATTTCGCGATGGCCCCTGTAATCAATCCAGACGTGTTTGTTAGTAAATACAATTAAGCATACTTAACAAATAATGACGCTTTGTTCGTGCCTTCAAAAGTCAAATAGTTTGGCAAACAATTCGAGCGATTCAATGGAAGTTTACGTCTACAATTGATGTCTCATTACAATCGAATTTGAAGAAAACTAAACGCAATTATCGATTTATTTAAATATAATTTTGCCCGCTATACTCCCATTTAGACCCATTAAACTACAATAGACTTTGCACTTACTATAATTTAGCAATTAGACAGTTCATCAATTATTCATGGGACACTTATAGAATGTCTCTAGAGACGCTAGATCCGTTGCTGACACCCTTTCCTTATTGGGATATCCATTAGGAGTTTGTATTTAGTTGATTACATTCCAATAAAGACCGACACATAAAAATACAAAGTCTTTAATAAGTTAATTAAACAAAGTTACAAATTCTGTTAATTCGGACTTTTTAATTATTCCAAATGACAACTCCATTTCGGAAAACTCGCTATTTTACAAGAGACACCCGAACAGGCCGTCAAGTTTTGCTAGATTGTATCTAATTAAAATAATAAAATAGTACAGTTTTTATAGGACTAGAATAATACTGATTTATGTTCGAATTTACGCTTGGCGAATTAGTAAACTTGTACGAGTTTAACGGAAACTTCAACAATTCCATCCGTATCTCCATATTGTTGGCGTTATCGGCGATTTCGCCCCAACTAAACTGACAGGTCAATCTGGACGGAGTGTGTATTGTTGTTGAGGCTTGTGAACAGCCGCCGGACATGGAACATTCAAAATTTATCAGAGAAATCTGGGTAGTTTTAGAATCGAGCCTAGCAGAGGACAAATACCAACTTTAACACGTATTCGCTTCAAATTTCCTGAAGATTGAACCGTGCTATCGCTGTTATTGTTGTTGTTATTATTGAACTCGAGTACAAATCGTGTATTAGAAAACTCGCACAAAAGCTCCCTTATTCTATTCTTTTTTTTATTATACCCGCATTCAATACAATCTGTTAATATAAAGATGGAAGACTCTATTCGACAAGAAAAATAGAAGAAATAGAAGAGCAATCGGGTTTAATTGGGTATTTTTAATGGATGGGCGGTTTGAATTACGCTAGAGAAGTGGTTTCGTTATCTCCCGTCTTTTTTTGTTGTTTTATCATATTTTACTGCAATTAGTTTGTACGAATTCGGGGATTGCTGGGCAATTAAATGTTCTTCCACAATTTATCGATTTATTGAACATTAATTTACCGTTGGATTTCAATTTGTAATTGATATACAACAGTCGTTACCAATTACAATTGTTAATGTCGGATTATTAAAACAAAATTAATTGGTATCTCGAATAACTCGGGGATTTTTGGCCGTTTTCCTCCGTTTTATCTTCAACTAATTCAATTTGATTTATATCAAAATCTAGCGAAATTGCGAAAATGAATTATGTTGACAATTAAAGGAAATTGTCGGTTGGGATTATAAATTTGTCGACAATTATCCGTGTGATAGATCGAAAGTAGGTACGATTCGCTGTAAAATTGTGTTGTCCTCACTAGAATCGTCTTCAATGATGGCAACAACAGTGGGCAAAACGATAGCGTGTGGTAGACGAAGAATTCCATCAATCCATCAATGTCAACATTTGTCGCTAAATAACGATAAAATGATGTATTGCAATTTGTCCGAAATACAATACGGATATGTGTCTGTTAGTTGCACTGATTAGTGATAGTGTCTCGTCGTCGGGGTAGATTGCATCGATTTTAATTTTTAATTAAATTAAATTGAAGTGGATAGTATAAACATCAATAACGTGCCCGTCATACATTTTAATTGACCTAAATTGTGACGCGTACACACTTGTTGAATTTACGGAACATAAACATTAACGAAATATAAATAAAAAAGGCAAGAATTGAAGGTTAGCACTAACTTCTAATCAATAATAAATTAGAATCGTATATTTCTATCAAATATTCATTTGAAGAGAGGCAGAGCAACTAAACGCGGAAATCGATAGAATCTTGATTCAAATTTAAGAATTTTTATCAAGTGCTTTCGACAATAAACTATAATCAAAGCATTAATAGAAATTTACCGATTCTTTAAGCCTGTTGTCAATAAAATGAGTCTAAAATAAGAATCACAAATGCATTTAAATTATTGCCGAACTTCTATTGATTTGCTAGAAATTATTTATTCCATTATCGCCTACATCAGACTGTCGAGTTTTATCGAAACCGATTTTGAAATTGAGCCAAAAATATTTATAAATTCTTAATTATGATCTTCTTGGAAGATTTCTTAAAGACTGCAATTCTGCGCTACTGCTTGAGAATCGGCTGAATTATCAGATTAAATTTAGAGCGACTCGCTGAAAATGACATCTTGTCTTCCTGAAGAGTCAACCGGGCGGTTTCAGTTCACAACTTCAACTCCTGTCTAATTGTGATGCACTTGAGAGGGTTGTTAGAAACTGAAATTCGAACGATCTGTTTGAAAACTGACTCAAATTTCGAACAATCCGCTGAAAATAAAACTTGTTGAAGAATCAACAGTTCCAGTTCAAAACCAACTTGAATCGTCTCTAATTTAAAAATTGAAATCTTTTTCCTACTTGAATATCGATTCAAATTGTCAGATGAAATTAGAACAGCTCGCTGAAAATGTGTGTCAACAGGATCATCCAGACGTCCTTAATTGTGATCCACGTAAAAAAATTGTGAATCTGAAATTATAACGTTCTGCTCGAAAACCTCTTTTCGGAGAGCCAACAGGGACGATTCAGTTCAAAACGTTAAATCAAATCGTTCTAAATGATTCACTTGAGAAATTTGTTAAAGATTGAAATTCTAAGGTTCTGCTTTAAAATTAACTAAAATTATCGAACTGAATTTCAAACAACTCGCTCAATGATTTGAAAATATGTTTGATTTCCAGGTAAAATTTGGGAAATCTAGTCCAAATGTGGCTAAAAATAGACAAAATTTGCTAAAAATTGATATTTTAGAGCTTTTTAAAAAGTAACAATCAAATCCCCGAACTAGAGCCTCAATTTTCGATGTCTTTTTGACGGTCGTTTTTATGGTTTTTCGTAATTTTCTACCCCGTAAAAAGGCATAATAACATGAAAATTTGTATGGAAATAGAAAATTTGAAAATTCAAAGTACTTGTTTTATTTTTTTTTTGAATTTCCAATAGATCTTAAGATTCAAATTTTGGTCAAAAATATTTTTGAAATATTTTCCTTCAATATTTACAAAAAAGAAAGTACTTGTCCAATTTTTTGAATAAATGTAAAGCAATTCAAATATTTCACAATTTGACAGCTAAGCGGCTAAAAATTGGCCAATTAAGACTAAAACTCTGGACAAAAGGCTAAAAATTGGCTAAAATTTCAAATTTTTAACCAAATAATAGAAATATTCTCCAACTAATGGCCAAATTTGTTTTAAAATCGAGCCCTAATCAAAACTGGTATTCAAAAATCGATAAGACCACAAATACTCAAACAAAACTGCCAAATAATTAGAAAATCAACAAAGCGTAACTGGAAGAAAACTTGACGATCCAATTCCTTCCATTTATTTCTTTATCACTGGAATTTCTGAATATAACCATTATCGTTAATTCGATTAAGCAATGCAATTGAATAACTTCTAGTCGGCCGATATTTTAACCATTCTGTTATAATTCCAACGAACCGATTCACTCTACAAATCTGGACCAGAACAATATTTGCAAAATAAACCGAGAATGCCGACAAAATTGAGTAAACGACTCGGAAAAGTTGCCAAATTGAGGCTCGATTCGAAATTAATCATCAACTTGAATTTCTGTACCCTTTGTTGAGGATTAGCGGAGATATTTTTCCAATGAGATTGATTCAATATTCAATATTGATTCAATTTCGATTGAACAAAATGACTTTATGGAATGAAAATAGTCACCCGTATGGCAACAACAAAGAAAACAAATTATATTTTCTCTTTGGCTTAACAATCGACAGATAAAAAAAATCAAATTTAAAACGGCACAATGCTGTCACATTTATCACCGGTACGATAAAATCGCTTCATTCAGTTTCTAAATATACAAAGAAAGAAAGACAATACGGGTAGCGAAGACATATCAAAAGTCATTCTGGCACAAATATGTCGGGAATAAAACGAGTAAAAAACCTGAGGAAAGCGAAAGAATGATAACTAGAATAGAATTTGTGTGTGTGTCAGGTGTACTTGTGCTTAATAGCCATTAAAATTTACGTTAGCAAAAAGAACAACAGCTGCGGCAACCCTTATAATAACACTCTAATTACGATAGCGTTCAATTGGTACCAGCCGAGAAGAATCCAAAGATTCTCGTGATCAATATTGGTCTTAAAATTTGAGACCTTTAAAACAGAACAACTCTAATAGAATTACACTGGAATATCTTCATCTCGAGGGTCTCGATTATCTCCGAAGACTGTCAACTCTTATTAGCCGTCAACGGCGTTCAGTACTTTTACAACGCGCAAAAAGCCGGCTACATTTCTTTATTGGACATTTATTAATGATTGGCAACAAAAAACATATATAAAACCATCTAAAAATAGGTTCATTTATAAGGGGGGTAGTTTTTGAAAGGCGCAAATTTCTTGTTTACCCCAGCATTGGATTCGATCTTAATCAAAGGAAGAATCTGCAAGGAAAAATACAAGAACGAATAGGGACCTTTGAGAGTGCGTGCGAGATGGATACGTGAATTTATTAGGAAAACGGTACAGAATCAATATACCTGTAACATGCGCACAGAAAATTAGTGAATAAGCTCGTTTATAAGCAGAATGTATATTTAGATTGTTGACTGTATTTCTATAAAAGCAAAGCGAGATAGATGATGATTCTCTATGATCGATTAGACTATGCGTTCACAATTTTTCTATATTATTAAACAATATGTTGTGTTAGATTTAACGATTCACAGTCTAAACCAACAAACTGTTGCTTTCGAAACGTTCGAACATACATAAATAAACGTGTTTATACTAGAGGCAACAATTCTAATCCGATTAAATTCGAAATATTTACGAATATTATCAATTTCTCTTAAGGACGAAAGTCGATTAGCTCAAAAAAATGACCCAATACACGAGGGTGCTAAACCAACAGTAGAGCCGATAATATAGAATTAATGGGGGGTCTGCGAGTCGATTTTAGCAAAATTAGGCCTCGCTGCTCATTTGAAAGTTGGCTAAAAACTTCGTTTCTGGCCGTGAAAATGATTTACGCTCATGAAATGATTTAGGATGCCTCAAGAGAGTCCCAACATTGATTTTTCCTCCATTTCATTCTGGAGCAGATGGAGACTTTTTTTTTTTAATTGTGTGGGGAGCATGCTTGAGTCATCTAACGTGTTTAGCTGGCTCTCAAGGCTTAAATGAGCATTTTTTAACCAATTACCGACCGCTCTTAAGAACCCTTAAAATGTTGTTTAAATCATTCGTTAACTGATAGGATTCCGCTTATAAACTCTCTAATTTTAGTTCAGCACCCTGTAGACTTAACAAGGATCACGATTTGTAATATTCAATTTGTAACTTCATTTGAACTATTGTCCAACATTTCTATTATAATGGAAAATTATCGTAGGGAAAAATATGGTCCATTTGACGGATTAAACGAGTCTAATGCATCTAATTTAGCTCAACTTGTTAATCCAATGTACTCATCAATTAACAACAATGATGAGCAAATGAGACAATTTGATAAACACCAAATTAAGTTATTAAAGTTGCACGATTTTCCATCAAATATTTCTTTGTTGGTAAATTAAGTATTAAACTCTTAATGGTGATCCATTTCCGGCAAGATTAATGGCGTATGTTAGACTATAAACGCGCCCCGAAAACTGTGTATAGTTTATTAATTAATCGAAAAATGTCGGGCAATTCGCATATTAACAAAAAACTAATGTATTCACGACTGTTATACTGCGAAATTTGCAATTAAAACAACGCTAAATTCATTTTTAAACACCCGACATTTTTCAACAGTAACTAGAAATTAGTCAACAAAAATGCTCGATTAATTCCAAAAATACAACACAAAATATTTAGAGAACAATCCGAATTGTTGCCACTTGAAACTGAAGAAATTTTATAGCCACAAGCCTTCCATTCCCTGGATAACAACAAATTTGGGTCACCTTTACAAATCGTCAGATCAAGAGGGTAAAATTACATACATTGTGATACAACACTGTAAACACATACAACAAACCCCCAACCACAACATTACTACGGTATTTCATTGTCACAATAACTCACAAGGGTAAAAACGATGATATAGTATATAGAATAAAGAAAACGACGATAACACAAACACACGACTTTTGACTGATAATAAACCAACTCTCTGTTAGAGGGTTGATTTATTTTTCTATGCTACAAGTTGGTTAAACTTTATAGTGTACAAAACAAGTTGTTGATAATCTGATTGGCGAGTAAATAACGCTCAGGAGAGTCATCTTTTACATCTGCCATTCGAATACACTTGCGGATACAGTCCAGCCGAAGATTAGATCCATTGAAAGTGAGAATCGGTTAATATTCCGGCGCACCCTTGCGTACCCTCAACGAGTAAACCGGAAAGTCGTGGGTGGTACTGAAATGGGTAAATTCAAGCTTGCCGGCTGAAATTATACCGAAATTAAAGCCCCTCCTGCAATTACCGAATTTTTGACGATTGGGACGTTTTAGCGAAATTAGAACTACTAGAATATTCGCGGAAAACTATCCGGGGGGCAAATTTTCGCGGTTTTCAGCATCTAGCGATGGAACATCAACAAAACTATCTCGGTGAAAATCACAAAATTATCAGAGCTACGAAATATTTTTCAACGGCCTGTTAATTAAACAGGAACGTTTAGTTGAAACTCGCGGTATTGAAACAACTATAAAAATAATTTTTGTTGGAACCGCTCGATTTTTAATTGTTTGTAAATTGCAAAAACGCTTCCCCTAGCCATTTGCTCTAATTAAAACAGCATCGATATGAAAAAAATTGTTTAAACATTAATTTCAAACGGCATGACAGCTAAAATTGATAAACTCCCATTCTATATCTATACATTAATTAAAAACATATCGATACGGTTTCATTCAAAACATTTATTTAAATTATCAAATATCGTTTTGAATATTCAGTTATTTATATTATTCGTCCATATACAAATCGATCTACCGATATATTCAAGATAAATGATACTGGGCAAACGGATTAAATTTGCACACAACAAACCAAATGTGAATCAATGTTTTCAGCATTTTTTCTCTTTTATTCCCACGATTGATCATACTGAATATTTACACAAAAATGTCATCATTCATAACCGGAAACATCTATATTTCCTTTCAGATTCAGTACAACCGCCTACAACCGGTCTAGCTCAATTTTGCCGACTCGACCCCCAAATTGTAACTCTCGTAAACACTTCAAGCCAAGTTGATTGGGACAATTCAGATGGAGTATATTCGATTATTATCAATACTATTGGGTAATGTCATTTAACGGTTTGTTTAATGTTTATCGCACTAATTTAAACAGTTTGATAGTAATCAATCATTTAATTTTAACTAATTAATTAATTAATTAATTAATAATTGCGATATTGCAATAGTTTATATTGCACAATTATCAATAGACTGTTAATTGATTATGTTGAAATTCGAATTATCTTAATTATTCAAAGTGGTCTAAAATAATTCGAGATAATAGATTTATTCGACGGAATATCGTGCTCTTCTAGGAATAAGTTCAATTAGAGTTTTATTATTAAAATGGAGAAAGCATCGGGAACAAACTTTTATCGTATTGCGAAATAAAAACGCAATAAATGGATTGCCATAATCAAATGTTTCCCTCAAGCATGACATAATAAAATGACGTTATTTGATCCCATCAACGGATCGAATCATCTGTAAATCAGATTGGGCCCATTTTGCACCGTATTGGTGGATTTGTCCGATTTTTTGCTCCCAGTCTTGATTCTAAATAGGAATAAAATTATTTATCAAAGCCCACAATAATACGGCTCTAGTTTACAATATTTATACGGCGTTGTATTATTTAAAATATAAATCTTCGATGTTTTATTCAGACCTTTAATTTCCTGTTTAATATCATATCTGAATTTGAAATAGGTCAAGTTGACGGAATTTAATTTCAACTCGGTTGCAGGAAATTTTTTACATTAATCTTTCGCTACCATTTTAATAAATGATTATTCGTATAGAATGTTTATAAATTGTTGTTCGAAATCTATAATTTAGAGCGAATTTCCAATTGTTTCCGCCAATAGGTGGCACGTTATTGTTGAAAGATGGGAACATGTCGCTTGTTATAAATTTGAGATGTGATGAATTAGACGTCCCATGGACCGTGAATTTATCCTTTTTAACAATGTGAAAGGCCGTCGATAATGCTTGACGTTATTTCGAAAAGAAAAACGGACTTAAATCAACAGAACCAATTGAATTTTATCAATTTCCGTTCTTATGTACACACATATACTTTACACTAATACAGAGACTTACCTTGGGAAATCTCGGAAAATACAGGTGCCTGAAACAGAAAATTCTCCAATTTAATCTCTGTCATAGATTGGTGCACTGATAAGGTATTAGCTTAATGAAAAATAGTCAATAGGAGCATTTTTCATCGTCACAGTTGGGGATCTTCTGAATTATTGACCGTTTCGATTGGGATATCCACCCTGTTGGTTGGCATATGTGGTTTAATAATAGAAAATTTTCAGCTTGTGTTTAATTGTCCGCCTCATTATTGATCGCAAATCTATGTCTACATACTGTGAACGGAATGCCATTATGTCGACGTATCGTCGGAGTCGATCAAAAGCAGCGCATTTACCTTCAATGTTGCTGTTTATTAAAATCACAAACAGCCGACGAGACAATGCCCGAACCACCGACACAAACTATTCAAATATTCAACTATTTGTATCAGATAAAATAATTAATATTAGAGTACCTACAAATATTTAATTGCGCCTCGAAATTGTCCATTTTATAATGACAATAGAGATTTGTGTATCTTTGATGTGTCAAGCGTATAAACGGATTTCAGTGGAATTCATTTTCGCTAATTCGAATTAGTTCGTTAGCTCTTGTGTTGTTCCTCATTAAAAGTCGAAATTTTCTATTAAATCTAATCATAATATTCCAATATTCTACAACAAAGGCAGCACGGTTAAACTCAAAACTGCCACGTGGCTTAGTCGCGCTGGGTAACCGACATTTGCACCCTCTGCCGAAAAATTTTGAATGCTTTCGAAAAATATTTAAAGAATCTGTGAGGAGCAAAAGTTGCACCCTGTAGCTCATCGGGAAATCGGTTAAAAAACGCTTTTTGTGGAAAATATCCCGATTTCCTCAATCATTTGGATATTAAACGACCAAGACTGAGCCAAAGTCCTCGTATCTTAAAGAAACTGTGAGAAATTACTTTCGAACGCAAACGACATTCACCTCTCAATTTTACTACGTGTAATTCGCTATAATTTATGGATTATTGATGCCTCTACAAATCCTGGAGATAATTGTAAAATTGCTCGCCAATTAAACTAGAAGTGTTACAGAAATATAACAGAAACAGAATTTTTTAATTCATCTAAACGGAAGCAGAAATAAATGAATTAATAAAATTGTCAATTTTCTAGAAAACCAACAAGCCTGCTAACAGATTTCTAGAAGACTGGGAAAATGCTCTCAATTTGCTATATACTATAAGAAAATCATTGAAAAATTGAGAATTATAGGGGAAAATATAGAAAAAATTAGACAAAATTGTCTTCTGCAACTCAATTACAACTGGCATATTCCCAAACAAAGAATACCATAAGATGTTTCTTAAACGCCCTTTCTAATGCCACTGTAATCATTGCTGTATCTCATCAAATAAGAGAGATATCGATTATTAAAAATTGACATTTTTTACACATCTTATCGAAAAACAGAAAACTAATAGATTTATTGGAGGATTTGAATTATTAAAAACTTGAGATTTGCTGAGTTATAGTGGAAAATATGCAAAAAATACACATGCTCGAAGATTTTACCCGGATTTAGCGCCCCTTACAAGCCGCAGCCCGCACACCCGTTTAAGGCGACCCTGTTTAAACGACAATTCTTGCAAAAAGCATCGAAAATATCGACGATTCAGGCCGCCTAATGGAGCCTCAATAAGTAGCGAATAAACACACAGACAACGGTTAGATTTTTCCGTCATTGTAGCGTTAAATTTAATTCGGAAAGTGCTCGAAATTCACAACATCGAAGCAAACATCTTATGCGTCGAATGATTTGAAAAAGTCAACAATCGTAAAAGAGAGAGTGTCGTAAAGTGTTCTATTAAACAAAACAGCGTTAAAGTCATCCGAACGCTAGAGAGAACAGTAAAGTGGTAGTGAAGATTGGTTCGCAAATTTCGCGACAATTTTGGGTCGGTTTTTCGTCGAATTCCCATCTATTATTGATGTTTACCAGTGCGAAATACGTTCTGTGTCAATTACTACCCCACTTAATGTTGATTATACAAATTTCAAATTAATTCTAACATTTATTGTAAGGTTGTGTATAGAGCACGATTCGGTTCGCCAGCAATTATAACTGAAACTTTCAGCATCTACTTAGTTTATAAACTAAAGTTGTAAAGCCGTTTAAAGCCGTAAAATTCGACCAAGCCCATTTCATATTTATGACTGAATGCGAAAATAAACGATTGGAAGCTTAACGATTACTAATGATTCGTGAAATTTTAATAAATCTCCACATTTATAATATTTCTGTTTTTTTATCCAGTTTCTGGGAGAATTTCCAGTAAATTTCGTCTGGCCATTAACGTGGAATTTCACTTTTTCTTCTACCACTTTAGGCGTTGTAAAACAACGACAAAACCACGTGAACATTCCAACTAATTAAAACAATTGCCGTATTTTATTAGCTGCTATATTTCAAGTGGGGCCAAGTGAAGTTTTAAGGGTATTCGGGCCCATATATCAACACTCACCAATCCGGTATAATAATATTAGTTTAGCAGAAATGAAAGACAAACATACAGGTAGATGGATTCCTGTCAATGATCAAACTAGAAAAATGCGACTAATGTAAACACATCGATAAAACTACCAAGTTTATTTCCAGTAAAGAATTTTGTTAATTAAATGTGCTTGTAAAGAATTGGAAATTGCCGATCTAGAATGAATCTTATTGGATTCTTTAGTTATTGAATAGGAAAAAATGCAAATGAAAATCTAATTTCATTTAAAATTTTCTTATTTGCTTTGTGGAATACAAACAGAAAAAGAAACGGAATCAGACACCTGACGGGCTTTTTTTCACAAATAAAAATGGAGATGCTATTGTGTTGCCGTCAGGCATAAACTAAAGAGATTCGTGTCGTCGGAATTGTGACCTCTTCCCCATTTTTCTTATATCTGTATATATAATAAAGTTTCCACGCTTTTATTTCAGAAATTTCTCCTGTCAAAGAATTCCTACAATATTAAAATTTTCTTAATTTCCATCGTTACCACACCGGAACAAACGTGCACTTTATTTATTTTACTAGCGAAATGTAACCCATAAAACGCCAATTGGTATTCGAATTATTTTTAAAAAATCCATGTAATCGAAACGAAATTGAGCATGTTCAACATTGCATTAATTCCAAACTACTTACAGGAATTTTATTATAAACGCTTAAACGCACGTTTCAACGCCATTTACATAGAATTTTTCACAACTTTCCGCTTATATTTTCATAGAAATAAGTCCAAAACGAACGAAATGCAAATTTGTTCGCCTGTTCTTGAAATTTCCAAAAACTCCCAATATCAACTCTCTAATGTCAAAATTGGTAAATTCACCTAAATGTGAGCGGTATCTCAAAACTGCCAGTATTGGAAATTACTATTTTCTGTACAGTTCCAGAATACTATTTTTCGATAATTTATAGAGTTCGTCTTCAACGCGTCCAACGCTGGAGACTTCAATGAAATCGAGCACCGGACGATGTTAGAACTGTCAACCGATTGGAAATGTTGCAATTTGCAGTACAGTACCAGAATACCACCATTGAGTCGATTCTTGGTCTCAAAGTATCCATAAAGTTTAATAAAACACATACATACCCCACAAAATCACAGAAATGTAAGCGGTTGGAGATGTTGCGATTTTCTGTACAATTCCAGAATACCATCAAGTCAATTTTTCGACAATTTATAGAGAAATCCCGCTATCTTTGTAAGCAACAATCCATAAAATTGACTATATTGAGCGCAAATTCATATAAATGTGAGGGTGTTGACTGCCAAACTGTTGGAGGTACAGTTCCAGAACACCACCACCGGTCAATTTCTCGATTACTTGGAGAGAAATCTCGCTCTACACCGGCAAAAAGCTCAAACGTAGTTGAGTCAATTCAGTATGAGTGTAAATATTTGATTTAAAGTACACAGCTTAAATAATCTGCGAGTATTCTCTGTTTGCTTGTTTGATGAAAAAGTTTTGTGTAAATTCACAACTACCACCAACATTGGAAAAGAAATTATTATTTTATTATAACGACGAGTCAACAGAAGAAATTCTGGATCGATAAAACAAGGCTCGCAACAACATATGCCTTTGTGAATAAATTATTTCTTTATTGTGTATTTTAAAATGAAGGATTAAGCTTGCGACATTTTAAAATGCCCATCATGTATATGAAAATTTAATAGAAATGTACGACAAAAACTAATTTCGTTTAATCCGATTTTTTTACAAATACACGAATCTATATTGAGGCATAGTGGACGATTAATATCAATTCGTAAAAAGGAAAGCGAATGGAAAAGCTCAATAATAGAAGCGCATTTCTATAGATTTTTATGTTTATAATTTATTATCCAATAAATATTCGGTTCTATGTCGCATTAAATTCTGCTTTATTCCACAAAGTGGTCGTTATTTTCTTTTAGAAAAAACGAACGATACAACGGTTAGAAAACCGAAGTTTACCCCATCAATTCCTTTAGTATCTGTGCTGATTAGACATGTTTGTATTGTAACCGTATGAAGATCAGCAGATTTCTTGATGCCGAGGTGTTTTAGTTTCGCTTATACTGACCCATAAATGTCTGTTTGATTTATATTGAAACTTCTATAAATTAGATTAAATTGTCACAAGGGACATTATAGGTGTGTATTTCTATAAATCATTACTGTATCAATTGATATTGTTGTTATTGTAAGACACAAGTATTAAATACAATATGACAGTTTCCAGATATATCTAGTTGTTGTTATTATTGTTTATCTGTTGTAAAACAAACTATCTATACAATAATAACAACAAAAACAACACCAATGGGACGTAAATCTCGAGATGAAACCGAGCTTTGCGACCAGGGTGGATCAGAAGTTGATTGCCAACTGTTTTAGAAGGAACTGAAGCACGGGAACCCAAATATCTCCAAAACAAAAAGTGAAAACGTAGTGGCTAATATGGCAGTCGATTTTAAATGCGATTCTACATCTGTGTAACTCTATCGATTTCTAAGAAATCGGCTGAATTTTCTGAAAATTCTAAAAAACTTAGGTCAACGCATGGATTTAGAGGAACACATTTCGATCAGAAATAGCCAACAAAATCGAATAAAATTCTGTAGATCGATAGACAAAAATTAAGGCTACGACAAGACTTACCATATTTTGAATTGCGCCATTCGTTTTTCTCAAAATCGCATTTAAAGTAACGTATTTTTTCAAAAATTAGTATAAACAATCAATTAAAAAAGAAATAAAAAGTTATTTGATGACTGGTGGTGTTTGCAGAAAATTGTACGCTTTTCAATGGCCAAATGTCTCTTAAAACAAAATATCTAGGCACTTATCGTTAAAACAGAGACGTTGAAATCAATCTGGTTTTGTGACGGTTCAAAAACTATTCAACCGTCGTTGAAATATCTGGAAATCTGGTTTTACAGGGTTGATGTTCAACCCCTATTTTCCCCTTTAAATCGACACGAATGATAAAATACAAGACCGAAAATAGAACTCCCAACATACAGAAAAATTCGTAAAATCTCCTATTTTACGCATGGCTAATTCCGTTTTTATTAATTAAAGAATAATTAATATAATAATTAACGTTAATAATTAAAAATTTCTCGACTTGTTTAATTTTTAAACAATAGAAAACACAGTTTGTGCACAGTTAAATTAGATTGGATTCTAGAATTAGTTGATCTTGTTGAAAACAACAAAAGAATAATGAACCAGTTGGATTGTTTGTTTAAATTGAAACTTTTAATTGAGTAAAACAACAATTATTTCAAGTACAACTATATCTCGAAATATTTCCTCGACTATTGCAAATTTTATTCAGACGCTAAACCGTAAGATCAACCCTAGAACACAAGTAGGGACGCTTTAAGCGAAATTCAAATCCTAGAGAATAGACTGTCGAATTAATTAACTCTGGCATTATTATTAAAGGGCAGATGTTTCCGCAATTATCCCTTCTAATTCTAGATTTTTAAACATTTGTCGTTTTAATCATACAGCTGTGACTTTTCGAGCGACACGCATTTAACGATTCTGTCCGCCTTGATACGCGTTTCAAGCGAATTCTCCGATTGATTGACAATTCTATTAGCTGTAGTTGTAAACGAATCGATCCTCTGAACTTGTTCTTTAAAAAAAAAATCCGAGTTTTACTGCCAATTAAAGTACTAGAAATGTTTTAAAACAATCCGTCTACCTAATGATCAACCTGGAACGGATTAAGTAAAAATAAACCGAATTAAATAAAGTTGAAAGATAAACAACAATCGGGGAAAAATGCGAAACTTTCAGTCCCAGGGGGAAACTTCAACAGAGCTTCCAGTATACATAGAATACCAACATTTTTCTTCTATTTATCAACGTAAAAGCCTCGAATAGCCGAATTAGTTAATATGATTAAAATTATCGGCAAAATGACAAGTATTAGGTCTATTTAAGGGATAAATTTGATGGTATTTCAGCCGGTATGCGCGGTTCTTTCGGTGATATTAAACAAATTAAATTGCTGAAAGTTTACGGTCCGCTGGACTGTGTCCAGACCTACTCATTCTCAAATCTAAACATTGATTTTGTGAATCTTTCAGTGGAGAATAAGCAAACAATTTTAATTACAAGCTTTTAGAGAAACTCGATATTGTTTAGACACTAATATTAATTAATTAAATAGAGTAGAGTAAAAGATTTTAGTTTAATTAATTAGATATATTTGTCAATAAACTATCAGGACTGAATGCAATTTCTTGGTAATATACGTTATCGTTAATGTTGAAATTTAAGTAAAATTGTAACAACAGAACAACAATTACTATGTTAATTTAATCAGTTAACAAATAAAAAAGTTCGAAATTTGTGTATTTTAGTGTAAATCAACATCTGCAGAGTGTTTTTCTTTCATCTATTTGCCAAGTGGAAATTGTTAAAACTTTCTTTGAAGAACAACGGACAATAATGGAAAATACTGCGATAAAAAAGGTTTCACAATATTCATGGTGTCTTTTTTGCCGTTTTCACCCGGTTTTCTTCAGTGTATAGGTGTCAATTTTCTTAATGACTGTTTTCTAAAGAAAACTGCTCTAATCTGAACCCAAATACAATCAATGAAATCGCTTGAGATTCGACTATTTTCAAACTTTTCCACATTATTACTATTATTATTTATGAACTACAAAGAAGACTTGTTTTATTCTCTTCGTATAGGAGAAAATGTGTTCTTCTTTTAAGGCGATTATAACCATAGAAACGATGATGTTGTTCCACAATATCCAGAAATAATAAAGGAATATGTCAAGTCAATGAAGTGGGAAATAAAAGGGAAACATTACAAAACTCCACACCAATCGATACAGAGCAACAGTTGTATTTATCTTAGGTCTTCATTTATAGATAGGAACAAACAATCGTTTCAACAAGATGCGCACAATAAAAACCAAATATAACAAACCCTATATTCGGTAGTATAATTAATTTATTGAAACTAATTCTTAAAAAAATCACGTATTCGAGTTTTACGAAATGAATGCGCCTCAAATCGTAACAGTCATCATTATCATTTTAACGAAGCAAAATCCAATATGAATACGCTTCTCAATTACGCGGTTCCTTGATATTTTCCGAAATCAAATAACGCAAATTACCGTATTTTTCTAACGAATCCGGCTATATATAAGCGTTATTTATAATCAACATAAAGCGTCACCTTTCTTGTAAAATGATTCGCATAATTGTTCGCTCTGATAAATATAGGGGTGTTGCTAGGCTCTATCGGTATTCTAGGGGTGCTCTTGGAGTCAATCCGAAAGGCTAAGACGAAAAATTCTAATATTATAGGCGTACGCTTAAAGAGCAATATACCCAAGGAAACAATACCGAGGGTATATTCTACTATATACAATATCGGATACCTCCCACAAGACCACACTGACAGGTAAATTTATAGCACTCTTAACAATTCATAACGTAACAGTACTTATACAATAAAGTTTCGTTTAAGTTTTTAGACAGCTCTTCAGTGTAATTAATACTAATGGTATCGTTCTACTTGAATACAGTTTTTTCATGTACACCCTTAGAATTATCTTGCTTGCCTTTGATGTGACAACCTGATATGGCGAAGTAAACATTCTTGTTTCGTCTAATTTGTAAAAAGCAAAATATGAAATGGCATATTAAAGAGAATATTCTATTATTTATTTAAAAGAAACAAACAAGGTTTAAGTAAAACAGAATTTCCGATATAAGACGGTGTCTATTATCGTTAATTATTGTTAATTTCGGTCTTTATTTACCTTGAAATCATCTAACTTTTTTAATTAAACCGAAAACAATTTTACGTAATATATTTGTGGAAGTTTATGTTGAAATTAATCGACTTATACACTTTTTACGTGCATGTCAAAAGCAGGAATTTACTTTGATCATTTATAGTTGCTTTTATACAATAAATAAACCGAATGATGATTGAGAGATCCGTAATTAGAATTGTATTACGATATTGAATTCAATTTTGTGATTGTTTATATGCCACAAGCGGCAAATTGAATGTTACGAAATTAAAAATTTAATAAAAAGCCGGAATGTAACTTTTCATTTTGAACGCGTCTTGTAAAATCTTAAATTGGATTTTTTATATGGATAAAAAAATTAAAAGCGGCTTTAATAGAATTAAACATTGAAAAGCGACAAAATCGTCACATTATTCTCCGACGAGACGAGTTTAACATGATTTTTTACCAAATCAAATGATAAAAAATCGTTATCTAAACCGGGAGGTGATCTTTTATTAAACTGAAAGAAAATGAAAAATTAACCGACAGGCTATCAGATAACGGACAGATGTCAATTGGAGATATTTGCCATTTAAATTTCATCTACAGATGCGAAACAAGCTGACAAACTTGGGTAAAATTAGAGAACCGCTTTAAAATCGCTCAACTTAAATGTAAAAGCATCAAGTTTGGTCTAAAACGTATATTTACGTACGCATGAAGTTTAAATGGATAAAAATAGAGAGAATAAAGTGTTTTAAATCCAAGAACAACAGGTTTCAATTAAAAGTTTACCAGCGATTTCGTGTATCTCTACATGTGTACATAATATAAACAAGAGTAGATCGATTGTGGTTCTCTAAACTTTTAATTTACAGCTTAAAACTGTTGTCAATCGAATTTCCCCGTAAAGATCGGCAAAATTTTGATTTTAAATTGCAATTTTGGAGGATGCGCCGGGCCCAACACATATATCTTCCGAAAAAATCGATTATAGTTTGCAAATTAGAGAATTTATTAAAATAATTTTACGTACCTGATGAATGGTGGCGTGTGCCAGACCGCGTGTCTCTTTAGTTTCGCAACAGATACACACTACTCATTGGTATTTGGAGACGTGCTGTCTAGGGCGGCCAATTCGGCCGACAACAACCGATGATCGGCCGTTATACGGCCACCTGTGGAAATCCGGCGGTGCTGTTACTGGTGTCGCCGCCTCCGACGCTGCCGTCACTACCACCATCACCATCAACAAGTATCTAAACATTTAATGTAAAGAAGAGGAAACTTTCCGAACTTATCTGGCTATTACGATCGAAACTGGATAAGAGGGTGTTATTTGGTAAACAACGTGCCAAATGGAAAACTGACATTTAAATATTTATTATCAGTAACTGTATCAAGTAAAACTTGTTTACTAATCCACGTAACAAAATAGTTTCTTCGGAATTTTCTCTTATGACAATTCTACAAAATATTAAACGATATTTCAACTAGGTGCAACCCTATTAAAAAGCGAGATATTCTCCTGTTTGATCAAATCTAAAAACAAATATTTTACAACCTTACAAACAAGAAAATACAATTAAAACGACCATAAAAACGAGTAATTTCAAGCAAATAGTTCAACTACAAACAGGTACCCCTCTATACGTATAACTATAAGATTAAAAACAATAAATTAAAAAATTGTAAGTCAATCGCTTATTATACGTCGATATTTCTTATGTGGTGGTTGGACGTCATCATCATCATCATCGTCATCATCATCGAATTGTTCATACGCATATTCTGGTAGAAATTTCTCCAATTGTTCATCGAAGAATTTCTCTAAAGTTCTAGCATCATTATACACTAAAGAATCCTCCTATAATTTCAATAAATGGAAAAACTCTAGAATTTAAATCAACTTACCGGATTATAAGTATAAGCATTCTTAAACATTAATCTAATATCTTTTAATAATTGCTCCATACTAGTGTAATGATCCGGTGAATCCCAAATTAATTTCTGTCTTATTGTATCTAAAGCTATTGGACGTTTAATTATTGCATGATAATCGGTATTCTACAATAAATTAATTTAAATTATTGTTGTTTTTTTATATAAAATAATTCTTACTTCAGAACCGATAACTTCTCTAAACGGTAAACTAGGATCGTATTGACAATACAATTCTAAAACTAAACGTTCAGCAATTTTCCTCTCCCGATAACTCATTTCGCCTTCTTTACGTTCATTCATTAAATTCTCAGGAAAATCGGCAAAATTCGTACACAACAAACATTGCCAAGTATCATTCTCCCTATAAATTCAAATTTTAATTTCAATTCAAAATAAAAATTATTAAATCTTACTCTACACTCAAATTGGGTATATGGCAATATTGATGGAAAACTTTCGGGCATTTATCACAACAAACCAATTCACCACCATCCATACAAACTGCACACCAATCCTCATTTGGATCATCTTTACCGTTGTTGTTATTATTATTATTATTACCATCATAAGTGTCATTTTTGATTTTATTCGTTAGACCGTTGTCACCAGTTGAACTGTCGACAATATGCGGGGAACCACCGGTTTTATGTCTACCTTCAGCTACAACTTGTACACCATTCGAATCTAATTTCGCTATTGTTGCCATTAGATCTTTCACAGAATCTTCACAATATTTATCTAAATTACGTTCAGTATCCGAACGGATTTGTACATGATTTGGACTTGGTGTTTTTGGTATTGTTGATGTTACAGTTGCTGGTAAATTTCGATTATTATCTTGTTGATTTTGTTGTTTTAATGTTATTTTAAAATTATCATTGATTGTCGGTAATGGTATACTTCTATTATTTAGATTAATATTATTTAGATAATTGCTAACTTGGTAGTTGGTAGTTTGTTGTGGTATATGCCAACGAGCATTACCGCCACCATTACCACCACTTTGGGGATTAAAAGGCCGTTGAAGATTAGCAAAACGATTCGATTGTTGATGGGGTAAAACTACTCTTATTGGATTTTGTTGTCGATACGGTGGGGTTTGTTGTGAATGCGGTTGTTGTTGTTGGTGTACCTGTTGGGGATTAGTGAAACGATTTTGATATTGTTGAGCCAATTGGGGTTGTACTGCTTGATATTGTCCAGGTCCTGTTTGTACATAAACTGGATTATTATTATTATGTTGTAACAATCCTCTGAGATTGTTGTGATCTTGTAGAATTCTCTGCGGATGTGTTGATGATGATACCTGTTGATAATTAGGATCACGTGGTAAAATCTACAAATCAAACATAATTTTAATGATAATTAAATTGTGGTAAATCTAGAAAAATACCGGTTGTTGATTCATCGTACAAGAAGTTGGCGTTAATCGAGGCAATATTGGTCTCTGTGTTGATGGTCTTGATGTTGGTAATCTTTGTATTTGTTGTTGTAGACCACTAATTGATTGCGATGTATTACCCATTTTTTGCGTACCATAATCTAATTTCAATATTCCAATAATTTAATTATTAAATCAACAAATATTAGGCTAAAATACCGATATTTGGTGATGTCATTTGACTTAAAAACGTTGAATATTGATAAGACGGTGGTGGTGGTAAACGATTTGTTGGGAATGTTTGTTGTGTTTGATAATTTGATGATTGTTGATGATGTGTTGAATTTAATGGTGATTGTTCCTGTGGTGGTCGATTTTGTCCTGGACTTGGTGAACTATGTGGTGGTATTGAAGTTGATGGTGATACAGATTGGGATGGATAAATACGTCCATCGACGACAATTTGACCAATCGCTGATATCACTAGAAAGATAACGATTTGATAAATCTCATTATTTAGCTTATCATTAGAATTGTCTACGCGAATTTGAACAAAATTGCTCTTCTACTTGTAAACAATCCTCTAAAATAACATTTAAACTACTCAAGTTACCTGAAGACAAACCTAATAAGAAATGAGAGCATAGAATTTAGAATTAATCAAAATTAACATTCAAACCGTTTTTGTCTCAATTTTATACCTTTAACAAGTTCAGGAAATTTATCGACGGCCAAATGGATTCGTACAGGTATTTCAGGATTTGGTATATCGGCACGTTTACATTTTATCTTCTTCAAATGATCAGTCATCTGTTTTTTACTGTACAATAAAGCCATATCACTGCCATTATCTAAAGCATGTTGAGTAAAATCGATTGCATGATCAGTCATTTTTGATAATTGTTCTAATGCATGTTTCTTTTCTTGTAATGTTTTCTGTTTACTATCACAAACTTCGCTTAATTTAGCTACTAATTGTTTACCACGCACATTAATCGTATTTGTTAATCTATAAAAAATAATTAAATTAATACACCGCTTGTTACATTCAAATGATCCTAACTCTTATTTAAGGATCAATTTGAGAAATATTTTAAGGGTCTGGAGATCATTTGAATAAAATTTGAACCGTGTAGCTCATCGAGAAATTGATAACAATTTCTACAACACAAATGCCTCAAAACTGCTCCTAATTGTGGAGAAAAATACAAAATACATGCAGGAATTTGAGTAATTGAAGACTCGTTGACAAACGACTTTTTTGAGTATCATCCCGGTGAGCTACAGGGTCCAAATTTTGATAAAACAATCACAAAGGACCCTCCTATAAATCGTCGAATTTTTCGAATCGCTCAAATAATAAGAGCTAGTGCCATTTAAGTGATAATTACTTGACGACTAATTGTGTTACTTCTTTAACTAATGCTTGTTTCTTATCGACAATTAACGTTTGTCTATCGTCGATAACTTTCATTGCACTATTCAATAAAGTCCTTTTATAGCTGCAATTTTAAATTTATATAATTAGAAATAGAATTAGAGAATTATTATAAATAATACTTGACATCTCTGAGCATATCGGCGATATATCGGCGTGCTTCAATCGCAATCTCATTAGTAAATTTATATCTATGCTCCCTATGCTCAATCAATTGACAATCACGACAAGTTAAACGATCACAATTCTCACAAAACAACGACAATTTCTCGTGTGGATGTATCGAACATAGCAGATTACACGGTGAATTATTCGAAATATGTTGGTGTTCATTTACACCGTCTTCTTTCGGTTTAATCGTGTGATCTTTCGTTATTTTGAGCCTTCAATTTTAAAATTTTATCGATTATTGGGGATACATTTTAAATTTACCTCTGATGAGCCTGTACGCAACTATCGCAAATAAATTCCCGACAATCCTCACACCAACTGGACGCTAGAGCGTCATCACTACAACTGCTGCATTTCAATTCGACAAATTTCGATTCTTCATTATTGCAGAACTCCAACAGGAAGTGATTGTCGATGATCTTCTCCGGTTCGCATGGTAGGCGGCAATGGGGGCATTCAACTTGACCTTAAATTAACATTATCGAGAAACAATATCAATCAATATCCGATTGTTTTACTTTTATCGTTGCCACTATCGTGGTTGTCTAGGATTTTTTGCGTTATGCAATTCCCACAGGCGTTATGTAAGCATTCTAATAGTTTCGGATCGTCGTTCGGTGTTAGGATTTGTTCGCAGAATACGCATTTGAAAATATAATTATGGCGTGTTGTCGGACTCTCCACATCCTCGTCGTTTATCGCAATTGTATCGCTGTTATTGTCCGTGAGCGTTATCGTTTTCGATTCTTCGGGCGTCACACTAGACGGCGGTTGTTGTGATTCTTGTATCAATGGTGGCGATGTTATTATAACCTCTTCATCATTCGTATTCTCAACAATTTCGACATCTTTATCAACATTATTTACAGACTCATCAATAAAACTATTCTCGTTACAAATTAAATCAGATTCGGCCATAATTCACATGAATTCTATTGATAAGAACAAACCATAACCACTTTGAATTCTCTAATTTTTAAATTTCACCAATCCATGTAGATTTATTATTAGAAAAATCGCCAAATTTTACGAAATATTCAAATTTTTTGCAACTTTTTAGTTTTATTCCTGAAAAAAAACTTACAACAACGCCTCTTTCGCTACACGACAAACACTGCACTCTTCACCACCCCGCTGATTTCACCACTAATACCAACATTATCAAGTTAAAAGTACGCCAGAGGTCCAGACTACAATGAAAGCGGCTAATCATTAATAATTAACGCACCATTCAGAATAAGACACCTCATCTGTTATCAATTATTAAAGCTAGAAGCTCACGTTTCAAAAATTCCAATCGATAACGCTATAATATCAATTTAATTCTAATTATTAGATTTGTTCGATTGGTACGAATGCACCGTTGCCAAGTTGTTGATTTTTCGAAATTCCGCAAATTGAAGAATACAATACATTTTTTACAAATAAAACTAATCATTTAGTCTAGAATTTGATGAAATTTATTGAAAAATTCATGGCGTAATACTTTAATTCTACTGATAATTCACAATTGTAGAGAAACTGGATTTAGTTGCGGCAGATTTGCTGGTTTTTTTGCGGTTACGGCAACGGTGTTTGCTAGAAAATTCGGCGGACACGGATGTAACTACAGTTACGCTATTTAAAATCAAAATAATTCAACTATAATTTCCAAAATATTGTAATTATTATAGAATTATTCAAATTATCGCTTAAATTGAGTGTAATTGAATATTGTTATAGTGGAATTTGTTTTAAGCGGTTTTTTAAGGCGCAGAATTGTCAACTGTCAAAAATTGTTGTAACCGTATCCACCATTTTAGCATTTTTGTAAATTTGTGTAAAGTTGTATTCTGCAATTCTCGAAATTCCTTAACGACAATTTTTTAAATAAAAATGACAAGGTAACTTTATTAATTCGATTAAAGTTAACTAGATTTATAATTGTATTCTGTTATAGGACAAATATTGAGCTCGGAAATGTAACACCGCACAATATAAAACAATTGAAACGTTTAAACAGCGTGGTCTTTCCTGTATCTTATAATGATAAATTCTATAAAGATGTGCTGGAAGCCGGTGAATTAGCTAAATTAGCTTATTATAACGATATTGTGGTTGGGGCTGTATGTTGTCGTATCGATACATCGGAGAAAAGTCGGCGTTTATACATTATGACTTTGGGTTGTTTATATCCGTATCGTCGACTCGGTATTGGTACTTTAATGGTACAGCATGTTTTATATTACGTGGAACAAGATGGGAATTTCGATAGCATATTTCTGTTTGTAATCCGAATAATTACCAAATATTAGCTTAATTTATGTTAATTACAGACACGTTCAAGTGAACAACGAAGGTGCCATAGAGTTTTACAAAAAATTCGGATTTGAAGTCGTCGAAACCAAAGAACATTATTATAAACGAATAGAACCAGCAGATGCGCATGTTTTACAAAAAACACTAAGGAAAAAAGGACAAACTAATGGTAATATGGATTAAATTTTAATTTCAACTGCAGTGATACAAATTCAACTTTTAGTTTGGCAGTATTTCGAGAAAAAACTGTAAAAATTCGTTTTGTTTCAATTTTTTTTGCTAATATTAGAATAAACACTTGATTATAATGGCCAATTTATCTGCACCCACAATGGCCAACGATCATATCCTTGTAGATTTTGATGACAACATTGTTAAATTTATCGTAATACATCATAGCCAATGGTTGATAATCGATTGGTACACAACATAAACTCTTTCGATAGCCTTGTTGGGTTAAAATCGCCAATTTCGAATGGTTTGGTAGAATATTCGAATTCTTGTAACATTTACCGAAACACGTGTACGCTGTATAGCCGTCTGGTGCTATTATAAAATTCGCATAATCGGATTTCTTGAAATCCACGTACAAATCGTGTCTTCGGCACGAGCCCGGCTGAAAAATTGATTCCCTATTCCGTCGACCGTCTATAAACAATCAGTATTAAAAAATACGGAAATATTCAATCGTATTCTCTAATTTTAGCGATTCGTTACTATGACAACCGACAGTCTCCAAACAAATCGTACTCTCTAATTTTTAGTGATTCGTTTCTATGACAACACAAGATCGACAGAGACTATTATATAATTGAAAAAAGACAAGTAAAAAGCAGTCGCCAGAGTTGTCACGGTAACAAATCACAAAAAAGTTAGGGAATACAACCGAGAGTTATACACTAATTCCACGAAGAAACAAGTTGTTTTAAGAGACTGTTGATGTTGTCATAGTAACGAATCAGCAAGAAGTTACAGAATACCGTCGATAACTTACCGTACTGTTCGACATTATCGTATTTCACGACTAGAAACGTCCGTAAAGTCCCATTATTTCGATCGTGAAAGAACCGGAATTGGTTCTCGTTCGGCTTGGATATCGTCAATAATAAATGAAGATTGTTACTATTCTCGTTCGAATTATTCAAAAGATTCTTCAATGTGAAAATCTTAAACAATCATATTCAAAATTAATCGAAAATACTATTCTTGAAAAGATACCTGCCACCCATTTTCCGCTTCTAAAATATAAATAACATTCAATAATTTATGCGTATCGGGATTAATAACAGAACTGTCATTCAAGTGTTCTTCGTCGATGCTAAATAAACGTAAAACTAGCTGTTTACCAACGGTATCATTATCGATATTTAGATAGAAATGCAACTCTATGTCGGAGATATTACTTTTCGAACTGTAATTCTCATTCAAACCGGCTAGATTGAATTTAATCAAACTGGAATTCGTTCTCGTACTGAATAGAATCCTAGTTGGGCCGAAATTGATCCGGCCGCCATCATCGCTGATATTCCTGGCTAGATTTTTGTACAATTTCTGGATGTACGGCGGTAATTGTTGTCTTGTGATATTTCGTTCGTGATAATTCCATTCATTATCGAGTAGCGGGTACACATTTCTGCTGCCCTAAAATTAAATTTCCAGTCTTGTTAGTTAAATTGAAAATTATTACCTCTAATTGTTGTTGTGTTGTGGAAATATTCCGTAATTCGCTCAAATAAGTATTGGTCGGATAATTGTCCACGGATTTGTTTAAATTTATTCGATTATAGATCAGGTATTGGTTGTTTTTCTTGTTTTATATTAAAATAGTAAGTTTTACAATTCACTGAGGAATTATAAAAAAATATTAATAGAATATAGTAGAGTAACATGTTTGTTGGGATTCTGGAAGAATTATGGCCTAATAAGAAAATTGCATTATCATTAAATATAATCCTACAAATAATAGGAAGTTCTAAATTCTCTTCAATTTAGATTACAACAATTTTTTAAAAATGATTCTGTTTTTAAGCTTTAACTATCAATAATTCGGCTAATTTTGCTATCGAATTCGAAGTGATTTTAGAATCAAAATTTCGATGTGTTTAGAGGGTCTCCGGCTTCGATTTTTATCGAAATTTGCTGTTAAATCGCGTCTATTGCGCGTTAGAGACTATCGTTCAAAAAATTGAGATTTTGGGCTTAAAATTAAATTTTCCTCCGAATTCTCTTCTAACAAATTAAAAATTTTCCCAATTGGATTGGCGCCATCTTGCGACAATTCGTATAACCTATACATAATTTAGGTTATTTAGTTGTAAGATTGGTAATACGGTTGGTATCCCTGCTTCTTAACCTCAAATTTTGACAAACAAAATTGAGGTTAGTCCGGTTAGTTTTTCGAAATTTCGATAATGGCTTTTGTTATAAAAACAGCAAAAACCGTACGAAATCATTGGAAAAAATCGATATTCGCCTCTGTAGTTCTACTGTACGGTTACAGATATGCTAAAGATTATTTCGAGTAAGTATCCACGAATCAACCAGTTTTTATTATCAATAAATTGTCTTTAGAACGCAAGATTTGATGCGTGTTTATTGCGAAAAAGCAGCAAATTACGGTAGACAAACAATACCAATACAGAAAGAACCCAGACAGATTACAATAATTCTAAATCCGAATGCAAATAAACGTAAAGCAACGGACGAATTTGAGAAATATTGTGCACCAATTTTACATTTAGCCGGTATTTGTGTCAATTTACTCAAAACCGAATCCGAAGGACATGCCAAATCTCTAATTAACGACATAAACAATACGGATGCTATTATTGTAGCCGGTGGTGATGGGACTTTATCGGAGGTTTTAACCGGTTTATTGCGACGTACGAACGAAAATACCAACGGTTTAATACCTGTCGGTATTCTACCGTTAGGTAGAACGAATTCTGTTGCGAAATCGTTGTTTTTGACGAATGGAAATTTGGAGAAAATTCGCAATCTAGCCGAGGCTACAATGGCGATAGTTGAGGAAATTACACGGCCGCTTGATGTGATGAGAATCGATGTTATCGATAATGAGGATGGTGATAAAAATAAGTCGATTTATGCTGCTTCCGGTATTAAATGGGGTGCCTATCGGGATGCCGATACTAAACAAGATAATTATTGGTTTTACGGTAGATTTAGAAAGTACGCCACATATATTTTTAATGGTTATAAAAGTAATTTAACGTGGAATTGTAAGGCTTTCATGAATTATACGCCACCATGTAGCGGTTGTTTGAATTGTACGAAAACAAATCAAATTAACAATAAATGGTTTTATCGGTTTAAAAAAAGCGAAAATCTTGACAATCGAAGTCTTAATCCGAATTGTAGTTTAACAAATGCGAAGAACATATCGACGGTTGATTTCGATTTATCGGTAAGTAAAGATGCGAAATTGTCGAAATTGTTGATAAAAATCGGTCCGGAACGTGTTGATTATTTCGATTTTGTTAAAAACGGTTGGCGATCCGTAATGGATGGAGAACGCCAAATTAAAGAAACAATCGAAGCTCGAACTGTAGAAATACGGCCGAAAATTGAAAAGAAATCGGAAGACAATTGGTTTTCTATCGATAATGAAAATTTCGAATTGAAACCGATTAAAATAACCTTATTGCCGAATTTAATTAATGTTTTTTGCAATAAAGCACATTAATTTAATTTAATCTTTTATTAATGCCATTTGTAATAATGGTATCACTTGTACTGATGATAGATCAGCTAGTACAGCTTCGGTATTTTGTATATTTGATACTTTCAATAGATTATCACGGCGAAATATTAAAATTGCAACAGCTAATAATGGAATTATTTCCATTGAATCATACGCTAAAATCAGATCCCATAAATTGAGCAATTGCTCTGGGGGCAGATAACCGCTAAATGCTCTCATTATCCACTTGATAACGATTTTAACACTATAAATAGAATGTTAACCTTCATTGATTTCATGTTTATAACCTATAGTACGTCCCAGCATTAGAATTTTATAAAATTTGACAAATATATCCCATATATTGCCAGCAATTCGGAGTAGAACTGGTTTAAAAAACATGGCAACTTTGACAAATGATTTCTCGTTCAATTTTCATTCAAAATTCCTGTTTTTGGGCTTGTTAGAAAGAGTATTTCAAGGTCCATAAGAGGAATTTTATAGCATTGGAAAATTTTTTGGGAATTTTGAATTATAAATGAAAATCTATAAGCAATAATTTTGCCTACAACTCAGCTTATATCATGTATGTGTAATGAATATGGAGTTTAATCGATAGCAATTTGAAAGATTTTTACAAATATACAAGCAATTTTCCGATCAGTCCGGTAATTTTCTAAACAGTTAAAAAAATAAAAGTTTGTCTTTTCACAATCCCAAATGTCTTGATAGTTTATATAGGGTGATTCAAAAGAAGCGCATAATGCAAATAACTTCTTTATTTATCAAAATTGCGAAAAACGCCGAGACAGGTAACTTTTTTATTTTTTAATAGTTTTTTTGTGGTTGAGTCAAAACTACTCTACCAGTTACCATCGCGAAGAAATGGCGTCATCATCAATTTTTTTTAATTAGAACCCCCATTTTGAAATTTTTTTTCTCGAAGAGCATATTTTTTTGCGTTCAGACAAGTAAAAATTGTAGGGGGTTACATAAGAAAATTTTCGAGAAAAAAATTGTTAAAGTTTCTAAAATTTTCTGTCATTGCAATATCCTTGCATCAGCATAGTATACGAAAAACGCAATATCTCTGAATAAGCATTACAAGCATTGATTTACTGAAGGATCAAGTAGACATAGGTTTAAAATTTGACATAATTGCTGACAAACATGGCGGATTAAATTGTCACAAATAAAAATGTGAAATTTGAATGATTGTTAGCAATGGAGATGACACAAGCCGTTAAAAAGATCAAATACACTTCAATTTTATTCCGCCTTTCATCTCCATTGCTAGAAATCATCCCCATTTCTCATTTTATTTTTGACAATTTAATCCGTCATGTTTATCTATAATTATGTCTAATTTTCAACCAAAGCCTACTTGATCCTTTAATAAATCAATGCTTGCTATGCTTATTCAGAGGTACTGTGTTTTGTGTATGCCATGCTGATGCATGGATATTGTGATGACTAAAAATCTTAGAAACTTTAACAATTTTTTTTTCAAAAATTTTCTCATGTAACCTCCCACAATTTTTACATGACTAAATGCAGAAAAATATGCTCTTCCAGAAAAAAAAATCAAAAATGGAGGTTCTAATTTAAAAAAATGAATGATGACGCCATTTCTTAGCGATGGTAAGTGGTAGTGTCATTTTGACCTCATCACAAATAGGCAGATAAAAAATAAAAAGTTACCTGTCTCGGCGTTTTTCAAAATTTTGATAAATAAAAAAGTTATTTGCATTATGCGGAACCTTTCGGTCACAGTGTATATCAATTTGTTTGCAATGAATATAGACTTTTATTGATAGCAAATCGGAAGAGTTTTCCAAGTATGCTAGTTTCCCAGAAAATTAGGAAAATAGCAAAACTTTGCTGAAAGCTTATGTTTAAGGGAATTGGGGAAAATCATTGGCAAATTCGTTAGCCATTTTCCCCTATGATTGTTTTGAATTAAATTTTCTTCAGTTTGTCTCTGGGCTTTAATATTATGCTGTTGATATACGAAAAACTTGCTTATTTTCATGAGAAAATTGTTTGGGAAAACAGGCTTTTTTGTTTACTAAGCAGCACAAAGATGGTACCGATATGCTGTTTCTAACAAGTCCAAAAATTTGAATTTTGAGTGAAAAATTAACGAGAAATCGTTTGTCAAAATTTCCACTTTTTTAAGAGAACTCGGTCAAAAAAGTGGAGACTTTGACGAACGATTTCTCGTTCATTTTTCAATGGAAATTCAAGTTTTTAAGCTTATTAGAAAGAAGCATAAAAGAAATGTAACAGTTTTGGAAAATTCTGTGAAAATTTTGAGTTATAAGTGAAAATCAGAAGCATGTATTTTTTTAATGTTCCTCTATAACTCAACGTATATCAATTTGTGCGCAATGAGTATGGACTGTAATCAATAGCAAATTGAAAGAGTTTTCCAAGTATGCTAGTTTGCTAGAAAATTAGAAAAATAGCAAAAATTTGCTGGTGTTTTCCTTTTTTGCTTTTACATGTGGGAATTGGGGAAAATCATGGGCAAATTCGCTAGCCATTTTCACCTATTAAAAATGACTGCTTTGAACTAGGTTTTTTCCAGTTTGTAGGCGATTTTATTAACTTCAACGTTGTGCTGTTGATATGCGAAAAACTTCCTTATTTTATGGGAAAATTGCATGGAAGGCAGGCAATTTTGTTTACTAAATAGCGCATATCTGGTGCTAAAATTCTCTTTCTAACGAGCCCAAAAACATGAATTTCGAATGAAAAATAAACGAGAAATCGTCCGTTTCCACTTTTTTCACGAATTTTTTAAAGTAACTTAATTTTTACTACTGAGACGTTAGATTGTCGTTATACTTACGGATGGATGTGATATTTTCGAAAATGATGCCACAAATGCGGCTCAAAACATTGCAACAAACGTTCGAATTGTAAACATAAACAGACAATACCTTGTTGATTTGCACATAAACGGTGCAAACGATGGAAATATCGCACATAGAAAGTACGAAATACAAAATATAATTGCACTGGATTCTCGTACAAATAACAGAACGGCGCCGCTTAAAACAAACAAAAATAAATAGAAATAAATTTATTTTAAAAACAATTAAACTTACCATACATTGAAAAACCGTGGAACGGTATAACACCACTTGGTGGAAACACGATCGTATTCTCTGACATAGAATGTTTACCTTTTATCGTCACCTGCATAAATCCGGGTTGTGTTGTTAGATTTTTGACAATTTCAGAATCTCGAGTAAAGCACAACATCACCTGGAAATTTTATAATAAATACGCGAGAAAACAGAACAAATAAAACCTTGAACTTGATGGAGAACATCCTCGAATACAAAATACTGATCGTCGTTAGAAGCCGTCAAATGAATATCTTTAAATGTTAATTTATCCATCATTAAATCGTATTGCAAAACGTGCTCCTTTAGACTTTCAAAATATGAATAATGCTGAAATTATTCGATTATCATCAGTATTGATTCAATAAGAAAGAAATACGTATTGTTTGGTTTCAGCGCCTAAAATTAGACTCCAAATTTTTGGCCGTAAACAGTGTGGACAGCCTTTCTTTAAAAATTCCTGCGCCAAAGGTGCATAATTCTTCTCCAAAACTTTCTCGCCGATATGAATCCGTTCGTGCTCTAAATTCGCGCATTGATCCGACGACGAGATCAACGAATAACAACCAAGAACGTGCTCGCCTCTTGATAATTCCAAAAATAAACTCCTCTACAAAATTGCAAGTTTATTAAAAATACCAAAACAATCCAACAATACTACCAATTCGGATAGACTTTTAACTTTCAACGGCATCTGAGAGAATTCCCATTTTGCTGAACTATCGGTTATTATTTATTAAAATAATCAATATTAGAAAATAAAATATTACTTTGGGATTTTCGTATTTGGTCCGTTAAGATTGAGGAGAACTTCTAGGAAATCTTTGGGTGCGTAAACTGGTCGGTATTTGTTGATTTCAATTTCGAAACTGTTGAGTTCGTTCCATTTGTTGAATAATTCCTGGCGTTCGGTTGGTGCCCGGATTTTCGCTAAAGTTATCTTGAATTCGCTACACATGGAATTCAATGATTTATAAATGCGCTTGTCCCACTGGATTTGGGCTTTACGAAAGAAACCATCGTATGGTGTTGTTGTGTCCTTTTTTGCCGTTTTCAGCCAATGATAAATGTTGTTTTTCAAGATAGAATTTAAGCCTCTATTGCTCATTGATGTCATTAAACTCTCTTTAAAATTATCGCATTTGACATTAGGTGTTGATACGACTTTCTGTAAAAGCGACAATTTTTCAAAATTATAGTTTGAAAATTTTTGGTTGGATACAAACTTGGATTTCGTTGAAAACTGATTGGTATGATGGTGATGTTTTGAAATAATCACAAATTTTCACTGTTGTATGATGGATGCTTTTCTCTTTAATGTTGTCCATTGTGGCTTTTTTTCAACAAATAAATTTACAAATTTCCAAATGTAAATTGTGCCAATTCAGGTCAAAAATTGTTGATAAGTTACTTGGCAACTATCGATTCAAACTTCCACAAAGTCGAGCAATACGAATCTAAAGGCTTCTTTACATTTTCCATAATTATTTCTTAATAAATTTTGCTATTAAGTTGTGTAAAAGACGATTTATTAGATTTTAGCCTACTATTGAGCCGAATTTTTAACTTTCAATTTAGATTTAAAGACACAATGGAACCAGTCGTATTCTCTAACTTTTTGACAATTCGTTACCATGACAACGCTGGAGAACAACAGTCACTCACTGAATTCTACGATTCTATTGGCAATATTTCATTGGTTTTCCATAAAGAACCAAATTTTAAAACAACCAATAATCTAGAAGTACGTCATTGAAAACAGTAGTCTTTTATGCCACTGCCAACTATAAGTACACATAAAATTTCTAGATTCGAAAGGAGTTAAATTTGTAAAAATTAGGAACTTTTATTCCGTCAAGTTTTACTTTATCATTTATTGAGTGAATTTAGAGTATCGACTTTAACGGTTATTTTCTAAATCACGGACTCGATTTTGGAATTTTTAGGGGAATTTTCGGCAAGATTTTGAAACACTCAGCAGCGAAAATGTGGAGAATCACCAGGGGTGAAACTTTGTATAATACACCTCTGCTTGTTGACCAGTTCTAAAATACAGTATAACTTACCTATAATGTAACTCCCAAAAATTCCATATTTCTGATGGTAATTCCCCATTAAATCCAACAAGTCTACAAAAAATTTAAGCTTCAATAGAACTCAAATTCAAACCTCGAAAAACTAAAATTTTGAAACATTCTCATCGAAAATCGTAATACCTCAACAAATTTGCCCAAAATTTCTGCGAAATATTTTTTCTAAGATAATTCTATCATAGTTACAAAAAATCGAATTTAGAATCCTCTTTAACATTTTGTCTAATTGAATATGTCCAAAGCTCGAAAATATGGCGTCTAATTCAAATTTCGCGCCAGAAATATAGATAGCCGCCATTTTACCCCCACCATTCCGTTTATTTATTGGTCGGTTTTTCTAGAATAATTTTATCAAGCGATAGGACGCCATCTGTTCAATAACCTCCACAAAGTGACCTTGGAACAGTCCATTTTACAGCCGTATGCGCAATAGAATCTATACTTATTTCCAACAGATTACAACACTCACGGTATGTCGTAACTCAGTTTGCATTTGTAAACAATTTTGTGTATATAAAAATTTAAACTATAATAGTTTTGAATTGAACCGAGTCTACTTGTAATAATTACTTATAAACAGGATTTTTGTTTTAAATAGCTGGTAAAATAATTAAAATCAGCGTGGATTTCATTCAAAATTTTATAATAAATTAAAAATTGGTAAATTTTAGGTTAGAATTGTAGTAGAAATGGCGTCCAAATTAAGTTGGCTAAACTGTTAAGAAAATTATTCCAACTAATCAAAGACACATGTTCTTATCGTTACGCTAGAATCGAATCAAAACTAATTTCCGTGGGCTTGTAAATCGTATTTTTGGGCCGGATACGGGTTTTTTCAATTTAACTCCAATAACTGAAAGTTTTTAATTATAAATTCCCGCCTATTTGAAATTTAATTACACAATTAGTGAATATTATTTGATAAAAATTATTGTTATTGTTGATGTGGAATTGTAAATATTTTATAGACGTGTGGAATAAACTGAATAATTGTTAGATATCGGTTTATTGTGAAGATTTCATCAATTTGGAGATGGAGCCGCAAAATGGTAAATTTATAAATTTTCTTATATTGTTGGAAAAAATTAAATTTAAAATAAATAATTCCAGATGTGGAAAGTAGTATTAATGGTAAAATCACAGATGACAACACTGATGGTAATAATCATTGTGATTCTAACCTTAAAAATCGAACATAAATTGTATTTTCAGGTAAACAAAACGACTATAGCGAAGCTGAAAATGATCAAAAAATTTCAGAAAAAGGTTAGATTTATTTTCATTTTAAATTAGTTGAAATGAGATAGAACATTTGTTGCATTTACAGAGCCTATAGATAATGGTGACGACGATATCGATCCTCTTGACCTAATCGGTAAGATTCTAACCAAGATTTAAGCTTTAAAATTCCAAAATTGTGCACAAATCGGGATGTAAATTCAAAAAATCCAACCCTCAAGATCTTTTCCAATGGAAAATGGGAGCACAAAAATTAATAATTGCAAAAAAACCCAAATTTTAGTTCAATGCTGTTGAAATGAACAAAAAACATTATTAATTATCGCAAATGACTCTAAATTAGTAGAAAAACTTTATATTCAATTTTAATCTTAAAAATCAACCCCGAAGATTATCTCTAAGTTTATATTTTCAATGAATATTGGACGGTATGAGTACAAAATTTTATCCTCTTGAAAATTTTTTCCTTATCACATTTGTAAACTTAACGGTTGATTTATTGGAATAATCTTGAGGGTTGATTTATGGGAATTAAGTTTATTTACAATTAGTTGATGATCTTCCATTGATAATAGAAATTAGAAAATAATCATTTGATTTTTCTTAAGCTAATTGTAACGAGATTGGTGGCGATTTAATCAATAGTGATAACAGTGATGTATGGAAATGTAGTGATACTGATGAGGAAAGTTATAGTAATCAAAAAGATATTGATAATCAACTAATCGATAATACAGACATGGATCTTATTGATGATGATGATTTAAATAAAAAAGATGATCAATCGAAAAATGATAAGGAACATACATATTGCATTAATGAAAATAAAGATAACACTACAGATACCCCAATAGATTCCACTGATAAAACAACAGATACTCCAATCACGTCTCCTGATAAAACTGCAATGGATACCCAAATAGATTCTCCTGATAAAACGACAGATACTCCGATAGATTCGCCTGATAAAACAGATTCTTCTGACAAAACGACAGATAGTCCAGTAGATTCACCAATTGATAACAATGATAAAGATAAAGAAATATCAGATGATAAAACGGTTATTATAAATGATCGTAAAGGCGATGATAGTGGTGATAGTGGCATATCTGATACTATAACAACACAAAATCCAACTGAAATATCAAATGATAATGATAATGAGAAGAATATTGAAGAGAAATCATTTGATGATAAAGATGATAATGATGAAATGGATTATAGTGATTTTGATCCATCATTATTATGTCCAGAAGTATCAATGGCAATTGAAGATACATCTGTTATAACAGAAACACCAAGAAATAATGATAATTCAAGTCCGCTACCTTATGAAACTTTATATTCGACATACGTTGATGAAGTTACAGGGGCTGAAAGTAATGATTTTATTCTAAATATTTTTGATTTATTTTAATAATTTTCTTAATTATAGTTTCGTTCAATTTAACACCTGAGGAGCATAATACTAGAATTAAACGGTATACAAATGGTAATATGGTGGTATAATTAGTATAAATTTTAAATTAATTATTTTTTTCTAATTTAAAGCAAATCCGATTGAATATACAAAAATTCATTGTACAGCATGCAATCTACATTTAGGTAGTGCTTTAGAAGCGCAAAATAATCGTTTCGTTCATCCATTATTAAAAGTTTTAATATGTAAAAAATGTTATAATTTCTATACAAGTGGTGAATTTGAGAAAGATGAAGATGGTAGTGAATTATATTGTCGTTGGTGTGGTCAAGGTGGTCAAGTTTTATGTTGTTCAAAATGTGAATGTGTCTTTTGTAAAGTTAGCCAAATTACTAATGTATTTATTTTAAATTTTTCTAATTTTTATTTATTTTAGAAATGCATAAAGACGAATTTTGGACGAAAGAAATTGAATGAAATTAAAGATAGTGATGATTGGATATGTTTTAAATGTAATCCAACACAATTGACTTATCAACGGATTGCTTGTTTTGAATTATTCGAATATGTACGGAGGGAATCGGCGTAAGTTTCAATTTAAATATTTTATTCAACAGAATGTCACGATAATTGGCCGTTGGGTAGAGAAGCTTAATTTAATTTCCAATTGTCTTACCATCTATATTTTCGTTGTTCTATCAACTCTGGTATATGGGGTAATCCACCCTTATTCTTATTTTATTACAGATTTGGATTCTATAACGAAATTGAAAGGGGAACGAATTTTGAGTTGAAATTTTTCGTTTTGTAGTGTTTGATTAAAAAATGGCTTTCTTTTAAATTATTGCCAACAGACGATCAAAATTTGGAATTCTAATAATCCAAACTATAATTTAAGTCAATTTTTCTAGAATTGAATTAGCAGCGTTTATCTGAAATGAAATTTTTTCAGCCACTTTAAATCGTAATATTTTTAAATATAAACAAATAGAACCCTATATTTTACAGTTAGATAGAGAAAGAATTCTATATTGGACTATTAACATTTTCTACAACAATCTAATAAGTTTTCAGTAATTTAAAATTTTCAGTTTCCACTAATTTATCCCCTGAAAGAAAATACTAAAACATAGAAGGCTTAGCAAAACAACTGTTAATTTAATATCATAATAATTATTTGTAGATTGTTTTCAGTTTAAAAACAATAGAAGAGATTGATAATTAATTGGAATTATTAATCGAAATTAATTAATTAATAATGAATCGAAATTAATTGGATTCCTTTTTCTGAAATTGCTGAAAATGGCATGTAAAATATTCAATACTAACCTCAATTATGACAGTTGTCATTTTGCTAAGCCTTCTATAATTTTTTTTAAATATAAATTGTTAAATCATCAGCGACTAGATCCTAAATTGGCACCCTCAAGCGGGCGGAAAATTAAAGATTTAGTAGAAACTTTAGGTGGTAAACCAAATTTGAAAAACTTCCCTCGATTAAAATCGTCATGACACGCCTTGTATAATTTATTTATAATAGAGTATCGATTTATAATGATAGAGATATAAACAATTTGTATGGTTTCTTCTAAAATCTGATTAATTGACAAATGATAGTGGCTTTGCGAGTTTTCAAAACAACTTATAAACTTTCCCTGAATACTTATAATTCTCGTATTGATTACATTCATTACGTTCATTACAGACGTGCAGCTACTTTAAACGATCCAGAATTTCTAAGTACTGACCATTCTGTATGTTGTAAACCACCACAAGAAATCGATTTAGTCGATATTAATAATAAAGAGAAAAAGAAACCTAAAAAGAAAAAGAATGAGGATCCTGAATATTATCCATTAGAAGAAAATCAACAACCACCACCACTCAAAAGAATTAAATTAATTGTCCCCAAACCAACAATACCATTAACTAATATTAATAATAATACTACTACTACTAACAATAATAATGTTAATAATAATAATGGCACATTTATTACTCCAATAACTGCAACAATATTCCAAACTGCACCGGTTTTAACTCCAATATTACAAGCAACAGGACCACGACCGTTAGCTATACACAGGCCACGGATTATACGCAATCAAAATTTCTGCCCAACTACACCAACATTAGTCCGTATCAATACAACAAATCAATTAACATCATTAACACCAACAATGGTAACAACAACAACAACAACACAATCAACAGTACCACCTTTAATATTGAAGAATGTACCGGATTTTTCCAAACATGAGTGGTTTGAGAAAACTGTCCGTTCAACAGCTCGAGTCAATTCACATTTATCGTACACATTAACAACATTAAATAAAGCCCAATCACAGGCTGGTAGTTTAGAAGAATTAGCAAATGTTCATAATAAATTACAAGAAGTTTTAAGTAGTTCTATAAATTCGTTAATACAAATACGAAAGAATTTAAGAAATGAATTTATTGCCGGTATTAAAAAAGTTCATTTACCACCGCGAAAAATCGATACAAATACAAATAAAGATGACGATGATGTGATATTTGTTAGTGCAGCTCCATCAACGTTGAAAATATCGAAGCCTGTTCTTCTAAAACGAGATACAACCTTACCGATTCGACTAAATATCAACAAAATCACTAATAATAATGTTAGTAGTAGTAGTAGTACGAGTACGGTGAGTTCTGTTATAAATACCGGTGAGAAACCGAAGGGTTTTTTGAAAGTCAAATCGGTATTGGAATTACAAAATGTGCCAACTGAATGTATTATAATTCCCGATGAACCGTCTACATCTAATGAAGATAACTCGAAGAAAGAAGAACGAACTGAGAGTAATAACGAAGCTATTGAAAATAAACCGGAGACGGACAATATTGAAGAACCTAGTGGGGAAAATATTGACAAATTTCCAGAAGTATTAATTAGTGATAAGTTTGAGAAAGATTCAACAAATGGACAAATTTCAACAGCGCAATTAGAATCAAAAATTATCGATATGAATTCATTTAAGTACAATGTTAATGATCCGCCGACACCGGAGGTGAAACGAATGAAATCCGCGTATGTGAGATTGGAAAGATCGCCGTTAATTAAATGAGATGCAATTAAAATTGACTGATATTTGTGTCAAGTATTTATTAAGTAACGAATCTCTTTTCTTTTGCTGTAATTGTTTTTTTGAAGCTATAAATATTTGAAATGAAATAATCAGCTAATGTCTAGAGGGCAATTTTGTTAAAACGAAGTTCTTATTATTTCTAAATACATTACAGTTATTTGATCATTGTTTTGATCCCTTTATTTTAGACTATTAGTTTAGATTTAGCAATTACTGGACCAACAACTAGCGATTTGAATTTTCATCAGAAGCTGTAATTTCAGTAGAGAAACCTCCGCAGTATTGCTTGAATTTTCTGGTTTTACTGGAAACGAGACGAAAAAATTAGGAGTTCCAGGTAATAATTTTGACCAGTTATTAGAACTTTGACGGTTTTTGTCACCCGAGAGGCTTTTATTATTTATTGTAGCCCCGAATATTTCAATAACGCCTCCAACTTTAACTTGCTGAAACTATAATTTATAACCCACAAATTATAACTCCACATTGATAGAGATATCAAATTAAATTCCTATATTCTTAAATAATAAATAAAATATAAACCCATATAAAAGACCAGTTCTAGTTGGAATTATAGTACAGTATGTCGAATATTTTCCGGAATTATTTCGATTCAAACAGACACCTATTGCGAATTTCCGGTGTCTGGATCTACGATCAACCGGTACCGAGATTGACGAGAATCCTGCAATATTCCTACAATATCTCGCTGATAATCTACATTTTCGTCGTGTATCTACCGTTCGAACTGTTATTCGTGATTTGGGCCCTCGACGATCTGGATCTATTCTTAAGATCTCTACGCGATATCGGTAATCACCTAACTTGCGTCTATAAATTCGTCAATTACTATCTATGCCGGCGGAAATTGATCGGATTAATCGATTTATTGGAGAATTATTCGTGCAATTACGAGAATTTCGGTGATTATCAGCCGGACGAGATCGTCGATCGGCGCAAAGATGAAGCCAAACGTTGGTCGAATTATTTCTGGAATCTGGTCAATGCTATCTGTATCGCAATGTTCACTAGTGGTATTTTCGTGTTTTTCTTCTTCGGCGATCAACAATGGGCTATTGAAGGTGGTAAACGGGTCTACCGCCAACAGTACCCAGTCAATATTGTATCGCCGTTCGGGAAAGATACCCGACAATACTTGGCAACTTTCTTATTTACTGTAATTGCGCTAACTTTATACGCTTGGATGATTATCGGTAATTCAGTTTTATAATTTTAATAGTTTTGAAATATTTTTGGATTATAGCTTTAGATTCGTTATTCATTACGTTAATGAGTTGTATTAGCGCTCATTTAGAAGTCTTACAGGGGGCTTTCCGGACATTACGAGCGCGATGTTTATTGAGATTAGGTCGCGATATTAACGAGGAAGTCTTATACGATCCTATAAATGTTCAAAATGAGATGCTCAAAGAAATGAATGCTTGTATTAAGCATTTACAGACGATTTTTAGCGTGTCTGAAAACTTAGAAGCTATCTATAACGTTCAGACTTTATTTCAAACTCTAGTCTCGCTAGGCGAGATGTGTTTCTCTCTATATTTATTAAGCCAGGTAAGTTCTTAAATTGAGTAATTGTGATTTTAATTTCGCTAATTTTAGGTATTGGATGCGAATACCGGCAATGAACTCTTCTACTTACTGTCTGTGGCTTTCGAATTGTTGCTCTATTGTTGGTTCGGTAACGGAATTACAGAAGCTGTAAATTGCGTTAATTTTCGAAGATTAAAACTAAATTTGATTATTTTAGAGTACGAATTTATCGTTCGCTATCTACGATAGTGATTGGCATTCGATGAAATTCGACGTTCAAGAAGCAGATGATTATCACATTGTCTCGTTTGAAGAAACCGATTTATATCACAATCGGTAAAGTAACACCGCTCACATTTTCAACATTCCTTACTGTAAGTAGTTTTGTGAAATTTCGGTTTGTTCGGTTGAAAAAGGAAATTTCAGATGGTTCGAGGGGCGTATTCGTTTTTCACGTTCCTAAAACGTGAAGGTATCGGGAATTAAGATTTTGTTGATTTAAGAAGCACTTTATTTAGCTGAAAGATGCACAATTTGTCGATTATTATCAAGGTATGTTGTAGTTTTGTAGCTGCCACTATTGTTGTAATACTGTAAAATTATTATATAAATACTTAAAAAATAGTAAGTACAAAATAGAAATAAGTTAATTGCCAATTGAGTTGATTTAAATTGGCGTCATTCTTGTAAAATTTTATAAAATATTTACAGAGATATTTACAAATTAAGGCAAGTATTAATTCGTCAATTGAATATAGAAATTCGATGATTCCCGGCGATTTCCTATCCAATTTCAGTCTCTTGATTCCATCGTTGCGTTAATTGTTTTAATTAAACATAATTTTCCCCAGACGTGTTCGTTTCTGAATTATTTTTACCACGTATACTGCGTTTCTCGCGATTTTTATTATCTTTATCTTTAGCAATAGAACTATCGTTGAATTCTTGCGTTGTTGATGGTGTTGTGGTAGTAGTTGATGAACAATTGTTGTTTTGTGATGCCAAACATGACAATTCAATCACGTTCTGATTCTGGAAAAAATCCGAGCTAGAAATTTCTGGAAATAAGATGAAAATTATCCTAGTTTTAGTTGTGAGTAAAATTTACTATAAACAATAAAAAATACAACAAATCAAGCGAAATTCTCAACAAAACAATAAAACAATTTTTTACAATACAATTAGTAGTTAGTCTAAGCAGAGAATCGAATGGTACACTATAATTTTCTGTATTAAAAAACAATAGTGGCCATTATGCTAGTGAAACGTTTAGAATTTAGCAGAAAGCAGAATTTCCGCACGCACATCAAGCTGCAGTCTCTACAAGAAAGAAAATTAAACAACACTACAATAAAATTACTCACACAAATTGTGTGAAATTCTCAACCTAGACTTTTAAACGATTCGATAGGATTTCGGGAATGAACGATAGAAGGCAAATTCGAATATGTACCTCACCTTGTTGTCGGCGTCCGCTAATGGATTTGCGGTTATCGTTATACGATTCGGTGGTAATACACCGTTAACTCGTGATTGATTCTTCGTATTTACCACATAATCACTACCGTCAACTTGTATGTGGTGATCCTCAACGGCCGGCTTATCGCTACGATCACCTGTAAAATCGATAAATTGATTAATTGATTTTTTTAGATTTGAACAATTATACTTCGCGATTTTTTTTGTTTCCATTTGCGACAATAGAAAAGTAGCCCAACTATCGCTAAAATAAGTACACCACCCGCTGTTAGTACACAAACAGCGATAATAATGTAAAGTTTACTAATTCCAGCCGTTTCAACAGCTGCTGTTTGGGTTACTGGTTCTTTTATTGTCGATGTTGTTATCGGTGTTGCTGTTATTGTTGTTGCAACATTTAAAGTGCGGGCTTTCATTATTGAACTAAATTCACTAGGATTTCGACGTGAAACTTTGCAATTTAATATCGTAGACAGTATCCGGTTGTAGATGCGATAAAATAAACGAATTTGTCTCTTGACCATCCACTGTAGCCTTCATATAATCAGCGGCACTGCTCGCCGATACGTAATTGATAAGGAAACCGTTTATTGTGACGTTCGCCGGTGGGTCGCACTAAAATCAAATCGAATTATCATCGAATTATTTGAATTGTTATAATATTTACTTTCCAATAGATTTTAACGGCAGTCGAATTGATGGGTTCAGTTTGTGTTATCATCGGTATCGGTAATGGGTTCCTTTTATCGAAATCCATCCGTCTCAGGTAGAATTTATCGGATTTCGGACTGTCTTTATTGTCGTTATTACTGTAAACGGCAGCTATACGAAACCGATAAACGTGGTCCGGTTTTAAATCGTTCACTTCATAACTGCGAATATGCGGCGCGATATCCGGATTCGAAGTATTCCACGGTTTCGCTTTGCGTTGTTCGTGTTGATTATTAATCGGACCTAAATCGCGGAATTGGACTTTAAAGAACTGTATCGGTAGACCTTGATTCGGCGGTACTGTCCAGCGTACCATTACAGCATGATCGTTTAAACGCGACACGGTCGGTTTTGTCGGTATCACAATTTTCGGGTGTTTCTGACTTTTACGATTATTCACCCCTTTATTATTACTATTATTATTATTATTATTATTATTGTTGTGATTATTGTGGTAATTACTGTGGTGTCGATGGTGGGTTTTCGTCGGTGGCGGTACAGCAACATCGATACTAGTCGATACAGGAATCACACGGATACTAATCGAACTATAAACGGTTTTGACGAGATTCTGGGCAAATATTTGTAAATTACCGGCGTGCCGTTTCTCAACCGGCCGGAAATAGATACGATTACCGCTAGTTTCAATGGCACTATCATTATTGACAGAGAAACCGTTTAAGAACCAACTAATTTGCGGTTCTGGTGTACCTTTGACTGTGCAATAGATATCGGCCGATTGGCCCTGATTCAAATCGGTTGTTGGATTCGTTGTTGTTGATAAACAATCAATTGTCGGTTCTTCATTATAAATTAAACGAATTTGCGTATTAATCTCACCGTACGTATTCAAATGGTGGCAAATATAAACACCATCATCATCTGTTGTGATATTTTTTATAATTAAACCACCCGGTATTAATTCGGTGCGTTCTGACGGTATTTGGCCCGATTGTTTCTTCCATATTACCTTCGGTATAGGATTACCGATAGCTGAACATTCCAAAAATACCGAAGCACCTAAAATCACACAAATCGTACAATAATTCGTATAAAATTCGATTAAATTCACCTTTATTAACAGTGTAGGATTTCAACGGCGGTACGATAAAATTCGGCGCTTGTTGCCGGTAATTATCGACAACTTTCAACGTTAAAGTCGTTGTAGATTTCCTTTTAAATTCTAAACTATAAGCCGTACAATAATACCGACCGTTATTACCGCTAGTAACGTTCGGTATTATCAACGATTTGGATAGATTCGGAATTATCGATGGAATATTGTTGTGATCGTTTGAATATTCGATACTAGCTTCGGGATTCGAATCGGGCGATTCGCAACGCCAACTCACTGTATTGCCGCGGAGTACGATAATATCGCGGCTTTGTTGCGGGGGAAATTCGCCTAAATGTGTGATTGTGATGCGCCATGGTACCGAAGCTACAACTGAAGCTCCGTAGTAAGCCAAACATTGATAATCGCCGGCCGTTGTGGAATCAACCTGTAAATTTATAAATTGTAACAATTCAACAAACGAATTTGAATAATTACTTGAACTGTTAGATCGGATTGTTTCCTTTGTGATGTGAAATTACGATTCGGAATGATAATAAAATCAGATTTGCTTAGATTAATAATCGCTTTAGGATTTGTTATATCTTTGATTGGTAATGGATAGAATTTCCATTGGAATTTATCGGGTTCAATATTCATCGAACATTGTAGGACTGTTTCGAAATCGATCGGTACGGCTCGTGAATCCGGACTTCTCACCACATACTCATGATCTAAACACCAACAAAATTAATCTAAAAATCAATAATTCAACAACAAATTTACCTGCTACTATCAATTTGTTTACAATTGTTATAAATATTGCGATATAGATTTGTAAGCCATCCATACTGATGCATCCCTGCAACAAAACTGTCTCTTAAACACAAACAACAAGATATTCCACCTTTAAAACCGTATTAAATTTCAACCACCACCACCACTGTGAATTAATTAAATCATGTCAAGGGTTGATTGGTTGATATTGCACGGAAAAGGAAGTTAAACCTTTTCTAGGGCGGATATGTATAGTGATTTCAATTCTAGATAAAGCCATATACTGAATTTGAACGTGCTTTAAAAATCTTAAACTCATCACCATTTAGCGTAATTTGAGTAATTTTCAATTTGTAATTGCAACTATATCGTTTAGAATTCCACAAAATACAATAAAAATCAATTTGTTGTCTCCAATTTGAGTTATGAGCGAACATAAAGCGAAAACGGCAATAGAATGCCAACTCACGGAGCGAACAAAAGGTTCAATATGACTCTTTTATTATTGAGAATGTCGAAGACAAAACAATTTTCGTGTTATTTCTCCTTATACACTTAGATTGGAGTCGATATAAAAAATCCTTATTATTAGTTTTGGTATTAACAAAAAATTATAAAAATTCATTTGAAAAAAACGATGATTAAACACGAGAATGATGCAAAATTTGATGGTAATCTAATAGGATTTAGAGAGGTTCCACTAGTTTCGAATGCATCAATCATTTTAATTGGAGTCGAATCGTTTTTAAAATGAACGGTACCAGTGTTAGATCAAATTAAGAGTGCCAAGTCTAAATCCGGACTGGTTTCTTTACTTGAAGCTTCTACGAAAAAATCCTACAAGGAGTTTTCTTGTTTGAATTTCCCTACACGAGTATTCGATTAACAATGACGAAGAGTCGATTAGAAACGAACATTTGTTGGACATTTTCAAGTATTGACTACCATAAAGAAGTAATCAATAGGAAATATCTTGAAAAACCTTTCTATCTCTATGAATCAGTCATTTTTCAAGTTCTTTTGATTGAGAGAACATGACTATCTCAACGATGATAATGATGATGATGGGAATATTATCCAAGCATAAATTTTTGTATGATTATAAATTTTAATTAGTGACCGATATGTCTGTTATGTTATAAAGAATTATATTTTATAGTAGAAAGAATGTGGAATGTTAATCGAACAGGTTTTTGGTGTTTAATGTGCAGTTGCAAAAGAGATTTTCAAACAGGTACCAACAACAGTCGACGAAATGATATTATCACGATTTGTGGTATTACCATAACTATTCAGAACAGGTGCTAGGCTGTAAAATCGTAATAAACATCGTCTATAATCATTGTAAATTTTGAGGAATTTGTTGTTCAAAACTCAAATCTTGTTCAACAATATAAACTTTATTTTATCGTCCATGTCGGGGAAATTATGAAAAAAACCGAAATGCCTTGCAATTGCAACCGGAAAAGATTTATAGCGGTTGGATTGAAGCGTCGAGAAACGAAGCTTCAAACAATGGATAGAAACAATAAAACTTAAAACCAATACAATAACATCGGACGTGTATTATAAATTATAGTATAGATCCATATTACTTTACAAAAAAACGCTTATATTGATCACAATAGGTACTCTTCTAAAGACGCAATGACTCAGCATTGCTTCTATTTATTCATATCGTGTTTTCATTATAAAAACTTGAAAAGGTGGTAGCTTACAGGTAAATTATCGGAGAGCTTCTGGAGAATATTAAAATTTAACGACTCAGAATCATTAAACATCCAGACATTTCATATTTATCTTTGATAATGGTCGGAAAAAGAACAAGAATCGCAGCGTATCCTTATAATCTTCTATGCATTACCGGTAAAAACATGCATTATAGTAATTACCGAAGCAAAATTAAACCTTGATGCCATAAGATAAACTCCAGCTGTTTATCATTGAGGTATAATAATTATAAATCGACAAGATGGATAATTATTAAGTTTACAGAGCATTTATTTTAAATTCTTCATATCGCACGATTCTACGAAATAAACGATGGAATTCGATTAAAATTTCACTGGTACGAGGTAGAAAAAATTAGAAATATCGCTGTAAACTCGACAGGAAACATAAATTCTCCACAACAACCCAAAAAACTACCAACAATTGAACGAATAAAATGACCGAAAGATTAATGTTGGAAAACAGATCATATAAAAAACGACTGAATCGAAAACATGCCACATTCCGAAAAACTAAAGCCGTCTTCACATGATTCCCCCAACTAACCCACAATTCAAATGAGTATCATCACGATCTTTCGGATAATCACTTGGTTACTAAATTTAGTAGTTTTCGATATGCTAATGTTTGTATCTATTCGAAATAGTCTAGAACCGGATTTTGTGAACATACCTTTAGTTGTTGGTACAAGAAACACGACTTGTTTGGTATGGTCTCGTTAAATTGAGTTAAAAATGTCACCCGAACTGCAGGACAACAGAGAAAAAAACGAGATGAAAGGACCAAGATAAAAAGACGACTTGTAAAATAAAATGCGATCCCATAGACGAGCGGCTGAAGGAAAAGGGGTGGTGATATTGTTATTGGACGAACGATGCGAATTCGTTCTGAGAAATAAAACTGAACCGGCCCCGTTGTTGTTTTATTCAGCTTTTGTTGAATTGAATTGTCAATTACCGTGAGATGGTGGAAGGTAGAAGAAAACTATTTGAGAGCATAAAATAAATAAATTTCAACAAAACGACAATAAAGAAAAGGAGAAATACTGCAACTGGATTGTGCACAGGAAACATTATGTGCAGTTGTAATAGGAGTCGGAAAGGTGGCCGTTTTTTCTGTAAGCACCAGTTCTTTGGTTTTTTACAAGATCGATGTGATTTTTACGGAGTTTGGTTGGAAATTTGGCGATTTTCTCCCATAATAGCCCATCCACCAATTCCAAACACCTGTTTGGTTCACCGGCATGCAATCATCTTGGAATTCATCCAATGATCCAACAAATTGTGGCTTATTACGAAATGTGAAAGACTCGAAAATTCGACACCATATCCACGATCCCATCATCTGGCGACCACTTATATCTTCTATAGAATTGACTTCCTCAAAATCTGTATGTAATCGCCGTATCCGCCGCCGTTTATTTTGATTTATTCTTTCATCTTTTTTCTCGTTTCGTATTTCGTTCGTTTTGGTATGCCGCTTTATTTTTAACTTGTGTAATGGTGCGACATTAATAATAGCCTCTGAAGGCTGACACCCTGCCAGGTAAAACAAACTCCTAAAAGATTCCTCATAGTTTTCCCTTATAGAAAAATTATACGATTAACACACAAAAATATACATTCGCCTCTTCCTTTTACAGTTAAAAACAAACGGATTTATTTACATATAAATTTATACCGAGCCAGGATAAACGTTAAGGAAAACACCTGTTTGATTTAGTTGATTGTTTAAACACAATATTGCTAATTTATACTCAACGGAAAATCACTAAAGTCAAGAAGAATTATCGACAGCATTACAGTATAACAACTTTAAATATTAAACATCTTTTATAAAACGAGTAAAAGCCGACTGTTTAAATTATTCAAAAATTGTCGACTTGTGCGAGCTACCCAACAATATTTAACACTAATTAGAATTGTAATAGAATTTGGAAAGCGAACACTGCTTAATTAACATAAGCGATCATTAGTACCCATTTATCTCGTTTGTCCCATGGCAAATCAAGCGAAATAAAAATTGTCGATCGATAAACATGGGTGACAGGTTGGTTTTTAACGGGACACGTGTCTTATCTCCAACATTTTTTTAATCAATCATCCGATTAATGGGAGATGATGGTCTGTGTTGAAACAAAGAAGATTAATGCTGCATATTTGCAGTATAGAAAACATAGACTTCCCATGACCCTGGTCAAAAGCGAACCACAACCTATCATCAGCAGCCGCGTGGCTTAACTTGCTGGATTCCCACAAGACTACTTTTTGGTAATATTCGTGTAATTATTGTTCTAAATGTCGAGTTTAGAGTTGTAATGAACTGGAAAATTCTGTAGGTGGTTCAGGGGAAGTGTCCAATATTTTAATTGGAAGATGACGTTAATTGACAACCGACCAAAATTTTCGGTAAACATCCAAAATTAGACCTGAAATTTTATTTATACTGCAACTATTGGGAAATTTTCCATAAATTCGCCACATTCGATACCGATAACAAGGTATTGAAATCGTTCGTTTATAAATACGCACAACTTATAAATAAATGCAATCATCCTGATGGCATTAAGACTAGATAGTGTTTGAAAATATTTCGTGACAATCTATAATTCTGAACACAATTGTTGCACGCTAGTTGACCGAGGAATTGTAATAAAAGAAATTAAACAACATTCATTTATATTGGATGGAACAACCACCGTACAGTCCAGTTACATTAACAACAAACAACAAAAAACAACAACAACAACACCTCGGTTCCCCTTCGTCTTGGCTTGGGAGTGTATTCTGCATTCTTCAGGGCCGGTACTAAAAGATCTTGGTGCTATAAACTAAAGTCCGACTGCTATCTCGATATTGTGGCGCCGATGGAATTCTCACTTTTATATTATCATCATCCTGTTCGTCCGTTCGTTGAACAATCAAAGAGAGGGCACGTATAACATCCACACACAATAATAATAAGGCGATAATAATAAATAAAAGGGTTGGTTTGATCGAGAGGATCGTGGGAAATTTGAATATTTCAGGTGTGCGCCTGTGTTCAGATTACAGATTTTTGACACCAACAACCGAACGAACAAAGTGGAAATCGTCTCAACTCGATGATGACTTTGGAATATTTTTAATTGAAATTCCGTTGTTATAGTGGGAGATCTTTTGTTTTAATATCAACGCTCTTCTACCTGTAGTCTAATAACGTTAACGTTTCTAATTATATTTTTTTGTCTTGATAAATTAACAAGCACCTACCGGAAAATCTAATTTTTATCACCGTTAAGATAACAGAATAGTGTGGAATTCAATTAAATTTCGAACAAATAGAGGCGAAATTTTCGATTTGGTTTTGTTAACAAAAACACGATACAATCTGTGGCAGGCAGGTAACTAATTTTTTACGCTTTCAATTGGATCGTAGATGATTAGTTGGCTTTAATTAAACATACAAGAAGCCACTACTAGAGCATACGTGTCGGTGTATATCAAAAAACCATCACGATTCTCGATTTTTTTTAATTTATTATAAACCAGATAAATTAAATTAATTGAAAATATAAATAAGAGGCAAATTGAAATTTAATATGCGTAAATACAAAGAGCTGGCGCACAAATTGGTATTTTTCAATAAAATTCAACTCGAATTTAATTGTAAAAGCTCCGATCTGTAACAACCGGGAACGATAAGGCGAAACCCTATGTGGGAATTTTAATGAGAATCGTTAATAAAACGGATTGTTGAACGAGTAGGGAAAGTTGGTGCTATTATTGAGTGTTTATTGAGGAATTCAATCAACACTTAAAATACCAAACTTAATGATGAATTATTGCAGATGGAAGCTTAATATTTTTTTTAACAAAACTTATAAACGAATCGGTCGAATTATCAACCGCATTCCTTGGATTGTTTCTTTTTCTCGTTTTCAACATTCGTAAAAGGACGACGTCCTCGCGATGATTTTTTTCTACCTATCATCATCATCATCATCATCATCATCACACGACGATTATTGTTTCAATTTAGAAATATAATCATTAATTTTCAGAACTTGTTTTCTATATTAAACATTCATTTTTAGACACGCTCACAAACATTGATTTATTGTAATTTACAATTTTATTGATTAATTTAATTAGTAACTGTCCGGTAGTAGTATGAAAAATTTTCAATTAATTTTTTGTTAATATACAATCGAATAGTAGCCGCTTTTTTCTTCCATTTCGATTTATTATTAGTCGTCTTTTTTGACTTTATACGATCGTTAATGATGGCGATGATGATTAGTTTTATTTTATTATAAATAGAAGTGAATTAATTATGATTGGAAGGAGCTAAATTATAATTAACAGAAGTTGCTGCTAGTTCTCGTCGGAATACTAGTGGAAAATTATTTCATGGACGATTTTTTCCAAAAAAAAAAAATTAATGAAATTATAATAACAGCTTCATAAATTTATTGCCCATATTCGCAGTATTTTAGCAGCAGTTATATTCGTTTATTATCGTTAAATAAATACCAGCAATCTTCTAGCGGCCGGAATTTCGTGCTATAATCGCATATTGCGAAACAAGTACCAAAAGTACCAAAGTACCAAAAGTCAAAAGTACCAAAAGGTTTATTACACGAGTTCAATCTATAAAACTAGCTAAATGGGGAGTTTTACGGAGAACGATTGTAATTATCGACTTGGTACGTGTTTCTCCCCTAATTTGGGGCATTTTGGTGATTGGTATCGTTGACAACTATCATTTCTATGTAAATGGAAACGTTTAACTGCCAATCTTAAGGGCAAGGAGTACATCTCATCATTTTTACTGGCGAAAATGTGAATTTTTAACTCGCGATTTGCCCTTGAGGCTACCACAACCGCAAATAAATTTTTGAAAAGAGCATTTCTTATAGCCTCTAGCGGTTTTCCTGTTTTCCAAAATCTTGATACAAATTTGAATTACAGACATGTTTTTTGTATAATTTTTCGACTTCTTCTGCTCTTTTTACATTTTCGCTCATAACTTGGCCAGTATTGATTATTTTGCAAAAATTCTTGTACTGTTAGATAGAAAATAAAAAGTTCTTTTCAAATCTTTGAGGAATTTTCCGATTCCGCGGTTATTTTTCCGGAAAATTAAGAAAACTACGCTACAACAGGTTTTCGACTACAATTTTTATTTTACAGCATTGATCAACCTCCTTGACCTTAAGAATTAGTATATTGAAAAATAAGTTTCAGAAGTCCATAATTCCTGCACGAGACCAAGTTTAAAAAACGAGTAGCACGAGTTTTTTAATGGTCGAGTGCAGGAATTGACTTCTGAAACGAATTTTTCATACTATTTTTCCTATTTGCGCCCCTTTGTACCTTTTTTTAATAAAAATTGAACCCTTAAAATTTAGGGAATTTTATAGAAGTTGGTATTAAATAAAACAAATGAAAGTTCTACTTGACGATATTCAACCTTTTATTTGTAAAACGAGTTGATTTTCAATTGTTTAAGTCTCCATATTAATTACAACTTTTAATAAAGTAAAAATGTGTGACGAATTATCGTGTACTCCACCAGAATTACGTGATATTGTTGAAAATGGTATCAATGATTTACTTCCCGGTAAATCAAAAATAAAATATGAACATTGTTATCAAAATTTTCAAGAATGGTGTAAAAATAATTTGAAATAAATAAAAGTTGTTTTTACGTTAATCAAGTGGTCTGCATTTCTGTCAAAGAATGACATTTGAGATAGTCGACAGTGTTACCAACTTCGAAAAAATAAATTATTCCAGATTTTCCACACTCAAAGTAGTTGGGAAATTTCCATTACTTCACTACTTTTAGTGTGGAAATGATTTTATTTCCAACGCAAAATAGGAAAAATAAATTACACCACTATTAAACAACTCAAAAAGTATGCGTTAACAGGTATTAAAGTACTGTTTTTGTTGCTATTAAGACTCAAAATAGAAAAAATTGAATTGATAATAAATGAATTGGTTGCTATTTTCATAATCTTCTATCCATGCTTTGTTTGAAATACTATAACATGGTCAATATCATTGGTAAAATGCTGAAAAGCTCTTCTACTTATTGTTCAACTTCCTGGAAGTTCAATATAAGTCGTTCGTTTACGATTTTTCCACTCTATCTCTACTTTATTGCTTTACACATATTGTAATACAACAATGTTTGGATATTGTTGAAAATTAAAAACATATTTACATACATGTTGTCGTATATATTTCGACACAGATTTATGCGTTGGTTGGACCAATACGGCGCCTGTCATATGGGAAGAAGAACATTACATTCCAGGTATTTATAAACAGGAATGGTATGCGACAAATTTCTGACGATACGAAAAAAATAAAAAAAAATTTTGTTTAAACAAACCAACAACGAAATTCTCCAATTCGGGATTATACAAAATTCGTAAAATAACAACAATAACGAAACAATATAGCAATTAACCTAGCAAGAATGCAACGATGTGGAAATTTGAACAACAAAGATTAAAGCGAGTAGAATTAAATAGCATCGTGAACAAATTGATAAGGGGGCAATTTATCAAACCAACCTAGGTGATGTATAATTAGCCGGTAATCAACCATATGGAAAGCGTTGGGTTTCAGCACGATAATTCCGAGATTTTTGCCTGTTCGAAAAATTGTGAGAAACAATTGTAATTATCAGATTTCTCGTTAGATTTGTACACGACTATTATAAAAATAGACGCTTTTTTCTTACTTTGACGATAGAAACTGTAACGCCAGGAGTGTAAATATACAATTAACTGTTTATTTATTTACATTTTTCAACGCTTCTGTACGATTAAAATAAAACTACAATTTGTTAAAAGATTTAAATTGTCATCTAATACATTTATTATCTGCAACATTCTTATTATAGCACTCTTTATTATTTACATTTTTCAGTTTATTTATTAAATATTTGTTTTTCATCATCTATTCTAAAATTGGACGCGTGTCGTTAGTCGTTTGGGGTTCGATTTATTACAAAAATTTATTGACGCTTCTCAAAATTGTCAAATTTAATTTATAGTCAAGTCCAAAGGAAAGTCTCCTTTTGGAAAACACCCAACAATTTTATGAATGAATGGATCAAAAAATAAGCCACTCCACACTATAAAAGTCAATTTGCTTATTTTATACGTCAACTACAAGCCATTAATTGGCCATTAAAGAAACTAATTAATCGAATTTATCCAAGATTTATTTCAGTTGCACAACTTAGAAATCTTTAAAATTGGATAAAAATCAGAAATCGGCAGGCTAAATGCACGACTGGAGACAAATTGAACACAAATGCCTTGAAGTCTGGACTCAGGGCCCCAAAAATTACAGCAAAATTCGTTAAAATTATGCCAAAGTGGCTTAAAATTCGCTACAAACGGAGAATTTCTTGAAATCTAGGAAAATCTGGAATTTGTTTATCGAGCATAATAATCGAAAATCTCCACAGATAATTTATGAGTAATTCTCAAATTTAGGCGATTTGTCGAAACGATAAGTGCTTTTGTGGTAGAGCTTGTCGATTTTATTGGCCTAGACTCGAGTTAGTTTACCATATTTGAACATTATCATTAATAACACGTTGGTCAATTATGTTAATTTCCAGAATAAATTTAATATTCTTCTCCATTCCAATGTTTATTTATTTGAATATTCATAAATTAAAACAAACAAATAGCCACATTTAGTTAGAACTCGAAAACTTATAAATATGCAATTAATAGCTTTAATTTTAGTATTTCTAATCGGTCAAATAGCTTTACATATGTAGATTTAGATAAAGAATTCAATCAAATTCAAACATTCCGATTTTTATGGCTGATTATAGCATTTCGAAAATTTCGTCTTTCAAACTAATAGAATTTTTCTAATTTTATGACATAACCGAAATTCCAGTAGATTTACATCAAACTTTAAACAAGTTTAGATTAAACTAAACCAATCGACAGAATTTGGACTAGTGATAATTAACCACAAGAATTTTACCCAAATAGCGGATTATCCGCTAGAAACAAGCGGAAATTTACTGGAGAAACTATTTTAATAGAAAATACGAAAAATAAAACTTATAGAACAGGATTTTAGGCGCCCCTCATTTCAATTCTATCGCCGATCGACTGTCGAAACAACCAATAAAATTTGCATATCAAACATTCGATTAACCCCATTAGGAACTTTAACAAATGTAATTTTGAAAACTGTCAAGATAATAAGGGCTAATTATCCAACAGAGCTAAGAAATTTTAAAATTATGTTTACGGAAAACAAAATATAATTAGAAAACGTTGTAAATTAGTCCAATATAACCGGTGCCAATTTTATTCTTAGAATGACATAGATTTTTTCGAAACGATACAGGTGGTATTTACTCATTAAATACTTCAAATTGTAGAAAAATTCGATAAAACTTAACGAATTTCCTGTCTTTAGAGATAATTTTTGATTTAATTATAGGAATATTTCGATTCGTAACGTTTCCGGTTTATTAAAATTTGTGGGATGAAATTGAACAGTGGCCACTGTACGGTAACATCAAACATTCCGAAATTATTTGCTTACGTTCCTATAAAACTACCCACACATTTACCTACAATGGGCCATTTTAGAGTATAACGTCGCAAGATAAGATAAAGCAAAAATCTACATCACTTCCTAGTCGTTACAACCCAATTTATTTTATTATCAAAGGTACAACACGCGTAGAAAAATTGTTAGTCAAGGGGAACGCGTCAGACTATCCCAAAAAAGGCAGATTAGAAAGGTAGCTCTCTATGTAGGTTGTAACGTTTAAACTAATTTTTTTTGGATTGAAAAATAAAATCGATGAATTGTTTTGATAAACAACATCTGCATATTGAATTCAGCCGACGACAGCTGCTGATAATTTTAGCAACAATATTCGAAGATGCAAAATTTTCTTTATAAATAGATTTATTTCGCCAACACGAAGAAAAATTGGGAAATAAAGGTGGTAGATAGGATCTGACGGGTACGTACAAATGCAAACGCCCACGTTTATCGAGGAAACGTTGCGAAAAAATCACCCACCTACGTGGAAACTTTTACATTTTTCCCTCAACTCAACCAACAATAGCTTCGCCAAGTATTCTCTAAATACGGTTCCAATCATGTTTTTAATTGCTCCTCAGACTGTTTCTTCTTGGACAACAACAGCACAACAATCGTTGGAATTCTTTTGATTGTGTCGATTTAAGAAAACTCAAGGCTACCAACCTGAATACAATCAACACAACTCAACTTTACGTTAGTTTGGTCCAATAGCTGTTAAAATTTCGATTGGTAGTGAACAATTTTTCTAACACTCCTTCGTAATTGGGCAATTAATGTGAGTAAACAAAGTTATTGACCCAATGCATCAACTTCCTTTTTTATTCATTCGGAACGTATGTTCGAACATTTAAATCCTAATCAAAATTGCTAAATGCACTTGCATAAATTTCAATAATAAAACGCCGATTTTGACGATATACAGTGGCGGCATTTGCACTAAAAACAAATCTTTCCAATTTCAATTGCCAGATAGAAATAGAGCTTAAACTACCCTCAAAAACGTGCAATTTTGTGAAGTTAATAGCCTTTTTCCTCAACTCATTTAAGCTCGATTACAATTCGATTAAATTCAGCCTATTTACAGAGTTAATTGCGGATTCAAGGCTAATTATTCTAACTATACTTCGTTACGAGACTGTTCGTAAGCTTTATTAGTGGTGATACCAATCCTCGATTATAAAAATTGTAAAGAAATTTTGAGCCTCGACAATTTAAATTAACACACGAAATGGAAAGTTGTTATAAAATAGAAAAAAGTTGTAAAATCACTAACCGAATTAGTCAAATTTTTTCGACTGGTTATTCTTGTTAGCAGGGGCGCCAACTCCACCCACGCCGGTCCTGTTTTTTCCGTCCAACATAAACACGTATCACTGTATCGATCAATCAAAATAAACGAATATTTGTTCGATAAAAATTATCGAAATTGCCCAATTTTTCAAATATTTATTGTATTCTATCGGTAAATATCCGTAGAGGAATGTCCAAATTTATCGGAATTTTCCAAATAACTGTACAACGGAGAAACATCAACATGCTCGTTGAATGACTAGTTTTTCAGGATTTTTCAAATATTTCAACAGACTAGCGACAGGAAAATAAACGACAAACACACCTAAATACTCCAGCAAAGGACTGATCGATTGGACAAAGAATCTCTTTGGTAACAGTTCATGGATAGTACACCACAATTGGAGATTAGGCGCATTAGAAAGGTGTTTACAAAATAATTACCGAAACCTACATTCCGTTTCTATCGACGAGAATTATTGTAAATCGCCTCTAATTGGATGCATTCATTTTTTCTAAATAAATCCCAGATTAACGTTAAACGAGCTATTTTGATAAGAAGTGAAACGAATAAAGTTATCAATTGTAATTAATGAATCAAAAATGCACATTAACAAATAACGATAATTGTAACGGATTATCAAAGGTCATTCAACAATCACCATATTTCCGTGTATCCCTCAGAAATTCTAGTAAAATTTGTATATTTATAGGTTGTCTTTATGCTAAATAAACTCGATTTTCATTGAACAAATCGCTTACAATAATTATAATCTGCAATATCCAAGAATGGCTTAATCGATACCAATTTTGATTATTTTCTGCTCTTATTTCCAATTAAATTGCAATATTATTAGATCACAATTAAGAAGAAAAAACACCGAAAGCAATATCTTCGTAAACAAAACGAAAAAAATTATAGTTTATACAATATTGTAGAGGTTTATTGATGCAGAAACTCGATACTATATAATCAATAAATAATTTAAATCGACTATAAACGTACTTAGACGGTTACAAGTTAATTTTTAAATATGAAATATACCAACCGGTTTCTCTCTTATAACAATCAACAACAACAGCGAACACGTCCATTTAAAATAAGATGGATTATTTACAAAACTGGGTAAATATTGGAGGATTCCTCGATTTTTAGCCGTGCGAAATTCCAATACAGGAAACTTTACAGATTTTGGAGATAATTCAGGAGTTTCGGCAAAAATTTCTTCCAATTAGAAACCCCATGAAGAGACTTAGTGTTCAGTTTTAAGTTCCCAGTCGTATTCTCTAACTTCTTGGCGATTCGTTACCATAACAACGCTGAGGATTAACAGTTTTGCATAACCTGCTTTATTCTTATCTCTTTTTAATTCCATATGTGATGTAGTTTTAAAATTTGAGACAGAAGCTCAGTTTATAGAAACTTTTGATTTCCAACTTTGTCATGGTAACGAATCGCCAAGTTCGAGAATACAACTGAGTCTCGGAACAATTCGGCCTACAACTCTTCTGAAGTTTACAAAACTGGATATTTCGATAGTTTGCCTTGTAAAATTACAATATCGACACCAGATGGGAAACTTGACGGATTTTGCAGATAATCTAGGGGTTTGGGCAGAAAATCTGCCCCGGATTCGTCTAATTTGGAGCCCCACGCGGAGGCTTAGCGTTCAGTTTTAAAGCTCAATTCTCAGTGGCAAGTATGGTTCCTTGTTTTGGAACAATTCGGCTTAAAAATGGATAAATTTGGCCAACTCTTCGATATTTATCCGGGCGAAATATCGGCAACAGATGGGAAAGTTCAAGAATTTCGCAGAAAACTGAGCAATTTGGGCAGAAAATCTGCCTTGGATTCGTCTAAGTTGGATGCCCACGAAACGTTTCTTGCGAATATTTAATTCATTTTTCGCCCTATGGCACACTGATAAGGGTTGATTTTATTTGAAATTCCACTCTATACAGCCTAGAACCTTGTCAAAACTGTAATGTAGCCCTTCAATAAGGACGAACATTGTCCACAATTAGCGTTTAGTGTAGCGAAATATTAACGTTATAGCCCTATTGTTATCCCTAAAGATCGAATATCAATTTAAAACCTGTAATAACAGCGTATTCATTGTATTTACAACCTATTCGTTTGTAATTAGTTCTATTTCATAGCCTACAGAGTATGTTTCTTATGATTTATTAAATTTTTCCATTATAACAAAGATTATCTCGTTAACATTAACGCTTGAATAGACTTTGTATAAGTCTATTAAGTTCAACAATTTCATCGCGATAAAAATACCTCGATCTCTTATTGTTAAAAAAAAAGAATAAATAATCTATCGATCTAAATAAGACTTTTAATTTGTTATAACAAACAACTACCAATAAAACCGTTAAATAGAATCTAACAGAGATTTATAAAATACAACCGTTTCTCCATAGATACAATTTTTTTCTATTCTATATGAGCCAATTATCCCCAATCAATTCTGTATATATTCGAGATTTCAATGCAAAATTACCTATAATGGTACACGTTATTAACGTCAATTTAAACCACCAAGGTGATTGTAATTTAATCTTATAGTTAAATTATTCTACAGTTAAATTAACTAGCTAGTGTATTCAAAGATTATCGAATCAGTGGAATTTATATTGGAATACCTGTATTTAAATGTGGCCAGGTGGTGAATACAATTATTTGAATTTAAACAAAAGCTAATTTGGAATAATCGTGAGATAAACGCTGGTCATGCACAAGATACCGATGAGGCATTTCCAATAGATACATACGCTTGAAAAACGCATTTACAAATGTCCAAATCAGTAAATTATGAACCAATCTGCGACAGCGCGCAACCAAACCATAGCCAACGATATAATAAATCTAGTCATCTAGTTAAAAGTGCTAAAATGACTCGTTGAAAAGTAGAGAGCGGGAAAATTCAAATAAACAACAATAGTAGATTACATAAAAAATGTTAATAAAAGTCAACAAAATAGAATCTTCTAAAACAAAATTGATTTAAAATGAATAAAAACGTGCTCAAAAACAAAATTTGAGGTTATATTGGTCGGTAAATGTCATTTAGTGATACCAACGTAAGAATACAAATTTTACCATATGTTTCTTTATAAAAATAACCAATCCTTGAACTATAAGGTTGGTAGATAATTCATGACTGATATACTACATGACTAGATTTACTTTACCCATTATGTATTTATTTGGAGTGCCCGATATGTATAAAAAATAGAAGAACACAACAATACAATGGCAGCATTCTAGAATTGCATGTCTTTGGTGCAACAAACAAAATTCCAAGAAGTTCTGTCACAATACACGATAGACTAGTCTAATTACTTTACATTATGTCCAATCAACTGGGTAAAATGATGGAATTTTAATCTGTTTCTTCAACAAAAATATGGTGTTTTGTACGGGTAATTTGTTCGTTTTTGTAAAACCGCACAATTACTAACAAGTGGATATTTTAAGCTGTTTTAACGCACACAACAATACCAACAACACAAAGAACGATAGATTACAGCTTGCCAAAAGGCATTCACATAAAGCTATAGAATATAAGATATAGATAGATCGTGTAATAACATCGCATTAATGAGGGAAAGGAATGTTGTATTGTATATGAAGACAACAATTTTGAAATAAATTACAATAATCGTCCATATTTACAAGATTTTTGCCCTATAAACCGCCTAGAAGAGTCCTTTGTAAAACAGACTTTCGCCTATACAGATCAGGCGCTGCAAATTGATACATATATTGCGTAAAATCTAAATCAATTTGTGTATTCTATTGCAGCGCCGTTTCGGTATATCGTAATTTACTATAGAAAATCGGAGATTAATCGTAAATAAATAGGTTGTACTGAATGAAAATGCTCAGATTCAATTGTGAGAAATGTAAATATTGATCGGAATATAATTTGAATGTATTTTCCTTTACATTTTCAACGATTTTTTCTATTTATCTATTACAACATAAAATCTTCAACAAATACACGGTAATAATAAATAATATTAACACGTCCATAGACATGCCCAAGAATATGAATTATTGATAATTTATTTTAATTAATTTGTTTATTTATACATATAAAAATACGATTCGTCATTGGTAAATGTCAATAGCTATATTTGGTAATGGAATTATTTTAAAGTTCGATTTACAATAACAAAAACCCACTGATAATACAGAATTCCTTCTAATTTTATCTAGGTTATATATGGGCGTTGTAATTCATAATAATAAGAAATCGTAGAAAAGGTAGGGCTCGAACCGGACGAAATGCGCCCCTGTTGGCGTTGGTGGTGATAAACCAATAAAATTTTAATAAACTCCATTGAACATTTATAACTACAATTTGATCTCTTCGAATCGATTTCTGGTGATTTAAGATGGTAAAATTACCGAATTTTATTCGAAAATAACCATAACCACAATTGTTTTTTAAATCTCGTAATAATTTAATTGCAACAATTGTATAAACGTGTCGAACAATACGAATTGTAATAAAATTTATATTGTTGTACAATTTATTGTACGACTATAGTGTGGTTAATTAATTTTTCGGTTTTAATAATTTTATAATTACCGCCATTGTGACTTTAATTACAATAAACAATTGACGAATTGGCGCTAAATTATGAAATATAGGGTGGAATTTTACTGATTAAATTCCAGTCAACCAATCAACTTGTAAGATTTTAATTGTAATAAATAAATAAATAAACGGCTTACCTATACTGTCTTTAGAGGCTACCATCAACACACCGGGTCTTCTTGCGTCCCTTAAAATTGCACCGACAGACAGTCAAAACGGAAGAAATTTCAACGAAATTTCAACAACTTCCCCAACATTGTCTATAACCGGCACATAATTTCATCGATTTTAAATCGAGTTTAATTGATAAAATTCAAATTTATCCTTGTTTTCAACAATAAATCGTCCAAAATAAAGCAAAGATAGGTGAAGATACACAAATACACACACGGGAGCGCATTCAAGTGTTTGATGCTTTCAACATTAAATAAACACACAACCAACACCAATTCCCGACGATCTACGAATCTACTGGCGAGTTGTTTTGTTGTTTCTGTCCGTGTGTGTGTCTGTGTTTGTGTGTTTATTGTCGGCTATGACTGTGAAGACGAAACTCCACAAGACCAGTTTCACTGGTCCATTTATACGAGAATACCAGCAGGTGTAGTGGAACAAAGATGGGGAAATTTGATTGAAATCGACTGGAATGAAACAGGTCCTAGCTAAAGAAATCTGTTGAGTTTTCACAAATTTTATCAACAATTTCACCTATAAAATCATTTAATTTCTACTAATTCGAGATTATAAAGTCTACAATTAGAGAATGCATTAAATTGGGACACTCTGTAAAAACAATAACTCCTGTGATTAGGCAACTCTAAATACACTACACACCGATACGTATTGTGTGTTGCATAATTTTAACGATTACAAGTTTTGAATTCTTAAAATTATCAATAAAAATCAAGAAAATTATAAAAATTAGTAAAGAATTGTAATATTTAATAAAACGTTTATTAATTTATCTATCAAATTATAGATTGTAAGCTTCTAAACATAGTTTTGCTTAAAATGTAAAATTTTTAATCACTTATTCTTATCAAGTATAGTGACACTGATCTGAGATTTTAAGCATTATCGTCAAAATAATTAAGAATTTAATTCATATTTACCAAATTATTAAAGTTTATAAAAAATAAATGATTAGAAAACAAGTAATTTGAGCAGAATCGTGAGAAATCCCGGCGCATCCACCATTTTTACACATGTTTAAAAATCAATTGGTGATCATTTCTTAAATTTTCGTAAGATATTTCTAATACAACACGGTTAATTCAAATTTAATTAGCGCAATTAGTGAATGTAAATTGTAAATTGACAGTAAAATACGTTAAAGTAGTGGCTAACAATGTTAATAACAAGCATCGATTGATAACGAAAAAATTAGCTGCTGTTATCTTGACCGGATTATGGCTTAAATAATTCACAAAATTACAATATTCAATCTTTGTACCAAGTATTGGATTATCGTAGATCGAATTAATTAATGTAAGATAGAAATTATCATAAGCATTGATAACAGAATCACACTTCAGTACGATCAGAACTATCGGTATCTAAAATTGAAAACGATTAATTTTAATTATTTCTCATTATAGACTTACAATATGGCCTAATACTATTAAACTATTGCTGATTGATGTGACTATTGTCAAATTTTCATCGTAATGGTGTAGAGTAAAATCTTCAACGATATTATGAGAGAATTTCAAAACAATCACGATGCAATTAGCGATACTCAGTAGGAGTATCCAACCGAAAATCTGATTGAATATTTTGATATTCTTCAATAAATATTTCGTAATAAGATTGAGTTTCACAAATAATAAATTCAATTGCATTTCTCCTGTGCTTTTTGAATTCTTCTCGATTAATTGCGTCAAATAGTCAAAACCAAATTTGAAGTCCCTCAAGATAGAAATTGTGATAATATGAAAGTTTAAATGAAAATTATAAGCCACAATATTGATTAGAAAACAGAAACTGTTGTATTTTAAATTAATGAACCAATTCCTGAACACATAAATATTAACGGACATATTCGTTATTATATAAATGAACCATTTAACCATATTCTTCCAAAATGCTTTGTTATCATCATTATTACTGATATAAATATCGATTGTAGAAAAAGTCTGAAACAACTCCAACCATATCTCTCGGTTAGCGAAATTGTTTTCAATAAATAGCAAATATGAAATTAGAATTACTAGTAATTGTGCTCCATTTTCTAAGATTTTTATAATTATTGAACTGGCAAACGATATATTCCGATAGTACATTGAAACAATTTGTAAAATCACCGAACTAACAAAGAATAGAACCGCACGAATTTTATCGCGTTTCGAATTGATTAAATCATGTCGATTAGTACAATATGATGGTATTAAACCTAAACAACTCCCTAAATTTAATAGGAAATTTTTGAAAGTTAACGGCGTCTTCACTCTAGTAGCTATCATCGTTAACTTCCAAACGATCTAATTATTAATTTAATTGTATGTGCAATTATAGAAATTGTGTTTGTATTTAAATAATCGACGTTGTTGTTAATTTTATTAAAATACTTAATCAATTAGTGTCTATACGTGTCGCTTAGTTACTAATGCAAGGGAAATTAATGAATTCGAATTCCAAGTCAATTAATCGCAAATTTTGCAGTCTCTGTAGAGTAATCTTCGAAGTGTTTCTTTGATTTCGCCTTTAGATCGAATAAATTAAATGATAATGAAGTATTACCAAAAATTTATAGATTAGATTGTAAATATTGCGCTAAAACTCCTCTAATGTGGACAGGAGAATATTAAAAATTATAAGTGTCCTTATTAGAGAGATTCAAAAGAAATTACTGATTATATTGGAACAACGTGGCAACGGTGCGAATTTGTTGTTGTATGATGGTTACCATACTAGACTTAAACCGGAAGTTAACCTCAAATAACTCATTTAACCTCAAATCTTGACGTTTATGACATTGTGATGTCTTTCAATATGAATTTATTTTTAGTTTAATTAAAATTGCGATTTTAGTGAGTGCGTGTTTAATTTTTTTAGTGCTATCATATTACCCAAAATTAGATAAAAATGCGTAGCCGCAGCAATTCCGGTGTCCGTTTGGACTACTACCAACGTCTCGTCCACAAACTCATAATGACCCATCAAAATCCTGTAACTGGCCTATTCCCGGCCAGTGTCCATAATAATCATGCATGGATACGTGATAATGTCTATTGTATATTGGCCGTATGGAGTCTGTCGATGTCGTATAAAAAAATGGCAGATCAAGATGAAGACCGTGCCAAGACCTACGAATTAGAACAGTCTTGTGTTAAATTGATGCGCGGTTTATTAATGGCTATGATGCAACAGAAAGATAAAGTCGAGAAATTCAAACAAACTCAACATCCTTTAGATTCGTTACATGCGAAATATTCGTCGACAACCGGCCAAATTGTCGTCGGCGATAACGAATGGGGGCATCTACAGATCGATTCGATCTCGTTGTATTTATTGATATTGGCACAAATGACGGCGTCCGGTTTACAAATCATCTTCAATTTGGATGAAGTAGCGTTTATACAGAATTTGGTGTTTTATATTGAATGTGCCTATTGTACACCCGATTACGGAATATGGGAACGTGGCGATAAAACAAATCACGGTTTACTTGAACTAAACGCTAGTAGTATCGGTATGGCTAAAGCTGCATTGGAGGCGATGAACGAATTAGATTTGTTCGGTGCTCGAGGTGGACCGTACAGTATAATTCACGTCTTAGCCGATGAAGCCCAGAAATGTCAAGCTGTATTACAATCGATGCTGCCGAGAGAGTCCAGTTCGAAGGAGATTGATAGCGGATTGTTGTCTGTTATCAGTTTTCCAGCATTCGCTGTTGACGATCCGGCTTTATTACAATGTACCCGTGATACGATTATCGATAAATTACAAGGCCGTTACGGTTGTAAACGATTCTTGAGGGATGGTTATAAGACACCGAAAGAAGATCCAAGACGGTTATATTACGAACCTTGGGAATTACGAATGTTTGAAAATATCGAATGCGAATGGCCTTTATTTTTCTGTTATTTAATAATCGATAATTGTTTTCGTGGCAATAAACAAGAAGCTAATGAATATACCCAACAATTAGAAGATGTAATTTCGAAATATTCGTATTTTATCAACTTAATTTTGAATTATTACAGATTATGATACGTACCGATGATGGTTTACGATTAGTACCGGAATTATATGCCGTACCACCGGAATGTGTTAACGCTGAATATAAAGAACCGGGTACCCAGAATCGTATCCCATTAGGCCATTGTCCATTTCTATGGGCGCAATCTTTATATATTGTTGGGAAATTATTACAAGAAAGTTTCCTAGCACCCGGTGAATTAGATCCATTAAATCGTCGATTATGCTCGGAAAAAAAACCAGATGTTGTTGTACAAGTTGTTATATTAGCTGAAGATAATGATATTCGTGATAAATTAGCTGAACATGATATAATTGTACAAACAATTGCCGATGTTGCACCAATTGAAGTACAACCAGCACGTGTTCTATCACATTTATATACGTATTTAGGTAGAAATAAGAAATTGGGTTTAAGTGGACGGAAATCACGTGATGTTGGTATATTAAGTACAAGTAAATTGTATACGTTAGGTGATCGAATCTTTGCTTTCACACCACAAGTGAGTAGAATTTAATTTGTTATCGTTGTACCTTCTAAATTGTAATGAATTAGTTCACCGATATGTCACATAATTATATAGCGTCTGATTATGAATTAATGATAGACATATGCAAGAGTGAGATAAATTTTTTGAAATCGAGTTGGCAAAATATGTTAGGCAGACCGTTGGTTACAATAGCCTGTAGAAGATTACATTTAGGTACTTTCAATTTCTTTTATTTTAAAAATAAATCAAAACATAAACAAACTAACTACCATTTTTGGAGAAGAGTGGAATTGTGTTTGAATTCACACATTTTTTCGTTATTGTTCTTGTTTTGTGATTGTTTACAATTTAGAGATGTTACGGAAGTACCATAACAGAAACGGAAATTTAAAAACTTAAAGCAAAATTGTGTATTTTCCGGGAAAACTAGCAAATTACCGAAAAATTTCTGAGAGATTTGGAAAGTGCTTCCAATTTGTGGAAATTGTAAAGTTGACAAAACTGGCGAAATTATAGGGGAACTCACAAGGAGAGGGACACAACCCTCTCCTTTGGTGTACAGGTAGGGCTTCAAAAAATAGTCGATGCATATTTTTTTTGGCTGCCCATATTCACTTTAAGGGGGTGAAATTGCCTCTTAAAGTTAACCGCCAAAAACACATTTTTAGTTATATCTCGAGAACGAAACAAGATATCGAATTCTTTCAAAAACTGAAATACTATTTTTTTTATCGTCCAATACACAATCCTAAAAATTCTTCATGATATCGACTAATGATCATTAGCATTTGATTAGTCCTGATTCGAAAACACTACTAATAATTCAATTTAGACGTTATAATATATTGGGGGTTGCAACCCTTTAAATAAGGGATGAATCGAAAAAAACAAATACAGGTAACTTCAGTTTTTTCTATAAAGTTTATGATTATAACGAGAAAAACTTGAATTTTCTAAAATTGTGACCAGGAGAACAAAAAAGTACTACCCCACACGTATTTCTCACCCTCTTCAAACTAGAGGGTTATTGTCTGCTAGTTCATAATTTAGTATTGATTGTGTGTAATATTTTAGTTTTTGAATGAATTCGATAACTTGTTTCGTTTTCGAGATATAGCCAAAATCTGTTTTTGGAGGTTAACTTTAAGAGGCAATTTCACCCCTTTAAGGTAAATATGGGCAGCCAAAAAAATATGCATCGACTATTTTTTAAAGCTCTACCTGTATACCAAAGGGACAGTTGTGTTCCTTTCCTTGTCAGTATTTAATTGCTATTTTCCGAAAAAATTCTCTTGAAAACTTGAAATGCTCTTTCTAATGCAAGATTTATTAAAAACTGATATTTCTGTCAATTTCTCGGAAAATTTAGGGGATTTTTGTATTAGTAAAGTTGATTTCCATCCAATTTTCCCTGGAAAATAAAGCAGGTTTTCTGATACCAAAACAATAATTTTAAAGTTCATGGAATTATCTACAAGCTGAAAAAAATCCGGTGCAAAACAATTAAGTTTAGCAGATGGAAATTGCAAAGGGTTTTTCCCAAATTTTCAGAAATCGGCGTTTTTGCGAACTCCAACACTTGCCCATAAGGGTAAGCTTTCAGAAAATATCTCGTGTACAATTCTAGCTTTAAAATTGTACCCGAAAACGATTTGTTTAGTCAATTTTCCGGAAAACTAGCAGGTCTATTGGACAATTTCTTCGATATCTGAAAAACGCTTTCAATTTACTATCTAAGGCAATTTGAATCATTGAAAAACAATAATTATTATCGAAGTTATAGGGGAAAATATTTTTAAAAACATAGAAAAAAATGCTCTAACATTTTCCTCTATAATTTAGAATTTTCTCAAAATTTCCCAAAACAAATACGTCCATGTTGGAGCACAAAAAGTGTCCTTCTCGCTTTTTTAACTCGTCCCCTTTACGATTGGAAAAATTCTGGAAAATTTGGGCTCTCAATTTGCTATAAACTATGAAAAAATCGTTGGAAAGCCGACAATATTTGCTAAATTATAGCGAAAAACACATGTTGTAAGATTATTCTCTCAATCTTAATCGAAGTTTTTTTTTTTAATAAAAGCAATGTTCGGATGCTCCTTAAAATGCTCTTTCTAATGTTGTTTAAATCATTACAACATCTCATCAAACAAGGGAGATATCGATGATTAAATATTAGAAATTTGCAGCCACCGAATCGAAAAAGTTGCACTTTAGACCTTCAAGTTTCAGTAAATCCGTTATATATCCGCATAAAATGAGCGGAAACAGAAGCAGAAACAGAACTTCGTAACATCTCTACTTTACATGTTGCATGTTTACTACTTTAGGGGTTTTTTTTCTCTAATCATAGAATGTCGATATGGAAGAATATTATACAAGCTACGACATCGCTCTATTGGCTGATAAATTAGTGACACATTTTGCATTTTTAACAATGAATTGGCGAAATATGCTTGGTAGACCGACGATTACTCTAGTCGCCGCCAAGAGCTACCTAGGTAATCGTTTTTTTTCCTCACTACTAAAAACTAACTCATCATTATTATTTTCCGATTCGATTCTTAATTAAAATCGATTATTTTAGATCAAGGCAAGATACCTTTAGCGATGTTGACAACGATGAAAAAACTAAAATCCGGCTACATCAACGGTACTAGAGTTACATTGGGTCATTTGAATGATTTTTTGAGTACTAGCTGTATAACGAATTTGAGTTTTTTGGGGTGCCATGAAGACGGATTACCGGATAGTAAATTTTAATTATCAATTCTTTATTGTGTAATTTATTAATTAATTACAGAATTAAATCCGCAAGTTCATCAATATTTAGAAGAACATCTAGTTAAATCATTGTCCAGTAAATCATCATTATTGATGACTTCCAGTGCTAAGAATCGTACAAAACATCTAAAAAGACGTATGTCCGTCCGGGGTGCTATCAAGAAGACACGCTCAATTAACGTTGATTGTAAGTTGTTTTGTTTATTAAACGGGGCCATACTTAAAATTATATTTTTCTATTTCGCATCTAATAAAGCAACAGGAGTGCTTTAATATCGATTAACGCACAGTTTTAGAGTATTTAATAGCTAGTGCAATTTATTTTCTTAAGTTGGTAGTTGGAATTGTCGCTTAAATTCAAATGATAGTAAAGTCACTATATATATAAAGTACCGCAATTCAATGTTCAAATGTGTTAAAGAGAGAAGTACATTTTCTAGACACAATATGGCTGCCTGACAGAAGATGACCTTCATTTAACAGAAAACAAATGATAACCAATGAATGACACTGGTCATCAAAATTTTTAACGCGCCAAATTTAAAAATTTAAATTTTAAGTATTTAATATTGCCTACCCCCACCAATATAACTGGCAGGAGCCTGCCTTGTTTCATTCTGTTTGAAGTTGGCGTCAAATTTCAGATACAAAATGGATGCCAATTGCGGTACTTTATATATATAGCGACTTTAAATGATAGCTGTCAAACTTTAAACAAATAATTTAATAATTTGCTTGTATTTACGGTATTTTATCTAAAGTAATTACAATTTTATTTAAAAATTATGCGGCAATGTTGTTTTTAGTTTTTAACAAAACGATGTAAAAATATGGCGAAAACAAGTGGCATTGGTAACAAAAGAATTGACATAAGATTTGAATTTCTAGTTGTTAAGTCAATAGTACCAATTGCAATAAAATTCCCTAAATTTCAAAAAACAATGCAAAATAGAAAAATAATATAAGAAACACGTTCCGAAAGTTTTCTAAAGGACTTGTTTCTTAATTTACTAAAATAGTATGGCCCTGTTAATCGATAGTATAAGTTTGCTAGCTTAGAAATTAATTCAGGTGATATTTTAATGCTGCCTATATTACTTAACCACGGTATTGTCAATAAATCTGTTAATTTTATAAATATTAATTTTATTTATCTGTTAATAGCTGAAACTTTGGGTATGGAAAGCAATTCAAGTTTAGAACGTCGCGGTTCGACATTATTCCTACCAACTAGTCAAGATACAATCGATCATAGTTTAATCGCACGATCACCATCACCGGAATCGATGAAAACCGATACAGAACATAAACGAACATACCGAATGTTACAATAACTCGACATAAACAAAATTCCGAATCTCAATATTCCGATACAGAAGTCGATGAATTATTCGCAATGTTACGCGAATCGGAATCATTAGACGAACAAGGCGATATTCTACAATATTTAGTCGATTCAAAAGGTTTAGATTTCCATACCGGTGTATTAGAGAACGGTAAACCGATAACCGTACGTGATTTATTAAAAGGCTTATATGAGAAAGCATGCCAACAGAAAATGTGGGGTTTAGTACGACATACGGCCGGTATGTTAGGCAAACGTGTTGAAGATCTAGCCAAATCTGTAACCGATTTATTGGTGAGACAAAAACAGATAACTGTAGGTATGCCACCGAATAATGAGAATACGATTATTGCCCCATTACCCGAGAATGAATTACGTTTATTGATACACGAGGCATATGGTGAAGATGATAGTACAGCGATGTTAACACAAGAATTATTAGTCTATTTAGCTATGTTTATACGAACTGAACCGCAATTGTTTTTAGAAATGCTACGTTTAAGGGTTGGTTTAATTATACAAGTTATGGCAACGGAATTGTCGAGGACTTTAATCTGTGATGGTGATGAGGCTTCGGAACATTTACTCAATTTAAGTCCGTTTGAAATGAAGAATTTACTGCACCATATCATCAGCGGGAAGGAATTTGCAATCAGTAGTGGTGAGTCTTCAATTATAAAAACACAAAATTAGTTAAAACTATTTTAATTATAGTAGGTCGAGGTAATTTCTCTATCATTAGCAGCAAATCTAGCCGGATCAGCAAGGTAAATCGATTAACTACAATATTAAATAGTAATTGTGTAATTTTTAGAAAAGCCACATCAGTTTAGGCCAAGAATCCGATGATAGTTTATTAGATTCAGACCGCCAAGGACAATGGTTGAGACGTCGTCGTTTAGATGGTGCTTTAAATCGAGTTCCACGCGATTTCTACCCGAGAGTTTGGAGCGTTTTGGAGAGGGTAAATTATAATTATCTACCCTAATTTTAATTTAATATTCGATAAATATAGTGTCAAGGTATTGATATCGCCGGTAAAGTACTACCACAAAGTCTAACCCAAGAAATGACACCCGGTGAATTGAAATTTGCCCTAGCTGTTGAGACTGTTTTAAATACAATACCACAACCGGAATATCGTCAATTGATCGTTGAAGCTCTAATGGTTTTAACTTTAGTATCGGAATATAATGTTGTACCGTCTTTAGGTGGGGTTATACAAGTTGAGCAACTCGTACATATGGCCAACGAGATATTTTTAGATGATCAAGTGAGTTATAATTAACTCAGTCGTATTCTCTAACTTACTATGACAATTGTCATGGTAAAGTTAGAAAGTTAGGGAGTACCACTGATTATTTTATTGATTTTGATTGGTTTTTTAGATGAAATGCGAAGGTGACGCTACTTTATGTTGTGCCAAACCGAAGGAATTGCGCGAAACTTCAAAACTTGGTGGTTTATTATGCGGTGGGGCTGCTTATATTTGCCAACATTTCTACGATAGCGCCCCCAGTGGTTGTTACGGTACAATGACTTATATGACTAGAGCTATAGCTGTCACTTTGGACTGTTTACCGAAATCTGGTGAATTAGATTGTACAATAAGTTAAATTATTCTTTCTATTTAGTCGATAATTAGCTAAATGAACACTATAATTTGAACAAATAGATATTTTATGTTTCGTGTTTCTTTGAGAAGATATTTACTCTTTCTAACCACGTGGTTGTACCTTTACCGTCCTGTTGTAATTCAGCCGCCTCTTTTATACCAGCTTCGCGTAATTTTTCGATTAATTGCGAACGATAGATTTGTTTTAATGGTACCGGTTCGTTCTGTTTCTCCATTGATACTTCGAGTTTTTTACAAGCGGCAGAAAACGAGTAACCGTACCATTCGATTTCTTCCGGTGTATACTGAAAATTACACGAATTATCGACGATTATAACGAATTAATTCCGAATTACCGCTTCTAAATATTTTTGGTATCTATTGAGGATTTTCTGTTGTAATTCGGGTTTATCGGCGTAAATTGGACAGCTTTTTTTCCAGTTCTTGTAGAAGTTTTCGTTTTAAACCCAGCGCTAATAACGATTTTAAATCACAGGCTGGCGTCTTCAATAAATAGTGATCGAAACCGTAATTGGCATTAATTAAACTGATTGTACGTTCGGTTACAATCACCGACATATATTTGTTTAAAATTTCACTGTAAACGACGGAACGTTTCAAAACTGGCATCCAAAAATGGGGTACACGTCGTCTAGTTTCATATCTCTTTTTAAAGCCTTGCACAACACCCTCACCGCCCCATATATGTTTGTTGTGTTCCGGTGGATAACGCACCGGAATCGGTATATTTTGTATCGGCCGGCTGGAAATGAACGAATCAAAAATTGTTCTCGATTTTTCGATATTCAACCTACACTTCGCCGGTAATTTCGTCACGGCTCCATCTACCCTCCTCGGGGATATAATGCACGGCTGTGGGTTCGGTCAATTTCCATTCGTTGTAAAATTTCTTGTAGGCTTCTGGCAGTAGGGCTCCGGTGCCTTTATCGAATATCGACGGTTTTACGAATTTCCCCAATGTTTTAATAGACTGAAATTTCGTTTATTACGAATAGTGTGGAAATTTTTATTAAAAATTACCTTTGATGCCATTTATAAAGAGACTAGAAATTTTTGAAAATTGTAACTCGACGGACATAACCTAGAAATTAAACAATGCTCGTGTCGATAATACAGAGTACTGTAATTTGATACCGATCGAGCATTTATTCAATAAAATACTTAAAAATAACTAATTATAGAAAAACGCAAAAATTCTTCAAATTAGTCTTTTTTATTTAGGTGTACTTCATTAGTAATATTATTATCAATATAAACAATCGTAGTAGAAATAACAATTGCGCCTAATATACCGCAACCAATAATACATCTAAGCCTACTTTTTGTTGTAAAGCTGAATTCACATATACACTCCAAAATTTTGTTGTAATCGAAATAAAATCAAGAAAAATTTTAGTTTATTTTGAAAACAATCATTTTTAGCGATTGGAGGTGAAGTTACTTGCACTCAAATTGAGATAATTAAAAAAAAATCGATTAATTTAAAGTCGAGGAAGTTGTGGTGGGTTTGGCAACAGCGCTCGATCAGCTGTTCAATGTAAACATTGAAGTGTGCGTAATCGTGGCTAACTTCATTGTTTTGATTTGTGACAGTTGTGCGCCACGTGGATTTCCAGAACAACCGGAAGTAATTCAACCCCTTTAAAATCGAGAAAAACAAGGGTAAGTTTGATATTTGATTTATTGATTTGTTTTCTTTTTTAAACATAGGTTCTTGTCAACTATAATATATATAAAAAAATTCTAGATTGAATCCGTAATCTAAATAAGTTTATTTACAATAATAAGCGTTTTATTGTTTGTTTTTTCCAATTTTTTTTTAAATCATTATCTCATATATTTCTATGTACAAATATTTATATAAATTGTAGTCCGTATAGTTGTCTCTTCGGTGATTTTTTCAGTTTGTATTGTTTCATCCTAAACATTATGAGGTATATGTTTGTTTGTTGTCCATTGACCATATCGGAAATAGAATCAAGGTCCTAGCCTTGAGGTCTGGAAATTATCAGTTACAAATACCCACAAATACAATTTATATATAAATATTAATAATAATAATGAAAGAATATTACAGTAATTTCGTTGATTTCCGGTATAATCAATGGATTATAAACAGTAAAATTACAAAACAAAAACAAAAAATATTGGCAGTGTTTGATTATTTATCAGTGGCTGTATTAATTTTTAATAGTTTCCTTTTTTTATCATCCTATTGCATTAACAATAATTATGTACAAAAATCAGGTAATTAGAGGTTTCTTCTTTCATCTATATCTATATATATAACATGTATATAAATATGTACAGTCAAGGATGACAACCAAGAACTACATCTACTTAATTAGGTACAGTAATTGCTTCGATTTAATATTTGAAAAAAATGTAAACTTCTGCTTTCTTTTTAGAAAAAAAAATCACACTAGACTAATAGTAAGCATATTTTGGATCACAAGTTTCTCTTTTAATTACAAATTAAAAATGAAATACTTTTTACACATGTATAGTTTTTTTGTATATATAATTGCATTTGGAAGACAAGAATTAATTCTACTAAAGTTAATCAATTAATTAAACAATTAATTAAAAGTCAGCGTCTCCCGAACGAACACGTGAGACAAGTGCAGTCTTCAAAAGAAAATTATAAAATAACAACTAGATTTTGCTTACTATTAAATTATAATAATAATAATAACAATAATATTAATAATAATAATAATAAAGTCAGGAACAATATTTTAACACAATAATGCGTAAATTTAGGGTACCGATATCGTTTTCTTCCTAATAATACCTAGACGATAATTAAGGCCCCAAGTGCTTGTTTTTCGATTCTCCATAATAAAAGAGAAATATTTAAAAACATTCCCACAATAAAGCAGACTAAAAAAATTGAAGCACACTAATTATATAATATTAATTAATAATAATGATTATTTAGACAAAAACGATATTATTAAATATTAAAGCGTAATAAATTCCCTTAATCCTCAAGCGCAAATCACTTGTTAATAGATTCTTCTTCTCATAATAAAATAATAGCAGGAAAACTCGAGGAACACGTTTTCTTTTTTTTGTAGATTTTTAGAATTATTTTCGTATAATTAAAAAATGAGAAAATCACTATTGAGAGAATAGATAAATTTGTCGAGACACACAGATTCTTCTCGTTTACACTTTTCTTGTTTAAAATTTGAAATTCACTGGAAAACTCGATAATCAGTCTAAAAGTGGACATTATGTACATCGGTTGGTGTGACTGCTGTTTCTTTATAGCCGCACATTTTATCGGGTGGTGGTGAGGATTCTTCTCGCCTTTCCATATTTCTTATTTCACTATTATCGTTATATGTGTCTAAATTACTGGATGTGTCTTCTATTAATTTCTCAATTTTCACCATACACTCCTTTATATATTCCTGTGAATTAACAATTAATTAGAATTGATTTTTATGTGTGAAATGATGAAACGAAGGAATTCGTTTAAATATAACGGAAGGGTAGTTTTTTCTGTGGTTTAATTTTTAAAATCCAGACGTTTAACATGTGTTTGACACCTGTTTTTTCGAGTTTTTATCCAACGATACTACCATTCATTCCAGTCGGGGTTTTATTTTGATTTTTTTTGTTCGTCATCTTTTCATCAATTTAAAATGTTGGAAAAAATTTAAGGGAAATTTCAAAATACTTACAACATCAACGTTAGTTTGTTCATTTAGCCTCTCTAACACATCATTCATTGTTTCTGATGATTTATTCGTCCAACCTAAACCACATAATGCGGAAGCTACACTGGCACAGGCTATAACACTAGGCAGTACATGGGCGAAATCGTATTCTGGAATAGAATTTAAAATAATTAATTAATGGAATAAAATTAAAACGATGCAAGTTCTCGTCGGCTCGTTTTCTTTCCTCGAAATTACTTTGAAAATTATCGTTTACTGTATAACAACCGGTCGGTTGGTTGGTCATCATCAACACAATACGTCTTTAATACAAAAAGCCCAAAAGCAAAACGAATCATGCCGAAAACGTGATGAAAGTGCTCAGATACCGCCGTCGTGGCTGTTGTCGTCACAACGCGTGTGGTTATTGCTTTTTATCAACGTGCAAAAAACGAAACGAAAACAACAATTTGACCATGAGAGGCCGACAACTATCATTCAAAAAAAAACACATACATATATTGACATTTTTATCTGGGACTTTGTTTTTGGTGAAAAAATAAAAAATTATGTATTTTATACAATAATAATGATTATTCTACACGGATTATTGTCGAGTTTAAGAGGAGCAACAGCAATCCGACCTTGGCCGGTGCAACACAGCAAGTCTTCCTAAATTTGGATCGTGAGAAATACCACAGCGCCGGGATGCATTCCATTGCATCGGCAACTGGCCACCAACAACCACCGGTTGGCTGATGCTGTTGTCCAGTTTTTACATTGTTATTTAAAATAATAACAATAATAATAATAACAAAGTGGAAAAAGACAAGTTTGCTAATGTTGTTTTTATTTTATTATTATTCAATTTTTCTAACTAATAATCAACACAAGGTGAATCGTTTTTTCTGTTGAAAAATTACCCAGATCTACTTGACAGGATATAGTTGTTTGTTAATGATGATGAGAATCATGAAGGAGAGAATTCCTTGAATGGAAGTTGCACCAAGATATATGAATTAAACATTTAATAAAGTAAGAAATGGATGATAGAGGAAGAAATGGTGGTTGTCTCATTTTATCAACAATATCATCATCATCATCATCATTATCGCGAATTGGAATGCACCAAACGAGACACGGGCTAGTCTCTTTTTAATATTGCTGATGTCAGAGGTCGTCGAACTGGATTTTCGTAGGGGGTCTTTTTAATATTTCAAGCGATTTAACCCAAAAAAATCAATATGTAGATAAGTTTTGAATTTCGATAGCTTCCGTAATTTTATAAATCGAGCGACAAAAAAACGGTTATTTCCTCCCAACATTGACACAAATAGGTTATTGTTAAAATCCTATCAGCTGTGTGTGTTTATATATATTGTCGTGGGTTTGTTGGCTATATTCCCAACTGTCAAGATCCTCGTTATAAATACTTCCTTTGCGTAGCCAATTTTCCGCATTTGTTTGATTTAGAAATGACGACGACAACAGAGCAACAACATCGTTGATGATGATCGTGGTGATGACGACGATGGCGGCGTCTTTATCCTCACGCACACATACACACACAATCTCTCCTTGTTCTTCCTTTTAGAATAATGTACATGTGAGTGTGTGTGCAAACGATCCCACACATTGGAATTCGCGATTTGGCCGGCCGTGACTCCCAACAACAGTGCAACACAGCCCAGCCACTGGACCACCACCCGAGTCCGACTCTGGGAAACAAGGCGCGAAAGGTAACCCGGAGGCGAATTGTGGGTGTTTCGCGGACCCCACAAAGACACACGTTAACTAAGTTAAAATTTTATAGGTTTCTCTACTGTACTATTACCGACAACAAAACCTATAAAGTGTTTAATCATATTACACGAACGATAACGAGAATAAATGCGGGTGGTCTGTGTATCAACAAAATAGGGCGATTTTTTTTTTATAAAGAAACCCCAGATTTTCAATTGGTATATTTTTATTTCGTCTAGCAGGAGCGAAAATTAGAATTTTATCGCAAAAAGTCAGTCTAGATTTAGCAACAATACAAAAAATTATATGAGGAGTTCTGTCGGCTTCGGGGGCCTCGATTAGGTTTCGCAATATTAGAGAGACATGGACCTTGACGGCTGGTATTATTACTATTATAACGTTGAACTCTATCTATCTTTATTTAGACGAGGAATATTAGTAAGCGCCAAATAATTTTTTCCTCATTTCATTGTTCTTAGTCGGCGATTATAAAAATTTGAAGGTTAAAGGTAGAAACAGAGATAGATGAGTAAAAGAAAAAAATTATAGTAAGATTCGATGTACTCACCTTTTGCGCACAGTGTGATTAAAATCTTCGCATGACTTTTAACTGTTTCATATTTAATGCCAGTCTGTGTTGTTGTTGGTAATCCTTTAAGTAGATGTGGTAGAAAATCATTGGGTACAACAGCGGCTATATCCCATTTCAATCGACTCAAAACTAGTAATTCCCATCCCTATAATAAGAATAGAAATATTGAAAAATTTCATTCTTTGAACTTTAATTTTTTTTTTTTTTTTGATTTATTATTGATGTGAACTGTTGGTGAAGTGGAGAGTAGTTGAAGAGTCGCAGAGTCTGATGATGATGAAGGTCGCGGCCACTGGCTCGTCCGGAATGTAATACACATTAAAGACCTGTCTGACATCATATGTTGGAAAGTGAACTTATTAAAATCAAGTTGATTTTTAATTAATAGACGAATTCATTGTTGCAATAATTAAATAAAAATTACGAAAAAATGGATTATTTTATAAAATGTTTGTTGTGTTAAATAGGGGCTGACGTAGAAGGCCCGACCGGCGCCATTCGACAATACCTATTTATATGCGTCTATTGTTATAGCTAAGTTAATGTCACGGGATGAGAAACGTTTTGCGGTGAAATAAGACTAGAAAGAGTCTTCTCTAGATGGTCAAGGTAGGGAAGAATAGATGCATTCCGACAATGATTCTTACAATACAACACGGCAACAACTACAACAAAGTTAGAAACATCCCAATTTGAAACTAATTCCAAGAACTAGGGTTGAATAGGATGGATGACTGTGGAAAAACTGTAAAGTCTACCTGTTATCCACCACCCCAACAGGTAGATTTGACAGGTACTAAAAATTCCTTTACTGAACATATGAGTTCATATATAAAAAATCCTCCTCTTTCATGTTACGTTTTCTTCAAATGAAAAATAGAAAGTTTCATTGATCGTGTGTGCATTTTTTCGATTGATAACCCTCGCCAATTTCACTCGAAACTAGAGATAATAAAATTAGGACTTTAAAGGAAAAACAATTAACGCATAAATGATAATAATCAGTCAGCTGATGAACGAATGGAATCGCCTAGGATTATGTAAAATTGACCTTGTTTTAACATAATTTTATCCCATTTTATGATAAAAATTAAGTTATAGTTTGTTTGTTGTGTGTATGTTCGAGATTTTATTACAAAACAGAAAAATCAACTAGAATTTTATTGCTGACTGTGCATTGTTTCCTGTCCGATAATATTCGATTATACAACCAACAAGAGTTTTATTTTAGGGCGACAGAAAACCGCAAAAATTCCCAACTATCTTTAGTATAACAATTTGTATATGCAATAAAATATTTTAACGTTATTTGTTTTCATTAATGTTCCTTTTAATAAAATATAATACGAAAAAAATTCTTTAATTACTACAGTGCAAAAGGTCAATGGACGATTAAGCAAATTATCGCCAGAATTTCCTTAAAGATAATAGAAAAATTAAATAAAATGAAGAAATCAGCTGACAACAGGTGACACTGAAGTATTTAAAACTCAGCTGTGGTCGTATGTACGTATGTAATGGTATTTTGTAATCAAAACATGACGAGATTTCCTTTTAAATTTTAAAACCTTATCAGATTTTTAATTTTTTACTGTTTAAAAAAATCGTATTTCTAACCGAAAAAAATTTGACCTCATATTTTTTCCACGATTATCACACGATAGTATTCAATTTTTATTGTAGGCTCTCGTTCCCCGACTAGATGACGACAGGATCGACCTAGTTTTTATCAGTTGCCGAAAATTTTTAGATATAAGCGTTTTTTTTTAAATCAATTATACGAATGCGTAATTTTCTCTTCCGATTATCTTATCGTTTTTGATTGTTCTTTAGATTTATAACGGGAATATTTTAAACTATTTTAGATATGGAAAATTGTAGATATAACTATAATGGTGGGTATAATACAGTATATCGATCTCACGGTGATAAGTCTATAGAAATAAACTTCCTGTTTGATAAAATCGAGGACAACGGTTTTTCTTATTATCAAATCTAGACATTTTTATAATTTTGTCGTTATAATTGAATAAAACTTACCCATAACATTTCTTTCGTTATACTGTGATCGGTATAATAGACCAACATTTCAGCTGTTAAGGGTCTTGGTTCACGATATTTCGACGCTAACAACATACAAGCAGCCCCTAATAATTGTAATTGATTCTTCCTTATTGAACACACTAATAGGAAACGGTTGAAATAATTCATGGCTAATAGAAAGACTTCATCTTGGCATTTTTGTTCATCGCACACCTGTTAAAAATCAACACAACAAAATTACGGTATTTAAAATTGCTTTTTTTATTCAGGGTATTTAAAATTTAAAAGTCAATTTCCGTATGTACCATTAGCTCTTCCGGTTGATGGGTATGTGTGTGTGTATTGTAATGGTGTAAAAGTACTTGGTTGCACCCAAGGCCATGGCAAAAGGCCATCGTACTATTGCCCGAAAAAAATTGACTGTTGCCAACTGACAAAATTAATTCCAGACACATATCAGTGTGGAATTGATTGTGCAAAAAAAAACTCATCATCTAATGATGTAGTTTTAACGTTCATAGGCAAAAAAACTAGAATTTTTGAGTGTCTAGTCGTCTTCCACCCAGCTGATTCGGTTCTTGACCTTTTTTCCTACACACATACACGCACACAATCTCAAACCGGGTGGTAATATACGTTTAAATTATGTGAAACTTGATAAATATTGGGAATATTTTCCAACGTTAATGAGTATTTTAAAATTTAAATGGCTGAGAACAGCTGATAAACGGCTGTTAGGTTCGTGTTTTTTTTTAGACGTGTCCGAGACACAATAGTAATGACGTGAAAATTATTTACCTCCATCATCCATTCACTGACTATACCCCTCATAATTGGGGTAATTTCAGTTTGAACAGCACAGTTAATTTCTGTACACATTGGTGTATATCTCTCTTCGATTTTTAACATATTTTTCAACACACGATCATCTTTCAATAATTTCACATCAACTTGCGCTACAATCTCGGTATTCGTTTCACAGCAATGTAAATCCATCATTATCGCGAATTTTCTCGTTGTTTATTTCAATTAAAATAAAATAAAAATCACAGCCTCAAAAATTAAAGGGAAAAGGTATTAATACAAAAAAATATTACGAATAACGAACACACACGATTTTAACACAAAAAATTAATTAAAACTACATCAAAATTTTGTAAAGTCTCTTATTTTCAAAACAAAAAAAATTTGTATAAAGTTTGTAAATTTTTGGTTTTTGTAATATTAAAAATTAAAAGTTACTCAGCAATTCGATTTGATTTAAGTGTGTGTTGTGTCCACAGTCCGTTCGAAACCACCAATGAGTTATTCCAGTCAGAATAAGTTGAATTTTAGCTAACGTAGCTCTCCCCACCACCGGCACAATACAGAAAACCAAGTTGAGCAAGTTTATCGGGTTCGATTTTAAGAAAAAGACAGAAACGGTTGATTTTTGAAATTTTTTCGTAAATGAAACTTGGGAAAATTAACGGCAAATCCATCGGAATCGACAACGAATAAATCGATCAATATTCGTTATCGAAATAGAGCAAACTATTGAAAGGGTCGGGGAAATTTCCGCTTTTCGACCAACAAAATACTCGAATTTCCACAAATATAACGAGAATTTGAAAAATTTATGGTTTAAGTAAATAATTTGTGGAAATTCGCTAAAAATGGTAGTTGAACAAATGGGCGTTGTAGATTTTTTGAAAATTCGTGTAAAAATTTCCGCTTTACCACGCATTGAAATCACCACGTTTTCATCAATTTCCGCCAATTTCCATAATGAAAATTCCACTTTTTATCGTTCAATAACGTTGGAAATTTATAAAATTTAATAAAAAACCTTGAATATATTTTTAAAACTTCACAAGTAATACGTTTGAAAATATTTTCGAGAAGGTTATTGTAAAATATATGTTTAAAATCGTATTATTATCAACATTTTCATTATTATTAGAATAGAATAAATTTCTTTTTAATTTCGGAAATAATTAGTATTGTCGACTATTTCCAAAATCTGAACTATTTAGGTCAATAGGGTTGTATTGGATATTATTGAAAATTGTCCATTTAAAATTTAAAGGGCCCCGACTTCGACCTATCACCGTTCAGTTTCTATACAATAGCAAACACGAACCGTTGATAGAGACGGGGGAGGGGACGCTCTTTTAACTATTATTGTTTATAGTATGGTTATTACGGTGATTAATACACAGGGTAGTTTTAACTTTCCAAATTTCTTAATTAGACAAAATTATTTTTAATTATCTTTAAACTGAATAGATAAATGTTTGATTATTTTAACTTGGGGGAAAGTTGTGGTATGTGGTGGTTGTATGTTGTCATAATGATGATGATGATGATGATGGTGGTGGTGGTGGTAGTGGTGGTAGTAACTAATCATATCGTTAAAATCGGGGAGGTCTTATTTACAAAGGATAGAAAAAAGGCACCATACGCCGGATGTTGACATCATCATATGTTTCACTTAAACATTTTTATTAAGACAACAGTCGAATTTGTTTCTCTTTGGCAGTTAATTTTAATGAATATTTATATAATATTTATTTTCATTACTCTATTATTATTGTTATTATTTTTATTCTTATTATTAAATAAAGGTGTCAATTATAGAGGTGTAATGCGTATTTTTTTAATTGATAATTCTATTTGCCAAATATTTGTACGTAGATATATATGTAATATGATAAATATCAATTTTTTTGAACTTTAAATATCCCTTCGTTACTTTTTTGTGTTTGTTATGATAAGGCATTTAAAATTTAAATACCATTACGTAAAAATCGATCAAATATTGTACAATATGTGTGGATTTATTTGTGTGTGTGACAAGAGAGGGCTTTAGAAATTGATAAGATGTATTTATTATTAACTTGAAAATACTTTAGGGTCATGATGTTATCTGTATTTGAGGTGCCAGTAGTCTAAAAAAATCATCGAAATTATTAGATTCATCTAATAAGAAATTGTATTTAAATTAATCGATTTGATAGAGAAGAAAAAACAATTTTTATTATTATTGGTATTATTATTAGCTTCCCGGTCTTTTGTCCAAGGTTGGTAATTATTGGAAAAATTAACCGTAATTTTTATAACGACTTTTAACATGCGAAAAGAAATTTTAACATTCCTTTAATTGTCTGTATGTGTTTATATATGTATACATACAGATATTGTGTATTTGTGCTTGTGTGTAGTATGTAAAATACATTGACCCTATTCGAAGAAAGCTCGCGCATAAAATCAAGAACTAAAAGAGCTAATCATGAATGCGCCAAACGGACTTGTTCTAACTATTGGCTACTAACCGTTCCTTAAACATTTATAGATTTACCACATCATCAAACCGAACTAAACATCCAACCAACCACTGTCTCTTTTTCCTTTTCATTGTCATACATCGCAAGTTTTGTTCATGTATATAACATATATTTATTACATACAAATATATACGCATACATACAGACAATCTTCTCATGGTTGAATGACCATTACAGAGAAGCAGAAGACGATGAAGAGATTCCTTCTTGTAGAAGTTTTATACCCGTTGCCGGTGTCGTCTATTTAAAAAATTTTTGAAAAAATTTCAAGTTTGACTGGCGAAATTCCAGTCGTTTTTTTCCATAAACCTTGTCCAGTCTTTATTTCTCTTACACATATAACGGACGAAAATTCGAAAAATCTTCCTAGAAAATCAATTGTGCAATAATCATCCTTGTCGACAAATATCGAACCGGAGATAACATTTATGCCAATATTTGATTCTATTGACTCAAAAATACACACGACCAACACAAAAAAAAAATAATTGTAGATATATCAATATTGTGCATATTTGTCTCAATATTCATAGTTTTATGGATATTGGACAGAAATCGTCGAGAAAACAAATAAATTTCCTTATTTCATTTTCAAAGACGATTTACATAAGAGACCGGTTTCGGCCTAATAACTACACACACATATTTGACGATCGAAACTATTTTAATTGATCCCCTCGTTTCTTCTCAACGTTTCAATCGATTAATACCTGCTTGTATTGAAGGGTACGATAATGATTTAGAATCAGGGCGGATACTGGCAGGGTGAGTTTGGCGCCCTTGAGAAACAGAATAAATTAGAAATTAAGATAGCGGCTTATAGGTTCTTATAAAAAAGAATAGAGTAGGGAAAAAAACCTGGAACAAAACCGCCCCATCATTCATTTAATTAACGTTATAATACTATTGTAGAATGTTGGGGATTTAAACAAAAATTATAAGAATGCTAACGATGTCGATTTAAAAATGGCGGATATAAACATTGAAACGTAAAGAGAGGAAAGTCCAGGAAACATGTTGTTACGTTGTAATTTGATATTTGCGTTATTATCAATGATTTGCAAATAGTTGTCAGCAAATTCTTTTATTATTGTGGTTGTGTTGTGCTCATTTCAAGCGTCTAAAATTGTCGTTTAAATGGATATTATTTCCAAAATATTGGCTTAATGACATTCTAAGAATATTCAACAGTTTTGACGAAAACATAATTCTTAATAAACAAGCTATTTTTAGTTGGAGAATTTATTAAAGGCCTGTATATTAATTGTATTACATTTTATGATAAATTCTGGCGCCATTTTCCAACTTTTCTATTTGATTAAATGTTATCTGTTTATACCCCATAATAGTTAAATAAACTTATAGTTGTTTAGACAAAAAAACACGTTAATAGAGAAATAATTTAGCAAACTACGATATGGGCACCCCTGTTATTGCCATCATCTACCACCATAAAACTGTCTAAATAACACACAATCAACACTAATTAGTTGGAAGCTGAACAAATAATCTCACCCTCTATCCTAATCGAATATTCGATTTGAATAAATTGGAATTATTTGCAGATTTTCCACCCACACATGACCCGTATTCTGTGTGATTCCGGTTTGTTTTTTTTTTTACCCCAACTCTGTCGTCTTTTATTGTTATTGTTTTGTCTTTATTGTTTATAATTGGTGGCGGCGGCACTCATTTTGACGATTATGTAGTCTGATACCGTACTGAAATCTCAAGTTACTTCGTAAAATTTCGTTTTATCTGATAGACTGAAAAGAGGAGGCTTATTTTTCGTCGTTGTTGTGTTGTATATTTTTTTTTCCCATAGAAACAACAAACAAAAAAGAAAATTTCCGGTTATTTTTCAATTTGTATTGCAAATTTCTGCATGTAGGTGTTTCTCGACAAGAATGATTTTACCGGTCAAATTCCATTGATTCTCTCAAATGCATATAACGATTACATAATCGTCGATTGTAGGTGTACGATTCAAGGATCCAATTAATTTCGTTGTAGAAAATTTTCGGTATAATCGTGGAAAATTTACACAGTCAATGTTCGAATCGTTTATATTCATTCCTATCTAGCCTTGAACTGAATACCTGTTTTTAATGCCCCCTTTCTATGGCGGACAAGTGTCTCAGAAAAAAAAACAGCCATTTCAAAACTTATTTATTTAAACGGTGAATAACCAATATTACGTCAGATTGCTGCTAAAATTCTATATTATTTATATTTATATTGGTAAGTGTGAGAAGAAGATGAGATATTTTGTGGAAAAAAACGTCGACTCTTTATTATTATTATTACTTAAGTTTATCCAACATAGACATCTGTGTATATTATTCAATGTGAATTAGCAAATATACGAAATTTTTGTAACATGTCTAGAATATAACGCTTTGTTTATTTTATTTGTAAAAAAAAATTTCACTATTTCAACCTTCAAAGTTCAGTAATCTTAAAATAGAGGACAATATCTGTAGTCTAATAATGTTTCAACACCCAAAAAATGAAATCAAACAAGAAAAAAACTAACATTTTTCTTCGCAAAACAATACATAGAAATGATAAAATTGTTGCTTTTTATTGTGTTTCAAAAAGAATTATGTATTTAAAACCTAACTGTAACTAGATAGATGCTGGGAATTTACTGATAACAACAGCCCACAAATGCAATAATTTGCAGACTAGAAATTCAAACATTATTACATTATTTATAACAAGCTCGAAAATCTCCACGAATGGCGAAAAATATTGGAAAGTTTCCCAAAATTGACACCCTTTTGTGTCAAGAGATAACATCTTTACAGTTCCTCCAACTGAGAAGTCTCTTTCAACCACGATGACCGCCGGAAATTGTCCGAAAACACCCCTTTGTTGAAATTGACCAGAAGTGAGTTCTGCGAACTTGTAAAATAAGCACAGTTCGTCGAAAATTGGGCTGTATATCGGTTGTAATTTTGGAAAATTTCCACAATTATTGCCAGAATAAAAGGAATAATTCTATATAAAACGGAATAGTCGGTTTAGTTTTCGTGAGATGAAAGCGAATCCTTTGTTGGTATAAAGAATGAGAACCTCCAGCAGACACGATGGTGGTGATAACATCGCAAGAATGTTACCGGGCCACAGTATGGGCCCCACAGATTATAAAGAGAGAAACAAGTGCTTTCCAAGCCGAATCTATTTTGCATTTCGTGGAAATATCTAATGGACTGTTTGTTTGGGGGGTGGATTTGAAATTGAGAATCAACATTTGGGGTATTTCTCCCATAAAAAACCACCGTTATTTGAGGGTTCTTTGAAACAAATTAAAGATCCCGCTGTGGAAAGGTCGATTTTTAAAAACCTGTCTTGTCGTCGTCCATTCAACTATATCAAGACTTCTTATATAAGAGATATTTGCCGACCCATTAGTGTCTTTTGATTGATGTTGCGTACTCTATAAGGAATTAAATAAATTGCTTATTTTTACAATTATTATTTACCCTTATCAGATTTATGGTTTTCATAGGAAATTTCTTTCATTTGTGACAAAAAAAAAACGTTTTAATCGATGAACAGATCGAATATCGGTTGGAGGATTATCGTTAAGAATCACATACGAATTAATTTGAATTTTTATTTAGGAAAAAACAACTGTCATTTATGTTCTAAATGCATAAATAACTTGTTGATTTTCTCGTATTTTGAAATAAAAATAAAACGTTTTTCTTTAACGATTCTCCTTTTATACGAATACCCGCATCAATTTATAGAGTTAGTTTTTTGCAATTGAAAGTAAAAGTATGCTCAATGGGAATTTCGGTATTATATTGCATGCAAATGGATAGAAAAAGGAACAAATCGGTTGCAAGGAATTATTCTCAAAACCACCACCACGAGAGTGCCAGCACCACCACCACCACCATCATGAGAAAATTACCAGAATCGTACGTTTTGTATTTCACAAACATGCGGTTATGCATTTATTTTATGATTATTTTTTCTCCTTCAACAACATTTAAATGTATAATTTTACCCGTTCAACGGGTTCAAGGTGACAAGGTAAATGCATCCGCAAACCACTGACAGGATCAGTTCAAGAATGCTAGTTGTCTTTCGATGGCCAATAAAAATCTTCCTGCGGTATTTTCTACTCGTCTATTTGTGGAAATATTGTAAAAGCCCTCTAATGAAATACAAACATACTCCTGAATCGAACATCCTGTTTGAATTTTATCACAATTAGATTTCGATTTTTCCAGGATTTCCGCCTTATCACACCGCTATTTATAACAATTTTTCGTATTAGTAATTTCACAGATTTCACCCTCAAACTACTACAAATAGGATCGTTGGAAATCTGAAGATTTGTCGTTCAAAAACCCGGAAATAATGACAGAAAAACCACAAAAACCAGAATGTTGTCAATGTTGAAGAAGCAATTCAATGGTAGATTCTTGAAGATTTTTCAATTCTTCGTCTTTTTAAAAGTTTAAAAAACCCACTCGTCTATTTTTTGATTAAGTATCGGTATGTTTTTATAATTAAATATAGTGGTAGTGTTTGTTAACGAACCGGAACGTTTGCGGTAAGGGGCTACAATATGAACAGTTTACATGGGAAATGGTTTTGTTAATTAATCTCAACAAATAATACCTTTAGAGAATATGGGGGACTTTAATAAATTCTAGTTTTATTCCACTACAATATAGAATGCTTTATTTTTTCTAATAATTTCAACTGGAGATGTATTTCTGATAACGATAAATGTTCTTATTGTATTTGTCCAATGATAAATTGTTGAATGATTTCAATTTATTGACATTTTCGAAAATTTATTATAAAACGATAATAAAAGTAATCGTTTCGAAATTCCCCTTATCTGTACTGAAAACATGAATAAGTTAACATGATAAAGCTGAAATTTGTTGGAAATATTTGTTCAAAAAATTATAACTACAACCAGACATATTTCTCTTTTCATTACTGCTTTTCATAATGAGAAACCGTTGAAAAACGGGATATAACAAACTAGTTTTGGACAGGTGGTGGAGTAGCCAGGACCGGGAACTCTTAACCGTTTCGAGACAACTTGCAAATTTCAATGGACAAGAAAAAATAATGTTGACAATGTTGATGATGACGATAATAGGAATGCACCACCTCGATCTAGTTCATCTCGAATTGATTCAAATTAATTTGCCTCTATAACCTCTTTAAATTGACCTTTATGAGTCAGGGGTTTGTGAAAATTCCGCAGTCGGCTCCTAGACAATTATCGTCAATTCAAAACGATAAATAGCAAGAAGAAGAAAACGAAACAGGCACTAAAAATAGAATTAATTGTTGGATATTTGTCTATTGTACTGATGGAATGCGAAACAGGCTAGATTTCTCCACCACCGCCACCTGTAAACGGCACCCTTATGGTTCTCACCATATTTCTCCGTTATCATCGTCTATACAAAAGTCATTAACGAAAGGATCTTTGAATTTTGATTTTTCAGGGCTATACCGAGCCCCTTTTTCTATACAAGTGGTTGTTTTTATTGGCGTTTCCTAAACCAATTTGTCGGTACTGTAGATTTATTGGACATTTACAGATTTACAATTATGGCCTGTTATAATTCATAACTGAAGGCACCGAATTTTTCCAAGTAAATTTGCTTCTTTTTGTATTTATAAACAAAAAAATTCCCAACAAACAGAGTTCATCTCAAGTGTTTGTTATTTAATAGCCGGAAATGCAGGAACTTTATTCTTTTGACTTGTTCTTTTCTTTTGCAATGCTTCTATGTCAACTAGAACTTTATCATCTGTTATAGTGTCGTTTTTAAAAAGAAAAGAATAAACAGAACACACACATAAGCTGTAATAAATTTCGAACCTTCTTCTAAGAAACACTTGAACTTTTAACAAACGATATTCACATGTAAATATTCGATAAAATACTAAACGAAAATCGATACGTTGAAATTTACGAAATTTCACCAACGCTCCAGTCGGCGGACTCGAATTACATTTGCGACAATATTATCATATAACCGAAAATTTTGCCCGATTCCGTCGATTTTTTCCATTCGAATAAACTGTGGTGAAATTGAGTGGACAATTTGACAAAATTTCCGTAAATTCTAAACGGCCGAATAGAAGATTTCCGTTCAATAGATTTATTGATTAGGGTCTAGACTGCTTTAGTCTCTCTTTCTTTAAGCACAAACCTTGACCTGTGGGCGTCGGAATTCCATTGGGTCTTTTTCTATACCACCATGCCAGTCGGCACTTTGTGTTGTACAACATTACGTATCAACTATATGGCGAAAACGAATTAAAATTTCACTGTTCTTCCAACTAGGACTGTTTAAAAATTCATAAAACTCAACGGAATTGGTTGTGTTTTGAATTGCTGGTAGAGTAGAGGCGCCTAAATTCCAAGAATTTCCCAAAACAGCAGCCCCTTTTCTAGACTTTTTCACAAATAGAATTCAATGATAAAGATGGTTGGTTCTATTGGAATGAACATGTTAGAGAGGGATGAGAATGGAAAAGACGCGCGCTTTCAACGCACGCCTTTTTGGAATGGAATGCTGACCTGACACTACCACCATCATCATCATCATCATCATCTCGATGAATACAAAAGGGCCGAAGAATTAACAACCACAAAGAATTACACGATTATCGTGAAATATTAAATGATAAATAATAGAGAAATTGTATTTAAACGTATGTATATTGAGGAGTTATCGCTGGTAATGCTCCACCGACCATAAATAATTATTTCTATATTTAATTAATTAGAGTGAAATTAGATGTTTGTTGTATAATCTCAGGGCCGTGGGGCCAATTACCCTAACCTATGGTAATAACCAAGTACCGTGTGAATTATAAAATAATATTAGATTATCATCTAGATTTGTAAAACAGATCGTTTGCTACATTTTTTTTATTTCTTAGAAATTGGATTTATTATTAGCGAATTTCTAAAATTACCAACACACTGGAATAGTAAAGTTTATAAAAAGCACTCAGCTATTTTTATTTCAGACTTTATTTAGAGATTTTGTAGTAACGTATTTTTCGCTCACACGCTATAATCTTTTATTACATCCTGATGTGGTGTTTAAATAGAGAATTCTCTCCATCTACAACTCCATACATTATAATTTATATTGTTGTTCTCATATTAGTAAATTTATTTATTTTAGTAGAGTAGAAATGGATAATTTCGTTGAGAATGGGAAAATTTTGTAAAATAGAATTTATGTGTATATGTAGATAAATTTTTGTCGTTGTCTCAAACTAGAAGAGGATCGACTGATATATCCCCGGTTCTTGGAAACTACCCCAGGGGCTGGGAACTAGTCGGACCGCCAATATATGTGTACACACAGACAGAGACACAGTTATACATATACATCATTAGTAAACAGGCCGGATAAGAGGATGCCGAAAAGAACCACCACTATCACATACTACACCATCACCACCAACAGAAGATACACATTTATAACGTAAATAAATAAACACCAATTTCGAAATTCTTGTGACTTTCCGATGGTCTATTAGAACGAGTGTTTGAAGAAACGACAAAAATATTGAACAAATAGCGCCTTGTTTCGCTCCTCATTACGAGTCATTTAATTTTAGGAAGTTTATCTTTAAAATAAACGAATTTAATGCAATAAATTTTAATTATTATAAGAATCGTCTAATTGTTTCGTTAAGTGTCTATTGTTTTCAAATTGGGTGGATTCAACTAATTCTATCTGTCAAAAAAATTGAATTTATTAACGTACACATTCATACGATGCGGGCTTAGAATTTTCCCCAAATATTCCACCGAAAACGACCTGAAAATAATCGGAATAAAGGGACTTATTAATGGTCGGCATTTATGAATGGATTTTTATTTACCATAGACGAATGCGCTCTATTAAAAATCTTCAAAAGCGAATTGAATAGAAAACATCGTGGGATAGGTGCCTAAAATCGCTTCCTTTCCTTATTTTCGCATCAATACGGGAGGTCGAAATGTTCCAATTTAGCTCGATTTCGATTGTAGTCGCCGGTGTAAAAGTGGCCGTCAATGGTCCGCTTTATCGTCGAGTTTGATTGCGATTTTCGACATTATTACCGGAAAAAATTTGAATGGAAATCCATTATTGCTATCTCGTTCCAATACAATCAACGGTCTTTGTCCGATTTGTGCGTGTCTGGGTTTGAGTTCAAGATCACTCCGGCCCGGCTGGTCTCATGAATGAAACACTTTACACACACAAATGCAATAAGGAAACAGAAATGATCCGATTGGATGTTGTTGTTAGTGGAAGCGAGATGGTTGTTGATGGTGGGGCGCCGTGCGATTTTAATGAATGAAAGAGACATCCCGTATCATTTATCCATATGGTAATGGGGAAATTACGTTTTTTTCTTGATTGTTTTGAAAATTGTGCTATAGGGGCGCAAGACAAGGGGGCCGATGTTCTCCAGATGAATCCATTTTCTAATTAGCTGACATTTTGAAGAATTGTCGTTAATATAATTTATTCATTGTTGTATAACACAACCATTTAAAGACAATTACATCTCATTTCTGGTATGAGAACTTCGACTTAATGTTAATAGACTTGATAATAATAGTAATAGAGTGAGAGTTGAGTCGAAATTTCTCATACTCCTCCCAAAGGCTCTCGTTATTATCATTTCTAATTAAATTTAATCAAATTATAACAATGTTGTAATAGTCTATTTGTAGAATAATGTTCCAGTCTTGATAACGCTCTTCTTTAATAAATCTACAAAATTTTGACGTCAATTAAAACATGCCCCACCACTGGTTAAATTAATAACAAAAACATTGAAGAGTTTATCACGGTTTTATCGCAGTTCCTGTTTTTTTTGTGTGCAAAAACTCCAACATTAAGAATAATTACACCCTTTGGTGACCTTTATTTGGTTGTTTCCATTGAGAAAACGTGTACAAATTTACAATTTTTCACCGATAATTAGGCTTGTGTTGATTTTTATCGGTCTCAATTACCGGCTAGACGGTTTTCCTGCCGTATAATTTCAACATAATTTCTATTTTTATTATTTTACCTATTTATAAAAGATGTGGAGATGCCTCTATTATTGTTCTTTTGTAAATACAGGTAAATATACGTGTGTGTGTATGTTTGTATAATGTGAGAGATGGTTGACACTGTTGTGCTAACAGCAGACCTACATCAAATAACATTCTTTAGCTCCTTTGGTAGGAAACTGTAAATTTTTCGTGTGATTAGTGTGGCCGTTAGGATGGGTGGCTATATTCGATTGTTGTCTCAAGACTAAAGGGCGTTAGCACCTTGATTCGTGTCAAATGTCGACGAAATACCAATTAATTACCCGATTATTAATATAGGACAGTCACAATTTCGTTTATTTGTTGTTATTTTTACCTCCGACTTCTAGACTTTCTACATTTAAATAGTATAGTACAAAGGAAATGTTGGGGTGTCTTGAAAATATGACTTTATTGTGTGGTAATAATTTTAATGAATAAGTGACTCATTCTTTATATGAACATTAAACATATGTACAAATATAAACATATAAAACAAGCAGCAATGTGCCATTTGTCGACCTCTTATATCCGTAATATTCTAATTTTGTTAAATTCGATAAAATATCGAAATTGTTGCAAAATAAAACGAAAGTATGCATCAAAAATGCATACACCAACATAGTAACAATGTTGGAATTATTGGAAATCGTCGAAATATGCACAAATTACAATAAAAATCCAGTTAAATGCATATTTGTAATAAATAATTTATAAACAAAACCGACCGGCTGTAAACCCACAAAAAAATACAAATCCAGACGAATTATCCAGCCAATTCGCCATTGTTAACGGGAAAATGTACGTGCCTTTTTTAAGTATTTCTATACAGTACGTGTGAGCCGAGTGGTAACACAATGACGCCCAAAACTGTACGAAATAAGAACACCCACCGTGGTCGGTAAGCGCTGAATTCTACCTTAATTTAGCACTATACCAACAATTCGTAATAAGGGTGGAAATTGTATGAAGCTATTAATTAAAGAATTAATTAACGAAATTTTATAATTATTTAAAACATTATCGTGATAGCAATGCCTACATAAAACCGCAACAATATAAAATAAAATTATAAAAAAATGTATGGTGGAGACGATAAAAATTGAAATTTTTATTCAAAAATAGAACCGGATGGTTAAACCGCAAATGGTACAAACCGACCAACAGGTTGTACCAGAAACAGATCATTTGAGACTAAAACGATATTAAATTGCTTTATTATTAATCATTTATTTATAAGGAAATGTTATAAATAAACAAATTCATCATCATTGTACTTAGAAGTTGTATAAACAACAATTTTAATAATTTCCGGATTTTGTCTAGATAAAATTTTAAAATAATACAACATTTTCAAGTGAATTTTCCCATAGATGTTTTCATATTTTTTTCCATATCGTCTTGTTGTTTTTAGGCGGGGTTGTCATAAATTTTATCCCTCGGGTGTTGTTCGCCCGCCCTACTAAACGGGTAAATAGTGTATACAAACACCGAGACATATTTGTAGCGACCAGGGGGAAAAAAGTAGAGTTGTATAATTAAATAATCTGTTTGTTGTTTACATGCTTGTGGAATTCTTTTAGACGATTTTTTCCTCCATCCATACCTCTTACGAGGACAACATTTTTATTATCCAACAACAACACAAACAAATATTTAATATTCCTCTATCTCTTTCGAGTTTCATTCATTGTTTTATTCTCGTTACAATCAAGCGAATTCGGCAATTATTATTCTTTTCGAATTGAGTGTAGTTGACCCTGATGGTGGAGTCCTTCCAAAAGTTTCGTCTCCGATATTTTTGACGTGATTTGAAAACGCTAGAATTGCCGAGGACGAACAAGATCTTTAACAAATCGTTTAATATTTGCACATTGAATACCAAACAGATTAGTTTCCGGTTTGATGGAATTTACTAATATTCATTGGAATTTGCCTATTATAAAACAAACTAATAAAAGGCTCGTTATACGCGGATTTTCGTTAATCTCAAATATGCAAACGGGTAGGTGTATTAAGAGGCGGTTTATGTCGATAGTAAACCTCAATTCTGGTTTGTTTAAAACGCACAAATCCAATTGATTGTGGAAAATATTTAGAAAATTTTCGATATTGTTATTGCAACTGACCACAACACCGCCATTACAATTTCGGTAATAAACCGGCAATTTCATGAGTCCTTTTTAACTCTTTAACCTCCATTATTGTTATTTGTTGTTGTACAAATTGTATTTTTTCAACTACACCGATAACTGCCGTATAATTATTGGCGAAACGTTCTGTTTTTTGCGTTGCCGCAACGGATATAATTGGTAACCCAATAATGGGGTGTTGTTTTGTCGATTTCGACAAGACAAATTGCTTGAAAAAACCGAAAACACTTCCACAACTTATCAACAATATTGTGGGTCCCATGAGAATTCTTGAAAATTGAAATTTTAAAATAAAACAGATGCTAAATAGATGATTCAATCAATTAACGTTTCCAATTACAAAATTATCTTAATTCTTCTCTTGGATTCGTGTTGAAAATTTGATCTATTCTAGAAATTGATAATAAGTGGAATTTATTAAAACAACACCTATAAAAACGTGTTGTATTTGGCTTTCCCATTCAACCGCAATGACATAATGCCGGCAAATGTTATTTGCATATTTTGCAGTTGTGTGTTGGTATTTATATACATTAGAAAAATGCATTTTGATGCATTACTATAGGAGGAAACTCCTCGATTCAACACCCAAACATAATCGGAATAATTTACAACGTTTATTGTAGAACATCCGCAATATTAACGTTAACATTTCATCATTTCTATCAACTTCTTATTGTTCCGAGTATTGAGTTGAGTCTGTGTACATGTGTCTATTCCATCGATCTAATGCGTGAAAGGCGTGAAATGCTCTTGGAAATCGTGTGTAGACTTTTAAAATGATTTGTTTTATGTTGTTGTTGTTGTTATTGTTGTGTATGTGTGTGGTTGTATTCTGTTGCACACAATATGTCGAATTTCCGGTGCAATTGCAAGTGTCAGAGTCATCAAGGCACATCCGGCTCGGTTGTCTTAACATTAACCCCTTCATCTTTACAGCATGCAAATTGTTATTTTATTAGTAATAATTGCTTCTTTTTCTTTATTATTGTTATTATTATTATTGTGTTTGTTATTTCCCCCATATGGGTGGTGGAATTTTAACTATTCATACTTTAAACTATCGATTATATTAACAGTGATTTTATATCAACAATTTATTGTTGTTTTTACATCGTTTATTATAAAACTATATCCGTACAATGATTAGATGAAAAATAACCCTTTCATTTATGGTTGTTTTGGGTTCTTGTTGTATGTATAACATAGTTTGTTGTCGACTTGAATATATACCGGTAAAACGTGACAGTATGCAGTGTATAGGACACAACAAAATAACGAACATTGATAGTCTAACTATTACGATAATATGGCAATGGTGGTCCATACAGAATCCATACATAATAATAATTATTACCATTCAAATCAACCTATTTTATACACAAATAGAACATTATTATTACTTACAACAACTTCCCAACTGTACCATACATAGTCGGCAAAAGAAATGGAAACATACCAAATTCTAGAAAGAAACAATACACATCGAGAAGACGACAAATTTCCACTCTACAGGAGCTAAATTTGATTAATCAACTCGCAACACTCTGGATTGTCTAAAAATTGGAATAATCAAAGGAAATTTGGCCCTTTTTGCCTTCTTCAATTGCAATTTTATATATATTTTATATATTGAATCGTTCAAATTTTATTCATGTGTTGAACTCCTGTCTTATTGAATTTTGCCCTCAAGTTGCCTGTAGACTTTAAGACCACGTTTTGGATATTTTGAATTAATAAAACCAGTAAACTCCCTTATTTTTAAAGGTTTGTGGGGTGACACGGCATCTTTGAGAGGGCGGCATTTTTAGAATAGTAAAAATCTGGACTCGGACTATCTTAAAATTTTTAAAACTCTCTCTTTAAAATAATCGAATAGTCAAATTTGATAAAACTTGCTTTCATTAACGCCAGATTTCTTATAATCTGGATGAATAGTGAGGACTATGTAACTAAAGCTGCTTTCAAATAGCAAAATTTACTAAAATAGATACAAAATCTAAACTTAAATTCCAAAATTTGACTCAAAAACTGACTCTTAATCAAAATTGTATCATGAAAATTGACTAAAAGCGCCTAAATTGTCTGTTTTTTTACCATTACTTATCAAAATTCGTTTGATAAACTAGTAATAATTATAAAAATATTCCAAAATTTGTACCGAAAACTCGAACATTCCTCTCGAAACAAATATTAAAACATCTAAAAGCTCTTCCTACAACCAAGTTGTTTAAATTACAATAATTGGTTTCTGCATGTCAATTTTACGTGCCAAATATGCAGAATTTTTGCCTTAGGCGGCACTTTGTGTCTCTCCGGTCTTCTACAGGGTGCCATTTTAAACGAGGAAGAATCTTGAAACTCCTGTTGATGAGCGATTCGAATATTTCCGGGACCTATTGGAGGGTCCCTGGGGACGAATTTGAACTTTGTAGCTCATTTTAGAAAACTTGAGAATTCTCCCCAGGAATTTCCTCCTCGATTTTATACAGGAAGATTGCATTTTTTCTGGAATTGATTGGAGAAAAACGAAACGAATCAATACTGGGAGTCTTCCAGTCATTCTTGAAAACGTGTTCGCCCAACTTCTAATTTTGTTGAAATGATCCCCAGGAATTCTTCTATAAATCGTTAAACTAGCTCAATTACTAGGAAATGATTCAAAATAGTGACGCGTTAAGTATTTGGATTTATTCCCAATACTTGGGGACTTCCTGTGTAACAATTTTGAATCGCCAAACCGGTATAACAACCCGTAAACGAACCTCCACTCTATTACAAGTTTATGTAGACTACTTTCTTATTGGATTTGTTTTAAAAACTTCGATTATTGTTCTTCGAATTTCAATTACAACACCAATAGACCATTCCGAAATTGCAATTGTATACCTTTTATTAAAATAATAACAATAATAACAATAAATAATAATAAAATCGACATTCCTTTACCGCTTCACCTAATACTAGAAGGGGGTACAAACTTGGGATAACTTCGCTTCTAGACAATTTTAATCGGCTGGCCGATTATAGGAACGAAATCCCACAAACAAAATCTGTATGTGTTTGGTGTTTTGGGCCCCTTGTCAAAGCCCCACAAGGTCGCCGTCGAAATTTCAGCCCATCCAAAAACAAATCCTTGACGGTTTGTGTATATACGATTCGATTTCGTAAACTTTTATCAAAACAATAAAGCACTAAACGTACCGTCTGGAGGCTTCAACAACCTTCATCAATGCTGGTCTCATTGGGAAAAAACGAGCACCGGACTAGACAAAGGAAATTTACCAGTTGGAAATTCGCAATTAGTTCGATGATGATTGTTAGCGAGATGTATTGGGGCGCATTTTTAGGCGCCACAGCCTATTTTATTATAGTGTAGAGAGGAGAGGCGCCCTTAATGCAAAAGAAAACCATATTGTATTTCATTATCGTACTGTCTCTTTCTGTTATTATCGACCATCAACGGAGATTGTTGTTGTTGTCTTTGTTGTTGTATAAAAGAGGCCGATGCTGGTTTTGTGTCGAGTTTATACGCGTATGTGTGTGTGTTGTTATGAATGAACAACTTCCAAGAACTAGTACAGAACCGGACAAAATATCATGAAATTCCTTTGATAAATTCGTGGAATTCTGATATGATTTCTAGAGATAAGTTGGAGGATTTTTTTGGAATTTTAATCGTTAATTATGAAAATTACGCATACCACATGTTCTATAATATTGGACGTGCTAACAGATAAATGTGTTAATTTATTATTTTGTTGAAGTAATTAACAATAATCATCAAATAATGTTGTGTCTGTGACTGTTCGAAAAAGTTCAGTTGTCGAAAAAATATCGTGAAAGACTCGCATGCATGTGTTCAAGTGTGGATATTTCCTCGACAATCACATCTGTTCGTGAACGTAATGTGCACGTTTATCGTTGAAAATGTCCACTGAAAATTGTAATTAAACCACAATTCAATTCGATTGTTTCCCGATTTGATCAACCCGAATTTCGGGATAAACCATTAGGGTCCTTGCTGGTTGGAAATCACACAAAATCGTTCGTTTTTCCGATGGCATGGGTATATTGGCCGGGTCGAGGGCCCCGTCCAGCCGACCGACCTGTTACCCTCCACCCTGCTGCTTGTTGTTGCTGCTGAGACTGCTGGCTTGCTGAACACACATTCTACAAGTCGTCGTCCTTGCCAAGACTCGTGGGAAACGCCGCTCCCACCACCACTACCACTTGTACTACCACTACAACTAACCACCAATAATGCCACCAAATCGGCAGACGATAAACACAATCAGCTGTTCTCAACGAATATCATATGTTTTATCAAAATAAATCGAAATATTTCCCCGAATTTTATCAACCATTCTCTGTTATTATTTAATAGTAAATCACGATTATTTCGTTTATACAAATTAACCGGAAACCGGAAATGAGCGAGATAGATAGAATCGATCATAATTTTCGGGTATTTAATAAATTAAAACATGTAGAAAACTCGAGGTTTTAAATAGACATTTTCAAGTATTGTTGTGATCATGACGTGGAACTTTTCTACGTAAAAACTGCTCTTTAATCCTTTTAAATGTAAATTTATCAGAAAAACAATTTAAATGTTAATGCGATAATTGTGGAATAACATAAAATAGGCGCCTATACGTTGTTAATTTTTACATTCTAATAGGTCATTATTATGACTATTAAAAATTAAATTGTTCGCCGCTTTTCCTGTATTATTTCAGATTTTATTGTTAGATTAATCTGTTGGAAAAATTTATGATTGATGGGGATGATTATACTGATAAGAATAAGTTAATAAAGGGAAACAATCAAGGTTGTAGAAGGCTTCTAATTAAAAATAAATTCTACAACTCCATAATGCGATTTGTCTAGAGAAAACGTACAATTTTAGCTCATGATAAATTATTAGAATACCATTGGAACAAATAAAATCCAGTGCAATTTCTCTTGTGTTTGCTAAATATGGAGACAAGTTTACTGTTTATTTGTTGTTGTTGTTGTTATATTGAAAATTGCGTGTTGAAGAGACCACCGGATTTACTTTTATAACCAACAACAATTCTGATCGTGTTTTTCTAGTCTCTAATACGCCAATCCTCCATGGTATTATTCTATTTTTATTTTATTAAACTTCTTGCAATAAGTTATTGAAAAAGCGTATAATAACAAGAAACGACCAGTTTCATCTCTGCCGTTCTGTTGTTTTTTTTTTCAGTATAAACATCATCAACCTTGTTGGCTGTCTGCATGTTTTTCTTAAATAAATCGATCTCCAAAAAGGATTAAAATAGTGACGAGGATGATGGTAGTGGCGAAAAAATTCGTTCCATACACGTGTAAAGTTTAATTAAACATGACGAGAATATGCGAATAAAACGTTTTTTTGACGACATACAACTCATAACCAAACCATCGGGCCAAAGACCTTGAATTTGTTCCACCGTTTTATTATGACGTAAGTTTTTTTATCGATAATAGTTGTTACCGGATGACACGAATATAATTTGCAAACGTTCAAATTTACCGCCAGGTTATTACATAATCGTCAAGGGTGTTTGTTTCTGTTCGGTTGGCTAAACTAGAATTGGGTCTTAAGACGCATTCATACTGTTTCATGCGTCATCCGTACTCGCCTCACTGTTGCAGTATAGGCAACCCGTTTACATCGAGTGAAAATTAGAGTTATTTCGAATATTTAAGTGGATTGTACAATTAATTATAGATAGATAGATAGATTTCTAACCTTACAATTTCTATTTGATTGTGTTTATTCTAATTAATAGTAGTTTTTGTGCAATTTGTCCAATATTATCAACTGATAGAACGTTTTTAATAAATATCTTATGGCAAATATTATATTTAAAAGTATTCTGATGTCATTATTCTTTAATAAAATCAAATATTTTAACCAAAAATGTCGGAAATAGAAGAAGAAATTCTCATTTATATAAAGAATTTTATTACCAACCCACAAAGAACACAGTATAAAATTTTCAATTTGTTCAATTGAAATCGAAAATTTTATCATTATTATCAATAATTGATAACAGTGTCTCTTGCAATGGTACCAACCTAAAAATACAATTTTTTTTATACATAATGGCTGCAAGTTGTTGATTGGATAAGTGTCTAATCTCCGTACACGGACCTAATTGAGTTTTTTATTTGACAGAAAAGTTACTAGATGCACCTACAGTGGCGCGAACTTTTAAAGTACTTATATCGATATAAATATCCAAGATAATCAATAAAAAAAAACAATCAAAATTCGAAATAATTGATTAACAATCAAAATAATCGATAATAATCGAATTTAACTTACCGATTGCAAATAAGAATTGAGATTACAATTTAAAATTCTTCTATTGTTTACATCACGTGACCACGACTACGTCACTAAAATACGGCATACCAATCTGACGTTTTTATAATTCCCTGATTTTTGGCAGAAACTATTAGGGAATTTTGTTTTGTTAAGTTCGAGTCAAGATTCAATTAGGTCCGTGTACCGAGTTTATATTCGATATTTTTATAAACTTTAAATTTTAGATCAACTTGATAAATATCCCGACAACATTAAATCGGCACGTATGAACGCACCTTAACGCATATGATTGTTGTATTGTTGGCACTATTGATTAGCGCCTATCTAAATGTAGCTCTTGTGGTATTTAAAAATTTGAAATATTTTTCGATTGTTATTAGAATTAATGGAATTCTACTATTAATTTTCAATTTATTTAAGTAATTCTTATAAATTTTGTGATATGAAAATGGAAATTTTTAACTTAATACGTGGTCTAGATTTAGTTAATTTTTGACATTTGTGAACATAACCTCACTTATTGTTTGTTTGTAGATTTGAAATGTCGCACGTGGATTTGGGTTTTTTGGAAACTTGTGAAGCCTGGCAAGTGGCTAGTTATAATTTTCCAAGTAAAATTGGTGGAAAACCGGCATGGTTAAATTTAGAAAATCCCCCAAAACGCGATCAATTACAATGTGAAAATTGTCAGAAACAACTAATCTTTCTATGCCAGATCTATGCACCTGTTGAAGACGACGATAATAATTTCCACCGGACAATTTACGTGTTTATATGTCGTAATTCGGATTGTTGTCAACGTAATTCTAATAAGAATGTAAAAGTGTTCCGTAATAATCTACGACGACACAATAAATTCTATTCGTACGATCCACCATCAGAACAGGATGAGAATCGTGAATTTGCCGTAGATAAATGGGTGAAATTATGTAATTTATGTGGTTGTTTTAGCGAGAAACAATGCAGTCGATGTAAATTGGTGAATTATTGCTGTCGAGACCACCAAATAATCGATTGGAAGGAACATAAGAAAGAATGCAGCAATGAAGAAACTAACACAAGAAAACCATCGAAACTATTATTTCCAGAATACGAAATCGTGATAGAACCGGAAGAATTACCAACGACAACCGTTGATGAAGACGAAGAATTGAAGAAATTCGACGAAATCAAACAACAATCTACTTTAAATAATGTGGATGATAACGATTTAGAAACACACGCGTGTATTGATAACGATAAAATATTTTCGAAATTTCGTAAACGTATCGAAATAAATCCGGAACAAATTTTGCGTTATCAACGTAATGGTGAACCGTTATGGATAGCTAATCAACCAAAACCTCAACAAATACCCAATTGTGAATATTGCGGTGGTTGTCGGCAATTTGAATTCCAAATAATGCCACAATTGTTGAGTTTATTGAATGAAAACGATCTAGATTGGGGCATTTTAATTGTCTATACTTGTAAAAATAATTGTAACGCTGAAGATTATAGAGAAGAATTTATATTTAAACAAGATGTAACAGATAATGTAACCTAATATTGAAATTTTGATAAGTTTTGTTATATAGGATGTCCAGTTTTTTTTTTTTGATATTAGAATTGTCAATTATGATAAAGATAAAAATGGACTTTAATCGTAAACACATCAAATCCTATCTTGTCGATGAGTCATATTTTTATATGGCACCATTAAAGAATATGTCAGTATTATCAATGCAGTGATAATAGCAATATAAATTATCAATTGTGCAATATACAGGATATCCCAATCGGGGTGTACACAAATCCGTTTTGGCGTGTTTAAATTAGTTGGATTGTCGTGTATTTCGAATAATCTAACCAGTAGAACGTGATTTAAGTAAAACAACAATTTTACTACTATTTTATAATTGCTTTCATGTTTTTCAAACGAAAATAAATTAGAGACTAGTGATAATGTGAATAGAAGCAATCTTTAAAATAATAAAACAGGAAAAATATTGGAAATTTCCGATTTAAAATAGAGCAAACGGCAAGATTAATACTGTTTTCTTTTAATACCCAAATATTGTTCTATTTTAAATAGATAATTAATTGATAAGGACGGACTATTATCACAAAATTGGCTTAAATTCTATCTTGGTTCATATTTTCGAATTGCATAATCAACGAATGCGTACCGGGTGTCTCCAATTCATCACCTAAAGCATCACACAATTCCGCCAACGATCTGGCCGGTTTTAAACTAGCCGGAGCCGAAACAGTCTCTTCGGTTAGATCTTCCGTACTGTAGAGTTGCACCATTGATCTAAAAATTGCCAATTATTAACCGTAATAGTCGAAATTTGCTAGTACCTAGCCGGTTTCAAGTTGGTCTCAATTTCGCTTTCTGCTTCCAGAGCTGCCATTAGATTCGGTTGGGACTTCCGGCGTTCCTGTCTCAATTCGGCCTCGCGCTGTTGGAAATCCAACAATTCCCGACGCATCTTCTCTTCAGCGGACACATAACCGTTACGAATCGGCTTGCCGGTTTCGATACGAACTTTAGCCGGCTCGAAATCGGTGAGTGATGGTACGAAAGTTTGGGTGAAATTCGGTAATTCGGTCGTTTCTTTATTGATAACATCGGTGTTGTTGTTGTTTTTGTTGTTGGTGTTGATTTTGCCACGCATTTTCAAAAATTTCTGCATCATACCTTTAGCGGATGGATTGGGGGCGAATCGTCGGAATCCATTGGTTTTCATTTGCGTTATCGTCGCTATCGATGGTGTGTTAACATTAGTAACGCCGTTACTTATCGGCGATTTTGATCTGTCCGCTTCAATATGCCCATTTGGGACGGTACTTGTTGGCGATGTCGGTACTGATTCGTTCGGTAATTTCGAATATTCCTTCCGTAATTCCTCTTCACGGCGTAAATTCTCCTGGATTTCCTGTTGGATACGGTCCAGTGTTGCGTTTCCGGCCTTATTCATTTTTTGCCACTTTTTTCTCGTTAATACACCACCTGTTGATCAACTTTATTCAAAGTAAAGGTAAACAAATTAATTCAACTATAGATTTTCACCAGAAATACATTATTGTATTGAAATCTGTTTGTAACAAATCGATCAGTGATAACGAACCAACTATTATCACAATTCACTGATTAACAGGTGAATTTTATCACACAGAAAAACACCGTGTACTAAAAATTGTTGGAATGCCTGCGCGGCGGACAAAAGCAGTTTACCGTTGCATGTATAATTGGTTGCCTAATCCACCACCACCAATTAAAACAAAACCTCGGCGATAATCGCTTAAAATATAACAAAACTATAATAATCCCAACAAAAACCACTATTTTTCATTAAAATTTAAAACAATTGTAAAGTTTAAACAAATAATTCAAATTCAATAAACTGGGGTAAAGCAGTATCAATCACCGACATACGTTCTATACCCGATATTATCGTAAAAAATCCGCTTGTTTACCGGATAAATAGGGTCATGGACCACTGTTTGCAATTCTTTTTAAATAAAAACCAGATCGTTTCGTGTGAATTATTATGGAAATTGCCGTTAATCCCCCGAAAATTCGACATACTTTCACCATATACCGGATATTGCCGATAGATGTCGCCAGTTGTACAATCGGAATTGTCAAAGCCAGTAGTCGTGTTGTTTTTGTCAAATTGGTGATTTCCTCAAGGAAAAATCACGAATAAAATGACGCTAATTAACCCAAAAGATCACGCAAATAGTAGCGGTGATAATGGTGCAAATTCAACGATAAATGTACGTGTACCGAAACGTATCCTGCATTTCAGTGATGGTGTTTTAGAGGAGTATAGCGATGAGGAGGAGGAGACCGCCCCGCAACAGGAACTAGTAGATCCGGTTTGTATCCCTACTATTATTTCAACGAATCGCGTATAGATGGCGATTGTTTCGAATGTTGCGCAATTTTTGAATTCAAATTATTCAAAAATTCTTGATTTGGTCAAATTTTTTGGTTGTTTAGTCGACTTTAACTTGGATGCCGTGGTTGTGGTACAAGACATGGCGTGCCGGTGCCAGTACCTTATCCGTTATTGATAGTATTGGTGAATATTTGGCTGCCTTCTTCGGTATAACGACGCCGAAATATTATTTCGAATTAGAGGAGTATAAACGGCGACAGGAGGCGATCAAAAATGATGAGGAACAACGCCAGGGATGGTCGGAGATTAAAACACAAGAAAATGTACAAATGAGTGATATCGCAACGCAACAACCCCAACCATCGGCTGTTTAAAATTGTAGGTATTCGTGCGGGATTTACGCTTAGTTTCTACAATTTTTCGCTTAATGTATCGTTTACAATAAGAATTTTTATTAATTTGTTGTTTTTTTAAATTTTTATAGTAACCCATTAGTTACTCTCTTAGCATTTCATTGATAATTATTTCCTTTCGATAAGGCGATTTATTTGGAACATTTGAGTAAAAGTAGGACCCCTGTAGCTTGTTTTGAAGGCGGTTCAAATAACATCCGATTATCACTTTTTCGTTTTTTTCAGCTATATTGCATTTTTTCAGGTTACAGTGAGTAAAAACGAGTCATTTTAAGTCGATTTACGTGCGCAATTAGTTTGAGAAAACTGTAAAATTGCCTCAATTAAGCCTTTCTACTTTTACCAAAATGTTCTCTAGCGCTATCTTGCAATTTTTCAAATCGTTGAAACACTCACAAACCTTTTTGACTTTCCCAATTTATGTTCAAGTTCTAATCTTAATTATTTTGGAAAATTTTCCTGTTTTTTCTTGTTTATCTTTTAAAGTGCTAAATGTTTTTTCTTGGGACCTTTCGCTTGTAATTTCTGTTGTGAAAAGGGGAATTACTGTAATGATAAAACTATTTGCATAATAATTGTACGATTATCTCCTCTGTGGCTTTTTAATCCTTCTGGGTTAACAGAATTAATGAATTTTCAAACGTTATTGTAAAATTTCAAGGTAACAGAAGCTTTTTTTAGCTTGTTATCTGAGTTATTGTCGACATTTTCCTTTAAAATTAGAAAAAAATTAATTCATGTCGCAATAATTAAGCCATATTATCGTTATCTAGAACTAATCTTTTTGGACAACAAAAAAATTGTGCAAATACCTGTTAGATTGCTCAATGTGTTTTAATAGAAATTAGGGTACCGATTTTCTATTAATTTATTTGGTGTGGCAGATTTCTGATGATTTATCTTTTGTTAGTATCGACTCTACTATCATTTCTTTAGAAAATGAAAGCACAAGAATTACCATTGTAAATAAAGGAAGAAGAAAGCGCCAGTCAGCTGAGCGCTAAGTGGGTGTATTTTTAAAAAGAGATTTTCACCAGTCAACTCATCGTCGTTGCCGCCGCCGTCGTCGTCGGCATCTTCTTCTTCTTCTTCCTCATCATACAACTTGTACTTTACATTTTCTATCCATCTTTCTTTCTCTTGCATTTAAAGCACTAAAACAAAGTTGGAATTTTAAACAGCAATTTAAAAGCTGTTCCGTGGCGCGTTCGCCAAGTTTTTCTTTTTTCCATCTTCTTCCTCTTCTACTACTCGGTTTTTTTTTTCAAAAACGAATAAGAAAAAGCCGTAAAGAACCATGACCTAGCCCTACTATTCGCCTCAATCCAAAGTACGCTACGCAAGACGTCAACGATTCATTCTCATTCATAATTAGTGAGAGTTTTTAAACGAATGCCGGCTCGATCCATTGATGTGACGTCACGGGCATTGTCGGCAGACATCTGAAAATTACCACTTTATTATATTTTCAAATTCCACCCTCTTTTATTGTTATGATTGAAATAAATATGAGGAGAATATTTAGTTATTTGTATTTATTTATAATAGTAGAATTTGTATGGGGGTGGTTGGCGGGCGCGTCCCGGCGTCCGGTGTACGTCGGCGCTATATACAAAACCGTATGTTGCCCTAAAACACGTACACATACAACCACACAAACATATGTCCTTTTCCTTCAGGTAGTATTGACCTCGACGACCTTTACCGGGTCGCGCCTCACCCAAAAAATCCAAATCTCCCATCGTAACCCTTTTACTTTTATTATTGTGACTCACCATTTTACCTGGCGCCTTGCCAATAATTCCGTAAACGAGGGATGGACATCTGTTTAAACCGGCCAATGTCCGGCGAAACGCATGCGTTGTCCCAGAATCGATCGGTGGTATCTAATATCTATATGTATAGTATAGGTACAACAACACATAGAGATTTTGTGTGTATGTGTGTATATGTGTGTGAAAGAGCGAGAGAGAGAGGGTGGCTCTTGTAATACCCCGGCTTGCCATTGGTCGGGCGGGGCTTCAGCATCCGGGTAATTACCCTGGACCAGGGACTTTGTTCGACTTCCCTCTTGTCGTCGTCCACCCGCTCACACATCCTACAATGTTCTCTCTATCCTATCCACCTACTTCGTATAACACCCCACTATAAACCACCCATTGCCACCCCTCATCCTCTTCCATTCGGTCTTCTATTCGATGATAAATAACAGCCGACAGGGAAACGCTCTCAATGCTGAGGAATGATTAATTAGCTGGTTTTCCAATACTGATGCAGCAAATATTATAAGAAAAACATCAAGTTTTTCGCGTCAAAAAATAGTTTTTCATAGTCGATTTTATCCGATAGCGATACTAAACTCGTTTGAATTCTAACCCGATTTTACAATCAAATTGATGTGGAAAAACATGAATTATCTGAAGCGAAAATTAATTTTTACATCGTTCTCAATTGCTCTTACCCAACTTTTACATGAAAGAATGGAAAAGAATGAATGAAGTTGGATGTAAATAAGTTTCAAAGTGTAACTTGAACGAGCTAGAGAGGCAAATAAAAAAGTCAATATTTTACGCTAGAGATTGTAATTTAAGACTTATTTAATCCTAGTATGGTTAAATTCTATCGGAGAATTTTCAATTTATTTGACCTTTTTGACGGGAATTTCACGTCTGTGAAAATAAGACTACTGTTAGGATTTTCTCGCGTTTTTTCGTCGCTACATGAGTGTAGGGAATCGAAATTGAAATTCGATTCATATAAAACCTCCATTAGATGGATTGTTCTGCTACGTGACTTTCGTATCGAATTACCTTTAAAAACTATTAATTAGCAATTTTCAAAACTTGTTAGAGCGCCGCATACCCATTTATCATCGATTATAATGTTGTCTGTTGAAAATTTTGATTGCGTTTTACATGTGAGTACACATGTTTAGAAAACCAGCTCGTGCCGTTAACCAGTTGGAATAACATCAACTCCTGACAAATACCTGAGTTTAATGAAAAAGAAATATTGCCGGTAGCTGACCACTGTCCAGCCCAGCACGAGTCCATAGTCGTCTAATTATACAACGTTGTTATTGTTAAGGGACAAAATCATAAATCACGCATTGTCCAGACTAGCACGCCCCTATACCTACCCTGTTTACCCTAAATATTTAACCAGAAAACGTGTCCAAGACTTTTATTGGTTTGCATTTGTTCTTAATTCAAGTATACACGAAATCGGGTCGAGTTTTTCGTATGTTTCCGATTTTCTAAGCGCTAACCGTTGATTATCGGTTTTTTTTTCGGAAATAAGGCCAGGTAGATTTCGTGTTCCGGTTGTTGGTTGATATAAAACAGTTGCACTAGGAAATTTGCATACAATCCAGCTGCAACTGGGACTTTTGAGTCTACCTGAGGCCCAAATTTTTATAACAGACCCACACAAAAAAACGATGTAGAAGGGTTTCATGATTAGAAGAGTTGGTAAATGTTACATATACATTATTAAATAAAGGTCTCTACACATACCTATTACAAAACGTACACATACACGTTACAGATGTTCTATTGAGATAAATTCAAATAGACTGTGTTTGATTTAGTTGTATTTAATCGAATAACGTTCACAGTCTAAGTTTATATGAATTATATATGCGCGGTACGAATATATAATTTAGTTACGACATTTGCATATGGCGGCTAGGTTGTCTTGCTTGCAATGCTAGTTTCTATCTATTTACCAACATCAAATTGGTAACCACAGTGGATAGAGATGGATGGGGTTTGATGTATGGAATGCTTACACGATCACTAACGAATGTAAACATGTAAATTCTATCTACGGATACGGGGCCAAAAAACGACCATCTTTAAGCTGTTTCATGTGGTAGAAATTGTGTTAAACTGTATGCCTTAGATAGTAAACAAACTCGATCGATTTTGGGCCTTTCTTGTTGGATAATTAATCAATTCTAGTAGCGCTGAAAACAATCCCGATAAGCCTACTTGGTTACGAAGTTCGATAAATGGAGCTACAAGTTTTTGGCATTTCTTCCACTACACTTTGATTGAATATTAAGTTCCACCAACATGTATCACACTTTATTTTCGCTCGTTCTGTTTCGTATTAAAGGAGAGTCTGATAGACGGTGAATTTCTGTAACATTTACGATAATAAACGTTCACATTCTAGTGGATTTTATGGTGGTAAAAAATCGAGGAAAATAGCCTTCGGGCGTCCGGATTTGCTTGCAGTTGTAAGAAATGGTGATGATGATGATGATGATGATGATCGTGTGCTGTCAAAGTTGACAATATAGCAACATCAGAACGCCTCCATTTTCAAAATGTTGCGCCTCTTTAAATGGCAACATCTTTGTCACACTTGAGAGTTATATGGCTATATTGTCGACCAGTTGTGTAATCATGTATTGGTCGACTGTGATGTGTTAGAGTTGAGTTGTGTGAGTGTCCTCCGGGGCTCAACTGTGGCCTCGAGATACATAACAACACTCCTGATGGATGGCTCCATATATAAGATCAATACATCTAGTGGCACGCATGAACAACCTGAGCCCACCCGCTAATAAGTTATTTACGTACGTCACATGTACCTGACAATGTGTAATCCATCAAATAATGCTAACAACACACACAAATACGTACACATTTACTTAACAATTTCGCAACACATCCAAATCTATGCCCACCGCTTTGCTCGCACCGGATCATCCATCCACGTCCATAAATGTACCTCTTGACTGCCACGTCGCCTTCTAATATGTACATTTTAAATGGCACCAACCCCAAAACAACCTTGGAGTTTTCAACTACATCGATATTGTACTAAATCATTCATCATACAAATCTGTAATATCACTAAAACCAAAATATTGATATTGATTGTTTGTTTTACAGATGACAGCATTACCAGAAACGCTACAAGAAACTTCAATTATTCCCATATAAAGCTTTGAATGTTGCCTTAAATTTAAACATACCTCTAATGACAATATTTAAACAAGTTTTCCGCAATAGACCATTTCTGTATCTCATAGGTGTAGGAATACAAAAAATACACCCAATTTGTGCGAAAATTTCAAAGTGGACGTAGAAATTACTCCACGCTAGGTTAGTTGACATTTGGTCTTGTATTTTGCTGGTGTTTTTAAAATTGCCGCGCCCGGCTGAGCATGCGCAAGGTTTTACAATTGAAATGGTCTATACTGTTCGATTTTGCGGAAAACCAATAAACGCTATTGGAAATTTTAACGGTAGCGTTTAATATTCATCAAAAATATGTTTAAATTCGGCACTTTTGTGATGTATTGCATGACAAGTAGGGAAAGTATTTTTATACTCGTTTTGCAATGCAATATCCGTTATTCTTTCCAATTAAATGTATGTTTCCAATAATTGAATTGCTGCATTGACGATATTTATCTTATATGGATTTGTAAGCACAACTAGTATTAAGCTATAAAGTATATTGTATGAAGATTTATAACTTTATTGTATTTATCTATGGAAATAATATATGAAATCAAAGAAACGGTTATTTTTTGCTTATTTCCATCCATCTATCGACCTTCCATTAGGCTTTGTATACCTGACGACAGAAAATAATTGAGTTAAATTATTTTATGATAGTATTCGATAACGAACTTGCCACTGAAATTGCTCTTTACAGGGTAGAAACCAATATTTCTAACCTAAAATCATCAATTTTTACTATCTTTATTGGTATTAATTCATTTAGGTGTAACTTTTCTAAAATTTTGAACAAATAATCCATCATTTTACAAAATACTGGACCAAGAGCCCACAATAAAGACACAAATACGAACGACATTAACCTAATTTAGATTTGTCAGGTTGAAAGTTTTACCAACCCATTTACTGGCCAAATCAAAAATTTTGAATTACGTTTTCTTGCGATTTGTTCCAGTAAGTCTCTTTATGGTGGTTATTTTAGATTTAAATTATTTTGTTCAAAATATTCCAAAAATTGCCCAAAAACTAGCCGAAATTGAAGTTTTGAGGTTATAATTTTCTATAGATAGTCCAATATTTGTCTCTTTGGAGGAAAAAGAGCAAGGAAGACCGTTTATAAGAGGTAAAAATTGTAAATTATCCCATTTTTACAGCCGATAGTTCAAGTGGACAACTTTTATCGAATACTGTCACAAAATAAGCCAGTTTCGTATTTTCTGCCGTCCGGTATACCTACCATCGTTGTTTTTTATTGCTAAAAAGCCGCCATAAAATTTGATATATGCATTTTTTATGGCATTAGTGAAGGAAGAGATAGTGGAGAGCCGAGTTTCCCCGGATGTGATTCACATCTTAGGGGTTGAAATTGAGGAGGCCATATCGGCGTGTCGTTGTGTTGTGAATAATTCCACGTACGGTCACCGGGGACGTTTTAGGCGTACACACTAGCCGTATCTAATGTAGCAAGATAAGACTTAACTGTAATAATCCAGAAGGGAGAGACGATGGATAGCGAATGGGGGAGGCTGCAGAATAATGGCCGAATTTCACCCCAATACTGCCATTACTGCTGTCCACCCTCGATTTATGAAAATTCCCAACAAAATGGACGTTGAAATTATGGCAAATATTAAAAGGTAAATGAATTGTGGAAATTTCCAATAATAAGGGTTGGTGAAGTTGTATAAAGATTTCATTATGTAATTTAAAGGTTTCTACTAATAATATGGGTGTCAGTCACCTGGGGTACGTTGTCGATATTAGGGGGTCTTTATCTCAACTGAAAGCAACCCTTGAGATGTTCTTGCATATGTAACAACCCTGATATTTTCAACCCTATCGATTTTAATAGAAATAAATACTATTACAATAGTTTTGCATATATCGATTGGATTCAATATTCTATACAATTCGGAAATCAGGTAGACTTTCGATCAATGCATATTCAACAAGGATTTTTCACACGGAGATTTCAACCCTTCCTTATAGATCATTAACGAAGAAACTCAACGTTATTTCCTTGGTATTATCAACGATGAAACCTTATGGGGAACGTTTTAATTAATAATATTTTGGGTCCGTTTTATCGAACATTATTCATAGATAAAATACGGTTGAATACTAGATGAAGTTGCCGAATGACGTTGAATTTCCAAACCGATAATAATAGTGTGGCACACTCGCACATTCATAGTGAGGAGGGTATGTAGCCGATTCCTGGGGACGTTTACGGGAAGAGACGCGCGAAATGGTAGAGGGTCGCCTATATATAGACGTCTTCTGAATAATAAGAAGCTCGACGCTCGGGAGTAAAGTAAAATATCACAAACCTAAAACGTTAGCTGCACGTGACCCGCCGATTGATTTTATTTTATGCGAACAGAACATGTAGTCACGAGGAGGAATGGTTCTTGTTCTGTTTTCACCCACACCACCACTATCGACTCAAATTGAAAGCTTATCGACTACAAGATTGGCGCTAATTGATTCGTTTTTTCGCGCAATAATTGCCGTTTTGCGCGATAATCGACAATTAAGCGTGCTCTTGTTGGGCGAATTGGCGCACTTTGAGGGTGTTGCATCCGAGCAAAACCGCGTTATTTGAGCTATAATCGGATATAAAGTTGACTTGATTTCGGATGGATCTTGAAGACGGCGTCAGTCGTCGTGCACATGAGTTCTATTCGATTTAAACGTAAATATAATTTGCTGACAGATATGTATGGAAATATCGAAGCACATGAAACGCGTCAACAGCTTTATTTGATACTTTGTTTCTACATTCGATATAGTTACACACGAGAAATAACGCTTGTATGTGTATAAAAATGACAACTTTATTGCGATATTTCCGAAACATAAAAGAAAGACGAATGAAATGCAATTTTATCGCGAAACTCAAATATTAATTATAGATCGACAATCTGCTTATAGGATATAATACAAAGCTCTTCCCATAATGTTTACTTTCAATAAGTCAAGTTCTCAAACTAAAGGTGTATGTTTGTGTTTGTATTGAGAGTGAGCTCTTTTCAATATCCCCGTCCAATATTTGAGTTTATAAAATTTCACAGGTAGCAAATATCTAGCCGTACAGTCGACCATAAAACTTTTCAAATCAAATCCACCATTCATCATATTTTCCTATCAAATTGTTTGTTTGTAAATACAATGACCGGATTAAATACTCATCCTATTTAGAAACGTTAAGGCTTAAATATCGGCACGTATATTCACCCATCATTTGCGGTTTTATTGTATTGTAGATGCAGAAAAAATTATCGAACAATCTCTACCGGATTTATTCGATAAACATCAATTTGATTAAGTTTTCATTGCGTCATATGGAAAATTACAAGACGCTGTTCTCGTATCGTTTTACTCCATAACGGTTCCTATTGTGGTAATTGACGCAAAAAGGTCACGGCCGCGTTGTAATTTTTTTCAAACAGCTTTGTTTCGGCTCCGGAAGCTAGAAGAATCTTGACACAGTTCGTTTGCTCCATTTTTTTTTATGTAAGTAAATAATGGAATGGTGTCATATTCTGGGGTGAAGGGTTATACCTGATAACAATGAAAAACACCCTGAAGACAGACTTGGGGTGACGTATACATCGTATTATTATTATTATTATTATGATTATGGGGTCGGAAAGGGTTATATACATATGTGTGTAGGTATAGAGATGAAAAAAACTATGCAAAAAGGGTGCCGAATTCGGGTATTGTTGTGGATGTTTGATGCACCAGGATGGGCAAATAATATGCAAAAATCTACCCTTTTTTATTTGTGCAAAAAAGAGAATAGATGGAACGAGCGAGAGAGTTGTGGAGGAAATAAATGGAATGGGATCTGTGGAAGGGTAACTATTATAAAAGAAAGTTTTTAATATATGAGATTCGCGCTTTGTTAGCTTGTATGAATGCTTAACTAGATGTATTCAGAGACACGAATGCGACTGTCATAACTGAACGGTTATCAATGTAGAATTGATGGTTTCGATACAGCTATTGATTTTCAAACGTCTAGTGTGTCTGTCCGATACTCACGCAAATCATCAAATTCACATAAAACACGCATCAGTAATTTTTTTGATGCCTATCACCCGTCTTCTATATTCGTAAATATTTCACAAATAAAATTCGAATATTTCACAATAAATATTTGTGATGTCAGAAATTTGAACCGAGCAGTTTTGATAGTAATTACTTGAAGCCGAATCTACAACATTTCCATGTAATTAGAGCAAAACCCGGCTTTCGAAGATGTAGTTCTATGCGGAATTTACTGGAATCTATACGGTGGTATTTGATGTTCTGTGGGAACACCGTCAGTCGCTTTTACACTAAGAGAGAAGATATTTATTTACAAGTTAAGTGCAGGATAAGCAGGTTTCAGGATGTACAAGGAAGAGAAACGAACGTCCCGCGGGTCTAACCTGTCACACACATACACACCCATGTATATGTGTATCAGTGTGACCTAGTCACAGTCTAATACATACCGGCTTGAAATGTCAATGCTTATCCCCAACTAAAATCATGTGTATAAGGTGAAGGTGACTGGAGTGAGTCGATTTTTTATATAATAACTACCCCCAATTAGAATCGGTTAATAGTTGTACTGTCACTTATCATCGACGTATCACATTCTAAACGATCCTTCTCGTCTTGGAGTTTATCTGAATGAAAGCAATAAAATACGTCACATGCAAATGTTGTGTTCGTTCGGCAACATCCAGGGTGTGGTCACAGATGCCTCCTTCGAGGCTTAATTTAGTTTCAAAGTAGTTTGTGTGCAAACCCTCCAGTATAAACTACATAGAACGAGATAGAGTGAGTTTTTGTGGGGCGATAGGGGAGGCAGGACGGATGAAATTGGAAAATTTATGTTTGTCGGAAATAAAGAGGGCCGCGACTTTATAATGTATCTCCGGATCATGTAGATAACATTATGCTTTTTGAGTTTCGACTTGGAATTCTATCTAGACAAACTAACTAAGTTTTGGGAAATTTCTTGGTTTTTTTTCCACCGAGAAAAATCAAAGATTTTTATTAAACTATAGATAAGAATTCAATTTCTATTTGTGATAGATTGAAGGTGGAATTTTCGTTGAATTGGGGAAGCGTATATGGAGATTTCTTTGCCTCTCTCGCACTGATAACAAGACATTGTGCTGACCCTACGTGAGAGAGACGTCGCCGCGTTCGCAATTCCTTTGTTATCTACAAAGTAGGAGCATTGTTAGAATGGGCTAGTGTATTTGTATTGTTACTACAATATTGGCACAGTCTCAGTTGGTTGAGTTATAGTAACCACCCTCTATATGCTTTCTGTTTGATCCGAGACATTTCCTGAGAAATACTCAACCATATAGATCATTCTAAATGTTGGTCTTGTTATATTATAGCCAGTTTACAACAGTTGTGATCTGGTCCACTTTAGTTGATACCTAAAGGCATGCAGACTGGCTCAAAGACTTGCATATTATTTATTGCGTTGCTACAGCAAACATTACAACATTCGCTTTAAGAATCGAAAGAGGAGAAAAAGACTAGCACCATTGGCATTGATGTTTTTCTATAACAACACAATTTTTGTTCATATTTTCGTTGATTCTTCAACGTTTTAATCGATACTTAATTAATAGCAAATTTCTATTAATAAGAGCAACATCAGCCACCATCTCCACAACTATACTCCAACTACCCCCATCACCACAGGCGATACATACACGCGTGATCTTCCAGTTGGGGATTATGGATTTTACTTCCTTCGGCATAGGGATTACTTCAGCTTGTGTGAACAGAGCTGGGGACGGCAGGCAGTAGTAGTCGTCGTCATCGTCGTCGTACGAGGGCCGGTGGTATTTGCAAACGCCGGGGTTGTAGAGAAGGCGGAATGACTGTCGGTTGAATGCGGGTGGATCACGGGTAGGATGGGGGATGTTTCCTGTTAAAACGGACGAAACTCCAGCTATGCCCTTTGCGTGTGTTTAGCTATCTTTATACTATGTATTATATAAGACTCGTTCAATCCACACAAAACTCGAATACCAACGGATTTTCTAAACTGAATAAGTTATGCGTTTAATATTCGGTATTAGATGAAGGGTTACATTTCAAATTTGTCCCGTATTCCTGTTACATCAATATTTATTTATGTAAAATAATGGTGGCTTACGATTGTTTTATACTGTAATCCTGCCAACTTTCCGCAATTTTTTTAAACAAATTAGCTTATTAGAAATTGCCATGCGAAAAATTGCTGTTAATTCTCCGAAAAAACCAACAACAAGTAGAAAAAACAACAAGTGAAAAGAAAGATTTGAATTGTAATTGAGTTTAGTTGAGGGGTTGTGAATGTTAACGTTGTCGTTGTAGTAAAAATAATGAATTCAAGTGGAGCGCCTTTTAATACACGCTACTACTCGGCTAAATCAGGCTGCGGTTGTTACCTTTCGTAGATGGGGAGCGAGAGAAAAAGGACTGCCATTTCGTCTAGCTTATATACATACATGTGTGTATGTGTATTATGTGGAGGGTTGTTGGAGAATGGGGGATAAAGTGGCGACCCTAGCGCGTGAGGAACGACCGGGCAGAACCGATCGAAGACGTTTGGGTGTGGCCCAAATGCCCACGCATACTGGTCATTTTTCTTTGTGTGTGTGTGTGTGTGTTTCTTCACCCCCTGGAATGTTTCTTTATTCTCAACTGTTGTCGCCCGGCGCCTCCGCCATAATTACAAGATACAATTTTGACTGGACGAGTTTAATGGTTTTAATAATGGAATATTTGATGGTTTTTCCGTTGTTCCTGTGTGTGGTTAATTGTTTTGTTAGGCTGATAGAAATTTGAATTCAATAGGGACTGTTGTTCGTGTAGATATAGATAGACAACAATGGTAGTCGAGTTGAGATGCTTTTAATGTAAAATTGTGTGTGTGTGTTTAGTTTACGATGGAATAATTAATATTCTAAACAGACACATGGCCCGAACAGGAGCTATTGATGTATACTGTTACTGTCAGAGGCAGTAGAGCAGCTTCTTGCTTTTGGGTTGATATATAATTTTCAGAAAACCACCTATATATCGTTAAAGGCCCCTTGTTCCTACTCCATACCAAACTTATAAGCCAACTTGTTATGTTGGCGTACTTTAATATTGTTGATAAAGTACAAGTGCTTATTGTAGAGATTCCATCTTAGCTTCAAACCAAAGCATTCATAATTCTCTCGTTTTGCCTGTGTGAGGAACACCATAGCAACCTATACATTATATACCTATACGCCTTTGTTCAACGACATCATTAAAATTATTAATTGTACCGAGATGTATTACCAAAAGCTTGTTTATTCGTTACCACCTTTCTAATATTATGACTTCACCCCTGTTTTTAGAATCTAATCAAATCTCAACTCATTCCATATTTATATTATTTTATACTTTATAAGAAACCATAAAACTAACCAATAATGCCAACAATAAACCGCTATAATAACTAAATAATTGGTAATAGAATCGAAATTAAGAATCAAACGAATATCACCTCTATGTTTTCTCTATTCGTTTCCGTACAACTCCAGTGAAATGGGGCAGTAACTGAGCTTTATTGCGTTTCAAGCTTCAAGACGAACAACGATAACAACGACGTTATTTCGCTACTATTTACGATGTGGTTGTGTCTTTCAAGCTAATAGCTTATACATCATCTTTGCGAAACAAAAATGCCGATTAATTAATTTTTCATGTTCTACTATGAATAATTTAAATGGAAAGCTTATTGTTGTGAAACTCTAAATATGTCTGTATAGTGTCAAGTTGGCGTTATATAGTTTCCTGTTTTACACGGATGCATACACACATATCTCAATGCAGTTGACAGAAAACGTCATCTGTCTGATGTTTACAACATATATTTTAGAATGTGAAACGTTATTTGTATGTTTAATATTAGCATAGATCACATTCTAATTTATGCATCAACTATAATATATGTCAAGTATGATAAGAAGCAGTCGCGTATGTGATAATTAGTCGGAGGTTGGGTAGTTGGGGCGGTACATAGAGAGAGGATGTTGTCGTCTAAACGCCCCATGTGACCATTCACTAGGAAGCCATTGTTTATTAGGAACACTGTGTATGCATGTTAACTGACTACACAAACACATACACGCTGAGACTATTGTTTTAAACCGAAATCTATTAGCAGGAGCACTAAATCCAGCAGTTCTAAAACAAACAAACCCGCAAATATCGCTACTAATATCGAATTATTGCAACAATCTCGATTATTGTCCAAAATATTGCGCAATATTCTTTTAGTTGTCGCTCAAATCTTTGTGGTATTTTTGCGAAATAGTCTAGATGTGTTGCGAAATTTTGGCGGGCGCTGGAAGAATCCCCGGGCTAAAATCCACGTTTCTTGTACTGCTGACGAAGCTCTTGCGGTGACATTGTTCAAGTCACAGGGTGATTTGTGTTGGGCCGCCCCTGCCCTGTCTCTTTTCTTGTACCGTCTAACCCCATATTGCTTTACGTCAACTTAACTGACACTACAACATTTGAATTCTTTACCAAGTCAACTTTTATTCGACTACAGTCTGTTGTTGTTCGATTCCGTGCATTCAAATCGAACAATCATCAAACGCAAATTAACAAACAACCCCTAAATAAATATTTCTACAATTTAATGATTTATTGACATTTACCGTTGTTGTGTTTTCCAGGTGAATTGTCCACTGGTAGGCAAACGTTTATTTGTTTCTAATTTTATTCCAGCAATGATGGATGGTGTGTTTATATGACGAGTGGCGGCCGACAAAGGTCAGGGGAGGTGTGTTGGTCAGCGTAATGCCCGCCGGGGCGCGACCCGAGGTCAATTGGCCGGCACGGACCCTTTTCTTTCTACCCTCATGTCCACAATTTTCTACCTACCCGAAAAATAACCGGTTCTTTCCAACAAATACAATCAAAGAAAGGAGGGTTTGATTAAGTTGAAATAACCGAATCATTTGGTCGTTGTTTGGGGAACGTTTATATTTTACAGACATTTTGCGGCCGATGTTTTGACATGATGTTCGATGAAAATTTGTTAAAGAAAAACTAAATATGTTAAGTGAATCAAGTTGAATAAAGTTGTAAGTAGAGTCATTTAGATGAAAATATCAATTTGTTTTAGAGAGTGAAAATTAAAAATTATGCCGCAGAATAAACCGGCAACCTGTTGAATGTCTATAATTAGAAAAATAAGCAGTAAGAAAAGGAAGGGTAACAAAACAAATTGAGTTACCAGCAAACACTTTAGAGACTTACATTTTAATATAAGTCAGCTTCATAATTGAATATAGTTGTCTCGTTCTACTACATTGCTGGATATTCTATATGTGTTATATTTGTATTTGTATGCTAAGCTATAGATATAAAGAAAACCTGTAAAACTATAATTTTATCAACGATGAAGATAGACTGACATAGAGAAAGAGAAGGCGCTTTATCCATTCGTATGCGGAGCAGTTTGTGGATGAGAAACGAATGCAATGCTGTGGTTTTGTAGTTTCTATTTTGAAGATGTTCTTAAGACAAGAAAAATACTGTTATCGCTTTGGGAAAAACTCCACTTCCATTTCAAATCAAACGATTGCCTTCAAAACGGCTCGTTTATTTGGAAATTTGATTTATTTCATGATTGCATTGGGCAATAAAATTGTTAATGAGCGAATTTGAACCTGTATCCGACGGTTGTCTCCATTGTGGATACAATTTATTAAACGTTAGCGCAATAAAGCACCCACCAAGAATGTGTTGTATGCACACCCCTATTAACATATATATTAACTTTTGGTATGAGGCCATAATATAAAATTAGTATTATACATGTATATCTTTGCGTATGTATTATAATAAGACGCCATCTTAAACAAGTCAGTCAAAGCTTCAAAGGCTTGGTACTACGTGTCTTTGATTAACCCACTAATAGATCCCGAGTAAGCAACAAAGGGGATCTTCATATAGGTATGCGAATTTCCTTTGTATTTACAAACTACAATTACGTTTGGATCTTTACCGTTAATTAATTCGAATGAAATTTAAAAGTTTCCCCCTTATTCTTTGGTATATTGTCGATCTATTTTAATAAAAACAAATCATTATCATTCGTATTATAATATCGTCACGTTTCCATCTATTCGAAGCCTCCACTTCGCCTTAAAAGTAAAGTAAAAGACGCTTTGTAAAGAAACAAGATCCATATAAGAGCATGCATAAAACCGTTCGATGTTGATGATGATGATGATGATGGTGGTAGTAATAGTGGTGGTGGTGGCAAAATTGAAAACAAACAAACTTCTATACACCAACACATGAAGAGAAGAGCAGGTGGGTAAATATGGCTGCCCGTGACGCCATCACGATGTCGGCTGAGCTACCCCCGAGGGTTGTTAGCGACCACAGCGCCTAGCAACCCGCCCTCGCCCTAGCAACGGCTAGCCACTAGCCGCGGACACTTATTGATCAAGCAATACACCCTTGTCGTCTCACCAACCCTCTCAATGTTCGTTGTATTCACCTACGTTGATGCTAGTAGATCCAACGTCCATCAATACATACGAAACTATTCTATCCACTAGGGGTGGTTTATTTCCGAAAATTATAAGTTTTAAAATCCAACAAATAATTTGGTGGAAATTTGGATAGATAATTTATGCATATGCAGGGATAAAGTCCGCCATTTTGAGGAGAATACGGTCGATTGACCAATGGAATATGGTGACCTCAACGTTTAGAATCGACTGGTCAATAATTGGACGCATGTCGCAGTTTCCCTCACCCTTTTCTACACGAACCAATTTAATTTCAAGCTCCGATTGAAAAGAATAGTAAAAATATGATGAAATCGGCGCTATTTTTCTTCTATTTTCCAACAGTGGATACATTTAGCGAGATTAAACGGCAATTTAATTTATTTGAACGTTAATTGAGCGTCTTTTTCTTAATGCAACTTCAGCGAGAAAGAAATAGAGAGTAAGAGGGAACGTCCAGGTGGTTGTAGTAACTTTTTAATGGATTCACCCGCAAATTAAGTTTCCGACAAATTGTACTACAACGACTGGAATCATAAGGATAATAAAAAAAAATGGGAGAGAGAACGAACGAAAATCACTTCTTTACGTTTGTTTTTAGCAAACAGAAAAAGACTCGCTCGGCCAGATAAAGATTTTAAGACTCTTAACACGAAAAGCGCATAAAAATCATGTTCCAGTTTAATATTTTATTTGATCATCGTCTCCGGCACGAGGAGATAAGCAAAAGATTCGTCTCATGCTAGAGGAAGTCGGCTTGTTTCGTCGATATGTCAAAAAATAAACGCCAAAAATTGTCAACACGCCCGCCTTCATCTCTGTTCAACTGCATTGTGATTTGTTGTTGAACAACGATAGAGTTTCTACTGATTGTGGAGTGAATAAAAAAGGAATTTTAAATTATATCGTCATTTTGTGTTTTTTTCGCGTTCGTGCTGTTTTTTGCCTCTTGTTCTTGTAACGTTAACGTTGTAAGATTCTGTACACGTTCAGTCAGGATTGCCAGATAGTAGTATGCCGTTTTAAAATTCATTACAAATTATATCAGCTGTAAAAACGGTCTTTTTGCACCATCTTTCTATCTAACACAACAGGCAAGTGGTGTAGTTGATATTAAAGAAAATAGAAGAGAACCGACGGGGAAAGTTTAACACGCCCAAAGGAACGACTTTGTCTAAACTTTTATGACTTGAAGTAATTAGGTGTGGGATGGATGGGTGGCTGCATGGAGAGGACAGGGTGTTTAAATAGTTTTGACATTCATTAAGCGTAAAAGCTTCAAAACAACAACACTGAGATGAAAACTTACTTGTTCAAATTTTTTCTATTCCATTTTCTTGAAACCAACACTAAATTGGTCTGCACTAGTACAGGATGAATTCGGCACTACCTTTATTTACCATACGAACTCCGACAAACATATGCAAGAGTATTGTTGCTGTGTTGTATAAAATATGCGTTTCTATTGAATATGCATAGAACAGTTCTTCCTATTGCTCTTTCATTTCATCACATTTAATTTTCTATGGTAGTTTTTTACAATGTTCTCACTCTACCTGATACCCTCTACTCCAGTTGGGTCGGGTAAAAGGGTTGAAATAGGGAGGACTTCTATTCGAAATTTCCGAAAGATCAACAATACAACCCCGACAAGCACATCATTAATTTGTTATTATTTAAAAAAAAACTTTAACAAAATCCGGACTTCCGTACTTTTATAATTTATTTGAAGGTATTTGGGTGTATAATTGGTACTAGATTTATGTACCGTTTAAAATTTAATAATTTATGTCGCTTTAGAAAAACCGTGGCAATCTGTTGTAAAGAATCGGCGACTGTAGCGAATGCAGCGGCATGAATTCGAATAATGCCCCAATTTGAATATGTGGAATTTATTCGAATGTCGACGCTTTAAAAAAACATTTAACACCTTTCAAGTGGTCGGTCTAACCCTTTCCAGTTATAGTCTACCATTCAATTTCCCAACAAAAGCTCAATATGATTTTTATCAAACTGTAGTAGTTCTTATCGCGATCAGTCAAGTCGCCAACAAGAGGTGCTCAAAATGTGTCCTATTGCGCCGCACAACAGTCGAGCATATAATTCGGTTTTACTCACAGAAAAAATAACGAATAGAATCGTCAACCGTTATCAACATTGAGCGTGTATTTTCAGTAAACACACAGAGCTTATTATCAAAAATAAACAGACTGATTGATATTTGCTTATAGAACGAGCTGTAGAGATGGTTTTCGTTTAAATATTGGCCCATCAAACAAGCTATCTAATGTTATAAAAGATTCATTATTAAGAGAGACGTGTACACGTGTAACAATGCAGAGATCCAATAATAGAATAATAGATTAGTGGGAAATTCTTATTTATTCTACATAAAAGATAGCGTCTTTTTCTTTTAACTATTTAATTATTATCTAGAGAAAATTCAATAATGCGGTGTTGCTTGCTTTAAATAATCTCAAAGCTTACAGCAACAACTTCATGTGTGCACAAAGATTGTTGAGCTTACAAAGTTTATGAGGTACTTAGCGAGTTTATGAATTTAGAGCTTTTATAGCAGACAAAGCTCTTCATTTTTGTGCAGAAACTAATAAAGATGCTCTCTATTCGACAAATAAACCGTACATCATAGAACAATCCCCCAAAACAATCAATCGAAAATAATTAAAAACGCACTTTTCGCCACTTAAATCCCACCATCGTTATTTCCCTCTTCGCCCAGCCAGTTCTTTTTTCCTTCCTCCAGTTTTTTTTATTGTAATTTTCACGTTGGAGAGTCAACGTGAACGTTCAGCCGTCGGCAATCGGCAAGTTTGCCTTTAACACGGCATGGGGGCGGCGTGTTCGGAGGCTCTCCCGCCACCCCCGTTGCTCCGGTCCAAGATTGACAGTATCCTGGAGCTATGAGGATAAAGGGGGAGCTTTAAAGGGGGCGGTTGGGTGGTTTACTAGTGGCAGGAATGGTGGTAGTTGTAGTAGAGTAGTAGTGGCATGGTGGTTTAAGGGGAAACTGTATACACGTATTTCACCCTCTTCTGCCATTTACATTATATACAACTAAACGTGCACTGTTAGGTTTGTGCAAGCAAACTAAGCCTTTACTAGTTGCAAAGTTTAATTAGTTGGGGCAGAATCTTTGTCGTTTTGTATTTGTTACTGGAATAAATGATTAGTATTTATGGATTATTGTGTCAAAATGAATAAATTATGTATGGTTGGTTTCTTTTGGGGGTATTTTATAAATTCCGACAATTGTAGAATATTTTTCATATAAATTGTGAAACGTTTAAATACAAGGGGAGAGATTCAGTGAGTTTGTCTTGGAGTTTAATACCGTCACGCACAAATCTCTAATTATTTCGTAAGCGCACCAAAGTACCGAGTACAAACTCTTGTTACGTGCTAGCTCAGGTGGTGCTGATGATGGCTGTATGTATATCTATATATGTAGCCGCCCATCCACCCCCAACAACAGAGCTCTTTTGGGGGCTCTATAGAAAGCCGCAACAACTAAACTGAACTAGAAACTAACGCGCACAGGCGGGATATATAAGCAGGGTTGTGGTTCGTACACTAGAAGCTTGGCCTGAGGAAAGGAACTTTACTTGAAATTAATTTGAGTCCAAGGTATGGGAATAGAAGGTGGTTGTGGTGTTGGGTGGGGTGGTAAGGGCGAGAGGGTGTTAGATAGGAAGTTCCGGCCGCCATGTTGAACGCGTGTGGTAGCAACGTGTCTAATAGATGTGTATGTGTACGTTCTACTGTCGTATTTAATTAGCGGAGTCCTCGCTTAATTACGAAGGCAGGACTGGGCTGGAATCCATTATTACGTCGCTTTGACTGAATTTGTGGAAATTGCTACATGTGGTCTTGATAGTTCTGGGCGGGAACTACAACACTTCCACCACCTGCCCAACTAATTCTTGACTAATTGATGGAAAATCAATTCCACCCTCGCCAAATTTCGACGAAATTCAACAATTTTTCCCCATTCTCATCAGATAGCTTGGAAATTTTGGCAGCGCAGTTGATCGCGTTTCTATTAAGAGTTGCTTCTAAAAATAATAAAATGCTGATGAGCGGCAATCTGTTGAATGTGCCATTATTTACCGACGTGGAGAAAGTAAAGTATAAAAGAAAAGAGAACAGCAGGGCGCGAGACTTTGCCGGATCGATTTTTAATTGCAGCCTTCGCCTTGACTTACTTCAGATTTTCATTAACACACTGGTTGGAAAAATGGGACGCGCGCCGGCGAAACTTGGTGATAATTTACTGTTTTAAAATTCCCTTTTCTTTATTCAATGAGAAAAGTTTCCGTAAATGAATAAATAGCGAATGGCACGCGACTTATACTTTACTACTTGTTGGCAAACAACACAATTCACAAAATAAACCAACATATACGTGTTGAATGTTTTATTAGAAAAATGGAAAACTGATGGATATAAAGCGATCTTTTGATATTCAAGGAATGTAGAAGGAAAAGTTGGAATTAAGTTCGCTAATATTATAATTATTCCGGCTCTTAACCAGCGCAATAAAATTAAAATTAGCCTCCTTTAACAAGTTCACCGCCGTTTAACTGCATCAAATAATCATTCTTTGTAATTCGTTTGATGTTTACCAACTTTTCAACTTTGCATTTTACAAGCGAGCAATCTTTGAATTTTAATAGGACTAGCCAATTTACTTTTGGAAAAGCCGTCTCTATTCAATTTTTCAACTCGTCTCATCTTAATTAACCCGATAAAAATGATATTCCGTGTAAAATGATATTGTATTATGATCATTTCTATAAATTTATTAATAAATTATTTTATAATGGTGGAATTGTGGTAGAGCGAGTCAACGTGTATAGTAGGGAGCTGTTCGAAAAGGACATTAAAATTCGAGACAACGTCAATATTTAATTCTACAAGGCTGTACGAGGTTTCCCCGGGACTATCAATCATTTACAAACAGCCAGGGATATTGAACACGAACATTGAAGTGCTTTCCTATAAGTAGTTTTAAAATTCACTTCTTGATACTCTGTTTCTTTCAGCACACAAATACACGCACCCGTACACATATGAAATATTTGTTGTAATAATTTATTAAACTGAAAAGTCTGTAACGAAAGCTCTATCGGAGAATCATCCAAACATCACCCCCTTTTTATATTTTGATCGGTAATAAGATTGTTTTTTTATTCTCGTCTTCTTGCGTGTTTCAATGTTATCCTTTTATTGTCCTGTTGTCGTCGCATTTCGGTTGTGCTCGCTTTTTTGGGGGCGTATCACTTCCGGTCACTGCCATTTGCTGGCCTTTACCTAATAGGATCTAACAGAGTTCACCCTTCAAATCGAACATTTCTAGCCATTATCGTCCCTATATTCGGTTAGTTTAAAGGGCACAAACCTATTTCTAGGATATGTTGTTGATCAGGCGAGCAAAAGGTATTATCTTGGAATTGCCGTCGATGTTGAGGAAATTATGTTTTGATTAAATTGTCGCCGTGAGTCATTTCCTCGACTTTTTTCGCGCCCCACACCCAATAAACCGGTCGCACTGTTCGATTTTGTATCGTTTTTGAGGCGGAATATCCGCCGTCCAAAATGGTAAATGTTTCTATTTCCGAAACGTGCGAGCCCATTTATCCGATTGTAAAGAGAAACGATTGCAATTAATCTCCTTACCTACTGGGAGAGATATCCAGTCGTTTCCTTGGTAACAAGGAGGGATGAAAACCGAACCTAATACCGTATTCGGAATTGTCCTCAAATTCACGTATTTAGAATGCATAAAAAACGTATCGACGACCGCACTAGAGAGGGTGGTTTGTACATCTGTACACTTTTTCAACGAATCGATCGTTAAAATCGAGAGAAAACTCTATTTTTATATCTAAAGAAAACACTCTATTTTGCTTTATTGTCAAGCTACTTTCAACATCAAAAATTCCCTTTATCAACCCTATATTCATATTAAAACCATCAAAAATGCAGATTTTTATTCAACTGAATCGCTAATTAAGAATAGAAACAACCCTTATTAAATCAAAACAATTTCACAGTAAAAAAACGAGAAGTAAACTCTAATTAGTGATAATTTCTTGTATCACCAATGTTGCCTTTCATTCGCGCCACCCTTATCTTGTCGTGAATGAAAATAGGGTAATTTCATTCAAATAAGGTGAAAGACAGTATAAAGAGAAATGGAGACTTCATTAAAAATTCGTGGTTGAATAAATATAGGCGGATTTATTGGGCTGCATAAGTTAGGGCAAAAGTTCACCCGATCACTACTACCATCCGGTGGGCAGTAGATGAACTAGTCGCCAACGAAACAACCCTCGGCGGGTCTAGGCTACGTACGATTGGGGTGCAAATGCGTAAAACTAGGATAGTCCGACTAGCATCCCGGTGTTTTACTAGTCACATAATTTTTTGATTGAATAGCGAGCGTTTTTGTTGTACTCGAAATAGGTGGGGTTGAAATTGCGGGTTGTCTAGATCGGCTGATAAATCACCGTTTATTTTTTGTACTGTTAGTTGGGGGTTGTGTTAGGAATCGGTGTCGGCGGTACCAGGAACCCGCAGATATTGGCCGTAATGGTGGAGGTCTCACGCGACTAGCCAAGGGTCACGACACCGCTACCACCAACGACAACAAAATGCGACGACTTCGGGTCGAACCAGTGGGCCTCATGTTTGATAAATGGGAATGATGCGATATAAGGGCTTGGTACTGTGTGGTACAGAAGTTGGTAGCACGCGAATGGCCAGAGGTCACACTCTTATATCGACCAAACAATGATACAAGACCACCGGTAATCAATACCGGTGGAAAAAATCGGGGAATTTCAATTTGAATTGATATTATCATCAATTGATTCTAGCTGTAAAGATTTAATTGCATGCTAATAAACCGCGATTACTTTAGAATTTATTACCCGTCATCAATACTGCGGTAATTCAAACGAAAAAAAATGTCGAATAACCGCTGTTTTCTTCAATATTATCGAAACGAATTCCGCTATTATATGGTCAAGGGTGTTGTGAATTATAAAATCGGACAGGTTGCAAGCGCTGAAATTTCAGGACATTATATCATTTTGATGAGGGTCTAGAATTAATGTCTACAACCAAAATTTCGACAACTTTAAACCAAAACTAGATAAGGGCGAGATTCGTTTAAATTGAAAAAATTTCAAGCTTGATTTTTGTGCACAGTGGTGGATGAATTGCGCTAGCTGCGAACCTGTGAATTTAACTTTCTAATAGATTAAGACAGGTGGTTTTCGGGGCGGCCACCGGACACATGAATAGTAGATGGAAAAAACGGCAATAAGGGTTGTATCGATTTAAATGGGAAACTGTTTTTAATTTTCAAGGGCCTACAACAAGCTGTTGTTTGTTTGCTGTTTTCTATTTCCGTCAGGGCCGCCACCCTCTCTTCTTCGACTTTATAAATTCGAATGTCTTGAGTTGGTTGGCTGGTTGGCGGCGGACAGACGTCTGCATTCCATGTCCACGATATTTTCGTTGTTACTAAATTTAGTTTGTTAATATCTCCCCTATAGGCTATAAAACATGACGGGGTTCTCTATCTAAAACTGAAACAAAACCAAGATTTGTTTTTATCATCATTATTATTATTGTTGTTGTTGTTATAACGGGGGTGGGTTCGTGTGAATTGATAAACGATCTGAGAATAGAAAGGGCACAATAGATCTGACCCTTGGCCTGTCAGATTGTCAGATAGCACGTCTTGAAAGGACATTTAGATGCCCAGACGATACGTCACATCTCCAGTACGGGGTCAATGTTTATAATTCAAATACTAAAAATACATCCAACTGTTGTTTAGAGGGAGCTCTACATTTTTCTCCTTTTATTTTCTCGTATTGTCTAATAAACACATAGAAATCTGGTCAAATTGCCGATTTAATCTTCGTATCAAGCCGAAAAAGAGCCTTTGTCAACAGTTATACCACAATCAGATTACAGGGATCAAAACGGTTAATAAATATAAAATCGCTGTATTTACAGTGTTATAAAGGGTGAGTTTCTTTACGAAAATCTATTTTTCTGAAAAAATACAGCACGATTTCCACCAAATTGGAGCGTGTTATTCAAATCCCCGTAAAGTGCCGGATATTTGGGCCGGCATTTATCCCATCTCCATAGATAATTTATAAATGGCCTCATTGTTGGATTTTTACGTTTCTTGAATAACGTTTGAGGTCAATATGTATCCAGCTGCGTATATCTATCTTTATATATTTATACTAGTTGTATATTTGTGTGTTAGTTTGTGTGAGTGTGGATTTTTACTATGCCCGTGACCGCAGGATATGCTCCGGGATTAGCAGATTTCCTGGTGGGCGGAAACTGAATCGTAACAAACCATTTTTCTGCACATGGACATGTTTGTGTTTGTCCATAGAAAAGCAAGAAATACAGAAAATTGGAGATATTCAACCGAACAACACGAATCTCATCTTGTTTCACAATTACCCAGTATAGTCTTAATAAAATCGACCATTTGGTCGAACGTATCAAATTATGTCCTTTCAACTGTCAATCTTTCAAATTATAATAGATCGGTGTTGTATTTAACACACATAGACATTTATTATCATCAATAATAATAACAATAATAAAAATTGTGGGTTTTGCAAAAAGTTCGCCTAGCGGTATTGGAACTTTCACCGACCCTTCGCCTCTATCTTTCTATGATTTACAGCAATAATATTTTCTAAATGGAATCTTAAGCGAATGAATTTGTGTATAATAAATCAACAAAACAACATTCGACAACTAGACAAAGACATAATCATCAATTCTTGGTTGATTTTAAGGTGGTATCGGTAGTTGTTGAAAAAATTTTTAGAGAAACACCCACATTACAGATGAAATAATTAATAAAACCAACACTAAAGAAATTCTTGTTGTTTTTTTCGTACAGTTTGAATTTAAGTGTTAACAAGTGAGATGCACGCGTTAAAATTTATCACTCAACTTAAAAGACTAATGCAATAATTCAGCGTCGCCTCCTTTCTTGAATCAAGGAATATTAAATGCGATAGTATCGGATAAAAGACATTTCTGCAGCATAATATGAACATTACAGTCGAATACTAAACGCTCTCAACATGGGGCCGACATTTCATAATAAACACTACAAAATGCAACAAATTATTTATTAAATGGAAAAACTACAAATACACACCTCTTTCACCGTTTTTTCCTCAGTTTGGTTTTCGTTTAGTGTTTTGAAGAATGCAAATGGTGGTGTTCGAGGCGGCCTCGCGTGCATAAAGAGGATGTCCGGGTGATGATGAACAGGTCGGCCTGGGGTCAGTGGTCATTCCCGTGGCCTGGCCTGCGTGGGAGCTATCGCACGACTTCTTCCATTGTTACGCCGCCCGTTTTCCTCCAACTTTTACAATTGTTATATCATGTGAATTGTTGCCCCGGATATATCCGGTGATGATGATGATCTTCACATAAAGTCATTAGCAATACAAGAAATCTTTGATAATTTTCTTAATGTTTACGTTGGAATTTTGGTAGGTTAACAATGCCCGATTGAGGCCACTTTCGGAATATAAAACCGTCGAAATATGGGAATATAATCAGAATTTGACCTCGTAATAACGTGACCATTGTCGTTGTTATTATGAGAATACACACGTCTTATAATATGAAATAGAGACTAAAGTATAAACTATTTCCTGACGTTAATTATGAGAGAATATTGTTGTTACTCTATTCTATTGACCAGTGGACTCATTTCCATTTTAAATTTTTAATTAACCGGCGATAATCAAATATAATTTTTACTGTGATTGCAGATAATACACGATTGATTTGCATGTTTGTTCTAATTTGCAATGTTTGTAACATCAAACTAGCTAATCTAATATAAGTTCTCATAGTTTTCAACTGTGCAACACTTTCCATTTAACAACTCTCACGATTACGTATTGAAATCCTACCTTTGTATCATTTTTTTCCATCAATTCTACAAAGGTGAGTGAGTTGTTGAAGACCGTTTTCTTATAATTCCATACTACGAACCGCTTGGTAACTAAATATTAGATTAGAGAAGGCCGTTTTTCACACACGTGGCCCCTTCTTTTTCCGTTTTTTGGGAAAACAAACCTATTGGAGATTTTTTGGAGATTTGGAAAGGTAATTCGTGAAAATCATTGAAAAATTGATAATATTTGTTACGTTATAGAGGAACATATGAAAAAGAGAAAATGTCATCAAGATTTTTCTCCGGAATTTTCCAAAACAAAAATAGATACTCCTTAAGATGCTCTTTCTAATGGTACTTTATTCATTACAATAAGTTATCAAACAAGGGAGATATCGATTATTAAAAATCTTTCAGGCACTGTTTCGAAAAGAAAAAGATGTAATGTGGATTATCCAGTTTTCCTCAATTTTCCGGAAAACTAATTAACTGACTACCTAACTAAGTTATTGGAATATCGAAAAGCTCTTTAAATTTGCTTTATATGGTGAGAAAATTATAGAAAAGTTAGTAATACTTGGAAAGTTATGGGAGAAATATGATTTTTTTGAAAAAACATATTTTCCACGATTTTCTTCTGTAACGCAGAATTTAATACGAATTTTCCATGACAAGAACGCCTTTAAGGACCCCTTAAAATGCGCTTTCTAATGATACTGGAATCATCACAATATGTCATCGAACAAGGGAGAAATCGATGATTGAAACTTGGCATTTTTCAGACGCCGTATCGAAAAATAGAAGTAATGTGGATCCTCCAGTTTCTGTCAATTTTTTTGAAAACTAACGAATCTATCAGAGGTGTTGTGGAAATTCGAAAAGTTCCTTCAATTTGCTATATGCTTTAAGAAAATTATTCCAAAATCAGTAATATTTTCTGACCAATAGAGGAAAATATGAAAACAATACGAATAAAATGTGCCCTAAGATTTCGCTCTCTAACTCAAACTTCAATTGGAATTTTCTAAAATAGATTAGAGTTTTAGATATTACTTGAAATGCTCTCTCCAACAGGGTTTGGATCATTACAATATCACATCAAACAAACGAAATATCAACTATTAAAAATTGGCGTATATTAGACACCGAATTGAAAAAGCTTCGTACAATCCGTATTTTTCTGGTATTCCGTTGTATATTCGTTTTAAAAAGTACAGAAACGGAAACAGAAACAGAACCGAGGCTTGTAAATACTGCGAAATTTCGCAGAAATTCGTAACGTCTCTATTTTAGACCAGCAGATGCGGAGGATCTCCCCAAAAATGATCGATTTTTTTATAAATTTAACAAAAAACGCTACTTTCTCACGAAATTCTAGGTTTGTTTGAGGGAATGTGGAAGAGAAGGGACGTTTTATGGATTATGTTGCAAATTTGATTTATAATAGAAAAAAAATATTATGGTGGAAATTAGTAAAGTCGAATAACCACAACAATACTTGGCCTACAATCGTAATTTATTACTATTGTAAAGATATAAACGTAAATTGATGTATTGTTAGTTTTTCGCTTTCTTGTTATTAAAATATAGAAAAATTTTCGCTTGTAAATTGTTGCAAAATCGGCGATTTCCCCATATTTGGACGCGAATCTCGACAAAAAACCAAGCCAGACGCTTATATTGATTGATTATTCTAATCTCCAGACTATTATTTTGATTTTAATCGATATTTATTAACAAATCTAAATCTGTTATCGGCTAGTTGTGGGCGGTATTCGACTCGATTGAAAGTCGAATTTTTTCCAAACAACATATTGTAGATTTGTGGGTGGAAATCACGGTCTGTTAGAACGATGTTTGATGTCAACTACTTAGATATCGACGAAGTTGCGGAGTTCACATCGTGACACATGATGAGACCAAACATTCAGCGTGACACACGAACTGCCTACCATTTCCGACCTCTGTTCTGCAATTATTGCAGTTTTTCTCGACCGGCCAACGGTTCGAATTTCTCCACAACAAACTAACGAATAGAAAAATCGAAACTTTCGCGTATATCAAACATAATATGCACGTGACCTATCAAATGGAACGGGGATCAAACTAGTGGCCGGCGGTCTCCGGCCCTAAGGGCAGCCATCCATTTAGCAGATTGGTTGAGAAGTTCGCACAGAAGCACAGTGTTTTGGTTGTTTGCCAAACGATATTTCTGCAGAAATCGAATTTTGTAGAGGTTTTTCCAACAAGTCGCGGACAATAAAAGCAAATGATTAGTAATGGATAGGAATTATCGTTGGAATCGTTGGATTGCTTTAAAGTCGTACCGCACGGTCAGTTTTATATAAAACAATCTTGAGCGCTTGACCAGTCTTATAAGCAATTATTTCTCAGATTGTTCATCTTGTCGTCGTCGTTGTTGTTGTTGAATATCTCGTTAACTCGGACTGTTTATGTTTATATACGAAAGGACGTATTGGCGCAGTTCAGACCGGAATTTAAACAATTTTATTTAAAAGGAATCTTAAATACAACACACAATCGGTTCCCATAGGGATTCCAATCGTTGAACGACAACTAAGACGTTGCAGTTATCCCGATTTCATTCTCTACGATTGATTACCGATGTTCTAATATGAATTGTACTAATGAAAATATCGCTCAATTATTAATCCCCTTTGATGGTCGTCTGGTATTATTCACGCTGTTCTCACCATTATCCTAGTCGACGACTAGCCGGTGTTAATTAACTGAGATCCGGCGTTTGTTGGCGGATGTAACGATTACGTCCCTAGTGGGAAGCCGGCCATCCATCTATACACATTTTATTATGATATTCAACTCATTATATCGTCTTAATTTTATAAATATCGTGTTGAATACGTGTTCATTCGAATAGGGGGAAGTATCCGCGACCAGGGGTCAATCAGCCGCTAGCAACTTCTGCACTATACGTAATGAATCTCTCCATTATTGAAAACAACGATTTTAATCTCTTTCGCATTTCTATAATTAAAATGTAATAAATACAATTCAATTCAAACTAATTAATTTCAATAAAATAGAAGAAAAAACGTATCAAATGTCAAGTTTAACTCAATAGGAACGGCGCTTTTTCTTCAAGTGAGCACATGCCAAAGGGGTCTACACGTAGAATCGTCGAAAAAAATAAAATAAATCATTTAAAATGTCCCGCATAAAGGGTTTTTTTTGTCGCACCTGGTCTACGTGGTCCATTATACGGGCACAAAGGATTCGGGCCACGGCAGAAAAAAACTGGGGACACTCTTGCTTATATAAACAGTTTTTTAAGTCGCCCATTTAGCACAATACAAGTCATAATTTAATTATAAAACATTATCAAGATTGTCGTTATCTATGCAGTTTCCAATAATTACATGTTCGATCGGTAATTGGCGTTTTTCCTTGTCTAGCCCCGTATAAATGGGGAAATTGTGAAAACGCGATAAATCAACGTTGAAATAAAAACAACAAAGAAAAACAACCAGTACTGGCAGTTATTTTGTATTAATATTAAACAGTAATTATAGAGATGTTAAATGGGTCGTATTTTTTCCCTGTTGATTCGCACAACCGTTTGGGTATCAGTTTTTTTTACAATACCACCAACTGAAAAAAACCTGAAAAATTACCAACGATTTATAGTTTCAACTACTGCAACATTTTTTACATTGTTGTTATGCTGAAATGATACAGGCATCAAATTTACATAAATTATAAATAACATCATTTAATCACGCCGGGTTTTTTTTCAAAGATCCGCTAAAAAATACGGGGTAGCTTTTTCCCACAATTTCACCCCAAGGTCTACTTGAGGGGTGCTCCTTGTACTTTTTAATTCAAATTTACGACGTTAAAAAACGCTCTGCATATAGGTGATGCGTTTTTTCCTCCGATGCACCACAACCCCTGGGATTTTTTACGGGATTCTCACGGTAAGTTATATGTTTTTCTATTTTTTTTACACCACCAATGATCCTTATACATATTCTAGTTGGTACGTTAGATTCATCTAGAATTGTAAATTAGTAGAGTTCGTTAGATTCGTTAGTTGGAGATTTGAGTTTTTTTCAACACCTGTTGCCGGTTTTTTCGCAATTCTTCCCATTATTTTCAATTTTCGTTTAAATTCTAAATAGAAAATTACTGTTGTAGTCTATATAGGTGACCCTTATACTATCAGTATTTGCTTTTCAAGCCTTATCAGTGTCTGTCATGGACAGCCAGGTTATTTACGTGTTATCTTATCACGTTTAATACACCGGTCGTTAGAATTTTACGTTTATAGTTAACAAATGTTTTTATTATTACAATACAAAAGAGAAAATTTCGTTTAGATCCAACAATCTCTAGTCTGATGTGTGATGATTAATTTTTCGTCCATTCGACTGTGTCCAGTTTTGTTATCATCTAAACATATTGCGCAGGGGTGGCTTGTTAAATATCAAAAATACAATAATATACTATAGTCGCTCAAATAAATCAACAATAAAACCTAGTTGACAACCGACTGATAATTGTTTGGTCGATATAACGTTGCACATGACAATTGTGTATCGTATGAATATATTGGCGATTACTCTATTCCAAGAACAGGGGTGGCCAAAAAAACTATAATATCGGGCCACAATTACGCAAATTTCAATCGCTCAACTTCCAAAAATTCCGAATAAATTTCAAAAATTTCCAACCCGAAAATATCGAACGAATTTCGCGTAATTTCCCGAATATTGCGCAATAATTCTGTACACCCCTAATTTTTTTATCGAAAATATCCCACAGCTGTTACAAAAGAGGAGGCAATGGACATTATTCCATATTACATTAGGTCAATAGTTTTCTACTATCCCCTCGAATAACGCATACAAACATTGAGAAGAAAAAATAGGTCGCGTGTCCCCTTTTTGTATGAATTTTTACTCATGTCCACCCCACGATATGTCCATTCACTGTCCCCTTGGATCAATTCGAATAGCCGGTGGTAAGTAGACAACCTGATTTTCGTTCTATTCGATGATACACTCGTATTGTAGATAGATAGAAAAAAAGAACTGACACTATTATTTTTAATAAATGAACCAGACGTGTCTTATCATTGATGATAAAGCTTCAACCCCTACGAGAATAAAACAACAACCAGAAACGAGACATAAGAAGAAAAAAAAAACAATAGACGATTGATTTATTGATTTTTACTTCGTCAATTTCGTAATTAATACAAACCGTTATTATCATTATTATTATTGTGAAGATGATAATAATAGTGGTGGCGATAAAAACAAGCAGTTGTACAATTGGTATTTTTCGGTTATTGAAGCCCACTAGGCGGTTATATCTCGGTATATCTTGCGTAATTGCAAAGTTGCCATAAAAAAGGGTTTGATACACAAACAGTCTATTGTTTTCGAATTTTTTGTTTCAACCCCGATTCAGCGGATGGATTTTTTGTTAATATTCAACCTATAAAAAATCCTCCCGACTACCGTCCTAGTTAGGTGGTAATTTATTTGATTCCAAATAAACACAACAGTAGCCGAATTTGCGTATTATCAAACCGAACAATTGCCATTTCCCCCCGGGTTTTCGTGGACGTTGGTCATTTTTGTACAGTTTTTCGAAAATGCAAATGCCCCATTGTTACACCCGACAATTACACCCAATCGTCCACTTAATAATCAACCAATTCCGTTATAAATCGCCTCGAATATATCGTTGAACGATTGTATTTATGTTTTGTGTGTATTAAACATCCCCATTTTTTCCTACCACAATTGCGTACATAAAGCTAAATGCACTTTTGTGATTTTCGACGTTTCGTGTGCATAAATAGGGGGTGAACTGAGCAATTCGGTTGATGTAATAAAATAAAATCGACTCTCGAATTTCCAAGGAATTTTTGTGGTCTTTAGGGTGGTCTTTTTTCAACAATTGTAAAGTTTTGTAAATTGTGTAAACGGCACGATCTTGCGGCCGGCGATATAATACAGCGATTAGACCAAATACAACCTAATACGCCTATTGAGACTAATCTTTGGTGAATTACATTGAAATTTTGCTCCATTGAAAACTCGTAAATCGAGTGTCCCTAATTATTACGATAGCTCCTATTAATTCCGGGCGATTTCGAAAACTTTTCGAGGATTTGTAAGGCGGTCTCTGGACGAATATTTTAGCGAAATTTGGACTTCTTTTAGTGATTTTTGATCGTTCTCGGTGCATATTCGACTGGTGAAAATCGCAACATTGCCAGATTAAAGCGATTTTCCATCAATTTCCAGGTGTAATTTTGCTAAAATTACAACTGTCGGTAAGTCCGGCAATTGAGGGAATATTTAGATGAAACATCGGGTATAAGACCACCGATATCACCTACACAACAGCTAACAAGACGACACAAACTCTCAACTACATGTACATAAATCATATCGCGGAAGAGTTGCAATATTGTGTGTGATTCCCCGATAATAATCCTGTTTAAGCGAGTATCATTTCGAGTTGTAGTTACGCGTTTCAGTATAAATAAATCGTTGATTTGTATCGAATTATTTGCGATATGTCGAGAATTTTTGGATCGATTTGGAAGAAAAATTGTGGTGTCGCGCAGGCGGAACGACCAAGCCTTTAAAAGTTACTTTGAAGAGGTTGCACCTCTTTGTTGTAATTACAAATAATCAAGTTGGAACTGTATAGAGGCCAACTTCCTGTTCCTGTTTAACAACAAATTCGAGCGATTTTACAAATCGAATTGGTGATTCGTTGGAATTCGCAACGTTATCGATAAATTGTATTTCCTTCGACTTTTATCGATATTTATTTTTAAACGGGGCCTTTTATCAATCGACGATTTCAAAATAATTGAGCAAGCACGTACTGTCCGCTAAAAATCCTCTGGCGTCATAAATATAACTTTCAAAGTAAACATCATGTAATTACAGGTAAACAATAGATAAGATAGTCGTCATTTTTTCTGTGGCGATGATTAAATCATGTTTAATTAAAGCCGATTTGTAATAATATTTAGGTTTTTTTCGAACTGTTAGAAAGTAAAGATGATGGTTGTCAAACTTTCCAAATTGAGCTTTTATGTTAATTTTAAAGAGTCTAATAGTGAAATTGAGTTTATCGTCTTCCTGCATCGGTGAGGTCGTCTTCAACGACCAACAACAAGAACTTGTACCAGCTTTATGCAAATATCGATTTGCGTAATTTTGCATCGATTTCAGTTTTCTCACAGTACAATATACTTGACCTACACCTACACACATCTATTTTTATCGTTGAAACAATTTTTCCTCCACTCAAAGATCTTGTTAGTTATCGAAAAAGTGCGATGATGCGAGCTCAATGACATTTAAAACGAACGAAATGTCACAGTGTCCTGGTTGCATTGTGTCTGTTTTAAACGTTCCAACAACTTAGGGCACAAACGTATAAACGTTCCGTTTGTCCACACCTTAAAATTACAAGACGAGTTGAATGTGCCCAGTCATTTTCTTCAGTCAATATACGAGAAAATAAGACGAGATAGATCGCACGGTTGGATACCAACTCAGATTATGATAAGTGGAGATGACCAAAAACCTATCCGTTATACGATCCAGCCTCGTTTACAACCTATTGTTTGATTCAATTATAACCGAGTGATTTGTTCAATTTCAACCGGTTTCGGCGAAAAATTCGCTATTTTCCCCGGTATTTAGCCTTATTTATCACTGTCCATCGGATTGTGTTGATTTATTGTTTTGTAAACGTGTCGATTTGAATTTATTCAAAGATTTATATATCAATTAAAACAATTATATTCACCCCCTACTAGTCGTGGATTTTTTCGAGTTTTTACTAGAAACTTGGAGATGTTCCCATGGATAGATATCGGCGTATCTTCGACGTGCCTACACGTGGTTGTTGTTTTATCAACGGACGGTCATCGCAGTGCGGCCTCCTCGTCAAGAAACTCTCGGAAATTTCGCAAAATAACAGAAAAAATCTATTACAAAAGCACAACAACATGCAATCTGTTGTTGTTATGATTGCCGTATGCTGGAAATAATCGATGCAATATTAAATATAAAGGCGGAAGTTAAGTAAACGCAGTAGTTGTATGTGGACAGTCGCCTGTAGCGGAACTTAAACTAGCATCATCTTCTCCATTGTGATCATGTTGGCATGACAGTTTCTAATATGATGAGATAACAGTAAAATTCGACGAAAAAAGAACGAACGGATAGAGATTTCGATTCGAATATTATAAAGTTGACTGTCTTTTTTATTGTAGTTGTCTTTTAAAATTAAATTTGGTAAGTTTGTTGGCCGGGTGTTGCCGGCACCTCAACTAGATTATAGAAGATTCGGTGTTGAATGACGAACGATTCGCTATGCCCTCACCGAATTTCCGATAGTTTAGATGGATGGTTACAGTTGGGACTTGTTTACAACGTCAGATTTGCAACATTTCCCGTAATAATCTGGCCGAAAGCTTAATATTATGACGAATGATGTGTTGGACGTTGTGGAACAGGAGGGCTGACCAACTAATACAGGACCGGATTCATCCATCATTCGATATTATAACGAAATTGTCGCGGTAGAAATCCGATTGGTTACTGTCCTGTTGTTGATGAGTTGCATATTTTTTCGTCAGCTTGCATTCTCGGACATTGCTATTCATCTGTCACTTACAAATATTATAAATGGTCTAATTTTTCGTTCGTTTTTGTTGGCGAACAACGATAATCGCCAGACTTTTATTACAAAACATGAAATTCGATATTTTTCTCTCGATAAATCGCCAGAAATTTCGAATTTATCCCAGTATCCGGCCTGTTATTAGATCCAACGATTTTCTAGCAATTATACCGTGAATATTGTGGACATACGGCTATTTATAGTCGGTTATAATTCATGTTTTAATTATTAAAACAGGATCCCATCCAATGTGGTGAACAACAGCAAGACCAGCGTATTGGTCAATGACTTTGCCAATGTTATTTGTGTGTGGCTTAGTCCGAACGGTTTTTCGATGGTAAAAATAGCCCTTCTGGATTAAAGTGCGTCTGGTCAGTGTCAGGCGATTATTGAACCGCTTCTACAACAGTTTATTGCAAAATTGTTTGAAAACTAAATAATCAACATCACGTCCGTTCGTTATCGCACAATGTCTATCATGCAGGTGATTGAATTTGTGGATGAAGTGCCGCCTTCCTGGGCTCGATTAGCCCGCATTCCCCTATCATATGACACGCCACTGTGTGCTGTCCTGGTGAAAGGTCGCCAACTCTCTCTCTATCTTTATCCCTTATATTTTTCGTGTCTACACGTATGTGTTTTTGTCTTTTTATATGCAAACCACGCTCAATGCACTCAACTATAGTTAGGATACCGACGACAATTTAATTCAGATCCTATCGCCGGCCGCTCGTTTTCAATTAAGTTTATTTCGTTTTGATGGTGGAACCTCAAACACACATTTAGACAAGATAGAAAAGGAAGTAATAACATAGAGAAACTGGGAAATGGACAAAGACTTTGATTTTCGAACGTCTTTTACAAGACAACAACGCAGATAATGAGAACGAGGCAAGAACAAATCCTATTTCAACCGAGCTTGAAAATTTATAATTAACATATGGAGTTTATTAGCGTCATTATGAAGTCGACAAATTTAAATGGGAGAAATTCCGGCTTCTGGTCGTACGAAAAAATCGAATATTGCTGAAAATTTCCCACATCTATTTCCAATACGGCACGTATAAAGATAAAATTGATTACGACACATGCTCGATGTACGGACGCATAATTCAGTTGATATCGCACCGGTGGAAGAGAAAGATAGATGTAGAGATTGTAAATCCACGATTTACACTATTTTCTAAGTTTCGGATCACGATTTGTTGTAGAATCTAGGCGAACGATTCAAAATTTTGCGCGATAAAATTGATGGAAAAAATTTTCTGTATGCAAATCTTGTTGTGTGTGCATCAAGGATTTTCACTCGATTTCTCTCCCTTGTTTGACTGTTTTACATGTGTGTATATTACAGAAATTTCGCCATAATCCGTTTTAAAGATAGACGTTGTTCGTACAACAATCGAGTCGAGGATGTAATTGAACAGATTTATTAGATCATGCACGTAGATGACAGAACATTCATTGGTCTCTCGACTCTCTCATCTGCTATTATCACTGTGTTCGCTCTTCAATCCGTTCGATTTCTCGTGTTCGTTTCAAGAAATCCAGTGATTAATTATATGGAATTTCCGTACCCAGTTATTTATCAATTTTTTCTATAGAACAACTCAAATTGTGGTTACATATGTTGGTGACATATGTGGACCATAACGTTGTCCTATTCAGAACAATTTTTTTGGGTACAGTTTCAATTTAAATTCGCCAGATTCCGACGAATCGTCAAAGAATCTCCAACTGTCGCAATTTTCTAAATAATTCATTAATAAAAATCAAATTATAACGCAAATAAACCAACATTATACGCTTTTCCATTCATAATCTCAACCAAACCAACAACCCAAACAAATTCTATGCTTCAACAATTCATTCGATTCAAACGCGATTTTTAATGGTCGACTGTAGGACGAGATTATATAGAACCAGTTTATTTCCAGCTACTTGAATTAATTTCCAAAGTTTTTCGTATTGAATTAAACTCCAACAAATTTTCGACGATTTTACGAAATTCCCAGTTGTTGGTCATTTATTTCACCTGTTGATTGTTGTTATTATAAAATAGGGGATGTAGATTTCCGGTCAAAATTCTCGAGTAATACGATCCGGTTGTATACAGAAATACCGGACAATTTGAAATCCAACACTATTATGCGGCCAGTGTTTGGACACCTTCCGGTTGGTTAATTTCCTCCACTGGTAGAATTGTTTTTTATTGGAAATTGTTGGTTTTTTATTGGAAATCGGCGAATTTCGAGTTTGATCCCACGGTGAGGATGTGCGCAAAAAATCGAATACCTGCATTTCGGGGTCTTTTAATCAAAAGAAAGCTTTACGGTCATCTTTGTCCCGGGGTCCAGATTTTTTATATTGTAGGGGCGCTTTTTAAAGGTTTTTTTTAAAGAGATTGTATCGCGTATGTAGGCCCGTTTACAGTTATAAAGATATCCGATACCACCCCGAGAGGTATAATGGTATTTAGATTCCATTTTCAGATTCTACTATAGTTTTCTTCAAGTGCATGACAGGCCCTAACAATGCATTTTTGTGTGTTCGCTCGAATTAATAGCCTCAATATTTATAAATTTTTGAATTTCCAATAATTGGAGTAGATCGTCTTATCAGCGAGTCTGGTTTTGACCAAAAGTGCACTCGAGTGGGCCTATTTAATTTCAAGGGGGTTGAATTTAGGACACACTCTCTATCGTAGACTAAACATACGGCTAGACGGCTGATATTTCGAGAGGGATGTTTGGTTGTGGTTGTCTGATGGTTCCAATATGTCAGTACATTCCGCCCCCATGTCTCGGACACCATATCTAACATATCTATTTTTTGTTTCAAACTTTAAATAGATTTCAATTCGAATTAAATTGTATCGATGTTGCGATAAATAACCAAATGTAAAAAGATTAAAAAAAAACTGGTCGTAATCCAACCAGTACTAATAAAAACGAATTGCAAGCTACTTTTTTCTCATACAGAGGGGTCAAAGGGGCACTGCCAGCCTCTTCTAGTTCGTCGTCTCAAGAGCACAACAGTAGGGCCTTCTGCGAGCCAGATGGCCCGATCGTCCCCTGACCGTTTTTTAAGCTTCGTTTTTTATGCACGGTCTTAGACCCTGGTTTTTTCAAACCATCTCTACACACACACATAAGCACAGGAAAGGGGCAGATTTTTTTCCAAGGAACCCTACACTGAGTTCCGTTCCGAGATTAATTTGGATTACAACAAAAAAAAACAACCTTTTTCATCTACCTGGACAATGGTAGGTGCAAGATCGGTTTGCACACACGTATTGATTGCAACAAAGAGAAAATAGCGACCGATTTAATCTCAATTGAATAGATAGAGATGGATGGAGAGATGATTGAAGAGAAAAATTTAGACACATGTGTTTCACCAGTATCCTCTTACGTGGGAACTTGCCGATAAAAAAACCAAACTCCCAACTCCAATCCGCTACTTTCAATAATTTACAGTTTTGTCAATATTTGCGGCCGGTTCTTTAAAAAAGCCCTTCTCACGGCCAATCTAAAATCGCCCAAAAACTCTGTAGATTTGTAGAGGAAGTCGCCGAGACTTCTAGGGCAACGGTCAAGGTTTCCAATTCCCCTAATAATAACACAACACACATTCCGTCAACCCTCCGGTTTCAACTGTATATCTTGGCCACCCTCTTTGTTAAAAATGGATAACACTGACCGCAACAATTCGAAAACCTGTCACAACAACAACAAACTGATGTCCGGTATTATGGTCGGCCGAAAAAAGGAACGGAAACGTAAGGTGCAATTCGGGCAAATACAAGACAGTTGTAAAACATCGGTGGATTGTTGGAAGATAACAATAAAAATTCGGCAAGTGGCGTAAATGGATTGCAAGACAAGTGGTTAATTATAATTTATTTATTTCGTTTTTATTGCCGTATAGTCGTCGGTGAAATTGCGGATTATTCGTAATAATAATAGAGTGAGAAAATATATTGAGAAAACAGACCATATGTCAAATTCGTGCCTGTAATCATAAGATATTCTTCCTTATAATAGTTACATACGGCTATTGGCCGGTATCAACGCAGATAATGATTGGTTGCATTGTGTTTGTTGTTGAAATTGTTGTAATTTTGTCGACTTGGTCATTCTTTTGTGTGTCATCTCATTCAATCGAATTGAATTACAACAAATTTTCGAAAATAAAAACAGTCTAAAGAAATCGAAACATGTCGCATTTGTTGTTATAGAAGAGTAGACCTTCTGTTTTTATAAAGCTACGTAGCTAGTGTTAAATCGAATGGATTTTTGTTTACATGTTCGACTTTTTGTAGAACTGTAAAAATTCTAGTTCGGTCACATCATATAAATATAGAGCCCCGTACATATGTTTGTTGTTATACAATAAAACCGTCCGACGATAATCACCCTTATGTTAGGGTGGATTTCGGTTGATTTCACTGCGAACGTCTATAAAGGGACTAACGTAACACATGTGAACGTGTGTGAAGAATATCTTCAAGATGTCTACAGTATGTGTATTTGTATTTTGTAGATATATAGTGGACAACTAGAGTCTAAAATGGGTACAGGAGAGGGTTATTTTTAAAACTCAAGATGATTTATCGGACATGCCGTTTTTTCTCTATTTATTTGTGCAGAGAAAGGAGCATTAAATGATGATAAATTCCACAAAATGTGATAGAGTAGATGTACACGATTTAATAAACATCACAATCAGTCATAAATTATTAACTGTGAATAATTGCTAATCATCTACAGAATCACATACAGTGAAGACTGTGTGCTAGTGGATCTTTATTTCTTTATACAATAATTTTTACAGGTGTGCGTACTCGATTGAGGCACCAACTTAAGCACTTTAAATCCGACTGTCCGTCCATCAAGCCTAGCCCATATCGGGTGTGTACACTATCGGTCATTGTACGTCACCATTTCAAAATCGTTGAAAAAATTCCATTTTTTTCGAATTAAACGACAATAACCTATGGCCCAATTAGCGAGTACCGTTCAATCGTTTAACATAAAATCATAAAATCCGACAATTAATTCTTTAGAGATGTTCGTTTTTCGTTAATGGTGCATTCAATGTGTATCTCTATGCTTTTACAACAGCCTCTACTGCCCACTTTTACCAACCAGCCCACGGTTCTTTTCATTTTTATTTTTCCAATTCGTATTTAACACGCAATAGTGCATCATATTGGAATATTAAAGTATAATACAATGATGGTAGTTTTGAGATATCGACGACAAACGACGTTAAAGGAGTGACTGGCTAAAGATGAGGCCTCAACTTGTGTGCATTAGCATTGAATACGTTGTGACGTCAGGAGGGCGAGCCGGGTCACTATTATTGTCCAAGAACACGACTCGCCTTCTTTTTTATTATTATCATCACCATCATTATTATTAAACGAAAGAACAACCAACTCACGATCACTAAGAGTGGTGCGGTTGAAATGTCAATCCATGGGTCATTTATTAGGATTTGTATTAAACGATAATCGACGAATCTAATGTAATTATAGAGGGCAATCAAATATGCATAAATAAAAATATGGCTTCTAGCGGTAATTAACTGTATTATTTGTTGATATAAACGTGCGTTTATATGATAATAATAATAGTAATAATAATGCGATTTCGTCATCGTTTTTATCTTCAACAGTGGTTGACACAATTACAACATAATTAAGCAGCAAAGTGTATATTTGCCTCAGGTTATTATTAGGTTTAAGCCGCAGGTGTGGAACATCTTTAAGAAATATTTACTATCCAAGTAGATATGCATATTCATTAAATAATCAAGTGTTTAACAAGAGATCCAACAATAGATCAAACTGTATTCGTCGTTCAATATGTCCTTATTTATAATAAGAAAAAAAAAACAATTATAAAAGTATTGATGCGTTTATTTGTTCAACAATCAATTTTTGATTGATTATTGGAATGATTCGCCTTTGAATTTTATATGATGATTTTTTTCGTAATTATCAACATTGACAATCGTTTACAATGCCATTAATTATACGTTGATATAGAATTATACCGGGTATCCCATGGAAAATGCGATTTTTACAGAAATAGAAACTTCTACAGAGTTTACATTCAATTCGCTTAAAGTGTAGAAATTGATCGTAAATCTAGCTAAAAATTAATCAATATTGCTTCAAAAGATTCAAAAATTGATAAGTTAAATCAACTTTGTTTTCAAATTGTAAAATTCAGCAGTTAAACTGTTTAAATTTAGTCTTTTTTACGTTTCTATCGAATAACTCACCTAGAAATCGATGATTTCGGGTAAAATTCGTAAAAATTAGAGGAATTTTAACTGGAAACTATTTGAAAGAGCAGCTCGAAAATCAACTTGAGTTTTCGCGTTAAACTCTAGGAAACTTCCTCAAAATTTGGATTTAAATCAGAAAATGTTTTTCCAATACACGATTAAACATAGCAAAACTGTACACATTCAGTAACGAAATCCATTAATAATCTGGTAGTTTAGAACCAAAATAATTAATAATTTTAGACGATGCTGTTTTAAAAGTGAGAAAATGAAGGTCTAAAATTGACTAAATCTCGTCTTTTTAACGATCGCTTATAGAAAATCAGCAGAGAAAACTTTCAGAAACTACAATTAAATTGAAGAGTTAGCCTGAAACCGAGTCTTGAAGACCTGAATCTAGCTCAAAAATCCATTTGCGACGTTTCAATTGTAGAAGATTGAAATTGTCTCAAAATTTGGATCTAAGTTGAAAAATATTCTTCCAAAACGAAAACAAACACGATTAAACATGGCAAAATTGTTTCTTTACACATTCAGTAACTAAATCCACCAATTCCTGGTAGTTTAGAACCAAAACGCATACAAAATGGAAGAGATTATCTCAAAAATTGATAATTTTAGACGGTGATGTTTTAAGAAAGAGAAAATAAAGGTCTAATATTGTCTAAATCTCGTTTTTTTAACGATATTGCATAGAAAATCAGCAGAGAAAACTTTCAGAAACTACAATTAAAGTCAAAAACTTGACCGAAATCGAGTCTGGAAAACCATAATCTAGCTGAAAAATCCACTTGGGAACGTTTTTATTTTTACAACAAAACTTAGGTTGAAATTGTCTCAAAATTTGGATCTAAATTGAAAGATGTTCTTCCAAAACAAAGACTAAACACGATTAAACATAGCCAAATTGTCTCCGTGTACGATTCAGTAACAAAATTCATCAATATACTGGTAGTTTAGAACCAAAAATGAAATAAAAATTACAGAAATTGTCTTAAAAGTGAGGAATTCAGTTTTAAAACTATCTAAATCTAGTCTTTTTGGCACTTCTATAGATAAACTCAGAGAGGATGTTCCGGAAAGTAGAGCTAAAGAGACTTTGATTTAAATGAATGTGAGTCGCTTAAAACCCAGTTTGGAATAGCTGTATTCAGTTTTTCAGTTGATTCAAGTCTTTTGCGTATAGAGTTTTTATTTTAGGGCAAAAATTTGGCAAAGTCTAGCCAAAATGAAGATGCTTTAATCCGAAACTGTCTCAAAATTTGAACTAAAATGGAAAAATTTTCTTCCAAACAAAAATAAAGCACAGCAAAATTATTTCTATACACAATTCATCAATGCATTGGTAGTTTCAGGCCAAAATACATTAAAAATTTCAGAAATTGTCTCAAATTTTGTTTTTTAAATGAAATAAAAATGAATAATGACAACTCTAAAATTGTCTAAATTTTCCAGTTTTGACGATTAAGGACAAATTTAAAAAAAAAATTGACTCCAGCTTGCAAATAAAGGTTTCCATTTTAGGCTAAAATTTCAATATACTGGTGCTTTAAACCAAAATTCATTGTAAATTTAGATAATTCTCGCAGAAATAGACAATTTTAGACAATTTTATTTTAAGAATGAAAGTTCTAAAATTGTCCAAGCCCTCCTTTTCTCAATTCAAAATCTAGACTTAAAATTGATTTAATTGAATAAAATTTGTCTGAATTTCAGTTCGGAAGGCCATAATTTAATTCAAAAATCAACAAACACGTTCAGTGTTTCTATCTTAGGCCAGAAACTTGTCAAATTTGGGTCCACAGTTGTAAAACAAATAATTAGCTACTTTTAAACGCAAATTGTGCTAAAGTATTCGCGATTTGAGAAAGGAAATTCTGAAAATTCAAGAATTTAGCACAAAATCGACTAAAATTTGCCGAGAGAAACAATAATTTAGCACCCGAACATCGCAAAATTTAATCTTAAGCTTAGATAAAGCGTTTTTTGGCGATTCATAATAAAATTCGTTGAAAAATTCTTTCTGCATCTCTACAGCCGGCCGAAAATCTTCAAATTTTCGGACCTCTTAGCACCGGAGCTAAGTTATGAAAAAGTCTTGAAATCCGGTCGCAAACCGAAGAATTCTATAATATCTCCATCGACTCTATAAAATTTAGCCTTTCCGTTTGTTTGATTGTGTAGTTAGATGGGACGCCCGATACGATTGGATGCATTTATGGTAGGCCCTGTAGGATCGTCACATTTGACACGTGACCCTGCCAACTATCGTTTGATGTTGATTATGAAACGATCATTCGTATCAAACACCTCACCTACACAAGACTATGACATCCTAATAATAATATAACGAACGATACGTGGATAATTGCATTGCAAAAGATGCGTCTTGTTGTCGAAGGTCGATAATAATGATGACTATGACGATGTTGATAATTCATCATAGATTGTTTAAAAATAACAGTACATACATACATTTTATAAACTATAGTAGCAATAGCCCATAGAACAATGCAATATTCAAACACTCGAATCATCATTGTTGGTCTTATTTTCATATACAATATCCTTAAAGTTTTTCTAATGCTGCATCTCCCTTTCAATCTAAAACGAATTTACAGTTAACCGACAACAAATATGGTGAAGATCAGTTATCCTAACATTATCAATTAATAATTGCAATAAACAAAACTCATAATTTGTCATAGTTGATAGAAATTCCGTTATTGCTCCACGAGTGTAGTAGGAGCGTCGCGACGTCCCTCATGTGGCGCCCTCTCAACGACGCTATACAGTAGCAACAGTATCAACCCCTATATTTACATTTAGGTGTATAGAGCAGGATCTACTTGAAAAGTCTTGCAAAGTTAATTAATTATTTTAAAGCGCTTTCTTTCAAAGTAACGTAATGATGAAATGCGGTGATTTCATTTGTGAATAATTACGAAAGACGGGGCCGGCGAATTTGTTTTATCCTGTTGTTTGTTTTTCTTTAGTGTTGGTTTTTTTTGTGTAAAAGATTTTATAATTATTGTTGGTCTTGTTTAGAGATAATCGTTGTTTGTTTTGTCGCTTTTATAGTCTAGTAATCAAGATACAGATCGGTGGTGGATTATCAGTGTGTTATTTTCGCGCCTTATCATTGTTTGTTAGTTTATTGTTACTTAATTTGGAGATAACTCGTTCTAATAAAATCCATTAAACGGTGATAATTGTTGGTATGTTTGGTGGATGAAAAGTTAGAGCTTCAGCAATACCGGAGTACTCCGGTATAGTCGATCCTGAGAGCCAGGGGGCATATCTGTGTTTTAAATGTGTATGTGTTGTACGTTATTGCCGCTGTTATACACCACTACTAGTCGACCCCCTCTATCGTCAGTACAAAACTCCGGGTGTGATGTATATGCGCAGCAGCATCCCTTCCTATGGGGTGAGCACGGCCGGTGGCTAGTGAGTGGCCTGCACGAGCCAGAACGATATGAACCGACATACACCGACCTAGAAACGGCCGCTGTGTCGCCGAAAGCTTGGTCCGCGTACGACACACGCGTTCGGACCATTGGCCATTCAGCATCACTGGTCCAGATTTGATGAGAAGACTCCTGGACTGGACTTTTATTTCCAAACAACGCAAACAATACACGATAACAATGACAACAATTTTTGTGTTTTATTTTAACGAATTACTAAACAATTTCGTGATGTTGTCGAAAATTTGGTGCAGTTAAAGTGATTTCCAATCAACAAATTACAACAATTTTAAAGTGACCAGCCTCGAATTAAGGACCATGAACGTTTAAATGATTGTGGAGTAATTTGACGGTAAATAATCGCCAAGATGAGAATCAAGATGCCAGCTGTGCGTATCGCACAAGGTGAGCGGCTTTTCCAAATATTTCCTTTTAAAAATAGACGAATTATTGTCACCTGATAACCCGATTATTTTCGTGAAAACCCACACGGAAAATTTAAACTAGCCGAACGACAACAACGGAGCGCCAGCAGGAAAAATCGCGCGCTCCTGCCACGTGATCTATGTTTTTAATTAGTCAAACAGAAAACGGGGTGAGGGAATATTGTAGGTGGAGGGTTGTAGATTGTCTGGCTGTGCTCTGTGTGTTAATAACAAAAAGTTATTATAATGATTTTTGCCAACATCGTCGCTTGCGCAACTTTTTCCACACTTCTTCAAAAGTCTTTTATTCCAGTCTTGTTGCGAGGTTCCGCCGGGATAGATGATACATCTAATCAACGGGACAAATTAACAAGAAACAGTGTTAAATTTCCAGTTATACAACCATTAATTATAAAACAAACTAAAAATCACCATTAATTCGACGTGTAATTGTACAATAAACAGCCACCAACATCAAAACTCAGCTAAAAAACGGTAGATTTCCAACTTCCTCTACATATTTTTTTGTATCTTACGAATTAAACTAGCGGAAAATTCGTCGCTTCTAATAATTTTCTTGTGCATTAATTTTTTCCGCACACAATAAACCAATTATTGACCGTTAATCGTCGGTTTTTGTGTCTGACCACAGTGACCGTAATACCGTGCGAACTGTGAAAGGGTTGACTTCTTAATCTTTATTCAAATTAACTCGAACACCAGTAGAAGCAACGCTTTAGAAAAAAAACCGTACAGGTAATGGTGAGCGCGTGTCCTAAAGAAGACCCCCATATTTAAAAGAAGATCCACCCGAATTAACATGTTGAAGAAGCGAGAGTGTTGTTCGCGTGTCCTTTAGACCCCTGTTTTTAGATTTATTAACGGCACACGACAACTCCTTTAACAACAAATAAATCCGAAACAAGTCGGATTTGTGTTATTTCGTCTAAAATATTATTCGAAATGTTCGAGTAATTTAATATTATGTTAATTTTTCTTGTCCACTCGATGAAGTTTTGTATAGAAAGGGGTGGTCGCCGGGGCGTGAATTCTATACGTAAATTGTGGGACTGACCGTTTTGCAGGTCTGTTACTTCAATAATCGTTTCCGGTTTTGTAATTCTACTTACCCAACGATTAGAATAGTGTCTAATTAAAAAAACACCCCCGTATTTGTGCCATTTAGACTACTATCCGTTAGAGGGCAGTATTAATTCACCCTTGTATAGAGCTTTTTAAAGTTTGTTTATATTGAATTTGACTATTTGTATTCATACACCTGGTTATATCAATATTGATATAGCATCTCACCTTTATTGATGTTGATTCGATGGGCTTTTTGTTACTAATTGACCGATAAATTAGACAAATCTAATTGGTATTCAAATACGTATTTGGTAGTCTTACCTTTTGTAGAAGAATTATAAAGAAAATCGATGTAAATACTTAAATATCATCAACATAAACATGGAATTTCTAAATGTAATTCACAAGGAATTGTGACTGAAATTTTACGATCCAACCATAAAACACAACGCTCTAGCATCAATTAATTACAATTGACTTCTTCTTTACTATTTTCGATTTATTCAAATAAAGTCCCGTAAAACGATACGAACGGCTGTTTGGTGTGTTGTTATTGTTGGCAATGTCGGCGATCATAGTAGCGAATTTATTGTTGGAAATAATCGAATTTCATTTGAACGGCCGCACAAATTTCAACGATAAAATTGCAGTAGAGTCGATACGAAGAGGCGGCCGAATCATTGATCCTTTATCCTATTTTGAGACAGTTGTGTGTATTTATGAAGTGTCCGAAAGTACACCGTTTGTTTTCGTTTTAATTATAGCGAATCCTGGTGTGTTACCGATAGAATTATAGCCACGATTGCCACTGCTATACAACTTTGTGTAAATTTTGTTCGTGTGGGCGCTAACTTTATAGGCATACTTCAACTATTTCTATGTATAATGTTAACATACATAAGATAATATGAAGTGTCCATGTTAACTGTCTTATTGAATAAATCGTTGGTAGTTTGTCTGTTTGTTTTTGAAAAATTATTAGAATTCGATATTTAAGCTTTCAACAAATACAATCAACGATTTTTCCCAACTATTGTTTCTCAGTTAATAAATCAGCAAAACCACAACGATAAATATCGAACTATAGCTTCATACAGTTGGTCAAAATGACCCTTTGACATTTAACAGACCACAACGCCTAGTGAAGATCACACTAAACATAAATACATAAAACATTAGAAACTTAAAGGTTATAAACACAAATAACCTCCGTTTTTCCTCTCCTTTACAACAAACAATTAATTTTAACGTTACACTTTTATTAAACAAAAACAATAATAGAGAGAAATCGGCACATCTCCGGCGACCTCTTATCCGTTCGTTTTTTATTTCTATTCTATTCTTCTACTATCCTTCTCTCCAACAATTTTGGATTGTTGCACCATTCAATGGCGACTAGAAGATGAAGAAAATCGCTCTTCCGGACTGTTTCGCTCCGATGGACGGTCACAAGACTAGCGTAACTCCGTTTGTCGATTTTTGGTGGATGTTTTATTGTGTCCAGTTATGTCACAAGATGTCAAAGAATTAACGCTTAATTAACAAATCGCAACCGGAACAAGATACAGATCCTCCGGATACGGTGGTGATCGTGTTTTCGTTTCAAAGATTTTCCATTAACCAAAAATTACAGTTGCTTTAGTTTTTATTCCACTTCAGACTCGGTTCTTGCGGCAACTCTCTTTATTTTAAGCATCCATAGGAGGTTCCTTGGTTTTACCAAAATTTAAGCGTTGTAGCTCGTTTGGAAATTAAGTGAGCTACTCGACTCAGACTCGACAATCTTCCAATGCTTTTTTGGCCAATTTCTCGATGAACTACGAGGCGCAAATTTTGCTAAAATGACCTCCATAAATCCGTAAAATATTCTCGAAACCGCTCGTCAACTAGTCAGGAGTAAAATTGAGATACTCGTTTTTCAAAAATGAACTATTGGAGTCAGATCAATTCTTTTTTGGCCAGCTTCTCGATGAGCTACGCGGAGCAAATTTCGCTAAAATGACCCCAGAGACTCGAGTAAATCCGTAAAATATTCCCCAAATCGCTCGTCAAATAGTCCGGAGTGAAATTGAGGTACTCGTTGACTCAAAAATGAGTCAGACTCGACAATTTTCCAATGCTTTTTTGGCCAACTTCTCGATGAGCTACCAGGCGCAAATTTCGCTAAAATGACCGCGAGAGACTCGAGTAAATCCTTTGAATATTGTCGAAATCGCTCGTCAAATAGTCCGGAGTGAATAACGTCTTATCATCGGTGCTTGAGATGTTTGTAATTTATTAAAAATTCGTAAAGTACACACGATATTGAATTACCGTTGATGTATAGCCGGACATCGAACACCGATTCGCCTCCCATCACGTTGATTAATTATCGTTAGAAATTCTCGAAAGACAACAACATTTTTATCCAATAATTGATTCTACATTCAAATCAAATTCTACAATTTCTGTCGCGGTTATCGGTGAATTTTTTAAACGTTAAATATTGGTCAATGCATATGTATGCGGGTAAAAGGAATATAGCCGCCATTGTCCCCTTTTATTGTGATAAAAACGTAGGTGAATTCATTGTTTAACTTGTGATAAAGACCGTGCCCGTTTAGGACGTACTGATAAGATAATAAATGACGGTTATATACGTGTGTATGTGTTATTATAACCTTTATTACTAAGCAAACTTAATTTAATTTGTACGATAGGGAAAAATATAAAGAATCCATATGGTTTATTCTACAAATACGACAAATTAATCCACGAAAGTTGGGCAAAAATTCTCGATTAGAGCATGTACAAATACCAGGTGTTTAATTATCCTGTTTGACACCCATAAAATGGATTTATAAGCGTGTTATAAATTCTTAGAATAAGAGATAAGAATTTTGTTGGGACAAGATGGCGACCAATTATATTTTACCGGGGTTCAATTGGATGTTTTGTAACAATAACTCGGTAGGATTGAGAACAATCCACCAGTCACATGGCGATTCTTTCTTCAAATTCTTTCCCCGGTGGAAATTGGTCAAGTTTACGTTTGAATAAATTATAACAACAACTATAGTTTTGTTGGAAAGAGAGAGGGTTGAATCTAATGGACAAACACGGTAATTCACTTTGTATGTCCAGTTCTATTCCGGCTTGAATAAATAATGGGGAAAAGTTTCGCCAATTTAAAATTTCATTAATTTTACGATAAAAAAAAGTCATCGCAATTGCAACAGAATTTTTATTAATAAACATAATTATTGTTGGTTTGTTTGGAAAGTTTCGAGAGTTTGGAGGATTGTCAATGAACGTGTCTAGTTAATTATTTTCGCGATACAATTTGCTGTTTGTTCTCTCAATAAAGGCATCAAAAAATCGTCAAACAATTTGCGTATAAATTTGTTTCGAATTCAATACGATCCTCTAACTATGGTCGATTATATAGACGCCGCCACCGCTACTACCACCGCCGCCAAACTAGCTTTCACAATAGTTTGTGTTGTATATAAAAGCGGCAGCAATAACCTAATCGGAGGCGATTTATATTGATCGGAACGGTCGTCAATTAGATCAAAATCACTGATCGACAAAAACGACGAATAAAAGAGAATAAGATCGATATCTGGTAGAGTTAAAACTGCCATTTATGTCGTTTAAAATTGTCGGATTCTTCCCGATTATTTCGATTCTTGCTGCTATACTATTTTTGGAACGGTTTTAAAAATAACACCCTTCTAGTTATTAAACAAACCTCGACAACACCCTTCTACCGACGTTTTAAAAATAGTGAAATCCGATTTATTCGTCAGTGAAAATCGGAAACGAAATCGCATCGTATAGTGATAGCAAGACGAAAAAATCTGATTGATTTCATGCTATAATTTTTGTATTTTATTTTAGTAACGAGATTTGGAATTGAACGATAACAACACAAATAAATAAATAAATAAAAGAGAAATACAACAAACTCAAAGTCAGTCTTTCTCGATTTACATTCAGCATCCGTATTGTGTTTTTCCTTATATCTCTCTTAGAGAGCAGACTACCAATATTTGCATATCTCAGACTCGGTTTTTTCGCTGTTGTTGTTGCTTATTTATACTTAAAAAAAATGCCGTCTCTAACAATGTCCAGTTTAATTGATGTCGAATACGCATTGATTATTTTTATTTACTCCAACAAAATGGCTTCATGTGAGGTCTTTCCGCGTATGTATCTTTCAATTCAACTATCAGAGATCGATCCTGTTTGATATCTCATCCTGTTTCGCTGTCCATACAATTCGAGATCTGAGAGAAAGTTGGAAAATTTGTCGAGTTAATGAGTCTTTGTCTCTATGAAAAACACACACACGCATTATACACATACACACGTAGACTTTGACGTTTTACTATTGTTGTCCCACCTTTATTCGCTTTTTTTTTAATAATAAATGGAAACGATAGTGCGATTATTCGACGTGGGAACTGGAGAGATAATATCGGAACACCTTGCATTTGGGATTCTTTGACCTGCAATGAACGGTCCAGTTTGTCAAATCTTTGTAAACAATCTACTCTAATATTTCGGAAGTATACCCGACGACGCAGAATAAGAAACTGGCCGATGAGTCAAATTATTTTCGACCAACTGCGTTATTCTGGCCGCCAAAGCGAGATAATTTACGGTTTTTACTAGATGTACGGAGAGAAATGCAAAATTCTTTACGGTGAAGATGAAAAATAAAGCATCATATTTTAATCAAAAATCGCTAAAGTAGAAAAAGAAATACTTAATTGTAGAAATAATCCATCAGTTGTTCAAAATACTGCAACAATAATAGCGAAATTTGGATTTGTAAGGTTAGAAATCTAGGTATCAACCCATTTTTGGTGGGCGCGCAATTCAATTTCTATCGGTCGGTCTTCAAAAATTGGGTTGCTACATCTATAACTAAATTCAACAGCTGCTTTGATGTCCAAATTTCCCCAATTTTGATTATTTTAGTGTTATTCCCGCGATTTTAAATAATTTTTTGAATATTTTTGATTTTCAAATTGTTTCACTAAATAATTGAGTAGAAATCTTCCAAAATAATCGAAAAGTTATTAAAAAGTGTAACCTTTATTATGAAAACCAAAAATAACAGAAGTATTATTTCTTCTTTGTTTAAAACAACCGATTTTAATCTCAAATCTCAAAATAGAAAAAACTTACTTGAGAAAATTGTTTAAAATATTGCAACATCACTTCAAATTTGCAACGATAAGGCTAGATAATTTAGGTACCAACAGAGGAATTTGGGGTTGTACCAACTCAATTTTTTGACAATTCAAAATTTTGAATTTGACCCACAGAAATCAACCCTTAAAATGAGTTGGTAAACGAATTCCCCTGTTAGTACCTGAATATCTAACCTTCTTATTCCAAATTTGCCTTCATTGAATACTCTTGTTGAGCTTGAAGATTTCCGAAAAATTGTTCAAGAAACGAATCGGGAGACATAAAGACAATCTTTGAGGTTAGAAATTTAGGAAATACTCAAATTTTTGTTTCTACCCAAGAATCTGGTAAGAACTGTAATTTTTACGGTCAGTATTTTCAATAGACTGGTTCGTTTGGGGAATACAGTCAAGTTATGATTTGATAAGCCAGTTTCTTATTTTCTGCCGTCGGGTATATGGCTTTATAAGCGTGACAGATAGGTAACTTGTCCATCACAGATCGGTCAATTTTTCAAAAAAACCCAACGATTTCCCAACAACATTGGTATTTCTCGCTATAAAATAATTACAATGATCGGTGTGTTGTGTTTCGTAAGAAAGGTCGCCGATTGACCTTTAAAGGTACTATCATTTTTCATTAAACATCTTATATCGAAATATATTTTCTATAAAGAAGGGTTGAGCCGAAATTCCCACACGTAGATTTGTAAAGGAGAAACAGCAGCAGCACCCACATCTGTTCGGGTCATTTCAACAACAACAATAACCCTCTTCAATGTTATCTGGACATCCATTCGAAATAAAATTCTAAAAAAAAAAAATGAATTAAAGATCAAAGAGAGGATGTTTTAAGAGATGATGGCGAGATTGTATAGCCACCAACTGAACCACCCTCAGTTGATTTTTAATTTAGTCGTATACCTTGTTGGCCTCTTTCACTCCATCCAGTAAATTCGACTTGATCTATGTTTATAACAACAATTAGGATGGGAGATTTACAGATAACACGACCTCTAACGGTAGCCTATCTGTATGTGTATGTGTTTATAAAGCATCTTGTAAAAACATGGACAGATACAACGTAAATGTGGAAGTCGTAAAAGACTCCCACGCTCTACATGAACCGCACCGTGGTGGTGGTGTTTTTGTTGTTGTCTGAATGCGAAAGGGTCAAATTGTGAAGGTATTCAACACTTGTCGGACGGACAATGGTCAACCGAAAAACCGACCTGTCCGTCAATAAATAAAATAAAATAAAACGATAATAGCCCTATTATAATCTCAATAGAAATATTGTTTGTTTGAATGTTATTCATGTCAAATTTCACAATATCACAAATATGAGAGAACAAGAAAGGGAACGTGAGAGATAGACGAGTAGATGGAATCTATCGAAAATTAACATCAATTTTGCTAGCTTGGCTAAAATTCTCTTTTGTTATAATTTCAACGATATCGCCCAATTCCCCCTACCCTTAATAATAAATTTTTTGGTCCATTTCGACAAGGGTCGTAACTTATACTTCATCCCCTCTATCATCCAGTATATGCACCCTTCTCGGCTACCTGTGTAAATCAGTTGATCATCAACATCCCTTACTGTACGACGTTATTTTTTTAATAATTTTCGAGTAAATTATGACTGTTGAACTGTATTTGAAGATGAACCTATTTTGGCGGTATTTCATAGGTGAGTTTTCTGTATTATTTCGATTCAATGATAAGATGTGCTCGTTAATTTTGGGAATAGCGGTGGTTGTTGGCTATTAAGCGCAGTCCTGTTTGATTGGAAATCGTAGTTTTGGCTACGTTCTGATTAAGCCAACGACTCGATCGTATATTTTGTCCAACGCTAGTGTTAGGAAAAAGTCTACAAGTGGCTATACGGTGTATTGTTTTATTGGCCCTTGAGGGTGACGAATGAAGATCAGGTCATGACATTAACTACAATTTGCGACCAACTTTTTCAAGCCTTTTCCCCATAATTTACAATAAATGCTACAGTTATGGGATATTTTCGCTACTTATTTCATTTCTTGATTTTGTTTTAATAAACGGTTGTTTGTACGTATACATAGTCAATTAAACAACCCTTCGTCGCCATTCCAAATGTCCAGGTGCGGACTGGGGTGTGTATGGTATGTATGGACCACATTACAATAGTACAAACAACGGCCCCGTCGTCTACTATTGGTATTGTCCGAACGTAGCCAAGGGCGTTTTTGTTCTTAGTTTCCTTTAAACTTTAGAAGGAAATATTGATTAACGTGCAAACCGAAACAAAAGCATTATAAGGTCCCCATCCTCGGGGACGACAAGTCGACGTCCGTCGTCTCATCTACTGAGAAAAGAGACGCCGCCGACGGCTAATAGACGCGCTCCATCGAAAAACTCGGAAACACAGAGACAATAACAAGATCAAGCCAGTGTTTTTTTCTTGATAAGGTGGTCAGTAATCATATTTGTGTGATTCTCATGGGTTAGGTTGTCACATTGCCGAAAAATAAGATAATCCAATGATTCTATTGACTAACACGACATAATTCGCAAGAATGAAATTAGAACAGAATGGTGAACAACAATATGACAAAATATGACGATGGTGGTGGTAAACAAGGACATTTGGCCCCTGTAGTACTTGACTGAATCGTTGCCCCCCTAGTCTGATCAACAAATCACCCCCAACGCCAATAAAACGGCCTCTTATTAGTAACGCTCTCACCATAAGCCGAAATCAATATTGTCACTCTATTTGGAAAATTTTTATATACAAAATTCGCTTAATTAAAACCACCAATTTTGTTTGTGTCTCGACAACAAAACTTTTCGAATCGATCGGCCCCTTATCAAAGACCAATAGAATACATTACAATATATATTGGTCCAGTAATAGTCGGGAAAATAGCCAATTTCATATCTATATATCTGTTATAGTTTGTATTATCTCACTATTGACTGGTAAATTGAACCGAAAACATATCTCGATATGGATAAATCAATCGAAACTTTATTTCGCTACTGCAACTGACCATTGTCCGAATCGCCAACCAATGACACGTATGTGAACAACCCCTAGCGTTCTGTTATTGGTCAATCCGGGTGCGGTCAGTTGAAGGGGTAGTCGCCACCGGACTGGGGTTGGATGGGAAAAAACTCCACGAGCACACCTATAAATTGTTCGTTGATTAATTGATTCGGTTTTAATTGAGGATTAATAAAAAAAATTGTACGCATTTGTGTTAATAGCTTACCGACAATAAACCGACAAACAAGACGCCCCGTTAAGACAAACAATTAAAAATTGTGAATCAACGAAGCTGGTGATTGCTAATCCCTGTAGGGGTCGAGTTATTAGCGGGGCGAAGGGGTTGCTCGTCGAGTGTCATTACGACACCCGGTCGCATCAGGGGGTGCTCGAAATGAATTTGCAGCTGTTTATAGAAATCGATACCCGAAAAATACAAGATCGATCTCGATTCTCGCATTATAATCGACTTTATAAATTTATTTTTTTTTTATTTACAGCAGACGCAGACGGTGGTGGTTCAACTACCGATACTCATCAAGACATTCTAACATGTGGTGTATGCCAGAAACCGTTCGCTCTATCCGATATTGTCCGTTTTATACAACACAAAATCACCACATGCAACAAAGAGAATTTCGGTCAATGTTTTTCGAATACGGATAGAGAACGGGACAACGACGATGGTGCTCTACCATTATCGACGATAAATACACGACGGCCGAGCATATCAGCGCCGATTACCAGCAAGAAAGCGTCCGGTAGCCGGGTGCATACGCCACCACCGGCATCGCCGCGACTCCCAGCGCCCGGTGATTTGTGTGTGGATGGGGCGGCTTCGTCGACGCCGAAACGTCGAGCCTCTGCCTCGCCGCTAACATCGTCCAGTTTGGAAGATGGTGAAGATATCAAGCCGGATATTAAACAAGAACGGATGGACACCACCGAGGAGAGTAGTCAATGTAAAAAATCACGAACTGAATTCGCCGATGCTGAATCCAATACAACACATAGCGGTAAGTTCGATTTTTCAATTCATTTCGACTTTCGGTTTTATTTTTTCGGATCAAGGATCTAGCCGGAGGCGATGATGGTATTTTATCAAGATCTTTGTCTCATTAAACACAAGTACAGGTGTTGGATTATAGTTTGCGTCATATCGTCCCAGATCTGTGAAGTTCAAAGGGCTCGGTTCTATCAATTAATAAATAAATATGTCCCAGCTTTCACCTATTGTCATACAAAAACTATCCGTCCACATTATCGGGGCTTGTTTGCATGTCGCAACCAGAACAACAATTGATCCGAGATCTTTGTTCCGATTATGCGGGGGACAGTTATTGTCCAGTTTTCCTAAATGTCAACCCTTACTCGCCATATGTGAAACACTTCTCCCTTTTTTTCATTGTTTTTAATTGAATCATACAACCGTACGATGAAATTTTAAATTTCTTCTATTATCAAACCGGGGGCTGTTGGTCAGTTATTCAGTCAGGATTTGATGACGTAATCTGGGATTTTCAAACAATAGCCTCTAGTTGATATATGAGGGGGAATAATTTTTGCATCGTTAAATTGAGAGATTACTCTGGTTCTTTTCGAAAATTTTTTAAGTTCGTCCCAGGGAGTCCTCTCTATGTAGAGGTGCACATACGGTTGGCAAAGTTATTGAATATTCCAAGTGACGGCCGGCTTTAGGCGATGAGAGTTGGGGGTGAGTGTGTTAGAGTGAATAGAATGAAGAGAGGACGGGTTGTGTAACAGTAAGAATGACAGTTTGTTAATTTAAACGCCGCGAGTTGAAGACATTTGACACGGACATTGCAAGAAATAGGATTCGGTTACTAGAAATGACAGTGAGTGGAAAAATTGGAGAAATCAACTCAAAATAAGACGCACACAAATGGATCGTGTTAATAAAATCTAGCTGACAATTTATTCAAATTAGTAGCCCCTTTTCGTCGGCTGTTGTCTTGTCCACGCGTGTTGTCCACAAAAAAGATGCTCACGACCGGCACATAATTGAGATGAACAGATGATAGGAACCGGTAGGACGCGTGCTCAACATAATGCTTAAATACCTGACACTGTTAAGTAACCCTTTTTTTAAGCTGCTACCATTAATCAAACTAGTCTTTAAAGCCGTTTTTTAGCTTATTTCATTCATTATTATCTTTGGTAATATTTTATTATCATCTCAGATATGAATAGATTCAAAACTACCTACCCTATAATAATAAACGATAACTATAAATTCCCGTCGTCGAGAGGGTCATCCGTCAAAAGACCCAATAGATTATTTCCTTAATGTTGTGATAAGAGCGAAATGACCGCGATATTCAAATTTTTAAGCTCCGTCTTTTTTGTACAATGTCCATAGTGTTATAGCACGTAGATGCCTTAATACGAGTCCGACCATATGGCTTTAAAGATCGTACAACTATCCTTTTTACCCATTCCATATCTATCCATCTATCTGTCTTCCTTTCGTTCTTTCTGTGATAAATAATCGTCGAGTCTTTTGTGTTCTCGGATCCGTGGCCACATTTTAAATGCATGCAAATGTAAGGGTGGTTTTAAGCCACCACCACCGCCTCCTCCACGGATGACCGTGACTTGAAATTCTAAAGACAGCAGACTGGACTAATGGATGTATATGAAAGAAAAGGATCAAAGCGTACAAAAGGCCGCATATAAAAGAAATTATCGTTTCGGAATCTGTACAAGCATAAATAATGTTTTGGTATAAGCTTTTAAAATTATGTGATTTTTGAAATATTAGTAGAAAGTTGAGATTTTGCCCGAAGCGCAAATGTCATCGGCTTGTTTCAAATATTTATTAAAAAATAAATTTCGATTTTGATTGATTTACAGCCGTCTATCGATAACATTTGTTGCATTGTGGTGAAATTCATAATCGTGTATTTTGTTACCCTATTCTAAATTTAATATGTTTGGGGTGTATTTGAAAATAAAAATTATCAACAACAGTTACAGACAAGCGGATTATTTGATTTATTTACGATTTGATTTGTACGTTACGTTGGCATCTTGTGTTGTGTTTGTTTGATTTACTTATGGAATATTCTCATTTCTTGTTTTCCTACCTTTGATTTTTTACAATAAGCAGTTCCACGCATGCTAATGTTTCATTGTATGGTTATTCCTACATGAACACGCGCCTTTTCATTTAAACCATCATTCGAACGTGCCTGCATCTCATTATTTATGTCAAACTATCTTATTACGGCCTTAATTATCAACTATAAGCATGTATCTGTACCTCACCCGTGACATTATTTATACCTGTAAATGATTCGTTTATTATAAAATGTTCTCATTTACCGGATTATGAATGCATTGTTGATTTCTACATAAGTTTGAGTGTTTGTCAGTTTTCCTTCTGAAATATCGTCGGAATTGCCCAGAGTCATGTTGCAAACCGGAAGTCGCTACTATTTCCGCTTCCACGACGTCCGGTATGAACCGGGCACACCATTTAACCTAAAATCGATTTCGCTAAAATTACCAACCTTTATAAAACAATAGGAGAAAATCGTCAAATCAATTTGTTGAATTATGGCAGTCGTTTTCAACCACCGATCATCGGCTATATTATTACAATATAACTTCCGCTGTCTTGGATTTGACCTCGTGAGATGTTCACTTATCCGTACTTCCGCCTTATTGTCAACTGTGTCCATGATAAAGGAGCGTCTTGGTCTTAGAATATGTGTATGTGTGTGTGAATCCACCGCCCCCGTCTGACGGACTTTTAGCGCAATAGAGATTCAAAGTCATGACACGTACGGCACACCCTTACAATGTTGGTGGAATTTTGAAAAACGTAAAATGTCCAAACAATTTTTCATCCCGATTTTCGCCACTGTATTATTATTTTTGTTGCAACAAGGGCGGCGGTAATGGCCCGCCAACATCTGGCCACATGTGGTGGTGAATCGCCACTGCTGCTGTGATATGGACAGTCAAATTGCTTTTCACTAGTTGGAATTTCACAGGCGATATACAATGTGGCTAGATGTCGAAGAATATATGGGTTGAAATTTAGATGGGTGCGGTATACCACGAAATTTTAAATTCTCCGCAGGAAACATTCACAACAACCGATGTTGTGATTTATATTTATACATATATGTATGCATAGAAAAAATGCTATGTATGTTTTATAGGTAGAATCATTACTCGATACAAGTGTCCTTAATTGAACCGTTAATGTATGTACATATTTGTAGTTATATTAGTTGTAATGTATGTAGATATCGATAATAATCATCGTTGTCATGATTTTGCAATAATCGTTTTTCTATCATCACCACCGCCATCATCGATTCTCAATATAGTTGATAGTCATATTTATGAGGTGTTTTCATTGTTTCAGAGCCTAGTAATTATGTTTGTTGCACGTGCAAGGCTAGATTGCATTCAGCTTGGCGCCTTGTGCAACATGTCCAACACTCCCATGGTATAAAAATCTACATGGAAAGTTCACCAACTAGCAGTAAAGGCAGCAGTGGTAGCAGTAGTAGCAGTAATAATAACAACAACAATAATAATAATAATAACAATCATAGTACAAGTAGTGCCAGTAGTAGTTCATCGGGTTGTTCTTCCGGTGGCGGCCCACCACCACCGCCTAGTATGCGTCATCATCTATTACCACCCCCTGAACTACATAATCCATTCGGTGTCGGGGGATTACTTCGATTACCTTTACCTCCTTTAAATCACGGTCCAGTTCCTCCAGCTCCCTTGTTCTCGCGACCGGAGCATCATTATCGCATCGATCAACTAGTTAGTGAACAATTCAGACATCATGGTCTAAATTTAGCAGCCGCAGCGGCCGCTGTTGCTGCCCAAAGTGTACCACCGCCGCATACAACTAGTTTTCCATCGCCTGCTGAACGTACAACAACAACAACAGGAATACCCCCTAGAGAACGTACAACACCGAATCAACCTTTATCGTTAGAACCACAATTGGATTTTTACTCACAGCGGTTGAGGCAACTAGCTGGCACAACCAGCCCGGGATCGGCACAGGCGGGCTCGCCGTCACCCCGGAAGCACTCACCGCCATTTACAAGTCCCTCGCCCTCGCAATTGCCGCCCACGACTCTCCCAAACAATAACAACAACAACAATAATAACAACAACATCAACACCAGCAATAGTAGCACCAGCAGTAATAGTACTAGTAATAACAACAATAATAACAACAACAATAACAACAACAACAATAATAACAACAACAGTAGCAATATCAATAGCAGTAGTAATAGTGGTGGTAGCAGACCCCCAAGTACTTCACCCCCGGTCAAAGACGATGTCCAGCAACTAACAGCAACACCCCGGGCAGCTTCAACGCCACCAGGTAAGCCGGGTTCACCGCGAAATTCCAATTCAGCAACGGATGCAATCCATGCTTGTGATTATTGTGGTAAAAAATTCCGCTTTCAAAATAATTTAGAAGTCCATCGACGGACTCACACTGGTGATTTACCGTACAAATGTACGGTTTGCGATCATGCTTGTGCGCAAAGTTCGAAATTAAAACGCCACATGAAGATCCATCGGACACCGGAAGACAGGACGAGTAATGCTGGATCTGTCGAAACCCTCGATGGTGATGATAGTGAAGAAGAGGAGGAAGTTGAAGAGGAGGAAGATGAAGAAGAGGAGCTTGATGAGGAGGAAGCGGAAGATTTGAGTGTACCCAGCCAAACGCAATCGAAAAATACAAACCCTTCGGCTTCTCTAGTCGGCGAATTGATGGATAAATTCGGTTTAAGTAATATAGCTCAATATAGTGAAGCTTATAAACAAGCATTACAAGAATCAAATACTGCGTTAAAATTGCAATTAGCTAATAAAGATCGTGATAATAATAATAGTACAACTTTGGCAAATCAGTTGAAATTGCGCGAAGAATTCGCTAAAGGTCTACTACCAGGCCCACCGCCGCAACCATTACCGTTATTTCCACCGTTCAACGATTCGTACGAGGCGTCGAAACGTTTGAAATTGGATTTGGAACGGGGCGATTGGTGGTTGCCGGGTTTGTCGCGCGAGAATAAAAGTCTAGCTGGGCCCAGTGCACTATTGCCGAATCCGTTGATCAAAAAGGAAACCAGCCGGCGCAATGATACATGCGAATTTTGCGGTAAAGTGTTCAAAAACTGTTCGAATTTAACAGTGCATCGACGTTCGCACACCGGCGAAAAACCGTACAAATGTGAATTGTGTTCGTATGCATGTGCACAAAGTTCGAAATTAACACGGCATATGAAGACGCACGGTCGTATTGGTAAAGATGTGTATCGGTGTCGATTTTGTGAAATGCCCTTCTCTGTACCGTCAACATTAGAGAAACATATGAGGAAATGTGTGGTGAATCAGGGCAAAGGTCATTTATTATCAACAATGCCGATGTTGTCCGGTGATGAGGATTCATCAGCTAGCATCGCCTCCAAAGAGGCAACATGACTCTTTCCATGGGGCGGATTACGTTTACCACCGCCGCCCCCAAGTCTCACATACTGACCTAGTCCTGATTAAAGACATTTAGCAAATTCTTGTTTATTTCGATTATAATCCACGTCTTTTTTATTAAAATAGTGTTGATTATCCCAAATATGAGGAAATTGTTTGTTTATTACCCAAGTTAATTGGCAATCTATTTTTAAATAATTATTGTCATTTCGTTTTTATTATTATTATTATTAAGGGGGCGAACGAATCGGGCGCTATCAGACTGAACATCCGAAAGTCCGTCTGATTGGGCCTGTACCGTTTCTTGTTCGATGTAACTGATACCAAAGCACTGTTTATCTTTCGTAATTATTATTGATTATTGTTTATTAATATTATTATCATTATTATTGTATATTTGTATAATTAGTTTGGTAGGTTGTTGTTTTGAGACTGAGGGCTCTAGATTGCTGAACAAGACAGCTATTTTGACAAAAATCGCCGGAATAGCTGTCGAGTTGTCGCCGTCTCGGGTCCACTGTGTACATTCCCTAATCATATCATTTTCAGGCCAGTAGTGTCGACTGTAATTGTAAATAATTCCGTAAAAATTAACAGAAATAGATGCAGTATTGCCGTTGTAAACGCCCAATTCATAATCTTTGTACAAAACTTAATTTCCAATTAATGTATAGCGTCCTTATTGTATAGAAATACATGTTCCAAACATATTCTCCATGTTGGTGTTAGATTCAAACCGATAAAAAAACAGTTCTTATATAGGTTTAATTCAGGGTCAAATTTAATCTATCAATTCACCGAAGACGATTCCTAAAAGTAAACTCATTACAACAGACAAGCCATCTTATTCCAGTAAAAAATTAAAAGAAATAAACAGATTCGTTGAGAAATCGAACGAAAACAAACAACCGAATACGATGGCTGGTCTTGTTGATTTTGTAATGCAATATTTAGTAATAACAGTGGACCAGGGTCTGTTCATTAGCATTTACGGCACTATGCCCGAATTAATAAAAATTAATTAATAAAAAAATCAATGTAATTGTAACTATTAATGTTGATCAAAAACAAACAAAAAAATGTTATTTCGAATATTTTTTATTTATTTCAAACGATATGGCTGTAGCACGACACGGCGTTCGTATGGGGCTGCACTCAAAATTTACAATATTAATCGTGTTCCTATACTGAACTCCTATTTCAGTGTGTATTTAAATTAAATCTATTACAAAAAAAACAACAGCGCTTTATTTCAAAACTACCACCGAAAACAAATAAATAAAACAATGAAATATCGCCACCGCCGAGACGATAATTCAAATTAAACTATAAATCACCCTTCAGCTAGCTGTTAAAAGTCTCTAGGGGTTGATTCGAGTTGCCCCTGACCATAGGCAACCATATTTAATCATTAAATTAGCTATCCGTTACTAGATGGCACTAGTATAGTAGAGCTTTATTGTCGAGCTTTTACAGTTAGTATTATTATTATTATTATACACGATCCATAGAGGAAAAGTTGTTGATTTAAATAGCGCCAGGTGTGATTGTTTATTTTTAATACCTGTACGATATAGGGGTTGCATAATGTTTTGATGGGGTGTAGTTTATTCGCTAGTATAGCTTTAGGGTGGGTGGTGGGAAATGGGCGGAAAAATAAAAACGTTTAGAAATTGTTGTTTTTCTAGGGTTGTTTATTGAAAAATATGGGATGAAATAAAAATATACCAAGATATTTTGATAACAATAAACAAATAATAATTGTAATTTTATTCAATTTGGATTTTTAAAGGGAGATAATCGAGTAATTAGTAACGGTTTATTAGAGAAATGGAGTTGCGGATTTAACAATTATCGCCTGGAAAAACTGAAAACTGAAAATTTTCTAATACAATTAATTGATAATTCTATTAATATTCGTGAAAATTATTCGCTTTTCTGTGGAAAAACTGAAAAACACCCGCAATTTTGATATCTTTGATTTAATTTTTATGCTCATCAATCACGTTTGTTTCGTTTCTCATGTCAGATGAGAATTTGATTTTATATTCGAATATTTAAACATTTATCAGAAGGTCTCCAACTGTTGATAACAATAGAGAACAAAATAGAAATTTTTTAAACTAAATTCAATTTCTGTTACAAAATTTCAAAACGGCATTTAAAATCCCTAACGGTCTCAAAAATCCCCAATAGTTGATGGTGTCAACTTATAAGATAGACAGAGATAGGGTAATATTTTCTGTTGGGACAACTGTTAATACTAAATTGACATAATGGTCTCTTTTTCTCTCGTAAGTTGGTATCAGAAGTTTAGGAACTTTTAAAATATTAAATTGGATAACCCGTAATTTTGTAATAGAAAGAAAATTTAGTTTAATTTTCTTTTCCAATGACAGTGCAGTTTATTCTATTCGGTTTGCAATACTGGAAAATAATAATATCGAGTAGAGTTTATTCCCGACAATAAAAATTAGAAATTGTAAGTTTGCGTAATATCTGGTAAGTTTTTTTGCCAACTCATTTTCGGTGGGAGCGTAATTCAAAATTTTCAATTTCTATTGGCCAATTTGAAAACTTTCAAAAAATTACCCAACTGTTCTAACCTTACAATTCCAAATTTGGTTAATGTCGGTGTTTCTTTGCGTATTCATTGGGTGCTGTTGCTGTGTTCGATGAATTTGTGAATTATTAGTTCAAGTAATTTTTTTTTTGGCTAAAATAAACTATTTTATGCAAAATATTCGAAAAATTTTACAAAAATAGATGAGTACAACTTAAGATAGCCAAATTTGAAGTTTTAGGGTTAGAATTTCAAGGAAAAAGAGCCCTATTTAGAATAAGGACGTCTTGTCCTGTAAAAACTGTAAATTATCCCGATTTTTACTAATTACAGCAATTTCAGTGGTTGAATTTTTTGTCGAATTCTGTTATAAAAGCTCTCACTGACCCAAAATGTTTTTCTAAATTTTTTATATTTTCTGCTACTTATAATAGAATTGAGTAGGCTACAATGAGGGGAAATCTATCAGCATAAACTGTAAGTAAATTTTTCTTATTCTGTTTATTTTAAGGGAGAAAATTAGAGTCGAAGTTAACCCCATTAATCAATCAATTATTTCGAATATCATAATAATGGCTTAATATTTTTGGTGGTTGCAAAACTAAATTTGTAAGACCGACTTTCCATCCATTCTTGGGGTGAAATAATAGTTTATTATATGCTTACTAATTGTTAACCACTTAGGGGTTGTAAATTTAACTCTATTCAGTTTCTCTTAAATTAAAAGTTCAACTAGTAAATAATTATTTTGTTTGTAATTTTAGAAAATACAACCACATAAAACAATGAGACGAATCCGGTTATAACGAATTATTTGAAATTTCGATTACGCTATAACCGAACTCGATTTATATTACTCTAGACGCTATAAATAAACGAAAAATTTTCCATCAATTAACTTAGTAGGGGTGAGTTTAGGATGTTTTTGAAAAATTTTCAGATATTTATAAAATTAATTTTTTGTTCTCTTCGAAATTTGCAACCCTTAAAATTGTTTTATTCAGTGATAATACTGAAAAATCCCTGATTTAACACTATAATGAAAATATAATTATAACACGGTACATTGTGCAATTTCTCGAAATAACACGGTTTTCATCCAACAATGTGCTCCTACATATCATAAAACAACCCTTAAAAATGTCTATTGTTGACTTTTTGGGCCATTAAAAAATATTGAGCTATTTTTGAAGTATTGATTTGGCAATGTAAACGACAACCCCTGTTATCTCCCCTGAATTTATAGACACAAATAGATAGAATTAGCCAAAAAATCGGCAAAATTGGGACTTTCAACTAGAATTAGCACAACTGATTGATCATAATTGAAGAAAATTCCTGCTCTTATTCTTTCTAAATTCACCACTATTGACAAAACAGATCGCCGGGGAGAAAAATTGGGAATTAATTAAAAAAAAAAGAAAATTAAACTTTCCTTATACTTTATTCATATCGATTTTAACTCTACAATTATATGAAATTAACAAAAACAAATAGAATTCGATACTATAAACTTACAGTTTTCACATCTGTTCGTTTATTGTTGCAAATTTAATTCGAATATATCGTCTGTTGTATTAATTAAAAATAAATAATTTAAAATATTTTAGTATTTTCAAGAATTTTAGTCTAATAACGTCTTTTATCGGTGATAAACTGATGAGAATTGTCAACATCAAAGAGGATTCAATTTTATTAAACTTGCGCTCGAGATTTACACTTATTGTATCGTTTTAACGGAAAATTGATAGAAAAAGTTCAGCTAACGCTTCATTATACGATAATCTCTTTATAAAGAATAAATATTTTGATATAGCGAATTAAGTCCGGATATAACGAAATAGCTTTAACTCCTGGAAACTTTGTACAATTTTCTGTATCAAATTCAGAAATTATCTCGATGTTTGTGCAATTCTAAATAGTCTTAGAAAGCCGCAAATTGCTATAAAATTAATGAAAATCTGCGAAAGGTAGAAGCCATTACGCGATATTTTCGTGACCCTTTAGAAACCCACCCCCATACCATTCGAATCCACCATTTTCCACTACCGTCTATCCATCCGAAAATCAAACTCATTAATCTTAATAGTAGAAGTGTAAGCAAATCGTTTATATGTATAGTTATACTATAATACAGTATAGTCATCATCGTCGTCATTTTCTTTGAGTTGGTAGAACTGCTAGGTATAATAATCAAGACAAAGAGGGACGCAATCTTAGGATGGAATAAGTGCAAGTGGTTAATAGAACAAACCACACGATATGCCAGTCAAGTAGGTTAAACGCATTGTGAACCATTCATCTAATTAGCGATTGCTGCTACTAAGACTATAGCGCTATGATTGCTACCACTACAACAACAACAACAACAACAACGACTGTTGTTGCTGACTTGGAAGCATTCATATGAGAGAAACTTATCGCTCTTACACTCATTAGAACCGGGATTAATCCATCAAGAAGATGAAACGTTCTATATCAGGACTTTATTTCTTGTTCTATTGATTCGAATATAAAATTTAATCTTTTATTGTATTGGTAAATTCGATACGAACAAGAATCGATATGTATTTTTCTTGAATTTGCTTTTAGAAACAATGGGAATGAAGGGTGAAATTTCCATTCTTGTTGTTGTTGTTGTTGTCATTTGAGTATAAAACGATTCAAGGGGTGTGGGTGAAAATAGAGTGAGGGTGGTAGATTCTACTCAATCTGAACCTGTCTTGGCCAGGCACGTAAAAACACCTAACTATTATGTCTGATGACTGCGAGATGAATTTGCAGCTCTTGTTTGATTGTTCCTAGCTTTGTTTACCTATCAAGCTTTACTGCTTCACTACCCCCCATTAAATACAGTGCATGACATACAGACTGTGAATGACTGATTAAGAACATGTATGGTGTCTTATTGTTGGCCTATTGTTCTTCAACAACAAATCAAACACGAAACTATCATCCTAAATATATAAATTAAGTTTTAAATCAATCGAAAAGGTGGTTGAAATAAAAGTACAAAAATAAAAAATGATTTATTCAAAACTCAAGACTTACATATCTACGATTTTCAAATAAATTAAAAAATAATACTAATGGCGACATTTTCGTTATATGAGAATGAAACCCAATTAAAACTAACACTCCTCACCCTCTCACTAAATAACATTACCCTTTCACGCATCAAAGGACAAGGGTCACTTTTCCCCTATTTCAGTACAGTTACCCCACTACAACTCCGTTACAAACAGACAGAGAGAAATAGGAGTGTCTTTCAGTAATTCAACGTTTCCCATTGGTGGTAAACATGTTGATAATCAACACTAGCCGGCGGTCACTCCATAATAACAAAGAAATACAACAAATCGATTATAAATAATAGAATTTTCACTCGAATTATCGTGAATTATCGATTCTCTCGGCGTTGTTAGGGTTGAAAACAAGGAACATCAGCCTCCGGTTGCTAAATTAAAACTGCAACGTCTCCACAACGGCGAGTATTTCTTTCGCACATATTTCAAGCTAGAGGGAGAGAGAAATCGGGCGCTTCTCGAATTAATTCGCCGTCCACCTGTAACAATAAATAAATTATTTTTTGTGAATGTTGGGGTTAATTTGGGGTTAAATTGACATCTCGTCGGACGAGATCAGGTGATCAGCATCCCTCTGACCAACCAGTTCTATACAAATATTGAATAGTGGATGATGATACGGTCGCACGACAACATTTAACCTTTCAACCCCCGATTCATCTCGCCAATAATGGAATGGGTGGTTGAAAATATTTCGTTTGATGCGCAACCTTTCTATTTCTTCTACAACTAGCGTTTGTCACTAAAACCGTCTTTGCCACTTGAAAACCTGTATTCTACTTTGATCAAATCAAATTTAGATGTGGCCATTCGACTGCAAACAATAATGTCGCCAACAGAAGTAGAAGAAGTAGAGAATATTCGGCAACAATCCACCCTACCGCGTTTTCTAGTTAACGATTCAGTTTTGGAACAGTCGCTATTTCGCTTCAATTATTCCAATGTTGACAAACGGCAAGGATATTGAGAGGATTATATATGTTGGTTAAATTATCGAACCGGTCCTGGAACTGGCCACCGGGTGGCCCGGCCATCACCTGGGCCAAAGGTCATCGTTATACAAGGGAGTGAGCACGCCACAAAAACCCTAATGGTAGTAAACTGTCAACACATTACCAGATATTAATCATAACGTGTTCCTATAAAATTTTCTTCAATAATAACGAAAATTTTAGAATTTCCAAAAATTACAAATTCACCCCCATTCTGTGATATTTAATATTACAATTTGAATAAACTAGGTCCTAGCTATTTGGACCCTTTAAAGGATCGGCCTTTCGCTACCTGGAAAAGGGACCTAAAGCGAATTGATTACAGCCGTATCTAATTCCAAATAGGGCCTCTACGTCTACGTGAAAGGGATGAATTTTTAATTATTTCAACCGAGTCCAGGTAGCAGTTTTGCATCGATTCGTTAGTTGTTGTTGACGGGGTCGGTTTCGATCTATGTACAGCCCTGTAATAAGATATTTTAATAAAAATATGTTGAATGACAACGACGACGACGACGATCACATATAGGTGTACTGGTCCGTACTGTTACCTGGGTGACGTCACAAAAGGGCATGTTGCCGGGTAACGAATCCCTCATCCTCGACATATCTGCATATCAAAGCAATCGTACAATCAAATCGTCGCTATTGTTGATTAATTTTTGATATAACAAACAATATTCAATATTTATTTGAACGTTTGCTACTTAAATACCATAGACAAGCTACAATATTAAAATATCGAAAATATACACGCATTCCTTCTAGTTATTAAATTATTGGGATAACTTTTGGAAAATATTCCGACTCGGGCATACCTTTATTGTTTCGTTTACCACAAATTCGCAAAAATAAAATAAACATTTCGCGAATTGTTTCCAGTTATAAATTGAAACGCAAAAAATACAAACCGCTTATAGCGAGATTACAAACATTTTCGGGCGAATATAAGGTAGACAATATTGTAGGGGTGGGTGGTTATCAGCTCATATACCCCTCGAAAGGGTTGGGGAATCTGTCCAAGTGTCATTACAAGCAGCGGCCATAGCTGGACCCCCTAGATTGTTCTCCTTGTTATTAATGTACAAAACAATAGATAAACAGAGAGAGAGAGATCGGTTGAATTGTCGACTGTTTTACCGCCCCGCTCTACTCACCACTTTCACATCAGACATAACTACCACTCAAGGGGATGTGAAACAAAAGATGGAATAATCCATAGGGCTGTTGACCAATGGCGTACCGGGCCGTGAGGTCTGTATATGTATGGATGTATGTGCATATTATAGCTTTCAGCTATTCTACTATTAATACAACTGGGCTCTCTTATTCATTTAGTTAATTGTTAATTGTTGAAATGTTGGCAATTCCAACATTTACCTTTCTAACATAAAGAAAATTAATATATTCAGGTGTAATACAAATGGAAGCTTATTCTATAAAAGTCTATAATTATAGCGGATTCTCTCTATTTAGAAAAAATATACACGTCTGGCGCGGCTAATCGAAACACCACGAAAGTCGTCTATCTCTTTCTCCATGTGTTAAAAAGAGAGCGGATTCAATCAACTCCATTGATTAGACGAAGATGGATTGTTGTACAATAGATTCCGCTATGTATCTCTAGAGTTTGCCGTTTCTGTATGATTCCGCACATCGTCAATGGTAGTCCGGACTAGTGTCAGAGCTTTGGTAAGTAACCATTTTAACGAAAGACCTCAGGCTGTGTAGGGAAAGTAAGTAGACCGACCCTCGCCCAAAGTCATTAGCAGAACAGTCCTGATTGCAGTGACCACATTCTAAGGCAGCATTACCGATTAAATTTAATTCAATGATTGTCAAAGTTCCCCTTCAAAACATTTTTATTTTACAAGACACCCTATTTATTAATTTATTCGTTTCTATTAGAGAAATAATTCATTTTTCTATACGCAAAATCAATGTTTTATTTGCAGAAAAAATAATTGGGGTGTCGATATTGTTTATTTAAAGTCGATGCCTCTAAAATACGGCCATATACAAAGCGTTGAGATTGTCGTGTATAACAAGAAGGGTGAACGTTGTAATAGAGATAGAATAAGAACGAGAGACAGGGATGGTGGTAAGTTTGTGAGGGTGGTACGGTGATGGTGGTTGTAAAGTGAAAGAGGAGGAGGTGCGACTGTCAACCCACGGCTAGCTTGATCTCCGATTGCAATTAATTCGGCCGGCTTGAGCACTAATTTACATCTGCGGACAGCGTTGGAAATCTTGCCATGCCACCAAAGAAGCGGCAAACGATCTTCAACCAACACCAATTTAATTTTTCCCCAATTTATTTGTTTTATCAGGCGAATTTGCACCCTCACACCGAATTATCGCAACTATAAACTTGACCCCTTAGATGGGCATGTTGTAGGTACTTACAGCGATGTCATCGTTTATGCCTTAGGGATGGTTGCTTGCCATCGTGGATTCCACCCCTTGGTGAATGTATCTGAATATTCGCACCGTCATTATTATGGATAATTGATACCCAAGAGGACGTGAGTATGGACGTGTAGATTCGTACAAGACTGAAAAGTTAATATGCAAAACGCTCACCACTGAAGCGTCAAAATATACTTGTAGTACAGTGGGGCCCGATGTTATTTCCCGAAAATTTTCAACTGAAAATTAAATTTAAGTTTGAAATAGACCACGCCCGGGAAATGTATATTCACGCATTTCCATTTCCTTATTCCTCTTCTATATTCAACTAACAGTTATTGTAAATATGATGGGGAAATTGTTGTTGCCAAATTTTCGGCAAAACAAATTAACAAGAAATAGAATTGATCAATTTGTTATATAAAGCTTCGCATTGCTGCCATTTTACGGGTTGTTAATTAAATTTATAAAGAAAAAATTAAGGCACGTGTAAATGTAACCGAATCGTATACAGACATCATCCTTTAGAGCAGTCTCTGGAGGTCACAGTGTTTGGTAATTATTCAGAGAGGGTCCGTTAGAGCGGCCGCTACAGGGGTGTTGTACTAAAATTACAAAGGGTTGGAATATCTATACGAAATTGTTGAACTTCCATTTTAGAAAATCCCATAAATCGCCAAAAAATTTCACGCAATCTCCATTAAATTGAATCGGCCTATGGGCTAGATATAAAATAGATAGAGATGGAGATTGTGCGTATATGTAATAGCGTGAATACTATGCGATTATTAGCCATTTATAATGGAATTCTATCCAGGAACTTGTGAATAATAAATTACGGGTCCGGAGGGTAGTAGGCGGCCATACTGGTCCGGTGGCGCGGACACACCACCATCCTAGAAACCTCTCTCGACTAACTCGAGAGTCCGGGTTTTGATTAACGATTCAGATTCAAGATTATACCGTGCTTTGTTCAGCTTCGTTACACCATCTTTGTCGCTTTGGTTTAGAATTATGTGTAGGATGCTAGTTGTAGACATTCTAGACACAATCTAATCGTAAATACGACACGACTATCGTTTAATTAGACGCCCCCATACAGCTGGACAGTATAGAATCGAATAAAATTGATTCGTAATTTAATAGATTTACGCCGTTATCTTTGTGGTGTTGAGTTGGAAACCCGATTTTCGAATTCGTCCGTATCTACTAACACTCCAACATACAATCTAAATTGGATTACTTTTCGGAATTATTGTACAAATTGCAATAATGCATGCATATTGGCAATTGGAAGAGACACAAAGTTGTCTTGCATGTGGTACCCACAGGCGTTCAACGCCAAACTTAACTCGATTCCATCTCGTATTAGTGCTCCTTTTGGCTTTGTATTTTGTTCCAGTTCCTACTTCATTTGAATTATATCTTGATGATTTCCATTTGCATTGATTTGTTAGAATTGACTTGTAAAGTTTGAACCTATCCAACATCTTTTCCTATTCCAACAATTCTATTAGAAACAAGATGATTTTGAATTAGTGCACTTTGTTAAAAGGAAAATATTAGTTTTGTATAACTAAATAAGCAGACGAAACTTATACAATATACACATCGTATACATTTAAACAAAACAAACTACAGGTCCGAAACTAATTCATGGCGAACGTTTAATGTGACTGTTCGTGAACAGTATGTAAGTGTATTTTAGTGGGAGTGAAGTGGTCTTGAAAGTTGGTAGAAATGTGCGGACGAGAGATAGAAAGATAGATAGGAAGAGACCCGGCGGCGGCAAGTGTTTCTCCTTTAACTTAAACTTGTCCTTAGTCTTTGGCCAGTATCTCTAACCAAATACTAAATGGAATTGAAGTGAACAAATTCCATTAAATATTTGGACGACACAAATACCACCCCGTTAAACTACCCCAATACAAACACGTAACAACAACAACAACAATATTACATCCTTTAAAGTGTAGACAATGTCGTGAAACACTCAACTCATGGAAATATTTAGTTGAATGGAGGCCAAGCTAGCTGGACGCTTCATCAACGAAGCTATTCACAATTACTAGGACGGAATGTTGACTATTTACATTCCAACAATCTAACAACAATAGAGCTGCATATAGACGACATACATGCTTATTTGTGTATTTGTCTATGTACAGAAAATTTTCATTATTCTTCATTAAAAGAGGAAATAACAATTTTGCCCGGATTCTCGACTCGTTAAATTTTAAAGAGCTTTTTCTAGTTGACGATAACAGGCCTAATAATACGCCGTTTTCCATCGAAATTTTACGATAACATCGATAGCTATCGAATTTTATTCCACACGCTGATTGTTTACCAATTTTCTTTATTTAAAAGCCAAAAAAACTACGCGAAATCATCCAAATTTCCAAGTTTTCTCGATAATAAAGCGAATTCAGCCGATTTTTATTAGAGAAAGTCTAAAAATACGAGATGAGGGCGCAAGTTCGTTATAACCGGATTATCGCGATTTTAATCAGTTTTACTAAAAAAAAAACTTACTTGGCACTTTTTTAAACTTTTATAAGAAAACCACTTTAAATTTTGGGTAAATTTAAAACGTCGTTATAACCGGATCGTTGTTATTTTAGTTATTTCTAATTAATTTTGTGATCTACATTATTAACGTTTTACAAGAAAAATTCGAGGATTGTTGTACTGATATCTTGTTATAACAGATTTAATATCAATCTAAAAAATTGTCAAGATTGGAGAGATTCGTTATAACCGAACATTAGAAAATTTTAAATACAACTCATCGGATTTTCAATATTCTAAGGCTAATTTAATGGCCTTTTCTATGGATATTTCTCGGTAAAACATCCTCCAATGTTGAATATAAACGATAAGACTCATAGCATAACAATCAAAGTTTATTCTCCGGTATTTTACAGAACAGAATATTCAGTGGCGGCTCGTCTAAGTTAACCAAGTGTACATTTTATTGGATATTTTATAGCAAAAGAGACGAAGTCTTTTTTCATGTTCGCCTCTGTAAAACTAAATGTAACTAAGTTTAAAAGTGCGAATATTATTTAATTAATTAATTTTTCATTTCACATTACTAATTTGCTAATTTTCTTCATTTATATTCCAAAAAACTGTCAGAAATTATCACAATTTTGAACTTTTCAGGCAATAATAATTCGGACTTCATCAATTTTTACTATGGAAAGTGTAAAAGTAGGAAATTAAAGTGGACGCTCGTTATAACCGGATTATCACAATTTTCATTCAATTTTGTAGCAGAACAATTCCTCATTGCATTGATTTAAGTTTTTAAAAGATTCCACTTTTAATTTTAGATAAATGAACTCTATTATTAAATGAATGAACTTCATTATTAATTTTTCATAAAAGCACCACTTCGTTATAACGGAGTCATGGCGGTTTTGATTAATTTTGCCATCTATCAGTAGTATTCTCTAAATTTGTGAAGATTCGTTACCATGACAACACTGGAGACTGTTTTATTCTTTCTCTTTTCAATTTTACATACGATAGAATTGCAAAGAGTGTGCTATCACACTCAATCAATTTGAAGAAACTGTCAATCTTCAGCGTTATCGTGGTAACGGATCATCAAAAAGTTAGAGAATACGACTGTATACTGCAATAAAGCTGAACAAAATTCTTCATTTATTACAAGGGTTGGAAGATTCTTTATTCTAATGGAAACTCGTTATAAACGGTCTAATTTTAACGAAACTGTTCAAATTATTCAGACAACATCTAGAAGTCTTGATAAAAGTTCGTTATAACCGAATATTACGCAGTTTTAAATACAACTCGTCGGTTAATTAGTAAGCAAAGGAAATTTTTGAAAAAAGTGGATATTTCGATGAAATATCTCCAATATTGAATGTTAACAAGGCACAGTGGCGACTCGTCTGAATTTAATAATTTGAATAAATTTAACTTTTATGTTTTATAGAATGAAAGATTTGTTGCTCTTTCATCTACGCCTGTGTAAGTGTAATTTGAAGCTTATTAGAATTTTTATAATTAATTGTGTTTGCTTTAAGTGGCGGGTACTGTATTTAAAATTTACGACTTATACAGGACATAAATATCGCTCTTTTCTTGCTTTATTGTTCAATAAATTGTTAATTTATTGATTATTGATTAGATTATTGATTGTAAAACGTGTGAAAAATTAATGAAAACCGTTTATTATAATGTGATTTGAAATTTTAATGTTTGTGAATAGCATCGGCAAACAGTTTCCATTCGACCGGTTGAGAATAATTCCAGTTTTAATTAGAATTCATATCGGTTTTTATGAGTAATCTCGACTCACAGTCAAATGAAATTTCCAAAATTCGCTATAAAATCTAACCGAAAATTCATTATGGAAATTAATTGAGTTACACCAACATCAAAATTACCAACTATTCTACTATTTTCATTGATAGAAAATCGATAAATTTGAATAAACAACAATAAAGTCCGACATTTTAACAATCTTTGATCGAATTACAATCAGATCTGGTCAGTACAGGGTAGACTGAGTAGTGGTGGTTAGCTTAGAAAAGGATAGGGCAGTTAGAGAAAGGGTAAAGTAAAGGGTTGGTTCGTGTTGGTCAGACAACATTCACCCTAAATATTATACCATTAAGTTTACTTGTGCGCATATTGCTATCTTTATCCATTTTACATATGTATCCCTGTCTAGTTCTCTTATACCGTCTGTACCAAAAACGACCGCAACTTTGCATGTGACAAGACATTGGTGGTGTTGATTGTCTGAATGTGGCCGATTGACAGTGACCGTTCCTAATGTTGGTCACATTCTAAACATAAACCAACACTGACAAAGGATATAAAGAAGAGATGCTGTTTAAATTACAAAGTTCGTTTATAAGGAGCCTCGACCGGCGTTGTCCTATTCCGATATTCCTTTGATGTTTCGTCCATTGAAATTCCCACAAAAATCCCAAATTCTAATTCTAATTTCATTGAATTATTCAAATTATTTGATCAATGAATTTGGAAATTTGTAAAATTAGCGATTAACAAAAAAGTTGCAGGGATAGAAGGGGTAAGTTTGGCTTCAAACCGTCTATAACGAACGTTTGTTGGGTTTTAGTTGAACTATTGGATAATAGAGGGCTGTTTTGGAATCGGGGTGGTTGTCGTCTAGAATTAAAGCCACCCTTTATATGACAGCCCACGATTATCATTCAAAACAGGGAGCCACATGCGGGTTTCGATAGGAACATCAACCTGATTTTATTCAAGGTAAATACAAACAACGTTAAAATTATAATTAAAATAATTCTTTAGTTAATCGATAATAATTTGAAAAGTTTATCGATTTAATTTGTAGATAAATTTTTCTAAGGGATGGAATTCGTCCATTTTATGTTCACGTCCAGGTGGGCTGTCAGTTTAGGGGTGCGTGTCCGGCAGTCCGAGAGGGGGAACCAATCGCTACCAGTCCCTAGACACTCGAAAACAACTGACGTTCTCAGGGGTCGATATGGACCGGAAAAAAATTCACAACAACCCCCGATAACATATTTTAATTTATAAAATAGTTTACATTTTTCAATTCCACCCTCGCCCCAAAGAAACTACATACAAATATTTCTAAGGGTTGTGTTATCGTCAATACAGTTGAAAAGCGGGTGGCCGGACAATGGTCGTTCAAACATCTTCACCCACATTTCCGTCGCGCCGCTATTGTCAAATCAACCACAAAAACTTATCGTCGAGGGTTCGCATTAATCACGAAGATATCGGGCGTTATCTGAACTTTAGGGGTAGTAACCCCGATTAGAGGTGTTTTGAATTTGGAATAATTTTCGTGAGTTTTTTTGTGTGTCGTCTTCAATCCTGTTGGGGGTTGTAGCAGCGAAGTTATTTGCCAAAGTCGCGTAAGCCCGGCGCGCGGACACTTGTGTTTAAGTTACAGCCCCGAACATATCCCTTAATTAAACAGTGTCTGTTTGAACAGGCAGATTAAATGTGACATAGAACTGTAATCGCGCTTATTGTGGTCGGCCTCAGTGCCTTGCCAGGGTCAGGCACACTCGCCTTCCACAACTGCCCTCAATGTTAAATCCACAGATTCTCATTATATCCGCCATAAACTTCAATATTTGACTTGGATCCGACTGAGAAACGGAATCTTATAGGATTGAGAAATCATCGCATATTGATATGATAAAATTAAATTTCATATCACAACATCTTATCATTCTCGAATATTTCTTTTATTATTAATAAATAGTGGAAAAGCTGGTGAAAAAAAATTTGTTGAGAAAAACACAAGGGTAGATAATCGCATAAAAATGAATTATTTATAAAGTATGACGGAAATTCGTAGTTTGCTTGAAACTCTAGGGGCGTATCGAGTTTCCTAGTGAGATGACCACGTTCTTTACTTTACTATGTGTCAAAAATTTAAAAGAATCCCAACGGAGACATTGAAAATTTCGAAAGTGTCCAAGGGACGTGTCCCTCGATAGTCGTGATGTTACACCGTTAGTTCATATACGGCGTCCCGACGGCGTCGCATAAAAATCCTAAACAAAACATTCTACAATTTCCCATTAAAAACCACCAATACGAGTCATTTAAAACAATCCAATACTATTTAAACACTCTCCTCCACTAGTCCAACAAACAAGAAAAAAAATTAACATAGTTGCAATTTGTACAATCCAGTTTAATGTTACTAAGGGGTTGTTCCAGGCGAAAAGGGGGTATAAAACGTAAGTCGTTACTAGTATCAACTATACAAGGGTCTCTGTCAGCCGTACGAACGGCCATGTTATAAATAAGGATTAGACCAGTAATTTCGACCCTACGGACTTATAGATTCCTTTTAAAGATATTTATTTTAAAATATCGACATCAGCTAAAAGCTCACAATATGACCAATTTCCACCCTCTCTATACTGTAAAATACACGGTCCACTTATTTTAATTTTAACTTTTCTAATATATTGGAAACAGGGTGATAGACAGAGGGTCGTATTTATAGACATCTACATAAATATTGCAAATACTATAGAAAAATTGGAAATTTTATCAAATTTCCACATTAACCATTTTAGCAAACCCATAAATCCCATTCGGGGGTTGTTAATTTAATTCCAAATATTAAACCATCAAATCGGCATATTTTTATCGTCTATTAACGCGATAAGGGCGAAATTCAGCCAAAACTCACCCTTTGGCACGCAATTCAATTCAACTATCGAATTTTACTCAAAAACCGCCAAATGTTGAATTTTTCTGGAAAACCCGGAAATTTCCCTCTAGATGCAACATTGTTGACGATTTTGAGGGCGGCAATTCGGGGGTTGTTTACGTTGCGGCCTGTCGGACGGGTCATTCTGTTAGTGGTTGGCGATAACGATGATAACGACCCAACTAAAGGACCTTAATAATGGCGCATCATCATGGTCCACCGTCATTTTCTCGTTATCGCACCAATATTTGTTTGACTACCGCTGGTATATTTCGGCCGGGTCACGTTTCAAGTTGGCTTTTTTTATTTCGGGATTGTAGAACTGGTCCGGTATGAAAATGTAGTTAGACTCGTGCCAGGGGGTTGTGAATCGCGTGTCCGCTAATAATATCCAATTTTAAGAAAGGGTTGTTTTTAATATTTCGAATAATATACCCACATGTTTGGAGATTCGTTTCTATTACTTTTAAATTGTAATTTTTTATATCGAAACGATTGGAGACTTTATTCTATTTTTTTGTTAATATAGAATACTACCCTGCGACCCCATTGCAACAAATAAATGATTAATAGTTTTTAAAATGAAATAAATTTTAAATTGTATTTAATTCAATTCCCACCGGTTCTCCAAATGTATGTTAAAGTTAACCAAAACATCCCTGGATTATGGATGTAAGTCAAATGAAAGTAGAGTATAGGGGTTGTTTTTTAAAAAAATACAACAAAGTCTCATCTATTTATTTTTTAAAAATCGTCATCGAGTTACAATACAATTTCCTAGGATTATTGTAATAAATAATAGACGAACAGAAAGCCGAAAAAAAACTGCAACTATTGTCGAAAGTGGTACGATATGGCTAAATAGGCCAGGTAGAAAGGGGTTGTAAATCGACCTGATTTTTCCGTTTGTTATATTTAACTCTCTAACTAGTCACAATACAAATATAATCTTCATTGAACAAATCGATTGGGTTTTTTTCGAGTTCTCGATAAACCCTAAAAGTTTCTCATGGTTTGGATATTATCGATTTATTGGTGATAGCGAGGGGTGGTGCAAGGGTGCGGTCTGCTTGACTGACCACCCTCAGTGGTCAACTGATAAGTCTCCCCTTTTACCGTACCAGACATGCGCCCGAATTGGTCAGTTTTGTGTGGATAAAAATGGCAATTTTTCCATGTTCGTTTTATAAACAAAATTGAATTTCCGCTACATAAAAAAAGAAATCAATCGATAATTTAAAATTGTGAATAAGTGTAGCGGAAACATACGTTGTTTGTCTCTTTGGGGTCCCGTTCGTCGGTTTTTTTTCCGTCGTTGGCCTGTTATTTCACACATTAACCCCTTTAGCGACGGCTGCATTTTTTCGCCGCTACCCTTTGCATACCTGTGCAGGTAACGGTGCATATGTCGCTGGCAAGCAAAAGGGTTATTGTGGAATTTATTGACGAGACCCTCATCTATCTATCGAATATTGCCGATTTTTTCCCATGTAACGGTCTTGAATTATGATTGAAGCTCAATGGATATTAACCAGCATTCGTAAAATATGTTGATCGGTTATTTTCTCTCTTCCTATTTTATTTTTTACTTTTGATAATATATTAGTTTCATATTTGTGCTCTTGATAGGTTTCCAAATCATCATTTATTATCCATTGTCAACGTCTGTCGATTCGATTTAAACGAGAGGTTTATTTTTACCATTTCTTGTACGTTTCTTTTTTTCGGTAGTGAAGAAAAAACCGTTTCATCAATCTAGAGAGGACGCCAAAGAAAAATATACGAGTCATTGGTAGTTTTTCCCGACCGCCGCCTGACTCAGCACATACGGCCCCCGGTTTCTGCCGCATATCAACCCCCATCCCTCCAGGCAACGTGCATATCTTTTAATAAATAATTGCACATTAAATAAATAAATAAATATGGTCGAGATTTTGACAGATGCTCACTTAGCCATCAATATCAAACACACATAACGTTGATGTATTTCAAGCAATGTCGCATCGCAGAAAGCTCTCTCCAACTCCACTATATTTCTCCTCAAAGAAAGTAAAGTATGCAAATAAACATACGTGGGGGGAGTTGTTATGGAGTAGTGGTGGACCAAATGAAATATTGTATAAAATGCCGTTGCGGACATTGAAATATTACAGATTTCACAATGACATATCATCGGGAACATTTGTACGAAAGATTTTTGATAAATTGAACATTTCCAAGTCGGTGTGTATTTGGTGGTGAGTTTTTCTATAAAATTCCACTCAACCACTAACAATTTTACAAACAACCAACAACAATTTAATTGTGACGACAAAATTGCGTAATGAAAGAAAGATGATTCATTAGCGTAAAATGGGATTGATTCGTGCATCTACCTAGAACAGTCCGAAAGCTCACCCCTTGTCCTAAAAGCTCGGACTATGCGCGCGCATCTGACCGCTGGACACTGATCAATAATAAGAAGATTGCAAAGTAAGCAAAAGTTTTGTCCGCGTTCCATCGTTAAAGGCATGAATTACAACTGATATCCAGTCAAAATTCGAATTTTCGTCCAGCGAATTTCGGTTATTTTTAAATCGAAAAGTTTCGTTTAACTTTTCTATTAATGTCCATTGTTGGGTTGCCGCCACCGTAGTCGTTGTCTTTATTTTATGCGTGAGCCCGTCTTGTTTGAAATGTTTGTTTAAGATAGGGGGATTCAAGTTTGAAGGGTGGATGGGTATAATGCCGAATGAGATGATTAGTTTAATGTACAGAAACCTGACTGTTCTCGACTAATATTGATTTAGATTTTACTTATTGTTTTGGGATCGTAAAGTTTCTACAACGATAACGATTTACCTGTGTAGACCCTTAACGATATGAATAATTAATTAATCCGATTGTTGATCAACCATTGATTATACCGAGAAAAATTTAAAAAAAAAATAGAGCAGAGACAACGCTCTAATTAGCCTTCAACTATTGGCATGTCGGTTTGCAAGAAACTCTACTATCTGACACTCGGCTAAAAGCAATTTATCAAAGCGGTCGCGTTTGGCAGGCGACAGAAAAGGACGAGCTCAATTCAAGAAACACACACCCACACACGTACACAAAGAAGTCCTTTCTTTGCATTGACTTGCAGTAAGTGCTCCCATAAATTATCCAAAGAACTAGCCATTAGTCTATTTGGTGAATCGCGAAAAATTCGGGCAAGATGGCCGTCCATTAGGCGCAATCACAAAAAACCGCCCCCCTACAACTATGACTAATTATTGTCCGTTTTTACGGGGGTGCTAGCCGGCCACCCCAGCCCGAACAATACACCGCCATTTTGATCAACCCCAATCCTTAAAACTACTACAATTTCTATAGGAATAAAAATAGGAAAACTTACAATTTGGCGATTCGATCAACAGATATCGATGTGTGAACGTCTGAAAAGCTACTGAATACGATTTTAAATTCCGACATACACAGTGGGAATGTTTTAGAATAAAAATAATAAAGACTCTACCTGCACATTACCCTTGCTTCCTTCCGGTATCCCTGCACGAATTAAAAAGGGTTGGCCTATTTTCACGTAACGTCTAGTCGTTACAAAAGAATTTACCTGTCTTAGAACGCAACTACCCCAAATTATTCGATTATTTGATTTTACCACAATTAATATTGATAATTAATAAATTAATTGTAGGATTTGATAGTCGAGTACTGTTGAGTAATCAGATCGAATCAACCCCTTGTAGATTCGGGGGTTTAATCCGTTTCTAGTTGTGGGTACCTTTTCAGGTAGTATTTTCGTCTTTTGAATACACGAATTGAATAATTTTATGTACATTATAATATTCTGCATATGTCCCGTACAGTTAGGGTAGTTTTCACCGTGCAGATGTTCAAATTATTATCGTTATTATTATTAGTTTGTATAGACGCTATAATGTAGATAGAAATTGTAGTTATTTTATTAATCGTAATAGTATTGAACGACCATCGCTGGTCCATCAGTTTTGATATATTCTGGTGAAATGATCCGGCGACTCCTCCGTATAGCTATAAATTCAAAATTGAACTAGCTATAATGCAAAACCTTCGATCTCCATCGGTCCGGGTTCACATTTATCGTCTCTCTATGTGTCTTTGTATGTGTTGGGAGTTTCTATTTCCCTTGGAAATTATATATTTTAATATCGATTTTTTATACAGTTGGATACTACTATTGTCGTCATTTTTATTAAATAAAATTCGATAGAAATGAGAATAATATAATCATTTTCTTCGGCGAAAAGAAGCCCCGTTGAACGACGACGACGATGGGGAAAATATATAATATTGAGGATTAGGTATAGCCAATCTGTCGTGAGCTCTGATGCGAACGAGTCATCCTAAGCTCTGGTAATGCAAGGACAGTCTAGTCCTTCAACGTCTCCCTCTTTATAAAACCGTATCGTCAATTTTTAATGCATCGCCAATATTATTCCAACACAATCTCTATATTTGGAAAACTAGCTATTGTTGAATTTCACCCAATTACCACCAATATTGTCGCTTATGAATACGTTTATGTACTTGATTTTGATAAGAATCTTATCTGATCATTTCAAGTATACGCTACTAATCCAATTGTGGATACTTTAAATTGACTTTTCTATGGGAATCTTGAGATTTATTCAACTGTAATGATATTATTGTTGGTGAATGTTTCCCTTTATTTCCCGACATGAAAAAAACCGTCACCCTCTTTACCAATTTTTTTTATTGATGGAATATTGGGTAAACACTCCGCCCGGTGAATTTGGTCGAAATAGTGTGTTTTCCAACAAAAAGCAAACATTACAATAGAGAGTACGGTGCGACCTGACAAACAGTAGTTTTTGGGGTAAAATCACATAATAAGGGTTTAGATTACACGCATCGGAATAGATACAAACAGGTGTAAAGCGCCATTATTCCATTAATTGCTGACAATTCTGATAAGCCACAAGAATTCGAAACGTCTAACAAATAGAGCTTAAAAAACGGAGACTTATCGTTGTGCATTCATATCGGCCATTCCCGGGTCGGTATGGTAATACCTTGTGAAGCTGGCCGGTCGCTGATAACAGGAGGGTCGCGTTTACAACTCCCGCATCCCATCGGCGTCATCATCATCCACCCCTAAGCCGCCAGCCGGATCACTGGCTACCTAGGCAAAAATTCAAAACGAAAGAAATATCATCGAAAATAAAAGCTGACGGGGTTTATATTTTCAGCTTTTTATCTTGTTGGTTTGTTCGTTTTTTTCCTTGTAGCTTTATTTTTAAACTAGCTCCGAATTCAATCATCTAAATCATGTCCAAAACTTATTATTCCACTTGATAAAATATGAAATATTGTAAAATCGAACCAAGGGAAGGCTAAATTGGTGGAAAATACTGTTACACATATCAACTTTTATGTAGGGGTGCAAAATTCAGGTAATCTTTAATCGTAAGGGTTGTTTGTTCTATCGTACAGGTAAAAGCGCTACTTTATCAACCCTAGAAATTAAATTAAAATTTTCGTTATCTGTGTAGTATAAAAAAATTACAAGTCATTTCCTTATTTCTGTTTATTCATCATGAAGACGACTATAGTGTGATTTTTTTCCATACACAAACCACCCTTTTCATGGGTAAATTCGTACAAAAAATAATCGGATCGTTGAAGGGTTTTGTGGCGTTATAGAGTGTCGGGAATTATTTACAGGAAGGGGGTATAGACAGCACAACAGGGGGGCGCCCCAAAGGGTTAGTAGAGGGGCTTCAGTGTCTATCACCTAAGCAGATGTCATATGGTGATAGGGACACCTATTAGTGTTACGTGGCAAGCCGTACTGATCACTAATCATAGTAAGTATACGTAAAGTTGTATTTAAATTTTTTGATATTTTCGTTGTAATTTTTGTCAGTTTTGGTAGTTGTAGAATTGGGGCGATATCTGGCTTTACGGCGCCCTTATTTCGCGAGGGTGTGTTTAATATCAAGTGGCCACACCCTGGTCCACTATATACAATCGTTGCTTGTTTCAGAAATATAAACTCCCCCAAAAACACATTTATAACCCGGGATCAGACCAGTCAAAAATGGAAATACACTCATACACATCTACAACAATATATTGGTTGTATTCAAAAAGGATAAAGGGCACTAAATTACATAAAATGTCTATTTCTCATTTGATCGGTCACGTTTTTCAAACGCCCATAGGGTCTAACAATGATTTTAAAAAATATCCAAGATTTTGTCTGGATTCGTGAAGAATACATCGAGTTAAATTAGGTGGTTGTTGCCGACACTGACATATAAACTTGGGGCTCGAATAGGGGGTGGCGGTGGTAGTGGCGGTGTATACCCCCAACAAAAACCAAATCCTATTCCCCTAGAGTCGGCCGTAGTCCGGGCTTATTTAAATCAGGAAGGCCTCAGAGACGTCTGATAGCTTCTGACGCCACCGCACAAATACACATAATGCTGGCCGTTACGTAAATATTCGAGAATATGACAGCCAACATCACTGTATCTAAATATCCATTGTCTTTTGTTGTAAAAAATTCAAGGAAATCCTAACGAAATTGTCCAGGTTCGAGAAAAAAGAGTAATGTTTGTATCAACTTTGATATATACCTATTGGAAATTGTTTATGGAGTTTGTTTTGTTATAAAAACGAAAATCTGAACGATAACATCAGTCTGAGAACAGTTCCATAAACAAATTAGAATCTGGTCCAATTGGGGTCTGTGTGTTTGTGTGCGTTTGGATACAGTTTTTGTTTAGATAATGGGGGGGTCTTTGGATGGAACGTATCTCGTTCCACTAAAGTACACAATAAATATCTGGGAATAGGCCAACCCGAACATACATCAGCCGTCGGGGAGCTACTGCTGCTGCTATTGCCGTCACCGTTGCCGCACCATCTTCGGCTTATTTCCTTAGGGGTCGAGATGTAATGCGAGCTGACCCACAATCACCCTCTCTCCGGACTATACTAGAACCTTATTACAGACTTTATACTATACCCGAAGAAACATCGACTGTATTATCCTGCATTCACGACATTCTTCCATCCACTATTTTTCTATTATCGTCAACATTATTGGTGTTTTGTAGCTAAAATAATTGACGAAAAAGTTGAAATAAAACTTTAACAATATGATCAAAGTTTCTCCATTAGGTTTTCGGTACACATACAAACAGTATCGAATTTGATTTCGTATTCAGTTTGTTGAATTTGAAAAATCTCACTATTATAGAACGTGCCCAACTCTGGCCATTTTCCCATTCTTTCTCTCTGTTTATACAAAAGAAACATATTGGAAATGTATCTATATGTTGTAAAAGAGATAAAGTAGTAAATTGAACTCTGAAATAATCAAACTCGTTTAAAAAACATACAACGCTATCGTACGAATCGAAAGTTCCTAAACTTCTATCGGACTATTCGTTGGACGCATAAATCAACTAGGGCCTGTTTGTAAGGTCCACTGACATAACAAATGCTCGAAACTTTCCAACAAAGTTTTACTTTAGAAATAAGTGAGACAGAGAAAGTTGTCATAGTGGAATGAGTCTACATATACCAATTGATGGAAGATCTCTCTTTATGTTGTTGTGCATAGAAAAACTAAATTCGTTGGTATTCTTTTTCCGGATTGATCCCATCTCTGGAGACTTCACCCAGGGGTCAAAGACAGTACGTAATGAGTTCTCAACTCTCCTGGGACACGACGACATCCATATTCTATTCTAACAAATAATACCCCTTTATTCTCAAGAAATTCAGTGATTAATGATTTTCCACCTGTCATCAAAGCCATATGTGTATAAAATTAACCGAAAAATCAATAATTAGTTATTCTTTGTTTGCCGTTTTTTCCCCGTTCGTTTTCTTTGTTGTTTCGATTATAGAATGGCAAGGGGTTGAAATGGCCGGAAGAACATCCATGAAATCAAACGACGGCGAGTCGAGCGCGTCCGGCATTCAGAACACATGTTGTGTTCCGGAGCCGGAACATGGTTTTCTTGAGTTAGACGAGAAAACTTGGTAGTAGTGGTGGTGGATGAATCGATGGCTATTCCCTCTATACGACGGCTAGTTTTCCCCGTTCGCGTCGTAATAGCCACGCTTCTACCCACGAAATGATCGCTTCGTGGTTGGAATGACAAACGGTCACGGATGCTTCTAATGGCCTTACTTTCTTACGTTCACCCGAACGGCTGGCGAACACGTTCATTTGAAACTGTAGATTTTTCTTTAAAAGAGCTCGGAAGAGAAATAACATCAACATTTGTCGATATGTTTTTATAGTAAATTAGATGCATTATATTCGGTTTTTATCATCGTTCTCTTCAACTATATAGTGGTGGAAATAATGTATAATTCATAATATTGGCATCTGTTGGAAGGTCAGCAGATATAGAAATGGGGGTGTAGTTTTGTATATCAAGAGAAATCAAAGAACGTAACACCCTAATTCGCATGCTGAAGGCGCACACAATGATGTGGCATCCAATTTTATTGCTTGATCAGAATATAACATTATATTGGAATGTTCTGGGCGTGTGTCGTTGTCCTTTTTACAATAGTCCTAGCACGATAACGACAATTTTTCGATTTTTATCGCAATAAACCACCCCTAATACAAAATTGTATCAATTTTAATTAACAAAACCATTTGTTGGAATCAATATGTAATCATCTAGTTGAAATTGTCTAACATTCGTAAAACTATTCATACTAAACAATGTGACACCGGATTCAGTTGGAAGATTACCAACGACACCAACTATTGGTCCAGTCGTCTTTATACATCCACCGACATTGCGCTATATTCTTATAGAATCACAGATGTCCCTATAAAAATTCCGAAACAACCCGGATTTGTTTCCATACATATTCTTTCCACATTATAGAACACTAATAAAATGGAAAAACTCCATGCTATAACCCTAAAAAAACACACAATTCCCACCCTATTTTGTTGCTCTTGTTGTTGTATCTCTCGCTAACAACACACGTAGGTTAAAAGTCAAGTTTCGGTCAATGAACAAGACTAAAACGAGATCACCTGAACAAAGGTCAGAGCAATGAGCTCTACAAAAGACCAAACTAGTGGTCCAGCCAGTTTAGGGGTGCTGTAAAGATTAAATTCAGATCATGTTGCATTCCCCTCGTTCAACCAGGGGTTAAATCTCTTTTAATATAAAACGAACAGGTTCATCACCTATCAGGTTGATGTGTTTTTTCTGATATGTCCCGAAAAAAATATGTAGAAACAAATTAGAGAAGTATCTACGTTCAATATTTCTTGAGTGAGAATTTCCATTGTCAGCTAGCATCTGTCCATTTATCTGGTTGATGTATTGTAGGGATAGAAGAGGGCGGCCATTTGCTAATGTAACTCGTCAATCTCGACCTTAACAGACCTTCTCTACGATTTCCCTGAGAATGACGACGGAGGACCGCAATGTAAACAGTCGCTCCCATCTGTATTGTCCAGAATAGATTAGTGTGCTCTACTACTGAATACTAATTCACAAAACGACATCATCATGGTGAAATAATTAAAATAATCGATAATACTTCTATTTAGTCAACTTTAACAATCATTAAGAAACTAATAAAATAATTTAGAAACGATCAAAATTCCAAAATTAGACTTTCACGAGCCTGTAGAGTTGCATTACCCGGATCTACCGTATCGCTGCAATTTAAAAAAACAACATTATCTCTATCATTACAAGTTGATAACGAAACTCACCCTATACTTCTCGTCGAATTAACATTGGTGATAAGCACCTGATTTCCGCTCGATATATAACTCTGTAAATCAACAATCTCGTTTTCATCACTAAAATTATAAACTAGAGCCAACGAGGAATTGTCGAGTGTCCGTTTTATTAAAATAATATCATCGATAGCTTCAATCTCAACAGTTCCATTACGCAAAATATCGCTCGTATTCCTCAAACTAGTCAAAGCTTGATAGACTTTATAATGAGTAGTACCGCTATCAGTTTGTTCTTTCTTCAAATTCGTCTCCAAATATTTATCACTGACCGGCAACCACGGTGTGGCACCTTCATTGAACCCAGCATTCACTGTATCATCCCACTGGTACGGCGTCCGTTCAAAATCACGACTAGCCGATTCGAAAACAGCCGGATCTCTGGCACTCGGATCTTGGCCTTGCTCGTAAGTCACATTACCATCTTCTTGGCCGATTTCTTCGCCGTTATAAGTGACAGCAACGCCAGGCAACATTGCAGTTAGCATATTTAAACCGTCAACGTCGGCCGGACTAAATCTGGTCGCTACTCGGTGATTGTCGTGATTACCTAACTGTTTTAAGCGTGTAGTGATCAAATCAAAGCAAAAAGGGAGATCTTACCACCCAGTTTGGTGTGTAAATATCGGGAAGTATATTCAAGTAATCGTTGAGAGAATCTGAGATATTTTGAGCAGTTGAGGTCTCACTCAGTTCGGTGATTAATCTGAAATTGAAGGTGAAATGGGCACCGAGACGGCTACCATTAGCTGTACCGTAATAGAGCATCGTATTTTCCGCTGTAGTGTAAGCTTCAGTTATCATCACTCTAAAATTATACAAAATTATTGGACGAAACGAAAATTTTTGGGTGTTTACCGTTGATCACCGCCGTGTTCTTGTGTGTAGTTATCAACAAATTCCCGGAAATGATAGATAACATCGTAGGTTCCTGGCAAATCTTTCGTGTAAATATGATCCAAATATTCATAATCCGTGCTATTATAGCCGGTGGAATTCGATAGTGGTTCATCGCGTAATTGTTCGTCTTCAAACAGATACGGTACTGCATCGACACGGAACCCATCAACACCAAAATCCAACCAAAATTTCATAGTATTTGTCATTTCTTCCAGAACTTTCGGATTACGATAATTCAAATCCGGTTGTTGGGGCATGAATTGATGTAAATAGTACTGTTGACGTTCCTCCGACCACGTCCAAGCTGAATTCTTGAAATTACTAATCCAATTATTCGGCGGTGATCGAGTACCATTCTCATCAACTTTAGCATTCGCCCATACGTAATAATCGCGATATTCCGTAACATTACTGTTCGAATTAATAAACCATTGGTGTTGATTACTTGTATGATTCGGTACGAAATCTAAGATGATTTTGACACCCAAAGCGTGCGCTTTCTCTACCAGTGCCTTCAAATCTTCATTGGTACCATAATCCGGATCGACCTTGGTGTAATTGCTAATATCGTAGCCTAGATCGGCTTTGGGCGATTCAAATATCGGCGATAACCAAACACAGGTGACGGTACTATTGGGAAAATGGCTAAATTTTGATATAATTCCAGCTAAATCGCCGATACCATCATTGCTGTCGTCTTTAAACGATCGTGGGTAGATTTGGTAGAAGACAGCGTGTTTCCACCAGTTTAGATCACCTACTTCGACGGCTTCCATAAGAGTACCATCGTTGATGGCGAGAAAAATACAGCAAAATATAACACTTAGCTTCATTTTGTACGAATTCTACTGCAAATACTGGGAAGTTACGGTATTTATAGGATTCGATAAGTATTTTTAATGATAACAAAAACTCGTTGAAATGGCATTTTTTCTGGATGATAGAAAAGAAATAAAAGGTGACATTTTAAGTCCTTTTTAATAACTTGTAATTTGATCTACTCGACAAACAAAAGCAAACAAACAAACAACCCACATAATAGATGGTTTATAATCAAAGCACCAATTCTGTTCATGTCAGAGAGGACGAAAGAGTTTTTCAAAACGTATAGAATTTAAAGCAATCAGTAAACGTAAAGAATAAAAAATAAAAAATAAAGGCTACGATTGTGAAGGTTGTCAAAGCTTTTAAAAAACGATTAGTTATTTCCGTTGCATGTATGTATGTTAATGTTAATTTAATATCTAAATTTACACAGTTATAGTATAACGTATTCATTAAATAACAAGCTGTTGGTCACAAGAGATGGAGTTTAGTAAAATCGTTAGGAATTCCTCCATGCAAATTTAACTAATTTTGAATCAAATCCGTCAAGACTACGACGGGGATGACACAACAACAACAACAACAACATCGGGCAGCTGAATCTTAACTAACCCATTTGAAGCTCACATTACACCGCTAAATCAAGTCTTCGGTTTTACAAATTTAATCGATCTGTTCTTAATTTCGACTAATTATCCATTTGTTTCGATAATTAGTGGGTTTCTTGTGCAATTTTGAACGATTTCCATCGCTTATAAATCGACTATACCGCCTGTTCCACTTTATTACCCTAAATTTGATAGCAACAAGACGCTAGAGAAATATTTTATCGACTTATTTGTAGAAAACTGTCTGGAGATCATTTTAGCAATATTTGAACCTTGCAGCTCAAAAAACGATCATTTTTGTTGTGGTTTTCAAAAACGAGTTACACATAGCTCTAGAATGCGATGGAGAAAATGTAAAAAAATGGAGTTCTGTTGAATCATTGTGAGTAATGAAGTGTTTATCTTGTTTTAAAATCGCAATTATCGAAAATTAGCATTTTTTTTACTTAAATGATCTCCAGATTAGTCCCTATAAGTTCTCCAATTTTTCAAATTACCATTTTTTAGATTATCAAATAATAGGAGGTCTATAGGTCATATGCTTCTCCATTTTTTCTGGATCGAGTAGGAAAATTTTGCGTTCATTAAATAATGTGATGGAGATATGAATCATTTGAAGTGCTTTGCTCGTTTTCAAAAATCACATTATCTAAAACTAGCATTTTTGAGCAACTTCCTGATTAGCGAAGTGGTTTATTTTGAACCTTGTAGCTCATTGGGAAGTTTGTCAAAGATAATCATGTCGTCGTGGTTTTCAAAATCGGGTTACACATTAAATTATTCAAAGATACTTGCGCATTTTGTTCCGGATCGAATTGGAAATTTTGCGCTCACTCTAGAATGTGATGGAAAAATTTTCGAAAAATTATAGAGAGCATGCCTGTATCTTTATGAATGAGTGTTTAGCTCGTTTTCAAAAATCGCAACATTATCTAAAATTAGCAACTCCTATTGAGGTTCACGTTTTGTTCAAATGATCTCTATAAGTCCCCGAATTATTTTTTAAATCGTTTATCAAATGATAGGAGCTAGGACAATTTAAGTGAAACACGCGCTATTGCTGGAAAGCGTTGTCTAGTGTAACATTGGCCTGTCCAACTACCCCGATAAGTTGTCAGGGGGCAAGTTAGCCATGGGACAAGACAAGAGAGGGGTTGCGCCAACCAGGCAGGTCGTCTTCGTTGTCGTAGTTGTCGTCGTCATCGGGTTTTCAGGGGCTTACATGTATTCCACATCTGCGGTATGCATTATTCATGTCCGGCCTGGCCGCTGTCCTAAGTTCTGCTTTCCTTTTAACCCTCCATACTATATAGATATAAGTTATACATAGAAACGTATGGCCTTGTCGGGTGAAATGAACGGACAAGAAATCGAACCCCTATAAAATGGCCAACGGCACGGGTCTCTGTCTAACAACCACCCCACTCTACTACAACCACCCTATACAAAATATCCACCACCAAACCAAAATGGCTTATTTACAAAAGAGAATCTTTTATTCCTTACAGGAATCCTAGGATGGTAATATCAATGTTATCGGAAAAAGTGAAGGTTCTCGACTTTTTTTATTGTAGAGTTAAAAGTTATTTCGCAAGTTGTTTACAATTTCCACACGTCAATTAGAGTTACTCAGTTAGCACTTTAATTTCGATAATTGGATAAAAATCGTCGAAACACTATTTTCCTTATCAATACATGGAAAAGTGCGATAAGAATTTTTATTTTGTTGTTTTTTCTAGATGGTGGTGCATATGGGAGATCTCAAAACAATAAACTATATCGATAACAAATTTGCCCGATCGGTGTAGACAGCGGATATAATTGAATGAGCCACTGTGCAGTGGCACTAGCCGAATATTGTACTGGGACAGAGGGACTTGAGCTGTTTGTTTCTATCAACATAAGAAAATCGACACAGCCGCATTTATTTTAGAAAAAAATAATCGCAAAAATATTGGCGCATACGAATCCGCATAAAAACCCAACACGTAAACGTTGACATGCATCTGTTGGTGGCACTGGTGGCGGCTGTGATAATGCGTCGAGTGTATGTGACGTTTATTTATAAAAAGATAATGAAATTTGTACAACCGCCCCCGTACTTGTCACATTCTCAACGTTATAGAACCGAATAGATGGTAGTGAGAGTATGTTTGCCAAACAGGACCTGTCAAGGAGTTGGCTGGTGGTATGTGTATGAGTCCCACGGGGACTTTGAGGTCCTGCTCATGACTCTAAAAACCCCCTAGTCCTCTCATTCTCGCTTACTTACACTAGAAATGTTCCCTTATAATATCCACCTGATGCCCGAATAATGCGGTCTTTCGTTAGAAAACAATAATTTTAAAAGTTTTACGGTATTGTCCTGCTATAGGAATTGTAGTTATGATAATAATAATGGTGATGATGATGGTGATAAAACGTAACGGGGGTGGTGGATTATAAACAACTGATGCCTAGGATTCTCTTAATTGGAGCGCACATGCAAATGGTATTTTAGACGATGAAAAATGATGACAACAAAACTGTTATTTTGTGAAATTTATAAGACTTACTTATTATTAAAAGCCTAGATATTTGTTCACCGTACGAGAATTCACTTTGAACTAAAATCGGACAATTTCCTACACCAACCTTGAATTCTGTTATATCATCGAAAATACAATTAACTTAATTTGTCCACCTGATTCGATCACAAGAACGATTAAAAATAGATTTGGGAGCTGTTCAAAGCGGAATATTTGGGGAAATTCAACATTACCCAAAACCCTAACTAAATAATTACCCACGCATTTCAGGCAACATAAAGGCCGTATTTTTGCGTGTAACGCCGCCTAGTCACAGTCTAAGTGTATCGCAGTCAAGACTACTGGACTGTTTACAAAAAGGGAAGACCGCAAAGCCTCAGGGACTCGTCTTGACAAAATTACATTCTTCCTAACCCTGCCATTCTCTCACCTTACAACCAACAAATAGTTAAATAAAAACGAATGAAAATTTAGACAAAGTTCTTTATTTTTCCACAACCTTACAGTTTAATTTTTAAAAATTACATTAAAAACGAACCTAATAATCCACTAATGATCTACTAGAACGATCACGATCTTTATCCGAATTCTCCCGTCTCTCCCTATCGTAATCGTCCCGTCTGCGGTGCTCTCTACGTTCTCTATAAACAAATCTTTTCTCATTATAACGACACGGCGATCGTGAACTCGACGATCTGCGTCTGGCACGGTAATCGTCCCGTTTATAAACAGGACTTGGACTTTTCGATTTGTTACGATTGTTCGTAAATGGACTGCGACTTTTCGTAGAATCCGTGTCCGATGAATTTGATGATTTACTATCGTAAGCGTGGCGTTTCTCTCTTTGTCTACAATTTAATTATTAGAAAAATTATTCTATTTGAAGACGATTGGAATAGAACCTTCGGCGCAATTTTATAGCCATTTCGCGTAATTCATCTTCACGATTTTGTTGTTCCTGTTTTTCCCGTTCTGTCTTCAACTGTTCCGCTATTTTATCAGCTTTAACTACAAAAAAAAAAAACACCCTATTTTAAACGAATTAAAATCAAAATTGACGCATACATTGTTTGTTCAATAACGCTTGTCGTTTGCGTTTAAGCCGCTCTTGTATACTCAAATTCTGTCCAGTTTTCTGAAACATCCGTTCATAAATTAAAATCAAATCAATAACGATATAAAATCCATCAATTAATCATAATTCTAGTAACAATTAATAAAAAAAATAAGACGATATATTAAGTGATTCTTACTGACTTTGATTACGATGCCAGAATTACCATGTCCGCTCCATTTATCACCAAAAGCCCTGAAATTCTCACAATAAATTCGTAATTAATTCAATCAATAATTAATTAAAATTACGTATTATTAGCCGGCTTAATTTCATTATTTTGATCACTATCATCACTCAATTCCGATGAACTTTGATCACTTTTTCTACGTCCATAATAACGAACAATTTTCGGGGGTGATTCTGTTTTTAATGGACTTGTCGATTTGCTCTTTCTTATCGGTTGTAAAATGGGTGGCGGTGGTGGTGGTGGTGGTAGAGGTGGTGGCGGTGGTGTTGAAACAACAGGTTTTGATAGAGTTTTATTTGAAATTGTCGAACTCGATGATGATGATGATGATGTTGATGTTGATGTACTCGATGATGAAGATGATGATGATGATGTTGATGTTGTTGAAGATATCGATGAACTACTTGTAGTTCGTTTACGATAGTTCTTATTACGACCACGTGATCGAGAACGTGATTTTCTATAACTGTAAAATTACAAAAATTCGATAATTATTCGATGAATTTTCGAAGGTTATTACCGATTTCTAGAGCGACTACGTTTACGGGTTCTTGATCGACTTCTTGAACGACTATTTGAGTATCTTTTACGTCCACTATAACGATCTTTACTATAACTACGACGTTTACTGATATAAACAACACGTTCTGTGCTCGATTGATGTTTCTTGTTGCGAGTTTTTGTTTTATCATTCGATGATTTACTCGTAGATGGTGGTTCTTCTTCATCTACAAAAAAATGAGAGATATTTCAAATTAATTTACGACAAATTTTCAATTCGAGTGGTGTAAGATTTAAAATAACTGAATCAAAACCTCCAAAAGACGTGATATAGGTGATTTTCCCCGTATTTTCCGGCGATGGGGATTTCGATTGAGATTTACTCTCCCTAAACGATGGATAAGTCGGTGATGTACGTGCAGCATAACTCGGTGGACTAATAACACGATTTGCTAGACGTTTCTCACGGTGTGCCCTATAAAGAATCCAATTTAATAATCTTTCAATTAAGTAAAAGTGAATTTATACCGTCGTTCGCGTCGTGATTTCCGACCAGAAAACAACGCTTTCTCGTGCTCCTCTTCTTTAGCTAAACGAAAACTCTCCGCTTCTTCCAGATCGTTTGTTAAAAACGAATAGAAATCATTTGAACTCATACCGAAATTTCGACCATGTCGATTCATTTCGTGCGCTTGTACCGAATCCATTTTCGATACATTTATTGATAAATCAACATCTAAATCACTATCCGAATTGTTACCACCGCCACCACCATTATCACCACATTCCTCATCAATTGCATTATCATTAATTACTTGTCCGGTATTATCTTCATAATTAAAACCGATTTGTACACCGCTATTGCGTGGTTGTTGATCTTTTCTAGTTTTTTGTTGTTCGGTATAGCCGTATTGTTCTTCTAGATGTAGTTGTTTTAAGAATTTCTCCTCACTGATACCCAGGAATGAATTCTGGGCTATAATACGATAACGTTCGTAGTTGATTTGGCGTTCTTCAAACGTTAATTCTTCTTCTTCGTCCTTTTTAACCGGCGGTATATAATCTAGATGGGCGCGAACATCGAAACGATCGATTAAATTATCCGTTTGTCCCTGCCATGGCATCCTAAAATTACAATAAATCTCAATAATTTACAAGTAATTCCCGAATTTTTGAAATTACATAGCTGATGCACTGTCGGCAGCTGCAGCTATAGCTGGGTCTAAATGGATTTTGCATTGTCGTCCGTGGATTTGTAAAAATTGAGTTGGATCGGCTTTCTATAATTACAATAATTACAGCAATTAATCGAAAATATGTTTAGATAGAGGAAATTTACAATTTTTTCGTAAAAATCGCGACGTCTTTCGGCACGCCGTCGATAATCGACCAACATTCCACGGATTTTCCGTTCTTGGCGGCGGGCCTCGTGCCACATTCTTCAAATATTTAGAATTTCACTAATTAACAACACATTTAATTATTTTTAATTAAAAAATTACGAATGAAAGTTTTTTTACAATAACCAATAATTGAACCACTTTGACATTTCACAAGCGTCACATTTAAAACTAATTGTAGCACCAAACATCAAACCAATACACAAATAAAAATTACAAATAAAAATCGGGCTGTAATTTTGATCAAATTTATATAAACAATATAAATTTCACAATTTTCAAACTTTAATGAGTATATTTGAAACGATATATTTGAAAAACTAACATAGAGCTACAATTAGAGACACGGCAGGAATCGATTTTTGGACAAATAGTACTTTTATTTTCAGACTATTGGCAACAATGATCACTAACGCAAAATCCAGCATTACTTTTATAATTTCTAAGCAGCATAAAATTACTTTAAAAAACTTATATTAACTTATCAAACAAGAAAATAAATCTCCAAACATTTTGAAATTTTTATTTGATTTTCTATTCGAATTACAACAGCAGGAAGAAAAAGATTGCCAAATTTGGCATCACTGTTATGGTTTTGGACAGATGATGTTGACAGTTAACCTCAAATTTTGAGCCACTCATGCTTGTTTTGTTATCGAAAATTACACAAATATTTCAATAAAAATAAAAAATGTCACGGTGTGTACTAATTTTGTACTTCTAGATAATTGAATTAAGCTCGTAAATATTGCAGATTTAAAGAGGATAGTGATTATGAGCCGACCGACTCCGATGAAGATTACAACGAAAATGAGAAGATTTTGTTGGAGAAAGTGCGAAAAAATCGTAAAACAAACTACGATAGTGAAGTATAATCATCTGCATTTTCGTATAATTGAAGAAAATATCAAAATTCCATAAATTCTAGGAGGAAGTACTCGGTGTTGGTAGCAACGATGATGATGATGATGAAGTTGATTACATAGAAGACGACGATAGTAATCACAGTGATATCGCATTGAGTGATGTTGAAGGTCAAGATCAAGATGATCTACCCGATAAACGCGCTTGGGGCAAAAATAAAAAGACCTATTATTCAACCGATTACGTTGATCCGGATTATGGGAATGTACAAGGACAACAAGCCCAACAAGCTGAAATGGAGGAGGATGAAGTTAACGAATGGGAGAAGGATTTACAACAACAATTAGGCGATTCCGATTTCTTCGGTATTACAACAACAACAACAGAGAAAGATGAAGAAAATCAAAGTAAATCTTCGAAGAGAAATAAACTGAAATTGTCGCTAAAAGACTCGAAAGATTTCTTCCTAATCGTTCAAATCATATGATGGTAGTTATAATTACACTATTTAAGTCGAATATTTGATGATTTTATTTGTAGAAATTACCGAGAACGCTACAAGAATGTTAGCACCGGTTATAACGAAATTTCGTAAAGGACAAATCCCCAATTGTCCCGCTATGGAATTCGTGACGACATTCTATGAAATATCTTTAAAGTAATTCGATTAATTTATTGAAAATAATTGAGATTATTTGAAAATTTTTCAGTTTTTCTACAAATGTTTGTATGTATCTGGTATTGAAAGCTTCACAGGTTGATTTAAAGAAACATCCAATTATAAAGAAATTAAATCAATATCGACAATTATTGGATCGATTAACACCAACTTATGAGGAAATAATTCGGCCACAGATTGATATTTTATTACAAAATGTTGATGACAATGAGACGAAATTACCGAAGAAGAAATTGAAGATTTTAAATGAAATTTCGAAGAAAGTTGACGAGAAATTAGACGAAGAAATTAAAGAAACGTCAAGTAAAAAGGTGAAATTTGATAAGCCTGAAATTGAAACTGTTGATAACGATGAAGATATCGATGAAGAAGAAGAAGATGAGGATCCTAATGGTAATTTATTGTTTTGTTGCAAGTCGATATTAAAATTGATTAATTTCAGGTGGGGAATCTTCAAAGAGACCGATCACTTATCAGATGGCCAAGAATAAGGGTTTAACACCACATAGAAAGAAGGAACAACGTAATCCTCGAGTCAAACATAGGAATAAATACAGGAAGGCTAAGATTCGTCGAAAGGGCGCTGTAATTATAATCATTTTTATCAATTGGGAGTTTAATTTAAACTTGTTTTATTCGATTTCAGGTACGCGAGCCTAGAACTGAAATGAAACGATATTCTGGCGAGCTATCCGGTATTAAAGCTACAGTTACTAAGAGTATCAAAATTAAATAATGATAAATAAATTTTGTATTTATTTAAAAATAGTAACTCGAACTCGTATTGATTTTATCGACCCCTAATTAATTATAATGTAAAATAATACAGTAGAGTTTTAATTATGGTTTATTGATTAGGTATTTCTACACTAAATTCAGATGAATTTCAATGAAATATGTGATTATTGTAGTTGGTGTGACAAAGCCGGGCTACGCTTCTATTCAGCATTGGCTTGTTTCTCGTCGCCATTTTCTTGTGTTTTATTTTCAACAGGGCGTGATGGTTGTCCAGTTTGTGTAATTTGAATATGACGATGTTCGTTCGATTGTTGTTCGGCTTTCGGTGCGATTATTGTCAGCACACCATCCGACGACAATTTCGATTCGATTTTATCCATATCATGACCCTTGGGAATGAAATAACGACGTACAAAATGTCTGAAAATGAAGCCGTGTTCATCCTCCTTCTCTTCATGTTTACCTTCAACGGTAATCCAATTATCATCGGTCACTTTAACCGTAATTTCTTCCGGTTTGAATTGTTGCACGTCCAAATTGACTTGGAATTGGTTTTTATTGATGGATACAGTTGAGCCGGTGTCTTGGGCGGCTGTTGTACTACGCCATGGCCGATAATACCTGCCCGGTGTTGGTTGTAACAATGAGAGAAGGGCCCGGTCCCTCGGCAATGTTAACGGAGACGACATATCTTCGTGCGATAATCCATGGCCGAAATGTTGGTCTAATAGGCGACTCGGACGCGGTTGATCCAAATATTCCAATAAGAACGGAATTAGAGCCATTTGACTTGTTGATTCTTTGTTGGGGAACGTCTAAACTGCACCGGCAACAAAACCAAAGTAACGCAATTCTGGAAGTAACGCCGTAAAGGGGGAAAATTTCCAATGCTCGCACATCAGAGGATATCTTGCTCTAGTCGCCGTCAATACTATTCCAACACATACGGCCTTATCGACGTAGTAACAAGTTGATGTGTATAAAGTGCAATGAACTGCATTATTCAAACCGACAGAAAATCGAAATGCATTCTTCAAATCCATCAAACATAAAAGCTTGAATTTGAATTTTGCGCCATTTTCGAACTGGCATAGACAATAATGCCAAATCTCGCAAATTCGCAATTTTTAAATTTATCACACTAATTCTAATTACGATATATTTTCATTTTTTTACTTATATTACAACGAGAATTGTTTATATTTTGCAAATTTCTATCTAAAATTAAATTAACGTCCAATTCTATGTAGAATCTTCTAATCCGGCAACGCTGTACACAGACTTGCAATGCGACAATTCAAAAATCCCCAATTTTTTGAAGTTGAAGTTTACTCCAGGAGGGTTGATTCTCGAAATTTTGGCCGGAATTCCCTTTAAATTGGATGATTTTATCGTTAAAAACAAAATTATTGCTATCGTTAATAGGATTCGCAATGGCATGGAGATCGCACGGACGCACCAATGTAGAATTAGTTCGAAATTTACGTGGTAAGTTAGGTTAAGTTTCGATTTTTTTTTGGTTTAGGAAAGTTCTGCCAATTCTATTATAAATCTGTTAAAATAATGCCAATTCTAGCGCATGGTATCATAAAGAGCGATTCCGTCGAGAATACAATGTTGAAAGTTGATCGCGGTCATTATTCACCGAATAACCCGTATATGGATGCGCCCCAAGCTATTGGTTTCGGTGTAACGATCAGTGCCCCACATATGCACGCCCATGCTTTAGAATTATTGAAAGATCAACTAATCAATGGCAATCGAGCGTTAGATATCGGATCTGGTAGTGGTTATTTAACAGCTTGTATGGCAATGATGATGGGCGATAAGGGGTAATAGTAACTAACATAAAATATAGAAAAACGACCCTTAATTTGTATTTATAATAAATACAGGATAGCTGTTGGTATTGATCATATATCGCAATTAGTAAATTTATCAATTTCTAATATAGAGAACGATCAACCGGATTTGATAAAATCAGGACGTGTACGTTTATTAACAGCTGATGGCCGGGTGGGTTACAGTGATTTAGGACCGTACGATGCTATACATGTTGGTGCAGCCGCCCCAAATCTTCCGCCGGCTCTTATCGAACAATTAAAGGTTACTATTTTACATAAAATTAGAATTTTCATATTAAAATTGATTGTAATCAGGTTGGTGGTCGGTTAATTATACCGGTAGGTCCAGCTGGTGGTGATCAAGTATTAGAACAAATCGATAAATTACCGGATGGTACAATAGAACGGAAACCATTAATGGGTGTTGTTTATGTACCATTAACAGATAAATCATATCAATGGCCTACCAGTCATTGACAAATATTTGTTGCAATTTTATTTATTTCTACCTTATTGTTGTTGTGTTTTAAATATTTTCGCTGATGAATAGTCCATCTTTTTATTTATTTAAAAATATTATTTACAAAGTAAACTTCAAATAAAAAATCTACAAGTGTAAAATTTGACGATTTATTTAAAAAAACATATACCGTATGATTCTTTGGAAATAGATTCTTAACACCCCCTTAGAGATAGTAAATGTATAAAAAATAAGTTAGACAGAGATAAAGTAGGTGGGCAAAAATTGAAAATGGTGTCTATGGCCAAACTACTTTCTTTCAATGGAAAAAAACCGGCTTTCGAATTTTACAAATTTTCGTTCAAAACCAGATGTTGGCGACTTGCTATCTTTGCCTCACTGGCAAATTTTCTCCTTTGAAAAAAAGTTGTTTAGCCAAGGGACTAAGGGTGGGCAGTCAAAGACCATCATTTTCAATTTTTGCCCATCTACTTTGTATCTCTAACTTATTTTTTATTTTTACTAGAGAGCGTTAAGAATCTATTTCCAATGCGCCTAGCAATGGGAATCATACGGATTTGGGGTTCATTTTTTTAAATAAAAATTCAAGTTTGGGCTTATTTGAAAGCGCATTTCAACCACATAAGAGGAGTTGCATAGTTGTGACAAATGTGGAAATTTTGAGTTATAGATGAAAATCTAGGAGCATTAAAATCACCCAAAAATGGAGACAAATATGATTTTGTGAACGTAGGTCTTGTCTCATTGTAACAATCTGCATTACCGACAAGCTCTTGTTGCAACAGCTTGTTTGAAACTGTGCAACAAACTTAATTTTCCGGAAAACTACTGTTCGATTAGAAAATTTCTTGCCCACTTATGGTGCAAAATTTGTAATAACATGCTAGAGCTGACTCAAAATTTCCACATTTTCCACAACTATAAAATACCTGAAACAGCTTGAAATGCTCTTTACAAGCTCAGACTTGAATTTTGATTAAAAAAATAAACAAGTTTCCACTTTCTACCGACTTCTGGTCCCTAAAAATCGTGATTTTTGTAAATTCCACTATAACGACGTACTACAAAACGCGAAACCTTTCTTCTTAATCATTACCGCCGTTTTTAGCACGTTTTTAATGGCATCTTGTTTCGTCTCACCATGGCCCATCAAGGTAAAATTGGTATCAACAACCCGAAAAACCATTACCCAAGGATCTCGTTGTAATTCATCTAAAACGTAAACGATTTTATTATTATGTAATTCTTCTTCTAATTCCTCGATAGAATCGTAAATCTATAAAATAGGAAATTTAAAAGAATTTCGACGAAAATTACTGCAAATACTTGAATATTTGGGCTTGGTTGAAGCTTATCGTTTAGAATTTTTTCAGTGATTTGTTCTTTCAAGCTTAATTTTTTGTATAATTCTGTGACTGTTTGGAAATCGTGATCGTCGATTTTCCATTTCTTCGTGACAGTGACTGTAGTTGCACGTTCAAATTGATTACGATTTTTTACTCTAAAAAACCATAATTAGTGTTTTTGTCTCAATTAAATTAAATAAACAAACATTTCTAGCATATTTTTAGCAGCCTCTTGTTTCGAATCTTTTTTATTCCGGCCACACCCTTCCGTTATGAACTTATTAAAAATGCATTCAGTGATAAAAATATTGTTAATTATTGCACTTTGATTAATTTGATTATAAATCGGATAGGATAGTTGGTGTTTGGAAGCGAATTCGTTCAAATCCCCAACGTAATTCTTTTGTACTTCTAATTTACTCAAATAGCTCGTTTCTATCGTTGTTGATAAAATTGTCTTATCGATAATCGTCGATTTATCTTTCAATAATAAATCTAAAACTCGTTGTGCACTATCATGTTTGGCTGATTTCTTCGTTGTACCGATACCGATCGCTTGATAGACACCATGAAAATCACAAAAACACGAAAACTTCCCATCGAACAGATCACCCATTTCCGAATATTTCGGCAATGGTAACTTTCGTGCAGCTGCATACTCTTGTAGTACGGAAATTGGTGTTTTAGTTGCCATTTTTGTATATTTTTTTTATTCACACCACTAAAATCGATTTTAACGAGATATCGGGGAATTACCAACGTTTAACCCGATAACCAACTCGACGCGGACTGCAACCGGTTCTACAATAAACTGGCATTCCAACTAAATTTAGATGACGTGGTTCATTCCGATTGTTGCGTAATTCTAACTCGATAGTGATAGTTTTTATAACCACAAATGATGCCGTTTAAAATTTTAAATTAATATAAACAATAAGAACAAAAATATAAAAAAGTAAATAGACGCTGATTTTTAATAATATGACTATTATGAGTCATAATAGGTAAAATTAAGGAATTTCTAATATAATAAGATAGTGTTTATCTATATTTGTTGATAAGCAATAATTGATAAAATATCTGACAGAATTTCAACTAATTCTGCAATTTTTCAATAATAAATTATTACAAATTTGTATTACTGGTTGCCTATAATTAGAGCATTTTTATACCACCCTGGCAAATATAATTAACAACATAACATATGTAATATAATCATCGTAGGTGGCGCTGTAATTTAGGCGGTATATTTGAACGAACGCAATTTCTATTACAATAATTCTATTTGACGTGAATTAACAATTATACATAGTATATATGGGGGATAATTAATATTAATTAAAATTTTAAATTAATACTGCACATCACTTTGGATTTGCTATTCATTTATCTTCATTAAAATAAAATTGCACATCACTCATATTATCATCTTCATTATCATCATCATTCTGTTTAATTTTGGTTGTCTTAAAGTATTTCATCATTAAATCGGATATGCCCGGATTTAATGTGTACTTCTTCTTACCGTTACGTAAACGATTCGCAAATAAATCGTAACGTTCCGATTTCTTCCACAAATAATAGAATTGCACCAATTCACCAACCGTTCGGGTGTGCAGACGGCGTTTCTGTATCAAATAGAAATTCTTACCGAACCGTACTAGGCCTAATTCGAAATTTTTACATTCCTCTTCCGTCCAGAAATTCGTAATCATGTCGTTAGTTGTGCAAGATAAATTATTATTGACGATTTTATTGATAGTCTCATCAACATTGTAATTGTTATTCTGTAACGTGTACAATGCGTGTTCGTTGTCGCGTAAATGCTTCCCCATCGGTATCAATAATTTGCTCGATGTCGATAATCTTTTTAGGAAATCCTCAACGATCGCCGGATCTATATCGGATGGCTTCCACAACAATTTATCGTCATCATCATTATCGTTACAATTATTGTCGAAATATTTCGGTATTCTTGCTTGATAATGGTTGCCAACACGGACTTTTTTACGGAAATGCCCCAGGAAATCGCTATCGTCATGCAACAATTTCATTGTTTTGATCGGTGGTGTTGTCGTCGAGGTTGTCGTAGTTGCTGTTGTTAACTCATCCAATGATTCACTGATATTCTGTTCGATTTCATCTGACAAATTCTGAGATTCTATCTCCTGATTGCAAGTCTTATCGTTATCATTCAAATCTGAACCATCATCATCTTGTATTGTTATCGATTCAATATAATCATTCGATGATTGTCGTGATATTGACGGTTGTAATAATTTCACCTCTATTATATCGTTATCATTGTCAGAATTTGATAAATCTGCCATTATTGACGGAATTATTGAATTACATTTTTATGTAATTTCAAACAATCTAAAATCAATTTTATTTTAATTAATTAAATTTCCACAATAATTCAAAATGAATTTTAAATTTAATTAAATCGAATTTATTTACAGTTGTAAATAAACAAAATAACGAGGTTATGTTTCGGAATGTTGTCACATTGTGACATCCTAATTTTAAAATGTACTACAACTCGCTTGAAAATTCCCTAAAATTGGTTATTAATCATCAATTTGACAACCTTGTTATAACAGTTTTAAAACAATGTTACCAATAGTTTTGTTTATGTCACTAGTGGCGCGTAAATCAAATTTAAAATCAATTTTTTGTAATTTTATTTTATTAATGATTGGCACACATTCTTTTACAACAGAAAGATATTATGGCAATGTTCATTATTTGTTTGTTTGTACAATAATTAAAGTAGTTTTACATAAAATAAATACAACATTTGTCCAGTTTTATTTTATAAACAGAATTTCCAGCACAATTAATTTTATTGTATAATCGAAAAGCACTAACAGAAAAAGCACTCGTTATTCCCTCATTTATTTGAGAACATAAAAATACTGATAATGTGTGACAAAGAGTATGTGCTTTTGCTTTGAAAAACAAAAAGGTTTTCGAATTGTTCAACTAATTGTTTCATTTCTCTCATTCAAATTCTAATTAATAAAATTACAATTTTTTTGTAAATTTTGATTATTTACATAATAACGGTGACATCTTTGGTAAAAAATTATCGATAAAATAGGTACTGCACACTATACATATAATTAATTAATTGTAAATGATGAGCAATAAATAATTAACATACTGAACAGATTTAAAAATAATTACTAATTAAATAATTAGAAACATTTATTTTTTTTTGAAATTCAATTTCTAGTGAATGTTGCTAAACAAATTTCGTTGCGTTTAGCACAAATTTATTAAAATTGTTGATGGTGTTATCATCATTTAAATCTATACTTATTTTAATAATAATCAATATTATTTTGTGCTAAGTACATATTAATTGATTAATTAGTTAATTATTATCAATTTTTTTTCGTTAAAGTATTTGCTTAAATTTCAACACATCCCGAATTTGGAATATGCCATAAAATAGCAGGAACTAATTTCTCTTCAATATTCTTTTTTACATTTATATAAATGGAAAAACATCGTTTCTCTGCAATTATCATAATTTTTTTTTAATTATTATTATTATTAGTCTCATTCAACAATATCACAATTTTAATATTGCAATAAATTTTTTAAATAGCTAGATATGCTTCCATTACTTCTTTTTGTTTTGTTAAAATTTATTTAAACAATTCAATATTTATAGTAAAAGATGTTAGAAGAGATAACGTGCTCTGTTTTAGTTATTATTACATTTCTAGCAAGCACAATTATGTTTTATTAAATTCTATTAGTTTTTTTTTTAATATTCGTTTGACTAGAGTTTCAATAATAACAATGCCCAAGTAATTGTGAAATAATGATATTTGTAAATTGGGGATAAATTGGGGTTCATTTGGGGGGTGGAACTGGGGACTACTAAAATCTGACGTAGCTTTTTCAAAGCAAAGCAGCCATTCCTGATCAACTTCCTAAATTTGTCTTAATTCTCACAATATTGTACTAATTATTATTTAATATTAATATTTATATTATTACTAATGTTAATATTATTATACTTATCATTATTATTATTAATATTATTAGTTTGATATATATAGGTAATGTGATAACATGCTAACTAATATTGGAGTAGTCACATTCTAGTAGTCCTAGTATTACTTTGTTAATATGCCTATGATTATTAGAATTGTTATAATTTAATATTATTAGTTTATATAATTTTTTTTCGGTTTCAACAAATATAAAGCTGGCGGAACACAGGCAGATTAGGCGCCCGGCTACGGATGATAACTAGGAAGACACTTGGGATGAGGCCCATAGCAAGCATACAGCCATATAGGCAATATTATTTTTAGACAACAAATTGTAGAACACACAAAGTGGCCGTAGGCTATTGCACAAGTGGCTCGCAAGTGTCCAGGAATGTAAGACCAGTCCTTGTAGAATGTTGTTGTTGTTGCTGTTGTTGTAGTTTATTCGAAATTTCAACCCCCTGGCGGTGTTGATATTGATTTTTTATTTTTATTAATTTTCTTCTTGCTGTTGTTCCCCAACGAGTCACTATCGTAGACGACCCCAACACTACTATTAACCACTCGTACAGCTGTAGCACTATATTGTTTAGTAAAGTCACTGATTTCTTCTTGATTTGTATGTCGTTTTTTATTGGTCGTATGTCCATTAAAATTAGATGTTGTGGTGTTGTTATTGTTGTTGGTAACAGTAGTAGCTGTTGTGGTAAGATTTGCGGTAGTAATTGTGGTGGTTGTAGCAGTTGTTGCCACCAATCCATCATATCCCACTGGGTGTTCATCGTCACCGCAATGGTAATTATAACTGCAGCAAAGCACTCCGTCCTATTCCAAAAATAAAATCGAACATTAATTGGAAATACAACAAAGTTCAATTGAAGCAAATTAAAACGAATTCAACTACAATTTAGACGAAATTATAGTCGGATTCGTGGTGACGTGCGAAATTTTTGATTGAAAATTTTGTCTGTTTTGGAAAATTGTGTGATGTGTGTGTACATTTGTGTGAATTGTGCTTTAATCCGTTTAGAAATTTATAATGGATGGTCCAAATTATTTCACATTAAATTCGATGTGATATAGTTTGGAACAGCCGAAAACATGCACATTAATCATTCATCAAAACCAACAATTTACTCATCTACATCAATCACAAACATCTCGATGTAAAAGGAGGTTTACCAATTCGTTTCTATTCAATTTAATCAATTAAAACATGCATAATTTTTCGGGAGGATAGCAATACACATCTATAGAGTGCTTCCAAATTCGAAACAATCCAAATTCTAGATCGAAACGAGTAAACTACAAAAACACAGGCAAGATTAACCAAAAGAAATAAAGAGAAAGGAAACAGGCACTACTAGAAATGTGTATAGTTATAATAAAAAAATTCTTTGGTATTTCTTTATTTTTTGGAGAGAGTGTAGTTAGAGTGACGTGATTACCGATGCACACAACACGCGACATTGCTCACCAGTTCTGCGCAGAACGGCACCTGTAAGGGAACGTAGTGTTAATTGTTAGTACAGCCTAGCTAATGACAAGCCAGCCATTGGCTCTATGCAGCGGCTAGCCATGCTACAAATGCTATTCTCCACACTAAGGCTATCAAACAAACAATTGATAGCCTCGTATCAAGAATAACATGATGATAATGTTGTAGTAGATGATGATGATAATGAGATGATATGAATGTTATCGACACTGCAACATCTAATGAATACAATGGAGTTAATAATTAAAAGGATTAAATAAAGGAATTACAATCCTAAATAGTTCTGCGCAACTAATTGCGCAATGCTCCACAAGCAGCTCGGGTTAAACATTACAATACCTGTAGTTATTATTTTTTTAATCATGTTATTAATTGAATGATTTAGGAAACATTCAGACCACGACACAATCAAAATTAGTACCAACATAACAATATTTATGTTACCTAAAAATTACGGAACCTCAATTGGACTTACCTTGCAGTTGCAGGCAACACAAGGGTCATTCGGATCGGCGAATTGTGCACCGGATTCGTATAAACGTCCAGAAAATGTACACGGTTGTCCCCATGTCGAACTATTATTATTATTATTGCCAATTGGACATAGATCTTCACAATGCGGACAACAATCACCGATACTCTGTACGGGATTATCGCATAATAATGGTGGACATTTCATTTCCCAACAATCAACTTCACCATAAAGACATTCACAGGTTTGGCATTGATATGACCATTGTTCACCGTGCATTAAAATAACATCGTTTAATTCTTGATGTTTGCATGCATGTTTTCGGTCGCATTGTGGACAACATGGATTTTGGTCATTACCAGGTATTGAACAATTACATTTCGGTTTATCACAAGTCAAAACGCCATGATTGCATGTACACGTTTGACATGGGTCTTTTTGGGGTGATAACGATAGACCATTTGCTACTTCAGTACCTTCAAACATACAACTTAGACGACAATCCGGATTGGTTTCATCGGTACATTGACAACGGAAACCACCATTTGTATTGATACATTGAGCTGAGGGGTGGCAAGTATGGAGCTCCTCTGTACATTCGTTTATATCTATAAGCATACAATAATGGAGGATGCTTAAGGGGGATGAATTGGATTTACCTTGACAGAGGGTCCCTAAATTATTGTCAGATACAGGACTGTGATAGCCGTCTTTACATTTACAATAGTACCAACCGATCATATTGACACAAACTGAAGCATCTGTACATCGGTGGGCATTCGTTGCGCATTCGTCTAAATCACGCTCACAACTAGCACCGGTATAGCCGTTAGGACAGGCACATTTACCCGGACTCTTACAAATGCCACCATTCAAACAGCTCTGATTACAAACGGCTAGAATCATTGAAATTTTATTCAAAATTCTTGAAAACAAATTTATAGGCTTACGTTGACATGTGTAACCGTCTCCGGTGTAGCCTTCCTTACAGACGCAATGATAACTGCCTTGCGTATTGATACAATCGGCATTTCTATCGCAATTATGTTCGCCTGAACTGCATTCATCTAATTCAACGCAATTAAATTTATCAACACGCCGATAGCCTGCCAAACATTCGCATGTGTACGAACCAGGTGTGTTAACACATCTAGTATTCTGATGGCAATGATGACCTTCTAAGCCGCCTTCTTGTTGGCACTCATTAATATCTAGAAATGTTCAATAATTAATTGTTAATTTGGATGATTTTAATTATAACAATGGGTTAATTTTGTTTATATTAAAGATAGAAACGGGAAAAATATAAAGATGATCCATACCGGTGCACATTCGTCCATCTCCTTGAAAGCCTTGGTCGCACTGACAAGCGTAAGTAGTTTGTAAGTTGAGACAAGTTGCATTAGCATGGCAGACATGCCCTTTTGCGCAATAATCAACACCTGGCCAAGATGAAACAAAAAAAGACACGCAACAATAGTTAGATTTGGTTAGTAGAAGCATAAAGTTAAGCTGTTTTAATTTAGTCTTTTTTGATTATATTCACATTTATTTATAGATATATAAACCATGCTAATTTCGACAAATTATAAAATTAAATTGTAATACCTGGACAGAATTTGCAACAGTTATCCGCAACACTGAACTGTTCATCAGGTGGACAAGTCAACTTCGGACACATAGTTTCTGGATCTATTCTAGTGCAATGCATGCTGCCGTCTTGACATTCGCACTCCACACATTTTTTGATTGTTACTAACTCACCATGGTCGTAAAATACTCCAAAAAAGAAACAATGCCCTGTATAGAAAAAAAAAACAAACAAAAAGAAGAAAAGAAAAACAATAAATTAGCTTAAAACAGCGGCTTTTTTAGTAAAAAGCAACAAAGCTAAATTTAGTTTTGCTATTCGAACTTACTTAAACAACTTTGACAGCATTCGCCGGTTATATTGACTGGATGTTTGCAAGGAAGTTCTGGACATTCAACTGGACGACACTGGACTTCACCATGCTGTAATTCGAGAGAAACTATTTGTTTAGTTTTTTTTGATAGGCGAATTAATAGAAAGAATTGAATTACTGACCACACAAGCGCACAAATCACAGCCCCGCTGCCACGTCGCCCCATCAGCATGGACAGTACCATTAACATGACACGATTTCTGGCAATCGCATTCTTCAACTTTACTGATACGTCCTTCGGCTGCTACCAACTGCAAAACACAGAATTATATACAATCAAAACATTGTACAGAACGCATAAGTGACGTTACATGGTAGTCCAATATACCCTTTCGGAAAGCTCCTGTAGATGTTTTGTTAATTCCTGTACAGTATTCTGCAATAAGGAGAATTGGCCACATGTTGGACATGTTGAATCCAAACTAGGACACAATGATAGATAACCATGTGGACCGGCGATCAATCGAACATCCTGCATAGCGCCCTGGAAACAAGAAAAATTCCAGATCGATACACAAAACAACTATGTTAAATCGTTAATAACAATCATTAATAAAATAGCAGAGGAACGAAAATATTACTTTCAATATTTCTAATCGTTATCGTGAATCTAATCGTGAAATTTTTGATGGTCTAGACGGGAAATTGGAGACTTTTCCCTGTTGAAAATTTGGTCGAAAAATTCAATCGCATGTTAGCTGCAATGCTGTAGATGTGCAAAAAAAATATACGAAACACTACAAGAGGAACTTGATCAATCACGGCATATTCTTCGCGTTTATTATGGAAGGAGAACATGCAGGTCTTGATTATTATCACTGAGCCATAAAATAGGGAACATTGCCAGACGGTAATCACCCCCTAACGTTTACGATATTGATTCGGGCCATCATCGATTTGTTATTTCAAGACTTTGATTAGAAATGGAAGATTTTTATTGTAAATATCAAGACTCACCTTGAAGTGATAATGTTTGTTCCTTTGACCGAGCCACAATTGTTGTGGTTCGGTGAAATTCCGATCGGGTGCACCCGGTCTTAATAGTCTTTTATATAATGGATGACAATCAACTAATAATTCAACTTGTGAACCACTCACTGACACAGCCACATGATGCCACAAATTATCAGCTAGTCTATAATGAAATGTTTCAACATACACTTTAGAGTCTTCACATGACGTATAATGTAAACGTATTTCATTTTTTCTACCACTAGATTGTAATTCTAAATAACGATTTAGTCCATGTGCGAAACTAACAATACTACCAGTATTGCCGATCTCTTGTCTTAACCATGCTGATATTGTAAATTCGGGACTGCGACGTAACAGATCGAAGACTTGCTGTAAAGCTGCTGGTGGCAGTTTTAGGTCACGATAGTCACCTACCAAAAAAAAAAACAGAAAAAACATAATAGAGAATTGTTAGTATTCGTATTGGGAAGATATGCCAAGAAATATCCAATCGATATTTAACCTTGTCGTGTTCAGAGCTCCTACAATACAATTTTTTTACTGTTGTACATATTTAAAATGCTGTTAGTAGAGGATTAAAGAGGCGTTAAGTTGATATAATTCAATTAGATACAGCTCAATCGGTTCGAGATCAAAACCCACATCACAAGCGACAACGCTTAATTATCCAACCCTGTTATTTACACCACAACAATAACGGTAATAATTGATAAAAAACCGTGTAACAGTTGCCAAAAGTAAAGGTTAAAGTTCAGAAACCAACAACGTGATTAATTAATCGCTACCAAAGACGGATTAATTAATTAAATTGATTAATTACCTTGTAAATAGTAGGCTGGCCGTAGTTGCTGCGGTCCTGGAGCCAGTGTAACGCCTGCCCAACTGTTGTTATGCAGTCCCAAGGCACCCAAAAGGTCGATTGATTGACCAGGAGATGTGGCAGATGATAATAGACCCTTAGGGTCCAAACCAGTAGCTAAAACAAATAGAAATTTTATTTTTGGAAAATTCACACGGGTGGACAAGACAGGTGATTCCCAACAATATTTATAGATTACAGGAAGCAGACAACTGCCACCCCTTCTACTCTATATACCCGTAAGTGGAATGAGTTATTGACCAAACATTAATAATGAAAGGGGGTGGTTGGGTGAAATAAATGTTACAAGGGTTGGTAATACAAGTTTCAATTAGTTGCCATATTGGATTTAGATGTATTGAAATGGAACGGAACTCTGACAAAAGCAATTTCGAAATTCGAGATTTTCTGACATAGATATGTGACGGTTGTAATAATGATTCAACTCACAAATTGTTCGATTTTCTCGTTTTGGGGGCAAATATCGAAACAAGTCTGTACCGAGTTCTACGAAATGCGAATAGACAAACATTTGTCCACTAATAACAAAAAATGTTAGAAAAACACCCCAATAATAGTCGAGCTTGTCTATCTAATCATTGTTTGTCCAAGCAGTGTATATTTTAGAAATTCTTCAAGAATGGTTCCTGCTGATAAGTTGTTTAGTGTTTTTTGCTCTTGGTTAAATATCCACAAATCACACAGCGAGACAACGAATTTTTTATGATCTGATAGCATGCAAATCCCGCGGGATTACATCGATTCAAGGGCAGGAACTCGGCTAGTATTAGAGGTTCTTCAACTTTATACCAAGCACGTAACATTACTGATAATTGTTTATAATAGACACAGCATAATATCGATCGATATAACGCTGAATTCATTTCGAATGCAAACGTATGAATGGGGAACATGCAACCGATTTCCGATTATGTAACAATCATAAAATACCGAAATAAAGGTGAAAATTTGCATATGCAATTAAGGGTTGACACGCTACCAACAATAAGAAAAAAGAGGATTTTCGACAAATACAAGGACGCTAGATGAAGGACTTTTAAAACGAGTGCAGCGTTATTCTTAGAATGCGAACAGTGAAAGTTGAGATTCGTTCAATTTTCTTACATCAGATTTTCTGAAAATCATCAAGCAAGAGATAGAAGATGATTGTTTTGTGCTTGTTGGACAGAGATAAGTTGTTGATAGGCGCCCGTGAGGCTGGGAGAAGCGCCGCTATAAATTCAACGTTGGACGCCGTCGCGACTAGCGGACATTGTCACAGTTACATCGCTGAGGCGCCGGGACGCTTATATATATATATATATATATATATATATCAAATATTTTTACATTTTCACCAATAATTCTTCCGTTCACAAATCTTCATATAGTAGACTTATAGACGATCGATATAGTTGGATTATTAGCATTGTCGTTTCAAGTAGCATGAAAACGCATCAATCAAATTTGCTGTTATTTAAGCGTCAATTTACTGAAATTGTTTATTTTCGTCCTTGGCGCGGTCAAGGACTAACTGGCCATCGCCCCCAGTCAGGTAATAGCGCATCCTAAATGATTTCGTTAATTTTTCACAGTTAATAAAATCGTATTAGTGACATGAAGACGTAAACGTATAAGAGAAGATCAAACAGCTGGCTTACACAAATGGCCCCTGTCCAAATACATTACACATCTCATCGCACATCTTATTAGTTAGGTGAAGAAGTAGAAAATTAAACTCTTCCAACAAAATAAAATCGTAGAAAAAAGGCGTAATAGCTCCTGATTTTGGCAGTGGCTGCGTGTAATTTTCTAAGTAGTTGACTGGAAACATCAACGCCACTAATTAAACACAATATTAATTAGATCCTTTCAACTTGAATTCGAATCGGCATCAAAATAATTTATGTTTATTCCATTTAAGTTTTATTTTAATGCACACAAGTTGTTATGTCAGCAATACGCTAAAATTATATACAGCGCCAGTTATTTTTTCTCGTCAAAAAGTTGGATTTTATCGAGTCGTTGGGTTATTAAAGAAGTGGAACCAGATGGGTATTATGATACGGGGTGCATGGTGCGGCGGCCGAAAAAAAAACGAGCACCTATATACATTCGTTTGGCGGTAATCCAAACGAGCTTATAAATATTGCACAGAGAAAATGGTTATTAATTCCACTTGGTTTAGACTAAACTTGTCGTTACATACGTGCATTCTTTTATTGGTCTGTCTCACTTCACATGTCAGCTACAATAAACAACAGTTTGAGGGGAAAATTCTAGGAAATTAACCGCAATTTTCTAATCAATTTAATTTCAAATCAATCTAGAAATGCCAAAACACCGCCACATGACGTCTTGACAAATTATCCGTTTGTCCTACCGCACAGTTAGCGATGTTGGCATGGCACTTATACCAAAAAAATTTCCTCCTGCGAGATCGCCTTGTCCGGAGGGAAATTGTCTGTGGTCCTGTTGGGTTCCCATCGGGGAAAACGTTTTCTCGCTCTATTTAAATTCGCGCCAATGGCCTTGGTTCGGTTGTATTACTTTTTGGCAAATCTAATAATAAGAAGATACACACCTTTCATAAATCGTCTGGCACTCATCGCCAGATGATTGGAATTAAAAACGGATCGAATTAATTTTACTTGTTATTTGTAATTATTGAGTGTTAAAATCTAAGCAATCTTCTAGAGAAGTCTAATGGAATTTCGCGAAATTCTACAAATAATTTTGTGTGTATGAAAGTTTGGTTTGAACCAGTATGGAAATAGGGGCGGTCAATACCGTGTCGAGGCGGCGGCTATTCGTTTCTTTTTTTCTAACGGCAACATTAACAATTGGATATTTACAATATGTAAACGTTGAATTGATCGATTCCAAGTGGGAAATTACATTGAAAAATTCATAACATCTATAAAAACAGACTCATTAAAACCTTATACATTTATTATAATTTGTTTATCCAATAAAATAACTATAATATCAAGGGTGAGTTTAGAATATCGATAAAACAACCAGCTATTCTAAAAAAATAATAAAATAACCACGAAGGGTGGTGTAATTGGCGTAACCGAGGGACTGAAACTGAAAAGCCATCATCAGAAATAAAGAGCTAATTGTCAGCATTAAAAGCACAAAAGGGTGCAATCAATGCCTCTCTCTCCAAAAGTTACAAAAGCTAGAAAGAGGAAGCCTGAGCCAAAGGCTGTAGTAAGATGCGGAAATCAATATCTAAGCTGTATTTGTGTGTGTATGTTGTTGGAACTGGTCTCCCGGATCGTTTTGCAAAATTATTTACAACTAACCTATTTCAACAAATAACACCCCTATTCGCTCTAAACTCGCATACAAACAGAAAAAAATTCCTATTAATCCTATCTAAAGTCTAATTAATAAAAAAGTATCCAGCAAATCCTGGAATACTTAGTGACTTGACCCAGTTTTACGGCCAAAGAGGGTTATTCCGACTTTAGCCAATTAACCAACCGAAAAAATACAAATTAAAAAATCCTTTAGCATATACGTAATACGTGATCGTGTATTACGAGAGAACGATATTAAAGGGGAGATTCTGTTTAGATTTAACAGGGGGTGATTTCATCAAATGCAATATTAAAGATTATTACACTACCCTCGGTTTGTTATATTGTGTTTACAACACCCTAGGAAATATGGCGACATATAAATGGGGTTTACGAATGCATTAAATCTAATGAAAAGACAACAACTACTAGTATTAGAAGAAATGCAAATTGGTGCATAAAGTAGCTTATGAAATTAGAAAATTCTTTCTCGACTTCAATTCGGGGGGGAAAAGACGTAAGAAAGAAAACAGACTTTTAGTCTAGACGTTTTTGATTGGATCCAACTTCATGGTACGATATTTATAAAGGTGTGTTTAATTTTAGCATTGGTCCTTCGACACGCTACCAGTATTGTGTTTGTGACGGCGTATAAATACACAAAGTCGGCACGCTTCAAAATCTATTTTTTTTCCATCTCAACATACTCCACCGTCTTCCTTTGAAGTGTTTTACAGTTGTTTGGAATCGATTTGAAATAAAAACATCGACTTTTGTAGCTCTCTATATTATTTGGCTTGATTGCTATATTTTACTACTACGCCATTTCTTGACCAATCCAATCCGAAATGTATCGCTCCTATCAGTAACTGGGTAATTTTCATCATTACCATTACTAATGATGCTTGATAACGTTCGTAATAATGATGATGATGATATTGTGAGATGTTGTATAGTACAAATTTGTTTACGATATACAAATCTACCCCTAGAGAGTGTTATTCGTTCAATGGTCTTGTTGTTTATTTATCAAGCCAAGGGAAGAGAGAGAAAAAAAGGAAAATTTCATCCCATGCTGTGCATCTAACATGATATCATCATCTACATATTTGTTGTTTTTCCAATGTAATTGTGCAAAATTATATCAAAACTAATGAACCTCTCTCTCTTCGGCTATTATTCGGTCTCACAATTAACCCATGATTGTCCATTGGCAATAGTTGGAAATTAGCTTATAGTGCACTATTAAGCATTTACTTGCATCTAGAACAGATCAAATCAAATTACAAGACCTTGACTGATTGGAAAATCGTCCATATAGTGAATCGAATATTACAAGCACCAAGAGCCTCTTCAAACATGAAGAGTGGCAAAAATCGATGGCAAAAGAGTCTTGTAAATAATCACCAAAAGATGATGTCAATAGAAAATCGCACCCTTGTAACAGTCTTCCCGCTTCATTCACCCCAATTTCGCGGCCCTTCAACTCCGATTTGGAACGATCAAACTTTTGGACAATTTAACGAGTGGAACTTGAAGGAGTTTCTACCTTGTTTCGTTAGTCAGAGGTCGTGTTGTATTAAATGAGTTTGGTTCAATGTTTGTATTAGAATTGGATAGGGACGTTTGCAAATTCTCCAACTAGGACATTAAATTTTGTCACGCAATTCGTGTATAAATCTTGAATAAAAATACCACAAATATTTATTCATTTCCCTGTTACAAAACCGTCATCTAATGGGCTCTGTCTCTTTCTTTTCAGCTCTCTTCTACTATAAAACTAATCCAATTTTCTAATTTATTGATATTTTAAAACGTTTCCTTGTCTACCTTGAGTTATCTTTTCGGTATACCTTTTTCTTTCTTTCTATTTTTTGATTAATCCATTACAACAAACACGGTTCTATTAATAGATATGGTGGCAACGGTGGAATAGTGGCGATATTATTTAGAAAACAAGTGTCGGTGGATGTGGAGCCGTACAGTCTGTCTGAGCGATCTTTAGTTCATCGAAAAATACAATGAGACAAAATTTGAAGAGTCCCCAAAGAAATTTAATTATCTGTTTGACTGAACGATTCAATTAAGGAGCTTAATGAAATCTGACAAAAAAGAAGAGGGCCAAATCGGATAAATTCGTTATAATTTTCTCAACTGTACAATTCAAGGAAATTACTCTGTTTGAATAAAAGCCGAAAGAAAAATATATTTTTAACATTGGAATGTTGCAGATATTTGCCGAAGATCAAAACCAAGACCGCTCAACATACGAATTTTAAATATTTATCTTTTTAATAAATCTTTACGAAAATCAAACAAACTATAAAACTGAAAAGCTTTCTTGATGGATTCGTGAATTCAAAACAAATTATTGATTTCTTCTGCGTTTTTTTTCCACTTTTATTCGAATCAATAGCGAAAGAAGAACCGAAACCACACCACAACCGGAAATGCAACGATTGCATAAGGATAAAGTGCAAGATTTTGGAAAATCGACAAAAATTTCCCTTGCATGTCAATTTATTGACTAATAATAGAAATCGAAGAAAAATACAAACACATACAGAAAAAAACGAACGGAATTAGTATTGCACGCAATGTAATTGATTTAAATAATTTATTATTTCTTTCGTTTTTGTCGTTTTTTGTATCGAAAAGGAGAAAAACCGACCCTTCGCCGGGACATGACAAATGACCGCTTGTTTTTTCAAAGCTGAAACTGAAAGCTAACTGTTCTTTATTTCCATTTCAACGGCCCCAAATTGGTGGTGAATTTGAGTATGGTTGGTGGTTTTTCTTGGTCGGTTACGTAACAAGTTCCGTACGAAATAATTTCCTGAAATCGGAAAATGCTGATAGTTGTGGAATTATTCGTAAAAACTATTGCAATATTCGAATTTGATTCCAACGATGGAAATTTGCTGATTTGATTGCGTTCTTTTAGTGGATTTTTTACGGTCTTGTTCTTGTTCTTCAATTGAGATGGATTTTGTCATGATCTAAAAATATATTTCGATTGCAAAAATTACAATAGTTGTCTATTAATCAAAGTAGCAAACAAGTTTGAAAATTATTTTTAATAATGACTAGACTGGCAGGCATGCATTCGAATTGTCTGTTCTCTCTATAAATAATAACTAAATCGACGTTTTTTTCTTGATCCTCTTGTTGTTCTACGTTACGATAAATTCGTCTTTATTGTAAAATTCCAACTATTGACAGTTTATTGGATTTTAATAATTGATAGTGGGAATTTCGGGGGTAGTATCGGTCGTTATGTTGGCTGTAGTAAATGTTGAAATAGCAGCGGTAGTAGTTGTAGTAGCATTTGGCCCTATTAAAAATTTACGATCGTTTCCGTTTCGTGTGTGAGTCATTATAAGCATGCGAGGGCTTCCGCCCCCCATGGGGCTGCACTTTCTTACAACAAAACTGCCATAATTCAATCGCCATCAAATTGTTATTATTATAATTTTTTTTGTTTCGACTAGACAGTCGACGATTTTTTGGCAATGTCTCCAAAAACAATAAATTACCGGGTTTTATTTATACCGCACCTGGTTTTAGACATTGGCTTGTTTATTAACAACTATATACAATTTATAATTGTTATTGTTAATAATAGAATTTATTTGATTTTTTTTTTTTGATAATATTGGTGGGTTACCTGAGGCAAGCCACAGCAGGGTGGTCCAAGCCGCGGCGACCAGGCAACGGGCCATGGCCTCTATAGCGGCGGCCCCGCACAATATCGTCAGCCCGAGGGACAACCTCTGGTTAGCCGGCCCATGTTGGGCCACTATATAACACCACAACACAACACAGATAAGAACAGCAACGTGTTGGCGAAGAGTCACGCCGCACGACGACGACGTCCACCGCACCAGCGTCCAAACGTACACATGGTCACTATTTGAATTTGAAGACAGGATGTTGAGCGTATTTTTTTTATTTAATTATTATTCGTTCAATTTCGTTGTTTAATTATAATTATATTTCAATAAAGTCCGTGTGTATACGATTATCTACGTGTAGTTGTCACAACAGAAGCCCGTAAGAGACTGACTAGTGAACTAACACCACAATAATATTCACACGGACGGACGGACGGACTCGAAGGATGCGTGGCGATGGTGGTGTGGTGCTCGCGCCGGCGCCAGGCGTCGAGACGTCGCCGCAGCATTGCTGTGGTGGACAAGAGAACTCTATTACACACTCTTGTCTATACACAATCAAGTGGACAGGAAAATAATCCACAATCCTACCGGTATTTGAAATGCTTGCCTGCACAACACCTGGAAATTACAACAAATAACGGAATTTATTACCACTAAATAATTCCCAACCGATTCATCTAGATGTCAGGCAATAATTAATTACAAAACACAAGAATCGATATTAACTGTTTAAGTAATTAATGCGTACCGCACTTACCTAACAATAACACCAACCCCAACATGTTCAATAAATCACCAAACCGAATAATGCAGCAAATGATAACTATGGAGTTATTACTTTAATAGCCACTCAAATTGATTCAGCTGGATGAAATAGGATTTGTATCCTGTACGAACACATGGCAACGGGCCAAATTATTATACCGAATTCGGTCAATAATATAAATCATTATAGCGATATATCGAAATGTAATTTAAAGACCCAACAACCCCCAACGATAAAATTCCCATATTATCGATCCTGTATATTGTATAGGCAATATACGGTCCCTTCTCTTTAAAAATAACAGGAACCGAACGTTTGTCGGATTTCTAGAACGGACAAATGTGCTAATAAATTTGTCATTATTGACGGCCATATGAAAAAACTCCATCAATCCGGTGGCACGTGCCACATATGCTTCTATTGCAGAAATCTGACGATTTTTAGAAATAGACAATTTGAAATTTTGTAAGAAGATATTTATAGGGTCGGATGAAGGAAGTGACATTGGGGAAATAGTTGACCATATGACGGTTTTCTAGTTATAGCAGAGACCACCTGTCTATTTTGTAGCTACTACGAAAATCATCCAACTGTATACATCTGATATTATAATACCGCCCCATACCATATTTCCTTGTAATTGATACAATATCGCACACGAAATTCGCTAATAATAGAAATAATAAGGGCAATTTTAGACGGAAACCGTACAAGAATTAATTGAAAAAACAAACAAAAAATAGAAAAATTCGTTTATTAAATCTACTTTAGAAAATCTGCAACCTCTTGTAATTCTCGTTCCCGTGCCTGTTCATGGGCCCAACGTTCTTCCGCCAATTTATCCGACAATGACCATTTAAAATGATAAATACGATTCCCACATTTATTACATAATTTATTACCAAATGGTGGTGTTTTCATATATTGGAACAGGCATTCTTGATGGAACAAATGTCCACAATACATACGTTCGATATGTTTCGGTGAATTCTCATCGATTTCTAACAACTACAAATAAATCGCCCAATCATTTTCAATAATAATAGAAGCACGACAATAAATTTACGTTAGGATCGTCTGGGAAACAGATTTTATGGCAAAATTGACACGATTCATTCGGTATGCGTTTGACGCAATCAATTAGAAATTCAACCGATTTCCTCAATGAGGGTCCTGGCTGGAAGGCCGGCTGGTTTTTCGTCTTTTTAACCGGCGGCTCGACGCATTGCCGGGAGATTTCTTTGGCTTGGCACACCATGTGCCGGTGGAAAGACGGCGAGAAATTCGTATTGACATCTTGAATACTATGAGTATAATACGAATTAACCATTCATATAAAAATTAATATTCTTATCTTACTCAACGGCTGATTGTGGATAATTATCCGGTACTATAATGCGACAATTCAGGTAATATTGTCGATTGAAGACTTTCAATAGAATACTGGACGTTTTCTGTTTCAATTTAAATTCATCGTTACTGTTACAATTAAGTAATTCCTTTAAATTGTTTATCTCATCGTAACAACAACTTAACGGATTCTCGTTGAGGAAATTGTTTAAAAATTTAATTGTATTCAAAATTTGCGGTTTACCTAGAAATTTCTTTATCTCTTGCTCACACACAACAGTCAAGCGTTGTAATAATTTCTCTGATAAAGTTTTTGATTTCAATTCAATCAAAATTGGTGTTTTTGGATAGTTTTCCGTAAATTGAATACAAACAATTAACGTTTTAAATTGTTTTCTTTTTATTTCGACTCGTACCATTGTACGTACACAAGAGACAAGTCGACAATTTGGGAAGATATTATTGAATAATTTTTTAAATTCGGATAATTCATCTTCAATAAAGCCCATTAATAAATCACAAACACAAGATTGAGGTTAGGTTCTATTAAACTATCGATATTTATTCAATACTTATCAATTAATTGATTTATTGAAATTTTAATTTATTATTAATTACGCACATATATAAATGTGCAATTGTTATCATTTATTCCAGTAATAAATTAATTTTTTTCAAACTGGTTTTATCAAAAGTCAATTTTGGATGTGGCTAAAGCGCCGGTATTTTAGCAAATTAAATTGTAAATTAACGAATTAAAAAATCGCTAATTCAATAAAATACAACTAAAATAAGGTTTGTGTTAATAAGAAATAATAAACATAGATTATTAGTTTAAAAATTTATTTAAGCAAAGGCGCTACAAATACCGAGTTTCATTGCCTAAGGTTACATGCATACATATTACTAAAATGCGGAAATATTGACGATTATGTCAAAGTAAATTTGAGTAAACCACTAATATTTTTTTCAAATAAAATCTCATTCAGTGAATGAATCGAGGATATATACAAAATTAATCTAGTTGGTCAAACTTTAGGCGAACTTTAGGCTATTGCATAGCCGCTCTATAGTTATACTGTTGTGATTCTCCTAGGGATATTTGTTTTTTTCAAATTGGCGATACAAATAAACTTTTTGACAAGTGTGTCTCAATTAAACAAATGTCGTTAATTTTTGAAAAATAAATAATTTTAATAATGAGTGAATTTAAATTACAAGTTTCAGTTGCTGAATTAATACAAATTTTAGGGTATTTACTTTACAATAAATTACAGTTTTATTGCTTATAATTAATTTTCTAGCGGAAATGTAACACCAGAGAAACTCGTTGAAACGTTACAGAAAAGCATAAAAGACTATTCTGGGTCACAATCAGTCGTACAAAACTATATTAAAAATATTGTCGAGAATTTAGAGAATCCGGAAGCCTTTTTGCTTAAATTAGAGGATCTCACGCAGAAAAAGTAAACATACAAATTGATTTTAAGCATGTTTATTGTTATTATTGTTTATAGTGTTGATTCTTTGGCACCTTTTGTGCAGTTATTGGACCAAATATCGCGCAATTCCGGCGTTAAAGCGTTACTAAACCGACCAGCAGACCAATCGCAAAACAGTTGCGAATTAACTAAAGACGATCTGTTACAAGTCCGGAATCGTTTGAAGAAAGCAGCCTCAACATCACCCCAATCTCTAACGCAACAACAACGCCAACAACAATCGAATTTAAATCAATCATTATCGACAATACCATTAGCCAGTACGCCAACAATGTCCTCATGGGTACAACGTCGGCCAATAATGTCCTGGGATTTTTCATCAATCAATTTAAATAATAACACACACACTAATAACTGGTCGGTTATACCGACAATATCCCAAGAGAACGCCATAATTGATGACCTATTAAATATTTTAATCGGCCTACCCGGTTGTTATATCGAACCGGAAGTATTAAAAGATACATACGGACCGAGAAGTTTTAAAATTAACGATAATATATCGGTACCGTTGAAGGAATTAATCAAACAAATCTTACCGATTGCGAATTATTATTCGATTATACAGAGATTTACAGAGGAGAAAGTACGTTTTGAATTTGGACAAGTCAATAATGCTTTAGCGGAGGCTATGCGAGCTATTCTTAAAGAACACATGGTTAATTTCCGGTTATTATTGAAATTCTAGTCTAATTTAATCATTGTAGGTTTATGTGACGCAATTAGAAGACGAATATCACGCCGGTAATTTAACTTTACAAAAATTGTGGTTTTATCTACAGAAACGTATACCGGCTTTTAGTGTAACCGCCACTATTGCTACCACAATTAGTAAAGTATAACGCTGTTATTTTTAATAGAAATCAGCATAATTATAGTTTTTTTTCCAAATAGTCGAACGCTAAAGGCGGTAAAGTTCTAACTTTATTGCACGAGTATATAATCGGTTCAATCGGTGAAGAGAAGACACAACAGCGTTGTTTAATCCTAATGGAAGCCGCTTGTGTTCCATATATGAAAATGTTAGGCATGTGGATATTTAGGGGCATAATTTCCGACCCTATTAATGAAGTAAAACCGTTAAACTTTCCTTTTAAATATGGGGATAATCGTTTCTAATTTAGTTTCTAGTTGAGGATAATGAGGTGATCCAAAAGGAGGATATGCCGTTGGATTATTCGGCGGAATATTGGGATAAAAAATATTGTATACGTCGTGAACGTGTACCGAAATTCCTAGAAACCGTATCTGATATTATTTTAAAAACTGGCAAATATCTAAATGTAATCCGACAGTGTGGTTGTTCGATAATTAAAGAGAATAATAATCGAATTGAATCTATAGTCTATAAAATTAACGAAAAACATTATATTGAAACAATAGAGAATGCGTATAAATTCGCTAGTCAGACTCTATTAAATCTGATTATAAACGAGAATGATTTAATTGCACGTTTACGGAGTGTTAAACATTATTTCTTATTGGATCAAGGCGATTTTATTGTAACATTTATGAATTTATGCGAGAAAGAATTGTGTAAAAACATCAACGATGTTATACATCAACGTATCGAAACTCTAATGGATTTAGCTTTGAGATTATCCAGCGCTATTAACGACCCATATAAAGACGATTTACGTACGGAATTATTACCGTACAATTTACAATTCCAAATGTTTAAAATCTTGAGTATCCAAACGAATTCTGAACAAGGTAAATCCAATGATAAATCTTGATTATTTTGTTAAAACTCGAAATTTCAGACTATCGAACATCGGGCGATTATAAGAATTTATTAGTCATAGATTCGTTTGCGTTTAGTTACGACGTCCATTGGCCATTATCGTTGATATTAAATCGTAAATCTCTAGCCTGTTATCAGATGATATTCCGGCATTTATTTTATAATAAACACGTGGAACGTATGATTTGTCATGTGTGGCGTTCGAATAAAGTTGCAAAGAAATTTCCGTTTATCGACGCCCAACATTATCGTACAGCGTTCGCTTTAAGACAACGTATGTTGCATTGTATACAAAATTTAGAATATCACATGATGGTTGAAGTTATCGAGCCACATTGGTGTTATTTGATACAACGTATCCATAAAGCGAATAATATCGATGAGATTCTATCGTGCCATAATGATTTTCTTGATTGTTGTTTGAAAGATTGTATGTTGACAATACCAACAATATTGAGTACAATTATGAAATTGTTGGCGATTTGTGTGGATTTCTGTAAATTTATGCAGGTAAATTTTTATTAAGGGTTCGCACCACTGAAAACTGGGAATGTTTATTCCAAATTTCTCTGTTATTTTCCAACGTATTTCAGTTATTAAAATGGAATTTGAAAGGGCATTTTAAGGTCTACGCAATGATGTTTTTTATTTGAGTCACAGAAAGAAATTAGAGCATTTCTTTCGTATTTTCAAAATTTTCTAAATTTTCTTCCATAACTTGGTCAATATGACTTATTTTGCAGTGATTTTTACGTAGTATAGAACAAATGGAAAGTCCTTCCAAATCTCTAAGAAAATCCACGAAAACTTGCAAATTTCGATCCCATTTCCTGGCAGCAATCTTACGCTTAGCGAATTGAATAACATCTCACTTGATAGAAGAATATTGGCCAGTTTCTTAACTACTCTCACCTATAAAAATTGTTTTGTAATAAAACTGGTAGAATTGCATCTACTTTACGAATGGCAAATTATTTTAGTGTTGCATCCGAATTTGGAAAAATCAAAAACTTCACTGCACACATCTTAAAATGCTCCTTGAATCATTTAAATCCACTGGAAAGTGATAGAAATTTTGGAATAAACACTGCCAATTTTCGCCGGCCCTTATAAGCTTAAATTGATACACTGGTGCAAATATGCCACAATTTTGTTGTTTAAATCACCAATAAATTAGCGGACGCAGCAATACTTTGTGGAAGCTGAACTTGGTTCATTACCAAACTCATTCTATGAATCATTCAATCAGGTATAATTTTTTTTGTTGTAAATCTCATCAAGCTTCTTGTAATTCACGCATGTATTATTCGTTTGGATTGTTTCATTCAATTGAATTTATTTTATTTTATAGCATCATGCTCTACTTGCAATTTAGATGTAATCTACTTAAAACAAATAAAAATCGATGTTTTTACAGAATGAAAAAGCATTCCAAGAAGTCAATCTACAAAATAATTCAGGAACTGTGCCAAGTTTTAAAGAACAGATAGCGCTATTCGATGTACAATTTACAGCAGCTTTAAAAAGTTTATTAGATCAAATCAATAATTTAAATCGTGATTCCAGCGAGCATGATCGACTATTCAATTTGTTATATAGGTAATTAAATTTGTTAAAATTCAAATTGATATTTAACCATTATTTATTTTTAGATTGGATTTTAATTCGTTCTATACTAGCCAGTTTGAAGAGATGGGTTTTACACGTTTAAAAAACGATTCTTCGGGTTGAAATTCACCAATCTCTTGTGTTGTTGATGATATTTGTATGAACGTCTTGTGGTACTTCAATTCCGCTTAAAACAGCAGCCATACATAATTTCGATTTACCTTTATCGTGCCGTGTTCTTCTAATTTTATTCTTATTCTTCCATTTGAAATGTGTTTGATAATGATGTTTTAAAGTTCGCTAAAATATCAATTTTGTTAGATTCCAATATAATTAGCAAATAATCATAAATTACGTTAGTTTTCAAGATTTGTTTACAACCCGGATATGTGCAATTCAATAGTTTTTTCGCTATAGCACCATGAAATACACGAATATGGTGTTGTAGATTACGATTGAATAAATATGAACGTTGGCAATCTTTGTACGGACAAACGAATGTTTTACGATCATCTTCATGGATTTTTTTGTGACTATTCAAGTTGCTTTTCTGCGTAAAAACTCTATTGCATGTTTCACAACGAAATTCTAAAATAATTTCAATTAATTTGATCAATTAAATAATCAAACTTGCATTACTAGGTTTATGATAAGTTCGTTTATGTTCCAGAATTTGCGTCCATCGATGGAAAGTTTCGCCACATTCACACGTGTACGTTTTATGCGAACGCTGGTGTTTGTTGTAATCGGAAAAACTCACAAAACCTTTCGTACATTTACCACATCTAACAATTATTTCGATTAATATAAATAATTTATAAAAAAACGCGATTTACTTGAAAAATGGTTCTTTTGTGTGCACATAAGTGTGTTGTTGGAGTTGTTTCTTCCTCAAAAAACCCTCCGAGCATTCCGGACATTGGAACGGAAATTTTCGTAGATGTTTACGATTACAATGCTTCTTATACGAATATTTATTAGCCAAAATCATGCCGCAACCCTCGTATTCGCAAGCGTATTGTTCGGATGGATCTTTCGGTTCGTGGCTCAATTTCTTGTGGCGCAATAGATGCGATGAACACGTGTACGATTTTTCACAATTTCCAACATTACAAATATACGGCCGCTAATTAGAGAATCTCGATTAGATAGAAATTTGGTTGATATCAATGGTTTACCTCGTTGTTGTGGCGCCTCAAATGAATGGTTAATTTTGAGTTCTTTTTAAACTCTGCACTGCACCCCTTAATGGTGCATTTGAAAGTTTTCGGTTTATCGGTCGTGGTTTTAGCCATTTCTGCTTATTTAATCGAATTGTTTTGGTTTATTCGAAATAATCATGTTGTTGAAAATTTGAGGTTATGTTGAGTTACTAAAATAAAACAAAAGTCACTAGGTATTGTTTTGGCGTAAACCAGTGCCGTTCGTGGATATTAAATTTAACTTTATAAAATAATTTTCAATTGCCGGAATTTCTACAAATATCCAATTATTGTTTATAATTTTGGTAATTATACCATTTTTATAATTTATTGGTTTTTGTTATGAAAATTGGTGAAAATCTACCTGGTTCTCTCCCAACGCTACCAACTTGGGGAATGGTAAAAATCGATTTTACGCGAAATTCAAATTTTATTCAATACACGTAAATAATTTAAAATTTTACAACTATTAAATCTATTAAAGCCCAAAATTTAATCAAATATTTAAATCGGTTTATATAAAAGCGTTGTAACGTATTTTTTGCGATATCGGTGCGTTGCACTCAATACCATAACACCGTCTTTTATTGAAAGAGCATAAAGGTGATTCAGCATTACATGATTTGGTTCTGGTAGCAGTGTCGGTTCACACTAAAATCAACAATAATTACCTTCCAATTAGAAAATACAAATGAAAACTCACAGATAGTGGTGTATCTTTATTTAAAATAACTTGGAGTAAGTGTGGTGGTAAAATCGGTGGTCCAGTTACTTTCTCCCACGGTTTGTTGACTGGAATTTCTTGAGTGAATTCCTTCTGGGTATCGTTCGTTACATTCTCACTGTCTTTGTCTAACGCTTGGAAGACTTCAAAATCGGATTTTTTCACAGTTATTAAATTATTCTTGATACCATTATCATTCTCTACAGTTTTAATACCCGGATCATTCTTCCATTCCCCATCAACATAGAATTTATATTGGTGTTCGCCTTCCGGTAGATCGATAATTGTAACAAAATCCCCATGGCTTTTAACCATCGGTATTGTCTTCCAACCAGTAAACGTGCCACTGATATAAACATCTTTACCGCCACCCTCCCAACGGAATACTGTTGGTGTTTTGTCACTATTCGTTGATTTTGTTGTCGTACCCTCCGATACTGTATTGGCTCGTGGACGTTGTTGATCGTAATCAAACGTCGACATGCCAGTATTTGTAGTTATTGTTGTTGGTGTTATTGCTGATGATGTTAGAATAGCCGGTCGTGTGAAATACGGCTCTTCATCGTCTTGGGAATTTTGTAAAATTAATTTATGATCGGGTCGTTTATCGAATACAAAAGCTTGACCATCTTTCGATGGTGATGATGGTACAATATCGCCGGGTTTTTGACGATCACGTGGCGCACCACTACTACCAGCATTGCCCATTTTTACGGATTTGTTCACGTTAATTTACAACAATTACGCCTCAATTATTCATCTGATAAATAGAAAAATATTTATTTACGATCGAACAAATTTGACATTTTGACACGTACGGTTGGACAACCTGACTGTCAACAATCAACTATTTACAGCCCGTAAATTAACAATAACTGTTATTATATAAAATTCTAAATTATAAAATTGAAATATTTCGATATAAAATTGCATTGAAAATTCATTTAAATTACAATAAAAATGATAATTAGCGTAATTAAATTTTAACGATCATGTACAAACCGGACGCTTAAAGTCACTATACATATACAGAGTGAGCCAAGTAGTTGGCCAATTAGATGTTTAAAGAGTTCTAATTGATGAAAGTTTCTGAAATTTTTTTTCCACCTGAACTACACCTGGAAAATAGTTTCGTTGTTCTATCAACCCCCGGTGTATGGGGTAGCCCATCCTACTTTCTTATTTTAAATGGAATGGTGTATTTTTAACTTCCCCGACCAGAGGGTAGGGAAGTTATTAGTTTCGGACCAAAATTTGGAATTCGAGATTTCACCACCATTTTACGTTTTGAGGTCCCCTGAACACGTTTTTGAAGTTTTTAGCATGATGTCCGTGTGTGTGTGTGTGCGTGTGTGTGTGCGTGTAAGTCTGTCGGTTCTCCAACGATTATTCAAAAACGGTTTGACCAATTGAGTTCAAATTTGGCCAGCACAAACTATTTGGTGGCCGCTCGAGTTGATTAGTTTTTGGTGCCAATCGGATTACGGGGGTGGAAGGGGGAGGGGGTTGATTGAAAAAAATTTAAGATAACATATTAATTTGATATCACCAATCGAAAGGGCATGTACTTTTATGTCCGAAACGATACCCATCATGTGCGATGTTCTTTTCTTTTTTTAAATAAGGGCACAAAATTAGCAAAATAGTGTAGTCACCTATTCAAATTTGCCGCCTTCTATAAGGGATCGGTTGCCATAGAAAATTCAATTGCGAAATTTTGAAATGACAGTATAGAAGGTTATCCAACATAATTTTTAAAGCGTACCAAAATTTATAACGGTAGTTTATAAAGACAGAATGATATCTACTGTTGGTATCACTGAAGGCATAAAATCCTATGCGTTTGTTTCCATTCTTCTGTCATTTTTGAAACATAACTTCAAAATATTTGTTTTCAAGCGGTTTTCTTGAGCGAGTTTTGTGTTTCGGTTAGTGCTTTTTTAACATATAAATGTTTTGAAATAATATATATTTTGATTTTTTCACAGAAAAGAAATGTATATTCCCTCGACAATTCAATCCATATGATTTGAATTTTTCCATTTTGTTGGGACTACCGTACTACTTTTTACTCGGCGCTCAAATGACAGTTCTGTCGTTCTGTCAAAATTTCGCAATTGAATCGTGAATCGAGTTTATAAGAAAGTTGAACTGAAAAGGGTGTGTGTGGAACCACCGATCAGTGAACAGAGTTTTGGTTGACGAGGTGCTGGTTCCTCATTGAATTTTTCGGTGATTGTGAGATAGCCACGGTTCTCGATTCCCGCTTTTGATTTTTATAGTAAGTTAGTATTTTCTTAAATAAAGTATCCACAATAGAAAAAATAGTATAACAAACTCGTGCTACGGTACGGTACTCGTTTTTTTAAAAACTCGGACTCGTGTCGGGGAAGTTATTAGGCCGGTTCATAGATTCAGCCCCTTTCAAATTTTTTATTCCATATTTAGATTCTACGATAAAAATGAAATGGCCTTTGATAACATGACATATGGTCTAGCGTTAATAGTTTTTCAGGAATTTTGACTTTTTCTGAAAATTTTGATTTTGTAGTGTTTGATTGAAAAATTTATATGTTTGAAGATATCATTAATAGATAATCCAAATTTGGAACTGAAATAGTTTAAACTATGTACTTTACGCCAGATTTTTCAGAAATGAATTATATTTCAGCATTTAGCCGCAATAAATTTTTTTTTCAGCCAATTTTCAAAACGCAATATCATTCTTATTTTAAATGGAACAGTATATTTTTGTTTACACGGTTGGATAGAGAGAAACATTCGGGATCGAATCATATAAGCATTCCCTATACCTATTCTTGATAATTTTTTAGTTATTCAAGATTTTCGATTTCTAATAATTTACCCCCTGAAACGAAATACTAAAACATAGTAGGCTTGGCGAAACAATCTTCTGTCACAATTAACATCTAAATAATTAATTATTTTTATACTTTTTAATTGAAAAATCATAGAAGAAATTGACAAAAATTGAATTAAAATTAAATTAATTGGAAATCTTTCATGTAAAATTGGCTGAAATCTCTGAAAAAACATACAAAATAATCATTGTTACCTCAAATGTGACAGTTAATGTCATTTTGCTAAGCTTCCTATGCATTTCTTTATAGGCGAATTATTAAGTCACAGACAACTAGACACTAGTCAATTTCAGACTGGGGAAAAAATTATTGAAAATTGAAAATCTTAAAAAATCTGAAAAATTATCAGCGATATGTATAGAAAATGTTAATACAGTTCGATGTAGAATTTTTTTCTCTATCTAACCGTGTAAAGAAAATTATACTATTCCATTTAAAATAAGAAAGATATTGCGTTTTGAAAATTGGTTGAAAGAAAAATTCATTTCGGTTAAATGCTAAAAGATAATTTATTTCTGAAAAATCTGGTCTAAAGTACATAGTTTAAACTATTGGAGTCCCTAATTTGGAATATCTATCAACAATGTCTTCAAGCATATGAATTTTTCAAACACTACAAAATCAAAATTTTCAGAAAAAGTCAAAATTCCTGAAAAACTATTAACGCTAGACCATAGGTCATGTTATCAAAGTCTATTTCATTTTTATCATAGAATCTAAATATGGAATAAAAAATATACCATTCTATTTAAAATAAGAAAGTAGGGTGCACTACCCCATACACCGGGGTTGATAGAGCAACGAAACTATTTTCCAGGTGTCGTTTAGGTGGAAAAACGGGTGCATACCAAATTTCAGAAACTTTCATCAATTAGAGCTCTTTAAACGTCTAATAGGCCAACCACTTGGCTCACTCTGTATATAAAGTACCGCAATTCAAAGTTCAAATGTGTTAGAGAGAGAAGTATAGAACTCTGTAAACGTCTAACAGGCCAACCTCTTGGCTCATTCTGTATAGTGACTTTACGGACGCTTCATTTGCACCGCCATCTTGTTGAGTTTCTAGAAACTAAAGACAACAATCTTCGGTAAAGAATTAAATAAAAGAACTAATAACAATTTAAATCATTCTACTGGCTTAAAATAATCGAAATATTTCTTCATTTAGGGCTAACATAATTATTTTAATTAATGTGCATCATATTTTAGTGTTTTTGGTGTCCGTGGTTGGTACTTGTGATTAGCCGTTGGCTATTCTGTTTTGGAAAAAATTGTCGGTCATTTTGATAAGTTTTCCGTTGTGTGAAGCGACATTTTTTCCTCGTTCAATTTGAAAAAGTTTTATTCATAAATATCCGAAATTTTGTGAGTTGTTTTCCTTGAAATATGATTGTAGAGATTATTAATTTATTTTTTTTCTACTTTAGATTTTTTGTCGGTGAAACAGGCAACGCTACGTCACGTGGCGTCTCGGCGTCGGTCCCATTAAACCGTTCCAAATCAAATTTTGATCAATATTTGGTAGTGTAGGAAGCCTTTGAACGAAATCGGCTTTTCTGGAATTAAAAAATGTGAGTATTTTTCGAAATTTCATTGTACTTTTCGCCGTTATTGTGTTGTTTTTTCGTTATAAACAATGTTATTATAAATTCAGGCCATCTTGATTTATCGTGGCTATGGATAATCGCAAACGGAAATGATGACAATTGTTTGTTTTTCGTTTGTTTCTAGTGAGATATTGGGGGCGAAATGAGAGATACAGAACAGAAATCGGCGTCACCGGAGCCGCCACCACAAAAACGCCGTAGTCGTAGTACATCGAATAGTAGTAAAAATTCAAATGCAAGCAAAAAGAGTCGTTCGAGTTATTCAAAATCACGTTCACGTTCACGTAGCCGTAGTAGTGAACCGGATGGTTATCGTTTACATATTGCTGATATTGGTGATGATGTGCGTAAATCAGATTTGGAGAAAGTTTTCGCCCCATTTGGTGAATTAAAAGAAGTATGGATGACAAATAGTACACCATGTTTTGGTTTTGCTGTATTTAAAGATAAAAAAGCTGCTAATGCTGCATTGAAAGCTACCGATGGAATGTACGTTTGAATTTACATAAATCGAGAATTTTCTATAATTTTCTTTGTGTTATTCAGGGAGGTGTGCGGTAGCCGGATTAGAGTTACTCACGCCAGGCCAAGAACTCGTGGTTCAGGACGACGTTTCTTCAATACAAATATGAGATGTTATCAATGCGGTTATTCTGGACATTTTTACAGGGATTGTCCAGAATTGAATGGAGGCGGTGGTGGTGATAAACGGGACCGAGATTCACGGTAAAATTTGTTGAAATGGTTTTGTTTTTGAAAAAAATGAGATCAGAATGTGTCTTTAAATATAAATGAAATTTTGGGGTATAAAGACACAGAGCACATTGATTATAATCACTTATGTTTGATGATTAATTTGATAAAGATAACAAAAATGGGGGTATTATTAGATCAAAAATGCGTGTTATATGAGATGATTATTGTTGTTTTGGGTTGATTTTTTCTTTATTGATGTGAGTATAAATAATTATGAGAAAATTGAACTTGATAAATTGCGAACATTTTTATATGGTAGATATAAGTTTATTGTTTAATGTTCATTGTTTTATCAGAAAATATTTGCCATATAAAAAAATCCCCATCAATCCAGTTTATCAAGTTCTAAATAAATATTTTCTGATTTAATGAAAATCTTATCTTTTGATAAATCATAATGAGAGTGATAAGAGGAATAGGACTCTTTTAATACTAAACAAAATTGCTCTGTGTACCTATCTATTGTTTAAATTCTCTTCTTTTTGTATCTAATTTTGTTTTTTCTATGTTGTTATTCCTCTCATGGGTGAGACTGTTTTCTTTGATTTTGAAACAGAAGTGCACCAAAAGCAAACACCTTTACCTAATTGTTGTTTTGTGGTTTGTCAGGCACATGGTATTAATTTATATGGTTTGGTTATGCATAGTATATGGATTTGTATGATGGGGTGTCCATATTAAAATGCCATGGGTTGAATGGAATGATTAAAAAAATTGTTTTAAATTTTCTTTCAATCTCATAGCTTTTTGGTGGTCACATACACATAAAAAAATGTCATTCAAATTAAATAAATAAATTAAAATAATAGAGGGGTTCAGGCTGAGAGTAATGGTTGCTGATTATGGTTGTTATATAATATTTTTAGTTATGATTCGCACTACGATCGGTCTAGACGCCATAGAGACAGAGATCGCGACTACTACGAGAGGGACTATGGTGGTGGCGGTGGTAGAAGACATCCACGTTCATCGAGGCGTTATGATGACTACAGGAGCAACAGGAGCAGCCGTCGCCATCGCTACTAATCTTTCATGATGACGATGATAACGAAATTAATTAAAAGAAAATGATAATACAAAAAAAAAAAAAAAAAAAACAGAACCAATGAAGTTTAATATTGGTATAGTTAGATCTATAATTTTTCCAGTCAGTCAATTTTTTAGTCTCCGTTTCTTTATGTTCTTGTATGTGAATTAAAAATTACTCTAATTCACAGATTTGGTGTATTTTTTTAGAATGATGCAGTTTTTGTTTGTCTTTTCCTTCTAAATGTTGTAATTGGAATAAAAAGTATGGTTTATAGTAAGTAATGAACAAGATTTGTTGTAATTGGGTTTAATTTGTCAACCACATTTCAACCATATAACAATAGTATAAAAATAATAAAATACAAATTGATTGAGAAAATGGATATTTATAAATTTTCTTTCAATAATCTGGAAAATCCTTACAATTTACAGGACGTACATACAACATTTGAGGTAAGTACTTTAAAACTACTTTACTCGTCATTAAAACTGTACAATTAGAGAAACTTATATGTTTATAAATAAATAGATAATAAAATATATAATACTCTGATTTATATAACAAGAAATACTACCAGTGGCAAGGAATTGTACCAAATATTTTGTCTATCTACGTGATGGCGGCGGTGTTTCTTCTAATTTCCTCCAAACAACCTGTTTTCAAACATAGCAAATTAAAATTAAAACAACACAATTATTTAAACAAATTACATTACACATCTCTCGAACTAGAGCTTTCTCACCATCGTCCATATCTTGGGATGTACTATCCGATAAATTATCACCGCCACCATTCTGCGATACGGTTAACGATGACGATGATGATGGTATACGTCCATTATTATCCCTCTCTAATTGTTCCCGTACTTCAAGTACTTGTAGAGCTCTAACTACAGCTTCCGGACGTCCACTCAATACACTATTACAACCACCATTAACATCAGTTACTGATGATGGTGGTAATGGTAATTGTAGCGCTAAGTTTGGATCATTTGTACTGGTTGCAATTTGATTAATTTTATTGGTTAATGCTCGTTTATCGTCTTCTAACTGTTTGACTCGTTGTTCTAAATTGCGGACGTATTGCATTATTTGATCTGGAAAATAGTTAATTTGATAATAGGGAATATCGGGTATAATTTTACTTACCATTGAAGGTACTACGTTGTCTCGCTAAGTTTTCATGTAGGATCCTTTCCCGACTAGCTGAGCGTCTTGGTGCGTGATTATTGTTTGTAGTTGGGTTATTGTTGGTATTTGTGAATTGTTGTGGTACTGTTGGTTCATCAGCATTGGTACTTGAACTGGAACCATCACCATCATCCCTTAGATTGCTATTAGCAGTTTGGGTGCTATTACCGCACGATGGACATATTGTGTTATTTCCGCGTTCTTCATCTAAATACAAACACAACTCTTTTAATTCTAAGTTATCTTTAATCAATTCCTGTTGTTTATTGTCTAATTCCCGTAATTTATTCTGATAGGCTGAGACTTCCTGTCGCATAACACTAGCAGTATAACGGCCGAATCGTTGCCATTCACGCGCCAATTTCCGCCCCTTTTGTCGATCATCATCCAGAAAACAACACAAATCGCGCAATTCCTGATTATCATCGGCTAAACGTTGATTGATCTCCTTCAATGAACGCATCTCGGCCAATAAATTCTGCATATGTCGATTGTTATCGTCCGGTTTCCGGACAAATTTCAACATTTCCGGTCGTAGAAATTCTTCACGTTGTTGGATTTGTTGTTGTGAATGAATTTGTGGTATTCCCGGTTCATCTAATAAAGGTCTCGGTCGTTGGACATTCGTTAAATCTTGATGTATTTGAGCTTGGGTTGTAATCGGCCGATCTTGGTCTTGGATTGGGGGCGGTGGTGGCCGTTGATAATACGGTGGGAATTTGTTTGGTAATTGTTGGGGTGGTGGTAAGAAAAATTTACCACCAGTCATCAATTGATGATTAGCTGTTGTTATTGTATTGATTCGACCATCCTTTAATCCTGCTAGTGGCGGATGGTGGTGTTTTAATATACCTGTATTGTTGATATTTGTGGTTGGTGGTGGTTGATAACGGGGCGGTGGTGGTATTTGTTGTTCGTTGGGTGGTATAGGTGGTGGTGTTGTTTTTAAAAGAATTGGTGGTTGTTGTTTCTTATTGGACATGTTCACGATTTACTCATTGTTTTATATTTCCGTTTGAAAAACATGATTATTCTACTACTAATTTGAAGAATGGGGGCCCTTTAAATTCCAATGTAGGTCAATTAAGTGGCGCACAAATATCACATATTGAAAGTTTCTACGATTTGCGTCTTGAAGAAAATTCTAAAAATTATAATTCGAATTAAACGTTACAAAATTGAATTCAACACAATTCACAAATAATTGAACATTGTTTTATTGGCGAAAATAATTGAAAATAAATAAATAAATAAAAATAACCGACACTTGTAAATTTGTTACGCGTCCATAACTCAACATGGCCGGCCGACGTAGCATACAAGTAATAATAACGCTTTTTTTACCTCTATTTGTTGTTGAGAAGTCGACCAACTTCTCCTTCCTTTTAATCGTTCCACAACCGGGTACGAACTGGTGGGTTTACCTTCATTCTTGTCGATGTGAAGATCACCGATTTAAACACAAATTCCGCTTCCTTATTCACATAGAACCCAAAAAACGAACAAATTCCGAATCCAATTGACACCGATTTCAATTCAACGGGATTTCTCTTGGTTTAATTTTCGATTTGTTTTCAGAAATCGGGTAATAACCGGAAGAAATAGTTGGTATAGGTGCAGAGACCGGACTACGGCCGAAATTCCACAACTCGGCCGACTACCTGGAACATTCCGATGTTCTTCCTGAAAGAAACCCTCAATTCTAACAAGCCCAGCTCGAATTACCACTAATTTTTGTAATTTAATACAGAAATATAGATTTGTAGCCATTTTTACGCTTTCGGGTGGTCGTATTATAGAGGTATTTAGCGGTGTTTGTGAGTTAGACAACCAGAAATACTGCAGTTGTTATGGGTTGAAGAAAATGGGGAAATCGCTAATTGTGTTGTTTCGGTAAATATTCGAATGTGAATAATTCGTTTGTAATTGATGAAAATTTCTTTTTAGGTGGGTTACAACCAGCTGATTTCTGTTTGTAAATGGTTTAGTGCGTTTGCGCCCTGCCTTTAGTCGAGATTACAATTTTAGTACATTATCGTCGACAAGGTGACCTTTGGAAATTTCACTTAAAGCCAGTTCGACTGGCGACCTAAACTGTTAAAGTGGTGAATTGTAACTGGTCATTCTCAAGAAGTTTTTGGTACAAGAAAATTGATAATAGGCAAAAATGTCTAGACCACAATCGGATAGTGAACGCCGTAAACAGATCAGTGTACGTGGTATTGCCCAATTGGACGATGTCAACGAAATTAAGAAAACTTTCAATAGACACCTGCACTACACCCTTGTTAAAGATAGAAATGTTGCCACAACTAGGGATTATTACATCGCATTAGCGCACACGGTCAAGGATCATCTTGTCTCGAGATGGATACGAACACAACAATATTACTACGAAAAGGATCCGAAGGTAATTGCAATAGGGAATACCTCTATAAGTTGACCGGGGTCGTTTTTTTGAAACGGGCGCGATTCTCGAATTCAAAACAAATTCTCGAAATTGTTCAATAGAATTTAAAGAATTTGTTTATTTCATTTTAGACAATAAATGATAACTTATCTAGAACAATGTAACTTATGATATAATTAATTTGGATAAAGGTTAATCGGTTCAAATCTATTTAAAATTAATAAAATAGTTGAAAATTTTCCATATTAGAAAATTGGAAAACTCGCCAAATCATCAATTTGGCTTAACAATACGAAAATTCTGCCAAAAAACCTCGAATTTCCTTTACAATTTCCTCAACAAATTCACCACCGTTGAGCTATTCGATACTTTTAATAATAAAAATAGAATCGAGTATATCGGGTGATCTAAATTCTCTCGCCTACGAAAAAAATAATCGTATTTTTCATCGAAACTCATAACCGTTTTGACCCGATTGCACAATTTGTTTGGAAACTTTCTATTGACTTCGATTTTAAAAAATTTTCACGTCAAATTGAGAATTTATCGCAAATAGGTCAACGCATAAACAGATTTATTTATGCGTGATAATCATTAGTTTTAATGATTGTACATTTTCTTGATTACAGCGTGTCTATTATCTATCATTGGAGTTCTATATGGGTCGGAGTTTACAGAACACCATGATCAATCTAGGCATACAATCCTCAGTTGATGAGGCTCTGTATCAATTAGGTCTCGATATTGAAGAGCTCGAAGAATTGGAAGAAGACGCCGGTTTGGGTAATGGTGGTTTGGGTCGTTTAGCCGCCTGTTTCCTCGATTCAATGGCAACTCTCGGTATGGCAGCTTACGGTTACGGTATCCGTTACGAATATGGAATTTTCGCACAAAAGATAATCAACGGTGAACAACAAGAAGAACCGGACGATTGGTTACGTTTCGGTAATCCATGGGAGAAAGCACGTCCCGAATATATGCTACCTGTGAATTTCTACGGTAACGTTATCGATACGCCTACCGGTAAAAAATGGGTGAATACGCAAGTTGTATTCGCTTTACCCTACGATAATCCGATACCTGGTTATAATAATAATGTTGTAAATACATTGAGATTATGGTCGGCGAAATCACCGGTTGATTTCAATTTGAAATTCTTCAACGACGGTGATTATATACAAGCTGTTTTAGATCGTAATTTAGCTGAAAATATATCACGCGTATTATATCCGAATGATAATAATTTCGGTGGTAAAGAATTACGTTTAAAACAGGAATATTTCATGTGTGCAGCTACATTACAGGATATTATACGGCGTTTTAAAGCGTCAAGTTTTACGAATCGTCAACGACAACAAATCAATTTCAATCTATTACCTGATAAAGTTGCAATACAATTGAACGATACCCATCCATCGTTAGCAATACCGGAATTGATGCGAATCTTAATCGATATTGAAGGCTTATCTTGGGAACAAGCATGGGATATTACAGTGAAAACATGCGCCTATACTAATCATACTGTATTACCGGAAGCTTTAGAACGTTGGCCTGTATCGATGTTGGAAAATATTCTACCGAGACATCTACAAATTATCTACCATATTAATCATCTACATATAGAAAAAGTTGGTCAACGTTGGCCCGATGATTTCGATCGTTTGCGCCGTATGTCGTTGGTTGAAGAAGACGGTGAGAAACGCATCAATATGGCTCATTTATCGATTGTTGGATCGCATGCTGTCAACGGTGTAGCAGCTCTACACTCCGAAATCATCAAAAACGATCTGTACGTCCATTAATTTTAATTTCCAACAATAATAAAGGCATTTCATTTTAGATTTAAAGACTTCTACGAATTGACACCGGAGAAATTCCAGAATAAAACCAACGGAATAACACCACGCCGTTGGTTATTGATGTGCAATCCCGGTTTAAGTGATTTGATTAGCGATAAAATCGGCGAAGATTGGATTGTACATTTAGATCAATTGAAACAATTGAAAAAATATGCAAAAGATCCAACATTTCAACGGGGCGTAGCTAAAGTTAAACAAGAGAACAAACTCAAATTAGCCCAATTATTAGAGAAAGATTACGGTGTTAAAGTGAATCCGGCTTCAATGTTCGATATACATGTGAAACGTATCCATGAATATAAACGACAATTATTGAATTGTTTACACATTATAACACTGTATAATCGTATTAAAAAGAACCCATCAGCGAAATTTACACCGCGTACTGTAATGATCGGTGGTAAAGCCGCACCAGGTTATTATACCGCAAAGAAGATAATTAAATTAATTAATTCTGTTGCTAATGTTGTTAATAACGATCCAATTGTTGGTGATAAATTGAAAGTGATATTCTTGGAGAATTATCGTGTGACTTTAGCTGAGAAAATTATACCAGCAGCCGATTTGAGTGAACAAATCTCAACTGCTGGTACTGAAGCTTCAGGTACCGGCAATATGAAATTCCAATTGAATGGTGCTTTGACTATTGGTACTTTGGATGGTGCTAATGTTGAAATGGCTGAGGAGATGGGTCGTGAGAATATCTTCATTTTCGGTATGACTGTTGAACAAGTTGAAGATTTGAAATGTAAAGGCTATAATGCTTATGATTATTATAATAAGAATCCGGAATTGAAACAAGTCGTCGATCAAATCCAGAACGGTTTCTTTAGTCCAAATAATCCGGATGAATTCAAAGATTTGGCTGATATTCTTTTGAAATATGATCGTTTCTACCTATTAGCCGATTATGAGGATTATATCAAGAAACAGGGGGAAGTTAGCGCTGTTTATGAGGTAAAATTTCTATCGATTATTGTTTTATATTAATTTTTATTATTTTAGAATCAAGCGAAATGGATTGAAATGTCGATTAATAATATTGCAACATCTGGCAAATTCTCCAGTGATCGTACAATTATCGAATATGGTCGCGATATATGGGGCGTAGAGCCCAATTATGAGAAACTACCAGATCCTAGTGTTCCTCGAGAGATCGCTTTGAAGGATGTTTAATTGCATATTTCTATAAATTCACAATTTCTAGTTTTATTGAGTATGAAAGTGAGTATTTTGAGTATCTACCGGTACCATTATTAGTAGATTTTAGTGATGGAACTAGCAAATAACGCTCTCTTTCTTTATAAATTGTGCCATTTGAAGTCATTAAAAATAAAATACTCTCACTGAAATAAAGGCGAATTTATTCTCCTTTGTGCTGAATTCCAGTTTGAAAAAGAGTGAATGTTGAAAATGACAATTCCCAATTAAATTTTGATTCAAGGCAAGCGATAAAGTTTTTAGAAAAAAACTAATTTGTTGATTCATTAAATAAATCAATCAAAGTAAATGAAAGTTCATCCGTTGAAATTCACATATTCGTGATTCACGATAATTAACAGTGGTGTACCGCAACCTTCAACGGGGCTGGGGCGAAATACCGCTTTCATTTCAAATTTAATTGGCCGCTTTTTTAAACGATCAAGGTTTGGTCAATTTTGATTTTGCACGGAAAACTAAAACCGCCACGCTACTGCTTATTGATTCAGCGCTAGAAAACTGCCGAAATTTTCCACGATTAGAAAATCCCAACTACAGATGGTGCCATACGGTGTCATCGAACGAAATTACGTTAATTTCCCAGATTTTCCACAAATCATCGTCTATTATCTCATTACAATTTCCATAGAGAACACGACCTTGCTACAACGTACACAATTCACCTGAAATTCTATAGATTGCAATAATTACCTGCTAATTGGTAGTGGGACGCTACTGGTATTTTTTTTGTTCGAAAAAAACCAGCAGTAAGGTTGGACTTTCCGAATTATCGTGTAAACCCCACAGTGGAGGTATCTCATCGTTTTTGTTTTGGGCTATATCTTCATTAAATGATTCGGAATAACAGGATTTTTGGTCAGTTCCGAATGAAATTTCTGTACGTGATGTTTAAAACAGTAGCGATTCAATCGGGTTTATTGTTATTGTTTTTAACAAGTCTTGCTACCTGTACGGATAGTGAGAATTTAGTGTCGATACAACTCGAATTTCTCGTCTTCGGACCTAATGATTTGTTAATTAAAATTAACGGATTTCCAGACGAGAAGTTCAATTTTATAACGTTACGTCTCGGTGTTAGGCGTTCAAATCAGGACTTAGAGGACGTAGAATACGGTGATAATTACTTGAAAAACGGTAATTTCTACATAAATGATAAACGACTGCAATTGAAGACCGGTGATATTATCAATTATCTAATCGCGTATAGAAACAGTGATGGATACCACGCGAAAACTGGCAAATACACCTTCAACGGAGGTAAGATCGCAATAATAATCGCAATCAATTATCAATTATCTCGATATTTAGTGTATCGCAGCGGCCGTAATCGCCGATCAATCTCCGACAACGCCGTCCCGACCGCTGAAACCTTGAGTGAGTATGAAAATACCCGAATTGCCCGTCATCAACAGTACGGTTTCCATCCATGGGGGTTATTCAAGCACAACTCGTTCGGCGGTCCACACGGGCCGCCGCCGTTCAACGGTGGCGGGCCCCCGTTCGGGGCGCCGCCACCATTCGCGGGTTTCCCGCCGTTTGACCCCCATCATCACCATAAAAAACACGGACATGGGAACGGTGGAGGCCCACCGTTCGGCCATAATCACCACAAAGACTGTAATAGCAGCGAGGAGTATTATTATGACGATGATGACGATCAATCAACAACGTCGAGGATTTCGACAACAACACCAACTATAACAACAACAAAAACAACAACCGAATATTCTCCAGACATAGATATACGATTTGGTAATTAGTGTTTTTAAGCAATTAACTTTTTTAATAAATTTTTTCGAGATGAATTTTATATTTTGATTAATTAACTAAACGAATAAACAACTTAGTTGTTCCGATCTGAATTTTTAAATAATCCATTGAGTCGATCCACTAAATCAACGGACGCTTTATCAACTCTCCTATCTGGGGTAATGATTAGATTCCATAATTATTATCAACACATTTTAATAAACTGTGTAGGCGTTATGTGGGCATATATTCGGGAATATCTAATTAGTCCAACCCTAAATAATCCAATCAACAATCAAAAATTGTCGATAATTTCACCGTTGAATTGGAGTAAATTTGCAAAAGAAAAATAGTTTCAAGTACATTTCAACCGTTATTAGTGCTTATAAATTAGTAATTAACGAAATTTATATGGAAATTGAAGACTTTTTCCACGATTATTACTATTATTATTCCGAGTAGAAGTTATATGTTAGCGTTAAATTTCTCCTCCACTATACTTCCTGAAACTACTACCCCTCGAAAATGCGCACGGTCTCCTTTTGGCGCATCATTCTATCTTATTCCGATGCGGTCTATTTTTAGAACTTCCACCCCTTGCCGAATTTCATTCAACGATCACATTTATAGACCACCACCCCCGCGCACTATACACGAAAAACCGATAAATTTCTGACGTACATTACGGATAATTGCTCCCCTATTATTGAATTTTCAACTTAACGGTTTCGTTTTACTTCTATTTTGGGTTTATTTATTTATGTTTGAATCAAGATACGATTTCGAGTTATTATTATAAAATTGAGGATGTAGGAAGAATTGTGGGCGATATATGGATGGTTGTATTGGGAGAATTTCAGGCTCCAGACAGTCGCGCCATAATAAAATAAGAAACTCAGCCCGGGAGGAATTGTTAGATATTATAAGGGTGCTGAAATTGAAATAGAGATTATTTTTAGTTTCTGATTGCTGTTTTTTGTCCGCTACTCAAATTTTACGGCAATTAATTTTTGTTGTTTCCGTTCTTATAAACACAACTTTTTGTTAATTAATTGTATTATTGATTTTACGTTTAGAATAAAAAATTTGCCCCGATTTGTGCGTTTTCTATTGGCCGAAAAAGCTCTAATAGCCGTCATAAAAACACAACGTATCCTGCAGGAATTGTGAACTTTAACCTTTCGATGTTTTCCCAACTGGAACACTAGTTGTACTTATATTTATCTTTACATCAACTACGATCAAATAACTACAAATAATGATAGGGGTGGAATTATCGCTCGCTTAATTTGTCCCATATTGAGGTAGGTAATCTTTAGTGTCATGTTAGTGACAGTGTTAAAAACCGCAATGTGATATTTGTGGGTGTATGTATGTGTTTGTTTAAGCAGACCGCGTCTGTCTATCGAACAGCCGGCCCGGGATTGCGGGGGCGGCAGCTCTATCTGGGGCTCCTTAACCACCCTTTAAATTTTTCTTCTCTCATCACTCCGCTCTTCTCTATCGTTATCTTTATCGAATAAACAAGTAGAACTTCGAAAAAAATTGATAATTTATTATTCGATCGATCGTATTAGTTTTATTAATGACGCACGATAGTTTTCTTGTAAGGGAGGATGAAATAACAAATTATTGGCGTCCGATTGGCTGCAGGCCTTGAAGGCTTCAAAATCAGTCGTTCGTGCGTTTTCTAAACACGTCAAAAGGGGTGGCGATTGTCGGCGTCAGATGACGTCAAACTTTATCTTCAAAAGAGAAATAAAACATCTTACCACCCCTGAGGGAAATAGTTGATGTCTATGTTACTATACAAGCACAGAACAAAGGAATTCCCATTTAAATTTTGAATGAACCATATATGGACGGAGATATTGTGTGGCTCAACACACCCTCCAGTGTTTGATAAAAGCACGCCCGGAATTTCCTAGAACGGCCAGATTAATTATCTACAGGAATGAAAAGAATTACGTATAACGATTAAAAATTTTCAATTAGCATAAAAAATATTGATTCAAATGGAAGAACGTAAACATCTATTCTTGCTCTCTAGACACTTTTCAGTCTGCACGAGTTTACAGGACGCCAAATTGGATTCCACTGATGTGACTTTGACATAGTAAAAATAGGAAGATTTTCCCGGGAGTCATTCGTTTCTTGAGATTGGCTTAGTATCAAAAGATGATCCCTTCAGTCTACCATTTCAGTTGAAGTGGGTCACATAAAATTCGGTGTAATATACAGCGCGACTCCCAAATATGATTCACTTCATTCATCGGTTATCTATCGATTGATTCTAGTAGAATTTCCGGGTGATTAGCGACTTATTTTTAGAATCAACTTTAGCAAAACAATTTTTTCTAGCTTGTTGTTTAGAGTAGTTTATTTTGTCTTCCTTTGAGACAATCTCCGGAGCCAGCCTGTAGATTTTCAAGCTGATTTTCAATCCCAATGGGTTGCATTATTGTGCTGCAACAGGATGCAAACCGTCAACAAATTCAGGTCAAGTACATTTCCAGGATTACTCATTAATGTCGAGAAGACCTTGTGTTTATGTATTAAAATCATCCTTGACCGGAAATATAACAACAACAACAATGATTTATAAATAATTCAAATAGTTTTTCGCCAATGATTAAACGGTTTAAATTAAATAAATCACAAGCTGTTGTTGTGTTTCCACATTAAAATAACGTAGTTTCGGTTCTTGTTGATCAACAAAATTCTTCTACAAGCATTCAACACGTCCTCTTCCCAATCGCTTCTAGAAAAACACTTCCAATTTATGAATGGAACCGATCGTTCCAGTGGTGGGAATAGGGGTGATGATTTAAAAATCTCGCAACACTTCAACTGTACATCTACCCTTATAGAAGTCGGTCCATCTATAAATACAGGCCCTATAAAAGTATCAACAACCCTAAAATTTATGTTATGAAAGAAACGAAAGGATAGTAGGGAAAAATTTTTTCCAACGATAAATTTCTGCGCATCTGTAGTATTTTCTTTGGCGATCAATAAAATCCTCCACCAATGGTTGTTGTTGCTTGTTGAATACAACCACCAATGGAATTCCGTTGGCGCAATTCCACTAATAACGCAATCAAATCCCCTCTACACCCGTTATCACTCAACATTTCATTGATAACGTGTGGGCTGAATTTTGAGGGGAAGTATTTCTTATATATAGGGGTGGTGATGATTGTTGGATGTGTATTTCGACGGCAACTATCGTGTACAACGTTACTTATATTGGAATTTCACAGATAAACCAGGTGTATACGTTTTTGTTGATAAGCGATCGATAAATTGAAGGGATGGTAAGTTGTTGGTGTTGTTTTACCGATATGAATGAATGAATGAGAGTGGATTCGGTTGAACTTTTCCTACAACCTGTTGGAGTTTCATTGGGATATACTGCAACTAGAGAATTTTTGTTACAGATGGCTTTACAAATTCTTGTAATTTTACAAGTTATCATTATTCTAATTTCGCCAATTTCGTGTTATCCAATCTACGGGACGAAACGTTATGGTCGTTCGTCGGCTTCGTCGGCTCATCATCAATGGAACGCACCATCGTATCAAATGCTACGGACACAACGCTATCCGATGAATTACTACGACCTATATCCGTACTATAATCAGAATTATCCAGATGATTACTACTATTATTATAACACACAAGATAATCTACCGATGTATTATCCGATACCGAGAACATCCAAATACGAGGTTTATCAAGCCGTATTACCATATTATTACTATTATGATCGTCCAGTAACTAGTACAACAACACGTCCAAACAATTATTACTACGATAACGACCCTGTGGTCAATTTACAAGAAGAATTGCTGGAAGAAGACGAGCAACAACAGCAACAACAACAACCGATCGGTCATGAATTATTCTACGAAAATGAAGACGACAACAGCTACAATACCGACAATATCGACGATGTAAATGCGGCATTTTTACAAAATTTGATAATGTCACAAATGTACAATGACGATAATTATTACGGCAAATGGGACGATACACCGACTAATAACCGAAATTTGAAACCGAGCTATTTACAAGAAGATGAAGATGTACGTGAATTGAAACAACTAGCCAAACCACAACAACATAACGAAATGGACGATATTTATTGGTACCAACGTTTAAGGAACCAAAAGGGCGAAAAACGCACCGATAATGGGAAGAAATTGAAGATTTTTACCGATCGTAAGCCGATAATTAAGCCGACAACAGTTCCAACGACGACAATTAAAACGATAGTACCGAAGAGTGGCGGCCAAAAAGAGGAGGTTTTGATGCGACCGGCTACTCCGGTCAAACATCCGTTCTCCGAACCGGTTCTCGAAATGATCACCAACAAAAATCGTATCGATAACAATATTGATGAGGAGAAAGAACGTAAACGAACACCTTCAGTTTACGATACAATCAAACATATGCTGGATATGGAGAAGAATTTGGAGACTGTAAGTTGAAAATCGAGTTCCTCTGGATGAAATTTTAACTATTTGATTTTTATCCGATAGAAATACGGCGGTATCGACGAGATTCGGCCACAGATGAAGAAACGGATCATCAGCAGCGAAGACAGTCTAACACAACAATTATCGGTTTTAAAGAAATCCCAATAAATTCCATCTGGGTAAGCTTTACCATTATCAAGACTGACGAATTTAGTATTAAAATGAGTATTTCAATGAGAATCTGCTTCTTTCATGTAATCTCAATTTATTTCAACGGCTATTGCCTCCATGTAAATATACGTAAAGAATTCAAACAGAACGTATTCTACAACAAACCACCAATAAATGGGGTTTTGTTATAGAATACAACCAAAGATATGTGTTTAAAATTATGTGTATTTCCGTACTTTACTCCTCCAGGTTTGTGTTTAACTTTTTATTTAACTGGTTCGGAAACAAGCTTTCAAAAACACAACGGATAAAGATTTAATTTTATTGCCACCCACAATTTAATAAAAGCACACAAGAAATAACGATTCATGAAAGACTGAGCGGAATATGGGATTTCCTTGCTGTTAAATAAAAAGTTCAAGAGGAGACAATAATTATTGTTTTTCTTTCTCATCCTTCAAAGTCTATTAAAGTTGGAGATGATTATTTTAATGAATGTCTATATTATCTATAACTTGTACATCTACAGGGTGTATTAGGATTCGTTTGTTGTATGAATGAAAGGTGCTCAGTTTTAGTCAATATTAGGCTCTTTCTTCTAGTAATTGCAGCTTTACACGATTCTTTCTATTTATTTTCAATCTACACGTCAATTATTCTGCTAAAAAAATAGCAACTCAGGATACTCACAAGCTTTAAATTTCCGCTATTTTTTGTTTAATTTGCAAATATTTCGAAAAACTCTTGGAGGTTTGCTTCTAACAGACGGCAAGTGAAACAGTCCAGTTTTAAATTGATTAAATAGTTTTAATTTTTCTAAATTGCAGACATTTTATTCTGTGATAACAGAGAAATAAGGACTGTGCTTACAGTAGAAATTGTCATAAAAATATCGATGTTCTACCAGTTATCTGTTTAAAATTATTAAATAAATATCGATAATGTCCCAAAACTCTTCCAATATATGGAGCTTGTCATCGTTGAATATAACTGAATATAAATTTAAAAAATAGAGCTTTTAAACCATTGTTGCCGCTATAAACACATACACATACAATATTAGAAGCTTATCTATTTTTTTAAGTCACTATTAGGATGTTTCGTTATCTGTTGAAATAATCACAAATTAAAACCGTTTCAATAAATAATCGCTATTTAGTCGACTCATATTGAACATATCAAGCTTTAAGCTTCAATTAGCGATTACTGTATCGTTTGGTGTTAATTTGTGATAAAATCGTTGTTAAATTAATAATAATTGGAAAAATCTTAACGTTAACGTAATAAATGAGCGTTATCGTTACGATTTCTATTGCGGAAAATCCCGTAACAACTCTTGACTAATTGTTTCATCTTGACTGTTATTTTAGTAAATGAGAATTTAATTAATTTGTAAAGGTTTCATGTATAACGAATTCTAGAAAGCAATTCGTCAATACTGCGTTACGGGACTGGTGTTTGTGTTTATTTAAATTCTCAAATCTTCATTGGAAATAGATGTACATATCCCTTATGTATTTTGTAATAAATGTAAATAACTATATTTTGATATATTGTAGATAAAATTAATTTAAACAAAACATATGCTAATTCATGTAAATATTCAATTATAATTGACTGATATTTCAATAAATGTCTCAAAGTTTAATTGCGTTGTCTGTTTTTATTTCAATTAACTTCCCCGATCAGAGGTAGGGAATTTATTAGTTCGGACCAAAATTTCGAATTATTTTTTTATTGTTATGAAAAAAATAAACACGAATAGAATCTCCTAAGGGTTGAGAAATAGTAATCAGAGAATTTCCCCAAGTCTAACGTCCCATATGTCAAAATTGCTTCGTTGTAGTCGATTCCCTCAGGTCAGAGTTTTTGTACGTTTATTATCCCAGAGCTTATAAAGCTCAACATAGACAAGCAGTAATAGCATTATGAACTTTGACATTTCCAACACGACAATTACATAATGTAAATAACAGGAACAATTCCATTCCGGGCGAGTTATAGAAATTGTCAATAATAACCGGCGCATCCACCAAATTACAAGTCGTTCAATTTATTGAATCAGGAACGTTTGAGAACTAAGACGATTTAATCGTGTCGATTCTAGTTCAACAACCAGCAGTAACCCCAGCTACGGGGGTACGTCTTGTTGCTACCCGAAAAACGAGCGAAAAGGGGGTGAGAATGTGGAACACCTGAACGAGGGGCCCGATCGTCCACCGCCGAACTTACTGGCTTATACAAAACAGTTCGATAGAGCCTTGAAATGTAGGTCGTTATAGGATGCAGCCTGATGCACAGTATATCTATAGCTATGGTATATATAGGCCGTTTTTTCCTGGAGGGGCAATGAACCTAGCTACTGAAATTGAGGACAAACAGGGGTGCTCTCTCTATATAGCATTATAAATATCTAAAACAGAATCAATCGATAAAACACGAAAATTGAACTCTGATTAAATAACGATATTTAAAGAAACGATAGGTGGAATATTTTGCGACAGGTACAAAAAGGATTTTTTCCATGTATGAAAACAGAAACTAAACGAGTGTTTTTATAGAGACTCCCGTTTGCTTCAATTTAGTCTTTGTAGACTTTTCAATTATATCGAAGAGCTGTTCAAGAGTTTCTAAAAACAAGGCAAATAAGTGGATTGAATTGAGACCCTTCAGAAGGCTAATTAGACCGGCTAAATCAATTGATTACCTCCATAATGGTCAATTGGGGTGTTAATAATTTTTGTAGGTGACCTTTTTTAAGAACAAAGTCTGTTAATACAGCGAATGCACAATGGACAGCGTGCTATAATTTGACGAAAAAATTAGACGCAAATCGATAAACATAACGAAGTTGGAATTTATTATAGCTTAGAATCGAGGTAATTGTTGCCGATATTATTTATTAGCTCTTTTATTGATATTTACTCATTCTATTTCTGTATGGACTTTATTCTCGACAATTATGTACCTAACAATAATAAATTCCAATTTACGTTCAATTATTTATTATTCTAATCTGTATATCAATCAAAACAACCCGGAATCAAATTCAAGTTAGTGAATAACACGTTTACATAAATTAACGAGAACAATTGCATATTTCTAACAAGGTTCCGTTTATATTACAATAAAACAATTGGCAATTAATCGAATAAAGGCCAGTGAACAGGATTTAAACAGGTCAATCTGTTTCAATTCCGCGAACTTACAAATAAGAGAACGAAAATTTTTATTTTTATACCGTAGGACGTATGACTACAACTATCGATTTCCTACATTAAGAATAACCTGCGGCTATTTAATTAACCCGAATTAATATTTTCAAATATTTTCACTGATAACAGGAATTTCTATTCCTCTTATCAGTGTTGTTGATTTTTCTTTCATCTACCCTGGAGACGTCTAAAAAACGGCGTTGCTTGCGGCAAAAATAAATAGTAAGAGTTGTTATGTTAAGTATTGTCGTTTAAATGGAAGAAAACGTATTTCACATCGTTGAAATATTTTTTAGAAGTCTCCAACGAGAATTTCTGTAAAAATAAACTTACAGTTACGGTAAAATAAGAATCTAAACGCGATTTTTATTCCGATAAACAACAAGAATACGCAAAAAACGTCAAATTCGTCGCCTTACACGATTCGGTGGCGGAATTCGTTAAAAACTGATGATTCACGACAATATCGGCGAATAAAACGGATTTTAATCGGAATTGATGATTATCAATAAAAACTAATAAAACTGCCGATTTGGAATAATCGTAGTTTTAAACCCTAAGAAAATACTTTTAGTAACTGGATAATCAGTTCTTTGTGTACGAAAACACGGGAAAATAATCTCCATCGAAGCCTTACTTTGAGCGAGTTTTACTTCAATTCTTTGCGGTGTTGGCTGATCAGTCTTTGTTTGTTTTGAATATAAAAGTAATCGCAGATAAGCCCGTCGAACTTCTTTTAGATTATCTACAATGAGACATTCTTTAATTTTTTTTTAAATTTAATTCTATTAAAATTTATAATTAAATAATAATAAACGATTCTGTAAAATAGCCCGATTGTAATGCAAATTTCCTTTTTTCTGGTAAAAAGCAAACGAAAAGAAAAACGAAATATTCTATGTATTTATAATCAGCCAAGTGTATCCCGGTTTTCACAAAACTAATAAAATTCGAAAGTTTTCTGTTGCTCCCCTTTTGCCGATGATGTTATAAAAATATCCACAATATTAGCATTTTAACATAAAAATAAGCAAAATAGAACCGAACGCGAATCTAACTGGATTTTCAAGTTACCACGACAACGAATATTGTGGCGTCAACACAGTTATCAACGTTCCGTTGGTGGTGGCTGTATTGACGTCAAAAACACAGCAGTATTTATTCTAGCGCTGTTAATGAACAAGATGAGGAAAAATTGATATTTCCATTTAATTACGAATGTTGTTGAAAATTCCGCCAATATCACAACGAAAAGTAAACAATATTTGTAACGAAACACCGTTGTTTTTGGCCTTTCTAGATTGCAAGACAATTCAATTGCGTATCTGTAGTTGGTAAATTGAAAGGGTTGCAAATCAACCGCCACCTACATTTAGAGCGCCGACAATTTGATTATAGTTCCATTAAGGCCGACGTTTCCCGTAATTAACGGAATTTCAGAGAAGTGAAAAAAGTCGAAACACCAAACGATTTAATAATTATCGAACATTAGGTGACGTCATCCGAAATAATAAATTCGAGGGGAAATACACGGATGAATCAGATTTTCGGAAACGATTTAAGCTTTATTAAAAATGTCAAAAATTTGTACAAAATAGGAATAATTACAACATAAAAACGCTTACCTGGAAGCCGTCTATTTTTTATAACTACGTAAAATTGGATATATATTATCTAAGGATTCTTGGATGTCTTGCCGTGATTTAGAGCCGGTAAATACAATTTTTCCGTTAACGAAAATCAATAAACATAGGCGCGGCTTTATCATACGATAAATAATACCGGGAAATAATTCCGGCTCGTAACTACAAAATTGTCCATGGACTAGCGCTAAATTCTCCAATTTTATTGGAAATTTTAGATCGCACGTTGCTACCAAATTTTGAATTTTAAAATTCTCAAACTTGATCTACAATCAACATCGAATTAAAACAAATCGAAAAATCGCTAAATTAATTACTTCAAAGCCGAGCTTTTGGACGATTCGTGCGAATTTCTTCGACGCCAATAGCGCATCTTGTTCGCTCTTCGCTCCAGTGCACACGATTTTCCCCGTTTGGAAGATCAACGCCGTTGTCCGGGGCTCTCTTAGGCGCATTATTAAACCGTGGAATCTTGACGGATTATATTCGGAATTCCGCGTCCGAGCGTTCACTACAGATAGATCAAGACGCGTACACAAATCCACTGTAGTTACACAATTCCTACAACATAAAATCGATGAAATCTTATCGATTTAATTGAAACTTCGTATTTTACTGGATAGTAATAGTGTGATTTGGCGGTTCATTTACTGGAACACTCGGTGTTGTTTGTACAACATTCGATGTTGTCGGTCTTTGTTGTTGGGTCTAAAATCAAATAGATTCAATCAATTTTAGCGTGGATTTATTTGAAAATCTACAGATGAAGAGGCTGTTGATGTTGAAGGAACAGATGCTGGAGCCGACCAATCTGGTGTCGGCACAGCTGGTGTGAAACGTGCCGGACTATTTAATATCGCTTTCAAATGAGTATCTGTCTGTTTTTGTTCCATAATTCTGTTAAAATACTCTAAAACAGAGCTAAAATTTGGAGGAAAACTCCTATCACAGTCGTAAGAAAATGAGGTTATGTTCGAATTAGTGGAAAATGAAAGTTCCTAGTTTCTTGACAGCTTCTACTGTGCCTGTTGCCAGTTAGATTTATTTACAAAATAAAAAAAAATTGTCAACTTGTTTAATTTCATAAGTTTTTATGCAATTTTTAGTAGCTTAATTTACCGATTATTAATTTGCATAGCATCATTTTTGCAGTAATTATTTATATTATTAAAAATGAAAATTGATTGTGAACAACTTGGCAACTTAGCATTTATAACACGTCTAGTATATGCAACCAATTATACAATTGTTCTAAATTTCATTGAATTTCTACTAAAAAAGACTGTTTTATTGTTTAAATTTACAATAACTTAGCAAATTATTATCAGTTAATTGTGTTATTTGTAATTATAACGTCGAATTTTAAATTTATTAATCTAACCTTAATTCAGTATCTGTCAATGTGACATAACCTTACATTCCGACTCGTGTTGTGCCTTAAATTTATTCCAATTTTCCTAAAGAAATAAAACATGTCGAATTATGAGGATAAATTAAAACAATTCGCTATCGATCTATATAAAATCGACGCTATTAAATTTGGCGAATATAAAACGAAAATAGGTGTAATGACGCCAGTTTATTGCGACTTGAGAGTCCTCGTCAGTTACCCCGAATTACTCGTAATTTCTCCACATTTCTATATTGAAAAAACCAGATTAAAATCGATTAATATTTCAGGAAACTTTATGCGATTTAATAGCGGAATATCTGAAAAGAATCAATAATAAAATCGATATAATTTGCGGTGTACCCTATACGGCCTTACCGATTGCTACAGTTGTATCGACAAGAACACGAATACCGATGGTGATGCGTCGTAAAGAGGCCAAAGATTACGGTACGAAGAAACTGATCGAGGGCAAATTTGAAGTTGGTGATAATTGTTTGATAATTGAAGACGTTGTAACGTCCGGTTCGAGTATCTTGGAGACTGTTATAGATTTAAAAGATTCCGGAATTGTTTGTAACGATGCGGTAGTTTTACTGAATCGTCAACAAGGCGGCGAGGCTCTTTTACAACAGAATTCGATAAAAATGCACGCTTTATTGAATCTAACACAATTGATCGGATATTTAAAAGATTCCGGTTTGATAGATGAGAAAATGGTTGAAAGAGTTAAGGATTATTTGAAAGAAACGCAAATTACGTCAATTGACAAATTGAACGGGAAGAATCGATTGAAAGTACCGTTCGAGGAGCGTTTGAAATCCGTTAAAAATCCAGTCAGTCGGGAGTTAATCGAGATTATCGTGAAGAAACAGACAACACTTTGTGTGGCGGCGGATTTGACTAAAACTACAGATATTTTAAATTTAGCGGAAGAAATCGGTCCTTATATTTGTCTATTCAAAACGCATATTGATATAGTTGAGGATTTCCATTCGAATTTCTTGAAACAACTAAAATCGATTGCTGAGAAACACGAATTTCTGTTGTTTGAAGATCGCAAATTTGCCGATATTGGAAAAACGGTTCAATTACAATACAATAACGGTATTTTCCAAATTTCCAATTGGTCGAAAGTTGTAACAGCACATTCGTTGACCGGTAAAGGTGTTTTGGATGCAATCCAACTGGTATTAAATCAAAACAATGAGAAAACTTGTGGTGTTTTTCTATTAGCTGAAACTTCAGCTGGTGGTAGTTTAATCGATGCAAACTATACGAAAAACACGCTGAAATTAGCTGAAAATTACGAGAATCTAGTTATTGGTATTGTAGGACAAACGCCACAATTCCTCAACAATTATAATCTGCTACAATTAACTCCCGGAGTACAATTGGATTCAATCGGCGATCAATTATCGCAACGTTACAATACGCCGGAGTGTGTTGTTTTGGAGAGAGGTGCAGATATAGCGGTAGTCGGCCGGGGAATCACCCAAGCTCCTGATCGAGCAGAAGCCGCACAGAAGTATCAGAAATTATTATGGGCGGCTTATAAGAAACGTTTAGAATGAAAACATTCCATTTTTTTGGAGTACTATTTTTGTATTGTGGAATAAAACAGTTATACTGGTTTGGTAGAGGCTGTTGTTCTTGACCTCATTGGTTTTGTTTTGAATAAACTGTAATATTTTGAGGCGAAATCTTATAGAAAACGATTAAGGTTTGGTTAATTATTTATTTATCAACAAAACTATTCTTAAATAATAATAATTAAGCTAACAATTTCTATCAATATTCTATACAAAGCGAGAAATCAGCTTAAAGAATTTGGTTTCTATAAGAAACAATCAAAGCTGATTTGTAGTAGAAGAATTTATTTGGAATTCGTCCGAACCGCACCGAAATTGTTATTTATTCAAATTTCTAGTTCCGGGTCTACTCGTTATTTCTTCGAATTGTATAAAAATATAAAATTTTGGAATAATTGTAGTCGAATAAAGTACGGACGTAATTTCCAGGTGTGTGAGTAATCAAAACCTTGGACCGTAATTGGAATTTTTTGGGTTTAAATAACAATTTCGATAAATTAATAACAACTCCAAATCGACATATTTTCGATTTTCAACCGATCAAAAATCGAAAATAGCCGCTAGATTCCGTAACAACGAATTATTCGACAGTTCGAAAAGCGTGTTTTATACTATCTCTAGCCTGCATTTCCCTCTCTTCGAATATTTTACTCGTCCGATCGCGTTTCATATCGACAATTTCCTCATCTAAACAAGCCGTATCGTACTGTTTATTTTGCTTCTTCTCTTGCAAACTCTTCATTGTTATCACCGTTAAAATTACAATAATCACAACAAAAGCCACGCAAGCTATCGATATCAGAACGATCGTCAACGGCGATAGAGCGTTGTAATAAATCTTGGTTTTCACAACGAAATCGTCGTCGTAATCTTGCCAATTCGTCCACGTGTTATTGAAACGGTGCGGATCAGCTTTCGGGTCTCTGGGCGTATTCCTCGGCGGCACCGCAGTTTTCCTCCACCGGCTCAACGATTGCTCCATATTCATGACGATAATCGGCCGTTGTTGCGCTAAATTGATCCGTTCACAAGGGTCGTCTTTTATGTTGAATAAACAGGGCGATTGGAGCGGATCACAATGATTTTGTACTGGTAAATCGGTATCGTCGTGTTTTGAACAATTAATCACCGCTAAATTGCGCAATTTTTCCACTATTGTATGGTTTAACAGATTCACGGTGAAATTATTATCGTTGTTATCTAAATGTGAGTTCTTCTCTTTGATTTGTTGATATGTGATGAAACCGGATAGGACACTGTTAACTTTCGATTTTAGAATTGTGTCGATCTCGTAAGAATATTCGGGTTGTCGTCCAGATGAGCCGTACCAAGAATCTTTGGTGCCTTTTGTTGTAGATCCGTATAAATATTTCCAATCGCCTTGTCTTAAAGCGCCATAATTGTAAATATCGTCGATATTATAAACCATCTGTTTTCGTGGATGTTTACCGATACCTTCACTGATAATCTGCCATTGATCCACCCCATCTAGATCTTTAGGTAATTCGTTTTTATTCAAACCTATCGCTGAATACAATGTCGGTAACCAATCGCTAATATGCATTAGATTATTCTCGATACGTTGTGTTCTCTTGATTAGCGGACTCCAAATTGCTGCGATATTCCGCGTAGCACCCTCCCATGGCGAATTCTTCATACCGCGTAACGGATAATTCGAACCATGATTTGCGTGTATACCATTAGTTGGTGCCCCATTATCGCTCATGAAGATTATTATCGAATTGTCCAGCATGTGTTTCTCACGTAATGCTTCCATCACACTACCAACACTCTTATCTAAGAGGGATACCATTGCGGCATAGATACGGCGTTCTGGATCGGCTATATGAGAGAATTTCGCTATCTCCTCATCGGGTGCTTGCAGCGGATCATTCTCATTACCGGTGTGCGGTGCTAAATGGGCTAAATACATAAACATCGGATCGTCCGTATTGTGGTGTTTTATCAAATTTACAGCTTCTTCAGTGAATAGGGTTGTGGAATATTTGCCTTTTGCGCTCCAATCAACGGTCATATTGCGGCGCATATCGTAACCGTGCTCGGATGTGTACTGGAATAGAGGAGAGAAACGTGAAAATTTGGCGAAATTAAAGCTCCCACGTGGATACAAACAGATTAAACTGTTATTTACATAATTGCAGTGTAATTTGTTACTAATATAAAGTCCACGTGTAAACGATTTACAGTTTGAATAAATATCCGTAATTATAGTGGATACGTACCGTAGCATGAACGGTGTGTTCGTAATAGTCTTGTAATCCTTGCCAATAGCCGTAATGTGTATCGAAGCCCCGGTACGTCGGTGTATACTCCTTTTTAAAGAAGCCCAAATGCCATTTACCGACAGCATGTGTGTTGTAACCATTACGTTTCAAATATTGCGGTAGTAAAGTTTCATTCAATGATAGACCCCACGGTTCCGGTTCTAAGATCACTAAATGTTGCATACCTGCGTAAAAACCGATAAAAAAATCCATCAATGACCACAACCTTGACTGAATTTAGCAAAACTACAAGATGATAAACAAAACTAACAAGCAAAAAAATCAATAATTAGAACATATAAGAGGAAAAAATCTAATTAAAATATGACAAAGCAATTTTCGTTTATTATTTCCGATTTAATTCGACAGTTTCAATCAGATAATCGATACTTTTTCAAGGATATTCCATTTGATTGTCTAGCAATTATATGGAAATATTTTTTAATTGTTATTGATTCAATAATGACAGGAATTACATCAGGAAACCGATGGATTTCCTTTGAGGCATTTCTAAGGGACAACAGGACCCTATTGCGTCAAGATGTAATCGTATTTAGTTTTAATTGTTTAAAATTACTATCAATAATTAATTGATACGCTCGATGGGTTAATTAAAAATGTAAATTATCGTAAGAAAAAATGTTTCAAAAGAGCAAAAACTGGTTTGAATACTTCAGTAAATACCATTTTTTTATCCACCTGTTTTGAATCATAACCAACTTTACTTTGCTAAAATTAGAATATTCGAATTTGGATTTTCTCATTAATTGTATAATTCGTTGGAAAATTCCTTAATTGGTCTCATTATTGTCGGTTTACCAGTTTCTGTCAAAGTGTTAATTAAAAATCGGTCGTAGTTCGGGTAAGGCTTAACAGTCGACCCGATAAACTAACAAAATTTTCTACGGCCGGAAAAATTACTCTACTAACCGTAGTGAGTTATTATTCTTAACAAAATAATTTCGATACTTATTGGACAAAAATTAAGTGAAGGAGTTCTTGAACTAAAACCTCGCATATTTGGCCTGAATTATGACAATTTACGATTAATTAATTTTACTAATTGGAGATTTCAATAATTGGTCGAGCGATAAAAATTGAGAAACTATGATCTACATATGTGGGTGTTTTACCTAAATGTATCGGATATTTTCCAGTCAAGAAAGCCGACCTTGATGGTGTACACAAGGCTTGTGTGTAATGGCTATTCAAAATCACCCCATTATAGGCCAATGCATCAATATTTGGTGTTGGTATCTCGTTGCTGCCGTGAAAACCAACATCATTAAAGCCCTGCAAAATAGAAAAAGATGTGTTTCTTATAAATGTAAAAAGAGGAGGATTTCGAAACGAGTTTAGATAGTTCGGTGAAGAGTAAACTGGAAATCCCTGAGTGTTACAGTGATTTCTGTTTTATTATTATTATTTTGTAAATTATCATCGTTGAGATTGATGTTTTTAAGTTAGCTAGTTCGTTGACTTTTGTCAATTTCATGTGAATTTCATTCAATTTGAATGTCAGGATATAGTCTAAAAATGTGCAACACTTTCAAGGTTTCAAAATGAACTTGTGTCCTAGAGCAACAACAATTCTCGTATAGAAAGACTAGACCGGAACCAAAAAAATATTGTCCTTCTCACTAAATGACTAATACGAACGATATGGGCGATTTGGACGTCTCTATAAAGGACTAATATTGATAACTTTACAAAAAATATCGAAATATTGTTTAGATTCCGTAATGGAGAGATTAAAACTAAAGCGATAAAAATAGAAATAATTGGAGACTCACCATATCATCGGCGACAATAACGATGATGTTCGGCTTCTTGGTTTCCGAAATTCCCGAATTAAAAAGCACACAAACGATCAAAAACTTAAAAAGCTGCCCTCTTTCCATGATTTCGTTCGTAACTAATTTGCAAGATTACAACTGACACCTTTCAACTTAAGCCTTTGTGGCTGAAGCTCTAAAGTCTTCTCAAAATAAGCAATCATTTGGGAAACTTGGAACTTATTTATACAGATTTGATAGGGGAGTGGGGCTTTAACAATCACTTTACAGCAACAATGGGCGTCTGTTACACGCTCAAAGAACGACGTCGACCGCCACAATAACAGCAACGACGACGTCATTGGGATCACCATGATTTCTCACATGAAACCCGTCATAATGGGCAATTTTAAATTTCATCAATTAGAAAGCTTTATTTTGTGGGTTTTACGTGAATTCCTCCTAAAAAAAAAACGGAATTTATCGATCTATTTTTAGATAAAATTCGATTCAAGTTCAATCGAAAAATTCATCATATTAGAAATCAGTTTGTGATGATAAATTATTCTATTTAAGTGTTAATGAATTCAAGACGTGAAAAAATTAATTAGAAATTAATTAAATTGACAGGCGTGTCCTTCTCGTACAATCACTAAATTGAACAAATGGAGTGCTTCCAAGGCCTTATTTGTATCGGAGAGTAATTAAAAATCTCACCTTTCAAATGACTCCTTGAACTCTGCACAATTTCAAATATTCGCGCGGCTTGTATTACTGGTTGCCTACAATTTATAACCTTACTTTTACCATTACGATATTTAAAAAATAAATACGAGCGATTTATTTGTAAAAATACTTTATTTTCTTTTCACTTATAATAAACGATATTAGCGTAATCATTAGGATTTATAAATATGTTGTTAAATTTTTATAGTCTCAATTGATTTTTTAACAAAATTTATTTTTATATACAGACTTAAAAATTAGCTTAAAAATAAATCTTAATCTTCTAATAAATTATCGATCTCGTTCAATAACTCATCTTCTTCCTTTAGACTAACATTAGATGCATCATCGTCATCTTGTAAAAGTAATACTTCGTCTATTTTAGTTGTCTCATCTTCAATTGCTTCTTTATTCTCGTTATTATTCATTTTATCAACAGGTTCCGTTTGTTTAATTTCTTCTTTTTCTTCAACAATATCCTCGGGTTTCTCCACGGTATCTTCTTGATGGAGCTGTAAAGAGGGCCGTTGCAGTTTCACTTTCTTTTTCGGTCGATTTTCCGCTTGTTCCTCATCAATACTGCGCTTTTTCGATTCATTCTGTTCGTCACCCAGACACGTACTCGTCACTGAATTATCACAAAGTTGTTGTTTCAAAGCCCGTTCGGCTCGAATTTCATCTAATGTCTTTATTTTAATCTCATTGACGTCTCTTTTTGGTTTTTTAACCGGTTGTTCGATTTTTGGTTGATTCTTTGTGGCAATTCGATCGATAATCCGTTGACGTAAATCGTCAGAATCTGCAATTATTTACAATAATTCAATAATTATCCGATTCGAATCGAATAGAGTAAAATAAAATTAAAATGACAACTACCAGGTAGATGGTACGGATAGAAAGCAGCCTGTTCTGCTTGGATTTTTTCCAATTTGATCTCCTCTAATGTTTTTACTTTTATCGTACGATTATTTGTTGGTTTTATTGGTGAATTTGTTGTTGAGGCCGTTTCTGTATCTGACTCTGCAAGAATTCATCAAAAAAAAAGATTTTTTTTATCGAAACCAGTTTACATAAATTTTGATTAATAAGATTTGATTAACGGGATGCATTCTTGCAGTTTCTTTTATGTGTGAGCATTAAGTTAATAATAATAATAATAAGACACATAAATTCGGTACAAAACAATTTTAATTCTTTTTTTGCTTTTTAATAGTTTTTTCCTTTAATAATACAATCAACTTAAAACAATTCACAAACTACAACAATATATATAGATAGATAGAGAGTTATATAAAAAATCTATAAATAAAACACCCCCAAAATGAGTTGCAACAAGAAAGCAAACATTACTCCAATTCATTGTTAATTCATTTGTAAATCAATACAAATCGAACAAAAAATTGTGCATACGGCAAAATGGCATATTTAAACCGTTTTCCATCCACCTGAACAAAAAAATATTTTGCTATATGTACAATAACAATATTTATTACAATAGTTTCGCTATTATCAACAATTTCTACAACTTTCAATATTAACGCTCAAATTTTACGTTTACGTTAATATTCGTTTGCGGAAATTATAAATACTACAATTAGAGAATTTCCCTAAGAAATCCGTGAATTTGTATATTTCTAAATAAATACGAACAAGAAAAACAACAGAAAAGAAATTACAAGAATGCACCACGAATTTTCTTCAAGTTATCACAACATTTCTACCCCACAAAGCGAGGTTGTTTAGTTTTTTTTTCAACTATTTTAAAGAAAAATTTCGAAATACTCTATCAAACTTAAAAACAAATTCATCAATAAATTGAATTACTTTTTCTAAATCCATCAAATCAAAGAAAATTAAAAAAATAATAATAAGAAAGAAAAACAAACAAAGATTCTAAACAGAATCACGAAGTTTTCTATTTTACAAGCTGCATACCTTCTTCAAAATTGACTACTAACGAATCGTTTGGCTTCTGGAAGTGCTTATCACCGATTTGACCCAATTTCTCACTCACTGCATCCGTTGTATCTTAATTTAAAAAAAAAAAACCAAAACGAATAAATTGAAATTCAATTATCAATAACTGTACCTACCGATACCGGAAGCCACCCTAATTTCCGTTTCTTCACTCGTCGGTGGTGGCGGTGGTGGTGGTGAGGCGGCTGCATCTTTGATCGTTTGATGTAAAAAAGGACAGTGGGGTTTTTTACAACCGCCCGGCTGTGATTCCCAATAACAAGGGATGGCTTTACGATTTTTCTAAAAAAATTGTTTCAAATTACGATTCGTTTGATAATTTCGGTTATTTCAAACTTACACGCAATTCCATATGTCGAAAATTACAATGAACATTTAAACATTTGCCCTCTTTCCAGAACGAACACATAGTTTCACAGCCTAAGGCAGATGGTTCATGGCGAAAGGTACAACTATCACCCTTTTAGATTCAAATTGAACAAATTAATTTTAATTAATTACAAACCTAAAGACTTACTTTAGCACAAGTTGAATAATAATAGAAATAACAATCGTTATTCTTTCTCGGTGATTCTAAATCCGTCATTTTCTTGAAGAAATTATCAGCACTACAACAAGCAAGAAAACGAAATGATGAGAAAATTATTGTGAGGTTATGTTAATTGATCTTCAACTGTTTTAATACCAACATAAAAACAAGATTCGTTAAATTTTAATTTTTCAATCGATTTATAAATGGGAAATAGAAAAATTATTACCAATAATAATTTTCTGGCATTTTCCAACTGGAATTTTTCGAATACAACTCGAAAAAAATTGAATTTCCAAAAAATACACCGAATATATTCATTGATATCATATCGTTTGATTTCATTTATTATCGCAATATAACAAAAAATCTCACCTGCTTTTTCGATTCTACTCTAATAAAATTTCTTTAATTTTTCTGGCAATGTTGAAACGAGAATTCACTACAAAACAGGAAGTTCTGTCAAAAATAATAATTGACAGCTGTCAAACGATTCCAACAAAAACGCGATTACGCTATTATAAAATTATTTCTATCAACTGTTGTCTTTACTGTATCACAATTTATTCAATAATCAGGATTTTATTATGATTTATTTCTAAAATAATTAATAATTGAATTGTTTAGTTATTAGTTGAGGAGAGCTGCGTTTAACTACCGGAAATTGAAAAGTGACAACTGTCAAATAATTTCAAATAGTGGCGGGATAATTAAACTGCAATTTTCATCGAATAATGAACAATTAAATAGAGAAAATCAATTGTTAGATCTAAGTACAAATTATATAAGCAGATCTAGAGATTTCTTGTATAATTGTGGTTTTATAATCGCTTTTTTATTTTAAATAAATTCGACGTTACGGTGGATTATTATATAATTATACTCCCTCTATTTTGCTCTGATATTTTTCCTATAAATTTAAATATTCGCAAATAAAATTCACTATATTATCCGTTGTCGTATTGGTTAAATTCGAATCGAGCGCTACTTCCAGCCAATGACAATTTATTGTCAATTGTTAGTTGATTTACGTAAAGAATTTTTATTAAAAAAAATTGTAGTAGAGGTCAAAATAACGTCACTTTTATCATTCACAAGTGCTGATAAAGGATATTGAAGCGTCTTTTATTCACAATTAACTATTTCCAACCCGCAAATTATTAATCCATAATGGTAAGTTGTACCATAACCTAATTTTTGTTGTTTTGTTTTCAATGGAAATTTCGTAATTTTAGTCTGAACCGATTCGTGTTGTTGTAACCGGAGCCGCCGGCCAAATCGCCTATTCGTTGCTTTATATGATCGCTAAAGGCGATGTTTTCGGTTCTGATCAACCCTTAATTCTCCACTTATTGGATATACCGCCGATGATGGGGGTGTTAGATGGGGTCGTAATGGAATTAGCCGATTGTGCATTGCCGTTATTACGAGCCGTCGTACCAACAGCCGATCCAGCCGTTGCATTCAAAGACGTCAGTGCGGCTTTCCTAGTCGGCGCTATGCCCCGCAAACAGGGCATGGAACGTAAAGATCTCCTATCGGCGAACGTGAAGATTTTCAAAGTACAAGGTGAAGCTTTAGATCGACACGCCCGTAAAGACGTTAAAGTGCTAGTTGTTGGCAATCCGGCCAACACCAACGCCTTGATTTGTTCGAAATACGCCCCAACAATACCCAAAAAGAATTTCACAGCAATGACACGTTTGGACCAAAATCGTGCACAAGCCCAAATTGCGGCCCGTTTAAATCTACCAGTTGATCATGTCTCGAACGTTATCATTTGGGGCAATCATTCATCAACCCAATATCCGGATGCTGCGCATGCTGTTGTCAATAAAGATGGTAAATCGGTACCGGCTAAAGATCTAATTAACGATCAAGAATGGTTGCGTAATGTGTTCGTTGAAACTGTTCAAAAACGTGGAGCTGCCGTTATTAATGCCCGAAAAATGTCGTCAGCTATGTCGGCAGCTAAAGCAGCCGGTGATCATATGCGCGATTGGTTTAAAGGCACACAACCGGGCAGATTCGTTTCAATGGGTGTTGTTAGTGACGGTAGTTACGGTACACCGAAAGATGTTGTTTTTTCGTTCCCTGTTACAATAGCCAATGGTAAATGGTCTATTGTACAAAATCTAGCGATTGATGAATTCTCTAGGAAAATGTTGGATGCAACATCGAAAGAATTAGAGGAGGAAAGAGGCGAAGCTGTTGCTGTTATCGAAGCATGACTCTTAAATAAGCTTTAAAATTTAGATCAAACTAGATTAAAAGAAAACAACACCAATAATCTAAAAGATTCAAGCTAGTTTGATAGTTTTAAAGCTGCCTCGGTCTACAATTAATGATATTTTGAAAATTTACTCAATTTAAGATTATTATATCAAGGAGGGCTGGTGTTGTTGGATAATATAAAAAATAGATATCGGTTTATTTTCCAGTTTCAATCTCCTTTTCAGAATTAATCCCTATTATAAAAAATTGTAATTTCATATTTTGTACCCTTTTTTGGTTAAAATTCGACTCTTCAAATCTAGGGAGTTTCGAAATAATTGGTAACACTGACATGACGTTTCGATTGTTCTTTTGTTCCTCATGCCGCTTGCTAACCTTTAACAATTCTTGTTGAGCTAAAATAAAATTATTGCAAGTTAAATTAGAAATTATTAAATAAATATTTCAATACAAAATAAAATCTAGTGAGCTTAAGGGCTACATTTAGTGTTGTTTGAATATTGTCAGGTTGGCAGCCCGTTTGCATAACAAACATGGCGTAATTTGACGTTTCAATGATAAGAGGGGGCTTGTTCTCAAGCCGTTACCGTCAACGTTACAGTATCCTGAAGTTACGAAACAAACAGGGAAAAAATAAATACCAACACATTAGTGATAAGAGATAGGAATAGAGACAGAGGGATGACAATTAACCTTCCCCCCATACCAATAGTACTGTATAATTTTCCAACATGGCAGAAATGGATGTGTCGTGTTTGTTATGTGACGCGTTAAAAAAGTCGTGTTTTTTGCATATTAACAAGGTAGTGTTATTAGTTTTTTTCTAAAAAAAATTCAAAAAAAACCCAAAAATTAGCCGGATAGTAAAGTTCGATAGAAACAAATGATTAAATAAACATCAAGAATTAAATTAGCTTCACCGGTTTATGCCGATTTTTTGTTTCGTCTTTTAAAAAACAAGTGTAGTGTTTGTGTCGTTTCGTGTTGTTTTCTTTTCGATTTTCGTTGAAAATTGTCAAAAAATCGAAAAAAAACCCAAAAAAATGGCGGATTTATCGAAGCCACCTTTGAGTGATATTAAACATCCTGAAGAAGTGATCAGGATGGCTATGAATGATAGTTTAAAATTCGCCGTATTAATTGGACTTATCAAAGTTGGCCAAGTTTCCAATAAAGAAGTTGTCAATACTGTACTGCAATTGGTAAGTCCGATTATTTATTCTCATGGTTTTTCCTTGATTATTTATTTAAATTAATAACAAAATACGTAATTCTACATTAAATTATATAACGTCATAACTTTCTCTTTTAATCATTCGAAATTTTTGATTGATACCTGTTGTTTTTTTTGGTTATGTAGTTTTTTTGTTTTCCGATATCTATATTAAGGTAACTTGATTAAGATGTGGGCGTGACTTTTTGATAACAACCGGTATATGTAATCGTCAATTAGCAAGTGTCCACGTACACGTATACCTTATGAAGGGAGAAATGCATTAACATTTATTAATATTAATAGGTGTTACGAAATTTTCAAAAATAAATCCAATAAACCTGATAAAAGATATATAATTAGCTTTTATTTTGCTAATCTTAATACCAATGTAAATATTGGTTTAAAAATCAGGTAAACACGTATATCTTCAACGATTTCTAACTTAAAAAAACTAATCTATTATTATTTTTTATTATTTTATTACTATTATAATACACAATAAATATTTAACATTTCATGTTCAATGCCAAATGAATTAATTCTATGCACCTATATTCGAAACTGGTACAATAAAAGTGATTATTATTAATGAAATTATATAAATTGTATGCATTCCAGTTTCGTAATAGCAATTGTAAATAATTTTACTCTTTCACATCAATGAAAGTAAATTGGTATTTTAACGAATGGGGTTGAAAATGAGAGAAAATTAAAATTGAGTGGTTGGTTGCCCGATTGATTGATTGATTGAGTGATTGATTAGTAGATTGATTCGCTGATTAACGATAAAGTTAAAAATATTACTCTTAATTATCTTTTATTACAATCAAATATTATTATTACACTATTTGTTATATTCAGTTTCAAAAATGGTGAATGCGCCGGGATAGACGATTTATTATTTATTTCTACATAGTTTCCGTTTTATAACTATTTGAATTATATTAATTTATCTTCTATTATAATCTATAGGGTGTGTTTTTCGTAGGAATTTAATCGGTTTTTACTTGATGTAATTTGTATGTCAAAAGTATGATGTTGAGGGATGGTTCAACGGAGAAAATAAGCGTATTATGAGTAAAAAAGTTTAATATCTTGAAAGGGATGAAAGATAGTGAATAGGAAAGGGGCGAAATTTAATAATTCGATAAAAAGTTCTAGTATATCTTTTTAAATATTTGTATTAAAAGTTTGTAATTGAAAATAAGTTGTTAACTAAAAGTAATGTTTAATATTATAGTATAATTGGCATTAATAGTATTAGTAGTGTTATAGGATGATTATTTAAGTATAATCCTTTATTTATGTGAATTAAATTTGTAAAATGTGCTATTTTTAACGAACAGATTGGAGGTTTTATTTTGGTTTCTTATTGGCAATCAAATTGTTAACAAAGCATCCAGAATCTATTCATTATTAATGTTTGATCATTTATCATGTATTCTTTCTTTAGAAACCTTATTTTCTATCCATGTTATTGTGTGAATGTAATCTTTGATTAGTGGTTTGTACCGTAAATTATTCTTTAGTGAATTTCTTCCATTTTCTTATTAGCTAGATGTACACGAATCTTATTTAATATTTAGATTTTTATTCATTAGGTATCTAATTAAATTATCACTAGTATAATATAGTTAATTGATTTTAGTTGTTTTAATTTTGTGCAAATAGAGCTTTATTAACTGTACAAATCGATCACTTGTATTCCAGAACTGACACTATTGTCACGTCAATGTAAATATTTTATGTGTTTTTTAATCGTTTCTGTCCTCTTTTCTCTTTTTTATTTAGTTCACTTTTCTGTTGATACATATTGAATTTGTTTAGTAATCGATAGTTGTTTTATAACTAATTTTAATTTTTCTATTCGTTAAAAACTAACAATTTGTGAAATATTTATATATTAGTTATTTCGAATTTGTTAAATTCTAAATAATAGTTGATTGTTAAAGGATTAAAAGAAGGTGAAAATATTGTGATAAAGATGATTTAGTTTAAAATAACAGTTTAGAAAAGTGTACATTTGGAGGGTGTTCAATATAATTAAAGTTTCCCTTTTATTTTCATTAAAAATTAACCAAACTCCTGGAATGATTTTTTGCAAAGAAAAACACAAGAACCTTTCACCAAATTTCAGGAGATTGTACTATTTCATGCCGTATTAGGAAAGTTTCAATCTTCAGTACATAAATATTCATTACTTTTACAATCGTGACAAATCATCGACTATAAAATAAAACCGCAATACAGAATTCAAGACATTTGGGAACGTTTTTGTTTTCTTTTAATTTATCACAAATTCGAAATAAAATGAAATTCAGACAATAATTGGAAAATGGATATTTGTGACGTTCAATTTTCAATTGGACGACGATTCTCAGCATTAATCAGACTTTATAATAAAATCGGTTTTCCATAAATCACATATAAATAATGGAATTTCATTCTTTCGACATTGTAGAAAATCTTTTAAGGTCGATATAGGAATTATAAATTGAGTTTATTGTAATTTACGTAGTTTATGCGACTTTACAGATCTTTTAGATTTATCAGTAATTAGCCAATCTTCGAAATTTATGTTGAATTTTAATAGAACTTTTATTTGAGTTGAATCACAAGATACGATGTAGTTTGAAAATTTTAATTATAATTGAATAAATCACATCAAGTTATTACAACTTTGTTAACTATCAGATAAAGTTATCGTAACGCTTAAGAGTTTAATAATAAAAATGTAAAGTTTTTACGAGGTTCTAGTAACGATAATGTTTTATTTAATTTTCCAATACGTTGTACAGGTTCAAAGAATCCTTTGTTCGTTAAATTTTCACATTTAATATATCCTTAAAACAATGGCATAATTTCCTATAAGCAACAAAATAGTCGATTTTACTTGTCTATTTTTCCAATAAAAGCATATTACCGAAAGCAGAGTAGAGTGTCATCAACATTGATAATTAAATTACAAGTCATTTTGGCTTCCTTTCTAATTAATTTAATTAAGATAGTAGATAGTTTTCCTTACTCTAACTTTACTGTTCTAAATTAGCCTCTCAAATAGGAAGACGACACGGATGTATTACACATACATTAGTAAATTTGAATATTTATTGGTTAAGTAACGGATTATTTTGCTAATAAGAACATCACTTGTATAATTTACTGGTTAAAAATTTTTGTTCTTGTGATCACAATATATACATATGTTATGATTAGGTCAATAAAAGTCTCTTCCATTTTGTTTTATATTTTTATTTGTTTACCAAACAGAAGAAATAATATTTTCAGTTAACGGTAGGTTATTTTATAAATTGTATTGACAAAAAAATCCATCTGAAAAAAAAGGTCAAATATTGATAGAAGAATTTATTTTAATTGGAGAAAATTTTTAGAAATTGTTATATCGTGTTGTTTTCCATGGAAGCACAAGACTATGATTGACTGAAAGTGGAATTATCCGTGGAAATCTTTTCGTTTTTGTTTATTTAGGCTTTTAGAAAGCGAACCATTTGTTTGGAGTATATATTGAATAACTTTTAGTCATTTTATACATGATTGAATGTTATGAATAGTAATGTACGTAGGTAGGTACATACATAAATATGTATGTATGTACTACTATTAGTGGTAGTTTATTCATTTGATTCAAGTCAAATTTCCTGTTTATCTATTATTGATTGTATTTCTGTTATTTATTAAAGGATGTCACCATCCTTTATTTCTAGAAGTAAAGAGGATATTTCCGTACAGTGACATGTTGACAATTTATTGGGCGTACCCTTCTGTTTTTTTTAATTCTCTTTTTTCACACTTTGTTATTATCTAAACAAATTGTGTGGGTGTCATTTTCCAAGCGTAAACCTCTTAAAAGGATAACATTATTCAGGTCACTGAAATTAATTTTTCGTTAAAAATGTTTGAAAAACAAAATGTATAAAAATTCGATAATTGCGTTCAATTTAATTCAGTAATGGAATAAACGGATTTTAACGTAATCTGTTCATTTAATCTCTGATGAATCGTTTAGGGGCTGCTTTCTAGGTGTAGGTATAGTACGAGAGAGAATTTATCTTATATTAAAGTTATATTAATGTAGATGATAATTTAGCTACTATATTTTTCCCTTGCTATTCGCTCTTCTTACTTCGATCATCTTTGGATTCTGTTTATTAATAATTCAAATTTATACTAGAATTGATTATTTATGGTTGATATAGTAAGGGTGGTAAATTAGATCGATACAGTGAAGTATTTTCCAATGTTCTACAATTTAATCATTATGAAAGCTTATTTTTATGAAGCAAATTTCCTAAAATTGAAGGTTTTCCATTTAACTACAGTATATTTTATAACAATTCATATCACTTAATGTGTTTCCAAAATTTCCGAATGCACGGAAATAAGTACTTAATATGTTAGAGACAGATGACCGAATTTGAGCGTCATGCAGTGTTTATCTAAAATTTGTTTTATGTTATCGATAAGATATATTATTGTCTGGATAACATATAAATTGTTTTCCACATTTAGATCGTTTCATTTATCTTGTTATAGATAACAGAAAGAGGTAGTTCCTCTGGGAAGAATTTTTCAATTAGTGGATACTCTCAAATAGGTTTAAGAAAGACCATAGATTAGATCGTGAATCGCTAGTAAAACATTCAGAGAACGATAATGTAATTGTACTTTTTGTGTTCCAATTGTTTTACAATTTTTGGAACAATTTTACTTGGATTACTATTATGCGTTTTATAAATATCCAATAATTGAAACAGTTTGTATATTAACGGGTTATATAGAGCAAGAAATGATTTATTGTTGTAAATATATCTATGGAAATGTGTTAAAAAAGAAACCAAATTGAAGCTGTCAATTGTGTCCATATACGTGAATATAGTCGATGTGAAAGTTGTATTTGTTCAACATTGAATTAAAAAATAACCAAAAAAAGTATACTCTATCAATTATTTTTATACATTTGAATGTGCATGTTGTTTACTGCTTTGTGTAACAATGTGCAATATAATGTACTCACTAGAAACGTAAAGAGGGGTCAATCAATGTTTATCGGTTGTTTTTGTTCTTTTTTTTTTTGTTTCGTTGTTTTTGTTATTAAAAGAACGTTCCTAATAAAATCATAATAGATTAAAGTATTATATTGATTACCAATACAAAGACTTGTAAGACAAAAACGTACTTCAAATACTCGTTTTAAGTATTCTTTAGCAAAGTTTCAAAAAAATATCAATTTCTTGATGACGTCATCAAATAATCAACTTCTATTTTTCCTCTCATCCATTATTTCTACCTTGTTATGGAGATACTTAAAAGCTCTTTTGTGCTAAGAACTATTGTAAAGGAGCAGAGTAAAGATGAATTTCAGACAATCTAAACTATTCTCAGTCTTTAATGATATATTTTTGATATTCAATTATTTTATAATATATTGCAGTATATAAATAAAATCAGTGACGGCTCGTGTGTTAAATTTATGAGAATGCCATTTCAGAAATATTTTAGCCATTATTTCAACACCTATTTTACAACAAACCACGATTAGTTAGTATTTAAAATTATGTAAGTATAAATATCAAAGAAAGAAAAAAGAAGTAAGTTATTACACTGTAGTATGTTGCATTTTCTTAGATCTGATAGGCGATTCGTACATGTAAATAAATGGATAAACTTTTAATTATTCGTTTTCATTTGAATATTTACGGTCAATGATTATCGATAAAAGTATGTTTTTCCTTATTATTATAGACTTTATTGGTAAAACATCATCTGAAAATTTAATAATCTGTAAGGCAACTTTGTTGACAATTTTATTGCGTTAATGTTCAGCATACCGAAAGCAAGAAAACTTTCAATCCATATATTTTGAATGTATTATATCATTATTGCTTACGAATTCAAAAGTTTAAGCAATAGTGAAATATATGGTCGATGTTCTCTTACATTGTAGAATATTTAAAAGATATATGATAATATGGAAATGTTGCATTTAATTTTCTGTTTCCAAAATCTCAGTACAAGTAAAATTGAACAAATATAAAGTTCTATAGAGAATACTTTATCATTTATAATTGGGCTTAATTATTTTATCTTGATTTGATTGAGATTGAGTTAAATGGAATAAGGTTGGAAAACGTTTTGTTTCGGAGACTAAATTAAGATAATTTTTTTTATTAATTTTAATCTTCAAAAATTTAGATGTGTTAGTAATTGTATGTAAGCGGTTGTGTTGAATAAAAATTGAATTCTCCGTATATATGTAATTTAGGTTTGTGAATGAATTTTTTATGTAACTTTCTATTGTATTACAAAATAGGTTGCGTGTTGCTTAATAAAAGTTTGGAATTTCTTTCATTTCTTCGTCGGTGAATAATTGAAAAACAGTAATACGATATGGATAAGTAATCCAAAGGTTTTTGGTAATTAATTTATAAGTCTGGGATTCAATAATTTCGATAAGTTTCTAAATATATAGATAAAATTTTGGACAAAATTGTAAAAAAAATCTTTCAAGAATTGCGAGATAATTATTTTCATAAAATTGAATGTTAAACGATTTGTATTCGTTGATGTTTGATTTATTTATAGATATTAAAATATAATTGAATACTAAAAATTGAAAATTTCCAATTTCAATCGCTTATTTGTTTTCGATTTAGTAAAATATTGCCCGGCGCATCCACCATTTTATGCCTCCATTTTTAAATCGGATAGATGTAGTTTTAAATTGGATTTGTTTGTAATTATTGGAAAACAAATCAACAAATAACATTGTATAACACTTCTGTTTTGAAAACATCGACTAGTTTTAATTGGAGAAACCACAACCAATTGAATGCTAGAAACAAATAAACGTACAGAGTAACAATAACATCAACAACAATGAGATTGGAAAAATTAAAAGAGAGTTGAAATCAAATAGGAAAGCACAGAATGAGATTATTGTAACTTAATATGTTTTACTTTATTCGTTCTTTTGGAAAATTTTGTTTCGATTTTGTGAACCTTTCTCTTGTTTGATATGGAAAAAATTGAATAGTCTGTGTTTTTCAATTTATATTCGTATTCTTGCAGCGTTTTGATAAAATTGATTCGATCATATTTTACATCTGGTAGTAGAATTCTACAAAAAAAAAATACACCTGTAAGTCTTTATAGGTACATATTGAGTTTTCCGGAGGTTTGCTAGTTTTATTTTAACTCAGAACTGGACTGTACAGTCAACGTTTATCGATCCGGGCATGTTGACAACATTGTCTAAAATAATTTCCTAAAAAAGCTATTTTCACCAATTACTGCTCGATAGGCCTTAATGAAGAATTTAAGAGATCTTATTGTGGATATTTGTTTTTAAATTACCTGTCTGTTATTCCAGTTTATATCAGAGATTTAAATGTAATCCGGATTTTCTACGGTATTTAATAAAAAGCTATCCTTGAAAAGTTGATGCGAGTCAACAGTTTAGATTGTCAGTTAAAATTAGTTGATTATTTAAATTTTATTTTTGTTGAAAATTGACACTGATTACAATATTATTATTTTGCTTTATAAGCTAAAATTTTGTTAATTTTTGGTATAATTATTATTGTAATTTATTGTAGTACTTAATACAATTTAAAGGTAGGGTTGTTTAATTAATATAAATCAAAAATTTTAATAAAACAGTAAGAGTAAAATATGGAGAAAGAGATATACGAAAGGGGAGAATTTGATGGAAAACTAACCAGTTTCCGATGATGAATATTTTACTTTTCCATCCGCTTGCGCCCCTTTTTTCTTTTCAACTCTATTTTAATTTAAAAGTCATTCATGCTGGTCCTGGTTATTTATATGAACGTCTTTTCTACTGCCTCACAACAAAAGATGGAGAAATGGTAAGCAAGAGGAAAGTAAATGAGTAAACTTCACCGGTGTAATTATTGTTCTTTATAAAACGGAAACTTGTAAAAAAGATTATAAAATAATTCAAAGTAAAGGAAAATTTATAATTTATGAAAATACATAAAGGTGAAATGAGAATCGCAAAAATAAAAATAAAGATGTGGAATATTTTTATATTAGTTAAATATGTTTTAGTAGAAAATAGACGATAATAGGTGCTAATGATGACAGCAATGATGGTGATGAAATTCTTTACAATTTTTCCACGTTTCATTCTACCCCATCTTTCATAGTTTTTTGCTGCTCCGGTTTTTTTCTTATGGTATATATTCAGGACATGTTGTAAATCCATTAAATTCTCTCTTTGTTCCAGTTGACGTACAAAAATCACATCCCTGTGTCAACATTTGTTAGTACTTCTCAGTCTTCTTCACATATATTTATGTTAGATTGAAGTTGAAGATCAATTTGAATTTGGACATCGTCTATTTGAAATTTGCTAATTTCAAGTCAATTTCCGATTTGAGTAGTTTTAGTTGTTGATGTTTGGCTGTTGTTTGTATTTAGTATTTTATCAAAATCCATTTTTTTACCCCTTTTCTCCCTTAACCTTTCTTTTATCGACGGTATAAAATGGTCAGAGATCTGAAATATACAAAGTGGCAGAAGGGTGCTTTTATCGATAAATAAATGTCGATTACGATCGTATCTTGACAAATCGGAAACCCGACAAGGGGATGGAGAAATAGATGGCTGCTATAATTTTTAAGGGTTAAATTCTTATAAGACTTTTTCCAATATAAAAAATTCAATATTAGCCATATTTGACATGATCGTTAATCGTGTTTCGGAAATTGAAAGTTTCAACACAAATTTCGAAAATATAATAGAAGAGATTGAGATAATAAAGAATGATGGGTTAGAAAATTTAATTATATTTTGTACAGGTTATAAATTAATTATTTATCAAATAGAATTTAATGAATATTTCTTTTTATCTTGGGATAATACCGTATTCAATATTAAACATTTTATCCCATATAATTTTAAAAACTCTCATTTATATGTGGAGGAACAAGTTTTGAGTGTAATGTAGTAGAGTGCTACTACGCTAGAGATAAGTAGGTGCTTTTTAAAAAATGATAAGTGAATGGGAGATAATTCATAGTCTACAAAACCATAAATGGGGATTCACTGTTCTTTATGTTTCGCCATTATTTTTGTTTCAATCAATAAAATGTTGGTTATATGATTTTAATTTAAAAGATTTAATTTCAAAGATCTTTTCACAAGCAAGAATTTGTATCTTGTTTCCATATTAAGTTTCTTTCAGCAAACATTTACTCGTTCCTTTTATATATTATTGACCGTAACTATTCTGGGCCACAACTGGGGAATCTTATATGAGGCTTCTGTTGTTTGTGTTAGCAAGGGTAAGTGAGTTAAGAATAGGGATGGAAATCCTCTTGTGGACAATATATTTCTATAATACATTGTACTACGTACATATACATATGCATATGTATAAGTAAGGGTTGATTTGTTAACGGATATCACCCTAAACGAAAAAAAATAATTTTTAATTAATTAATTATTCTAATTTTTAACACATTAGATCTTATTATAGTTGTGTGAATAGTTCGTGTTTTTACATAGATGAATTTTCTTCTTCATATTATTCTAAAACGTCTTGCTTTAATTATTTAGTTTGTAAAGGCGTTTAAATTCTTGCTTATCATCATATTCTCAAAGGGATTAGATTTAAGAATTATAAGAGGATGATATTTTTTTTTCTATTAGTAATTATTTTTTAACGAAATTTTAGCGGAATATTGGAGATAATTAATTTTCGCTATACAACGCCAACATGCATCAAATAATCAGATTTTCCATTTTTAATTAGAGCTTTCATTCAATAATAAGAGCTTTCATTTTATAATAAGAGATGTTTTAAGTACTTAGAAAAACAACAAAACGTAAAATCGTATTAAATAATTGGTGTAGTTTTTTTTTGTGTGTAAAGTTCCCATTCAGGTTTTATTGTACAATAGAAAAATAAGGGTTGAGCTTAATTAATTTAAATTTTCTGGGTCATTGTCTACTATTCAATACAATGGTGTTTATCTAATCACATTTAATAATAATTGTCGTATACAGTGTATAATAAGGGGTAATGTGTATGTAGTAGAAATCAATAAAAGTCAGCGTCCTTGGCCCGTACTTAATCATTAATAAATACTATAACAGATAAAAGAATAAAAATAGAGGGTGTGTATGAGATTTTAAAATAGTCTTTTATCCTTCAATGGTGAATTGGGTTTTTTTCTTTTTAATTTTTGGAGATAGTGAACGTTTGAAAAACAAACGTAGCGTATTAACACAAAGGGGTAACGCAATAAAAAATTAATAAAGTTAGACTAGAGAATGTGACAACGCCTATATATATATCGTTTACGATTTTTTTTTTGTACAAATTTCGTATTTTTATCCTCATCCGTTTTAATTATAATTAATTTACCTGTTCTTTGTTTTTCATCTAATCCATATTTTAGTGTACTAAAATTCTACAGGAATAATGAGATTTGCATAATTTTCTACATGTACAGTGTTGTTAAACTTCGTTACTACCAAGTTTCTTTAAATTAAAATAACTACAATACTCTACAAATTATTTATTTAAAAACTAGATAATTTGTAATAAAATTACAAGGTAGAAAAATCCGCATTGCAGTTTTATTTTTTAACACATTTTATCGTTTTGGCAACTATTGTACTGATCCTTATTATCTTGAAGATAAAAAAAAACTCCACTGAAAAAAGTTGTGAAATTTTCATAACTTCACAGTAGCGCCATCTGTTATCTTTCAGTTATAATAAGAATTTCATACACGACTGAAAATTGCATAAAAGCTACCTAGATATACGTAGGGTTAAACGTACAGATGGCGTTACTTCCTGTTATCATCAATTGCTGTTTTTCAACCACTATCAGGGTTTAAATCATAAATGTTCAGAGGGCGTTATCTGTTTATTATATCAGTTCCAATCAATAAGTAGAAGTCATCTCATTTATAATGGATTTGTTGGATTAAGGGATGGCAGACAGATTTTTTTTTACGTTGTTTTTCTTGTGTTCTAAGATTGTCTGCTCGTTTGAAGAAAAAAAAATGATAATTTTTTGTACGTTACTAGTTGTGATGGTTATTTGAAATGTCAAGATACTTTCCAAAGATTTATTTTTTAAGGGATGATTCATAGGCAAGGTGTATAGAGCGTGCAATAAAAAATTGCTCAATTTTTCACATTGAACAATTTTTAAACAGTGAGATACGTTGAATAGTTTTCATTTTCTTTTCATCGTCTAACTTTTGTTATTTTCTATCTCTAAATTAGTTTAATTTTTTTTCAACCCTAGTTAATGATAGTGGTTATTTGTATATATTGCATCATATCGTTTCTCAAATTGGATGTGAATTTCTACGGTCAGCGAGCTTGAATTGCTCATTAATTTAATGATCTGTCGGGGTTAAACTAGCTTTATGTAACTACGTATATGAAATATGTGCAACATAACTATATTGTAGTACCCATACATATGTATGTACCTTTATAGATTTTATAGGGGTCGTTATTGATCGATCAAATTCTCAATTGTTAATCTCAATAAAAAAAACAGAAAAATATTGTTAGATGTAGTTATAAATATCTATAAAGTATTTTATCATCAAAGGGAATTTTTATGGCAATGTAATTATTTTAAAATTGAATTTTCTTAGAAAAAAGGAACAAATTAAATTTAAGATGATCGGATCTCCATCTGCTTGTAGAAAAGGGACTACTGGTAAAATAAATTACGTACATGATGAATTTTATTTCGTTGAAAATTCACATTTATATACGTTATCTTATTGGCAAAAAAAATGATCAGATTTGTCTCCCATAGGCATTATAAAATACTCGAACGATAATAATATTTAGGTTTGATCAAATTTTTTCCATCGTTCTTCGATTCATCATTAATTCAATTCAAAAGTTTTATTCTGTTGTTGTTTCTATAGTTATATGTTTTTTTTTTCTTGAATATTTTTTATTTACGCTGAAATAAAAGCTCTATTAGAGCCAGCATTGCTTGAGAGAAAAATCTCTGAACCCGAGAAATTGAAGACGTGTCTCTCAAAAAAGTCACGACATATAAGTGAAAATCGAACATTCACTTTAATACATACAGATGTAAGAAAATTGAAATAAAATAATTTACCGCTACTGAATCGAGTCTGATTGAAGAAGATTTTGGTACACAATAAAATGAAAAAGTGACACTCTAGCGAATCTAATTGAATTTTAATTTTTAATATTAGTGTATCGTAAAAGATGAAGGAAAATTAAATGGAAAATCCCCCTTTTGCTTATAGTCATTGAGTTTTCAATAAATTTTCTTTTAATATTCAATTGTGCGCTGGAATATCTCTTCATTCTACTCTGTTTGCATTTAACTGTAGGCAAATAATAATCTAAAAATTTTTTCACGTTTTACACAAATTTCTTGAAAATAATTTTCTTAATTTTCACGTAAAATAAATACAATTTCATTAATTAGCTTATAATTGTTCTTTTAAATTGGCATAATCAAGCTTGGGTGAAATACAAATGTGAAAATTCCATTCCAATCAACTACAATTTCTTGCACATTTTCGGTGTTTTTTTTTTATTTGCTGTCATCCACATAGTATTGTAAAATACCCAGAAGACAAGAAATAAAATTGCCTAATATTTGAAATGTTTTTAAATAAATGCCTGTTACATTGCATACAAAAGAGGAAGAGGGATAGATATAAAATATAAGGAAAGCTTTAGGAAAATATTGAGGAAACTTGCGGATAATTTTATGATTTTGGTCTGGAAAATTGTGCCATAATTTTATTTGACAGTTTGAGATTTTTCAATCTAGTATGAATTCGTAAACACATTGAAAAGGGAGCAGAGGGTACACTTTCTAAAATGTTATGTTACGTTATATTTTTATCCTCATTTGGAAATGTAGGTTGTCCCATCACATTTATATGATTCAGAACTATTGTCAAGACTAAAATTTATTTTTTAAATAATGTTTGAATAAAATGGACTCGATTAATAGCCCTAAATTTTTGTTTGAATTTTTTTAGAGTTGTAAAAATAATCCACAATTGTGTATTTTCGGTTTATCATTTTATTTCGTTAGATGATCATCTTTCTTTTACTTAAAATTAGTTGTATTGAAGGAGTACCTAATTGATTTAATTGTCCTTATTGTGATCTATTTTGTACTATTGTTCAGTTGTCTTCTAATAAGTTTTTCAGTGATGTGCGTTTGTGTTAGTCTGAAAAAACTTGTACTGTAGTTTACGGGCAACTCTAATAAAATTTTCGAGTCACAAGACAAATAATAAACTACGAGACGAAGTAAAATAATTAAAACTGACAGTTTTAACTAGCTCGGTTGAAAATTGTTATTTGAATTGACAGAGATAGTTCAACAATATAACTGAATTTGCTTTTGTAAAAACCCTTGTTAATGAATAATAAAATAACAACGAACAATGTAATATGCATCTAATTATAAATTTAAAATATGGTAAATTTCCATTTTTTTTTCACTAACTAAAGTAAACACTAACTATACGAATGAACGGTTTAATAAATTAATGAATATAAATACAAAATTACGAATAACTTTCTAATTAAAAAAACAGTCTAATTTAGTTTAAATTAACTCATCTTTTTTTCTTGTTTCTTCTCCTATTTTCTACATCGTGAAATTATACGTCAATTCTCTGAATTTTTTGCTATTCTACATAGATTGTAAAATTGATTACTATTTCTTACGCTTGTAAAAAGCACTGCAATCCAATAATTCCTCGATTTGTTAATCTGCACAGGAATAATCGAGATTCTCCTACATTTATATCATACTTTGATTCATGTTTTTCCTTCGGTAATATTATTGATCAGTATTATTTGAGGTTATCAGTTATTTTAGTATCAAAACTAGCGATAATGCAGTTTTTTAATTATAAATGTCATATCTGTAGTTTTTATGTTGTTAAAAAGAATGAAAGTAGTAGTTTTTAATGTATTTACATATAAATTATTTCGAAAATAGATATAGTTATTAATTTAGCTTTTCTTTCATTTTTTATATTAACAGAGATATTGGATTTGTTAAAATATATCTTACATCTCTTAGATTTCTTATTATGATTAAATAATTAAAAAAAAAACAACTAAATTCTATAAATGGAGTTTGAGCCTATCATAGAGCTTGCAATTATTAAATTAAAATACAAATAATTGCTATATCAGCGTTATTTTATCAATTTGATTAAAATTCGTTCATCTGTTTAGAAATTCCGATTTAATTGTAACAATGATTATTGTTTTCTATATTGTTATTTATGAATAGTATACAATGTTTATATATGATTGCTCCATTCAGCGATTTATTTGTAATAATTTTCATGTATTTTTAGTTTTATTTGTGGAATCAAGCTCCAAAAAAGGTTTAAATTTTTTACATCTTTTTAAAATATCACGTGACATACATTATAAATCCGAAGAGAAATAGAGAGAGATGGAACATTTTAATTGAATTTTTGTTTGTAAACATTACACTAATTAAAGGGCCACTGCCGCAACAATAATGACATGTAACAATATTATTGGCTCTGACTAATTAAAGTCTTTCAATGTAAACATCAACATCAAGTTGTCAACAATTTGTAAATTCTATCAATCAAAATTTGATATTTTTAAAGGAGATATAAACAATAGCTTCAGTTTGTATTGAATTAACAACTATCGTATCATTGAAATTGAATTCATGAATAGGTAGGTAGGCATTGAAACAGTTTTTATTTGAAATCAACTCTTCTATTTTACAGAATTTTTTCAGTAATGATTCATTAATTTAATTAAAGGTCTAAAGTACATTGAAGGTTTATTTAGTACATCAATCTGTTTTTCTTTTGTGTATTTTTCATTATTTATGAATAATGAATTTGTTTTTTATTTCGATTTGTTTCGACTTTTCTTTTTTAAAATTTCTATTATACTAACGAAAAATTTTGTGATTAAGGTAATTCATTGTTTGGTCTTTTTTTAAACCTGTTAATCAATAAGTCGAAATCTCGTTGAAATAACCACACTATATTTTTAACCGCATAGACTGTAATGAATTGCAAATTCTTGCCTTGTATTTTCTATTACTTTGTTCAGAAAAGTTTTAGGGATTTAACGAAAAAAGTAATTGAATTGTAAAGACTTTTTATTATAAGAATTAGAAACAAGATAAAGGAAAAAATCACCCCAGTTTCTTCAGTATTACAGAATTTGAATATAATTTGTATCGAATTCCTTTATTTGCTTATATTGAACAATGTCGACACAGTTTATATGAAGAATTTGAAAGTATTCTCTTGAAACTTATTGTTCGAATATACACCAACTCAACGAATAATAATTAACTTTCTCCCATTTCAATATTTTAGCGTTGAATTACCTTTAACTTTTTAAAGTGGTTAGAGATAGTAGTCGAGGGTATAAAATTTACCAAAGATGGTGGAAACTTGAACAAAAGCAACTTCACATTGAATAGCTTTGGTCAGATTTTTCAAGTTCTACATTTATCATTGTTCATCCACTTTTATTGTACCGGTCGACAATTTTCTAACTAATGAAATTCGTTTAATTCTGAAATTTGTAACCACTAGAATTTTTCGTTCAACATTGTAGAAATAATTTCAGTTAGACAAACACGGGTTTATAACTTTTTTTTTAATGTTTGACTTTTATGAGCAACAGGGAGATAGAGATATTGTCACCATATATAAACTGGTTAGAATCTGTCTTTGGCTTGTGAAATAACTCCCTATTGTGTTAGTATTTGATGTGATTATTGCATTTTCGCTCACACAGTTATGGACTTGTAACCATTCAAAGTTTACCCCTAGGGATCGTTGGCAGCAGCAGGTGGTACAAACTCAAATATTACACTGAAAATATACATAGGTATAAATTTAACTTTATGTCGTCCTACTTGCGTATTATATTGAAACAAATTACGCACATTCATCATTAATTTAATTAAATAAAATTGAATACAACCTCATTAGAAATAAGTCGATAAAGCTTAAAGATAATGATCTTTCCTTAATTTTATCCTATCGAGTTTTATTATGTCATCTGTAATTTAACGAAAAACGCGAAAATACTGGAAGGAAAAAAGCAGATCTAGTGAAAAGAGAGATTATACCTATCCTATGCTTGCTTTTAATCATGAAAATCTGTTGAAAAATTTGTAATACCTACATTTTTCTTATTGTTACAAAGAAAATGGTTCCATAATTAATTCAAATATCTTTTGTTCTATTTGATCATAAATAATAATTTTGTATGACTATATTAATGGTGTTGGACTAAGGGATGATAATTGAGCGTAGCTCGTTGAAATTATGTTTGATGCGTCATAAAATAGGGGTAGCGAGCTTTGTCTGTTCCTCTGGACTTTATATGTTCATGTTAATATTGTATGTATGAAATTACACTGAACGTTTGTTTCTACATGTCTGTCTGTTTCAATGATTCCATCCCTTATAGTATTGAATGTTTTAATTTGCTTTACTTCAATATTGAAAGAGATGTTCTCGTTTCTTTTTTTTTAAATCAAGTTCAATCATTCTGTTTGTAAATATTTACTTGAGTCGTATGTAATACATTCGTTATTATTTCCTGTCAGCGATTTATCTTTGTTGTAGTTGACGCTATGGTCATAATACAGCTGATCTCTCTATTATTACTATTAGCACAAGTTACTAATAGTGATAATACTAACAGTAAATAATAATGATAATATAATGAAGGAAATGCAATTTTAATAATTGAGCGTTTGGTTGTAGTTGCAATATGTGTGCTATTTCGTTATTACAATATCAACAAGGGAATTATATATAATACAGTATTATCATATATGAAACTCTAAGGGCAGTTGTAACTGTGGTCGATTTTCAGTATACCAGACTATGATTAAAATAGCCCCATATGGTTAACCGTATCCTGAGATAGGAGCTGTATTTATGTTTAATATTAAACGAATAAATATAAAAAAGGCTGACTATTGTTGGTATTTACTTCAATTTTTCAGAATTTTGTTTACTTCTTTTGTTAAATCGGAAAAAAATACAGAAATTTATTTCCCGGCGCATCCACCATTTTTAATCACAAATGTTCACAAGTACTCAAACCAATACTTCATGTTATTGGAATTTATAACACTAAACCGGTCTATCTCACTTTAATTGATTTTATATTATTATCATTATTATTATTTAGGACAAGTCTTATTGAATGTTAACTGAAATACAGAATTGGGTTCGTTCTGATTTGAATTTTGATCATAAATGATTTATTAATACTGTTCTCTTTCCTTTTGTTTGAATTCGTTTTAGTAAAAGTTAATAATTTTGATGATTGTGTGGTTTAAACGCGAATTATTTACCTTTTTTCATCATTTTTTTTCCCGTGTTTTAATGATTTGATCTTACTCATCGTATTCTGTTTTTAAGTAAATAAAATTTTTTATTCTTTCGTTCTCTTTGTTTTCAACGTGATGTAAAGTTGGATCTACTTATTGCCCGATTTAATAATAATCAAGATATTCAGTGTCGACCATTTATCTTCGTTTATTTGAAAATCCAGCAAGGAAGGTACAAATAAAAACGAGAGAAATAAGCGACAAAAAGACAAAGAAATTGAAAAGCATATGAACGAAGAATCTCTTAAGGAAAATATTCATGCATCTTTACTCTTGTTTGGTGATTTGTTTGTTGTCTTTTAAACAAGCTTATTAAGATTGTTTTGTCAAAAACCGTACATATTAGAGGAGAGTCCTTACTTTTCTCTGACATAATTATCCTTTCGTAAATGTTCGACAGTTGTCGGCTACAGCATCCAATATTATATATATATATATATATATATATATACGTAGATATAGAAAGAGCAACGAGAGAGATAGATGATGGTGGCAGCAGATTCTGCTTGGACCTGTAAATGTACAGTGGCTGCGTTCCGGTGCAGAACGTACATACAAAGTTATCGCTAGAGGTGCGTAGAGGTGCTCTGATTCTTTTCGAACGATTTTTACGAACTCTTTGAAACATTACAACTGAAAAATATGTTATAAACTTATTAAATTGATTACAATGGAAACTTTTATAATAATTGGTGTATGTTTTCTATGTTACGAATTATGTGAATTTTTATATCAATGTAGTAATGCTAAATATAAAGAAGATACAAGCCGGAACGGTAGTGAAAAATTAATACTAGGAAACAATATTATCAACAATATTGATACGGATAATAGTAATAATAATTTTGGTGGTGACAACAATATTAATAATAGCAACAATAATGCTCAGTACCACGTGATTTACACTATATCTGAACAAGAAAATCACATTGAAGTTGTTGAACAAGAGGACAAGAAAGGGGAAAAATTTTGAATTAACTTTTAATTGTTTTGAGAAATTATCAACGAGTGATTGACATTCGTTTTTGTTCTATCGTTTTATTTATAAAATTTCTCATTAATGAAATGGTGTCTTCAATAAAACAGCGAAATATTTTAATGAACCTGTTAGTATCAGGTATTGGAACCGGATATTTTTCTTAACAATATTTAATTGCAAATTATATGAAACTCGAATTATTTCAGACTCATTTGCTGGTATATTACGAATTAAATACTTGCTTTTGCCCTAATTATAGCAAAGTATAAAATTTCCTCTTTTATAATATAAAATCTTGATGAAAAGGGTAATAAACTTGAAATTTCTCTCGTTTGATCTGTTAGAGGATAGCCATTAAAGAATAGGGAAATATTGGAATTTTTCTTTTATATTTGCATATATAAAATCGAATTGATCTGTAGTAGTAGACTTATAGGTGTTCTTACATACAGATATATGATTATTTGATGTCACTTGGTGACGACCGGCCCTCGGGAAATCTATACTGGTAAGAAGATTGCGTTTTGATGTTTCCATTGGAACACGTAAACACGACTTCCGGAGATGCAGAGAGCAAGCTACAAAGATCCATGAAAAAAAAAAGAAGTTTCTGCGGGAAAGGGGATGAGGATGTTGTGTCATTTATACTTAGTACAAACAAGAAAAATGTGTATTCTTAGTAAATCCTTATAATCAAAATATTTCTTTTCAAATTAATACTCAAAGTAGAATGGATTATTAAGCTTTGCTAGTGTTTTATAGTTGTAATAATAGAAGAAAGATGGTGATAGTTTGTTTTAAAACTTTAAAGTCTGTATTCAATGGCTAATCTAAGACAACAATATTGTTGTTGATGTTGATGAAAGTCTTTGTATCTTTTCATGTAGTTTGCAGCTAATGAAAAAACTCTGTTTTTGAAAATCCGGCTCCAATGGTTGATTTTTTGTTTTGCAATTTTCCTTAGAAAATTTTACTATAGTATGCCTTTTTATTAGTTTCTTTATTAGTATTTTTATTATTATCAACAGTAACGGTTGTTCTTATTGTTATTTTTATCAATAATGGATTCTTTACAACGTTTAATGAGTGCCACTACTAAACGATTACCTCCAGCTTTAACTAATAGTGGAGGTTCTAGTGGTGGTAGTGATAATGTTAGTGATAATACTGTTAGTGATGGTGGTAGTGGAGGTGGTGGTGTGAATAATAATAATAATAATAATAATTCTTTACCAAGACGTGCTTTAGTGCATGCTAGTTTAGCAACAACAGCTACAGTAGGACGCCGGGGTCGACATTTAACTGGTACATTTTGTTTAACCGGTGATACAATGGAAGGCATAATACAATGTTTAGTTTTTTCTTAAAGCATTCTCGGTGAGTTTTATGTAAATCGAACTATCATCAATATGATGAAGAGTTTTGTTTTGGTTCTTATACGAAAACACTTAAGAAGGTCTCACTTGATTCTGAATATACTACCTGTGGTCCGATCAATAACTCAATTGACTATCACCTTTTCCTTTAGATCTAAATTTTGCGATTAGCTAATACCTATAATGGTTATTTTCAATACAAGGGCGGAAAGTGATTCTTTGCGAACGCTGACGCTCGGCTTCCAACGCACACACTTGGTCCGCAAAGACACTTTCCACCCGAGTAATAAACACTATTTTTTCTGCGATCCAAAAAGTAATACACCAATTGGAAATCAGGATTTATGGCCGTTGCCTAGCAACGAAATTTGACACTTTCTGTGTTCAAACAGAAGTCCAAATTTGACAGTTTCCACCTGATCGTAGAAAGACCTTTTTCTAGTCAAAGCTTATGTTTAAGGGTCGGTTTATTTATTATTATCGATTTTAATCACGTTTTACTAATAGAAAATATATTGAATTTTGTTCTATTCTTGTTTTGTTTTGAATATCAATATTTCTTGATGTAATATACTGCACTAGAAAGTTGGCTAAATTTTCAACTTGTCAGAATCTAATTAAATTTAAATTAGAATTAGGGGATTTTCGCTAGTAAGGAAGATAGAATAATAAAAGTTGCTTTGTCTGTCAATTAATTTAACAAAGACTACTTCAAAATTAATACCTGCCCTGTTTTTTTTTTAATTAGATAGTATTGAATGTTATAACAATTCTTTGCTGTCGTCCTATATTAGAATTTTTTGGATTTTTGTTGTGCTCCATATTAAACATTCCGTAACTGCCCTTTGTTTATTTTCCTGCTTCTCTACTCTATTAATGTTTTGTAAATAAAGGCGACATTAATTATTTATGTAGCCCTCGAGATTATGACATGGCGATATTAAAATAAGTCTAGGTCTTTAATGAAAAGCCAAAGTGTTATTAGTAGAAAGAGAGAAAAAATATTACACACTTTGTATGTTTGTAGATTAAAACTGTAATAATAAAGTGGCAAAATGGCAAAATATACACACACATACTTGAATAATCCCACTTTATTTTAACAAAAATTTAAATGAAAGGGAAAGCTAAGATTTTCCCCTTTTTTTATCGTTTTATGGTCTTGTGAAAAAATTTTAATATCAGATACTGTGATTAAAATGCGTTTAAAAACTTAAAAGAGAATTGTGATTTAGTTGATTTCCTTTGGACGTTCCAATTTGTGTTTTATCAAGAAAGATGATGACGCATCTGGAAAATTTAATAGAAAATGATGTAGAAAGAAAGTCTACAAACAAAATTAGTAGAGACTTTGCTTTAGATTCTCCTATTTTTCTAATACGTACTAGTGTTAAATGAAATGAAAATACGACATTCTCTAGTGGGAAATATTTCTTGCAGTAGTTACTGTAAGAACTTGCCATAAATTATTTTACATTTTGTTTACAGAGAATGTTTCTCTATTTTTAAATTCGAATGGTTCTAGATATAAATTATATCACCATATTTTGGTCATAATTGCTTCCCTAAACTTTAGATTTTTGAACATTCTAATGTTGTTAGTTACTTACTAAAATATGCGGGATATGCAAATCAAGCATTCTATCGTTTATAATAGTAAACAAATTAGAAACAGTTGAGTGATTACGGTTAGTCTCTAGAGATCAATTTTGACTAGATTTATGTATGCGTGCAAATCTAAAGCAATTAAAAAAACAAAAATAGTCCACTTGTTTCATAAAAATACAAACGCAAATATTGATTGTCCTATATTTTTTCTCGTCTCATAATAGTTTGGCGGTTGATTTGTAAATAACTCCTCAGAGTGTACGTTTAACGTGATACGAACTCATCCATCACCATTGGTCATCTAATTTTCAACTTTCCTTCTCTGTTCGTGCAATTTTCTTTCTTTTTATTAATAAACTCAATATTGATTGATGATTTGAGGTCGAATTTCGTTTCTTTTTGATTTAAAAAAATAAAATAGACAATATAAACAGTTTAGGGGCAGTTTTTGTAATTTTACAAATTCCCAAAGAGAGAGGGTAATATTTTTGCTTCAGTAGAGCATGTCTGTTTTTTTTTTCCATGTGTGTTCCCTATTCTCTAGAGTCTAGCTCCAGTTTGGACTCATATGTTTGGTGCCAGTAATAGATTGACGTAAAAGCCATCGGAACGCTGAAGAATGGAAATCGTCGATATACTGTAGGCTTTTTGACACATCAGTGAACAATAGGCCATTCTTGTTTACGTTTCCCTTTCATATATTCTCCCGTCTTTATTTCTCGCATTTATTATTATTAGAGTGAATTACTTCATAAAAAATATCTTTTGAGTTTTTCTTCTCAATTAAAAGACGATTCTTTCCAAGCGAAATATTAGAATTACTAAATCACAAAAGGGATAAAGATTTTAAATATTGTTCTCACCCATTTTTCTGATTTATATTCTCTAAAGAGAAAGATTTTTATTATGAAACGATCACAAGAAAAGAGCGGAAACAATAATCAAACATCTATAGCTAATCTCTTTCATTAAATTATCGAATTGATCCGAATCGAGTCAGTTTTTCAATAGATTTTAATTAAACGAACACAAACAATATAGAAAAGAAAGCTTGATTTGGTTGATAGAAGAATAACCGTCTATCAATGAGTAGAGACAAAATATTCATCCACTTATACCACAGAACCATAGTTTGGTAGAATTTTTTTAGCTTTGTAAACTTAATTAACTTCTTTTCTAATTGAAATTAATAATTAACATCATTTTGCCTCGCAGGCAATATCTCTGAGTCTTTGATGTTTTCTTATAATTCCTGGAAATTTCACCGCAATCTTCCTCTTTTGTTTAGATAGGGTATGAGACGGTAACGACAGCCATTGCCAAACTTCCACCATTAATTTAAGATTTAACGATAACAACATTGTGAAGATGAAGTGGCCATGAAATTAGAGACCGACACCTGTGCGACGTTTCCTTTACTCTTTAATGTTAATTCGATCCTTGAGATTCGATTAAAGTTTTCGCTCTTATTTTATTGTTTTTTATAAAGAGGTGAGATTTTCGAAAATCTATCATCGAAAGAAAACTTGTCGGTAATGTTTTTGTGATTGTCTTCTACTTATTGTAATATCATATTAAAGTTTTTGAAGTTTCATATTTTTCTTATGAACGGGTAGTTTTTTTTATGTTAAAATACACAAATGAAAGGATAGATCAATAAATAAATAAATGTAAAACATCTATCATTACACAAAGACGTATATTCACAATGTTTTGTGTGAACATAAATCTCGACCTTTTTCCTCCCGATTTTATATTGGGAATAAAAAACACGATAATAACACCGGAAATACTGGTAGTATTCCAGTGTGTGTACACAAAAAAATCAATTAATAAGTATTAGAAACGTACGAGGTCCAATTTTGTTGATATTTCCAACCAGTAAATAATAGTAAAAACTCCATTGGGGAACCATTTTCGGACACATTCTACGTATATCCAACCTGAGGTCAAAGTGACAAAATATATTCGGTTCCTGTTTGTGTTTTCCTCATAGATTTACTAGCTTTATTTGCTTGTTTACTCCACTAGTACTGTTGCCGTTGTTCTCTTTCTCATGTTCCATCTTTCCAAATTGTTTTGTAAACATAAACCTTTATTCTAACCCAACTGTAGAATAATTTAGATATTTGAACGGTTCACTATACCTAACTAATACACGTTTCTTATAAATTACAACCACACCCTTCCTGTTTTTTCACATTCAAGTTTATTCACTTTAAATCTCCTTTACAAATAATAGTTGGAAAGTGTTCAATTTAATTTTATTAGAAACCGTCTTTTAGTTGAGCGAATCGATATTAAAATCTTTTCGTCTTGCGCCTATAAAACGCGTTTAATGAATTAAATCAACGGAAACCAATCAAATCAATATTTGCATGTATTTTCTGTAATTAATTTAATGTAAAATGTTCTCTTATTGTCCGGCGCATCCACCATTTTTGATAAAGGTTTAATTTTAATCTCTCTTCCTCTATTACTATTCTATTGCTTTCTTTCTCGTTATATATTTTAATGAATTTTCAATTGTTGGTTGAAATTTTATAATCGAAATTCTCCCTACAGCATTGTTTTAATAGATAACTAATTTGTGAATTCCATCAACGTATTAATAAAATTTTAAATAGTTGTATTATGGAAAACAATAAAATTCTGCTTGTTGGCGTGAATTTTTAGTATTCAGAATAATTATCTTTCTGTTTTGTTGTAATTTATCGATAATTTTCTTTAGAAACGTTGCCTTTTATTCGAGTTTATCGCTCCTTTCAACTTGGTGTCAATGTATAAGACTAATGAAATTCTGTATACTCGTGTAATGTAGGAAATTATTTAATGTACAATATAAACAGATATAAGAGGTTGAACGGAGATAGATAGAATTCCAAGTATCATGAAGGGGTAGTAATAAATTTTCAATCCACAAGGATAGATAGTCAATTATAGATGAATAGTACGAGACCAGGTATTTCAGTGAGTGATTTATTGTGTCGTCTTATACTTGTTTAGTATCAAAAGTACATCATTGTTCCATACTAAAAAGTTATACAACACCTGTTTGGTTCGACGGTAAGTTACCACAGCAACAAAGGGGTTAAAAGGTGAATTTTCCGTCACATACATTCCATTTTCGAGGGGATGTATCTAATATTTCCATTGTCATTAGATGATAACTTTCTCTTTATACAACTTGAAGTAGTTCGAAATTGTTATCTAACTCTACATCGTAATTCCTTTTGTTGTAAACAAATGGCTATGACTTCCTTTCCGTTCAGTGTAAAATCGAATTTCCGTTCCAATATTCTATAGGTTGACAATATTAGAAAAGATGAAACCAATAAACAACTGGACTGGGTCAAGTTTTTCACTCTACAATTCTATACGTTTTCATATTGAAAAGAGTGATTGTTATTGGAAGTTTAGAAATGATATTGGATATCTATTGGTGACTGTATGCACATTTAATTTTGTAACGGTTGGAAGGGTAATTGAATAGGAAATGGTCGATTTGGCCGCACGTCCATTATCGGAAGCTGTGGATAATTTAATGTAATCCACGGATGTTCGTTAATGCTTATATAGTGACTGACCATCACTATTACTATCATCATCATTATCACCTTCATCATATATCGCATAGTTTAGACTAGGAAGTCTAATGAGTAAAGGAGAGTCCATTATATGATGATGAAAATAGCAAATTTTAATCACAGTGATGATGAGAAAATTCGTTAACTATTTTACAAAGTCTGAAATAGAAAAAACACAATTTTCTTTTTAATTTGAATTTTAAATAAAGATGAAATAGAGGCAGTTAACGTTTTAAGAGGAATTGTTGAAACTGGCTATTGAACTTTTTCAAGTTTTCATTCGGTGTGTCAAAGAACGCGCCAGGTATTTTCCGTTTTTTTTTTTTTAGTTCTTTTTTGCATGTTTCCACGTGTATTTCCTTTAAAAATTGTATACTTTAATATACTGGAAAACGGAAATAAGTATTTTCTTTTATATGTACTGGAGCTTTAGCTTTAATAGTAGAGTATTTAAATCAATATAAAGGGGGGAATAGAGTAATTTTACTTATATATTTTCCTATTAGACTTAACACAGCCTCTATCTATCTATTCATCTTTCCATGTAGCGTAAATCATAGTCGTAACGGTATTTTCCGAGGATATGCGGCGCCTCAGCCTTAAAATACATGGACGGTTGGTCGGAAGGTCGGATAGTAGAATGACGATCGACATATAAAAGCATCATCGTTGTCGAACACTGAAAACGAGAGGGTAACTCTCTAATACTGATGACAACGATGCCGAAATCTTTTACCATTTTCTCTTGAAATTCAAATGATGGTGATCGTGACGGTAGCAGATGGATTTACCTGTATAAATTCAATTTGTTTGTCCCCTTTTAGGCTAAGTGATCAGAAAAATTCGTTATCTACATCGGATTTTATAATGAAATTCGATGAAACAAGATACGTAATGCATTAAAACGCTTTTTAGTTTAGAATTTTTAAAAATTATTCACGATATTAAATCATTAATCGATATATTAAGGCGGATATTTAGTGAATTTTTAATTGAATTAACAGTTTAGGAAACACTAACAAGTTTCCGCTTGTTGCCTTTCTCATTTAATTTGAAACAAAGGAGAATGAACAGGTCCCAAAGTGATCATCCACTGGAGATTTACATTTGATGGTTGAATAAATACGTGTTTACATATAGAGAAATACGAATAAATACAAGTTCTATGGATTAACGACAAAATTTGAACACAAATACGGGTTTGATCTGTATATTCAACAACACTAAAATCGTCAAATCCATTTAACAGTTAGTTGGAAAATTGAGTTTTGTGTGTATTAATTTTTTTTTAGGAATTTATTTTCTAGATTACGTTTATTTAATGAATAAAATACAAAGAGAGACAAAAATTGCAATAATAGGTTCTTTTTTTGCTTGTTTGCTAGGTCGAAGGAAACGGTTCTCATTCTTAAAGGGATCTAATAACCTTCGTAAAAGCTGCACAACATTACTTCAATAGTGCGCACAAGTATATAAATAAGAAGCCCTAGAGTACCTTTGTACAGGAGTATTAAAGAAAAATATACTCGAGATAAGAATGTGAATGTTGTAAAAAGGGACATTGTTCGAGTTTTGTGTTGTAGTTAAAAAAAAATAGTAATAAGACAATAGTTGAAAATTTATGTTGGGAAAAATGCCAACTTATTTGCTATCAATGCACGTACTTTTCATATACATATAGATGGTGTTGACGTCCATTTTACAACAGCCTCCCTTTTCGAACACCATTCTTTAATGCGATCATTTCACTCGAACAACGTCTGTAGTTGACATTTCTACTATTCTTCTACATTTTAAAAGTATAGAAAAATCGAAGTTTTCTCCCCTTAGTTTCATGGAAGTGTATATTTTGATCGAAAGATAACTACAACATAAAAAGCGGTGATTGAATAAAAATAAGGAAGAATAGATGGAAAAAAATGACTAATTAAAGCTTCTTGTTTCTAAAAGCCTCAAAGCTATTATTGTTTTTCGTTTGCCATTTAAATGAAAAGAAACGTCTACTATGTTATTGTAGATAATGACATTGTTATTAATTTTGTTTCTTTCGCCAATTTTTTTAGAATATATCATTAATTAATAGATCCTTGGAAAATGGGAAATTATCGTTAATATGAAAACATATCCGGGTCTTTAAATTCACAAGAGATACATATTTTATCGTTAGACTAATATAAAATAAATTGCCATAACATACTTAAATATTAAATTGTTTATAGCGACTGTCCTAGCCGCGTGTCACAAAATTAAATTACTTCTTATTATAGACGTCAGAAAAAATGGTTTTTGAGTAGTCTTTGAGACAGACAAGAGTCCTCTAACTAATTGAGAAATTGGATGCCAGCTAGAATAAAACAAGTGTTTTTAATTTTTTTTTATCATTTACAATATTTTCCATTGTGTAAAAATTGTAAAAAGGTTGAACTAATTTATGTAATTGTTACATTTTTATTGTCTTTTGCGCCTATGTAAATATACAATTCAAGTTAGGACAGAATCGAAACCATCAATAGTGCTTTTTCGTTATGTAAGAAGTAGGGCTTTTTCAAATAGAATATGAATAATTTACTTTCCGTTATTTATGTTCGTATTCATGTAGGATTGATAGATAGAAAGTGTCTAACAAAAATCGGCTGATGAATGCATTTTTGAGATGTTCTCTTTAAAAAACGATGTTATCACCTATCTACCTAAAAAATTACAAAAAAATTAAAACCATTTCTATTTTACATACATTTTTATATAATGCAGGTGTATTTACATATTTTATGTATATGTATATTTAGGTTTATATATTATTTACATATGACCGATTTCGACTTACAAGTGAACGTACACACAAAGACATCGATTTACTATTCAAAACAGCGAAACAGACAGGCAACTCTTCAATATTTAGAACATAATAAAAGATCTTCTTTCAAGGGTTATCCTATGGGATTTCTGTATGCCTTAACTTTACTACTGATGTATGCCCAATAGTTGCCTTCTGAATACCAACAAAAAAAAGAAAGAAAAAGTTCCATGAAACGTTAACAAGAAAGGAAAAATAACGAGTAAAAAATTTTATCATATAGATTCTCATCGATAGTTAATATAATTTCCGGCATTGTTCGATCTGACCTATTTTATAATAAATCGGATTTCGTGATTTCCGAGACGACGACAACGACAAGGAGGAGGAGAATAGTGAATTTGCGATCAATTATAAACTCTTCGATGCTGCCAGACGAACCATAACGCTATACTATTGTGTAAAATTTCCTTTATAATAATTTTGATCCGATTGTGTTGAACATTATTATAGGCTGATATTCTTTGATTCCTTTTTTATTTTCAAAATTAAAATAACGGTGATCAAACGAAAAAAAATTTAATTATATATCCGTCTTGGCCTTTGATTTGATTATCGCTAAAAATCACGTAAAGAGCCATGTAAAGGGGAAAAAATTAAAACTCGTTGCTTCTTTTTTTCAAGAATATAATAAAGAATTTCAATTCTTTTTGTAGTTATAACTATATTGTAGCAATTCTTTGTTTAAAGTTCTTCTCTATATTTGATGTCTCATATCATTTTTCTTTATTTATGAGAATGTCGAAACGAATTCTTATGTAGTCATTCTCTGAGACATAAATAGTGATTGAATATATCAAAAATGTTAGTTTCAGATACGTGTACGACTGTTTTTCTTGTTTATTGACAAATTTCAGTTTTGATCTTTCCCTGTCGCGTAATTTTTGTATTTTTGTACGTTTTATAGTAATTCCACGAAACCTATTCGATGTAGCGTAGTTCTAGATTTTCTAAAAAGAAATCATAGTAACGAGTAATCGAAAATTTGTATAAATTGCGTTCAATTCCAAGACTAGATTTCATATTTTAAACTTCATTTTCATTTCTTGCAATAGCTCAATCGTCTACAAATTACGGCAGTATCTTATTTCAATAATTTTCAAGACAACACCTCTCAAATATAACCATAATGTCACAAAATATAAGCCTGGGATCGTTCAAACAATACCATATTAAATAAGAAAAGTATAAGTAGCTTAATTGTCGAAATCTTTTGAACAGGATTGATTCCAATTATTAATTTCGTTGATTAAAAGAGAATATTGTTTTAGTTAATTTGAAATTTTATTGATTCTAATTGGTTTTAGATAAATGTGCCAATGTTATTTCTAAACCGAATTCATCACTTTGTAGAAAGAAAATATCCACCCTTTACTCATTGCTGGACAAAATAATTAAGGCAATACATCTCAATCGATACTGTTAGTTTGAGAACGAAAAGGAAAAGCAATAGAAGAAAAATACAAATCTCCATCACCTAAATATCTATTTCGATTTTATCAATTTATATCGAATTTTTTAACAACCCCACCATAAAGGGAATCAAAGTTTAATCTTGTCAAATAGTGGGTGGCATTCAGCATTATATTTAGTAAAGTTGAGGGAGTTGCTTAATATCTACAGTTTTGAAGCGAATTTAGAATGCACCAATACCGGCACTAGTAGTCTGTATTAATTAGTTTAAGACCGAACTTCCTACTACAAACCGATTAGAATTGATTGAAATTTCATATGCTATTAATTGTATTGCTTTTGATAAGTTCTATTGTATTGTTATGGCAGTCAATAATCCGAATTCCATAATTCTCAAAGGAATTACATTTATTTCCAAAAGAAGATTGACAAAGTAATTGTCTTTTAAGATGTAGACTCTACACCTACACAATGTAGAGTATTTGTAAATATTTCGTTTTTGTATCTAAATTATTTAATGAATTTTTGATTTTCCAGTAAATTAACATTGATTTAATTGAATGCAATACAAGACTATTGTTACTCTGTCGTATATCTTTCGTATTTCTTTTTTCAAGTAACATATCAAAATTGTATGTCGGAAACACATAGCTGTCTGATCTCTATTGTTATTTCTCAATAGAGAACGAATCGTGGGTGATATAGAGATTAGAAATAAGAGGGGTAGATGGAGAAAAACACGATCTTCAAGCTTTTTACGTCCTTATTATCTCTATACAATTTTGACAAAAGGAAAATAAACGATCTCCTAGTGCCTTTACTATTATATCTATACAGTATAGGTATTTACTGTAGGTATATTAGTATGTGTTGTACAAACATTGTATATGAATAGAGATAGATAAATAGATAGATTGTAAACGTCACTTGCATTCTATGCACTTCTTGTTAATTCTATCAGGGAGTCTATCTTTGTTTAGTACTGACTTTATTACATGTCAGATTCAAATCACAATAAAACAACATTCAAATTACAAACTCATGTGTGATAAATGCTTTATTAAAGTGAAACAATAGGAATATTTAGTTTATTATATAACCCACGTTTTATCAAGTGGTAATCACAAAGATGGGTTGGTGTTTAATTATTAGACTTCTTGAAATTTACCTTTCAAACGCATAATAACCCTTGTCATCTAAAGTGTTAATTTTTCTCTAGAATAGCTAATTTGTTATTTCTTTGTTCTGCCTCTTCAAATCCCAGCCTCAAATGTGAATTTATAATAATTCCATTGTTACTCTACCATATTACTAATTGGAAACTACTAGATTAATGCATCCCTAATTTAGTTTTAAATAGAGATTGCTAGTAGCGAATCTAGGTCGGGGGTAGACTACCCAGGCTACCCAATTTGTTGAAAGTCTAATTAAAGTTCTAAATGTTGTTTAGTTGTAAGATAGAATTCGTAATTTATATTGGTTTTTATTATTTTTGTTGAGAAATTTTCAAACGAAATTTATTTTTCAAATTTTAGAAATTACGATTTTCCATCGTATATTTCTATATTAATTTCTTGGCAACGATTTTCCGTGTAAACTCTAAGAGGCTCTTGATGTTATAACTAAATCCTTTTGTTGTTATTAATATTCTAGGAGGAAATCTTTAGTGTAAGAGAGAAGAACGTTGAAAACTAGAGATAAATAGAAAAGCAGGAAATTTAATTTCCTATGAGATTCTTGTTTTTTGAAAAATCGATCGTCTGATATCTCCATCTCCGTTACACCCTATCAAATTCTTTTAATCTAATTACTTTACTGTCTTTATTTATAATACTTAATGGGTACAAATTAATTAAATCGTATTAGTTTAAGTAGTTATTTAATTAATAGCAATTTAGTGCGAATATATCATTGAATTTTGGATGTAGATTTCGAATCTGTGATATGTATTTATGTCAAGCTGTTGAAAATTATAGCACTGTGTCAACGGTTAAGTTTGGGAAAACTGCGCCTTATTAAGAAATTCTTGGAATAGTTGAAAATTGCCTCGAATTCGACGCTTGATTTAATTTGCATCAAACAATCAAACGTTCATTTCAATGTAATCTTATACGTGCTTGTTTTTTCTCATACTTTTTTTTTTGTAATTTTAATTTCATCTGCCAAACAAAAGATCCAATTTCTGTGCTTTTATCATCATTCTGTCTTTGATTTTATTGATAAAATTTTCTTCTCTTACAGTTAGTGGGTGGTGAATTCGATATGGAGCTCAATTTCGTTATACAAGATGCTCAAAATATTCGACATATGCTTGAATTATTAGACCATTGCCCACCGAATCTTCAGGTAAGTTCTAGTTGATTATAATACCTTATAATGTTTAACAATGCAAGTTCAAATTGCGTGCAACTAAAAGTTCAATTTGTTGTTTTCACCACAAAACAGGAAAGTCATTCGAAAGCCCCAACCAGAAGTATAGGGAAACAAAAAAGAATACGGAAAACTTTTATTTGATGTTCTTATGAATGGCCGCTTCTATTCCAAATAGTAACTTTTTCTCTAAACTCAATTATTTAGCCATTATTTGAAATATTTAGTCCTGTTTTCTCATAGGAAACACAATCCTCTAAGGTATAATGAACAAAAACTTTACTGTTGCCTATAAACAGTTCACGAATTGTAGAAATAAACATGAATTTTGCTAAATTTCTAGCATGACCTAAGGCTATAAGCATTAACTTGGTATTCCTACAAATAGTTAGAAATTGCGTATGCCTATCAAGTTTGTTTCTAAAAGTTTTTCTTAGATCTAGAGGATTTAGTATTGAAAACTAAAAGTTGAGCGACTAACACAAAAAAGGGCAATATCAAGATGTTCGTTACTGGATCAGAATACGTGTGTAGTTGTCAATTCATAGACAAGTTCTTTTCGATAAAATTCTCCGTTTTCTCAACTTTATTTACATAGTGGAGTGACAAATAGTTTCTTAGATTGTATTTAGATTATACAACAAAAAAACTGAAATTACAGTCTTCAGTTTTCCTTTATAGTAACGAAAATCGACACTCAACATTCTGTTTTTGTTCAATTTTCGTTCATTTATCTTGGTTATATTTGATCAATTAATAAATGAAATAAAATTTGCAAGTTTTTCGACTCAATTTGGCGTATTTTAAATTTTGATTCGTTCAAAAGTAACACAAACAGACAGATTGGTTTATTGATTTGAGAAGTTATGTTGGAATTTTTGTTTGATTTGACAAAGTAATCTGTCATCTAAGAAAAATGTTAATCTCTAATTTGTGCTGGTTATTGAACTCTGTTGACGTTACAGCCGTCTAAAACATCATACTTTTCCTGTTCGTTGGACAGTGTAGTGGGATGAAAATTGGAAATTTGCAATGTCTGTATTACATCAATAAAATAGGTCGGGGGAAAAAAATAGCCAATCTTCTAAATTTCGAATTTAAAAGAGCCTGTATACATGTATTTTCTGTTTATAACGACATTTTAATTACTTTTCTTTGTTCAAATGGGAAGAAATATTTTGCCTCGTTTGGTAATTCGAAATAAAACAAAGCCATTTCTAACGTGCAAACACATAAAATTCAGTCTCTCGTCTTTTTGAATGAATAAAAGAAGTTATTGTTTTTTGATGTTGTAGTTTTATCCCCTGTATTTTATTACCATTTCCTTTTTGTTTGCTTGTTATATTTGTTGGAAAAATATCAAATCGACAATATCCTCTCAATTGTTATACAATGTCATCATTATGAAGTTCTTGTAAATTGAATCGCCCTCTGCTGTTGTTCTATTTTTTGTCTTGTCTCGATCGATTTTTAAAATGGTAACTATAAATTTTCACACAGGGTTAAGATTTTATAAGAGATTTATATGTTTGTAAATCTTTCCCGAACGTTTATCGTGTTATTGGTTGCGTTTATATCATAGCAATAATTCTAATACTAACCCAATAAATTCATTTTTATATGTTTTTATTAAAATAATAATCATAATATAATGTCAAAATCAAAAAGATAAACATAACAAAACAGAAAATATTTTAGTTTATATACCTAGTAATATAAACTAGTATAGTATCGTTTTCATATAAAACATAAAGTGGTAGTTGTCGATATAAATACAAACTAGGAAGTGCTTTTATCAAAGCACCATAAAAATAGGAAATCTATTTTGTATAGCATTCGACAACAATTTCCAGTTTTATAACTGAAAATGCATATTTATCAAATATAGCTTTCAATAGAATAAATTTTTATGTTTTCATCTCGAAAATATTAAACTTGTTAGTCTTATAAACATCATTAATTAATAAGTAAATTCGTAGTCTAGAAAGCTATATCAAATTTCGAATTTTCTTCGCTTCTAAATTGACTCTTGTTGAAAATATTTGGAATATTTGAAGTATACCTGACGAGAAAAAATAAGAAGAAATTATTTTATGGTAGTATTCGACAAAATAACTTGAAATTACTAACCATAAAGTAAGATTATTTACAATTTTTACTAGATGCGGATGACCTTATTGCTAAAATAGAAAAATAAACACATATTTGAACAAATAATTCATTTCTTCTGCAAAATACTGGAAGAACAGTATAAGGGACACACGAATGCACATGATATTAACCAAATTTAAAATTGTAAGGTTAGAATATCTGGAGAGTTTGGTTACCAACCCGTTTTTGGTGAGTTGTTGTTAGTATCCTTAAAATTTCAACATTGATTAATGTTAGGCATTGAGAAGAATTTTTGTATTAGTTGTCCAAAGAAGTATTTCTTTTTCTATTTGAATTATTTTAGGCTACAATAAAAACCGAATTAACTGGAATAAAATTGTAGTTTTGAGATAGAAATTCCAGTAAAGACTAACATTATTTCAATCGAAGATTAAGGGGTATGGTCAGTTAGAAAGGCAATTTCCAAAGTAAAAATTTCGTGCATTTTTCAATGGATTTTGATGCTTTAAACGGCATTTGAAAGGGCATTTCTTCGTTGTTGTCGTGAATTATCAGGTTTTTGGAAATTCAAACGTGATCCGGAGTTACAAAAGAAAAACCGGAAGCATTTTTTTTTTTATATTTTCGTTCTTAACTCTGTTAATATTGCTTATTTTTGAATGAATTTCACACAGCATGTATAAAATTAAAAGCGCTTTCCAACTATGATATTTTCCGATCGCATTGTTACTCGAAATTTTATAAACACAAATAGGTGGCCATCTATTTATAAAAAACCGAAGGTGTGGTTTTAAATCATAAAAAAAGAGGTTTGACAACATTGCAAAGACGTAAGGTGCTCGCCCCGGATATTTGTAATTATGATGAGGCCCTCTATCCGGTACTAGATGAAGTAAGCCACTCATAACAACAACAGCAATTCGTTTTTCATAAATTTCCCGAAAAACTAACAATGCGATCAGAAAGTATCATAGTTGGAAAGCGCTTTTAATTTTATACATGCTGTGTGAAATTCATTCAAAAATAAGCAATATTAACAGAGTTAAGAACGAAAATATAGAAAAACATGCTTCCGGTTTTTCTTTTGTAACTCCGGACCACGTTCGAATTTCCAAAAACCTGATAATTCACGACAACAACGAAGAAATGCCCTTTCAAATGCCGTTTAAAGCATCAAAATCCATTGAAAAATGCACGAAATTTTTACTTTGGAAATTGCCTTTCCAGCTGACCATACCCCTTAAAGAGCTAGAATTATCGTTAAATGTACAAAACGACACTGTTCTACGGTCAGGGAGTAAGTTCTTTTTTGCACTTTCGGGACTAAAGTGAGATTTTAGTCCCTCAAAACAGGGACTAAAGTACTTCATTATATCCCTAGGGATATAATGAAAAATAAATAATTGTTTCCATGACAACAAAAGTCTAAGAAATGTCAAATTTTATTAAAAAAATTTGATTTTGATTTCCAATAAAAAATACTAACAAAGAACCTTCATTAACTTCTGCTTTTTTCTCGTGGCAACAAGTCATGAATATTTTACACTATTTTTCGTATAATTTTCTTGATTTTGAAGGCAAAATACTTATTTTTAAATTGGAATTTTCAGGCATTGCTTTTCTATAATGACGATTTGACTAATCTTGTTTATTGATGCAGTAACCATGGTAAATTAGCATAGCAGGCCATAATAAAAATGGTAATAGATATTTCCAAATCTTTAATTTTATTACTTTATGGCTTTAAACATTTCCGAAAGTGCAAAAAATATCGTATATACCTCGGGACTAAAGTGCTTTCTTTCGTCCCTCGAGTGGTTATTGCCCTCGGGACTTACGTCCCTCGGGCAATAAACTTCCACTCTCGGGACGAAATGACGCGCTTTAGCCCCTTGGTATATAATATATTATTATTGGATACTACCGTAAAATATTTTGTTTATAAGTCAGTTTTTTATTTTCTGTCGTTTGGTATATTACTAAATATTTTCCAATTATTATCCTAGAATTTCAGCAAGTTTTTTTAGTTAAAATTAATATCGGAATTTAATAACTCAAAATTAAAAGCAATATAGTTCTTATCTAATGGAACTAATGTTTCAAATTATTACCGTCAGGAAGTTTAATCAATAAAATAAAAAAAAAAACCAGAGTTAAAACAAATATTATTGAACCCCAAGGATAAATTTTACAGTGTTATTGTTTACAACAATAACAATTACGTAGATGGTTGTTAGTTTAGTTTTTATTTTTAATTTTTATAGAATGCTCGGCATCGCCTGATTTCCAATTCAAATAACGGGAATTTGACTTCTGCTTTTATTACATCCACTACAATGCACTTGACGATGATGATAATGATGATGACGATGATACTGGAGAGGGTAGTTGTTATAATTATAACGTTGACAACATTAGTGATAGTGCACATTTACTTATACACCCACAACTATCACTGTTGTATATTATAAATTCAGTCTTAACATTAAAATATTCAAATGTGATCGCTGACTGTTCATGAAAATTCATAAAGTTTTTATTATCTCGTCTTTTTCGAAAAAAAAACCCGAGGTTAATTGATGTATTGGTTTCGTATACTTTTACATACATTTTCAAGAGTCTTGATGGATTACCAAGTAAACTCATCTATAAGTAGGTCCTTTATTGATCAGCAGTTGCGATGTCATAAATATTCATTCGAAGCAGTATCGAATAGTAGCTTTAAAATATTTCCACCATAAACGAAAATCAACAAAAATATTGGAAAATTGTTGCTTCATTTAGAATATAATTTGATTTATTTCTCTTACTGATTTGATTGAATTATTTATGTTTCCTTGAAGGTGTGTAATCATTATCTACACCACTTGATTTGCTGCCTATTTACCATAAACTTATAAAAGATAATAATGGAGTAAGAAACTCCATTTTCAACTTGTAATTAGTTCCACATTCCATGTTTTGTAACAATATTAATTATCACCTAATTTTCCTTTATATTTTCTAAACACACAAGGGATACATCATAATTCAATTTTGTCGTTGTTGTTCTTGTTGTTATTATTGTTACAATACTCACTACTAGTTATTATTATTGTTGATTTGACGTTAATCTTTTACTTTATCTTATTTCATTTTGTCTTTCCCTCTTACGTATTATTACGAAACAAACGAAATCCAACACAATTTCCTCTGATATCTGTGTAAGTCTGCCCTATGGATTTATCTTTGACACAACTGAAATCTCGTCTAAATTGTCTGTGTGTAAAAGCGCGCCTTGTTGTTGTTTGTTAGAAAAGGTAATAACTAAATAGTGATGACTTTGGGTGGTTTCTGTGGGGGTGATTAAACGTGGTATGAGAATTGAATTACAAACAACTATATAGGGATCAACTCCTTTCTGTTGAAAGTGATCATTTAAATAGAGAAAACCACAAAATCTCTCTATCCTATTCGCTTTAAATATATCTATCTGTGTTCTACACACAAATACACGTGTATGTGTACTAAATAGATTTATTTATGAATTCTAACTAACTTCAGCAGTAATGAAAATGGGATGTTGTTAGTTACATAATAGAAAGTTGGGTAAATGTCAATATTTTTTGAACGGCATCATAATAGAATAGAGAAAATAGAAGGGAGGCAGAGATGTGGGGTAAAAAGTGGTCAATAGTAAACGAAATAGACTGCCGTTTAGAATTTTATAGTAGTTGATAAGAGAAATGGTCCATATAAAAAGAGACAGAAGACTGATCAGATATTGATTACTTTTTTGTGGTTAATTTCGTTCGCCTATTTCCCTAAATTGAATTTTTATAGAATTTAAACCATTTAATCCACTTTAAATAGATATCCTTCTAATAACATTTCTATGTTGCCTTTAACTACCATTTACAGTCTTTTATTCAAATGGAAGTTACACACAAATACTTGATAGTAACTGAAATTTAATTTATTCGATAAGAGTATCGTTTTTTTGGTTGAAAAAAAAAAATAAGGTGACAGTCATTTTGTGAAGGGAGATTGGAGAACAATAATAGCAAATAACCGAATTTAATTAAAATTTGTAAAGGCTTACGAATGAACTGTCAACAAGTTACTTTCAACAGAACATTATAAGAAGTTTTTATCATTTTATAAAGATGACTTCAAATTATTACTCTTTCTCCATCAAATCAAATTAATGAAAAGGAAATGGACAACCTTTTGAATTGAATTATTTATAAAGTTAATAATAAATAACAATTTCGATTTTATTTTCATCCAATGATTCTTCGTTCTCTTCATCATCTTTAACCCTTTTCTAGACGTTTGTTGATGGTAGACTGATTCTCAATTTTCAATTATAGTGGAATCGATCTGTAGGATGTTTCAAGAACACAATTTCCGTTAAAGTTTAATGAAGTTAAAGTTCTAGTAATCGTTTGAGAGAAGTCTTGGATATATTCGTGTGTTAATTTATCATTTTAAAAGCAACAAATTGTTTTAATTTTCTATCAACATTATACAAACACCCTAAAATCATCGATTTTATTCTATAAATATACTTTAATATCAATAATTTTATAGTGTTTTGTGGGGAAATGCATTAATAAAATGGATTTTTTTATTATTGTCAGTAACAAGTACCAATTGAATTCTAGATATGCTCGTGTAGCATATTTTTAAAATTGATTTGACTTCCATAAAATCCATACGAAATATGAAATATGAATATAAACGAACGCTTGTTTTCACACACATTTTTCTGTTGAAAATAATTCCTATACTGTCGATTTTTATTTAGAAATCTTGTTGTGTCATTTTTAAACTGTTTTCTATGGGACTCGTTAATTTTTTAAACTCGATTCGTCTCGTTTTTGTTTCATTTAGTGTTAATTTTTCAATCTGTTTAACTTGAAGCTTTCCGACGAATTAATTATTTTGTAATAGAGCGTTTATAAACTGTAAAGGAATTTTCCAGTCACGATTACTATAGCGTGCCCTATCTATATTTTAAAATTAATAAATATTAACTCGAAATTAGTTAAAGTTTATTAAATCATATTAATAATCTTCTATTGTTAATAATTTAATAAAATTTGACTTGAGTTTGAAGGATAGAAAAGTTAAACTTTTGATTAATTTATCGGTTAAAAACTGTAGAACAAGTAAACGAATTAACATAGAAGTGCTACATATTTTGTACGATTTTATAAATAAATTTTAAAAGTAAAGTTGAAGATTTTGGAACAAAGGGCGACAGGGGAAAACTTCTGAAAGCTAAAATATGTAGAAATACTTTAAACTTTTAACAAATTTATGGTTATTTTTCAGTGACAAAGATAGGTATAGGTACGAAAAAGTTTTAATCTATGTTGAGTTGTTGTTTTTTTCAATATCAAATACGTGTAGTTACATGTACGCCGATAGGTATAGAATAAATCAGTATTGGAATTGAATCCTTGAGGCTAGAGAAGATTGCCATTTCATAGCAAATAGTTTTAGATCGACTTTGATATTTCTGTATATACAAGGTGTCAAAATATTATTCTAGTTTGATTGTTATTCTGGGGTGTTATACCAAATATTCCCTCTTTATGGAAACAACTAGATCAAAAAAAAATTTCAAATTATAGATGTTGTAGTTGAGATAACAGTAATAAGTTGAAGAAATTGTACTTCGCTTTAAGGCGGTATTCGTATACAAATATACATCATCCATACAAGTATTACATCTTTCGTTTAACTTTAGTTATCCGACCAGAAATGACAATAACAGAATCTGGATGGAAACGGTAAGTAGAGAATCGTATCAGACCAAACGGAAAAATGTTTCTGACGGCGGTACAAAAAAAAAATGCTATCACAAAACCACACAACATCTCCATCGACAATTTTCAGATTTTCTACTATTACACTTGAATACCTATCTAACAATATGATTTCCCCATATATTTAGAATATAAAAAAAATGATAACAATGAAGAAAAGAACATATACTAGTTTTCTATATAAAGGTGTCACTAAACGAACTTCAAAAATGTATACTTTTTTTTATACAGTAAGGAGAAACATAAGTAACTACTTCGCTCTTGTTCTACAAGTGCTGAAATAAGAGTTTTAAGTTCGTCTCATTTATTACAACCACTCTGAAGTTCTCTTTTCTTGTTTTTTTTCTTGTCCCTTTTACAACTTGCCGAACATATTCTTGATTACATTTGAACAAAGTTTCTATATTTGTGGGTACATTAATTTTTATTGTTCTTAATATTCTCGAAGGAAATTTGTTGAACTTTAAACAAATAGCAAAATGCATAAAGGATTGTCTTTAAAGCTATTCTCATTGAGAATTACAAAAGTGGTACATAAATTGCTCTGAAACTACAGCTATTCTTTTGAGATCAAAGACAATTTTGTGTTATATACTATACATAGAATGACTTTATTGTGACTAATTACTACAAGTTAATTGAGTTTCTTGAAGTCTTGAAATACTCAACATTGTTAGACAATATCAAATTTTATTTGTTAATATAGGGATTTGAACGCAATCTGTTTACAATGGCGTGAATGTTTGTTGAAAATGTGAATGTTTTAAGGTAATATATGCGAGAAAATTTAATAAACTCTATTGGGTGAATGTGGTAGAATTTTGATTTAAATTATATCCCTTATCATTACCCTATCTTGATATTTTACGTTATTTGTATCATACAAGTCGGGTATTTATACAATACGTAATCATATACAATCACTCATATATTCTAAAATTGTCTCTCTTTGTTCCACTTCTTTGATCTACTCTATCTATTTATCTATGTTTTGCTTTCTGTATATGTACGTCATATGCTATTTGCATATTCATGATTGCTAATTCAATTTGACACCATCACTATATCCTAGGCTAAATAGCAAGCCTTATGCTCCTATGTATTGGATTATAAAACGGCCGTTTTGGCGAATTTTCTATTTTTATTTGATTAAAAACGTAAAATTTTAATAGAAATATTTTGATAGTTCACCACACTTTTAAGTCGTTGACAATTATTTCCAAGTCAACTCAACTATATGAAAACTTGGTAACGTTTCATAACAAGTTTTAGACAGCTGTGCCTGTGAATGTGAGTTTATAAAGGGTGTAGAGTATTTATAACTAATTCAAAATATTCAAAACACACAAAAGTTATTATGGAACTTATAAAGTTCCTACCACGTTAGTAGATGCTAATATCTATGCTTCTATCTTTATCTTTGGAGTTTAAACGATAATACCAACAAACTAGGCAAGGATTATTCAATTTCTCCTATCTTGTTCTTCACATTACACCCATTAAGTTCTATGTTAAAGTTGAAATTATTTGATACCTGTATGGATTATGTTTGAGTAATTTCTATACATTTATTTTAAATTTGTGTATGTTTTTCTACTAAAACACGAATAAATAAGATGATAGATAGAGATAGAGGTACTTAAATCTATTTCAAACTTAATTAGAAGAGCAAATGTTGTTAATCTTGTTACAAATACGCCAACATTGTGCATCTACTTAATTCTATTCACCATAGACAACTTGTTGTAGTCGAATAAGTTGAATCAAATTGCCAATAGAATGTAACAATTTAAAATAATTAATGGAATATTACGAATACCACAGTGGCGTGTGATGTTTGTAAAATTTAATCAATTTTACTTTATTTTTGATTGAGGTTATGAGGAAAAAGTTTCATCAATTCGATCAGTACAAATTCCAATTTGATTTCTATTCAAATAGATTTCGTTGTGTTTTCTATACATATATACATATATGTATGGCTGTCTATTTGAACAATCGTCTGTCAAATTTGAGCTTGTGGTTTTTCCCCATCCATTTCTCTCCATTTAGATGTGTTTCATTGTTTTTCAATAGCTGGAAATCTACGAATCGATATTTAACATCAAATGACGAAATAAATTTCTTTAGTTAATAGCTGAATCTCTACAGTTTTTCAATGAATTATTATACGAACTTGTTTTTTATTGCCAACATTCGATCTTCTTAAGTACGTTTTCTCTCTCTCGATAATTTTATTATTCAATCTTCTTATAGTTCTAAATTGTAACAGGATAGATGTGCTAGGCGATGTGAGTTACTTATTCAGTTTAACAAGCGAATAATGAGTTTATTACTAGCTGTCGAATTCAAATTATGGTAATCAATGTTTAAACCTATCGGAAGCAATTCGTATTTCAATATACAACTAATTTTTGTATAGATTTATGATTTATAAGGCTTTAACAATATGCTACTAGTATTTATGAGAATTTTAAACATTTAAGCTGATTGTATGCGGTCATACAAGCAATTTCAGAGAATCTCAATTATTTATAGAGTTGACACTGTGAGATTTCCAACAAATATCTGCATGTAAATACTAATTAAGCAGCGAGAAATTGTCGCTATTAATTAAACAATTATATAAATTAATGATTTTTGTTGTATAGAAATCCAAGAATAACCAATGATGCATTAAAAATCGAATTATAAACTTTTTAAATTATTAAACTGACAGATGATGTTGAATAATTGATTTGTAATACATTGAGTGTTGTACGGTTTGTTTCAATATTCATATTTATCACCTCTTTGTTTGTTTGCTATTCAAATAAATTCTCTCAACTATTGCATACTTTAATTGATGTGTAAAAATCTATAATTGATAAATGAGCGATTTTAATTCGATAAGTATTCAGTTAACAATTCGATTTGATATTTCTATACTGCTCTTTATTGGTGCTTGTTATGTTGTCTATTTTTAAACTGTCTTTGATGTGAGTATTCTTGTTAAAGTGAATGGTTTTAATAAAACACGCTTTTATCCGATATAACAGACATTACTGTTTCCACATGAAGCATTTAATTTTAAACAAAAATAACAAGTTTGGATAATCATAATGAAGAACAATATTAGTCGGATAATAATTATTCACGTTTTCTGTAAATAGGTAATTTTATACAACATTGAGAATATTTAATAATTTCCATTTGTTTAAAACATATATTATTTAGAAATATAAATGTAGTTACATACACAAATGGTGGATGCGCCCGGTAAACTCTGCATTAATTATAATTGTTTATTCCATTTATATTAAAAAAAGAATCATAATAATCTCTGTGTAATCAAAAATTCTAAAAGTGAATAATTCATTTGTAATATGTGAAGTCAGCTAGGGGAGTTTGTTTTTTTTACTTTGGTATTTCATGTTTCATTTCAAACATGAAATTCAGTTACGTTAATCCAGTCGAGTAAGTGAATAAATAAACAAATATTTGTAAATGAGGAAATTCAGTAGATTTTGAGGAAATGTTGACTATATTAATGTGTTTGATTCAAAGGAAAACCGTTGCAATTAATTCTGACAATGGTTAATAATATTGTTGTGTTAGAATTTTTTGTTTTAATTTGAATAGAACTAATTTCTTGGATAATTATTTGATATTGAGAAATTCTCAGTATTTCTATAGAGTATCGGTTTATTTGTAGATACTTTTATCTGTGCATCGATATGTGTTTGTGGCTACAAGGCAAGAAAGAAAATCAGCCTTCTATTATATGGCCCTTAAATCCAGATAGATGGTAGCTGAACGTGTACAGAAATCTTACTTCGATAAAGGAAACGAATTCAAAATAACGTCTATAGATTTATTTTTGTTGTACGAAAAAAGTCTTCTTAAACCTATAATGTAGGAAAACTTTTAAAATTTCGTTGGTCGTTACTGTTTTCCGTCCTCTATTGTATGAAAATTTGATTTAATCTAAAAGTAGATTAAATCCAATTTTGTAAAGGGAAAAATACGAGATATCTTGATAAACAAAAATCTGGTTTTGTGTTTATTTTAGATAGAAGTCGAATTCAGAATTTGATCTCTTTTGTTACATTTTTGTCGTCAACAATAGATAATGTGAAATATCTACTATATTTTAAGTAGTTTGATTAAAACAATAACACGTTTTCGTATTTATCGATCCATCATCCTAACTTAATTCAACGAAATTATTTTGAATACATAATAAATATATGCGGAAAAAGCTGTAAATTTTTTCAGTACCCACATTTTTAAATCTAATTAAAAAGTTTTTGCCTATACGAAGCAAAAAAAGACCGAAATATTTAATATGTCGGTAGGGTTTTATGAGGGTTTAAACTGAAATTTTAGCCAAATTGTAACAGATTCTGATATAAAATAAAAGAAAACTCGAATAAAAAGTAGATATAGGTATAGGAATCTGAAGTGTATACATAATACACACATGATAATAAAATTTTGTAAGCTTTGCGCAAGAACCATGACGTGTCGTCGCATAAAATATGTTTTATTGATTAGATAAATGCTTAAAATATTTTTAGGGTTTTCTAGTTTCTTCTCGTTTTTTTTTTTACGGTAAGACAAGGCGTCTAGATAGGCGCAGCGGTAGAGACTTCAAATTAATATTAAATAATGATTTAGGGTGTAATTATTCGCAATTAAATTTGCACTTGAATTGGCATGAAAGCTAATGACAATGATGACGGTAATGGTGATGACAGAGGAGAGAAAGTGATTAATTTTGTATTTTTTTTGAATAAAAAAAGAATTGATATAAAGGATAATTGAATATTTCAACATTAAAAGTAGAACTCATTTTTCCAAATGAATTATTTTTAAAGTTTAATTTATTATGCTATAAATTATTGTATAGACGGTAGAAATAAGGAATTTTGGGGGGAAAATTGAGTTTTCCAAAATCACCGTTGAATTTAGTAATGATGCGGAGATACTCAAGAAACAGATTCGTTCTATTGAACATTTCCTTGAAATTCTATACGACTGAAAATTCATTAAATTTATTACCGACAAAAGAAATGATATTTCAAAAAGTTCAAGAGATTTATATGTTTTCTTTTTTATTAATTATACCGTTAATATTATAGCAATTAATCTCCTATATGCTTCATGAGTTTATTGAAATTTGTATAAATTTGTCCCCTCTAGGGATAAATTAAATTGAAATGTAATCCTTTAAATGATTAATTTTGACACATGTGAGGCATTTAAAGTTAAAACAAATAAATTGAAATAGATAAAGATAGATAGATGGTAGTTTCGATTTTGTAGCTCTAAAACTAGGATAATTCGGGATTGACCTTTCTACTGCTGTTTGTTCAAATACAAATTACAGATTAAATATATTATTAAATCGTACATAATCTCTCGGTATTTGTTGTTGTATTGTTGAAATGATTACAAATTTAGCAGTTGAAAAACGAGCAATTAAAGGGGCAAATACAATACAACTTTCACCATAAAATTGTATCACAAGTTAATTAACAAAAAGTTAATTTGAAATTATACTATATCTACAAACTAATAATTTTATTAATAGAGCTTTTATGTAAATGGTTTGTACTAAAATGCTCAATTAAATTAAAAGGTTTATATATCAACAATATTGTTGATATTATTATTATTATTATTATTGGAATTTATAATTAATCACTGTAATTTTAGTTTAATTGCAAGAGAAATGAAGTTGTGCTGTCATCAAAGTTGACGATAAAAATAAAATTAATTCATCTGTCTTCGTTATTAACAATCATCATTATAATTCAAAGAATATGTTTGAAGATCTTGAATTTTCATGAATTTATCATCCATTCAGATGGCGACAAGACCATTAAGTTGGAACGATTACAGCCCCCAAGTTTTAAGTTACAATCACAGAATTATATCAATTTTGTAACTGCTTTAATTCCGCTCAACTTTCTACAAATTTATATCGTTGTCGTTGTCGTCGTCGTTATATACTGGAGAGCTTCTAGGGTTATATAATGGAAGGTCATATTGTAACTTAATTAAGTTGATTGAGGTACACCGAAATCACCCATTTGCTATAAACTGAAAAGAAAATAAAACGGAACGAAAGAGAATTGTAGAGATTGATAGAAAGGGCAGAACAATAGAGAGGAAAGATGTGGTAATTTTTATTTATTTGTTTTGAAAGATTGTCAACTGTAACGTTAACAAAAAAGGAATTGAATTACCTTTTGTTATGTGTTGATATTTTTTATTTATTTGTTTTCGTATCGGCGTTTACAATTCCAAACTATATTGATTAGAAACCTTATAATGGATATAACAACACCAAAGCAAAATTGTAGAATTCAAAGTGTTATCCGATCAATCCATTGATTTCGATCATTATTATAAGACGAGTACCTATCAGGTGTTCGAGTTTATTTACAAATGGGTCGATTTAATTTTGCAATATACCTGTTTAAACAGACCAGAATTCTATATAGGTGTGTTTAGGATCAACTATTCCTATTAGAACATCGAATATTCCATTTCTACTAAACAAACAGAATTTTGATCCATCGTTAAGAATCTGGAATATCTTGAGTTTTAGATTTTTTCCATTTGTGTTTCATCCGTTGAAAACAGAATGTTTCAATGCAATATTTCCAATGGTATTTATACGGTAGACTGATTTAATAGAAAATTGTCTCAATTTGTGGAAATTTACAATTTTATCTCTTTTATAATAGTTTTCTTTGAATTATGATAATAATCAGCGAGGGAATTCGTTTTTGTACAATTTCGTGTAACTTTTCAGTAAATTGTATTATTTAGAATACGGATCAGTTAAATTTTAAACAATTTACGAGAATTTTCGTTATAGATACAGCTAGCTACAGTATCGGTTGTATCTATACAACGAATTGAGAAAACAGATCGATAGAGTCCATATGATGTAACACCTATTACCTACATCAAATCCATCTTTCAGGATTAGTTAAGGATAAAATTAATTGCTAAAACCACCTTCATATAAGACTACCATAATAATCTTGATTATAACAAACCATCGTTAATATATGGAATATATTGAGATTTATCATCGTTGATCAAAATTTATCATCATTAGAAGCCTAAAATAATTTATAAATTCAATTTAAAATAAACTTTTGAAAATGAAAACATTTCGTACAGGTAGAACAAATGGTGGATGCGCCAGGCGCATGTTTCAATTATTCCACGTTATTGTCTAGTTTGACACGTGTCTGTTGTATGTTTCGGTTGAAAGCCTTTAGATCAAAAGCATTGACATCTCAATACATAATTGTTGACCACACCAATATATTCATATCGCATCCTGTTGACGAGACGCATTTAAACATATGACATTTAGTAATAAATCATATCTACAACTACTATAAATTATGACTATTTTATACTCAACATGATTAAAGTCAAATCGTTGTTTTTATTATGATTAGTGATACCTAGTACTATTTATTATGATAGATAATAATGGAAAATTTCGCGATTTCAGGCTGAAATATGGAGTGTTTTCATTGCAATTCTACGGAAAAGTGTGCGTAATTTACAAGCATGCACAGATGTTGGTTTGATCGAGCATGTGTTGAAGAGATTACGCAATGCTGACGTTGTTGTAGCAGGTAATTTATTTATTTATTTTTTTCAGAATTGTTAATTAAAGAATAATTCCGTCTCTATACTGTTATTACCAGCTTTGTGCCATTTGTTTTCTTTATTCTATGTAAATACTAAATGTGAAGTTTTATTTTTATGAAGAATCTCGACAATAAATTGCTCGGAAAAAGCCTCCATTTTTCTCAATTTCCATATTATAATATGGAAATTTTATTCAAATTCTTTCGTCAATGCCGTTTTTTCTTTTATTTAAATTAACATTGATTAAACTTTATTATTATTTTTTGACTATATATATTTTTTTAGATCTTCTAATTGAAATGCTAGGCGTATTAGCGAGCTATAGTATAACAGTGAAAGAATTAAAATTATTATTTGGTGCAATGAAAGCAGTTAATGGTAAATGGGTAAGCTTATTTGCCATGTAATTTTTCTACAACATTAATTTATTTTAATTTTTTCTCCCTTCTGGGGGGATTTTGGAAAAAATATAGCCACGCCATTCGGCTAAATTACTTAATGTACTCCGACAGATGCCACAAAGAACTGGGCCGGATGTTTTTTTCAGTTTTCCAGGACGAAAGGGATCAGTAAGTATTTACAATTTTATTATTATTATTATGACGATTTTGAAGAGTCTTTAAAGTTCTTTTAATTAAAAGAAACGATACGGAAAAACAATGGTTAATCTCGTTGACTTTATCATCATTAAATTGAATTGTTGAACTTTTAAAAGGACGTTATCCAGATGTAATTGTGTCCTCTTCATATATAAAAGATTGAGAATTATTTAATTTACGTGACATAATTTTTTTTATATTTCTGTATTTTAAAACAAATTATTGACGTAATTAATTATATTAATAATCTTAGAATTGCTTTTAAAGCATTAATTAGCGAATATTGAATTAATTAGTTTGAATTCACAAATTAATTTCGTTTGATTAGACGATTTGATGGCGCTATATCGCTAATGGGAAAACTTGGAAAAACATTTACATGAAACGATTTTCCTGATCGAATCTTCAAAATTATAAAGCGTGGCTTACCTTTGAAAGATTTCCTCAAAAAAGTCGTTTTCCCCAACGCTAGATTGAATGTAAAGGTTTCAAATTCGTCAATATTTTAACATTTCGTAAGAGCAATTTTCAGCCAGAAATATTCAAAATATCATTATTATTATTTATTTTAATCGAAAATTCGGTTTTATATTTTGTATTGTTCCAATTAACGAATTGTTGGATTTAAAAAAATGTCCATTTCACCTTTAAGCATAAAACGCTCATAATGGAGAAATTTTAATAGGAATTCGTTATTGATGAATCGTTTGTTCGGTGTATTGTTTTCCATGACCTGTTTATCGGATATTAAAAAAAAAACCGCTTAATTGAAAGAATTAAAAATAAAACAACGGTTACAGCTTGAAAATCATTTGTTTATAATTGAAGTATACAATTAAAAATTGCTAACTTTATAAATTTTACATGCTGGAAAATAGAATTTCCTGCTTTAAACAGGAAATGAAGAGATTTATTTATGAAAAACAAGGAAATGTACTTTGTTTACAGGTTTAAAAACTAAAACACTGACAAGTTCTTTTCCAGTTTTGTAACATTATAAATTAATTTTTATTTTATCGTAATTGGATTGTATCTGTTGTTGGAAATTTTCTAGGCAATTGTTCTACCACCGTTGGCAAAATGGCCATATGAAAATGGTTTCACGTTCACAACATGGTTTCGTTTAGATCCAATAAATTCGGTTAATATTGAACGTGAGAAACCTTATCTATATTGGTAAATTTTGATTATTTTATAAAGAAAATTGATTCTATTCTATTATTTTATTCGTTATTGTAGTTTTAAAACTAGTAAAGGTGTTGGTTATACTGCACATTTTGTTGGTAATTGTCTTGTATTGACGTCAATGAAAATCAAAGGGAAGGGCTTCCAACATTGCGTTAAATACGAATTTCAACCAAGAAAGGTTCGTTAAGGAAGTTTTCCATCTAGTTCTATTATTGAAATAAATTTTCTTATAGTGGTATATGTTAGCGGTAGTTTATATTTATAACAGATGGACAAAAAGTGAAATAAAATGCCTTGTTAATGGCCAATTAGCTTCAAGTACAGAAATGGCTTGGTTTGTTTCAACAAATGATGTGAGTCTTCTTTTATTGATAGAATAAAGATTAAGATGACAATTGACTTTTGTTTTGTTTTGTTTTGTTTGTTTTGTTAGCCATTCGACAAGTGTTATATTGGAGCAACACCGGAATTAGATGAAGAAAGAGTATTTTGTGGACAAATGGCAGCAATTTATCTATTCAGTGAGGCTTTAACAACACACCAAATCTGTGCGATGCATCGATTAGGACCTGGATATAAAGTTTGTTTTTATTTCATTATTCTTATAATTAAACCATTCAAATATTAGAAAGATACCTATTAATCATCAAATCATAATAATTTTCGATATAGTCAGAGCAATATTGTTGAAATTTGATGATTAGTGGACACATCGATTCCACATGATGAACAAGGGAAGTAATAAAATTCTGTCATTTCCACAGAGCCAGTTTCGTTTCGATAATGAATGTAACATAAATTTACCTGACAATCATAAAAGGGTGAGTGAAAATGACCAGTCAGCCAATAGCATGCCTGTGATTGCAACAGATGCACGATCCGTAAGCATTTTTTTTAAGTTGATTTTAGTTTTTATTTTGCACGTTTTTCGACAAATTTTTTTAATTTTCGTATCATAATGCATCTTTTATTTTTCAGCTATAAATCTTTGCTGGATCCTTATAATAAATTTGGTTGTATTAAAATTTTTCTAGGTGTTATACGATGGTAAATTGTCAAGTGCTATCGTGTTCATGTACAATCCGGTAGCAACAGATAGCCAACTGTGTTTACAATCAGCGCCCAAAGGAAATATATCTTATTTCGTCCATACACCGCATGCTCTTATGTTACAAGTAAGTAAATTGGATTCATTTAAATTTTGATAATAACAACAACAACATATTGATTTTTTTCTTGTATTTTTGATAAAGGACGTGAAGGCCGTGATAACACATTCCATCCATAGTACATTGAATTCTATAGGTGGTATCCAGGTGTTGTTTCCTTTATTCTCACAATTGGATTTGCCTTATGAAACGAACGGTACATCGGATTGTAGACGGGATCCGACATTATGGTAATTTCATTCATTAATGTTATTATTTTAAAATTCAAATTACAATATTATTAGAGATGTTTCTGCTTCTGTTAGATTTAAGAACTCTGTTTCTGCTTCTTTTTAACGGAAATTATTAATATGAGAGAAATTGGAGTTTATTGAAACTTGAGAGTGTCGGTGTCCTCAATGTTTAATCATCGATATCTCGCTTGTTTAATGATATATTGTAATAATTCAAACATAATTAGAAGCAGCATTTTAAGAGGCATCTGAAGGCGTATTTTGTTTTGGAAAAACTCGATTGAAATCTGAGTTACAGGGGATAATTTAGGAGTATGAGTTTTTTCTTATTTTTTTTTATATTTCTCCTATGACTTGGCAAATACTATCGCTTTTCAATGATTTTATTACAGTATAAAGCAAATAAAAGAGTAATTTAAGTAGCCAAAAAATCTCTCAACAGATTCGTTGGTTTTCTGAGTAATTGATAGAAATTTGAAGGGCTTGTTTTCGATAAAGTCTCTTAGAAATGGCAATTTTTAATATATTTTTATATATTTATAATATATTTTAATATCTTGCGTATTCGACGAGATATTACCGACTAGTTAAGTAGAGCGTTTTTGTTTTGAAAAATTCCGATTGAATTCAGATTTATCGAGGATAATTTTGGAGTATGCTTTTTCAAAAAAAAAATCATATTTTCGCCTATTATTTAGCCAAAATTCTCGATATCAACGATTTTCTCACAGTCTACAGAGTGAGCCATTATTAGAAGTTTATAGAGTTCTAATCGATGAAAGTTTCTGAAATTTGTTATGCATCCGTTTTTCCACCTGAACTACATCGGGAAAATATTTTCGTTGTTCTATCAATCTTCGGTGTATGGGGTAGCGCACCCTACTTTGTTATTTTAAATGGAATGGTATATTTTTTATTCCATATTTAGATTCTACGATAAAAATGAAATGGACTTTGATAACATGACCTATGGTCTAGCGTCAATAGTTTTTCAGCAATATTGACTTTTTCTGAAAATTTTGATTTTGTAGTGTTTGATTGAAAAATTCATATGTTTGAAGATATTGATGATAGATAATCCAAATTTGGAACTCAAATAATTTAAACTATGTACTTTACGCCAGATTTTTCAGAAATGAATTATATTCCAGCATTTAGCCGAAATAAATTTTTCTTTCAGCCAATTTTCAAAACGCAATATCTTTCTTATTTTAAATGGAATGGTATATTTTTCTTTACACGGTTAGATAGAGAAAAAAATTCTACATCGAACTGTATTAACATTTCCTATACCTATCTGATAGTTTTTCAGCTATTTAAGATTTTCAATTTTCAATAGTTTTCTCCCCACTCTGAAATTGACTACTGTCTAGTTGTCTGTGACTTAATAATTCACCTATAAAGTAATGCATAGGAGGCTTAGCAAAATGACATTAACTGTCGCATTTGAGGTTAACAATGATTATTTTGTATGTTTTTTCAGCGATTTCAGCCAATTTTACATGAAAAGAAAATCCAATCAATTTTAATTTAATTATTTGTCAATTTCTTCTATGATTTTTTTAATTAAAAAATATAAAAATAATTAATTATTTAAATGTTAATTGTGACAGAAGGTTGTTTCGCCAAGCCTACTATGTTTTAGTATTTCGTTTCAGGGGATAAATTATTAGAAATCGAAAATCTTGAATAACTGAAAAATTATCAAGAATAGGTATAGGGAATGCTAATATGATTCGATGCAGAATTTTTTTCTCTATCTAACCGTGGAAAGAAAAATATACCATTCCATTTAAAATAAAAAGTTTTGGCGCTTTGAAAATTGGCTAAAAGAAAAACCGATTTCAGCTAAACGTTGAAAGATAATTTAATTCTATAAAATTTACCGTAAAGTGCATAGTTTGAACTATTTGATTTCCAAATTTGGACTGTCTAGCAATAATACTTTCCGAGATATGATTTTTTTAATAAAACATTACAAAATCAAAATTTTCAGAAAAAGTCAAAATTCTTGAAAAATATTAACGCTAGACCATAGGTTTTATTATCAAAGTCGATTTCATTTTTACCATAGAATCTAAATATGGAATAAAAAATATACCATTCCATTTAAAATAAGAAAGTAGGGTGCACTACCCCGTACACCAAGGGTTGATAGAACAACGAAAATAGTTTCCAAATGTAGTTCAGGTAGAAAAATGGGTGCATACCAAATTTCAGAAACTTTCATCTATTAGAACTCTTTGAACTTCTAATAATGGCTCACTCTGTATAGAAAATTGAAAGCGCTTTACAATATTTCAGAAATTTTCCAAAAAACTTGTTAATTTTCCGAAGATTTGACGAGATTTTTGTATTTACGAATGTATTCTTTTTAGCTTCTATTTTTGTTATGCCACACCCGTAACATCTCTAATTATTGTTAAATAGATTTACTATTTCGAATTAAACAATTAAAACTTTATTTCAGCTCAAAACTATTGGGATTTATATGTGAATTAGTTGAAACATCACAAACAGTACAACAACATATGATACAAAATCGTGGTTTTTTGGTAATTAGTTTTATGTTACAACGATCATCTAGAGAACATCTAACATTAGATGTACTAGGATCGTTTTTAAGTTTAACGAAATACCTCGTTACCTGTCTTAGTGCCAATAGTGAGCTCCTTCTCAAACAGGTAAGTTTTAATCAATTCTAAAAAAAAATAAAACAAATAAAAAACAATACTCATTTTACGAATATTTAATGAAGCGATAGAACGTGTGTTGTTTCAAATAAGAGTAGAGTAAATATTCGTAAAACAATTTAGTTGTTTATTTATATACGTCCTACTCGTATTTGGAAGTATTTCGAATTATCAAATAAAGCTACATAATAAAACATTTATTTGTTTTTGCATGTTTTTAAAGTTTAATCAAAATATAAAAAAAGAACCATAACAATAAATGTAGCATGAATGTTCTGTTTCTATTATTAAAACCAGTACTTATCCAAGCATGTTTTTTGTTCAATTCGACTTTATTCATTTTTGCCTTTTTTACGCTTTTCTCCATTGTATTTCATTAAAATAAATTCGATTTTTTAATAAATTAATTCAAAAAAAAAAAAACAAAAAACATTATGGGTAAGTACCGGGGAACAGTTTGATCCATTTTGATTTAGTTGTTTTGCTTCTCGTTCCTAACATGGCAGCTACTCGACCATATATTATTTAATCCATCATTATGGGTACATACAAATCCAATGGTACAAGCGAAATTATATAGTTATTTATCATCAGAATTCTTGTCAGATACACAAATTTATTCGAATGTACGTCGTGTATCAACTGTATTACAAACAATACATACATTAAAATATTATTATTGGGTTGTTAATCCGAGAGCGAAAAGCGGAATCATACCTAAAGGATTAGGTGAGATTTGTATTCCATTATATAAACAATAATAGGCTATAATATTAATATTTGATTTATTAAATTGAAATTGTAATTCAATTGATTTATTTGTTGTTATTTTAGATGGTCCCCGGCCGGATAATAAAGAGATCCACAGTATTCGTCAATTTATTTTATTATTTTTAAAACAGTTAATAATGATCGGTAATGGTGTTAAAGATGACGAATTACAAAGTATATTAAATTATTTAACAACAATACACGAAAATGAGAATTTACATGATGTATTACAAATGTTAATCAGTTTAATGAGCGAACATCCATCATCAATGGTGCCGGCATTTGATGCAAAACATGGAATACGAACAATATTTAAATTATTAGCATCAGAAAGCCAATTGATCCGTTTACAAGCATTAAAACTATTAGGTTTTTTTCTAAGCCGTAGTACACATAAACGTAAATATGATGTTATGAGTCCATATAATTTATATACGCTATTATCGGAACGATTATTATTAAATGAGGACGTTTTAACAATACCAACGTATAATGTTTTATATGAAATTATGACCGAACATATTAGCCAACAGATTTTATATACGAGACATCCGGAACCCGAGTCGCATTTCCGTTTAGAAAATCCAAGTAAATTTCATTATTTTGTAAATAAAATTCTAATTTTTTGTTTAATATAAATGATTTTTAGTGATTTTAAAAGTTGTGGCTACTTTAATACGCCAATCGAAACAAACTGAACATTTGTTAGAGGTTAAAAAAATGTTTCTATCCGATATGACTTTATTATGTAATAATAATCGAGAGAATCGTCGTACTGTTCTACAAATGTCCGTATGGCAAGAATGGTTAATAGCAATGGCTTATATACATCCGAAAAATCAAGAAGAACAAAAAATCTCGGATATGGTCTATTCATTATTTCGTATGTTATTACATCATGCTATTAAATACGAATATGGTGGTTGGAGAGTATGGGTCGATACTCTAGCAATTGTACATTCAAAGGTTTGTATTTTGAAATAATTTCAATTGTTATTGTTTTGATATAAATTCATAGGTGTCTTACGAGGAATTCAAATTGCAATTTGCTCAAATGTACGAACATTACGAGCGCCATCGGGCTGATAATATAACAGATCCTCTAGTACGCCAACAACATCCAATTAGTACAATATCCGGATGGGATCAACAACAACAACAAATTAATAATAATAAAAACGAAACAATTTGTAATTGTGATTATAATTCGGCAACAATAACAACCACAACAACCGTATCAACATCAACGATAACAACAAAAAATGATGATAATAGTGAAGTTGTATCGTTAGATTCAAGGACTAGTGATCTTTATAGTGATAATATAATAAAACAACAATATACAGATGATGATAATAATGTATCATCATCATTACATCATTCACCGATTTGTAATGGTATACATCATGAAACAACAACAACAACAACAACAACAAATTCGAATACTGATAGTCCATTACATCAACAACAAGTTGATGATGAATTGACAAAAATTGAAATTGTTGAAGAGATTGTACAGGAAATTCTAAATAAATCGGAAAAATTATTAGAATTAGATTTGGTTGAAAATGAGGAACTACCACAACAACAAGAAGTCGAACAAACTGTCGTCGTTCAAGATGAGGAATTAATACAAGCTGTGAAAGAAGTTGTTAATAATACTAATAATAATAATAATAATAATGTTGAAATCGATAAAATTCAAGATAGTGAATCGGAACGTTATTTAACACCAACAGAAGATATTGTTGATAAAAAAGATAATGACAATAATATTGAACAAGATGATAAACAAGAAATTTTAAATTCTAGTGTTAATAAATTATTGACTGATAATAAAAATGTTGTGCCAATCGTTGAAAATAGTGCTGTGTCTGTTGTAGAATTAGTAGAGCCGTCCATATCTAGTCTAGATGATAATATTAAGAATAATAATAATAATGGTAATAATCAAGAAGGCACTGAAACTGAAACTGAAGTTGAAACAACTATAAAACAAGTGCCTATTGATAAAATATCAACAATTTCTTCTCAAATCTGTGATCCAAATCATCATAAATGTGACATGATCGCCGAAATTGATAATAATCGATTAGAACAACAACAAGGGGAGAAAGAACAGGATAAAGATTCGGATAATATTGATGGTAAAGAGGAGAAGAGGCCACGTAGTGCGTCAACATCAACACAAGTAGATTTAAATCATTTCGATATGACAACAACAGCAATAACGGCAACAACAACAACAGAAACGATAACAACAACAGCAGCAGTAATATCAACAACAACAATGGCATCAACAATGAAACGTTCAAAATCTGGTTCATCATCAACACGACCAATGTTTAGTCCAGGACCGACACGTCCACCATTTCGTATACCCGAATTTAAATGGTCATATATACATCAACGTCTATTATCGGATGTATTATTTTCATTAGAAACCGACATACAAGTGTGGCGTAGTCATTCAACGAAATCTGTATTAGATTTTGTGAATAGTAGTGAAAATGCAATTTTCGTTGTTAATACTGTACATTTAATATCACAATTAGCTGACAATCTTATAATTGCTTGTGGTGGTTTGTTGCCTTTATTAGCTTCAGCTACATCGCCTAATGTGAGAATTTTTAATTAATTTCTCTTCGATTTAATTTTGTAATTAATTTTTGTTTTATTTAGAGTGAATTAGATGTTATTGAACCGACGCAGGGTATGCCAATTGAGGTTGCTGTATCATTTTTACAAAGACTTGTAAATATGGCTGATGTACTTATTTTTGCTAGTTCGTTAAATTTTGGTGAATTAGAAGCTGAAAAAAATATGTCCAGTGGTGGTATTCTTCGACAATGTTTACGTTTGGTACGTTTATTTTAACATTAATTTTTGTACATATCAATATTTGACGAAAATTTAACAATACACCAATTATAAGTCTTAAATCGGATGTATCGCGATAATTTGTGGCTATGTTTTTGTTATATAGTCGTAAATTAGTTCATATTTTATTTAATTTGATATTTTGTGATGTACTTTTCGAACAAAGCTACGACACTATTCTAAAGCACTCGATTGAAGATTCTGTATTTGATTTTTCTTTTAATTTTTCTATTAACACAATGAAATCTATACAAGGTGAGCCAAGAGAATGGCCTATTAAAAGTATAGTAATGTATACAGAGTAAGTCGAGTGGTTGGTCTATTAGACGTTTAAAGAGTTCTAATTGATGAAAGTTTCTGAAATTTGGTATGCACCTGTTTTTCCACCTGAACTACACCTGGAAAATATTTTCGTTGTTCTATCAACCCCCGATGTATGGGGTAGTGCACCCTACTTTATTTTAAATGGAATGGTATATTTTTTATTCCATATTTAGATTCTATGGTAAAAATGAAATAGACTTTAATAATAAAACCTATGGTCTAGCGTTAATAGTTTTTCAGGAATTTCGACTTTTTCTGAAAATTTTGATTTTGTAGTGTTTTATTAAAACATTCATATCTCGGAAAACGTTGTTGCTAGACAATCCAAATTTAGAAATCAAATTACTCAAACTATGTACTTTATGCTAAATTTTATAGAATTTAATTATCTTTCAGTGTTTAGCTGAAATCAGTTTTTCTTTCAGCCAATTTTCAAAGCGCCATAACTTTTTTATTTTAAATGGAATGGTATATTTTTCTTTCCACGATTAGACGGAGAAAAAAATTCTGCATCGAATCATATTAGCATTCCCTATACCTATTCTTGATAATTTTTCAGTTATTCAAGATTTTCGATTTCGAATAATTTACCCCCTGAAACGAAATACTAAAACATAGTAGTCTTGGCGAAACAACCTTCTATCACAATTAACATCTAAATAATTAATTATTTTTATATTTTTTAATTTAAAAATCATAGAAGAAATTGACAAATAATTAAATTAAAATTAATTGGATTTTCTTTTCATGTAAAATTGGCTGGAATCTCTGAAAAAACAATAATCATTGTTAACCTCAAATGCGACAGTTAATGTCATTTTGCTAAGCCTCCTATGCATTTCTTTATAGGCGAATTATTAAGTCATAGCCAACTAGACACTAGTCAGTTTCAGACTGGGGAGAAAACTATTGAAAATCGAAAATCTTAAATAGCTGAAAAACTATCAGCGATAGGTATAGGGAATGCTAATACAGTTCCGTGCAGAATTTTTTTCTCTATCCAACCGTTTAAAGAAATATATACCATTCCATTTAAAATAAGAAAGATATTGCGTTTTGTAAATTGGTTGAAAGAAAAATTCATTTCGGCTAAATGCTGGAATATAATTCATTTCTGAAAAATCTGGCGTAAAGTACATAGTTTAAATTATTTGAGTTCCAAATTTGGATTATCTATCAACGATATCTTCAAACATATGAATTTTTCAATCAAACACTACAAAATCAAAATTTTCAGAAAAAGTCAAAATTCCTGAAAAACTATTAACTCTAGACCGTATGTCATGTTATCAAAGTCCATTTCATTTTTATCGTAGAATCTAAATATGGAATAAAAAATATACCATTCCATTTAAAATAAGAAAGTAGGGTGCACTACCCCATACACCGGGGGTTGATAGAACAACGAAAATATTTTCCAGGTGTAGTTCAGGTGGAAAAACGGGTGCACACCCAAATTTCAGAAACTTTCATCAATTAGAGCTCTTTAAACGTCTAATAGGTCAACCACTTGGCTCACTGTATTTTTTGAGTTGGTTTTTCAGGAATTTTAACTAAATTTCTAATTTTGCAATGTTTGTTTAAAAAATTCATATTTCATAAACTATAGCTTTTAAATACTCGAAATTTGGAATACTAATAATATAAATATTGTATTTTCTAGCACATTTTATAGAATTGAATTATCTTTCAGGATTTAGCTGAAATCGATTTTTCTTTCAGCCACTTTTCGAATCGTAATATCTTTCTTATATTGAATAGAATTTTTTTTTTTTATTTAGATGTATAGAGAAAAAAATTCTATATTGATATTCTCTATGCTTATCTCTAATAACTTTTCAGTTCTTTAGAATTTTCAGTTTTCATCAGTTTTCTCCGCTCTAAAAATGTGTATCTAGTCGACTATGAATTTCTAATTCGTCTACAAATATACGCATAGAAGGCTTAGCAAAATGACATTAATTGTGATAATTGAGGTTAGAATTGAATATTTTCCGTATTTTTATTAGCAATTTTATCAAATTTTACATTAAAAAATGTGATTTAATTAATTATTAATACGTTCCATTGTTTCTTATTAAAAAAAAGAAACAAAAATAATTAATTATCAATTGTAATAATTGAATTGTAAGTTGTTTTGCTTTCTATGTTTTAGTATTTTTCTTTCAGGGAATTGGAAATTTTAAATAATTGAAAAATTATTAAATAGGTATAGAAAATGTTGATACAATTCGATATAGAAGTTTTTTTCTAGCCAATTGAATAAATAAACAAGAGATGTTTCATTTAAAAACCGTTTGAAAGGCAGGTGAAAGAAAAATTCATTTCAGGTAAACACTGAAAGATAATTCAAGCCTACGAAATTTAATTCAAAGTACATAGTTTAAGCTCTTTGAATACCAAAAGTTTCAAAGATAGTTCAGGTGGAACAACAGCCGTAAACCAAAACTTGAGCATTTCTTATACTTTTAGTAGGACATCTTCTTAGCTCAACGTGTAACTTTGAAGATATCACAATTTCGATATTAAATTTATTTTTTCGACCAATTATTGTAAAATAATTCAAAAATCGCGTAAATTCGATAACAGCCACTAGAACAATGAAAAATTGGTGTATTATCCATTGTAAATGTACATTTTGTAAAGTGAATTATTGAATGTAGCATGTTTTATTTCTTTATTATTTCTTTATGTTTTGTGTAAATAATTTTTGCTATTTTCGTGTGTGATTTTGTGTACGTTAGGTATGCACTTGTGCCGTACGAAATTGTTTGGAGTGTAAAGAAAGAAGCCGCCCGCACCACACAATTGCACATGCAACAACACATAATTCAACAAATACAACACATAAGGCGGCACATTTACAATCATTTATACGTGGTGGACAAAGTTCACCGAAAGTAAGCATTATTATTTGATTTTCTTCTCAATAAATAATTGTTTTTAATTTAATTTTCTTATAATCATTTCTAGAATATTGCTGAGAATCTATCACAATCGACACCGGTTAAAGATCCTGAAAAATTACTACAAGATATGGATGTGAATCGTTTACGTGCTGTAATTTATAGAGATGTGGTGAGAACATTCATACAGGCATTATATTAATTTTTAATGAAAATTAATCGTAATTAATTTAATTCATTATAGGAGGAAACAAAACAAGCACAATTCTTATCATTAGCAATTGTTTATTTCATCTCAGTATTGATGGTATCGAAATATCGCGATATATTAGAACCACCAGTATCAATACGACCACCCAGTCCAATACCGATACGAAATAATGGTACAGCTCATCATTCGAATAGTCCACAAGGTAATCTTTTTTGATAATTGAATTTAATTAATTGATAATAATATTAATAAAAATAAGAATAAGAGAAATTTTGCAACACAAGCTATTTAAAAGAAAAATCACGCTCTCATTTGCACTAATTTTTATTGATAATAATTGTGATTATTATTGAAAGAAAGTGCAAAATATTAATTTTGAATTGTATTGTTTCTTTTTTTGTGTGTGTTTTGCTTCCAACGATTGTTCAACAACAATGACAACAACAATACGAACAACAAAATAGAAGGAAGTGCTCGTCCTTTATTTCCACAATGGTCCCATCATGTTTATCCACAATTTTTACCTGGTTCACATCCTAATGCCGTACCACATCATCATAATTATGTCCGTCATAGGCATAACTCATATAATATAAAACAACATCATTATAATTTAAATAATAATAACAATAATAATAACCACCATCATGCTCAACAATATCATCATAACCACCATAATAAAATTGATCATCGTTATCATCGAAATTCAATTAGTGGTGGTGGTGGTGGTGGTGGTGGTCATCCAGGTAAATCGAATCGATGTGTTTAACAATCTATCCTTAAACACCTACAAATGCGTTTTCGTTTGTTTTTTGCGTTTTTTCTATTCGTTTATTCGTTTATTTTTGCACAATTACCTACGATCAAACAAATTGTAATACAATATACTGTGCTTTTCAGTTAAAAGTATTGTAGTTTAAGGATTTATAGAGATGATTATACCAAAATTTGAGCCTTGTAGCTCAAATTTTAGTTAATTTTGCCATTTCTAAAAACAAGGTAAGTACCTCAAATGACTCAGAGTGACTCAAAGAGGTTCGCAACGTTCCATTCTAGAATAAAATGGAGAAAACGAAGAAAATCAATATTGGGAGCATTCTTTAGTCAATCTGAGTCATTTGGCATTTTTTTTTTAATTGCAACGAGCGTTTTTGACCAACTTGCCGATGAGCTACAAGGCTAAAATCACTGGTCAAATAATCGGAGTTGTCGTATAAACTATACTTTCAAGTGAAAAACATTGGTAGAGATAGATGCATGTAATGCTTATTACAGCATAGTGATTTTATTTTATTAGAAGCTTCGTTTTTATTGTTTTGCAATCAAAATTTGATGGTTAAATTCGATTTTTATAAATTTTCCGATTTTCTTTGAAGCTTCAAGAGGGATCCACAGTCAGACTCAAGATGACAACGATTATGATGTTATCACATCGTATATGATGGACGATAACTCTGTTGTACAAGAGAATGATTTACATTCAGGTCCACCTTCAATTAAGGTACAATTTTGTTGTATTTTTCTTCTTTTTTTTTTAAATATTGTATGAGTATGGGTTTGTACATTAGTTGAATGCGATAATTGGAATAATAGAGTTTTCTTTTAAAACATCTTTATAACACACTAAATTCTAGTATGATTGTAGATGAAGGAATGTTTCTTTAATTTATTTTAATTTTCATTTACTAACTCTTATGCTTTATGCTGTTCGGGCGTTACATTTAAACCAGATTAACGCTAGACAGCGTCCAAGTCTTGGACATGGGTTCACTGTAGATTATTCTTTGGATGGGATAAGGCATGCTCGAAGTCGTGACAGTGCTCGTTCTAAAAAGGTGAATAATCATTGAAAAATTGCACAATTTCAATTGATTGAACTTTAAAAAAAAATGCACGCTTTTCTCAAATTATCTCCTTTATCGTTCAATATTTTAAAACAATTTTATTTTAAATTTTTAGAGTACAGATTCCGTTGAAGATATCAATTCGATTAATTCATCAGAAACGAATAATATTGGTTCGAATACTAGTGAAACTATTGACGATAATAAAATTATAACTGCAACAAGTGTTACAACAAATGATGATAATTGGACTGATATTAATTTAAATGAGGATGGTGATAATAAAGAAGATTCCAGGAATTTACAGAATATTCAACATTCTATCGATATTGAAGGCAATATTTCGTCAACAACTGAGAAATTAAATCATCCAGAAATTGCAGTTGTACGAATACCATCACTATCTCAACAACACCAACAACAACAACAACAAATAACTGATAATATGATGATTCAACAACAACAACAACAACAACAACAAGTACGTCCAGATGATTTACCGATAAGTAATTTAGTTGAACATATGTCGATATCAACACCACCACCAACACGTGAGGCGTCATTAACGCAAAAATTAGAAATGGCATTAGGTTCAGTATGTCCATTATTAAGGGAGATTATGGTTGATTTCGCCCCATTTCTATCGAAAACATTAATCGGTTCACATGGACAAGAATTATTAATGGAAGGCAAAGGTTTAACAACATTTAAAAATAGCAATTCAGTTGTTGAATTAGTTATGTTGTTGTGTTCACAAGAATGGCAAAATTCGTTACAAAAACACGCCGGTTTAGCTTTTATTGAATTGATCAACGAAGGACGTTTATTATCGCATGCAATGAAAGATCATATTGTACGTGTTGCTAATGAAGCTGAATTTATTTTAAATCGAATGCGAGCTGATGATGTATTAAAACATGCAGATTTTGAAGTAATTTATACCAATTTATTTAATTCAATACAATAACTATAAATATTGTAGAGTCAATGTGCCCAAACTTTAATGGAACGTAAAGAAGAAGAGAGAATGTGTGATCATTTGATTACAGCAGCCAGACGACGTGATAATGTTATAGCCGGACGTTTATTAGAAAAAATACGAAATATTCTATCGAATAAACACGGAGCTTGGGGTTATATGGATCCAACAACGGCCAAGTAATATTAAATAAAATTGATAATAGATGGCGGTATCTTTATAATTATTATAATTTGTAGACTTTGTGAATTTTGGAAATTAGACGCTTGGGAGGATGATGCACGACGTAGAAAACGTTTCGTACATAATCCATTAGGTACAACACATCCTGAGGCTAGTTTGAAAGCAGCAATTGAACATGGCGCCCCAGAAGATGCAATTTTACAAGTATGTAAACGAAAGAACAAGTTTTAAGTTTTAAATTAAAAAAAAAAAATATATAGGCACGTGAAGAATTTCATGCTCATTTAGCGGCAACAAGAAATCAACAACAAATCCAACCCAATGATTTAATGGACGATAATGAATTGTTAACAGATGATAGAGAATTAGATAACGATTTAACAGGTAACTCGATCTATTTTCAATATTGAAATATTTAAATTTACTTATAAATTAATAGGTCCAGTTAATATAAGTACAAAAGCGAAATTGATAGCACCAGGAGCTGTGGCACCGGGAATTGTATCAATTACATCAACCGAATTGTATTTTGAAGTTGACGAAGATGATGGTGAATTTAAGAAGATCGATACTGAGGTAAGTGTTATTTTATTTATTATTTGTTGTTTTCGATTAATTACATAAAATTATACACGTATTATAAACGGATAAAATGAGAGAAATGTGCGTGTATTAGTGAGTGTGTTTACATAAGGTTGTCGGCCGAGGCACGCCCATAACTACCATTGATTTATCGTTTCACTGATGAATATGCAATGTGCATAACAAATTTCAATAAACCAACCATAAGATTAATGGATCGTTTTCTCCCTCTCTTTTCGTTTTTTTTTTTAATATTTAAATAAAAATTCACAAGTTTTATATTTGGGAATTGTAGGTGCGTTTGCTAATTTTCCACGATAACACCCACATAAACATTTTTTCTATTGAATTATTAAACGAGAAATAAAAGTGATAAACAATCGAAAACCAGTAGATTTATAATTTACATAATTTTAAAATTATACAAACGATAAATGTTCCCTAATCTTGTCGTTCAATATCTAAATTTATATTTAATTTTTTCCCGATAAACCCCTGTGGTTATTTGTTGCAATAAGTGTTGCGAATGTCTTATGGTAAATCATTGTAAAGATTTGATCACTGTTGCTTTGCTAGCAGTTGATTATAAGATTACTACTTGTATATAAGTTTATTATATTTATTGTTTGTTGTTTTCAAATAAAAACAACAAATAAATAATTAAACGAAACAAGTAACGCTATCGTACCTGTTATATTAGATAAAACCTACTGTGAAATGTCGTGTCAAATAATCAACATTACGTTTTTTAATAAAAAATATTAAAAAACGTACTAATCGTGATTTACATAAATCCAAGAAATATCCAAGTCTAAACACGAAATTGATTTGAAAAAAGGGACAGTATAAATATAGGAAGTTTTCCGTGGTTGATTAAAACAAAAATTATAATAATAATAGAATCGAACATAAATTTTCTCCGTGAACGAAACATAAATAAAAGAAACACGTTGATATTTTCTTTAGATGCATAAGAATTGATTATATCGAAGCGATATTCTGCATATTATTAATGTTTTAAAGATTACTTAATGTTTTATTGATGATTAAACGAAAGGTTTGTCTTTAAACTTCATTCACCCGAACGAAGAATTGAGCAAAATTAACGCAAATTAATCTGTTATTAGAGATATTTTGAAGTTTTTGGTTGATTTAAACAACGAATTCGCCATTTAAAATCGATGAATATTTTTAATTTTGTCATTTGACGTTGTTGTTGATTTATAATAATTTATAAAATATAGAATTCCTTGGAAATCTATTCTTAGAAATGCTAATAACTTGTTGTTAATTAAAACAAAAACTTGTCAATTTCCCCTTTATTAATTGTATATAATTGTTAATAATTCCTTATTTATTGTTAAATTATTCATGTGTCTATGCATTTTTCAATTACTTACGTATTTTATATTTTTTGAATTGAGGTATTTTTCAAAAAAACGAGTTAAATACCACCCAACATGGTCTTTTCAATAAGTGATTTTTGTTCATCTTTTCTCTTATTTTCGTATTTTATTCATTGGTATATCAGTCGATCGATGATCAATAATTTCGCCATGTGCAATTATCTGTCGACACAATCAATTAATCACATGATCATATACACATACATACACATATCCCCACAGGATACCATTGATTATTATGAGTATATGGGACGCCCATATGTCAATTTTTTTCTTCTTGTTTTTTGTCTTCACGTACGTATATTTTTAAACCGGATATTTACCACCACTATAGTGAATTATCAGGGTGATAACAACAATGTGGGAGCACATTTATCACAATACCTTCTAGACATATAGTTAATAATTAATCTTGTGGATAATCACTAAAATTAGTGGATGATACGTCGGTGGTCTTGTTCTTCTGTTTGTATTGTTGTGTGTATTTGTTGTTTGGGGTATCGTTTTCGACTACTGAAGTCCCACGCATTCTATAGTAAAAAGATATTGTATAGATGGGTCTTTTTTAGAAAAATATAGCCCCAACACCCTGTCACAATCGCTCTATAATTATGTTATAAATTATGGTCGATAATCGTTTAGTAAAGATACACGCCCTCAGGTTGTTTGGTTTTCTTTCTAGTGGTGGGTGATGTGGCTAATTGAAATCGACGGAGATAACAGAACCGTCATCATAATATAATATCATCGGTTTAAAACAAGACACACACACATAAAAAAAAAACTACACGTAAAGAGATTATATATAAGGGTATAGGTTCTCTACCTGTCTCTATAATAAATCAAATCATAACACAAAATTTTTTTTTGTCATAATTAACCACCCAGAGACAAATTAGTTCTTTTCTTCTCTCGATAAATTTGAGAAATTTGAAGGCGAAATTTAATTTTTTGTGTAAATAACAAAAAAATTACCACAATTTAACACCTTGAAATCGCATTAAAACTGCTTTAATAGTTTTCGGTATTTTTTAACAAAGCTTTTAAAAATTCACTTGGTTATAAGATTAATGTCCCAATATCGATATCATTAATTGCAAATAGTGACGGAATGGAATTTAAACGATCAATTTTTTCTAAATATACACTTTGAAAGAAGACGATGAAGATAATAAACGGTTAATTATTACTGTTACCTTTTTTGCTTAAAAAGCAGAACAACAACAACAACAGTGGTAACAACAGCAACATCAAATATGTAAAAGAAAAAAATTTGACCGGTTTGCTATAGTGATACTCTCATCACATCAAAATCTACACATCCATATAAAAACAGAATAAGAATTTAAAGTAGTTGATTCGGAATTGAAAACGATACTACAGTCCAAGAACAAGAAATGTGAAAAAGGATAATAAAAAAAAATTGAAGGAATGAAGAACGTTTGTGTCTCGCGATGAAATCGCCCATCCTTTGGGCGTTCTTTAAACATCAACAGCTCATAATTCATTTCTATAGTGATCGACACAGACGCACGCATAGAGATATATTGTCAACAATACAAATTATTAAATATAATTTAATCTGCACAATATACAAATGAAAAAGGAATAAAACGTTAAAATATACAGTTTCTGGAGGGCTATCTTAATTATGTGTTATCATCAATGTCCATCAATTTTATTTTAAAATAGGATACACAGTGAACTGTTTTGGCAGTTGAGATTGCTACCTCCTGTGGCTATAGACCGCCCATTCGGATTTTTCTTTTTCGTTTTGTTTTAATTTGATTCGAGAAAGAAACAAAATCAGGTAGGAGACTAGACGTTTACGAAAAATTCTTCTAATTCTTCTAAAGAGTTGAATGTTGAAATTCCTGCATTTGTTTTAAGAGAAAACAACACTACAATATTCACTAGAGTTTCATAAATAGAAGGTAGGAATATACGGATGTTGTCCCACAGCAGGACCTATGATTGACTGCATGGGTCTTGGTGGATTCTCGACTTCCCGCAGTATCAATTATTCTACTTCTACTATTAGGATACGTCTCATTATAATAACACCAAAAATATTTGTATATTCCATCTATCTATCGATAATTTAATAATGAAGAAAAGCGAAAGATAAGTAATATAAAGAGATATATTTTCGCTATAATTGAATTTAATTTTAATTGGATTTGATAGCTATTGGTTGCAGTCTTAATAAAGTTGTTTTGATATATTAAAAGGTTACCGTGGACAATTTACATAATTTAAATGTAATTTGAACAACATATTGAAGAAAAAACTGAATCAGATGAGAAGAAAATAAAGAAAAAATTAAAAAGAAGAGTTAAAATTGCACGCAACATGAAACACGAATAAACATTGACAGCTGACGCATGGCTGATTTATTACTTATGCAATAATAATATGCATAGGTATGAAAGCTAACAAAGTAATTATAGAAAAACCTGAAAAAACGTTGTCTTCAAATCATCATATCATGAAATTGTACCCTATTTATTACATTTTTGTCGTTTGAATTTGAAGAAAATTATTAGATGTTATAACAGACTGGCTTATCTGTAAGGAGAATTCAGAGTGGATGGGATAGGTTTGACGTGTTCGTGTATAACATGATAATGATACCCCTAATTAGTAGGGTTTTTTGACGAGTTGATATTTACTCAGAACTAAAACAACGATGTTGACGTCTATAAAATTGCATCCCATGGCTATTATAAATAGTATTAAATAATCCACAATACATCTCGTTGAATATCTTGTGAATCTATTTTTCGATTAAAAACTGATCAAAAAACAACAACATGATGGTGGCCTTAAACGTTTTTCAGCGCCAGTTTGTAATACGAATTCATTACCGTACTCATTATCATTTATTTCAATATTATTGGGGTACAATGATGGAGACTCCACACGAGTTTGTTGGGAGATTTCAAAAGAGACTACAATGTAAGCTGGAGCCAGAATCGCCGGGGGCGGCCTGGTACTTAATCATACAGACCAAGATTAATAAAATCAGAAAAAAATCGTTTGAATTTTAATAAAAATGAATTTTATTATGTCTATATTGTATTGAAATATTGCTATTTATAAAAATTACGGAAAATTTGTTTGTAATGATTTGAAGAAAATGTCGTATTCGAATTAATATAAGAGGAAAAATATTGGCGCCCTACCGCCGCCACATAGAAAGATTCAAGAAACACAACGTACAAGCCCAGACGAAACACGCACACCCAACAACAACAACAACATCGCCTGGTGAGTTTTATTGTTTTACCGTTTTTAAACAGGATATCAAAGGAGAATCTTTAAAATTTTATCCGTGTTCTATGTGATCTACGATGAGTAAGTTGCGTGCTAAATCAATTCCAAAATAATATGTCAAGCTCGTTTCCTAGAAGGAAATCTTCAAGATTTCTATCTACGAAATTTTTTGGGGAGGAAAAATTGATGACAACCAAAAGTATTACGTATTTGTTTTCAAAACTGGTTAGACAACGTCAATTAATTCCTAACAACTAGAAGTTAGTACTGTTGTTGATGTTGTTCAAATGAAAAGGGACTAAAAAATTAATCGACAAACAGCTGGATATTAGAAATTTATTTGATAAATTTTGATGATTTTCGAAATATTTATAAATTAAATTGCATTTTTATTAATTTAGACTAGAGTTGGTGGTCTTGTCTATATTTTTATTATTTCTCTCTATAAAATTTATTGAAATAAAAAGTTTCATGTATTTAAAGAATAGAAAGTAGAAAATGGTTGGGTGGACGAGGAGTCTATAGGGGGTCGTTGTTTGCCCTGTTGGAGACCATTGTAAGGCCGTCAAGAGGTTTAGAACGAACGGCACTCGTAAACCATCTTTATTAACATTACTATTATTATTAACATTATTATATATGTTCATATCAACAATTGTATGTTTACTTTTCTAAAGTTAAATAACCGCAACAGGTGATAGATACAAAAAAAACGATAAGTTTTATTTAAATTTTTCTACCGAATTAATCACTATATGTCAATTAAAGAGGTATTTTGTGTACAAATTAATTGGTCCTTACAGTTGGAACCGAGGAATTCAAATTTAATTTTAAAGTCCAAGGAATGTTACAAGCGATTCAAAAACAGCGAAATCCTGTTTCTTCTCCATGAATAGAACTATTTTGAATTTTTGACGATAGTTTATCTTGTCATTCTCACCAATTCGAATAGATTTTCTTGTTCTTTAAGTTTCTCCGACAATTGGTCAATGGAAGATAGAAATTTTGAATTTGGCACCCTTAAAAACTAGGTTGGTATAACCAAATTCCTTAGACATTTAAATGTTCTAACCTCCAAATTTGGTTAGTGTCAATCTTAACTGTGTCTCTGTGGCGTAGTTTCGATATTTTGGTGGATTTTTGGATAATTTGTGCATGTGAGTACTTTCTCTTCTATTTTTGGTGGTTTTATGTTAAAAAAAAGGAAGACAATCAAAATTTGGTGGTTATACAAAGTTTCATCGAGTTATTTTTTGAAGGGTGCAATTTAAAATTTTCCATTTGCTCAGTAAAAATGGTATACAAAGAAAAGTATGTGATCGTAAAACTTTTCAAGCGATTTGCCGCCTTAACACTTAATGCTTCAATGATATGTTCGCTTTATGCTTTGAAAGAGAACAATAAATTATAATAAAATTGCAAAATATAAATAATAAGCTTTTGTTTTCTCGTTTATATGCTAGTTAATTGATTTGTTAGTCGTGTTTATTAATGAAGAACGTCATTCGGCTATTTTACTTTTATATAATCTCCTATATGTGGTTTCATCTTTTTTCCTAAAATAATAATAATAATTTTATTACTTTTAACGTATGTTTCTATCGGCATGAAATAATATTAGGAAATTGTGCGAAACCAAAACATTTCAACAATGAAGAAAATATTCAATTGAAACAAATTGAATTTTATTGTTTATTCAATTTTATTGTTATTATTATTATTATTATTATTATTATTGTTTTAATTATTTTGCTATACTTCAATATATAGTATTGGTAAAAATAACGAGAAAAAAACCGAAATGAATAATTGTTTTAAAATGTTTAACTCATATATCATAATTTTTGTTCGTGTACGGTAATTTTCTTGCACAATTTTTCTCCCTCTTCTTTTTTTACATTCACATGTAGATGTGTTGCTTTAGTTAGTTCTTTATCATCTTGAAACTCTCCGGCATTTTAATCTGATTGTTATATCCGAACCGCAGACTTTTTCCTTTATTTCTTCTCCTTCTTGTTCCCTATCGTCGTTTTTTAAGTAGGCGATGACAGCTAACCATTAATAATAATTCCTAATCTTTTCGTAAAAAATCGTTCCAGTAGCTTAAGATGTATAATTATCGATAATTGATTTTTAACAGTAATAGTGCCACTAATATTTAAACTTCTATATGTAATGAAATTATTGGTCGAATTACAAAAAGAGAAAATATACGGATTAAATGAGTAAAGGGTATAAATAAAATTTTGTAAGAACACGCACGCAAGCTGCTTAAATAATGACTGTTGCTCTTTTTGAAAAGTAAGTTTCCTGATGATTTCCCATGGGTATTTCCGGGATTATACCTTTCTATACACAATTTTTGAAGGGAGACTTTCCCTTGGAATATAAAAGAAACTAATAGTTTTCTATAGAAGAACAACTATTAAGAATTAAATTGTAGAACAAGATAAATTATAACAACAATCGTTAAATAAGTGTCATTTATGGTAATTCAAGCCTACGTTCGTCTAAATATAGTTATGATTTATTTCTACAAAATTTTAAACGAATTTAAAAAGGAGATTGTTCACGTTGACATTGACAAAAAACGAAACCCAGCATGAGTTTGGTTTTGTGTTTCCTTATCAATTTTTATAATAAAAGGAAAGACGATAGGGGAAAACGAGAGATCTCTGTTATTATTGCACAGTATACATACACACGTCTCATGTTCGCTCTATTATAATAATGGGAATTATAAGCAAAACAACATATGTCCCATCACCACAATGAAATATCCTGATTATGTTCAAAGATAAGTGACCATTTAACAATAAGCTTAAATATTCTTTGTATGCATTATAAATTGTAATTTGAGATATTTTTTTCTAGATCGAATTTCATAAAAACAAAAAGGGTTAAATCTCCTTTGTTAACCCTCGAAATTTTTACAAATTCTGTTGAGAATTATTACACTTGATGGCACTTTTCCATTGTCAATAACTATAAATCTTCGAAACTAGTAAGCGATTTGTACTGGTAATATGCAATCGGAAACAATAACACCCCCTACTTGTATTCCTAGTAGTAATAGGTGGAGGGTGGTGGTAATCAAATTTGGATTAATCTAGAAGGGTGTTTCGGTCCGTATCCAAGGGGGATTTGATGTTATTATTGTCCTGTAACTCCAAAAAAAAAATTGACTTTTGAGTAATTAGTAAGAGACAAAATCAAGTTTCGAGTATTTACAATGATAATAATAAAACTGTCAATGGGGCACTTATTACACGTTGTTGGAATTCTTTTTCTTTCTTCGTTATTGTTTTAAGATAGAATTATTGGCGTTAATAATGGCCCAATCATCATCACTGCAACTATCAGAAATCATTATCAAAAAGACGTTTCATCTGTTTCTTTGTCCTTTCAGTATATGGTAGTAGCAAAACAAAAATGTTAAGACTTGTTCTTCAACTTTTCCATAATTTATATCGCGCGTTGTTCTCTCTACCATTATAAGAGTTCTACTTTTTTTTTGGTGTGTGTATTTCTTTGATGTTACGTTTATTTTAAAATAAAATTCTATTGTTTTATATATTTAAAAAATTGAAATTCTGTTCCCTTTCTCGTTGAACACATAAACTCAGTTTGGTATTCTTGTTTCGAAGATTATCAAAGATCGATCTAGATACACACGTTTTTTCTGGTCTTAGTTGCATTGTGTAAGAGATTTGTTTTCTTTTCAGCTTTTTTTTTAACGTTTCAAAAAGGGAGGATTTTATCCTTTTAGTTCATCAATGTGGAAAATGGATGAATGTTTGACGGTTTCTTTTTTCATCTCCATTCGATATATTAATAAAGCAAAGAAAAGTTGTTGTGCAAAACTGTATCTATCTTTTTCTCTTTTAGATTGGAATCGTTACATGTTGTGTCGGTACCTTTAAAACCAACTCGAATACCTATAGAGAGATTTATATGATCCACTCCTAAATAATAGTCTGATATTATTTTATGTTTCGAGACTTTTAATTTTTATTTTTCGAACGTTTTTATTATTGTTTTGCACCCTAAAGCTATGTATTTGTTGTTTTACATCTGCCTTCATTATATTTGTAATCGAAAATCTTCAACCACCACTATCATTAATGTTAAAATAAAGATATTTACATTTTTATAAATCGTATAGAGGAAAATCTAATCAATGTTCAACGATGTAGAATGATTCTCACTTATCAATCTGACATTAAAGAGAGGGTGGGTTGATGTTGTTTTCGGTACATTTGTTTAGTAAAGACGTCGCGACGCGTCGTCCATATCCGCTTCAACGATCCATGAAATGACTTCGTATAGGATAATACCACCTGCTTTAACTATTCCCAAATAGATTACTGATAGTGGTTGGTGATGATAAAAGGATATGGTGGTAGTGGAACGAATACAATAATATTTCACAATTTTACTATCAATTTTCGTATAATAAACGACGAATATACCACCATTATATAGTTGTTTAATAGTTTTTTATTTTATTTAACAGTTAACGTAATCTAGTTGATTGTAACATAAATTTGTTTAAAGATAAAATCAATCTATAAAAAGAAAATTGTTGAAACCCCAACTCTTCCAATTATGATAATCATGAAACTGTTTTTGTATAATAATGTAGCATTTTAAATGCAAATAATGTTCGTAAACGAGGTATGTCGTATAAATTTACTTGAAAATAATTTTCAACTGAAGAAAATCCAGTAAACAATTCACATACACCAACGATTCCCTGCATGTTTCCAATTTTTTTATTATTTTTTTGTTCCATCTAATAACATTCTTGCATTATATTATCGATTTTTTTTCAACCAACAAAGATAAAAATTGCACATAAAGAATAATGCTACATTTTTTTTTCATAGGGAATAACAAGAGCGTAAACTTTATAGGGAAGCAAAACAACTTGTCATTCAATTTCAGCTTCATTAATAGCCGTTAAAAGTACACATCGTTCGTTATTTATTGGATTTATAAATCTCCTAATTTTCAGTTCGTTTTATTCAACTTATAGTGCCTTAATACGCCTCTGTGATAAGTAGTAAAACGATATTAGTATGAAATGTTGATAATTTCTACAATTTTTAACGATATATTGTCACTTACTAGTCGGTTAGTTTTAAAATATACATTAAATTAATTTTATTAAGCCTTTATGAGCGTCTAAATTTTAGTTTTACATTTAAGTCCATTAAATGTGAATGTGTTAAAACGACACTTGTAATTAATTTTAAAATTACATCTACACCCTTGTTACTGTCGTTTCTATTTATTGTTATTACACCATTATTATTATTTTTATTGTTATTTAGTCTATTTGTAAGAAATATAATGGAGAGAATCTATTAAATAATAGATGACTTCCCACCTTAAAAACACAGAAGCAAAAACAGAATCATTTGTTTCCATTTAAGTGTCCCAAAGGGAGTTGAAAAGGGGCCGGATGCACTAACATCCATAAAAATATATTCCACTTTGATCTAATAGTTTGTATGATTTTCAATATTTCCCCCTTTTCAATATTGTATGTAAACTAATATTTTAGTTATTTTTCGTTCGTTTTAACCGTTGAAAATGTTTACATCAAGATTTATGCTGTTTTCGTTTTCAGGTAAATGTAGTGTCGTTATTTTTAACATATCAGTGTCAGGTGGTGATTTTCTTAATCATCATCATCATCATAATCTTTTTCTTCTTCTACTACTTCTAATTCTTTTATGTCGTTTTGGTGAGTACGCCTAACTTGTATATGTGGGGGTATCAGCTGTCGTTGTTTTATCAAAATTGTCTTGTTGCCGCCACCTTAAGTGAATTTTCGCTTTATTATCCCAGCTGTGACCGTCTTGTTTCTTGGCAATAACGATGTCTATTTTCCACCTTAAATTCTTAGTTTATGTGCAAATGCACTCAACTTGTTAATGGAGAAGAATAAAAGATTAAGAAGACGATTTTTCCCTGTTTGTTATTCAAGACTATTAGCAATAAATTTGTATTAATTTGCGTTAATTATAACAGAAAATTTCCATTGCTATTGAATTGGAATTTGATAAGTATTGGATTTTTGCATTTCCTCTTGTTTTTCGGTAGAGAGCCGGTCTGGTTTGTTTCGTCTTGTTCGTTATTTTTGAAATAGAGAAGAGGGTGTGTAGATATATATGTGTGAGTTAATCTAAAGAGTGCTTTCGGTTGATTTGGTTTTTACTTTTGAAAGCAATCTGCCGGTCGGATATTCGACACATTTTACCACTTAACTTAACATTCATCATGTCTCTTGTCTATTTCCAGTTTTTTTTTCCCTTGCTATAAGTATACGATAAGAAAATATTTGAAGTCGTATCAGAGATCTTCAAGTAGAAGACGGCGAAATTTTCGGTTAGCTTCTGTGTTTTATTATTAATCCAAGTACACGCTTAGAAAGGGAAAAGTAGAGAAAAAAATAAAACGGTGGATCTCCGGCGCCTGCCCCCTACTGTTTCCATAGACCCTGGACAGAACCCCGTCGTGTATGTGTGTGTTTGTGTGTACCTATAGACTGAAATACAGGGTGTTTTATTCGGATAATTATTCAAAAATTATCCAAATATTTACATTATTGTTACCTGGAATAGAATCGGTTAACAATGTCCGTATTGTATTACATAATCTCGTCCATTTATTAGAGACCATCTCTACATATATAAAAGTCTATCAATCATGGAAATTATCCGATTGCTTTGATAAAGATAAATAGATAGAAATGTGAGTCGTTAAAAATGATGTTGATCAAGAAAAAATTAAATTAATCTTAATTAATCACAAAGTAACGAAACGATCAAGCTATTAATGTTTCCCAAATTTCGCTTTCCTGCTGTTTTAAAAATTTAATCAGTCTAGATGTGGATGAATTCCGACTATTTGCTCAATAAAATTCGAATAATAAAAATAAATAATTCAATAAATATGATTAACAATTATAAAGTCCCTGTAGATCAATGACCGGTCGTATTCTTTATTTTTCCATTTTGTCTAACGATATTTTTAGTTATTTACTTTTCGTTTTTGTATAGTTACTAAAATGGTGGAATGGATGTGTAGACTATTTTAGGGTTGATTCACTGATCGAGTCTTTTCCAATGACATCCACCGTCTATCAAATGTGGAAATACGAGGGAGAAAAAAACAGACCTGTACCGTCTTTAATATCTGTTTTAGTTTAAAAAAAAAAAACACTAAAAGCAAACTCAAATTGTATTTGTTTATCTCGCGTCTTAATCGTGTTAATTTATTCTTTTTTAAGCAAACGAAAAGAGATGTTTTAATCAAATTTCTATTACGAATTTATTGTTATAATTATAATTTATAATCACCGTGAAATTGTCGATGAACACGTTTTAAGATTGTTTAAGTGTGTGTTGGTAGTAATAAAAAAAAATATAATATTTTAATTATTTAGATATTTATGCTTTTTTGATAACAAATTGATTTTCAATAGAATTTCTAAATTTATTAGAAATTTACAATTTTTTATCTAATTGAATTATAGCACTAAAATCGTGGACGATTATTATAAAATATTCGATTCTATAGCCGAATTTGTCAAAATCTTAATCCCATTTTACGCTAAAATTTCACACTTTATTTCAATTTTAACACAATTTTTCTACTTTGGACAGTTTTATTCCAAAAAATCGAGCAAATTAGTTTAATTCGCCTTATTCTGTATCGTTTCGTGATATTAGTTGATGACTTTGTTGCAGAATGCTTTTGTAAATTTTGTAGTTGTCGTAAAAATCTCAACTTTATAGCTTTGGCCAACCCTAAATTGCTGAAATTTCCACTTATTATTGCAAGTGTTCATAGTACATCAAAAAAATCTTATTAATCGCCGAATCAAACCGATAAATATTATTAATCGCGCATATTTAACCATTTTTAAGTATGTTACACACATAAGCAGCCGTATATTATCTTTGCGTACGTGTATGTATGATTATTATTATTATTGTTGTTATTATTGTGTACTCTGCATGCAGGATACTTTTATATTTCGGGCATCATAATTCTTTCTAAATTAATTCCATCTTTCTTCTCTTATTGTATTCCGTTTATATTTAGTGATGCAACAAACTATATGAGAGCGTGTTTCTTTATTTATATTTTGTCGGCGTATAACAAAAGGTAGTCGCGGGAGGGAATAATTTAATGATGGTCGCTTGAACAAACAAGCCGACCGTGTAAAACACAGCTCTGAAAATCAATCAGCAATAACTCGAAGACTTATAATATGTTGTATGTATATGGATGTAGGTATTTAAAAAAAAGAACGAAAATAAAATAAAACAAACTTGCTTGTTATCAATTATAATCGATAACATCTTAAATTATTCAACTAAGCGTTGTATAAATTGTAAATGTATTGAAATATTCCCGATATTTTCAACCCTTAAAGGACTTTTTTGTTGTTGTTTTAAAACACATCTGCTTGTATTTAGGTTTGTTGTCTTCGATAGGTATTTTTATAGATTAGTGGTTCGGCCCCCATGGTACCGACAAAATGATTAATACATGCCATCCTCATTATAGTATTAAATACGTTAATTATAATGATTAGATGGAGCCGCCCCTTTTTTCTCTCTCTCTTCTCACTAGCTGTCCAACTTTAGACGAAAAAACAAACGTAAAATGATTAATTCCTGTCTGCACTGCCATTGACCAATTTGACAGTTGGTTAATACTGTACGAAAATGATAGGTTTGTTAAACTGCTGTCAGTTGATTTTATCAATACGAGAAAAAAAGCCGAAACACCCGGGTATCTTTGGTGATGCAGAAAATTTGATTGTTTATTATATGAAAAACTAGCCTAAAAAATGACTCAATCGCGTACGGATCTTGATTACGTGACTTTTCTAAATGAGAAAGTCAAGCGAAACAAGATCGAAATAAAAATAAGCAAGTGACGATAGAAAGGGGAGCATGCAAGGCTTTAATCAATAGAAAAATAGAATAATTTCCGGGAAATTTCTTCTATTACTTTTTAGCGAAACTGTTTCGTTTCCATTTTATAAAAAATTTGGACGACAGGTTCAAATAAATCGGTTTTGGCCCAAATTATTGTTTTCCTGTAATAAAAGTTAATAATTTGGATTGTTTTGACTATCGTTTATTAGAAGTTCTTTTGTAATTTATTTGGCGATAAAAAATGTTGTTTTATGATGATTTCAGTTGAACAAATTGGAAGAAAACACAGTTTTTGAAAATATCCAATTTTTTCGGATTATTTTATTGAAAAATCAAATAAAATCGACATAAATATTTTCTGTTTTGAAAATATACAAAAACATACCCTACATTTATGCAAATACTTTTTTCTGATTTAATTTAAAATTGTTTACACTTAAATTTATAATCACAGTTGATTGTAGCCGTCCGACGGGTTAGTTTGATTCATTATCTTGAATTTCACTGGAATTTTGTACTTTTCTATCGCTTTTTTTCAAATATACACACACAAATTTACACGATTTTCACAATTTTTCGAAACATCGAGTATTGGTTAACATTTCTCTAGTTAAACGCCATACTTGTTTCGCTGCATTCTCTAAAGCACTCGGTGATTTTCCTTTAAATAAATCCAAATTTGGTAGGAAATAATGCGGACAACGTCGACATTGTAAACAGGAAATTAATTGTAAAAATATTCCATTGATTCGATCAGCAATACATGCTTCATCCCATTCGGTTTCACGGGGATGTTTTTCACATTCGTAGAGTAGTAATGTTTTCATATGATAACTCGTTACAGGATTTCCAGGTAGATCTAAATGTCGATCTCGGAGGGTTTTCAAAATACTCAAACAACGCCGTCTACAACCGCCTTGTAACAGCCGATTTTCGGCTTCTAAAAATGATAAAACCCAAGCATCACCCTCCATAGCCGATTGTTTGCCTTGCAAAGCGATACATTCTTTTGATAACAAATCAAAACCTTCCGTTTTCACTTCAACAACAAGATTTGGATGTGGCCAAGGTATTTGTGGTAATGGCCAATGTGCCGCCGATCTTGGCCACAATCCAGCACATTTAAATGCCGGTGTTATTTGAACAATAAACCGTTCACGTATACGCAATTTAACTTCAGTTGTATCGGCAATCATCTTAACTGAATCTCTATATGAACATTTATCACAAGCTTGGGCAACTAATGTTTGAAATCTTGAACGCATCTTTCGTGCTGATAAATAACCAGATGCTGTGATAAATTCAACCCATAGACTCATTGAACGTTTACGTCCGTCGCTTAATTTCAATACAGCACAACCGGGTAATGTACCATCATCAACGAAATTCAAAACACCCATTTGATTTAAATAAATAACAACTTCAAATTCAACCGGTGATATAACTTCTAAACCATCATAACGGCCATTATAATCGGTTAATGATGATATAAATCGTGGTTCTTGTACTTCAACTTCTTTCAGTACATCTTGCACAACCCGGCATACTTCTTGTATTGTTTTACTAATTTGCATTTTACGTGCCTGTACTTTTTCTGTATAATATTTATTCAATTGGTATACCATTTTTGATTGGGCAGCTAACATATCCGGTGGTACTAGCATTGTTGTTATTATTGTTGTTGGTGGTGTTGTTTCGTTAAATTTATGGCTACTCGAGCCAATAGATAAACGTTCATCCGGAGCCACGTTGTTGATTTTTTTTTCAATACTAAAATTAGATTACAATATCAAAACTAATTTAATTTGTCTATTGTTAAATTAAACACAATACTAAATAGTGAAATTATGATGGATCGTGGTTAACTCGCGAACAGACACTGAATGGGTTTTTAGTAGGAAAAGGCGCACCAGGTGAGAGATACATTCCCCTACTATAAGTTGATTCTATTATAAACTCGATGAGTAGGTGGAGTTTGTATTGTATTAAGATACGCCCATTTGAGATTGCGCATGGGGCGCGATTCAACTGTAATTTTATTGTATTGGGTGGATGAAGTAAAAGTATCGACAATCTCTCTTCATTTCGATTGTTCCAGTAGCAATTTCAAGTCTATATAAATTTAATAAAATGTAAATAAATTTAGGAAAAACCGTTAAATTTCCGTATAAAATGGAAATTTATTCGGTTTTTTCAAATGGGCAAACGAAACGAATCAATTGTGTTTGGTGGAGAGGTCACAAATTCACTGATCATCAAATATAAAAATCTTGTAAAATATCCAAATTGCACAAAAGTTGGCCCTAAATTGAACACTTTTCGATTCACTTTTCAACAAATTGTTAATGGAATAAAAACTTGAACAATTTTAAAAGTCCTGTATATAATTTTAAATTTAAAGAGTAATTTTACTCATCCTTCAGTTTACATGATTATTTCAAAAATTGGTCAAATTAGAATCATGCAAAACGTGAGGTAAAGGCTAAAAATGCATCTTTTTACCTCTGTTAGCAATATTTTATAAAAAAGATGCTTTGAATAATTCTTTTTGTTCCATTTCTAACCGTGAGACCGTATAAATGAAGATCGTGTAAACTGAAGGTCTCATTGTTTAAGGCAAATCTTCCTGAAACATTTCCTATACATTTTTGTGTTATTTTCATACAACAACATCGCTATAAAGGTTAATTTTATGTTTGAAATAAATTCGAATTCGAATGTATGTGGCTATTTTCAGTTAAACAACCATAAGCGTAGCCGTAGTTCAACAGGAAAAAGTAAACAGTAATTAAAATTGATGGTCAGTAGACACGTTAAATGGTTTTTAAAATGGTTTTTAAAATTAAATTCAAGAAGTACAAAGGCACTAAAATATAAAACTAATTGTAGATTGGAGTTATTTAAAGTCTCCATAAAGGTCAGATATTAGAAATTATAATTTTGGGAATTAAGGTAAAGATACAAATTATCGTCATGGCCAGTTATCATCACTAGTTTGATCATTTACTCGTCGGTTTTTTTGGTGTAGTAGTAATTGGCAAAAGTGTAAAATAGTGACTGTAACTAGTGCAGTGATGATAACTCGTTTAGTGACACCGACTGGTAACTTTACCTTATTTGTGTATTATTCTCATTAGCTCTATAAATAGTTACATTCACTGAGTGTAATTATTAGAAAATTAAGAAGGAAGTCGGATTAAAGCATATTTCTTTATTTTCAATCATAATAAATAAGCATTATTTGATATTAATCATATAAATCTTTAAATAGGTACGAATAATAAAAAACAAATATTGCACACAGTCGATAAACAATAACAGTCTCTTGGTTGTAAAGTTTAAAAAATATTTACAAAATATAAATAAATAATATCAAAATTTAAGTAAATAATAATTTACAAGAGAACTATGGCACAATGACGGGCTGTCTCTAATTTTCTTTTTAATTAAAAATTTACACTTATAATTTTTCTAAACAACGTGTATTCGTTAACATCTCCCTAGTTAATCGCCATACTTGTTTCGCTGCATTCTCTAAAGCACTCGGTGATTTTCCTTTAAATAAATCCAAATTCGGTAGGAAATAATGCGGACAACGTCGACATTGTAAACAGGAGATCAATTGTAAAAATATCCCATTGATTCGATCAGCAATACATGCTTCATCCCATTCGGTTTCACGGGGATGTTTCTCACATTCGTATAGGAGTAATGTTTTTAAATGATAACTCGTTACAGGATTTCCAGGTAGATCTAAATGTCGATCTCTGAGAGTTTTCAAAATACTCAAACAACGCCGTCTACAACCGCCTTGTAACAGCCGATTTTCGGCTTCTAAAAATGATAAAACCCAAGCATCACCCTCCATAGCCGATTGTTTGCCTTGTATTGCTACACTTTCTTTCGATAATAGATCGAAACCTTCGGTTTTTACCTCAGCTACAAGATTCGGATGCGGCCAGGGTATATGCGGTATAGGCCAATGTGCCGCCGATCTGGGCCATACACCGCTACATTTAAATGCCGGTGTTATTTGAACAATAAACCGTTCACGTATACGCAATTTAACTTCAGTTGTATCAGGAATCATTTTAACAGTATCACGATATGAACATTTATCACAAGCTTGTGCAACTAATGTTTGAAATCTTGAACGTATCTTTCGTGCTGATAAATACCCAGATGCTGTGATAAATTCAACCCATAGACTCATTGAACGTTTTCTACCATCACTTAATTTTAATACAGCACAACCGGGTAATGTGCCATCATCAACGAAATTAAAGACACCCATTTGATTCAAATATAAGACAACTTCGAATTCTGTTGGTGATATTACTTCTAAGCCTTCATATCGACCATTGCATTCGGTTAATGATGAGATAAATCTCGGTTCTTGGACTTCAACTTCTTTCAAAACATCTTGAACAACTTTACACACTTCTCTTATTGTTTTTGCTATCGTGCCCATACGCGTCTGTACACGTTCACCATAATATTTATTTATTTGATAGAGCATTTTTGATTGGGCTGCCAACATATCAGGCGGTACCAACATTGCTTGTTTTTTTTTTTATTTTTCTTATTTTGATTTATTTATCAATAAAACAATGATGTTACTACATCTACCGACGGTTAGATACTGAAAATCTTGTTGTACGAGTTTTCAGTATTGTGTGGGGCAGATTCGTTTTATCGTCTCTGTATATATCGAAAAATGGGTGGAGTTTATAAATCCCACCTCTAACTTGTGTTGGTGATTCGACTATAATACGGGTGTGGTTTTGTTGATGTTAGTATTGATCGTTGTAGAACTTGCCTACACAATTTTAACTCCACCTTCGTTGTCAAGGGCAACCGATCTGACGCTGTTTTTCCCCTATTTTCGGTAACAATTTTCAAATTTTCTGTTGATTTATTAAACATGAACATATTCAATTATTTATGGCCTTGTTGTAACCGAATACTAGTGGAAGAATTCAACATAAAAACGATAGAGAAATTAATTAAAAAATTATAGAAGGAATCAGGTTTACAAAAAGAAAAATGGCGGTTTCTTTTTATAACAAAATAAAGGTAATCTATACCTTTATAGATACCAGATGTAGATTATTATACACGGGCCATTTATGGGTAGTACTTGAATCTATCGGTAAAATACTTGAAAAAAGAATGAAAAGAGCAACAAACGTACGCCGTTTATCTTCATTGAATTTTCGAACAATACAACAATAGGGAGATTCAAGCAATTTTGTATCATTTTGTATACTTATACCTTGTAGATAACAATAGCTCTACAATAGAGGGATAAACTAGCTGGGGAGAATTTAAGAAAAAATACACCCAAACAAAATATCCTTTTAGATCAAATTCTTCTTTTCTTCTTGACATATCCATTGTACGTGGGGTTTGATATTTTCATCCAGTTTCAAATGAAAATAGAACTTTCAGGGACAATTTGACGAACTAATTAACTCCTCTGTATTACTAACATTAATGGGGCATAATTTTAAATATTTTCCTATTATTAGAATAATTCATTAACAATAGGAATGTCATTGTAGGTCAGGAAAAATACCTCCAATATGGCTTCAGATTATCGATTAATGACACCATTAGTTCACCTAATTTGAGGTAGTCTTTAAATCCACAAAATTTGGTCAATACACAGGAAAATTGTAAAGATTATATTTGGAATATATTTGAAGCCATCATCTTTTGAGTTGTAAATGACGACAAGTGTTTCTATTTGGTTTTAAAAAGTACCGCCGCCTTTGAATTTATTTGAGTCATGTTCACACTTGTGTTGTTTTATTTTAGAAAAAAACATCGAAAAACTAACCCTAAAAGTGGTAGAAACAAAATTTTCTCAATGATTCTAACTATTTTTGGGACCACATGGGATGTTGTGGTTTTGTAGTAGGAGTTTTTCTAATACGGAACCTATAAATCTTTAAGTTAATAGTAGGAAATGGTGGTAGTGTAGAATCGATGAGTTAATATTTACCATACACCCTCCCAGTTTTCTTAAGTGGTTAATTTCCTAATGACCATGTGTAGTTGTTTCTAATTTTATTAAATAATGCATTGATGACTTCATTTATAGCAGGTGTTATTAACTTTTTAGATTATACTCCACCTTGTTGTCAGGTGTAAATTTAATTATTTCACACACGATTAATTATTTTAATATTTCTCGATACTATATAAATAACGATGGATTTACTTTTTTTGAGTTCTTGTTCAATACAAGAAAACAATAGAGACCTGTTGACTGTTGATAATCATCGAAGAATTCTTACAATAAAATACAATAAAAAAAAAAGAAACAACAGAAGAAATAAATTATATGACATGGGTCTTTTCAAACTGGCGCCATGTTTCTTCACCTTTTTTTCTCTCTTTCCTCTCGTCTCTTATAAATCGTATAACGACAACGTGACTATGAAAACAAATTAAAACCACAACGATTCGCAGATGTATTTAAGAAATAAAATTCAACACAACAGAGGGTGGATTCTGATTATTAAAAATATCCAAAACGACTTCCTTATGTGTTTGTTTTAAATTAGTCGAGAATTTAGTCACAACTATGGTGGCGCTTCAACTACCACATCCGTATCCTGTTTTCATCCCATACCATTTAAATGCGCCCAAATATGGTATCGTATTACTTTAAATGAGATTTTTATTGAAAATTATTGTATATGGGGGAGGTCTAGACATAACTTTCAAGATCGTTGAATCTATGGTATGTTTGGATCGCGCCTTAAAATCTCCAACTAAAGCAAAAACTTCCACGATTATCGTGTATTTTATTTCTCCCGTATACAAGCATTGATTGTTTTCAACAAATAAAAAGAGAATTTGTGTTTATTTTAAAATAATAATAATACAAATAAAGTGTGTTTGTGTGGATATCTGCGCGTATGTAATGGCTTAGACTAAGGCAGGGACAGGTATAATAAATAACCGGACCATGGTTGTCTTGTCTGTTTTAATTACGTTTTATTCTGTTGAGATGAGAAGAAGATAAAATGGAAAGGATATCATATATCAGACATATATTTTCAACCAAAAATTTTTAATGTCCACAACAGATAAATTTAATTATTTATATATGTAGCGTTAAATAATTCAATTTATGTTGGTACCTTTGTTTCTTGTCTTAAAGTTGGTTTAGTTGTTTTTATTTTGTTATTAGTAGAAAAAGGGGTCATAACGACAACTGGATAATGGATATAAATCGAATTAAGTTCCCATATAAATTGAATTAAAATAGGGTGCTTGATCGTATACAGATACAATATACGAATGAGGCGACGATAAAACAAAATTACTGTCGAAAATATTGTACATTAGGCTATGTTGTAATTTTATTATTAGACGAAAAGCATTCATAGATGAGCGACTTTAAGTGTCGTCTTGCTGATTCATTATCTACACTTTATTCGATTATTATCGATTCGTTTTTAATAAATCCGATCATTTTAGCCTAATTTGATTCCACCGGGCGGACCATTCAAAAGTTCTATTAGTTCGAATAATATCTCGAGCGTTTGTAGGGGATTCCCAGAGAACATTTTAGCACAAATTGGATCGAACAAAGCTTTTTTGGATAATGTCGCGATTATCACATAAACCGAACAAGAATGATCAAAGAGCCTAGTAAAGTTGTTTTTTTTTTTTTTTTTTTTTAATTTTTAGGCTGTGTCCATCAAAGAATATTAGTGCATTTTAGTTGTTTACTCTTTTTATATTTGATTGTACCAAAAAGTGTTTTTGGCTGATTTCTCGATGCGCTACGGGGTTGAATTTTTATCGAAATGTTTAATGCGAATCCCTCTACAAATTCTCAAAATATTTTTGTAATAACTTATCAACTAATAGGACTTATTTTCAAAATATGTAGTGATAGAAATAAACAGCGAAATTAAATTTTGAATAGAAATTGTAAAATCGTGGCATAGAATGGTCATTTTTGCCTTCACAATTTTTAAATTTTTGCTACTTACACTGAGAATCACCAAGATATTGAAAATTTTGACTTTTATTGTTAAAAAATACTAATTAAGTTCAAAAATTCGAACAAAATACGAGAAATTCAAACGAGATTTTTGCGCAAAAATAGGCTAAACACGTTTCAACTTTCTTTTTGTTTACAGCGAATGCAATTTTTTGAAAAATAGAAGCTCAAATTAAATTAAAAAATCTAACTCAAATTTGGAGTATTTTAAAATTAATTAAAATTGTTCAAATCTCATCTGTTTGATGATTTAATTCATTAAGGGTCCGGAGTACTCCTTTAGTTCGCTGTACACAAATTGCCAATTTTTGATCGACGATTTCTCATTTAATTTCCATCATATTTAAACGATTAAAGCGAAATTAGGAAGACCATTTCAAAGGGCATCTAACGTGGTATTTAATTTTTGGAAATTCAGATGCAATCTTGACTTACAACAGGAAATCTTGTAGCATGTAAATTTTCCAAGACTTCAAAAAATCTTCCGATAAATTTGTTAATTTTCCGGAGAATCGACGAAAAACTTGTTCAATAATTTGCACAATTTTTAATTCAGAAATTTGTATAAAATCGAATTTGAAGGTATACTCTCAATTTTGGAAAATTGAAAATTTATATTTTACATTAAATCTTTCTTGTAAGTCCGAATAGATTTAAGCCAGGCTTAACAATAGCAGTAAAAGTAGGATGTTTTTTTTATTTGTTGTAATCATTATCACCCTCGTTATTAATGATTAAGTAGTGTCACCATAGCAGGAGTGGTTTAAAAGAAACGCACATATTTTATTATACAACACGTTGAATTGCAAGAATATTTCAGCTTGTTGGTCTTGTTTCTACATTTTATTTTTTCAATTCTTCGTTTTCTTCATCATCAATCTCTATGAACATTATCATCTGCCTTTATCTTTATCGTCTTTAAAACAAACTACAATCACATCCATTATAAATGTCAATTAGCATCTTTTTCTCTAACCAGTTGAGGAATATTTAAAAATCTCCCTGTCACACACATACCTAACTATCTACCTAAATAATCAACAATGTACAAGAAAAAAATCAATAAAATTTTTAGAATTTGAATCGCTATTATTGTTGGAAATTTAACATAATTTCGCTTAAATTAATGATTGTTCGTGTTATTTGATAATTCTACAATTTTCGAATGATAAACGTAAACTATATTGATTGTAAAATTCTACTGTGACAAACTATACACTTAAATAATATTGAATGATGACATTTATTTTATTGGAGATGAACATGAAATCTCCCCGTTAAAATTAACAAGCAATATTTATAAAAATTTCAATTGATTTCGAATTTTTGGTAATAGTAAAGATGATTCATTCAACAATTATACAAAACGTTGTTATGAATTATTCGACAAGATTAACCCTCCAGATTTTACAAATCTAGGGGTTGTTGATGATTTACAATGTTTTAGTGGACGAGTGGTAGCATCGTAACTGCGATAGAGCACGTGAATTGTCACCCTTATTGTTTTTTTTTTTCGAATAAAACTATAATCTTTTGATATTTCTTTGACAAATGAAGGTGTCAAATAACTTACAACAAACAAGAAAAAACTGGGGGGTTGTATTGTTTATCTGTCCACACTCATGCTTGTTCTAAAACACAATCAGTATAAAAACAACAATAGTGAAAATGGACGAATGGTGGCTAACAACTCCCTTATTACATGTCGAGGATATATCGACAAGAGATTTAGACAAAATTACAAGGGTGGCAATGATGGAGAATAGTAATGTAAGAGGTGACTGTTATCCCCGGGGATATCGTTACGTATAGGTAAATTATCTTATCCCCTTGTGTATTTCTGTTTTCTATAATACAACATTCTATTTTTGATAATAGCAACAGTACTAGATACTATTAGGGGTTATTAGTATGAATTATGTTTGGGTATACTACCACCTGGATGCACCTTTATAAAAACCAAAAACACTAAAATACACGTGCGGTTTCCCATAAATACAAAATCTTAACTATCCCTAAGATTATAGTTGTAATTTAGGGATGAATGGAAAGCTTTTTATCTACTCATTTATCTATTAGAGTTGACATATAATTTGGTTTTGGGGGCAAAAGCGTAGGGATGCTGTGTGCATACAAGCTTAAAGTGGGGTTGATTTTTGTCCATTAAGTGAATTGATTCATAACAGATTTGTGCGAATATCCAACGATAGAGTTTTAAAGGAACGATTTTTTACGTTTTCCTTTTTGGGAATTTGCGTCTATCTGGAACTGGTTGTGGTTGGTTAGTTGCTTGGATTAAATTGAGCCTTGTATCGTTCTATCCCTCGGTTTTATTTCATTATTTATTATAAAACAGAAAGAAACCCGACACTGTCACCCTGAGACGACAGTTCATGTTTATGTGGACCTGTTCCGATTGGAATGTCTAGATAACACTCGATATTCTTCTGTCTCTCCATTGTTTTACCTGCATATTGTTACCCTGAAAACAAAGCTGAGAGACTAGTGGAGACATGAGATATAACGACAACACTAACAACAATAAAAACAAATAAATTTGAAAGAAAAACAAAGCTATTTGACGAGACAAAAAGCGAACAAACAAAAATACTTGTAACTTTACTCGGAAATTATAATTTTTGCAATCTTTAATTGCAAGTAATATTATCTGATAGATAGTAAGCGCAAACTCAACATTTATACCAATGTGGCGGCTTATTTTCGCCGTCACCACCACCACCATCACCATTTTCTCAAATCGATATCATCGCTTGAATCAAATCAGCAGCTCCACCTCCTTTGGAGGCGGCAGCCATCTTGTTGTAACAATTGTTGATGAGATTTTATTGTTACAGGTGCTTAAATATTGCGACCATTTACACGGCAAATGGTACTTTTCCGAAGTACGAGCCATATTCTCAAGGAAATATTTATTGCAAAATGTCGCCATTGAAATATTCCTGGCCAGCCGAAGTAAGTACAATGTTCATTTATTAAAGTACAATTTTTCCAAATTTATAGCACTTCAAAAAGGCTCTCCAAAGTTTCACTTAAATAATCATAGATTTTATTACTACTTGCTAAGTGATTTGAACAATATTTTAAGGATTTATAGGGACCTCCCTGGAAATCATTGAGCGAAATTTAAACCAAGCTCATCGTGAAGTTGGTCAAAAATCGTTTTAGATAATTTAGTTACTTACACTTACACTTATATTTTATTTTCCTCAATTACATTCTGGAATAAATGCGAATAAACCCGAAACTACTCGTTTTAGATTGAAATCATTTTTTGGTTAACTTCTTGAGGAGCTACAAGGTTCAAATTTTGCCGAAATGATCTCCAGAGGGTTCCTTATAAAGCTTTCAAAGATTTTACAAAAATTGCTATAAGAGCTAGAACTATTTTAGAAAAACAGAATACACGGAAAAAAATCTGAGATTAACTCTAGTTAAGAGGCGTTGAAATGGGAACGTATAGCGTATTTTGGAAAAACCAGTTTCATTAAGAAGTATATCATCTACGACTTACGTTCCTTTTTACTACTCATTCTGATATATTGAGTACTGCTATTTTAAAATGTTTTTGTGAAAAATTTTGACGCGTATAATATTATCGTGTCTTTATCATCTAATAAATTTTAGTAATTTATTGCCTATTAAATTTACAACAATTATAATTAATAGAATTACTGATAAAAACATTTTTAAGACAATTTATTGTCAAGTTTTACGATTAGAATACTATTCCGATTATATTAATCGTAATTTACGTTATTCCATACAATTATTTCGGTATTACAATTACATAATTGCCTTATAATTAGGATAACCGAACATTTGTATTGTCCCATGAAATTAAGTTGTGTTTGTTAATTAAGCATTTACAAATACTAGAATCAATTTTATTTCAATTATATCCGTTACATCGGCTATATTTCTTATTGATTTTATATTTTCTGCTCTTTCACAGCGTCTATTATGTTTGCTTTTCCGGATCAAACCACCGTAAAGAAAGTAATTAAAGCTTTACCGCGTGTAGGTGTTGGTATTAAATATGGAATACCACAAACGAGGTAGAATTTTTTTTCAAATTTCTCAATCAATAATCAACTTCGATTATTATTGTTCAATATTTTAGACGAGCTAGTATGATGTCACCACGACAATTAATGAGAAATTCAAATATGACACAGAAATGGCAGCGTCGTGAAATCTCCAATTTTGAGTATTTAATGTTCTTAAATACAATAGCAGGTAAGTTAATTTCTATTTTAAACGAAGATCTAAAGAACGGAAATTAGATTCAAATTGAAAGGAAACTCGAGTTGGAATTAAAAAATAAAATAAAATAAAATACAAAGAAAAATAGAAGGAATTAAGACGTGTCTCATGCGAAATTAGCACTTGTCAGAAAGAGAAATGTGAATATAAGCGACAGTATTTCTAATTAAAAACGTATACATCACTGTATTTTAGAGTCTGTTTCAAACTAATTATAGCGTTAAAACGTCTCTTCTTTACTATTTGGTTAAATTTATGAAAGTTGAAGACAATTTCTGCAAACGGAAGGCTCCCTATAATCCTTCCTGTTTGGTTTTCACTAATAATAAACTAGAGGGGGGCTTAAAGTTTAAGTTGAATTAGGTGGCGCCTAATTCACATTGACATCCACCATCCGCTTCAAGGTACAGTAGGAATCATCCCTCTTTTTTTATTATTAGGGTAGTGAAAGTGTAACAAAAATAAATACAATCCGAGATATATTTCATTTTAATGATGATAATTAATTACACACGTTGGGTAGTTCGTTGACTCGTTTTTCGATTCTTTTTTTAGCTGATTGTTTTTTTTTTTTAATTTGTTTATAGGGCGTACTTATAACGATTTGAATCAATATCCAGTATTTCCATGGGTATTAACGAATTACGATACAAAAGATTTAGATTTAAGCCAACCGAGTAATTATCGTGATTTATCGAAACCGATTGGTGCATTGAATCCGAATCGTCGTCAATATTTCGAAGAACGTTACCAATCATGGGAACACGATAGTATACCACCATTCCATTATGGTACCCATTATTCAACATCAGCATTCGTTTTAAATTGGTTAATACGTTTAGAACCATTTACAACAATGTTTCTATCATTACAAGGTGGTAAATTCGATTATCCAAATCGTTTATTTTCATCAATATCATTATCATGGAAGAATTGCCAACGGGATACTAGTGATGTTAAAGAATTGATACCGGAATTTTATTTTTTACCAGAAATGTTTATCAATTCAAATCAATATCGTTTAGGTATTAATGAGAATGGTAAAGAGATTAATAATGTTGAATTACCACCGTGGGCGCAAACACCAGAAGAATTCGTTCGTATCAATCGTATGGCATTAGAATCGGAATTTGTTTCATGTCAATTACACCAATGGATTGATTTAATATTTGGTTATAAACAACGCGGCCCTGAAGCTATACGTGCAACTAACGTTTTCTATTATTTAACCTATGAAGGTAATGTTGATTTAGATACAATACAAGATAAAGTGATGCGTGAAGCTATCGAGAATCAAATTCGTAATTTCGGACAAACACCATCACAATTATTGATGGAACCGCATCCACCACGGTCATCAGCAATGCATCTTGTAGGCTCATTCATTAGCAAATTTTTGGTGTTTAATAATTTTTAATAATAATTGTAGTCACCGATGATGTTCTCTAGTATACCGGATGATGTTTGTATGACAATGAAATTCTTATCAAATAGTCCAATTGTTCATATATCAGCAAATACTTATCCGCAATTATCGAATCCATCAGTTGTTACAGTAACAATGCACCAACAATTCGCTGTAAATCGTTGGAATTCGAATTATGCAACAATGGCACAATCACCAAGCTATGCTGATACAACAACACAACAGAACCAACAAATCAATCTACCATTATCTATGGATCCTGTCTTGTGTAAGATTCTTATTTTATAGCCGTATTCTGTAACTTTCTAATAGATTGGTTGCCATGACAACAATCTCATTGAATAGATCAGCCTGTCTAAAAGTTTCAAATAAAGTTATAGTAACGGTACATACAAAATTCTATCTACAGAGTGAGCCAAGTGGTTGGCCTATTAGACATTTTAAGAGTTCTAATTGATGAAAGTTTCGGAAATTTGGTATGCACCCGTTTTTCCACCTGAACTACATCGGGAAAATATTTTCGTTGTTCTATCAATCTTCGGTGTATGGGGTAGCGCACCCTACTTTGTTATTTTAAATGGAATGATGTATTTTTTATTCCATATTTAGATTCTATGGTAAAAATGAAATGGACTTTGATAACATGACCTATGATTAATAGTTTTTCAGGAATTTCGACTTTTTCTGAGAATTTTGAATTTGTAGTGTTTGATTGAAAAATTCATATCTCGGAAAATATTGTTGCTAGACAATCCAAATTTGGAAATCAAATTGCCCTAACTATGTACTTTATGCTAAATTTTATAGAATCAAAATTATCTTTCAGTGTTTAGTTGAAATCAGTTTTTCTTTCAGCCAATTTTCGAAACCCGATAACTTTCTTATTTTAAATGGAATGGTATATATTTCTTTCCACGGTTAGATAGCGAAAAAAAATCAGCATCGAATTATATTAGCATTTCCAATAGCTATACTTGATAATTTTTCAATTATTCAAGATTTTCCATCTCTAATAATTTACCCCCTGAAACGAAATACTAAAACATAGTAGGCTTGCCAAAACAACTTTCTGTCATAATTAACATTTAAATAATTAATTATTTTTATATTTTTTAATTAGAAAAATCATAGAAAAAGTTGATAAATAATTAAATTAAAATTAATTGGATTTTCTTTTCATGTAAAATTGGCAGAAATCGCTGAAAAAACATACAAAATAATCATTGTTAACCTCAAATGCGACAGTTAATGTCATTTTGCTAAGCCTCCTATGCATTTCTTTATAAGCGAATTATTAAGTCATAGCCAACTAGACACTAGTCAATTTCAGACGGGGGAGAAAACTATTGCAAATCGAAAATCTTAAATTGCTGAAAAACTATCAGCGATAGGTATAGGGAATGCTAATACAGTTCGGTGCAGAATTTTTTTCTCTATCTAACCGTGCAAAGAAATATATACCATTCTATTTAAAATAAGAAAGATATCTCGTTTTGAAAATTGACTGAAAAAAAAAATCATTTCGGCTAAATGCTAAAAGATAATTCATTTCTGAAAAATCTGGCGTAAAGTACATAGTTTAAATTATTTGAGTTCCAAATTTGGATTATCTATCAACGATATCTACAAACATATGAATTTTTCAATCAAACACTACAAAATCAAAATTTTCAGAAAAAGTCAAAATTCCTGAAAAACTATTAACGCTAGACCATATATCATGTTATTAAAATCTATTTCATTTTTATCGTAGAATCTAAATATGGAATAAAGAATATACCATTCCATTTAAAATAAGAAAGTAGGGTGTACTAACCTATACACCGGAGGTTGATAGAACAACGAAAATATTTTCCAAAGTTAGTTCAAGTGGAAAAACGGGTGCATACAAAATTTCAGAAACTTTCAATTAGAACTCTTTAAACGTTTAATAGGCCAACCACTCGGCTCACTCTGTATACTTTATTTTTAAACTAGGAGAAATAATGACGAAAGCCGGGTTTACACCGCAAAAGCCGCTAGGAACAGAAAATGGATCGTTTTGGCCGTAAATTTGATTAATTATCTTTAAATCTAACATATTTACTTCTCTAATGAGAAGTACGTTTTTAAAATTAATAAGTAATACTTATTAAGTACTAACAAAGCAACATTTTTGAGTTGTGTAAACTCGTCTGTAAAATAACCAATAGAAAGCTAACATTTAGGCGCGCAAAATTTAAATCACTCCTAGTTTAAAAATAGAGTATAACTGATAGAAATGGTAGAATTAAGGAAATTGATCTGAAGTCGTATTGTCTAACTTCTTGCCGATTCGTTATCATGACAACGCTTGTCTCAATTATACATAAAATAGATAACTAGAATGGTGAAGAGTGATCACCGTTACTACAGGAACGAATCGTTAAAAAGTTAGAGAATACGACTGATATTCAAACAAGATCTACAACGTTGTGATGGTAACGGACCTAAAAAAGTTCCAGAATACGATTGTTACAAATTATAAATTGATTTATTTATTTTATAGCTCAAACGAATAATAATACAAATCAAAATCAAATGTTACGCCGTCATTTGGGCGATAATTTCAGTCAGAATTTACGTATACGTTCGAATTGTTTTGTAACAACTGTTGATAGTAAATTTTTAATAGCTTGCGGTTTTTGGGATAATAGTTTTCGTGTATTTTCAACGGAAACAGCAAAAATTATACAAATTATCTTTGGACATTATGGTGTTGTAACATGTTTATCACGTTCAGAATGTAATATAACATCAGATTGTTATATTGCATCAGGTTCAACTGATTGTACAGTTCTATTATGGCATTGGAATGCCCGTACACAAACTATAGTCGGTGAAGGTGATATACCAACACCTAGGGCAACATTAACAGGACACGAACAGCCTGTATCCAGTGTTGTAATATCAGCCGAATTAGGATTAGTTGTATCCGGATCTTATAGTAATTAATTTCGATTTGTTTCTATAGAAATTTTGTTAATTTCTATTGATTATAGATGGTCCTGTTTTGGTACATACAACTTTCGGTGATCTTCTACGTTCATTAGAACCACCACATTCGTTTATATCACCGGAGAATATTGCAATGTCACGTGAAGGTGTTATTGTTGTTAATTATGAACGTGGCAATATTGCTGCATTTACAATAAATGGTAAACGATTACGACACGAATCACACAATGATAATTTACAGGTATTTGTGAAATAATATGAAGTGTATAGGGTGTTTTTTTTTTTCAAATTAACCCCAAAATCGACTGGATAGTTATGTAAACGGATCTAATCAGTAGATGTTCATCAAAATTGATCGCTTTCAAATTTAGATTTTTGAACTCTTTATCGTAAATCTAACGCCTAATAGGCAACTTAATGGTAGCGTATTTGTCTGTGAAGCTAAATTAATTGCGAATATTGATGAATCTAAATATGCCCCGAACAACCATCCAGTCGATTTTGATGCCAGATTGTTGAAATACACCAAATATTGTGATTAATTTGTTTGTATTTTAGTGCCTATTATTGAGCCGTGATGGTGAATATTTAATGACCGGTGGTGATAAGGGCATTGTTGAAGTATGGAGAACGTTCAATTTGGCTTTGTTATATGCCTTTCCAGCGTGTGATAGTAGCGTTAGGTCTCTTGCGTTATCACATGATCAAAAGTGAGTTTTTGATTATTTCAGCCGACCATTGACATTCATCAAGAGAGTCATCTCACAAATTCATCCTCATTTTTGTTTTTATAAATAATTAATTAAGCATGTTGGTATTTGTTTTCTTCACTATTCATCTTGTTGTTTTATTTGTATTGATTGATTGATTGATTTATTGATTTGCGTGGCTATAAATTAATGTTTTTTACGTTGGTTTCTATTTTGTTTTCAGGTTTTTGCTAGCAGGTCTAGCTCTAGGATCAATAGTCGTATTTCACATTGATTTCAATAGATGGCACCATGAATTTCAGCAACGTTATTAATTATAATTTACCACCCTTTATCCTAATTTTATTTCTACTTATAAACATCTATAGGAACGTTGATTTTATTTTATTACAAATAATATTTTTTAATTATGTTGAATTGTAGACTATATTTTATGGTTTGACAGGATTATGTGCAATATTTTCATTTTAATTATAGTTTTAATTGATTTTGATTTTTAAATAATTTTATTAATCAAATTTTAGAAATAGTAGATTGGAAGTAGAGAATTTTAACTTGTGGCTGAATTGTGAGATACTACAAGCGCGTATATACAATTTGTTTTAACCGCAAGCAAAGTCAATCGTATTAAAGAAAACAAAGTTGTGGCTTCGAGTAAGTTTCATTTTTTTTATAATACTATAAATACAGATATTGCTCTTTCAAACAAAGCGGCACGTTAGTTGAAAGCTTATAAAGCTTGCACTTAAGAAACCAAATTTTAAAAAAAAAACACTATTGTTAAGCCAAATTTGGCGCACTACTTTTTTTAAATGGAAAAATCCACGATTTCTGCTATTGTTGTCGATATTTCTTATATGTTCATTCAATTATCTGGTTAATTTTGAATAACAACAGGATAGATCGTGGAGTTATCGTGCAAAATAAATCATTCCCTCCAGCATTATTGTAATTATAAATAATTAATTAATAATTAAATTTGCAAATCTGTCCATTAGATAAAAGGAAGATTAAAAAAATAATCAAATTACTGTATATACACATACGTAAAAATAAGTAAAATTGGTTGTGTCATTTTGTTTTATTCAAAGAAAAATTAATGCTATTTAAATTCTGTGTACTTAAAGTATTTCCTTGTATTATTTTACTATTTAAATTAATTGATTAATTTAAACGACACGAATCAATTAATAATGAAAACAGGAAGTTGTACTTAATTGTAAGAAATATTGTGTGTTTGATGTTAGCAATAAATATTCATGATTTATATAAACAATAATAATAATAATATTAATAATAATAATAATTACAACAATCGGGAAATGAAAGGAAAATACACAAGATTTATTATTTACATAATTAAATAAATGTGTTTTGTTCATAAATCTCAATTTCAATTAGCAAATACCTACATTTACTGTTTTAATTAGTAAAAAAACCAATTTCTAACCACATTTGGGAGGCTATTTTACAATTTTGATAACCACCAATGTTCATATAACAAATTCAAACATTATCTAAAAGAAAGACGGAATTTTGGATCATTATAGAAATAAAATACAGACGCAGTAATTGTCTTGTTAAACAAAATTAAGTAGATATTTGAATTACCCGCGCAAATTAATTATTTGAATCTTCGCGGAATTTCAATTTAACAAATTTGGCAATTCAATGTTCAAATGTGTTAGAGAGAGAATCACATTTTCTAGGCACAACATGGCTGCCTGACAGAAGGTGACCTTTATTTTACAGAAAACAATAGATGATAACCAATGAATGACACTGTTCATCAAAATTTTTAGCGCGCCAAATTTAAAAATTTTAATTTCTAGTATTTAATGTTGCTTACCCCCACCTATATAACTGACAGGAGCCTGCCTTGTTTCATTCTGTTTGAAGTTGGCGTCAAATTTCAGGCACAAAATGGATGCCAATTGCGGTACTCTATATATATATATATATATATATATATATATATATAGTGAGTTTATTTTGAAATAGATTTAAGCGCTATCTGATAAATAAAAGCCAAATTAGTTGTGATGTGACGTTATCTGTTTGAAAATATTTAAATTCAATGCAATAATGGCACTATCTGTTAATTAGATATTGAACTAGCTGTCATGTGGGATGTGACGTTATCTGTTCGGGAATAGATCAACTAAAATACGATAGTGCCACCTATTAATGCAATAATGACTAAAAGTCATACTAAAGTCACTATATATACCTATATATAAAGTACCGCAATTGGCATCCATTTTGTGTCTGAAATTTGACGCTAACTTCAAACAGAATGAAATAAGGCAGGCTTGTGCCAGTTATATTGGTGGAGGGCAGGCAACATTAAATACTTAAAATTTAAATTTTTAAATTTGGCGCGCTAAACATTTGATGACCTGTGTCTTTTATTGGTTATTATCTATTGTTTTCTGTTTAGCGTTTGCTAATTTCGTTTATTTGTTTGGTTACAAAGTTATACAATCTGATACAATGTATTTACACTTAGTCGAATCGAGAATGTGAGCGTGGTTGGAAGCACCCTTATCCCAAGAGGATTGAATCGCAAGAGAGCGAACGTCTATGGTTCTTTCCAAATATCGATCTTATGCGCTTGCGCACTTGTTGGCTGTGTTGTCAAGTGTCGTTGTTGTTGCCAAACGTTGTTGGATGTCGCCACATCTGTTAAATGAAGGTTACCTTCTGTCAGTCAGCAATGAGGTATATAGAGTGCGCATCCCCTATACTTGTATAAGACCAATTTGGTCATCATATGGGGAAATTTTGACAGTTGTTCCTCACTCTCTCTAACTTATGAGTGTGTCGTTCAATAGGGACCTCCTTTTCTCAAGCTTTGGTCGACCAAAGCTTGAGAAAAGGAAAGCGATATGTTGGTGTCGTTTTAACATTGTAGTTCAATGGAAAAATCAGTAGATGTCACCTTTATAGTTGCAAAAGACCGAAAACTTTCAACAGTTTTTGTGGTTGCTTATTGAAAATTAATCTAAGCTGAAAATCACCTGAAATTTGATAAAGACCTATTTTTAAAGTCTATAATGCAAAATCATCGTTTCAAATCTCCATGACTTTTCTGTAAATTTCCAATTGTTGAATAGAAAAGTAATAAATGTGCTTCTTTCCACACCACCTGTGAGGTAAAGCACATGGTGCGTTTTTTTTATAGTGGTATCCCCTGTAGGCCTAATCCACTATGGTATTGGATATACCCATGCTACATAATAATTATTTGCAACAAAGTAAAAATTAATTAGTTACAAAGCTATTGTCACCATCATATCATTGCACAGGAAGTGATGTAGTCAATGCATCATTGTCACAATAATAACCTCAAACAATCAGCGAAGATATATGCGTTAGACATCCTCACGATATGCGAATTACCTATCGCAATCTCTCGCTCCGAAAACCGCACAACCCGTGAAAATATTTGAGCATTATTAGAGCGACTAGCAAGAAAACCACACCACACACTGCACAGTCATACGACGGAGCCAATGCTTGGAAAATTGCAAAGTGATAGCTATCTGAAATAAAGGAAAAATTGATTACTTACGAAGCTATTGTCACAGTCTTATCATTGCACAATAAGTGATGAAGTCAATGCATTATTGTCACAATAATAACCTCAAACAATCAGCAAAGATATATGCGGTTAGACATCCTCACGATATGCGAATTACCTATCGCAATCTCTCGCTCCGAAAACCGCACAACCCGTGAAAATATTTGAGCATTATTATAGCGACTAGCCAAAAGACCACACCACAAACTGCACAGTCATACGACGGAGTCAATGCTTGGAAAATCGCGAAGTGATAGTTCTCTGAAATAAAGTAGAAATTGATTACTTATGAAGCTATTGTTACCATCATATCATTGCACAGTAAGTGATGAAGTCAATGCATCATTGCCACAGTAATAACCTCAAACAATCAGCAAAGATATATGCGTTAGACATCCTCACGATATGCGAATTACCTATCGCAATCTCTCGCTCCGAAAACCGCACAACCCGTGAAAATATTTGAGCATTATTAGAGCGACTAGCAAGAAGACCACACCACAAACTACACAGTCATACGACGGAGTCAATGCTTGGAAAATTGCAAAGTGATAGCTATCTGAAATGAAGGAAAAATTGATTACTTACGAAGCTATTGTCACAGTCTTATCATTGCACAGGAAATGATGAAGTCAATGCATCATTGTCACAATAATAACCTCAAACAATCAGCGAGGATATATGCGTTAGACATCCTCACGATATGCGAATTACCTATCGCAATCTCTCGCTCCGAAAACCGCACAACCCGTGAAAATATTTGAGCATTATTATAGCGACTAGCCAAAAGACCACACCACAAACTGCACAGTCATACGACGGAGTCAATGTTTGGATAATCGCGACAACTGAACCTAGTAGTAGCGGTGGATCTATCCAATACCATCAATACCAATACCTATAAACTAACAGACCAACACAAAACACTACAACATTAACCCAGCTAATTCTATGTTAGTAGGATTTCATGCAATAGGAATGGCCATTCCCCGGGGAAGGATAATGGGAAATTTCAAGGGATTGAAGCTGATGACGCTGGCAGACAATCTGAAACATAAGAAACATTTTTTCGTTAAAAATAACATGCATGTAAATACATGCATAAATGTTCTGAAAAAAAAAGTTTAATTAGAAACATACATTTAAAAAATTACCTGAAAAAAAATTATTACATATTATGAGATTTCAAGGGAAAGAATGATGGGGGGTTGTGTACGTTGATGTACCTAACAAGTACCTAACAAGGGCCTAACAAGTGCCTAACAAGTTCCTAATACGCGTTCCCTCCTATACCTACAATCGCGTTTGTTCATTTACCGAACCGAACCGAACCGAACCGATGTTATTTTATATCCCGTTTTCATCTTGGGATATCCCGACTTGAAACGATCGCGAAGTAAATCAAAAAAGTACTTACCCCTCTGCTACAACGCCTCCTGTCCCTCGCTGTTCGGACCTACTGTAATAGAACAGAAAAAAAACCGTTAGTAATTGAAAAATTATTTAACTTGAAAAATTATTTTAATTATGATTAAATTTATAAACCAAGAATCCATTACACAAATATGGGATTAAATTATTAACGAAATAGAACAGAAAACTCATTTTTGATTAGAGTTTTTTGTTCAATTTCATTATTAATTACGATTTTTCAAATATTTCAACTTACCCTTTCGTTGACTTCTTATCGCCCAAATCCAAGGGATGACTTACTGCTCACTCCTTCGTCCAGATTGGCACCAACAGAAGCACTAACACCAACACTTTGTTTTAAACACGTACGTAAAGTTATTTTTAAATTTTCAAAACGGTAACACCAACACTTTGTTTTAGAAATCGCATTAATTTATTATTAAATTTTGTAAACGACAACACTTCAACGTTCAACAAAATACGAGGCACTTTGTTTTAAAAAATACGTGAATTATTGAATTTTAGAAACGGTAGCACTTCAACGGGGGCATCAAAATACGCGACACTTTCTTTTAAAAATCGCGAGAATTTATTATTAAATTAAACAAAACCGATTTCACGACCGATTTTCGAAACGGTGTTAACATCTCGACGATGAAAATTCGAATGAACAAAAGGCAGGCACTGACAAGATTCGAAAATAACGTTAAGTAATCGTTCCTTTGTTGTATTCTTATCAAAAATTGGAAAAAAGTTGTTTGGCCGTACGTACAGGAGTACGTAACTTGTAATCGTGTCGTTTTTAAACCGCAAAAAACAAGATAACTTGAAAGCGTTAGTTTACGTAACGCTAAAATTATAAAATTCTAGAATATTGTAGATTTTGTAAATAATAAATTTAAATATAATATTCAAATATTTTGTATTTACCGTGATTTCTACCAAATTTCTCGGTCTAAATAGTTTGAAAATAAGTTTAGATTGTTTAAAAATTTTTCCCTGAGACTTTTGTTGCAAAATTAAATAAAGAATAATCGCAAAAATTATAGTTTTGTAAAACACAGAATGATTAACTAACAATTAAGTCCCAAAGTAGTAGTAGTAATAGGGTCTAAATTAGCATCATATTCTATAAAATGATGCAAATTGAGAAACATACGAACATACCGCGTGTTTCAATTAAATGTTGCTATCTCTAAGCATGAACGATTTGAAAAATTCAAGGGGGTTTTTAGAAGAGGTTCCTTGGAGATCATTTTATCAAAATTTGAACCCCGTAGCTCATTTGGAAGTTGGTCAAAGTTTTAGACAAGGTTGCGATTCTTGAAACCGAGATTATTTGTGCCAATATTATACACCTAATTTTATACAACCAGCAATACGTATTTACATTAGTTTAGATGCAAACCACCAGTTCACCAGTTGTCGATCAACTATTTCAATTCGTTTGCGTCTCCACTATCCAAGATGTCTGCCACCATAGGTGGACACGTTTTTTGACAGGATGATCACTCTACTACCTCATTGATACAAACAGTCTTCTATAGGTTATGTTGACATGACCAAGATGACGCCAAATTGTGCGAGAGAGATGGAAAATCATGCGCGCTTTTCCACCATATAATACTCACACCACGGGCGACAATAACTTGGCGCCTTAAGGGCGGTTTACACGCTCAAACCATTTGCGCAAATTGGTTTGAACAAGCCTGTTTGTACAAACAAATCGTTACGTGTAAACGTTGTTTGAATGTTTGCGCAAACAAAATAAATGGGTTTAAGTAAAATCTGTCCCGGACAGAAAATCGGTTTGATGTGGGTGTATTGGTTTGAACGTTTGAACGATATTTAAACCTCAGCTCCAATCTCGAGTATACGCATTGACGACAATCTGCGACCACCTGTCTGGCCAACCGTCAGTTGATAGTTGAGAACAAACGAATAAACAATGTCGAAACAATGTCGAAAGAAAAGGAAATTCTTAGTGAATTTATCGAACTATGTAGATCTTTTCGCTGTCTCTGGAAAATTAAAAGTAGAGAATATAGGGGTAATTGCCCGTCTCATTATGGTGTCTTTTCTTGAAATAATGGGTGTAATTAAATTCAATAAATGTCGATATGTAGCCTCGTTCATACGCAAATATTTGCGAAAATCGTCAGGCTCACTTCGTAATTCATCAATTAAATTGGTGTGAGAAAATAAATCTTTTTTTAATAGCCAAGATTTACTCCATTTCCTGTTAGTTTTCGATTTCGTCATTTTTTTAATTAGGCATACCCGGCGGTAGCAAGCATTAATTTTTCCTCCGAATCGAACATGATTGACATTTTTTTTAAAATTTATAACTTCTAGAGTTCTCCACGTCACAATTGCTCAAACTGAACTGAACGGCTGAACGTGTGAACAGCGTTTCCAACCTGTTACAAGCGTCCCCCCACCAACCCAGTTATAAATCCCTTATATTTAGGGGGAAAGCTCTAAAGTTGGCAACACTGCGTGTAAACGGCAACATTTGTTTAAGTTGAATTTGTACGAACTGTTTGAGCGTGTAAACGGAATTTGAACGGCAAGATTTGTTTGTGCAAACGGTTTGAACAAATCTGTTTGCGCAAATGGTTTGAGCGTGTAAATGGACCTTTACAGAGTTGCCAAACATATCTCTTAACCTCTATTTCAGAATGAATTGTAATCATATTTATGCCACAATTGGATAACTGGCTTCTGTTGCCACACCACAAGCATTCTTATGGCGTGGTAGACGAATATAACCATTTTCACCCCAGTATTTACCCCAAGAATTCTTAACAATCCAATAATCTTGTCCTTGATCATCACTACCATAACCAACAAGTAATACTTCATGATTTAAAGATGGTGAAGATGAACGACATTTACCATTAAAGATGCCTTTGTCATAGAATGACCAATTTGAAGCATCAACAGCTACACTAATTGGACCTACTGCTACAATTGCTTGTTGTAAATCTAGTTCATTACCGGATTCAATATCAACATAACCACTTGCACGTATAGCTTCGGTTTTATTGAAACGACGACATGGACCATCGATACCTTCGAAAAGGTATTCTTCTTCACTTCTTAGACCGTATTGTTTGACATATAAGAAAGCAAGGTCCTTTAACCCACCGGAACAACCGCCATTTTTTTTTGAACAATCGACCAATTCTTGTTCGCTCAATGAGACTAATTTGCCTTTTCTGAGAGCACTTTGGCCCTCCAAAGCTCCAGTCTGTGGGCAAAATTTTTGTCAAAACTTTATATTGTTAACGAAACTAAAATAAAAACTTACAGCACTGAAAGCCCAACAAGATCCACAGTTACCTTGGTCTTTAACTGGAGTAACACTACCATTATTTCTCCAATCGAGAGCATCCGGTAAGTCTACATTCAATGGCGTTTGGAATGTGAAAAGAGATTTTTGTTGGACACGTGGGTATTTCGTTAAATAAGCAACGAATTCTTCGTTTGTCCAATCAGCGAATTTATTCACAGCCATTTCATAAGTGACCAAACCTTGCTCGTATAATTTGTTGTGTTCTTCAATTTTTTTCAGATTCTCGGCAAATATTTCAATACGTTTCTTCTCTTCATCGGCATGTTGGTAAGTTTTACCATTGACAGATTTGAATTCGTTCCATTTAGAGTGCAGTGTTAATGTTGTTGGTGTTGCAATAGTTGCAACAACAAGACAGCAAAATAAGATGGAAATTTTCATGATTCTTGCGTGTTTTTTTTGCTAGATAGGTCTATATTAAAAGTTTTGTGATAACTGATTTTTGTTAACGAAATTTACTGCTTTTATACTCCATTTAGAAGTGTTATAATTTTGAAATTTCATTATTTCGATTGTTTAAAGTATCTTCTTCCCTCTTACAATATCAAATTGATCTTTTCTTTGAAAACCTGTTTTGTGCAAAATGTCCCATTTTCAAGAGGAAACTTAAACATTGCTTGTTATATTGATAATAATTATTGAACGACTTATCAACATACGTACTTTAAAATAATTTGATTAGGCAAAAATCGGAAAAAGAAAACAAAGAAACAATAGCCTGATTGTGAGTAAATCTCAATTAAAGTATTAATAATTTTATTTTTGAAGTATCCTTTTTTAAGATAAAGAGTAATGTCTAAAAATTTTTATTGCGATTTGAAGTAATTGATGATTTTTTCAACATAATACTTGCGTCTAAATTAATTGAAAATACATCTTACGTCAAATTAAAAAAGTTTATCACAAAAAATTAATACCTAATGATGAATTACGAAGAAAAAAAATTTTTTTTAATTATTAATTTTTGGATTATTTTGGTTTTCAAGTATCCAAAAAGGAGACAATTTGGAATATTTTGGACGCAATCTTGGACATCTGTTCTACATGTAAAGACGTTTCAATCGTAAACATTTTGTCTGGGAAGCTTAGTTTTTGACAAATTTTGCAAATGACTCCTTGACAAAAAAAGACTTGGTCACTTTCTAATTTGCGTTTGCAAAACTTATTCCAAATCTTTGGATATTTTTCTCAATTTTGCAAAATTTTGACTTTAAGAATTAACACAATTCGGCGTTCTAAGACAATTTTTATGCCACTGTAATTAAAAGTCTCAAGATTTTCAACAGCCCTTATTAAATTCTATCGCCATAAAATGAGACAATTTAGACTGTCTTACGTAAATTTTACCACACGTTAATCTAAAATTTTACTAATAAACTACCAAAAGGAAACCATTTTAAACAAGTATATTGACTTTTATAAATACAGTAGAAACCGGTTATAACGACATTGAAGGGAACAGCCGAATCTGGTCGTAATAACCGATTGTCGTAATAACAGGTAATCGTTTTTTAAGTAAATAAGTAAGTAAAAAAAGATTTATATATTTATAAACTAGTGTACATAACAAAGGGAATACATGATTTAAGATAGTAAACCATATTCACGATTCTATTGGATAGTGCGAGAGAGAAAGAGAGGCCTCTCTTTCTTTTTTCTCTCACACAAGTTAATATTATAGCTCTTCACATGTCAAATCTCAAAAACTATCCAATAAAATCGTGAATATGGTTTATTTATTTATTTCAGATACATAATCTGTAATTTTGGTTTGTTTCTGGCACTTCAAGTATACAAATGATTTTTGTAGCTTACGCTCCATTTCAACTAAAGTGTGTTCATAATTGCTACCGTGAAACTGCTCGTTGGACATGACAATTTTTCTTAATAGACTTATCGCATTGAGTCCTTCATTCAAAGATGGCACTGTTCTTCGTCTTCTTCGTGTTCGTCATTTTGCTTTTGAACCTCAGCTACGATTTCTTCTTTGGTAGCTGGCGCACACATTGATCCAGTTATCTATGTTTATAAACTCATTAATTTCAGAAGTTGATAAAGCTGGTTTAAGAATTTGAGCTAATTGAGCCAAGCAAATGTCATCTTCTTCATCAGCATCATTATCTGTTGGAGAAGGCTGTGACAAAGGAACATCTGAACATGTTGTAGAGAGGTCTTTAAATCCTGCATGTCTGAAGCAATTGGCGATGGTTTCTTGTTTAACCTTTTCCCATGCCTCTGATATCATCAAGATAGCATCAAGAACAGTAAAGCTTTTTTCCTCTTTACTTTCAAGATTTTGTATGATTTTTAATACCTGCAGTGTTCGATATTGAGTTAAACATCTGATAATACCTTGGTCCATTGGTTGTAATATAGAGGTGGCATTTGGTGGCAAAGCACAAGTTTTATGAACTGCAGCTTAGCAACAGGTTGATGAGCAGAACAATTATCCACTAGAAGAAGAATTTTTTTCTTCTTTGCCTTCAATTCTGCGTCCCAGTTTCGCAACCATCTTTCGAAAATCTCTGATGTCATCCATGATTTTGTATTGTTTTCATACACCACAGGGAGAGCACGAATGTTTTTAAAGCATCTTGGTTTTTTAGATTTGCCAATAACTAAAAGTTTCTTTTTACATGATCCTGTCAAATTTGCAGCAACCAACATTGTTAGTCTTGCCTTAGACATTTTTCCACCTAAGCATTGTTCGCCCTTAAATTTTAAAGTCTTATCAGGTCTCATATTATAGAAAAGTCCCGTTTCATCTGTATTAAATATAGAATCGGGCTCGTAACCTGCGCTTAACATTGGCCACTTCTACGTTAAACAGTCTTCTACTACTTCATCAGGAACACTAGCAGCTTCACCACAAATTTTTCCACCGAAGATATTGTGACGAGCTCGAAAGCGTTGAACCCATCTCGTAGAACACACAAAATCTTGATCACCAAAACGCCGAGCAAAATCGTTGGCTTTTTCTTGTAGAATTGGTCCACGGATTGCCACATTATTTGCCCGTTGATATTTAAACCACTTCAACAAAGCTTCTTCAATCTGCGTATGCTTAGTTGTGCTTGCTCGTTTCATTTTCAATAGGTTGTTGTCAAAAAGAGATTTAACTTTTTCTCTCTCCTTCCAAATGGTTGAAATTGTCGAGTGCGATACTCCATATTCCTTGGCCAAATCTTTATTTGTTCTTCCACTCTTTAACTTTGGTATTATACGAGATTTTTCTTCGATAGTAAAATTTTTTCTTTTTCTTTTCGACGTGGTAATCAAATAAATTTGCACAAAACAGAGGACAAAAATAAAACCAACTGTATAGTGTATAGGTTGAAGCAACAAACTGATTGATACAGACAAGACGACGCTTTCGTCAGCACGATAGAAGTACTGTAGACTCAAGACTAATTGACACAAATGAGCCTATCTAAGTAATATTGCCGGGGGTACTGTTGCAGACTGAAAATAATAAACAATTCACTATCTCTAGTCAGCAACTATACTACAAGTTGGGTAAATTGTTCGCAACTATGTACTGTAGGGGGGTCAATGGTGCACATTTCAGTGAAAATTGGACCCTGTAGCTCGTTTGGAAATCGGGGAAAAAGTGATTTTTGTCAAAAATCTCAACATTTTCGTCAATCAATTTTTTACATAAATGGACTCAAGATGACTTGAGGATTCTCGGAAAACTGTTTTTTTTTCGGTTTTCTGGCACTGTATCCTGAAAAAAATTGAAAAACTGGTCTCTCGTACATCGATCGTAAATGTTACGAATGTATTTATCAATGAGCTACGTGGACCTAATTTTGCAAAAATGTTCTCTGAGAACCCCCCTATAAATCCTTAAAATATGTTTCCAATCGCTCGATAATTAACAGACGTTTTGGCACTGTGAACACGTTTAAGAGAAATATAGATGTAGATTGCAATTGCAATCTAGAAATATTGCTACGTCCTTATTTCTACGTGGCAATGCAATATTACTACAATGTTGCAGTGCAATATTATTTCAATATTACTGTAACGTAACAATACAATGTTTCTACATTTTGAAGAAGGTGGATAAAAATTAAATTAAATTTTTAAATTCTTTATTTATAAATTCATAATTACATAAATATATGGCTGTGCAAAGACAGAACCAACTATTTTTGGCCTAGCTATGTAAAACGAACTGCAAAAACTGTTAATTGCTAACAATTATTCAAATTTCTCATTTTTATTTTTGATAATTAATTAGCCATATTTGTCAATAATTATGTCAAATATTCAACCTATGCCTACTTGATCCATTAGTAAATCAATGCTTGTAATGCTTATTCAGAGGTATTACTATGCTGATGCATGGCAATTGTGATGACTGAAAATCTTAGAAATTTTAACAATTTTTTTCTCGAAAATTTTCTTATGTTACCCCCCCACAATTTTTACATGTCTAAACGCAGAAAACAGAGGTTCTAATTAAAAAAAAAATTGATAAATAAAATAGTTATTTGCATTATGTGGAACTTTTCCGTCACAGTGTATAATACTGATGAAATTTGAAATTGTAAGGTTAGAAATTTAAAGAAAAGTCCCTATTTGGATGCCCGCGTAACTCATCATTTTCAATTTAGCTTATAGAAATTGAGAATTTTAGGTAAATTGTGCGCGTGTTACCAACCCAAAAAGTGTGTTGGTAACAGATTGTGTTTCATTTAATTAATGTACAAAAGTTAACATTTAAAGCGGTTTTATAGATTTAGGGTGTAGTTTTATTTAAAAGTGAATCATCCAAATTCTACCGATTCACTTCATTAAAATCCGGCAACACTGGACAGCAAACAGAATAGCAGTGACTGGACTAGAAGTAGCTTTGATTACTTCTAAACGAATTCTCTGCCCATATTTCAAATTTGTGAAAATGCAATATTGCAATACTCGATGCAAAATGCATTAGTAATAACTGCATCAGTTCATATTATTGATATAGTTGCGAATATTAACCCCAGCTCTATTAGCTATCAATTACTTACTTAGCAAGTGTTACATTATCGTTCCTTTGTTGTACTAAAATGTCTAACTTCACAATTTCAAATTGATGTCATTAATTCCATACAATTGTTTCAGTATTTTAAAGAATTGGTGAATTATTTCCTTTTGGTGATTTTTGATTAAAATTTATACGATTTTAACTGCAGCAATCACTATTATAAAATCGCAATAGCCCATCACTAGGTAACAAAAACAGTGTAGCCACCATAATTTTTAATTCATAAATTTGTGCCGTAGATGTCGCTTTTGGCGGGTAATTTAATTTTCGAGTTTTAAATGCAGAAAATTGGGAATTTCACAAATGTTAATCATCCAGGGATATCGATTAAACACAATTTCAATTGTAATTATTTATTATCGTTAATAATTGATTGTATAGCACATTACGTGCATTTATTGCCACTACAAAGTCTAAATGATTGAAATTTTTATCAAATACCGGAAATTTGCCATAAACATTTGGTAATCTCTTCGCTAATTCATCTATATCTTGTTTATTAATCAGAGCATCGCCATAGGCATAATGTAAAGAAACAGGTAGTGTAACTTTACTTAAATCGTACTGTTCTGTTTGATTTAAAGGAGCAAATTTTTTTGTTAAAAAAAACCGAAATATATTCTGCAACAGCTTCACCGAAGTTCCTGACGGATAATACGGGAAAAATCTCCTCAATTCCGTCTAAAATACAACAAATTAAACGTTAATCACAAGTATCAGTTGAGCTTACGAGATTAACGTGATTAGGATCGCCCCCCATCACCATCGTTACGAGATTTGCGGAAAATCTGTCGGTTAGAACCCGAGACAAAATGTCCAAAGTTTGAGCAAATTCATGACGACGTGGCAGTATTTCGTAAATACCCTGATTTTCAAGCATTGGTAAAACTATATTGGCAGTCTCGAATATCAATCGATGAATTGGATTTAGGTCATGTTTAATGACAGCTAATGGCGCTAGAGCTAGTAACAATTTGATTTTGTCGTTATATTCCGGTTGCGTTGAACATAAAATTAGTAATGTTGAAGTACCCAATGAATGCCCGATAAAAATCAAATTCTTCTCATTGGTACTATTTAAAATGTAATCAATTGATAAAGGAAGATCCTCAATTACTTCATCTATTCTAAAAATTTATTCCCGATTAAATATTGGTGTTGGTTTTTTTAAGAAAGAACAGACCCGAAATTCCAGAAATCCGCATCCGTGTCTGGATCTAAATATTCGTGGTACCTTGAATAGAAATTGCCTCGTAAATTGAATAACCATACATCGTATCCATCATCAGCTAATAAATATGCTATAAAAATAAAATTAATAATAAAATTCTACAATTGAAGAATTGTTAGATTACGGAGGTCTTCTTCCGGGCCTCGAATCATCCACATATCCGAACTACCCAACAAACCATGATTGATGCAAACCACACGTTTCCGTTTCGTCTTCTGGTGACCTTTACGACCCTCCGGTATACGGTGTAGTATTATTATGTGGCCGCTTTTCGACGAAACCCGGTGGGTTTCAAGCTGATAGCCGAAATTATTCGCCAGTTTCGCCTGAAATGTTCAAATTTAAGTTTACGGATCGACCTCTAGTAGCCAGAGGTTGAACCCAATTTTGAAATTGCGACTTCAGCCTCTCGTTAAGAGATGGCGTCTATTCCATGAATCCCCGATACAAAACCGACTTTTCAAATCACTTCCACCGCTTCGGGTTATTTATTTTGGCAGCATTGCTTGCGTAACTCGAGTATGCTTATCTTGAGCAATGGGATTTAAATTAGCGTTTTATGTAAGCGGACGTGTTAAAAACAGTTTTAATGAAAAGTCACGAAAATCGAATTATTTTCCAAAACTACACTGTATCAAAAGAGAAAAGTCATAAATTCTAGCGTTCTAGAAACGTTAAGTTTGGCGCAGTTGAGATTATCAGAATTTACTTGTATAACAACATAGACATACGCAATTATGTAATTCCAATTGCAAATATCTTATATTTACAGTCTAAATCCACTATAATTGCATTGTGTAATATTAAATTTTCAATTTCCGTCGCTTTTCACTAATATCTAATAATTTCCCTAAGATAACTATCGCGTTTATTAAATTACTGTAATTATTCCGATTTCCTTAAAAATATAAGTGTGTGGAAAATAATAAAACACAAGGTCTTCAGTTAACGGTTCACCAACAATAAAATTCAATCTCATTTATGGGCGCACATCAACATACAAAGGAACACGAAAAAAATCGACTTTCTTTAGAGGAATTTCAACCGCTTCTTTTTCGGTCTATATCTAACATATTTTGGTGTATTAATCATCATTAAAGAACAATTCAAACTTACCGGTATTTGTTGGCTACAATTATTCGATTGGCCTGATTGTGGTTGGTTATTTAATTTCGGTCCGAATACAAATTCCAAAAATTCACACTGACAATCATTATAATTCGAGATGAATACGTGAATAATTAGAAAATAGAATTTTCTATTGAGTATCATTATTGGTTTGTTTGAATGTTTAAGAAAACATCCCACCTTAAACAACACTATAAAGGAACAAATACCATTTGTAAGTAGTTGAGTGTATTGGGCCATAAATATATACAAGTTCCATTTCCATAAGTTGAATTTTGATTGAATAAATACCACCTATGTGTCATTGCGTTCCTCATTTTTTTTAAATAAATTTATTTCCACTCTTATTTATACTATGTACAAGTATTTATTTATAATATGTATATATTATATATGTAGTCAAAAAATATATTAAAATGCTCGTTACTTTAAAAGCAATAAAAACAATAATACTTACAATCTTTATCGAACAAATTAAAATAAAATCAACAAGAAACAATACCTTGAAACTTCTACAATATATTTCAGCAATATATTGAGCAAAGGTTGATAAATTTAATTCCTTAGCTTAATAACAATTATTATCAATGATAGTTTAGCATGAAGGTACTTAAGTCGTCTAACACTCAATCTTTATCATCTTCCTTACGATTAACTCTTGGATATAACTGTGATTAAAACATTTAATTATTGTGTTGTTTGAATAAATTCTAAAACTTACCCCAAGTAGATTTCTAGGAACGTACCCTTCTTTATCGCCCAATCTCGACCACCACCATTCCCTTTCATTCTCATCACCTTTCCTCAATACCGTCAATTGTTGGCCTGCTTTAAAACTCAATTCGTCCGGTTGTTGTGCTGTATAATCGAAAAACAGCATATACAACACCACCGGATAATATCCCCAATTTCTCCTGTACACCTACAATTACAATATTAATATTAATTATTATTTTAATAATCGATTGTGATTACTGTAAAGATATTCGGAACATCCATCGAAACCTTCTTCATCTTCTTCACATTTCTCAGCGGCTGTTTCATGATCACTTAATGTTGTTGCAAATATACAAGCACCATGTTCAACTAAAAATTTCACCATAGCCACATTATTACAACTAGCTGCACAATGTAATGGTGTCCAACCATCACTATCTTGTGCATTAACATCACAACCGAAATTCACTAAATATTGTACAATATCTAAATGTCCAGCACATATAGCATTATGTAATGCTGTTATACCTTCATCATTGGCGGCACTCGGATTCGGTACTTGTTGGGCTGTTTTTTTAACCAATTCCAATTCACCTTCTAAACTCGCATCTAATAATAATGCTAATGGATCGAAACTAACACGACGTGATGCTGTCGTTGTAGATGTAGTTTTATTATTCTTCAAATTACCTTTCTTATTACCATTATTATTATTATTATTATTAATTAAACAACGTCTAGATGGCGATAATGATGGAGATGATGATGATGATGATGTTGTTGATGATTCTTTTAATGATTGTTGTACAGTTTTTTCATCGATTTTATCAATCTCATCACTACTCGATGATGGTGACGATTTTTTATCAATTTTATCATTATTATCATCATTTAATTGTTGTTGTTGTTCGCCGTAATTAAAACGTGTTTGATTCAATTTTAAATTACTCCTCAATTTCGGTTGTTCACATTGTTGTTGTTTTTTTATTGTTAATGGTTTGGCTTTTATTACCATCTCTTGTTGTTGGCGTAATTTCGTTTCATCTGGTGGTTCGCTTAATGGTAAAGGCGGCGGTTGTTGTTGTTGTGATTCTTCAATATTATTGATAGTCTGTCGTGGTGGTGGTTTTATTACCGGTTTTGGTGGTAATGCCGGTTTCTCAATTGATATTTCACCTGTAGTACTATTCAATGGTGTACTTGTACCATTTGGTGGTGATAATGGTAGTGATAATGATGGTGATTGTACTTTATTATTGTTATTATTATTATTATTATTAGTGGTTGTAGTTTGAGGTTCAACTGGTTGGATTTTTATCGATGATGTTTGATAGATATTCGATAAAATATTCGAATGTTGTATAGATGTTGGAGCAACACTACTTATTGGTTTTTGATATGTTGTTGTTGTTGTTGTTGTTATCGCCGTTTTATTATTATTATTATTATTTATAATTAAATCATTTTGGTGATTTAGTGGCGTTGCGATATTTTTATTGGCAATATTCAACGGAGCACTATGTACAGTCATTGATGTTGTAGTTGGTGATATGTTTTCAATATTCTCTTTATTATTATCATTATTGTTAACTAATTCGTTTGTATTATTGTTATTATCATTATCGTTATTACGAATTATTCGATTTGGTATTAGATTAACGGTAAATTTCGTATTATACGGCAATGTTTGATATTTAGGATCTGATTTCGATACGGTAAATTCTTGTTGTTGTTGTTGTTGTTGTTGTTGATAAGAATTTGTAATTTTATTATTCAGTAAATCATCATTATTCTCTGTATCTTTCTTGATATGTTGTTGCTGATTTGTTATAGTTGGTGATTGATATACAGGATGATATGTCAATTCTTGTTTGATTTGTTGTTGTGGCTGTTGTTGTTGCTGTTGTGATTGCGACTGTGACGTTCTCAATGGCAAATGATTGTACGGTTCAACAGCAGCGATATTACCACGCGATAAACCATTCGGTGGTTGATGGTGTGTATTATTTAACTGTTGTTTCCTAACATCATTTCCAGTTAATCTAAAATATTGATTTGTTTTAACTACTACAACAAAAACTATTACATAATATTACCTAACTAACTGTTGATATGCAGCTTTATGTGATGCAGCACTAATTTGATTAGCTAATTGTTGATTTAATAAACGTTTTTTATGTAGACGCTCTTGTAATTCTGATATTCGTTTATCAATAGCACTCATTTCTTCCTGGCGAGCCGTTAAAGCTTCCCGTTGTTGATTAAGTCGTTGATTTTGTTGCTCATTTAATTTATTTCGATACTAAAAACAATGTTTTTTGTCTTTTTCTAATATAAAAATATAAAAGCAATTTATAAATTACCATAAGTTCCCTTCTTAATTTGTCTAATTCTAATGCAGAGGCTGTTGAAGATTGTTGATCTCGGTTCGAGGCTGGTGTCGCTGTACCATTTCGACCTCGTCGTAATTCTTCTAATTGTCGTGTTAATTCTTCAACTTTTGCAACAGCCAAAGATAATTCTTTTTCTTTTTCATTGAAAAGTGCACGAATCGAATCAAGGTCACTTGCTACATTCCAGAAACAAAAACAAATCGATTTAATAATCCAACTAATTAATAATATAATTATTAATTTATATATAAATATTAACTTCAAAGCTATTATTATTGTCGATTTTAATTGTCATTTTATTTGATTGATAATATAAGAGTAGTGCCGGCAGATTATGTGAAGAATGACGAAGAAGGATAGTAGAAGTGAAGGGTGGGCAAAATATGAATGGTAGCAAAATGAATGACATTAATTATATTTGATCCAGTACCTCTACTGCTGTATAATTATATTGTAGCTGGTATAACTGTAGGGCAAATTCCGTATAATTCCCTACCCTAGTTTCTCAAAATTAAATTCGTTGATTTTCAACAAACAATTACAAGATTTTATATTAATTAAAACGTAAATTTTAAAAATATTAACGATTTAAATTAATTCGAATTGAATTATTTTAAGAAACTTACTAAGAGATATATTGTTCTGTTTTTGATGGTCCACTTGGCCGCGTAATGCACGCAATTTACGTAATTTCAATTCTTGTGCATCAACACGGTCCCTTAAACGACGTAAACGTTCACTTTCCGCTTGTACCCTTTGCTGTCTAGCTTCCTGTTCTTTCAGGTACCGTAAACGTTGTTCTTTGGCTGCCAATAATTGGTGTTGTGAATCAATTTGTGCTTGTTGGCGACAAGCCATTTCGCGCAGTTCACTTAATGTCAACTGCACACCGTCCGGTAACTACAATAATAATAATAAACAACTAATTTAACAAATTTAATTAAAAATTAACATATTTCATGCATAATGAAATGAATAGAATTATAAAAGGTGGGGAATAATGTTGTTTTTTGGGGTGGAAATCAATCGCTTAACCCTATCCATCACTGTCTAATCTTTAATCTACCTGTTAAATAATTCAACAATCGATCTGAATTTTGAAAAAACAACTCAAATTATGCAAAAAACAATATTTAGAATAATAAATAAATTAACAGTACCTTTTCTAGATTTTTATCAACCTTTTCAACAACACCTTTCGAATGTTTTCGACATTTACTCTTCAATTTTCGCTTCTCACTACATTTTACCTCAACTCGTTCAAATTTATCATTATCATTAATCTTATCATTGTTATTATTATTATCATCAGTATTATTGCAATTAGTTTCTTCTTGTATATTAATTTCATTATTTGAATATTTTTCGGTGGTTGTTATAATACGAATAGTACGTCCCGGACGTGGAATTGTACCATTATTCTTCCGGAATATATCCGGATCAGTTGGTTGACAAACACAGGTCAACATTGTTTGTTTCGTTTATTTGCTTAAATTTTTATGATCCTTAATGATTGTTTGTGGAACAATAAACGAAGAATACAATAATGATAACGGAGGAATTGAAATTTTATTGTAAAGGCCCATGTAATAATGGTGATAACTGTCAAAGAACACCTGTTGGATGTATTTCGTTTAACAACAACACAGCCAGAAAAGGAGATAATATTCCATATAGGTATATTTAAGAGTTATACCTATATGTGTAAACATACATTAGGGTTGGTTTTAGGTAATATTCAGATTTTAACTTGTATCTATATGCATATAGTATTCCCATTGGAAACTTAACTGAATTCTCTCTCTTTTAGAAATTTGCCGGTTCCGTTATTTCTTCGTTATTCCAAATAATTTTCAAATTAATTCAACAAGAAATTTAATTACATTGAAACATTGTAAATAAAAACTAAATTCACCCCATAATAGCTTTGCGTATATTCTAAACAATTTCGAATCAAATTAACAATATGACAACCGAAAAAAACCTGTCAAAGGGGAAATTTTAATGAAAATTAATAACATTGATTTATTTTCTTAGGCACGCAAATCTGAATATGAAACTTTTTATTTCTTTTGTAACTTTAATTAAATAGTCCACAGAAATAATATATAGTTACTAAAAAATCAATAGAGTCCAATTGGAATTGTGGATAAATAGAAATAAAGGGAATGCAGTTAAAAAATTTTACATCAAAATTTATATCCACCGGGGTGTTAAAAAGAGCGCTTTAATACATTTTTTCCTGTTTCAACAATATCCGTAAATAAAAGGAGAATTTTCAAAGCGGTCCCATAAATTCAGCTATTTTAAATCCACGAAAATTCCCTCAGATTTTATGGTGGATTATTTCTATTATTATCACTACCCGCCCTTTAGAAATCGAGAAAAAATACAAAAAGAAAAAATAATATCTTTTAAGTATAGAATTTCAACCAAATTGTAGTTGTGTATAGGGGCAAATAAACCAAAAAAAAATTAATCCAAAAGTTGAATTCTTTCGAATAATTTTAAAACACAAATATTATTAATTTAGACAATTTGTTGTAGAAAATACAAATTGTCGAAAATTACAAATAAAACCAACCTTAATTTCAGCAAAGGGTTGAAATATGAATTCTAGTAAATTATATTTACCCTAGACCAAGTTTGCGTGTAAACTTGAAAAAAGTCAATAGATTTTTTGTTGTTGATAACAACTGGAATGAAAGAATAAAATTTTAATAAATTACCAAAAAGGAATTGCTCTTTTTTTAAACGATCTTCTTTAATTAAATACACGATTCTTTTTACCACTTGAAATAATGAAACGAATTTGTATTTGATAATCACGAAATTTTCCCGGAAAAAGCACGTCGTATTGTAGAAAAAAAACGATCGAAAATAGTTGGAGAACCAACCCTTAGGAAATCACCGGCCGTACTGCTGCATGCAACGAAAACAGAGTCTTGACAATAACTACATCGGTGGTGGTTGTTGTAGTAGTGGCGGCGGCGTCAGTGGTGGTGGTGGTGGTGGTTAGTGGCAGTACTATAGTAATGAAAAAATTATATAGACTTACTTGTGCGCATGGTCTATGAAAAACGTTCTATTATAGTTGTAAGGGTTAAGAAAATCCGTCCCTCGAATGTACAAGATTTTCCAGGTTATTACGAATAAGTTGATAGTATGAAATGTTCTTTTTATGTAATAATTGAAAAAAAATCCAAGCTAAAGATAATTTTTAAGTGGTTGAAGTGGTAACTTATCCTAATGCCTATTTAAATTGTTATTTACTAAAAGTCTTTCGCCATAAATTATTAACAACGTGAAATACAGTAATGTTACACTGTAATAATGAAGAAAAACTACCCCATTTTTGATAAAAATAAAACAATAATAGCTCTAAAATTGAGTTTATCTTTATAGAAAAATAAATTTGTTGTTTTTTAAATAAAACTTTGTTTTCTCTTGGTTGTTAAACTCTGAAAATGAGTTTTATTGAAACTCTGGTTACCTGATGTGTTTAATAAAATACCATCAGTATTACCACCATCACCACCATCCGCCAATAATCAACAGAGCATAAATGAAACGCCGACAGCTATGACAACCACCTGCTTTAATCATTCCATGAATGATTATTAAAATTAGCGTTTATCCAAGAGTGACAGGAGTAAGTAATAATAATAATAATATTAATAGATAGTTAAGAATTATTTGGATCTATATAATAGCGTGATATTAGAAATAATTAGTATACAAAAAAAAAATCGAGAAAAAAGCGAAATATATAGGTTTTTAATGCGAATTTCAATTAGAGAGTTGTTGACACGTTCAGATTAGGGGGAGAAAATAATTTGAAATAGACGCAGAAGGAGATAATGGTGAAGACGAGATGGGTAGAGAAATAATCAAGAAAAAAAAAACTCAACGCAAAAGAAGATTGCATAATTTCCCCGTTGGGTATGTTTCTCATAAATCCATCAAACAAGAACGTGTATTTACCACCCACGAAAAAGAAAAATTTGTTGAGATCTGAACATTAAATATAAGACGATGATGATGATGATGGTGATGATGAACTAAACTAGCAGATGATGTTTTGCTACTACCAATACCACTATTCTCTAAAATTGCTCCAGATTTTTTCTTCTTTCTTTTCCAACAAACATCAGAAAACAATTTGTATGAACGAATTCAGGAAGTGAATTTTGTCGACGAAAATAAAGATAGATATACGTACACTTATAGTTAAATTGAGTGGGAAACAGCTAACAATAAACGGGAAATGAAACCCCTAAAACATAGTTTATAGGCAATTTTTTTAGATTAATAAATCTCTAAATTCATTATCAACTACTACAATTTGTTCCGTTTTTATTTCGCACACTTTATAGCGAATGTTCTACAATAAGTATTTACATACGTGAAGCGTTTCTTATTCAATTTAACAATAAAAAGAGGTTGAATAAATAATAAAAACAGGTGAAAGAATTGGGTCGTTTATAATAGAATTTCCTGTAAACACACATATACCAAACCACCCTTATTTACTCATTTCTCATTTCCGAAATTTCTCGTTCTTTTGTAGATGTTAATAGGTTACGGTCCATTAAAGATCATACGCCCTTTATCTTTATTTGAAAGCCATAGTAGGGGGTCTTCTATAAATGATGTTTTACAAGAAAATGTCTTTTAAAAGCAACCACCAACCAACAGAGCAGATTATCTCTCTTGACCATCCCCTAATGGTGTATTTCCTTGAATTTAACACTATTTTCAAGCGATTTTTCAACTGAACTAAACAAAGCAAAGATTGGGATATCGAAATACACAGTAAAAGGCAGGATATTGACGAAATTTATGAGCATGTCTCGATTTGTGTTTGAAACAATCGAGTTTTGGTCTATTTAAAATATCGATAGCATATCGTAATAATCCACACAACAAAATCACATTATTAATTCACCCTTTAATTTTGATCTGTTCAATAAATCAAATATGGATCTGTTTCAATAAATTGATATTTAGTACTTTTATTACAAGGTTTGTATCAGAGAATCGTAAATTTCTTTATTATTTCCTCAATAAGTATGAAATCTACCTTGTAGAAATTGTAAGAAGCCTCTTATTGTTACAAGAGGACGTTCCTTATTTCTTTTGTTCCATTTAGGTTGTTGCTATTGTTGAAGAATAGAAAAGTCTTGTCCTTGTACCTTTACTCCAATTACTGCTATCAAAATACGATGTTAGAAAGGGAGGTGAAGAAAAAAATAAATAAAGAAAACCCATCCTTTCTTCCATATGATCGTTAAAATATTTAACCTGCTAATTGAAAAGTCTCAACAGGAAAAGATTCTTGGCACCAGCCCCTTATTCCCTCAGACAATCTATTTATTCGCGTCTCGCTCGTTTTTTTTTATTGTTATTTCCAATTCTCTGCAGTATTTATTTTTGAATTTAGAAATTCATTTTCACTGTTAGCACTAGTTAAGTGTATTGACACATGAGAAAATTGAATTCTTTTCTTTTTACTTTTAACTTAACTAATACGTTGTTTTATACAATAGCGAATATGGCAAGCCAATCGATAATAAACGTAATCTATTAGGCGACGTATTTGAGTAGATTTTAGGGGATTTTGCCATCGGTTTACCTGATACCTATGTGTGTATATGAATTGACATCGTCATTATAAATCTCATCTTCGTTGAGGCTGTTATCAAAATCTCTAATAATCTAGATGAGAATTTCCAAAAATCTACGGTTTCTTTTTATAAAACCAAACAAAATAAAAGGAAATAATGGTAGATTTTAATTTAATTAGAAGTCAATGTAGAGAAAAAGGACGATAGAAGGAAAACAACAATTTAAAATTAAATCTTTCACTCGAAATCGAAATCTAAATCTAAATCTAACAATAAGTCGAAATTGAAATAATTGGAATTCGTTGGGGTTTAATTTCCATTAATATGTAAATTTATCTTTTGTCAACCAATCTTACAAAAGACAATGTAAATTAATTTGAAAATATGTTGTTAATTAAGTTAATGATATTTAATAATTAAAAACAAATCAACTTACAAATTTCAATCCGGCCCATTTTAGTGTTCTTTTCAAACTATCAGCACGACTGAACTCGTTCTTTATATTTTTAATATCGTCATTATTTACCATTTTTATAAGGCTATAGAAAATCAGAATAATACCCTTTTAACCCTCTTTAAATAACAGACAAAACAATCGTATTTTCCACTATACAGATACTTGTCTGGATAGTTTCTTAATATATTTAGCTCAAATAGTCACGTGGTATCACATGAACTCTCTCGTTTTAACTGGTTAAGAACTAATTATAAAAAAAGAGAGATACGTACTGGAATATATCCAGAAATTAGTTGAAAATTAAAGAAAAAAGCTAGGCTGTGGATATTATAAGAGATGAATGAAGTTGGCAAATTTTCCATCCGCTATTTAAATGAACGATTGAATGAATGAAAGACGACAAAGTTTTTCAATAAGCATTCAACGAGATCGAACACAAACAAAAATGAGTACTTTCGATTATTACGTTTCTATACTTTCGCATACGAGTTAAGGTTTAATAAAAAAGAAATGTGTAAATAGTATGGAAATATGGTGGATTGGGATCAATAAATAAATGTCAATGTTATTAATAGTAGGGGTGGTGGTAATGACTACATTTTACAGGTTTTAAATGAATTTCCGTTTCTGTTTTAATAGACATTTCACCACTAGACGCTGTTATTACCACCGGTAATCCGATTACATTTTTAGTTAATTTAAAATTTTATTTTCACTTGTAATTCAAATAGAAGAAAATATAAATGCAGTAGGTAGATATGGAATTTTATATTTTCTTATTATTCTTTCCGATTATTTAGTAAAAACAGAAAAAGGTCACATAGCAAATCTGTTTAAAGCATTTAAATTGCTTGACATTCTCCAATTTTCTTCATTTTGCCCCTTTCTCTCGTATTCTCTCCTCTCGTCCAACACTTACTCTACCAACATTAAATACACAAGGAAAAGAAAGAAATTTGCAATTTTTACACTCCATTCAACAAAAGATCACATAAATTAAACAACACCGTATACCTACGTACACAATATAGGTATATACACTTATCTAGGTAAAATTGTACCTGTATGCGTATATATAAAAGCCCCTTTTTAGTTATTTACGAAAGTTATTTGTGATGGGGATTTGTCGAGTGTTTTAATGAATATATAATAGAAGAAAAAGTGTGCAACTTTTACAAAAGTTTGTAAATTGCATGAAAATTAAAAAATAATTAATTTTTGGAATTATAATAGAAAAAACTAAATAAAAATAAAAGTTCTAATTAAAGATAATTGGAGTTTTATGTTGGATTTTCAAACAAAATAAATACTAATAAATTTATTTTAAAATGTTGGAATAATTGCGAAATTTTCCAATAAATTAAATTTATCAATAATTAATTAATTTATTATAATAATATTAACCTATCGGCTATTATTTATTCGAATTTGTTTATTGGAATTTATTAGTTATTAAATTTGTTTAATATCAGTGTCATTTGTATTATTATTAAACTGTCAACATATATTTAATATTTCATTTTAACACACTCCAATAACATGAAATATGAGTCTTGTTGGTTCAGTTTGAAGGAAAACTGTCAGAGAATCTTGAACGAAAATAATGGTTTCACACTTGACTGAATGACCATTTACACTTTTCTTATGTAAAGACATGTATACCTATGTATATAAGAAAATACAGGGTGATCCATTACCCGAATTAAATAAATATTATCTATTTTTAATTATAATGAGATTTTGTAATTGGTTTAAATAACTACTACAATTATTAAAAAAATAAGTAGAAACTACTTGTATTTTCTACAATATTCTACAATATTTGCATCCAGTTTAGTCGACATCGATTTTTCGTTCAATAGATTTACAAATTACAATATTTCTTTGAAAAAGAAAGCAACTAACTTTTATAGAACTTTTTATTTTAATCTTTAACAATAAACTTAGTCGAATATGTAATAAGAAACGTTCTGTATAAAAATGGTCGTTAGAATGCTGAAAATTCCGATAAATTTCATAGGTTAAAATGGCTACGACTAAAATTTCAGGAAATTCTTCCGATGGCAGCAATTCTTTTAATGTACACCCTATGTAGGAATCCCTCAATATCGAACTGAAACGTTTCAGATCAAATTCTTATTGGTTAGTAAAACTATTGTGATTTTTATCAATTCAACAACTATAGAAGAATGATGAGATGTATTTGAAAAATAAACAGCAATCGTTCCCAATACATGTCATTACATTATAGAAAATACCCCTCTATTGTCTATTGCTATTGATTTATTCCAATAATACCATTATAAAGACAAATATAAAGGAATAGAAGAGTCTATACATTTATGCATGTAGGTATATGAAAATAGGGTGGGTGTGTATCTAAATAGACAGATTTAAATATAGTTCACACCTTGATATGCGTCATACCATCATCATCGCACCATCATCAAAGACAATAATAACAACAACAATAATAATAAAAGACCCAACCTCTATATAAAAACAGAAAAACAACCCCTATATCGAACTATATAAATGATTTAATAATATTAAACGTAAAGGAAATGAGTTAGAAAAATTGAAATCTTGCAGGTCATTGATCCGTTTATTTACCTATCGTACGAAAAGGAACAATTTCAATGTAAAAAACTCTCACACTCTCTAATTTCCATTGTAAGTACTCGAAAAACTATTTTTCAATTATTGCGAAAATTCTCCAAATTCCCTTACGAAATTCTTATCATTGAAATCGTTGTCTTATTAGAAAAGAAAGTTCTACACGATTTCACACAATTAAATCAAAATTTTCAATGATATCGCACTTTGAAATCTCCTTCAAACTACTACAATTGGTTCTAAAATAGATCAATTAAAATCGATCATTTGCTAATCAACCAATCGAAATTATTTCAATATATTGGTGTGCCAATAGTTTTTATGGATTTTTCAACGATATGATCGACCTTGGTTTCAATTCGTTGTGTGTGTTATGTATTTATTGTATAAAAAATCGCCACCTGGTTCAAGGCCGTCAAGTCGGTATTATAAATGATATTCTCTTAATCCTATACCTAGGTCTACAATGGAATGTATGGCGGTTATAAAAGGTGATAGTGGTGGTAGTTGTTGATGTTGATTTGCGGGTGTTCCTTGAACAGCATCTGTTAATCGAATTTTTTCTCTACAAATCTCTACCAAAGTCTAATATTATTCTGATTACTAAATACTAACAATTTAACCTTGCCAATTTTACAATGGAAATGATTCAACCATTCTTATGACAAAGGATGATTTGTCTGTTTCTATCAAATTGTCGTTCATGTGATGTGTATATAAGAAATTTTCACCTTTATTCTTCTCTATTTTCCCCGTTTTCTGCAATTTGCAAAACGTTTACATATGAATGAAACATTATTTCCGAATATTCTTTCATTTTGCAAACGGTGAGATATTCATGATATTCATAATATTTCTATTGTTTTGTCAAAAAAAACACCGCTCTATTTGTTACAAATAAATTGCCTATTGTTGATTTGATTTCCACTATTGAAATAAATCTAAATATGTAAAAACTTACCGTCTCACCGAAGTGATCTGGCTCCTTCATACCATTTCTCTTTTCATAAGTCCTTCCTGTAACACATAGAAGAATGGGATTTAGAAAAAAATACCAAGTAAATCAACTTCTACACCACCGCTTTTTTCTTTCTAGCCCTATAACAATGTTTAAAACTGGAAACAGCAATCTGGTAGTAGAGTAATCGTATTATCTTTTGAAGTTTGTGATAAATCTGAAAGTTGCTTAAAAAACGACATGATTCTTTTACGAATCTAGTTCAAAATATTTGACATTAATATTAATATTATTTATTTTTATGATTATTCTTTCATGTGACCTTAATATTTATAATACCTATACATTTTTATGCGTATTAGTGTACAGTTAGAAACCAAGTGGAACATTGAGGTTTCCTCCATTTCTATTCATCTATTTTTATTTATTTACAAGTATGTTTATTTGCTTTAATTCAACAAATCATTGGAGAAAATTCCGATATTTATTTAAAAAATAAATCAATCAATCGATCAATAATGTATTGTTATTGTATTACCAATTGTTTTGTGATTACTGCCGTGATTGTGACACTTTTGTGGGTGTTAAGAGAACAACTGAGAATAGAAAGTTGTGCCACAACATAGTTTGATGCAATTATATTTTTTTTACTTCGATATTTCCTTACTCTAAATTCTACATTCAAATTTTATTTATTTAAATATTCAATGAAAAATCAATTGATAAATGTATAGTTTCTAGTTCAATGAACACGAACATTTTTCCATTTTATTAACAAAAAGCCAAACAGAAAAACAAACATTAAATTAATGAATTTGAGGTCATTTCACTGTTTAATTATCCACCTATCCTTCGCTTATAGTCATTAAAGTATTGATTTTAAACAACAATCAACTACTTGAACGTAAATTCAATTATACTGAATTATGTAGGTTTCACTCAAAAATTTCAAGGTATTTTTCAATCACGAACCGAAAGAATTATTTGATGAATAGCAATAATAGGGTTGAATTTAGTGGAAATATCTCTGTCGAACCACTTTTAACAACCCTGTAATGAGTTGGCAATGTGTTGTCAACCGTTTGTTCTATAGGTTTGTTGTTTCAGTGTTAATTCAGTCGACTGTTAACATTACAGTTTTTTTTTCCATCTGTCTTTCATTACAATAAAATAATTATATGTTCGTTAACACTTAACCCTCTTCAGACATTTAATTAATATGCTCAAAGAGAATATATTTCCTGTTTTTAAAAAAATTACCTACATGATGTTTAATCCTTTTGTATATCGAAAATTTCTAATGATGCTGTAATTAATACAGTAATACAGAAAATCTTATAAAGAAGCAAATAATCCCATACCGTATATGTATAATGATGCTAATATAAAGGGTACTGTCCCTACAACTATTATTTTGACAATATCTAAAGCTTCTATAATAAGGGAACGTTACAAAAGCTTACGTCAAACTAGATGAAGTTTATAACTAGTTTCTGATAGAAATCGACTTTAATTGTAGTTACCTAAAAAAAATCGAAATATTTTTATGATTTTTAAAGAATTCAACTTGATAAATTCGAAATGAAATATGAAGAATTTAATTAAATCCGCGATAATAATGATAAAATATTTTTACAAAGAAACATCGTAATTTAATATTTGATACAATATTGACCCTGTTGGCGTATAATATACCATAATAGCAGCATGCAATCTTACAAATAAACGTTGCAATTTATCAGTGAAAAAGACCTACTTTTCTGTAGATCCACTGATGTTTTCTTAACTTCAACCAAAGTATTTATAACATTTACTATATTACATCATCAAGACTGTAGTAGTAAATTTCTTAGTAAATTTATTGTTTTGAATTAATAAAACAATAAAGTGGTTTCATTGCTGCTTTTATCTTTCCTTTTTATTTCTATTATACCTAACTATAACATGTATCGTTTGCCTTTTAAAAGAACCGAAGGTCGACGTGTAATTTAATCGATTCGTAAATTTTGACAATCCAAATGAGTCACAAGCTATGTTTGTTAATTAATATCTTTGGTATTATTTGTAAAGTTAATAAAACGAATCGATATTGTTCGTTGTAAATTTCTCAAATACTTCGTGAAAATATGACGAGATAAAGTCTTGGATTACAATCAATTGTTGTTGATTTATAATTTAAACTGAGTTTGTTACTTTTATCTTAGAACTAAAACATTACTAACACTGATTGAGTTGAACAACCTATTGTCGGTTAAGTTAATCAACGAAAGTTTTGCAAGATTTACGTGAGTCAGTGCTGATATTTTATAGAAATGTCTGTTACTATGGTAGCTTGTATTTTTGTATCTTAAAATTTATAATTTAGAAAAAGTTTAGACGGTTATATGAGAACAATCTATGAAGTACACGTTTTTCATTATCTATAATTATATTTGCAATATTTTCCAATCGATTAACGAATATTTTTCTTTATAAATACACGAAAATGAAAATAAATAGAGCTAGAAAGGTAGACGCCAATCAAAGCATTCCCTACATACATGTCATCGATAACATAATAAATTGATTTTGTTAAATATCTATAGACCAATTCATCATACTTCCCTTTTCTGATATATTTATAACTTAACGTTCATAGAATCTTTATTATTAACATTATTATTATTTCTGTTATTTCTAAACTAAAACAGGGGAAAACCGACAACGACAGGTAGTGACAGGTGTATTGACAGTATTTCAATATTTCATAACGTATTCATAAATATTCTCCAATCAAAATATAATCAATATTGCTATATTATGCATATGAATATACCTACATAGGTATATTTTAAATACTTAAATTAGTTTATTATTAAAGAAAAATTACCTAATCAAATTTCGTTTCCTTCTCTTGTACTGTTATTTTAATTAAAAATGTGTTGCATTTTTAATTAACTTCCTATTAATGTGGAAAATTACTTTAGAATTCATAATTTGTTGAATGAAAAATCATTTATGGTTTTATTGTAATGCAAAAAATAGAATTTTCTATATTTTTCCTTTTTCATTCAATACGTATACAATTCATAAACACGTCAAACAAATACTACTGAATTTTTGTTCTTTTATTAACCGGATTTCCTGGCAGACAATTGCATGCATTTCGTGTGCATATACCATGTTTCCTGTTTATTTCCGTTCTAAAAAAATTCCTTTATTTACATTTAAATTTAATCGGTCATTATCAATATTGATTAACAATAAGAAAATTAAAAACCATTCGAATTCTTTAATGTCTTATATAAAACTGTAAAATATTTTAATTATAACACAATAAGAAAACATTATAAAGTGGTGAAAGTTGTTGTCTTAAATTCTTGTAATAAGCAAAGGTCCGTTATTATATTACACAATTTACAAATTTAGTAAACATTAAAGAATTTGAATTACTGTACTAGCTAAATAAATAAAATTAAATAATCATTTTTATAAGATTGTTTAAATAAGACATATCTCCAAACAACCTTTATTGTTAACACTTGACAATTTGTCCTCAATAGTAATTGTTTTTGTGTCTTGATTTAAACTCAATTGAACAAGAATTTTCCTTCAGGTTATAGTACATTAGATTGAAAAAGAAAACAAAGGGAAAAATATCAACAAATTGGTAAATGGATTTATCGAGTAGATTATTTTATATATTGAAACAAAAATACAACTATAATATTGAAAATGTATCTGTAAGTATCTCAAGTCAAGAATGATCATGATGTTAATGATAATGATAATGGTAATAATGATGAAGTATAGACCGATGGTATAGAGAAGGAAAATCGTGACATTGCCTTAGGTGAATTGTTTTAAAATCACGACGAACAGCTTTGAAAATGACGATGAAACAACAACAACAACGACGAAGATATTGTATATAAAGTATACGTTTAAAGAAGAAAGTGATTGTATTTTATAAAATAAATGAAACAGTTTTATAGTTGTACTTGATGGAAAATCATTAATCAACGTACAAACTTGATTCAAACGACTCTCGTGATAATGGTCATATTTAACACAATGTAATCAGTAGTAGGTGATAATGTCACCATTGGGGAGTAAAATACTTGTACATAAAGATACAAATACAGACAAACTTCGAAGTTTCTAACTGTCTACACATAAACAAAGAGAATGTAAAAGAAGATTTTCAGAACGAACAACTAAGGAGATTTAATAACGTTACAAAGAAATTCTTAATGTTAAATAAACGTAAAATCTTTCGACAACAAAATTATTTAATATATTGGAACATTATCAAAAGATTTACTTCGTTAGTAGAATTCGCTATTTACAGTTTGCTGTTATATTGCCACCACCCCTGAAAATATCTACAGATATAATTCCATTTTAGCATTTGTAATTGTAAATTTTCTCATTTTCCTTTTCGATTTTGCATCAAAGTTGTAGATTAAATAATTAAACATTTTACATTATATAGAAAGATGTAAGAAATAACATTGATTCTGTTGTATGTTGTAGACTCAAACATACAGCAATGAATTATAGTAACACAGCATGTTTATAATTTCTGTACAATTATCATGTACTTCTCCAGCAGTGTTAATGTTGGTTTTTGCAACATTTCTATATAAACGCATTTATAATTAATCCGCCTTCTCTAAAGACCTACGGTACTGTTATACAGTTGGAGTATCATTATTGCCACCACAATCACCACCAGACCACAGTAGTCACTGTTATGAATTATATAGTACTCTAATTATTCTGTATTAATCATACAAGCATATGTATCCCATGTAGTACTCGTGATATAATTGAATTGCGAAAATAGAAAAAGTATGTGGATGGTATTTTGACAGTATGTGAGCTTAAAGTTGAAATTTCCTAAAGTTATTTAATCTAAAGCGACACCGAAACGGATAAATTGATTAATTTGTATTGACATTAGTCGAGTAAAAGAAATAAATCGAAAATACTTTCTGCCACCATAATCTCTCCAATTTACCGATCTTCTTTAAAGTTGAATGAAGTATATTAGAAAAAAAAGTCGAAAAGTTTTGACGTATATGTAAGTTATGAACTTGTTATTTGTGAAAAATCTAGATAATTATGGTGGTAGAAGTATAGCAACAAGTGCTATATTAAACTAACTTATTACAATCAATCATTTCTCTGTTACAGGATTGTTTCCAAAAGAGAACTAATTGGAGCAATTTTTTCTATAATTTAAATTAGTTACTCTACTTGTCTCTAATGAAAATTGAAAACCAAGCACACATAAAATTAACTGTTATTAACTGCAATACAAACAATTACATGCAGATATATATAGAAGAAAAAGTATAACAATTATTTGATTTTTGTTTTGTTGTGGAATTTATTGGTTTTTACATCGTTGTCGTCCTTGGTGACGACTTCCATTTCTCGAACATACAACCAAACCCAGACAAAATCAATTACACCACCACCAACACAACTACCAGTATTGTAAACCATTGCTGTTGCCACCGTTCAAATAGAGACGAAGAATATGCCACCGGAAAACTTCCAAGATGTTTCAACAAATATAATAATAAAACCAAAGTAAAGAAGATGAAGGAAAAAAACTAGACATGAGAAGAAATTATAAGAGTTCCACCCTAGGACTCATCTATCAGTTTAAATTATTCAAAATAACGATAAAGGCGGAAAGCAGATTAAACTCGGAATATGAAATGGAATTATAATTGATTTTTAATATAATTTATGTAGATATGTTTAATAGTTCATTATTTTTATTAATGAAAGTTGATAGAATAATTGTCTAATATACGGGTAGTTTATGTTTTTTCGATGGAAAATAGGGAAAAGATCGACGATAAAAGTAGAAAAATTCTACTGCAAACATGCAAACTTCAGTTTCCTCCATTTAATATAAAACTGTAGAGTCGGCGTTGTAATATAAAATGCGGAAGTTGTTCCAACTGTTATTTTATTCTGTTGCAATATCATTTTGTTAATTTTTCTTTTATCTGTTATTATAGCCTCTATGATTTAATAGAAGCATTTCAATAATATTCCAGTTTTGTATTTTTTGAAAAATCAAATACAGGAAATATGGTACTTAAATGTGTAACTTAAGCTAGCAATTTTGTGGCGTAGAAAAATTGTTTGGTTGTGAAATACAGTTGGGAATAATACAATTGGATTCAATCAACTAATGGATTGTAAACTTGACTTTAAATCTGGATATATCAACAACTATAGTGGATGCAATTTACACAAACATAAATCTTGTGAATAGATAGATGTGGATCATGTTTACTATAGAATTCCCTTCATACTAGCTTATAGTCGTATATTTATTTCGTTATTCGTACTACGTATGTGCAGATATTTCAACTTATAAGAAATGAAAAAGAAAAGGAACAAATAAACTAACAATCCGTTTGTAGAAAAATAGGAGAATGTGACAAGAATTTTCAATTTATGTTTTCTATTTGTTAGAATTTTAGTTTAATTCACATTCGTAAATCTTTGACTATACTTGTGTGAATGTATCAAAAGAATATTTAAACAAACAAATAGAAAAAAAATGGTTGTTTCAACGAATCAAAAAACTCCAAAATTACGAATTTCTAAACACAAACTCGTTTAAAATAAAATTAAATTCAACCTTAATAAAAAACATTGTTTCAAAATTGGGGGACACCTATTTCCGTTAAATAAGAACGTAGAAAATTATAGCAAAACAATTTGAATTTAAAACGATTCCTGAAGCACAGAACCGTTACAGTTTTCAATTCAAAAGTGACTTGTTGGAGAGAGAATGCGCGCGAATAGAGGAACCGTTTCCGTACAACTGGTTCGCCGTGTATTACAATAAATATTACTGTTGTATGGGTAAATGGAAAAGGTTATACTACATTTAAAGCAAAAAAATATATACATCGACACGAGGAAATAAAATTCTTCTTCTTATAGCGTTAGATTCAATTTAACCTTGAAGAATTTAAATTTTCTTTAACGATAAATACTAACAGTACTAGAATGGTACTAACATTATTATTAAGTGATTTGAATGCTAGATAAGAATAAAATGCTTGGAAATGATTTTGTATTTAAATTGTTTATAGAAGAGCTAGAAAAAATGTACCTTTAAAGAGCAATGGTGTTGTTGGTGTTATTGTCGTGCCGGAGGTGAGTCGTGCCCAACTTTTGCATTTGTAATTCCAGACACACACACACAGAAAACAAGAAGAGAGGCAAGCAGCAAAGGCAAGCAAAGCCAGGCCACCGACTCTTTTAACTTTCTTTAAACCACACACATACACATACTTAAATACTAACCAATAATATTGGTAATTTTTTAATTAATTCACAAAGCTTTTATGTTTTATTTCAATAACACAACAGAAACATATTCACATTATTAAAACTTGTAATATAAGAAAGATCACCAATATTTTTATAAAATTTCACATATACATTCAGACACATGTACACATAGACAACTACAAACAACACCGAATACCTGTGAACCAGGTTATAAAACTTGCTTTAAACTAGCACTGAAACACCATCAACCTGTATGTGTTTCTCTCAAAACTATACAACCGACCGACCACGACCACCACTACCAACAAACATATCAAGTGGGGACTTTACCTGCAATTCAACTGGCGCTACAAATACCTATCTTTGTCTACCCATTCTTATTCAGTTTCACATATATGTACCTATCCTACACCTGTTCATTTATTTAGCGAAAACGGTTAAATTAACTAATTCTTATAAAACCGGATATACCATGCTGGCGAGTTTGGTTAAATGAACAAAATTTTCGGTACATTAGCGTTTAGGAATACAATATAAATTAGTCCTTCCGACTAGTAATAAATATGTATAAGGTTGTATTATTATCTCTATAACCAATAAGATTCTCTTTCATTTAACCTCAAGCACAAACATCAAAGGGAACGTCCTGATGCACTATTAAGGATAAGGGGTAATGATACAAAGTAATACTTCCTTTGAGGTTTGATTAGGAAAACTTGGATGAAAAAATAAAGTCGAATTATAAAGAGAAAAGCTCGTCAAATCGACAGGCTCGTAATAAGATATTGGAAATGCTACCATATTTTTCAAAAATCAATTTAAATCCAGCATCCATGTGTTATTGGTGTTGCCAAAACAGCCAATTTCTTAACGTTCTTCAAACGATGAGGGTTTTTGAAGTTGACCGTAATCAACAATTTTTTTCCTGCCAGAACCAGAGATACCCAAAACATTGTGGGAGAGTTTATAAACTTTTCACATTACAATTATTTCGTCTGTATAATGTAGGTATACCCTTTTCTAATGTGTAATAATTATTTTTGTTGTATAGCATAGCAATGTGTGTTTTTGACCCTTCTCGATTAGTTTTAAATATTGTTTTTGTTGATTTTTCTATTTGAATTTCTAATACCACTTACACGAAAATCTTTGCAAGAACGTTTTAATTATCAAAATTCTCCTTACCGTTTGACTCGTTTACTACCCTCTGTGTTAGTAAAGAAACTTTATTATCAATTTTTATTTTTCTCTTGTAATATTGAAACAGAAGTTTTTTTTATAAATCTCAATAATCACACCGCAAGGAAAGTTGAGAATCTGACAAAATCAATGATTTTTCATCATAATTTAAATCAGAACTATAATATAGACTTGTTCAAGCAGACAATTCGCAAATTGATTTCGATTGTATACCATTTAAAATAGTAATGAAGATTTTTTCAATACGCCAATAAAAGAGTGATTGTTCTAGTATGCCGGTTAAATTTTATAAAATCCTATAGCTGTAATTTACTAGCTTTTTTGTGGAAAAAATCAATATACTAGTACAAAGAAAATTTCACAATTCAGTTATATTGAAAATTTAATTAAAAAGCAACAATATCGTCATGACGAAAAGTAACCACCATAACAATAGAGATCTTCTCAACTTCTTTCAGTAACCAGTTAAAATTGTAATAAATTTATTACGGAGAACAAAATTAAATCTTACAAATAAATAAAAAGCAATTATCAATCAAATACGTTTCGTTTTTCCTGTTCGTCTTTTAAAAATAATGAAAGACATTTCAAAAATCCAAGCATTTTCTTGAATAATAATGAGAGCTCTTTATCCAGTCGGTTATTTCCCCGTTTATCTCTTCTTTCCTTTTTGCGATTACAATCTTGATTAAGGTTAAAAATACACATATAGAGCGATGGAAATAAGATCTACCGAGTATAGACTCTTAACCAAAACAATTTCTTAAGTAAATCAGGATTTAAATTGAATCAACTGAAATTATTATAGGGATGTTGAGTTGTTGGTGGTGATAGTAGTAGTAGAGACAATGACAATATTCCCTAAAACGATTCAATTAACTCTCCACATCTATCTTATTCTAATATCTATAGTAATTGTGATAATTTCAAAATTTAATCAATGTTGGTTGGTTCTAGAGACGGTTAATTTTTCAATTTACTCAAAATTAATTAAACAAGTCTATATCGATCTTTTTCTATCTTATAGGAATGTATTTTGGTAGAAATTAAAGAAACTTTAGAGAAGGCGTTATCGTCTCAATGAAGGAAAAAACTTCATTAATATTCGTGTTGTAAAAGTGTCAACAACAGACATCCACAAATTTACTAAACACATTCACTTCCATACAAGATGAATATTTGAATATTCTTTTTCGTCTTATTATTACAGATGCTGAAATTTCAAATTCTAGCATTTATAACTGTCTATATAAATTCAGTTATCATCACTGTATGTATTTTGACTAAATGAAGACTATATTATCAAAGAACAATAGACAAGAAACTCCCATAAATTCCATTAATAAATCATTTCGCCTACACAGATTAGCGATTGATACAATTCATAAGTAATAACAATTGTGAAGACGATTATTTAGTGCTTTTTTTCCGTACAAATTAGAATACAAAAGAAATATTGAAATTATTAAACAGAATAAGAGAATCTCGTTTCTTTTCAGTTGTAGAATAACTAACGAATGTTTATGTTGTTGGAAATTATTAACAAATTTTGCCTAAAGCAATATACAGCATCTATACCAACATCATCACCACACCACTATATAACCATCACTTCTTCTCTCATCTTCTTTTATGAGAAAAGGAAGAACGAAACCGCATTCCAACAGGTGTTTGTAGGTTAAGGAATTTGGCTTTGAAGAGAATCAACCCAGAAAATGGAGAAAAAGAAGAGAAAAATCCAGAGAGAAATAAGAAAAAACACTAGAAATACCAATATTAGAATGAAAATTAATTGTAATTATTGACAAATAACAACCAATTCAAGAGAAAACAAAATTCAAAAAAAAAATCGTTGTAGAAGATAGCGTGGCATTATATTTCTATGCAAATCTTGTAATTTTTATTGTAAATAAATTATGTAGGAATTCCCCCATCAAAGCCCACGTAATGCATTTTTAAGTCAGTTCAATTCTGTTGGTTTTCGGTGAAAAATTCTAAAATTGGAAAAACTGGCAACTTGAAATTTCTACCTCTTAAAAAATATATCAAAACTAATTAATATATTTGAATTATGAAAAGGGTTAATTAAAATGAACGACTGATTCTACTAACAATGCCGAATTATAATTTATACAATTTTCTGTCTTAATTACTACGATGAAAAATTGGTATTTTCCAGACATATTGTAATTGGTAAGCTAACTTTACCATTAATTAAAGAAACTGAGTTTTATTTGAAATAGTCGTATAAAGGAGAAACGAAACAACAAAACAACAGTAAAGGAAATAAGAAAAATGGATCCAACCCAAATCACGCTTCCAAATGAGTTATTTATTGTTGGCAATACATTAGAGTTTTCCTTTTATTTTCAGTCATTTTTTTTATCTAAACGAAATAAAAACAACCAAATTTGATTGTTGTTTTAGAAACTTGTTAATTAGGTATTTCTAGAGGGATCAGTTTGTATTTTTCCTTTTTTTTTCCATCGTATATACACCGTGAAATACTAAAATGAGAGTTAAACAAAAAAGAAAAGTTTCTTATCAAACGCTCGAGTATAATGCATTTAAATTAATACAATTTTCATCTTTAAAAGGAAAAGTTTCTTTTTATATCTTTTTCAAAACGGTTAATTTACATTTGCGTATTATAAACAAATAAAAACCATAAAGAGAACTATATATCCGCAAAATTAAACAATAATATTATTTGAAATTAATTCGTTGCCTTCAAACTTTACGGATATTAACTGTTTCATTTTGAAAATCCTATTTAAATCCTTTAATTATTTCGTATTTACAAAATATAACTAATTTAGATTTATTCATTAGCTCTTTCTATAAAACAGCATCAATGATACAATGGAGAAAGATAGTGCATACTCAATTGTGATCGTGTTCAATTTGATTTATATAGAACAAACAGAGCTAGAACTATTATCCTTGTTAGAATTTCATAAATCTACATAGAACTTTATTAGAAGATACTGCTGTTCACATACATTCAAACATTAATATTGCATGTGTGCTTAATCAAACTGATAAATTTAATACTCGTATAATAGAAAAGTTTCATTGTTTTTGGAGGGTTGTTGTATTATTAGGATATAGTTTTACCTTCAATCCGAAAACGCAATTTATATGTAAATAACAAAATGGGTTGTATACAGTTACTTCCTACCATTTCTCAATAGAAACTAGAATTCAATTGACAAGAGAAAATCAAATAACGCATAAAATCGTAATGTTCATCTGCAATGCGACAATGATATGGAAATTTTGTATTAAATTTTTAAATGCAGAATTACAACCACAGTTAATTCTGTACAAACAATCCCATGAGAAATTATCATATTTTTTAATGTTTATATAGTTGTCATTCTTCTATTTTTTAAAAATTATTTGTTTTTGGTACTTTAATTCGCATATGTATTTATTCAATTCGAAATCGGATGTGATCGTTATTCAGACATACAGAGAAAGTATATATTTACATTGTTTTTTCTTTCGTTTTGTTTTGAAATATTTCGACTCTCTACTTGGATTTTGTTTGTTTGTAAATTAAATTTCTGTGTGAAACAAAAAAAAACCTCCACAATTATTTGTTTACTCTTCTTTCTTGGCTTTGTAGTCAGTCAATAACTCGACTTTTCAATCGATTTTTAAATCGTTGTTTGATTCAAAGAGATTAAATGAAAATTTCTAAATCAAAGCGAAATTTAATTTATTATTAAATCGATCTATTCACGAGAGTATTTCGAAAATTAGGGTTATTCAGTTTCTGAAATATACATAGGAAAACTAATTGCTGTTAGAACAAACCAAACTTACACACCGGTTCGATAATTCATAAAAGATCGCCATATAACAGTTCACAAAATTTATTAGTACTTTATGAACAATGTGTCGTGAAGAAGACTATATGGATCTTGGATGTTTCAAGATGGATTCCGTAACAGTTAACCAGAGAACGTAAAGGGAAAATAATAGAGATATATGCCATAATATCCTGGAAAGTTTCAAACTATCTTTCTTCAATAATATTGTAATTGAAGATTAATCTATGTTTCGATGAGATTTAGAAACCGAAACTAATCTAAATATTCATTATAATCAAAATATTTAAGACAGAAATTTATAATAACTCGCTTGGATTTTTACTTAAGGGCCCTGGTCACTTATGATAATTTATGAGGTCATTTTTAAAACAAGAATTTTCTTGTATTTTCCAATGGATTTTGATGATATAAACGGCATTTGAAAGAGCACTTTCAAGTAGAATGTTGTGGGTTTTTTGGAAATTCGAACGTAGTCCAGAGTTACAAAAGAAAAACCGGAAGCATGTTTTTTTTATATTTTCGTTTATAACATTGCCAATTTTGCTTATTTTTCAATGAATTTCACAACAACAATAATTTGTTTTTCATAAATTTCCAAAAAACTAACACTACAATCGGAAAATGTCATAATTGGAAAGCGCTTTTAATTTTATACATGCTGTGTGAAATTCATTGAAAAATAAGCAATACTGGCAATGTTATGAACGAAAAAAAAACATGCTTCCGGTTTTTCTTTTGTAACTCTGGACTACGTTCGAATTTCCAAAAACCCACAACATTCTACTTGAAATGCCCTTTCAAATGCCGTTTAGATCATTCCAAATCCATTGGAAAATGCAAGAAAATTCCTGTCTTGAAAATGATCTCACAAATTAGCGTTTGTGACCAAGGCCCTTAATTAAAAGGGATTCAATTTGACTTACTTGAGGAGTTCAATTTAAACGTTTACTTACTACATACTACATTTTCCTTGATTTTAATGAATTTTTGAGATAATCCAAATGGATTAGAGAGACAAACAAAACAGTTGAGTTATTAATTGATATTCTTGAGATATTTTTAGATATTCTTGTTATATTAACTATATTAATTTAGACACATAGAAATAAAGTGTAATGAAGTATTTTGTTTACTATCTTCACCTCTATGTAGGTAATCTTTCTGAACTTGGAAACTTAATTGGTCCTTTATATATCTAACTGTGACAATTTTCAAGGGTTGTTTGTAACAGGAAACACCTTCCTCTAAACTCCACTACAATGTGCTATTGTCTGTTTATATGTATATGTATAGTAGAAACTTAATTACTGGCCTCTCTAAATCCATGTTAAAGTGAAAATGTTAAAGCACCAATATAACTTTTGTTTAAATTCCATGAATATTCCATTGTAATTTTACATAGATTGGAAAGTTAAATAGAACAGAAAATCAACAATAAAAAAAAACAAATTGAGTCAATATCAGTGTATAAATCAAAACAAAAATAGAAACGGATTTTAATTAATCAAATTTGAATAATCGATTAATATGAAGAAAAGTATAATCAAATTAAAATAAAGATACGTAAATTTACTTATTTTATTATTTTTACCTTGAGACGACTACTTGTTAATTAAAAAACTTTAATTATACTTTGATAAAATACGTATTTTTCACCATATATCACGTTTTTGTTTTTTTTTCGTTACTTTAACCCTCATAAAACTCACATTTTCTGCTAACCAATTCACTAAAAAAATGAATATTTAAATTTTTAACCTGTTTCTTCCATAACGAATTAATTGTCTGTGTCATGAGGTTTTAAATAATAAAAGCCCATGTATGGGTATGTATATTTCTGTACATACATATACATATGTAAGTTTTATTATACACACATACAATTCATATGTGACTCGGTAACAGGATAGCAGGATCGATTTAGATGTTACTGCTGTGTTACACACAGCTATAGAATTTAATATTTGGGGATGAAAGGTTCCCTTATTCGCTACATTATATCTACATACATCGCTGTTGCATATTATTATTTAAATTATTTGTTCTTCTTTTAAATTTAATAATAATCTTTATCAAAAGTTTTTTTCTAATATCCAAAAAAGTAGTAGAAACGGTTACTGCCATATATCACTAGAGACTTAAACTGTAAAGCTTCAACAAAATCCACCATCATTTGGAGATTCAACATTGGAACAATAGAAATTCGGTAAAATACATAAGAGGAAAGACAGACACATAAAATGAAGATGAATCCATTAGATTTATTCCATTATACATAGTTCATTCGAGATTAATCCGTTTAAATATTCGTAATGACAAGAAAAATAAAATTGTAGAAATGTAAAATCGAATTTATAACAATTTTTATTCTGTAAAAGAAACATTTCAGTTGTGCTATTGGCAACTAATGACATTTCAATATTTTTCTCTTTAATCCGTCGTAGATAATCTTTTTTATACCGTTTGATAATAAATTCACCCTCCGGATTTAAAATATTCCGAAAGCTGTTAGCTTTTGAGTTTAACATAGACAAATTTGAAACGGGCAAATTAAAGTTAAACGAAATTTTGTTTTATAAAAATTCTAATATTTTATAGCTATTTGTTTAATAGAGACTTTAAATTTCTATTCAATTCCAATTATTATTTAATTGTAGTAATATTCTCTCCAATTCTAACCACTTTAGCAAGCCAAATTTCTCTGTTATAAAGTTTCTATCTCACTTATACTATCTATTCTTTAAATATATTCTGTTTCTGTTGTTTAGAAAATATAGAGATAAAGTTTGCGCCTTTTAAACCAGAAACCACCATATAACCACAACCACAATAATACTATACCCTCCTTTTATAGTAGTTGAAAACAGAAAATACCATTAATCGTAAACAAGAATATAGTGGAGTATTGTTAGGGAGGAACTTGATATGACGCTATACATATTAAAGACACAACAAAGTTACAATTTCGATATTCAACCCCCATATTGCCAGATAGATATTATTATTATTATTATTATTATTAATGTCATAAAAGATTCTTTATATACCTATCGATAGAGTATAAAATAGAATACATCATGCCATTATGAAAAAATATCATATCTTTTTATATAAAAGAAGATGTGAAATATTTTGTCAAACTTGTCTCTCTCTCCCTATTATAATTTCGATCCTTATTATTAGATTTTGCCATAAATAGCTACATATACGTATACACCTACAATATACAACAATATTAACTGAAAATGGAACGTTTTTAAATTCCTGAAAGATATTTTACTATGTCACATTATCCTTTTTGGATTTTATTATAGAATGGTAGACGGCTAAATCAAGATTAAATACATACGTGATATTCAAATAAATCGTATTCTATGTTATGTATCTTTTTAATCCTCTGTTAGTTTAGTTATATGTTGAGAATAGAATTACCATTATAAATCATTTAGAATTGAATGCGTACTGTACAAAAATCCCAATTTTCTCTAATGTCTAGATTTTATACACAAGAATTAAAGTATGTTTTATCATTTTAACGGCTCAATTAATGACAAATCGACACCACTATTATCACACTAATTCCCTAAACCCTATCTAAAATAATTGAAAATCAATAGTTTCGATAATTAAAATGATTAATACTATTGGAAATTGGAATTAAAGTAAAAGTAGATGAAAGCAAATATAGCCTTTATGGGCATAATTTAAAAAATGTCATCCCTTAAATTAATTCAGCTCTAACATTAAAGTATAACGTGTAACATCTCGGAAACTGAATAAGATTAAAAAACAGTATAATCTACCCTATATAATCATTAAATCTATTGAAAATGTTATAAAAGAGCACAAGTATCTTTACTTTTTCATCCACATCGTAATTAGCTTCTATTCATAGATTTTACGTTGAAAAATTAGCGAATTACTGTAAGAGGCACATTATTAAATGATTCAAGGAAATTGAAAATTTTCTTTAAATTACCAAAGCAAATGAACTGGTAAAATTTATAGGGACAGATTTATCGAGGAAATAATACAATTTAACATTATTTTGTAGCAAAATTTTTTAGATAAATAACTAGATATGGACTTACCGTCTGAACTTAACATGGTGTACCGTAATACTAATCGCCCCGATCCCCATCGTTGTAAAATTTCTAATGGATGATCGGTTTCGCGTAGTTGACATTCTGTAAAAGAAACCATAAAATATTTCATATTAGCAATAACGAAGAGTGTTTATTGGATATCATTTTATATGTTAGAAATAATTTCGCTCTTTTTGATATCTATCGATACTAATGGCCAATTTGATTGATAATATTTTCCGCTTCCGTAATACAAATAATAAAGATGAAAGGAAACTGAATGATCTTTCTTATTTCTAATTTATTTCATGTCAAGTCTTCTCTGTTCGTTATATCTTTTTTACTTTTCTAATATTTTTTTTTTGTGTTAACGTATCGAATGTCAATTTTCTTTTCGTCAATATCTGTATATGAAAATCAATAATATAAAAATACGTTTTATGAATTATCAATTTTTGTTTACAAATTTTACGTATTTCAAAATGATATGTAACGACAGAATTTTGACAGAAAAAATCAACAGGTTTTACTGTTTTTAACAAGTCAATACTAGTGTACAAGTAATATAGATGGAAATTGAAACAAATCATACTAAATATGTCCTTATAATTTATTTTTTGTTTCCATTATACAGTCAGATTGAATGTTGGTAGGTATGGAATTGGATTCGTAAAGCTTTCGACTAGTATTACACACATCGTTCATGCTCAGACGTAGAATCAATCATATGAATATATAAATTATTCTTAAGGAAGGAGAGTAGTCGAATCGTTCATAGATTATTGATTTCATTCAAATATTTTTTATGTAATAAATCAGGAAATATTTCCATAGAAACTAGCTTACTATGGCAGTTTTTTATTCGTAATAAATAATCTAATAGTTGTATTTGTATGTTAAAAGTATTTGTATAAATTAACTGATGTGTAACATTTATACATACCAATATTTAAAGCATTTACAAGGGATGGAGCATGTTTCATTAATAACCCATCACTAGTTTTATTATCATTATTAATAATTTTACCGAATTTTGTTTTTGTCGATGTTACAACCAACATAATTCTTTCTGTTTTATTTTTATAAATTTAAACTTGATTTAAAATAAAAAAATACAATAACAATTTATTGTTATCGTAGAAACATACGAGCTTAATGGTAAGGAAAATTCAATAAAACTAACCACCTATTAACAGAATAACGAATTCGATCGATTTTTATTGACCAATAACAAACATTGTCATTAATAATTTGTGGCAGAACTTCGTATAAAACAGGGGGGAATTGAATAAAAATAACCGAATCGAAATGGAAATTAATACTAACAATAAATAACAATTCGTAACGTATTTCAATTAAAACTGTAAAAAATAACGACAATCTTACATTATTATTGTTTGTTGATATTAAACGATATCAAAATATTATTGTATTTCTTTAATTAATCAACCAACAATCAACAATGTTATATAACGAATAAATTATTACACACATTTTTGTTCGTTAGATTAAAGTATGAAGCAAAAAGTAAATGGTTTATTGTCTTAAATTCACCGAGACGAAGGTTAATAAGTACAAATAGCCATTAGATTGAAGGACAAGAGTGGCGTATAATCAAATTTGCTTTTAGCTCTTTTAAAATTTTCCTAAATTACAAAAGAATTTAAACAAACAATGGGAAATGGAAAAAGTTGTTATCAACAATATTCCAGTATTCTTTTACTAAAGTTAAGCCTTTGATAGTTGCAATATCAGAAAACAACCCCCAGCGTCATCATTAGACAAACAAAACTTTCTACTGTATTGACAAAAGTATTTCGGTATCCTTTTCAGTATTTCATCAGGAGTATGATTATTTGAAACACTGAATAGGAATATAATTAAATTATTGATTATATACAACCAGTAATACTTATTCAGGCAAGCAGACATCCGTCATATTGATTATACATAGTCAATTAGATATTGATATTATGCCGATTTAACAATGTAATTATCTACATAGGTATATGCAGATATTTGCAAAATTATTGTGTTGGAAATCGTTTCAGAAAATCAACTAAACAGACTCGAATAATTCAGATACATTTCAATATTCGGTTTCCTACCACTTTCCTATTCCTCCTTCACTATTTACCTACCTATCTAAATTATCTTTATTTGATTCATTATCAAATAAACTTATAAAGTACGGGAGAATATTAAGTTTCCTAAAGTTTAACTTCAAAGTTCCTGTATACTATAAAGACTAAACTTAATTTTATTATCAGTAATATCAAGTAAATTTTTATTTGAAAGCTTTAAAAAAACTTTTAATAATATCTTTATGCTTCATTTGAACTTCTTTTACAAGATGAAATACCTTTAAAATATTACACAATTTAATCATATTGAAGTCTTCTAAAACGAACATTTTATAATAAAAATCGTTAAAATTTTTCTTATTTCATTCTTGACGTTATTTATTTAAATATTTTCAGTATTTGTATACACAATATTCTTGGAGTATCTCTTTTAGAATATTCAGATAGAAAAGTAGAAACAATACAAATGGGAGAAAACGAATTCAAAATAAGTTCCATAGGGGACAATAGGTTAGACTAATACAATCTTTGGTAGTTTTACAAACAAATCACGTTACTTTCAGACTTTATATTTTTTTCTAGTATAGAGAAGACAGAAAGTAAACAATGCCTATAAATTATGAACGTACTACATGGAAAATCAATCACGAAATGTGGAAATTTTTTTGTTCTTCTAGTTATCGTGAGAAATCTCATTATTATTATTATTGATGTAATTAAGATTGCGTGCAAAAGAAACGTAAAAAAATCAAAGTTAATGATGTCAAATGTTTATTATGTGTGCTTACTCTATGCTTAAATAAATGAAGCATTTATCTTGAAATAGTTAAAAAAAAACTTACCGCCATATTCTGGACAGACAGCAATTAAGTCACAACACTCATCACCAGGATCACGACAGCATTCAATTACATCTGAACATGTAGTTTCTGGTGTTACAGGAACATCCGTATAAGAACCATCACATACAACTTTAACGATCATCTAGACGATGAGAAACAAGAAAAAAAAACACGTAATAGATAAGTAGAATTGATCAGAAGAAGTCTTATCGGCTGTGAAAATGAAATTTTCGTTTAATTAACAGAGAATTTAGATTTCGTTCAATTTATCGAAGAAGAGATATAAAGTTTTAAATTAATGATTCAATGAAAGAAGAACCTTAACGAGATTCTTTCAATAATAACAAGATATAAAGTGATAAAGAATTCATTATTAGTGAAAATATCAAGGATATATATTATCTGTCTATATCTAATATGTGCTTGTAGATGTGTTATCAAAAACAGGCAAAAATATCCTTGAAGTTAAACGTTTTTTAATGATATATCGCTGTCTTTATAACTTGGTCCTTTTTTTCAACAAACATAATGATCTTTCTTTCGCTAAAAACTCGACTGGAAGTTTAACTTTTCTATGAGAATAAAGTTGAGATAATCTCAAATCAATCAAAGTAAAGATTTATTTCAGAACTTAATCGATTATGATATAACAAAGAAAACCTATGAAATGCAAGACAATATAAAAAGATAATCACACGTTCAATTTTACTTCTTATATTGTAAGTTTAAATGTAATAACATCAAAGGAGGTGCCTTTTATGAATCTGATGAAAAAGTATTGCATACAAATATCTACAATAGATATTTTAAAAGAAACGTCATTTCACATTAAAAATATTAAAATTTATCGACAAATTTATTTTAATTATACTACTGATTCATTAATTTTCAAAGGAATTTTAATATAATCATTGGCTTTCGGAACCTTATAAATCTTCCATCATTCATTATCATAAATTAGAATTTGATTGGATTGAAAAGAATAGGAAAAAAACTGTATCGAAACCATAACGGAATTGAAATTGTCATCTGGTATAGGAATTCTATAAATTTTTTCTTCTATAATTGAAGAAAAATAGAATTGAAAAGAGTTATGCACGTGCTACAGCATACTGAGATAAAATATTAGAAACAAATCAAGTCAAAGAAGTAATAGAACTGGTATTGTAGTTTGTACAGTTATTGAATATTATTGGAAAAGATTTACAATTTGGAAAGTCAAGGACTTCCACTTAAAAAAAAATTTCACTTTTAATTGTTGTAATTTGTTGAAAATTTTTCAAATTGCACTGTGTAGTATAAAAAGTCAAAAAATATTATGCATTTTCAATAAACCCAAAACACTCGTTAACAGTACAACACAATAAAAACAACAACAGCAACTATGAAACATTCAGTAAGTTTTTCTTTTATTTGATTAACATTTAATAAAATAACAATATTTTCTTTTAGATAATTATTGCTATATTTGCTGTTATCGTTGTTAATAGTAATGCCACACCAGTACCTGGTGATGGTTTAGTCTCTGTTGTACAAGACACTTTAGGCAATTACAAACTTAACATAAATGTTGATGGTTTAACAAGAAACGAACATGCAAATGCTGATGGTTCTATTAGTGGTTTTTATTCCTATATTGATCCTAATGGTGTTACAAGAAGTATCAAATATACATCTGGTATTGATGGTTTTAATGTTATTAGTGACGATTTACCAGTTGCACCATTACCAGTACAGGATACACCTGAAGTTGCACAAGCTAAATTATTACATTATTCATTATTATAATGATTTATGTAAAAAATTGTTTTTTTGAAATAAATATAGATTTTTTTTCGTACACAACTGTTGTCAATATCATTAATCTTTAATGGTTCAAAACATCCGAATTACTAATTATTTTTTTGTTCGGATATAAAAAATGACAGCTAAATGGATATTTATCCTCTAACTTTATAACGAATTCAATTTACGTGCGATGTAAATTGACCATTCACTAATTTGGTTTTGTCTATTCTATCTCTATATTTTTCCCAACATTAACTTTCTATATTCGGTGTTATATTTCTAGTTTTGTTAACCTATTGATCAATTTTCGATTTTCATTTATAAGTGAAAGCATTACCTTAAATATTATGCATCTTATGTACATTTCCTTGTATGTATTCTTTTTCCATAAATCTTAATACATCTTTGTACCATCTTTATTGTAATTTAATCACACATTTGTGGTATACAATTTCGTCAGATCTGAATACGGGTGAAATAATCTACACAAGTATTTTCTCAACTATGTCAACAATGTACAGATTCTACAATTTTGCTTGAGTGATTCTATTCACAACTAAATACCGTGTGAACAAAACGAAAATAGTGCTAAATTGTACAGTGAATTTAGATGTGAAATTGACTTCACTTGTACTCACGTTTCAACAATTTAACTCTGATCCAATAATTACAAACTTTTATTCTTTTCAAAATAAATCATGAACTCTACTAATTGTAGAAATTGTAGAATTTCCAAACTAATCAAGAACGAAAATTTAATAAATAAACCACAAAAATAATTATGGTTGACGATTATTTTTTTGTAATAAACTAACAGAACTCACCGGTATAGTAGTCGACGACATTTGGGATTCATCTTTATGATGGTTATTAATCCTGTATCCAGACTGTATAGCCAATGTTTCCATAACACTCCGACATCTGTAATAAGAAAATTAAATAAGTAGCGGAAAATGTTGGGTTGGATTTTATATTATTTCTAATAGTTTTCCTATTTCTCTTCTTAATGTCACATGAAAATCCCACGTGACATTATTTTCCTTCGTTAAAAGATATTACAAAAGTAAAACCCTCTAGTAAATACTTTTATATTATAGATATTGCAAATATCGATTTATTGACCTTTTTCTAACCAATATTATTTTTAATACTTTATCTTTTCTATCTGTAATTCACGGTAATTCTTCGGTCAAGTTCCTTTACAAGCCTATTATAGTACAATTACCTTACTTCAATTAAACCAAAATGATGTTGTTATTATCTTGTTATTATTATTCCCTCTATTTTTTTAATGATTAGTTAAGTAAAGTTCAGTAAAGCAAAAAATGATGTTTTGCAATTTTTTCCATCCATATTTATTCTAAAATTGACATGTCTCTTTTTATATTCTTGTCTTTGTTTGTAAAATGTTAAAAGAAACGGGAAAAGAGTAATGTTAAGATTTCTTCATAGCCTTTATTACGGTACCGCTTCTAGTACTCGAGAGTATTGTAAAAGAATAATTTTAGTAGTACCGGTAGAAGAAACTGTCCTGAGAATCGTTTTATTGATACTTTAGAAAGGAAGATGAAGAAAGAAAAGATTCGGTTTTAACAAGTGGATTAATATCTATTAAGTGTTGTATTATTGTACACAAAATTAAACTGAGGAAATGATAACATCGTCAACAATAGTAACAAAAACGAGAATTTATTAAGTCATGATTGTAAAGAGTTGTAATACAGAATGTGCCACCTAAAATATACCATTTATAACATTGTATTGTTTATACAACCTATAAACTAGTATTTAAAGGTACTTTTCATGTTGGTAAATTTTTTTAAATAAAAGACCTCAATTTTTCGTCGATTCAAGCTTGATGTAAAACAATTACAGCAAATTATAGATGTTGAATAAAACATTCTTTATAATACGTTTACATACAAGTACTTCCACATATACATACACATATATATACTTCGTGTACATTTGTATACAAATTTTTGCAGACAACATCGTTTAAACTGTCTCTCCATTCGAGTTTGCATCGATCAGACTTACACAACAGGCAATTAGAAAGGACCATCCGTCACGCAGGATTAATCTCTAGTTCCCTTCTTCCATTTCAACCATAACATCTACCAAAATGAATGTTTTTTTTTTGATTAACACCAGAAAAAGACACTTGAAAGACTAGCATGAAAAATGAACAACATTAAACAGACACTGTCAAATTATCTTTAATTGACAATTGTCAAAGCTTTTGCTTTTATTTGTAATTATTAAGAGAACGTAGTTTAAACTGACAAATATTGAAGAGACCTAATTTGTTGAAGATCTACAACAACCACCTGGATAATTGATTGAACAACAAATTAAACATTTAACTGGAAAGCAATTGAAGCATCTAAAACTGCTGAAGCTGGATTAATTGGTAAACAAGAGTTAGTTAAAAATTTAAATAGAAATATTGAACTTAAAATTGTTATACAAGAATTAAATTTACAACAAACACGAAATTAGGAATTACAAAAGATGCAATATTTTACAAATCAATGTAAACGAGTAATTATTGGAATTAGCAAAAATACGCTTGAAACAATTAAAACAATCAAAACTAAGATTGAACTGAAAAGCTTAAAAGAACAAGCTGCACAGTATAATGAGAAACAGATGAAAAGAAAGCTGTTCGATTATTTATTTATCGAATTTATTAAAAATTCATTTTATGTTAAACAAAAAAGGTTTAATCTGTCTCTATTTAAGGTTTAACTTTATAACTGTACTTTAATGCCCACACAGTACAAGTAAACAGAAAAAATAACAATAGGAAAAAAACTAGGTGAGCATTTTTATTGGAAAATCGTAATCTTTTCCTGCATACATAAATTTAATCGTAATTTAATATAGTGGGATGGTCCCACACAGTTTCCATTAATAAATTTACACACCTTTTTTTTCATAGAAATTGACTGTACAAATTGTTGAAAAAGTAGAGAAAAATCGTTTTTGTTTTGAAGAAAATGTAAAATTTAGTCGATGAAATAAGGGAATGTAAAGAATTTCGAAATCTTAGACAAGGTTGAAAAATAAAGAGATCTCTTTTTCTTTTTGAACAAAAAAGTAAAGAAAGAATGAAACAAGTACTTAATAAAATTACACGTATTAAATTTCGTCTTATTAAATTACTGAAGCTTTAGAAATCTGGTTTTTATTAAATTTAAATCAAGGTAATCCAATGATAGTCTGATAAGTTCGTCTTATTTAATTGTAGATAATATAAATAATAATACAACAAATTAATTACTATTGTCTGTAATGAGAAATTACGTAAGATTGTTTTGTTTAAAAATTCAAGGTTGTAATTCGTGTACCAAAAAATTATTGAGACGAAAAGAAAATTTTTGGAGGTCGCCTATATTATATAAACAACAATCAAAAGATTCCCATTCAAATTTTAAATACAAACACACAAATAATATTCAAATACAAAACACACACCCTGATCTATAGATTAGATCGTTTCCGGTACTTGTTGACCTTTCCATCTGGATTGCAAGCGAACTTTTTTTTTACGTATCACCCAACACACACAAACAAGACAAGAAAATCCCGAAGGGGGGCCCCTTTATCAATCTCTCTCTATCTAATAATTTTAATCACAGACAAGTAAGGATTGACATTAAAAATCTGGAACAACTGACATAAATAATTCATATGTACCAGTCAAGCAGACTACAATAAGATTACAATGACATCAAGGGCAAACCTATATCATTAGTATTATTATTATCATCATCATTATAATTATAATTTATATGAAATATTATAATAAATTTGTCAATATAATTGTGGAAAATTCAATACGAACGGAAATAGATAAATTAACAAACAAATAATAGAAAGTTGTGTGAAAGTGATTGCGTAAATATTTCTTTCTTTTTGATCTCTGTCTGTGTGTATAGATGCGTGATTAAGACGCACCCTGCACGTGCCCATTTGTCTCCCAAGGATTATTAACAAGAATAATAACAGTAATAAGAAAATAATTGTAGTAGAAAATAGAAGCGCATCCACCAATTTTATTGCGTCGCTTTTTTTCTAATAATATTTCACAATTTTCCCACAATAAACCAACAATTGTTTAAATATTATAACTACTTCTAGTAGTCAACCACATTCTTTTCTCACTTTGTTAAATATTTATTTTAAAGATGATCTCTTGCAGTCTCAATCGTTTCTTTCTAACTTTACATACTTATTGAATGTTTTGCGTATTATTTAAATTTTATTTTTATTTTTAAACATTACTCTCTATCTATTTTCCATTTGATAAATCTTATGACAATGATGACGCTTACTTTGAGAAGATGCGAAGGAATTCTACGGTCATTAATAAATCGACTTACCTACCAACAGATGTTCTAACATTAGAGCGCAATACAGACTACATTCTGATATTGCTTCATAATTAAGAGATAAAATTGTTTGCAATTTTTCTTCAATTTACACGAAATTTAATTAAAATTTAACAAAATGAAAAGAATTTCTTTCATGAGACTATAGTATAATTTTTGCCCTTCTAATATCCCAATATGGTTATAAATTTCGAATTGCAAATGAATCGAGAAATTGCGAAATATCTACTTTTGTCTCTCTCTTATTATTTCTGTAACAAATTTATTACCTATTGTTTCAAATTACTGATAACAGTATTTTTCCTTCTTATTATCGATTGCATTTCGTTAATCTTCTTTAAAATAATTTAAAACGTAATAAAATAGCTTTATGTTTTTGGCTTCTACTAATCTAATTAGCAACATTCTACGACTGTAGATAGTTTTTTTTATTGCTTACTTTATAGTAATTTTTTATTATTTTTGCCGGTATTTGCTTAATAAGCTAGTAATAGAAGATATTAAAAATAAATAATTAAAGGATATTGACCTGTTTTAATTACATTTTTCAATTGTGTGGAAAATCCATGTCACATTTTGATATGTCCTCAACACATTAAAATTTTAAAAAAAACCACCGGAAAAACGAAATGCCTTTTTTGAAAATCCGTTGCAGTGATTTGCGCAAGGTCAGGATGTTGGCGTCGACGTCGTCGTCGTTGTCGTTGTTACCGTCACTATTACTGAAACAATAATCCTCCTCACTGCGATTGAACAACAAACAAAACGAATCACATGGATACGTTTCGGCGCGAATAACACGCGAAACTGACGGTGATCGTGTTGTTGAAAAGTTGTTTTATTGATGGTGACGACGTCGTCGTCGTCGTCGTCGCCGTTGTCGCTCAATCGTAACTATTCTCATCAAAAGAAATAATATCTCATATGTATGTAACTAAACCATAAACTTTTTTTTATATTTGTTCAATAGAAACGATAAATTACACCCATGTAAAATGAGTCAAGAGGACATAAGGGCTAGACGTATGAATTACATTAGAAATGAGTCATGTACATTCACATATACATTATAGTATTTAATTACAGCACGGTCGATGGGTTTCTTCCGGATTTGTAAGATGAACTAGACAAGAAAACGGGAAATGAAGATCTCTTTATTAAACGTAAAATATTTATGAGAACCTGTAAATTATTTCAGTAAATTACCATTTGGAAATATAAGTGAATCGTTTCAGCAACTAGTTATGACAAGTACATCCTTTAATAATCTTAAAAAAAATTAAAACTATAAAGAACCATAAATTATTGAGTATTACATGTTATGAATATTTTATTGAACGATGGATTATATTTTATTAGTAGTATGAGTAGTTATTCTACAGAGATTATAGAGTTGGGACGCCAAACTTTCTGAGGTTCCGATTGACTCGTTACATATTTATATGTTTAAAATCCAATATTTAGTTTTTGACAATTTATTCATGAAGAATAACAAACTCTTAAAATGATTTCCTTTCAACAAAGTTTTCTAAATGTCGTTATAAGAATAAAACGGAAAAACTAGTAACACTTCATTCATAACATTTATAACACTACATAAAAGAACATAATCACACTATAGTTCCACTAGTTCGTAAAACTGAAAATTTGCAAATGAATTGAGTATTAGTCTTTCTTCTAAAGATCTTATTTCTTTTTATCTTTTGAATGCAATTCACTGGCACACGAGGGTAAAAGACAAAATTATAAAGTAAGGCTCCGTGAGACTCAATGATGATCTTTAAACTTCCAATTGTTAGAATCAATTACTAACAAATCAACTACTTTAAACATAATTAACAATAAGTAGTCTTAATTTTAATTAGAAACGAGAATAACTGGCAGAAAATATGGTAGGAAAATTTCAAGCATTAGGGTAGCCAAACATTAGCATGCATTAAATTTACACTCACTACTAAAGAGGAATAATAATAAGACAGTAATATCTCGGCATGTGTTGAAGTTTCCCAAATATTTTAGATACCCTACCGTTCAGTTCCTTATAGCTATTACATATAATATGTATTTCAATAAGAATTCATTTTTCTTTCGATCTAGAAACATCTGTAACCGTTATATTGATAATATTATACGAATTTTTTCTCACTTAGAATGATACCAGTTGTTATATTTCCATTATTCGTGCTTTAGCAGAACAAGAAAACGATGAACAGGTGCAACACGAACGTAATAATTCAATAGTCAAACCATTTTATAATTAGATATAATCAATTATAATGTATAATGAATCACAAAATTTTAAACACAAAAGTAAGAGTTTCGGGTTTTAGAAACGTTCAACTAAATACCTTAAATTGAAAAACTGCGTCTAGTGACAGGATATTTGGGGGGATTTCGCGCAACGAAGGACTGTTTAGTAGCAAGAAACTATTTCTAAATGTTAATCAGCAACGATAGAAAAAACATTCTCTTGAGAAACGTTCGGTAGTTATTATCCGGGGACGTTTTCAGGTTGAGTTAGAACCATTGCATAGAATTAAAGGCATAAGGACACAAATCCTATAAGATTAAATGGAACTAGGAAATAGCATTTAGTTTTCAACACGACAACTCATCTAAATTGCTAAAAATAAAAAAAAAAATATGAAAAATATGTGGCCTAAAACGTTAATAAGGTAATTAAGTAGGTAGAATTTAATCAACTTGAAGAGTCATGCAACTTGGCGGTAATTAAGGCTAAATTTTTGGATTTTCCAATGATTTATCACAATATTAAAACAAAAATTATACAGAGTGCTCCATGATATTTTACCTCACAGTTGGCTGTGCTTTCGTTATGTAGTATCGTAGTTTTAACAACATGAAGCAATCTACGACAATACATAAACAAAGCTTGTAAATTAGCATGGTACACTTGATTTTTGTGTAATTAATAAATTACTTACGTTTCTTTAATGAAATTAGTACGAATTTCCACCTTCTTGCCAAGGATTTTGCCATTTTCTTCAATAACAATGGAGGATCAAAGCCTTCTACTATAAATTTTATTTTATTAATTTCAACGAACAACTACCGATTATTTACGATTTTATCGATAATTAACATCTCTTTATCGTTTTATTTCATTTCAATAATGATTATTATCACGAAAACTAAAGTTGAGAATTTTTTTTTAAATATGTTTAACCACTTTTTTTAATTGGCGCGGTATATTGATAAGCAACATCAATCGTTGTATAAAACATGGATTAAATTATAAATTTATTAAATTTAAAGTAAATTAAAAAGAAAATAACACAAATTCTTGTAAATTTAGGGATAAATTTTGTTTTTTTTTAAACAATTTTCACAGCACTATCACCATTTTAAAACACCACCACTAACCTACTTTCTTGAATTTTTTAATAAACAATTGAAGCAATCACAGCCACCTTTAATATTAAACAATATCAAATTGAGATTTATTTTTTGTAATTGTTTAATTAATACAACAATTAAACAATTATGTTGACATTAATTTTTTATAAATAATTGGAATAATTTAATTTTAATTGGTTGTAATTATAAATTTAAATTAATGAGTATTTAAACTCTACAATTGCGCCATCTATTAGTGACAGTGTCGACCATAAAGCGGGGGAAATTTAAAAATTGTGCGCTTTTTGAATTACAAACATTTCTATCAACTTTAACGTGGTTATTTAATTTTTAAAGATGTTTGTGTCCACTTTGATACCTGTATGGATGGAATTGTTGTCTGATAAGAATAAAACGATGATTAATTAATTTAAACCGGCACGAAAATCGATAATAAATTAACAATTCATATCGATAAGGTGGTATTTGTGAAATCTCACTATTGTGAAAAACTAGGGTAAAATTTGAATCACAAACTAAAGAAGTCTGGTTTGATAGTTGCAAAATAAAAAAATTAATAAAACGAAATTAATTTTTTTTAAAATTAATTAAAAATAGAAATTAAGTACATGGAATTAGAGAGTGAAAAGCCCTTTGGTTGTAAAATTTTCTCCTGATTTTTTGGCAAAATTGTTTTAATTGCTTTTTTGTGTCCAATGACTACCTTGCTTGTATAGATTATAAAAGAAATATCAGCCTTTAATGTACAATCTTTTGAAGAAATATGGAATGATTTGTTCAATACAACAAAACAAACCTTTGGCAGTTTCCCCACAATTATAACAACAACGATTAAACAAATTTCTCAATAAAGTCATCAATTCTATGTTTATTATCCTCATCGTTTAAGCGTTTATTGTTAATTTTATTTGTAATACATTCGAGTAGAGCTTCGTAAAAATTTGGAAAACCATCATAGCCTAAAAAGAAATCAAATAATCAATAAAATCGAAATAAATCGATATTTATACCGGGATAGGCGTTAATATCAATAATTGCATATTTTCCAGTTGTATTCTCTATAACAACATCAATACCTAATAGATCCATACCAAATTCTAATCGTAGAGTTTTTGTAATGATTTCGAAAATATCTCGATCGGGTTGATTGATTTTTATTGAAAAATTCCGATCATCCGGATCTAGAATTGATAGATTACTTGTAGAACCAGCTTTCGATACATCACTACTATCGAAGAATATCGTCTTCTTAAAAATATCCTCATCGTTATTATCATTTGTAGAATTATTGGAATTTATATAAAAGTTTTTAATCGATGGTCGTTCAACATAATGGTATTTGTCACCAACAATAAACAGTTTATACAATTTAGCATTGTGATTTATAAATGTTTGTGCAATACATGGTGGTTTACAGTCTGTTAAATATTTCTCATTGAATATTATCGACATTTCGTGTGCTTCACGTGAACCATGTCCAATATAATGTTTACATATAAATGGATAATTTATATTATTTAATAATAATTCATTTTTAATTAATTCAATATTTGTCGTTGTTATATTACAAAAGTTCGGCGTAAATATACCATATTTGTATAAATCTGTTGAATTTATTTTACTATACGATATGTAACGATTGAGCAATTTACGTACATTCTCTATTGGATCGATAACAACAATTCTAGGATTTTTTATGAGGTAGTTTTCGATTTTTTCAATCAATTTTATGCACTACAATAGAAAAAAAAACAACAGTATGAACATTAAACAGAAATAAAACCAAATTAGTCGATACAGAGTGATCCATGAATTGTACGTAAACTTTCTTCAATGAAAGGCGATAATAACTAGAATTTCGCCATAAATTCAATTAAACCACAATTCAAGTCGCATTCAATTGAAACAAAAGAATTTAATAAGACAATTGTGAATCACTCTATATAGTGACGTATGTCGTAACTCGAATACAAGTACAATCATCAAAGCACACTAGATCATTCCTCATGAATTTCATGAATCATACAAAATAAATTAATTTATCCGGTTTTTTGCACAATTTTGTTTTCCTTTCTCGGAATTAAATTTAGGGAGGTGGCTGGCTCACCTTTTCATCGCCCTGATTCGCAGCAGCAATAATATCAGTTAATTTATGTAACAAAACACAGAACGTACCTTGACTTTCTAAATCTTCATTTAAATTCAACTAAAAACAAAAAATATGGAAAAATAATAGCAATGATAATAATAAATAATTGAAATTAAATGGTATAATTAAAGAAATAATCACACACTTTAAATATATTGAAACCATACCGATGACAAGTTCGTTCTAATTCATTCCAATTGATTTTTTGTAATTTTTTATCCGACATCCAACATGCAATTCGTTGTGGTGCCGACATTATTCTATTATCTATCGAAATCTAATTGTTTTATTTAATTTATTATTAATATTATTACGTTATTATTTTATTTTTGTGATCACAACCTCCAACTGTCATTTGAATGAGAACCGCCATTGCTGCGCATGCGTCAAGTGTTTGACAGAAACCAATTCGCCTATTTGTAGCTCATAGTTGAAATTCAAGAATTCCTTGAAAATAATTATTTTTATTTATTATAACAATCTAATATATACACAATTGTAAATAAAATAAAATCCTAAGTGTAATTTATGGGGATTGTTTTTAATTTTTGTATTTGGTTTCGGTAATTCTATCACTTGTGGTTAAGGCTCCAATAGTACACAGAATCGTAACGAAAATGTCTGAACCCTCTATATAAGTAATATCATTAGTAAGAAATAATAGCTCAATATTTGATTTATTTTAAAATATGAGAATTTAAATTTCAGGATATAATTAAATTTAGATCACAATTATAAAAATCCAAGGCCTGCTAGGTTTTTTAGCGCTTTGCTTATTAATAATAAGCAAACGTTAAAAAATCTAGCAGGCCTTGATAAAAACAGAGAAAACCGATTAGTTAGTAATCGACACACGTACAATTCTTATATTTGCTAATTGTCGCTCATAACCTAAAAATTTGCGAAAATGTCAGATTACGATCGTGGGAAATTTTATGGAAAGAAAAAATTTCAAAACACAAAGGTATTTACAAATAAATTCAGTAATTAACCAACCAAATAATTTATAAAAATCTAGGATGGTTCCGTGAATTACGGTAGAAGTTTTTACGGCCGTCGAAGTCCAAATAATCTTTCATCGTCATCAACAAAACAAGATAAAGATGATTCGAATATCAAACAGCCGACAATTTTGATAAAACCGAGAGAACAGACGATTGATGAAACAACGAATAATTCGACCGGAACAACAGCAACGAAACGTATTCAGCAGAAAGAACACGAATTAACAACAATAACGATAGCCGCACCATCATCAACTTCAACAACCGCAACTAGCACAACTTCAGACAGTCGGTTAATTGAAATCAACAAAATTCAAATTGAATTCGATTTGTTCTAGGTCAGAGTACGTCTACGATAAAGTCGATGACGAAAAGTGTGAAATTCTTGGAAGATTCGATGCTGATTTGTGACAATATCCAGGAATTTGTGCAAGAAAACAACGATTTTTTAGTTGTGGGTATAATCGGCGGTCCTGGTGTTGGTAAATCAACGATACTCAATCTTTTGGCCCACAATACCGTGACGGAAGATTTAAAGAAGGTTCTATTTAGGAATAGTACCCTATCGAAGAGTGATGAATATAGTGATTATGTTAAAATATTGACGGATACGTTGAATGATTCGAAAATCACAAATAGTGATCATAAAAATGAGGAAATTTTTAAAATACAAACAATCGATGATATTGAGAATAATCGCAATTGTACACGCGGTATTGATTTGTTTATAACGAAGAATCGTACGATTTTCTTGGATTGCCAACCGATTCAATCGATTTCGATATTGGATGAATTGATACAATGCGACAATAAACGGACGAATTTATTCAATGAATTTATACAATTAGAGAATTGTAATGAAATTTATAATCTACAATTAACAACATTTCTATTATCAGTCTGCCATATATTGATCGTTGTACAAGATTGGTTTTTTTGATAGTAATATTGTTCGATTTTTGCACACTGCTGAAATGCTGAAACCGACCCACACGAATCCTGAAGATGAATTATTAGACCACTTTCCGCATTTATTATTGATACAAAATCGGGCGAAAATGGAGGATTTTACACCGGCCAAATTCCAAATCATCCAACAGGTATCCAAATTTGATAAATACAAAACAAAATTGTAATTTTAAATTTACAGACCTACGATCTATTATTCGATCAAACTAAATTACAGAAAGACTCCAATTTGGGTTTGATATCGAGTCGATTGATGAATCAAATCAACGAGGAGAATTGTGGGGTGCAATTTAATATTTTTTTGATACCTGAATATGATCCCAGTTCCGGTAATATTTCGCGTTAATTTCTCTGTTGTTATTCTCGAATTTATTTGTAGATTGTACCTATAGTGGACACCCACCGTTTGAGGATTTAATTGAAAAATTACGGGCGAATATCCTCGGTTGTATTAGGGAATCTTTAACGCATTATCAGTTAACAGAGAAGACCTGGCTGGCTTATTGTACGAAAGTTTGGGAGAATGTTAAGAAGAGTTCGTTTTTTGTTGAATACACGAAATTAATGCCGTAGAAATGTTCACGTAAATCTAAGAAAAAATGTTGTTGAAAATCACGAATTATTTCTTCTTCGATACTTTCTCTTTGCGCTTCTTCACCGCTTTCTTAATCTTCGTTTTTCGATTTTCCCGATTCTCCTCCTTTACGGCCTTCTTCCGGGCGCGTTTCTCCTCAATAGTTTCGTGTTTCGGCCGCGAACAATCCTTAAATTTACTCGTCTTCTCGGTTTCCTCATCGAAATCTTCATCACTATCAGATTGCGACGATTCCTGTTCGAGTATCACCGGTTTTTCGTTAGTACCGCTCAAATCGCTCTTCAAACCGACTAGACTCTTATAAATCGTCGTATTCTGATCGACAATTTCGCCGGATTTCATCTGATTTATGTCGCGTTCGAAATCGATAACTTCGGTTAAACGTTTCGGGATGTAGGCTTGTTTGAAGACTTCTTCGTCGATTAATTGTTCCGGTGTTAATTCATCCAAATTCCGTTCGGAGGCTTTCTGTGATAAAACATCCAAACAATACTCGAGATTTGTCTCGTTTATGTTGATATCAGTGATAAAAGTGAACAATTCTTTAATTGTAATCACAGCAACGTTTCTTTTACGGAAATAATTCGTGATATTTGTACAATCTTTACGTAAAAATTCTAGCGCGTGCGGATGATCGTGTTCGACACTTTGCGATACATCAATACAATAAATCTGTTCATTTAAATACAATAAATTAAATTCGGATAAATCGGCATGGACTAGTTTGGATTTATTGTACATTAGCCACATCATTTTAACGATATCGCGGTAGATTTCGCGATATTTCGTATCGCTCAATTCCGTATCCTTCAATTTCTGCGCCGGTATTCCGTCAATACCGATAAATTTCATTAATAATACGTGCGATTTTAACAGAATCGGTTGCGGTACGTTTATCCCATTCGTATACATTCGTTGTAAATTACGCATCTCTTTCTCCGCCCAGGTTTTTACCATTTTCCGGTTGTTATGTCGACAATAGCCGTGCCTGAAACGATATTCACCGCTCACGTATTTGTCGCGATCTTTGAATATCAATATCGAAGTTTTGAATATTTTCACGGCTAAATCTCCGACTGGTGAACTTGCATGGTAAACATTCGCCTCTTTACCGGTCGATATACAACCGTTTAATTCGTAAATTTGATTGCGTTCTAATAATTTAAATAATATCATTCTAGTTCGTGGATCTAGGACTTGCTCAACAGTTGCACGATCTTTGCGGTCTTTGATACGAATCTTGTCGTTATTGCGACGTCTCTCATCTTCATTCAAACAATTCTTAATTACATGCTCGGAAATCTTCGATTCGTACTTTTCTATATTGATTTTATTTAAATATTTCTTAAATAGATTATCTTGTGGTTGATAATTCGCTACTTTATTCGAAATAGATTGGGGATTACGTTGTACAACTGTAGAGTCTTCATCTTTATAGTAATAATCATCGTCATAGTCGTATGCATCATCAGAATAAGAATCGTCAATATTTAGCTGGTCGATTTGTAAATTTTCATCTTCAACATCATGAAATAGTTCGTCTTCAGTGAGATTTTCGGGATTTTTCGACATTTTAAAACAACACAATCAACACGTGAACCACTGTCAGTTTTTGAGGTTATGTTCATTGACAACTACCTAACGTTGCCATATCTCTTAAAAATAGTAACAATATGGAAAAATTAATATTTAAAAAAAAATTTATCAATAGATTTTTGAGAATCAATCCGCTATTTTGAATTATACAGGATTATATAAATTGGTTTAACGTTGAGTCTTTGATCGTAATTATTATAAATACTCATTTATTGAGTGTAGATGATTTTTTATTTGTAGTTCCGGCAACGTAGCCTAGATCCTAACCTCAAATAATCATGTTCATTTAACCTAAAAAACTTTTACTATCGTTTCAATAATTTTTTATTTATAACAAAAATAAGAATAAATTTCATTATGGAATTAGAAGATTTAATAAGTGACGCTGTTCTAGACGATTATCTTCAAAAACCAACTAATTTCGAGACGTTTAATCGATTGTTAGAAATCAAAAAGAAGCGTCTATTGGAGGGAAAAACGGAGAAAATTCGAATACCACTGAAGGAAATTTGCGATAGTTCCGCAACTATCGAACAGAAATGCAAAATTTTAAAAAACGCACTTGTAATTACCGATAATTCCAATTACAAAACACTGATTGAAAATTTGATAAAACGTATCGATTTCGGCGATATTACTAACGAAAATATAGTAATGTATACGATTAAAATCTTGAATGTTTTTCTAGAATTTTCATTAACTGAAAATCGGGAAATTCAACAAAATTTCGACAAATTCGCCGATATAATCGATCAAATTTTAAAATTTTTCTCAAAACAATCAACAAACTTTATCGTTACGCAATTCCTACCGAATTACCTTCAATTAGAAACCGTCAATGACTGCTTTATATTATGGCAATTATCACGATCATTGAAAGAAACGAATCGTATTGAAATTCTATTCTATTTAATCGACACTTGTATCTTGCCACGAAATGATTATCGTTTATTTCAAATGTTGGATATCTGGGAAATTCTACAAGAATCTCTAGTAACTGACGATTATTATCAACAGAAACAAACGAAGTATCTATTGAGGAAGATTGTAGATTTGTTTTTCGATAAACCACAAATAAAATTGCCATTGTTTAGTGATGATATCGTACGGAAATCATGGCGTAATTTCTTCATCGTTTTGGATGCATCCAACGAAAAACAGTTACATTTAATACAACCATCATTAAATCTCCTAGAAACATTGAAATATTTGCATTACAAGTGGCAGATTTGTTTATATCGAGTTTTATTGAAGCACAAACAAAATTCGATTGTTTACTATACAGCGACGTTGATATTACAACAAGAAGATTTTGTGTTATTTCAAGAAATTTGTATCGACTTATTTAACGCAATTAATCTAAACGAATATTCGCAAATTTCGTCGAAATTCTTTCGGGAGTTATCCAAGTTTTGTAAAGCATCTTCTGATGGAGAAATTGCAGAAATTTTGCGCGAAAGCTTGAAAATATCGTGGAATCCCACCACAATTTGGTGTTTCTATTCCAGCGTCTTCAACGGTGAAACGGTAATTCGGATAGGTGTCGATTTAATTGAGAGTTTATTGGAGAAAATCAAGAAACTACCAGATGTTTTCATCAGAAATCGTTTGATCGAATTGATTTTGAGGTATTTTATCGGGAATTTTGTTCCACATTCCGGTGATAATCTACTGAAATTCTTTACAATTGTCGATAAATTTCGTGTAGATTTATTCGATGAGGGTTTAGTTAAATTTGAGCGAAATCTACGTTGTTTTGAGGCAGATATAAAAAAATCTTTATCTAATAATAATCTGGTTGTGGTTAAAATTTTACAAAAATTAGACCGTAATTATTTGATGGAAAAACTCGAGAATTCCGATCGAAAATTCAATCTATTCTACGATAATTACAAAAATAATTTAGAAACGTATATCGAGAACCGTTTGGGTTCTTGTCAAGACGCAGAATCAATCGATCATTTGCTGGATTTAGTTCGAAGATACGAAAATGCGGCCTTATTTAATCGAGCGCTCGATATTCTTGAAAATCACGATACCGGAGTCAATCAAGAATTAATCGCTTTTGAAATTCTCAACACAAACTGGGATCATTCCAATAGTTGCGATAGAATTCTTCGAATATATCAAACGAAAATCTGGAAAACTCCCAAATTGGTGGCGCCGTATTTGGATTTATTGTTGAAAAATTGCGCGAATCCAGCGGATTTCGAAGAAAATCTCGACACATTTTATAAAATTCTTGAACTACAAATTGATGAAAATTTCGCTGTTTTTATTAAACATTTAAAAAAAATCCAACAATTCTCGAAAGACTCCAAACCAATACAAAACTTTATCGATGGTTTCTTTAAGGGAATTTTAACGATCGACAATCACCAATTTCGAACAATTATAACAATTTTAATCGACGATTTAGTGAATGTTGAAGTAATTAACGCTAAAATATTGGAATTTATTAAAATTTTGGTAGGATTACCGAATCTTCGTGCAATTATCGCCGTTTTAATGGGGAAATTATCGACAATTACCCGCGAAAAACCCCAATTATTCCGCAACCATTTTTCGATATTCCTCGACATGGTTCTGTATGGGAAAAATCGTGAATAAAACTGAAAAAATCGAATATTGTGTTTATCAAGATGTATCCCTGAAATTGAATTTAGACAAATTAAAGTATTTAATTGATTATTCTAAATTTTAGATGATTAATCGAATTTTTCAGCCCAAATCTCGACCATTTATCGATTAGATTACATGCAATCGACTCATTATTGAATTTATTGAAATTTAATGGAGATATCGTCGACGATATAGTTGGGAGTTTGTTGAAGAAATACGCGGAAAACTCCAAGAAGCGATATTTCCCCAATTCGCAGGTATTGCAACTAATTCGAATTAATTCAATTAAAAATAATACAATTTCAGATCCATCTGGAAAAGCAACGAATCGTGCAAGTTTTCGTGCTAATAGAGCGTTTCCTCACCGAAAACTCGTCAAATAAACTAATCGATTTTGTTATCGATAGTTTCTTGAACGAAAGCCACCAATTATCCGTGAAATACTTAATGCAATTGCTTTTAACAAATTTGTTGGTAAAAAAGCAAAATTCCATCGAGATTATTGCGGAAAATCTACAGAGAGCCAACTATAAACGACCAACTTCCGTATCGGCGTTCATTCCGGTTTTATACAATTTAATATTGAAACGGGATGATAAATGGGATCGAATCGTTGAAATTTTGTTGAATTACTCGATGGGGCCCCAATTTCGACTGCGATTACTTTCACAAATAGCTCTATTAAAACTGTACAATTCAGCTAAGAGGAGAAATTATGGGGAATTTGTGGAAAAATACAAATATCTTTATCAATCCGTTAAAACTGTAGTCGATTCGAGTAGCGACGATTTCGAGGAATTTTTAGAGAATTTCAACGTTACTCCAACAACAGTACTCTACGACATTCCTAAATTAGCAAAAGTTATACCGATTGAATGGGAAAATTTGCCAATTATAGCCAAAATTTATAAATTTGACATCACTTTTAATAACGAAATATTTAAAGATGAAATAATACAATTCTCTATCGATACATACGAAATAAGTACGGATAATTTGCCGGTTGATAATATCCAAAAGAAAATTACACCATGGCGCGATATTCTAATCGATAATCCATCCGACTTTATCTTGGTGACGACTTTAATCGAGAAACCCTCAAATTTGGGCGGACTATCACGGACTTGCGAAATCTTCCGAATCAAACAATTCGTTTTGAATACAATCAACATTTTGAGGGATAACGAATTTAAAAATTTGAGTATGTCATCGGAGAATTGGCTAAAATTCATGGAAATCAAATTGAATGATTTACAACAATTTTTAATCGATATTAAAACGAAAGGTTATTGTTGTGTCGGTGCTGAACAAACTTGTGATAGTCGAAAATTACAACAATTCCAATTTCCGAAATTAACAGTTTTAGTTTTGGGGTAATAATGTTATTATTTATTAGATAATTGTTAGATTTGTGTTTTTGCAGGAATGAAAGGGAGGGAATTCCGCCGAATTTGATACCACACCTCGATTATTGCGTGGAAATCCCCCAATTCGGCGTTGTACGTTCGTTGAATGTCCACGTGGCTGGTGCAATATTCTTGTGGGAATATTGTAAGCAACATTTATTAGAAATTTAATGTGACCGAGCTATATCGGAGAAGAAATGTAAAATATCCTCGATTGTAAATTCTAAATTGATCATCGAACCGGGATAACACTGCTGGATTAAATCTTCTAACATTTTATATTGCCTTATAAATTCCTCTTGCATTGCCCTCCATACGACTTGTAGTAAATTACCCTCTTCGGATAAGTGTTTTTCGACTTTTTTATAAAGCGCCTCCAAGCCTTTTTTAACCTGTTAATAACGAATTAATTGCAATTCTTTAATGGGATACATTAAATTACCGTAGTGCCTGGATATTGATTGATAACTTTACGCAATTCTTGTTTACTGAAAGCTAATTGGTAGCAAACTTCGGACGCTTTAACTCCACTCGCCACCCTAGCTTGAACACCCTCGAAGAATGTCTGTTAAAGATTAGTTTAAATAAGTTTCACGATTAGATTTCTGTACTTACATTAAGTTTCTCTAGAGGTCGTCCGAAATATAAAGTGACGTACGCTTGTAACGCATCGTTATATTTCTGTTTAGCTTCTTTCCGTTGCGGATCCAACACTGAAATCTTCAACTGCGACAATAATGAAAATAAATGATGATAATTCTCTAAATTAACCGATAATTAAACACAAATCAAATTACTCTTAAAACGAATTTTACCCATTTTGATGACCTGCGATGGTGTTTTACTGTGTTCATTCGAATGTATCGCTATATATTCCAACATTGTATCAACTAATCTAGTGTACCATTTCTCTAAATCCGCCCGTCGATCGCTCTTCAATAAACAATCGGCATTTAGGGCGAATTCTTCGAAATTCGAAACGTACGGCAGTATACCACATTTCGATTTCCTCGGAATACGACAGTCTTTGATTGAATCGATTTGTTGTTGCATGAATTGATCTAAAGAACGTTTCACTTCGATCAAAACCGATGCAAATGTGTTGTTTAAAAACGAACTTTGCGCCAACATTACGTGTTGCGTTAAACTCACCAAAACATACGTACAATAACTAAAATTTCAATAATTAATTAATTAAAACTAGAAATATGAAAACAACTAACAAACTATCTTGTTTTTTGATATGATCGATTAGATTATCGAGTTCAGTTTTTAGACATTGAAACAAACAACCCATCATATTTCGCACGTCTTCATTGATCTGTTTTTCGGCTTTTTTCGGCGATACGATATTAACGTCGATTTCCGGACCGTCTAGTGTTGTTAATGTGTTCTTAGAACTCGGACTCAGGACGTCTAATTGGAAGAAATTGACGCAGAATTGCTGTTCTTGCATACAAACCGGCTCCAATTGGGTTAGAACTTGTTCTAATATCGTTTGATAATTGCGTCGTTCTTGTACGGTGATTTCAATCGTCCATAAATCACGATCTAAACCGATCAATGTTGTCGGTTGTTGTAGAATATTCGGATTTGTTATTTTCGTTTTGGCCAAATCGAATAAATTCTTCAAATCGCGCTCGTACAATTTACCCAAACTGTTCGTGTAGACGGTTTTTAAACTTTCGTACGATTTACGATCCATTACTTTGATCCAATGCATCAATTCTATATACGAATTCAATTCTTTATGCACCCCATTGTGTTGTGGTAATATTAAACCGTCGTTATTCTTATCGGTTTCGCCTTTATGATTGCCGTAATGTATGAACAAATTGTTTAATTGCCGGCAGATTGTCCGCGAGAATTTCTCTTTATATTTCTCGAAACGGCGGCGTTGTTCTTGAACAGCCGTCATTTGTAATAGAGCCTTATCGATATCGGAATTCATAGCGATCTTTAAAGCATTACCGGCTTCTACCGCTAATTTTAAGCCTTGCGGTGTTGTTAAATCGGCGTCTTCTAGAGTTTCCTGATATTTCCTCGGCAAATCCAACCTGGTCTAAATTGTTATAAAGTAGAAATCGAATTTTAAACAAACAATCAACTTACAACAATATTCTCCAATTCGTTCAACAACAATTGATTATTTCGATTAGCAATCGAAATCATCGAATTCTTCTTCTCCATTTTCTCCATTGTATCACGGACATGACACAATATCTCATCGTAACTATCCAATTGTTTCTCTAAACGATCGGCTTCATTGATTGCAATCTCTAATTGGTCCATTAGCGTTTCTACTTGCTCCTCAGATGCTAGAACACACTGTACATTCTCTCCGTCGAGTAGTGATAGATCTCTAGCTAAAATATCCATGAAAGCTTCCGCATTGCTGATAGCAAACTCACAGCCGGACATTAACCGCTTCAAATCCTCCTGTTCTTTATCGGTGATCGCTTGAAAGTCTTCATTGAAATCGTTCTCGATGCCCAACGGTGATGTAACAAATTTACTCTCCGGCGTTATAGCATCCTCTGTGATCCACGATAGCGGTAGATTCTTAAACGTTGGCATATCTTTCATTATATGTTTAACCGATTGTTTCCACAAATTATGAACGAACGAGTGGCGTTCTTTTAGATTTGTAGCCACCCAACGGTACAATTTATCGAAATGTAGATCGAACTCTTGTGTATCGGGTGATTCGTTATGGCCATCCACCGATTTCAATTCAACCAAATCCCAACTACGTTTACGTTTATACGTTTGTTTATCGGTTTGTTTAATTTGTACAATTGATATATTTATTGGTGGACTAGTTGTACTAACTAAACATAGAAATGATGTTTTCTTTTTCTTTAAATACTTACTAACATGACAACAGGTAATTAAACGTTCCTCGCTCAATTGGAAGATCTCCTGTTGTAAAGCACGTACAATCGACGTCATTTTGTACGTGATTTGAAATTTTAAATAGAAATTTCACCAAATATCCACAACAATTATAAACAAATGAAGACAATGAGGTTATGTTGGAAAATCTGACAGTTGAATGACAGGCGGGCGTATAAGGTTGCAGCGTTGCCAAATCTAATTATATAGTCTTTCACATCGTATAAAGTTATAATTTTGAAGTTAATAATTAAGAAATCTTGAGATTAAAATGTTAATAAAAATAAATATATTTTATTAAAATGTATTGAAATTTAGTCTGAAAATTGATGAATTAACGAATAAAGCATGAATTATTTAATTTTTTCAATTTGATTTATAACATTTTATAATTTAAGTTGAAAATATTAAAAAAATCTACGTAAATAAATGTTGAATATTTCAATTAAACACTTAGTGAAAACTTCTAAATCGTTATTTTTCACTTAAAACGAGTATTTCTACATATTTTGACTGTGTTAATTTGTTATATTCAAAAAACTAGAAACAATTATCTATTTTCCTTAATTTTTCTTCAATTTCTTGTTAGAAAACACAATTTTCTTTAACAAAAATTCAACAGTTTTCCACACTATATACAAAACAACAGCTAATACTGCGAATAAAACCCCAAAAACGTCCAACAATAAGTACTGGTACCATGGTATTTGTATTGCGGCATCGTTACGTAAATGTTTAGCACCCTTATGGCGTAAAACGTATTCGACCCACCACACAGCCTTATCAATATTCGAACCAGGTTGATCTTTTGACACTTCAGATATTTGAACCATTGTCGATTTGTATCTGTTAATAATAACAAATAAAAACTAAATGGTTAAATATTTTCAAATCTTACTTTGGATTATTAATAACTTCTTCTATTGTGTTTTTTACGAGATCCTCGGTTAATTTGTCTTTATCAAGCACTAAACCAACGCCCCGTTTCATCATCCTATCAGCATTGGTATTTTGATCAGCATAGAATGGTAGAATTACCATCGGGATGGTGGTGAAAATTGCTTCTTCCATCGACTGTAGACCACCTTGGGTTATAAATAGTTTAACACTCGGATGTCCTACAATTTACATTACTTTTACACATTGAGAACAAAATTTTTGTACAGAATTTCTACTTAAAACGTCCTGTTGGGGTATTCATTTGGATATTTTGACATTTTCCGGTAAATTCGGTATGTCTATATTGAATTTCCACAAGACCCGATACGGTAATTGTCTGAAAACGTTCAAAAATATTTGACGCATAGCCGGGTGTACATGGTGCTCATTGACATTTGTGCCTAAACTGAAATAAATACAGCCGTTCTTGGCGCCATCCAAGAACTCTGCTAGGTCCTGAAATCACCAATTTCAGCCATTTTGAATAAAGTCAATGCAATATCCGATGAATTGATGATTTGTCGCTTAGGATAATAGCCGATGTATTGAACATTGGCTTTTTAGAGAAAATTTTACATATTTAGAGAAAATTATACATATTTAGTTGAATTCGAAATAAAATTGATAAGTTTTATTAATTTTTTTTTGTTATTTATTTTTTTGAGTATTTATCGAAATTTCCTGAAAATTGCCAGAAAACTGGAAAATTCTGAAAACGATTTGTCATTGACATTTACTACAATACATCCGATATTGTCCTTGGCATATAAAATCAATTCATCGGATATTAAACAAAATCCAGGAAATTACCTTAGGTAGTGGCTTTTTCGGTTTCATATGAACTCCACCACCGAACGGTATCGTGGCCGGTCCTATTGGACGTTTATTAAGCACCGGATTCGTATTAACCAAAACTAGACTAACATTTCTCATTATGTCCTTTAACGGTGGTAGATTTTCGCCGAAATATTTCTGCATAATTGGATACGTCCGCTCGTATCCATCCCACCACATGAATGCCTGTATGAATAACGTTGCAACTGTGTTGAGAAAACGTTCTTTAAACGGCATATCAACATCACTCTCGTATGGTAGAAGAATATCCGGATATAAAATCGGATGTGATGGGTTGCCAACTAAAGCATGTGTCGTTGAATGCATATCAAACGATAATATTCCAATATATGGACAGTTGAAATGGTTGCTAAACCCATATAGAGTTGGGAACATGTACTCGACTATCAATAGATCGAAATGTTCGTTTTTGTCGTGCAACATTTTTTGTACTTCAGGATGTTTCAGTTGCTCTTCCATCAGTACGTTAAAACGATCTGTAAGTTCGTCGTAAAATTTGAACAAATTAATACCGGCATTCTCCAAAGTTTGTACAATTTTCAAATCACGCCACAACTTGTACGCAAAATTCGTATCGATTTGTTTGATATTCGTGAAATTTGAAGTGTCCCAAGGATCGGACGTTATGACGACCAAATCGTGGCCTCTTCTAGCCAAAGCCTCCCATACTGACCGATACACGATTTGATGACTGTAGGATGGAACAGGTCCGACGCACAGAATTCGAGCACCAGTCACAAAAGTTGAACAAGTTATTGTAACAAGAATTACAAGTGAATATTGAAACATTGTTATATTTAGTGTAATCAAAATAGATCAAAATGTGGCGCTTAAATAGGGATTTCGACTATATTTGCTCTATTGGAGATGATAAAAAGTGGAAAAAACTCGTTATCTATGAGTATTTTTGATTAGACGCGCTAATTATAGAAACTATCATCGTGATTATGCATATTTCTGTAATAGAGAGGAATAGTTTAACAATGAGTTGTGCAAATGGTTACAATAAAAGTCATTAGTTGGCTTTTCATGATAATCCGGATGTTTTGACTGTAGTTGCAATAGACCATTTAGAATAATAACTAACTTTTATTCATCATTTTATTCATATCATATAGTTATTAATGTGGTCGACTATAGTGATTAGAATACTCTTTCCTATTGTTTAATGCAAAATAAGCCAAAATTGGTCAAGTTTTTCGAAAATGGAGATAAATTAGAAAATTCAGGCTATCCAAATTATAGAATAAACTTTCTTCTGTTTATTTACACAAATTTCTTTTCAGCGAGTTTCGTTAAGACTGATTTTTCAGCATTTTCAGATTATCGGGATTTTTGGAAAATTTCGACAATTTTTTTCGGCCATGGGGTTATCTATTTCGTTATCTATTATTAATAAGTATTACTACAATATTTTCGAGGCGTAATTTTCCTATTCGAGGTCGATACCAGATCACAATTGGGGTGTTTTTACATTTTAAACCTTATTAGAAATGATTTGATGGTAGAATTTAATAGTACTAGGCGCTGAATGTGTAACTACATACAGAGTTATATAAATATTTAATTATTTTAAAGTGTAGAAATTGTAAAAATTTAAATAGATTAGAAGATATATTCTTTATGTCTATAATTTTTTATGGTTCTACATTTTTTAAGGGTACTAAAACTCAAAAAATAGAGAAATCAATGATTTGATTATAAATGAATAAATAAGAGTTATTTTTCTAATTACTGAATTTCAGTTTACTTATGTAATTAATATCAAATAATAAACAGGATAAGCTCTAAATTGTATGATGTAATCTTAAATATTGGTTAGAATTAGTGTTATCAATTATTTATTGAGTGATAATTGAGTTATGAAAAGAAAAATGATTTGCAATTTTCGAAACACCAAATACCTTGATTTTCCTAGTTTTCACAAATTTGATTATCAAATAAATTAATAAAAATTTATTAGAGTACTAACAGAAAAATTTCCAAATATTTCCCTAAGCTCTAAACTAAAGTCACTATATATATATATAAAGTACCGCAACTCAATGTTCAAATGTACAATGTTCAAATGTAGAGAGAAGTACATTTTCTAGGCATAACATGGCTGCCTGACAGAAGATGAGCTTCATTTAACAGAAAACAATAAATAACAACCAATAAATGACACTTTCTTTAACATTTTTAGCGCGTCAAATTTAAAAATTTAAATTTTAAGTATTTAATGTTACCTACCCCTACCAATATAACTGACAGGAGCCTGCGTCAAATTTCAGACACAAAATGGATGCCAATTGCGGTACTTATATATACAGTGACTTTACTCTAAACTCGAATAACACGACATCTAGTAGCAAATAAAGCAACTTTTCGATACAGCTGGCAACGTTGTTTTCCAATTTTGACATTTCAACAACTGTCAAATTTCGAAGAGGTTATTTTTACATAATCGATTTTTCCAATATTTATCGTGGAGAAATTCGCAAATTATGGCAAATTTAGTACGAATTGGTTTTCGAACTTTATCAATACCGAAAAACGATATCAATTTATTACGTTCAATTAGCAGTAGAGCTATACGAGCTAAAGATCCGGACTTGGAGAAGAAACCAGCACCATGGCCATACGAAACGAAACCGTTCAATCTCTTGCATTTCTTCTTCGATAAAACATCGGCACGTATGGATGAGAACTCGAAGGTATCAATTTTGGATTAAAACGACTATATCGAGTACAGTTTGGGTTTTAGGTGGTTGTAGTTGAGGGCCCCGTAGCAGCTGGTAAAACTAAATTTGCCAAAGAACTAGCGCATGAATTGGATATGTTGTACTTCCCTGAAGCCAATCTTGATATGCTCTACACGAATTCGTACGGTTTCAATACGAAAAAATTGGACGATCAATTGCCGTTGTCTTGTCGAAGTTTCGATATTAAAGACTTTTTAACAACACCGAAACACCTAAATACTGCCGCATTTCAACTCAAACAATACTACGTCAAGTATTCAATCATTTTTTATGATAATAATAGCATTAAAATTACAATAATTTTTAGGTATATGCAGTACATTGATGCCTTAGCTCACGTTCTAAGTACCGGTCAAGGTGTTGTTTTAGATCGTTGCGTCTATTCCGATTTCATATTCGCTGAAGCAATGGCAAGTCAATGCTTCATCTCCAAAGACGTTAGAAAGAAATATTACGAATTCCGCGATAATACTTTACAAGAATTATTACGCCCCCATCTTGTAATCTATTTGGATATACCGGTGAAGAAAGTACAGGAGAATATTAAGAAACGTAATATTCCATGTGAGGTGAAATCACCGGCACTATCCGAGAAATATTTAACAATATTAGAGAAATTCTATAAACAATATTTAAAAGACATTAACAAACATGCCGAATTGTTAGTTTACGATTGGTCGGACGGTGGTGATGTTGAAATAATCGTTGAAGATATCGAACGTGTCGATTTCTCACGGCATGATGAACACGATCCGAGGATGGCGGATTGGGTGTGCGATCGCGAAGAAGATTGGGCCGTTCTACGGAATAAGTCCGATTTCATTTGATCCGCAATCCGAAATTTTACGAATTCTCATTGCAGATACGCTGACGGTAAAGCCTCAATTCAGGCATATTTCAATATTCCCGTCCATAATGTACCGGAAATGCTGATTGATGCTGAAGAGGCTAAAATCTATCACGATACTATGAATAATGTTCGTTTAAATTTCTAATAGATTTCGTTTTAATTGTTGGATTTTTAGGCGCCCGGTCAAGTTTATGAGGTTGGTTATAACCAGGATATGGGCGATTCGGGATTGTTGTTCAAAACAAAGGGCCCACACCGGGAAACTCTACCGTTCATAGAGCGAAATTTATCCTAAATTAAAACAGTTGTACCATATTGATTCTATTTAATAAACACTAATTACTATCTGTTTTAATCGCTTTACTATTTATAGATTTGGCACCGTTTGGTGGTTTATTTTAATTAAACTTTAAATAATTAGTTTTGTAACGAGGATGGCGACAATCGGGCGTGCTTTACGGATTCTCGCAAGAGACCAGGTAATTTGCCCTGAAAATCCACCAAATCTGTTATTTTTTCGTTGCAGAAACGTTTCTCATCATCGCAGTCCTCGTCGAATATATCGCCGAATATTCCAAAACACCTCCAAAGGGCCTACGAGAAATTCCAACGTGATGACGGCGTGCCTGTTTATATCAAAGGTGGTCCGGTTGATAAGGCCCTATTCGGTGTAACTGTCGCTTTAATTGCTTTCGGTTTAGCCAATTGTGTCTATACTTTTATAAGACTCGATCATAAGCACTAATCGTTGATGATTTTTGTTAGAGACAATGTTAAATAAAATAGTATAGAGTGGGATTATAGATTTTTTGCCCTTTAAATGACTGAAAACTCCTTGGTTATATTGATTATACGAACCGGTTGCTATTTTCTAATTTTTTCGTAAAACTATAAAAATATAACCTGTTGTTGAATTAGTTTAATTCTAGTATTATGTTGTTAATTTTACTGAATTGATGGACGAGACGCGTGAAGAAGAACAATCTGGGAATACCGAGGAAGATTGGCGGATTTTCGAAATTTTGTGCAAAGACAAAGTGAGTTACCCCCATATTTTCTATAAACAGGCCAAATTGCAGATGAGAAAGCGTTTATTTCAGGACTAAGTGCTTTTCATTTTCCTTCATTGCCGAACTTCGTTGTTCTGTAAACCGAATCGACGCCTCATTTTTCGAAATAAATATCCTGCATTGTTTGTAACGCCATGAAATAAGACAATGAAATCTTGAAAACCTGAAAAATACGATTTTAAAGCATAAAAATAGACCACTCATTTACAATTTACATTTGTGCAGGTTCTCAAATCAACAACCAAAACATCGGCGAGAGAAACTACACTTTCTTTCTGTAATCGTGTCATTATCATTATCAAATCTTCCCGTAACTTTATCGATGAATTAAACCATCGTAGAAATAGAATCGTGTAAAAGAAGCCTTAAAAATGTAATTTCTAAAAATTAAAATTTAACTCAAATTAATCGAATACTTCTTCAGTCAGTATAGATGTTGGCAAATAGTAGATCAAAAATATTTCAACAACTACTCCAACTATATAAATCAACGATTGAATCAAATTACTCAAATTATTAGCCCGATTTATAGTTAAATGTAATTCGAACGATACCGACACGATACAAGTTATAGACTCCAATAAAACCGTCCATCCGATGATCGAACTTAGGAGTTTAAAACATTTATCGAAATGAATATGAGCTTCAATCCAGATTTTCAATTCAAATTCTACCATTTTATCGTTATTATCGCCTATTCCGAGAAGCGAGACTTTCTTGTTGAGAATTCGGATTTGTAATGTTAATAATAAAATCGAATTAAGGGTGATGACTAGTAAAATCTAAACTGGATAACTTTTTTATTTTCCAACGGATTTCAATGTTCTAAACGGTAATTGAAAGGGCATTTCAAGAGGAAGGGAAGTACGTATTTGATTTTTTGAAATTCGGATGTAATTTGGAGTTACAGAAGGAAATATAGAAGCATGTCTTTTAGCATTTTTTACAGATTTTTTTTATATTTTTCCTTATAACTTGGCAAATATTGCCTATTTTCTAATGAATTTCACACAAAATGTGGCCAATTAAAAGCGCTTTCCAAATGTGTCAGAAATTTTCCGATCGCATTGTTAGTTTTCCGGAAAATTGATGAAAGGTTTCGACATACTAATTTTGTTTTTTTACGAACAGTTTGAAACTTAGACGACTGAACCAGGGCTTGTTTGAAAGCTAATGAATAGCGGATTATTTGGAGAATAGTTTGAGATTGAAATTCGGAAAATTTACTGGAAATTTATGATGCAGAAGTTGATGAATGTTCGCCTAATATTTTTATCTGTTAAAATTAATTATTTTTGTATAAAGTGTATTGCAATTTATAGATTATTTCATTACCTTTCCAACGGTACCATTGTTGCTGCACAAAAGTGAAAATCTTCTGGAAAATTAGTGATAAACAAAACTATGTTTATCGTGTGAAAAACTAGTTGAATAGCAAGTCTCCAAACCATAAAAATGAGTTACATCTATTGGCCGAAAGGGGGCTCCAAAGTCATCTCGTCTTTCTGCAATGTTGCCAAATTTGTTTTTGTTCCTGAGCCCACACCTTTGGCCTCTTATTATTGCATAGATAATTGGAGAAAAAAAAAACAATAAACTGGCTGTATATAATTAACTTTAACAATTAACAAAAAAATTAGTCGCCAATTTGCTAAAAACGTTTATTTTTTTGTAAAAAAAAATCACAATTTTCTTTTTTTAACATTCCAATTAAAATAGCGACTATTTTTTTTTGTTAATTGTTAAAGTTAGTTATGTACAACCAGTTTATTGTTTTTTTTTTCTCCAATTATCTATGCAATAATAAGACGACAAAGGTAAGGCCTCAGGCAGAAAAAATAATTTGACAACATTGCAGAAAAAGACCTGCTGACATCTGTGAGCCGCTAGAAGAAACCCATTTTTGTGGCTAATATACTCTGGCGAGTTGTTATCGAACTATCACTGTCGGCTTTCCACATAATAAACATAGTTTTGTTTATCACTAATTTTCCAGAAGATTTTCACTTTTTTGCAGCAACAATGGTACTTTTGGAAAGATAATGAAATAATCTATAAATTGCAGTACACTTTATACAAAAATAATTAATTTTAACAGATAAAAATAATAGATCAAATTTCGCCACCATAAATTTCCAGTAAATTTTCCGAATTTCAATCTCAAACTATTTTCCAAATAATCTGCTATTCATTACCTTTCAAATAAGCCCTGGTTTAGTCGTCTAAGTTTAAAACTGTCCGTAAAAAAACAAAATTAGTATGTCGAAACCTTTCATCAATTTTCCGGAAAACTAACAATGCGATCGGAAAATTTCTGACAGATTTGGAAAGCGCTTTTAATTGGCCACATGTTGTGTGAAATCCATTCGGAAATAAGCAATATTTGCCCAGTTATGAGGGAAAATATAAAAAAAAACTTAAAAAAATGCTAAAAAACATGCTTCTATATTTCCTTCTGTAATTCCAAATTATATCCGAATTTCAAAAAATCAAATACGTACTTCCCTCCCTCTTGAAATGCCCTTTTAAATACCGTTTAGAACATTGAAATCCGTTGGAAAATAAAAAAGTTATCCAGTTTAGATTTCACTAGGCATCATCCTTAATAGCAACAAATCAAAACACAAGGCGCTGAACGTCATTAAAATCATGATAAGACTGCTGAAAATTAAGACGATTTCCATGGGGACCCATTCCGGTATATACAAAACAAATATTGGCTCTTTAAATATCACCGGTTTTCTTAAATAAAACAACAACGCTGCAATTAGTAGTCCGATATAGAGTTTCGTAAATAATTCAATACGCGCAATGGTAGTTTTGTATAATTCTCTAAAATGATAATCCAAACTACTGGGTGTTAGTAGATTTGTTATTTCTTTCAATAATAAGTGAATTCGTCGATGGTTCACTACTAATATAAAATATTTATTTGCGCCCTAAAACTAAAATTTATTACAAATTTTCGAGGAATACTCACTTGAATTGTTGTAATTATCGATTCTACACAATTTGTAAAGCGTTCAAAATTGAGCTCGCTACTATGCAATTGATAAATCGCCAAAAGAACCGAAATTATCGATGACGAAATTAACAAAAATCGAAAATAATTCAATTTTGCGTTGATACCAATTATATTCAATAGACTTGTGACGAATTTAATACGATCGCGATGCTCCATTTTGTACTGATTTGGGGGAATCAATTATTTGCCTTATATACTTGCCTATTTAATTATAAATTACCAAAAAAATAAACAAGGGAATTAATTTTTAATTACCACAAATTAATCTGGCTTCTACTCCATTATTGTCTGCTTTATTTTAGTTTTTTCTCGGGTTTAAAATGTGTGATTAGTTGATTTTTGTGGGGAAAACTTTATTCAATACCTTGAATAAAATATAGACAATTGGATTTTTATAAGATTGTTTGAAGTAAAAATTCGTCGAAATAAAAAACAAGGTGTAATTACGGTTATTTTCATTATAATTAAGTCGAAATTTATCGATAAATGTAGATTTTTCGGTTACAAGAGAGACAATTATAGTCCGGCGCATCCACCAAAATTGAAAACGATAGACTGGAGAAAGCTAAATAGGATTACAATTACTCAATATTCAATCGCAATATTAAATTGCGATGGCGAACACGTAAAATCGCTTACACTACTGCCCAATCGGCAGTAATTGAAGATTTCTTAGTCCACCGAATACGAATTACTTTATTATAATTCCACATCTGTTAAAATTACCAAACAGAATTGCAAAATTTGTAAATATTCCGGTATTTTATCAGATTGTAGGCTTATTTAAAGAATCTAAAAATTGATGGCAATTTGTCATTTATCAAATTAACGTGCACGATATCTTCCCGTACTATTCACGGAAAATTGATCAGAAAACTGCCTTATCGTGCTTTACTACAGCAGATTTTCTATTGTGTGTGCATCACTGCCGCAAATCAGGCGTGTAAGTCTCTACCAGCCACTAAAATACACAATTAGTAATTTGTTTATTTATAAACAACCGTCAATCATCGATAATTTGCCATTTTTAAACAATTTTTATTGTATTGTAGATGGATGAATCTGGTGTGGACATTACAACGGATCTACGTAGCGAAATAGCAGCATTACAGTGCAAACGAGACCTGCTAAACAGCGAATTGAACGAGATGCGTCAACATATGCGAAATAAGGAGCAACGTTGTTTGGATTTACAAGCCGAAGCGGATCAGTTACGCGAACAAACAGCCCGACAAAATGCAATAATTGCATCGTTGAAGAAACGCTGCCAAGAAATGGAGGAACGTGAACGGAATCTATTCGCTGTACAAGGCCGTAGCGAGATAACAATACAGACATTGCAGCGTGATAATAAATATTTCGAAGAGAAATTCAAAGATGCCGAAAAACGTTTACGGAATTTCGAATTGGATTTGAACGATGAACGACAAAAACGCGAAACAATTAAGAATCAATTCGTCGATTTGATTCGGCGATTGGCGGTGGTTTTATGTGTGGATTTCGTTGATGATTCGCATCTAACTAGCGATAATATTCTGCATAAAACCAACGAATTGGTGCAAGAATTGAACCGGTTGAGAAACAAATCGAATAATATCCAAGACAGTTTAGCTAGCATTGAATTAGAATTGAAAAGTTGTAAAGACAGCCTAGATCGAACTTTAATCGAACGCGATAATCTCCAACGACAATCCGATAGTCAATTGATCGAATTGAATCGTTTAAAACAGGAAAAGGATTCTTTAGAGGCCCAACAACGGACACTTGAACGACAACTGAATGAAATCAAAGAGAAACTATCGATTTCGAATCGGAGTCTAGGTGCAGCCACTGGAAATATCGCCCAACAAGACACCATAATTGTGCAACTCAAAGACGATATAAAAGCGAAAGATGAGAAACTCCAACGTTGTCAGAATGAACAACGGCATTTACTTGAATCTTTGGCGATTCTTCTCAGTACACCGTCCAGGTTTGTCGAATCGTTGGAGTCGTCGATTAGGGAGCGCATTCGCGAGATTCTCGCCGAAAATAAGGACAAAACTGCGGTATTTTTTAATTCGTTCATTTTAGAATTTTAAATCTAGGCAAATTTCAGCAATTGGAAACGTTACGTAACGAATTGAGTCGCGAATCGCAACAATTAACCCGGCAGATTTCGATATGCGATCAAGCTAACGCTAAGATTCGTCTATTGGAAGATGAGAAGTTGAATTTGGAGGCGAGATTGCGCAAAATCGAAGCCGATTCTAATACTTTAGAACTGTCTCGGGAGAATCTAAAACGGGATAAATCAATCGTTAGTTTATCGTTTGATTTAAATCAATTTCTATATTGGTTATAATTGTAGTTTATGAATTTCCTGGAACGTTTAGCTCGTACGTTGAATATGGACGAAATTTCGCACGATCTCGGCGTCGATTTGCATACAGAATCTCTGTTATTACGTGCTGAACAACTGGCTAGACTTGAGAGCGATAAATTGGTCGATAAGGTAGAGTATTTGTTCAAACTTTCTATTATCTATTGTTGGAATAAAATTGTAATTTACGGGATAGCTACTCTATTGTGGATACGGTACTTTGCCACGGCTACGTCGTGAACGAACTTGTCATGATATACCGTTACGTGAAGTAAGATTTTAGAATTTTAGTGAATAGGCCACTAGTTGATCACAATCGCAATCAATGATTTTCGAATTTGACGATATTTCGAAAATTATTGTACAATCGTCTGTATTAAATCGTTTAATTTGAATTCAAATTTCAGACAGCTCTAGTGTATCAATTGCAACGGAGGAATAAAGCGCTGAAAGAGCAAGTCCAGCGTAAGGACCTCCATTTGGATTTGTTGCGCCGAAAATTGGCCCTACAAGACGACAATACCAAAACCAAATGTCTACTGCAAAGCGAACGCGATGAGGCTCAGTTGCGCGTAAAAAAACTACTCAAACAAATCGATCAGCAACAAGTCGAGCTTTTGGAAGCTAACACGCAAATTAAAGAATTGAAAGCCCAACTGGCTGAAGCTGCCGAATTTAAGGTAACACTCCCACAAATTTACTAATTTTCGGACTATTTTGGTATAATTTGTAGATAACCGCCTTAGAGCGGGGTCGTAAAATCGAAGATCTTCAAAAGCGCCTAATCGAAGCGGAATCGTTGCGTATGAAATACAATCGTAAAGTATCGATTTTAAAAGAACAATTACGTACAACTGGCGAGAATATCGAACAAGAGCGCAATATAAACGAGCATTCAATTCAATTATTACGCGACGAGATAGCACGTTTGAAGGATAATTATAATGAATTGCAACGGCACGAACAGCAGTTGCAAAATTTCAAAAGTTCAATAGCCCGTCTACTCGGTGCTAGTTTACCAATACCGGATTACGAATTGATAACACGTTTGCAGAAATTGATCGATGCCCATCATGATTTCACGTTGGTTTCAAGACGTTATGACGATCCCGTATTGAGATTGACGACGAGAAGCCCCACAACGGTCGGCAGCCGGTCGACACGCACACCGGACCGGTCGATACGTTACGATGATAGTGGATTTACTGATACGGGAGCTGATTTGGATGATATTGATGATGATTTGTTCAAGAGACAAGGTCGGCCGTTATGACGAACACATTTCGATATTTAATGATGAATTAGCGACGAATTATGCGAGCAGATGTAGAAACAGAAATAGAATTAGCTAGTTTTTCATGTTTTGGAATTTATTCCAAAATTTCTGTTATTTTCCAACGGATTTAAATGATTCAAACGGAATTTGAAAGGGCATTTCAAGGTCCACACAACGGTGTTTTTTATTTTTCCAAATTCGAATGCAATTTTGAGTTACAGAAAGAAATATTAGAGCATGTTTTTTTCGTATTTTTTACAATTTCTTATATTTTCCTCCTTAACTTGCTCAATATTGGTTATTTTGCGATGATATTCACACAATATACAGTAAATTGGAAGCGTTTTCTAAATTTTTGAAAAATTTTCCGGTTGCACTGTTAGTTTCCCGGAAAATCGACAAAAACTTAAAACTTAGAGAAATGTACATCTCATTTGAAAGCTTTTACATCGAGAAATATTGTCCAGTTTTTCAAAATTGTGGAAATTTAATGGAAATTCAGTGGAAAAGTTCCAACTATTATTCTCGCCTATTAAAATTTGTTTCGTAATAAAATTGATACGGTCTTATCGACGATTTTATCCAACCCCAATTCCACTTAAAGGACCGTGTCACGACTCGCAAAAAGTGGAATCTTTGGTAAGCGAATTCTCTTCCATTTTTTAATCAAAATTCAAGTTTTTGGGCTCGTTGGAATGAGCATTTCAAGTTGTTTCGCAAGAGGATTAGCATTTTTGGAAATTTCGTAATTTTGAGTTATAGAAGCTTAAGTTTCCACAAAGAGCTTTCACGTCTGAGGAATTAAAAACTGCAAAATTTCAAGGAAAGAATTCAAGCACAGTTTTAAAGATAGAAAGCAGAATATCACATTTTCTGAAAAATTATAGATAGTTGCAAAGGATAGGGAGAAGTTTAAAAAATTCGAGGATTTTCGCTATGATTACAGCGAAATTCATTTGCCATTTTTACCTTTTAAACATAATTGTTTTAGACCAGATTTTCTTCAGATTGTAGACAATTCTATGAATTTTAAATTTATGTTATTGTTATCTGAAAACTTTGTCTATTTTCCTGGAAAAATTGCCCGAGAACAAGTAGTTAAAGAACTCCCGGCGAGTCGGCATTACTGTTGAATTGAGGGTTAACTAAACGAAATAGGGTTCTTTTGATCTTTTATATACAGGATTATAATAGTAAAAAGCCTCTATTTCGATTTCATCTATATCACTATATCGCCGATAAAGTGTTTTGAGGGAAAATTAAAGAGAAAGGATTGCACTTTTTAAGTTATTCGGCGCATCCACCAAAATTCAATACGATAGATTGGAGATTTGATTTCCTCAAATTTCTCCACCTAAAAGCAATGATTAATAGTTTTTCGATCACAGTCTATAATTATGGATTGAATTTTACAAAATGCTAGGAAATTAATAATAGAAATAACTACAAAATACAACTTTTATTTTCTAAAATACATAATACTCGATGTATTCAGCGGTATTCACCAATAATTTCTATCTCTATCTCTATATTAATCGTCTACACACAAATATAATTAGTCACGATTCGTTAGAGAACACAATCTCTACTACTATCAATAACTGTATTGTAATGGAATTGATTACGATACAAGTTTTAATCACACAAATTGACCAAATTTAGCACCCATTTACGAACAATTAAGCACAATTTACAAAAGATTAGCTCAATGTACCTTAAAAAGTACAAATCGAGAGAATCTTTGGCGGAAATACCAAATTATTAAAAAGAGAAAAATTACAATAACAATTATAATCGAATAATTGATGAGGAATTAAAATTGTTGCATTTATATACAATAAATATAAAACTGTGTTAGTCACAATTTTTAGCTTCAGTCGTTTGTTATCGATTCGTTTATTCGTAAATTCGCCACACTTTTCGGTAAATATTCCTGAAACGAATAATATCGATTCGTATCGTTCTTTTCAATTTGTATGACATGTTCGAAACAGCACGGTTGTGAAATTTCACATTTCATCGGCAATGGTAGACGTTGTTGTTGTTTTGATTGTTTTCGTTTTGTTTTCTTTTTACCGGGTATTGATAATGAAATATTCTCCGGACAGGAGATTAATTTATCGATATGCTGCCACATATGATTTGCTGCTAATGAATTATTAAAACTGATACCAATCTGTTTTGTATGATCAATTGAATAGTGCATTACATGGAAAGCGGTATTTGCGACTTGATAATTTGAGAGATTATCGATAATATCGTGCCATAACATGAAACCTGTACCGCGTTCAGCTAGAACGATTTGTATTTGACGTTTGTCCCTGGAACGTGTCTCACCAATATTTAAAACAATCACTGGAATTCCTGTGTAATGCAATTGCCATTCGTTATCGTTAATCGATTTGAAATATAAATTCGCTAGGGAATTGCACACGAATACCTGGAATTTGCACAAATTATAACAATACAAACTGGAATTTTATCAGAGAATACCTCGGTTTTTAGCCCTTTAAAGAACGTCTCGATTTGGTGCCGTTCAAAATCGGTAATCTGTTCTAAAGACGCCCGATTTTCGTCACTATACTCATTCTCTTCATCGATGGCATCGATATCGTTATCTTCGTCGTTGTTGTGATTACTACTGGACGTTGTGGTGCTCCAATCTGGACTACCATCGTCGCTAGGCAATGATAGACGTTCACTTTGTTTCTGTTGTTGTTGTAGTCGCCGTTGTTGTTGCTGTTGTTGACGTTCCTGTTGTTGTCGATGGTGATTGTAAAGCAAATCTCGATAAGAATTCAAGTCTTGTGGGAATTGGTTTTGAAACGTTTCATTGTTGTCTTGCTTCATCTTAACACCTAAACAAACAAGAAAACTGTTAATTTATCATAAAATTATTTATAAAAATGATGTTATTATTATTACTAAAGTTGTAGGGATTTTCCATGTGAAATTGTCGATACACTACCGGTTACTGAATCTCGACAGATAATCTCAAATTTTGTTTATCGAGAGAAAGTGCGTATTTATCTGTTTTTGTACGAAAGAGAGAGTACACATCACTTGACACGACACAAGTCAAATTTTATTAGACTTTTATCCGCAGGCACTTGATTCTTGTAAATGAGGCTGAGACCTGTGCTCTGAAACCGAAAACCAGATTTGCAGTGGCAGCTTATTATCTTAAGAAAGCACGCATACAACGAAGCTGTACACCTGAGAATTTTACAACATATCAACAAAAATATGTGGGGTTAATATCCGCGTTTTAGTTATCCATATATTTTTTTTTGAAAGTAATTGGAGAATGTTAACAACGGCAAAGACAATTGTTAAATGTCAAAATTTCAATATTTAATTGTGTTAAAACGAACCGTTACCAAACAAAAAAGGCCGATTCATTAGAACAATACTTGTTCTCTTCTAAACTGTACGTTTATAGCTATTAACGCACTCTTTATTGAATGATTCAAATTTAGAAAATCTCTCGATTAAAATTGAACCAAAACGACCCCAAAAACGAAACTAACACGAAAATCGTTTTAATTAAATAAAATTAATGGCAAAATTGTAACAATTGACAGGAAAAATGAACGGAATTTAGGCAAGTCACGCAATCTACAGATTTATTTCGATAGAAATGTCAACGTTAAAACAAAAATAAAGAACAAAGCAGAAGAGAAAATGTTGAAGATGAACAAGTTCAAGCATCAAGTGTATGTATCGAAGAAAAACGGTCAAAGTTCATATAAACTGACCCGAATTTTAATTAAATACAAATGGAAATATGGAAATAAAAATATGGCCAATTAACCCAAATTTTCGATAATATAACAATATACAAATCTGGAAATTTGAAGCAGTATCACTCAATTATTACCTAGTGTTTCTAGTTTAAATTCCCGAGTTGGTATGTTTGTAGGATGTACTAAAAGGACATCACCTTTTCGATTGCCGTGTATTTTACTTTAAAATATCGAAAGGTGTGAGTTCTATAAGAATTAACAGCGGGAATACTTTCTATGTTGCAACATGATGTGAAACTATTGTATGAAGAAGGGTGCCGAATATTTATGTTTTTATTGTTTGTGAATTTTCAATGCGTTGTCTCCACATAAAAATGATCGAAATTGCTGATTTACCAGGTTCGAATCAAAAGTTCAACTCAAAGTGCCTTTTTGAATATTTTAGTACTCAATTCTGGCGAGTTAACACGAAATTGTCCCCAAATTTGGACTTAAACTGGATAATTTAAAAAATTAAAGCATCAAAACGCCTCGTTGGAAAACTGACGATTTAGGGTCAATTTCTAAAACATATAGAACCGATATAGAACCAATAGTTATTGATTCTACAAGGTTATAATAAGGGCAACTCAAAATAAACTGAGCATGCGCTCACTACTTATAGGCTCGCTAACTTAGAGAACAGTAGTCGAATCTATAACTCCAAGAGATTCTTTCAGAAACCGCTATTGACACTTTATAGAATCGATAGCCTTATAGAACCGATATCTATCGTTTCAGAAACCGGCCCTTAGAATAACATTGTATGAGAACTTCAAAAATTTGGCTCTATAATCGACGACTGAAGACCCAATTGGCCAAAAATCGATGACTATAAACAGTCCCCTTTCAATTAAAGTGGTAATTGTTTTGAAATATGGATTTAACAGGACAATTTAAATAACTAGAAGCATCATGTGTACAATTCTATAGCAAAATTTGTTAAAAACTGATGATTTAAGACAATGTCTCAGGAGGTCAAAATTTTAACACTAAATTGACGATTATAAACAGCCTCCTTTCAGTTAAAATAAGAGGCGCAAAATTGGATAAAAACACCTCGAAAGTTAACAGAAATAGTCAATTATTTTAACGTTTACGCCGTTTAAATTGCGTAAATTTTCAAACAAAATACAAGAATCAATAAATAAGACGCAATAAATATAATTAGAAAACGATTATAAAATCAAATAGAATTCGCAAATATTTACAATACTATTACAATATTATCGAATAATTTAATCAGAATGATAAACTTTCCGTACACTAAACGTTACCGTTTCATATTGAAGATTCGTTACGTTAACGTTCACGTTACCGATTCAATAGAACTAGTTGAAGAAACAAACAAGAGAAAACAAGTGGAATAAATTATAGTATATAGGAAGAATTTCACATAATAACAATAAATAATAATAATAAAAAACGAGAACAACATATAACATACATTAAAAAAATAGGCCAAACCTGATATAAACTGAATCGAAGATTAAGTAATTGAAGAAACCATAATTACGACTGCAATTAAAATAGATAATGACACATAATTGGTAACGAATTATAGGAAATTATCGATCGAATTAGACCATAAATTGATTTGAATTAACGTTAACGTTTCTAATGCGGGTTTTTTCGGTATATCAATGACAGATTTTATGGAAATCGTGGAAAATTCCGCTGTTTTCTTGAATTTAACCATGAAAATTGGATAAGAATGACGGGATTATCTTCAAACTTGACGATTTCGTCATACTGTTAGTCATTAAAATTGAAATAATCAACAAATATGAGATCATGTTTTTATCGTTGAAAATCATAGAATGGACATCGTACAATTACGTGCTAAAATTTGTAATTTCTTTGAAATGCAAGTAAAGTGTGATGGTTTCGTAAATTTGCCCATAAACAAAAAATATTACAAAAACAATCCAACCTTGCCCAACTTTGTTGTTAGATAAATAAAATAAATACGTAAACAACAACAAACTTTCATTTTGTCAACAAATTTATACCTACAGTTATTGAAATTTTGCAGAAAACTCATTTCCTCGATCACTTAATCAATCGAATCAATTGAAATAAAAACGAAACTGTATTTGTGACTGCAATTTTACGATGAATCGACGCAAATTTCCCAATATTCCCGGTTATCTTATCAGAACTCTTATCGGAATTCGATGGAAATTGAGTTTCCACCGATATTTGTGGGTTTTTTCGAAATGAAGATGAAATTTTTAATTGATCCGGTAATTTTCGATTTTTCCCAAATAGCAAATTTCTAAAATTTCTAATTTATTCATAAATCAATCTATTATTGGGAATTTTATTTATTTTCTCACAACTTACTAGCATTACTTACCTTGAACGCTATTCGTAACGGTAGTAAAACCAACAATGGGCACTAAATTATTTCAACTTTATCAACAATTATTTTTATTATTTAATATAAAATCACATCACTTATTTGTTTCGTTTTTTTTATTTTTTTGCGCTGAATTGTAACGATTTACGTGAAATCAACACAACAACAAGAAAAAAACGGTTCAGTTCCGTGGGAGGATTCATTAACAATAATGAATAACTTTTTGCCTCTCTCGTAGCGTCTTGTTTGTTGCTTTTAATTTTTATTTTCAAACCATCAAATAGTTCAAGTTTTATTACAATAGTATGTGTGACTCATTGGTTGAGTAGTTGTGGAATGACGACGGCTACGCCGACAATGATGTTGTTCATGATGATGATGATGATGATGGAAAGCAAAAGGTGACTCCAATACCATGACATCGTTTCGCGTCAGATCTCATCCTGAACATGCCCATGGTAGAGAAGGAGACGGCGACAATATAGCCATGACGATGTTGCTGTTCTTGATGATGATGATTGTAATGACGACGCGGTCGATAACCGGGTAATTTACCCAAGAATTTGTAAAATTCTAACATAGACAACCAACAATACAATTGTCGGTAAATTAGGTAACTTTAGTCAACAGGGCCGGATTTATCCGCGAACGAGCCCCGAGTTTTCGGGAAGATTCAGTTTCAGTCGCTTTCAGCTCTATTTCTAGCTATTTTAATCTCAAAATTATGTTGTTGTAGTCCTCATTTTTTCAGTTTTTGATTATATTCATTCTAAGCGATATAATTATAATCTTTTGTTAACGAATTATTAACGGGATATATATTTAATGATTGTTATTAAAGATTGCGCAACGGATCCGTTAATTTTCTACAACACCCTAATTATTACTACAACAACAAGGGATTGACTGCTATGTAAATGAGACAATTTCAAGGTTTTCTACTTTAATTCACTAGTTTCTAAGAAAACCGGTCTTTTTCCATCTAACATGTTAAAATTCCAGTTTATACACTTTTATAGAAGGAAAATCGATAAAGTTATAAATTTGTTACAATATAACAAAATTGTAATTTATTTAATTTTAAATTGTTGTAACAGTTGTAATGAACATATGTACCATTAAACAAAAATCCACATCATATTTCTTTAGTTGACTTTTATGGATTTGTTTACATATTTATAACGAATCTTCAAGTCTATCTAGTCGAGCGATAAATTGGACAAGTACAACTAGTCAAAAGGTGACGTAATGAGGGGATCGTTTAGACGCTAGATTGATGGCAATTTGTCCGGACTCTCGTGCAGAACTTGCGCCACTGGGGACGCTTTCAGGTTCGATTTGATTTCCAATTAGGTCCATTTGAATTTTGCATTTCTTGCATTTTTTGTGCGGCTAGAAATGTTCAAAACACGCTCGAAGTTCTGCAAAATTAGAATCAAATTTTTGAATTCTGATGCTAATTGATGCAATTTGAATATTTTCATCGACTCTTGAGCGGGATTCTCTACTATAAAGGAATTTCGGTTTTGACATGTAATTTCGGCGATTTTACCGGGTAAGACTATAATTTCAGGTTAAATAGTACCATTTGTTGAGCAATTTAAAAGAGATTTCAAGAATTTATAGGAAGGTCTCTGGGGATAATTTTAGCGAAATTTGAAGTTCGTAGCCTATTTCGAAGTTTCGGCTACAGTTTTCAAAAATGAGCGGTGTTCCTAAAGCAGCACAGAATGACTTGAAAATCCAAAAACATTGATTTCATTTTATTTTGCAATGTTTCGCAATTTTATGGAATGTAATTGAGAAAAACGAAAAAATCACTTTAATTTCTGAAAATCGCGCATTTTTTGACCAATTTCTTGATGAGCTACAAAATTTGCTAAAATATATTTGGACGACCACTCTACAGGTCCTGAACACATTTCCAAAATCTCTCTTGAAAAAGGAGGTATTTGCGCCAAAATTCAACTTTAAGTCGACTAAAAAGTGCCCATTAGACCAACTTCCTGACGACCTACGAAACTCAAATTTTGCCAAAATGTCCTCAGAGGACCTCTCTATAAATCCCCAAAATATTTTTAGAATCGCTAGTCAAATAATGGGACCTATCGTTATAGTCCGAATGGACCCGGTATTCAAGCGGCTCTCGGTGCGCGCCCGTTTGCATCGAAATTAGCTTAGCACACGTACGAAATCTCAAAATTGGGTTGTTTGTGCACTTTCTCTTCATTTAGAATCTGCACAAAATTTCAATTTGCAAATTGAGACTTATTATTTTTACCATCTACATCCAAATAAATTAAACAAACAAAATACGGAACGAGAATAGAATAGACGAGAGGCGTGCGATGGGAGGACGGAAAAACTTGCGGAAATTCTAAAATGGTAAAAATCAATAGACACGATTTCCTGTAAATAATCGAAGAAATCATCAGTTTTTCTTGTAGATAAATTAGAAAACTAGATTTAAAATGTAGAGGTGTGCGTGCCTGTGTGTGTATACACAATATATTAGTCTCAGTTTGACACACTGACACATACACAATTTCAGTCAATCAATCAATCAATTTCACTTTGATAGATTGTTGCAGTGGAGCCGATGGTGCGGAAAAATTTGCTAATAACAACACGAAAATTGCGGGTCTCAGTTTATTTGAGTTTTTTATAAAAAAAATAATTATACATACTATACAGGAGAATATAGAATTTTATATAAATAAATTAATGATAATCACAATTAAGAATTTTGAATCATCCGCCCGTCTGCTACATATCCTTTATAATACTTTTCGCTACTCACATCCTTATTATCGATGCTATAACTCGAATGCAGTTCGGTCTCTTGCGATTCATTCTGTTGTTGGATTTTATTAAAATCAATAGCCCCCAATTTCGCTTGGATTACATGTTTTAACGTTTGCAAACGATTCGAACGTCCTGTACGATAATCGATTTTATTCGTTGAATCTTTATTGAATTTATCATTTCTATTGCTGTTATTATGAACTGTTTGTTCTTGAATTTTGATACCGTAATACTGTTTGCTTGGCCCGTAAGTTTTCACTTTCGAGTGCCCTTGTATGATCAGGTATAAAGGCCCTTTAACCGGCTCCGATGGTTGTTTATAATGTTTGAATAACGGATCGGTTGTTAGAACCGATTCGGTCATTGTAGTCATTATTGGTGGTGTTGTTGTAACGAAATTCTCATTTTTCAAAATCCTCACCAATGGACTTTCCAAATTTTTCATTTTAATCGTCTGTAATGTAACCGGTTGTGTTGAAATCAACATCATACGATTATCATCATTTTGGATCAATTTCGTACTGTTATCGTGCTGCATCTGCGCTTCAATCCGTCCAATTTTCACATAATTCTCCAAATTCTCATCGCTAACATGTCCTTTATGCATAATTTCCGGCTTCTGTAGAGTCGGCGGCGTTACATAATTCACATTCAAATCACTATTAGCCTCCAATAATAATCTATTGTTGTTATTATTGTCGTGATTAAATTGTAATTTAATAAAATTCTCCGGCAATTGGAGATTATCATGCAATGCGATTTTCTCGTTGAATTTCAACGGTACTGTTGTTAGACTCTTCAATCCCGAACTGCTCGATTGATAAATCAATTGTGACGGTTCTATTGTGAATTCTGTCGGTGATTTTGTTGTGATTATCGTCGAATCTGGTAGATTTGTAACCACAGGCGGTGGCATCAAAACCGTATACGGGACTCGTTGTTCGTTGTGTTGTGGTTTCGGTTTTGTAAACAATGGAAATTGGAAATTTGAAAATAGACGATTCTCGATCGACGATCGGTGATAATTCACTTGATTCTTATTGTTATTGTCGAGATATTTGAGGAAATTATTCGATAAATCTTTGCGTGATTCAGCTATTTGTGATATTGTTGTTGGTGGTGGTGGAGTTGTGGTTTTCTTCGATATAACACCGAGTAATAAAACTTCATTTTTCTTGGTTTTATTCGATGGATTCTCGCTGTTCGTTACCGGATCGATCCAATAATGGACACGATCCAATACCGGCGGTACATAATCGTATGTGGGGTCTTGTTTCAGGGGATCACCACGACCTAATGGTTTCCATTGATCGTAATCGATACGAGGCTCGATATTATCTACAATTCAAATTTATCAATAAAGGAATCGATTGAAATTCGAGTATAATCACCGGTACTGTTCAGATCCAAAGCTAACGATTCTTGGCAATACAACGAAATTGATAAAATTACCCAACTGATGTATCTAAAGTTCATTTCACTTGGAAGACAAATCTAAAATTTTTTGTATAAATTAGGTGTGTTAATATAGAAAAAAATCACAATTCGGCGACCTACTTTGCGCACAATTTTAGAAACAATTAAAGTATTTTTGGTTAATTTAGTAGAAACCGTCAAGAGGTCGGGACGACAACATTGAAATCTTCACCAAATAAAAGATCGAAAGTTCAGTAGGTTAAAACAATCCAGTATTTGATGGTGATAATTTTGGAACTTTTAATAGAGACATTTTAAGTCGCCTTAAGTGATTCAGTTTGATTATTTTGAATACAACTCACCTGGGTGTGATTTTCCGACAAAAAAAGGCTCGATTTAATCAATCAATCGATCAATTAAAATCCAAAATTGAATCGTGGAGATTTTTTATTTATTCGGCAACATTATTGAAATCGACTGATACAATTATCGAAGAATTCGTGTCGCTTATTATTCGTCTTGTATTGATCGATAATATCGATGATTTATTGATGTTCATAAACACAATATTGGTAAAGACTGAAGAAACTGACTAAGACTACACGAACTTAAGAGAGAATTACTTGAGAACTTGACCCCTTCCCTCCTACTTGATTTTCTAGACACTATATTCATTCACTTATATACGAAAAGATTCATTATGAAATCAGCCAGCGTAATTCAAACGGGCATAATGCGTGTCAAATCCCCCTCTGTGTTTAAAACACAAATAAACGATCAATACTGTTTCGATTTTTATTATTTTTACTAGCCAATTTGTATGCATAACAGGTTTGGTTTTTATTTTGTTGTCGTTACAATATTTATTTAGATCCAATTACAGTCAACATTTGCCCTAAAATTTATTTCTATTTCGATACGTTTTACTATTAGGAAAACTTTCTCGTTGCCATTAATGTAATAGTTTTGTTTGTTGTCCGCCAACAATTAAGGATGGAAAAAGGAAAACCAAACTAATTTGGAACGGATGTGGCGATTTTCAAAATTTTCCCATTTTCACTTTCATCAAACACGAAAATTATTGACTACAAATTCGGATGATGATAATAATCATAAATCAGATAATAAAATACGGTTTTATTGTGTGTAGAGTTGGAAAAAATTATTGGAAAACTATGGTTCATCACACCATAATTTCCCGATAAGAAATCCACAATTGTCCATCTAAATATGTACAAAACTATTCAACTAAGTAGCTTCTTTACTCTAATTACCCATTAACCTGATTGGAAAAACCAGATGTAGGTCCAATGGGAAGCAAAAAATTAGTTTCACTACTTATTATGTTTGCCTAATTTTTCCATATTCTTTGTCAAATCATTAACAACTAAATTGTCATTTAAATGATTCATAAAAACATCCAATTCATCTTCTTCATCTGCCTCATTAGTTTCCGCCACAACATCGTCCGGTTCTTCCGAATCGAAATATTTCTCTTCCTCATCACATCCGCTCATCTCCAAATCATCATAATCGTTATTCTCATCGATTTTATTATAATCAAAATCGGCATCTTTACCGTCTAAAAAATCTTGATACATCGTCGATATAAATTCCTCTTTTAATAATTCCTGTTCTTCGCTGGTTATCGATTTCGATTGTTGATTTCTCTTCGATTTCCTGCTAATTTTCGTTGCCGATTCTCCATGAAATTCACCCCATTTCGTATAATTCACATCTTCATCACTCTTACTACTATCATCATTATCACTAGTATCATCGATCATTTCTTCATCTTCGCAATCCTGTTCTTTTTTGCGTCGATCTTCCGCATTATCTCGCTCGATACCTTCAAGCAATAATTTGACTAATGTCGGTTGATCATCTGTAATAATTCGATCGCGAAATTTCTTTTCATCCTCATTCAAATATTGTCCAATTAATTGTTCGTATAATAGTGGATTGCGTTTCATCATTTCGTTCTCTGTAAAGTAGGTGCTTTCATTGATTAACTGTTTTAACGCTTGGAAACGGCGGTTTTTTATACGGACACGTTGATTAACATCGAAATTTTTATATAAATCTCGCAATACCACATCGATTTCGGACGATTCTTTATCGTTTTCATCATTTAAGAATTGTTTAAAGAATTCTAAATGCCGCTTTTCTAAATATTTACCGAATCGTAATAGGAAATTTAATTTACTAATCTCAAAAACCTCTAAAGCTATATCGATTTTTTCCTGTTTCGTTAAATCAGTTTCACTGCGTTGTTGACTTTTAAAACAAATTTCCTCATTATTAACGAGATGATCTAGAAGATTTTGTTGCGAAGATGACGATGTTGAGGGATTCACGTTGAGTTTTTCATCTAATTCCACATCCATCGCCATAATCTGTGAAATTTGTAATGGAAATCATCGATTTCTATCTAATAAACAACTAACAATAACAAAAAAGCAGCTTGCTACATACTTATATGGATTTTATAGAAAAGTAATGAGTGTGTCGAGTTTATTTTTATAAAATATATCCTATAGCAAGGAAACAATTATAATTTAATCAATAAACAACAGACACCCTGTATAAAAAGTGAAATAAATACATTTTATAAATGATCTAATTTTAATGATAGTATAAAAAAGAAATTTCTTTCGAGAATGTATAACAATTAATTACGCTTCGATTTCCATTTCAGACGCAATGGTCGAAAATTTTTGTCGATTAAACTAGGTTAATGTGAATTTTAAATTTCCCTCTCTAATTATAGTAACAATACACATCCGAAGTTAGACAACACAATATACACCAAATACTAACTACAGCGATGCCAAATATATCGATTTTTCAACAGGTTAGAGATTTCTTACAAAAAACCTGAATTTTGAAATAATTTTTCAATAAACCATTAAGAATCAATGATAAATCGTTCTTGATTTTAATCAATCGACCTTGATGATTTTTCCGGATATCATTCATGAATCTGATAAGTTGTAAAGTTTGTGTAAACAGACTTGAACAGTAATTGGTGTTTCAATTTCGAAATTTTAAAGCTTTTACATCATAAAGCGTCCTATAAGGATTGTATTACAATTTAAACAGACCAAATTTGCTTATAAATACGTAAAAAACGTTCAAAAATTACAAAATTTAGTTTATGTAGCCAATAATTATTTATTCATTCTCACATAAATACGTTATAGCTTCAGTTTGTTTATTTGTCGCTAAAATTTGTGCCCTTTTCTTTTGATAATAAGAACGAGTGTAGCTCCAATCGAATGGAATATTGTCAAGAATAATGAAATTTGTCCTCAATATTTAATTTTGTTTCTATTGATTGTTGTTGATAAGTCCAGTAAATCTACTGGATGAACTGGAATGCGGTAGAAGATGAAATCCGGAGGACCTTCAATAAATCGCCTGATAAGACTATTTACGTGCCTCAAAAAATCAACAAATTTCCAACAATAACTGTCGCCGTATTTCTATTTAAACAGAAGAATTTGTGAAAAAGCGAGACGATTGATAACAGATTGTCATTATCTAAAAACTATTTCATTTATTGATTTAAAATTAGTGAAGAATTTTAGATGATGCTTTAAATACTGGAATTTCGAGAGTAATCTCCTCAATAAGATTGTTATCTAACGATTGTAAAATCCAATTTTAGAAATCACCGATCGAATTATCTTAATAGACTTGTTACAGTAGTCTATTTTAATATCTAGACAGATATAGGTCTTTATCTCAAAACATGATACTTGAAAATCAAAATCATTGTCCTCTAAATTGGAATTTACTAACAATAAGACCATTGTTCCTTTGTTTTCTTCCTCAGTTTTTCCCCTTTATTCAATTACCTTCAATACTTATTATTATCAATATAACAAGCAATATTTACCTTTCCTCTTGAAAATTGAGTATTTTGCGCAAAGCAGATTATCAAAGAAAAGATCAACTTGATATTGTAAAGAGAGATGTGTCAAATAATCGAAATAATTAAATCTCGAAATTATAACACCTCTAAATCGAGTATAAAAGGAGTAAATTTCGTTAATAAAAATCAGTTATTAAAAAACTTTTAATTTAGACCTACCTACCTACAAAAAAAAAAACGCAAGAATCATGAAAATTTCCATCTTATTTTGCTGTCTGGTTGTTGCTACTATTGCAACACCAACAACATTAACGCTACAGTCTAAATGGAATGAATTCAAATTGGCCCATGGTAAAACCTACGAATATGCCGATGAAGAGAAGAAACGTATTGAAATCTTTACTGAGAATGTGAAGAAAATTGACGAACACAACAAATTATACGAGCAAGGTTTGGTAACTTATGAAATGGCTGTGAATAAATTCGCTGATTGGACACACGAAGAATTCGTTGCTTATTTAACGAAACACCCACGTATCCAACGGAGATCTCTTTTCACATTCCAAACGCCATTGAATGCAGCCTTACCGGAAGTTCTCGATTGGCGAAATAATCGTAGTGTAACTGCAGTTAAAGACCAAGGTAACTGCGGTTCTTGTTGGGCTTTCAGTGCTGTAAGTTTTTATTTTAGTTTCGTTAACAATACGATGTTTTGACAAAAATTTTGCCCACAGACGGGCGCTTTGGAAGGCCAAAGTGCTCTCAGAAAAAACCAATTAGTCTCATTGAGCGAACAAGAATTGGTCGATTGTTCAGAAGAAAATGGCGGTTGTTTCGGTGGATTAATGGATTCTGCTTTCTTATATGTCAAACAATACGGTCTAACAACTGAAGAAGAATATCCATACGAAGGTATCGATGGTCAATGTCGTCGGTTCAATAAAACCGAAGCTATACGTGCAAGTGGTTATGTTGATATTGGAGTCGGTAATGAACACGGTTTACAATCAGCAGTTGCAACAGTTGGTCCAATTAGTATAGCTGTTGATGCTTCATATTGGTCATTTTATAAGAAAGGCATCTATACTGGTCATTGTGGTTCATATTTAGCATCTTTAAATCATGGTGTATTACTTGTTGGTTACGGTACAGATGAGAATGGACAAGATTATTGGATTGTTAAGAATTCATGGGGTGCAGATTGGGGTGACAATGGTTATATTCTTTTACCACGCCATAAGAATGCTTGTGGTGTGGCAACAGAAGCCAGTTATCCAATTTTGGCATAAATATATGATTAGATTTATTCTGAAAGAGATTAAGCGATACGTTTGGCAACTCTGTAAGATGCCAAATTATTGCCGCCAACCTTTATTATTCTTTTTTAATGTAAATTTATGATTGTAACCGTTGTAAATCATTAAAATTATTAATGGCATTCTAATTTAAAATTCTTATAAAAAATCTCACCTTACACCAAACCAACCCAACCAAACAAGATGCCAGTTGTCATCAAAGAGATCGAACTAATTCTGATGCTTTATGGATTTTATTTCAAATTTCCTCACTAATCTTCCACAAATAACGATTTTGTCGTATTTTACAATTGTAAATTACCAATTTTGTTCGATTTTCGAGAATCAGTGAATTGAGGTTAGGTCATTAGCAGTGTGTCCAACTGTTCGTAAAAAAATGTTAAATTGACAACTGCCACAATAATGTAGTGTACAACTTCTCCAATTTATCTCAAGTAATACGAAATTAAAGGTGAGTTTTAAATATTAAAATAGCTATTTTCTACAATTTTCCATAATTTAACGTGGATTAAATTGAAATTTTAGCAAAATTATCGCAGTTACAAGGGCTTTCTCTAGTGATTTATTGCCATCAGGTTGGTATGAGAATCTTCACTATTGTAATCAAACAATAGAATATTCAGATTTCATTCGTGATTATTAATTGGTAAAATAATTAGACAATTAGCGAAAATTTTATTAATAAAATAGATTTAATTAATTTTAGGTTGTGATTAGTTGGTAGTGATGTCGGTAATGTTGGAGGATCATGTTAGATGGCGCTGGAGTTGGGAGTCGATGTGTGGCGCTGGAGATTTGAATATATGGACGTTAAAACACCACGATTTGGGGATTTGTTTTCAAGAATTATTCCTACAAATTCCAGCTTTATCCCTATTAGCTTGTATATCAGCTTACTATATAGGCCGACGATCTGGTTATGTAATTCGGGGTAGTGTACAGATAGTTACTATTAATTTACGTGCATTTTTCGTACTGTTAATGGCAATTTTACCAGTTATAGAAATTTATATAAATTTATACAGTGCTGATAGTAAAATGCCTGTAATTACGTATTTCTTGTGTGCTGTACAATGCATAACATGGTTGGCACATTTCGGTTATACGATAATTTAAAAAAAAACATCTAGGTTTGAGTCCAAGAGGTCCGATATTCGTTTGTGTTATATGGACGTTAATTTTCGTTTTAACTGTAATATCAGTACGTAGTCATTATTTAAATTTGCATAATCAGCAGGTGAATTATTGTCAAAATCTGGCATTCGGCTTCAGTATATCAATGTTACTTGTACAAATCGCTTATGGTTTTACACTAATACCCGGTGAAGGTACATCGTCTTATTTAATTTCAACAAATCGATCTCAAGTAAGATTTATTTGTTATAAATCAATTAATTTAATCCGACAATAATTGTTTAGGTAATTGGTGAAAATCAACCGCTTATCAATAATCCTTATATAAGATTTAGTGAAGAGGGTGATCCGAATTATTTAGGTGTGGCAATGGAGGATAGTGGTTGGTTATCGAAATTATTATTCCTCTGGGTGCATCCATTAATGGAGAAAGGTGTACAAAAGAAATTAACAAATATTGATGATCTCTACGATTTACCAATTCAATTAAATAGTAATATTATTAGTAAGTCGCTTGATAAGGCTTTAGTTGGTAATGTTGATTTATACAATCAAGAACCACAATTAAATCGAAAATATAATATTTTATTAATAAGAGCGTTACATCGATGTTTTTGGGTACAATTCTATAGTGTTGGTATTTTGAAATTTATAAGTGATTGCGCCGGATTTGCCGGACCTTTATTATTAAATCGTTTAGTTAATTTTATTGAAACTAACTCCGAAAGTATCGCTTATGGTTATTTATACGCTGGTACCTTAATGGTGACGACACTAATCGGTAAATATTTTTTATAACACGATTAGATTACAATATGGCACGAAATCACAGTTATTTACGTAGAGTCGTAGATTGTTTCATAAATTTGACAAAGCTGCGACATTGCAAAGTAATAACCGTGGTATTCTATGATCAAATCGTTTTGTAAGAGGGACGCTATCAATTTGAGTTGATGTTCAATTTCAGCATCTCTGTGTGATTCACATTTTAATTTCCAAATTTCCATAGTTTCGGTGATTAGTAACAACGTTTCAAGCGCCATCTGAATATTCTTGGACATAAAACTGATAACTTGTCCGGATGAGGAAGTGAGGTAGGTATCTATGTTTGACACATTCTGTGTTCAAACAGAAGCCGAAATTTAACTAAAAATATTATGGATACGATATACAATGGCCCGTATTCACAGAATTGTTAAAGAGAATCTTCAATAATGAAGATCAGTTTCTATCTCTTTTTTTAGAAGTATCACTATCCTCTATCCCATTTGATTTGTATTGTAGAGAAAGATAGATAGTGGTCAGAATACGAATGAGAATCATGATGCTGACAACAGTGAAATAGAGAAGCTGCGTAGCCGTTGGTTGTCTCTTTATTTGCAAGAAATTTTCAAGTTTCAGTTGATCCGGCACATTTTTTTAACTTCGATAAACTTCGAGAATAGTCGTCCTAGATTTTTCATATGAACATGTACCTTATAGGCGAACTTTTTAAAAATCAAATATAAGTATACATAAGTAAAAAATTGAATAAAATGAGGCATTTACCGTTTCGATATCTGTTACCATTTTTGAGTTATCTCTGTTTAACGATACAATCGATTTTATATGGAATTGGCGATAGACTAGGCGAGTGGGAACTTTACCCTTCAAAATCAGTAATAAATCGTCCTTGATTTTTATCAATCGATCTTGATTTTTTTCCGGATACCATTCATGAATTTGATAAGATCGATTTGTGTAAACAGACTCACAATTAAACAGTAATTGCTGTTTCAATTTCGAAATTTTAAAGCGTCTTATAACGACAATAAACAATAAACTGTTCAATTGCGAGAATTTTTCTACAAAATAAACTCCTATTATTGTTCAAAAAGAGGGCAAAATTCCTCATAATCTAATTTCAGAGCTTATAGTACAGCATAAATCAGGGGCGTCATTTCAATCTTTTGCTAGGGGGGGGGGGGCAAGAAATATAAGTAGCTCATAATTAACGATATACACAAAAATTCAGTCTTTTCTTTAAATTAAAGGGTACTTCACCGGCTTCATTTTCGCGAAAATATCAATCGCTTCATTTAAATCCACATTTTGTGTTTCTTCACTTTCAACAGCCATTATTAGCAAATCAGAGAGTCTTTCATCCCCCATGCTACAACGAAGATAATTCTTTACTCTTTTCATTGAAGAAAAAAATCTTTCATTCGATGCTGTTGTAATTCCTAAACAGTTGGCAATCTCTATCATTTTCAAAAGTTCTTGAAATGCAACTGGTAATTCAAGTAATGCATCTTTAACGTCGTGTATAGTCTCGAACGGTGAAGAACTCAAAGTTTTCAAAAATGAATGGGCTCCTGAACATTCTGATGGAACTTTACTCACATCTATTATATCGTTGCAATTAGCCAAGAAAGGTTTGATAATATCTATTGATAAGAAGTTGTTACTCTTCGGACTGAAGAAATCTAATGAATATAAAACTCTTCGTTTTCTAAAAATCTATATTCTAATTCAGTATAAAATAGTCCAACACAGTATGTGTCATCGTTGACCAAATTTCTTCTTCCTATAGTACTTGATACAAAATAATCAGTTAATCGACTGTTGTAATTTTGTTTTCTACTCAAAATTTTACAATTGTCTTAGGATGTGGTTCTAGTTCCAATTAATGATTTAGCTTCTTCTTGAAAAAGCTTAAAATTTTCTTCATCATTACGCATTTCACTCAATGTTTTCTTAACGGATTTTACTAACTGAATTGCACTTGGCATATTTAAACTAGGATTCTGAAGCTCATAAGACAAAATATGTATTTTTTTAAGTATTGATTCCAAAATACAGAGTTTTATTACAAATTCAATTCTTTAAACTTCAGTTAGAAGACCGTTAGTTTCAGCTCGTGTTATTGTATCTACAGTCTGAGAAGATAATGCATATAAAGTTTCAATAATAACACTATACCGAAGTTTTATTTTTTGAAGTGAAGTATATCAGTAAGACCAACGAGTATCAACTAATCTTTCTAAATGCAATACTTGATAATTTTTTGCTTTCTGAGCTTGTATAAAAGTTTCATATCTATTTTGACCATTCATAATGAAAGTATACATAGCTGGGGAATAAAATAGAAACATTAGCGAATGTAGCCCTCTAGAAAGAGGTCGAGAGAACTAAGGCGTTAGTGAGGCGGAGTATAATGAACTTAAGTCTACCTACTTGTACCACTACGATAGCTAATTCAACTCTATTGAATCGTCAGAGAGAGCAATAGCTCTCTCTGTCTATTCAATATTCGACATCCACTACCTTTTTCTGAATTCTGTTGGGGGGAGAAAGAGGGTAAAATAGAAACTTTGGAGATTTCTGTAAGAGAGACAAAGATGGAGCGATCGCCTCCCATAAAGTTTGTTGTTCTCTAATTGTCTTTGTCCATCTCAGATATTGATAAGAGCTCTCTTCTCTATTCACTAGAGTAGTGGTAGAAGTAGGTAGACTTAAGTTCATTATACTCCGCCTCACTAACGCCTTAGTTCTCTCGACCTCTTTCTAACATAGAGAATGAAATGGGTGCAAGATGAAGAGAGCTACATTCGCTAATGGTTCTATTTTATGCCCCAGCTATGTATAAATGTTGTATAATATTAAAGAAGCTTCTGATTATAGTAATATTTCTGATGGTATATATTATATTAGGCACAAATTGAGCCTATGCGCATAACAATGCGTATAAATGGCATGGGGAATAATTTTTTGAATTCTTTTATGTACTCCATTGAGGGAGCCACTCATCACTGCTGCTCCATCCTAACACCGTCCGATACATTTTTCAAGATTTAAACCATTGCTAATTAACATTTTTTGAATATACAATGCTAAACTTGCAGCATCTAATTTTTCAATGTGGCAGCACCCCAAAGTTTTTTCATAAATATAGCCATTCTTATCCGTAAATCTTATAAAAAAACTCAATTGCTCCTTTTTTGAAGCATCTTTTGTTTCATCGACCATTACAGAAAAAAATCCGTTTGGTGACATTTTTTCCAATATATTCTTTCTAACACAACTAGCCATAGTCTTTATCAAATCATTTTGGTACTACGGTGAAGTATAATGTCCATAACGAAAATTTAGTTTATCTTTTAAGATTTTCTCGTCTTCAGCAAATAATTTTAATAATTCAATGAAATTTCCTTGGTTTGTGGAGTCTTGTGCTTCATTTTTGCCTCGAAAGGCTAGACCTTGTTTTCCTAAATAGCGTGTAACTTTTCGTTTCGAAAAACGCCGACATGTTGATGCATGTCAATTGTGATGACTAGAAATCTTGAAAACTTTAACAATTTTTTTCTTAAAGATTTTCTCGTGTAGCCCCCTGCAATTTTTACATGTCTGAATGCAGAAAAATACACTCTACTCGAAAATAAAATTAAAAATGGGGATTTTAATTTTAAAAAATTGATGATAAAGTTATTTCTTCGTGATGGTAAATGGTAGAGTTGTTTTGATCCAACCCCAAAAAATTAAAAAATAAAAAGTTATTTGCATTGTGCAAGGTTTTTAGTTCAGCCTTTATGTCGTTTTTATAGATAGTATAAGCTTACCGATGTGGAAGCGGAAGAGGAAGAAGGGGAAGAATCGTTTTTTAACCACTGCAATAATAATGTTTTCTTTGATTGTGCCTTATTCCTAAACCCACCACCCGTCAAGATCAAGTATCAAATCGCAACTAATTTTGTTTAAACTGAAAATATTGCTGGGTATAATATAAATATTGCTTTATTGCATTTCTTAGAAATGATGAACCTCGTTCAATTCTCTGAAATCTGATTGTGCTAAATTCGTTCTAGGAATTAATCCTATTCTGTGTTTATGATTGTTGACATCTTATTTATACTTTTTATTCTTCTTTTATACTTAAAACAAATGCATAAGAACATTTTTTTATTTTGAAATCAGGGGGGGTCAACTGCCTTACTCTGCCACTCCTAAATGACGCCCCTGGCATAAATATCAGAAAAATATCAAAATTTAGACTCGAGTTTTAGAGCCTAAGAGCCAACACAAGAATCGGTTCATTGTTCTATTTATTTTAATTCTAATTAAATTCTTTCTAGTAGACAATATCATTGTGTAACAAATATTAATTTTGAAAAAAAGTGTTATAACTTACAATTGATATCCTATTTCTTGGCTCCTCATCGTTGGTCTTCATTTCATTGAGAAGACCGAAATCACCACATCTATTATTAAGATGATGATTTTCAAATTATCGACCGCAAACCTATTTTTGAATAGGCAGTTTTACTCCATTTTTGACGAAAATATTCGTACAAAAATTATTTCAATCAACATTTATAGATTTTGTTCCACTCATCAGTGATTTTCCCTCTTGGAATCTTCTAAATTGTCCTTCAGTTATCTATTATGTGCCTTTTCTGGATCAGCAACAATTAAAATAAAATAAAATTTGCTTAAATCTTGTTTATTGTTGAAGTTTAAAAAAAAGCAATTTCTACACAATCATTGTGGCAAAAGGTTGAAATTTCATAATTTTTTCTCAATAATCAAACTCATCAGTGATGAGTCATCACTAAAGAGCGGATTCTATGCTAAATGTATATTCCATGCATATTTTGCATATTTGGACATTTTGCCAATTTTTTGCATATTTCTAAAAAAACGTGCATATATATGCATATTTGAAAAAATTTGTGTCGAAATGACTAAATTTTTACCGGAACGGCTTAACAGGGTAGAATATTCCAGGTAGTGATTTAGAGATTTCCAACTATTTTCTCAATAGTTGCGGAGGGGGTTGATGTTTGCAATATTGTTTCATCATTGCTTCACCACTTCAGCAGTGACCATTAGTCGATCAATCTGAACGTTTAGTTCTTCGGTAAAAGTATTTTTGTTTCTGAGAAGTGCAAAATGCCGAAGGACAATTCGAGCCTAGTTAATTCCTGGATCAGAAGCTATCCCGAGCTTGCTTACATCAATGGAAAAATATTCTGTAAAGCCTGTAGTAAAATGGTAAGTTTTTTTTTTAATTGTTTCCTTTCCGTTTTGGTAAATATTTTGTTAGTTCTTAAATATTTAAAGATGAATGATTCGAAAAAAATTCAATTACCCTTAGACGGTAGACTAGGTTCATGACTTTATCTAATGAACAACAAGAATTTAATGCTGATTTATACGAGGCGATGAGTTGTGCAAATATACCGCTGAAAAAACTACAAAATTCTATTTTCAAAAGTTTTTTGGAAAAATATGTCAAGAGAAGTATTCCCGATGAAAGTACATTAAGAAAAAACTATATGCCTCACATTTACAGTGATACCCTAAAACACATCAAGAAGATCGTAGAAAGTCAATACATTTATTTTATTGTGAACGAAACTACCGATTCTTGTGGGCGTTATATTGTAAATTTGTTAATAGGATCTATGCAGGAAGACAAACCTAGTGAATCTTATTTAATAGCATGCCGACAGTTAGAGAAAACTGACCATTTAAGTATTTTAAGATCTATTAATGAATGTTTTATGAATTTTTTTTGCACCTAATGTAGTTCCTACTGGAAAAATTTTACTTATGCTATCAGATGCCGCCTCTTACATGGTTAAAGTTGGGGAACAACTTAAAATAAATTATCCAAATTTAGTTCACGTGACTTGTTTAGCTCATGGATGCAACAGAGTAGCCGAACATATTAGATGTGAATTTTCTGATGTAAATGTACTAATTGGTAGCGTTAAAAAAGTATTTGTCAAAAGTCCTTTACGGATTGAGTTGTACAGGGAAAGATTGCCGAATGTACCTTTACCTCCCGAACCAGTGTTGACTAGGTGGGGAACATGGTTGGAAGCGGCAATCTTTTATGCTGAACATTTCGTAGCAATTCAGGAATTGATTTTAGAGTTCAATGCAGAAGACAGTGCTGCTATTGCAAATGCACAAAATATTGTAACAAAAGCCTCATTGGCAAATCAACTAACCTTTATCAAAATGCATTACAGCTTTATAGTAAAAACTATAAACAATTTAGAAAAACAGAAAATGTCTTTAATAGAATCCGTTAAAATTGTTGAAGAATTTAAAGAAAATATTTCAAAAGTTCCAGGTAAAATTGGTAATTCAGTAAATAAAAAATGTTTAAACCGTTTTAGAATAGTATATTACAATATAAGGTCAGAAAGTTAATCGTTGCAGAACGAGTGTGAACACGTTGCGGCACGAGCGAAGCGAGTGCTGCAACGTTCACACGAGTTCTGCAACGAAACTTTCTGACCGTGTATTGTATACTATTTTTTCTACGACAGTCCAAAATCGCGGAAAAATAATTAAAAAAATTAAATAAAAACTAACTAATAAAATTTTTAATAATTATCAACCTACCATTGACTTTAAATGTAAGGAGAGTTACTATGACTACAGTATAAACAAGTGTCTATGTCAAAATTATGTTATAAAGACAATTTAATATATTTAAATTTGAACCGCGAGTGGCGCAGTGGTAAGCAAGTCGACATTCGAAACGGTTAGTCTTGGGTTCGAATCCCAAGTCAAGTACAATTTATGGAAAAATCCAAAATTGTACTTGAAAACAATTATTGTCGGTAAGGAACAAGTAGTGTGGAAAGTAGAGTGCGGAAAAGTTACTTTGCCGCACTAGTGCGGAAAGTTGGATTTTCCGCACTAGTGCGGTAAAGTGCCACTTTCAACACCGGTTTGGCTCGTCGAAAGTAAGACATTCCGCACTGTCGTAGAAAAAAAAATTTACGAAATTTTGAATGAAAACTTTGAAATTGATGTAGGTATAGAATTTGCAGATTTAAGTCACTTTAAATATGCTCCAGTTACCTCGGTAGATGTTGAACGGAGCTTTTCGAATTATAAAACTATATTGTCAGATAAACGGCAAAATTTCCGGATAGATAACTTGGAAAAACACCTTGTCATAAATTATAATAGAAGATTTTTTGAGTCTTCTTAGAATAATATACAAATTCCCCATTTGTAGGCACCTGCAGCTTTCTAAATAAATGTAAATAAATTGTATTCTTATAAATAAAAGATATATAAAATGTGTATTTTTTGAATTTTTGTGCTTATTTTAAGCATATTTCGTCATTTTTTAGTGCATATATATGCGTATATTTCATCAACATTTTTCGCATATAAATCCGCTCTTTAGTCATCACTGTCCATGCGAGATAATCCGGAGTTCGCATGCTAATTTTACTCTCCGAAAACAAGATTGTTTATTCTGATATCTGCCATGATGCTATAATTACGACGAAATTGCTAACTGTGAATGCAGAAACAAATTCGTCCTTCAATTCTAAACTGATATTAAATAATAGACATTTATCTACGTTGTACGCCTTTTTATCTCTTCACTCGTTAGTTATCAAATCACTTGATATTTGGCTTATAAGAAAACTATTAATAGTGCGAAAATGTTGGCTAATTACACATTTTCTCTGTTGATTTTTTTGATTAGTTTATACAGTGTATTAGGTGCAAATATCCTATTTATATCGCCAATTGTATCCCCTAGTCATCATTTATGGAATCGTGCACTAGCTCTAGGATTAGTTAATAAAGGCCATAATATAACGCTTATTGGTTCAGATAAGGAAACTATCGTGGATAAGAAGAATTACACAGCAATTCTACTCGAAGGTAAATTTTTATAAAACGTCATCGATAATTCAATGTGGATTTTTTAGGTATTTACGAAGAAGTCTATAAAGATTCATCTGTAAATGATTTTGCAAATTATGGCCCCTTTAGAATGGTGTTAGAAATCTACTATTGGTTGAATGAAATTTGTAAATTGCAATTGCAATCAAAGGGACTACAACAATTGCTCGATTATCCTCGAGATTTTAAATTCGATTTGATTCTTTTTGATATTACAATGGATTGGTGTCTTGGTCCTGTAATAACCCGTTTCAATTCACCACCTTTAATTGGAGTTACTGCATTTTTACTACCCTCTTATGTTAGTGTAAATCTTGGCAATAGTTTATTCACATCCTATTTACCGGCTTTTAGTCTCCCTTACAGTAACGACATGACTTTTATTGAAAGATTAACAAATTTTGTTTACACAAGATTTGAGATTTTTATGCGACATAATTTAATCTATCCAAAAATTGAAACTTTAGCGAAAGAAAGATTTGGCGATAATACACCACCATGGCAACAATTTTATGAAAATATGAGTCTCTTGTTGGCAAATACCGATCCAACGTTGGATTATTCACAACCTTTACCGCCTAATATTATTCCTGTCGGTGGTTTGCACACGAAGAAACCCCGAAAAATTCCTGAAGAATTCCAAAAGATCCTCGACAACGCAAAGAATGGAGTTATCGTATTTTCACTGGGCACAAATATACGCTCTGATAAATTAAGTGGTGATTTGAAAAGATCAATTTTGGAGGCTTTCAGTCGGTTGAAAGAGACGATCATTTGGAAATTCGAGAGTAATTTGGATAATCTACCCAAAAATGTTATAATACGCCAATGGTTACCGCAAAATGAAATTTTGAGTGAGTTATACGTTGATTTTATTTCGAAATTTTATAAAAAAAATCAGGTCATCCTAATGTGAAATTATTCATCGGCCATGGTGGAGCTTTAAGTACCCAAGAAGCTACCTATCACAGTGTACCAATGCTTGTTATTCCATTCATCGTCGATCAATTTCTCAACGCTCGAAGAGTTCAACAAAAACAACTCGGCTTGATTGTTAATTTCAAGGAAATTACAGCCGATTATTTCCATAAACGAATTCGTGAAGTTCTCGATAATCCAATGTGAGTTTTGTTGAAAATTCTCCACCGAATTCTAATCGATTTAAATTTTTAGTTATCGGGAGAATATGAGAAAAGTATCGCAACGGTTCCACGATCAATTACAAACACCACTAGAGCGAGCCGTTTTCTGGATTGAACATATTCTGAAACATGGTGAGGATGATTTTTTGAGTACCAAAGCGAAAAGTATGCCTTATTATCAAGCGGCAGAACTTGATATTATGACATTCTTACTAGTTTGGATAGTGGTGATATTATTGATTGTTGTGAAAATTTGTAAGGTATTGATTAAGATTTTTATGTTGAAACGAAAGGTTAAAATAAGCTGAAAAATTGTAATTCTCGATTTTTCCCAATAAACTGTTCAATAGCAAGAATTTTTCTATAAAGTTAACTCCTATTACCTATTGTTCAAAAAGAGGGCAAATTTCTTATAATCTACTTTCAGAGCTTACAATATTGCATAAATATCAGAAAAGTATCAAAATTTAGACTCGAGTTTTAGAGCCTAGGAGCCAACACAAGAATTAGTTCATTGTTCTATTTATTTTAATTCTAATTAAATTCTTTCTAGTAGACAATAACATTATGTACCAAATATTAATTTTGAAAAAAAGTGTTATAACTTACAATTCATATCCTATTTCTTGGCTCCTCATCTTTGGTCTTCATTTCATAGAGAAGACCGAAATCACCACATCTATTATTAAGATGATGATTTTCAAATTATCGGCCTCAAACCTATTTTTGAATAGGCAGTTTTACTCATCATGTGCGATGTGTTTTTCTTTTTTTAAATAAGGGCACAAAATTAGCAAAATAGTGTAGTCAACCAATTCAAATTTGCCGCCTTCTATAAGGGTTCGGTTGCCATAGAAAAGAGTTGTTCACGATTCAATTGCGAAATTTTGAAATGACAGATAAGAAGGTTATCCAACATAATTTTTAAAGCGTAGCAAAATTTATAACGGTAGTTTATAAAGACAGAATGATATCTACTGTTGGTATCACTGGAAGCATAAAATTCTATGCATTTGTTTACATTCTTCTGTCATTTTTGAAACATAACCTCAGAATATTTGTTTTCAAGCGGTTTTTTTTGAGCGGGTTTTGTGTTTCGGTTAGTGCTTTAGTAATATATAAATGTTTTAAAATAATATAAATTTTGATTTTTCCACAAAAAAGAAATGTATATTCCCTCGACAATTCAATCCATATGATTTGAATTTTTCCATGTTTTTGTTGGGACTACCGTACTACATTTTATTCCGCGCTCAAATGACAGTTCTGTCGTTCTGTCAAAATTTCGCAATTGAATTGTGAATCGAATTTATGAGAAAGTTGAATTGAAAAAGGTGTGAGTGGAAACACCGATCGGTGAACAGAGTTTTGGTTGACGAAGTGCTGGTTCCTTATTGAATTTTTCGGTGGTTGTGAAATAGCGACGGTTCTCGATTCCCGATTTTGATTTTTATAGTAAGTTAGTTTTTTTTTTTAATAAAATATCTCCAATAGAAAAAATAATATACAAAACTCGTGCTACGGTACTCGTTTTTTTTAGAAACTCGGACTCGTGTCGGGGAAGTTATCAGGCCGGTTCTCAGATTCGGCCCCTTTCAATTTTTTTTCTATAAACCAGGGACGATCCAAGGGTGGGATTTTAGGGGGTGCAAACATTTTACAGTCGGCAAATTTTGAAGTAGTTATCAACCTTTATTTCCTATAATTCCACTAGACATTTTTTTACGAAGCCCAGAAAAATAAAGAATTACATTTATCAATTTTTGTTATGGGCAAGGATTTACATCTCATAGTTTTAACCGGTAAAAATGGGAATTTCTAACTCGCGATTTCTCACTTGTTCTTGAGGCTATGATAGATTTTTGAAAAGAGTATTTCTTATAGCCTCTAACGGTTCTTTCCGTTTTTCAAAATATTGATACAAATTTGAATTACAGACGAAAATCTAACATGTTTTTTGTACAATTTTTCGGCTTTTTGTACTTTTTCTATATTTTCGCTCATAACTTTGCCAATATTGATTATTTTACAAAAATGCTTATACTGTTGGATAGCAAATAAAAAGTTCTGTTTAAATAATGCCAGAAAAACCACTTGGATAATTCAGGCAATTTTTAAAATTCCATAAAAAGCCTTCTATTTTCTACTCCGTCTTTGTATCAGCTTTCGAATGAGGCGTTGATAAAAATTGTAGAAGAAAACCTGTCGTAGCTTACAAAAGTTTTCTTAATTTTCCGGAAAACTACTAACAGTGGAATCGGAAATTTTCTGAAAGATTTAAACAGAACTTTTTATTTGCCATCCAACAGTATAAGCATTTTTGTAAAATAATCAATATTGGCCAAGTTATGAGCGAAAATATAGAAAAAGTACTAAAAACCGAAAAATTGTACATAAAACATGCTAGATTTTCGTCTGCAATTCAAATTTGTATCAATATTTTGAAAAACGGAAAGAACCGTTAGAGTCTATAAGAAATGCTCTTTTCAAAAATCTATCTGCGGTTGTGGCCTCGAGGGCGAGCTAGAAATTCATATTTTTGCCGGTTAAAACTATGAGATGTACTTCTTGCCCTTAAATCATACGTTCGGTAACAAAAATAATGTAGCTGTTCATAAAAAATATTACGCCGTCTGTTTTTATTTAGTTCGCAGAAAAGAAGAAGAATATAACTATTACTCGGCAATTTCAATGTTACACCCTCCCCAAAAGCAAGGTTTTCGGATCGTCCCTGATAACGATTTAAACAAAATTTTAACAGATCAAATTTGCTTATAACTACTTGAATATTATAACAACAGCTTAAAAACTTATGAAATACGTTTTTCCTTATTTCAACAATAATAAGGAGAAACGTTCAAGAATTACAAAATTTAGAGTTTATGTAGCCACTAATTATTTATTCATTCTCACATAAATACGTTATAGCTTCAGTTTGTTTATTTGTCGCTAAAATTTGTGCCCTTTTCTTTTGATAATAAGAACGAGTGTAGCTCCAATCGAATGGAATATTGTCAGGAATAATGAAATTTGTCCTCAATATTTAATTTTGTTTCTATTGATTGTTGTTGATAAGTCCAGTAAATCTACTGGATGAACTGGAATGCGGTAGAAGATGAAATCCGGAGGACCTTCAATAAATCGCCTGATAAGACTATTTACGTGCCTCAAAAAATCAACAAATTTCCAACAATAACTGTCGCCGTATTTACTCTATTTGAACAGAAGAATCTTTGCAAAAACGAGACGATTGATAATAGATTGCCATTCTCTAAGAACTATTTTATTTATTGATTCAAAATTAGTATACTATATTGAAAAATTCGTTTCAGAAGTCGACAATTCCTGCATGAGACCAAGTTTAAAAAACTCGCGGTAAAGCGCGAGTTTTTTAATCGTCGAATGCAGGAATTGACTTCTGAAACGAGTTTTTTATACTATTTTTTCTATTTTGGCCCCTGTTACACCCTTTTTTAATAAAGAAATGAACCCTTGAAATTTAGGGAATTTCGCGACAGTTGGTGTTAACTAGCACAGCCATAGATTACTAAATTCGCGCGACATTTTAAATTAAAAATTGTTTCAATTGTCTTCTCTTTTGGACTTCCTCAATTGTTTTATTCGCCATTATTTTGAAAATAACTGTCTTAAAATGAGCGAAGATTTTTCATGTACGCCCCCTGAAATACGGGAAATTGCTGTAAATACAATAAGTACTTTACTTCCAAATAAATCAAGATTGTGATGAAAAAATAATTTGAGGTTATGTTGTCAATGTTGACGTTTGTTTAACGTAACAATAATCATATTGAATATGAAAGACGCATGCACAAGCTGCCAACTTTGAGAAAGTTAATTATACTAGCTATTAAAATACCCAAAAGGAGTGCGCTAACATGTATTAAAGCACTCGTTTTGTTAACTTAATAACGCTATTACAGACGCAAAATAGAAAAAAGAATTTTAAACAATGCTTTAAATACTGGACTTTAGTACTCTCCTCAATAAGATGGTTACCTAACGATTGTAAAATTCAACTTTAAAAATAACCGATCGAATTACCTGAATAACGTGACTTGTTAGAACACTCTATTTTATTATCTAGACAGATCTTTATCTCAGGTCTTTACTCCAACAAATGATACTTGAAAATCAAAATCATTAGACCTCTAAATTGAAATTTACTAATTGTAAGACTATTGTTCCTTTGTTTTCATCCTCAGTTATTTTCCTTTATCCAATTATCTTCAATAATTATTATCAATATAATAAGTAATGTTTAACTTTCCCCTTGAAAATTGAGTATTTTGCGCAAAGCAGATTATAAAAGAAAAGACCAGTTTGATATTGTAAGAGGGAAGAAGATACTTCAAACAATCGAAATAATGAAATTGCAATATTATAACACTTCTAAACCGAGTATAAAAGTAGTAAATTTCATCGATAAAAATCAGTTATCAAAAAACTTTTAATTTACACCTACCTACCTCACAAAATAACGCAAGAATCATGAAAATTTCCATCTTATTTTGCTGTCTTGTTGTTGCAACTATTGCAACACCAACAACATTAACACTACACTCTAAATGGAACGAATTCAAATCTGCCAATAGTAAAACCTACCGACGTGCCGATGAAGAGCAGAAACGTATTGACATCTTTACCGAGAATGTGAAGAAAATTGAAGAACACAACAAATTATACGAGCAAGGTTTGGTAACTTATGAAATGGCTGTGAATAAATTCGCTGATTGGACAAACGAAGAATTCGTTGCTTATTTAACGAAATACCCACGTGTCCAAGATAATTCTCTTTTCACATTCCAAGCACCATTGAATGTAGACTTACCGGATGCTCTCGATTGGAGAAATAATGGTAGTGTTACTCCAGTAAAAGACCAAAGTACATGTGGATCTTGTTGGGCTTTCAGTGCTGTAAGTTTTTATTTTCGTTTCGTTAACAACAAAATTTTGACAAAAAATTTGCCCACAGACGGGAGCTTTGGAAGGCCAAAGTGCTCTCAGAAAAAACCAATTAGTCTCATTGAGCGAACAAGAATTGGTCGATTGTTCAAAAGCAAATAATGGTTGTTCCGGTGGGTTAATGGATTCTGCTTTCTTATATGTCAAACTATACGGTCTAAGAAGTGAAGAAGAATACCATTATGAAGCTAAAAATGGTCCATGTCGTCGTTTCAATAAAACCGAAGCTATACGTGCAAGTGGTTATGTTGATATTGAATCCGGTAATGAAGTAGATTTACAACAAGCACTTGTAGCAGTAGGTCCAATTAGTGTAGCTGTTGATGCTTCAAATTGGTCATTCTATGACAAAGGCATCTTTAATGGTAAATGTCGTTCATCTTCACCATCTTTAAATCATGGTGTATTACTTGTTGGTTATGGTAGTGATGAGCAAGGACAAGATTATTGGATTGTTAAGAATTCATGGGGTGCAAATTGGGGTGAAAATGGTTATATTCGTTTACCACGCCATAAGAATGCTTGTGGTGTGGCAACAGAAGCCAGTTATCCAGTTGTGGTATAAATATGATTACAATTCATTCTGAAATAGAGGTTCAGAGATATGTTTAGCAACTCTGCAAGACGCCAAGTTATTGTCGCCAACCTTTATTATTATTTTTTAATGTAAATTTATGATTGTAACCGTTGTAAATCATTAAAATTATTAATGGCATTCTAATTTAAAATTCTTATAAAAAATCTCACCTTACACCAAACCAACCCAACCAAACAAGATGCCAGTTGTCATCAAAGAGATCGAACTAATTCTGATGCTTTATGGAATTTATTTCAAATTTCTTCACTAATCTTCCACAAATAACGATTTTGTCGTATTTTACAATTGTAAATTACCAATTTTGTTCGATTTTCGAGAATCAGTGAATTGAGGTTAGGTCATTAGCAGTGTGTCCAACTGTTCGTAAAAAAATGTTAAATTGACAACTGCCACAATAATGTAGTGTACAACTTCTCCAATTTATCTCAAGTAATACGAAATTAAAGGTGAGTTTTAAATATTAAAATAGCTATTTTCTACAATTTTCCATAATTTAACGTGGATTAAATTGAAATTTTAGCAAAATTATCGCAGTTACAAGGGCTTTCTCTAGTGATTTATTGCCATCAGGTTGGTATGAGAATCTTCACTATTGTAATCAAACAATAGAATATTCAGATTTCATTCGTGATTATTAATTGGTAAAATAATTAGACAATTAGCGAAAATTTTATTAATAAAATAGATTTAATTAATTTTAGGTTGTGATTAGTTGGTAGTGATGTCGGTAATGTTGGAGGATCATGTTAGATGGCGCTGGAGTTGGGAGTCGATGTGTGGCGCTGGAGGTTTGAATATTTGGACGTTAAAACATCACGATTTGGGGATTTGTTTTCAAGAATTATTCCTACAAATTCCAGCTTTATTCCTATTAGCTTGTATATCAGCTTACTATATAGGCCGACGATCTGGTTATGTAATTCGGGGTAGTGTACAGATAGTTACTATTAATTTACGTGCATTTTTCGTACTGTTAATGGCAATTTTACCAGTTATAGAAATTTATATAAATTTATACAGTGCTGACAGTAAAATACCTGTAATTACGTATTTCTTGTGTGCTGTACAATGTATAACATGGTTGGCACATTTCGGTTATACGATAATTTTAAAAAAACACCTAGGTTTGAGTCCAAGAGGTCCGATATTCGTTTGTGTTATATGGACGTTAATTTTCGTTTTAACTGTAATATCAGTACGTAGTCATTATTTAAATTTGCATAATCAGCAGGTGAATTATTGTCAAAATCTGGCATTCGGCTTCAGTATATCAATGTTACTTGTACAAATCGCTTATGGTTTTACACTAATACCCGGTGAGGGTACATCGTCTTATTTAATTACAACAAATCGATCTCAAGTAAGATTTATTTGTTATAAATCAATTAATTTAATCCGACAATAATTGTTTAGGTAATTGGTGAAAATCAACCACTTATCAATAATCCTTATATAAGGTTTAGTGAAGAGGGTGATCCGAATTATTTAGGTGTGGCAATGGAGGATAGTGGTTGGTTATCGAAATTATTATTCCTCTGGGTGCATCCATTAATGGAGAAAGGTGTACAAAAGAAATTAACAAATATTGATGATCTCTACGATTTACCAATTCAATTAAATAGTAATATTATTAGTAAGTCGCTTGATAAGGCTTTAATTGGTAATGTTGATTTATACAATCAAGAACCACAATTAAATCGAAAATATAATATTTTATTAATAAGAGCGTTACATCGATGTTTTTGGGTACAATTCTATAGTGTCGGTATTTTGAAATTTATAAGTGATTGCGCCGGATTTGCCGGACCTTTATTATTAAATCGTTTAGTTAATTTTATTGAAACGAACACCGAAAGTATCGTTTATGGTTATTTATACGCTGGTACCTTAATGGTGACAACACTAATCGGTAAATATTTTTTTCCTATTTTGCTTTGGAAATAAAATCATTTCCACACTAAAAGTAGTGATGTAATGGAGATTTCCCAACTACTTTGAGTGTGGAAAATCTGGGATAATTTATTTTTTCGAAGTTGGTAACACTGTCGACTATCTCAAATGTCATTCTTTGACAGAAATGCAGACCACTTGATTAACGTGAAAACAACTTTTATTTATTTCAAATTATTATTCTTGAAAATTTTGATAACAATGTTCATATTTTATTTTTGATTTACCGGGAAGTAAATCATTGATACCATTTTCAACAATATCACGTAATTCTGGTGGAGTACACGATAATTTGTCACACATTTTTACTTTATTAAAAGTCATAATTAAGATGGAGACTTAAACAATTGAAAATCAACTTGTTTACAAACAAAAAGTTGAATATCGTCAAGTAGAACTTTCATTTGTTTTATTTAATACCAACTTCTACAAAAATTCCCTAAATTTGAAGGGTTCAATTTTTATTAAAAAAGGGTACAAAGGGGCGCAAAATAGGAAAAATAGTATGAAAAAATTCGTTTCAGAAGTCAATTCCTGCACTCGACCATTAAAAAACTCGTGCTACCGCACTCGTTTTTTAATTTTGGTCTCGTGCAGGAATCATGGACTTCTGAAACTTATTTTTCAATATACTATTATAACACGATTAGATTACAATATGGCACGAAATCACAGTTATTTACGTAGTGTCTTAGATTGTTTCATAAATTTGACAAAGCTGCGACATTGCAAAGTAATAACTGTGGTATTCTATGATCAAATCGTTTTGTAAGAGGGACGTTATCAATTTGAGTTGATGTTCAATTTCAGCATCTCTGTGTGATTCACATTTTAATTTCCAAATTTCCATTGTTGGTTTAAAAATGAGAGCCGCTATAGTTTCGGTGGTTCATAAGAAAATCTTGACGGTTAATGAGGCGACTTTAAAATCGAAATTTTCAGTTGGTGAAATAATTAATTTGATGTCAACTGATACCGATCGTATTGTGAATTCTTGTCCAAGTTTCCATGCCGTTTGGAGCATCCCTCTACAGGTGATTATCGTTTTTTTACACGATTTATATTAATTTTTTTATAAATTCTAGTTAGTTGTAACTTTGTATTTGTTGTACAATCAAGTTGGAATTTCCTTCTTAGCTGGTGTTATTTTTATTATAATTCTAATACCGATAAATCATTTGATTGCTCGAAAAATCGGTAAATTAAGTACGAATTTAATGGAACAAAAAGATGCAAGAATTAAGATGTTAACCGAAATTCTACGTGGTATTAAAGCTATCAAAATCTACGTATGGGAGCAACATTTTATTCGTGTTATATCAAGTAATTATTATTATTTTTTATAATAATCGATATTAATTTAAAATAGTGGAAATCGTTCAAGGGCTACGTGAGAGAGAATTGAAATATTTAAAAGGGCGTAAATATTTAGACGCATTGTGTGTGTATTTTTGGGCAACAACACCCGTACTTATATCGATTTTTACATTCGGTACCTACACTTTATTGGGTAATAAATTAACAGCAGCCACCGTATTTACAGGAATAGCCTTATTAAACATGCTTATAAGTCCATTAAATGCTTTCCCATGGGTTCTTAACGGATTAACCGAAGCTTGGGTGTCAGTGAAAAGAGTCCAGAGATTACTCAATGTATGATTTATTTTAAAATCTTTAGAAATTTTCTAATTTCTATTTTAGTTGAATGATTTAGATTTGGACCGGTTTTATAATTTGCCGATTTTAAATTCAAATGAAATCGTGTTAAAAGACGCCAGTTTTAATTGGGGACGTTCGATTAGTGCCGATGAACATCAACAATTACACCCCAAACAGAACGAGAGATTTGTTAAACGTATGGGTAAAGGTAAACGTGCTATACCGAAGATAATTCGCGAAAACACCAATGATATGTTTACGTTATCCAGAATTAATCTCCAAATTAAAAAAGTAAGTTTAAAACTAAAATTTATTGCTTTTAATTCGTAAAATTTAAGGGTGCTTTTGTTGGAATTATCGGCCAAGTGGGCGCCGGTAAATCGTCATTATTACTATCGATACTAGGTGAATTACATTTAAAAAGTGGTAATATTGGTACGAATCAGATTGGTAATGGTTTCGGTTATGTCCAACAACAGCCCTGGTTACAACACGGTACATTGCGTGATAATATTCTTTTTGGTAAAACCTATGATGAGACACGTTATAGACAAGTTTTGTACGCTTGTGGTTTAAGTGATGATATTTTATTATTACCCGGTGGTGATTTAGTTGGTATTGGTGATGCTGGTACAACATTATCCGGTGGACAAAAGGCTCGTATAGCTTTAGCTAGAGCTGTTTATCAAGACAAATCGGTTTATTTATTTGATGATATCTTATCAGCGGTTGATGCTAATGTTGCTAAACATATCTTCAAATATTGCCTTATGGGTTTATTGAAGAATAAAACAAGAATTTTAGCAACACATCATGTTAATTATTTAATGTATTGTGATGAGATTGTTTTGATGGAAGATGGTTTTATTAAACAACACGGTAAACCGGCTGATGTTTTTGGATTTATCGATGATCTACTACCTATAGATTTAGAATTAGAGGAAACAACAATAACAGAATCGTTTCATGATAGTTTAGAAAGTGAAAAGAATTCCGATGATAAAGATAGCGTTTTAATGCAAGAAATTAGTAATGTTGGACAAGTTGATTTGAATGTCTTTAAGATTTATTTAAAATCGATGGGTTACGGTTTAAGTTTAATGATATTATTAGCCGTAACGATGATGCAAACATCGAGGAATTTAACCGATTGGTGGCTATCATTTTGGGTTACAAATTCACAATATAATAATCAAACGAATTTAACGCAAATTTTCTATGATGGTGGTCATTTTGGGCAACCAGAAGATGAAGACGCTTCGAATTTGCGTATATTTTATTCACAACCATCACCGATTAATGATACAAGTTTCTACATTAACATCTATATTGCCCTGGTTTGTTTGAATAGTATTTTTACGTTGTTTCGGGCATTTCTTTTCGCTTATGGTGGAGTTGTTGCTGCATCGAAGATCCATAAACTCCTACTGAAATCTGTGCTCAAGGTAAGTCAAATGAATATGTTCAAAAATTTAGACTCAAGCGACTTCGAAATTTGTAAAAATTTATAATTTTGGACAAAATATCTCAAAATTTGATGTTGTAAGATCAAAATTCACGCTAATGAAGAAGCTCTCAAACGTGTCCTAGAGTCGTTTTCTTACGTTTTCATAGAGAAAATCGATAAAAAATTTTAATTTAAAAAAATATTGAAAATTTTTAGCTTTAAAGTATTGGGATAGTGACTATTGCTCAAATTTCTAATTTTGGCCAAAAATGTTTAAAAATTTGACCTTATAAGACCAACAGTTGCGTTAAAATTCTTACAAAAAAGCTATCAGAAGTGTCCTTATGCATTTTTATTCGATTTTTAGAGAAATTCGATAAAAAATTTAAATTAGAAAGATGATATTTTAAAATTTTAACTTTGAAGTATCGTGATAGTGATTATGCAAACTTATACAGAGTGAGCCAAGCCTATTAGACACTTAAAGAGTTCTAATAGATGAAAGTTTCTGAAATTTGGTATGCACCCGTTTTTCCACCTGAACTACACCTAGAAAATATTTTCGTTGTTCTATCAATTCCCGGTGTATGGGGTAGTGCACCCTACTTTCTTATTTTAAATGGAATAGTATATTTTTTATTCTATTTTTAGATTCTACGATAAAAATGAAATGGACTTTGATAACATGACCTATGGTCTAGCGTTAATAGTTTTTCAGGAATTTTGACTTTTTCCGAAAATTTTGATTTTGTAGTGTTTTATTAAAAAAATCATATCTCGGAAAGTATTATTGCTAGACAATCCAAATTTGGAAATCAAATAGTTCAAACTATGCACTTTACGCTAAATTTTATAGAATTAAATTATCTTTCAGCGTTTAGCTGAAATCGGTTTTTCTTTCAGCCAATTTTCAAAGCGCCATAACTTTTTTATTTTAAATGGAATGGTATATTTTTCTTTACACGGTTGGATAGAGAAAAAAATTCTACATCGAATCATATTAGCATTCCCTATACCTATTCTTGATAATTTTTCCGTTATTCAAGATTTTCGATTTCTAATAATTTACCCCCTGAAATGAAATACTAAAACATAGTAGGCTTGGCGAAACAACCTTCTGTCACAATTAACATCTAAATAATTAATTATTTTTATATTTTTTAATTTAAAAATCATAGAAGAAGTTGACAAATAATTAAATTAAAATTAATTGGATTTTCTTTTCGTGTAAAATTGGCTGAAATCGCTGAAAAAACATACAAAATAATCATTGTTAACCTCAAATGCGACAGTTAATGTCATTTTGCTAAGCCTCCTATGCATTTCTTTATAAGCGAATTATTAAGTCATAGCCAACTAGACACTAGTCAATTTCAGACTGGGGAGAAAACTATTGCAAATCGAAAATCTTAAATAGCTGAAAAACTATCAGCGATAGGTATAGGGAATGCTAATACAGTTCGGTGCAGAATTTTTTTCTCTATCTAACCGTGCAAAGAAAAATATATACCATTCTATTTAAAATAAGAAAGATATCTCGTTTTGAAAATTGACTGAAAAAAAAATTCATTTCGGCTAAATGCTAAAAGATAATTCATTTCTGAAAAATCTAGCGTAAAGTATATAGTTCAGACTATTCGAGTTCCAAATTTGGATTATCTATCAACGATATCTTCAAACATATGAATTTTTCAATCAAACACTACAAAATCAAAATTTTCAGAAAAAGTCAATATTCCTGAAAAACTATTAACGCTAGACCATATGTCATGTTATCAAAGTCCATTTCATTTTTATCGTAGAATCTAAATATGGAATAAAAAATATACCATTCTATTTAAAATAAGAAAGTTGGGTGCACTATCCTGTACACCGGGGGTTGATAGAACAACGAAAATATTTTCCAGATGTAGTTCAGGAGGAAAAACGGGTGCATATCAAATTTCAGAAACTTTCATCAACTAGAACTCTAAATGTCTAATAGGCCAACCACTTGGTTCACTCTGTATATTTTGGGCAAAAATACCTCAAAATTTGATCTTTTAAGACCAAAATTTGCGCTAAAATTCTTATAAATAAGCAATCAAAGTGACAAGTCTTTTTCTTACAATTTCATAGAAAAATCCGATAAAAATTCCTAATTTCGAGAAGAAATATTGAAAAATTTTAGCGTTAAAGTATTGGGATAGTGACTTTTGTAAAAATTTATAATTTTGGATAAAAATGCCTTAAAATTTGAACCTATAACACCAAATTCCAATGAAAAGCGATCAAAAGTGTCCAAATCTTTTTCTTATGATATCATAGAAAAATTCGATAAAAATTCTCAATTTAGAAAAGAAATATCCTGAAATTTTGACTTAAAACTATCCTTATAGTGAGTAAAAGCTACAATCTCTTCATTTTTGCGATTCACTAGCGAAATTCTCTAGAAAAGCTATCATTAAAACGAAACATCTTTGGTTCTTGTCGCTAACAAAATAACCGGTATTTGTAGAATCGGTTCTAAAAATTTTAACATATCGAAATACAGAATGGACCACTTTTTCTCTATCAAACAATTCGAAAAGTTTTACAATTCTAATAGAAGAAACATTTAATGAGTTTGAGAGAATCTTCGGAATGCTGACAAGCAAGCGAAACGAAAGTGTTTTTGTGTGTTGAAAATATTGTTAGAACTTGTTTGTAGCGAAATCGTTTTAATGATAGAAGAAAGAATGCTATATTGAGTGAGTGCAGATGGGAATCGTGTTTTATGAGGGTTTTCTATAGAAAATTGAAATTTATTTATAAACTTCCAGGCAAAATCAACATTCTTCGACATAACACCAATCGGACGTATTCTAAATCGATTCTCTTCCGATACTTACACGATCGACGATTCTCTCCCTTTTATTTTCAATATTTTATTAGCCCAGCTATTCTCACTCCTAGGTTTGTATTAATAATGAATCTTTGATGATTTTTGTTTCAATCGTATAATTTAAGGTATTGTCGTTATAACAGTATACGGAATGCCATGGGTTTGTTTAATTCTAGTCCCGTTGATGCCTTTATATCATTGGCTTCAACACAATTATCGTTTAACATCGTGTGAATTGAAACGAATATCGACAGTAACATTATCACCAATTTATAATCATTTCAATGAGACTTTACAAGGTGTACCGACAATACGTGCAATGAGAGCTGTACAACGTTTTCAACGCGACAATGAGGATTATATTGACGGTAATTTAAAAGCGAAATTTGCCAGTCAAGCTGCCGCTCGTTGGTTGGGCATTCGTTTACAATTCATCGGCGTTGCAATGATAGCCGGTGTTAGTTTTGTTGCTGTATTACAACATCAATATGAAGGCGCCGATCCTGGTCTAGTTGGTTTAGCAATGTCCTATGCATTATCAGTCACATCAATATTGAACGGTGTTGTCAATGCCTTTACAGAGACCGAAATCGAAATGGTTTCAATGGAACGTATCAGTCAATACATCAAAGATATACCAACCGAAACTGGATATTTTATAATGGACCCACCATTTGGATGGCCGAATCAAGGGGTGGTTTCCTTTCAAAATGTCGTCTTAAAATATCGGTAATTACCACGATATTCTTTCAATTAATCGAATTAATCTAGAGGATTTCAGTGAGAATCTGTTGCCATCGTTACGTTTTGTTACATTTGAAACACGTCCCGGTGAGAAGATAGCCGTTTGTGGTCGTACTGGTGCTGGTAAATCATCATTGATCTCTGCATTATTTCGTTTAATTGAAATTAATTCCGGTCAAATTTCAATTGATTCAATCGACATATCCCGCATATCACTACAATCATTACGTTCACGTCTATTCTGTATACCACAAGAGCCATTTTTATTCACTGGTACATTACGAGAAAATCTTGATCCATTAAATGAATTCCGTGATAATGAATTGATCGATGTATTAATTAAAGTTAATCTATATGGTAGTATTATTAATTCGGGTGGTTTAAATGCTATTATCGGTGAAATATGTAATTTTTCTACCGGTGAAAAACAATTATTATGTTTAGCTAGAGCTATATTGCATAGTGCCAAAGTTTTATGTATTGACGAAGCTACATCTAGTATTGATCGTGATACAGATCGACGAATACAACAGACTTTACGTTCAGCATTTAGGAAATGTACAGTGATTACAATAGCCCATCGAGTATCGTCAATTTTGGATTATGATCGGGTGTTAGTGATGCACGAAGGACAAGTGGCTGAATTCGATCAGCCCGATATACTTCTATCAAATCCCAGCTCGATGTTCTACCAGTTAGTCAACCAAGACTCTTCCAATCAATGAACAAAACGATTCGTATTCTAATTAAATTATTCCAATGTTATAAACAAATTTGAAAATATTAAAGATTTACTATTATTTCTCACCTATTGGACGAAATCCCCACCGTTACATTCCAGTAATCGGCATCATATATGCAACATATCGTTTTTATGATCGTATTTCCGGTACTCATTCAACCATGATTGATGATATTCATATTTGTTCGACTTATATTTATGTAGACGAGCTCGTTTTTTCCTCTCCTTTCATAAACTAAATTTCAACGTTTTTTACGCCTTTGGAATTTAATTAATGACAGAGAATCTCGACAAAGTGGTTTCATAACATAACTTGTGTATCAAATAACAAGAAAACAAATTTTTATCATCTATTCGAATCGTTGAAATATCTTTGTAGCGATCCAGATGCACTGTCTCGAGAGCTGTTCAAACGCTAATAAAACTGCACAATCAATGCAGAATTCTACTCTCCATATTGCATTATTAGCGACCGAAAAGGTCTAGTTTGCGTTGTTTTTGTCCATTTGTGTCATTCCAATTTCGAAAAATGTCGATTTTACCGAAACTTCCCGGCTACAATTTCTCCGATGTCTCTGTAAGTTGAAATCTATTCGCCGAATTTGTAATTTTTAACGTGTTCGTGTTTCTAGACGTTAAATTTTAATCGCCCTCAAACGTTGAAAGTCTACTACGGTTATAAATTGGCGAAAAATAATTCCGGCCATACGGTATCGAAATCGGTGAAATTCGCTACACATTCAGATCCGGTGGTCGGTTTCGATCCGAGTCTGATTTATGGCCGATGTACAACACCAAGTCAGACACAATATAAGCCACATTATGTTCTATACGATAAGAAATGTTTGAGTTTTAAAGCGTTCTTTAAACAAGGCGTCCATGACTCACCAGTTGAATATTACCGGATTCGTGTGGTGAATATTATTTATTTTTTAGAAGATGACACAATCACCGTAATGGAGCCGAGAATTATCGTATAAATATTTATTTTAAATCGATCAAATCCTCTAAATAAACTCGGGAATCGTTTGATTGTAGAATAGCGGTTTAGAACAGGGTCGGCTGGTTCGTAGGGGCAAAATTCCAAAGACTCCATCCGGTGATTATTGGCACTGGAAGGATCTAGCGGTCGGTAAGAATATTGCAATAAACGGAGTAGTTTACCATCTGGTGGATTGTGATAAGTTTACAAGAGAGTATATGTTGAGCCAGGGATTGATAATGAAAGATCCGGAACAAGTACCGAGTGATCCGATTGTGGAGAATAAGAAAATTAGATATCCGATAAATATAACACCAACATCATCGGGTGAAAGTAAACTTGGACTTTTCCTCAAATACAGTGGGAAAATTCTAAAGTATCCTTCTCAATAATTCCGTTTACAAAGATAAAGGGAAATTTTTATTAGATTCGATGCGCTTTGGGATGATAGAGATTCCGAGTATGGGGAATTACAACGATGTGAAGTATACTACTTTTTAGAAGACGATACAGTTACTTTAAAGGAAATTGTTGGTAAAAGAAACGGCAAGGATTATCCGTTATTTTTGAAACGGATCAAACTACCTAAAGTTTTTCTAAAATAAAAATATTTATATTATTTATTCACAAGAAAATTCCGTACAGGTTTGGTATGATCGTCCATCAGATTTCCCTGCGGCTTATCTCGAAACCAAATACAGCGAATTGTATCAACCTAAAGATTTTCTTGTGGGAGAAACAATCTTCGTGCTCGGCAGGAAAGTATTGTTGATCGATTGTGATGAATTTACGAGGAAATATTATAAAAATTCCCTTTGTATCGAACAAAAACCGGCAATTCCCGTTGATACTAGTAAAAAAATTGAAACCCCACCGAAAATGCCACCAAAAAGCGTTTTCGGTAGTCTAGAAGACACCTTACAGAACACCAAATCTCTGATACCGACACGTCCAAAACAGGATGTTATACGGAAAATATTGAACGCGAACAAATATCTAAGCTACGAGATGGTAATGGCCGATATTCATCCAGAAGATTCGATAAGGAAATTCATTTTCCAATATTCATTAGCGGATAGTTCGTGTCGAATTTACGAGCCACCAATTCGCAATTCCGGCTTCACAGGCGGCAAATTCTTACGCAATGTACTCCTAATAAAACCCGGTTCTGATCCGTTAAATCCCGAATATTATAATCCGAATGATTTCTATATTGGTGCAACAATTACAATATTCGGACATCGATTTAAAATTGTCGGTGCTGATCTACGTGTCTATCGTTATATGCAAGATAATCCGGAGAAATTCACGTGCGAAACTATCGAAAGTACACGTAATTATATGTTGATGAAAGGCTTTCTAGAGGAGGATATACGCGAAGAGTTGGAACGGTTAGAAGAGGCGGAGAAACAAGAGAAAATTGATAAGATGGTTGAAGAATCACCGACTGAAAAGACTGAAATGCAGGAGTGTTTAGAGAAATTCGGAATTGATAAGAAGGATGATGAGGAACAACATGTTGCTGAAAAGTTTATAATTCCTGAAAAGAAAGAGATTCCATATGGAATAAAAGAGATCAATTTGGAATGTCCGTTTCCACCGAATGTACAAACAAAAACCGATGTTGAATGTAAAACTGAAGAGGAAAAACAGAGTATTTTGTTATAGATGAAATTACAGTAGCCGCCATTTAATTACAACAAAAACCCTCAATTTAAAAATGAGGACTGAAATTAATCTTGTAGGTTTTAAATTTGTCCAATTTTTTTAGTATTAGGACAACTATAAATGATTACTCATATTTTTACGCTAGAATTTAGCAGAGGTTCCATATTTTTATAAAATTGAACGTACATTGATTGTATTGCTCTATTTTATCCTTAAAGTTGTTTAATTATTGACTAAAGTTCTGTTTGCACTGCATAAATCATGATCAGCACCCTTAAAATAGAAGTTCTAGACGGTTAAACTTACGCTAAAAATTTAGAACGCTTGATTAATGATTAAGTGGCGGCTATTTTATTTCGGTGTATGTTTAATTTTGAAATTTGTAGAGACGAGTGAGTTTGATACACCTGAGAATAAATTAAAGAAATATTACGATGGAATCTTGCGCAAACAGAAGGCACTATGCGATGAGAAACGACAAAAGACTGTAACTTTTGCCACATGAAATATACGATTTTTCTCTTTTTGTCGACTATAATTTAACAATAGTTTTTTTGTATATTTCGACATACAAAAAAGCTATATAGAAAATTGTCGCCTTTTGCTACCACTGCCACCCTTTATTCTCTTATAGTACGTCGTCATGTGTGCGTACACGTCGTTGCCACCTCTTCAACATCATGAAAATCCACTTGAGGACTTCTCGTAGGCAGTCTATTGTACTGTTGGTGTATTGAAAAAGGATAAATAGAATGGTCGGTCTGAAATGTTGCAGGTTTTTCCTTTGTTTTACTAGCTTATTTCAATAACGAAACAGCGTATCACACTAATGGCTTGTTGAAGTATACGTTATAGTGTGTATAGTGTTCATTCAATAGGGTTACAGTTGTTTAAAGGGCTAATTTCGATTTTTCGTGGAGAAGAATTGCAATTTTTATAATAATAGTTTGGCGATTTTAGCGAGTTTCTCCCACGATCCTAGGGGCGGTTACTGGGTCGCCCTTTCTGCATTCGAAATTGCCTAATAAAAATGAGTCAGAACAGCTTTGTTCCTCTAACACATGGATGTGTGTCAGTCAGGCTTGGAGATGTTGTTTAATAGATTGTAGAACAATAGAATCGTATGATGGAAGATTGAACCCCTTCGATATTGTGCCGACAACACAACAACGGCCAGTTGTCTGTTATTGCTGCTGTTGTTGAACGAGTCAAAGATTGGAATGAAGAGAGACTATCGTCAACATCGTCGTCTTAAAATCGACTAGCATAGAGTGCATCTGAATACAAACACCAGCCTCATACTGGTTCTGCGGCAGCGGGTAGACTGGACTAGTAGTGTTTGAAGTTAGTTCAAGTCCGTCTCCGTACGCAGTTGCATATTGCAACTGCATCCGTAGTCGAGATTTATCACCACTAAATAATAGAAAATTCAATTTATTGTGAAATCTCAACAGTTTTCCATCGGCATCAACAACGAGAAGAGAATCACCAGTGAAATCGTTTAAATTCCAAACAACACCACAACTGGAAATTACGAAATGTACTACAATTGAAATAGGGTAAGTTTTTCTAACAATAAAATCGAGGTATTTTGGTAATTTCAATTGGAACCCGGTTTTCTGACAAGAATTTGCGTTGACCTCAACAGGCCAACGTATGTTTCGATTTCAAATTAACTGTTCTTAAGCTTGTTGAATTTTAATTCTCAAATTACATTAAACTTATCACGATATTCAAATTTTTATTACTTTTTCTTATATTCACTTAATAAAATTCCAATTCTTGTAACTAATTAGTCCGGTGAGTATAGTCAAGTGTTTCGTGTCCTGTAGCGAGAGCAACAAAAAAATTGATTAAAGCGACAGGATGAAGATGTATAAAATGGCTATTCATTATGCTCAATATAAATTTTAAGTAGTTCAACTCAAAGGGTAATTTGATAATTATTAAATAAACCATTCAAATTACAATCGTAGATTCAATTAAAATCAATATTTCGTATTGTTAGCCGCATTGTCGTATATGAATTTAATTTTCGTTACAGTTTTACATTCATGAATTCAATTTCGTTAAAGAATATGACTTCAATTTATTTGGTAGAAAACAACTAAACTACTATATACAGCCTTAATATACAACTAACAATAAGTCTTTATAGTAGCTTGCAGAATACACAATTTAGTTGAATTAATTAAATTATTCAGTCTGTTTTATAACAAAGAACAAAGAACATGAAATAATTAAAAAATTGCAATACAACGACTAGAATTTTTTTAATTATTTCGATCTTTTTCGATTGTTAATCGATTTCAGACAATTCGAATACCTTGTCGATTTTTTTTGTAAAACCGGTACTCGATTCTAAAGGATGCTATATGTTAGACTTTTATGTATTTTATTTCGTATTCGGTTTTTCAGGTTGAAATTCACAAAGACCGTTCTTTTGTATTTTTACCTATTAAACAAACAGACAATAAAATAGCCACAAATACATTCAATCGATTCTAATCAATTTTAAAATAGTTTATCGATGTTGAAAATAATTAATAAGCGCTAATTATTAGGGAATAGATTCTTTTAGTTCTAGACGAAGGGAATTCAATGATTACAATCACTTGCATTATCGTAAAACTGAATTGGTCAAGTAATAGACCGGTTATGGTGCTTCAACGAGACTTGAATATTGTCTGAAAGGCGCAACTACTTTCCAGTTCATTTAAAAAAAGAATCAATTTTCTCGATATTGTAAAAGAGATTCGTTTCCGAACGGGGATTTTCATGAATTGATGCGCTCGTTAGAAGTTTATAAATTATTTATAACTAAAATAAAACTGAACCATTCAATAATTATGAGTGATAGTTTCCGAAATTTGTTCGACGTTAAATAAAACTTTACGGTTAGATCCACGATCTTATTTAAATAACAGGTACCGGTAGCAAATACCGTTAATTAATTAATTAACAAAATTTAGTTGGCAAAGACACATTGTCTTGGCGATTTTATACAAAGTCCTCCTTTATTTGAACTAATGAAATTATTTCAAAGTAGCGAATTTAACGAGATATGGGAAACGGAAATATTTGATGTGCTCCTTCATGAAACGATGTGGCTTTAATAAAATTTCCCTGATACGAAAAATATTACTTTGTATAAGCCGGATTTATTACATCCACTCTTTACGATTTTCACCTTTGTTCGATAATAACAAAAAAACCAAATAAATAGGGGATGATTGTGGCGGTTTGTATCGAGATCAAGATTCGTTCGGAATACAGCGTTACAAGTGGTGTATTATTGAGAGTTATCGAATATTTTCGATTGATCGAGGCGGTTTGTTTTCGATTTCGTCATCTGAAAACCACAAGTATATCAAATTAAATTTTGTTTATTATTGTTGAAATTCCAGTCTAAATGAATCGTATATTCTTTAATACAGTTGTATAAATATAGAAACAGTGTTTGTATGTTTTCTTGTTAAATCACATTCCCGACTAGATAAAGATTTTTCTTACCATTCTATTTTTATGTTGTTTTATCGAACATAAGGTACGATCATTGGAACAATCAATCAACGAGTGATTGAATTTATAAAATACAATCAGTTCCTACAGAACAAAAATCTACAGAGATATTCAACATTTATTTGAAGCAATCAATATTACACGAATTAAATGCCACAAAATCGTTCTTTTGTAAATACAAATTACAAAATCGTTGATTTTGATTCATTGTTGTTTGTCGAATTGTGAAATTCACGTTCTCTTTCACAATTAATTTCATTGATTGTTGTAAAGATCATGAATTTATTGAAATCTATGAATAGAATCAAATGAATTGTTCAACAACACAAGCGTAGTAAAAAGTCGAAATTAATCCTGGAATTTTGTCGAACACACGAGAAAAGTCAACATTACCAACGTAATAATAGAGGGGTGGAATATCGAATATCAAATAGAAGAAATTCGTTGTATAGTTAAACAGTTGTATCAATATTCCATTGATTATATTAATAAGTCACGTTATAATATTAATTTACAGATTGTTAGGGGTAAAATTGGGGCGGATTTCACAAAGATGAAACGTAGACCTACCCCGATTCCTGTAGCACCACCCAGGATTCCAACTCCGATGCCTTCTACAACAAACAACAATAACAACAACAATTCCAGGTAAGAACAATTTAATTGAGTAATTATTTCGTTTGAAACTTTCTCTTGAAAATTACAACGATAAAACCAATTTAAATTGCGACATGTACACGGAGAAAGTGATCCAAGTTATTGTTTTTATCTTTAATTTTTATCACATAAATCAACGGGATTCCTTTAACGAACATCTGGAAAAAGTTGAAATTCGGCCGAGTTGTGGCAGAAATTGCGCTTTTCCGGCCGGTCAAACCGGCTTCGTGGGGCAAATTTGCCCAAAATGTACGACCTTTTGGCTCAATTACAGAATACGCGCTATTATTTTCCTATTTGTAAAGGATTAACGTCTAGATAGAGTAAATTCGTTTTTCTGTTCATCGTTGACAGTAATTGGCCGTTTTCCATTCATCTCAAGCTATTTTTCTCCACCTAAACCGGTCGTAAATCACCGATTGTCTGTGATAAATATCGGCACAATGTCACATTTGAAGAATCATAATTTGTGTGTTGTGTGTAGGGAAGTGTGAAATGAAAAATTAACGTTAATTTAAAGACTGAAAGTTTTTTCAACACCCCAAAATTCGTTCATGTGTTACGGATAGTTTAGAGCTATAATTAGGTATTGTTTGTCTTCAATCTAACTAGTTGTTATGTGGTTTTGACATGAAAGGGGAACATCCAGGTAGAGATTTTTCTTCCGTTCGCGTACCAATTTATGTTGTTGGTATATTTTTCTTCAATGTTTCGTCCTTTATTCACCACTCAATGTAAAAAATTTGAGTAAACATCCACAGTATCTATTTATATAAATATAAAAAAGAGTACTTATATAGGTTGAAGAGGAGAATAAGACGAAATAGAAAATTACAAAAAAGTTAATGGATATATTCACATATTTGCAGTAAGATGCGTATTTTTTCCTCTCTTCTATTTCCCTTGAAAAGAAAACGTTAATTACAGTGCTTTGAGGCTCGATTGGAAAAAATAGAGATTTAATCTTTCTATTTGCAGTCTTTGGAGTGGTTTTTCGCAATGAAAAAGAAAACACTTGTATTTTATTTTTATTTTTAACAGAAAAACTAAAGTATTTCAAACACGAAATCGGCACCGTAATTAAATTTGAAATGTTATTCGATTTATGTATCGTCAAAACTATAAACGTATATTTAATGTATAAATACAAAAATAATTAAACGTGATAATTGCAGGGATCTTGTTTTAATTGGTGATTTAAATTGCTTTTATTCATTATTTCTATAAAGTTTACACCAATTATATCCACCGTAGAATTGCCGCTGTTTTTGACCTGTTTTCCCCTAAATTAATCGGTTTATATCGAAATTTTGTGCCGAAATTTCGTCCAATTAACGACTCTATCATCGGAATTTTTCTGTTTGGAAATCGTATAGAGGAAATTCCAGCATATTTGTATGTGTGCAGTGAAATTCGGTCTTTGATCTCGTACATTTACACAGACGTCTTCTAATTTGATTATACTGTTGTGTTTGTATTCGTGTGTGTGTATTTAATGTATGTAAATAGGTGTAGGAGGGTGAAGGGATTTTTACGGGCGCGGGTCGAGGGGCGTGTTACACTTTATATATTAACCATTAAAACTGACTAACCGTTTCTGATGCATTCGTTACAGATTTTACAAAAAATAAAAAAAATTGTGTACGGGATATAACAACTATTTTTAGATTCGGGGTTACGATTCTGGGGCTAAATTATACACATACATCATGGAAATATATAGGCGATGTATGTGTTTGTTAACCGTTTGTTTTACTACAACTTTGACATGTGCAGTCAATTTAAAATGTAATCCAAGAGCCAACACTAACCATCATCCGAACCCAAAATAAAATAAATTTTATACTTCCGATACATTTTGTAGCGTTTAAATTATAATCGCGCTCGAACAGGCGCCTAATTTTCTTACAACTTTTTGAGTAGTTGAACTTTCCGGCATTATAGCACTTTTCCACAAAAGCCACAATTATAATAGCGCTAGACAGCGCCATCTCTGGTGTATCCGGAAAAATCTGGAGCTTTTGAAATGAAAACGAGCTTTCGTGCATCGCCAACTTGAGCTTCTAGTGTAGAGATGGCGTTTGAGTTGTTGAAAGCTCTCTAATGGCACAAAATTTAAAATTTACCATGATTTATTAACCGAATTTATAAAGAAAAATTCGCTTTACAATAAAATCATTAAAGCATTGTATTTAAAGTCATCAATCAAACTGAATAACCAAAGATCAATTATGCGTTGTATAGAGTTCGGCTTGTTTGCCCTCCTGTTGTGTGTAACCAAACGATAATCATGTTGATGATGTTCGTCATTATCGTCGCTACTACCGCTATAGCTGACTTTCATCGAAAATCCAAACGAGAGAAAAACAATAAAACAATTTAAAATTTAAGTCACGTTGCAAGAATACTCGCATCGTTCCCTTCTAGACTATAAATCATTGCGATCTTTAGCCTTCCCTTCAGCTTAGCATAAGTCTTCCGACCCCTTATTTTCCTTACAATCTGGCATATACAAGCGGCAGCCCTCTCTTCACCTAAAACCATAAGGAAATGTGAGGGTTGGGCGGTTGGTTCATAATCGATTAATTCACTATGAATGTAATCTATAAAATGCCCTCGACTAGTTAAAATTGACACCAACTCAACTCACAAACAACCAAGAAAAACTTTATTCATCAATTTGAAATTTATATTTTCTGTATTTATAGGAATCAACCGATGAGGGACGGTAATGGGAAATATTCGCGTTCAATTCCAATGGATAATCCCCAACTTGTCACGAAAGCCTCCTATAAACGTCTGGATAATGATGTCAAAACTGCCTGGATTAATCCACGATTGCTGTCAAAGGTAAATGTAGCCGTATTATTTTCCACCTTTCTAATTCTTATTAATCCAAAGTACGACAACAAAATTACTATTTCCCCACAAATATTTCGTAATATTTTATTTATGAATGATGAATCGAGCTGTCAATGGTACAGTAAATCGTCCACTATACGAACAATCGTTTAATGGCCCTTGAATAATATCACAATCTATGATAGAACTGGGGGTTTATTTCAGGAATTTTTACTTAATTTCAAGTTTTAATCAACGATGAGCTCGTGCAAAACTAACTCAGTTGTGTAGTAGAATATGCCGTGTCATTCTCAGAACCCCCATTTTCTCTCTGTATATCTCACCTTTCTCGTCAGTTTGAATTTTCCACCATTCAAGCATACATCCAAATGGTAGAGATAATTGAAAATAGAACTTTTTGATTGACTATTGATTTCTCTGACTTGCATAAATCTATAATGATAACGGCAAACAAACAACAATTAAAGATTAATTATTAGCGTTTAAATTCGATTTTTCTTTCTAGACTTTATATAAAGTTGATTTGTTTCAAAGATCCATCGTTCATTTGATCTAATAGCTGTAACTCGTTCTATCAATCACGCTTAGTGTCATGTCGGCCATCGTCTAGAGCTTTACTAAAGTTTACTCAGCCCCGAGGATTAATAAGGATTTTAGATCTATGATTTCTTATAGGCGATATCTTGAAATAACCACCAACACTGTACTGTCATTTGTTAAATTTCCTATCGTTCAGTTTTAATCAATTTTCGAGTAGAATATCGCCGCGAAGGAAAGTGCTGAAATTGTATCGAAAGTATCACATTGTAGCAATATAATTAAATTGCCTCGTAAGCAGTGTTAAGGGTGCGAAATGTATCAATCAGCATTTGAGTATTTCGTAGCGTATATCGTCGTATTGGTCGGGGGTTGGAAATTTGCGGTCGGTTACATTGGGAACACTATTTCTCGAAAAAAGGCGTTGATTTAATTACCGTTAGCATATGGTGTCGATAATTTAGTTTTTTCTGTATTTGATTAAATAACAATGTTAACGAAAAATTCAACCCTCTAGCAATAAACTGTTACCCCTCGAATTTCCTTTTCTCTCTCTCAATAATTTCCCGCCCCTTCAAAGTAACGTTCACTTCATTCCGTAACATCAATTTCTTCACACTGTGTATGGTGTAAAAATATGATTTTATGTTGGACACCCTCGTGTATGTCATAGAACCACCCCCTTCTTAATGCTAGAACAGATTACAGTTTCTGACTTTTGACTAGATTGACTGGCATGAAACTTGGAGGATTTATCGTGTATATATGAGTAAAATATACAATTTTTACACAGTAAACTTTTTATAGTCTTTGTTATCTCCTATAACGATTTTTATAGCGAGATTTTCTAAGAATAATTTGTAATAATATTTGATCGAATCATCGGATCTGTGCAAGAGTTGTTAATTTGATATTGAATGATGGCCGATGAGATCAAACCGAAACAGCCCCCAGTACTGAATATGGGGTGGATTTAGGAAAGCGGTAGTTGTGCGCTACTAGACGCATTTATCGTAGTGTGACATTACCGTGACGGTCATTTAATGTTTGTGCCCGTAAAAGTTTCAGTGTTGGTCGTTTATTCTTTATACCATTTCCAACCCTCGGCGTCTTTTCTTTTTCCCTTTAACTTGAACGTACACAAAATAACCCCACAATCGGGACATTTGTTTGCGACAAAGACCAACCGAGTGATTTTTATTAATCATATAGTTTGGAATAATGGGTAGTGTAAATTGAAAGTTTATAAAATAAATGGCGAATATTCTCAGGAAATGTTTTTATTTATTATTTATTACATTCAGTTGTCCGGCGGTTAATTTATTTGTTCTGTAGGAAATTTCCCGTGAAACAACAACGAATCTAGTTTTTCTGTCATCTATCTTGATTTTAGTTGGTTGTACGAGGAAAAAATCGAGGTTTCTCTTGGAACCCTAAATGATTTCATTATTATTTATTTGTTAGCGACAATTTTACGAGATTAATCTCTGTGTTGTGTCTTCGACCACAACGAAGATTGCAACTGTAAAATCGAAAGGAAATTGGATGAATCATACCCACACACATAAAGCGACACCATTAAAACAATGAGATAAATCAACGTAATTGAATCACGAATTACAAGAAAGTGAATTGGCAAAACAACGATCGAAAATATTCACAATTTCCACCCCACAACTGTCATTATGATGTATCTGTTTTGATCGTTATTTTTTCTAGGCTAATCTGGAAAATGCGAAGAAACGGTCTAATATGAACAGTTCGTGTAACGGTAAGAATCTGGGGCAGATGTACCCTATTGTTTCACTGCCGATTGATATTACAACAGCCGTAATAGCTGCAACTGCGACGACAACAACAACAGCAGCAGCAGCAGGAGGAGGACCATCGTTGCATTCCTGCTGCACACTTCGTACTAACAGCATAGAGTGGGAGAATAGCGTTGAAACGGTGAATGGACGCGGTAAAGTTCGTACATTCGGTTCTTCATCATCGACAGCAACAACACAATTAAACGATGGCACAATAAGACGTTTACAAAAAAACACAAATAAACTCCAACAAATGGATCCTTATCAACACTATAATAATAACAATAACAACAACAATAATAATAATAGTGATAAATCGGTTTGTAATCGTTATCCACCGAAGACATCAAAGACGAAGAATCAAAGAACTTTACAAAGGCCGGTGTTTGTTGGAAAAGTGAAAGGGGTAGTTGGATATCACCATCATCATCACCAACATCATCATCAAAGTGCATATTGTGTTGAAAGGGGGGCAACAGAAATGGGACTAGTCTGTGATAATAGTGAAGTGTATGGTGTTTATTCAGAAACAAAATATACATTTGCTGTTAATCGAATTGGACGGAATTCAGCTCAATCCTCAACAGCGGCCGCCTTTTTCGCCAGGTAAACAACAAATTTATTAATTTTTCTTTAATCATACAAGTCAATGTACTCTTCATTAACAAATATTTGACTACCTTATCAGCGAATTACGAAATTTCCTTTGTTTATAATAAAAACAAGTAGTGTTTAAACAAACGCGAAAAACAGGTGCCCTAATTGAATTATTTATGGATATGGTTGTTTGAAAAATTCCCCATCAGCCTCTCAAAAGAATTGCCATTTTTCGTTCCAACTCTATTAATATCAGCCTGTCAAACATACGTCTATTCTTAATATCAGAAAAGGGGGTAATAAGTTGTGTTTGTAAGCTCATTTTTTAAAGTCGCTCTCCCCTTCAACACCCCATGTGTCAAACTCTGTTTTAATAAGTCAAGTCTACCCGTCAATACATTGAAACACCGGTGCCTACTACCGTTTTCATCTCTCTTTTACAAAGAAACAACCACCGAAAAATTCAAATAAAAATGGGGGTACGTAACGAATATTACGTGTTCTCATTTATTTAATGGTTGATAAATAATTCAATTACATGATCATAAAATCCGTAATGATGTAATAAAATTGAAATCAGGAAACTTTAACGTTTGAACAATAAACTTGATTTTTGTTGTTATTTTACGAGGCAACACCCTATTTTTATTTTCCTTTAATACCAATTAACATTTGTTTTATTAAAATAGGGGCAAAAATATACGAAAGGTTGAAGGGTGTAAGGTGGATAATTTAAATTCCAGGTCAGATATAATATCGGTAATACTCTAGTTAGAATTGGAGGACCACACACAAAGCCTTGACGCACGCAACTCGTTCCCTTCATAAATCCGTTAAATTGTAGGTACTGTTCTTTATTATATAATGATGGGAATTTGTGTATCCGCCCGACTACCAAAATAACGATAATTTTATGCCATGCTATTCGGCAATAAAAGATTGTTGGAATTTAGATTTTTTTAAAGTTTTACCCGGCGCATCCACCATTTTTCCAACCGAAATATTTATGGGGAATGATGCGTGTGTCCAGTTTGAAAATATGACATCCTTATGTCGTGTTTTGGTATTCGTGCGTGTTTTATGCTGGAGAATGGGGTGGATGTGTTGTTGTTGGCACTGCCACCCTGGCATTGTGTCGTTCTATCAATTATAACCGGGTTGTGTGCGTAAAAGCATTAAAATTAGTCGGAGTAGTATTCGGCGTTGTTATCGGTCTTGCTGATAAGATGCACGTGTGCAAGCAGGCAACCTGGACAAAATGATAAATGCTTTTTATTTAACTTTTATAATACTTGTATTATTCACAAAGTCCATTCTTTTAAGCAAATAATTTGTTTGGTCGACACAAAAAAATATTCCGATCAATCAATGTGATAAGAAGGCGCAGATGTCGCTACGTATAATTCGTTTCAATATTAATTATCCTCCCAAGAGATATATATTTTACTGCATGGTTAAATACTATGTAAAGGTCGAGGACAGGATAATATAATCAAGGGAGTAATCCTTGTAATTCTATACATTTAAATTGGCTTTTATACACGAACACTTGCCCAACTAACCACCACTATCCGGGCCATTATTCATTCAAAACCGACTCTTGAAACTTTCATCAATTCAATTTGAAAACAAAATCCGAACCAACAACATGTCAATAGTTTTAACTTTACCACCAATTTTTATTTGAACTTAATTTTAATATTCCAACCCCCTGTTTAATTGAATCATCCTGTATATATCCGTATTTATTTTAATCTCCCTCTTTTTATCCCCTTATTTGATATATCGATTTGGATTGGTGCACTCTCTATCGGACGCCAATAAAACCCAACAAGTTCCACAAGTCCAACACTAGGGTGCTCTCTCATTATTATAGTTTTAGTAAATTTTGAAAAAATTCCCCATTTGATGAATTATACGTGTTATATATTTCTCCCCCGCCCTTATAATCACATGCTATATCGTAATAATATTAGTGGGCTAGTATGGGCTAGTGACAAAGACTATGAGAATGATTGAGTGGCAGCAAGTTTAAAAAATTCACCCGTACGCTTATCGTTGATTCAAAACAAAAATTTACCCTCCTGTTTTTAATTAGACTATAAACTGTTTGATGATAATCGATAATAATGGAAACACAAAGGAAATGTGTGCGTTAAAAATTATGGGAAAATATTATTGTAACTCTAAAACTTGATTAGTTTTTCTAATACACCTTATCGTTGAAGTAGAAAAATACGAAGTAATTAAAATGACATTCGCTGGTATAATGGAAGTTTTTCTGTTATATATGTAGAGTTTATGGGGTTCTGTATTATGTTTTGGTGCATTTAACACTCTATTAATGTTAATTTATTATGAATCGCGTGCAATTCCACAAGTAGAGAAACAAAAATTATGTATTATGTACTAAAGTACTTTTACTACTATTTTACACGACCTGCAATTCTCCATTATTATTCTATCATCGTATTCTTGACGGTTTGAAAATAAAACGGATTTAAATCATTTAAGAATAACCGGCCTCATATAAATCTGAACAAAATACAATTATTTTGCTGAAACATTGGAAAAAATCTCTTAGGGCTTCTTGAAAGTTTCTAATTATTATTCTGCACCGTCCAACCTTTGGTGGATTGTTATCCAAATTTTTCGCACTTGAATAATTTCAAACTTCGCTAAATTGTTGGCAATTAAAAATCAATAAAACGTTTGTTTCCAATTTCACTGTAAATATTACATTGTGGTATAAGTCTAGATTGACATTTTCGCGTATATCGGCTTAGAAATTTATATTGAAATTTAAAAGACGGAAACGTGAGCGAATTTACTGCAAAGTCATGAGAATCGTAGGCGGTCTAACTGAATGAGGCTCATCAGAGAACCGTTTTTATGCTCTCTAAATATCTGTTTCCTATTCAAACTTTCAATAAACATTTACAATTTCAAGTTTATTAATTTTACAAGAAGTTTAGCCTTTCTCCATTCATATTCCTTTGACGTTGTTTCTATCGCATAGTAATTCCATTAATTTTAGATTTGTTAATTTGCTATGAGAACAATTCAATGAATATTTGGTTATTGTTTGAATTAAGCAGCTACCTTAGAAATTCATGACATTATTATTGATAATTAATATCAAATGATCTTGTTCAGACAATTTCAATTAAACCAATTAAACTTAGAAACCAGCAAAGTAACAACAATCGAACAGAAAGACATCTGTTGATTCTAAAATTAACATCTGGGAGATACTCCAAATAATCATAAATAACTGTACTTGACCTAACTTAACAACTCCAATTTGGTCTAAACTATCAGACAATAGTTGTCCGCTATTGAAGACAGCATTCGATAAAATTGAGCTTTGAATTATCATAAATAAACAAGTTTAGGTAAGCTAAGAAAGAGCCAAATTTTAACCACTAGGAGGTCAATTTAGACACTTCACAAAATTGTACTCGAATTCTTGCCCCCAATAGCCAATCTTCAAGGAATTGTCGTACCAATCAAAAATAACGTAAACAAATTTGCTCTAAATTCTTGACTTGGATTTTAAGATGTTTCCGGTTCCCAATAAATTTGCTCGTAAATAGAATTTCGGCCTAGATTTTGAGAAATATCCGCCTATATCGTCGATTTTTACTGAAAAAATCGCATTTATCCGTTCTGGTTAGAAACAGCGAAACTGTAGTTGGTCTATTGAATTCCTTCGTGTAAAATTATTGTTTTTGATTTATAAAGACGTCTCAACAACGGCGGTATAAATTTCAATTTATTTTCCGTTCGTATAAAAATTATTGAATCGCCGGTTGGCTTTCATGTGGTTCATTGAAAATTTTTGAGGAATATCACCTAAAAATATCTCAAAGGCAGTTTTCGTATATTTACATCTATTCATAATAACATAAATTATAAAATTACGCTAGAAATAACGTTGAGAATGTCTTTTGAAACGGCAAGAAACAACTTTTCTATCATTTTTATGATCGTGTTCAGTAATTAGTCAGCTATTTTATACAATTATTCAGCAAGTAGGTGGCTTATTTTCATCACAACAGTCTAACTAACTCGAGTATAATAAGTCGAGTAGTACTAGTGGTGGTAGTGACGGCGACAGGCTGCCTCGTTTGTATTCAACAGAACATATTTAATCTGATACTGTATGTCACGCACCCGTACCTTAATCTTAATAATAAACAACTTGACATCCTGCATCTCTTTACACATTTGATAAAATAAACGAAAGATATTCCTGTTACTGTTATCAACAAAAGGAGAACAAAACGAAAACTTCCACGCTACTACTACCGTGTTATGCATTGATAATAACGCTAACTGATGATGTTAACGTATGCAGCGAATACAATCCGTAAAAAACAACCATTGAGACTATACACTGGAGCCAGAATGAAATAGAGCAATACAAAATGAATAATGAACACATAATTGCAAACGTACTCGTTTGTTTTACAATGCCCACCAGACACCCTTATGGATTCTTTTATTTGAATGTCAGTTTAACAATACGGGGAGATTTTTTCGTAGTTTTTCTATCTGTACAAGACTAAAAACTACCATTTAGTGATTATGTTGATTTCTTATCAGAAACATGTCCAAAATTTCAAAACAAAACAGACAGGAACTAATCTACTTTCGAATGCAAACATTTAATAATGTAATAGGATATAATGGGGATTCCTTGTCAACTGGAAATGGCTGCTTCATGAATTACTAGTTGGGATATTTTGAATATTTCAGTCGAATTTACCTTCAACAGTCACATTGAATTTATAATCAATTTCTGCGTCATAAATGACAAGTTTAATAATACGCATTGTCGGTATAAAAGCGATTTTTAGCTTGTTACGCTAGGATTTGCGCAAAATATGATCTAAATCGTGAATTCTGCAGTCTCTATGCGATACAGAAGACGCCCAACGTCTTTATTGCACGTTATTACGGCAGTATTTTCGGCTTATAAGGCCCGTTGTTGGAACAGGGCAATAAGTAATATGCCGATTTTTTTCGATAAATTTCGCGTAATTCAAATTTATTCACAATTGATCGATGTGGAAGCAATGCTAGTGGAAAATCAGTTGGTAAATAAATGATAAATAGAACGGGAAATTGGCCGGGATGTCCTCAATATGATTATTTTGTTGTGTAGAGGTTGTCCAATGAGCCATCAGGAGATGTGCAAATCGAGTTAACCGCACGTTTCCCAGCTGCAACACGATCCCATGGGAGTTGTCACCGTTTCTGTCATGTTTATATTAGAGTTGGTAGTGGCGGTGGTCTAGGCTTCATCTCTTAAATTCTCAAAGTTCAAATTCATTGCCACCGCCATCGTTGTGTCAACTCTACAGCAAACACATACATTTAATACGATTAAAATTCTATTAATTAGACGGAAGATATAAAATTAAATTACCGGTTTATCAAGTTGATGGTTTTGATCATTAGAATTTTAACTAACCCTTTAATTTAGTCAAAGTCGAGTTGTGCCCGCTGAATTAAGGAAATTCCAACGTGTTATTAAGGGTGGCGATACTGTAATTGAACTGTAAGATTTGGTGCAATTAGAAATTCCATTTTCAATAATTCTCAAGTGGAAAAGAAAACGAATTCCGAAAATGTTGTTGGATTAATTGGCTTTTAGTAACCAAATTTGTTGGATTGTTGGACTCACCCCTCGATTCGAACAAGAAGTGGAAGAAAACGAAAAAAGCCATCACTAAAATCTGCCATTATCTCCCCTATTTTCGAAATGTATTTCCCATTTTCAAAGTGTCTTTTAACATTTCAACTCCACTTGTTTATTTATAGCGCAGTTTTTGCCTATTCTTGGTCTTTCTACACTTTGTTCAATTTTCTTAATCACTTTTTTTTGTGATAATTAACGAATTAATCGGTAAATTCAATAAAAGTGACTTATTAGTATTTCGCTTTCGATTCGAAGACAAACAAGAGAAATTGATTGGAACAATCGGGGAAAATCTTGTAAAAGTACAAGGATTATCGGTGACGATGAAGGGAAATTATAACGAAGCCAATCAATAAACTGATAGATTCAAGTGTTGTTAAGATTATAACGTTGGAATTTTCAGTTATCAACATTTTTCCCCGTTTTATTCCGCCCCTATTAATGAATATTTAATAAAATTATTAGAAATTAATCAAAACTTTTGTAAAGGCTTAAAACAGGGATTTTGAGGTAGAATCTACTACAAGTTGTGAAAGGGGTGCATCTAATCAGCACATTTGCATATGCCACTTTGATCCCTTTCATTGGAGGACTAAAGAGCGAAATCTTTGGATGGTCGGCTATATCCTCCTACAGTGGCAAGATTACACGAAATAGAGCGCAACTAACACAAGGATACGCAAACAAAACGTTGAGAAAGTGCGAGAATTTACAGGAAAATTTCGGGTTAGTCTAATTAAAATTTTCATCAAGACCACCACCACCGAGTCGCCGGTTAGTTTAGGGTGATGTTAAAATAATAATGGTGGTAGTGATGGACCGTTGCGGTTGGGCTCGGGATGGGAGAGATCAGGCGTCGATTTAAGGTCGAGAACTCTATTATGAATTAAAAAATAAAGAGGGTGAGGGTTGTGATTGCTTTTAGGAAATTTTCAAAGTTGCTGTTCTAATAGGGTCGATTATAAATAATTTGAAAGAATCCCACTATCAGTCGGATTGTTTTTCAGTTTCGAGTTGTTGAATGTTGCTATTCATGTTCATAATCCGAATATTTCCTGTTTATGAAAATATTTAATCAAGATTTTCGAATTGTAACTCAAACTTGATGCATTGTTCGAGCGGTTTCTGGATTGTTGTCCGATAATAATAACACTACTACAATAATACGAGTCGAGACTTTCTGTAATATTCATACAATATTGTATTTGGAACGTGTTCCGGAATGCGGTAAAAGAGAAAATGCATTCCTTTATACGGTCATCGCGCATTTTAACAAATTGCGCTATTCAACAATTAATTTTTCATACGGAGAAAACCGGCTGGATTGTTGAAATTTCGCCGACATTTTAAAATCCACACACACACATATGTAGGGAAAATTGGAGGACTTTTCATCTCCCTCACGAGTACCACTCATATTTCGTGTCATAGTTGAGAAATTTCGCAAAACATAAAGGGATTACAACTAGTGGTGAGTGTCTCTTCATTAAAATTTAGATTTCCCCAGCATTCGCGCGTCGTACTCATAATTATGTTTATTACACATTAGCCACAATTAAAATCTGCAACTGGCATAATTTTAAATAATTCACTAATGCAAATAAATCAACAGGATTGAAGCGGAAATTTTTAATAATTTAATAGACACCAACAACTCCAAAAACACCCCCAACTAAAATAGTTTCTAATTAATGTAAGATATTTGAGAAGTTATTAAACCACGTGCGGATGCCACTAGCGTTTATTAACAAGATATTTCGGTTTAGTTATCGATAACGTAACTAGCTTTGGGCTGTTCTTTCCACTTTACGCATCAATTTTGCTAGATTTCGCTGAATTTTTTTATCGGTAGCGGAGTCAATTTTGACGCCCCTATTTTTTTGTTTCGCTCAAATTACTTGTCAATTGATAAAAATCATTGAATTTCGTTGGTTTTGTTGTCTTTTGTGCGCGATGCGGTTTCTATCATATAGGACGACGCCGACAATACTCCTGGATAATTTCAGCCAGTTGCACGCCGACTGTCGTCGCGGCGCTACCAAAAACCAACCATATTTCCGTCTCGACACGAAATTTAACAAACACGACTGAAAACCTTATACGTCCACGAATTTCTCTACGAAAATGTAGACTCAAATTTAGAATAAAAATGGCACCATTTGGAAATTTTGGCGAATTTCCCGCATCACTTTTACATTTGAAATTCTATTAAATTTGTTGAAATATGTTTGTTGATCCGATTAAAATTCGAATTAATTAATGTTGATTTGTTGATTATTTCGATAATAGTGTTGTGTTTCGTTTCTTTTCGAATTTTATCTAAAATCGTCAACATTTGATTGAAATTCTTCCACCAATGGCGGCGTCAACAAGTGAATCTTGCTCAAATTGGGATGAACGGTAATTATTATTATTACTACACTCATTACCTCCATTATTACCACTATTATCATTAATGTAATTATTATTTATTTTGGAAACTTTTATGTGCAATACAAACGATAATTTAGATTAATGGAAAGGGTTGAAATAGTGGACAGAACGGTAATCATACAATAAATTGAGAATATTACATTAAATCCAGTATTTATACGCTACTATCAGTACTGTATCAATAACAATAATCGAGCAGTGAAACTGGTCGGGCTGAAATTTTAACTTCACTGAAATTCTTGACATTCTCGATATTTTACAGGAATTTTTAATAGTCTATTGAAAAGTGGACAATTTACTACAAACAAAACCAGTTTTCATCGATATCATCTCTTTTTCATCTGCTTGCTTTGTAGCAGACCACATAGAATGACGATTAACATATGTTAATATTTAACTTACCCGTTTGGGCCTATGTTAATGTGGTCGATTGTGTTGAGTAAAATACTCGCAGGCTCAGATGCGGTTTTCACGAAAACGGAGAGGAAAATTCAAAATACGATAAGCCCCAACTGTAGAAACAACTTTCTTCTATCTATTTAAATCGTATTTTATTAAATTTTCCACTAAAATTATGCTGGCGTTCTGAAAAATAGTTTTTCAGAATTTTCAAAAATTCACAGAGCCGCATTTAAAATCGAATGAGATACTAACCATTCCGTTTACTCTTATCGTTTTTGAAATATTTGTGTTCTGGAATTTATAGTTTCAGTTCCTGTAAAATCACCTTAATTTCCAACTTGAAATTCATCAATTTTTATGGCGATCGTGAAACCGATCCAATTCTGATAGTTGTAGCGAAATTAACAGTTTTCGAAAAATCGCTAGCCTGCAGCGTTACCGTTAAGGAAACTTGTGCTCTTATTAAAATCACTGAATATGGATTGATGAATTATTATCGGAAATTTTTCGGTTTTGATCGTGTCCAGTAAGGCGGAAAGATCTTTTTAATTAATTTCCAATAAATTTTCGTAAAGTAAATATTTAGAATTTATTTATAAATTGGAAATTATTTTGTGTGTGAAAGGTGTAACGAATACAGGCAGGACGAAACAAGAAAAAAGTAAAACTTGTACAGGAATTTTAATTGAATTAATTAAAAATGTATAAACTATAGATTTTTTTGTGCGTGTATGTGTTAGTGAAAATATCAACGTTTTGTCAATCATTTGAGAATGTTAATTATAACGTAGGTACTGATAGTTCGATTATATATTTGCATAAATAAATTAAAATTGATCTGGTTTTCGAAATTTTAATAACGATAGTGTCAGAATATAACAGTTTTTCCGATAATAAATCAGCATTTTATTCAATTTTCAACACTTTTTAGGTCTTTGAACTGCGGAGAAACTCAAAATGCTGAACCAGTCCTGTACCAGATGTTACTCTGGGGATTGTAATTACAAAATTTGAAAAAAGACTTAAAGTTTATAAATTATTGAGTTTTCGAGCACTAGTTTTAAGTGAATATTTTTAGTAATTTTTCAAAATTTCTCAGATCTTTGAATTGTTGAGAAACCCAAAATACTGAGTCAATTCTGTACTAGATGCTACCCGAAGTTTAGAGATGCTTCAAGGAATTACTTTTTTTCCAAAAGAGACTAAAACTTTGTAAATTTTTGGGAATTTTCGATTTCAAACCTCAATTCTTAGCGAATTTCGCTGGTAACTCGTCGATTTTGGGAGATTTTTGAAAAATTTATCTCTAAATATCCAAAATTTTTATTAGATTTTGAAAATTAATTTCAAGCAAATCTCTACTTCATTAAAAATCGCTCTTCAAAATTGTTGTAGCGCAAATTTTGGGTATTTTATTGTGAAAATTACACTTCCGTTGATTCGAATATTAAAAACGATAGTGTTAATTTTCTGTATTCGCCTAGATTTCCGTACGGAATTGAAAATTTCGCTTGTTATTTCACAAAATTGTGTATTTATACGCGTTCCAGTTTCAGTTCCATTATTAGAGAATTCCTTCGAGAGAATAATTGTCACCTCGTTGCAATTAATGATAGCAGTTTATGTGTAATTCATTAAAATAGACAACAATAATGTAGATTTGCAAGAATAAAATTTATTTTCTAATATTAACACCTGGACAATACGTAGATCGTTTCATCGATAATTCAATAAAATGGAAATCGTTGCTGAATATTAGCCAGAAGTTTTGCCGCATTCAATCAATTTTTGTGCCTCGTTCTACGGAAAAAAGAAATCCGATACATGCTAAATATGCCAACAATGATACTCACTTGTACAATTTTATAAATAAGCATTATTGTATCAATGGATTCTTTACAATGCTCTGCGGTTTCGCCATTATTACCGTTAATGCTGCGTTTTTCCAGGACCCCAATTCGGTGAAAAATTCAACTGTGCTGAACATATACCGAACAACACAATTAAACTAAACAATAAAATTGTAATATGATATTTCATCTTTTTATATAATTTTTTGATATTTAAGAATCCAATTAGGTTTAATGTTGTCTACAAACTGACAAACAGGACAAATGTTCCAGTCTTTTATATTTTTATAAAGAAACCTTTTCAATTTCTATCGAATACAATTAATTTCGTCTTAATTTCCTTTTTCGTTATTTTTGACGTCAATTACTCCGAATAGAAGAAATTGAGCGATGCTACAATAACAACAACAACGAAACTAAATGAGAAAATTTAGGAACAAAGTTGAAATTGCTTGTCCGGGCGAATTTTTCCAGTAACTTATACAGTTTTGGATTAGATTACATCGGGCGAAAATAGAATCGTTAAACGGCCGGGCGGGTCCCGATGTCGGCGACAATCATAGAAAATACTTTAATGGTTTTTTATCAGAAACTAGCCGTGTTGCTTGCAGAATCGGGATTACAAAGGATGAACCGGTCAGATATCTACGTGAGTGAAATTCGGAAAAAATATATACAGAGAGAGAAATAAGCTTGACCAGAATGTTAACAATCTAACAAAAGTAAAATAATTAATCTTTGTTTCTGTACGTTCTCGTTTATGCTTTATTTTTGTTTGTTTGTTGTTGTTATTGTTCTAAATTGTAATTTACTTTAATTCTGAAATATTTGATTTAATTAATTTGAACTGGTATTGAATTGGGAAGCAAAGAAAGTTGTTTTATTACAGTTTCATATTCAGACAGTTTTGCAAAGTCTATTCTAAGCTCCGGATCACGTCTTTAATTTGTCTCTTGGTTTCCCGTTCCTCTTTCACTTCGCCTCCTTTATCTTAGTTTACCAATCTTGAATCTGTTGACTACCACCTTATTTCTTTTAATAGCCCGTCTAGCCCTTTTCAAGATTATTATCCTTTTATATACAACATTCTTGGTGTATGTGCGCCTCTCTTAAACTTATAGACAGAAAAAACTGTACAAACAAGCCACACAAAAATAACACTTCAAATTCGTATAAATCATATTTAAGTCAGCTGTGTCTGTGAAGCTTTCAACATTCAAGTGAAGCATATTAGAAAGTCGATTTACAGCTAAAGATAAGCAGCCTGTATACATATACGTTCATTAACTCTTCCGGACCAATTCAATTAATGAACCTTGTGGAAACAGTAAATTAAATAAAATTAATTAGAAGCAACGAAAATACCAGTTTAGAGTTTTCAACAAGAAAGAATCGTACAAAAATAATAAATAGAAAGGAAATCTAATAAATCTTTGGACGGGGTGAAATATACGCTGTACAACCGCACGACAACAAGCTTATGCAACCACATCTTAATCAAATCGGGTAATTTATCAACAAATTTAAAATTTTATTTGATTCCTCCACTAAGTATTTCAATATTTCGGTAAATTTCTTGCATCTGTTTGTCGTTCTATCACGGAATAATCGATAACATGTGTCAAAATTTGTGTTAAAATAATGTTTCTGTTATCATTTTAATTTTAATGGCCGCCTATTCTAAACATGCCCATCAACAGGATTATTTTAAAAATCTGTTGTGTTGAAAAATAGAACAACCCTCGAATTCGAAACGAACTCGCCAATTTCGGCCAACTCACTCAATTATTCACTAAAATCGCTCCAAATAGTGTAAAACAGCGTCTTATGGGTGTCGGATTGAGTCTGATTGATTTCAATTCAACTGGCGTGAAATGGACCTTGGCGTCCGGTATACGAGCGCATTTTTCAACTACAATTCGATTATTGTTCGATTAAAAAAACAGTAAACGCCAATAAATAAGAAATGTTGGTGAAATATTAACGAACATTCGAGAGAATTTAATATTGTTCGTGTTTCACAACAGTAGAAATATTGTTCCAATGTCTAAAATAACTGGACATTTCTACCTTAATAAACTTTTATAAGTCAACGAGAATTTATTGAAGCGCAATATTCTGGCCTTTTCTTCTCTTTAAATTAACTCGGCCATAAAATTATTACAAAAGAACGAAAAACAAGCATGAATACAACACGAATATCCATCACATTGTGAAATATTTCAATCATCTTGTCCGTATTGCTCGTTAATTTTCGTACCATATATGGTGGAGCAGTACTCGTACAATTACTTCGAAAACTCCTCGAGCGATTTGTAATAAAATCCGAATTTGCATTGATTGGGACAAAAATCGCGCATTACTTGTTCTAATAACAGGAAACACCCCTGAGATTAATCATTTATCTTTACGTATAGTTGAGAATAGACGATTAAAAAGTTTTTCAAGCAACTTTTGATAAAGACCAGTGGAGTTTTAAATAAATTCAAGAAACTTCCACATGCTCATAAATGTAATAAAGCGAATTCATAGATTCGATGTGATATTCTCTTGAGTATAACACATTACTGGAACGTTTCTCGTTTTATTTGTAAGATGGTTTGAGTTGAGTGGAGCGAACATAGCCAAGTTTGTCGGTGGCTTCAACAATATTCATCGGTGTCCCCATTGCATTTCCGCCACCACTGTTACCACCTACGTGAAACAATGCTTATTCGACAATATTACCTTCAACATTGGGCCATTTAACTTGCGATTTATTCAAATGCATTCCATTCGCTTTAAATAACTTCACCTGGAACGGTGTTTTACGGCGTTCACGTGCGCTATCATTGCTTGATAACCGAGCCGTTCCGCTATTGTTACCAACATTGATTCCCATAGAGAAACTGACCTAATTTTTGGTAAATTACACGAAAAGAACGCCGATCATTACGATATTAATGATAATGTATCAATATTAAGGATACGTTGAATAGAGCTTTTCAGGTTTGTAATAATTTTCTATAGCGCTAGTTGAATACAACTTTTATAATTAATTTTCAACTAATTAACTTCATATTTATTTGAGAAAGCTGCACAATAGCGCACCGATAACAAAGGGCCCATCTATTTTCTAAAGCCCTTGACTTTTCAATTTCTTCACCACCTCTCCACGCTTGGTGCGTGTTGTTGTATTTTTTCTCCTTTCGTCTCGTTATTGTTATATTATTATTATGAATACAAGAAATCTAACGACGGTATAGATCGATAAACTCGACCGTATAAAGGTTGAAAGTTTAGTTGCGATTCTTGGTGGATTGCCCTTTAGATGTTCTTAAGGTGAAGTCGACAGTTTGTGTCATGTCACGGGTCGATGCTAACAACAAATCTAATGTTTGACGACGGGACGGCCGGTTTTCCTCTTCTTCTATTTCACAGTTATTGTACATGAAAGAGAATTTAAGGAAATATTATTGTCTCTAACAATTATTTGTTGATTTTTCGTTTGTACGCCGACTTCCTGTCTTGTTCTTTGTTCGAACTTTTTCAAAACAATAATATTTCTATTATACTTCAGTTTAAATAAAACAGTAAATTTTTGACGCGTTCATTGAAACGATCGGTCCGAAATTCCTTTGATACTGTCAATTATTAATAGGGAAATAAAAGGAAAACTGGAAGATGGCTGGATAGAGTAGCTTTTCACTTTATTTTCACTCTAGCTCAAAGATTTCCGTTTTTCTTTCACACACAGTGAAAACGTTATTAGGCCAACTTTCTTTTCGTTAGATTCACGTCTGGATGTGTAGTAGTAGTCGCGTTTATAGCCTTTCAAAAGAACCTGAAAACTAACTTATAACACACACATTTACACAAATACAGAGACAATCCCCTACAGCCAGTCCACACCCTGATTCTCGTAAAATCCTTCTGTTTAGATTTCGATCATTCTCTCCACAGTCAATTCTTGCTAGAAGATTGTTGATATTTCCTTTAATTCACCGAAGATTGATTAATTTTAAAACACAAAAGAATAAGTATAGTGGATATATACATATATATAAAAAAGAAGAAAGATTTAAGCAATCTATATTTGGATGGCAGGCAGCAGTGGCAGCGGCCGGAGGGAATAAAAAGGTATATAGCCCTGCAGCTGTGGTGATTTATGGGCAGCAGGCCTACGCTGTCTCCGCCGACATTATGCAAAGTTCCTGTGTTTCTACCACTGCTGTGCCTTCTTTTTCTCCTCTATATCTCGACATACAGTGCCGCAATCCACCACCACCGCCACCCCGAAGCTATATCGCCTCTTTGATGCATGATTCGCACCTACCCCCTTGATATATCTAGATGTGTTTGAAGTTGTGGCTTGAATCTGATTATAATCGCGCGGTTGAATTGAAGGAATATACATCGATAGCATTACCATTTCTTTGTGGGTTTTTATACGGAAAAGTATCGAAAATTCGCAATTTTATTGTAACGAAATTTGATTAAATGCCGAAACGGCGCGGCCTGGCTGGATATTTAATTATTGTCATGTGGTGTTATAAAATAAATGAAGAGAAACGATAGCTTTGACATAGTTTGTGTGGGGTTTGAACAGAAAATCGCTTTTTATTAATATGGTAATACCCCGAAAATTAATCAACTTTCATTATACGGTTTGGTAAGCTTTCGGTCAATATTTGTTGCAGCTTTTATCGACAATATCAACTAATTTCTTATAAGAATTCAAATTGTAGTTCTACAGAGAGTTAAATCGGTTAATACCATGTACAAAATAAATTAAGTTTACTCCCCGAAAATTTGAATACAGTGAATAATTTGTCCGTAATTACTGTAATTATCATAATCCGGTAATAAATCGAAATCCAACTTTAAATCCGTACTTTCCTTAATGAAATATTTCTATTTTATGTTGAAAATTTCGTTGAATGTTTACATTATTACAACACGAATTTGATTTGTTACAGTATTCTTTCGATTATTATTATTTTACCTGTTTCTTGATGCTCGATGATCAAAGGGTGCGATAGTGTCGCTACTGTTGATGGATCACTAATCATCCCCTTTACTTTAGTCCCTCTCATGACCCTCACTAATGCATTCATTTGTTAAGACCCTTTCGGCAATTATTCAAAATTCTTCAAGTTTTTTCTCCTACAGGCTCGCCATAAACAAAAAATTTATGGGAGAGAAATGATGACTTTACTTTTGTAGTTGTTGCGGTCGCCAGTTCAATATTTTGTTAGGATCCTCAAACAAACCGACTAGGGTAGAGAGAAGGATTATGTATGAACATCACGCTTTACTCTGCTAGCAGACTAGGGCGATGGGTGCCTCCAATTCACCCTCTCTCTACACCTTTTGTGTTGTTTTTTTTTGTCGTCACGCGACTGAGATGTTCCCGTTCGTTCCGCAACCAGGCGTCTGTGAAATTGGAAAATCCTGAACGATGATTTTACTCCAATTCCGGCCGTTTCATCATCTTGTAATAATTTTGATTAAATATGTTCCAGAGCTGCCCAAAAGTTGAATTTATCGGCGTCATCGTCGCCGCACCGTCGAAAACGGCACAATTCCAACGGTGATGGTGAACCAATCGGATTCTGTGGTGTTTTGCAACGTTCACCGCCGCCGGTACCGCCGGCCCTATTGCGGAGGATCGGTGTAAAAGAAGTCACCGGTGTTGGCAAGGTATGTGTACCAAAGATTTGTTTGGTATTGGAATCTTTGAAGATCTTATAGAGAACAGTCAAAGAGACTCCTGTCGGTTCGTTAGCTTTACATTACTTTATACATTGCTTTTCTGTATCTCGGTGTGCTTTCATCGTTAATACTTGAAATGTAGAAGGACGACTCCTTATAATAATCCTCTTATCACGATCGTCTTTACATCATTGGTTATATGGTGACTTGTTTAACCCTATTAAGCAACTAGAGGTACTTTAATAATGTCTTATTAAAATTCTACCCCTTCGCCGCTTTCTAGTTTAATTTAATATTCAATTGTATGAAATACCGCCCTAATTTCAACAGTGATATCGTCAATACAACCACCCTTTTCATTAATAATTCCTTGATACACATTCAAAACATTGCCAATGGTAGCAACGTTATAAATTCTATTTTGATGAAATTTATAAGTCAAATTTTAAAACTGTTGTTATATCAACACATCCAATTCTAGTTTCTCGTTATTTTATTTTATTTTTTTTTTAATATTTTACCACCGTTAACAGATTCATTTTCTTTCACTTCGTCGTATATTCATGTATTCAAAACGGGGCATCTAATTTCCATAAAACAATAGGCCTGTTTCATCCTCTTTTCAACCATCATCAACCCCATACAACAAACTCGTAACAAAATTTGGCAGTTTGTCTAGTTGTGTTGTCGTTTTTGATTTTTGTATGGATGTTACGGTGCAAGATACGTCACGGAATATCGACGAAAATCCATCTGACTTGCAAATTGTACATGCCATTCCTTCAGTGTCAGTCCGCGGCTCAATTTTCCGAATTTTCCGAGTGTGGTGCAGTTGAATTCAGGTTGTCTCTAAACGATAATTGAAAAATCGTTCAATATTTACATCAATTGAGCTGTATATTACAATATCAAATAAAATTATATTGATGAAATTTGATGCAAATATTATTGGAGTATTTCCAATTTATTATATTTAAATAACTGAAAAATAATATTATCGAATGAATGAGCGGAATTTACTGTAAAATTCTATATGAGACCAAATTTCAGCTATATACTCGCATTTTGGAGGATTTCACAACAAAACGAAATAATGTTGATATGTATTGATGGATCGTTTTTTTCTCTTTGTTGGAGTTTAATCTTTTAATTGGAATATTCTCATATTGTTGTTGATTAGGAAATGAATAATTTTCATACAATTTTCTGTCTATGATTGAATAATTCAACTGATAGTAATGAGAAATTTTCGATCAAAATTTAACAAGCTACTACCGTATACAATCATTTTGTCAAAGACTAATGTAATTAAATCTCTATATACTCTTATAAATGTATACAGTTTGTATAATAATGCAATTGTTTACATTGTAACATTATGAAATTAATTTTGGAGATTTCTAGGTCTCTTTCACTGACTTACTTTCTCTAATTGTGAATCTACTTGTATCCTGTTTTATTCAATTTGATAAGTGGGCTAGAATAATTTTGTACAGCATATCCCACACAAGAGAAACAATGGGAGTGCTTTAGCGGAAAATCCCTCAGAACGTGGCTTAAACTGAAGAATTCTACTCAAAAATACGTCAATACTCCTCCAAAATGTCTCAAAATTAAATTAAATTTGAGAATTTGGCTCGAAAATCGCTGAAATTGATTTTGACAACTATTCACGCGATAAAATTCGCTAAAAATGATTGAAGTCTTATATTAAAATGGCATCATTTAGGAATTTAGCTCGAAAATTGATCAAATTTCTATGGATTCTTGCCATAAGAAACTTTTTCTGTAATCGTAAGTCTATCTGGTACTGTTTTATTCAATCTGATACGTGAACGAGGGGGAAAATTTGTTTTATACAGGATGTGCCACGCGAAAAGATCCTTGTGGATTTACAGAGAAAATGTCTTGAAAAGTTGACCAAAAATAGAGAATTCTGCTGAAAATTCTTCGAAAATATCAAAAATGTGAGTTAAACTTGAGAATTGAACTTGAAGATCGCTGAAATTCATTTTGACAATCATTTACACAACAAAATTTGCTAAAATTAAAATTCTCAAGCCAAAATATTGCAAAACTTGAAGAGGCCAGAATTAATCGACTGAGAGTTCTTAAACGATTTGTAAAAATAACGCGACAATTTAGCTGTAAAATTGATCAATAAATCTACGCTAAAAACTCTTCAACAAGTATCCAATTTTGAGACATTTCCAGTAATTTGGACGTTCAAAAATTCTGGAAAAATTACCATAACTTAATAGCACTCTAAACTTTATTCACAGGAAATTTCGGTAAATTCGGGTATGTTGTTTTTTTGGAAAAAGTGAAAGTTTTTGTAATTTTTTATTCAAAATACTTCTAAATTTGCACCTAATTGGTTTTATATAGTTTGTCTATTTTTTTGTTGACTTCGAACTAGCAGTTTTGGTAAAGTTAAGCCAACAGAATCAGAGGAGACGGGGTATACGTTGCAAGACTGGTAGCTTGGTCTTAGTGGTCATCTTATGTAATAGTTTTCAAAAATGAGCTTGTCGTCTAAATTGAACTTTACTAATATTTATGTGGAAAGTAGGAAATCGTTAAAATGATAAATTGCAATTAATTTGCAGATAAATCAAAATTGTTCGAGATATATTTATGGTTTACAGGCGATGGTAATTCTACTGTAAATTACCAATTGCATATGTATTTATGTTACATATAACATAGCATATATATACAAATTGGCATTTATTACCTTGCCTAGATTTATTTTTTTTACTCGTTTATAGTTCACATCAACAAAAAATCGACAACAATAAAACGACTGTTTCCACATTCTCTCTATAACATAATGATCTATACATAAATATAGTAAATTCGATTATTTGTAGAATATAATTGGTTGTAACTTTATATCAATATTAGATGGTAATCTTAGTAACAATGAAGCCTAGGTATCCCAACTATAATAGAACAATATATAGTTGGATAAATAGAGATAGAGAATGAGCGAATGGGACGGGATCAGCCCTTTATAAGCTAGGGGTTAATTGCAGGGTACAATTAGTCACGCAGAATGCACAATCCTATAATGACATGGTCGTTTATGTGAAGGTCTGCATTATGAACTTGATATGATGGACATATTGTACTAACAATTATCTATAATAATTCAAAATTAAATCGATTAAACTTGGAAAAACGATCAATCTCTAAAGTTGTAGCGAAAACCAAGTTTTCTATCAATAGTGAGTGGTTGAAGGTTTTCGGGATTGCATCCAATGTAAGTCTATAATCCGGTAAATACGACACACACTCGCTCAGATCGAGTGAGGTCAAATATTTTTAATGGCCTAGACTCATGAAGTAAATGGTTCGATATAATCTAGATTCCGGCTATATAGTAAAGTTGTATATGTTGGACAACAACGGCCAGTATAACTCAACTATAAACTAAAGAGAATTGTATGGGATCTAATGTGAAAGAACGATAGAGACGTTGGACGGCTCACTCTCTAAACACTATTCAAAACCGACCATTATACAATAGAAAACTAAAACGGAGACTCCCGGCTATACAGATAGATCCAACAGGATTGGATAACACCGAACTTGACCTTACATCAAACTACATCAAGCACACGATATTTCAATTTTATCTAAACGTATCTAGGAAACAGAATTGGAAATTCAATTGTATTCGAATTTGAATATGCCGCCACGGCGCGACCAATCAAGCGAGCGATTCAATACCAAATCGAATGATAACGCCGCCGGATTGGCTACAATGAAGCGCGAAATTTGAATTCGTAACAACATTGAAAAAAGCGAGTCAAATCGGAACAAATATATTGTTGGGAGTAAATTGGCCGTTTCCGTTGAGTTTGACAGGGCTAACAAAGGGATTCATGTTCATTTACTCGGATGTTGGATTGTGATTTTCTTGTTAAACAAACATTTGTAGACAACCAACTGACTAAATATTACGGATTAGTCTCTTGTATTTTTGTTGTTTTGCCTCTACATAGCTTTCGCGAAATTATTAATCCAATTAGTAGTTTCTATATTTCATAGAGTGTTTAAATGATCGATGATTATTCAAGTCTCTACGGTATTTTCGAGGAAAATCAATTTCTAGCGTAGTTGTTTCACCTTTTTGGTCCAACGAATTCTCGGTCTTTCCCATAAGTTTATAGGATTGTTGTTTGCAATAAAATTGATCAATTCCCAACGAAACGGCTATGGGAAAGAAAGAAAATATCAAGACCGTGTGTAGAGGTGTGCTTGCTATAATCAATATTGACAATAAAGATAAATATCGGCTCGCGAAACGGTCAAATCGTGAAGCACCTATAACTGTTATTATTATTATTAATATTATTATTTACAATAGTCTTCTGATAATATATCAAAATTATTTGATTTGATTCTCCCCTTTTCTACAATACAAACACCCCTGGTAAAAAATTTTGAAACAATGGAATACACTTAATGAAAATGGACGGATGTTCGTAAAGTAGCCACGGCCATAACAATATCAGTAGTTGTTTAGCCAAGGGGTGATCCTATTTTCAGACAACTAAGTGTCCCCATGATTCGGCCACATTTCATGCCTCAAGGCTATGAATTAAATGGCCGTTTTGTTGGAATTCGATCTACCGACAAAATTGTATGCGAGAGAAAAAATAGCTTCAATTTTACAATTTACAGAAAACCCTAATATGGAGGATATACACGCACATGTGTCCCATTCGCATCTATTGCAAGTTAGTTTTTTCGAAAATTCCCTGGTTGTTATCAAAACAACAAAAATTCCTGCTATTATTTATGGTGTTGTTGTTGATAAGCGTCACGTTAGTTTTTTCTGGCGTAATTTCCGTGGTTGGATCGGTGTTCGAATTTGCATCGGTGTCGCCTGACGAAAACTGGGCGCAAATGCGGATTTTCAAGCGATTAGATGTAATCCATAACTTCCGAAAAATGTCTACCCTAATTTTTTACTGACAACTTGTATAGTTAAAGTCGTGAGATTTTATACGTTTTTCTTTCTTGTCCGCTCCTCTTTGTATTCTTTCTCAACGTTTCAAAGCTGGTATTTTATGCTCGTTTTATTTTTCCCTGCTCCTTATTCGTCTTAAAATAAGGCAAAAACGATATTGAGGAAAAATGTTTCTTTTCTCTCGTAAATCCCTCCATCTAGATTGTCATCGATTTAATATTAGCTGTAGACACACGTGGTCAGTTCGCATCAGTTGTTCCCTTTTTACGAGGTCAGAGATCGAGTATTGGCAATCGTGGATGGATCTACTCGATTCTCTCTCTTTCTACAAACTATTTTTCTATTGCACGTTTCTATCAATAACAATTTTCTATTGTCCAATCTACTTTGTTTAGCTTCATTGAACATTTTTACCTCATTGATTCGAGTTTGATTTTTCACAATCTTCTTGTTTATTATTCGTAAAGTATCAGAACTATAAGCTCCAATTATATGAGGATTTGCGAACATTGATTACAATCAATTATCTTGTTACTAAAATTAAACACTTTTATTACAACTTTTAAAAGAATATGCAAAATTCACTATATAGTTTGTAAAAATAGCAACAAGAGTAAAGAATTTGTAATGGTACCCACATCACGAGTTGTCGAAACTTGGGGATCTTTCTCCATCGTCTTTTCGTCCTATTCTTACCGTAAAGCTCGAGCGGAGGGATCGTTTTTTGGGCGGAATAAAGACACAATATACAATATAAATGTGTAAAACAAGGATAGAGACATGTATAGATGAGGCAGACGAACCAATAATTGGACTCCACTTCGTTTCTTGAATACAAAATTGAAAGCCTGACAGAGTCGCAGATGAGACCCAGTGAATTGTCCTCGAATATAAGAAACATGATTCTTTCGGAAAAAAAACGTGCACTTTACACCGACATAAGTTACAATAATCGTAAAATTACAAGCACACTTATTTTGTAATGTTTTTATTGTTTTTCTTTTTTTATACATACAGTTAACTGGTACGGATTGTTGGAAATTACAGTTGAACCTTAATTGTTTCGATTCGAATGAGCATTATTGAAATGCAGGAGAAGACGAAGAAAAAAGGCAAATATAAACATCAAAAACACGAAAAGGGAAAGTGCTCTATCAGTTTTTGTTTTGACTTTTTTGCCTTCCTAACAATCCCTAGAGAGCGTACGCCTGACCCGTCTGTTTGAATTTTCCTGAAATTCGTAATATCGTCCGTCTTTTTCCAACTTATACACATGTTTACGTTTAATTTCCTTCAACTACAAACACTTTTATATATTTATATGTATACGGCATCTTGTTAAGTGTTTTCTGAAATATGTACATACATCCAACTATGTATATGGTTCGTTTTTCTTTTACTATTATTTGTAGAGTTCAACAGAAATTTTCAATGAACACTTTTCGCAATTATTCCCCAACAACAACAAAACTTACACATGTTATCGCTACTTTTCCGTTCCCAAATGGATATAAGTTAAAGTCGATTCTTGTCAATTTTCTTTGTGCGCTTTTTCTTACCGTTATATTCCTACAGAATTGGTTCGATCTTCAGCTATTCGGTATTCTGTTGGCATACTGTATGGATCGACATAAAGCCGATATTCCATCCACAAAAAGACAAAAGAACGTCCAAGTTTTTACGTATTTATTGCTCATAATATCGGCTTATAGTTTTCAGGGTGTTTTTCCATTACAGGCCCCATTCTTCACCACTACTGCGCTGTTTTTTCCCATTTTGCGTCAATAAAATCGACTCTATTAAAAGCGCCTTTCAAATGCATAATCTGTTATTGAAACTAAGGAAAAATTTCAGCTTATCTAACTCATAAAAAGAGTATAATGCACGTGCAAATGGGGGGATGGCAAAATTGAAGGTGCTTCATAGATTTGATTTAGAAGACGAGAAGTAGAGACGAGAAGAGAAACTATTCATTGCTACTAAATAAATAGAGGTATCTGCTATTGCATTTTTCCCAATTAACTCATTATAGCCGTTGAGTAGTAGAGTCTGGTTTTAAGAGCGTTATAAATATATTTCCATTCTTTACACTCTTCTCTTTATATGGCCGTATTTTATCAGGATTTGTCAGTGTTATCATACTACGGCTATTATTAACCGAATACCCCTTTAGTAATCTTCCTCTCTTATCGCAATAAATGAGAGTAAAGGTGATGTAGTTTCCTTACTCTCCACTCTACCAACACTATTGTCGATGACCGTCTAATCTTGATCAATTCAAATATTTAACACAAAGACCTCTCTCCAGTCTATCATTCTATACGATTATCGATTTGTGGAGAACACTTTATACCTCCTTAAACTAAATAGACTCAATTTTTTCTTCGCTTTCATATAAAAACCAATGACGCTTCAAATACCCCACAATCACCAAACCCATAGAGCTTCTTCGTATATTTTCCAGTCGGGTAATAACCGTAATTCGTATCTTCATGACTCCCACATTGCCCCATATTCTGCTTGTCGTTTGGTTCGTCATTGATGTTATTACAACAACATTGGGCGATTATTTGAAGAGAACCACCCTCGTTTTTATGCCGGACCACTCGGCTTCAAACTCGTAAAACGATTCCATGCTACTTTTTCGTCTTGCTTATTTGCTATTTTCATGAAACAACAATTGCCTGCCTTGTATAAGTATTATGATAGTCTTAATTCAGCACTGGGGCCAATTTTTCCAGTTTCTCCGCTAATAATTAAATTAAATGTGGCACGTTTAAAATGCTGGTAAAATAATAGACGTGGATTAAAACAAGAAAAAGAAAGACACGCATTGGGGGATGTCGATGATTTTTTTCAATTAAATTTGAAGGAGATGATAATTTTGAAGACTTGACTTTTTATTGTTATTCTTGTAATTCCACGACTTGCTAAATAAAAATGAATGGCCTTAGTTTGGAATATTAATGTAGAACTCTAGTGGAATTACTTAATTTTGCAGCATTAGATGTTTGCGTGTTAACAGCTATAACATTTCATAACTACAACGATCTTACTTCCGACTCCACTATCTTATAATGTTGACTTATTCTTTAATCGTATAATATAGAGAATTGAATCCCAGGTGTTCCAACAGCACGAAATCCACCATACATTCTCCTTAAATATCAACGTTGTATTTCTTTACAAATTTTTTCACAAATATCAACGAAAAATAATCTCAAATTCTCGTTTTACGTTACGAGTCAACTCCACGCACCTATTTTTTTTTCTTCTTTCGATTGGATAGTTTAGTTGGGCGCAGCACGCGAATGTTGAAGATTTACGTACGAGAGAAACGCACCAAACTCATCGGTTCGATGTTAATAATAAAACGATCACTGCACGAAGCCAGCGGCGTTACTTTAATCTCACTAGTTCCAATCCAAGATGCATCTGTACGTGTAGACGCACCTCCGCTATTCGCCTCGAAGCAATACGAGATGAAAAACTAGAAATTTCTCAGTATTGTTCCGGTTTTAATTATTTCAATAAAAAGTACGTTTAACAGACGTAAAGCTTGGAGATTCGCTTTGAAGCGTCTTGTTTTGTGACGCCACTGGACAGGTTGACATGTCTTTATAGTTACAGATACGTGATAAAAGAACATTGAATATTGTAAAGGGAAAAACTAATTAATTTATTTGCATTGTCTGCAAGCGAGTCGTTGACCTAATTGTAGCTATTATAAAAACTCAATTTGATACTTTAATAAAATGATTAAATCATAAACATTAAAACTGGAAAGAAACGTATAAAGCATTTCACTAGCCATGAAATTTCCATTTTACAAACTTATTAATTCAGTCTTCATGCCGTTATGGGCAGTAGGTGTATCAGTACAACTGCCACTATGCAGTAGAGGCTATAACAACATCCACCTCCCCAAGGTATCATTGATAATTATTACAACATGAATGGGGGAGGTCCGTGAAAACGTGATGAAAGTGACGTTGCGTCAATAGTGTTAACTTTTTCCGGGGCAATTCAGCCTAAAAATCAATTATCGATGGAAATAATCCGATAATCGGCACAAAAGACGAAATGAAATTTCAATTTTTCTATAAATTCGGTAGTTTTTAGCGAATCCAGCCCCGGGAAAAAATAGCACCACTTTATTTATTACCATACATAAATTGTCTAATCAATATTTATGAGTACAGGAAACAAAGCAAGGGTTAAAACATTATCAAAGGGCAAATACCCAAGAGGAAAATACCCGCAAACTTGTTACTGTAATTGGGTTTTTCGAACGGTTTTTTGCGGTAGTACTCTATCGTTACTAGCAGAATTTTCCGCTTTAAATACCGTTGAGGAATCTATAAAATTGTTGTTGTTTTGGAAAATTAATTTTTCCATTTTCCGAATCTTGAAGAATTCCTAAATACGCACAATTCTTGTAACGATTTTATAAACTCATCGAGGGCAGAGTTTCGAACGTGCACACGAAATTGAGGGATGAGAGCATAATAGAAGGATTAAGCAAGTGTAGATTTTGTACGGGAAATTGAATTCATGGAAATATAGACAACGGAAGTTTGTATACTCTCCCTTTCGAACGGAATATACAATTGATGGGCAACTATTATTGTTTGTTGTGGAAAAACCGGCATTTTCCATTATTTTAATTAACTCAGCTACTGTGAATAATTTGTTTATATTGTAGATTTTTTTCCCAGATCTCGTACAACTGCAATTCTAAAGGGAATTCAGGTTGGTGGATGTTTAGTTGTGACGGTGTAGTTTATGATTGTGGCCAGTGTGGTGCAGACATTTTCAATTTGTAACAAGTTGTACATTGTCAGAATGGCTAAACATTTCGCTTTTGAGCCTTCTATCGCTTTTTATTTACTCATTAATTCTCTCACGAAAGTTGCCAAATAGAATACCAATAGCCTGCTGCGCCTGCCTTTCATCGTTCTTATAGAGCGGCGCATATGTTTGTAATTTATCAAAAATCGTCGATGGAAGCCGAAAAAAAACCGTTTTCTTTACAACAAAATCAAAACATTGGTAAACATATATCAAAGTAAAGTAAATTTGCAGTTGACTGGATTTTAATATTGCTATGATTAGTATTGGGGTGTGTTTCTCGTCGAATAGTCTTACACCGTTCCCCTTCTAGACATGTTCATGTCATCTAAACTAGAGTTGTCGTTTATCGCAACAATCTACAAACCCAATTTCCCCGTACAGGAATCGATCCCTCAAATCAGCATTTCCGCATATTCTACTAGTTTTCCAGATTGAGCTCGATTTTTTCACAACCCCAATTTGAAAATTTCGGCTTGTAATTGTACGTTATTTAATTTAATTACATTTAATAGAACACCAACACCACCATTATGTGGCTGACGAAACTCGAGGATTTCATTTCACCCTCTCTCCTGACGCGTTTTCATAATTGCATCAGACAGTGGTCGGTCTTTAATGAGTGATGGAACCCTCGAGATGCCAACCAGTCTGGCCTGGGGTGTCGGCCACCGCCTCTCATCATCGTCATTTCGAACTGCAGACTTTCCGTTGATATTTGTTAGTATTGTAGTTATAGTTGAGTGTAATGTTCGAATTTCACTGTCAATTTGCATGGGAGCTACAAATTGAAATATTACACGCCCGACTAAACCAATTCCGTAAAACCACCTTGAGGCTTACTGTTTGATGACGGCGAATTCTAGGGAATTTTGTGTATTTTATAAATGTTTAGTTAGAATTTGCACAAGATTGTTGATCGCTAGTTAATCGTAACGTTTCACATTTAAAATACTCATTCACAATTAGCTGGTACAATGGAGAACTGACAACATTGTTGTTTAGATGAGGGTAAAATAGTCTATTGTAACGTTAGTACTCTATTTACATTTGTATTTTGTTTCTCTTTGGGAACAAGACCAAAGGGTTCCGCTTTGATGGCAATGATGATGATGGAGGTAATGGTGAAAACGAACCCGATTATCTGAAATTACTTTTGAAAAATATAAACGATACTACAAACAACTGGACTCGTAGGTATTTGTTTGGACAATGGCAAGATCGAATGAATTATTTACGATTAAATTCTGCATAACCATTTTTAATACGGATTTACCCCTGTAACGTAGTTGGAAGATACAACTAGATGAAATGCTGCATATGTTCCGCATACTTTATGCATTGATTTCTACCAGGGTTGTTTTATAGCTTTGAACGGAACGACGATTCCATGTAACGCAGTCGAGAATATTTATTACATTTCGATTGCGTTGTAACCATTTGACTGGATACGATTCGAAATATTTATACGAAAAATCTGAATTCTCAGCACTAAAGAAAACGATTACTATTCACAAATATAGATGGAATGAACTGACAAGATTTGCTATACAAGATGTGCAACGGTATTTCGCCTCGCAGTTGACTATACCTTCGTCATTCAGTATCGTAGATTGATTCATACGCTTCAAAAATGCATCTACAAGTGTCAAATTTAACGAATCGATCTACGACACTATCAAAGCAGGTCTAACTGCTGTCGAAATTCTAAAGCAACACATTTACTAATATTAGAGAAATATGTTTGAAACTTTTTCGATTCGGTATACGCGAATTGTCAAGATTTAATAACGGATATCTCGCTTGTTTGATGAGATATTGAATTGAGTATAACAGCATTAGAAAGCGCATTCTAAGAGGCATCCAATTATGTTTCTTATTTTGGGAAATTTCGGTCAAATTCGAAATTACAGAGGAAAATCTTGGAGCACCTGTTCTTCCTTAATTTTTCCATATTTGGCCTTATAACATTGCAAATCTTATCGATTTTGCATTTTTCTCATACAATATAGCAAATTGAAGGAGCTTCCAAAATCTCCTAAAAATCCTCCAGTTTTATCAATTTTCCGGAAAATTAACAGAAACTGGAAGCCTTAAATTATATACTTTTCTTCGAAATTGTATCTGAAAATGTCAATTCTTAACAATCGATATCTCCCTTGTTTGAAACGATATTGTAATGAATATAGCAGCATTAGAAAGAGCTCTTCAAGGGGTATCTAAGAGCGTTTTTGTTTTGGCAAATGCCGATGAAGTTTGAATTACAGAGAACAATTATTCAATTCTCAATTTTCCAAAGATTTTCCCGAAGTATACAGAAAATTGAAAACGTCTTCCAAATCTCTCAGAAATGTTTTAGTAGGCTTGTGAGTTTTCCCGGAAAACTGATGGAAAGTTTACAATTTTACTCCAAGTTTTTTGCACCTGAGAATTCGTCGTTTATCGTTTCTGTTTCCGCTTCCGTTTCTGTTATGACACTTTTATAAAGTGGTCATCATCTGTTGCTGCAACTGCAGTGATAATTCCCAGCTAGTTATGGCTGGAAAATTGTGGGATTTTTCAAGAAATTCCACTTTCACTACAGATTTAGCCGGTATTAGGGCGATATTGGGTGATTTGTTTGCAAATCAGCCAATTCGAGATAACTCGTCGGCACCCTTTTAGGGTGTGATGGATTTATTACAGTTATCTTGACAGGAAACAGGGCGAGAATCACATCTTCCTTGGTACTTTAACTAACTATTTAGTTCAGCTACAAAACATAGTAAATACCACATCGAGTATTAGAATAATTCTAATGAAGAATTCACATCAAGATAAGATGAACTTTAGTGGTGGTGGTAGTGGAACGAAATCAGGTTTTACGACCAACGCTGAAAATTATTACCGAACAGAATGATGGTAGTTTTACTGTAGTACGTGCCTTCGTTGTAGAATATGTGAGCGTTATATCGTTGATTCGACGAAAATGAAATTTCTCTTTATCTCATTGGATATAATGAACAACGGCTAACGAAAAAAATGAATATATTCAACTGTCTGTTAATGGGCTTTAAAAGTTTTATTGCCGCATCTTGCAGCAGCCCGTACACGTTAAATGATACCCCTTTTTATTCAAACCAAGTCGCTTCCTTGGTTGAGCATGGTGCAATTAAAATATTTAAATCACCTTCGTTTGTGCGTAGGGTCCCACAGAAACGATTCAATCTATATAATATCAAGTCGTACGGTTGTAAACATTTTATAGACCCGTCATTTGCACAAATTTCAAACAACGCAGCTCTCACTCACTGACATTTACACATAAAATCTATCGATTCAGTAGGATAATTTTCATTTCTAATATAATTTCAAGTACACTCGTAAAACGTTGATTTTTATCAAAGAAATCGTAAATTTCCAAAGATTCTAGAAACTACAGAAAAAATAAACGACACGAATCCACAAACTTTCTGAAAAGACGCAGGAAAGCTTTATTTGGCCGCCTAATCCGCTTTAGGCGTTCTACGAACTGCTTTATTTTATTCCACCTCTTTTACCATCTCTATGTCTCGAAATCTAATCCAATTCGCATTCAAACTGCACCAACAGGAATTTTCGTACCGATCGTTCACATCAACTGGAAAATAGACAGATTCACATGAAAACTTTACAAGAACGAAAACGCCCACATTAAAACAATTGTCGTTGAATAGATAAATTCCCAACAAATTCGCCAACAATCGATAGAAACGAGCATTTTTAGGGGAGTTTAAAATTTTAACCAGCCGCGAGCGTTAAAGAAAACCACGACCGCATCTTTGCTCGATTCAAAGTTTGTCGCTCTCGAGTTATAAAAAGCACTTTTGTTCGCAATTCTTGTCTCTAATTCGTCCAACTACAGCGAAGAACATACGGAAATTCCCTCAAATGGCACTGTATTTTTCCACAATGACACTAAACGTGTTAAAAATGCCATTCGTCGCCAAAATGTCGTATAAATGGTGCGATAAAAAAACAACTCGGGCGACTTTTCAAGTTATAATTCACAACTTTGGCAATAAGCCTACGACATGTAAGTAAAGTTGAACAGCACGATTCAACTCAATAAATCATTGTTGAGAGAAAGCTAAAATAGCAACTTGTATTTAATTGCATACAACTATAAATCATTCGGATCGTACGCGAAATTAGTAAAATTCTTAATTAATTTTCTCTTAATCGCTTCAATCATTTAATTAGAATAGAGATTGGGATTTTCTTGACAATAGCCGGATGGTCATCATCACAACGTGGATTTCCATCAATGTTCTTGATTGGAAATCTCGATAGTACGCCGTCTATAACGAGATTCTTGACTATGTTATCCGGCATTGGGGGTTATAAAAGGGAGACAATTCGATTTTTATCCAGTTCTATTCGAAATAATCATCGGTTTTGTTATATTTCCGTATAGAATAACGTGTAAACTACGACAACTCATTAAATAGTTATGATGGAAATCTCTAGATTCCAGTCAGGTTGTCAAAACTAGTTGTAAAGTTATTGTTAGAAGTCATACTGTCTCATCTTCAGGTTCTTCATGTAGCTCGCCCTGTTCAAATAAAGCGTGACAGTGGCGCATCTTGAACCACCCCACAACCCTCCAATTCTGTCTTCACTCGACATCTTGTAGATATTACTGATAAAAGCCGTGTCATCTGCCATATACAAATACATGGCTGTTATAGAGCGAGATAGGTTTAGATTTTATACATTTAATGGGCCATTGTTGTTTGTTAGTTGACGATTTTGCTGGGCTGCAGGTGATGTTCAAGATCACAAGTTTAATCGTTTTGAAACACAAGTGTAACAAATGTTAAATTTTACTTAAAATATCTATTTATATTCATGCTACTAGGGCTACAACAAGGAGGATGGATGGAAAAGTGAAAGTCTGGGGATTTGTTGCAGACGATCCGGTTAAGAAATGCAAAACTGGGGGACATTTAATTATAAAAAACATTGAAAAGAGTAGGTAATAATTAAAATGGAACTGGAAAAGTTTCCATTATATTTTATGTCGAGTGTAACTACGACGTGTGAATTAAATATGCAGCATTTTTCATTAATGAAAACCTGTTTCTATCCGACTTACATTTCAGGCGCTATAACAAGAACGAATCGAAATTCAATACTAGTGAAAATTGAAGAGACTTTATGATAAGCAAATGAAGCATTAAATTTTATTACTCGGCTTTTATGAGCTATACAGTTAATAGTTTCAAGTTAAAGCCAAATGATCACTAGTTACAACAATACGTATTCTCTACATTCTATTAAACTGGAACTACACATAAAACGTACAAACAGTCTCAAAATAAAGCCGCCTAATTGAATTACCCCTAAATTTACGCTTGTAAGATAAAGAGAAAATCTTTTTTTTTTTCTGAATTTAAATCGACTAATACGTATTTTGCATGAAATATTACTCTCGAGATTGAAAATGTAAATTTTCCGATTTCAGGTGAAAGTGATGTTGAGAGTTTCAAATCCATCATTGCGACAACAGGGTGTAGAATGTTCAAACAGCTTCTTCAGTTTAGATAAACGAAAAAAGCAAGTCAATTTGATTGATCCATCGACGTGCAGTGGCAGTTTCAGTGCACCTGAGGACCGGCGTGTCGGCGTGGCTGCACCGAAAATGTTCGCCTTCGATGCCATCTTCTCTCAAGATGACTCGCAAGTGAGTTGAAATTTTATTGTCGTTAACAAAAATAAATAGTGCTGTTTTTTTTTTGTGAATTTAATGGGATTGCAGTGGAGTTTATCGGCCGGTTGTAGTGGTGGTGGTGGTGTCGCAATACACCCTCGATTTTATATCTTCCTCTGCATTGCGCTCGGGAACCAATCAAACTGCAGGGGACACAAATGTAAAAGTCGTGTTCAATCTTTTTAAGATTCAAGATCTCTTTTCAACGGCAACAACTTTACTTATATTCTCTTGGCGGGCCACTTGAAACCACCAACTTGCACGACTGTTAAACTTTTATTTATTATATCGATTTGTTCAATTTTTTTCGTATAATTGAATCAATCATTATCGTTATTTTCAGACTGAGGTGTGTTCGAGCGCACTAACCGACGTCATCCATGCTGTTATCAATGGCAATGACGGCTGCCTGTTCTGTTTCGGCCATGCCGGACTTGGTAAGTACTTCATCTATTATTGATGTTGGTCTGAAGGATAAACCCTTCAGGACTATTTCCTTTCAATTATCCCTAATACATTTCTTTTCCCCAAGACGAACACTCAATATAAAGACTTTCTAACACACTTTCGCCCGTATTGAAACCGAACGAATTCCTTCACATCCAATTAAATTAACAACCAATAGAGACAAATATAAAATTCCCTTTACAATTCTTAGTTTTTCTTAAATCTACACAAGTAATAATAATAAATCAGCCAATGAACGCAATACAACTAAATGTGTTCATGTTATGAATTCCAAACGAACAATGTCACGGGAAAAATTTGCAATTTGATCGAAATTTCCTGTACATGGGAAAAAACCACTATATGCATACAAAATGCAATATTGGATCGGTATTTTTGTCAGCGACCGATAAAATCCACCACCCCTTAATCCTCTATTGAATAAATATCTGTCTCTATATGCTTCTATAAACCAAGATATCAACATTATGGGATTACGAATATTTACAAAAAACCACCACCGGAACGATCTCTGAGGATTTTACAACAAAATCGTAATTATCCTCGATAAGATCTAACTCAACATGGGAGTCTTGCATGGAAATCGTCAATAAAAGACATTTTCTAAGAGCTGAAATAAAGCTCTACTTACGAGAAATTTCCAAATCTAGCTTCAAGTTTAACTCACTATTTATATTTTCAAAATAAATACTGAAATCTCCAAGTTAACGAATCTATTTAATCAACTCCGTGGTTGTGTTTATTTCAGTAATCCACAGTAGAGTTGAACGAGTATTTTTTTTAATTTGATCTACTAGAATTTTTTTTCCTTCGATTTCGAGATATTGGAATTGTTACATTCATACTCTTCACAATAGATGGATAACAAGATAGATCGTTGTAATGCTTATAAATTCTAACATTAAATATCTGAACGAGAATGGTAGGATAATGATACCCTCGGGTACAATCATCACAGTCAAATGCACTCATCAACCATATTGCTAAACTAAATATAAACGCACCATTTCGAGTCAAAAATAAATACCCCAATAGGTATTAATTATATTGAAATCGAAACGTATTGATCACTACACGGGTGCTGAATTAAAAGTGGAGATTTTATAGGACAAATCCTATTGATTGGCGAGTAATTTGGAAATTATTTCGAGGATTTATAGGAGAGTCAGTAGAGATTGTTTTGGCACAATTTGGGTTGTGCAACTATCAAAAAACTCTGGTTGCTAAACATGTCTGAGATTTCTCTATTTTATTTTGATATCAGTAAGCATTTCTGAGTCATTGAGTCATTTGGTTGATGAGCTACGCGGTTCATGTTTTGGCAAAATAATTTCTAGAGACTTACGAACACTGAAAGAGGACTTGCCACATAATTTTAGTTCAACAGTCCTGTATACAAGGTGGATTACCGATTTAAATGGAACGTTCGGTATTCACGGCTGTCTCATCTGTTTCTCGTCCGTATGTTGACTTATTGCTCGACTTTATTAATTACAACTAGTTTGTTTAATCTTAAGTAATAAGTCTTGACACAAGCTGGATTGCAGTTTTTCATTTTTCCGGATATTCGACTTATCTCTCCCCTTCTTTTTCTTCTCTTCAACGTTGTCTTGTTATTAATAAATCGGTTATAATGGCAGTGAAAAATCAATCTCTACGCCGGCTAACTGTTTGCGCTTAATTAGTTGAAAATTAAAAGCGACAAACTTGTTTCCAATTTGAGAATCATCGTTGAATTTCCCAATTTTCCATACAATTCTAATTAACTATTTAGAATAACGAGAGGAGGAAACACGGTTTATTTATTAAAACTTTTCTATATGTATGGTTAAGAAATCTTGTTGGAAACTTTGTTCGTCTTTTTCTATGCTTATTATTACTTTTTTTCTAATTTAATTTCCTCGAATTTTCGATTAAAGTAGCTTTGTTATCGTCGATGTTGATAGTGTTGGTTTGTTTCGAATAAACTTTCTTAATTTAAAGGTCTTTTCAACTTTTCAACATACAGTTGATATAATTTTCAATTTTCTTGTTCTCAGGCAAGTCGTATACAATGCTGGGTACACCAGAGAATGCTAATACATTAGGAATAATACCATGTGCAATATCGTGGCTCTTCAAGGGTATCAATGAGCAAAAACAGAAGACCGGAGCGAGATTTTCCGTGCGCGTATCAGCCGTTGAAGTGTGCGGCCCAACAAACCAAATGAGGGATCTACTAGCGACTTTTGCCAACGGTAAGTCGCCAGTACTATCGATTTTCCACTGAATTGTTCTACAAAATCGTCGACGTTTTTGTAATCAGCAAGTTTTTCTTGAATGGCACGCGTCTCCTATAAAACACATCTGTGCACATGTTCCACAATACGTTTGAACATCTTTAGAACACAAACCCTCTTGTTAAACTAACCCTAACTAATAAGAATCGGAACAAATATCTGTTTGTTTATTGTAATAAACTGAGGAATGTCAGTTTTAGATTTAAAAAAAAAACACCGTCTTTATGGAAGATAATTGCTTCCAACCCTCATACAGTTTTCGAATAATGCTGAATATCAAATCTCGACGGTTGTTGTATTCATAACACACACATATTAGAATTAATATGGCAAACAAACAGACATTGATATCTAAATTTAAATCAGGAATTTATCCCTCTTATCAGTTAATTTCAAAGTTGTTTAATTGAATCGACGATTTTTATAAAATTCAAATTCTATCTCGAATACTGTCGACAATCTAATGGATTATTGTATTATAGTTGATTGTGTATCCATGTCCTGTTTCTTTTACGTTCCGGGAGAATGTAACAGTGATGGATGGATAGGTGGATGAACCACGATGTCTCATACATCATTTTACCTTTGTTTATGTTTAATCTAGCTCGAGATATATCTTGTAACTTGTAGCTCACTGTTGGATAGATTTTATTTAAGTATAGGGGAAGTACAATGTGTACCATTTGTTCTAATGGAGAATCTCACATGTTGTCTCGAATAATGTATCGATTTTCGCCATAAAAATGTTTGTATTATTTACAAAAACTATCTGTTCTCCCCATTTATAGATTCAGAACAATCGCCTGGCGTTTACCTTAGGGAGGATCCGTTGTTTGGCAATCAGCCGCCGCACTGTGAACTCCGGGTACCGACAGCCGAACGGGCGGCACATTATCTGGATGCTGCTTTAGAGTCGCGCACATTACCAACAACACGTGAAGATGTACGAGATACACATTTACTATTCACATTACATGTGTACCAGTATAGTGTCGCTGGTGGTAAAGGCGGAGGTTAGTATTCTTGTTGTTGTTGTCTTGTTTCGCATCTTATTCTCAAATCTAAAACTGTTAAAATTTATGATAATTGGATTCCTTATCAGTATATCCCCGGAAAAAACTTAAAGCTTTTATCGCTGAAACTGTAAAAAATTGTTTCAGTTGCCGGCGGCCGAAGTCGTCTCCATCTCATCGATTTAGGTAATTCAGAACGCGGCAAAGCTAGCGGTGGTATACCATTATCCGGCGTTGGTAATATTCTACTAGCTATATTCAACGGACAAAAGCATCTGCCGTACAAAGAGCACAAATTAACTCATCTATTGAAAGATTGTTTAGGATCGTTAACTTGCCATGCTGCTATGGTCGCCCATGTCTCGCCGAATGTACAAAATTATATTGATACGTTAACAACTGTCCAATTAGCATCGAGGATACATCGAATGCGCCGGAAACGGATCAAATTCGTCTCGGCCGGAACTGGATCAGGTGGCAGTTCCGGTGATGAGCCGACTCGAACAACGGGCACCAGCAGCGAACCAGATCCATCTAGCAGTGATTTGTCCGCCGATACTGTGATTTATGTCGGTCCGGCTATTGATGATGCCACTGATGGCGAACATCCCCCTGTTTACATACCTAGTTTAAATTCAGGCGACAATCGTTGTTCGATGAGTAAAATATTAAGAGGTTCCAGTGTCGATCAACGTCTGAAAACATCCACAACAACAACAACAACGACAATTAATAATCGTCCAATCAATAAAAATCCGTGCCAAAATACAACGAAATCACCGAAATCATCACCGAATCGTCAGATTAATGCGAAAAAAACCGGTTAATGGGGCAGCAACAAGTGACGAACAATGGATCGATGGTCCAAGAATATCGAAATCGAAAGTCGCCGAAGCTCGGCATTTAATTAAAGAACCTTGCCATATTAAAAAACGGGAAACATGGATTGATGGACCGTTGCAGAATGAATCGCAAGGCTACGGCTATATGGACAGTCACAAGAAGAATATGATTCGAAAATGGGTAGAACATCAAACCTCACAAATCCAGAAGAATAAATTCACGTATCCTAAAAAGAAGGAGATTGAATTGACACAATTTAAAACTTGCGAAATTATCCAAAAACCGTTGGATACAACAAAGAAATTGGAAATTGTGGAAGAATCAACAATACGAACTGGATTGAAATTGCCGAGTGTTAAAAATAATGCGATTGAGGAGTGTAAAACACCGCCGGACACTGACGATATCCAAGATGAGGATGAAGATGAGACGGTGGAAATTCCGCCGGCTCTACCGTTAATACAGCCGTTAAGTAGTCGTGAAGTTAGTTTAGAAAGTCTCGATATGTTATTGAAAGAACGGGCCTTGTCTAACGCGGAATACAATAATACACAATCGAATTATGATGATATTGTTGCTGCCGAAGACAATCAAGGTAGTGATGATGAAATACTTGAAATAATAGAAGTTGAAGAACCTTTAGAGCCTGTACCGACACAAGATTGTTGTTTACAAGTGACTGAAGAAGATATTGCACTTTGTATGGGCTATGTTGAGAATCCATTGCCGGAAGTTGATCAAGAGAATCCACTTGATCATCCTTTACGTATTTTAAGTCAAGAGAATCTAACCGTTGTCTCAACATTCACCGATTCATTATCAATTTATACAGACTTGGAACGTATTTTACCACGCCACAAATACGATTTTCGTTACAACGATGATTGCAATAACGACGATTATGAAGATCCCGACAATCAGGCAATCAATAACGGAAATTTCGACGATATCAATCGACGAAAATTCGAACAATTAGCCAAATTACACCAACTATACACGAATCGTTTAGCTAAAGCTCAAGTGACGAATTTCGAAAGTTCGAATAATAGAGAATCGAATCAACAGATCAAAAGAAGCGAATCTTTATGTGACGATATGACAGGAAATGGTGGTAATTATTTCAATTATTACGATCATAATCATTACAATTATCCGGATAATGGGAGTATTTATAGTGAACCGGCTTATATACAGGAGAAATTCTGCGAGAATTGTAAGATAAACATGTCAAAACCAGCCAATACTCTATTCGATTTGTATTTATCGACGAGCACTCAAGACCTAACAAGAAAACCAAACCAAAGCGGTCGATTCCAGCGGTATTGCCATAATTATGGTATTGACCATTCGTTGGCTTATCTCCGCCATCCGGACGGTGCGTCAAATCCGAATTTAGGCGAAGAAAACAGGGTATTAGCCTCAACATCATCACATTATAATAATACAGTTATAAAACGATATTAACAGGGCGAGTTTATTGAAAGAAACCAATTTACAATCGTCATCAACACAACCGCCGTCCCTACCGCCGCCGAACAGTCTTCCATCGAATGAACGTTTAAATCGCGGCGTACTCAATATAGAATCGGGCGTAACAGCGATCAAATTATCCCAGAAATCGGAGGGCTACGATAGTGGTCATGATTCGACACCGAGAACATCGAAACATAGTCCGGCTGCGATCAGTCGACGTGCCGAAAGCGGCTATGATAGTGTTGTACGAGATAGTGAAAGTTCCAGTATTGATTCGGAGAGTAGTCGTAGATTAACGCAAAATTTACAACATGCTAATCGACGTGGCAAATGCAATAAACATAAACATGAGAAATCGTTCTGTTCTTGGTTCTTGAATCCGTTCGCTTGTAAATACATCGACGATCCACCGGAGGCGCACTTTTAAATCGATCCACGACAATTCGAATCCGATTTGTGGTCTTAACTAATTACAATTCGATCATAATCCAATTCTAGAAAGATCTTAAAATATTGCCACGTTCAATCTATAATATCGCTTGTTATCCGCAATTGAACAACTGGATTGTGATAGTATTGTTGAACTATACGAATTTCAATGATAATTAATTTATTAACTGATTAATTGATTAATTATGTATTTTTCCACCCGGTTTATCGGCTATATCCATTTAGTAATTATACCATATAATAGATGATCCAAATAATATGGATTGTAGATAATCTGTATATTATATGATGAATTATAAATTCTTTATTTTATTCCGATATTTACCAAAACTATCAACGAAACAGTATCATTTTGTATACGCATTAAATGTGTCAAATTTTCTACCTATACAAATAGATTTAAACTAGAAAGAATGATAATAATTTTTAACACTTTTATCGATAAGACACTGCACTATTTTCGAGACACTTAATATCGCAAACGATATAAATTAACTTGATTCAACTGCATATCTTGATGAACTTGAAGGGATCAAAACTGATTGTTTCCAAAGGTAAATTGACAACAATCTTCTTAAAAGACTGCTTATCAATTTTGATCTCAAACATTTATCTGATATTTCGATGGATTTTTGATACAAACTACTTTCTATCTAGATAATAATCAATTGATAGCGAATATTATTAATTAAATGTACTTTGTTTCGATATTTATACTGTATTTGTGATAATTTTGCTTTCTTTTCCAATTACTACCATATCAGTGTTAGCTAAAGATTGACTTATTTAAGCGAGCTTTTAAAGCTTTAATGTTGTTGATTGTGTGCCATAAATTCATGATTATCTATCGGTCTAAAGCTAATACTTTTTATGGTATTGTAAATTAAATAGATAAAAAACAACCATAATAATGAGGAGTAATTAAACAATAATAATGTAAACTAGTGTAAATTTGTGTATTTATTTGAATTTGCATATGTTGTTATCATTACTATTATTACGATTATTATGATTATTATTAAAATACTCATTTGATTTTATTTGAAGTCTAGCTGTTAGATAATATTGCAGTTGTATTGAATATAACAATAAATTTAAATTAAACCAAATAAACGTGTGTCTATCATATTGCACCCCATTTATCATCTTACAACTAGTTAGCAATCGAAGAGCCCAGAAGCAATTTAATTGCGCTTTTACTCCTGCAAATTAGATTTAAAGTACATTTTTGATTAGTTATTCTTCTAGAAATCCGGAGAAATTGTGCTAATCACAGTCTTGATTAGTGTTAAAATAGTAATTATATATCGCTTGAACGCTAGGAGTAATCAAATTGAAACTCTCGTATCGAATTAATTCATTTTTATTGCGGATAACAAGAATTTCAATATTGTTTGCCTGAAGCTATACAATTGCTTATACATGTGTGTATTTTGTGTTGCATAACTGAATATATTGCGTCTTTACAGCGTTGTCATGTATAATATTGGAATCTTAATCGAATTTTTTTTAAATACATATTTTTAGCATAAAATCCATATCTCTATAATTATAGACTTCATCGACAATCTATTTTTATTATTTATTATATCTATAAAGTTGATTTTATCAAGTAATTTTAAATTTTTATAAAATACGAGTCTTAATATTTATAGTATCAAATAAAACTGTCAATTTCGAATGCGTTTATTGGAGTATTGCTTAAATAGAGAGATTTTTCTACATAATCGATAATTATTAATTATATATTTAATTTTCTAGAAATTAGCAACAGTACAATTGGGGGATTATTGTAAATTTGGCAACAACACTCGCTGTTTAAATCTCAACAGTAGTTGTAACGAAGACGTATAGATGGCAGTAGATCAGATTGGTTTTAAAATCCAATTATATTGCAGTAATAATCTTAAAATCATCAATTTCGCTTAAAATTATAGCTAAAGGCAGAAATATTGAGAATTAATTCGATTATTTATAATCTGTTGTAATTCTACGTTATTATATTGTTTTGGATTCGAATTTGGCGCTGCAGTGCGGCAACTGTACGCCATAAAATTTCCAATGATTGACTTTTCGCGCCATTGTTTTTCGTTTGTGTCGTTTCGATCAAAATTCGTAACGTTCAATATTGAAATTTAAATTAGAAATTCGTTGTGTTTTATTAAATTTGATTATAATGTCGGATAAAGAAACAACAAGTTCTACTAATAATAATGAGACAGTTAATGAAGATTCTGATATCGTTACATTAACGTTAAACGATATTTTAGATATGGAGAATGAGATGATGGAAGACGCAGCAGCTGTCCTAGGCGGTTCAAACGACAAATCCTGTTCGTACAACGAAGTAAGTCGAAAATTGTTCGATTTTATTACGATTATAATTGTTCTATTTCGTTGATTAAGGGTTATCTGAAACGCCAAGCTCTCTATTCGTGTTTAACATGTCTGCCGGACTCACAAAAGAACCCCGAACAACAGGGTGCCGGTATCTGTCTGGCATGCAGTTACCATTGTCACGATGGACACGAATTGATTGAATTGTACACGAAGCGGAATTTCCGTTGCGATTGCGGTAATAAGAAATTCACTAACGGGGTTAAATGTAATTTAGAACCAAACAAATCCGATTTGAATGATTTGAATTCGTACAATCAGAATTTCGGTGGGTTGTATTGCACATGCCATCGGCCGTATCCAGATCCGGAGGACGCCCAACCCGACGAGATGATCCAGTGTATTATCTGCGAGGATTGGTATCATTCCAGACATTTAGGCGTAGAAGTCCCGACTGGAACCTTCGCAGGTACAAATAAAGCTCTCATTACCGGGTAAATTCCATTAATTGTCGTTAATTGTTTTAAAGAAATGGTCTGTGTTGATTGTATCACAAAACACGAGTTTCTCCTCCACTATGATGGTGTTAAAGTGGAAAAACTCGACGAAAATCGCGAGGATAATACGGAGATTGTGGAGCAGTGTAAGAAACCGGTGGAGAAATCGGCGATTTGTACGAAATTCTGGGCGGATATATCGTGGCGTCGTCAACTTTGTCGTTGTAAAGATTGTTTGGGGATCTATGAGAACGAAAAAGTTTTGTTTTTAATTGATCCGGAAGATCCGGTGCATTTGTATGAAGAAAAAGGTAAAGCAAAAGTTAAAGAAAATATCGAAAAAAGTGATGAGAAATTGACAAATTCGATTAATTCATTGGATCGTGTACAACGTGTTGAAGTTATAGCCGGTTATAATGAATTTAAAAATAATCTAGCTGAATATTTAAAGAAATTCGTTGAATCAAAGAAAGTCGTCCGCGAAGAGGATATTAAAGAATTCTTTGATGGCATGAAAGCTAGAAAGAAGCAAAAAATTGGAACACCACCGACATTTTGTCGTTAATCAAACAGTATTCTTGAATTATTTCAAAACTATCCTTATTTTAAACCAATTTTATTTCAATAACTGTAGATTTAAGCATCAAAATCAATATTGTATGAGATTATTTAATAGTAAATTCGATATTCGGTTCTAAGGAACTTACAAGGAATGGTACATCGAGCGTTTTTATCCCATTTCCGATATACACACAACCATAATGGGGTGTTTTAAGGTAATGATACAAGTACAATCCGGGCCAATATAGCGATTTAACCGTCACTAAACTACCACCGTCGGTTAAATTAATAACCCAACAACGTTCCGGTACATCGATATCCAAAGGATCGAGAAAATCCATAGCGTAATTGTAATCGTCTCTTGTTAGTAGATTAGTGTTCCATTTTTGCGTCGGCACCCGAAGATGGAGAAAACTTCCAAATTCCCTCGCCTCTAATTGATCCAAACCCTCGAAACTTGCGTTCTCCACAACAACCCCGTCGGGACGTTTAAAAACGCCCCCTCTAGGGACGATCATAGCCTCATCGCTAATGTGGTGGACCGTCGCCGATAGACGATCCTCTTCTTTCAGTTTCTTCGTAATTACGGATGGAGTTTCGTCAGTTTGTACTTTGAACGTGGCCACCATTGTGGGATCACCCCGGAAAAATTTATGGCACAATAACGATAAATTTTTACAATTTTCATTAGGTGTCGGCAATAATCTCCAATCAATACAATTAAGACTGTAATAATAGACACGTTCTAATAGGATATCGTTGCGATAACCGCACGCGATATAATAACTTCTATTAGTACCGTTGATACGGCCCCAAAAGAAGATCTTATCGAAATGATTCTCATTTTGGAGAATTACAAGAGAATTATGGAGAATTATCGTTTTTTCAACTGTTAATATATGACCGAATTGTGATGAAAATTTTAAAATATCTAAAATATCATCGATATTCATCGTGATTTTTTTGAAATAAAACGACTTGATTTTCAAATTTGCCGCAATTTCGGCCAGTACACCAACCTAATACAAGATGGCGCTAGAATTTTGTCAACGATTATAATCATTTAACAGTCATTTACAATTATTTGATTTAAATATTCAAATTCTGGTTAATATTGAGGCGTATTGTGGAGATTTTTGTAGATTTATAATTTGATAGCGTAATTTGCAAATTTCGAGCTTTCCGCCAGAATGATTTGCTAAATACAATGATCTAGAGGGCGAATATGTCGAATAATCTATCGCCATTGTCAAACTGTGCAGATTTTCCTGAAGTTACACTACAATTCGGAAAATAATGGAATTATAGAAAAATCGAAATAATTTTATTCTAAATCATTGTAAATTACACACTAATATCAATTATGATCAAATTTGAATTAAAAATTATTTATCGAAATTATTGCATTGTTAACGGATCGGTTATTGTCGGTAATTTTCGTCGGTGATCTTACGGAATTCGTCATGGATAAGTACGGCAACTGTGCGGCTGGCTTGACATTTTGTGGGACGAAGTCGCGACGCAAGTTTAGGTGAATGTTGTGAAATTTTATTTACGTTTTTACCCAGTTTTTTTTCGTTTAACTTTATTCTAATTACGAGAAACAATCACGATAATTACCGATTAAATAATTAGTGTAAATCTTGATGAGGGGATAATGGAAGAATCGATTGACTAGGTAATCATAAAATTGCTTTTTTGTCTTTCTTTCAATTGTTTTTCTTCTATTAATGTAGAATAAAGTCGAATATATTGCGATTATAATAGACGAAATCCCTACTTTTTAATTTCTAATGTTGCGTCCAAATTATTAGTCAGCATTGTTCACGTGCAATTTTTTTTCAATTCGTTTTATTCCAGTGATAAGTATTCATAATTTGCTTTAATATTGTGTTTTGTTTCATTTGTTTGTCTTGCCCTCTACGTATTTTTATTTGTTTGTAATATCGACTAGTGTGCTATGATTGATGTTTTTTCTCCATTTTCTATTGATTGATAGTGGTTAGTTTTTTGTTAAAAGAATTTTTGTAATTTTTTCCCGTTAATTCGAATCATTTTTTATGGGAAATTTGTGAAATTTTCGGTGTATTTTCTAGGATAAAACTGGAGCCTTGCGAGAGCCATTGTGGTTGTGGTGGATTGTGAAGAAACATCAAATCACAAAGACACCAAAGGTAATAACGATTAGATTTTCTAACAAGTTTTTTTTTGTATGAATAATAATATAATTAATTAAACGATAATTAATGGGGAATATAGAAAAGTAAAATTGAAATTTTAATTGTTAGTTGGTTTTTGTTCTTTCTGTGTTTAACACCTGGAACAGCTGATATATAGCGTTCTATTGTTTCGCGTGACATTTTAAGGCTACATTCACACGGTAATAATGCAACGTGGAAAATTCTTTGTTTATCATATAAAGTGGTTTAATAACATAGGAAAATACCGATTTTTGGGCTTTGTTTTGAAATAATTATATTTAATAATATACCATCTTTACAATGGTTATATTGCACCAAAAATTTGGACGATGACCTCTACGTTAAATCTTCTAAAACGTTAATTATAAACAAAAAAAAGCAGCAATTCTTTTTTATATTTCCATTAAAATCATACAAGGTTCAATAAATAAAACATTTAGAAGGAGGGAAAAAGTCGGTTATACTCTACGAATTTTTTTACACGTCTTTTGTTGTTCTCCAACGGTATTTCAGTCTACTTTTCACGACAAGATATAATACAACACAGTTCAATGATATTTTATCATTATCAAACATCTAACTAAATGGAGAGACAGTTAAATTGTTCAAAATTGGAACGTTTCCATTTAAACACCCAGTTAGGATATAAAATTTTTAATTATAAAGTTGCAATGTTTTGGTTCAATTTATAACCAAAACTTTGAACGAATTTGTGGAAAATTTAAAAAAATTCTTAATATTCAATCAATTCGTTCTAATTATTTATTAATTTAACAAATTTACCTTAATATAAACAATTTTAATGGATTGAGCTCATTAAAATGGTTCCGTTTAAACATGCTACTAAATTTGTTAAAATACTAATAATTATTAATAAAATATAATTATAATAAAATCTAATGATAGCCTTACTTGAAGTGTATAATCTTAATTAACTGTGAATTGTATTTCATTTTTTCAAGCTAGAAAATCACTAATTTCCATTAAATTATCCAACATAAGGATTTTACGTATAAATAGTAAATAGTAATGAAGATGTATGTGAGTAATTAGACTTTTTTATTGATGTTGTGAAAAAAACAACGATTTGTATTGTGTTCATCTATTTGTGTCCCTTCACTTTTCCACTATGGTTTTCTCATATTTGACATTTAATTATCAAAGCTAAGAGAATACAACTATCTCATTTCTCAAATGACTCAAAGAGAGATCTACACTGAAGGACATTATTAGATGAAATATTTTAATGTAAGGAAAACTACACCTCTAATTATTCTACAAACAAAAAGTTTACATTTCTGCGTATTTGTGTATATTAAAACAACATAAAAGGTAATCTGGATTTATTAATTTTATACAACAGAACCGTTAAATAGTTTAAAATTAGAAGCTACAATTTAGCCAAAATTTTAATTAATTCTATCAATCACATTGTTCTACTTTATTGCGGATAAATTTTGAAATAAAAATATATTTGTAGAAATAACTTACAGGAAAAGTTAGCAATATGTAATGTCCTGAAATACAATATTTAGAAGCAATTATTTTAAAATATAATCATTAAAGTACATACATTTATGTCTGTATGAATAAATTGTATTTACATTTACCTTAAAAAAGTCATGCTTAAATAAAGGATAAAGGATGGTGTTATTTAACTTTAAATTATAGCAAAAATGAAAATTAAATTTAGTGTTCATTGACAGACATTATACAACAAATGCATGTTTTAACAATATCGTTTTTGGTAAAATTGCAACAAAATTCATTAATTACCTACTTAAGGCTTGTATTTATTTAAACCTTCTTTATTCCTAAAGGATATTAAATCGTTATATTATGTTCATAGTTTCTGAGTATAGTTGGATTTTTTGTATAACACGAAATCTATTTCCATTGTTTCACGTGGTTTCCCACTATATCGTAAATATCAGATTATTTTCGTATTAATTATAGTTGATAAGCTACAAGTAGTTATTATAGGGAGCTGAAAATGTTAAAATTTCCTCCAAAAAAGTAAAATTGAACGATAAGAGGTCATTATGTATTACATTAAACGATATAAACATTAATTGAGCAAATAAAATCGCAATGTTTACCTACAAAAATACTTTCATTGATGATTGTTGTTAAGTATTCTAAAAGTAAAATGTTAATCTATTTTCAAATAAAGTATCGCTATGAAATTTTAATGGTTTGTCAAGTAAAATTGTCGTTTTATTTTATTTATTCTGGTAATACGGTGACATTTTTATAAAACTGTCTTTTCTATTGTAGATAATTTTATTTAAAACGAATCTAATTTTTTTCTATATTAAAAAACGTTGACATTGACAAATATTGAATGTGACATTCTTCTTTGAAATGGAATTAATAAAATTTAATTCAATTGGAATATTTTTTGATGATTTTCATATTTAGATATCGAGAAATAGAAAATCACATATATTTGTTTGATAAGTCTTATATAAATATTAGAATAATAATAACGATAGTATTATTACACTAACCGATAATTATATTTTTGTGTTATTGATACAAATATCAACTAATTTATCGATAAACATTGAATACCTGTGACATATCTAACTGTGATTCATGCCGTAAACATTAAGTCAATTTTATTTGAAATTTTGTAAATATTCCATGTAAATTTTATAGCCATACATATGTAGGATAAATTGGAAACAACAACAAATTCAGTGTTTCTAGTTCGCATTGGTATTTTGGTAGAAAAATGTGCCTTAGTTTTAAAGTGACAATATTAATAAATAAGTGGGTGTATTATAAAAACAAGCACTTGTCTATGGAATACCCAATATTGAGCGACAAATAAGATTAAACAGACACGTATTTTTTTATTATTTAAATCAACAATAAATAGAAAAGCAACCTGAAGAATAAAGTTTCTTCTATTATAGATACAAAAAGAAATAATTATTCGTCTAACGTCTGGTAGATTTACATTTTAACATACAAAATCTTAATCGATGCACGATTTCTAGTTTTATGCAAAATAGAATCCCTGTTTTCTTTCTTTTTTCTTTTAATTCTTTTTAATGAGTAAATTTTATGCTTTTGATTGTTAATTTTATTATTTATTGTTAAAAGTTTACCTGTATTGATTTATAAAATCGAAGTTTATAAAAGCATATATTTATATTTTGTGAAGTTGTTTTTTGGTACAACGATTAAATTAAATAAGCAGTGTTTGTAACAATGTAGTTAATATAATTGAATTTTCTATAGTAAAAGTTAATTGGCTTGTTAGTCGATTTAAAAATCGTTAAATCCTACTTTACTTTTCTTAATTTCATTTTATTTTCCCTATTTCTTTTATTTATAAATTTCAAATAAATATGGTAAATTTTTTTATCACTAGTAATTTAGAATATTAAAATTGAATGTATTATAAAAAGTACTGGAAATTGCACATACGATTATGAAAGGACATTTCCATATTGTATATTAAATTGATTTCTATGTAATAATTCCATTAATATCTATTATTCAATCAAATTGGTAGCCATAGTTTAATTATTATAAATAAATTTAACAAACCATAGAAATATGAATATGGGGAAAGCTTAATCAATATTGCGGGTATTTTATATTGATTGTAACGTTCGAATATAAAATTCATAAAGAAAACGACAATCTTTTCCTGATTTTTATACATTTAATTTTGAATTGCATTAATTATTCAAGTATATAAACCATAATCATACTTTTTTTAATGACATAGTGAAAGTAGTGGCAGTTGTTGTAATGTTTGTTTGAAAAGAAATTCTACAAAACGTGAAAGTAATTATTTTATATTTCAATAATAAAATATTCTTAATTAATTGATGTTAATTAGGATCGACGTAGTTTGTATCAATGATATACATATTTTTCTCCTACGTTCTATTTTTATAAATAAATTTGACTATTAGCCAAAAATTGCGTACTATAACAATTTCTTTAACTATAGGTATACATGCTAAATTTGTTAATTCATGTTGTTTTTTCTTTTTCCTGTTTTTAATTTTTTTAAATAATAATGAATCATGTTTATAGGTTGAATGTACTTGTAAAAAAATCATAAAACCTCTTTTCCAACCTTCAAACTTTAGAATAAGGAGAAATTTTTATATTTTTATCGAATAATGATTTGTTGTTTTACCTGAAATGGCTATGTCAAGGAAAGTCAATTTGTTTGACGTTTATTATTCTTATTCTATCTAACAAAGATATTTACTTGTTTTTTTATTTGAACAGTTGTTTAACGGTATATTTAAACAAATTGATTTGGTTAATGATCATTTTATTGAGATAGAAATTTGTCAAATTTGATTATTTGTCGGTGGTATTTTTCGATATGTAAACTTATGTCAAATTTTTATTATTACAGATGGCTGATCCAGATCCTGAGACATTATTGGAATGGTTAAATAGCGGTTTAGGTGATGAAAGGGATATGCAATTGATAGCATTAGAACAACTATGTATGCTCCTTCTTATGTCTGATAATGTTGACCGTTGCTTTGAAAGGTGAATTAAATTTTATTTCAATAAAATAACAATATGAGAATAGATTAATGTCTACCCTATCAAGGTTTTCACAATAAACTATTCACAATATAGGATTTCAACCTTGAACCATCAAAGCAAAAATAATCGAATCAAATTCCATTAAAAGTCTATTAACTCTATATGAATCGAATTTATGAATAATTAAATTTATTTTTATTTTAGTTGTCCTCCACGCACATTTTTACCAGCTTTATGTCGTATCTTTTTGGATGAACAAGCCCCAGAAAATGTCTTAGAAGTAACAGCTAGAGCAATAACATATTATTTAGATGTATCTGCTGAATGTACACGACGAATTGTTGCCATTGAAGGTGCAATTAGAGCAATATGTAATCGTTTAGTTGTTGCTGAATTATCATCAAGAACTAGTAAAGATTTAGCTGAACAATGTGTTAAAGTACTTGAATTGATTTGTACAAGAGAAGCTGGTGCTGTCTTTGATGCTGGTGGTTTAAGTGCTATATTACCATTTATACGTGATAATGGCAATCGTGTCCATAAAGATACATTACATTCAGCAATGGCTGTTGTATCACGTTTATGTACAAAAATGGAACCAGCTGATGCACAATTACCAACATGTGTACAAGCTTTAAGCACATTATTAAGACATGAAGATTCTCATGTAGCTGATGGTGCATTAAGATGTTTTGCATCCGTTGCTGATCGATTTACTAGACGTGGTGTTGATCCAGCACCTTTATCACAACATGGTAGATTATTTCATTTTTATAATTGTTTTTAATTATATTATTGATTATAATTATTATAATTAGGATTAGTCAACGAATTACTTAACCGACTTTCGAATGCTGCGGGTCCTTCTACGGCTGCTGGTACACAAAGTACATCGACAAAACCACCATCAACAACGAATGCTAGTGCTAATATACCTGATGCTAAAGCAACTGCAGCTTCTGTTTCTACAATAATTAGTCTATTATCAACATTATGTAGGGGATCACCGTCTATTACACATGTAAGTCAAATAATATCCCAACATGAAACATTTAATAGATCGACTCGTTTAAGAGTTAATACTAAAAGTCTCATAGAATTCGAAAACAACATTTAAACATGCACTTTCGAAACAATACCAGAAATATACGCGATGTTTTTGTTAATTTTTGAGTTTTTATTGAAATTGAATTTGTACAGTTGACATTTTAAAATTATCGCATTTAAAATTAGATTGTAGTGCATTTGAATTCTACAATCATACAAACAAACTATTATAATTTTTATGTTTGTCTAATACAAGAAACATTTTCTGTATGATCACAAACATTTAAATTTGGATTAAAATAAAGTCCAGCTGGACATTCCATTAAATACGGTTTACCATTTGAACATTCATAATATTTAGAACAATTTCGATGTGGTATAAAAATAGGTTCATTGTTAGTTTCTGGTGGACAAATTGGTGTCATATCTAAAATAATATAATTAATATGTAATATTGCTTTTATTATTTTTTAAATAGCATACTTATTGATTTGATCTGATGACTCTTTCGTAATTGATTTTGTGTTGTACAATTTACGTCTTGTGGTAAATCGCAGACATTCAATTTAGAATTAAAATGAAGTCCTTCAGAGCAATTGAATAAATAAGCAATTCCATGAGAGCATTCATAATACTTATCACAATCTTGATGGGGTATAAAAGTTGGATGTTCACCATCAACTTCCGGACAATTTACCTCTTATAATTGAGAGAAAAACGATAAGTATTTGCTATTTAATAAAATAAGTTACTTACCTTCTGTTTTAATATTTACACTAAATAAAGTTAAAATGAAAACTACAAGTATTTTAGAAGTCATTTTGATATGATGATATCGACTTATTTAGCCATCTTCATTGATCTTGGCGATATTTATAGACAAACAAGGGGTTTTACTGAGCATTTAATTCCTGATTATTTTAGAGATAAAAATGAAAAAAAATCCTATAGATTTTTATATTTATAATATTTATGACTATTGCAACATATCAATTTCCGCTTTTAAATTTATCTTATTATCTTTAAATTCATAAAAAATTCCGTTCTAATTCGGCAATACTAAGACATATATATTTTTAAGTCTGACTTTGTCAATAACAATAATAGATTGTTTTCCGAGAAATGGAAATTAACTGATTTTATAAAAGGATCAAGATAAACCGATAACCTTTGAGCTGTTATTGAGACTATAAGGCGCAATTATAAAAATTTTTAGTAATTTAATCTACAAAAATTATAAAATTTACTTCTGTTTTAATTTCAGGATTTGCTTCGTTCTGAATTACCGGATGCAATAGAGAAATCGTTAAAGGGGGATGAACGTTGTGCTTTAGATTCAATGCGTCTGGTTGATCTTTTATTAGTATTACTATTTGAAGGTCGTCGTGCTTTAGGTAAATCCGGTGGTGCATCAACATCCGGTCAATTATTACCACGTATAAGACGTATGGATTCAGCTGCAGAAAAATCCCATCGACAATTAATTGATTGTATACGTTCAAAAGATACAGATGCATTAATTGAAGCAATTGAAAATGGTGGTGTTGAAGTGAATTTTATGGATGATGTTGGACAAACATTATTAAATTGGGCATCAGCGTTTTGGTACACAAGAAATGGTTGAATATTTATGTGATAAAGGAGCTGATGTTAATAAAGGACAACGTAGTTCATCATTACATTATGCTGCATGTTTTGGACGTCCAGCAATAGCTAAAGTATTATTGAGACATGGTGCTAATCCTGATTTACGTGATGAAGATGGTAAAACACCATTAGATAAAGCTCGGGAACGTGCTGATGAAGGACATAGGGAAGTTGCTGCCATATTACAATCACCTGGTGAATGGATGATACCATTAGATAAAGATAAAAGTAGAAAATCAGAATCTGATAATGAAGAAAATACAGAACCTAAGGGTGATCCAGAAATGGCACCGATCTATTTAAAAAGACTTCTACCTGTTTTTTGTACAACATTTCAATCAACGATGCTCGCTTCTGTACGTAAAGCTAGTCTTGGATTAATTAAAAAAATGATTCATTATATATCACCAAATTTACTAGAGGAATTGTGTAATTTAGAATCTAGTCCGAATTTTGGTACGCAACTTGTTGAAGTAATTGCCACAGTTTTAGATAATGAGGTGAGATTTTTATTTAAAATTCGTTTTCCTTCTCGTCTTTTTTTCATTTATTGATTTATTCAATTAAATTCGGGAGACGTATTTTAGTTTATTTTAAATAAGCTTGCCTGATGGTTGGCGCATTTTCAGATGTCTTATTGCTGGCCCAGCACACATAACACCATCACGGCCTCCTTCAGTTTATTTGTACGCACAATGCGTGCCTACGTTGTGCATGATAGGCGTATTATTCCATATCCTTCTATGGTCAGTTTATTTTGAATCCCCTAATCTACATATATTTTTTTTTAAAGATAAATTTTAATGTATTCGCTTTTATTTGTTTCTCATGAAATATCATTTGGATGTTATCAAATTAAAAAATTAGAGAATATTTGAAGCATGAAAAATAAGTTCTTTAAAGTTAAAATTTTACTAATTACAAGTAATCATTCATTTAAATTTTATTGTATTTTGCAAATATACATTCTAATTTAATCATATTAAAACCGAAATTGCATTATGAAAATGTGCCGATAAATTATTTGAAAATATTCACCAATATTTTATTAAATATTTCCCTTGTCTCTTTTTTATTAGGAGGATGAAGATGGTCATCTAATTGTTCTATCAGTCATTCAAGATTTAATGTTAAAATGTCAAGAGATATTCTTGGATCATTTTGCACGTTTAGGTATATTTTCAAAAGTTCAATCATTAGCTGGTCCACCAGAAACACAAGACAATGATGATAATGACCAATCAACTGAAGAAGTTACCGAACAAGGTCAAATGGAAGATGCAAAAGAAATTTTACCTGGTAAAGCATATCATTGGCGTGATTGGTCAATATGTCGTGGTCGTGATTGTTTATATATTTGGTCAGATGCTGCTGCATTAGAATTATCAAATGGCTCAAATGGATGGTTTCGTTTTATTCTTGATGGTAAATTAGCAACAATGTATTCAAGTGGATCACCAGAAGGTGGTGCTGATACTTCCGGTAAGTATACGAATATTGTGTTTTTAATATTATAAACAAAAAAGAATGTTATTGTAATTATTAGTTTTCATATTACCCAATAACGCCCCTTTTGTGGCTCATAATTCCTTTTTTTTTAATTTTTAATAATTTTTTTTTGTATTATTTATGTGCATTTATCATCACTCCTTTGCCCTTTTTAATTTTAATTACTTATGTTTTTCTATAAAAATTAAACACTGCTTTAAATCTGCCTGTATTATTTGTATATATTTGTTTATTGTACATTGCTAATATTGCATTGTTCAAATAATTTGCTGAGTGGTAACACAAGTGATTGTTGATTTGTTTGTCTTCGATAGGCAAAGGACGAACCGCTGACACGCTCACAACTGAAGGTAAGATTGCTTTTTCTTTATTTTTTTCTGAGCATTTTTAGATGCTTTCTGCTTTATTTATTGATAAGTTATTTTGCGTACCTCCATCACTCTATAATTTTTCAACTCATTTTTTTTAGTTCAATCTTTCATTATAAGCTTGATGCTATAGGAGCCATGTATAATAATGTAACAGAAGTGTTTCATATAATTTAATTCCTCAACTAATTTCTATTCTAAAATTTTCTTTTGTTTTTATAAATGTAGAAAATCGTGGAGAATTTTTGGAAAAATTACAAAGAGCTCGGGCTGCTGTTAAAACTAATGTTGGTTCAATACCGATTCTATCAAAACCTGGTCCTACACGTTTAGTGGTTGGTAATTGGTCGTTAACTTCCCGAAAAGAAGCTGAGATCCATATTCACAATTCAGATGGCCAACAACAAGCTACAATTTTAAGAGAAGATTTACCTGGTTTTATTTTCGAATCAAATAGAGGTACTAAACACTCCTTCACAGCCGAGACTAGTCTTGGTATGTTATTTATTTATTTTCTAAGAATTTTATTACAATTTTTTTTATATTCAAGGTCCTGAATTCTCAGCTGGTTGGACAAGTAAGAAAGGCAAACGATTAAGATCAAAAACTGAAGCAACTAAAATCAAAGTTAAATATTTAGCTCATAGTATTTATGAACAATATTTCCGTGCTGCACAAGCACAACCAAGAGGTGTTGTTGCTAAATTGGGTAATATTGTTGCACAAATTGAACGTGCATGTCAAAAACAATGTTCATATGGTAATAATCGTGATGGTGGTAATTCTTGGAAGGAAATACTTAGAAATGCTTTAGGTGATTTAGCACAAATATTAGAAGATGATGGTGTTGTTAGTGCTTATGAACTACATAGTTCTGGTTTAATTCAAGCTTTATTATCATTATTGTCGACAAGTTATTGGGATCAAGGTTTAAAATCTAGTAAAATGAATAAATATCAAAAGCAACGTGTTAACGTATTTAAACAATGTTTTAAAAGTAAAAATAATGAAGAGAAAAATTCAGTTCATACACTTGTCCAAAAATTGATATCAGTCCTGGAAAGTATTGAAAAATTACCTGTATATTTGTACGATACACCTGGTTCAGGATATGGTCTTCAGATTTTGACAAGGCGTTTACGATTTCGCTTAGAGAAAGCACCTGGCGAAAGTTCATTAATCGATCGTACTGGCCGTAGTTTAAAAATGGAACCTTTAAGTACAGTTGGACAATTAGAACGATATTTATTGAAAATGGTAGCAAAACAATGGTATGATTTTGATAGAAGTACATTTCAGTATTTGAAAAAATTACAAGATCCGAAATATCAAACTTTCAAACATAGTTATGATTTTGATGAAAATGGTATCATTTATTTTATTGGTACAAATGGTAAAACAAGTTCAGAATGGGTAAATCCAGCACAATATGGTCTTGTTTCTGTAACTAGTTCAGATGGTCGTAATTTACCATATGGTAGAGTTGAAGATATTTTATCTCGAGATTCATCAGCTTTAAATTGTCATACAAATGATGATAAAAAATCATGGTTTAGTATTGATTTAGGTTTATATGTAATTCCAAGTGCATATACTTTAAGACATGCTCGTGGTTATGGACGTTCAGCTCTACGAAATTGGTTATTCCAAATGTCTCGAGATGGAATCACATGGACAACATTATATACACATACAGATGATACATCATTAAATGATCCCGGTTCAACTAGTACATGGCCTATTGAAACACCACCTGATGAATATCAAGGTTGGCGACATATTCGTATACAACAAGCTGGCAAAAATGCATCCGGTCAAACACATTACTTAAGTCTTTCTGGATTTGAAATTTATGGTCAAGTGACTGCTGTGTGTGAAGACTTGGGTAAAGCAGCAAAAGAAGCTGAAGCTCATTTAAGAAAACAAAGACGACTACTTAAGACACAATTATTAAAACATATGACAGTAGGAGCACGTGTTGTACGAGGTATTGATTGGAAATGGCGCGATCAAGATGGAAATCCACCTGGTGAAGGTACTGTAACTGGTGAATTACACAGTGGTTGGATTGATGTAACATGGGATCATGGTGGATCTAATTCTTATCGTATGGGTGCTGAAGGAAAATACGATTTAAAATTAGCACCATGTTATGATACAGAAACTGTCAATACATCTAAAAATACAACTACAAATAAAACTAAAGATAGTAAAGATAAACAGAGTGTACTAACAAGTAGAAAAAGTAGTTCAACACCTAGTTTACCTGAAGCTACCGATGTTAAAACATCGGTTGCATCAACTGAACAAGCAGCATCAGCTGATAATTTAGCTGCAAAACAAGCAGCTGAAACAATAGCTGAAAGTGTATTATCAGTTGCTCGAAATGAGGCATTAGTTGCTGTTACATCTGAATCTCAAGCAGCTAGTAATGATTCTGAATTATCAGTTGTTGTACATCCATTACGTGATCCACATCATGATCTTTCAACAATTAATAATTCAAGTGATCTTGCAACAATCGTTGAAAGTTTAGCATTATCGGATACAAAACCAACAAGACGTCAAAGTTCCGATGATCGTTCTCATATATCAGAACAAAAAAGTAATATGGTTACAAGTAATTCTAATTCGAATATTAATAAATCATCGCATTCTAATCGTAGTAAAATTAATAATAGTCAAGTTAGTGCAGCAGCTGCACAGACATTTGTTGAAGCTGTTGAAGCTTTAGACAAATTGAGAGAAGGAGCTGATATGTTGAGGAATAATACAAATAATTTCTTATCAGGTGAATTATTACAATCAACATTAAATTTGGGACAAAGTAGTCAACAATCAATCAATTCGATCAATTCAAATGTACGAATTTCAATGTCTAATACAAGTGAAACAGACGATAATAATAAATCGTCACGTAAAAAATCCGTTGAACATCATGAAACTTCTAAAGATACTTGCAGTACCGATAAAGATGAAGCAGCAACAAATTCAAATAATGCTAGAAATACTAGTAATAATACAATTGTAACAAATCCAATGAGTGTTAGTGTACCAAATTTAACATCAACTGAAACAAACAATCAAATCGAACCGACTTCAGCTGCTGGATTATTAGAAACATTTGCAGCTTTAGCAAGACGACGTACTGTTGGTTCTGTAACAACAACAAATTCAACAAATACAAATGCAAATAATGCAGGCATTGTAACAACATCAAATTCACAAAATAATCAACATTCCGGTTCATTATTTCCACGTGGACCGAATTCTGTATCTAGTTTAGTACGTTTAGCATTATCAAGTAATTTTCCAAGTGGTTTACTTAGTACAGCTCAAAGTTATCCAAGTTTATCATCTAGTAATAATACAGCAGCACAACAAAGTGGTATAACATCAACAGCTGGTACTGTACAAGGTTTAAGTCAAGCATTAACAATGAGTTTAACATCAACTAGTAGTGATAGTGAACAGGTTTCTTTAGAAGACTTTTTAGAATCGTGTCGGGCACCAACATTATTAGCTGAATTAGACGATGATGAAGAAATGGGTGATGATGATGATAATGATGATGATGAAAATGAAGATGATGCTGATTATGATGAAGTTATGGTTTCAAGGAATCTATTATCGTTTATGGAAGAGGAAGGTTTCGAAGCACGTCCAACGAAACGTCGTTCATGGGATGATGAATATGTATTGAAACGTCAATTTTCAGCATTAATTCCAGCTTTTGATCCACGTCCTGGCCGTACGAATGTTAATCAAACTACAGGTAATCGATTATTGTTTTGAATAATTTGAAATTAATATGAAAATTTATAGATCTTGAAGTACCACCACCTGGTCAAGAGGAGAGTTGTTCGTATTTAGAGCACGAATTATTACCTCAACCGAAATTGATGTTAGTTTTACGTGGACCAAATATGCCGGGAGTTGTTGATGTAGAAGTCGAATTGAACGATCCATCTTGGACGATCTTTAGGGCTGTGCAGGAATTAATGCAATTAACCGAATTTGGTTCTAAACAAGAGAAATTGAGGCGAATTTGGGAACCGACTTATGTGTAAGTTACTTTATTTTATTGGAATTTAAATAGAGTTTTATTGATTTTCTATTTTAGTATTGTATATCGTGAAATGAAAGAGGATGGTAATTATGATTTGGAAGAAGGTCGTGCTACTCCTGTTGTGCTTTGTTCACGTAGTGGTAGTAGTTCAGTTGCTGGTACCACTTTATCACCAAGTACTCCAGTACCAGGTACACCATCTGTATCAAATTGTACTGTTGAAGATGTTTTGCAATTATTGCGACATCTATTCGTTATAACTACAACCAAAGAATTTGATCTAAACTATTTAGATAATAGAATTGATATATCACCGGAACTATTTAGTAGTAAAAAAATAACTAACAAATTACTACAACAGATTCAAGATCCTTTAGTATTATCGAGTTCAAGTTTGCCAACATGGTGTGAAGAATTAAATCATTCATGTCCATTTTTATTCCCATTCGAAACAAGACATTTATATTTCAATTGTACTGCATTTGGTGCAAGTCGGAGTATTGTCTGGTTACAAACACAACGTGATGTAACAATGGAAAGACAACGAACTGCCGGCTTATCACCTCGTCGTGATGAACCACATGAATTCCGTGTAGGTCGATTGAAACATGAACGTGTTAAAGTACCACGTGGTGAAGAGATTCTAAATTGGGCAGTACAAGTAATGAGAATTCATGCTGAACGTAAATCAATATTAGAAGTTGAATTTTTGGGTGAAGAAGGTACAGGTCTTGGACCAACATTAGAATTTTATGCATTAGTAGCAGCTGAAATACAACGTCGTGATTTATGTATGTGGATATGTGATGATGATGCAATTGATATGCAAGAAACAATTGATTTAGGTGAAGGTTTAAAACCACCAGGTTATTATGTTAGACGTCCATCTGGTTTATTCCCAGCACCATTACCACAAAATTCGGACATTTGCGATAAAGCAGTGAAATATTTTTGGTTCCTAGGTGTATTTCTCGCCAAAGTTTTACAAGATAATCGTTTAGTTGATTTACCATTATCGCATAGTTTCTTAAAATTAATGTGTCACGGTGAAATACAAAATAATGTGAATGAACGTATTGGTTTTGCTGGTGTGAAAAAATCTAGTGAAGATGATATAATGACATCAAGTTTAATTAGTGAAGAAAGTGAAAAAGAATTAGAATTAGATCCACCAAAACTTATATTAGAAGACAAAAAACCATGGTATTATAACATATTGAATGATGAAGATTTACACGATATTGATCCAATTAGAGCAAATTTCTCAAAACAAATCAAAGAATTAATTAAACAAAAGCACAAAATAATACAAGATCACAATCTATCGACAGAAGCTAAAGCACATCAAATACAAAATTTATGTTTAAATCATTCAACCGGTCCTGTATTATTAGAAGATTTAGCATTAACATTCACATATTCACCAAGTTCAAGTGCTTTCGGTTTTCCAACAGCTGAATTAATTTCAAATGGTACTGATATAGAAGTTAACATAGAAAATATAGAAGAATATGCTGAATTAACAACACAATTTTGTTTAGAAAAAGGTATTTCTAGACAATTAGAAGCCTTCCATAAAGGTTTCAATCTTGTATTTCCAATGGAGAAATTAGCAGCTTTTAGTCCGGACGAAATGCGAATTATGTTATGTGGTGATCAAAATCCACAATGGAGTCGAGACGATCTCATCAATTATACTGAACCGAAATTAGGTTATACTAAAGATAGGTAAATATTTGTTTTAATTATTGTTATTTTTATTTGTTAATTGATAAAATCGATTCTTTTATAGTCCTGGTTTTCTACGATTTGTTAATGTATTAATGGATATGTCATCAGAGGAGAGAAAAGCGTTTTTACAATTTACAACCGGTTGTAGTAGTTTACCACCAGGCGGCTTAGCAAATCTTTATCCTCGTTTAACAATTGTACGTAAAGTGGATGCTGGAGAGGGATCATATCCATCAGTGAATACATGTGTCCATTATTTGAAGCTACCTGATTATCCTACGGAAGAATTATTGCGACAAAGACTTTTAGCAGCTACGAAAGAAAAAGGATTCCATTTAAATTAAATTAAATAAAAATATAAAATATATATATTTAATTAAATTGTACCTTTAATAAATCAATGTTTAATTCTTTTTAGGGTGAAAGTATATAAAAGAAAGAGAAAACTAAAGAATACTAAGACTTTTTTTAAAAATTGTGTTTATCATTATTCTTATTATGATCATTCTTAAATAATTAAAATAAAAATAATAAAGAGACAAATTAGTGGAATCAAATATTTTTCTCTATTCGAATAAATAAAGTCATTATAATAATACCGAGCTGATGTTGCGCTCTTTAGTGATCAATTTAAATGAATTTATGACCAAATTCTTAATAAGGAGAACAACACGTGATTTTTGTTTATATGTGATCAAATTATTTTGCAATATAATTTTAAATTATCAATCAATTAATTAAAATAGCACTTGGGAAAACACTGGTTTAGTATTAATTTTGCTTCGAATTCTTGCAGAGTAACATATTGTAGAAAATGTCTTTATGTATTGATGTTAAATATAATGTTATCCTCAATAAACTACTTTAAATTGGAAAAGATTATTTATTTGGAGAATTGATCCTGCTTTTTGTATGAAAATGTCCTTTTAATATAAAAATCCTCGTAGTATTCACAAATAATAAACTAATGCATTAATGTTTTAAATATTCGTTAAGGAATTTAATTCGGATAAAGAATATTGAAGTTAAATATCATTTTTGGACCCAATTTTAGAATAATTTAGACGTAAATTTTCCAAAAACCCTTACAGTGTTGAAAATATTCTGGAATATAACTGATAAGATAATTAGAAAGGCTAATATACTCATAAAATTTCAAAAACAAACAGAAGATTCTAGAATTAATTACTTAGAAAACATTGATATTCCAGACAATGAGTAATATCGCTGACGTCATTCTTTTGCACACAAACCATAGATTGTCCTCAAATGCCGTGCTCAACTGCACACGGCCTGGAAAATATTGAGCCTCATATAGACGCGTGCCCCGCGCAACTGCAATCAGTTATTTCAAATTGTGAAACAGTGAAAAAGATAAGCGATAAGTAGAAAAACAAATAATGGAAACAATCAATCAACTAACAAGCGGTAAGTTTCAGTTTGATAAAAATTTATAAAGTTACTGATAAATAATTTTTATTTAGATTTGGAGAACGTGTCGGTGGAAAATCCCACTGATTCTCAACCAACTGTTGACAAACCGAAATGTTGCTGTTCCAACAATTGCAACTGCAATAATACCAAACAATGCTGTTGCCAGAATTCTGGATGCAAATGCTGCAATAATTCCAGAAAATGCGCTTGTAATTCTGGCGGATGCGGTTGCAACAATTCTGGGCGTTGTGGCTGCAACAACCGTGGAAATTGCGGCTGCAACAGCTGTTGCAGTTCTGGACGATGTGGCTGTAACAATTCTGGACGCTGCGGTTGCAACAGCCGTGGAAATTGCGGTTGTAACAATTCTGGAAACTGCGCTTGTAATAAGTCTGGAGGCTGTTGCTGCAACAACCGTGGAAATTGCAGTTGCAACAATTCAGGACGCTGTGGTTGCAACAATTGTGGAAATTCTGGAAATTGCGGTTGCAATAAATCTGGAGGGTGTGGTTGCAACAGCTGTGGAAATTGCGGTTGTAACAATTCTGGAAACTGCGATTGCAATAAGTCTGGTGGCTGTGGATGCAACAATTCTGGACGGTGCGGATGCAACAATTCTGGACGGTGTAGTTGCAACAATTGTGGAAATTCTGGAAATTGCGGTTGCAATAAATCTGGAGGGTGTGGTTGCAACAGCTGTGGAAATTGCAGTTGTAACAATTCTGGAAACTGCGGTTGCAATAAGTCTGGTGGCTGTGGATGCAACAATTCTGGACGGTGCGGTTGCAACAATTGTGGAAATTGCGGTTGTAACAATTCTGGAAACTGCGGTTGCAATAAGTCTGGAGGCTGTTGCTGCAAAAATTGCGGAAATTGCAATTGTAACAATTCTGGCAATTGCGGTTGCAATAAATCGGGAAGCTGCAATTGTAAAAATTGCAACTGCGCCAATTCTGGTAAGCAATGTCGTTGCCAAAACAACAAGTGCGATTGTTGCGCATCTGGATCGTGTAAATGTTGCAAAACTGGAAATAAATGCGAAGATAGCGAAAATGAAGAAGAAAACACAGAAAACAGTGAATAAAAATTTCAAGTTTTATTTTTCCTTTTAGATTTTATTAATGGTGTTGGGATCAAATAATTATATCATGTAATGGGACAATATTAATAATAAATAATTACAATTTAATACTTTGTTTTATTGACTTTTGATAACGATAAGATTTATAACGAGATAAATAATTTTGTTTTGTAGATATTTCAAGCTAAAAACACAATAAAGGGTTTACAGATAAAATTCCTCCTTTAACGTTCATTGTTTCTCAGGGGTGGACTTAGGCAATGACCTCTGGGGGGCTACCTCATAAAAATAAATTTCACTAGCAGTACATATTAGATTGTGAAAAATTGAAGTACTCCTCTCTCCCTATTGAGTGCTCTTGGGTATTTAAAAGAAACAAAGAGAATAAAAAAAATATGTACAAAATGAGTATTATAAAAAAAATAAAAGGTAAAGTTATTACAACTCAAGTAAATAATTCATTTTTAGAGGTGCTAATTTGAAGCTCGAGAGGCTAAGCCCCCCTAAGTCCGCCTCTGTTGTTTCTTTAAATATACGAAAATTAGGAACACTTGGAGTTTATGTGCTCCCATCTAAAATGAGCAATTTTATCTTTACTTAGTGAAGACGTGAAGAAACAAAAGTAATTTCTATAAAACCACATAAAAATCAAAAGTTAACATCGAATTGGGCCATACATTGAACCATTCTTGATCTAAAATATTTTGCTACATAAAGAAAGTAGCAATTCATACTTTTGCTCGCATAATGTTTAAAGATTATTCCCTGTTGAAGAAATTCGCTTTACAATCCAGTACTGCTTTTGCATGCTCCATAATTGTAGTTTGAAGATGGATTTTAGATTGAATACTAATAGATACTTTCGATCTAAAAAATTAGAATCACGTGAAAATTCAGTTCGTAAAATTTTGATTATACCTAAATAAAACTGGTTGTATAAGCACAACCGCAATAAATCAACATTCACATGGGAAAAACCACAGAAACCGTGTGTTATTTGTCATTTTATTTATCAACCGATACCAATAAAACCATTTCAATTCGATTTCGCAATCGTAGAAAAGCAAATCATCTTGTTACCACGTACTACGCGTTAGTCTCAATTTAAATATCGTCATTATCTTATCAAATTTCATCAGTAATAATCGACAAGATGAGCTCAACTGACGACGCTTGCTGCAGAAGTAAGTCAATTAAATTTAGAAAAATTACAATTAAAAATTGGTAAATTACAGTAACAAAATCCGGCGATTCCGCAAAAATTGAAGCGAAATCCGATGGAAGTTGCGAAAGATCCGCCAACGCCGAGTGTTGCAAGAAGGGCGGCGACAGCTGCAGTAAATCGGGAGATAGTTGCAGTAAGAATGCCGACAATTCCGGAAGTTGTTGTAAGAAAAAATAGAGAAAACTCGCATTGTAACAATCTGATGTGAAATAAAGAGCGAATATTACGACAAAAAGATAATTTTATTTGAAACAATTTCGAACACAGATCTCTTACAATTTTTTTGTAATACATACAACTATTTAGGTACGAAATTTTTGGTATTAAATTAATTAAAATTACAGATAAATTACGGTTTTCTCAATAATAATAATAGTTTAAACTAAGGTATCTAACAATTCTTTGGTATTATTTGAATGATAATGGTCATAATTATCAAAATTGTGCCTCTGTCGTCGTGTACTGAACATTAAAGCTTGCAACATCTCATATTCTTGTTCTTCATTGGCTAAATCGCGATAAAGATTATCTAAACAAGTCCGTCGGTCCATCAACAGCTCCATTGTCTCCTCTAAAACGACTTCATTGTGTTGCATTTCGCATGCACTCTTCGCCATTTCGGTACGTAAATTCGTTAGGACACGATTCAATTCATCCGTTTCGTGTTTGTGTTTATCGTATTTCTTTAAATTTGCGTCTAATCTAATTAAACATTCTTCTTCTTTAAGAAGACGTTTATTTAGTTTGGCTATTGATTCGAATAATTCAACCTGTTCACGTATCGTTGCCTCACTCACTGTTGAACTTGTATCGTCATCTTTTAAATCTTTATTGAATTCCTCCGATGACGGTGAGAATCGCTCAAAAGATGTCTATAGGGGGAAATTTATAAAAATTTTGTATGGCTGGATGGTTTTCGTTTGTTGATTATGGTAATAACTATAAAAAATTACCTCAGTGGAACATTGCGGTTTGTTGGATTGTTCACTGTCACCTTCAGTCATAACACCACTATCGCTATTTTTATCACCGCAAAACATTGTCTCACTATCTGGCTCCACAGCTTCTGAGAGGCCTTTCAAGTAGGTTTCTAACAAGTAGTTACTGCCATGTTTTCGGACACGGGCTTTATGGGTTTTGTCTTCTAAATAGCCAATCTGGTGTTCGCTGTGCCTAAAACCCAAATTATTCGAACATTTAAACTTCTACAAACATAAAATTCACCTCAATTTTCTTAATTGTCGCCGTATAACTTCGCCTTGTGCTAATACGAGTTTTAATAATTCCTCCGTACTGGATGGTTGTTTTTCGTTTTGTAACGCATGCAATCGTTTAGGATGGATCGTTTTCCACGCGCTTCTATCCGACCATGTACTGGAATCGGAACGACATCTCGTCCTTCTACTGGATGGCCTGTCATGTTTAATACGTCGCAACGATATTTTTACCTTTGGAAATTATTAAAGTGTTACAACATGTGTATAGTTTATGGTAATTTGAAATTTGATTTACTTCAGGTTGTGCTGTGCCCCAAGCATTCCATATGTCCAAAATGATCGAATGTGAATCTAAAGGCTGTTCAACACCACGCCAACGTTCCGTTATATGATATTGTTCGGGTAGACCGATATGACGGCCCTGTAAAATGATTGGTTCAAATAATGAAATAATAAGGAAATCGTGAGTTGTCTTGTTTGGATGTGTTTGTAATGATGGAATTTTAAAAACATCACGATTTCGGATAGACACGCTATTTAGTAGAAATGGAAACCTATAATTCTTGAATGCTTACGTAAAACTTTTGACAAACATTTCATTTTTAGACAGATTATAGGAGTAACTTACACGTCGTTCTTCATCTTGTAGCAGTACTTGAATGACATCCTGGCATGTTGTTGCCGGTGTTATCCCAGATACCCAACGTTGTTCACCACGCACCCAAATTGGCATCTCTTCACCGCTACTAACACTATCATCATCATCGTCATCATCAATTTCAAGATCATTGTGATGTCGCCGTCTATTCTCCAACCACATCATCTTTGCCTATAAAGAGAAAAAACGATCAAGTATTAAGATTGAAAAACTGGTCACTATTAAAATATTTAAAAAGCACGACTAGAATTTGTCGTCGTTTTTCCCCTATTTGCTCTATTGCTTCATTATTAACATCTTATTATCAATACCATTATTATTTATGTTAATGTTTAGGATTTGTTGTGAGTCAAGCGGTGGGAATTTCGTTTTGAGCACGTAACGTCTCGCCGGAAACACGTCCAGCTTGAATCCACCTCCAACAACAACATCATCATCATTATCAACAACAATAACAACCACAGTCTCTTTACGGATTTAGCTACCGATTCATAAACGTATCTCTGAGTCAAGTACTTTTACGGCAATTTACCGAGTCACGGTTAATGGAGAGAGGACGATAGTATTGTTCTCGACTCATTTTTTATAATCTGCTTTACTATTACAGTTGTTTTGTTAAACCGTTTGTAACGATAACTTTCTCTTCTTCTTCTTTTTCTCCTATTCTATCACGAAATATCGTCTAAATTGAATAATGATAATTGCAGCGGTCTTTCTACAATTATAAGTCAAACAAAAGGGTTTCCACCAAGAAATCCCTTGTAGATTAAATGTAATCAAATATGTCGGAAAAAATTCGTTAAAATACGAAAGATGCAATATAAATGTGACTTTAATTTCATGTTATTTGTTGGAATTATGTGATTTTTAAACCCAAATTATTCTCTTACATTGTATGTTGTAGCTCGAAGGGTGGACAGTATAGTCAACCAAAAGTTGGTCCGATTATAACCCAAATTTTGTGTTGATTAACGAACGACAACGTCATTGCACTAAGACTTGATTGTTGTAAAAGCATTTCCCAGTTCGTTGCACATGACAGTCAACATTATCAAATTTATCGCACTTCCTACAGTATACGAAGAATAAATATGAGTTTTCAACCGATAAAACCGCCAGTATTTCTGCTTGAGTTCACCGTAAAAGTCGCTAAGCTCCCGTGAAGTCAAGTTGATTTGGGATTATCGTAAGTGGAATTTCGGTGCAGATCGGTTCTCACGATGACAAGTTCAACGAGTCTTGTAAAAAAGCCCAGAAAGCCTCCTTAGCTGGTTAATAATTGTATTGAAGCTCGTTTTTATTTCGTCCAAGTTGCGTATATAATTTGTGCTAGTGTTGTTATCACGGTCCGTGGTTTATTTCCGTTTAATTATTTTAAAATTACACTTACGTCTAATTGGGTTGAATATTCGAATTTAATGACGAAACTTCAAAGAAACTTTATTGTTGAACAACAAGAGCAGAAAATGAAAAAGTTGATTAACGAGCCATATCATTCAATCTCGACCTATCAATTTATTTTTACCTTATTTAATTATTATTATTTTTGTTAATATAACAAATTTAATACGGAAGAAGTTAATAAGAAAGATCACTTTTACTATATCTTATACGTATAGGAAAATCAAGTAAATTTCCTGCTACGTCATTGCCTTTATAATGATTATTATTTATAATGAATGATTTGGTGATTTCTATCTTCCGGGTTTTCGAAATCATTATCATACAGAACGCAAACGAAATAATTATCTTATCTATATTTGTGCGTTCTTTTCCTCTTATTGTTAGTTGATTTTTAATGATAGCAATAGAATTGAACGATTGAACTTTCTAGATTCATCATTATTGCAATTTAAATGCAAATATCCATCTAGATATGCTCTAATTATTGGAATCGAAAAATTGATAAATCGTCGGCGATTGTATTAAAAATAACGACTGGAAATGAAAATTGTGCAATTCTACTAGATCACGTAGTGTTTTGCAAATTGTTTGAAATTCTTGCAATTTCAGACTAGAACTGTGAAATTTTTCGAAATCTTAGACCCGAATGATGTGAGGTGTAGCGAAAGTAATGAACAATTTGAAGATTGAAACCAAAATTCTAGCTATTTTATAACGTTGTAATACAAAAAATTTAAAGCTCAACCCTTGAAAAGCTAGAAATAAATTTCTATCAAAAATTATCTTTATCAAAACATCTTTGCTATTTTATAGGCCCCTCATGTGAATTTTTGGAAAAATTTGGCACTTTAGTCTAAATTTTCAAGATTGTAAACAAAATTCCAATATTTTTATGGCCTAACAAACCCTAAAAATCAAGTTTTACCAAGCATTATTTTTTACTCAATCGCCTTTTACTGTTTCATAAGCGCTTCATTGGAGTTTTTGAAAAAATTAGCACCTTTGGCCTACAATTTCAACATTTCAAACAATTTCCGTTTATTTTATAAGATTCTAACACAATTTTTAAAAATCTAACTAACCCTTGAACCTTCAGAAATAAATATTTTTCTTTATTCAAACAAGTTTTACAACTTTATAAGCCCCTAACAAGAATTTCCTGAAAGCTTTAGCACTTTTGACCTAAAATTTTGAACACAATTTCGACATATTTCGACTCTCAATAGATATGTTTTTAAAATTTTAGTAGTTTTACCTCAATTTTGTCGTTCAATTTTTTTAATTTTTGGCAGTGTCGAGTATTTTTTGGTTAAAAAATAACTTTAAGTTGAACGAATTTCGGATTTTCTACAAATTATTGTCAAAAGTGGTCGTTAATTCCTTCTGTTTGCAAAAATTCTGATAAATTAAAGCTATCTGGGGCGTTGAGTATAAGGCAATAAAGCAAAGATTAAAACGGGATAATTGATTAGTCTAATTGTGCAATGATTCTGTGATTATTCAATGGTTAGAAACTTGTGTCCAGTAATTATAGTAAACGTTTCTATTACGATTATTATTTTTTCTTCTCTGTCCGTCAATAAAATGAGTCATTATGATTTATTAATAAATTTGCAAGTCATAATATTTTACAAATACATACTGTAGAACAGTTGTGATTGACAAATTATCAACTAATTACTATTAGTTCAAATATAAATAAATTCAAAGTGATCGATGTTTTTTTTTTGTTTGCTTTTCTAATATAAAATATGTTCAACAAGGTGTTAAAAGAGAGTAAAATTGCGGTCAATTCGTGCATTTTAATCCATACTATAATTATTCCAATTTGCGTACGATATCAATTATCGTTAATCATTACGATTTGTTATTTATTATAAATCATTACGTTACATAATACATTTGAATTTTTCGAAAATATCTCTCAGTTTAAGTTGATTGCTTTATGTAAATGTAATGAGAACGAACGATTTTCATAATTTACGATGTACCATTTTCTCAAAATATGTAAATGTAAATTAGGATTTTCTCAAAGAAATTAATTCAAATTAATGGCAACATATCGAAAAAAATAAATGCCTCTACTACACACATACCGATTATAGCTGTCCGTGGGCCCATTTTAAATATCAATCTTTGGAAATTTATCGATTGATAAAGCGAATTTGGCGAAATTTCAACATTAGAATTCGCCTAAAAACCGCTAAGAGGATCATCTGTTATCGTCAACCAACATCCATAAATTATGTCTTTCAGTATTCTAAAATAAATAATTTAAAGTTTTGTCCCGGCAGGTAAGACACGTGTGTGATTGTTGACCGAGAAATTACACAAATATCTATTTCATTACTCACGAATCTATTTGAAATGACAACAACAACAACTAGAAGAATTTGGAGAGATAATGGGGAAATAATGGATCATCTTGTTGGTGTTTTTATGTGTGATCTACTAAAACCAGTAGAGTTGAGGTCGTTAAATTAACATAATTTAGAAATAGTTAATTAATTAGTTTCTATAAAAGTCAATTCTGCTTCTGTTTATCTAATTTTACTTCTACACGACCGAGAAAACGGTCAATTTTTGGACAAAACTGGACACACGACACGTGGGAATAATGACTAATCGATGGAAACATGAACAAATTGTTGATTTTTACATTAACTATTAACAATTGCAAGTTTAATAGAAAATAATTCAGTTTATTGCTGTTATGTCTGAAGATTAATAAATTCTCCGATGAATTGTCAAATTGGTCAATTCTCCTAATATACACGAAATTACCACGATTTATCTCTGTTTTTCTCCATTGATAATCTCCAAATAATTGCGCCCATTTGCTTATTTTCAACCCATTTAAACACGAAATACTGGCACCTTTAGCTTCTCATTGGGCAATTCTACAGTAAGATCTCGTGATTTTATCAAATTTTTGTTCAAATTTGCGAATTTTCGCATTAACAATGCGCGTAAACTGCCACCGATTGATCGACGAATTTCTACCGAAATTTTGGAATTGATTCGGTCTTAACAATCAAATTGGTTATCAATTAAGAACGAGGGCATGATGCGTTAAAAATTTGATGTTTTTAACGGTAATTACAAGTCTATTATTGTTCGTTTGCTACCATGGTTCGGTGATGAGCACGAATTTCTCTTCCAAACCAAACTAATAATGAAGGTATTCGGTGGGAATTCAACAATACCATTGGTACTGTTCTATTTAGCGATTCTACATGCCGGTTTTGTTAATAACTAACATTTTCTTCTAGTGTATCTCGTTTATCATTTAAAATTTCAATATTGTTAAACTGCCAGATTCGATTGATTTCAGGGCAGAAGAATCGAAATATTGATACTGTTTATCAAAATTTCATTGGATTTGCATCGAAAACCACCAAAATCTACTAGGTTTCCATCGGGGCATTTATTATCCAATATTCGTGTTTACAATCTGTACTGTAATAGTGGCTATTATCTTCAGTTTGGTAAGTCTTCCGGTTTTTAATTAAATAATCTCAGTGTACAATTACAGAGAATTTTATTGCCCAATATTATACGAATATTTTTACTGTAACATTCGTGATAACACACACAGGTCAAACGATTCAAAACGCGGTGAGTTTTCATTATTTAGAACAGTTTAATTAGTGAGAATTTCTATTAATTACAGGCAAAAATGGTAGCTGTTAATTTATACGAATTACCATAGTATTTGTGGAATAAACAAAATTATTCATGTTTCTAATGAAAACACAACCATTAATAATAAACAATTCTGGTTTAATTGGATTAAATTATCGAATTTTAGTCAAAGTCGGTTTTTGCTTTATTTCTAGTCGGTTTTTGTTTTAATTTGATTGAATTTTCAGTTGTACGACGCTTTATTCGATCACCACATTGCATTGAGATCAAAAAATTTCCATGTTTTTTATATAAACTTAATTAGTTTCGATTCTGTAATAATACATTCGATTAACAACTTAATTGTATTAAATTACATGATAAATGTATGAAAAATCGTATGATTACCATTTACGGCACAATCAAGACTACACTGTTCTCATAAGTAATTTGCGATAACAGGTGGATTGCGTACATTTTCTTCAAATTATTCAAAACAATGTTAATTAAACGAAATTCTATTATAATTATTATGAAATTCAACTTTCTAAAAACTACAGATTGCAGCAAATTCGATTAATCATTTCTATTTGTTTATGTTAATTAAGCGCACAAAAAAAAGCAGAATTCGGTTCATTAGAGTGATGACCTCGGGACAGTTTAGATTGCAGTCTAGACGATCGGTTCCTGAATTTCCAAAAACAATCTCAATAATACCGGTAGCTTTCAATTTGCCGAATCGTCGGATCCTTTAATTTTCTCCAATTTCTGCCTTGTCGAAGGCAATTGTAACTATCCGGTGGGAATCGTTGAAAATCCACCAACTTTGTTGCTATAATGACTACGATGAGGATGAAATTTATGGTTTCGTAAAACGGCGTTTTTGATGTGTGTAGGTATATATATACTAGTATCGTTTTCGTAAAACTTTATTTTTTCCTCTACTCTACGTTTGCTTTTTTATAAATTACAGTTATTTTGACTGATCGTCTTGTTATATTTAACGCTATATTTTTCAGTACATTTTCATCCTACAGCTCTGGGGGTCTCTTATTCATTCCTTATGTTAATTTACGACCACACAGTCGATCTGACGTAAAGGAGAGCTTTTATTGTTTTTCTTTTGGTGTTGTTGTTTAGTAGAATATGAGTTTTTTTTCGAGCACAAAAAGTATAAACTTTAGTAGCTTGAAGATGATGCACGCGATCATCAGTCTAGTTTGTTGTTGTTTTTTTCGTTCAACTTCTCTTCCATGTTGCTACTGGGTGTTAGATGTTGGCCTCACATAGGTGATCATTGTTTTCGATCAACATCCATTTATTTATCTGTATTTCTATGACAAGGAATAACTGTTAAAAATTGTCTATTGTGTTTTCTATTGTGTTCAATATTCAGGCTAATCTTCATATGATTTATTTACATAAGAAATTATTTGTAGAAAAATCATGTCCAATGTCGACACTCCTCTTTCAACTAATTTATTCCATAAACTTATGTAAATTAGCCAATTCATAACTTATACGATATGTCTGTATATGTCTATAATGATTGTATGTAGGTGATATGATAAATGTAATATGCAGCAGGAACAAATTTTATACAACAATATCAACTGGAGATGGACAGAAATTCGCTACAACACCTACAAAATCTATAAATTCTAGATTCAAATACTCAACATTTTCAATGTACGTCCTCTGGAGCAATATTTTGGACTTTAAATTTAGATTCGACTACTAAATCATCGGAAATAGAAGATTCAGGCATGTTTACTCTAGTTTTAGGCCTAAATTTTGAGTTGTTTTTGTACCAAATAATCAAAAAGACACTTTCAATTAAGGCATCTTGAATTCCAAACTGTTTATTCTATTATCGTAAAAGCCATTTAAATTTTCTAACTGAAGTAATTTTCAATTTTGAAAATAGACATTCAGATATTCGGTCTTCAATCTGGATTTTAATAGAAAGATTTGGCCTAATTCATCATTTTTTTAGTAAATTCAGCTCTCAAGTTGTCAAAAGAGGAGCTCCAGACGTTTTTACAGCTAAATTCTTGAGGTTTTAAGAAATTTTAGGGTAGTTCTGATTATTTCTCGATAGATATCGAATTTAGGCACAAATTTTAAAACACTTCCATCCTGGACCACCTATTTTTAGTGATTTTGACGTTAAGATGGTAAAAAAAGCCGATTTTAGTCTTGATTCTTAGCCTAGTTTCGAGACCTTTTCTAATACTTCTGAGGCACTTTTAAGTCTTGAGGCCTTTATTCGAAAAACTGCACTACGGTTCTAGTGCTAATTTTTTGCTCACCACATTCTAGAGCTGATCGAATGTTAATGAATTTATTACTGAACGTGCAGAAGAGACGATTCGAATTCTTTCTCGATAGAGATATCGAATTTTAACACAAATTTTAGAACACTTGTCTAGATCATCAAGTTTTAATGACTATACCGTTAAGACGATGGAAAATTGACAATTTATTCTCGACTCTTAGCCCAGTTTTGAGATATTTTCTACTATTGAGATAGTTTTAAGTGTCTCTGTACTATCACAGTCCTAGTGCTAATTTTCGCTTGCCAAGAGCCGATCAGTTTGATTAATTTCCTACAGACGCAACTTAACGATCGAATTCCAATGATGACTTTCTCTAATCTTAACATAGATTGAATCTTATCAAGTTGATTTTATTAATAACCTGTTGACTAGTCTACCAAGAAATTGACATTTTCTTATTTTCTATACAGATTTTTTCCATTCTAAACCAGTTGAGATGATTCGAATAACAACGACAACTTCTGTTTTAATGATTAACGACAGTTTTACGGTTATAATATTCCACTAATAATAATTCGATATTATCGTTTCGCGAATTAATGTTTTAAATGGAAATAAACGATGAATTTTATTTGCTTGTCACACACGATTCAGCACTTTATTATACGCTAACCCGTCAATTTCTCTGTAACAAATTTACATATAGGATAATACATATTGTGAATATTTATTGTATTTCCTAATACTAGCGTTACCAAACTTGAGGGGAAAAAGAACGAAACTAGTATGCTTTCCATACTAATTCAGATGATAAAATTAACATTGATAATAATCTTGTTTTTTAACAGAAATTTAACACTAGTAGTTGAAGCGATTATGATATCAGTCGTGTGGAATTTTATCCATAATTCAATCAATTTTCTCCAATTATTTACTTATTTGTTTTTATCCTTGAATATTAAATAGCTACTTGTATTTGATAGGTATTGCGTGTAATTAATTACAATTCAACCTTAGAAAAATATATTGGGAACATTTATTTATCGTAATTAAATTGATGCAATAAAAATCGACGTATTCAATTAAACTAGAAAATTACAAAGTATTCAAGTTGTAATTACGATAATGAGTCTCTATTTAGACAAAAAACGGCTCAATCAATTGCATGGTGCAATTAAGCTGGCGATCACTGTATTTGTGCGAAAAGGCTGTAAACATTGGAAATGTACCAAACGATATTTGAGTTCTCACAGTTCTCTAGGCTGTTTCTTTTGAAAATTGTCTTATAGTAGAGTGTTTTGAATGATTGATTACAACGTTGTTGTTGTTATTGTTGTTTAGGAGGATGGAGCACGCAAATGTTTACACTTTGCATGTAAATTTCTTTGATTTTTCAGCTAATTGGACGATTCGACAGGAAACGGATAATTTAACGGGCAAGTCAGGTATAGTTTTCTGGTATTCTAAGAACAATAACAACAACAAATAGATTAGTAGCGAATTATACGAAACTCGTCTGTAATTTATTTAAAATTAGACGAAAAATCGCAAGACAATCACAATTGGAGTATTTTAATCAATTGGAGTATTTTAATAACCCGTCAAGTTGTGTAGAAGAATCGAATTGCGCCGTTAGTAACAGATTTTTTGCCGTATAAAAGATTTGTAATTGCTTCTGGACAGTTCGATAATCGATTGCAAATCGCATCGGCTTGTAACTGTACAATAATAATTCTATAAATGAGCAATACAAGTGGGCTAACAACCCAACCACCCACCCTTTTCGCTTTCAGCATAATAATTCATTGATTTATTATCAATACTTTTCTAATATCTAACCGTGTAGGTTTAATATCAAAATTGTCCAGTTATTCGAATTTCGCTAGTTCCACTGGAGATTTCCTAGCCGGATGCACCCACGTCCGGTGCTTTGAACCGGTCCTATAACTCACGCTTCCTCCATCAATTTCATTGTTACAAACGAATAAAATCGAGAAGACAGAAAGCGTTCAGATGTATCGTACATGTGAGATTGTTGTTTTTTCTGTGTTTGTTGTTTCGGTATGTTTTTTCCTGTGTTCAAAGTTGTTATGTAAAGAGAGTTGGTTGGGTTTGATTCAGTCTTTTACGGGCACGTGCCTCTCGCGCTTGGCCGCCTACAAAGCGGCTCTCGGATGGCTGCCAGCCATCACGGAATCCACACACACAAGCACATAAAAGAAAAGAAAATCTACGATCTTTATCACATGTTCCTTTATGATTTTGTAACTGGATTGCGGATAACGTCATCATTCCGCTTTTAACATGTTTAAATACTTTTAGATTCCCAGATACAAAACAATTCCTGTTGTTGTTGTTATTGTTGTACATATAATTATTATGTATAAATTGCAAAAGTTTATTATTTATTTACCATTGATGTTTGTTTCAAACTAACGGCAATCAACTTCTAATAGAATTTATTCAATTTCGCCTTTAACTACACACAAAGATTTTATTATAACAACTCTAATTGCTTCGGCGATTCCACCATTGGTGATTCGAAGCTTTGTTAACGACTTGCTAATTTTACATTGCTAGATTTATCACCAATAAACAGCTCCGTCAAAAAATCCGAATTGTTACAGTACCGCCATACGAGTTGACAGGTCAACACGGAACAACCATACGCGCATAGTCTTGAATTTAAACGGAAAGACACTTGGCAGTACCTAGGTTTCTAGCGTTCTCGGGCCCCTTTCTTAGTTTAAATTAGTTCCATAATTCTTTAGAAGGCACAAATTGCATGTCCAGGTCAGGTCAGCATTATAGAGGCGTCATTATAAAGTTTTTAACGCTATAACCGACTTTCTATAGCGCAAAATTACGTTTTTTATGAAGACACTAATAGATGAAACTGTGCTCTATACAGTATTTGTTGAGAAATACAATGCCGAAAGGCTGTACGGAAGTAGTTTTATCAACAAATAGTTGGATTCTAAAAAAATTGAGAAAAAATAGGTTTTTGAACTAAAAAGTAAGGCTGTAATAACACGTTTTCCTGTTTGTTCGCTGAATCAAATTAAACGAAACGTATACGAATAGATAGGGGAAAGCCTTGCGATTAGTCGGGAGAAAACCGTTTTCCATTTTGAATTCTAATTATAGTTTTTCTATTACAGAATAAGTAGACGTTTAAAGTGGATAAGTCACTTAAAATCGAAGAAATGGAACTCTTCAATTTACTGAATGGTTCTGCTTTTTTCAAAGAAATAATGATATTTTGGAAAGTCATCGAGTACTTTATACCCATAATAAAAACTTTGATTGATGTCTCTTATATTCTTCCAAGATAAATCAACAATATCGTTTTAATAGCCGTATAATTCAACTACAATTGTTCTTTTTATCACGGTGATTATTTTATATTAAATAATAAAACGGTGGAATTATTTTTATTATAATCGTTAAGCCTTTAATAGAGCCATAACAGCTACATTGCACATATTGTAAAGTTATCGAGAAAATCGTACATTTTTGTAATACAATTTTTAACTCGAGCTTGCAAATGGGTGAAATTGCGCTAGAATTGGCTGGAAATGTAGGAAATCGCGTGCATACATCCGCTATTAAACGTCAATTTAAACCGACCAAGGTAAATCGGTATGAAACTATCAAGAAATTCCGTCTACAACCATTGATTATTCCAACTAACCAACATTGATTGAGATCGTTAATTAGGCATCTTTAATATGTGTCACGGTACTTTTGTGTAATGAAAAAGCGATTTTACCATCCGATATTAAGGCTACTGTAATTTCAAACAAAAAACAAATCAACTATAATTACCATTTAGTGGTATAATGGAAATACAAACGATTAGCAAACAGTTTGTAGGTGTTGGGTGTTGGAACCGCTCCTCGTACTCTACCACGTAGTTTTGATACAAGAGAAAAATATTGAAATGAAATTATTTTTTTTATTTTCTAAATGAACGAGGGAGTGTGTGATAAAAATGTGTATTTACAATAGAAACTTTCAAAATGAAGAAAGAGGTGTAGATAAACTACAATAATAAATGTCAAGCTTATATGTATTCGATGTGCCTGGCTGTCTGCCATTCACTGATCACGAATTTTCAATATAATGTTTCAATATTTCGTAATCGATTAGATTTTATAATAAACACGTTTTAAATATTGGTTTCCTATAATCAATTAATTATTATTATTGAAATCTATCGATGTTAATCTTAATTAATTCTGGGTTAATTAGGAATAGTTTTCTAAAGTTTACTCACCGTTTTTTCTGTTTGTGTTCGTTTACAAACTTGGCGTCTATGGATCAGATCGTTGAATCTGAAAAAGAGCAAAAGCACACGATTGACCTAAATATTTTACTATAATAACAACAATAAAACGAAGGAAAAAAAACGATTTTTTTGATTAATGGATAAATCGGATACATTTATTAATTATGATAAATAGCTGTAGATTAGTAGATTTTTTTCTATTATAGTTACAGAAACAACACTAACCAGTTGTTAATGTTGTTACTCATCTATCCAGTATCTGTGTGCGGTAAGATATGTTGTTGTGTATGTGTGTATAAAGAAATGTCGACATTTGTTGAGGCTTGAAACATTTTTATAGTCTCTTTAAAATTCCAACTGTCGACATTGTTAACTTATTGTTTTATTACATGATAATAATATATACGAAATTGTCTAATCAACAAAATAACAAGAGTAAAACAAATCGATATTTATTGATTTTTCTAGTAAGACAACGTGGAAAAATGCTATCGGATGTCCGGACCAAAACTAGAAACTCTACACATCTTCTTGACCATAAACACTTAATTCATACAATTCGTATGCTGGTTGGAGTTAGAATTGTAAAGTTGTTTACTATGTTCGTTGGTCATGCTCGATTCCCATCTAGCACCCTAACACCATAATCATCACGCCATAATTCAAGCGAAAACAAGATAGAATTGTTGGAGAAGTGACCGAAGATGCAGCTTTGACGGCAGAAATAGAAACACTCAGTTTCTCCATTTAACTCATGAAGAACAGCTCCTTAGGGCTTAATAAGAGTCTTCCTGACAAACATGAAGACGTTCTTTTTCTTAATATTGTTTGCAAACTTTTTGGACGAATGTCAAATTGACTTAAGGAACCGGGCTAAGACTCCTAAGAAAAAAGAATCTTTGACCGACGATTTGTCCCTTGCTTTAATACTTGAGACGATGTGCAGGTTCTGATTAGAAAGAGCATTATTTGATGCACAATATAGCCATACCTGTTTGGCAAAATTTCAGGACATTCTGGAAACTAGCAGGGTTGTTTTCACGCAATTTTCCAAAGTAAGTACGCTAGTTTTTCGCACAATTGCATATTTGGAAAGTCCAAAGAATAACCTGCTGCTATGATTATTTTTAATAAGTGAGAATAGTTAACGAATTTTCCCCGAATCTCGACAAAAATTAACGAGTCTATTGGAAAATTTAATAAAAATTTGAGAAGCGCTCTCCATTGACTACACAAATCAGTTTGGATCATTGCAAAATATTATTGGCTAAGTTATTGGGGAAAATATGAAAAAATATGCCAATTTTTACAATTTCCTTTGTAATTTAGAATTTCACCAAAATTTTCCAATCAGATATGTCCATGTTGTGCATAAAAGAATGCTTTGTCCAACGAGGGCTCACATATTATTTTCAAGTATCAAGATAAGGGAAAATCATCAATCGAAGATACTCTTTTTTACGGATTTCTAGTCCAGCCGCTTAAAATTCGCCTAAAATACTCAAAAATCTTGATTAAAAGTGAAGAATCCACCTTAAAAATTGTTTAAAGGTTTCTAAATCTTCACGTATAGATAATTTCCTAACGAATTGCATGAACCAAATTGACGATTTTTGTCGAAAATTGTTTTAAAAGTAGAAGTAAATTAAAGTACTAATGTCTTTTATATAGGATTTGATAGATTAGTTTCGACAATTGAATTTAAACTCAAAAATTCTCCGTAACGAGTCTTTTGTACGATCCAATTTAAGACAAAAACGTCTTCACACCTCGAAATTTCAGCACTAATGGGTTTCTTAAGGCTTCAGAGAACCAAAATTTGGTAATATTCAAGAAAATAATTCCGAAAATCCCTATTTTTACAATTCGGCACTAAAACTGCTTAATAAAACTGGCGCTTGGCGATGAAAATCGCTTAAATTGTACACGGAAGCTTGAAAATTTTCCGCAGAGTTCGAATTTTCGGAAAATATAAATATGTCTAAATTTTACAAGATTTAAAAAATGTCGTAATTTCCTGACTAAGCATATCTAACAATAAGTATGATGGATTAGTCTCTAAAATTGAATTTTAGCTGGAAAACTCTCCTTAACGAGTCTTCTGTACGGTTCTACTTTAAGACAAAAATGTCTTCACACCTCAAAATTTTAGCACTAAAGGGTTTTTTAAGGCTTAAGAAAACCAAAATTTGGTAATATTTAGGAAAACAATGCCGAAAATCCCTATTTTTACAATTCTGCACCAAAACTGCTTAATAAAACTGGCGTTTGATGATGAAAATCGCTTAAATTGTAGACGGAAGCTTGAAAATTTTCCGCAGAGTTCGAATTTTCGGAAAATCTAAATGTGCCTAAATTTTACCAGATTTAAAAAAATTCCTAGTAATTTCGTGACTAGACATACCGAAGTAGATTAGGATGGTGATTTTTTGAAAATGATATAAATAATACTTCGAAAACGGATCAAGTTAACAACTCTATTTATTTTCTTATTATTTGAAATATCTTGTTACCTGTCCATATATTAAAACATGTCCATTATTTTTCCATACATATGGTAGTTGTAGACCTTCGATTTTTTTCTTAATGCTTTCATTGATCCTTATAAATCTGATTTATTTAGAATCAGTTTCCCCTCTCCTTGGTATCAACAAACAACAACAACAACAACAAAAAAAGAATTCTCAATTATTTACTCTTAATTAGGCACTTTAATAAAATTTATCTCGATATACATGTATGTATAAACATACACACAACACAAATATAGCAAGGATAGGTGCTAGTGAAAGGATAAATTTATGAACAGTATTAGTTACTACAATAATATAACTATAATAATAATTAAACGTCGATTTTGATTAAGGATTTTACGACAGTTTTGCGAACATTTCTAAACCAATAAAAACAGGTGCGGTTTTTAATGGGTTTTGATATAAGCCGTAAATCTATTTCATCATAAATATCGAAATTGAATTTAGAAAAAAAAATTGAAACAAACTTTTTTCGAAATGAGACGCAATTGAGAGGTAAACGGGGAAAAATCGATCATTTCTATTAAATTTTTTACGCGAAACAAGATGTGAATAAATTAAGACTGCGGTTCTGTATCGTTTTATTCAATCGCAAATTAATAAAAACCAACAATCGGTGACATGTGTGTATGTAAAATGTAAATTATATTTAAAATGCAATATCTGTTGCAAATTGCTACCGGGAGTCGTTTCAAATAATTTATCGATCAAATTGATAAATTTATTATTGAACTGACCATTAAACATTCGTATAAATTATTGTTAATGTGTGATATAATAAACGCTACATAACAACAACAACATTACTATTATTGTAGAAACTGAAGGAAAATTGTAGAGGGTGTTTGCTCTATAAAAATCGCTTGTAAATACTCGTTTTTTGCATCTTTTATCCAAAATCTATCGTTGAAATTACTTCACTTTATCACTTTAATCATCCCCTTAAAAATCTGTCCCACCAATACTGAAGAAAATATCAAAAATATCAAATTGAAAGCATTTCTTTGAATAAAACTACGTACTTCTATCAAAAAATCATTGAAAAAGGAAAAATTACTTACAAAGAATTCTCCAATGAAAATTGCAAAATTAGAGAGTTTTGTTAGCAACCCATTTTGAAATTTGAAATTTCCAATTTCTACTACAAATTTTGAATTGCGCGCTCTTCAAAAAATTGGTTTGGCATAACTAAATTCCTTGAATTTCTAACCTTACAATTCCAAATTTGATTAATATCAGTCTTATTGTGTGTGTTCATTGGATCTGTGGAAGTATTTATACTTTATTATAAAAAGGGGTAATTGGGGTCAATTTAACCCTTTGTCAAACGTTCTAAAAGGGCATTTTCACCTAATATGTCCCCCTATAATGTTAAAATTTTTGTCTTGTATATAAATAATGAAGATTTATTGGACATTCTGTATATTGACAACAAAAAACTATTTATAAATGTATATTTTAAAAACCACGCATAAAATTTTATTTTATTTCGGAATATTTCTCGAAAATTTGCGTATTTTTGACGCGAAATGCGAGATACCCACAGAGCAAAAAATCCACAATTGCGACTAATCAAACAAACCACCCACTATTGAAACTTTATATCAGGCATTTTTTTTTTTAAATATGAATTACAATTTTGACTTTAAGGTAGAAACTTTCTTGTCGTTAAATGAAAATATACAGCAATATTGCCCTAATTTCTCTTTTGCAATTTAAATAACGAAAATTTGTTTTACACGGCCGACATTTTAAAGCAATTACCATCAATTTCTTTGTTGTTTTGTGGGAAATTAACGGCCGAATACCGTTAAATCTATCACCAATCTGTTTGAATACAACTCAAAGAAAACTGGCGATTTAGGGGTGTTCGATTAGTATTCGCTAAATCTACCGGTTAATTGTAATTCAAACGGCATTCAGTCTCTTTTTTATGTTGTGTGTAAGGCGCCGGCCACCCTGAGGCCGGTTTCCACGAACGTCCACAAAAATTATTAAAAATTTCTACGCTACTAGAATCGACTACATGATTACATAAAGAACAAATCAAAATTCATAAAACGTTGAAATATTCGAATGAAACATTTACAATTCACAAACTATATTACAGTTAATTTAAACCTTTGTATTGTTTAACTTTCGAACAGTTCTGGTTATTTGAATCAAATAAATAGCACGTTATTTCAATTTTATTGTCTTATTTATTCGACTAATCAATATAATTTATGCCCGTAATTCGTGACAGTTGTAACGATCTTCCACCAACAGACTGGAACGTAATCGTAGGGGTTGCGCTTGATGGCGCATCCACCATTCTAGCACAGGTGCAACCGACACACCTGTCTTAAATCTCAATACTCGACTTAATCGAATACGAAAATTTTATTTTAAATCTCTCTTTCAACTTGTGTACAGTTGTTATAAGTTTATTACAATATAACCGGGGGATATTTTGTAGAAAAAAGCGAGAATAACTTCCTTAAGTTGTCGTTTATTTTTTTTTATTGTTATTGTTTTCGCATAATTTAAACATGAAACATGAAGCAAATTTCTCCTGTCTGTTAATATTTCGCTAGAGGCGTCAAGTAAAAGTTGTCATATTGTTAAAGTGTTGTTTCATCGTGTCTAATACATTGAATAAATGTGTTCTACTATATCTAGTCAATTCTTTTCGTGTTATTATTATTGTTGTTATAATAAAAGTAAAATGTCGCGAAGAAGTTTCTATTATATGATAATGAGATGTTGATATTTTTTCTTCTCTTACAATATGACTCATTGTAAATTCTTCTATATTGGGTTTGTCTTCTATATGAATATGAAATCTAATCGTAGATTTATTTGGTAAGACTTTCCAAGTTTTCTAACATTTAAAAACCTGCTGTCTTCTTGATTTATGGAATTTCAATGGTAATAGTAACAATGTCGAGTTGATTGAGTGGAATTTTGGGAGCCACAAAATTTCAGAAAAAAGTAGACAATTCAGACAATTCCGAGCCTAAATGGGACAAATTTTACGCTTTATTAGCATGACTTTGTTATATTGTTAGATTTTAGCACCAAATTTTTAGCCTAGAACTGAAGTTTCAACACAATCTTCTTGAATTTGAAAAATCCATTATCCATTTTTAGCCCATTTTTGTATTAGTTTTTTGCTAAATTTTGATTTTTATCGTGCTAAATCATCACACCTAAATTCTACTCCTGTAGTGCGGTTTTTGTCAAGTTCCAGTACTAAATTCAGATAAGAATATAACTAATTTGTTTTCAAATTAATATTCGAGGTAAATTTTGGTCCACTAGTCCAATTTTTAACAAGTTCCACGATTAAATTCTCTTGAATTTAATTTATCTATTTTAGCCTACTTTTTATACCAGTTTTTGGCTAAATTTTGATTTTTATGCTCGTAAATCATCACCGAAAGACGACACTGTAGGCCAACTTTCGAGCTAAATTCTGCTATAGTCTAACTTTAGCAAACGCCATTACTATGTCCAGATAATACTATAATTTATAAGCTATTAGTCCCGTTTTTAACAAGTTCCAGTACTAAATCCAGACTTAGTCTGTTTTTAAAGCAAATTTCGATCATGTAGTCCAATTTTTAACAAGCTCTAGCACTAAATCTTAGACGCTATTTTGAAACATTTTGATCCCAAATTTTGACGACAAAATGTTCACTTTTGAACATAATTTCAAGTCATTCTAAACTTTTAAAGCTTTCAAAATGTAGAATTATCTTTGGACAACAAAGGGAATTCTTGTAGATTTAATCATCGCGTTTTAAATTGGAAATTTCGGTTAAAATCCAAGCTAATATGGTGAGTAATATGAGGACCCATATAGACCTCGATACATTCCTGTCTTTATGTCGAAACCAACATTTTTTCTATTACAAAGATGTTATAACTGATGTATTTTTATCGAGAACAAAACAAAATTATTCCCTTTCACTTGTACTACAATTCGGTGTATTTCAACGTTAGGAAAAAATACAACTTTCCATAATTCTAATTATTGTTATTAAATTTTTTTAAAGGCGCAACACTCACTAGTCTGGCTTTTTATACAACGGCCCCAAAATCGGCGATTTGTAATAGGTACTTTTAATTTTTAAATTTCACGGTTGATTTATAATCACAACTGATTTTTTACACTTGAACTTCACCTACATTTGAAACAATACGCAGTACAATGTGGGCGATTGAGTAGGCATAAAATTAGATTAGATCATCCAGTTACTAATGTTGCGATCATTTAAATTTGTAATTAATAGAATTGAAATGCCAATTCCTACACGATCAATATTTTGATTATCGAAAATCGAACTGGACTCAAAATTTGGGCAAAAAAGCAACAGAGGCCCGTATATCTTTTTTGATTTATTTCAGATCTAAACGATAGTCTCTAATTTGGATTTTATGGCCTAACTGTACCGTTTTTTTTCTCCTCATACTTTCTCAGTATACATAAATTTGAAGAACTGTCCAGTTCTGATCCTACTCATCATTGTATTCCATAAATTATAATTAAAATCTTGTTAGATGAGCGTGACTAATTATTTAATTTTGCGCAAAAAACGTGTAGCGTTATTTTCTGTTTCTGTAATTTTTTCGTCTTTTAGAGTCTAAATAAATGAAAGAAAACCAGGCATATTTTAAAATATAAGAAAATATGGATAGTGCAGTAAAACCTGCTTGTTTCTCTACAACAACTCATTTAAGTGTAAATACATTTTAAGAGTAATTTTAATACGTCTGTATTTACAAGTACGAAAAAATTATAATAAATTCTCTTTAACGATCTGTTTTGTACACGATTAAAACATTGAAATGTTTTATTTTACAGATGAATTACCCGTAATATGAGTCTTTATAAGTTTTGTTCCAAGCATCCAATTTTTATAGAAGTTTACACGATTGTCGTTTGGGACGAAGTTGATTATTTAGTGCAGGTTATAATAACACCCCTCGATTAAAAAGACAATGTTAAGAAGAATTTCCATTGAATCACTCGATAATTATACGAAAAAATTTAAAGATTCCGTGCTGCCGACAATTTCTTGATACACTTGATTCATTTTTAATTAGATAACAACAACACTTTATAAATTACTTGAAAGTGGAGAAAAAAGGACCTAATTATTGTTATCCGCAAGGCGAAAGACTTTATTGTTATCGTCTGTCTTTCATTAATTCTACAAGTCGACTAATTTAAATAATCTAAATTGTATTAGTGTTATTATAATGAAAAATCCAGTTTCTACAAATCATTGCAAATTAATCAAATCGTCTAGTGTCTGGTTTGGTTTCTTTTTTTGTCGAGTTTGTCTTTTCGTAACTGCATTAATCTTGTTTGTTCATGAATTAATTAATTGCTGTTATTCTAATTAAGTTGATTTCAATATGGGAAGAAAAATTCGCAAAATTACCGTAAGTTTTACTTTCACAAAGCAACACGATGTTATAATCATACATAATAATGACGATTATTATTATAATGCGATGAGAAAATGATACAACACGTACAATTTTTGTGTTGTTGTAATTCTTTATTGTTGAATCATACATAGTGTTGTCTGTGGAGACATCAAGACAAATTTAAATCGTACATGTTGACTTTTTTTGAGAAAAATTCGAAATAACAAAGAATCGTTGGTTATTGCTGTATTGTGTCGAGCTGTCGAGGAATGGAGAAAATGGAAGAACTGAGAAATTTGCAAGATCTACGTGACGATAAATTGTTGACCTTTCTGTAAATTCAAACTACTGTTTCCCAGCTATTTTCCCATTTTCATCGCGAACAAATGGTAATTTAAATAAGGAAAATTGCCAGTTCTCCATATAAAAACCGTCGACAATTATTGTTTGTAGATACAAATTTTTCAACAAATTACAAGAACAAGTGACATCACACCAACATATGGCATATACGAATATAGTGGACGATTTATAAGGAAATTGGAGATTATGGAAAAAAGTGTCATAAAAATTAACGAGGCCGTTTTCTTGGAATATTCCAAATCTATCCGTGTTTTACAATAATCGTTAAAATACGGGCGATATTGGACCACTATACTCGTTCTCGAATTGAGTAATCCACAATTATAACGCAATAACAATTAATTTGTCTTCTATTGTTGTGTTAAACTGTGTCTTCACGCATTAATTTGGATTATTTGTTTACAGCAAATTTGCGAAACAATCACGAGCAATATTTTCCGAACCTCATTAAAATTGGCGCAAATTAATTGTCTGAATAAAATGGATCAAATTTTAAACAAATAGTTGCTGCAAAATCAACTGTTGTTATTCTGAGTATTACTCCGATTTGATAAAAGTTGTTGGAATTATCAAGTTCGTTATCGCCGTACACTCAACCGACTTTTAACTTGACTCGATTACAATTTCCGGACTGTTAGGTGGACGTTAACCGATTTCATACACCTGTTGTTTTCAGTTTTACCGGCTTCAACAGGTGCGATTTGACTGAAATATGGCCGATTTTTCTTCAGTCAAGTCACTGGCCGATTAATCACACAATTTTTGTGTTTATTAGAAGAACTGAAGCAATTTCCGCACGATCTGTCAAACGTCAGGAATCCTCTTTCACGAGCAATATTTTGTCCAAGTACATTAGAATTTGATGATTGGCGCTTTTCTTCTTGTAAAATTAACTTTAGCGCCCTTTTATTGCTCTTATTCTTGTTCTAAATTGAGAGAGTGTCGTTTAAATTATTGTTTCACTGAAAAGCTTGACGCAATTACAATTTCCGATTGGAAACGTCCGACTTTACACCTGTCGTTTTCAGTTTGATTGGCTTCAACAGGCGCAATTTGTCCGAACTGAAATATGACCAATTTTGTCATTTAGACAATCAAACACGTTAGACTCGGCCGATCAATCACACAATTTTTGTGTTTATTGGAAAAGAATCCAAGCAATTTCCGGACAATCTGCCAGACGTCACTCCATACAGCTGTTCTTTTCAGCTTTATTGATTTAAGTGTTGTGTTTGCATAGAAATGTGAGATGATAACTTGAAATTCTATCGGCAATAATCGGTCGAGACGGCCGAGTTGATTAGAGGAAAATTATAAAATTGGTCGATTTCATTCGAAAGATACGCGCTGGGGTCTTGTCGATGTGTTGGTATTTGTGTTTTCACGACTTTAAAAATCTAAACTATCCTTGACTACCTGACACGTCGTCCAGACATCAAGGCATCTTCTACGGCTATTGTTTTCAATTTTATTGACACTAGAATTGGCTAAAATTAGACTCTTTTGAAATTTCTATAAATATAAATGAAGGATTTGTGTCAGCGATGAATCGCCTGATTTATTCCATCTTGAGATAATAAAATTAATCAGAAATCTTTAGATTGAGATAACTGTAAATTTCCATCATTTCTTCTAATAATATCGAACATAAATACAACTGACATGGTTGAAAAGCCATCATAATTCACAGTTCAACAATATGAAAACTAAATTGATGAAAAGCCGTACGTTAACGATATTTATAATGTGATTTGAAGCATTTGAGGAATTCTACGGCGATTTGTATTTGGGACAAGTTAGTGGAAAACGTGTTGGAATTTCTTGTAAATTTTTTCTTGGAGCAAAAACGACCATAAATTCAGGTATTAATTAATGAAATCGAAATTACTAAATCAAGTAGTAAATAAGAGCGAGAGTCGGTTTTTGAAATTTTAATTTTAAATAAGCCAAAACGGCAAATCAACGGACGTTTCCGGTCAATTACCAAGAAATTCCACCATCGTGCGACTGTTCGAACCAAAAGAGCACCGATCGAAGTTGAGATATTTATAATTGGTAATTGAAATTAATATATTTAAATGATAAAAACGATTACAATATTTAATGATATTAATAATACGTCAACTGTTAATTCTTGGAAATGTACAAACAAACAAACAAACACTACCAGACATTAATGGACACTTGAAGAATTTTTCACGAGGTAATAGTTTGGAATTTGCTGTTTAAATAAGCTATTGATGCTGTGAATCACGTCGATTTCTACGCAAAGTGCATAAAGTTCAATGCCGAACGGGAGACGCCAAATTACAATTTTCCAAACGAAACTTTCATCAAAAGTTCACCGACAATTTCACTTTAATCGCCCGGCAACTTTCGCGCCCCTATTCCGATTTTCTCGAATTCACATGCACTTGCACCGGATACAAGTCACACCATACGATTCCAACAGGTGCATATCAATCTAAACGGCTTCAACCACCTTTTCGATTTTGTAATACGAAAATTGACTGTAATCCAACACTCGATCGATACGAAAAGCTATAAAAACGTCGCTATTTTATTAACAGTTTTAATAGACAACAACACGAAAATAACCAGTTTTTGTTAAATTAATTAAACGTAGATTAAATAAAAATCACGAAATTAACGTCAAATCGTGATGAATTGATCGAAACTGGTTGATGTCCAGCGAACGGCTTTCGATTTCTGTAATCAATGAGCTTTATTTGGAGACTTCAACGATGGCACAACGCACGTACCTAATTTACAATTTTAGTTTTCCCAGTTGATTTGTTGAATTTTAATGAATTTCCGTTTCCGATCAATTGTTGGAATTTTTTTGAATGGGGAAATTGGGGAAAATCGATAAACTCACCTGTATTGTTGTTGGAAATTGGTTGAAATTAAAATTCACGATTATCGGTGGAAATCCACATGACACAACAGTTTAAATCCGATGGAAATTCAACGATACACACGGCAAAACAGTCGGTACAAGACTGGTGAACTACTCTACACCGTCAAAGTTGTATTAGTAGATTCATTGAAAGCTCCCTCCCCACTCGTCGAATTTTTTATTGAACAAAAACATTAGAAATTGCCAAAGAAATTGGAACAGATTCGAATCAAAGAAGCACCGTAGAATTTTCCGTAATTGTTATTTGTGGATCACAACCGCAGTCCATTCAATTCCGATTCGATTGATTGAACGGAAAAAATTCGATCTGGACAATTTCTTTTCGAACTACAATTTGGTAACAAATCGATTTTTTCTGCCATGTATTCTCGCTGTATCGATGTATAATTTTGGTGAATAAATCTGTTATTATTGCAATAAGGAAATACGTTTACGTGAAACGAAATAAAAAGGTCGTGACTTGAACAAAAAGCTGTACAATGTTGTAATATTAACAAATAACAACATCATAAAAATGCAAATTTCCACCGATGACCTGTGCCTTGTCCGGCTCGAATTCTTCTATCGATTTTTGGAAATATTCGATTTATTTGGCTATAAATTTGATAAATTTTACATATTAATTGTTTAAAAATCCAGTAGCTAATCAGGCGTCTGATTTAAATCGCGACTCAATTTTATAATTTTCCATAAATAACGATTGTTGTTTAAATTAGAATTAGAAATAAATGTCGTATAATTTTGATTTATTAACGCCTGGAAAAAAAATAACAACGTGACAGGTTTCCGATATAAAACAGAACCAACTGGAATTAATTAACAAATCACTATTTATCAAATCGGCCAATAAATCAACATCGTACCAATAAAGAAATGTTTTAATATTTATCCATCTGTTGGAAAAAATTCATTGCCATTTGGATACAAATACAAACAATAACAGGAAATTGTCGAGATTTATTCGAAATAGGGCACACCTACAACCGCACAAGACTCCTAAATCTTCATCCATCATCAAGACAATCGCTTTTTCAAAACGATCGAAAAGAAATACCGTAGGCGTAATTATATTTGTATGATTAGGCCATGTGTAGGGAAACTGGAATTTAACAAGCTCGAGAAAAAACGAGTAAAAGAAAACGTACAGTTATATCAATATTATTATTGATTGAAAAGGTTGAATTAAATTGTTTGAATAATAACCGATAATTATTCAGCCATTTCCACATCATCAATAACCAAATCGTCCAGCATCTCTTCGAGAGTTATACGGGGCATATCGTCGTCTTGATCATTCGAATCTATCGGTATCAGTTTTGTTGTATCTTTGAAAATATTGACGTTCTGTCTCAAATCCGGATCCTCCTCCAAATCGTCCAAAAACTCATTATAATCCCTAAAATTACACAAATTAACGTTGTAATTTCCAAAATTTTGTACAAATACTTGGCATCGGTGATCATATCGGCTTCATTTTCCGCTAAATGTTTCAACTTCCACAGCCTCCGTTTCTTACGCTCAGACTTGTCGTAATGTTTCTTAATCAAAACGACATCCGGCACCGTATTTCGGTCTAATTTATCGAAATTGGCGTCGTTTATATTACTATCCTCAAGATTGTACCTGTTGAATTCAAATTCAACGATAATTCTACACGATAATTGTTTTTACCCTAAAACATAATCGCCAGTTTTGAGGACGTGCCCCAGATGAGTCCGTGTATGTATCGTATTGTCGTTAATCCCCAATTCTGAGGCGCGCACCACCCAAACATCAGCCAATACGTGTTTGTTGGAAATCGCGCCTTGTCCGGGGAAGAATTTCCGATCTTTATCCAAAATCGGCTCGATATCCATTACGATATATTCGACTAATTGTTTCGGATTACAAATACTATTGAACGGATACCTCCAATATACCGTACTGTTAACTTCAGCAACTACAAATTTCAATTAGAATCAAATTATTTAGAATTAAGAACAATTTACTTTGAGCTCGTGTGGGGTCGATTAAACGCAACGAATTTGTGACGCGATAGATGACACAAATCGGCGAAATTCCGCCTAATTGTTGTGTCAATTTCTTCGGTAAACAAACAACACTGTCTTTCGATACTGGTACTATATCTACCGAATATGTAAATTTATAATTGTAAAGATTACTGTGAATATCGTGCGATAACAATTTTTTGGAATGTTGGTATTTGCAGGGTAGCATTGCTACAAGAAAATCAACCATTTTTCTAGCGTGCGCTTCCGTTGCATAGAAAAAATCCAAACCGCCTACAAATCAAATTAAAATCGACTATTTTAATAATAAATTCGATTATTTACCATGAATCGGTTTGATTCCCAGCGTATTCTCTTGCGCTCGATGTTTGAGAATTAATTGTTCCAAATAATAGAAAGTTTTCTTATTCTCAGCCTTCTGGCGGACTTGTACCAACGCACGCCAGAAATTCTGCGCCTCAGAACGATGACAATCATCGCACATTTGATGATTGACAACATACTCAACGATAAAAACTTGTTGTAGAATAGCACCACCCAACACCTCGCCTTGGACAGTTAATCGAACTTTGATGCGTTTCGAATGCGGTTCGGTCCACACGAAATTGGCATCGATTAATTTCACTGTACTCAAGCCTTTCAATTTCTTCAAACATAACGATAGTAGTTCTTTCGATTCTAGGACACAATGCTCCCAATTTGAGGGTGGATTCAAATAACGTTCACATCCACGACAGAATTGTAGGGTCATTTGTTTGGGTATCGCTTCGGTGATGTCGACTTTCGAACGTAAACAGGCTACACACATATTCGCCGGATTTGGTTCGATTTGGACGCCGCATTCGCAACATAATCTAAAAAATATTACGTACAATTTGGATAACCTCACTTTTTATAATTGTATAACTTACATAAAACCTAGAGTGTTTGGTATCGAATTTACCGGTTCGATATACTCCATTTTTTAAGATTATTCAATTTAATCGGCAAAATAACAATAAATTAAAATAATTGTATTTTAAAACCTCACGTGTCAAAAATTGAGGTTATATTTGACATATAATTTGACATTATTGATATCAAAATTGAAAAAACGTCGTAAGATGGCGCTCTAGCACAACAACGCCACTTAAAGATTATCTTATTGTAGCCCTAACATTCTTTAATTACTATTTTGAAGAAAAAAGATGTAAATAAATTAGAGATTTAAATTTAAACATAATTTTATTTCTAAAAATCATAAAATACAATAATTTATAATAAGATATAGTTAATTATTGCAATTTTTGGTTAATTAATAAACTCATTAGTGTAGTTTATTACGTCATGTTGGACCAATCAGCAGAGCTGGAAACTAATTAGCTACAAGTTATTTTTCTTCTTTTGTTTAATTTTTTTTTTTTTACATAAACCGGAGTTAGTTGCTTTGATTTTGCGGTTTTTTTAACGGAAAATGGTGGAAATTCGAATTGAAAATTGAGAAAATCCAGGTTACGGGTTTTCTCTAGTGTTTATCGATAAATCGTTAATTTTAATAAATTTCAAGATTAATTATTTATCTGATAAATTTTAATAAATTTCAATAAATTTCAAGATTAATTTATTTGATAAAGCAGTCTAGGATGCCATCTAGAACTAGGAGCAATCATAAGGGTTTTTAAGCCGGACATTACGTTTTTCTTCATTTGTTTCTCTTTTATCGCAGAGTGCGTTGATTATTGTTGGTTATGTTGATTGTTTATTGTTGTTATCAGTGCAATTTGTATCGGAAAATGAGCAAAATCCGTGTTGAAAATTGAGAAAATTACGGTTTCTCTCTAATGCTATATAAATCGTTGTTAATTTTAATAAATTTCAAGATTATTTATTTATTTGATCAATTTTAATAAATTTTAAAATTAATTGTTTATTTGATAAAGCAGTCCAGGATGCCATCTTGAACCAATCATAAGGGTCGGCAAGCCGGACGTTACGTTTTTCTTCGTTTGTTTTTCTTTTATCGGAAAACGTGTTGATTATGTGCTGTTTTTAAGGGAAATTGGGGAAAACTCGCGTAGAGTCAAGAAAATTAGTTTCAATGAGACTTTGTTAGTGTTTCTTATTAAATTATCGGTGATTTCAACAAAAATTATTGCATGAACCAATTTTACGCGATTTTGGACCAACTGGATGGACCAATCAGAAAGTGGTAAGCAGGAAATGTCTTCATTTGTTTCCTATTTTTCACATAGTGGCGTTGATTAGAGACGCTTATTGTGATTGTATGGCGTTTTCCATCCGAAAATTAGGAAAATTTGCGTGGAAAATCAAGAAAATTTAATCAACGCAGTTTTTTCGGGTTTATCGGTAAATTGTTGGCGATTTTCGGTAAAATTATTAAACAATGATTTGCAATTTTCGACCAATTCGACGGGGTGGCCGGGTGGCAAAGCGGAAGCGCCATGTTTTTTCTCCTGCTTCCTTTCTTTTTGTGGAAAGCGTCCATCAAAGACGGTTGTGTTGATTGTGTGCAGTTTCTTTATCGGAAAATGTGGAAAATTCGCGTGGAAAATCAAAAAATTTTAAACAGTGCAGTTCTTCGTGTTTATCGGTAAATTATTGGTGATTTTCAATAAAATTATTAAACACTGATGTGCAATTTTCGACCATGTAGTCGGGGTGGCCGGGTGGCAAGCCGGAAGCGCCATCTTTCTTCTCCTGCTTCCTTTCTTTTCGTCAAGAGCGTCCATCGAAGACGGTTGTGTTGATTGTGTGTAGTTTCTTTATCGGAAAATGTGGAAAATTCGCGTAGAAAACCAAGAAAATCTAATCGGTGCGGTTTTTTTTGTATTTATCGGTAAATTGTTGTGATTTTAACGAAAATTATTGCATTACAGTGTCATACGGTGGACCATCAGAGGGGGTGGCAAGCCGGCGACGCCATGTTGCTTTTCCTGCTACCTTCCTTTTCGTGAAGAACGTCCATCAGAGACGGTTGTGTTGATCGTGAACAGCTTTTTTTACTGGAAAATATGGAAAAATCGTATGGAAAATTAGAAAAATTGGCATTAATGGTGTTTTGTCGTGTTTTTCGATAGATTTTTGGAGATTTTAATGGATTTAAAGAGATTGTGTACAATTTTTTTTACCGGAAAATGTGGAAAAATCATATGGAAAATTAGAAAAATGGGCAACAATTGTTTTTTTCGTATTTTTCGATAAATTGTTGGAGATTTTAATGGATTTAAAGAGAAATTACTTGTTTGATAGAGTAGTTTCTGACGTCATTTTGGACCAATCAGAAGAGAGCAGGGTCAATGACCTATGTTTGTTGTCGCCAATATCTCTTGTTGTGCGTCGTCCAGAGTTTTCTTGATTTTATCCTGTTTTTCATCGGAAAATGTGGAAAATTTCTTCGTGTAAGCAAACAAATTAATTTCAACTAGTCTGACTATTAATTAGTGGGTGGAAAAATGAAGAATTGTGATAAATTCGGTGTTTTTAAACCTAGTGTGATAATAATTCAGTGTGATAATAGTCCAGTGTTTAATATTTGGTGAGATGTAGGTGGTTTTAAAACGTAGTAGTGTTGATGTTTGGGTCAGTGCTAGTGCCAGTGTTGGTTTTTTTATGGATCGACGAGCTGGTCAACCCGTGGAGTTGGGGTGTAGACAACGATTCAACGAAAGGGTGAGTCAAACTTCTCCAAATAATAATCTAAATTTAATATTTTTTTTTGTTTTTGTTTTTTCTAACTACAGTAGGTTCGAACAGCGTGGGACAGGAGGCAGTGTAGCAGTGAAGTAGTAAGTCCTTTTTTATTTTCTACAATTTCATGTAAGTTTGAGGCTCGAAGAAGTAGTCACGAGCTGACTCTAATTTTTGATAGCGATGCTCCTTTATTGTTAAAGTTGAGCTATTCTATACTCTATTCACGAGTCATTTGCGAAATTTTGAATTGACAAATCTGTGATTTGGACGCGGAGTAAAAAGTAGTACCAACAAAAACGTGGAAAAATTCACATCATATTGCATGAATTATCGACGGAATATAAATTTCTTTTTATAGAAAAATCAAAATTTATATTATCTTTAAAACATTTATATATTAACCATACTAAAATTAACCATAAATGAAGATCTAACGAAAACACAAAACCCACTCAAACGAACGTTGAAAACAAATATTCTGAGGTTATGTTTCAAAAATGACAGAAAAATGTAAACAAACGCGTAGAATTTTATGCCTTCAGTGATACCAACAGTAGATATCATTCTGTCTTTATAAACTACCGTTCTAAATTTTATTACGCTTTAAAAATTATGTTGGATAACCTTCTAAATTGTCATTTCAAAATTTCGTAATTGAATCGTGAATAGGGTATATTTATGGAAATTAACTGTGTCTGTGTCACCGTGTAAAGTGTTCAGATGTGTTTGTGTATTTGCTTTATTCAGTATAGTAAGTATGAAAAAGTAATTCATTAATGTAACTTTTACTCAGTTTTAGGATATTCAATAATTTTCAGTTAATTTTATTATTTCCATTTTTTTTTTAATTTTTATTTATTTCATAAATTTTATTTCACAAATTTATAGACATTGGAGGTAAATTAATTTAATTTTAATTCAAGTTAAATTCTTTTTTAGATGTTCAATAATTTACAGGTAATTTCATCATTTTCAATGTATTTTTTTTAATTTGCCTTTATTTTATAATCACAAATTTCTTGATGTTGCAGGTAATTTAATTTAATTTAATTTAATTTTAGATTAAATTCTTTTTCAGATATTCAATTATTTACAGGTATTTTTAACATTTTCAATATTTTTTAAAATTTTTATTTATTTTATAATCACTTTATTGATATTGCAGGTAAATTAATTTAATTTAATTACAGGTTAAATTCTTCTTTTTCAGATATTCAATAATTTTTAGGTAATTCTTTCAATAAATTTTTAAATTTTTATTTACAGTAGAACGTCGATTATCCGAACAAATTGTGACCGAGGGGTGTTCGGATAACGAAATGTTCGGATAATCAAAAAAAATTAAATTTAACAAAAATATATAGTTATGTATGTATGTATACATATGTATATTAACGAAAAATTCATCATACAAAAAACAAAACAAAATTAAAAATACATATGTCTGTATGTATGTATGTACATCTACCTAGGAGAAAAATAATCAACAATTTTTTTTTGAACAAAATTTGTTTGCCGTTTTTTGGCAGCTAAATCTTTTATTCTTTTCAATAAAAGAAGTTGCGTTGGACAGCTTTCATCTTGTTGTTCATACCAAGCTAAAGCCGTTTCAAGAGTTACAAACGCTGTTCGCGTTGTAATGTGGAACATAAATATAAGTTTCAGGTTTTCCATGAAACACAGAAAATTTGTTTAAATGATGCTACATTGGGTTTAGAAATATGTCTAAACTGGACAATGATTGTAGCAGTTCTGTTTTTCTACAACTCTTGTGCTAACCGAAAAATTCTAAAACTAAGTGGGGGTGAACAACCCCTATTGGCCACCCTCTTGTAGGTGGGGTTTGTGAATACACAACATACTCCCCCCTTGAAAGAAGCTCTTTCAATTAAAGAAATGATGATCATGTGCAAAAAAATGCACTTGTACAATTACATAGCTACATATAATTAGTTCGTTATATTGTCCAGAGGTAACGGACAGACTTTGGTCAAAGCTCGTTTAAACACTCCGCGCACTGTTTTGACGGTAATAGATCTTGTCAATCCATCAGCTCCGGGATGATGTTCTTGGATTCGCCCAAGCACCCAGTGTTGTGGTGGTATATTGTCTTCTTGAAGTAAGACTAATGACCCAATGGGAGGCGGTTGCTTGGCCTTGTTCCATTTTCCCCGTTGTTGCAAATTATGGAGATATTCTCGGGACCACCGTTTCCAAAAATGTTGCCGTAGTTTTTCTAGCAATTGGTACCTCGAAAGTCTATTAAGAGGTGTGTCGATAAGGTTGGGTTGAATTGGCGCTGTCAATGACTCTCCAATCAGAAAATGACCCGGTGTTAGTGCACTAAGGTCAGATGGATCATTGGACAAGGGAGTGAGGGGTCTTGAATTTAAGCAAGCTTCCGTCAGTGTTAATACGGTATAGAATTCTTCGTAATTCAATAATACGTTCTGTAAGATTCTTTTTAAATGTGTCTTAACAGATTTTACTGTTGCTTCGGCAAGACCATTCATGTGAGGAGACCTTGGCGGTATGAATTGCCATTTTATTTCTTCATTTGATAATGAGTTAACTACTTTATCGTGAAACTCCTTTGATTTGAACAGTTTAGAAAGCTCACGAGATGCTCCTACAAAATTCGTTCCATTGTCTGAGTGTAACAAGGAGACTTTACCGCGTCGGGCCATAAACCTTTTTAACGCGTTTAAAAAACTTAAGGACGTGCAATCACATACCAACTCTAAGTGCACTGCTTTAGTGCAAAAACAAACGAATATTGCGATATAGGCGTTTAGTGTTTTGTTTGTACGTCCATGTCCGTTTTTTAATATTATGGGTCCCGCGTAATCGATTGCTGTGTTTGTAAATGGTCTGGACGGTGTTACACGCTCTCTGGGTAAATTTCCCATTAGTTGATCTATTGACGTTGGTTTGATTTTAAAACATTTAATACATTTAAAAATAGTTCGGCGAACCGCACTGCGACATGCAATGATCCAGTATTTTTGGCGTAAAGCAACAATTAGTGCTTGACAACCCGCGTGTAAATGTTGAATATGATAGGAGCTTATGATAAGTTTCGTAATATGATGATTTTGAGGTAACACAAATTGATGTTTTCGATCATTACTGATCGCGGCGTTTTCTAACCTGCCGCCAACACGCAGCAATTGGTTTTTATCCAAAAATGGATTAAGGGATAATAATTTGCTAGTTTTTGGAACTTCACCGTGTTTGTTGAGGTGATGAATATCGTTAAAAAATGCTTGTTCTTGTGTAAGTTTAATAATGGTATCATGGGCATTATTAATTTCTCTAACTGTCAGATTGCCAGATAATTTTGGTTTTGAAATTTGAAGGTTATTTGTGAAGCGTAAAACATAAGCTGTTATGCGAATTAATTTGGGTAATGACGAAAATTTTGTTAACAAGTCGAAGTCCATATGGTGATTATCTATTGTGGTTACACAGCATGTGGCCTTTACGTCAGGTAAATCAACGAGTGGTACGGGTAAGGTTAAGCTATTGTGATCGTTAACCCAATCGATTTCGGTATTAAATAAAAAGTTTGGCCCATGCCACCAAAGTGTATTAGTAATTAGTTTATCGGGAGTAGTACCTCGCGATAAAATGTCTGCTGGATTATCTAGAGTATTAACATGACGCCATTCGTGTGGTTTTGTGATTTGTTGAATTTGAGATACACGATTAGCCACAAAGGTCTTTAATGATTGTGATTGCATTTTAATCCAACATAAGACAATAGTTGAATCTGACCAATAAAAACATTGATCTATTGTTATGTTTATGGTCTGTTTTATTTTGTTCACTAATTTGGATAGTAGTACAGCCGCCGAAAGCTCTAATCTTGGGATTGTCAGGGTTTGTAACGGTGCTACTTTACCCTTCGCGCATAATAGATTGGAAGTTACTTGCCCATTAATATCAATGGTTTTGAGATATACGCATGCTCCGTAAGCCCTTTGACTACTGTCGCTGAACCCGTGAATTTCCGCACGTGTGTATGTATGATCGCTAATTACCTTTCGAGAAATTATCAAATGATTTAGGTCTGTGAAAGTTGTTAAAAATGACGTCCAATCCGATTGTAATTGTGATGGCACAGGCTCATCCCAATCAAGTTGTAGGGACCAAATTTGTTGTAAAATTACCTTGGTCACAACTGTAACCGGACTAACTAAACCTAGAGGATCGAATAACCGTGCAATAACACTCAGAATACTTCGTTTTGAGGTTGGTCCTTTTGCATGATCAGAATTGACAAAGTATTTTATGGAATCGGTTTGACAGTCCCAGTGAACACCTAACGTTTTGTTTGGTGATTGCATATCTAACGAAATTGGTTGGTTTGAGGAATGCATTTCATCGGTTGATAATACTTGTGGATCATTTGATGCAAATTTTCGTAACACAAAGCCGCCTTCTGACAACATGATTGTGACTTCTTCTCGTATTTTCAATGCATTTTCAACCGTGTCTGTTCCGGTGAGCATGTCATCCACATAAAAATCGTTTAAAATTATTTTGCATGTTTCTGGAAATCTGTCAGAGTTAGAAGTTGCCAATTCATGCAAGCACCTAATTGCCAAATACGGGGATGATGATAAACCGTATGTAACCGTTTTTAATTTATACGTTTCGATAGGTTGGTGACTTTGAATTTCGCCATAATATTAGTTGATAATTTTGATGTTCTGGGTGAACTAAGATTTGTCGGTACATTTTGGCAATGTCCGCAGAAATGACAATACGATGAATGCGAAAACGAACTAGTATAGAAAACAGTTCTTGTTGCAGAGCTGGCCCAGTGTATAAATTATCATTAAGGCTTTTGTTATTGGAAGATGGACACGAACCATCGAAAACTACGCGCAAATGAGTGGTGCTAGAAGTTTTGAATACCGCGTAATGTACCAGGTAATAAGATTCTAGAGGATTTATTTTAGAAAGTTCAAATGCAGGTACATGTTCTAAATGACCAAGTGATTCATACTCGTCTATAAACTTTCTATACTCTTGTTCAAGAGTTTTGTCTTTCTTAAACTTGTTTTCTAAAGATATGAAACGTTTTATGGCGGTCGATTTACTGGTGCCTAAATTGGGCGGATATTGAAGAAAGGGCAATTTCACCATAAATCTCCCACTGGGTTCTCGAACTGTGTGCTGTTTGAAATGTCTTTCGCACATCTTTTCGTCTGTTGTCCACAGTCGTTCCTGGTCAAAACTTTCTAATTCCCAAAATCGTGACAACTGGTTATTTAAACCATCAACGGCTACATGACAAATTGTATTGTTCCCGCTCTTTGAATTACTTGCTTTACCACCTACTATAAATCCAAATTGAGTGTCGTAAAAATATAACTTGTCGGACGTTTCTATTTTTGTAGGGCGTAATAAATTCCAAAATATTTCTGCTCCTAATAATATATCAATTTCTGATGAAGTATTAAACTTAGGATCGGCCAGGGTTATATTCTTTGGAATTTCCGGTTTTGAAACATGTAGGTTGGTAGATGGTATAGCAGATGTTATTTGATTTAGAACTAAGCATTCAACATTTAAAGAATACGAATTGATCCGTGATTTGATTGTTGCCTTGGTTTTGTAGGAAATATTGTTGGTGGAAACACTAATTCCCGTAATTGACATATTAATCGATTTTAATTCTAACCCTAATCTTTTGCACAGCTTAGCGGTTATGAAGTTACTCTGCGAACCACTGTCTAACAACGCACGACAAGAATGTGGTTGGTTGGTTTTGTCAAAAATGTAAATTGATGCTGTCGGTAGTAAAACTCTGCTGTGAGTTCCGTTATCACAAATGTTGCTAATCGCGGTTTCTGTTGAACGCGTTTCTTGTTTTTCGATATGCAATAATGAATTGTGTTTGTTGTGACATGTTTTGCAATTGCCCGATACACATTTCTCGGCTACATGTCCGGTGCGCAATAAACAATGGTAAAAATGGAGGTACGAATTTGATTATCGAATTTCAGGAAAGGTAGGAATAAAACCTAGTGCACTAACCTGTTAATGTCGACCCTGGATGAATTGTAGAAATCTGGTGATTATTGAATTTCGATGGTGTTGTATAATGATGTGATACTGGTGTATCCGGCTCGAAGGACCAATTTTATGTTCGCGTTGTAATGTGGAACATAAATATAAGTTTCAGGTTTTCCATGAAACACAGAAAATTTGTTTAAATGATGCTTTATTGGGTTTAGAAATATGTCTAAACTGGACAATGATTGTAGCAGTTCTGTTTTTCTACAACTCTTGTGCTAACCGAAAAATTCTAAAACTAAGTGGGGGTGAACAACCCCTATTGGCCACCCTCTTGTAGGTGGGGTTTGTGAATACACAACAAACGCTGCGTCATGAGTTGGTCCATTCTCATTCTCTTCTAGGCCATCATCTTCATCTTCACGTAGAACTTGATCCTCATCTTGTACAGCTGAAAGAATTTCATCTTCACTTAAAATATGAAATCCAGGATCGTTGTCAACCTGTAACCACATTTCTGCATCATTTCGATCACATTCTGAAAAACCAGGAATTTCTTGAAAGAGGTTTTCAATTTCATTTAAGTCTCCAACAGAGTTTATTACAGTTTCCTCATTTTGTTTTTCTTTCCCCAACAATTTATTCCAAGCTTTTTTAAGATTGTCTTGTGTCAGCGTAGTCCATGAATCAGCTAACATATAACAGCAGCCTTTAAGATTTAGTTTTTTTAAGAAAATTACGACAGTTTCTTCATCTTCTGCTAGAAGTAGACGACGTAAAACTTGTTTTTTGTAAACCTTCTTTAATTTTTCTATAACGCCCTGGTCCATAGGTTGCATCAGGGAGGTTACGTTCGAAGGCAAGTAGACGACTTTAAAATTTTCATCGACATCAATGTTTCGACGCTTGGGTGCGAAGGTGCGTTATCCAGTAGAAGAATTACTTTTCCTGTTTTTTGTTGTTCTTCTCTAAACTTTTTTACGGATGGAATAAAGTTATTGGTGAACCAGTCCAAAAATACCTCGCTGTTCATCCAAGCATTTTTTTGAGATTTATACTGCGCAAAGGAAGAGACTTAATGTTTTTAAAGCATCTCGGATTTTTTGACTTTCCGATCATCAGCAGCGGCAATGAATGTGTTCCTGTGGCATTTGAACACACCATAATGGTTACTCGTTCCTTGCTGATCTTAAAACCTGGAGTGATTTTTTCTCGCTTAGAAGCGAGGGATTTTCGTGGTAATGATTTCCAATTGAGACTCGTCTCATCGGCATTGTATACAGCATCTAGTGAATATCCTTCTCTCTTTAAAAAAATCCAAAAATGTTTTTTTTTTAACTTTCGGCTGCAGAGACGTCACCAGATAAAGACTCGCCTTGAACTTCTAGTTCTCGAATACCATGCCTGGATTTGAAATTTTTCATCCGCTGCTGGCTTTAAATTCGGGAAGGCCTCCAAGTTTGCTGTTTAATTCCAGCGCTTTTTCACATAATAAAGTCCCGGAAATAGGGTTCCTCTTGCTTCTTCGCTGTATAAACCATAAATAAATCGCTTCTTCTAATTTTTCATTAGTAGGTTTTTTCATTACTTTTCTCTTCTTGCTCCCATCTTGGCTATCACACTTTGGCACAAAACTCAAAATTGATTCTTTTTTATTTTTTGTCCGTAATAATAGCTTTTCCCACATTAAATATTTTTGCTAGAACAAATCTAGTCTCTCCATTTTCGGGTCGTTTAATAATTTGTGCTTTTTCCTCCAAAGACAAAACTTTATGTTTTCGTTTCGTTGTTGTTGCCATTATGACAACATTCATTCAATGTGAAATACAGTGGCAAACTAAATGAATTGCGTGAATTCTGAACGTCTCGACTTCGGTTTTGTTGCCTTTCTTGAAAGTGATTAAACTCTAACGATAATTGTTCTATGCTGCCTGGTTCGGATAACTGACTTTCCCGCTCGGTTTGGATAATCGGCGTTCTACTGTATTTTATAGTCACAAATTTATTGATATTGCAGGTAAATTAATTTAATTTAATTTCAGGTTTATTTTTCAGGGGGTTCATAATTTTGAGGTAATTTTATTATTTTTAGTAATTTTTCTTATTTTTATTTACTCGATTATCTAAAATTTATTTCTATTTCAGGTAATTTTTTACACTTTTACTTACTTGCTTTTTCAGATATTTACTTAAGAGAATTTTCAGGTGATATTTTCCATTTTTGTATTTTATTATTAATGATTTTATAATTTGTTGATATTTTAGGTACATACCTATTTGTAAGTATTGTGTGAACGTAAGTTTGAAGAGTTTCAGTAAGTTCAGCGATGTTAAATGCAAATATGGCCAATTAAGTGTAGTAGTAGTAGTGATTGAAGTTCTATGTTTAAATATTTAGTGAAATGTAGGTGATTTTAAAACGTAGTAGTGTTAGTGTCAGTGGTAGTGGTAGTGATAGTGTTGGTGTCTTTATGGGTAGATGAGCTGGTCATCCCATGGAGTTGGACTGTAGACGAAGATTCAACGAAAGGGTAAGTTAAATTAACCCAAATATTAATTCAAATTTACTGATTTCTTTTTATTTTTTCTGATTACAGTAGGTTCGATCAGCGTGGGACAGGAGGCAGTGTAGCAGTGAAGTAGTAAGTCTTTTTATTTTCTACAATTTCGGGTAAATTTGAGATTGGAAAAAGTTTGCACAAGTCAGAGGTGAATTTAGTTATGATTAATACGGGCTGCGATCCAAAGCCCCTTTCAATCATAGGGTCTCTCTTTTGCTCAAACCAATAAAAATAAGGAAGTACTCTGTAGTTTCTACGATTTGATAAAAAAAAAACAGTTTTTCCAAAAGTTATCGAATGTCTCGCCACAAATGTCTTAAACTTGGATTAATTGGATAGGTCCCTAAATAGCAATGATCCAGGGACTCCAAATTCAACTGTTCGTATCTTTCAAGAATTGATGTTTTGACTCAAATTTTTAATGTTGATGTTTCGAAGGATAAGTATTCGTCAATCAAGAATCACGACAACAACTCCTTTATTGTTAAAGTTGAGTTGTGCTATCGAAATTAACTGTGTTACAGTGAAAAATGTTAGTGTGTTTCTGTGTCTGTGTATTTGGGTTATTCAACACAGTAAGTATGAAAAAGTACTTCGTTAATGTATCTTTTGTTCAGTTTTAGGATATTCAACAATTTTCAGGTACTTTTATCATTTTCAATATTTTTTTTTAGCTTTTATTTTATAATCACAAATTTATTGATATTGTAGGTAAATTATTTAATTTAATTTCAGGTTTATTTTTCAGGGGCTTCATAATTTTGAGGTAATTTTATTGTTTTTAGTATATTTCTTATTTACTTGATTATCTAAAATTTGTTTGAATTTCAGGTAATTTTTAAAAATTTAGCTCAACTTTTTTCAGGTACTAATTTAATAGAGTTATCAGGTGATATTTGTAATATTTCCCATTTTTACATTTTATTTTTAATGATTTTATAATTTATAATTTGTTCATATTTTAGGTACATATTTGTAAGTGTTGTGTGAGTGTAAGTTTCAAGAGTTTAATTAAGTTCAGCGATGTTAAATGCAAATATGGCCAATTAAGTGTAGTAGTAATGATTGAAGTTCTGTGTTTAAATATTTAGTGAAATGTAGGTGATTTTAAAACGTAGTAGTGTTAGTGTCAGTGGTAGTGGTAGTGATAGTGTTGGTGTCTTTATGGGTAGATGAGCTGGTCATCCCATGGAGTTGGACTGTAGACGAAGATTCAACGAAAGGGTAAGTTAAATTAACCCAAATATTAATTCAAATTTACTGATTTCTTTTTATTTTTTCTGATTACAGTAGGTTCGATCAGCGTGGGACAGGAGGCAGTGTAGCAGTGAAGTAGTAAGTCTTTTTTTTATTTTCTGCAATTTCGTGTAAATTTGAGATAGGTAAAAGTTGTCACAAGTTAGTGATGTATTGAGGTATGATTTCTACCGGCTTCAGTCCAAAGCCCCTTTCAATAATAAGGTCCCTTTTTGCTCAAATCAATAAACATAAAGAAGTACTTTGTAGTTGCTACGATTTGATTTAAAAAAAACAGTTTTTTCAAAAACTGTCGAATGTTTCGTCACAAATGTCTTAAACTTGAATTAATTGGATAGGTCCCTGAATAGCAATGACCCAAGGCCTGATCGTATGTTTCACAAATTGATGTTTTGACTCAAATTTCTAATGCTGATGTTCTGAAGGATAGCGTTCGTCAATCGAGAATCACGACAACAATTCCTTGTTAAAGTTAAGTTGTCCTATCGAAATTAACTGTGTTACAGTGAAAAATGTCAGTGTGTTTCTGTGTCTTTGTGTATTTGTGTTATTCGACACAGTAAGTATGAAAGAGTACTTCGTTAATGTAACTTTTGTTCAGTTTTAGGATATTCAACAATTTTCAGGTACTTTTATCATTTTCAATGTTTTTTTTAGTTTTTATTTTATAATCACAAATTTATTGATATTGCAGGTAAATTATTTAATTTAATTTCAGATTTTATAAATTTACCTTTTTTTCAGAAGTTTCATAATTTCCAGGTAATTTTATTGTTTCTAGTATTTTTCTTATTTTTATTTATTTGATTATCTAAAATTTGTCTGAATTTCACCTTTTTTCACATACTAAGTTAATAGAATTTTCAGATGATATTTATAACATTTCCCATTTTTACATTTTATTTTTAATAATTTTATAATTTATAATTTGTTGATATTTTAGGTACATATTTGTAAGTGTTGTGTGAGTGTAAGTTTGAAGAGTTTAATTAAGTTCAACTATTTTAAATGTAAATACGGTCATTTAAGTATAGTAGTGATTGAAGTTCTATGTTTAAATATTTAGTGAAATGTAGTAGTGTTAGTGACACTCTTAGTGCTAGTGTTAGTGATAGTGTTAGTGCTTCTCCGGGTGGACAAGCTGGTCATTCTGTGGAGTTGGATTGTAGACGAAGATTCTACGAAAGGGTAAGTCAAATTAACCCAAATATTAATTCAAATTTACTGATTTCTTTTTGGTTTTTTTTCCAATTACAGTAGGTTCGATCAACGTGGGACAGGAAGCAGTGTAACAGTGAAGTAGTAAGTTTTTTTTTATTTTCTGCAATTTCGTGTAAGTTTGAGACAGATAAAAGTTGTCACAAGTCAGGGGGGATTTAAGTATGATGTTTGTGAACTACTGTCCAACGTCCCTTTCAATAATAGGATTCCTTTTGTGTTAAAAAAAATAAAAATAAAGAGGGGCTTTGTTATTTGTCTAATTTAATAAAAAAATGAATCAGCTTTTCCAAAAACTGCCGAATGTCTCTCCACAATTGACTTAGATTTTGACTAATTGTTCCCTAAATAATGATCAAGCCCCTAAATTAAACGGTTTGTACCTGTCACGAGTTGATGTTTTGACTCTAATTTTTCATGTCAATGCTCCGAACGATAGCGTTCATTAATAGCAAATTACCCCAAGAACTCCTTTATTGTTAAAGTTGAGTTAAGTACTCGATTTAGTAAAGCGAAGTGCGTTACAGTGAAAAGTGTTACAGTGTACTCAAGTGTGTTTGTGTATTTTCGTTATTCAATCTAGTAAGTATGAAAAAGTACTTTAATTTAATTTTTATTCAGTTTCGGGAAATAATTTATATTCTTTTTCAGGTATTTAAAAATTTTCAGGTATTTTTATTAATTTTAGTAATGCTCTCATTTTTTATTTATATTGTAGCCTCAATTTTATTGAGGTTTTAGGTAAATTCTTATTATTTTATTTCAAAATATGTTTTTATTCGTTTTTCAGAATTTTTTTTCAAATATCTTATTGTTTTTAGTATTTTTCCTATTTTTATTTATTTTGTAATCTAAAATTCGTTTCAGGTACATTATTATAAGTTTATTTCAGGATATAATTTATCTTTCTTTTCAGATATTTGATAATTTTCATGTAATATTTGTCATTTTTCCATTTTTAAACTTTATTTCTATTGATTTTATAATATGAATTTGTTTATATTTTAGGTAAATATCTGTAAGTATTGTATCTATAAACTAATTTTAACTTTCTTCCAGCACTTTTATGTATAACTTGTGACTTTTAGGATATTTCAAATGCTAACTTTCATCAGGATAATCAACTTTAATCCTTTAAAATTTCCTATTATCTCTCACCCTTCTATTCTATAATAATTAAATTCCGCAAATTTATCTACAAATTTAAATAATTCAGTCATAATTGAACTACAAAAGAAAGTCAGAAAAGCAAAAATTCGGTAATGTAGGAAATTTTTATTATACGAATATTTGTTCCTCTGATCTTTTCACGTTTCTTTTCAAACAGTATTTAATAACGTTATAGTAATTGTGTGTCTGTGTAGTTATTACTGACATTGGTGGTGGATAGTGGATTAGGCCTTCAGGGGATACCACTGTAAAAAAACGCACCCTGTGCTTTACCTCAAGGGTGGTGTGGAAAGAAGCACAAATTTTACAATTTAATAATTGCAAATTAAAAAATCTCTGCTTGGTTTGAAATCTTAACTTCAGTTTATTTACTGTGAGTTTGTGGCATTTTTGTGTTTTTAGTGAGTTTGGTATTTTTGTGTTTTAATAGTGATGGCATTGCAAATATTGCATTATTTCTAAATATTAATGAGAATTTAAAAATGTTCAAATTTCGCGCTATATGTCTAATAAAATCATATTTGAGTCTACCAATCAGGTAATAGAGTGATCATCCTGTCAAAAACCTGATGCTCGTATGGTGGCAGACATCTTGAATAGTGGAGACTCAAACGAATTGAAGCAGTCGATCGACAACTGGTAAACTAATGGTTTGCAACTAGGCTAATGTAAACAAATACTTTTGCTTGTATAAAATCTGATCTATAATTTTGGTATAGATTAGATTTGCCCCTTAAATATCTCTCAATTAATTTCGACTTACTTTTGTCTTCATTAGAATTGTTAACAAATTTCAATCATATACAGCGATATGCGCGACATCCATGGATTTGTTGCTGAACTATAAATTCAAGTGCAACATTATTTCCGTCTTTTTTTTTCAAGCTTGACGCGCGTCAAGTTAGAAAGAGTGAGGACTAACTGTCAAAATTTCTCCATATGAGCATCAATTCGGTTTTAAACAAGTATAGGGATAAGCACTCTACCACCTCACTGCATTACCGACGTTGCTTACGTCGGTAATGCAGATCGCTAAAAATTGATATTTTTATCTTGAGTTTTTGTGTTTAATCTAAATAAACTCGAAGTTTTAATTGAATTTATTATTTTAATAAACACAATACAGTATAATATTGCTAAAAAATGTAAAAATGCGATAAAAATTTATAAGAATTTCAAGTAAGTTGATCCTTGTTCATTTTTGCGTATCAAGTTACGCGACACGTTCGATAAATAGAAATACGTTATCGTAATAAATAATTCGAATTGGAGTGTTCTAGATCGAGCTCGTCCTGTAAATTGCTCGAATCGAACGCAGTCATTCATATGTTTATATTGATAAATAGAGGGGGTCAGTCAGTTGTATCAAAATTGTCATCGAATCGTGAACGAAATAAAATTAAATGCAATTGCAACTAATTAAATCTTGAGAAAATTATGTAATTAAATTAATTATCACAAAGATAATTGTGTTTGTGTAGAGCTAACAATGTACAATTGTTATAATATTGGAAATTATCAAAAATTATGAAGATCTCAAAACAAAAAATTCTTATTTTATTATCAATGATTCTAATATCAGTGTTCTTAGCGAATTTTATTAATTTATTAAATACAGATGAAGTATTAAGCAAATCATCGTCAATAAATCGTGAGAATTTCATGAAAATTAGCGATACAAATGAACACTTAATATGGTTCGTTCAGGTAAAATTAATTTAACAATTAATTTACAATGATTGATTTGTAATTGTATTGTAGATTTCCGATATCCATATAAGCATCTTTGAAGATCCACACCGTATAATCGAATTTAGAGAATTCTGTCAAATTACAGTGGATCGAATTAAACCAATTGTTGTATTGGCTACAGGTGATTTAACCGATGCCAAAACTAAAGACGGTGTGGGTTCACAACAATGCGAAAAAGAATGGCAACACTATCATAATATCCTAATCGAAACGGATGTTAATAATAAAACAAAATGGTTAGATATACGTGGCAATCACGATAATTTCAACGTTATCAATTTGGAATCAAAACAGAATTTCTTTACAAATTATTCAATCCAAGGTAGATTGCATCGTAAATCTTACATCTATCAATTTCGAAAATCGAACGAATTGTATAGTTTTATTGGCATTGATGCGTGTTTAGAACCTGGACCAAAAAGACCATTCAATTTTATCGGAATGATCGATCAATACGAAATTGATCAAATTAATCATTTAATTAATTTAAATTATGGTACAAATTATACAATATGGTTTGGACATTTCCCAACTTCTTGTATTCTATCGACTGGTTACGATGATATGCGCAATTTAATCCAAAAAGATCGCAAAAGTTTAGCGTATTTATGTGGACATTTACACCAATTAGGCGGTCTTATAACCAAAATGTACACGTTACAAAAGAATGGTTTTCTCGAATTAGAATTAGGCGATTGGAAAGATAATCGTGTCTACCGTTTAATGGCTATCGATCACGGTTTATTATCGTTTATCGATGTTAAACATAACGAATGGCCGGTTGTTTTGATAACAAATCCAAAACATGCCCTATTTATAAATCCGGTAAAAGAGAATTTGGAGAATATACGCCAATCCACACACATCAGGTATAGTTGATTGCCTATCCGATTCGATACACCCTAGTTCACCGATTATTTTAGAATTCTAGCGTTCTCTTTAGATCCGATACTATCGGTACGTGTCCGTGTTGATCAGACCGATTGGCAAGATTGTTATCATATTGATGGTCCTCTATATTCAACCAAATGGTATCCGGAACGATTAACTACCGGAATTCATGAGATAGACGTTGAAGTTGTTGATGTAATGAATCGTAGAAAAATTATGACACAACCATTCACTTTAGATACAACAGAACGTTTATCTTTTAATTTTCTATCGCGTCTAGTTTTAATGACATCGGCTAGAACTATTGTAAATTTTATCGAATATTTTAAAAATAATTCCAATTATTCCAATTGTAGTTTCGAGGTATGTTTGGTATAATGTTGATAATTTCGATATTTCCGTTATCAGTATTGAAATTGATTGATAAAATGGTGAAAAATGAGAAATTATCACGGCCGTATATACTGCAAAAACGCCGTCGTAATTGTTTGAAATTGTGGTTGAGAAAATTTTGGATTTTATCAACAATCGATCGAATTTATTGGCCGCTAGTTTTATATCCAATCTATTTAACATTCGGCCCATGGTCGATTGGCTATCTAGTTGAAGACTATTTAGGTTTCATATTTGCATGGGGTATTTTGATTAATGGTCACTTTCTACCAGGGTCATTCACTTATGCTTACGGTTTCATACAAGTTAAACTAATCAAAAATATCGCTATTTCTTATAATCCAATTTAATTCATTGTAGTTGGTAACATTCCAAATACCTTTAACATTCATCTTAGCCCATGGTGTTGATTATCGGTTCCAACATAAAATCCTTGAGAAAAAGAAAACGATTTGGAATCGTTTATTGCTACATGTACCATTCTTGTTAATTTTCACTATACAAGTGGTGATGGCATATTTATTTTGGCTAGCTTATGGGACTTTGGCATTCATTTTGGGCTTCTTAAGGACTTGGTCATTATTATTGGCTGTAATATTATGGTATCAAGCCATCAATCTTCCAGAAGAATGTACAAGGTTTGTATCGATCAATTTTTTTAAAGTTTTTCTTTAATTCGATTAAAATTAACAGGAGAGCCACTGAATTATGGCATCGGAAACCTAACGATACGCCTCAAAATCAAGCAATTAAACAATAAATGTGAACATTAGAGAAATATGAAAAATAAATGTTGAAATTCCATTATTGTTGATTATTTCGGAAATCGAGTTTATTTACCTCGAACTTAGGATAAGTAAGTAGGATTTTGGAATATTTGATATAACACTACAGGAACGGATTTAGAGCTTTTTATTGATTGATAAAAATTTTGAATGTCTTGCTACAATTGTCTTGAATTGGGCTAATTGGATAGTGGGCCCAAAATTAGCGGCTATTCCTGTAAAAGTAAAACCTATTGATGGGAATATATTGGAAACTTTCCAAATTTTTATCGTTAGATAAAGCCCTTAATTACTTTTTAATTTCTATCAGTTCATCTCCAAATCTGTCGTCGCTTAATTGAATATACTTTATAGCCACTTTCTAATATAAATAAGGTCATGGTCTATCTTAGTATGGTTTATTAGGCTAGGTAAGTAGTGATAGAAGAAATCTAGTCGGTGCCCCCATAAAAATGTTTTTTTTTTTTGTAAGAAAATTTTGTGAAATTGTTTACAAATGGAGATGCGGCCGAGACGTTCGGTGCTTTTGGAAAAAATAAAGAGAAAATTTCAGGAAGGTCATTAACTGAAGACTAAGACTATAAAGAGCCGTTGACCTGAGAGGACTTGAACTGAAAATGACGATTTCGAAACGATTTTCTTCGGCTTCAAATCAACAAAATCGAAATTTTTCGAATCCAACAACAACTAAACGATAATTAACCCTCGTGTTAATTGGAGAAAAAATATTTTTTAAACTGGTTCCATTATTGTGGTGCTCCGAGATTTTAATAAAAATTTCGACTTTTATACGCGTCGTTTCTGTGTTTTTTTTTTTTTTTGTTGTGTCTTGTCCAAGGGGCTTGTTAAGCGAATGGTATCTCCAACAACCCTGACCAGACACAATTACCTCTTCGTTTTTTCCTCTTTCTACATTGAGCAGATGAAACGAAACACACATGAGACTGGGGGAAAAAAGTGTCTTATTTATTACGATTTTTTTGGTGGATCAGGTGGTCCTTTTGGTCTTTTTCGGGTTGGCTGACCGGTCTCTATCTCTTTATATATGTTTTATATATATGTGGATGAATTTCGTGGTTCCTAAACATTTTTAATGTTGTAGTGGTCAGTTAATTCCGTTGTTTATTGATTCGGCCAAATTAACGGGTATTTTTTTCTAAACAACAAACAACAATCATAGTAAAATGCTAGAAATACGCCTATTTTTAGTTTGGTTTAACAAAAAAAATTTAGATGAAGGTGAAAGGTCTTTTTTTAAATAACAATTGCTTCTATTATTTCGCAATTGACGCAGCTAGATTTTTATCGTAGATGAGCCCTCGAAAATATCTATAATTTCCTCCTATAAGAATGGCCCGTACTGGGTATTATTTTTATTATCTTTATTATGATTACTGGAGAAGGTGCGCTGCCGTTGTGCCTGTAAAAATTCAGGTTCGCCCCTCTTGTTGTTGTTGTTTGAATATTTATTATAAAAGTTCGTGTGAAAGAAAAACCAAATCTTAGTTGACAACAATCTGTAAACGAAAAACGATCCGAAAATTTCGACATTAATTTTCGTTGAAACAATGAACCAACCCCATCAGTATGCGAAATATAACGAATTACAAAAAACCGATGCCAGTTACGTTCTTGATTGTTATACGAGATTGATTAAATGGAAATCGAAACAGCGAAACGAGAATATTTTGGATATCGGTTGTGGTGACGGTGATGTATTGTTCGAAATTCTATTGCCGAAATTGCCGGCGAATTTCCAAAAATTGTACGGCGTCGATATATCGGACGATTTCATCGATTACGCATCGAAACGCAACAAGAACGAACGGATTATTTTCGAAAAATTCGATATTGCCTCGAACGAATTACCGATGAAATATCACGAAAATTTCGACCATATTTTCTCGTTTTATTGCCTACACTGGGTGACTGATCAAAAGTAAGTAAATTCTATTAAATTGGCTCAAATTTATAGCGAAATTTTCCAGAAAAGCGATTGAAAATATCTACAAAATGCTAAAACCGGACGGCGATATCCTGCTAACGTTTCTAGCAACGAATCCAATTTACGATATCTACGAAACTTTAGCCAAAACGAATAAATGGTCGAAATACATGTATGATGTTAACAAATTCATATCGCCGTATCATTATTTGAAAAATCCCGAAATCGAAATGGAGAATCTGTTGAAACAACAAGGCTTTATTAGTTTGTCGTGTCGGGCGATTTTACGCTCGTTCACATTTCCAAATTTCACAACGCTTGCCAGTAAGTAATTCAATCAAATATTGAGTAATGTTGAAATGGAATTTTATAGAAGCCGTCGAATCTGTAAATCCATTCATTAGTCGTTTACCGAAAGACGAAATCGAGCATTACATCAACGATTACGTTAGTGAGGTGCGAAGATTGAAGAATGTCACCATTGAAACTGTGAATAATAATCGTAACGATGCACGGATACATTTTACGTACAAACTATTCATAGTTTTCGCTACTAAACCAGAGAAATGACAGGATTTTTATAATTTTCTCGTTTAGATAACAAAGTACAAATATTTTAGACTAGATTTACTACTAAAGTGCAAAATTAAATATTTTTAATTGTTCAATTTCTTATTTCTACACGATTTTTGAACACAATTTCTATTCCAATACGCAGGCTCCTCCACCAAAAATCAATGCGCGCTGTTCACATTTCCTACGTCGGTACTTTATATCCGCATTAAATCGATCACTTATTTGATAATTACACAAAAAAATCGCATAGAATCATAAAATAAAATCCAAACAATCGGATTAAAGTGGGAGAAATAATCGTCAGAACGCTCTGCAAAGTGTATCCAAGTCCGGGCACGGCCCGCAGTGTATGGGCTTTGCCCCAAACCTCCTGTAATATGGTCACCGATACCGAACATCCAACATCACGCATTATCGACAATCATGAACGTAACGAACAAGAAGCCGAAATTATCGAACAATCAAAGAAATCGATCTTTGATGTCGTCAAATCCGGGTAAACTTAATAAATTTGATTTAATTCGAGTCTATTTGATTTTATTGTAGAGAATTATCAGAAATCGAGGATATTGTCGATAAATTAAGTAGTGAAATTTTGCGTGAACGCGACGAATGGGGCTATACACCGGCCCATTGGGCCGCTCTAGACGGCAACGTTGATATAATGCGGTATATTGTCGACCGGAATGGACCCATTGATTTACCTTGTTTGGGTATACAAGGACCACGTCCGATACATTGGGCTTGCCGTAAAGGGCATACGGCGTGTGTTCAAGTTCTACTACAAGCTGGTGTAGCCGTAAATACTGCCGATTTTAAAGGATTAACGCCGTTAATGACGGCCAGCATGTTCGGACGTACGTCGACTGCAGCTTATTTGTTAGGAATGGGCGCTTTTAATCATCTCGTCGATATTAACGGCGATACAGCGATGCATTGGGCCGCTTATAAAGGACACGCCGATTTAATAAAACTGTTAGTCTATTCGGGGGCGAATATACAGAGACCCGATCACTTCGGCTCGACACCCTTACATTTAGCTTGTCTATCCGGGAATGTCGTTTGTGTTAAACTTTTATGTGAAAAAGTACCAATTTTCTAACCCAAACATCTAAATTCTAATAATAATAATTGTAGAGTAATATCGATTTAGAGCCGTTGGATAAAAACGATAAGACCCCTTTAATGTTGGCTCAAAGTCACCGCCATTCGGATATTGTTCAAGTTTTGGGACAAGAAATGAAACGACGCTCCAGCTGGTTCCCACCAGTTAACGAAATTTGGGGCCTATTATTCGGCAAAGCCGGCAATTCCAAAGCCCCTTTAGTTTTCTTTATGTGTTCAGTACTATTGTGGGGTTACCCAATGTATGTTATACGTGTAAGTAAGAAAATTCCTATAATTTGATTATTTTAAATTATTGTTTGTAGTGTATACCGATAACTTGGAATATTCTACGCGGTTCGCATTATTGTTTTATTTATTGGAATATTGTAATGTGGATCTGTTGGATAACGGCGAATCGTAAAAATCCTGGCTATATTCCGACAAATACCGATACGTATTACCGCACAATTAAACAAATACCGTATTACGATAAATATAAGAAACGTTGTAATTTTATCAATCGTCTATGCCATACGTGCCGTTGTTTGAGACCTTTACGGGCTAAACATTGCCGGATTTGCAATCGATGCATCTCGTATTTCGACCATCATTGTCCTTTTATTTATAACTGTGTCGGCCTAAAGAATCGCACTTGGTTCTTTTTATTTGTTATGAGCGTCGCTATAAATTGTTCGTTTACAATCTATTTCGCCACCTATTGTATAGCTGTTGAAGGTTTCGGTATTTTGTACATTTTAGGCCTACTTGAAGCGTTCGTTTTCTCCGGATTAGGCTGGATATTGACTTGTACATCGGTAAGTCTCCCCGATTATTTCTTGTTAAAGTCTATAAGTTCATTTCACAGATTCTGCACGCTTGTATGAATTTAACAACAAACGAAATGTTCAATTATAAACGTTATCCATATTTGAGAGATAAACGCGGTAGATATTTTAACCCGTTTTCAAGGGGGCCCATTTTGAATCTAGTCGAATTCTTCTTTTGCACACCGGAAGATTACGAGGATGATTACAGTTACGATTATATATGATATAAACAATTTAACTGTTGCAATAATAAAATTATAACGAAATAGCTTTAACGAGCACAAAACAACCACTTGTTTAAGGTGGTGCTTGTTTTTTGCAATGCAAAAATATTTGAATTGTATTCAATTTTTGTGAAATAAATTTTAAATTTCCCGCAATTCACACATGTCAATTACCGATAATTGTAGCGCTGAATTCAAATAGAAAATGTACAGGGTGTACTAATTTACCTTGCGATTAGGATCATAGCTTAATTCAACCGATTATTTTAGAAACTGTAAGTTTTTTCTTAATAAAATCTAAAATTCGAGTTGTATTATTGTAACTAGTTCGAAAATGTCGAGCTATAGAAAATGTTCAATTTCGGGGTGTGATGACCAAAAATCACCCCGACACCGATTCCCGGATCCGGTTAAATATCCGGAACGTTTTAAAAAATGGGTTTTATTGTGCGAAGATCAACAATTATTAGCGAAAGACCCAAATTTAATCTATCGCTCCAATAGAGTGTGCCATAGACATTTTAAAATTGAAGATAGGGCAACGAACATGTTCATTCAAAAGAGCGCAATTCCGTCTTTATTTCTACCAACAACACCTGCACCTCGTGCAGAATCTAACGGTGAGAATCAGATAAAAATTACAATAATAATAGTAATAATTCAGCGACATAACCTCAAATTATTCTTATTTATTTCTGTAAGAATCGACTATTATTGAGGGAAATCCCCAAGAAATGGACACAGATTCGATTCCAGACGATTTAAATCGATTAAGTAAAGAAGTATGTAATTTCCTGTAATAAAATTTAATTAAACTAATTCTAACCTCAAAATTTGCAGGAACTTATCGCCAAAATCAAAGCCCTACAAGCCCATAATTTACAACTAAGGAACATAATCAAGAAAAAAGAGAATCCAACAGAGAAGCCTATATCGGAAAATCCAAAACAATTCGATTTCACCAAGTAAATTATTGAAATTCAATCGAAATTTAGTTGTAAAATTGTTTTTAGGTGTAAATTTCGTCGAGTTCTCCTAAAATTCTTCTATTTAGGCTGGGATTACCAGGGTTATGTTGTACAAGAGGATACAACGAAAACAATAGAGCATGAATTATTCAAAGCGTTGTATAAAACTCGTTTGATTGAAGATCGAAAGAAATCGAATTATCACCGTTGCGGACGTACCGATAAGGGGGTAAGCGCCTTCGCCCAAACCATATCGATCAATTTACGCAGCCAATCTGATGATTTAAACAAAGAATTGAATTATTGTAAAATATTAAATCGTGTCCTACCATCAACGATACAGTGCATCGCGTGGTGTCCTTTAGACGGTAATGACAACGAATTTAGTGCTCGTTTTAATTGTAATAGTCGTACATACAAATATTACTTCCCGAAAGCCAATCTTGATATAGAGAAAATAGAGAAAGCCGCACAATTATTGTGTGGTCTACATGATTTTCGTAATTTTTGTAAAATGGACGTTAATAATGGTGTTGTAGAATATCAACGCAGTATCAATAGTATCGAAATCGAGGAATTTTCTAGCGATAAAGATATTTTTACGATTTATTGTATAAAAATTAACGCTAAAGCTTTTCTATGGCATCAAATCCGGTGTATTATGGGCGTATTATTGTTAATTGGGCAAAATTTAGAAGAACCGGAAATTATAAATGATTTATTTGATATTGAGAGGAATCCTAGACGGCCGGATTACTGCATGGCGAATGAGATTCCGTTGATTTTGTACGATACGGAATTTGATCAAATTGAGTGGATTTACGACAAAGAGGCTGTAAGTTTAGCGATGAAAGCGTTGTGGGATCATTGGACGTTCACTAAAATCAAGTATTTGTTTAATTATTGCCATTTTTTAAAATTTTATTTGGAAATTTGTAGGTCAACAATGTTGGAGGATATGTTGAAAGATGTCCGGGAAGCTACAAAATTGACGGATTTTGTTGATATTAACAATCTAATAAATGGTGTAAAAACCAAGAATTATATTCCTGTAATGAAACGAAAATTATGTGGTAATCCTAAATTTTATTCGTACTTTCCAAACAATTAAAAAAATCTCATTTTACAGATAGCCTAGAAGATAAAATAAAACGTTACAAGAAACGTGTTCAATTATAGTTGTACTAAATTGGTTTTTGACTTAATTTATTGATAATATCGTCGATCATATCGGCATCAACTAAACCAATAAATTTATCAACAACTAAACCATTACGTATTGCAATAACTGCCGGTACAGCCTTAACTTCAAATGTATGCACTAATTCGGCGTTTTTTTCAACATCAATAACAGCTAAATCGATATTTTCTAATGGTTTTAATAATTCGATCATTTTCGGTGTTAGAATATGGCACGGTTCACACCATTCAGCATGGAAATTAACAATAACAGGATTGTCCGAATTCATAACTTTAACTAAGAATTCATCATTATTTTTGACTGTTATCAGACGATTCCAACATGACGAATTAGCGAAATTTCTTTTCAATATTTGAATCAATTGACGATTCATTGCTTTATGTGGATCGGTTCTAAACAGTGATTGATAAAGAACACGACACAACTGGCTAGTGAAGTTATTGTAATAAAACACAAAAATAGTGTTTTATAGATTATGATATAATCGTATTCCTACAAAATAAGTTTAATTAAATTGTGTTAATTATGATAATAGTTGCTAATTTACAATAATCGATTCGTTTAAATCTTGATCTTGTTTATCTTTGATAGGTATCAATAATAATACGATCGTCAATAATGATGTAAATCCTAGTACGAACCAAGCTGAATTCGATTGGAATTTAATACCAATTACAAATAAAATTAATGTTAATATCCAGGCTATAATTAAAATAAATAAACCCAAACCAATACTTCCGATTATCATCACTCTATAATTTCGTACAAATTAGAAAATTAGCCAAAAAATAGGGGTAAGTGTAGGGTTTCGAATTTTAAATTCTATCAACTGTACGTAGATAAATAGAGAAAATCAACCCCCTGTTCTTATCATCTTCCAGCCCTTAGAATACGACTTTTAACTGGGGTTGATTTCCTCCTGAATTCCATAAGTGTACAAATTACAGAATTTAAAACCCAAAAAACTACCAAATTACCGAAATTAGGTTATGTCAAAATAACTCACTCATTACTACACAAACGAATATTGTTTGTATTCAACGCTATTACAACACCGAATTCAGCAAATTATTATCGATTTGATTATTATTAATAATAATGATAATAATGAGACTATTAGTAATATAAAACAAGAAAGGTAATTTAGGACATTGTATTACTGGTTGCGCAACTTTCGGTTAAATAGAGGAAACTAATCTTAAAGTTGGTATTAATCTAGAGAAATTATCAAAATTACTAAATAATGACAGATAAAATCTCTAGAATTTAGGTTATTGATGATATTTTGAAAATTATTTTTATATTTCTGTGATTAAAATGACGAAACGTTGTGGTAGTTTTGAAATTGTGAACAATAAAAAACCAAAATTAGACGATTTATGGGATGATGATCTAGATTCGGAAACAATCGAGGATTGTTTTAAGCTAGCAACACAGATTTGTGAGGAAGTGAGGTTATATTTGTTATTTCAATGCGGTTTTAATTGAGAATATTTTTTTCAAACAGGACAATATGGTTTGTACACAACGTAATAATGTGACAATTCTCCCAACTTATAATGCATTCAAAAATCCAAAGAAAATATTCACATCGACCCAATGTTTCGTCGAAATTGCACCGACGAGTAAGCAACAACAAAAGCAGAATTTCGAGTGTAAAATTAGAGAATTGGAGGAGAAATATGAGGAGAAAGAAGGCGAAGTTACAATTTTGCGTACGAATTTAAAAGAATTGAAACATACACAATTCATTGAGAACGAACGTAAACAGAACGAATGGAAGGATAAATTGAGTTGTAAAATTAAAGAAATGGAGGAGATTAGAAGTGAATTGGAATTTAAAGTGATTTCTTCACCGAAATTTGTTGATTTACTTAATTTTGTTTTGTTTTAGAATTTAGAAATTGCCAATTTGAAACAAACAATAAAAGAAGTCTCCAGGAAATTGGCAAAACAATCCATAGATTCACCACAAAAGAACCAACAAATAGTTGCGAAAAACGCCGATTTTTATGATAATACCCTTAATAGTTTCCGATTATCAATAGTCTCAAAATTCGATTATCCTTTAAAAAATTTAGATTTGTCGGAAGTTTTTCAAAATTCCAAAAATACAAATTGTTTATATTCGGAAATTCTATTTTTAACCAATTTGGAGTTTAGTGAATTTAATCAAAATAGAGCCATCGAGAGGATCAATCGAGTAAATTTATAATTTACCATTAGTGATTTATAAAAATAATATGATTGTAGATAATTTCGATATTTAAAACAACCCTTAGAGAGTTTCACGATATTATAAAGAATCCGAAAAACGAGGTGAATAATTGTGGGAATGATAGTGGAAAAATTCTTTATTTCCTATCAGAGTTACTGTTATTCAGCAATTATACATACGATTCTTTACACAATGATATTAACGAAATATCGGAAATTCTAGTGATTTTACAAAGAAATGTAAGTTTCGATTAGAATTTTATATTTTGTTAATCTTTTGGCTTTGTAGAAATTGGGAAAGTTTTGTGTAGGATTCTTGTCGTCGTTTTGTAGATTTCTTAAAAATTCAATCATCAAGAACAATTCAAATTTGTTCTCAATTACTAAAACTGTTAATTTATTATTGTGTACAATCAATTTTGATAATATTGAAGTTGTAATTAGTTTATGTGAATTGTTTGAAATTGCGTCAAATTCGCCGATATTTGCTGAAAATTTATGTAAAAATTCCAAAGAAATAACAGGTATTCGTATTAGAATTATCTCGAACAATATCCATAATTTTATGTTTTTAGATTGTAATTTTACCAAATTTGGAAATTTGTTAGATACATTTTTAAATAGTTACAAATTGAATGAATTACCAAAAGAATTGTGTAACTCCTTTTTGAATTTTGCTTTCAATTTATTTAAAACCAATCCGAAGTGGACGTATCTACCTGAAAATTATTGGTAAGTTTAAAATTGGCTCTAATTCGATTTTTATTAATTTTATACTGTTCCAGTTCGAATTGTATAAGTCTTTTATGTAAATTGAGTATTTGTTTAATATATAAAAGTATAGAAAGGTATAAATTAGGGAAGATAATTGAGATAAATTTCGTTGATGCTGTTAAAATATTAAATTTATTATCATTCAGCTGTTACGATGTTTTCGAGAAGTGCTTAAATACATTTTCACAATATAAACAAATTATGTACAATTTATCCAATTTACAACACGATTTACAATTAACGGATTATAGTAAGTTGTTGATTTTGTTAATTTTGATTTAATGGTAATTTGTTTTAGTTGGAGATTTGGAACAGTTGACTATTATTGAAGAATTCCCCAATATTCCAGCAGATAAATTTGAATATATCGATTTATAAGATGAAATATTATTATTGAATAATTTAATTGTTATTTCTATTTAATATATAGTTTCGATTCATGTTTAACAATATTTTGCCGGATATTCTCCAACAAAGCTGAACATGCTTAAAATTTTGTAGGTAAATATGGAAAATATTAATTTATCGACACAATAATGAACCTTTAAATATCCAGTAAGCCCTAAATATAATTAATGCTAAATTCGCAACAAATTAACCACAAAGATTAAGGTAATTCTGGGATAGATTGTTTTGATTTACCTTTTTGTTATAACTTTTAGATTTCAACCATAAAAATCAATGAAATTTCCAAAAACTCATCCCTAATTTTTGAAGAACGATTCAAAAGAATCTAACCTAAAAATATTGTGGACATTTTGACATCCAGTGTTGCCACATTTCGCTAAAGCAATTAATATAGGAGTTATTAAAGTAAAATGACGCAAATTAAAATACCGTAAATAAAGTATCGTGGCTTGAATTATTTTTCAATGCTTTTCTATGAAGAACTGTAAATTGGAAAATTAATTAGAAAATTTTGGAAATGTAAATCCGCGGCCTATTGTTAATTATCAACAAATTGCGCTTGCGTGTTAGCCAATAATAAAAAGAGATAGACCAATCTCTAGATGATGATGGTGAAAGAGACAGAAAATCCTAATTTTGACAAATGTTAAAATAAAGATGGCTACCGGTCCGAAACCAGCAGAAACCCCTCTAGAAGTCCTCGATAGGGTTGTAACCGCCGAAGAGCCTTTTTTGAATAAAATATGGGGCCCTACAACCGGTGCTATATTGGGCTTTACCGCCGTAGCCTATGCACAATGGGCAACACGTAGACCTATAATGAGCGGTTAGTTGAGCCACATAACCTCACTCTCTATTATTATATAATTCTCTCGATTTAATCGATAAATAAAACGATTTTTTAGGATTACAACGGTACGTCTTTGTGACAGTCGGTTTGGCATTTCTTGGTAAATATGTCGATGATTACCGTCGAGATTATCTGGCTGAAAGAGATGCGGTATTCCGGCATTATATTGAATTGCATCCGGAAGATTTCCCACCGTTTCGTAAGCGAATTGTTAATTAAATTGGCAAATCTAATCAAATTGTTTTAGCTCGCAAGAAATACAGTGAAGTATTAAATTCGTGGACACCGATTCGTTGATCGGATAGGCATCATTTGTATATAATTTGTAGAAATAATTGGGAGTAATAAAATGATAATCACTTATTGGTTGTTGTTAATGAATAATAAAACAGCAATATCAGCGTATGTATGCATTTGATTTATTAATAATTGTGGGGGCAAAAATACAAGTATTCTAAATTGTATACATTTTGTAAATAATCAAAGAGAATTAACTCTAATTGTGATGTTGTACATTTTTAATTTTTGTATAATTATTTTAAAATCGAGAAAGCCTACAAAATATAACAATACTTATACAATCATCTTCCAAACGTCAAAGTTAGACTTCATTAAAATTCAACATTATTTCTCATTTTTTTTTATTTTAGTTTATTTTCTTCATCTTCAACAAACAAAACTGGAAGAATCGATAAATTTCACGATTTTGGTTATAGAAAAATACATTGTTATTCTATTTCTACAAAATTACATTTAATTAATAATAAATACGTTTTAGTCACCCTTTAATTCATCACAGACTACAATAATTTAAACTTTGCTGTGTGGTTAAATGTGTGGTACGTCTTTCTTTATAGAAATTTCACCTGATCGCAATATAAAACAATACGTATTGGAGGAAATTATTTAAACAAACAAAAAGAACACAATAAACAGCACCTTTTACCCTTCATAATTTGCCACTCCATTCGTCAATTTTGTTACAACATTTTTACATCTAACTAAATTTGTATCAAAAAATAAAATAGCTCGTCAAAAGCTACTTATTAGAATCTGTAATATTGTTTATGTGAAATTCGTTTCTTAAATTAGAGGGGTACTATTGCAAGCGTATTAAAATAGCAGATAAACAAAATTGAACCATCAAAATCAACCGGCGATTTTGAAGGAATACTTTATAGGATCGGTAATTGGAAAAATTGTCGACTTAATTGCACAAGTGACATGTTAAAAACACAAATAAGACGTGATCGAATTTATTTGATTCAAATTTCAAATAAAATCGAGTAAGAGGTAGCAGCAGATACAGCGAAATTCCAAAATTTTTGGATTTCTATTCAGTAATAGAGAGACAAGAGTTTGTATAAAATGCTGCAATTATTATCAAAAAAATAATAATTCCAAAATAAAAATAGTGTTAACACTTAATAAAATACACAATAAATATTGATAATAAAACATTTAGATGCATTTTTATATAAGAAACAATAATGCATTAACAACCGCAAATACTTAATTATTAATTAAAAAAAAAAGACAAACTGTGATCTAATCACATTATCATCAAGGAATGTTTTAACAAATTAACTTAACTACAAATATCTCACGTACTTACACACACAGACACGCGATCAAACCAATAAAAAAGTGCAACTATTAAAAACTACAAAAAAATGTTTTGATAAAAGTCAAATCAAGCATTAAAGCATGAAATCGGGTGCAATCACATAGAATTTAAAGAAAATTCAACGAGATTCTCTTTCAAAGTGCAATCGGAGCTCCCTTAAACAACTATCAATCAAACAAAATAAAAAGGAGAATAGGAGAAATCTTGACGAGACTATACAGGGTGAGCCAAGAGGTTGACTTACTCGAAGTATGGAAGTTTTAGAAATTTGATATAACACTAGAACTACCTCTAGTGGTAGTTCAGTTGTATACCAAATTTCAGAAATTATTATACTTTTAATAGGCCAACCTCTTGACTCACTTTGTATAGGGAATAGTCAGTTCGAATCGAACTTAATACTGATGTTTTCTCTTGTTTTCCCGTTATTGAAAACGTGCATTATCTTTTTTTTTGTTTGTTTGGAAAATGGCAAGTCCGAATTTTTGTGTTAATAATTTGGCAATAATTTATCGATAATGCCCCTATAGATTAAGTACAAATAGTTACCTTAATGCTTCGTTTTTTCTCATTTTATTCACGTCTAGCGCGTTTCGGTCGTAAATTCCCACTATCACTATTATTATTATCGATATTACGTCCTTTTTTACCAACTTGTACTTGTGATTGTGCTGTTAAATGTAATGATATTGCGTGTGTATTTAATTTTTCCGCTAATAATAAATCTTTTAATTCTTTCATCTTTTGACTGTGTAATATGATTGTCGGTCGTTTATTATTTTTTAAATCATCATCATTTTTATCAGTTTTAATTAAATCATCATCTATTTGATTTTCTTTATGATTCTCGTTTTCTTTCTCGTCAAGTTTCGATGTAGACGGTTCAATATCTTCTTTATTCTCATCAATATCGTCATTTATTTCAGTTTTATCATTGATGGGTTTTCTGGTGATTTCATCATCACCACCAACAAAAGGTGAACCGTCACCTTGTAATAAATAATCAGGATTTAGAATTTTCTCCGAACAAGCTGCTGTTAATGCTTCAATACTTGGATGGTAACTACCGGATTGATCTTTTAATGAATTTAATAAATCATCATCATTATTGTTATTATTATTATTATTATTGTTGTTGTTATTATTATTAAAATAACCACCATTGGGTCGTTTTAACGTTCTTAAATCGTCACCATTATCACAAATGATGTCAACTTGGGCCCGTACATCAGCATCAAATTTCGATATTGTATTAACTAATGGTTTAGCCCATCCTATATGTAAAACTGGGGTTGCACTACCCTCCTCCCATTGGCATATACCATCATAGAAACGTAATAAATTAGCGAAACATTGTGGTTGTTTTAATATTGTATTTGCACTGAAACCTGAGCTTTCTACTTTCATTATATGAGGTATTAATTCGTTTGCTATTTCTAAAAATTCTTTATAAATCTCTTCATCATCACGAGAATAATTATATCTAAAATATAACTAATTGAATAAAAATTATTATTTAAAATAATAAAAAAATACAATCGTATAACATCACTAGCATTCGCCCAACTCTCAAATGCCTCTTTGTACATTTTGTTACGATAAAAGTAACCTCCCTGATAAGTATAAGGATAAACGTGTTGATTATTGTAATAGGTACGTGCTGACGATATGGCTTGTTCGAATAGTACACTACACGGTATTCTAAACAATAAAATTCGACTATAATTATAAAATATTGTTGAAAATTTGGCAATATTACCGTCCTTCCTTCGGTGCAATCTCCTCAAGATCCCCCAAATTGCCGATAGCCATCGGATATTTTTTCAAATGCCCTAAATCGTACAACAACCACAACAATTCTTGTTGTAATAGCGCCACCTCGTAAGCATCATGAGTTGCGTTTAAACTCGGATTAATCGCCGATACTAAAGAGCGGCAACTTCCATATGTCTTGTACAAATTACCGGTTTGTTATTGACGTACAACCAGGATTTTAACGAGACACCTTTACCGATCTCTTGGCCGCGTTTATCTTCATTACCTTTACCATGCCATGTGACTTCAGCGGTTTCTTGGCCATTTTTACCGAATATCACCCATGCATGATCCTCGGATAAAGCTAAATGTACATCATTATAACCTAATACTTGACAACCGGCAACTACAGCAAACGCCACACCAAAACAATCCAATTTATTGCCAGTTAAATAGCTGTAGAGACTCTGTAGGTGGGCGCGATCTTTATAATAGCTTCGCGTCAACGAATTCCATATAATATCCGATACTTTTTTAACAATCTCTCTAGTTGCGTACTGATTTGTACGATTATTGATATAATCAATAGCCGAATTCTTGATGATCGTGTGGAATTTTACGTATAACGATTCGATTATATGCAATTCGATTATCGGTAAACTTGTCGGTTCAACTGGTTCACAAATCTTTATATTATCAACATTAGTGCGGCATGTTAACGAGTTCTCAACAGCACCAGCAACGATTGATAATAGCGCCAAATCCGGTTCGTTTCGCACATCTTCTAATTGATTCTTAAATAACTGTATCACCTGATTTATATTTTTTATAGGAAATAATTGTTTATCAATCTCACGGATACCTGCCATTCTAACTATATTCCTCCTTAATTTATCAATCATTTACATACTTTTCGTTATGTTGTTATCGTTTTTATTATTATTGTTATTATTTACGTTTCCAACAAGATCGTTGTTCACAATAATTTGAAAAAAATTTAGGGGGAACAAGCTGGTTTTTTGTTGGGATGTCACTTTTTTTCTCGTCTTTTTGTTCTTTTCTTCGATCTGTCAAAAATTATATACCGTTGAAAAAGCCAAGCGATCACGATTACCAACCTAATAACACCAACAACTTCAAAGGCGATTGGTTGATCTGTCATCCAGTCCATTACAACCAATTAGATTCAACGGCGTGAATTACCGCTTGATTTGAATATGTAAACAATTGCTTCTGGAGAAATCTAGAAAAAATCGAACTAGATTATTCGTAATGATCTATAATTAGTTAAAATTACCAACAATAAATCATAATATAATCGCAATATAGATTTTCCTCAATTAAAGCGTTATAATAATGCAAAAAATTGAGATAACGTATTTAAATCAAGTAGCAGTGGCGTAACAAATGGTTGTATTATTCGAAGGGGCCGCCACTAGATTTTGACAGTTAGTGAAGTTTTTCTAGTAAATTGACGTATTGTTCAATATTTCAAATCTATTTGGAATATTTGGCAATTACGGTAAATTATTATTGTTAATTATTAGTTAATTATGTTTTTTTTTTTAATATTTGGGAAATAGATTTAACATTTTTATTTTTTATTGAAAACGGGGTATATTAGAGGTTATACGTCGGTGAAGATTCTTGCTCCTTTCGGTAAGTTAAAAGTTAATTTATTTGCGTAATTTAATCTACAATAAAATTATCTAAGACGCAAAATAATTAGATAATAAAATATTTAGGTATAGAGAAGTTTTTCATATTAGACAGATCGTGTAAAAAAGCTGTAACACGATGTAAATTACTCTAAAATGACTTCTTTAATTGTTTTATACTATCACCTTTTAAATTATCCTTATTTTTTCTCTAAAACCTCGAGAAAATCCATTTTATGTAAATTGACTCGATTAACACCGATTTTAAAAGTCACTATACAGAGTGAGCCAAGTGGTTGGCCTATTAGACGTTTAAAGAGTTCTAATTGATGAAAGTTTCTGAAATTTGGTATGCCGCCGTTTTTCCACCTGAACTGCACCTGGAAAATATTTTCGTTGTTTTATCAACCCCCGGTGTATGGGATAGTGCACCCTACTTTGTTATTTTAAATGGAATGCTATATTTTTTATTTCATATTTAGATTCGACGATAAAAATGAAATGGACTTTGATAACATGACCTATGGTCTAGCATTAATAGTTTTTCAGGAATTTCGACTTTTTCTGAGAATTTTGATTTTGTAGTGTTTGATTGAAAAATTCATATCTTGGAAAATATTGTTGCTAGACAATCCAAATTGGAAACCAAATTGCCCAAACTATGTACTTTATGCTAAATTTTATAGAATTAAATTATCTTTCAGCGTTTAGCTGAAATCAGTTTTTCTTTCAGCCAATTTTCAAAACCCAATAACTTTCTTATTTTAAATGGAATGGTATATTTTTCTTTCCACGTTTAGATAGAGAAAAAAATTCTGCATCGAATCATATTAGCGTTCCCTATACCTATTCTTGATAATTTTTCAGTTATTCAAGATTTTCGATTTCAAATAATTTACCCTCTGAAACGAAATACTAAAACATAGTAGGCTTGGCGAAACAACCTTATGTCACAATTAACATCTAAATAATTAATTATTTTTATATTTTTTAATTAAAAAATCATAGAAGAAATTAACAAATAATTAAATTAAAATTAATTGGATTTTCTTTTCATGTAAAATAGGCTGAAATCACTGAAAAAACATACAAAATAATCATTGTTAACTTCAAATGCGACAGTTAATGTCATTTTACCAAGCCTCCTATGCATTTCTTTATAGGCGAATTATTAAGTCATAGACAACTAGACACTAGTCAATTTCAGACTGGAGAGAAAACTATTGAAAATTGAAAATCTTAAAATAGCTGAAAAACTATCAGCGATAGGTATAGGGAATGCTAATACAGTTCGATGCAGAATTTTTTTCTCTATCCAACCATGTAAAGAAAAATATACCATTCCATTTAAAATAAGATATTGCGTTTTGAAAATTAGCTGAAAGAAAAATTCATTTCGGCTAAATGCTAAAGATAATTCATTTCTGAAAAATCTGACGTAAAGTATATAGTTTAAACTATTGGAGTTCCTAATTTGGATTATCAATCAACAATATCTTCAAACATATACATTTTTCAATTAAACACTACAAAATCGAAATTTTCAGAAAAAGTCGAAATTCCTGAAAAACTATTACCACTAGACCATTGGTCATGTAATCAAAGTCTACTTCATTTTTATCATAAAATCTAAATATGGAATAAAAAATATACCATTCCATTTAAAATAAGAAAGTAGTAGTACTACCCCATACACCGGGGGTTGATAGAACAACGAAAATATTTTCCAGGTGTAGTTCAAGTGGAAAAACGGGTGCATACCAAATTTCAGAAACTTTCATCAATTAGAACTCTTTAAACGTCTAATAGACCAACCACTTGGCTCACGCTGTATATGTATATAAAGTACCGCAATTGGCATCCATTTTGTGTCTGAAATTTGACGCCAACTTCAAACTGAATGAAACAAGGCAGGCTCCTGCCAGTTATTTTAGTGGGAGTAGGCAACATTAAATATTTAAAATTTAAGTTTTTAAATTTGGCGCGCTAAAAATTTTGATGACCAGTGTCATTCATTGGTTATCATTTATTGTTTTCCGTTAAATGAAGGTCGCCTTCTGTCAGGCAGCCATGTTGTGTCTAGAAAATGTATTTCTCTCTCTAACACATTTGAATATTGAATTGCGGTACTTTATATATTTAGTGACTTTACCTATTTTGCTATAGGAACGACATCTCTTGCCATCAAAATCAACTATTATTGAAAAATTAGTTTGAATGTCTAAGTAAAGATGTCACTGTAATCGAAATAAAGAGTTCTTCTAAAAAATATTAATTCCTTCACTTTTAAAGGAGTTTGGTTTGAGGGCCTGAGTTATTGCTTGGAGGCCTATACAAGCTGTTTAAATTTTATTTGATTGCGGCAACAATTATTTTAACTTTTTTTGACTAGGGTGAATTCTAGACAGGTGACAAAGAACTTGCTTATTTTTATTCTTTTGGGTACGAACGGGGCTGTTTAATCAAACAGGACTGCAGTCCATAAAGATCATTTTTAAATTCTATTTTTTTTTACTTTTCTTCTCTGCTCTTTCGTTCTTTGTTCACAGATAGCTATTGAAATGTGTTAATACAGTAATTAAATTGTATTTCCAAAGGTGTAATTGTAAATGTAATTTACTATCATTTTTGCTAATATTCGATCGTAATCTTCGTTTGATTGATGGTAAGTTTAAATTTTAAGCCCAGTTATTTGTAATTTCGTTTTATTAACTTAAAAGAAAAAAAAAAAAAAACTTCATAAGATAATTAGGTGACGAGCGATCTAAAAAATATAACGGTTAATAGGAGAGTCCCTGGAGATTATTTAAGCAAAATATGAACCTTGTAGCTCATTGGAAAGTTAGTTTTAGATAATGTTGCGATTTTTGAAACCCAGCTAAACAAGTCAAATGATTCAAGAATACTGCCTATATAATTTTTAACATTTTTCTCCATTACATTCTAAAAGATATGCCATACATTATTACTTGTTACAGAAGAAAATGGAGAGAAACAAAAACATCAATATCACGATATTGTTAGACCAACTTCCAAAGGAGCTACGTGGTCCAAATTTTACAAACAATTATCTTTAAGCTCCATCTTGTAAGTTGTTGCGATATTTTTCAAATTGCTGGCTAAATAATGAGCATTCTAGTTTTAGTTTAACTCATCCCTTTTACTTTAAAATCATTTATTTGCTTGGAGAATTACTTTCCGTATTTTCTTTTATTCTCTTGTAATCGTTTTAAATTAGGTCTTTACATTATGTTGGTGAATATGCAACACTTTTTAGTTGTCTAGTTTAGTAATGAAGGCACGCGATCCTTGTTTCATTTTTAATGATGCTGAGAATGCTAAAAATGAAAAAAACCCGCACTTATTTCAATACTAAAACGATAAAATTACTTGTAAAATAGTTTCTCTGTTGTGAATATTCATTCCTTGACTCTCTAGCAATGAAATAAAAAATATTTTTATTATGTTTGGTTTTATAAAATTGAATTTATCAATTCAAACTGGGATTAAATTGAGAACTTTATTAATGATTTGATGCAATCTACATCCGATTTATTAACGTTAATTAGTAACGTTTTGATCTAATTCGCCCTTTGGATATTATATCTTCACATCTGAGACCATTTCCATCGATATCGTTTATAATTAAATTCCTAAACATCTATAAATGAATTTTAAATGTTCACTTAATTGGTTCATGGAACAGTTGGTAGACATCCAATTAAAATTTCTGAAAATTAAAAAAAAAATTGATAACAATCGAAGTATCTTAATTATTGATCTTTTTTTCCTGTCAATGTACGAGTAATGTAAAAAAATAGTCTTGAGAATGGTCCAATTAGATTTCAATCAACCAATTAAACAAAAAAAGACGCTAGTTGTCGTCTGGTAGAACCGTCTGACAAAATAATTACATAGGAATGGAGAAGCAAATCCTTGGAGTTTAAGTTGATCTTTTATACGAAAATCTCTAATTACAAAATGGATTAACATCGGACATGAAATAATCTTTATCTTTATGTATTCTTTCCAGTTGAAACCGATATAAAATAAGAGAATGAATCGAATTTAGGGACAATAAATCGGCTATTGATGTGTTGTAGTAAAATACAAATATTTGTGTGTTCTAGTAAGTTATTATAATTTTTTTCGTCCGTACCATAAACTTGTGGATTTTCTAAAAATTTACAGCTTTACGTTGATTTATGGAAATTGTGGTTAAAGCAATAGTAGTTGTGGTAGTAGTAGTAATAGTCGTAACTCCAACAAAAGGAGAGATTCAATTTTCAACATTTAGAAAATATTACTCGCTGTTGAATTCCAGTTATCGTCAATTTCCATTTTTTCAATATTGAAAATAAATTTGTATTCTATTCACGAAACAATCTATCTATTTTCAAGTCGGATTATATGATAAGACGGCGACGAAAATTATAGTTTGTATGAAAAGATAAGAATGATGTAAAAGTTGGCAAACGAAAGTATAGAAAATTATAAAATTTAATATAAAGTCAATTACTTCTTTGCAACAATTAAAACTTTCTATGATTTTTCAAAGGATAATTGAACCATAAACTAAATTGTACATCAAATTTTAACAATTGTTGACTTATTTATAAACAATAAAATATTTTTTAGCATTAAATTTGAATGAATTTGATGACCAAAAATAAAATGTTCAAATTCAATTATTTCCCTTCTATTTTTGACACGACCAATAAATGGTTCTCTATGTTCTTGTTAAGAGAATTCAAATGTCTGCGTTTCCTTTGGCATATTTTCTTTTTATCGAAAATGAATACATTAAAGAGAATCTGTTTGAATTCTAACACAGATGAATTGTAGATGGAATATAAAATAATTCCAACTTTTATGGCGTATGTAAGCTATTTTTGAAGCCAATTGTTCAACTTCTACAGTAAAATTCGTTTGGAAAGAGCATGAATGAAAACTACATTTAGATGGAATACTAAAGAACGAATAACACTTTTTTTTCGTTTCCGCAGGATTATTCACAATGATTTTATTGAACACGCCACCGTAATTCATTCTAAACCACAACTTGAGTCAGGAAATCTCTATTTATTTTTGGATTTATTTATGGAAAACATTTAAATAACGTTTTTTACTGCGTATTATTTTATCATGAGGATCTTTTAAAAGTATCTATAAAATTGATGAGCGATTGAGAAATCTTTTAAACCGGTAGTCTATCGGGAAGTCGGTCAAAAAACGCATTTTTGGACAATATCGCAAGGATTTGCGTCAAGTTATTTTCTTTTTGTTTATTGTTTTGATATTAATTTGAAATTGTATAATATTCATTAATTTACAATTCTACCAATACCCTATTTTGTTGCCATAATTGAACGTGGTGAAACATGGTGCGGCGAATTTTTTGAGTCTGTTTGACAAATATAAAAAGAAAACATGTGGTAACATGGCCATTGAATTCAACCAATATAGTATGCTACTGTTATAAACCAGTTGTAGGTATATTGAATTCTTGAAGCTTTATTCGTAAAAAGTGACCCGGCCGTGATAAAACTTTTATATAACACAAGTTATTGTTAAAAATCTTAAGAAAAACTACTATTGAAATTGGTACAAAGAAAATCCCATTGTGATAGGTGCCAAGTATGTACATAGACATGTGCCTAGAGTTTCAAACGAGAAGACTACAAGTTGAACGCAAATCTGGCTTAATAAGACTTAAATTTAGACTTTCGCATATTTGTACCGTACAAATCCTTCTACTCGAATAGATCTATGCTTTTTGTTGGTTTGATTTACTAACAATAAGTCGAGATTAGTGCAAAAAGAAGCTCTTCTTTATACTTCTAGATAATCTCAAGTCATGTGTTCTTTATAGTTTACCAAGTGAGAAGTTTTTGCTAATATTTGAGATGATTAATAGAGATTAATTTACCTTTTTAGATGTAGTACATTTAAAATTCCAAAAAAAATAGATAATAAGAGTTTATTCCAAACAAAATAGGAAGCATTAATCGAGTTTTTAGATTAAATTACAAAAAATATAAAGTGAAAATAAATAAAAAAGATCTTGAATAACATTGTAGTTAAATACTGTTAAATTTCATTAATTATTACAAGAAAAAGCTTTAAAAAAGAGTATTGTTTTCCATCAGTCCATAAAATAATGTTGAATAGCTTTCATTTTATTTATCGTAGTAAAAGAACCTTTCTAGTTGAAAAAGTAACAAGATATAAAGTTAACATGGTAGAGTGAATATAAGAAAATAATGAAAATCTTTTGCACGAATAATTTTTGTCAGTTCCCAATATAAATCAAAACGGATATTTTGGGTAATTTATCTGACTGGTTTCACTAAAAATTAAATTCAATAATTAATTGAATTGTAATTTATTCCTTTACTATTGCAATTAAAGTTCAAATTACAATTGAATTATAAATAGGTCGCATGCATGCCTAAAATATTTCGTCTTTTAATTTCAACATATTTGGGAGGTTTTAACGACAAACAAACTTGATGAAAGCAAGTCAATTCGTTCCTTTCGAATGGACGGAAATAACAGTCCAAAAGATGCTTATTTTTGGTTTTCTACACAAGATATGCCAAACTTTTGGGTGAATTATATTTGGTTTTTTTTTTTAATATAAATGAGTTTCATTTGTCAAGTCTTTCTACTTCACAATATAAACTGCTAGTTTTATAGATCTTGAAAATACGATAATGATAGGTAATATTTTCTGTGTTACAACCGAATGAGTAGCTTAATTAGTAGAAATTGTTGAATAATTTGATGGAAGTTGTTAATCAATGAAAATGTAATAAATCACGTTTCTAAAAAGAAGAGACTATCATTTTTACAGTATTTTCAAGTGTAATTTTACAAATAGACATGTAACATTTGCTCTTCTTTAACAAATGTTCACAAGAACAGCCAGACAAAGATTTACGAGACTTGCATTTAAGGTATTCTCATGTTGTTTGTTATTCTGGTTAAACATACCCGAACATTGACAGAATAAAATTAATATTAACAACAATTTATTTAACGAACTTTATTAAGAATATATCGCAATAAAGCTTATTAGACGCTTCAGCAAAGACAATCACAGATGATCTCGTATATCACGTGAAATGTGTTTTATTCCGATTATAAAACTAAACATTTGCCTATTTCATTATTAGTTGGATAATTCCGATATAAATCTAAAAGATTTTCAAACATTAACGTCAACATTATGGTAGTGTAATTAAAATTAAATCGCTAATTAATAATTGACTGTGATCCTCATGTAAATTTATTACAAACATTTTGTTGAAACAAAACCATAATTATACCTCACATACATGCAGAGTACTGTAATTAAAAGAACATTTGGTTGATTTCATTAGTTAACTACTTGTGCTACTGGAAGAAAAAAAAACCAATTAAAAAAGTCAATCTCTGGTGATTGAATCATAATCACGATCAAAGAAACTGTAAAGTGAAAATATTGATTGTTGGAAAAACAATAGTCTATTGTAAAAGTGGATCGATAAGAATGAAATTATTGTTGAAGATGTTCCAGTTATTGAAAGAATTTGATTGAAATTTTATTACTGTCGCTAAATACCGGGTGAATCACTATGATTTAAAGGTGAATTCTACTGTTTGTAGGATTTGTAGGAATTAGTAAGTTAGTTTAATTGAGACGTTTGATTTATAGAACTGATTTATTGTTCATAACCCTTTCCCTATTTTTACCCCAGAAAGGATATCTTCCTTGCGAAATTAATTATCGCCCTGGGAGGCCTTCTCCGCGTCTCAGGTGACAGAGTTATGTTTCCGATTTAGAATTCCAAGATGTTCTTGCTAGTCACTGTTTTGGATTTTCTAGTGTAAAGCAGCCTTAAAGCAACGAGGGGCCCCACTTTCTGTACCTACAAATGGAGCGGAAATCGTAGTGCCTCCTTGGCTTCTGTAGAGGTGGTTCCCATGGCCCCAATTACTCCCAGACACGCTAATCACAGCTTGTTTTTCGTAATGACTTCTTGTGTTTTCGTCCAGCGTTGGGATTTGTAGGAGCAATTTGAACTTTGTAGTTCATTTACCAAAATACGTAGATGTACCTACAATTTTCGAAAATGTGATACATACGTAAAATGATTCAAAGATCCTAATGGCATTGATTTTTTCATTTTGCTTCGTTTTATTCTGGAACAGATGCATTTTTTTAAAATGCACTGACGAAAAAAAATCGATGTTAAAATGGACTTCGAGTCACTTTTACTCATTTTATATTTCTCTGGAAATCACGACATTGTTCAAATAGAGCTACACTGTTCAAATTTTGCTAGGCTACCCTATAAATCTTTAAAATATTTTTAGAATCGTAAGATTTATCTTTAAATTATAACTGAATGGACCATCCGCTATTGTTAAGGCAGGTGAATAACGCCTACCTTTAGCACTTATTCATCCCATTATGTTTCACTCCAAGTTAACTGTTAACAATGGTATGCTTTGTACTTATAATTGGGTAAATATTTCGATAGTGAGAACTTTATCGTCTATTAACTATAAACTGAAAGTACGTTATTGCCAATTTTGATATGGATGCTGCACTGATGTTTACAACAGAAAATAAAATTTTCATCAAGATCTACTTTTTTTCGTAAAATTTTTAGTGTTAATTTTAAATTGAGAATTTACAGAAGCTACAATTATCCAGAGAGTTGTCTCTACATGTAGCATTTTAGCGGACGTGACTTTTGTTGGCGATTAACTGTTTCTTTCGTTTTTTAACCTTAAGAAACTATAAAAGTAGTTTTGAACGTCTAGGGCGACATTTGAGAAACGATACAATGAAAAATTACACCTTACTATCTTTGACAACAACAGCAAAAAGCGGCGTAATATAAATGCCAGTATGTGTTCTTTGAGGGTTCCATAAATGTCATCCATCTAATCGTATCAAAAATACTGACTAATAAAATTCTGTCATCTTTAAAATAAGATTATATACGAATATTGAATGGCGAATTCTCATGGATATAATCGAAAACAGTAAACTGTGTCCAACTTCTAACATTCTACACAAATTGGAATGTTTGAAATATTTCATAACAGAACAGAATTTCTAAAGTTATTTCCCTCAAACTAATTTAGTAGAAATTATAAATTAGGATAAGTTGAACGAAATTTTGAAATAATCCCAACTCAAAAAATGATAACTGGAGCCACGTGACAATGATTAATTTAAACACATTGTTCTAAATGGATAAAAAAAACGAAATAAATCACAAACATAAAGAGAATTTTGATTAAGATGAATTATACACGTGTTTATCTAATGATACAATCTGTATTCATTGTATAGAAATTGTAATCGAATCTGTGAAAGATTCAAATTCAGATAATTGTTTACAATTTTCCCCATTTCCGACGTTATACTATGGGTAGTTCTTAAGTTTCTTTATGTTCGTGTAGTTATTACGAGGGGGATTTTCTCTAATTTTCATTAGAAACTAATGAACTGACGTTTAAATTAAAGTGATTTTGATATGTGAAGTTTTCCCATAGTTTCTATCCGGAACTAACGAACTGTCATTCAAGCTCAAATATCGCAACTAGTATTTAAAAGACCACAAGAGTTAATAATAATAATGACCCTGTTTACATCTAGCGATAATTAAGCTCGTAACTTAATTAAGAAAATAAACTACCGTACATTTATATCTATTGTTAGAAATTATAGTCAAGACAACTTGGAGTTTATTAAAAACAAACCTGCTAATTGACAAGGTCTAGGTCTATATTTATTCGTATGTCGGCTCTATTGTGGACTGTGGGTCGTTTACATCGTCAATAGTTGTAATTTTAATCTAAATTGCGGTTTTTGACTGCAACTGTGTAGACACAATATATTAAACTAAGTTACCAAATTAGTTATCAGTAGATGTAAACAGGGTCAATGTCATTGTTTCTAGAATTACCGGTGTCGTAGAAATCTTACGAATTTCTTGTTTTAGAATGTCTGTTGACAAATAAATTCAATATTGGAGAACTCTAATTGCAACAAAAATATTGTCTGTGTATATCGATTTCATTCAATTAGATTTTTATAATAAAATAAGGTTTACAATGGAATTAGGACGGATTGAAATAAGCGGATTTTGAAACTTGAATAGTCCTTGGAAATTTCTAAAATGTAAATCTTGGGTTTCATTAGGAAAGGATTGACCCTTTTTCTTTATTAATGGAATCATTCGATCTGCTTTAGATGTTTAGAAAAGATCACAAATAATCTTCATGTAAATTATCCTCGTCAATGCAGATGGATTTCGATTGCTCCTACAAAATTTGATTGAATCAATATTGCTTATGTCCTTTGTTATTATAATTTGTCTAATTATAAATTAACAAGACTCACGATTATTAAATATCTCGGGTGACTTTTTAAATAAATTGTAAGGATATTTAATTTTAGTTAAATCTACCAATAACAAGAGAAAATAGCAGGATAATGCAATTAAAATTACAGTTTTTTTTCACGCATGAATTGCTATTAATTATTATTTTGTATATCTACATACGTATAATTTCTAATTATAATTAAATCAAATGTATACACAATACTAGAATTTTCTAGTTTTTATCGTTAAAAAGAACGCATAGCTGCTTATATAAAAAGTGAATTATGGGGCAAATAAGACGCAAGAGAAAAGTTTATACCGAACACAATAGCGTTTTAAATAAGTTTGAATGTTTAAAATAATTGACTTCGACAGTTAAATTTCTGTAATAATCATAACTCACTAGTGAATTATGGATATAATTCACTGGTGAACTTTTTAGATGACTTCCAGTGACATGTAATCATTCGATGGGGTATAATTTGTGTTTATCTTTTTACTTGCTTGTTCTATTTTAGTGGGTTAATTATTGCCGTCATTACAATCTTTTAATCTAGCGGAAAATCACTGTTTTTACAGGCTAGCGCTTGATTACATATTGAATTATAAAAATAACTTCATTGAACAATTTTTAATGAAACACTCAATATTTAATAAATGTAAAAAGTAGATTGATTTTATTAACCAGTTCGTATCGTTGCTATTATTAAAGCTAGTCGTAACAATAAAAACAAACTATCAAATTCTCAATTGTCTCAGTTATTGTTATTCTTATAAAGCTTATAGGAGTTTATCAATTGAATAAACTGGAAACAAAAACAACAATTTTAATGAACTTCCGTTTTCAAAAGATATTGTCTGTTTTTTTTCCTTCCACAAGTGAAGCTTTTATAAATTCTAATCCCAGTACGATTAACGCAAAGGATTCGTTTTGTATTTCGTTTAGTATTTAATGATTTGAAGCTTTGCCGAAATAGTCTTGTATACAGTGTGAAAGGAAATAAAAAAGAGTATCTAAGCTTTGAGTAGAATTTGGTTGATTGACAATCCTTCAAAGACTTGCACATCATTGATTTTCTTCGTTTTTCATCACATTATTCTAGAAAAAAATCAACTCTTCTCAGGAAGTAGTAACGAAAAACGAATCAATTCTTTGACTGTTACAGTTTTTGAAATATTTTACGAGTCACTAGTATTTTGCTATAAAATGAACCAAATTCGACACTATCGGTAGTATTCTCTAACTTTTGGCCAATTGAAACTAGACAAATTTACAACAAATTATTCTAAAGTAACTGTCAATATTCAGCGCTATCATGGTAACTAATTACCAGAAAGTTACAGAATACCACTGTTTTTGAAATTTTACAATTAAATCTTCTCAAGTTGACACATTTTTGATTAACTTTATGATTCGAATGATTTGAAATTTCATGGTAGGTATTTATTTAACAAATTGAAATTTCCATACAAATATAGCGAAATCGTCATTCTTTTTGAGTGGCGATTTCGCCAAGCATTTATATTGAATTCAAATACTCAAATTGGTATGATTTCCCACTGTGAGAATCCTTCAAATTGGAAATGTTGGTGAAGTTTAGAGAGTCATAAATAGATCATCATCCATCAATTTGATTTCGGCAATTTCTATTCAATGGTTCGACATTATCGTAGCTTTGTTTTTACAAATTGCCAGTCTTTTTTTAAGATTTTTTTTTAATGACGGTATACGATTACCATAGGGCAGCAATAGTATTTTTGACGGGAAGTAGCGCCGGCGTCACGACGTCTCCGTTTACCAGCTTTCAATTTCAGTGTTCGTCGCGATCCGGTGCCGTTCTAACTGTTGCTTAAATATGATGGATGTGAAATTTTTCATTTTTATTAATTTACAAAAACGATAAAACTAGTAAAAGAATTTAGAAAATATTCCAATTGAAGTAAGGACGGAATCTTGCAACTTGAAATTGTCTAATCGTGTCACAGAAAGTTTCCGGGTTTTAGTGATTAATTTGCGTTGAAAATGTACCGGCAAACGACTATCAATTTAAAGTATCATTAAAGATTCACTCTTGGATTTTTTTTTTGTCTGTTTGATTGTAAGAAAATTGCTGTTGTTGACGAATCGGGCTATTAATCAAAACTTTCGAACTGAAGATATTTCTGGCTAACAAATTATAGAAGGCAGCAATAATAATTAATATTCGAGACTGTGGTATTCACGAATTGTGTAAGGAACTTTCCTAAATTCCCGCTTTGTAGATATTTGTACGGATCAACTTGCAGTAATTTATTGTTGTCTTCTTGAATTGTCTGTAGATGATTTAATTTATTCGAGTTGAATCATCAATAAAGTTATTCTTGAATATTTTCGTTTGGAATTGAAGCAAAATAATAGAATTTAACTTTGGAAAATGTTCGTGTGATTTCCATTTATATTAAGTGAGATAGTAATTAAACAAAATGGACTGGGATCTAGCTAGTTTAACTCATATGGTAGTTTCAAACGGTTCATTGAATAATATATTTGATGATACTGATAATGATTATAAGGATAACAATGGTAATGTTAGTGGTATTATTGTTGCTACTACATCAACAACACATAAAACCTTAGTGAAAACAGGAAATGTACCGCAATGGTATGAATCTGGAAAGATAATGATACCTTTATATGCAATCATTTGCATGTTGGCCGTTATCGGGAATACGTTAGTAATTTTAACTTTGGTAAGTTAATGAGAAATCGAATATTTTGAAATTAAACTACATTGTTATTACTTGTAATTTTAATGGCTAACATTTCGTTCTTTTGCTTTTATTTTTTGTAATTTTATCCGAGATTACAGTTAATCGGTTTACTGTAATTCTCAATTGGTTTCAACATAGAAAAATGCTTGATTTTATCGGAAATTTACAAAGGTTATTTTAAATTAAATTCTTAATTCTACTTTAGCCGTACTCATTATTTTTAATATTACACACAACATTAGCATTTGGTGTAACGATAGACGGGAATTGAAAATCGTAAATCAACACCACACAAACTTCATTATTATCTTTTCATGTTTCTCAGCTTGTATGCTCCTTTTTCATTGCGTCCACAAACAAAATTGATAAGACTCTTCTATATTGTTAAAGAATTTCATTGCTTTTCGTAAAGTTTGTGGTATATCGAAAAAAAATGTTTACAGGTAGACGTTGAAATTATATAAAGTTGAAATAATTGGATATCAATCAAGATATAGATTTTCAGCAGAATTGAAGGCTGTATTTTATTCTCATTTACAAACTGTACACGAAATAATACAACATAAATAACGCTGAAAGTATCAATTTTGGGCTTCAATTTTCCAAAATGATATCATTATGCCTGCCCTTTATAAGATTTTCTTCGATTTACTTTCGATAGCCGATAGTAAAGTCAGTTATCTAGAAATGACCATTTTTCGGGATATTGTCGCTTGAATTGATACATCAGATTATAAATGATAGTTGATCATTTTAGGAATAATTTATCATTTTATAAAAAAATATAAGAGGGAGTTTCCTTGTTTTTATTCTAGCAAATCGGTTAATGGAGTTTGTGTAGTAATCTTTTGATTTTTAGATGTCTTTTTGATTATTTTCACTAATTTCTTTGTATTATTCTTGATCTTTATTTATCATTACGTAAAATTTACGTTCATTACGGGTGAGTATAGATATTGTTTGAATCGTGAAGCAAAAGTAGAAATCTTTTGCGCCTATTCAACGAAATATAAAAGCCAATTCTATTCAAATATAATCATAAATTTTTAATTAAATTTATCAACTGTTCTTCGCATAAATCTGTGGAATTTCTACACAATTTACAAAATTTAATTAGGTCGATTTAACGGTAAATATTCTCTTCACAAATCAATAATTATTTTATTGACTGAAAATAAAACTGTTCCACTAAAGTGAGATCTTTCTTATTAATTTCACTGTATCGAAATAACAGAGGATTTAAGAATTAACTCTAGATATTAAAATTTAAATTAACCGAATCAGTTTCAAAATAATTTCGTTAGAATTTTCTAATCTATAAAACAGAATAAAAACGATTTAATTGAAATATCAAATTTAGTTGAAACATCCGATTTAATTTATTATATAATTATAGAGATAATCAATTTTATATTACAGGTACAGAATCAACGAATGCGTACAATAACGAATTTATTCTTATTGAATTTAGCTGTTTCCGATCTACTCTTAGGTGTTTTGTGTATGCCATTCACATTAATTGGTACATTGTTGAGGAATTTCATTTTTGGTGAATTTATGTGCAAGCTAATACCATTTCTGCAGGGTAAGTAATTTTTTTTTTTTAATATTAACATTCTTTTGTAACTTATGAAATTCTAAAGTATAATTTTGCCGTAATTTTCTGTTGAAATACATGTTAAAATTATAATGGTGGATAAACAAACAATAATTATACATACAAATGTTTGTTTAAATGAGGGTTGGCTAATAATTTACGGGACTTTTCCATTTTATATCAAGTTTACATAATTATAAAGGCTCATCAATCAAATTTGTTGTGAAATTTCAACTTATCGAAGCTTTTACTAAAACAATTGAAAGCTTTAAATATTTTAAAACTTGTCAGTTAGAAAGCGATAATTCTTGTTTTAATTTTGTTTTAATGTTGGTACATTAAGAAGTTTGTTGAAGTAGAACATTCATAAAAAGAAGTCATAAATTGTATATTCGTTTCCACCACAGCATTACATTATCAAAAAACTGCGTATTTTTATAAATTCGATTCATTATAACACTTACAAGTAAACCTTACGAAGTCGAAACTCCCGATTTTGATGATTTTTGGTATATAAGTACTCCATTCTATTCTAAGGGATGCGTGTTTTGTCATTCGTGCCCATACGCAAGTTTAAGGGAGAAAATGGGGGTTGAAGTTACCCCTGCACAATCAGTTTTTTAGCAATATCTCTAGAATGGTTCAATATTTTTTGATAATTCAAAAACTGAAAGATGGACATTTGTGAGGGCTATAACGTGGTAGAAACCAATTGTCAATATCTTGTTGGGGGTAGAAATGACAGGCACTTATGTGCCGTTTTTTACGGTTTTTTGCAATTTTACACCCCATGGTAAAACATAGCAATACGAAATTTTTTGAAATAGTAGAAAATTACAAAATAAAAGTTACCTATTCGAGGGTATTTTATTATTTTCAATTGTTACCCCATAAATAATTATTAAGTGTTGTAACTTTAGGGGTGAATTTTGGCTATGTATATTATTTTTTGAAATCGTATTTATGTGGGTTTTGAAGTTATTTGAAGAACCTTTCAAATGATATATGAATAAGTACCCCAAACTACCCCTTAATGAATTATGCTAATATGACTTTATGAAAAAATATTTTATTACTATTCTACTCATAGTAATTATTTTATTTACCTTATCTAGTATATAATTATCCAATTTTTTATTTTAATTACTATTTCTACCAATTACAACCCCTTCCGAATTATGATAATATAAATTTATAGAAAAATATTCTATTATTCTATTTACAATTATTCTAGAAATTCCCTACATTTTAGATATTTCCATATACGTAACAACTTGCTTATGGTCAGCAGTTGTTATAGTAAAGATAGATTTGGAAGAAATGTTCAAAGCAAAGATTTTGCTTGCACCATCTGCAGGTTACATTCACAATCGTCACATGTACGGCTTGTATGAAAAATCTGTAGAAAAATCTGGTCTTTCATTTAGAAATTCACTCTGGTACCACGCATATTTGAATAATTCTGTATATCTTGGGGAAGAAAACTGATTATGGACTGATTGTAGTTTAATTATGTTATCCCTTAAGTGAATATTACAATCATATCATGACAACAACACAGTGTTCGAGAACTGTTTAACGAATTTCTTCTATTGGCGAAAGCCATAAACTTCTAGAGCTTGAATAAGTACAGTAGACCCCTTTGGTAAATTCATAATTTCGACACATGTGGATAGTGGGACTATTTCATACAAGCCTTTGCTTTCTGCCCAAACAGATTTTGTGTTGCTGTTTGGGATGAACACTTTGGTAAAACACTCTTCGAATCGTTCTTTCGTCAATTTACCAAATTTTGTTGCCATTATATATCATAATTCAGAAGGGGTTGTAATTGGTAGAAATAGTAATTAAAATAAAAAATTGGATAATTATATACTAGATAAGGTAAATAAAAAAATTACTATGAGTAGAGTCACTAATAGTAATAAAATATTTTTTCATAAAGTCATATTAGCATAATTCATTAAGGGGTAGTTTGGGGTACTCATTCATATATCATTTGAAAGGTTCTTCAAATAACTTCAAAACCCACATAAATACGATTTCAAAAAATAATATACATAGCCAAAATTCACCCCTAAAGTTACAACACTTAATAATTATTTATGGGGTAACAATTAAAAATAATGAAAAACCCTCGAACAGGTAACTTTTATTTTGTAATTTTCTACTATTACAAAAAATTTCGTATTACTATGTTTTACCATGGGGTGTAAAATTGCAAATAACCGTAAAAAACGGCACATGAGTGCCTGTCATTTCCACCCCCAACAAGATATTGACAATTGGTTTCTACCACGTTATAGGCCTCACAAATGTCTATCTTTCAGTTTTTGAATTATCAAAAAATATTGAACCGTTCTAAAGATATTGCTAAAAAACTGATTTTGCAGAGGTAACTTCAACCCCCATTTTCTCCCTTAAACTTGCGTATGGGCACGAATGACAAAACACGCATCCCTTAGAATAGAATGAAGTACTTATATACCAAAAATCATCAAAATCGGGAGTTTCGACTTCGTAAGGTTTACTTGTTAGTTGTTGATTCTTTCTTTTGTAATATTCAAATATCAACAAAGAAAAGTGACGACCGTAAAACGCAAAGTATTTAAATGTGACAGTAAACAAAAGCACAGTCACTTGTTGCTGAAATGGCAATTTTTATGGCTTATGAAACATAAGAAAAATACAAGACAAATGATTACTTGTGGGAGTTTTTAATAACGCCACAAAATACATTTTTCTTTTTATAAATAACCAATTAGCTTAGGCTCTAGAATTCTTGAAGCGTATGACTGAAATCATCAAAGAATTTCCATAAAAAAAACACAAAAACAAATTCAATCTGACGGTTGGTTACCGTTTGAACTTTGGAAAACGAAATTTTCCGTTTTTCCAAGATTCAGCAATGGAAAACGGGAAACAATTTCCAAGGATCGTCATTCTTGATAGTTGCATGTGCATATGTTTATGCCATTGGTAAAAATCGCCACATTGTTAGATCAAAGCGGCTTTTCACCAATTTCCCATTGGGTTATGAGCCTTTAATTTTGCGAAGATGTTCCCTAGAAATCCTTAAAATATTTTTCCAATTAGCCTGCAATTAGAGGACCTGTTATATAAGAATTAAAAACAAATAATAGAAATAACAATGCGTGTCTATTTAAAGAATCATTTTTATTTAGTTAATTTATTTGTGTTGTGTAATTGTACAAATTTGGAAAATCAGATTCGTTTATTCGATTGTGTCACAAATTATAATAGAACGATTGAGTTCTGTTTATTTTGTGAATAAACAAAGGATATGTAGGAGAAATTTTACTGAGAAATTGCAATTTCCCGAATATCAATTTCTTTAATTAATTAATAACGAAAAAAATGAAAAACACTAAATGGTTGTCTGAAACTATCACGTACAGACACTTCCTTCTTGATACACATTTTTAAATAGATCAGCTTTTCATCAGAAACTTAAACAATTTTAAGTCACGTATTTAAAGTGTAACTTGTACAAACTTTAGAAACGTTCAGTAATAGATAAGAGATTAAATTCAATGGTTATGAAGTTTACAAGTTTATACTGCTATCAATGATAGATACTTATCTAAATTGCCACAAGTCAGACTGATTAAATGTAATTGAAATTAATTGAAGTTCATGATGATATTTGATTATTTGATAAAAATATTTTCAGTTTTTAGGCATTTGTGGTTATTATAACCGAGTCATTGTCAGTTGAGGAAGTTCAACAAGTGAAACTTGGAATAATAAGCAGTATTTGATTATAAACACGTTTCATATTTGGCTAATCTATCCTTTCAATTTCAACCTAATTTGATTGATCCCTAAAATAGTCGGTAGCTAATCCAATTAATTCGAACGTTCTCGGTAGATCATTCAAGAGTATGGACTCGTAGTTTAACGTTATTGCTGGATGATTCAATTTTGGCGATTTGTAAGAGCTGAGAGAAGGTCATTTTTGTACGTTGTCGAGGTAATTTTCCGCATTTTGCAGAATACAACACGAAATAACTGTACTGGGCCATATTTAATCGTTTTATGTGCATAGTCGATTGGCGAAAATCGCGATATTGATGAAAATTTCGTCAGATTTTACTCAAATAATCTCCAGGGATCGCCTAATGAATCCTTAAAATTGTTTTCGAATCGTTCACCAACTGATTGGTATTATTTTTAAATGAATGCTCCGTTCTGTACACGAATTGTTAACAGTAATTGCCTTCCAATTATTTTAAAACAAAAAGAAAGGAAACATAGACATGATAATTTCGTGTCTGTTGTAAAACTAAGTACAAAAACGTAGAAAATAAAAAGACAGGTTCGTTAATAGTCGAATTAAATTCCAACCTATCAACCGGCTAACCAAACAAAAAAAGATTTGCTAGTATTTGGTAGAACAATCCGACAAAGATCCACACCACATTAGGTAATTACATTGGAATGACAACATAAATTCTTCGCCTTTAGGTTTAGCTTTTATCCAAAAAACGACACGTATTTCGATTAAACATGAAACAAACCCATTTGAGTTCTCATTTCATTTTTTTTGTGGATTGATGAAACTAGATCGGCTATTGGTAGGTCTTTAGTGGAACACACAAGATTTTCATACATTATTTCTATTTTTTTAACTTTTCGTTGAACTTAAATTATTCCCTTTAATGTCCTGTTCGATATTATTTTATTGACGTACGATCTGTCTACCAGCAAATCTAGTCGAATCATTAAGAACAAATGAGAATTTTGTAGTTTCCACGATAAAAGAAAAGCAATCTAATTTTTAAAATAATAAAAACAGGAAATAAGATGGTGAAAATAGTAATATCCGGTAAAAGTTTAGTTTGAATATGTTTTTGTAATCAATTCAAACTATCTCAAGAGTTGTACTAGCGAGAAATTGTAATTTTTTGAGGTGGATATACCTTGAAGATTACATATAATCTGGATTACAATTACGTGATGAACTGGATTACAATTTCATAAAATTGTAATCCAGTTCATCACGTCGACTTTTCTTATTGCTAGACGAAATAAGAATCGAATAAAACCATAAAATTTGGTGGAAGAAATAAATTTACAATGAAGTTTATGCGAATTGAAATTCGAATTGTTATTTTTCTGCGTCTGCAGACGCAGAAAAATAACAATATCAATTTTCATTCTGTTGTCAAATCAATTTTATGCATGAGATTTAATTAAGCGTTGCATGCTCGAATATCAACGCTTATCTATATTGAAGTCAATATACTTTAAATTCAAATGAGCCTATGTAGTTTTTTCTGTAAATTGACACAACGTAAATCGGTCTTTTTCTCTTGACATCGTCATCGACTTAGTCGTTATTCAGCACTTTTCGTACAAGCAATCGTGAATTCACAGAGAAAATTCGACGTGAATGATGACATTCGATTCTATATTTTTGTTTTCGAACATTAACATTCATCAAATTACTGATTTTGACAATACCATTTAAACATACTTCCATGTTTTTTTCTTATTCCTGCATTTTTTTTAAGAGGGTCTCTTTATAGTGGTTTATTTATAAATTAAAATTACAATCTCTCTAACCCTGGGGCGTTTGTATTAAAGATATTTGGATAAAAATTGTATTTTTCAGCAATTAATCGGTTAGAGACTCACAAGCTTTCTGTGTGTAATGCTTTCCGAATGGTAAATGTAAAGCTATTGATAACTCTACAATAAAATCCGGTTGCGTCGATGTGTCCCCGGAGACATAAAGTCCATCTTTTTGATATACTATAAGTCTATCCATGTTTTTCCCTATAATTTTGTCAGTAATACTTATTCTTCAATGATTCTCTCACAGGATACCGTGGCAATTCCAATTATTTGACCAGCGATTCGAAAAACATTTTAAGGATTTATAGAAGGGTCCTAGAGATCATTTCACCAAAATTTGAGCCTCGAAGCTCATTGGCAAGTTGCTCAAAAAGCGCTCATTTCTGAGCATGTCGCAGTTTTGAAAAATGACAAAATTTTGTTAAATGACTCAGAGTATCTAAAGAATGCTCCAAACATTGTTTTTTTTTTCATTCTCCTGGAATGGACAGAAATATTTTGCTTTAATTCCAGAATGGAATGGGAAACATTCCTGAGTCATTCTGAATCTTCTGAGATTTCAAATAACTCTCGCGGTTTATAACAAATTGAAAGCGTGTTGCAGGATTTTTTTTTATGAGCGTTGAGTTTTCCGGAAAATTGAATAAACAACTCATTTTCTTCGACATAATGTCCAAAAAATGTAAATATTTAATAATCAATATCGCCTTTGTTAGATGCGGCACAAGGAATATGCGACGATTTTCTCATTCTGGAAGGATCCGACTGAATTCTGAGTTAAAGAGGGAAATCTTGGCATATATTTTCCAGAAAATCACATTTTGATTTATTAAAAACAATCATTGTGTAACAGTTTCTATGAAATTTCATTAACTTCTAGAAAATTGCTGTTATCGTTGTTTGAAATCTCTCGATATGTTATAATCTAAAACGGCATAATTTTCCCATCAATCCATGTTAAATTGATTAATCTCTGGTAGCTTGAAACTTGGAAATCAACAAAATAGAGAACGAACTCATTGAAACAACATGTGACTGTGAATTCGAAACGGGGAAACAAATGGAGAATTGGACAAATTGTGATTAGAAATGCGAGAAAAACTGTTAAAAAAAACTTGTCTAACGAATATTTAACGTTAAAATTTTTTACTTTCATTACAGCTTGTACAGTCAGTGTTGGTGTTTGGACATTGGTTGCCATCTCTGTTGAACGTTATTACGCAATTTGTCATCCTTTGAGATCCTTACGTTGGCAAACACTTAGCCATGCTTATAAACTAATTATCACCATTTGGCTTGGTAGTTTGCTTTGTATGGCACCGATAGCTATCTTGAGTCAACTTCAACCAACAAATCAAGGTAAATTCAAGTGTTCACCATTCAAAAGTTAACTAATCAATTAAACAACTGGAATTAATGATGGAATTGTGATTTAAAGAATCCTTCAACAATCCAAATGGTTGAATTTGAATGTGTCACTCTTTAGAATTGATTAAAACTTGTTCTTTGTGCGATATTCGATTTAAATATTCTACCCAAAATCGTTCATAGGTCTTTACCGAATTTCTTTTCTTATTACAATTAGTCCAAATTGATCTGTCTGCGTAAAACTTGATTTTTTCTGGCACTCTTTTATTTGTAGGGGAAAAAGTATAAGCCGTAGTTGTAAAAAGATGACAGCAACTGGTGGGATTAAAACGGCTTATATTTAGTATTTGTTAAATGGATTACTGTTGCTGACAAAAATTTCGAGACAATTTTAAATTTTTTTGTGTGTGAAATAACATCAAATTTACATTCTCCAATTTGCAGGAAATCTCAAATGTAGAGAAGATTGGCCATCTTTAGATTACGAACGTGCTTACAATCTTTTCCTGGATGTAACTCTCTTAATTGTACCCTTGATAGCTTTAGCTGTTACCTACTCTTTGATCACCCGTACACTTTATCGTGGTATGCGAACAGAGCGAGCTTGTTACGATTATAATAGTAAGTCTTTTGAACTTGATCTTCTGTGTTTAAGAATTTAAATAAATTCTAGCAAATGGATCGCTTGAAGTTTTTATTAATTTACAAGGCGTAGCAACAACGACGACAACGACACCAACAAGTGGATCGATACGAAGGAGTTGCAAAAACAGCAATCATCAACAACCAACTTGGCATCAATTACGCCAAAATTGGTCCCAAGATTCATCCAGTCCTTGTGGTAGTTCGCATCGACAATTACCGAATTGTTTGCGTCGTACGAATGCTGAACGGAGTTTATTAAATAAGAAGCGTGTAATTAAGATGCTCTTCGTTGTTGTTTTAGAATTCTTCATCTGTTGGACACCTCTATACACGATTAACACTATAGTTCTCTTCAATCCGTCTTTAATTTATAATAATTTGGGTTATACAGGAATTACATTCTTTCAGCTATTAGCATATTGTTCGAGTTGTTGTAATCCAATTACTTATTGTTTTATGAACTGCAATTTTCGTCGATCTTTTCTCAATTTGTTTAAATGTTTTAAACGTTTTAAAACTAATCAAAAACGCGGTATTGATAGTGAAATTAATATGGAAACAAAGTGGACGAATCGCTATTCGGAAACTACCGAATTTCTAAAATAGTCATTTCATTATTGTAACTCTGTAACCATTGGTGTATTTAATAAAAATTTACAAATTTTCTCGTTTTTATTGCTGAAATTTGTCCGAGAAAGCACCAAGAGAGGTGAACATTGTCGGAGAAATTTGAATAACAATCAAGTTTGCGAACTTTCACTAAACTTGTCGAAATTCTCAAGATTTCACTTCGTTTTGTTTCCTAATTCCACTGGATATCGTTATAAGTGATAAGAGAATTGATCAAAACATTCTTAAATCAATCTTGATAAGAATTAACGGCTAATCTGCGCTACATCCTCATCAATCGGCGACTTATCGGAGCGGAATATCGCGATTAATTACCGTGTAAGATCAGAATTTCTATGGCAATCTCGCCAGTTAGAGAGTTCTTTCTTTTCGGGTGTAATTGATTGACGAAAATCGCGTTTCTAGATCGACTTTTGGATGAGCTACGGGATCCAACTTTTACCCAAACATTCTCAGGAAACCGGCTACAAATCCTTGAAAGATTTCTAGCGATTTTCTATGATTAAAAATGATGATTAAAGATTAAAACCGGTAAAATAACAAAAATGAGCGGATATCAGAGTAATGTAAGCATGTTATTATAGTCAATTACTTACAAGATAGAGAGAGATTTATGAAAAACGACGACATCAAAATAAATTACAATTTTTATTTCACTAATATTTCATTTTCTCATATTACAACCAATTATTTATTCACCCTGAAATAAGCTTACAAAGTTCTACATAATATTCTATTTTTGTCAATATTGTGTAAACTAAAGATCAATATTGTTAGTAGCTAAACTTTATTATGGACTCTATTGTTATTAATAGTTTATTAAAGCTAACTAATTTACACTTGTGATGAATTAAAAGAAAAAAATTTTTTCATTATAGAATCAATTAAAACGAACTGTAACGTGTTTTTTAAACTATGATTAAGGCGCGACTTATACGATTGAATTATCAGAGAACGACTAGACGAAAAACCATAAGATTGATGATGATTTTATTCTGTAAGATAGGTGCTTACAAATTAATCTTCGTCTGTTCGTTTTGACATTATCGAAGGAAAATTATAGCCTGATGGGGCAAAAACGAAATATGGTCTATTAAAAAATATATAAATGTCGGGCCTTCAATAATTGGCGGTTCACATCTACCAAATGGCGAAGAAAATCGATTTAGTTTTGATCGTTTAAATGTTGTAAGCTTTCAATTTGGGACGCCGCGCAAAAAATCTCCATCTTACAGTTGGAGGTGTCTCTTTGGTGTCTAATCGTGAGACTTTTTCTACCTAGAATTAAAGAAAATCTACATCAATATTTAAAACTTGATTATTTATTAACTACGTAGTCGTATTCTCTAACTGGTAACGTTGGAAGGCGGCAGTTTTTTTGAACAGAGCTATCTCTTGACTATTATCAATTAGATAAGTTCTTGCCTCATAGCAATGTTATTCAAAAGAGACTGTTGTCATGGTAATTAATCAGCAAAAAGTTACAGAATACGACTATAGGTTTCTTAGCGAAGACCGATAATCTTCTACCCCAAGTCAAATATTTTTAAAACACCATTATTGGGCCATGAAGATTTGGGTGATCCATTTCTTGGTTTATTGATAATGAAAATTGGTATTTCATAATGATTTAACAATCATTTTTCATTCATTTATTCCAAAACGATTCTATTTTTCTAAAACATTGAAACGCTATCTCAACTTGTTAGACTTTGTGAATTAAATGAGACTTCCAATGTTCGCCAAAATCTTCTGAATTAAAAACACACACATACACGGAGTAAAAGTTTTAGTAAGTTATGGTTAAAGTTGAGAAATGCTCTCAATTTTCGTATTACAATAAAGAATACGACAAGACAAAGAGTACATAAAAGGCTAACGCTAACGGGGAATACTTGAAAAAATTACATCCAGAACGAGCCTACAGTGGTGGTTTATCTGTTATTCGGAATTTCGTTTGAATAATCGAGAAATTTCAACCTATTTGAAGGGTTTTAATCATTGTTGTTCTTTTAAGGGCGACTTTAGAAGGCATTTAAGCAAATCTTTGAAAAACTGGAATACTAAACGGTAAAAGATAACGAAATGGCTAATATCGATTTTAAATGCGATTTTACGTCTATGTAGCTCTATAATTTTGTCAAATATCAATTAGACTTTCCGATAATTCTAAAAAAACTATGTTTGAGTGATGAAAGCACGGTTTTAGTAGAACACATTTCAATTACTGAAAGTTAACAAAAATCGAATGAAATTCGAATGGATAGAAAGACGAGATTTGGCTCTACAACTGGAGCTTAGCGTTTTTTCAATTCTTATTTTCGTTTTCGCAAAAATCGCACCCAAAGTAACATATTTGTCCAATTCGACGTGAACAGTCTATACAATACAGTCGACCATATTAACAAGTGTACATTGGCAAATATTCTAAATGGTCGACTATAAAACAACCAGGAATTACTTGGTAAATCCTTAAATATTCATTGTGTATTTTGGATAAAGGTTTGCTATTGTTTATCGAACGAAATTTGATTTATTGAGATGAGGCGATTTTATTCCTGTTAGTTAAAATAAAAAATACAAGAGACAAGTAGAGGGAGGAAATATTAAAAAAGAATTGCAAATTAGGCAAATAAATTTAAATGAAAAAATCGAATTGCAGAAAGCTTATAAACGGATGAAACTAGGTGGAAAATTTGAATAGAACAAGCTTGAAGTTTCCGATTGTTATCGACCAAAATTGTGAGATTTAATAGTTTTTAAACCATGCAACATTGAAAGTTTAGATTTACTTTGATTTCCCGTTCAAATCAAATTTCTCAACCTATGGTAATGATATACAAACATCGTTAAATGTTTGTCATTCCAACAATTTTCGACGATGATAGATCGTTCCGTAATTCAATATAAAGCAATTTCCAAATGGTTGTAACAGAAATCTTACGATTAGTACAGCTTTGATAAATCTTTGAATATTTGTTAGAATTTACAAGATTTTGTTTAGATTCTAAGTTAGGCTCGGCACTTTATCTTCACGACCGATTTATTTACCATTCTAACAACAACAGATAAATCAATGTAACAGTAAGGAATTGTCGAGCAACCGAAATAAATGAGAAAATTTTATATTTCGAATACTTGTACAGAAGAGTTAAAATCTACTAAAACAATTGATTGGATTTAATCTTATCTAGATAATTACAATCATCAGTAATCAATTTATATTGCTCATTGAGAAACTAGTTAAAACTAGTTTCTCAATGAGCTACAGGGTCCAAATTTTGGTAAAATGGTTCCCAAGGATCCTTCTACAAGTCCTTAAAATATTTGTCAAATCGCTTATCAAATAATGCATGTTTCTAGAAGAGCTAAGACCACGTTAAAACAAGCAAGTACCTTCATTGAAATTTTCATATTTGCTTCACTTTTTTGAAAAATTGTCAAATTGATTACAAAAATTCTTGTATATCTAGGAAGCCTTCCAATTTGTTATTGTTTACACCCGATATTCATGGAGGAAAATATGAACGAATGTGAAAAAAGATTTTTCTACATACCTAACTCAGAATTTCCTGAAAATTTTCCAAAAGTGCAGTATTGCACTTTACTACAAATTGAAAGACAAGCGAGAAATTGTCAAAATTTGAAATGAAAAGGCAAGTAACTGCCGGATGAATGGCGTGATTATTTGTTGAGGGAAGATTGGGGTGAAAAAGTCTAAATTTGAATCTTCCACCAATTCTACACAATGAATATAAATTGCATCATTAGATGCGCGCAATTCCATGTTTGTCAATTTTATTTCTTCGATTCATTTCAATTTTTTTGCGATAAGAGGCTCTAACAAAACAATGCGATGAAATAATATCATAAACGAGCTTTTTCCGTTTATGCCCTCGGATAGGAAGAATTCTATAAGCATAAATATTACAATAGTCACAGAGAGTTTTGCTAGACAGGTAAGAGTAGATTTTTCTATTAAAAAATAGTTCTACGAGAATTGGAAACCGTCAAAGATCCGTATGAAATTTTAATTTAAACGCTTAAAATTGAACTTTTCCATTAAGTACTTTTAGAAAGTTTGTATTTTATGTTCAGGACTCTAATAATCCCCAAAATGGAAAAAAGTTGACAGTCAGTTTATCGGCAATATGAATCACGTACGAAAAACACTGTTAGAAACCTTCGCGCTTAATTAAATAAAATAAATCTAATTTTAATTAAAATTTATGAGGTGTAAAAATAGTTGTGGGGAAGATTTCAGTTTCAGTTCAAATCAATCGTATATTTGGATTAAATTAAAAATGTGCAAATCAACAGACTTCTTAAAAAATCGCCAATTATTTGCTTTATCTTATGACTGAGTTTCAAATTAATCGTTCCACTGACCCTAACGGATTATTTAAAGGTGATTTATGCCCAACTTTTTCTGTTTATTTAATCCAATAATGTCTTGTCCTTTTTCCACCATTCCTATCCATTTATTACCGTAAAGCTCGCATTTTTTCTGGTTAAAAAATGTTAATGTTAGCGAGCATAACTAACACTTTGAAGCGGAACATTAGGTCGTCTTTTACTACGTTATAGACAAAAGAAGGACTTTAATGGAGTCGTAAGACTTGCAAAAAAAACTGAAGCACAAATCGAAAACAAAAGGCGATATATTGAGAATTACAAGAAGAATGAATTTTGATAGAAACTAAAACAAAGACTAAATTCAAGTTGTAAGTTTTAATGAGTTTCAAAGGATGCAACATTGGGATGAATCTAATAGAAAATTCAATAGCTCAAGATCGATTTATTGTTGTTTTTTGATTTGTTTCATTTGATGAATATTTGAATCGAATTAATTCAAGTATTTGTAGAGTTTTCAATGTTCAAACATTCAGGTTTATCAGATTTATCGAACTTAAGCCGGAAAGAGAGGCAAAATTGTCCTGAAAAATTGGCAAATAATAGGTCTTGAGTCAAATTTACAGCAACAGTTTTTATGGCGTTCATGAAAACTATAGAATTTTCAACGAATCAAACAAGCTGAAAAGAAAACTAATGATTTGTGACCTAATGAAATAAGAAAATAAATAAGTAGAGTACAGGGCGGGTCATTTAAAAGTTTAAAGTTCTCATAGCTTATCGGAAAGTCGGTCAAAAACCGTTTTTTTGGACGTTACGGGTAAGAATCTAGTTTTTTTTTTTTTACATTGTGTGACAACGATCCTTGTCCAAAAAAGCATTTTTGGACAAATTTTGGGTACAAGTACTCGTAAAACACCCTCCGGTTAGCCTCCAGACTTATGTTCAAGCTGTATGGTTGGTTCACCCTGTATAAGTTATTTGCTCGGTTGAAGTTCATCACTGAAAGTGTCCACAAATTATGGCACACTATTAATAACTTCTTTGTTGAAATAAATAAGACTGTTCTTGGTTATTTTGTTGTGTATGTTGGTGGAATCGGCATAACAAATTGGAAGGAAATAACTTGAATGCAAGTCTCGTAAATTTCCATCTAATTCTCCTTGTTAACATGCACATTTGTTGAACTATACAACGTTTATTATATGCTTGTCTGTTCAATTAGAATAGTCTTAAAATATTCGATTCTATTAACAACAAAAAAAAAGAAAATGGAGATAATCAATGTTGTTATTCTGAATTATTTTGTGAAAAACAAGCATGTTTGCATCAACTTCTCAATGAGCTACAAATTCAAAATGAGGTTCAAATTTTGCAAAAATGTTCTCCAGGGTTGTCTATAAAATCACAGAATATTTTTCAGATCGGTCGTCAAATAACGAGACTATTATAACTTATAATTTGAAGTGAATAACCCGGTGTAGTGTCATTTTTGAGAGAATCGGTGAAATAGAAATGTTTTTTTCAAAAACTACTCGATAGATTTGTCTGAAATTTGGCCCAAATGAAGCTTAGACTAATGCCAAACTAAGATAATTTTTTGAGAATTTTTGAATTTATAGTTTGTGGCTCCTTTCAGTTGTTTATCGACGATTTAAAAGAAAACTTTCAAAAGTGCAATTTATCATCGTAGAAATCCTGTAAAATTTCATCAATCGTCCGGCTATTTTTCACACAAAATATGATTTCACGGATCAAAAATTAGTGACGATCAAAGTACTCCAATATTCATCGTTGATCGACATTTAACCCTTGATTAATAAACCCTTAACGATAATTAAATTAAATTACTCCTAGATAGTGGGAATTTAAACTTTTAAAAATCCTTGAAGTTCTTCAAACATAAAAGAAAATAAATTGAATGTGATTAATGATCAAACAATCACGATCCACTTTTTAAATATCTGAAACGTATAAAGGGCGGAAATTATGCTTTTTAACTACTTTTTTTAAAATTAAGTACTCTTTCATTGGCTTCAATTCAGGGTCGTAGCTAGGAAACTATTTCAGGTGGGGCTCAATTTTTGTGAGGGGCGGGGGGGCGTATTTTTTAAAAGATAGATTTTACAATACATATATATATATAACAATTGTATGAGGAAGAAAAGATCTATTTTAATGTTATAGGTGAAAATATAGAAAAAGTCAAAAAATTGTACAAAAAACATGTTGTTAGATTTTCGTCTGTAATTCAAATTTATATCAACATTTTGAAAAACGGGAAAACCGTTCCGGGCTATAAGAAATGATCTTTTCAAAAATCTATCTCCGGTTGTCGTAGTCCCAAGGACGAGCGAGTAATCGGGAGTTAAAAATTCACATTTTCGCCAGTAAAAATCTTGAGATGTACCCCGTGCCCTTAAGATGTTGGGGTGGCAAGAAACTGTTACAGGAGGGGCTCAGCCCCATCTAGCCCCCCCCGTAGCTACGGCCCTGCTTCAATTGTATATTTAATCAAATAAACTTTGGCTTTTGAACATCAGTCAAATCCTCTTTTGACTTTATTTCACAGTCTGTGGTTTTGGTTAGGCTGAAAAGTAAATAAATAAAACAATTTAATTGAGGTAGCTTTTATGGATTGTAACCGCTTGTGTTGATGATAGATTAAGGGTATAATTGTTACAAAATAAAATCAAAATTCTTTGTAAATGACATTATTTTTAATTATTTTTAATGGATGCTGGAAAAACGGGAAAATTGCTCTTCGAAATCAATCATGAATGAATAATCTAGGTTCCACTATTTCGAAAGCATCTGCTCATCATTCTTGATAGTTTTATGTGTACATTTGGTTGATGAAAGTTGCGACATTGTCAGATTAAAGCGATTTTTACCAATCTTCCAATAAGCTAGGAGACTCTAATTTCGCTCAAATATTCCCTACAGATTAGCCTATAAATCCTTGAAATATTCCAAAGCTGTAATTAGAGAAGTATAAGAACTAGCACCATTTAGATTTAACACCCAGTATGTCTCCAATTACATTGATTTTACTCTTTTTCATACAATTTTCAGTGAAGAAATATTCCCCACGCATTCTTCAAAGTTGAATGAACAAAATTTGGTAAAGTAAATATGAAAACAATAAGAACAAGCATATAGCTGGCCCATTTTTAAATATCATTTAAAACACATATAGAACGCCGGTAGAAAACCAACCAACAGGTCTCAAATAAAGAACAAACAAAAGTGTTGTTTGGGTATTTCTAACTGAACAAGTAGTCCCTTGACTTTCTCTCCTTGACAATATTTGTTTGTCACGTCATGTAATAGTAGAAGTTTCTAACGTTTTATGTAACGAAATAAGGGCCAATATATCTATCTACAATTTTAACACCTGGATGAATTTTACTCTATAAATTAATTGATATTATTTCCACTTTTGGTTAACATGAACTGTTGATTATTTGAAATGCGACTCTAATTAGGTTAATATAAGCTAAATTTTAATTAGATATTAATTAACAGAAGAATACTTATAAGGAAACGGGATCGTAATTTAAGAATTTGCAAATATGCCGCGTGTTTCACCTAAATGGTTCTTATAGCAGCACCTAGTATTTGACGGCTGATTTAGAAAATATTTTAAGAATTTTCAGGGAACGCTCTGGAGACTATTTGAGCCAAATTCGAACCATGTAGCTCATCGAGAAGTTGGTTAAAAGATGATCATTTTGATGAGGTTGCGATTTTCAAAAACGAATTACACACAAAATGATTCAGAATAACTCAAACCTTGCAACCTTTTCTAAAGCGAGCGTTTTTTGGCCAACTTACCGATGAACTACGGGGTTCAAATTTTGGTAAAATGATCCCCAAGGACCCTTCTATAAATCCTTTCATACATCAACGAACAATTTGATCGGTGATGTACCTAATGGGTACTTTCTAAAACAATCGTATTTGCATTTCAATAGAAGAAAATATAAGATTTCGTCTATAAGATTTTACATAACCCTTCTACAACGATAAATTCATTAAATAGGATGAACTTGTAGGTATATTGGAATAAAAAGTTATAGTTGGGACCAACTTGAATTATAGTTCGGTTTAATTCCTTCATCTGGAACTTTGACCACATAAAAGCTTAATTACAAATTGGTCACCAACTGTTATGATAAAAAGCCCATTCATCCGAGTGAATTTGAAGCTTAAATTTCAACATACAATAGATGTTCATATTAACTGACGATAGGTGAATAGTTTTTGAGAATATAATTGTATCAGTGTGTATGATCCTTTTAATCCTATTAGTTGGTCAATGAGGATTTATAAGGGAGCCTCTAAGTAAAAGTTGGGCCAAGTAGTTCATCGGAAATCGGTCAAAAACGATCTTTTTGATAATATCGCGATTTTCATCAATCAACTATGCAGATAAAACGACTAAGAAGGTCGCGGAGGTTCTTGTAAAGTTATTTTTGTTGTTTTTCTGTATTGTATCTTGAAAAAATATGCTTTGGACAACGATCATGAATGAAATTTCACTGTTTACTATTTTTAATTTGATAGGGGTAGATTGTTTACAGAGGGTTTGTTTTTTGATTGATGAGGCATTTTGATCAACTACCAAATAAGCTACAAGGTTCAACTTTTGCTGAGATATTCCCTAGGAACCGCCCTCATCTACTAATAGATAATTTACTATGAAAATTGGAATTTTAGATAATTGAGAAAATCGACAACTTCGATTTAAATCATTAGCAAATATTTAATTACAGTTTAATTGCTTTATAAATGCTACAGTCAATTTCGATTAAATAATAGTAAAGTTTACAGACAGTAATTTAAGTGAATTCGAATTAAAAAATTGAAGAACAAATCAATCAATTATTCGAAAGATAAATAAAACTCGAATTTTTTCCAACAGGCTTAATGAATTGATACATAAGACTTTGCATTGTATCACGTTCACATTTAATCAATAGAAAGATAAAGGGAGTGGTAGATCTGTAAGCCCTTCTCTATACATATTTATATGTCCTTTATGTTTTCTATGAAAATCTAGAGAAAATTGTGAATTATTCAAAAGCTACAATGATGGTTTATTCAAGAAATCAACTCGAGAATAGAATTACATTTCAAATAGTTTCCGTTAAATAGAGGCAAAGAATTTGATAATTTACTCACTTGTTGTCTTATTTGCGTAAGCCAAGACACAAAGGAAACAAAGGCGCGAAATTTCGGCATTTAACAGTCGAGAAAGCTACAAATTCCACATTCTGGAATGAAATTTTTCATTGTTCATTTTTAAGAAAAAAAAAATAACTCCAAATATGCAAATACCAAAAAAAATTATGAAAATACCATAAATTAATTTAGAAAATTTTAACGCATTTCAGTTGAAAAATTCACTTGCTTCATTGTACTTTTATCGCTTAAAAATCAGCGATTTGGCTCAAAATTTGACCATTAGCGGTGAACAAGTTACAAATTTTATGTTGAATTTGGATTTTTTAGCACTAACAGTGTTAATTTACGAAATTATTTTCAAATTTTTTGACTTTAGAAAGTATTGTTCTCAATAAAATTGTTATCTAACAATTGTAAAATCCTACTTTGGAAATAACCGATCGAATTATATTAATGCGTGACTTGTTACTATTTGATTATCTACACAGATCTTTATCTCTGGTGTTTACCCCAACAAGTGATACTTGAAAATCAAAATCATTAGACCTCTAAATTGAGATTTACTAATTGTAAGCCTATTGTCCTATTGTTCCTTTGTTTCCTTCCTCAGTTTTCCCCTTTATCCAATTATCTTCAATAATTATTATCAATATAATAAGCTATGTTTAACTTTCCTCTTGAAAATTGAGTATATTGCGCAAAGCAGATTATAAAAGAAAAGACCAGTTTGATATTGTAAGAGGGAAGAAGATACTTCAAACAATCGAAATAATGAAATTGCAATATTATAACACTTCTAAACCGAGTATAAAAGTAGTAAATTTCATCCGAATTTCAAAAAATCAAATACGTACTTCCCTCCCTCTTGAAATGTCCTTTTAAATACCGTTTAGAACATTGAAATCCGTTGGAAAATAAAAAAGATATCCTGCTTTGAAATTGTCTATTTTTGTGCTGAGGGCCCTTAAGTATTTAGCTGAAATGAATTTTTTGTCAACTAATGTTCAAATCGTAATATCTTTCTTATTTTAAATGGAACTTTTCATTCAATTGTCACAATTGACATCTATGTAAATAATTGTAATATTTTTCAGTGGAAAACAACAGAAAAAATTAACGATGAATTGAAGCAAAATCGCGAAAAAGCCTTCTACACATTTCCTTATAGTTGAATTATTAAATCATAGGAGACTAGAGATCAATAGTGATGGTCTAAATTGCTAGTTTTCATTAGCTAATAATTAATTTCAACAAATCGGCGAAAGATAATTCAATTCTGTAAAATTTATGAAAAAGTACAATCCTATTTATATTATTAGAATTCCAAATTTCAGTTATTTAAACGTAATAGCTTTTCAAATATAAATTTTTCAAACAAACACCGCAAAATTATAAATTTCTGAAAAAATTCCTGAAAGACTCAATTCTAGACCACCAATCATGTTATCAAACTACCCTTCAATTTTACCGTAGAATTTAGGTATACAATACAAAATATACCATTCTATTTAAAATAAGAAAGTAGGGTGCATTACCCCCACATACGGAGGTTGATAGAACTACAGAAACCTTTTCTAGAGGTAGTTCAGGTAGAAAACCAAATGTAAACCAAATTTCAGAAACTTCCATCAATTAGATAACATAATAATGAATAATTATTGTTAGTAAAGATTGCTAATTCGTAAATTCCGAAAATTTTTCTACTTTGAAAACGTTTTCCGTACAATTTATAACAATCTAAAACCAATTTCTGTTAGTTATCTTACCTTTCTTTTGATATCGACTGCTGTCCTTTTGATTACCGATCTTGTCCCCTATTTACTTATCAAGGTAAAAAACTATGGTGGGTCTATCTAGAATAGAGAATTGTTACTGGTTAAGGGGTGTCACCGGCAGATAATGCTGCATTATTTCGATTTATAATCTTAAAATTCAATAACTTTGGATGCAATTTTCAGAAAAACTAAGAAGCAAATTGAAAATCTACGTTCGCCAATTTGTAGAGCCAACTTTTCTATATTGGATCCTATAAATTTCTTTGCATTCTATTAACCATACAAAAAGTTATCTCAGTTGGACAAATACCAATTTTTCAACATAAAATTATAATTTTCCGGATTTCCGGAAATCCAGGCAATTTTTTCAAAAAATTACTACCGCCCACCATTAGAGAATCAAATTTAGAATAAAATGTGGCATTTACCATTCCGATATCTGTTACCGTTTTTGAGTTATCTCTGTTTAACGATAGGTACAATGGATTTTATATGGAATTGGCGATAGACTAACCGAGTAGGAACTTTGCTCTTAAACACGAAAATAAGGCAATTTAGCTATTTGTGCGCTAAACGCAAACTCTTCAAGTTTCAACACCGTTTCTTCATATCCTTTTATTGTTTTGATTTAATTTGTTTCTCTTAGATTCAGTATGATGATAATTCAGTAATAGAATTTAAAATTTCGAATTTAATTTCCAAATATTTAAGTCGTATTCCTCGAATTTCTATCTGATCATTTTCTGGTAATACTCTTTTGGTAATTGGATTTTCTGCCAAATCCGTTTATTTCAAACCATATGGCCTGCTAAACAACGAACATCGTTCGAAAGAGAATAAAACTAATCAATTTATAAGTGACGAATTGTTACAAATTCTTGTTAGATGATAACGAATAAATTCAAAAAGGTGGAGCTTCTTCATTGGTTTGATAATTGTGCAAATTTTTCGTTTATCCATCATCGGTGCGGTTAGATAGACAAGAAAATAGAAAATAAATTCAAGTCTGATGTGGAATATAGAAGAAATTGGGGGAAACAACTTGAATTCAACAACTGGAAATTGTTTTAAAACTCTAAACATTACATTTTTCATAGTAAATTATTTTTAGTACTACAACTACAACAAAGTGTTATAATGGCTTGAACACACAGTAACCATAAATCTTGGTAGAGCTCGAAATTTTTATGAAATCCCAACGATAAATTATCAACAGAAATGAGCACTGTGTCCAACATAAAACGTCATTTGTATTTAACTACTGATAACAATGTTATCATCGGGAAGCCTATAAAATTGCCCATAAACTGAAAACAAAATCTGCTTCATAAGTAAAAACTACAAATAATTTCGCTGGAATTCTCCCACAATTTTCCCATATATAAGCTTTCAAAAAATGCCACATTCAATTCTCTATCTTCAATGAAACTTGGCGAGTACAGGCATATTTACTGAAAATAAATTAATATAAGCAGAGTTGTGGAGCGAAATATAAAAAATACATGCTACTATATCTTACTTTATAATTCAGAAAGTCCATAAAAGTTTCCAAAACGATGGAATCTATGAGCTGTAGCCCGAAAGGCGCTTTCTAACAAGTTGTAGCACTTGATTGTCGAGTGAAAATTAAGCGAGAAATCGTCGATCAAACTCCTTTTTTCTCAACAAGTTTGCTTCCTATACTGATTCCTAATTTCTAAACACGTTTCTTTTTCAACGGAAATCTGTCATTGTATAATAGAAGAATTTTCAGGAAATCATGAAAACTGCTATTTTGATTGTTTTAGCAACTGCGTGTCTTTTCTCGTTTTCTTTGATTGACTTCAATCGAATTAGATTATATCTATGTCCCACGTCAGTTTAGACAAAGATACAATTTTTATTCGTAAATTTTCTGAAATTTCAATCAATCTAATATCTGCCATCCGTTCTGAAGTAATTAAGTCGACGTTTTACAATTCATCTACAGATGTTCGGAAATTTAATTACAAAAGGATCCGTATGGAAACGAACTCAGATACTAGACATAATACCCGATAGACGAAGAATACCAAACTGTTGTTAAATATTATTAATGAAACACAAGTATGATCCATTTATTAATTTCAAAAAGTACAAAAAAAGTTAGTTGCGTGCTTGGAACGAGAGTAGTATTGATATATTGTAACGCTTCACAGACAACTGGCTCTTTTGTTAATTTATTTTTAGTTGGAGAACGGTGCGTATAAATTTTGTGGTGGTGAAAATAGACTGTTTGTCCAGCATTGATTCCGTTTTTTACTTGTTTTACTCACGGTAATCCCTCATAAAACAAGCGAAATATCAAATAATAACGATTAGTGTTTTTCCGGCCGTCAATGGAGAAAAATCTAATGCGAGCCCGTAAAAATAAATCAGTTTTTCGTTTAAAATTCATTCCCTGTTAGAAAGACGTTTTATTGAAGTATATTTGTTGATATTGCAAGTTTTCTACAATTTCCCCTTTTAAAAATTCGATTTTTCCCAACTTTAAATGCAGATCTTTTCTGTACTAGAAAGTTGAACTACGAAATATTTTCAATACAAGTAACGAACAATAACTGTACAATATTTCTGTAAAATGTATTTCTTCAAATGTACGTTCTCATTCGAATTCGAAAGGGGTACGTATGTTTTTGAGGCAAATAAGAGTTTCTCTTTAAAATGACCACTTAAAGGGACTGTACGAATCGAACGATTTCGACTGAAGTGATTTTGTTTGTTTCCGATAAAAACGAATCGTTGATTTTAGCTGAATGTTGGGTTTAGTTCAGTTAAAAAAAAATACACCAGCTGAAACAGATATTGTCTTTGTAATAAGATCAAAGACTCAATATCTACATCTTTTTCCTCAAACGAGCAGCTCCGCCAATATTAATTTCGAACAAAAATGAAGAATATAAGGAGAGTTTAATTTCAACTTGTGACCATCAAGTCAAAACAAAATGATCAAATTTCCTTTAATAAAACTGTCACAACTTTACAACTTTTCTTCGCCCTCAGTTAAGACTCGATCATTAATTTTTATCAAAATTTAACGCAACAACGGTATCATTAATGGCATCAAGCCTTCAAGCGTCCAAATGTTTACGTAAAATTCCCGAAATAGTAAGATTAACAACAGCTTTTCCATCAAATTAAAAATTACTCAAATATCAGTATTGGTAGAATCTTTTTTAACAATAAAATCGCTCAAGATGCTTTTAAATAGAGTTCTGTAAAATTGCCACTCATGTATAAAACAATCCCCCATCTTCAGTGAGGAGAAAACTTTAACCATTACATCATGAATTTCGTTGAAAACTACGTAAAAATTCTAATATTGCAACTTATTTTTTTAAGACTCAGAAGGTTAAAAATATTATTAATCTCTATTTAAACTAAATATTTTAATTATTATTTCCTATAAACATATTGAAATATAAAACTTTCAAGTTTTACGTATTAAATCGAAAGATAAACGATCTGTTTTTTTTAAGTCTACATTATATGATTTATAAAAAAGGGTACACTTCAGAGAAAATTATAGTTTCCATCAAAAACTTGACTAAAACAAAGAAAACTTTTTTATTGATTTTCTTTTACTAGAAGATATAAGGTGTATTACCCACCTTTAGATATCAAAAAGGGCAGTTTCAATGACAAAACAAATTAGCGGTATTCTCTAACTTTCTCACGACTGACTACCATGACAACGCTAGACAGATGGTGATATTCGTTAAATTTTCGACGACTTGTTAGCATGATGCTGAAAACTGACTTTAAATAACCTTTGTTCTTGATTCTCTTATGCATATGATGGAACTTTAAAGAATAAAGACTCATTGTCATGGTGACGACTAGTAATAAGTTAGAGAATACGATTGTATGGCTACTAGTAGTAGAAGAGGATAAAACCATTCTCAAGATCTTCTGCTTATGTTTACCCATTAAAAACTTTTACAATCCCAAGCATTGAAATTTCTTAAAAACTTAAACTGAACACACTCAAATTAACAAACAAACCAATTGTATTTTCTTTAACTGTCTTCAAGAAACAAACTTTAGGCGCTTATTTTCTCGGCTTTCTCCTTATTTTTACCTTTTTCGGTTATAAAATTTGATTGCTTTGAACAGTCGAAAAAAATCAAGCTATTTCGTAAACAACTAACAAAAATAGTCTCCAATATAATTGATCAAATTCCAAACTTTGTAATTGATCAAATTTTAAACGTACAAAAACAAGACCCACGTGTATTGATTTATCCAGCGAAATTCTCTTCAAAATAAATATTTTTTCTCTCAATTCACTATTAAATTTGTGGTAATTAAATCTTTTCAATATACCTTGAAATTTCGAGTTTGATTAGAAATATTCTTCTAAATTGCCAATTTTACGACCAAATCGAATCAATTGCTTTGTACAAGCCGGTATTTGTATCGAAAAGATAAGAATTCTGTCTACTGTAAGCTCTACTAAGCCGGAACTTTGTTCGGGGCACTCTACAAGTTACCCTTGATCGATCTAATGATATTGTTATTTAAATATCAGGTCTATTTTAACTGTCTATACATCGAATTAATCATCTGTAGACAGCATTTACTTATAATCTAAATCTAAATCTATAATAAGAAATTATCTTCGACCAAATTATAGAATTAAGAGGTAATTTAATTTGCAAATTTTATATTTGAAGTTGTTGACTGAGTTATTCTTTTTTAATTTTCCATAAAAAGAGGAATAAATTGGGCAATTTATAACACTGACTGTGATAATAACGTGTAGTTGAATTGTCTAATTTGTTACTCATTAAGTTGTTTAATTTTAAACACCTGTTATTATTAATGTTTTTATACACAAATGTAAGAAATATTGTTTGGTTTAATGTCTATTAAATGTTTAATGAGCCAATTAAGGTAAACGAATTGTATTTATTCAATTAAGTTAGTAAAGCCAGAAATTTGTAGCCCTTTAAAAGTACACCTTTTAGTCCATTATTGAACTCTCTGAATGAACCTCTAAATTCGAAAATTTTCAAAAAATTAACAGAATTTATTGTTAGTATTGGTCTAACCTTCAGGTGTACTGAAACTACATACCAGAGTAGTAGTTTCTGAAAAAACGGTAAGAGAAACCTGAAAAAAAACATGTTACACTATTTTTAATTTTCATCTTAAAAACTGCATTCTTACCGGATTTGTTCCAATTTTATTTTATCGCATAGGAATTAATTTTTTTTTAGTTTACAGTTTATCTAAGAAAAATAACAGTGTAACAGCAGCTCTGAAAATTGTTATAAACCAAATTATCTGCCATGAGCATAAGTTTTTTCTTACAAAAAGCAATTTAAAGTCTTTAATTGCGCTATATATTTTTTTCCCGATGAGCTACATGGTTCAAAATTTGCTCAAATAATTTCCAAGGGAAGCACGCGGTCTCTTTATTCAATCAAATATTATAATGGCCATTTACCTTTGTTTGCTAGGCTCTTCAATATGCTTTTTACAATTGCCACTCTCCCTTCATGTTTATATTCGAAATGAAAACAACAAGACGAATAACAAAAAACGGTTACCAGAGTCTTAATTTTATGATTAATAAGAATAAGGAGTGTCTCAAGAATGAAGACTCGGTTTCTATTGTTTGACAAAAACGAGTAGCTTTGAAAATTAACAATGACAAAGAGCTTTTGCATCTACAAAGTTCATTTATGAAATTCAATCCTTATCATTAATATCGTTTGGTATTTGTTTTAATTATCATCATTGGAATGGCTTTTAATTGAATTAGAAATGAATCGAGTCCTAAGCCCAAAAATATTGTAATAGTTTTGGCAAATAGCATTTTAAAATGAATTTATTATGGCAAATTAAGCCTAAATTCGGTTGATAAAGCAATCATGAAGCTTTATTGGATTATCTATTTTGTTCTATTTCTTTGTGCCTAACCCATATGGTTGAAAGGAAGCTGATTAGATTGTGGTAGGAAATCCAATTACCAAAAGTAAGAACTCGTGGAAAACGACCAGATGGAAATTCACGGAATTGAATATTCCGCGAATTTCATACTACCATTTTTCTAATTAAATTGTCAAATAAACTCAAGCTAAATTATTAAATTTGTTGCGTTTATTTAACGGAAATTATATGTAATGTAAGATTCTATTCTCAAGTTGGTTTCTTGAATAAACCATCACTCTACTTCTTGAATAATTCACGATTTTCTTCACATTTTCATCGAAAACATACAGGAGATATAAATATGGATATTATGTAGGAAATTCTGAAATACTTGAGAACATTAGAGCCAAATGAATTTGAGAAGACTTCACCACTTTTTTGGGGCTGAACTGTTTATATTTATTTGGCATAAAACTTCTGAAAAATGATTGGATTCAATAACATGAAAGGTTCCTTAATGTTACGAGAATTCAAATGTATTAATGATTCTTAAATAAAATAGTGTAACCAGCACATTTCAGGGCCTAGGCTGAAATCTACTAGATAAAATCAGAAACGGTAAGTTCAAAAATTCTCAAAAAATTAACGCAACTCAGTACCATTGTAAGCTTCATTTATACCAAAGTTTAGCAAAATCTATAATGTGGTTTTTCAAAAAAACGAAAAAACATCAAAAAGCATGATTTTTCCTTTATTTTACTATTTATCTCAAAATTGGTACTATAGATTACATTTAGACTCCTCTATCTCGTTTAAATTAGTTTTATTTAGGGTCTCTATTGTTTCAGGTGACTTTGAACTTTCAGTTTTCACTAAAAAGCACAAAAAAGGCCCCGAGATATAAAGAAATAAGCGTTTAACCACGGCAATTTACCCCGTAGTCGGTTTCATAGTGTCGTAGATGTATTCATAACTTTATAAATTGCACAATTTTAATTGAATTTTTATAATAACCGAACAAAGCTACGACACTGCCCAATGCATGGTTAAGTGTTAAACACTACCGATGCAACGCCATCTAACGTTGATGAAACGTACATAAATAAGGTCCATAGAAATTTCATTTTTAAATTTTGTTCTTAACAATAACTATAGAGAATCACTTCTATATAAGTATCTAAAAATAAATTGTACTCTATTAATCAATTCTTTATATCGATGTATCATTGTGGAACAATATAAACTGAATGATCGATTGTAATAGTTGTGAAAAATGAACCAAAGATATCCGGTCTCTGATGGTTTGTCAATTGCAAAACGTTCAAGTGATGCGTGAAAATTTCATTGATTGTGATCATAATAGTAGAAGAAAAAAAAAGAAAGAAAACTTACAATTGATAAGAGCAATTTAGGAAACAGAAATTGATAGAGATTATATAGAAAATAATAAATTAGCTATCAATTGTGATAATATTGATTGGACTTTTGACATTCGACAAAAAAGAACAGAATTCCTGCCATATTTCTAAGATATTGCAATTTTGTACTAACATTTTTGATTACAGCTATCTATAATGTTGGAATATTTTCAAAGTACAACAACATTTGGTCTAAAGGTGCCAAATTTTTCAAATATATCAAAACTAAGGACACATTTCTCCTACACAAATATTAAAATTCTAGAATAAGGGCGCTATTTTTTACAAATTCTGTTGGGTAAGCGACGGAAGTTTATAGAAGAAAATGTTTGCCTTGGAGCTACTGGTTTTATCTATTGACATTCAATAAACTTATTGTTAATCACGCTAAGGTTTTTTAAAATAAAATTTCCTCTTTGTGTTCGATGGAAACATTGTCATATTTAAGATATTGACAACGATCAGTTTGTTTTATTTTATCTTTCCATTAGAATTGTTCGTCAAAACACAAAGCACACAGATAAAATCGTTTTATACAATTCGTATTCATTGTTTATGATGAGATTTAAAATCAAACAACACATTTACCGATTGTGCTGACAATAAGATCAAAATTATTGCCTTGATGTACACGTGAGGTTGTTAATAATGGGATAAATCTGTCCTGAACATGTCTGAGGATCTTGGATTGAATTCAAATTCAAATTCATTCTTTTAATTTAAGGATTAATGACTGTTATCGTGATAATCAGAGTGGTCCCTAAATTATTAATTATAAAACCTCTTTGGTACATTTCCATGGTATGTTCGCATAAATTTCTAACCTCAAAATCTTGATTTCAAAAAAGTTATTCGTATTCGTGTGGTTGTGTGGATTTTTTTGAATTTTGTGTATAAAGCAACAAATTTTTATTACAAATAGGAAAAGATACACTTACTTGCACAAATTCATCAAAATATTGGAACACGACAGAAGCACACGAATAAGACTGAAGTTAGACAAATTTGGAGGTTAGAAATTTAGGTACCAACAGGAGTTGGGGGATTTTCTTACCAACTTAACTCTCTGAAGGGCGCGTAATTCAAAATATACAGTTTTCTATTGAACAATTCAAAAACTGAAAATTGAAAGAAACAACCAGTTCAAGACAAAATTTTACACAACTTACTAAAACTTGCACATCGACGTATCCAATTTTTGCAAATTTTGGGAAAATCGCCAGTTGTTTTTCGAGTTTGTATATTTTAGGGTGCTTACATTTTCAATTAAATTAGATGATGTTTTTGTTGATTTTTTTAATAGAAACATGCAAATCATCCATTTAATTTACTTGAAAAAACGGGGGAGATTTGTTTTCAAAGTCTGATATTAAAAGCTTTCTCAACAATCAGTTCCATGCATCCGATGTAGGTACAGTTCGTTAATTAAATTATTATTACATTGGATGTAACCATTAACATACATTACGTAAGGGTTTCAAATCAAAGGACTTTAATCAAGTAGAGAGTACAATAACTCTTAGTGAAAAACTACGACTCTAATTACCTTACAATGGAAAGTGGTTTTAGAACAAGCCGTAAAATAGGGGAGTCTTTGATCGACGATTTCTCGCTCATTTTTCACTATAAAATCAACCGTAATGGGTCATTGGAAAGAGTATTTCAAGCTCCCTGACACGAATTGTATCGTTTTGGAAAATTTTGTCGAACTGATTTACAATGAGTTTGCAATGAATATCGGGCTTAATTGATTCTTCTCCCAACAGCTTAATAATTTTCCGGAAACTCAGGAAATTTTTAAATTAAATTTTCTTCTGCAATCTAATAAAACTAGATGTCACTCTGAATAGAGATTATTTCTATTGTTAGAATCATTTGAAATTTTGTCATATAAACAAATTGAAATAAGAGAAAATTCTGCTATTTGGTATGAGTAACACACATTCATTTAACGAAACAATTTATATTCATTGTGTATCTGTGAAAATATTCAAATTTGGATAATTACTAACGATTTTTTTGCTACTTCCCTAAGCAAATAATCGAAATACACAAAATTCAAAAGAAATTAAAGTTACTGATGTTTCTCTAAATAATTACCTTTATTTTGGAGAGTATGAAGTAATATTTTTATTTGAAAATAAGTCTTTCTGACAAGATATTAACTTTATGTTAGGTTGTGTAAACTTCATGTAGTTGAATTCGTTGCTGAAATAAATAAAAATATGGAAAAAGTGCCATTTTGATGGAAAAAAATAACGAATTTAGACAATATGAAAGCAGGAATTTTTTTCTTATTGATTAATTAAAACATTAATGAAACATTACAGTTTCTTTGAAGTGGATAAAGCATTTAATTGACTAAAAGCTTCTTATCTCGAAAAAAATAATTAAATTTAACATCAATTTTTGTAATTTTCGCACGATACAATTTGTATACCGCCTGTTTCACTTAAATGTTCCTAGCTCTAATGGAAACACCTATTATTTGATAAGCGATTTGGAAAATATTTCAAGGATTTATAGGAGGGTCCTTAGAGATCATTTTACCAAAATTTGAACCCCGTAACTCATCGGGAAGTGGGCAAAAAAAAAACTCGTTTTAGAAAAAGCTGCGATTTTTGAAACCGAGATAAACACGTCAAATGGCTCAAAAAGGCTCGCCACATATTTTTTTCCATTTTTTTCTGGAAACAACACGAAATATCCCTACCCGTTGTAGAATAAAATGGGGAAAAACGCATCAAATCAATATTAGGAGCATCTTCGAGTCACTGAATCATTTTTGTATATCGCAACTTTGTTAGAAACGATCGCTTTTTGACCGACTTCCCGATGAGTTACATCGTTCAAAATTTGCTCAAATAATCTCCAGAGGGTACCCTGTAAATCCTTGAAATATTTTCCAAATCAGTTGTCACATACTAGCTAGGAACATTTAAGTGAAACAGGCGGTATAAATTAAAAAGAATTTTTGTTATTTTATCCACCTTTATCTTAAGGGCCCTAAAGATGTTAATATTTACTTATGAAAGGATTCAAACAGAATTCGAAAGGGCATCTCAGGGAGGAACGTTTTCTGTTTTGGAAAAGTTCAATTAATATTGGAGTTATAGAAGAAAATTTAGACCTAGTTCTTTTTGCTGTAATTTCTTATAATTCTCCATATTTTCCCTCATATCTTGGCCAATATTGTTTATCTTGCGCTGAAATTATGGGTTCGGATAGAAAATTGGAAGGGCTTTCCAAATCTACAAGAGTTTTTCCAATAGACTGGCCAGTTTTCCAGAAAATTGCAAAATTCCAATTTGTTCAATATAATTTGAAAAAATTTGGAAGGGGCCGAATCTAAAAAGCGGCCTAATAACTTCCCCGACACACTCCGGATAGTTAATCATGAATTAGAATAGTTATTAAAAACAAGTGTCAAAAGTCGGCAATTAATGCACGAGTCCGAGTTTTAAAAAAACGAGTACCGTAGCACGAGTTTTTTTATACTATTTTTTCTATTCTAGATACTTTATTAAAAAAAAAAAACTGACTTACTATAAAAATCAAAATCGGTTCGAGAACCGTGGCTATCTCACAACCTCCGAAAAATTCAATGAGGAACCAGCACCTCGTCAACCAGAACTCTGTTCACTGATCGTTAGTTCCACACACCCTTTTCAATTCAACTTTCTCATAAACTCGATTCACGATTCAATTGCGAAATTTTGACAAAACAACAGAACTGTAATTTCAGCGCAGAGTAAAAAGTAGTACGGTTGTCCCAACAAAAACATGGAAAAAATCAAATCATATCTATTGAATTGTTGAGGGAAAAATTAAAATTTATATTATTTTAAAACATTTATATATTGAAAAAGCACTTACCGAAACACAAAAACCGCTTGAAAACAAATATTCTGAGGTTATGTTTCAAAAATGACAAAAGAATGTAAACACACGCATAGGATTTTATGCCTTCAGTGATACCAACAGTAGATATCATTCTGTCTTTATAAACTACCGTTATAAATTTTACTACGCTTTAAAAATTATGTTGGATAACCTTCTAAACTGTCATTTCAAAATTTCGCAATTGAATCGTGAAAAGGATATATATCTCTCTCTCTATCTAACAACAACTCTTTTCTATGGCAACCGATCCCTTATAGAAAGCGGCAAATTTGAATTTGTGGACTACACTATTTTGCCAATTTTGTGCCCTTATTTAAAAAAAGAAAAGAACATTGCACATGATGGGTATCGTTTCGGACATAAAAGCACATGCCCTTTCGATTGGTGATATCAAATTAATATGTTATCTTGAATTTTTTTCAATCAACCCCCTCCCCCTTCCACCCCCGTGATCCGATTGGCACCAAAAACTAATCAACTCGAGCGGCCACCAAATAGTTTGTGCTGGCCAAATTTGAACTCAATCGGTTAAACAGTTTTTGAGTAATCGTTGGAGAACCGACAGACTCACACACACACACACACACACACACACACACACACACACACACACACACACACACACGGACATCAAGCTAAAAACTTCAAAAACGTGTTCAGGGGACCTCAAAACGTAAAGATCTGGTGAAATCGCGAATTCGAAATTTTGGTCCGAAACTAATAACTTCCCTACCCTCCGGTCGGGGAAGTTAAAAATTGCAACAAAGAACACGCTCCCACATTTCCTTCTCTAACTCAAAAGACAATGGAAATTTTCCAAAATGGGAAACGTCATTGCATACTCCTAGAAACACTCTTTCTAATTCCGTTCGAGTCATTTGAAGCTGTTGAAAAGCAGATTCTCAAATATTCGCATTTGTTTGGAAAATTTCAGCAACCCTAAAAATGATGAAAATTTCGTATAAAACGTTAATTTCAAATGAAGACCAATTAAATCATTTTCTACAATTAACAGTAAAATTTCCAATAGCTTTTAATATTATTCCAAATTATTCACTTTCAATGTTTCATTCTTTGCAACTTATTAAAACTTCCATTCGATGTCAGACTTGTATTCACTTGTATTCAAAGTTCGCTCGCCAGTTCGTTCATTTATAAGTTTATACAAAAATTTTCTTTCTCTTCTAAATTAAGATTCTCGATTCCTTATGTATACATATGTAAATACAAATTACTTTGAAATTTTTTTCGTCGTCGTCCATTATTTAGCATTTTCCCTCTATGGCGCCGTCACAGATGGTTTCAATTTCCCGTTGCTCGTATTTGCCACACTTGACGGTGTATTAAGTTTCTTTCTAACAAGAAAAATGTCAGCTACATCGCAATAGTTAATGAAAACGAACACGACGACTGTGCGAGGACGACGGATTAAATGGAAATAAAAGGTGAAAGTCGGCACAATATTAGCAACGCTTCTAAATGGATCGCTATGAATTGCACTTTTATAACGGTAATTCAACAGTAAATCATATAAGACGGAAAAAAGGGCAATAATAATACTTAAAACTTTGCTAATCGGCTCGTAAAAGTAACAAAGCTGCGAATTTCAACCTGGAAATCTCGAAACCATCTGCTGTTTTATTTGAATGCAAAACTTCACAAAAATTAGTCTACTTTGGATGCTGTTTTTTGAAATTAACCACCCAAAAAGTTCAAACTGTAACTTTAACATTCCTCTATCTATCTATCTAAATGTTGGTTTATTTTATTGATTTTTTTACTTGTACCAACACCACTTTTAAAACGGAAATCCAGGCGGTTTTCCCAAACACTATAGAGTTAGAATAAAAGCCTACCATCTCGAAATCTGTTGCCGTTTTCAAGATATTTCAGTTTCATCATAATATGGCTCTCTTTGAATAAGACTATACAAAGAATCAATTACCTAATAACATATTTAGAAGAGAAGAATTGACTTACGAAAGATTCGAGGTCCTATTTCCATCCAAATCTTCTTCAGGGCGATTATACGAGCGTTTCTCGAATTGTAAGTCTTGAATTACTAACACTTGAAAAGGTTTTGCCTTCTTTCACTTCAAATTATAACCAATATCGTTTAAAATTACAGTCCAGTTAGATTAAAGCAATGATGAAATAAATATTTGATTCGTTTATAACTTAATCGATTTACGTCTTTGATCTGCACAAGAACGTACAATTTTTACTTGTTCCTTGTCATTATTACTGGCACAATTGGAGGGAATTTCATATAATAATTTCATAGCCTATTTATCGATCGAAAATTTAGAAAAATTACTAAATTGATAGAATTAGAAATATTTTTGGGTTGTTACTTTTTAAACTCGTCTAATTTCCTTGCGTAAAAAATATAAAAGAACAGTCTAAATGGACAATCAATACATTAAATAGGCGATAAATTACTATAAAATAGAAATAGATAATAGTATAATTATAATAATGAAGGAATTATTAATTAATGAAATGTACAATGTCAAGAATTCTCAAAAATTGTTCTAATTAAATCCTCATTCGATATTATTATCGTTTTCTTTGCCTTTTGTCCTTGATAAATTGTTAATGAATCTAATTCCAGTCAATTTCTTTCATCCTTCAAGTATATAAACTTGAAATTCCTTTGTAATTCCTTCATTTTATAGAAAAATTTGTTACGTTAGAAGTATCGGTAACGAAAATATGACAAAAACTCAATATTTTAGAGAGTTCATATGGATGTTGAAAAGTATTGCTTGTTATCCGATAGAAACTACAAAATCCTCAATAATTTTGAATTTTCTATACTACAAATTATGGCGTTATACGATTGTATTTATATTTATACAAATTCCATTTCAGAGCAGTTTAATTTTGTTATTCAGTAAACATAAGGATTTTAATTTGGAAGCAGACGGTCCTCTACTCATCAACTGCGGTAAAATCAACTCAATTTCAACTTATTTTGCAAAATTTTGGCCAATTTCAGGTGTTTATATTATCGCTTCATTAACTTACATTTTAATGGTTTACCATCTGCCGAAATTAGTTGGATTGATCGATTTTATCCATCGAGAATTCCTAGTCGAAACCGATAATCAAATTGAAAACGTATCAATGAGATCGGCGGCGAAATGGGTAGCTCGATTCACGAAAATTTGGGTAATTCTAACCCTATGGGCGTCAGTATCGTTGGCTATAATGCCATTAGTGAGCGGAATTCGGTGAGTATAAAAATTTCAAAGAATTCAAGTTGAAACCAATTGAATTTTAGTGTGTTGCCAATAAAATTGTACTGGGAGTCGATGCAATCGCCGTATTTTGAAATTTTATATTTTTGGGAATTTATAGCCCAATTGTTGATGGGTATGGTTTATGGTGTCACGGATAGTGTTTATCTATCAATTGCCATAATAATAGCACAACAATTTCAAGTTTTAGGTAATAATATGAAGAATTATCTATTTACGGTATTGTTAGAATGTGGATTCAGTCAAAACTATGTCGAGGGATTTCGTCAATCGTTATCCAGCCAACAAACCGAGGATGATCAAAATTATCAGTATGTAATAATGAGTAAGTAATAATTAGATCAAACTTTCTATTTTTCTTTCAGAATATTGGATATTTATGATAAATATAACGATATTTTCGCTATGATCAAAACAGAACGATTTAAAAGAATGAATTACGAATATTTGAAAAAGAATATTGAACATCATAAGAAATTATTGAAAGCACATCAGCTCTTTACAAAGATTTTTCAAGTGTTGTTATTGATCAAAATTGGTGGAGTTACATTCTATTGTGCTTTTTCTTTATTTTCAATATTAACGGTAATTAATACTAGATTACAGTTCCTTAAAAAACAACCATTTGAGCGACGATTTCTCCCTTATTTTTCATTCTAAAGCAAATTATTATGGCTCATTGGAAAGAGCATTTCAAGCTATAGGATCCAGGATTAAGTTGTTTGTCACTGATTTTGTTATGCATCAATTTCACAACTTACGTTAGGGGTCGGTTTCTGAAACGATAAATATCGGTTCTATAAGGCTATTGATTCTATAAAGTGTCAATATCGGTTTCTGAAAGAGCCGCTGTTCTCTAAGCTAGCGAGCCAGTAAGTAGTGAGCGCATGCTCAGTTCATTTTGCAATTGTAGCGCATCCCTCTATGCGCCGCTTTGAATTGTCTTTTGTCATTGTTGGATCTACAGTTATTTCTCTTCCAGAAACAGTTTCGAGCTTATCGGAACTACAACTATTGGTTCTATATCGGTTCTATATGTTCTAGAAAACTGACTCTAGATGTCTTATTCGATAACAAATTGAATGTTTTTTTCAAATATCTAAGCTAATTTCTACAAAATTTTCTAAAACTGTAGAATCCACGCCCTGAAACTTGAAATGCTTCTTTGAGTGAGCCATAACACTTGATTTTAGATGTTATCGCCTGTCAAAGAGTCTACTTATTTAAGGAGTTATAGTCCGGCCCTTTAAAATTAGACAAGATTTCTCCTATTTTTGATTCATTTTTCGGTCCAAACTCCCAACGCCGCTAATTGATCCACTTATTACTACTTTAACTCTTAAATTCAAGGCAAAATCAGTCCATAATGCCCTAGGATTCGCGACTTATGGTTTTGACGCATGTATTGAAATGTTTCTGTACAACTCCCCAGGACAATATTTGATTGAAGTACGTATAAGTTAATGCTGTTTAACTTTCTACAGGATGATTGTATAATTTTCAATTATCTACAGTAACTCTTATTTCTAAATCTTCTAGAGTGCTGATCTAGCTTCAATAATTTATGAATCGCCGTGGTATTTATGTGATGTCTACTATAAGAAATCATTTTTATTTCTACAGATGAAAATAATGCAACCGGTTGTAATTACAGCTGCTGATTATTTCGTAATGTCATTACCATCATATGTTGCAGTAATGAAATTATTTTTTACGTATAGGTACACTATGCAATGGAAAATTCAATGTTTCTCAATTCTGAAATAGATTTTTTTCTATAAAATTACCCCTTTGTTAGAAAATTGAAATTTCTCCATTGCACAGCGTAACAACAAAGAAGATAATAGTTTAATTTTGCTTTCATTTTTCAGTTTATGAGAATGATATATTCAGTTTTGACGCTTCTATTACAAGTTACTAGCGATTAATACAACAATAATAGCCACCAATGCAACTAGTTTAGAACGCTTTGCGGTTAATTTTTTAAAGCAATCGTTTACTAAAAATTCAATGCAATTGAGAATAATTGTGCATAAATTACTAATAGGAGTAAATATTTAGGTATGTTTCAATTAGGTATGTTTAAGGCAACTAAATGGTCAGACTGGAATTCTTAAAAAAGAGATCTTTCTTCAGCGTTTTCTCTCTCCTATTTTTCACTCTAAAATAAAGTTGGAAAGAGACATTAGTTTAAGATCACCCTCAATGCGCTATATTAGGAACTAATGAACTCTTTTCCATGCAATTTACTCAAGAAAATAAGCCAAATTTTTCAATAACAATAGTGCCGTTGGAAAGCGTTCAAAATTTTCTAACAAAATCAAGCTCACAACAATATTTTCAATGGGTCAAAATCATCAATTATATTCGAATTTTCAGAAAATGTGATATTCAAGTCTCTATCTAAAAGCTTACACATTCTGCCATATTTTTTAATTTGCCAAACAACTACTGAACCGATTGGAAAATAAGCTGATTTATGGGGGAAAAATATGGAAAAAACAGGCTCTTAGATTATCGTTTGTAATTCAGAATTTCCCGAAAATCTTCTTAAACGATAGAATGTATTTGGTGCAGCTTGAAATGCTCTTTCCAACAACCTCTAGCACTTGACTTTAAAGTGAAAAATAAGAAAGAAATCGTTGAACAAACATTGAGTCGTATTCGCAGATTTTTCGAGGGTAATCGTTAAGGATATTGATCATCTTCTATTTCTGGTTGTTGAAAACTATCATCGTCGTTTATTTCGTTTGATTTGTATTAGAGAAGAGGATCGAAATCGAAATCGAGATAATCATGATGATGATTCTGCCAAAAGTCAAAAAGAGAAATATATATCTGCTCACAGGAAAATTTGGATGGGTAGCCCTTTTCTTGGGCATAATGTTTGTCTTGTGCTAGAAGATAATTTCTAACTTTCCAAAAATCTGTGAATACAACCCACTGTCCTTTTTTAAAGAGTTCTATGCAAGACTCTTAATCAATGTAGTTATATTAGCAAAAGTATGCAATGCAACACCATACACCCACGTAGAATTCACAACTTTTATGAATTAGTGCAAGTTTAAATCATTTCTAAATTGTTCGTCTTTCATGGCCGGTTTCTGGAACGATCTATATTGATCCGACAAGGCTATCGGTTCTATAAAGTGTCAAAATTGGTTTGTGAAAGAGCCGCTAGGAGCTGTTCTCTAAGCTGGCGAGCCTATAAGAAGTGGGCGCATACTCTGTTCATTTTGCAACTATTTCTCTTTCAGAAACAGGTTTCGAGTTTATCGATTGTACAACCTTGTAGAATCGATAACTATTGGTTCTATATGTTCTAGAAACTGGCCGTAAGATAACAATTTTAATTAATTTAATGTCCAATGTAGTATTAGGTTAATTTCAAACTGGCTAATAAAGACATTACGGCATAAATACCTCTTGCAATCTAAAAAAGCCATCATTAATCAAATATAAAAAATGTAGAAAAGGGTAGAACTCTTAAAAATAAGAGACATCTAAGTTCTCTCTTATTTTCTACTCAAAAAATGAATTTTATAACTCATTGGAAAGAGCATTTCAAGCTGCTTTGGAAAAACTTAAAATGTGGAATTTCCAAAAAATTCTAAATGACGAAATTTATGCGCTCTTCCAAGAAGCCACAATATTTTCTTAGGGTGAAAAATAAAGGAGAGATTGCCCTTATTTTTACGACTTCTACCCTTGATATTAATTATAAACCAATTAACCTTTACACCTAATGCATAATTTATCGAATAATTCTCACTAAATTTAATGGTCATTTTCTTTTGGGCATTCAGTAAGAATATTAGAAAAATTTTACGATTTTCACAATTCATATTATACCAATCGACTTGATTTAGAATGCATTTAACGTTATCAGTCTAAAATCAATCAAATATCGATAGTATTAGTCAATTTCTATTATTTATTGTTGAATACTTACCAGTGTTTCAACCGATTGGCCTGCTAGTGTAATCGCTACAGCTATTAAACCCCCATAAGTGCAAGTAAGAGCTATTTGAATCGATTCTATTAAATCACCGGACATCTTAAAAAAAAATTAATTCTCTATATTCAATAAATAGTAAGTGGACCATCTAACGGTATATAATTTAAAGGTAAATCCTATTAATTGATGAGCGATTTTGAAGATTTATACCAAGTGTTTCACCACAGACTATAAATCCTTATGGCAACTACTATTTTTTGGAGCAAAATCTAAAAATATTTTAGGGATCTTTAGAACGATCTTGGAGATCATTTTAGCAAAATTCGGACTTTGTAGCTCATTTGAAAGTTGGTCAAAAAACGCTAACGTTTTTCAAAAAAAAAGATACGCACGCAACGTAACTCAGAATGGTTCAAGGATGTTCCCCACATACTTTTCGTAAAATAAATGCAAAATACTTCTACCCAAACTAGAATAAAATGAAGAGAAACAAAAGGTAACTTTATCAGGATTCCTGGGTCATTTTCATTAACCAAAAACAACATTTTTGACCGACTCCCTGTTGATCTATAGAGACCAAGTTTTGCTAAAATATTCTCTGGAGAACTCTCTATAAACCTTCAAAGTAAATATCGATTACTCATCTACTAGGACTTATATTTGAACTATAAATGATCGACGATATAAAATTAATAATCACCTCAATTGCACGAAAAGCGTTACTTACACCAGCTAAGACACCAAAAAGTGAAAACCATACAATTAAATTCGAAATTTCTTTACTTTTCTTATCACCAATCCTGTAAAATTCCATATTAATAAAACAAAAAGAACAAAAATGCACATTTACATTAAAATCTCCTGATGTCTTCGAATCAAAAATATTAATCTCAATTTAATTTGATTCTGATACGATAAATTATCGATCGGGTGTACGTGTTTTATCACAAATTCTCGCGGATCAACCATCAATCCATTAATATGATCGAACAACATCTTCAACTGATATTTAAGATGCTGTGTATAATAAATAATTTGATAACAATGCGCTTGATAAACGGCAATTAAACAATGAGCGCTCAATTTGTAAATTTTCGAAAGTATAGGGGAATATTTTGGTAAGTTCGCATTGATAAATTTGATTGCCAACGATAATTGATCGTAATTTTCATCATTAATGTAGAAAAAATAAAATAAACAAATCGAAGCTATTGTATTGAAAATTGTGAACATTTCGATTAATTTCATCTGTTTTGTTATATTTTTTTGAGTTGGTTTAGTTGAACTATCGATTTCCCACATTGAGATCGCGTCCAATAAATCGTGAACTATTCTCGGTTTAAACAGTAGAACTACCACTGCCAATAGGCCCTAAAATTCGCCATTTAAATGATTAAACAACTGATAATTTGATAATTACTTACGTAGCATAATAAAAAAAATAATGGTCCATACTGGAGGAATAATTTAGCGTTGAATTCACTCAGAAATAAATAACATTGAATCAAATGAAATGATCCAACTATTAGCAGTATTAAAACAAGTACGAATTTGATTAACACGAATTGATACATGCCAGAACCCATAAATCGTGTTATCTTCAAACCGTCACGTTTTAACCCGTTTTTTGGACCAAAATTCATCTCTATAATAATTTTTTAACCGACCACTACCAAACTAAACCATCAAATAATCTGTTCTAGATTAATATAAAGCGGGCATAACGGTTGATTTTATTTAAATTACACAATGATATCAATAATGATCAGAAATATTGATGATAGATAATAAAAATGAGCAAGACTTTATTACTCTTTGTTATTATATTAATGGATAAATGAATTACAATAAAAAACTTAGAAATTTTCAATAAATCGTTCATTTTTTGCTCGTTACAACATTATCTGAGGTCTGGATCTAAGCTAAAAAATTGGAAATGACCTGGAAGAAATTGGAAATGGGATCGTTTCAAAATTATTTGAGTCAAAGCGTAATCTTGACTTAACTATACAGGACGAGCCAAGCGGGTGGGCATCGAAATTATGGCAAATTCTAATGCCAAATTTTAGAAACTTGCATAATTTTTTCTGATTTATGTCCCATCCTCTTGGTTTACCCTGTATAAGATCAGAAGTCAAAAGTTATGATCTTATGGCTTTTATTATACTCATAAAATAAAACAAAAATCAATACATAAAATAGGTGAACTAATTTACTATAACGATACTTATTATTGTGTACTGTAGCAGTAATAATTACAAAATTGTCCCAATTAAATTATCTTTATCTACAATCATTATATTCCAATTTTTCTTCTATCCTTAATAAATTTATAACTGACTTAATTTGATAATTTTCTCCTTCGTGCAGCTATATAAGCGTGAATTTTCTTCCCTATGTCTTCATTTTATCAAAAAAATTGTTAGAAGAAGTGCTGATAAAGAAAATATGACAAAATCTCAATATTTTAGTGGAATAATATGGATGTTGAAAAGTATCTCTTGTTATCCGATAAAAACTACAAAATCTTCAATAATTTTGGATTTTCTATACTACAAATTCTGGCGTTACACAATTTTCTTTTCATTCGTACAAACTGCATTACAAAGTGGTTTAATTTTATTATTACGTAAACACGAAGATTTTAATTTGGAAGAAGATGGTCCTGTTTTGACTAACTGCGGTATAATTTCCATTAATTTGCTATTCTGCAACGAAAAAATAACAATTTTAGGTGTTTATATTTTTGTTACATTAACTTACATTTTAATGATTTATAATCTACCGAAATTAGTTGAATTGATCGATTTTATCCATCGAGAATTCCTATTTGAAACCGATAACCAAATTGAGATGGTTTCAATGAGATCGGCGGCAAACTGGGCAGCTCTATTCACAAAAATTTGGGTAATTCTGACCCTATGGGCGTCGGCATCGTTGGCTATAATGCCATTAATGGGCGGAATTCGGTGAGTATAAAAATTTCGAAGAATTCAAGTTAAAACCAATTGGGTTTTAGTGTGTTACCTTTGAAATTGTGTTGGGAATCGATGCAATCGCCGTATTTTGAAATTTTATATTTTTGGGAATTTATCGCCCAATTATTGATGGGTTTAGTTTTTGGTGTAACTGATGGTGTTTATCTATCAATTGCTATAATAATAGCACAACAATTTCAAGTTTTAGGTAATAATATGAAGAATTATCTATTTACGGTATTGTTAGAATGTGGATTTGGTCAAAAATATGTCGAAGAATTTCGTCAAGCGTTATCCAATCATCAAATTGAGGATGATCGGCAAAATTACCAGTAAGTTGTAATTAAAACTGATTCAAAATTGATTAAATTTTCAGTTTTTCTTTCAGTATATTGGATATTTATGAGAAATATAAAGATATTTTCGCTATAATTAATACAGAAAAATTTAAAACAATGAATTATGAATATTTGAAAAAGAATATTGAACATCACAAGAAATTATTGAAAGCACATCAAGTCTTTACAAGGATTTTTCACGTATTATTGTTAGTCAAAATCGGTTCAGTTTCATTCTCTTGTGCTTTCTCTTTATTTTCAATATTAACGGTAATCATTGTAAAAAATAACTCTTGATTTTTAAATGACTTTCCAATGTAATGGCAAAGACGCTAATTATTCCAAATCATATTTATTTTTCACAACCAAAGAGAAGTCTTATTATTTCGTGAGTCATTAGAGAAATATTTTGAAGATTTGTCGGTCTCCAAGGAACATTTTAAGCAGAGTTAGAGCCCGTAGCTCATCGGAAAGCCGATCAGAAGGTGTTTTTTTCTGACTATGTTACAATCTTTATCAACCAACTACACACATAACGACTAGGAATAACCCAAACATGATTTGATCAATGAAAATCGCGACACGGTCCAAGAAAAAGTTTTTTGATCTACGGTCCAACTTTTGCTAAAATGTTCTCTGAAGACACTCAAAACAGTGGTATAGAATTGCATACCTACTTCTTAACCTTTCTCAAGATAAGCGTTTGAAACACACCTTCAAAGAGAATTCTTCAAATCCGGTACTTCTGAAGACCAAGCACATTGAAAAATCATTAAAAATTAGAAGTTATAGACATAATCATGTCATATAAATTTTCTAAGCAAATGACTAAGACAATAGCATAAATTTGAGTAATTTTAACAATGAACATTCAGTGGTATCATAAAATAATGAATCAATGAATTTGAGCATCGCTTTATTCAAATTCCTTGTCCTTGCCCCAAATTTAGCCAGTTGGTGAAATTAGCAATACTTTTTTTTTGATTTCATGAGTTGCTACCTGCTACTTTCATTGTTTAAATTATTTTATTAACTACTATTAATTTTATTCTATTATCTTAGGCATTCCTTTAGAAAATTTCTTCCGCTATACTTACTCATTCTTCTCTTAATTTAAGGCCAAATCAATTAATAATGCGTTAGGATTAGCAACATACGGTTTTGATGCATGTATTGAAATGTTTTTGTACAATTCAGCAGGACAATTCCTAACTCAAGTACGTATCAATCAATGTTGATGTAGTTAAGAAAATTTAAAGGGTGATTTATGGAGATGATCCATTTAATACAAGGATGCTGAACTAAAGATTTTACGTGGGAATTTGTCGAGTAATTTGAAAAATATTTTAAGGGCTTATAAGAGGGTCCCTGGAGGTTATTTGAGTAGAATTTGAAGCTCGAAAGTTTTTTTGCTCAACTTTCAGATGAGCCACGAGGCTCAACTTTTGGTAAAATAATCTCCAGGGAGCTTCCTATAAAACTTTGAAATGATTTTTCAATTGCTCGCCAAAAAATAGGAGCTCCTATATAAATGCTCTAGTTTTAACTCAAGTCAGCACCCCTGATTTAATTCAGTCGTAACATCCAAAATACTGCGATATTCAAAGATCCATCATCTCTATAAATCATCTTGAATTATTCTACTGATTTTTACCTTTAAAATTTCTTCTAGAGCGCTGATCTAACTTCAACAATTTATGAATCACCATGGTATTTATGTGATCTATTCTATAAAAAATCATTTTTATTCTTGCAGATGAAAATAATGCAACCAACAGTAATAAGAGCAATTGATTATTTCATAATGTCATTCAGTTCATATCTTTTTGTAATGAATTCTATTTTTAATACACTATGCACCAGAGAATTTAAATCCAACTTGATCCAAAATCTTCAATGTTTTTTCATATTCAACTAAATCATACAAGGATGCAATTTCTCTAGTGCAAAGTGCGATAACAATGAGGACAGCTTAATATTTCTTGTATTTTTCAGTTTATGAGAATGATTTATTCGGTTTTAATGCTTCTGCTGCAAGTTAGTGGGAAATAACATGATGTTAATTAACAATGCAATTAAGCTACTTTAAATGTCTCAATGTAGATGTGGTGTACCAACCGTATGCACTTTAGAGGCAATTTGAAATGCACAATTTCACACGATTTAAATCAATAAAATAATTAGAAGAACAATACTGTAGTTTTATGGCAAAAATATCGAAAATAATTTACTATTTTCAATAAATCATGAGTCAATCAATATCAAGATGAAGACTTGAAAGAGTCAGAATATCATTTTGAATCGCGAGGTGACATATTGAGTGGCCTCTATTTTTCATACAATAAACAATAAAGTTCCTGTTACGATGTAGAGATGTCAGTGAAAAGAATTATTTTAGAGTTTATCTATATAGAGCCCTTATAAGGGTTGACGATCAAGTGCAACCCCTGAGCAAAAGATGGCACTATTCGTCATAAATTACGGCTTATAATTTCCACTGTTCTTGATATGAATTGCATGTTGTTTATAATTAAACTGGCAATCAAACTGTATTAATTACTGTCAGTGTATTAATTTAATAGGTCAAATGAGAGAATTGTTGTACGAATAGATAGAAGCCAATTCTATGACAAATCGACAGTGCTGGATCTTTATCGATTCAGCGTGCGGCAAATGCTGTTTGATCAACGGTTTTTCGTTTGATTTCCAAACAGTTTCTAATGATCGAAATGGAGTTAGGAAGATTTTAAGGTGCAATTTTTCAAAATAAATACTTTCTAATCCTATTTTATTTATCTCCTAAAAACAAACAATCCCTTCAATTTTTGGCAATTTCCCAGAAAATTAGCAAGTGGCTTGGCATTTTCTATAAACACTGCCAAAATCATTAAAAAATAAACAAACAGTAATGAGGAGAAATATTAAAATATTGCAAAATATTACGAAGAAACGTGTTCTAAAATTTTCCTCTATAACTGAAAATTCAATCGAAATTTTCTGAGACCAAAAAGTCTCTAGAACCACCTAGAAATGCGCTTTTTAAATTTGCTTTAATTTCTTCGATATTTTTAGAAACAAGCAAGATATAGCTTATTAAAAATCGGTGTTTAATTACTTTTCATATTTAAATTTAAATTGAAAAGGCAGTGGCATGGGCCTCCTAACGGCGTACCCAAACCGGCTCTACAGAATCTAACCGAGGAGCAATTAAATTTCGATAGAAACTGGAAGAAATTCGCTAATTTTAACTGTTATACAAAAAATGCTACTTTAAGTTTGAAGTTTCCGAAGTTTCAATAAAGATTCTTTCTTAAATCAAAGACTGGAAACTTCATAATTTTGTTATTTCTATTCGATCAATACGCGATCAAGTGTTATTCTTTTTAATTATGCAAGAAAAACAGATATTAAGAATAATTTTGTTATAGTGTAGGTAGATTAATTCTATAATTTGTTATTCTTGAAGAGATACTAGATTGCATGACTATAAATCTTTGTGAATAGAATTTTAAACGTTCACATGCAATTCCGTGTTCCAGATCTATATAATTTGATATCGGATTATCATTTTTTCAGCAATATAAATACAGAATTAAATAAGAACAATTTGTAGTGAATTTGTAATGTTCTAGTATATCTTCATTTATTCTTAACTAGTGCAATGAACTTTGATTTGACAAACAAATTTATTCGATATTTGAACTCTTCATCCCATAAGCATGACTAACAAGAACGCCGAGAAATGATATTTACAAAAATCAATTCCAAATAGAAGACTTGTATAAAATCGCACATCCCACAACTTTTGTGTTTGCTAACGAAAAATTGCACTGAAATTAACTATCCAGATAGCACAAAATAAATTACCCTAAAAATGTTTGCAATTATAAATGTTCTGCTTAATTAGCATAGAGTATTTTATCATTTTATGAATTATAAGCGCTATTTTTCAGTTTCTTCTACAGTTAGGAACTGTTTTATCAGCAACCGTTAATATTAAGAACAGGTAGAAATTGTCGTTTAATTTAAAATACAAGAGAATAATAATTGCAAAATTAAAAATTAATGAACAATGTTTATGAGAGTATCTCAGTTCCCAAAGATGAGCTAAAATTAAATTGAAGCTCAGTTTACAAAATTAAATATCTGCATTGCAAAAATAGCCGATAGTTAATTCTTATATTCGTAATTCCAAAAATATTTGAAGGGATTGTCGGATAGTCCCTAGGGAGCATTCTAGCAAAATTATAACTTCGTACCTCATTGGGAAATTGGTGGAAAACTGATTTGACAGCGCAAGATCGATCTCGTACAACCAAATTTTCCCGTCTTTCCAGATTATCAGAGAAAAACTATTTCGAAGGGATCAATGTAGTCAGCCTTGATGCATATTCGAAGGGTGAAAATAGCGGTTTTCCACCAGGACGCTCGAATTTCACTAAAATGCCCCCTAGGGACTGCCGTCAAATACCCCGGTAATTAGAGGAATTATTATCAACAACATTTTATTTCATTGAACAAATAGCCAAAACTTGCGATATTATAAACATAGAAATTATTCGTGAATTATGCTAGACTTGTTAAAATATTCCAGCGTTTTGTTAAGTTATGCAAACGGATATGCGACTTAATTATGCCCATTGCTTCTAGTATGAGAAGTTGATGTTTTTGCATAATTTCCCTATCTTTGACAGCACTTCTCATGAATATTTCTGTAAAATTGGTAGACCGATATATAATTTTCTACGCTTATGTTCAAGTTCATTAGAAGGAATTGATAGCGTTAATAATGCGCTTGTTGTCAATAACTCTATTTATTCTCCACAACGGAATACTTAAAAGTTAGATTAATTCTTAGATGAGACTCAATTTATTTGAATATCCAGTGTAAAGAACGTCTTAATAAAAAGAAGGCTTATTTTCATGAATAACTACTGTAGTGGAGTTTGGCCCCTTTTTAGTTACACTTTAAGTTTTAATCAAATCGTAAAGTTTCGCCAGTGTTAGTCGTTGTTTAATAAACTGTTCATTTCATTTAAGTTGGTAAATGTCACACCTTCACCAAATATTCATGTATTCGGTTTAATTTTGAAAGGGTACTAAGTTCCCTACGGCATCAGGAGGCTTTCATGTTTAATTTTGGTCGAAAAAAAAACACGGATGTAATCTTAATGAAGAGTGATAAGTAAAATGAGAAGTTGAACCAGTTGAAACAATATATTTAAATTATAGATGAGAAGCTTTAAAGTTTAATCGAAATTCTCCATTATTTTTATATACCAATACAGAATTATAAAAAGGTAATAAATTAAACCTTTTCTATTGTCAAGTCGCAAAATTAAGATTCAATTATAAATTTATGCCGAATTTTGCACTCAAATTCCAGGCGCTTTTGAGCAAACTTCAAAATCGAAAATCAATATTTTGCCAAAACTTGCAACTGATAGACAAAAGGAGGAAATTTAATCAACTTTAAAACATTTCCTCTATCGGGTTTATTATGGAAGAATGTTTTAGGGTCTAAATAAGTTTCCTTACCTTGACAAAACAACAGTCAATGGCCAGAAGACGCAGAAAAACTTGTCTGAAACACCCTTTCGGCAAAACTCACCCAATAACACACTTTGTGGCTCCTTATCAATTCGTAAAAACATTGCTACAGTTTGTGAAATTTATCCATCATTCGTATCTTTCTGAAAGTTTTATTTATGAGCATATTTGTTAAAAATGTGACTGGCATTTTACCAAATTTTGTTAATAATTTATATCACACAATTTTTATAATGTTGGACAAAATACTTTTATGTTGTTAATTTATGGCTTATTAAGAATATTCGAACGCAATTTAGTTATATCAAAATTAATAAAAGCCATTTTCTAATAAGTAAGACTACTCGAAACTGGATTTATATGTTTCATCAACAAGCTTCAATTACATAGCTAATAAACGTTAAGATTCTTTAAATCAGAAAGAAGACTGCACAATCAATATTTACTAATAACAGTTCCCATCCTATACATTTAATCTCCTCTTCTCGAAAGCTGTATACAGACGAATATTGATCCGTCTCCGGTGATATAGTTAGTGTATCTGGCGCCAGACAAACTCTTTCCATTCCATTTTCATAAAAAGCAAGTCTGGATATGGGGATGCTATAAACTATTCGTAGATATCTCCTCTCATACCCTCTTATTTTGCCCCAATCTAGCCCCATTTTATTTTTGTTGACGGTCTGTTGTTGAAATAATATTCGAAAACAACTTCTACAACTTCACCGACGATGGTTTCTTTAAAATGGAAACAAATCTTTGAGATTAATAGGCAAACTTGGTTTGAAATTCCGTAGTACTGTCGAGATATATATTTATTGCAAAAAATTATTCAAATTTTAATCATTTAACTGGATTAGCACGAGTAAATTTCAGTAATTTTGTTGTCTGTTGCGAATTTTGCCCGTTGATTATCGCTTTGCCAGTTTGATTAATTCGAAGCTGACGCGCCATCAAAACAAGCCGAAATGTGGTTTACGATTTCAGATCGCAAGACAAGTCAACAAAATCTATTTATCAATAAACAATCGACTTTTAGTAATCTATCCACAATAACAAAAACGACATTTCAATATTCAAATTGTAACTTTCAGTACTTGACGGTTTCTTTTAAATTATTTAAGCATACATTGAAGGACTTCAACACACGTTTCTAACTTTACCTAACTTTAGAGAAACAGAAAATTCTACAAATAAGGCCCGTATTGTTTTAAAAGTCTCGCAAAGTAAAGCTCTAAAAGCCAAAACAAATTGCCAATTAATAATTCTAAACATTGTTAAATGTTATCAACATGAAAAGTTTGCAGGAACATTGTTTACTTCAATAATTGATAAAGAACAAATATCATTGCCAATGTTTTTGTCAGCACTCTGACAGTTATAATTAACATTTGCAATATGTATTGTGCAAATACAATGCTTCATTTGTAAGAAAATTAAATGAGTAAATCAAATTTGATATTAGAATACTGCGCTTGATTGGTTTCTCAAAGGAGTTATTTAATAAGGGTATAAATATACCGTCGATTCCACATAAATTTTCTTGTTAGTTGCCGGGCCATTCGAACAATAGTTCAAGGATTTTTAGGATAGTCCCTAGGAAACATTTGAGCAAAATTTGAACATCGTAGCTACTTGAAGAAGTGTTGAAAAACCGTTTTAATTTAACAACCTCGCGATTTTCGCCAATTGAATATGCACGTGAAATGATGAAGAATAACTAGATCTTTTAGAAATAGTTTTATCGATTTTGGCTGTAAATATTCAGATGTCAGGAGGAATTTTCCAGTTTCTGTTCAACTCGAGTGGAAACAGCCTTGAAGCACCCAAATGTTAACGGTTTAGAAAAGTAACTTTCACCAGAATCCAGTGATGAAAAACCGTTTTACGTACACATCCGGTTGGTGAAAATCGCGATATTGTCAAATTAGGGAGCTTTTCACCAACTTCCCAAACACATATGAAGTTGAAATTTTGCTAAAATGTTCCCCATGGACACAAATTCTTGAAATATTTCCAAATCGCGCCATAATTAATAAGAGTTACCAAGAATTAAGAGCGTTTACGTGGAACAAGCGGTATATAATCTACCATTAAAGCAACAGGACAAATCTTAAAAATATTGAAACATTTTTAAATCGCTCAATTATCGATTAAAGACTTTTTGTAAACGAATAATGACTGATGACTAGCACTTGTCAATATTCTTTACTAAATTTCCATACAATCGCGTATTAATTCTGTTAATAATGTGACTCTATTTGTAATAAAATACAAGAATAATCAATATTTTACAATAAATCGCGGTCTAATTACTAGAAAAATACTACAAAATTTCCGGTTTAGGAACAATAGGAACAATTAACTACAAACAATCGTTGTTTTGTCGGTTTATTACATATATTACATCAACATTAAATCAATTCAAAGATGTCTTTTTTTAATAATTAAATATAAATAGAAGTTCCTCTAATAAAGCTCTTTTTCAATTTATTTGTCAATAGATAAACATTGTAATCTTTTATACATTTACACTTACTATTCATAATTTATTGAATTTTCATTTTTTTATATCATAAATCTCACTTCAATCATCTCAACAATTGTACGATTAATAAAATTACAATTAAAACGAGAGTTGTAGGCCGAAGCGATACGCTTTGAGATGGCGAGAAGAATATCACTAGAAATCGAACAAAATATATAAATTCCTATTAATTATCCACTAAACTATATTTGAACATTGACTCCGTTTACATCTTGATATAACCGAGCTGGTAGTTTGATTAACAACGCTGTAAACGCTGCGCTATAATCAAAAACCGTGAACGGTAGATGTAAACGCACGGTAGTTGAACTAAGATACCAGATTAGTTACCACTCAGAGCCGCAGAGACGGGGTGGAGCCGGTACAAATTACCGGGGCCCGGTTCTCCTAAGAAGATCGCATTAGCTCCTTGAACAAAAATTTTCATCCGATGATTTGAGGATTTATTGAATATTCATTCAATACCAGGGCCCGCCGATTCTCTGCGGCTCTGCTGTAGATGTAAACAGGGTCACTGATTTCAATTAGAAGGCTCGTCAATGCTAATGGCCAAATTATTCTTTAATGGGCAATGTTTTATTAATGCAAATTATTAATTCATGTTAGTTAATGTTCTAGCCATTTCTTCTCAATGCTTAGTATTGTTAAACTAGAAAATGCTTACATGTCGTTTCCGGATAAGCCTCAGCAGTCTGTGCCAATTCCCAACGGATAGCTGGCGTTTCTCTTGTTGCTGATGTTAGTATTGTTTGATTAGAATTACGATGATGTTGATGGTAATGATGATTATGATGTTGATGAGAATTACGATGTCGTTTCCTTTCCAATTCAACACTATTCTCGATACTTTTATGATACAAATGGAATAGTGTAGCAACACAGCGTATTTTCAAACGGTGCCTTGTTTGCATATCTTTCGTTATAATCAATTGTAAAGTTGAATGAACGCTATAAAGGTAATATTTATGACAAAATTCGATTAAAATTCAATTAGAATTTAATCAAATTGTCGTTTAATAAGGCAATGTTGGTCTTTAATATGAGAGAGAAAATTCATCGAGTCGACGACAATTTTGCAATTGAATGAGAAGATACGTCCATACATAATTCATTTAAGAAGTTCAAAAATTATTTTTTTACAAAACAAGAGTTTACAAAAGTCTTTATTAGGCCTTAGTCCTCTCCTCGGTCCACAAGGGTGCATAACTGAAATTAGTTTGTACAGGAAAATATTTTAATGATTATAGGAAAATTTGTGGAGATCATTTTAGAGATATTTGGCTCTTGCACTTACTTGAAAGTTGGTTAAAAACGCTAGTTTGGTACCATGTTGCAGTTCTCAAAAACGAATTACACACATCAAATAATTCAAAATGACTTAAGGGGACGAGGTAGATCTCAGGATTTTCACCGGAGAAAATGTGAGTTTGTAACTTGCGATTTCTCGCTCGTCCCTGGGACTACAACAACCGGAAATAGATTTTTGAAAAGAGCATTTCTTATAGAATTCAACGGTTCTTCCCGTTTTTCAAAATGTTGATACAAATTTGAATTACAAACGAAAATCTAACATCGTGTTTTTCTCGTATTTTTGTACAATTTCTCGTATTTTCTCTTATAACTGAGCAAATTTTGATTATTTTGCAAAAATTCTTATACTGTAAGATAGCAAATAAAAATTTCTTTTCAAATATTTAAGAAATTTTCCAATTCCGCCGTTAGTTTTCCGGAAAATTAAGAAAACGTCTAGGAGGAGATATAAGAATTTGGGCACCGTTTTTATTTTGATCAACTCCTCATTCGAAAGCTGAGACAAAAGCCGAGTGGAATGCAAAGCCCTTTTTTTGAAATTTTGAAGATTGCCTGAATTATCGCGGAAAATTCGACTTGATTTTCTGGCACTGTTTTCACTTATAAAAATTAATTATTTTGCTTTAAAATACATACGGTTATGTAGATAATTTTGTTCTTTCCGGTTGGCCCATTATTTTCAAAACTTCAAAAAAAGAGCTTCCCATTCCACTCGACTTTTGTACCAGCTTTCGAATAAGGGATTGATCAATGGTGTAAAATAAAAACTGTGCCCAAATTATTATATCTCCCCTTAGACGCTTTCTTAATTTTCCGGAAAACTAACGGCGGAATTGGAAAATTTCTTAAATATTTGAAAAGAACTTTTTATTTGCTATTAAAAAGTACAAAAATTTTTGTAAAGCAATCAAAATTGCCCAAGTTATAAGAGAAAATACAAGAAATTGTACAAAAATACGAAAGAAACATGTTGTTAGATTTTCGTTTGTAATTCAAATTTGTATCAACATTTTGAAAAACGGGAAGAACCGTTGAATTCTATAAGAAATGCTCTTTTCAAAAATCTATTTCCGGTTGTTGTAGTCGCAGGGACGAGCGAGAAATCGCAAGTTACAAACTCACATTTTCGCTGGTGAAAATCCTGAGATGTACCTCGTCCCCTTAAGGATAGAAATATTTTACTTTTATTCTGTATGTATAGCATCCTGAGATAAAACTACAGGAACTTTTATTATTAGCAAACAATTAAAAATAGATTTCAAGGATTTGTTTAAAGCTAGAAACAAAATTATAATAATTTGGGCCTCATAGTTCTTCTTAGAAGTTGATCAAAATTGGTTTTTTTTTTCGGATAATGTTGCGATTTTTGAGAAAAATGCTCACAAAATTGATTTTTTTTCCATTTCATTTTGGAATGAGCAGAAAATTAAATATTCTAGGATGAAGTGGGACATTTTTGAGTTATTCTGAGTAATTTATGGTGTTTAACTCCATTTTCAAAATTTGAACGGCTTCCAAATGGGCTAAAAGGTCGAAATTTTCCCAAAATGGTCTTCCTACGTACAAATCTTTAAAATACTCTTCAAATCGTTAGAAGCATTGATCATAAGAAATGCCTAATTTTAGATCAGGATCGCTGCATGTGAGCGCATTTTTGCAAAGACCAAATTTTGAGATTTTGCTTCCCGAAAGCGGTTCCTATTTGCAAAATAATTTGAAATTTTGCATCTCTCTAAATTTTAATTTATTTGAAATTCGTATCTACATATATCGAGTATATCAACTGTACATATTTATGGAAAATCAATCATTCAATCAACTAGCTGTCATTATTTATAGTACGCACGTTAAAGCTTAGTCTCATTATAGAAACTAATTAAAACATGCAATACAATAATAAAGCAAATTATTCTCATTAGACTGGTTTTAATTACATCAGCAAATCGAAATATCCTATCGAATGTAATTAAATTGAAATTTTAATGGACTTACGTGTACAAATCGGTTTTAGGCATCATTTGTATATGTTTGCGGGAATACATTTCTTTTAACGGTTCGCCATTCAAATACCATGTCAAATTCGCTGGTGGACTCGATCCTTCACATACACAAAGGGCGCGTAATTTTTCCGATAAACGATAGCGTGTTTTTAAATCGGTAATATACGGATCACTTTTTGGCAAATCAACAACCTAATAATTTAACACACAAAAAAACGAAAATTACACAAATTAGATACAAATTAATCTCCAACTTACAGTCAATTCTGCTGATTTCATTGCTGTAAAGAAGCTCGGTTGATCCGTTGTTATTTCACAAGTATATTCACCACTCAACGATTTTGATACTTTTTCTATAACAACAGTTGTACTATCTGACATGGTTTCATTAACAATCAAATCACCACGTTGGAATTGTTTTATTGGTGGATTTTCTTTTGGGGTGTAACGATAAAATTCACTACTACGAAAATACCATTTAACTGAATATAATTGATCGCCTTCTAGATTATATAAACATTTTAATGTTGCATTCGTATCACGTATTACAGCAATAGGTACAACGATTCGGACGTCACGTAATGTCAGCGATTCTGTAACAAAGAAAAGCACTTTTTTTAATTAAATTTTTCAGTACAAGTTCCATAACAAAAAGCTAATCGGAGCGATATTTGAGCTACATTGGAACTTATCAGAAAATATTCAAGTAAAACAATCAAGACTAGATCTTTTTCTGGTTTTTCATCAATAAATTCTCAAAAGAGCGAGAAAATTTGCTCAAATTAATGAATACAACTATCAGCCACAGAGCCAGAAACAGAATTCTGCAACTTCTATAATCAATTAGATTAAAAATGAGTGTGTTCGAGTGTTACATTTCAAGTATACAACTAAAATCGATCTACATTCATTAATTAAATCGTCATCAATCATGGAATTTCTTAATTAAAATCTTTATTGTAGAAGTTTGTAATACAGTAAAACTTTTGTTTCAAAAATTCTGATTATACAACAAGAATTAATAAGGATTTAGTCTACCATATAAAATTTCATAATATTTTGAAATAAAATTATATTAATTCAACAGTAATCCCCTTTAAAAATTTTACTAGATTGCAAATCCTTTAAGTAAATCCAACCAACTAATCTTTGGTTAAGGAAAATTGATTGATAAATTCTTAAAGAGTCGTGTATAAGTGTTAAGTTGCATGACAACATGCAATGAAAGCATTCCAGACGAACTTTCACTTATTATCGATTACAATTTTCCGAACAAATTAGCCTACTTCACAAAAAAAATGATTGATATTATCAAAAAGGTGAGACATTAACGCTTTCTGTTTGACACAAGTACGTGTATACTAATAAAAAATGATTGATGGCTTTAAATGGCATTATTTTATTATTTGTCAACAACAAATACGTGTATGTAGTGAATTAACAAAATCCTCTCAAAGCACACCCCAATTAAAGGATACAATGCAGAATGAAAACGAATGGGATAATGATAAAACGAACCAGAGGTGTTACAAATAATAGACACATCACATACAACATCAATTATACAACACTGGAAGTACATGAACACTTCGAAATTGCACGTACACCTATTGTATCTAATGTAATTGTTTCACAAAGAGTGGAAACGAACGAAATGTGGGTTATTTTCATGGTTTAGAATAGAACAAAAAAGAGTATCAATAGTGGTGAAAAACTGCACTTGAACTATCGATTGTGGGCATTTCAAGCGAAACGAAACTAGTGGTTGGTCAAAAGAAGGCTCAAGATGGTGATAAATGTTGTATTTTAAAGAAACCTTGAATGATAAAGGATATATCAAAAGGGAAATAACGAATAAAATTCAACCGAATGGGTAAATGTAGTGAGGAAAGGTGGAATCTAATTCATCTATGTTGAAGAAGGTTCCAAACAGGATAAATCAAGAAAAAAGTCAAGACACTAAACAATAAAATATCGCATTACACATTGTTTAATGTGAATAACTGAGGAACCTGGTGAGAGTTCCTTACAAAGTGGAAGCTTTAATAGATGATTTCTCCTTTATTTTTACTCTAAAATCAAGTACTGTGGCCTTTGGAAAGAAAACTTTGTTAAGCTTTCGGAAAATGTTTATATTTAAAATTGTAAATGCTAATTGTAATTGCTAATTTTCTTAATTTTTCGAAAACTCCCACACCGGAAAATTTCCTGGATATTCTAGGATGCATTGGAGGAAAATTTTTAAAAATCTATGAGGGGCATTTTTGAGTTATTGGGTAATTTATCGTGTTCAACTTATTTCCAAATTTGAAACTAGTGTTTTTTGAACAGCTTCCGAATGAGCAAAGAGGTTCAAATTTTCACAAATTGATCTTCAGGGACCTTCTACATACAAACCCTTAAAATACTCTTCAAATCGTTAGTAGGAGTTATCATAAGAAATGCCTACTTTTAGATCAGTATCGCTGCATATGAATGCAGTTTTATAAAGACCAAATTGCTTCCCGAAAACGGTTCCTATTTGCAAAATAATTTGAAATTTTGTATCTCCGTAAATCGAGTATATGGTGGAATATAAACCATCTATGTTAAAGAAGGGCTCAAATAAGATAAATCAAGAAAAAAGTCAAGATACTAAACAATAAAATATCAAAAGAATTCACATTATTCAATGTGAATAACTGAGAAACCGGGTAAGAGCTCCTTACAAAGTGGAATCTTTAACAGATGATTTTTCCTTTATTTTTACTCTAAAATCAAGTACTGTGGCCTTTGGAAAGAAAACTTTGTTAAGGAGACGAGGTACATCTGAGGATTTTCACCGGCGAAAATGTGAGTCTGTAACTTGCGATTTCTCGCTCGTCTCTGGGACTACAACAACCGGATATAGATTTTTGAAAAGGGCATTTCTTATAGCCCCTTATGGTTATTTCCGTTTTTCAAAATGTTGATACAAATTTGAATTACAAACGAAAATCCAACAACGTCTTTTTTTTCGTATTTTTATACAATTTCTCGTATTTTCTCTTATAACTTGGCCAATTTTGATTATTTTGCAAAAATTCTTATACTGTAAGATAGCAAATAAAAAGTTGTTTTCAAATATTTAAGAAATTTTCCAATTCCGCCGTCAGTTTCCCGGAAAATTAAGAAAACGTCTAGGAGGATATATAAGAATTTGGGCACCGTTTTTATTTTGCTCAACTCCTCATTCGAAAGCTGAGACAAAAGCCGAGTGGAATGCAAAGCCCTTTTTTTGAAATTTTGAAAGTTGCCTGAATTATCGCGGAAAATTCGACTTGATTTTCTGGCACTGTTTTCACTTATAAAAATTAATTATTTTGCTTTAAAATACATACGGTTATGTAGATAATTTTGTTCTCTTTCCGGTTGGCCCATTATTTTCAAAACTTCAAAAAAAGAGCTTCCCATTCCACTCGACTTTTGTATCAGCTTTCGAATAAGTGGTTGATCAATGGTGTAAAATAAAAACTGTGCCCAAATTCTTATATCTCCCCCTAGACGCTTTCTTAATTTTCCGGAAAACTAACGGCGGAATTGGAAAATTTCTTAAATATTTGAAAAGAACTTTTAGTTGCTATCTAACAGTACAAAAATTTTTGTAAAAATAATCAAAATTGCCCAAGTTATGAGAGAAAATACAAGAAATTGTACAAAAATACGAAAAAAACATGTTAGATTTTCGTTTGTAATTCAAATTTGTATCAACATTTTGAAAAACGGGAAGAACCATTGAATTCTATAAGAAATGCTCTTTTCAAAAATCCATCTCCGGTTGTCGTAGTCCCAAGAACCAGCGAGAAATCGCAAGTTAAAAACTCACATTTTCGCCGGTGAAAATTCTGTGATGTACCTCGTCCCCTTAAGCTTTCGGCAAATGTTTATATTTAAAATTGCAAAAAAGAAGGCTCTTGGAAGTTTTGTTAATTTTCTTAATTCTTCCAAAAACTCCTACACTTGACATTTGGAAAGCTTTTTCAATTTGCTATCGACTAAACCTCATATTCATTACGAGCAGATACGACGACTTACTGATAAGTATTTAGCCTAACATATGCTATAATATTTTGAGTTTTTTTATTCAACATATTAGAGTAGAAAATAAAGGAGAAATCGTCTGTCCAAGAGGTCACTTTTAAGGACTTCTAGCCTGGCGCCTAAGTTCTACACATGATTGAATGTGAAATAAAAGGCACATGTTGCTTAATTGTAGAAACCCTTATACAATTAAGGGCCATCAATTAACCTCGAATTTTACGATTGATAAGAATACTTACAGAATATAAATCGGTGGAAAAGCAGCAATTTGAGGAAATCTAATAAGTATTGGGAAACAATCCAATTGAGAAGATTAATGTATCGTTATAACAATGAAGAGAGATTTTAATAGAAAGGTGGCGTCTCTTATTCAAAATTTATGTCACTACCACACATTGTTTCTGACATGTAAAATTGATAATTATTATGCAAAGTGTACTAATTGTGGCTCTGTTGCAACAGCAAATTCAATAAACCGTTGAATTTTTTATCTCTTGCGATACCTAAACGAATTATTGTAACTCAAGAAACAAGAGAATTTGATCATTTTCAACGGTAAACAGCAAGAACGACGACTTTAAAACTCAAAATCTCATTAAAACTTGTACATTTTTACATATTCTATCAAATGTAAACTTCTTTAATTAGAAATATCTTCATTAGTTATTCAAAACAATTAGGAATGCTTTTATTTCTGTTGAATAATTTCAAACACACGTCTATAATTAATCTTGTTAGAATTAGACCGATAAGTTTTTCTAATTTTAGAAAATTTTAAATTATAAATCAATCTCTACACTAGCATTCCTGATGAATCAATAGAACGCATCTCGGAAAAATACCCGCGATTTACTTTTTGTTAATTTTGTCACGTCTATCAGTTTTGTTAGTAGAAAAACACGACTTTATACCAACTTTGAATGAACGATAAATTGGACAAATAAATATTCGTAATTTCGGTAATTCAATGCTATGTAAAACGGATCTAGTGAGCAATTCAACGAAGAAAAACATTGTGATTGATTACCTTTGATATGGCTACAACAGTAACTGAAACAATAAACTTTAACCAAGAACAATACAATATTCTGATCTTATTGCTGTATTTTCGACGAATTTTTTCGACAGAAATAATCTGTTGGTTTTTTGTCCATATTTAGAACATAGTAGGGAAATGAAAGGGCTTATAGCTTGAAGCTTATATTAATAATTTGCACATCATATTTTACGGTTAACCTGCCGCACAATACGATGTTTCCTTAGGGCGTTTATTTGTTGTACCAATTTGATTATCTTAGTTTTCTTTGTCAATTCGTTTATCGATAATTTTTCGGTTTTTTCCAACACCAAAATCTCTCCTGTAACTGACTTAGCGTTAGACCTACAATGAACTGATCAATAAACGAATAACTCCATTGAATTTCTTATGGAAATATGGAATTGTGGACAGGAAACAAAATTTGTGGTTGCCTTGTGAATATTATTTGTCGACTCCTCCCGATATAAACTTAAGACAATAGAATTTCTAACAATGGTAAAGATTTATACTACCATATAATTACAACTAAAATCACTCCTCTTGTACAAGTTACATAATAAATTACTAGTGAAAATTTGTTGATCTTTTTAAGTATGCAAATAGGGTATAATTAATTTGTAGTATCATTAAGAAACCGTAATGAAGTCATTGAAATGATAAATGTTAATGTTGCACATCATTACATCGTTTTCTATGAATAATTTATTGTTAATTTGTTATTGAACAGGTTAATTATTGTAATCAATTGTAGAACATTCGTGTCAAATGTGCCAGTTCCCAGTAAACGTTCGAAGCTTTTGTGACATTTATTATTTGACGAGTGATTTGGAAAATATTTTAGGAATTTATAGGAAACTTGCAGATCGTTTTAGCAAAATTAGAACCTTATAACTCACCCGAAAGTTTGCCAAAAAACCAAAATAACTGCAATTTTCATGCAATTTTATTACTGAAACAATTTGTTTTTAATGATCTAAATCTACGAAATATTTTTCAAACTACTCGCTGAATAATAGGAATTCCATATGAACGTTTAAATTATCGATGTTTCTATCATTTGCACTACTCTTGTTTTGTAAATAAAATAAAAAACATATAAATTAAAAGAGAATGCCAGAGGGTTTTCTGTATCAAATGATCAATGTATATTTCATCGGTTGTGTTTTACTGAAACACAAAAATGCTTGTCAAACTGTATATGGCAATATTCAGAACCAATTTAATTCTGTATATTAAAACGCACAACTTGAAAGGAGGAAATCACACAAAAATTGAGCTATTTTTCATATGCAGAACGTAAAATTTTATTTCACTCCACCTACGTTTAACCATATCGACCCGAAACTGAAAAATAATTTAACAACAACCAAATAAATAAAATATGAATCGAAGTAAGCCTCCCTAATAATGGGTAGAACGAATATTTTAAAAAATTCAAGTCCAAAATTGATATTAAGACAATAGAATTGTACATTCCGCTTTTTTAGACATTCAAATTGTAAGCCATAATTTATGGAATTGCGATATGGAAATTTCAGTCTTGAATACAATCAACGTCAACCGTGTAGTCAGAGATGAAAAAGTTGAACAGTTATTCAAGCGAAATTCCACAAGAGTAGACAATTTTTTGAATAAAATTACTAAGACAAATTTCACGAAAATTTCGAATATCTTTGGACATATTTCGTACGTCCAAATTGCACCTTATCAACGGTTATTCGGTTTAATTCGTATGGTAATATGGGGTCATATTATGACATCGTAGTGTGTTAGGGTGTTAGAAAGTTCCAAAGTTGTACACAAATACTTGCAAAGTTTCTAACGATTTTAATGTAGGCTACTTTGAAATTATGTTCGCTTACAGCAATCGTTAATAGAAAATAATGGCTGCTATTAAAAAGCTGTAAATTTGAAAACCCACAGTACACGATAGTCTTATCAACACACTACTTTCATTCGCTAAAATGAATCGCCGTGTCATCTGAAATTAATGGAATATCGTTAGATTTTCGGCTATATCTTTAAATACACATTTAACATCGAGCAATCTCGTTCGAATGATTATATCGAAATAAATCAGGCTTAGACTAATGCTGCGATTGTCGGAGTGAATAAGACAAGTCTATCAGTTATAAAAGCTTTACACTTACTGATCGATATGCAAAGTTTAGCTAGTATTCTGGAAGTTTTCAGGGAAATTTACTATTCTTGTTGGACTAAGCTGATACCCAAAAATGTCTGGCTGGCCAAAAAATTGAAGGATAGTCAATGCAACAGGTATTTGTGACCTAAATAACAACGATAAGTCCTAAAAAATATTTTGAGAATTTATAACGGGGTTTTCGGAGAATATTTCAGCAAAATTTGCCCATCCGATAATCGATCAAAATTAATTTTTCTGGGTAATGACGAGGTTTTCAAGAGCAAGTTAAAGATGTAAAACGACCAAGAATGAGTCAAAGATCATCCCAACATTGTTTTTCTCGTTTTTCTCCATTGAATTCCAGGAAAAGTATGAAACATTTCCATCTGCTCGAGAATAAATTTCACTAGAGACCCTCTTACAAATCTTTAACGTAATTTTTGAATGGATCAACAAATACTACTTACTGTTAAATTATATTACGACATTCACCCGATGGTAACTTTTTGATAAAGTTACAGAAGACGAACCTTTGGTTCTCTTTTCCATCTACTCACTTGTAAATGGAATAATGTTTGGTTTAAGAAAATGCAAAGCTTTTAGTACAAATTCTATTTCTGTTTAGCACTCTTACATTAAAAATCGTCAAGAAAAAGCAAGATTTGCACAATTTTACAACAAAACAACACAACAATATTGATGTGCGTGCTTGTGATGAATAAGCCGAATAGAATCGAACTATTGAATAGCTTAAATAGCATACAACAGTGAGAATAATACAGTAAAGGAAATCAATAAACAACATAAAAGGTCTATAAATAATGGAATAAAAAAGAGTTCGTTTCAGAAATTTATCTTTAAAAAACTTAAAGAATTCCCAACAGTCTGGCATAGAAAGATTTTGATTTCAATCTAAATTAAGAACGAATTTTAAACAGACAAATGGGTGTAATAAATGCCTAAAAAAATTTATTACATTCTACGATAAGAAACTTTCTAAATTACACCAGTGTTGATCTGAATAGCATCTATGATCACTTGAAATTCATCAGTCCAGAAGTTAATATTTTAAAATAAATTAGTTGCATCATTTATAGATACTAAAATCTAAAATCTGGCTCCAATCGGGCACTAATTATTACTACTACTATTTATTAAAGATATTGGTAAACGAATTGCTTATTATAAATTATAAACTCCGGTATTATTTGTTATTGTGAAAAGCTTCTAGACATTTTGCTACGGATTATGTAAATTTATTACGGCTTTATAACACTTGGAAGAATTTATAGCTATAATATAATGGATATACTATAACTATTTTAGAGAAAATAGTATCCGTTTTAAAATTTAGTGTTAGCTATACCATTCGTGTTTGTACAAATTATAATAAAAACAAATAAATACCTTTAGTAGACATAACCGTTGTTATAATACCTAATTTTTGCCATTCAATAATCAATTATTCAAAATAAATTACGATTATACCGCCAATGACAGCTCCTATTAATTGCCAGACGATCCATAGGGTAGTCCCCAGGGAATATTTTAGCAAAATTACAGCTTCCTACCCCATTCGAAAATTGGTGAAAACCGCTTTAATATGGCAATGTTACGATTTTCACAAATCGAATATGCACGTAAAACGATCGAAAAAGACTGGAAGATTCTTTCGAAATAGTTTTTTCGAGTTTGGTTATAAATTCTTCAGATTTCAGGGGTTATTATTCGGTTCCTGTTCAATTAAAATAAACAGCGTATCTAACTCGAATGGAAATGGCATATTCGTTCTAAAAATAGATAAATGATCATTTCAAAGTGTCCCTAATTAAAAGGAAAATTCACTTAACTTCTAGAATGTTATAAATAGAGACTATTCATATAACAAATTGTGTTATATGTGACTTCAATATGAGAAAAGTTGCACAACTTATTCGGATTGTTTCATAATATCCAATATTTTGACAGTCTGCTTGTTTCACTAATGCTCTTCTCTAGCTATATGTCACTTAACTGTAAAGTGTCATGAGGCATTATTAATTAGACAGATTGTTCAACCTACGCCACAAACTCTAAAATACGAACATCCATGCTAAAGAAACAAGATAATCCCAATTTCTTTATAAACATTAATTGTGCTAAACGAATTTCCATTTTTCATTTCAATTATTATTATTTGCATGAAGAAGAACGAGAAAAAATAACAAATTCAACAAAATTCAGCATAATTTTCAGGTAATTCATGCAGAATCCTCTGGTAATTTCATTCAATTTTCAAAACACCCACCTAATTTGTAAACAATCCACAAAACGGTCTAAAATATGTTGAACAAAATTTAAATTGAAGCAAATCTTATAATCCCTTTCATACTGTTCATTTTCAAGCTACTAAATATAAAATAATCGAATTTCTTTTATATGGTAGATTATCCAAGTTGTGTTGTAGACCATTTGCTACCTTCGATTTTCTATTAAACTTATTGGATAAATAATTTAGGAATCCCTGTAGGGAAATCTGTAAGTGGATCATATAACTTCTCCTACAATTAAGGATTTTAATGATTGGTAAGCTGAGACGAACCATTAAGAGCATTAAGATCAACTGACCTACAACCTTAATAATTGTTCAAACTTTCTATATAATTTCTATAAATCTGATAACAACACCATTTGAACACGCATTCTATGTCCTAAATAGAGCATTTATACTGTGAAAAAAGCTGTTTGCTAGGATTAAATAACGGAAAACCAATCTAGAAGAGATTTCTATTTTTCAGTAGGACAATCATTAATTAGCTCTCTTTAAATATACACCAATGTATTACATAATGAAACAATATCTACGGAATAAAAAAATTTCGGAGTTACCCAATGGAAAAACGACAACAAAGAAATACGGAATATAGAAATGTCATAATAAATAAATAAATACAAAAATACGTTGTGAATCAATAGTAGACTTTTATGACCCACTGTCTACGTCCCTAATTTATCGTCTTTTTGAATTTTCAACTACCATAAATCCGATTATAAAAAAGTTTATACGCTCCAACATAAAAAGCATTACAGTATTCCCGACATCTTCATAATTTATTAGAATATTACCACCACATATACTTCAGCATTAACTCAAGAAGTTAAACGAACTAGAAACTCGATTCGATACAACAATAAAAAAAAGAAACGAAAATCGCTGACGATATTGAAGCGTTACAAAACAGATACGATGCTAACGCACCAAATAAACGAAATCATGAATAAGCGGTATTTTCGACTATTATAAAAGAGAAGCGCTTGTTGTAAATCAATTTAAAAGAAACATCGGTTATTATTATTATTCGTTACGAATATTCAAAAATTATAGCTAACCTTTATTTAGAATTGCTAAGAGTAATCCATATGAAAACCACATTGTTACACATTTTCGATTCTGCATGATGTTAGAATGATCACTCAAGTCTTTTGTAGAATTTTCCAAAATTATTATTTTAAACGATCTAATCGAGCATTTTTATGGATTTGATATCGCACAAGCTAGCGTAAAACGGATAGAGGAGTTGAGAGTGGTGAAAAGGACCTTATCATCAACAGCGCTATACTGCACCGAATTGAAATATTTGGCTGGTTGAGTTACAGTAGCAATCGCGTTTGCGCAACAACTTACCAGTTGATAAAGTTAAAAATGTAAAATATTAGAAAAAATGTTATCTTTAAAACGTGATAAGTATTGAAATTCAAATTTGTGTTTAATAATAAATGACGAATTTAGATAAATCTAGATGTTTAAATTGAACTTGAAACTTACGGTTTCTTTGAAGTTCGAACTGAATCTCCGATGCATTCTCTCCAAGCGTTACGTCTCTTCGCTCTTGACGTCTGTTTTTGTGGCCTTTAAAACTTCTCTTATCTGACTCTTAATACTTCCTGAAGTTAAAGATAGCATGTACACCAACTAGACAAGCTATAACTTGTCGATAAAGTTACTTACCCTTAGTAATTTGCTTCAAAGAACGGATCGAAGAGAAATTTCCGCAATACGAAGTCTGCCAATTTGATCAGAGATTCTACGTTCACTTATTCTACAATTTCTATTATGTGCTCCTTGTAATCTACCGGTTTGGAGTTTCTAACCTAAAGCAGTCCTTTTCTATTAATAAACTGCATGGAAGTTTGTCTTCTCTCTATATTAGAATATCGTTTAGATAATTTAAAAGGCAATCAAATTTAAGGGTCCATTGGAAAGAATCAAATTTATAGCAAACAAAGCCAGTTTTCGACAAGTATCTTACCTTTTTGCAATAGATGACTGGATTTACTTACCAATTTAGGGTCATGTTATTGCGATCGACTGTCTTGAATGCAATATTTGCCTATAATTTCGGAAAAAACGGAAGGAACAATTCAAAATATGATAAGCCCTAATTGTCAAGTTAACTTTCAACTACCTAATTATATGAATTTCATTTGGTTTTATTAACCTTTACTAAGCGAAATGTGCCTTGAACAAAAACCATACTTTTCCGAGAATTTGGAATGAGATATTAACCATTCCATTATCTCTTACGGTTTTCGAGATATTTGTATTTCAATATTTGATAGAATTCATATGTAATTTTAAAATTTCTATTAATATACAGTAAATTCAGTCAAGCTAAAAGCTTCTAATTTCCTTAATTTAACAGACAATGCAGTAGTAAAAGGACTTGTATAAACCTTTCTACCTTGTAATAGCACGCCTGAATTCATTGTAATTTAAAGGAAGAAGCCTGAAAAATAAACATAACGAACATAAAAAGCTAACAGAAGCGAATTGAACACGTCTTATAATTATTTGTTTGATATTACCGTGTAATAAAATAATTAAGTGTAAATAATGAGAAATATGAGTCGCTTACCTTTCATCTGTTCACTAAAAACGGTTATTATCATTAAGATGAGAGCCCTTTTTCCACGTTCACGATACACCGGTATAAAATGAACAAAAGAATTGTTCTCGCCTGTTTTATAATATAGAATTACAAAGGCGAAAATGTTTTTCGTAATAATTATTCTTACATTGTCCGTAATATAGCGCACTTTATGGGAAATTCTATCTAATTTAACGTTGGTAGTCTATCGAGACTTCTTAATTAATTTACACAATACTGCAGAATTTTATATAAAAATTATTAAAATGAAAGCCAATTCATTCTATTTTATATTTAGAAATTCTATTCCTATTAAAATTTCTTAAATATCGTGCATAATTAGCGTGAAATAAATTAAAATCTATTCATTTTTAAACGTGGAAAACAAACTATAAAATTGTTGTAAAAATAAGAGTCATAAATTAGCCTACAAGTGGGTACTCTCTGGTTGACGAGACTCTCGAAATTAAGACCACTTTACAGTTAGAGGTTGAAGGAACTGTGTAAAAAATATAAAATAAGCAGCGACAGTAAATATTGTCAACGTTTAGATGACCCTTCAACTTGATATATTATTTCATTGAGCTTCTTTTTTGATATAAAAAACCTAAAGTTTATAGAGCCATCATATTTGTTAGGATGCAAAAGTAGCGCACAAATTCAACTTATTTTCAAAAAATATTCACGAAAATGCTTCCTATTCGATATAAAATTCACAGTAGATTTCCTAAAACAGAAGCCAATTATAGAATAATAAAATTATAAGTATTTATTAGTGAGAAAATTATCAAATTTACGATAGAAGCAAACAATAAAAAGCTACTAAAAATGAGGCCTCGGTGTTAATCGGAAAAAATAAGCTGTTTTTACCGTAAAATTTGATTGTCTTGTATATTTTATGGAAATAATTGAAGTTTTCCAATTTACGACTATGCTTAAATTATAGTTTGACCACCATAAAATGTGTTTATGACCCTCAAATTTACATCATATTGACCATTATCGCATGCTTATGCAAAGCCATAAAATAATCCTTTATTTCTCTTTATATCAACAAATTTACGTGTAAAGTGGTAAAACTCTAAAACAAGCTAATGGAATTTAATTTATTTAAATGTCTTACATATAAGATGAACATCACTATTTCACCTGGCAGTTGCGCATATTTTATTACGTATTAGCGTAACTTGATTCGGTTGCTTGATAATTCAAAAATATCGAATTATAAAACAAATTTACGACTCTATTCAATAAAGTGGTAACCAAAGGCGAGGTGAAATCGTAGCTTGATTTAATATTTTTCAAAATATTGCACACCCTGTATGTACTCAAATTCTTGTCTTCTTATCGAAATATTCATTTCTATCTACAATATAAAAATACTCGTGAGTCTCTAACATAGGAACTTTAACTTAAGTCTAAACAACTTGTAATAAAATTACAAAAATTATACTACAATACCCTAAATTTGTACATGTTTATTCACTTAACTAATTATTCACTTAATTAAGATGCACAGGCAGATGGTTATTCAAGTGAACTTCACGTGTAAATTTCCTATCACAAATTTTACATTTGAACAGATTTTCAGTGTTCGTATGTAGTTTTAAATGTAAATTTAACGAGTGCTCGTATGAGAAACGTTTCGAACAATAATCACACTTATATGGTTTACAATGATTAACATGTGAGTTTAAATGATTTTTAAAACTACTTTGCAAAACGAATTTCTTATGGCACACATCACATTTATATGGTCGTTCCATATTGCTATGTTCATCAATTAAATGTCGACGTAAATAAGTACGCGATACGAACCGTTCAGTACATTGATCACATTTGAATGGTTCCGGACTATTATGTACAAATAAATGTGCATTTAATCCACTGTTATATGTGAATCGTTTATCGCAAATTGTACACTGAAAATTCTTATCATTTATATTAGTTTCATTATTCTTTTTATGTTTTAATGATAAATGACGGTCTCGTATGAGTGGTGTTTTAAATTCTTGATTACAAAGATGACATGGATATGTTTCTTTATTGGTTGATTGATGTAGTTCTTTATGTTTTTTATAAGCTAGAAGATAATCGAATCCTTTACAACAAATTTCACATTTGTATGATTTATCGCGATTTTTCATTGTATGAATTTTTAAACTTAATTCACTATTATAAAATTTATTACAATTCGAACACTTGAATGTTTTCTCCTTTTTACGATTAAGACGGCGTCTCCGTCCCAATGTAGTGTAGTTGGAGATTATAGAAACTGCATTAATTTTAGAAGGTTCTGAAAAAGAAAAAACATAAATATCTCACGCTTGGAAAACAACAATTCAAGTATCTGTGCATTATTTGAACAAATATTGCTTATTTTGTAATGATATTCATAGAAAATATAGCAAATTAAAAGCGTTTCCAAATCTCCAGGGAATTTTCAGATTGGAGTGTTAGTTTTCCGCAAAATTGACGTATCAGCTTTCAAATGTGACATTTATTTGTGTGTAATTTATATCAACAAATTACCTTTATTAAATACTGGAGAATGTTCTTCAATTTCTATAGTTTCGTCTTTGATAAGCGCGAGTTTTTCTTCATCTTCATCTACATCATTCTGATCAGCATCATTGCAAACCGAATCAGTCTTAGCAGACGTATTTTGTTCATTTTGTACAATACTATTAGAATTTTCTATAAATTACACTTAAATTTAGCTTTTTTTCTTATCAAATGATAACATCAAATTTAGTGTTGATATATAGAGGAAATCTTACCGACAGAATTTTCTTGATTTATAACTGTCTTATCTTCATTTTCTTCTTTGATCAATACTGAATGAAATCCATCGCCTATTTGTTTATGATTGTCCACATTTTCATTGTCGAATTTTTCAGTCTTAATATGTGCACTATTTTCTTGTTCAACATTATTAATGCATACATTATTTTGATCATTGAATATATAATGAAATTTTACATGAGTTTGTAAGACAATTTGTCGGAAATTATAAAAATTAATTAATTTCTCATGGCAATTGTAGCATATAATTTTTGGATAAGGATCATCTTCTTGCACCTAAAAGCCAAGAAATAAACAAATATTCTAATGGTAAAATTGTTTTAAAAGAAGCTGTGTAAAATAAAGTATAAAATACATTTCCTTCTATTTACACAATATCCCCTCGTTTAACACGAATACACGTTAAAAATGTTATTGTTTACCATGTAAAGGGAGAATCGTGTAGAAAATTTGTCTACCTGTACTAAAAATAACACCACTTGTCTAACATTCTTTAAATTACGAATTTATGTAAAAGGAAAACAACTATATTGAAAATTAAGTAGAAAAATTCCATTATCCTTGTAAATATTTGACCCATCGCTTCATGCGTTTATTATTTAGACTAAGGGGTTGTTCTTTTTAAAAAATTCATATGAATATGCTTCACATTTAAATTATAAATTTTTTCAAGAAAACTCACCTTTATATCGGTTAACGTTGTTATAATATCGAGAATTCGTGGCTCATTTTGGGGTTGATTATCAAACAAGTTTTTACATAAATTTAGGGGTGTATCGAAGAAACACAATCTACAAAAATCCATACTACCCTCAAAATTATTTTTAAATTATTATTTTGTTTTGTATGTTTACAAACAACAAACTGACAAACTGTACAAGAAAAAGTGAGGTTAAGTAACCAGGCAGTGTTGCCAAATTACTCTTTTGCAACATCAACCAGTGGCGGCTCGTCGATCCACATTGGATTACAAAAATAGTTTTCAATAGTAACAACAGTCAACTTCATAGAACAAACTATTCTAAAAAATACCTTTAAAAAAAATATTTAAATAAGTTGATCAAAGAGAAGTATCTTTCTGAGATTGTATTCCTAATTTTAATGTCTTTCTCAAAGCAATTAACTTATTTTTTAAAATCTGATTATTCTTTCGTAAATTTTTCAATTGGCGATTTTTCATTGCAATCGTCCTGTTGGCCATTTGCCACATTAATTTCACATTTTCGCAATCACACAAATCGTCTTCTTTAAAATCACCAACATAACGAAACTTCCTTAAATAGAGCACCGTTAAAAAACTATCTAAATGCATTTAAAAATAATACTTTTCAATACTATTAGAATGAGCAGTGTTCGACGATGATGTGGAGCAATCAATTCTTGTTTCTATATCAGAATTCTTTCTAAAAAGTAATTATAGCTTATTTGTACACATGTAGACTATTTCAGCACTCATTTGGCTGTTTTGATTATGTAGTGTCGTAGATTAGTTCATACATAATCAAAGTACAGTCAACTGTATGTTAATTGAAAATCGACATACGTTGCCTTCTTTTCGATTATTTTTAGCAGCTGTTGAGAAGCTTTTTGCAAAAGAGGTATAGCTGATGCTTTCACAATTCTGTTATTTCTTTCCGATATACAATCAGGATTAATTTCAGTATTTAATGGTGAAACTGGTAGTGAATATCCAGTTTTTATTGCCACATCATTATTCCTGTTGATAAGTATCGAAATGAAAATTTATTCATTTTAACAACTGTAATTTCCATGATTATACTTGCAAGGTGTTGCTGTCTTCTTTAAAACATGCGTGGGGAATAATCGTTCAAAATCACTATCAACAAAATGTTTACTGCATACGGCAGAATATTTACGAGGTGTAAAATTTCGACGTCCTATCGCTAAGGTCCATTCTTTTCGTCTTATCGGATCTACTGGGAACCTACAATTTACGATATTTAATCGTGTAGTTAATCCGGAATACTTACATATGAAATGAAACGCCGGAATTTTTCGAAAAGCTTGATTTGCAGCCTTCAATACAACACGTTTGGACCATTGTAACTCTATCATTAACAATCTGCAAAAAATATAACCTAAATTTTTAAGTAAACTTAACCTCAACCTATCAATACAATTCTTTAATTAAATTCGATTGTAATAGCAATTTATACAAAGTTTGATTTGAATTACCGTCCTGATTCTTGTCTATTTGAAGAATTCTTGTAAATTTGTAAAATTATAATTTTCAAATTGGAGCCACGTTCGTTTCTCTTTTGTTTTTCTTTAGTGGTAGATTTCAACAAAATAAGCTCTAAAATTTCATTTATAGCAAAAATACATGTGTATATTTCTGTATATCTCCTAAATATAGTATAATTTTTAATAAATTATTTTAATAATTTGACTAAAAGTCGGTAGATTTACTTGAAATAGAATACATTTGGCAATCCTGTGGCTTATTTGCCACACATGCAACAGTTTATTCTGATTGGTTGTTGTGCGTGACGTACAAGAAGCCGGTAAATTGAAATCTAAACAAAGCAATTTTATTAAGTAAAGCAAATATAATGATTTTCCAAAATTAATCAAATAATACAGATTGAAAATTAGTGTTTTTTATATACAAATCGACACTATAAATACTGATTTTTAATTTTCAATAAAACTAATTCGAGTTGTTTTTGAATTCCAGACAAAAGGCACAACTATTAGAATCGTATTCTAGTTTCAAGAAACATCTTCCGTGTATAATAGAGGAACTTCATCATCTGATTTATTTTTCTTATCGGGATTACCTAAAAAAATTATAATCATTTGTTTTATTATAATTATTTTATTTTCAATTCTTAAATTATTGTGCTACGAACTAGCTTACGCTACTCGGTTGAGTTTTTTAAATTGGAAAAGGTTAAAAGAGCCCTCGTTATACGAGTAATTTGTACTTTTAACAAATCATACTACAACAATTTCTTTCCGTTTTTATTACCATCAAGGTTTTAACAATTGATGTGCGTTCAACTACACGTTTATAAACTTCGCCAAATACACAAATGGGACTTTATTTCCGGCAAATTAATCCAGAGATAGTACAAACAAACAGAGAGCAGGGGATATACACGCACACAAGAAAAAATAGGAGAGAATACAATTATAATAACGATTTCAATCAACAGAATAATTAACAATATTTACATGAACATATCCTTGGATCACCCCATTTAATAATAATATCATTGCTTTCTATGGGACGAGAAAATCAAAAATAAAGGAATTATTAAAATTTTCGACGATCGAAGGCGTGAAATAATTTAATAAAATTTGGCACAACTATTTTGTTGTAAAATTGTCAGTTTTCGTAAATGAAAAATCGGACAACTCTCTTTACATTGCTGTCTAATATTAAACATTACACACCTATATTTGTGCTTTTTTAGTGTATTTATCGTTATTGTTATTATTTAATAATGTTTATTCTTAGTGCGTGATTTAGATTGTTTAACATTCGTACCATTTTTTTCAACTGTTGGTGTTGTACGAAGGGGTTGAGGTCCACCAGGATACGGTATTCGAAACAACTCAATATGCAGATGATCGCAGATTTCGTGGCAAATTTGAAAACAATACCGCAATAAATCTGCAGTTACCCATATCTAAAATATTGTTTTTATTATTTAATAAAAATAAAAATAAATACTCACCATACAAATCCATAGGACGTAATATTCGTTTATAAAAGTATTGAAATATTGATTGAAAAACAATAATGCCGGTCCTATTAATGATAAATCAGTATAATCCATTTCACTTTTAGTCATATGTGCTACCTATAGAATTTGATAAAGAATTTCTTAATTTGATTGAAAATAAATAGAAATATACCACAAGTCGATTGGTAACTTTAGCTGCAACTAATCCAAATGCTAATATATATAAGGCTGGGTGTTCTTCGTAGACGTGTTGTGTTGATTTTTGATAAATTATAAAAGCAGGCACCAAAACTAATGAAAACGGTATCACGGGTGATAAGACACTTGTACCCTGTTTTATCAAATTAAAAAACAAAATTAATTTTACTATAATTGGTTTTTTAATTACATAAACTCCCTTGGAATTAAGCAACTATAGAAAGAAGATGAGGGAGTTTTTGTAATTAGAATTCAACAATTAGTTAATTAGATAAGAAATAGAGAAAGCTCATAGCACTACAAAGCACCAAGTTATCTACAAAGATGGTGATTTACATGCGAGCAACTATCAATAATTTAATAATCTTTTTCGATCCAGCAGCCAATATTTACAATTCGATATCTGATTTGTTTTCCAACGGATTTTAATGATTCAAACCGAATTAAAAACATTTCAATGAGCAGGGAACGGTCTCGATCAATTTTTGAGTTATTGAATTTCAAAAGTAATCAAATTTCGGTATAAATAATGATTAATTTTGATTAGATTTTTGATAGTTGCTAATATACGACAGGTTGACAATGGAGCAATCTTACAGCAACTGTTGATCCATTTTTGCCTACTCCTCCCGTGAATATTATAGAAACATTAGCTTGAGCAAGTAGTAGAGCAACTGCACACGCCACACCAATTGGAATCAACTTCATCTCCAAATCCACACCAGGTATCTTTGGTCAATTAGTTTCTTATTTAGTTGAATTATTTTAAAACAAACATAATAGACTACATTAACAAATACAAACAAGATAATTGAACAAAAATAACAACAACAAAACAGCTATTTTCCCCAAATGAATTTGAAAAAAAAAGAGTCTGCCTTACAGCAATTGTAGAACCATTTTTACCGCATCCGCCAATTTTAATTTGTTGGAATAATCTAAAGATAACGTGAAAACAAGCCGAAGTTGTAATGGTGGAAAATACCAATTTCCATTCGAGATTCAATGCGGCTACCTAGAATAAATAAATTGCTCCAGCCAACCTGAGTTGATGAGGATCTTTAATTGTACAACCCCAGCACCACAAAAAACACTGTTTTTTAAAAAATTAATTTTATCGATAAGAAAAATAAAGACAAACACAAACATTTCTGAACCATGCACAGCTTTCTCCCAGTCTAAATTAGGTTTATACAAATGTTTAGTTAGTTTCTTATTTTTAAAAGGCCGAGCTACAATTCGTCAAAAAAGGGAATGTTTGATTTTTCTTTTAATTTAAAAACTGGAATGATCAAATTTCGCCGGAGATAACATTCCTTGGTTTTGTTTTAAAAAATATTGGAGAAATCTGGATTTTATGGGCAAATTTAGAGCAATTATTAAATTAAGAGAGAAATCATCGAAGATTCTTTTTTGATAAGTTATAGCCTCGATAAAAATGAACGTAAAAACAACAAAAATTGGATGATCAGTATTATAATAACTGCTGATAGGCGGCTTTAATCCATGCGTTTTTTTTTTTAATTATTTGTTTTAAAAACTGTATCGATTTTATTTTGGGGAGAACTTACGGCAACTGTAGATCCATTTTTGCCAACACCTCCAGTAAATATCACGATAATACTTTGGTAAAGCGACCATAGGCCGCAAATTATTGTACTTAATGGAATAAAGTACCATAATAATATCGTATTGCTAAAAAACTAGACACAATCGTCACACAACACAACAATAACAAGTCATAAATTAGAATAATTAAAAAATAAAATTAACTTTTGAAATTTTGGATAATTACAGTGATAATAATTGTATAAATAGCTCACCTTTGTTGACCATACAGTAGGTCCGAAAATTGTCGAAATTAACAGAATTCCCATTATTGTAAATTGTGCTTCGGTTACATCAATACGACCGAAACGTAATGTACCGGATACGTAAGTTTGCCAATGTGCACAATAAAATAACGTCATTGCACAAAAACACTAACAATATAATTAAAATAAAGCTTTCAATAATTAAAAAAATTAAAAAATATATTACTTGAAAGAACATCCAACCGGGATAATTGCCTAATTGTACAGCAATACAAGCCGATAATGCCACAAATACGGTTGATATTGAATCACAACCATGATCGAATAGTTCACCTAATGGATTTGCTGTACCTGTACGTCTAGCTTGTTTACCATCGATTGCATCTAAACTTTGATAAATAAATAAACCTAAACAGCATAAACCACATGCCCATCTAGGTGCATCTTGTTTAGCGTCCGGTGAATACCTGCAAGATCAACAAATATTTAAAATCAATCAATTAAATTTATCGATTAATCAACAATCTCGACAAACTAGGTTTCTAGAATAATTAATAACATAGGTCTGCTTTTAAGAAGCCTCATACAGTAATTGAGACCTACTTTATAAGGAAAATAACCATAATAATATTGAACAAGTTTTCTATAATTGACATGCAATTTAAATTTAACAAGTTAATTAGAATAAACGGAAAACCACCCAAAATGACCAATTTCTAGCAAATTTACCAATCGTCTTTAATTAGACTAAAATTGGAGGTAAACCTACATAAAATGCCTTTCTCTCGAGTCTAATTGTAGAAACCTGTACGCAATATAAAAATCAACTTAAAAATACAAAAACCAACAAGATTATTTACATAAAACGATTATCATTAAAATATCTAGACCTTGATCGTGCTAATCAAATAAATATTGTGTTAAAAATTTGGGTAATTAACTTTATGTCCTAGATTTGTGGTAATCACACTTTGATAACGCAGTTTTTGTTATTTTTACAACCAAATTCCCCCTATAAAAATTTGAAATGATAGAATTAATTATCTATTATTCAATAATTGTGGTTCTTATTATTTTGTACTTTTACAATGACCTTGTTTCGTTTCAATTGAAACAATTGATACTTACCATACCAATATTAAAGCTGTGATAATATTGATAAGTAATCCGACGATTGTAATTAAATTAGGTGCCAGCCAAATTGGAACTTTCGACGTTAACCAATTCCAATACGGTTGTAAGATTTTATCTAACAAACTAACACTCTGACACGAATACTGGTGTTCCCCTAAACGTTTCAATTGTGCATCCGATAATAGTCTCTCTTTATAAAATTTCATCGTTTCTCTATTAATGAGAGTTATCGTTTATTTCAACCAACTGGAATTTATTAATGTTGTCGTTTTCTCTCGATTATTTCGTCAAATAATTCTAACCTCTATAACCATAAAATATTGTTAATTTAATTTAGTAATTTTCAAATTTATGACAACACAATTTGTTAAAAACGTACGATTTTTTGGTTCAAGTTGCAATTATTAAACACGCAAATACAATTAAATTGATTGAAACTCTTTTAATTGAAACCGTGAAATTTCATGAATATTCTAATAAGGCCAGAAAAAAATTTAATGGAAGTGGTTGGATCAACATCACGCCACTACCGGCAGCGCCCCCCTATTACGCAGATAACAAAATAAAAAATACACCAGAGACAATTATAATATTTATATCCTATCATTATAAATACGATAATATATTCAATAAAGGAGAGTAATTACTGATTTATGGCTATAATTTTAGAAAATTGATAATATAAAACGAGTATTATTGGTCCTCTAACCACAGTTTTACGGTGTTGTGACATCCTCCAATTTCATTAATTTTATTATCTTATTAATTAAATTATAATTATCAATCTTATTTTAACGTATTTTCTCATTATATCGTTTATTGAAGATAATTTTCGAATTCTCTATAAAATTATAATATAGGATTGTATCGCTTGGACTAGTAAATGTGGCAACTTCAGCTTTTCTAACCTAATTTCGCCAAGTCGATCTAACCTCAATTTCCACAACTTTTATCGAGAAAATGTCGACGAGATGGTAGAATTTCGTATAAGACTCAATCAATTCTCCAAATTCCGCTCAATTTCAGGTATCCGCTGTATCAACGCGGCAGCCCGCAATTGCGCGTTTTCTTGCCGAATTTCTGGTTGAAATTGGTACGTCCAACTGTCGATCTACCGCAGAATGTGGTACAGTTCTCTTGTTCGATGCAAATGACCAAATACGATATAAAGAATTATTTAGAGAAAATCTATAATGTTAATGTGGTTGATGTACGGACACGTATAGCAATGGGGCGGACGTATCGGCATCCTGTTAAAGGTTACGTTATTAAAGATGACGATATTAAGTACGCCTACATTACTTTGGTATGTTTTTAATTGATTGTGTTAGCTGGAATGATTGTAAATTTTATAGCCGAAAGCAGAGAAATTCGTATTTCCTGATTTGTATCCAGCAGAGGATGAATTGAAGAAAGAACAAGAAGATACAATCGATCAAGTCAAACAAAACTATAAAGAATTTCTGGATAAAAATAAAGAACGCCCAAATATGCCCGGATGGTTTACAATCTAATTTATAATTTGGCCAAACGTTGGGACGTAGTGTTGTAGCTTAATTCGGACACAAATATAAAGCAATCCGTGATTACGAAACCAAGTGGCCAACTCGATAGTGTAATTGAATTTTTAATGATTAAAGTTAGGCAACCAGAAATACATTTGTTTAAAAATTCGAATCTAATTTTTTATTAATTTTAATTCTGCAAATAATTCTAAAAGTAGGTAGTTTATTTTGTACTAAAATAACCTAAAGAAATTAAAAATATTTTTGGATGACAACCATCCCATACTGAGACAATTCTAAATTTAAATTCATTCAACATTCTCGTCTAAATAAAACCAACAATTCTTGTTATTAATTATTTAAATTGCGGTTTTAATTTGCCGGTTATTTATTTAAATTAACCGCCGAATAACTGACAATTGTCGATTGTTTATTGTTTAGCCGACATAACCTTAAATTTTCGTGTGTCAGTGCCTGTGTGTGTCTCGTTATGTTGTCATTAATTTTTTTCAGTTTAATTTAAATAAAAATGGCTTTAATTACTGAAACAATACTGAAAGAGGGCTATATGGTGAAACGGTCACAAAATAAAAAATTGTACACGTTGGTCAATTATAAAAAACGGTGGTTTGTGTTGACGACAAAATTTCTTATCTATTACGATACAGATAATGAGAATGTATGTATTGCAAAAAACCCAATTTTCCGCATTTTATTATCGTAACGAATTGTAGAACATTTAAATTTTTATTTGTTTCGAAAGTCAAGAAAATTGCGAATTTCCACGATCTCCACCGGTATTCCTACAATCCTTTGTTATGCCCCTGTGGTTTCCTGGCGTCAAACGGTACCAGTTGTTGAGATATCTGGGGTTTTATTAATATAACAACAATTTATGAATCAGTCGGAAATTCTTCGAATTTTGTACCCAAATAGAAAACGGACTGGTCTATAAAATTTTAAATTATAATCCCACTCGAATCCAACGCAAATTAAATACAGTTTAATTGAATTTTCTATTGTTTTAATTGATAAATTTCTGATAACAATTCCAATAAATTTGTCATATTTAAAAATAATCATTAAAGGCACGCCTATTCGTTATTACACCAATCATAAATGGAATTTCGCAAAATTCCTGATGTGGCGGCAATTTCGAAACAATTTTCCCCAAATTTACCGCATTTTTTTTTATTAATTACTTTATTATTTTCCTGCCAAAAGTACAGTTTATTTGATTTTTATTCATTTTAAGTTACTATTCTACCTAGGGCAATAATCCATAATTTTTCGAATATTGCAAACAGATAGGGTTGAAGGGGCAGTTGTGTAGCGCCTCTTATAAAAGAGTGCGCACGACGCAGGGTGGGACAGTAATGTCGACTTTTAGCCCTTATTGTGTGTCGTATCTGTAAAATTTCTGCTATTATCTCGCCCTTTACGATTAATTCGCAGTTTTCTTAACTTGATACAGTATGTATGAATTATCGAAATTTTAATTTTCAATAAAATAGTTGCATGTTTATTTATTTAATTTTATTTTAATTTAATTTAATTTATTGGAATTAGTTATTGTTTTGTTTTTTTCGTTATCATTAATTAATTAGAAACGTAAAGAAAAGGGTCGTGTTGATTTATCAACTGTATATGCAGTAGAGCCAGCTCTATTATCAGCTACCCCCGAAGAGACCGGTATACAAGGTGAACTTTATTCATTTCAAATCGGTTATTTAGCCGATGATGATTATATTCTCTATCTGATAGCATTACGTGAAAATGATCGTGTCAATTGGATACTTGAATTACGTAAAGGTAAGTTAAAAATTTACCGGTTATTCCTCGTATTTATTATAATTAAATTTTTGAATAACAATCGGTTAGATTTCATTAAACATTGAATTATTAAAATTAGAAATTTAAGTTTAATTTTTAATTAACAAGACAGCTCTAATAGAGTATATTTAAATATAATAAAATTAATTTCTTTTTATATTTTATAAATGGATTAGAAGCCGCAAGAAAACGTGGATAATTAAAAAAATGTTGACTCCATTGAACGGTATTTTTCACGCTATATAAAAGAATAAAATTTTACTACCAACCCCCTCACTATTCTTATAGAACAATGCTGTGATGATACTTAAACTCCACTTAAAATGCAGCGTTTCCACCTTTTCATCCCTTAGTTTTTTTGAATATAAAATTCATTCGTATATAACACATATGCTTTTGAATTCCATTTAAAAAAGTAATAAACAACGTCTGTTATTTAGAAAATCGTTGACCAAGAACGCATTACTAGTTGAATAAACTCCCTATCAAATAAATCTCTATACTTATAGGATAGAAAAACTGGCGATTCAGGGTGAATACGTTTTGAAACATTGATTGAATCTCATGATTCCATTGATGGTTCAATTGTTAAAAAAATTCTAATTAAAAGTAGAGAATTTAGTTGAAAATCCACTAAAAGTGGTGTGGTTTAAATTTTAGGCGACTGGTTACCATTGAAATTTTAGTTTAAACGTACTAAAGTACTGAAAGTGCTTCAGTACTTCAATTAAAGTACTAAATTGTCTTGATATTGTGTATTAGAATCAAATTAAGTAGTGGAAAGTCTTCAATATAAGACAAGAGTACTGATTTTATTTCAAATTTTGACAATCTAGAGTACTATATTTTTAAAAATAGAGCAAAATTTCGAATTTAAGTGGTGAAATTTTGGACTAATCGTAATTTTTTGAAATTTTGTCGGGGGTACATTCTTAAAATTTTGATAACTCCATAAAATATCGAAATGTTTTCAAAATTAAGCGAAAATTTATCAAAGTATTGGAATTTTGTATTAAGGGGACGAGGTACATTTCAAAATTTTAATCGGCGAAAATGTCGCTCGTTCTTGGGACTGCGACAACCGGAGATAGATTTTTGAAAATGGCATTTCTTATAGCATCTAACGGTTATTTCGGTTTTTCAAAATATTGATGCGAATTTGAATCACAGGCGAAACTCTAACAACATGTTTTTTTCGTATTTTTGTACAATTTCATGTATTTTCTCTTATAACTTGACCAATTGTGATTATTTTGCAAAAATTCTTGTACTGTTAGATAGTAAATAAAAAATACTTTTCAAATATTCCAGAAATTTTCCGATTTCACTGTTAGTTTTCCGAAAACTTAAGAAAACTTCTGTACGCGACAACAGGTTTTCTCCTACAGTTTTTATTTTACAGAATTGATTAACCCCTCATTCGAAAGCTGATACAAAGGCGGAGTGCAAGATAAATCCCTTTTTTGATATTTTGAAAATTGCCTGAGTTATCGCGAAAAAACCAATTGGTTTTTCTGGCATTGTTTTCACCTATTAAAACTAATTATTTTGCTTTGAAATATATACGGTTAGATAGATAATTTTGTTCTCTTCCCGATTGATGCATTATTTTTGTAAAAAAATGTTGATTTTTCGAAGAAAATTGAGTGGAAATCTAGCGTCTACAAAGATTGCCCGCGTTACACGTAAACAGTGCGGGTTTGCCTAATCAAAAATTTGTGGAATCATCAATACTCAATCCAAAGCGAGACACACAATTCGATTTGGCAAACACGCACTGTCTACCAGTATGCCGGGTTATCTTGCTTGATAATACACAAAGAGACTGGATTTCCATTCCATTTTCTTCGAGAAATCAACACTTTTTACAAGAATAATAGGCCAATCGGAAACAGGACATAATTATCTACATAATCATATGTTGGTTTGTAGTTTTCCGCGATAACTCAGGCAATTTTCAAAATTTCAAAAAAAGGGCTTCGCATTCCACTTGACTTTTGTATCAGCTTTCAATGCTGTAAAATAAAAAAAAAATGCTGTAAAAAAAAAGAAACAAATTCTTATATCTCCTCCCGATGTTTTCTTAATTTTCCGGAAAACTAACGGCGGAATTGGAAATTTTTTAAATTTTTGAAAAAACTTTTTATTTGCTATCTAACAGTACAAGAATTCTTGCAAAATAATCAAATTTGGCCAAGTTATAAGAGAAAATACGAGAAATTGTACAAAAAAAACGGAAAAAACATGTTGTTAGATTTTCGTCTGTAATTCAAATTTGTATCAACATTTGAAAAACGGAACTAACCATAAGGGGCTAGAAGAAATGCCCTTCGCAAAAATCTATTTCCGGTTGTCGTAGTCCCAAGCACGAGCGAGCAATCTCAAGTTACAAACTCACATTTTCACCGGTGAAAATCCTGAGGTGTACCTCGTCCCCTTAATACTGAAATATTTTCAAACCAAAATTATTCATTAAAATTTTTCAATTTTGGAGTAAAAGTGCCAAATTTTCGATTAGAATCAAATAAATCAAAAGGTTTTGATATAAAAGTGTAAAAATTTTCGAACAAAAGCGCTATTTTGGTTCAGATTTTCTCATTAACCCTTGAAATTTTGGACTAAATTTTTTTAGAATTCAAAAATTAGGCAAAACTTACCAAAATATTGTTATTTTGTACAGAGCTACTCTTTCTTAATTTTGATAATGACCATCTAAAATAAAACAAAAATTTTCACTAAAATTTTCAAATTTTACACTAAATTGCTATTTTTCACTAATTTGTAGTAAAAGTATAACTTTTTGACACAAAATTCGTTGAATTCGACAACAAGAACGCTATTTTTGCTGAAATTTTCATGAAAATCATTCGGGAAGGATTTTCCAAATGAAATAAAATATTTTCTTTAAACTATTTTAATCACTTCAATGTTGCAGTATAATTAAAATAAAACCCACATTAATAATTGTTACTAATAATTAATTTTCATTATACGAATGTCCTATAAATAAAAATAGACAACAAACAGAGCGTTATATTTGTAATATGTGAGCTGGAAATTAATATGAATTTAACGGTAGTTAAGAACAAAATAATTTTATAAAATAAAATTTTTTTTAATCGAAATATTTCCAGCTTGTATCAACAATATAACAATCCGCCACTATTACCATCCAGGATTTTGGAACGCTAAACGTTGGTCCTGTTGTAAGAGCTCCTACAGGAATACCGGTGGTTGTGAACCGTGTTCAATTTGGGCAATACAAGAACAATTCAACGATAACAACGACATTAATAAAATAACAACAAACGATAATTGTAAGTACTCAAAACGTAGGAAAGGTTCGTTTTGTATTTGGTATGCGAATTGAATAATATTCAAGTGTATTTTGATTTCCGGTGGAAGTTACATTGATAATAAATAAATAAATGAAACGGATATATTATCGTTATTATCGAATATAAAAGTTGTATGTTTTAGAATTAATTGAGATTTGAGTCAAATTTGTTATAACAAGATAATTGGCTATTTTCGACTGCCACTTGTTAGTTTTATTTGTTGATTAAAAGAAACTTTCATTTCACTTATTTCTATGTACAATCCATGAAGTATTAACACTTGTATACGACTCAAGTTAAGACGTCTTATTTCTATAATTTACAGTTAATTTCTTGTACTAATCGTTGAAAATCCAGAATTAACTCGATTTATAGTTTGGATTTGTTTAAAAATTATCGGATAATAAACGCGGAGATTTTTAATAAATCAGACACCTACATCTGATGGACGGTTAGTTGAAAACGAAAGAAAAAACCTGTCTTAGTTAAATTCTAACGGTGAAGCAAGTTATAGAAGTTTTACCTTGGCTTAAAACATTTTATAATCCTACAGTCTTCTACCTCCGCCATGTTTTATTATAACAAGACGATTATCAAATAAATCCAGTAAAAGTAATTGAAAATTTCAACAAAATTAGTGCCTTTCTTAATATTATCAAAATGCAATTCGATATGCTCGTCAACGTATTTCGCAGTGCCACTGGTAGGTTTTCTTGAAATTATTTTGTGCAAAATTCGTGGGTGTCTAGCCTCGATTTTTTGTGTGTAATTGGGTGAATTTTCGTACAGGTACAACTCAATCAAGCCCGATAATGCCCGGTGGTGGTGCAACACCAGGCACCCCATCATCGAAACAAAAAGAAAAAACAATGGTACGTCCGAAAATTGTTGTAGCCCTCTACAATTATAAAGCAATAGAAAGTGGTGATTTATCATTAGAGAAGAATCAAGAATATGAAGTTATCGACGATACCCAAGAACATTGGTGGAAAGTTAAAGATTCTAAAGGGTAATTTTGTACGATTTTTATACAAAAAAAATCCAATTGATTTGATTGTAGAAATGTCGGTTTTATTCCAAGTAATTACGTTAAAGAGAAAGAGTTATTAGGCTTACAACAATACGAGTAAGTTTTAATTTTAATTGTTATTTTAATTGATAATAATCGTTTATAGTTGGTATGTTAATGATATGTCCCGGCAAAGATCTGAGTCGCTTTTAAAACAGGAGGATAAAGAGGGATGTTTTGTTGTTAGAAATTCATCAACGAAAGGCCTCTACACGTTATCGCTTTATACAAAAATGTAACCCCTTAATTATTAATTATTATAAATAATTTTATAATATTTTAGCCCCCATCCGCACGTTAAACACTATCATATTAAACAGAACCAAAGGGGTGAATTTTATCTATCAGAAAAGCATTGTTGTAATTCAATACCAGATTTAATCAACTACCACAAACATAATAGTGGTGGTTTAGCGTCACGTCTTAAAACTAGTCCTTGTGATCGACCAGTACCTGCGACTGCGGGTTTAAGTCACGGTATTTCCGAAATTTGCCGCTTTTTAAAGTTTTTAATTAATGTTTTTTTTTTTTAGATAAATGGGAAATTGATCATAATGAATTGATGTTGTTGGAAGAATTGGGTTCTGGACAGTTTGGTGTGGTACGTCGTGGTAAATGGCGTGGTTCCATCGATGTGGCTGTAAAGATGATGAAAGAAGGCACAATGTCCGAAGATGATTTCATTGAAGAAGCAAAAGTTATGACGAAATTACAACATACAAATCTTGTACAATTATATGGTGTATGTAGTAAAAATCGTCCTATATTTATTGTTACAGAATATATGCGTTATGGTTCATTATTGAATCATTTAAGACGGCACGAACAGAGTTTAGCCAACAATCAAGGATTATTACTCGATATGTGTATACAAGTAATACAATAATTTAATTCAATTTAAATTCTATTGATGATTTCTATAATTGTTAGATTTGTAAAGGTATGGCCTATTTGGAGCGTCATAATTACATCCATCGTGATTTAGCCGCTAGAAATTGTCTAGTCGGTACCGAAAATGTTGTAAAAGTTGCCGATTTCGGTCTAGCTAGATACGTATTGGATGATCAATACACATCATCGGGTGGTTCGAAATTTCCAATAAAATGGGCACCACCGGAAGTTTTAAATTATACAAGATTCTCATCGAAATCGGACGTTTGGGCTTACGGTAAAAATTTGGAAATTTACGGCGGAATTCGGTTGAATTTTTCGATAATTTTAGGTGTTCTAATGTGGGAAGTTTTCACTTGTGGCAAGATGCCTTATGGACGTTTAAAGAATACGGAAGTAGTTGAACGGGTCCAGAAAGGTATGATACTAGAGCGACCGAAGGCCTGTTATAAAGAAGTCTATGATGTAAGTTGAATTTATTATACTGATGGGCCAAGAAAATGGGGCGTTATAATTGAAGGAAGTTGTCTATTTTTATATAACTTAAGGGCCCTCAGCACAAAAATAGACAATTTCAAAACAGGATATCTTTTTTATTTTCCAACGGATTTCAATGTTCTAAACGGTATTTAAAAGGGCATTTCAAGAGGGAGGGAAGTACGTATTTGATTTTTTGAAATTCGAATGTAATTTGGAGTTACAGAAGGAAGTATAGAAGCATGTTTTTTTAGCATTTTTTACAGTTTTTTTTTATATTTTTCCCTCATAACGTGGCAAATATTGCTTATTTTCTAATGAATTTCACACAACATGTGGCCAATTAAAAGCGCTTTCCAAATATGTCAGAAATTTTCCGATCGCATTGTTAGTTTTCCGGAAAATTGATGAAAGGTTCCGACATACTAATTTTGTTTTTTTACGGACAGTTTTAAACTTAGACCACTGAACCAGGGCTTGTTTGAAAGGTAATAAATAGCAGATTATTTTGAAAATAGTTTGAGATTGAAATTCGGAAAATTTACTGGAAATTTATGGTGGCGAAATTTTATCTATTATTTTTATCTGTTAAAATTAATTATTTTTGTATAAAGTGTATTGCAATTTATAGATTATTTCATTATCTTTCCAACGGTACCATTGTTGCTGCAAAAAAGTGAAAATCTTCTGGAAAATTACTGATAAACAAAACTATGTTTATCGTGTGAAAAACTAGTTGAATAGCAAGCCTCCAAACCACAAAAATGAGTTACATCTATTGGCGGAAAGGGGGCTCCAAAGTCTATCATCTCGTCTTTTTGCAATGTTGCCAAATTTGTTTTTGTTCCTGAGGCCACACCTTTGGCTTCTTATTATTGCATAGATAATTGGAGAAAAAGAAACAATAAACTGGTTGTATATAATTAACTTTAACAATTAACAAAAAAATTAGTCGCCAATTTGCTAAAAACGTTTATTTTTTTGTAAACAAAAATTACAATTTTCTTTTTTTAACATTCCAATTAAAATAGCGACTATTTTTTTCTCGTTAATTGTTAAAGTTAGTTATATACAACCACTTTATTGTTTTTTTTTCTCCAATTATCTATGCAATAATAAGACGACAAAGGTTAGGCCTCAGGCAGAAAAAATAATTTGACAACATTGCAGAAAGCGATCTGCTGACATCTGTGAGTCGCTGGAAGAAACCCATTTTTGTGGCTAATATTATACTCTGGCGAGTTGTTATCGAACTATCACTGTCGGCTTTCCACATAATAAACATAGTTTTGTTTATCACTAATTTTCCAGAAGATTTTCACTTTTTTGCAGCAACAATGGTACTGTTGGAAAGATAATGAAATAATCTATAAATTGCAATACACTTTATACACAAATAATTAAATTTAACAGATAAAAATAATAGGTGAAAATTCATCACATTTCGCCACCATAAATTTCCCGAATTTCAATCTCAAACTATTCTCCAAATAATCCCCAATCATTAGCTTTCAACAAGCTTTGGTTGAGTCGTCTAAGTTTAAAACTGTCCGTAAAAAAACAAAATTAGTATGTCGAAACCTTTCATCAATTTTCCGGAAAACTAACAATGCGATCGGAAAATTTCTGACAGATTTGGAAAGCGCTTTTAATTGGCCACATGTTGTGTGAAATTCATTAGAAAATAAGCAATATTTGCCACGTTATGAGGGAAAATATAAAAACAAAACTGTAAAAAATGCTAAAAAACATGCTTCTATCTTTCCTTCTGTAACTCCAAATTACATCCGAATTTCAAAAAATCAAATACGTACTTCCCCCCTCTTGAAATGACCTTTTAAATGCCGTTTAGAACATTGAAATCCGTTGGAAAATAAAAAAGATATCCTGTTTTGAAATTGTCTATTGTTGTGCTGAGGGCCCTTAAAGACCTAATGAAAATACATTTTAGTTCAAAATTTTGATTTATTTGAAACAAATAGAATCTATATTTTTTAATATTCCATCCTCTTGGGTGGCATTATTAGAATTTTAGACGATTTCTTTGTAGATTATGAGGAAATGTTGGAGTCAATTACCAGAGAATCGCCCATCATTTCGTATATTAAAAGAGCAATTAATTAATGTATCGCAAGGTATATTGGTTGATTGATTGGCTAAGTTAGTTTGTGATACAATAACAAACAATTGTTCAACATCAACATCATCAACATGCGATTTATGTTGTAATTATGAACAGACTTGGACTGATGTTTGTTCAACGTTAAAAAGGGAGGCACGTAAGGCTAAACAATAATAATAATAATAATTACGATTAAAATAATTAGTAATAATCAATAATCCCTATCTAGTGATACTCTTAATAATTCTTTTAGATATTCCACCTATATCTAAAGTATTTATTATCGGCAATTAAAATTAAATAAATCGATAGTGTAAGTGTGTGTTTAGGTTTGATAGTTGTGTTTACTCTAATTATTGAAATAATTACAGGTAAATTTAGACTTTTGTGATATCTAATTTAGTTCCCTAAAACAATTATAATTAAGTTATTTAAATTATTTCCAATTAAAATAGACGAAATACAGGCTTTATTTGCTGACTAGAAATAGCTTATGTTATTCGCAACATATTCTGTATTTATCGTCTATTCGAATTGTGGATATAGCGAGAATTGCTTGATATTTAGTTAGAATTTTTGTGAGAATAATTCGAAATTTCCAATATTTTAAGCCAGTTATTTGTGATGAAACAATAAACCATGTATTGTTAGATTTGTCGCTCAATTGTTATTTTAGTAGATAACCAACAAGGCGCGAATATCGTGAATTATTCCACTCAATTGTGTGTCTGTGTTTTTTATTTAATGTGATAGATTTGTGTTTTTTTTAATTCATAGTTAAATTTTCAACAAAAAGACGGCTTATTGTCAAAGATCTAGGACTAAAAATTCAAAATACGCGTAATTAGTGGAAATACTATATAAGAGAGAATCTTTATCTAAAATAATTTGTATACCGATTTTTTTAAAAATATTTTATACAACACTTTTTTTACCTTTAATACCATAGATTTATAATGATTTCTTTTATATATACACATATATACTCATGTAAGTTGGTAGAAATAAAATCAGTTCAAATAGTTTTATTGGTGAATTGATTATAATTGAAACGGGTGGATTTCGAGCAAATTTCGGCATAAATTTTCGACTTCTTCGGTTAATTCCCGGATTCTTCCCTCGTCTCCCACCTGCAATAACTCAGCAATATCGAGAATTTCATCACAACGGTCGTAAATTGTCCGATATTGTTCAGTTAAGTTTTTATCATCTAAGTTGAATTTAATCGCGATACAATATTTGATTAAATATCGTTTAATTTTAACCATTTTCTTGAAGATTTTGTCTTTTTGTTGATTCTCTCGAGCGTTGACAACAATCGATTGGATTTCTTTATCGTTACGTTCACGTCGCGTATAAACAATTTTCAAATCTTTGGTTTTACCGCTCAATTTCTCTTTGGCTGTGGCTGTTAAAATTCCATTTTGATCGACCGATAGGGTTAAAATAACCGAACATTGCCCAGGTGGTGCCGGTGTTAAACCATCAATCTCCAATGTAGCCAATTTATAATTTTTATTTACATCAAAACGTTCACCTTCGTAAATATCAAATGCAATACTTGTTTGTTTATCGTAAATTGTGCGATATCCCTTCGAACAAGACGTCGGTATTTTCGAATTTCCCGCAATTATTACCCCCATAAAACCACAAAATTCCCCGACACCCAGCGATAAGCTTATCACATCGTTTATTATAAATTTATCGATTTTCTGTTGGTGATGCGACGACAACAGTGCAGCTTGTAACGCTGCACCTTCAGCCACACACTCGTCCGGATGTACGAATTGATCCAAATGATCCCGGTTGAAATAAAGGGCGATTAATTGTTGGATTTTCGGGATACGTGTAGAACCACCGGCTAGAATTATTTTATTAATTTGATTTTTGTTCAATTTGGAAGTCTTCAAACAACGATCGACTATTATTATGGTCCGGCGAAATAATTGCTCGGCTTGTGCTTCAAAATCTTGACGTGTTAATTTGATAATAATTGGTTCATTGATAAGTCCGGTTAAAATAATTTCGGCTTCTTCCATTGTTGATAGAGTCTTTTTGGCGTCTTCACATTCATTCAAAATTCGGCGCATATCTCTAAAATTATATAATTTACCAAATCATCAATTACAGGGGTGCTGAATTAAAAGTGGAAAAATTATATAGGAAGCCCTGTTATTTCTCAACTAATTTTTAAAAAAGCTTTAAGGCTTTATAGGGGGTACCTGAAGTCTTGAAGATCATTTCGGCAAAAGGGTGTAATCCCTGTGTTAAATAGAGTACAATAAACATATCTTGAAGGGTCAAAAAGAAAGAAAAAAGACTGAAATTAACCAAAATTGCAATAGTTTGAGAGCCACTGATTAAACACTGACCTACCGTTATTTTATTGCCGAGAGTTGATAAGAAAGTAGATATCGACTCGGATTTCCTTGATAGTAAACCATACAAGTGATATTGACCTACTTTCTTATCATAAACAAAACATTTTATAATAAACAAGATAACAAGTTCCCAGTGGCTCTTAAAATCCAGTTTTTCTCGTAAACATGCTGGAAATTAAACAGTCGGCTCAGTTTTTCTGGCCCTAGGCCTCAGGGCATAAGTGAGGGTTTTGAATTATTTTTTATATATGAGAGGTAATTAAACACCAATTTTTAATAAGCGATATCTCGCTTGTTTTCGGAAATATTGCAAAATTGAAACGAATTTAAAAATTGCATTTCAAGGCGATTCCAGGGATTTTGGTTTCCGAAAATTTCGATTCAATTTTGAGTTGGAGGAAAATTTTGAAACCTATTCGTAAAATTGTACAATAATTTTATGTTTTTCCTCACAACGTAATCAATATTGTTTATTTTTCAATGATTGTAGAGTTTCTAGAAAACGGAAAGCTCTACAAATATTCGAGATTTCCCGATTGCTAATTTTCCGGGAAATTGCCATTGTTTTTGGAGATAAATAAAATAGAATTGGAAACGGAATTTTGACGAGCATCCGAGAAATTTTTTGCTTTTGGAAAATTGCACCTGGAATCTTTCTAATTTCGTTCGGTCATTAGAATTTAATGAAAAATAAGCGAAAAATCGTTGATCAAACATCAGTATTGACTTACGCCACATCGATGAAGATTACTGCGGGTTTTTGAAGCCTCATCGGAGGCAAAAGAATCCGGGCCTTACACATGATTTGAAGGCAATTCAAAAACGCATGGTATACTTTTAATTCAGCACTCGTGTTTAACAATTCTTACTCATATTTATCGCGTGGATTATAATTATAACGCTCCTTTAAAATCTTGCAAACATAATTAATTAATAACTGGTCGAGATCGTAACCACCTAGATAACTATCTCCATCAACACAAATAATATCAATTTGGTTGTTGGAACGCTTCAAAATTGCAACATCAAAAGTACCACCGCCCAAATCATAAACTAGAGCATAACTTGTACAATTTCGGTTATTCTCATTGATATTTTTATAGAAATACGATAGAGCTGCCGCTGTTGGTTCATTTAATAATTTCAACACGTCGAAACCGGCCAATTTTGCAGCTTCCAATGTTGCTTCACGCTGGCTGACATTAAAATAAGCCGGTACTGTTATTACAGCTTTTGTTATTTCTCTACCAAATTTCGTATCGATATCTTTTTTGATTTTTTCTAAAATTAACGAACATATTTCTTGGGGTGTTTTCGTTATTGTTCCCGTTATAGTATCAACGACAATTTTAAATAAATCACCATCAAATCTCGCTAGACTATAACTGAAATTTTCTAAATTGTTTTGGATGTGAGGATCGTTGTATTGTCGGCCGATTAATCGTTTCACTTCTACAATACGAAACTTTAAAGAAAATCGACAAATTTCGATGAAACTCACCAGAAACACCTCCGGTACGTTTGGTATCGCTCATTTTTCTTGCATATTTTCCAACGATTGTTCGGTTATTGTCCAGAAAGAAGACCACAGATGGGGTTATACGATCACCTTCTTGATTCTCCAAAATTTCGATTTTACCGTTCCAAAGGTAACCGACACAGGTGTTTGTGGTGCCTAAATCGATACCAACAGCGATTTTTTCGGGCATTTTCACTGTTCGAAATTTTGTTAATTCAAGGAATGTAATGCAAAGTTTTTATATTGCGGACAAATCGAGATAAGAGACTTATCACCGATAATGGAGATAAAAATAGATTTCTTGGTAATATCGGGGAACACCCCTACATCGAGCGTTGCTACGATTAAATCGATTAATTACAGGAATCGAGAATTGAACACCCGAATTTTCTAGCAGATTCTAAAAATTGTGCTGCTGAATTATTCAAATTATCACAATTATTGCTACTTCTGGACATCGACAACAATGGAGCAATCGTAGCAAATATTTGTTATCAGAACGATATTTGTCGTCATAGAAATAATTTCCAATAATAGGTGGATGATTAATCGATTTGAACGAATTAAAACGGGTTGACGTCGCTGTTGTCGTCGCGACGCCCGCATGCCGACAACGTCTTTGCGCACTAGCGTCATTGATTCCAGTTCTTTTTGTATATGTGTCCGATATAATTGAAATAAAATCGTGCACTCCAACAATTACACACAACGGGTAAGTTGCATTGATAACAATTTTCATATTCTATCAACATTATTTATAACAATTCGAAAACAACCCATTTATTGTACAAAGAATCGTTGTTTTATCATTGACGATTTCTACAGAAAATCGTGTACTTATTATCAAATTTCTAAACATAGGAAAATTTAGATAAACAATCAAAATGCGGGTTTGATAATGGTAGAATTGTGGGTAATTGTTGATGGTAAAAGTGGGTTGTTCCGGTTTCATTGATCGTTTTAACAGGTGGTTCATTCAATGTTTTGCCTACATTCATACTCGTTATTTGCGTTGGTTCGTAATAACCGATTTTGTTACAATTTTCGTTTTCCAGAGTGCCCGATACAATGATGTTTAAGTTGTTATTATTGACCGCAATTGGGGCTTACGCCTACATACCGGACGGCAAGGTACACCACAATCTATATTTAAAACGATTTCTATTTCAATTTTCTATCAAAGGATAATTTCTTATCGCCGTTATTGTTCCGTGAACTCGTCAATCATATGGGCAAAGACCTACCCGATTTATCGACCTACATCGACTTCACCGACAACCACAACAATAACCGTTTACCGTCATTACGTTCGTTGAGTCATCGTATTAATGGCGATGCTGATGATGGTAACGATAATGACGACGATGATGAAGCTGACGAAGTAGTGGAGGAACAGTTATTCCCGTTCGATTACGACAGTTTGAGCGATACAAGAAATTTACACCCGAGTATCCGCGATCAAGAATATTTACAACATAGCAGTCTGTATGGCAGTCAATTTATGAGCGGTGGTGCCGGTGAAGGTAAACAACATTTACGACCGACTGGAACGATGAAGAATCGCCAAGAGATCAAAACTGATGCAACATTGCCGGCTTATTGTAATCCGCCAAATCCGTGCCCAGTTGGTTATTCGGGTCGGTATTTGAATTACAGTTTAAATATCAATTTTAATCCATTTTTTTAGTCGAACAGGGTTGTATTGAGGAATTCGAGAATACAGCTTCATATAGTCGCCGTTATCAAGCCGCACAGGATTGTATGTGCGATACCGAACATATGTTTGATTGTCCAAACCCGAACGAATCGATTATCGATGAATCTTTAGATGGCTTTAATGGTATCGATTTTAACGGATTTCTACAACGTACGATGCATTTGAATTCCGGCTTACAACACAAGGATTTAGTCGCAAAAAAGTACCACCAATACAACCATAAAGTAAGTCGAATTTTAAAATAGTCGCCCGGCGCATCCACCATTTTTCAACATCAATTTCTTCAACATATTTCTTTTATTTTGGATGCGATTTTCTAAACAATGAAGAAGACGATTCAAAATATGGAAACCCTCGCTTATAGAGCCAACTTTCGTCTATCTATTCACACGAATTTTATTCGATTTTGTTGACTCTCACTAGACGAAAAGTGTATTCCACTAAAACCTTATTTTATTCTCAACTACATAATTTTCGGAAAATCAGCCGATTTTTAAAGCATCCTCGAGGTCATTCAGATGTAAAATCAAATCAAATCAAATGAGATATCAACCATTTGATTATCTCTTACCGTTTCCGAAATATCCGTGTTTTAGCCTTACATTTGAAGCTCGAAAATTGGCAATATTTATTCCAAAATTTCTCAATTATTCTCCAACGGATTTAAATGAATAAAATTGAATTTGAAAGAGCATTTTAACAAGCATACGGTGGTGTTTTTTATTTTTCCAATTTCGAATCGATAACTAGTGATTGGCCTTGTTTTTATCCAAATGAAGTTCAATAAATGTGGTCTATTTGCCGTTTCAGAGCTCGCTTTCGAACCCGTTTCTGACCGGTGAACGGCTACCAGTGGCGGCGAAGAAAGGCAAAAATGTCGTCTTCTAGAAGACGACTCAATCAACACTATTATCAGTAACAAAAACAACAATCATAAAAATCATAGAAAACAGATATGGACGGATAAATAACAGTAGTAGCGACAGTTTTTCCTGTATTTGTCGGAAGAAGCTGCCGCTACCAGAGAAATAGTTAATTTTAATTGACGAAAAAATAGAAAATAATTTTTAAAATACAAATTCTAATGGATTTTTGACACGGCAACGGAAAAGGCTGAAGATTTTTAAGTACAATTTTAAAATTATTTATTGTTACTTATTCTACTAAAGAAAATTTGCTGATACAAGCGTTTATAGATAATTGTAGCCGCTTTCAATGTTTTAATCTCTATTAGTATACATATACACATATTTATTATTATTGAAAAAAACATTATTGTAATGATGTTTTTTAACCCTGAGAATTGCAAAGGCCCCATACTGTTAAAGAACTATGGACTCGACATTCTTTTAAACGATCAGACAAATGGAAATGGTGTAAGATTGACAAGATTCTCGACATTGATGAAGATTGAGAAAACATCTCTGAATTAATGAAGAGTATCAAATAAATCAAAAATTAACCCGGGTTTCTTCAACAATTGCTCGATCTTCATTAACCCAGAGTACTAGGCTTGTTCATCAAAACAACATATCAAAGAATTAATAAGACAACATGATTTTGGTGTAGTTAAATCGAGTATTAGGCCCTATTGATTTTCAAAAGGATGATGTTTATTGGCGGAATTTTTGATGTAATTCCTTAATTGTATCAATCATTTCTTGGAGCATTGTAATTTTCGAAAATCAGTGCACGATTTAAAAGCATCAAAATAATTTTAGAAAACAACACAAATGATTCCTATGTATCATTACCATGAATTAGTGACAATTTAATAACTATAATGATGATGATAATCGTCTAAATTCCGAAAATTCGGTGTTTTAAGATTTTTATTTTCAAACAAAATTGGACAAATTAAAAAATATATATATCTAATAAAGAAGAGTATAAAACAATGTGTGAAGTGGTTAACCATTTCCTTGATGAAATAATTAATTAATTAGTTTAATCAGATGTGTATTATTCACTGTTTTATCTTGAACAGACCACAGCAACATTATGGATCTGTTCCCTTTCAAATGTCAAAAATATGTATAATAAAATCATGTATTCTCTTAATGCATACATGTGTTTTATTTTAGACCATTTTTCATTAATTTATCAATTAGCCAAAGGTGATTCAAATGAGCTTGGACTCGACGTATCTGACTAGAAAATCCTCATCAAAACTATATTTTTTACATCACATTTTCTTCAATTTGGCGCCTGAAATATGCTGATTATTTACGAATATATTTCTCCGTTATTTTCCCATGAATTCAACTGATTCGAACGTAGTTAGCAAGAGCAATTCAAGGAGCATAGAACAATATTTTCCGTTTTGGAAAATTTCGATTAAATTTTGAGTTATAGAGGAAAATATAGGAGCATGTTTTCTGTTGTACTGTTCTATAATTATCTGTTTTACCTCAAAATTGAGGTAATTTGGTTTATTCTCCAATGCTTGCAATTTGCAAGCGTTTCCAGAATCTACAACAATAGTCCTGTCAGTTTTTCACGAAATTAGTTAGGAGGTTTATTTGGTTTTCTACCATTAAAGAAACTCAAAGTCTACACTTTTAGTCAAATTTAAAGATAAAATTTTGAGTTTTATTCATATGTTGAGGCTAAATTTGAAATACTCACCTATTTTAGAAAATTTGGCCAGTTGAAGGTGACTTTTAGTCAATTAGTCTTCGATATTGATCCAGATTTCGATCCTAATTATACCATTTTTTAATCAACTGTAAAGAGGGGCTTTAAGTCTTAAAATTGTTCAAGTCCAGATTTGAGGCATTTTTATCTGTTACCATACCGAAAATCCCGCCTGGCCATTTCACCCCACGAACTAGTTCTTGTCCCTGTTCAAGTATTGATTATCCCTATTAAAGTTAATTATTTGAAGGGTCAATATAAATAGAAAGTCTACCATTCGAAACAGACGTAAACCTCCAACAATAAGCAAAGATCGTCCAGTCAACAGAAACCTGAAAACTTCCACGATCCAAAACAACAAAGGTGAACGTTATGGAAGTTTGCCATTTGCGATTTAACGAACATCTTTTCGAAGATGACCCCGTAACTTTTAAATGTCACCTTCACAATCAAATCTAGTCACCAATCAACGGGAAATTCAAATGAATCCCAACTATCAAGGATTCGATTAAATGGGAATCCATAAACTTGGTAAGTGGTGATTATAGAACGGACATCCGGTATGTATAGGAAAGGTATGTTGTTTTGGCACACCGATAATTCAAAGTTTCTGATACGTATTTGTGTTGTTTGTCTGTATATTAGACTATTATCAATTCTTCCGTATTTTTCTGGATTTGGCCAGCCCGTCTGGCTCCAAGTCTAGCTAAATTCGACTCAAAAATATCAAAAACAATCAACGGGAATTGGATCAGGCAAAAATATAAGTTGATACCACTATTGTTATTATTGTTATTGTTCTTATTACATAATTGTTATTGATTGTTTATAATAATTGTTTAAATATTCAGACTTACAGATACATAGTTTTGTTCGTTTCTTTAAAAGCTGAATTTTATCTAACCGTTATAAACAAATATTAAGAATTAGAATTAGAATAATTTGTAGGTACAAAATTATTGTTAATTTCTAAAAATAAATAAGAAACACTTAAACTTAATAGGAACTTTACAAACGTATTGTTGCTATAATTAGAATTGTTATAGACGATTATTGATATACAATTAGTAGACAAAATACATAAATAATCCAAAATTGAGAAAAAATATTAATTAGAATTTTATTGAACTATAAACGGCGCCAAAAATTTTAACTACATTCCTATTTATAAAGTCGCACCGTTAAACTACTCGCCGCAATTCTTGTTTATAATTTCTAAATATTCATTAAAATTTCTGCATTTATTGTTGTATTTTGTAAATAATCACCTGTTGTAAATTCCTGTTCCGTTAATTAGACAACTTGGTTTGATAATCCAGTGGGTAGAATCTAAAATCAACCATCAATACGTCAAAATTTCAAACGCTCTCTAATGTAGGCTGGTTTCTTTCAAAAATAATCGTAATAATTGTAATAAAAATGCGCGTCTCTATACGCTTATATAAATAGAAATCAACAATTTGAAGTTTTAATGATCAAAGAGTTGTTTAAAAAAAGAAAATTGGATTTTTTTCCACGAGAGAGAGTGCTGTTGTTGTACCCACTCAACTCATGTAGGTTTGTGGCGCCGTTTAATGTTTGTACACTTATTAATGTCGTTGGAAACGTTTATTAGCACTAAGTCGCCTACCCATGTCTAAGTCGCCATACACGCATACACACAAACACTCGAATATACGAAACGAATTCTTTAAAACCGTGTTATCGTATGGAAAACAAAAAATTATCACAATTAAGATAGAAGAAATTATTAATAGGACGAAGAAACGAGTCTCCTCTTGTACAAGTTGTGCGACAACTTCCTTCATAACTTTGTTGCAGGATGAATCAGGAAGCAATCCGGTTGTCTCGACGTATATTCAAAGTATTAAAGCAGGAAATCGATTAATATACAAAAAAACACAATTATTGGCGTCAATTTCGCTAAATTCAATCAACATTAGCCGCTGTACATTTGCATTGTTTGATCCGTTGGATGCGTTTCTTGCGGAACGGCGGCACCATCGATGGACACCGTAGAGTGATCGTCACCCAAGTGAATTTGCTCGGACGACAAAAGGCGCAAGCTTTAAACGCCGGCCCATTCAAATCCTCATCTTCCGTCTCATCAACACCGCTACTATCGCTCAAATGTATCCGATTGTTGTGTTTCTTCGGATTCTTTGGTATATAGAATGAGTTACATTGGCCGTAACAGAAACGATTGATTACTGTACGGGTCAAACAACCATCTTCTTTAACTTTCTGTATCAACGGCTCAGTTTTACACCAATCGCGCTGTAGGTACTCCTTTTTCGTGACAAACAGTGCGTTCTTGCTCGATTTTAGCAATTTCCGCCCGTTAAAACCGCGCAAATCTTGTAATAATTCAGTATTGCGATACGGTTCACTGTAATTGTTGCGACGCAAGAATTTATCGATATCAACACGCGGATTATCAGCTTTTCTATTGTGATTATTATTGGTGGTATCGTCCAACAATTTGAATTTATCAATCTCCAGTTCTTGTTCAGGCGTTAAAATATAATTGTCGGTTAATTCGTTATCGACAAGGTAACGTTTCTCGTCACCGGATATCTCATTGTCGTTAGCAGCAGCTTTCTTTTTTTCGGCTAGTATACGTTCAACCTCTTTTGTGTTGATTATATCGAGAATTGAGTCGCTTGGTGGATTTCTTAGAGTTGAACATGCGATAAAGTATTGTCCATTAAATAAGGCTACAATAAGGTAGACGGTCACGAGGGTCTGTTGCACTGGCGACATCTGAAAGTAGAAGAGAAGCTAAATTAAAACTGGGTTGATTCAAAAATTTCGAAATGTTCGAGGATTATAACAGGAGTAGAGAAAACTATCAATTTTTCCCGCTTATCGCAGAATTTCTGAGATTTGCTAGTCTGCGAAAATCATGAAATTAGGGGTGATTCTCGACCGTGAGTGTTTGTCTAAATTTCAGATTCGTTACGCAGTAGAGTTGAAAGGTTGGCGAAACTTTCCAAAGTTCCCGTCGAGATTGCTGTCTGGATGGCCAATTTGGCAAGCTACGGTCCTGTCTGTTTTCATCTATTTGAACGTTCCTAAGTATGCGAATAAATCAACTTATCAGACATAAATTTGGAAATAGAACACGTATAAAAGACGGTAATACTCCTCCTCCACCTCCACGTTGTATGTTGCTTTTATTATGCCACTCAATCTGTATCTTTAACACCGATCTGGGTGCAATTTCCGTTTTAAAATCCCTGCCAATTTCTGGTCGATTTCCGTTAGAGAAGACGTATGGATTATAAATATGATCCACCTTGTTTTCTGGTTGTAAGGAAGATGAAAAATACAATTTCAGACTACTGGCGCTGGTTTTGTTGTCCTCTTTTCCACCCATCTGTTTACAATATTATTGTACAGTTCGGGCTATTATATTTAATAATAAATCGTCGACAAGTTGATTGAAGACGATTATCGTTTATACAATGAGATACCGGAAATTCGGATGAGAAACGTTCGGTATTTGTCGAAGCTTTAGCAGCCAGACCCGGACTAAGCAGGGCGGACAGGTGGAGTTTTACCAGAACCAACCGGCTTTTAAAGAGTTTGTTCAATTTTCGCACATTTTATAGAGAATGGGAAGGGCCTTTGAAATACTCAAGAAATTTGCCGGAAAATTGACTAAAATGCCAAAATTTTCAGCAATTTTAACCAAGTACTTTATTTGAATTTTCCGGAAAATTGATACGTCTGCCGTGAAGTTTCTTGAAGATTTAGAAAGCGTCTTCAATCTACTATAAGTTGCGTTAAAATCATTGAGAAATAAACAATTTTGTCCAAATTATGGGGAAAATACTGAAATTTACGAAAATATACACAAATAGAAGCTTCTGTCTATAATTCAGGAATCTATTCGAATTTTTAAAAATGGGAAACCGTGTTAAATGCATTTTGAAATCCTCTTTCTAATGCCGCTTTAATCGTTTAAATCCATTAGAAAACAAAGGAGAAATCGTCGATTAAAGATGCTGGAGACTTCGCGGTCTAACTGGTCCAGTACGGCTCTGTTAGTTTTTTGTCGAAAAATCCATTGAACAGATCACTAGATCACGTCCCACCTTTTGTGATGGTGGTAGTATTTAAATGCCTATTCATCCGGCGCCCACCATCTGCTTTTCTCATCTTCAACAACAATACCTATCAACTAGGATCAAAAATTCAATTCATCTACTCACGTATTTCAACATAAAAACTTTCACAAAACTAAAAACACGACAATTGTTGGGCATTTTTTCGTCGTTTCTTTGTTAAGCGAACATTGTTTAGATATTCCCATTCATATGTTCGGTTCTATTACTATTATTAAAATTTTAGAAAATCTCGAATGGTGGTTGATCAAACAGCCGGCAGGTTCATGTAGTGCTCATCAATAGAGATCAACACGATGAGGCGACCCTACGCAACACCCACACAACGTCCTTATAGGTGAAGAATGATCGCCCACAATTCTCTCTACACGGCCGCACATTATTATTGTCTCTCTTCGTTTCCATTCATGAGATGTAACGATAGTGGGGCAAATACGATACGATTTCTTTCAGTCATTTTCAGACATAAATATCGCAGTAATTGTTGGCGAATAGTTCGCCCCATTGCACGCAACCACTAACCAACAAACAAGAATATTTGCATACAATCTTTGTTGTATAAATTTCATTCAATTTATTGAGATGAGGTGGTAAACATTCTGCGATTATTATAATCAAAATACAACCCACACGGTTGCGAGTAGCAGGTGGGGTGGAAGTTTTCGCCGAAATTTAAGAAATTCGCCTAATTTGGGCCCGGATCGTGGAAATAACTCGATTATTCTGCTAGTATTAGGGCTATTTGACATTGTTCGCATTTACGCAAAGGTCGAGTTTTGGTATTTTGGATTGATTTTCCTTTAAATCCAGCAAATATCAAATTCGAATGGAATTTGAATTTTCGGGTATTGAGCACGTTCGAATCTTGTGGACATGGTTGGAATAGTGGAGGTGGCGGATAAATTGATAACCAAGTGGGTAGTGTAAAATGCCAAAAGGTATGAAAGAATCTCTCACTCGTCTCCCGTTCGATTTTTCTCATTTTCTCCTCACCTAATACAACACACGCTATGTGGGTTGTTTTTCGATCATTATCTAAAATTTAATATCCGGTCATTATTAGTTTTTCCAATAGATTTACATAATTATCGAATGTGGGCTGTGGCCGGTTCTTTTTGTTGATTTTTCCATCAGAGCGTCGCCTAGTTTTTTTATTCAAACAAAAATCTAATGATAAAAAGAGTTGTTTACACTTTCGCTTTAATAAAAAAAAGAAAATCCGGGAAACTTGCGATGATTTAATACCGATTTTAATCCGTCGATATGGTTGATATGTGTTGAATTTTAATAATGTCGCCACTACTGTTAACGTCATCGCCACGACGTCTTCAATCAACAAATCATCGATTGATGATAACAGTTCCGTGTTATTACAATGTTGTTTAATTTTATGCAAATCGATTGCATTTAGTGAAGTCATCTAATGATTAATCAACGATTAGAAATAACCACCTGTAGCACTATTGTTTCATTAATTGTTCACGAATCAAAACTACAATCATACCGCCTTTAATTGAGCAATTATAGGTGAACCATTTAAAAATATCTACTTGTTAGTTGGCGAGCAATTTCAAGAATTTTTGTAGGCGGAAAATTGGACCCTGTAGTTCATCGGATAATCAGGTAGAAAGGGCTTTTTGGACAATGTCAAGGATGATCTTGAGTTTTATTAAATTGCGATTTGAAAATTTTGGTAATTTTCACTACAAAGTCTCATATTTTCGTCAAATAATCGTATTAAAGCTGCTTTAAAACGTTCTTGTCACGAATTTTTGTCTAAAGTTGCCCCAAATTTAGGTAACTTGAAATTTTGACGATTTGAACAATATTTGTACGGGAATGTTTGGAGAACATTTTAGGGTAAATTTGACCCTGCAATTTATCAGAAAATCGGCTAAAAGGCGCTTTTTTGAACGACCAACTACGCACTAAAGCAACTAAGAATGACTCAAAGATTCTTGAAAGTTGTTTTACACTGAAAAGATGCGAAATTTCGGTACAAATTCTCAAAATATTTTTTTATTCGTCAAATAACAGGAGTTAAATAAAATATTTATTAAAAATGCTTTAAAACCTTCTTGCCACAAATTTGTATTTAAATTTGCTTAAAACTGATAATTTTCCACCGAAATATCTTAAAATTTTGACGATTTGAAAAATATTTGCAAGGGCTGTTCAGAGAATATTTCAGCGAGATTTGGACCTCGTAATTTATCAGAAAATTGAGTAAAAAGCGCTTTTTGTGGTTTTCATCAATCAACTACACACGTAAAACGACTAAGAATTATTCAAAAATTGTTTTTTGTCGTTTTATTAAACTGAAACGCGCCGAAAAGTGCGAAATTTCAACAATTGTCGCTACAAATTCTCAAAATATCCTAACAGGATTCACCTTTAAACTACATTTGAATAATCCACTCGGTGGCCACAAAATTCGTCCATCTAATTGTAAGATTTATTCATAAATTAACATTCTATTAATTTTTTTCCAACAGAAAATCGTTGATTTATGCGGCTATTATATCGCAATTAGCGGACGTACTGTATATAACTTACTCGTTTACAATTTTTTTATTGTTGTATATTAACAATAAATTATTTTAATTATTATAATTATTATTAATAATAATTAAAGCAGCTGTCTAATGAAATAAAATCGAACACCTGGATCGTTTTGTAATTTCTACATCAATTTAAATGTTATTGTCGATTCCTTACAGGTGTATTTATAAAAAAATCTCGTAAATTCAATAAACAGTTTACCTTTTAATAATTCATTTAATACACATTTCGGTTTTTTTTAATCATGACATTTTGGAAATTTATTTTGAGTCATCTATTCTTATCACTTTTCCTGATCTCCGTGTTAAATATTTATTACAAAAACATAACGCTTAGATTGTTGAAAAGTTGAAGAATGAGGTAATCATGACACACATACTAATTAAATGGAAAAAATACTAATAATAATGAGATCTTTTTGATATTTTACTATCGATAACTTCCCACCGATATCGACCTTGTTTGGCGAGACTGGACGCGATTTTTAATTAAAAAAAAAATCGCCGAAAAGAAAGCCGAAATACACCCTCGACAAACACAACATGCCTTTATTTGTAGTCGATGATCGAATTTTGCGTTTGGTATTTTTTAATTTAAATATTTAAATAACGAATTACATAATTCAACAATCGGTTTCATTCATAAATCGGAAATGTAATTAGTGATTTGTTATTATTACAAATACCACAAGTGTTGATCTTGAAATTATAAAAATCCGATTTGCATAAAACTACAATTAATTCTAATTTATTATTAAACGAGTGGCAGTTTCTATTAAAGAAAAACAGCCGGAAATTGTCGGGGCTTACCTTGTAATTTTCCACAGAACCGCCGAAAATCACAACGACACTATTGGAATTCGTGGCAATTTGTTCGCTGAAAGCTCAGAATCGTCTCGGTCGGTCCGCACTTTTCTCCAATCAAAAATACACAAACACCGCGATATAAAACGGTGGTAGAAAGCACGTGGTGGCTTTTTGCTGGGTACGTTGCGCAGTCCCTGGTTCTTCTTGTTTTTCGTGTTCGAACGTTTGTACGTTGTGTTTATTTGTACACAGACACAGATGTTGTTGGGTTATAGGCGAGAATTGAGAAGGCTCATGGGGGCGCAGTCTTACGTCGACGAGCCCCCCTACTAGACCGCAATTCAACACCTACAATCTAGACGATCGACAAGGAGAGATAGAGGCTAATTCAATGGGAATAAAGCAAAAATGACCGGCCTCTGACAATTACTAATTTGTCGCGTTATTATTATGTACCGTAACTAATTACATACAAATAAATATTTAAATTGTTTCGATCTTAACTGTTAATTCCAACTAGTCTTACAATTTTATTACTACCATTACGAGTTTTGAATAATTTCTGGGTTTATTAAGATAAATATAGTCGTGATGAAATAACATCAAGATTTATTAAATCAACAAGACAAATGGGATTAGATCTTTTTTGCTATTATTTTCGGGTAATATTCTAATAATAAAAACGCGGCATCAAAATCGCAGAAAATGATTGATCGACTATTAACAAGTCTTTTTTTCTTAACAGTAGGTGGAAATTCGATTTGCATCAGTTGGAAATTCCGATTTCCTAGACAAAATTCAATCACAATGTAGCCATCAATGTCACCTCGAATGCCAATTAATCGTGTGAAATATCGGCATTTATGCGTCTTTTTCTTGTTTAAATTAATCCGGAATTCGATAAATAGCCGTACGTGTTGATTTATGGCCGTTTATTAGATTGTGTATTCGAGAAATTGTCGTGTAAGCAGAACGAGAGGAATGTTATCTTTAATTTTACGTTTATAGTTCGTATTCTATAACTTCGATAAATTCCAGTTATCGTTGGAATTGTTCTAAATATTTTTAAATAAATATCACAATACAAACAAATGACGTAAGTACTTGGAAATAAATGACAGTTATTGAGACGATAACTAAATCTAGACAGTTGCAGAATACGAACCTGAACATTATTGATCTATGGACGCTAATGTTACTGTTGTTATTGTTGTTTTAATGTCTAGAATATTTTTGTGGTCATAAAAAGCACGTAGATTTATTAAGGACGAATTCCATAAAAAAAAAACGATTAAATTATGTTTCTAATTGTAAAAAATTGAGGAAATGCTGAAAATTTGATATTAACAAGAGTAAACTTTCTAAAAATTTATGCAAACATTTGCTAATCTTGTACTTTATTTTTATAAATTCTTTTAAAATAAATAAAGAAAATCGATTGTTGTCTATTGAATTGTTTGTTTTAAAAGATAAAGCTTTATTGCCTGAAAATTGATGATTTAGACAAAAATTTACCGTGTGGTTCACTTAAAGATTCCGAATTCTTATAGCAACTCCCATTTAACGAGACGTTCGGAAATTTTCATAAATACGTAAGGGATACGAGGAGATTATTGTAGCAAAATTAGAGCCTTGTAGCTCATCTGGAAATTTGCCAAAACGCTAAACGACTCGATCAACGTTGATTCTGTTGAGACAAATCAATGCTGAGCCAATTTTGATCTACTTCCATATGAACTACGAGGTTCTAATTTTGCTCAAATGATTTTCAGCGATCTTCCGATAAATGCTTGAGATGTTTGTTAAAGAGTAGGTGTTCTTATATGAACTAGAAACTCTTTAAAAGAAGGGAATTTTTGATCGACCATTTCTCTCGAATTTTAATATTTAGAACAATTGTTGGACTGAATATTTGTTGCAAAATTTTGAGAAATCTAGAGAAAATCGTTTAAGCCTTTTTTGTATATTTTCCCCAAAATTGTAGAGTAAATTGAAAGCGCTCTCCGAATAAAAAAAAATTCCGATAAGTCTAACTTTTCAGAAAACTTAATTTTAACGATTTAATTTTCCACAACATAGTTTAAAAAACGTACCTACTCATACTGTAATACAGTCTGTGAAAATTCAAAGAAAATTGTTGGAAAATTCGTTATTTTTGCTTATTAAAAATAATTGTTTTGCACCAGGTTTTTGCAACTTGTAGGCGATTCTGTAGGCTTTCCAATTATACGAATGGAATGTGAAAAACTTGCTTATATTCGCTGGGAAATTACGTGGAAAGCCACCTTGCTAGTTTCCATTTAACATCAATATCAATTGACGATTGAGGATATAAAATTTTGAAACTGGGGCCAAATTTTGAAAAATCGTTAAACTCAACTGAATTTCCTATCTTAGACTATTCGGGGGAAATATTTAAAAAATTATGATTGAGAAGGAAAATTTCAGCTTAAAAATCGTGTTGAGATGATTGATTTTCGCTAATTTTAGAATAAAATCTGTTGAAAATTGGTGATTTAAGAGCATCACATTGAAACTTGTCATAATTTTTAAAACTTTCGTTTTAATTTAAGCTACACCGATTTTTGTGCTCCATGTTAAAGTTTCAACTTCATTTTTAGATGTAAACGGAGTCAGTGACTATTTTGAAAAACTTCCAGAATACAACTGAAAATCTGTAAAAACAGTTTCGAATAATAAAATTCAGAGATCAAATGATACAAAAGCTCAACTAGTTCTTTAGATTATTATTCTTGTTTTTTGGTCCCCATCCACCTATCATGGCATGACAATATAAAATATATAACTCCACATGATGTATTTTTCCTGAGTAATGGTTTTCCCTGCTAAAATCTCTGCAACATAGATAAATCAGGAATGAAAATTGTCGAATCCTGACTGCAACGAATAAACAAACCAGTTCCAGATCATTTGCCAAATAGTCAATATCGATATTAAAAGACAAAAAAACAAGTCCCAATAATTTATTAAACTATTTACCCAAAAAAATATAACACGCAGGATCAATTACTACGAATCGAATTAAAACAATCCGTTTATCTGTAAACTAGGTGGCGTTGCAGGATTACACTGTTATCCTGCCTGTAGCAGGAATAAAGCTGGTTGATGTTCCGATCAATAGATGGCCGATTGTTTGGTGATTTCGTAATTTTAGAGGTTTTTACGCAAAACAAAAACCCCATCAATTAATTTCGGCAACCTCTTCGGCTGGTTCCTAGTCGGTTTCATAATTTCATACGTGGCAAAATTGCGATATTTCGTTATGCGAGTAATTGCATAGAGGACATCAAACGGGCATTGGCATTCGTTTTGGAAATCGCCAATAATTCGACAATCGGGCAATCTTACAGCATTTTCACAAATCAAATTACAATCCGATGGGGGGCAGTCGCAATTCGTTTGAATTTCACTGGGACAGGAACAACAAACCGCCACATCAGTCACCTAATCAGTGGAAATAAATCAAACTTATTTGTTGAAAATTAGTAGAGATTACCTCAATTTTGGGTTCTTCGGTTTGTGTAGCTTTCGTTAACTGGAATTTTCGGATTGCGAGTTAAAAAAATATCGGAAATTTGCGTAAAACTTACTCTATCAGGCTTGCAACGGAAGATATCGAATAGTTTCAAGAAGACTTCAATACTGTTGAGGATGATTTGATCGAATGTCGGTCCTAAAAATCGGCTATAAACGCCCAGACGACAATCACAATTGCAAACTATTCACGCCAAAAAAATCAAATTTAAATTTAGCTAAATTGATGTATTAATAGCTTACATGAGTCGTTATTGTTTATTGATATTTTCGATTTAGTATTCGGTGTATTTGTTTGCATGTTTTATCGTTCTAATGCTAGAATTTATCAAAAAAATGACATCTAATCGAATCAGTTTTGACAATTACATTATCGTACACAATTCAATATCGATTGGTATTCATTTAACCATCCCCTATGCTTGCTATGATGATTACCATCCCTTAGAGGCACGAATTGTGTACCAAATCAAAGTTCTCTACAAATGAATTTCTCATTACTTGTCCAATATTGATGGTGAATTAATCAATTCTCTTTTTATGGATGTTTTCCTTTGTTTCAAATGCTTTAGAATTATTTTAACCGATCCTATCGTCTTTCTCAATGGAGTGTTTATCGTTTAGATGCAGAGCGAGCTTTAAAGGGAAGATTTCAAAATGCATCCGGATTTAATGACAGGATTAATACTGATTAAATCAGACTCCTGGGATCTAATTACGTTTAAGGCTGATGTGGAACAATAGTGGAGCGCACGCGTCCTGTCCAGATTTTGCATTTAAACTCCCAAACGGGAGCATGCCCATCCTCATCCCAACCACCGTCTCCAACATATATTTGCAATTCTTTTTCGTAGACACTTGTATTCGCTATTGTTGCTACATTTTTTATATGAAAACGAAATAAAACATAAAAGTTGATCTAGATATGTAGAGCAAGTTTGGTTGTTGGGGGTGGAAGTTGGTCCCGAGTCGGTGCCGCCTACGTTCTAAATTATTTACGCCCCGAAATGCTACAGAAATATTACTTTAATTTCCCCCCACAGAAACGGTGGACTATTCATGACAGAACTTAATTAAAATCTTGTTCAATAATGGCCTTTGTTTAACATTTACAATTGGATAAAAACGAGGATGCTTTAAGGACTGGATACTGTGATCTATTGGCCTCCATTGGAGAGATTGTCTTTTTAACTCTTGGTCTCTTTTTGTGTTTATTCAAACAACTCGAATTATGAATTTGACGCTTAAGAATGCCCAAAAAATACTCTGGAGTTAAATCTCGTATAATTTGGCAACTAATCAATAATTTCTTTTATAGAAAAACAGTTTTTGATCAAAATTCAAGTGCTCCTCTTATTCTCAGAGATTATTTTGCTTTTATTTAGGAGGCAATTTGGAGTTTTCTTAACGATTTAAAAGAAAATCCCTGGAGGTCATTTTATCAAAATTTAGACTTCTTAGGTTATCTCAAAGTTGATCAAAAGGCGTTCGTTTTTGACTATCCCAGATTTTTAAAATCGCCAAAATCGACTTTAGAATGTCCCCAATATTGATTTTTTACCGTTTTCTTCTATTTTATTCAAGAATCAAGTAGCAAAGAAGCATCTTTAACTAATTTTTAAGTCATTTGTGTAATTCGTTTTTGAGAATTCCAATATAATCTTTTGGTCAACTTCCCGATAAGCTACGAGGTTTCAAACTTTTCTAATTGTAAGATAATATCCAGAGATCCTCCTATAAATGCTTAAATATTTTCCAAATCGCCAGTCAAATAAACATAATTTCAACTGAGCAATTTGTATATTTGCTCCTACAATGTTTTAAAAAATTGGTGTTTTGAGCAAAAAATTACTCCAAATTTCCTTGGCTGACTAGTCTATTGGTCTAAAAATTGAGAATTTAGAACTGCTGTGTCTTAAAATTTGGAAATTCTCTTCAGTTATCTATTTTTGACGATGTATTGACGATTTAAAATAAAAATTTTCAGAATTAAACTAGAGAACTAAAACTAGAAGACGACTAAAAGTGCCTAAATACCAAAATTCTCGTTAGAAATTGATCGAAGGGATAAAAAAATTCTTAAAACTAGACTAGTGGCAACTTAAATTGCTTCTTTTTATGTCCCAGTATTAAAATCCTCTGAAATAGGGGGTTAATTATAGAAATTGAACTTGAAAACCTAATTTAGTAAAAATGAAGTGGCGCTAAAAATCTTTTGAAACATCGTCTAAAACTGAAGAATTTAAGCCGAAAATCGATTAAAATTTACAAAATCTCCTCAATTCAAGGACTGAATAGTAACCCTTGCTGAAATGAGATAACTTAAGAAGAGATTTTAACTCCAAGTCAATAATTCGACTGAAATTGAACAGACCTCGTTGCTATCATCGATTTATGCTCATTTTACGGGCATATTCGGTTGGTGAAACTCGCAATTGTGTCAGATTAAAGCGGTTTTTCACTAGTTTCCCAATGAGCTACAGAGTTCTAAGGTTCGCGATAATTAGCAAAGTTATAAGAACAAGCATTAAGGTGGACTTCTCACTATAATTTTAAGCTTCTATGAATGCTGGAACGTTACTGGATTAAGACAAAATTCAGCAATTCTTGTTTCAACTAAGTAGAACTGCAATCAACGTAGGGTTTCTTATCGAATCGATTCTGCTAATTTATATTTGAATTAAATTAATTCCATCACGTTTATGTCCACGTGTACGATTTTGTTAAAAAAAACTACGCTTTAAAAATATTAAAAAAAGAGAAATGGACCAAATTACGAATCGTCCTCCCCTCTTTATTCCAGCCATACTATAAAAGCTCATTTATTTGGAAATCACTGGAAAACTGATGAGTTCGTTTAAAATGTGCCCCACCATCAGCGTCACGGCTATTGCCGCCACCACCGCCACCGTTCTGGATACTTTAACATTTCGATTAACTCTCGGGAAAATATTCCATCCCCTAACTTTTATTGTTATCAATTTCATTCGATAAGAAAAAGAGAAATTGAGAGGTGGTGGAGGAGGAGGCAAAAAATCGGAAATCACACACAATAGAAAGTTGTAATGAAGTTGTTTGGCATGACTTATCAGTGGTGATAATTTCCACACCGTTACACTTCGACTTAAACACCGTTCAGTTGTCTACTGTACAGACATGTAGGGGTGGATTTAGCCGTACTATATGTATAAGGGTTGTTGATTATAGTCGAATTGTCGAAGAACTAGCGTTGGGAATTAATTAATTTACCATAAACTATAAATGGGAGACGTATCCGCAAAGATTCAAGTATTTAATCATTCCATTATCTCGTATTTTTATTATTCCAGTAAAACCATCATGTACACTAATACAGACGTTGTTGCTGGGGTATTACTGAAATCAATAATCGTTCTAAATATTCATGAGTTTGGTTAATTTATTCATTACTGTCCTATTAGCTAATTTACTAATAGAATTAAAGAGAATTTATTATCACATTTCTACTGAAATTTTCAATATTCGTTCGGGAATTCAAAGGAGAAAATGTGTTTGTTTCGAATTTTTGTTTCTGCGTTTCAGACACCCATCTTCTGCTCGTTGCCTAGGACGATTCACGATTTAATACCGTCAAGGAAGTCGTCCGGAACTAAACGTTTCGATTGACGACGACAACGACGACGATTATGAAGCACAACAAAAGCGCTAATTTCCCAACCACTCTACTGTTGTTGACGATAACTCTGCAATTTTTCATTAAACTACAGATTTAATACTTTCAATTTCGATTTTTCCGCGCTAACAAGCCGATGAGAAAGCTTTGTCGTCGTCTACAATACTGAGAAATTGATAATTTTTGTTTTTTAGTCCTCTATCCATAAATTAGAGTATTTTGAACAGTTTTCAAATAGGTCGAGGTTGTCGTATTTGAAACGGTGTTGTGTAATGGTATTGATCTCTCCCTCGGGAGTTTGCCCAAGTCTCTCTCCCATCTTTCCTCCTTCTCTCTATAACTGTATCTGTTTGTCGACTAAACTGTTTTGGGGTAAAAATTGCCATACAGAATGCTCTAAATTGAATCTCTGTTAAATTTGTTGCAACAATAAATATTCGTAATAACAATAGTCGTTTTACTTTACAAATTAATCCATTGTTTGTTAAAATACACAAATATGTTTTTACATAGATTGTAGAATAATCTCTTTATTAAAAGCCTTTGAAATTCAATAAATTACTCGAATTTCCAGTAATTAGTTCTGCCAACAGTTTACTGTATCACTGGAGTCTCATTTTTCTAGTTTCAAAGTGGAAATTTTGTACACTTCGAGTTAAAACTCGGGGGAAAATACGAGAAAAATAATAAAACCAAAGTTGAAGAGCTTATTAGACCCGTCTACATTTCCATGAACTTTCTAATTAACTTGAAGTGATTCCTAGATGGTGTAATAGATTAATTTATTAATTAAACTCTTGAAAACAGTTTTTCTGATATATTCAAATATTAATTATGAAGGTGATCGTTTTGATAGTAATGTAGCATTTTTACGCAGATACACGTTATAATTTTGAGAGTCTCGAATATTACTTAAAAACAGATGATTTAGAACAAAAATCTGGTTTAAATTTGAAGAATGCTATCTCTGACAACAAAATTCGCTGAAAACTGATCGTTTTCTCGGAGAAGAAGCTCTAAATTATTCAATTTTTGCACGCTAGGGAACTATTTCTTTAAAAAGTGATGATTCAGGATAGGGATTGAAAATCACGAGCAAAATATTAAAGATTTGACCCAAGAATAGAGTATTTTTTCCAAATTGAGCCCTTTTTACGACTCAAAAGAAAAACCTCCTAAAACTCTTGATTTAAGACAAAAAAATGCAGTGTTTTACTACTCGAAAACCGACTAAAAATGTCTAATTAGTGAATAAAAAACTGCCAAGAAATGTTAAAAAAACTAGCTCTAGAATTAATATAACCGTTTTACTATCACCAAAAATTGATAATTCAAAACATAAATTTCCTAAAAATGATATTAACTACCACTGTATCGATTTAAAGTGCCTTTTTTCGGGTTTCAGTAGTACAATTTTGGACAAATATTCGTTAAAATTTAGAGAAATAGACTAAAAATGTACATTTAGACCTCTTTAACGAATTAAGAGAAAAAATATGTAAAATTTGTAGACTTGAATTGTTAAAACTTTGACTGAAATTGAAGTACCTATGCAACTGGAAAATCAATTAAAATGCACCAAATTAGAAAATTGATTAGAAATAATGATTCAAGAGGTAAATTTTACCAAATCTTATTAGAAAGTCACAAGTCCATTATTTAGAGCGAACATTTTATAAAAATCTAAACTATTAATTAAAAATTAGGTACAAAAGGCTCTCTAAATTATTTCTTTTCACAATTTAGCATCTGAATTGATCAGAAACTAACAATTTAGAACAAACACATCAGAAATCGCCTCTAAAATTGATTAGAAAGAGGATTAAAATTATCTTTTTTGTCGAATGAAAACAGAATTTTCCAAAAATTTGATGATTAAGAATAAAACTTCTTAAAATTCAAACTAGAAGTCAACAACTCATTTTGAAAATAAAGCAAAATATATTTCTTCTGTTTTGCGTCAATAATAACGATATTATTCAACTCGCTAGTGTATCGAAATGACCACTGTTCGATACACTGTGAAATAAAGGAAAATGTAGTAATTTTTTTTTCTTAAGGTTGGTTACGTTTTCGTTGTTATTGACAACTGTCAAAAATACTAAACAAAATACATATTAATTTTCAAATGTTTAACTGTTATATCAGTAACACCAACTCCCTAAATTTCATAACTCAAACTTTTTTGTAAAAAAGGGCACAAAATAGGCAAAACAGAAAAAATAGTATAAAAAACTCGTGTCATAAGTCGTATATTGCACTTGTTCTTTAGAAAACTCGTTTTTTAAATTTGGACTCGTGCAATAATTGTCGACTTATGACACTTGTTTTTTAATATACTATTTTTAAACGACATTGACTGAAAAAAAACTGATACTCTGGAATAGGAATGTCTTTAAGGCTAATTTTATACACAAAAACTGTCTAATTTAACCAGATTTCCATTAATTCTACTATACCGAACGACTAAAAATAAGAAATTGGTTTAGAAATCAAATTATTTTACGATAATACTCTACCAAAGAACTTGACCACTGAAATTACTGAAATGAATTTTTACAGAATTTAGGAAAACTCAGGTATTCCTTGCTCTTTTTTTCTTGGGTAGAAACCAAATTTCTAACCTTAAAACTTCAATTTTGGCCATCTTTATTCGTATTAATTCATGTAAATTTCTCAGACTTTAAATTAAATCGTTTATTTTAATCTAAAATAATCAAAAATTTAAAAAAGAAATACCTAATTGAACAAATAATTGGCAAATTCTTCACACACACCATCACCCCCGATTGACTGAACTGTAAGGTTAGAAATCTAGGGGAATTTAGTTGTAATAAGCCAGTTTTTACCAAAACAAACAGTTGGTAACAGTTTTTCGGATGTTGGTACCTAAATTCTAACCTTACAATTCTATATTTGGTTATTATTACTCGTATTTATGTGCTATTGTTCCAGCACTTTGCAGAATTGATAGTATTAAGTATTTCTTATTTTATATTAGTGATTTTTGGCTGAAGTATATTGTTTTATCGAAAAAAACTACTATTTTAAAATATTTTAATTTTCTCTATAAAAAATATTCTCATCAGTACAAATTTAGATTTGTTTCTTGCTTTTACGGTTAGTAATTGGAGAAGTTCTTTTGCTGAAGATTATCATAAAGTGATTCAACTTATGAATCAATCCTTTATTTTTTGTTGCCGGATATAATTAAGCGGTTGATATTTAGAGCTGTGTAAGTATTCTAGTTGAATATAATTGGATGGTTATCGGCTAAGTACAGAATCAATACTTCAAAATTAACAGTATTCTTGCCAGTATCAACCAATTTTACATTATTAGAGCAAAAATATAATTAATTAGAAGTTAAAACTGTTATATTTAATATTGTAGTAGTAGTAAACAGGGAAAAAGTGTTATCCAGAATTATTAATTTGGGAACTAATCGGAAAAAATTTTGCAGAATATTCGTCCAAATATTGTTAAAACTCAAAAAAACTCTTTTTTATTTCAAGTAAAAGTTTAACACTTGAACAGAACTTCATAAATTAATATCGTTGTTAATTATTAAATTGGCTCCATTAGCAACCCTTTTATGAGATTTCTCTCCCACTTTCGCCCAGCATCTATTCAATTCAGTAAACTAATTTTGCATAAAACAAGATCGCTCCAACTAGACAACAAAATGATGTAGGAGTTTGATGACAGTTGAGAGGCGTACGAGGACTTCGAATCAGCAAGAATCAGTTAATAACCGATCTTCAAAAATAATCGTTAATGATTTCCAAAATGGCCGACATACTGCCAAGGAGGACGAGAAGATCGTATGCCAAAAATTTCCTTGTTTGTTATATTAGCCGGGTCGTTTTTGTTTTTTCGGCTACATTATTGCAACTGCCCCGCCAACTGGAAATAGCCGAAGAAAAAATAAATACGGGGTGGCGGTTAGATGGGAATATTCTTCAATTTTTCTATTCATTTCAACAAACTATATACATACTTGTTATATATAGGTATATAGATTTTATATAGACTGCCGCCTCCTATTTTGGAGTGAATTGAAACATTTCGTTCTATATAAAGTATAGTTTAGTCTGTTTGTTTCATTGAAATCCCGCCCCTGCTGAATGTTGGTTGGTGGCAATATTTGGGGGCCATACAGTAACATAGATAGACGTCAGAGCTGTTACTGTGGCAGGGCTCCAATGGCGTAGGTGAATTGGCGGCGGCGCCACGGCGTCTTTCCGGACTAACCTCCGGGTATATTTCGTCTGTATAACATATACGGTATCTACTGGATCTGGCGTTGTTAGTTTGCCGTTAGGCATTTAATTTGTAAGTAAAAATTCGATTTTATTCAACCCCCAAAAAATAAACCAAACTGTTTAGATAATTTTGTCCAATTATTACTAATTTTAGGTCATGGAGCAACAAAGGCCAGAAAAACCATCCAGTTTTGAATAACCGGTGGCAAAATCGGAACAAACATCTGAATCAAACTTTTTGGTGGATATAAATCGGCGAAAAATCGAGTGCAATGGGTGGCGGTTGGTGAGTAGCAAAATTTCCATTTTTCTCGTTTAATAATAAATGTCGCCCTTAAGAATAACGAATACGGCAATATATCAAAGGCGTAGTTTGTCATGCTCGTATTTTATTTTCTTGTACTTTATCTTGCTTGTATGTCGCCGTTTATTCGTCCAGACTGCCGTCTAACAATGAAACTCCCTCACACCGAGTGATTTCTACGGATACGAGTTCATTTTACGACAATTGCATTGATTTATATTGCCGAAAATTCCCCCAAGCTGCCTTTGGAAGCGGGAAAACTCCACAAAAATCGATAATTTCGATATTTGTCCATCTCTGATTATTGACTGTGTTGAGAAAATCAAATTAATTTTGTTTTTCCTCAAAGAGAAGTACTTTTCTCCATCATCAAAAAGGCAAGATTTATTTCAATCTTTTATTCTCTAAGAAATGGAACAACATTTATTTCAATTTTTCTTCTCCGAGGAAAATCAATTCCTTTCCATCTCCAAGCAGGAAAACTCTGCTTCTTTTCCAAGGAGAAAGGCTAAATTTCAGTTTCTATTCTTCTGCAAGTAGAAAAGGAGCATTTACTTCAATTTTTCTTCTTCAAAAATAAGATAATTGATTTAATTTTCTCTTATTTCTCAAGCAGAAGACAAAGTTTATTTCAATTTTTCTTCCTTTGGAAGGAAAAAATCGATACCTCTGCATCTACAAGGATAAGAACTCAATTTATTTGATTTTCCTTTCGTTTTTAAGAACAAAATTCATACCAATTCCGTCTCTTCTTCATGAAGAAAAGTTTAATTTATTTCAATTCTTCTTCATTCGCAAGGAGAAGAACAAAATTTGTTCCATTTTCTATTCTTCTACAAGGAACTTATTTTAATTTCTCTTCTTCTAGCAGAAAAATACAATTTATTATTTTCCATTCTTCTGCAAGGAAAAGAACAATTTTTTTATTTCTCTTTTTCTGCTAGCAGAACATTTGTTTCAATTTCTCTTCTTTTTCAAGGAGAAGTACAATTATTTCAATTCCTCTCCAATTAGAAGAACACATTTTATTAGAATTTTTCTTTCTCTCCTAGGAGAAGGATAAAATTTATATTAGTTTCACTTCTCCAAGAAAATTTCCCATGGAGAAGATCAAATTTTATTTCAATTTCTGTTTTCTCCAAGAAGAAGAAAATTTATTCCAATTTCTCTCTCTCTCCAGGGAGAAAACAAATTCAACTTCTCTTCTTCTCCTGACAGAAAAACAAAGTTTATTTTAATTTCTTTTCTTCTCCAAGCAGCAAAATCAAATTTATTTCAATTTCTCTTATTCTCCAAGATGGAATTTTCCTAGAATAAAATTCGCTTAGATTTTCTTATAATCAGAATAATTCAGTTTTTTGCAAACCGGTGGGTTATGGTGGCATAAATACACGTACATGGGGGTGAAGAAATCTGGAAATAACATAAATCCTGGATTAAAGCCGCTATCAGGCGAAGCCAGTGAACAGTAAAGAGGATGAGCTTTCGACATAAACGTTACAATTCCCTTGATACGGTTAACTGACTGTGGTAATAGCAATAGATTGTGAGACGTTCTTGGTTCTTTCGAAATTTGTTTAATTCACTTAATTGAAAATTTCTGATTCGTTGCTTAAAACCATACGAGAGAGTTTTAAGGCATGCATTCATCGATCTATTTTAGTTCCCAATCAACTGGCAAAAATTTTCGTGGACTAGCAAAATCCGAAAAACTTCCCCCATTTGATCGGCAGTAAATATCGATTAGATTTCAATTCAAATATAAAGTTGATACATTGAGTGTTGTATAAAAAGGGGTTGTAGGGATGAAGTGCAATAGTAGTATCTAGAAATTGTGTGTAGCTGTGTGTGTGTTGACGGGACAAAACTAGAAAACATTAGGGTGGAATGGAAAGCGAAATGAATACATTATCATCAGTTAACACTCAGTGTAATTGTTCCACAGTGTTGAATACTGGGACCCTAGACGTTTCAATTAACTAAATGTTCCGCGATTTACCTCCAATGTATAACGTCCATTTGTCTTTTCAACAACCATATCGACTCGACTCCAAGAGAGACAGCCAGCGAGAGAGGATTGCAATCTAAATGCTAATTCATTGGGAAATTTATTGTATTTCGAACGTATTCCTTTTATTATTTTTGATCGACAATCCAGCATTATCGTGACATTGTGATGCGACAGTAGAGGGGAAAACGTCCATTAGTTTGGTGCACAATCTCTTAATCAGGCCATTAGTGTGGATTTGCTTCGATAAGCAGGCCCACGGAAAGCCTATTATGATATTGTACACTAGTCCTATTATAAATACAAGACAACTTCAAACGGATCGACTAGCTTATCAAAAAATAATAAAAATAAAAGGAACACTTTCTCCTGTAAAATAGAACAATATATCAGATAGTATAAGGAAGTCCTCTGATTCTTGACACGTAGCTTCTTGGCGACGCTAATACGTGCACTTCATTCAGTAATTTGGTCACGTGGTGCATTCTTTCGCACTGCCTAGCTACTACCCCCTTATAAACCAACCGCCCCACTGCTACTACAACTACAACAACGGCTATATCATCGAACTTGAACAGCCCTTACAATGTTATTATGTATTATAAGCTAGTAAAGTGGGGATATTTGGACGTGATACTGAAATTGTTCATACAATCGCCCGCTATAGCCGTCTTTACAAAATAGCAACGGGTGCATCGAGTGGAAATTCGATAAGTTCGATAATTTCGACGACGCTAAACGAATACGAAATTTATTTCTACCAACTGTCATTGTGTAACTCTTCACTGTACGGATTACGATTTGTTGCGACTTATTGTCTGCTGTCGGATCAAAATTGAACTTGCAATATAGGAAAAAATATTGGCATTATTAGTGGAGATGATTGAGAATTGTTGGGATTAAAATTCGCCGGCGTGTGTATTACACAACGTATTTCATCCTCTTAAAAGTGTAATAAAAAGCTCAGTTTACTACCCATTGCATTCGCATCATTTCAAAAAGCTTCATCACTAAGCAACCAGTTTTGTGTTGTATATTATTATCGTGTTTTGTAGTCGTAGTCGTCGAGCTTTTGCGGATTTACTAACGGATCGGCAATGCAATAAAGGAGATTTTCTTGTTGAGAGGACTTTGAAGAGTCCTTATGACCCGTTGTTCCAGGATTTATAAACTGTCTATCTGAAATAAATCCATCAATAATAAACTCCAACAATACACAATAATGATAATAATCAAACTAGAAAATTTATTAGAGCTTGTTATTTTTTATTATCCCTCCCGATAGACTCTCAGTAAACGACAAAATCCAACAACAAGATGACAACGACTATATTTATGTGATGATCATGTTGATGATGGAGAAGAACAGAGAAAATCAATATTGCGACCCCCTTGAAATGCGACTTGTCTCTTCGCAACCCCATAGACGATTTCGATTGTATATTTTTTTGTTTGTTTGTAGGGCAAGTTTTCGGGCGCCAGAATTTCTTCTAGCAGATAGTCGTAGATATGGCCCCAATTCGTCTCGGCTATATTGGCGAAGAATCCTGGCGCCGTTTCAACCCCAACAACAACTCCATTTCAATATAAAAATTTAATATTTCTAATTATGCCGATATTGGAGAAGCTTAATAACAGGTGGATTCTGTTTAAAGACTAGGGGATGTTTGTCTTCTTTTGAGTCATTACTCTTGGTTATCGTTATTATTGTGGAATTTTTGCCATAATTACCAGCCTTTATAGACTTCATTACCTTTAGGGTAGGGGTAGAATTTTGAATATAAACTTGTCCTATTGATGCTTCCTATAATAGACATGCTGCAGCTTAATTAATTCCTACAAAGCATTCCATGTTCATATCGTATTTCAAGGCTTCAATTCATCTTTACGGTGGGTGTTTTTATAGAGAATAGGGGTGGGTTTTGTGGTTGTATAAATTCACACAGATATTTCAATTAGAGAATAAAATTTCGATTTTTCTCGATTTTATCTTTATGGATAAAGTAGAAAAATAGGCGGTAGATATAAAGGACAACTTTGTTATTCATTTACGTTATAAATCCCTTTAACGAGCTATGGAGAAGTTTTCTTGGAGCATTTTATTAAGCTGAATATAGAACGTGTTTTGAATATAACAGAAGAATAAAATGGCAAAAAATTAGGGGTGGAATTTCGCCGTCAGAACTGTTTTGATCTATACAATATTGTGTTTTGTTGCATTAGTACTGGACAGGATAATGAAATTTATGGGGACGATCCCTTGAATGATTTGATTTGTGAAAATGCAATCAACTGGTAAAAGTCTAGTGATCAACCCGGACAGGGGGTGGAAAATCGATAATTTTTCCTTCGATTTTCCTCAGTTTTCGTAAAATTTTAATTTAGTGTAAGTGATAGGGTTTCAGTGGTGAATTTACAAACGGAACAATAGAATTCTCCGGTATTGTTGTGGTGTATTCACTACATGTTGAAACATGAACACAAAAGGATAGCTTGGTGCCAGTTTAATCATGTTAATGGAGAACAAGAAACTACGTCTTTATATTATCGAATTGATGTTAAAATGGGGTGGTTAACGTTGTTTTTGCACCCTCCGAATAACCACGACTATTCTTTATTCTCAAAGTTGTATAGCTTTCAATTTCCTGAAAATCAAGTCGTATGTGATTTTTCATTGGCGACAACGTAAATGCAGTTTTTGTGTCGTAAAAGAAACCACCCCTCTAGAGTGGTTTAGAAAGAAAACAAATGTTGGTCACTCTTATACTGTATAGATTCACCACCATCAATCACTAAGTAGAGTTTTACTACCCTATATCTATTTAACAACAAACAACCCTTCGATGATGATTATTAAAACGTATAATCTCTAGATAATCAAACTTTGTGTTGAAAATATGATCGTTATGAAGAGACGGAAAGCTTTAGGATATTTGTTCTAATGACATCCGCATCCTAAGGGGTGGTGAATACAACAAAAATGTATCCGTTGCTTGGCTCATTTTTATGCCTTTCATGCGACTTGAATCGATACAATAAAAATAGAGAAGGGACAAATTCAAAAGCTAATAACGAGAAGACTTTATTTTCCTCGTCCATTTTCAATCGGACCGTTGAAATACTCAAAAATAAATAAATAAAAATTGATGTATTTCATCGCCATATTTTCCTTCAATATTTCGTCCATCCAATGGTAGGAAATCGTTTTGTATAGCTCATCGTAATCCTGTTATTGTGCGACAATCCTGGGGGATATAAAATGCGCATTAAATTGATGTGATAAAGACGCCGAGATAACTGACCTTTAATTCTTCGTTTTTCGTCCTTTCTTTCACTGTCGCGACTCAACTATCTATGTGGTGTTTTGTTGAGATATAATTAGATGAACGTTCGAATCATATCTGTCGATAGTTGGAGTTTTAGTAATCCATCAGGAAATGATGTGAAACTGGTCTTTCCGTAGTCATTCAAGTGTGACCGCGATACGCATTGAAGCCGATCCCCTGGGGAAATCATCTAAACCTCACTGGTTTGATAGACGGCGCCCTTTCGTCAGATATAAAAGATGGATAGATAGACGAATTTTTACCAGATTTAACTAATGGCTTTTCGAATTATCCCACAAAAGTTTGGATTCTCATCTAGCTTCCTTTATAGAGCAGAGTGGTATAAGAGAAACAGAATTGGAAACAGATTTTAGAAGGAAACTATCAAATTTTCGTTAATTTTCCTGAAAATTAACAACGTTGGCGACAAATTTTTTAAAGACTTGCAAAGCTCTTTTAATTTGCTTTATACGATTAGAAAACCATAGAAAAATCGTTAATATTGTCTAATTTATAAAGGAAAATACGGAAAAACTAAGAGAAAACGCGTACTTCAATATTTGTCTGTGTAACTCAGAGTTTCATTGTAATTTTCCAAAACAGAAACGCTCTTAGATCCTCCTAAAAAGGATCTTTCCAATGCTACAACATTCATTACAATATCTTATCAAACAAGGAACTTATCAATGATTAGAATTAGCAGATTTTAAACACTCTATCAAAGAAAAAGATGTAATGTGAGCCCTCCACTTTTGGTTCATTCTCCGGAAAACTAACAAGGCTATTAGGGATTTTTTAGAAATTTGGAAGGCTCTTTTAATTTGCTACAAACTGCGAGAAAAGCATTAAAAAATCGGTAATATTTGCTAAATTAAAGATGAAAATATGGAAAAATATAGTACAAGCACATTCTCTTAGAGTATTGTCTGTAGCTTAGAATTTAATAAAAGAAATTGAAAACGAAAAACTTCTCCGAATGCTCTTTGAAATGCTGCTTCTAATGCTATTTTACTCACTGTTGTATCGTATCAAACAAGCGAGATATCGATTATTAAATACTAGCAATTTCAATGAAACGTATTTCTGTAATATTAGTAACTTCCGTTGTATATCCGTTTAAAAAAGTATAGAAACAGAAACAGGAACGAAAACAGAAGTCTTAAATTTTGCGGAAATTCCAGGGTTACAGAACCAGAAATAGAGATCTAGAAGTGAGTAAGAGTTAATGGAAAGTGAAGCCCTTGTAATAGATGCAAACTTTATATCGGAAGTTGACAGTAAATTGAGTTACATTCATACAATGCGGTTGTAATAAAGTTGAAATAAGAGAGCCGAGTATGGTGACTGTTTACATCAAGGGTTTTTAGATGGTATCTGTATTGGTTGGCACTTAGATGGGGGTAGAGTCATCCGAACGGTAATTGATTTTGACGAGAAGCCTTAACACCAATTACGGAAAAACTCAGTTATCACAAAACGACATCTTCGCTAGTTTGGCTTTTAAAAGCCCCCATCTACCCATCTATTCCGCCTAAACATTGCTAGTTCTAAGCGCATCTCTTTTTAATTGAAAAATATTTTAAGAATCTGTAGCGTAGTTTCTAAGAAAAGCTTGTAAAAAGCTAGAATTTCATAGTTCATTGAGAATTCGGTAAAAAACACTTTAATCTGGCACAATTGCAATTTTCACCAATCAAATATGCACGTAAAACGATGACGAATAACTTGAAGAGCCTTCCAGAAGGATTTTGTCGCGTAGCAGCGCTGGGAGCGAACAAAATACTTAAAAAAAGTCAACATCTGCTAGTGCGTAATGAATTTAGATTAAAGCGACTTTTTACCAATTTCCCAATGAGCTACAAAGTTCAAATTTTGCTAAAATACTCTTTGGAGATTACCCCACAAATCCTTAACAAAATTTTCAAATTGCCTGCTATCAAAACTAGCAATATTTGGATGGAATAGGCGGTGTACATTAGAATCGGTTTGTTGGTTTTTCTGTTTCGATTTTCAGTCGATTGCGGCATGAAATTGGAGAGATAAACGTTTTGACCTTAGGCCGCAATATCGTCTGTATGCGTTTTACTCAACTGTCTAACTACTATATTGCTGCAAGCTGGGAGCAAACAAATATTTGACTAGTCAACACGTATTGAGAGATGAATCCATCTCCAAAGTCAACACTAGCTCTTCATAACGGGAACGTTTAATATCGGGGGTTGAACTGTTAGCGTATTATTTTACCGAATTTTTGCAATTTTTCTGCTGAAAAAAAAGAAAACCAGTAAAGACTCCCACTGCTATACGTTTCACTCCCTTGAGATTGTCCCTTACGGTTGATTTCCTGGGCAATTCGTTTTAAAACCGTACATCCCTCACTGGATCATGTTTGATATCTAATATTAACAGGGGAAAATCTGGGGATGTTTGTTCCGCCACTATACCACCACCACGACGATTATTAATGATTGTTACAAATACTTTATTGCTGTTATTACGCAAACGGTACGGGTCTCTATTAAAGCATTAGATTTGAATATCAATTTCATTTGTAAAATCAAAAAAGCTACCACTATGACTAGGGATAGAAAGACAATATTGGATTTATTTGATTGTAGCAAAGGGGTGGCGGATATATCTACATTTATCTAAAAAGAAACGGTTTGATGGTAGTTGGGGGTGGGTGAGTGTGAGCTTTAAAACGATTCTCGCTGCCTTAAAAGCCACGCTTTTTCCTTGTTCGCATACACAATACTAGAATTGGATTCAATAGCAATTCAATGCAAATTGTACCGAGTACAGTTTAGTCAAGCCGAATATAGAAAAGGGTGGTTGTATTAAATAATTTTTTTGTATTAAAACGCCACCCTCAATATCAGCGACTTGTTAAAGTTGCAATTATACTGTGACAATTCTGAGTGGTGGGTGGTGATGATAAAACAGAGAATGGGAAAGTTTTCTCATTAGTCTTCATAAGTTATAATGTCAATTAACACCCCCTATCTTGCAACGTTCAACAATTATCTAGAAATTATGATAAAAACGCGTTGATTCTTGATAGAATTCATTGATTCTATAAGGAATTGTGTCGATGACACCCTATATAGATACACACTCACACATAGACATTGACATGTACATCTACTACCCCAGTTAGTGGTGAGAATCGTATCTGGCCGGATTCGTTTCCATCTCAGTTTTATAAAGTCAAGACAGTTGTAGTGAATAGTAGAGTAGTTGAAGGTTCTCCCTTGTGTCTTTCGATAAATTTCCAACCGGAAAAATTCCCCAATGGTTTTTAACAGGTGGGCAATCATCACAATCATTTTGATGTTTATTTTCTTTGAACATTTCGAGGTATATAAGGGGTGTGGTTTCGTATCATCACGATCATCATTAAAGTGTATATACGTGGGGAACTAAATAATAAATACAAACAGTCCTGCCAACCTGTTGAATTTTATGTTGGATATGTGTCGGTGGAAAAGAGGGTATCAGTATGCCAGGTATAACCTCCCCTTTATTTCCAAGACATTTAAAAAAACGGTAATCAATGTTTACAATGTATATTCAACTGCTAATCCCCCGAATTGAGATAAAGTGTTTTGGAACGAAAGTGCGTAAATTATTTAATTTGTGTTTATCGTTTTCTTGTAATTTAATCCGATGGAATTTGTCGTTGGGTATAAGCCACCCTCTGATACTAACCGGCACGTTCCAACAACCACCTTTATTTCCAGAAGAAACAATCAGATTTATCTGATTTTTCTCACACAATAATAACAATAACAGTAGAAACTTTTTTCTTGTGGAATTTCAACGTCGACTTTACCCCAATCCACCACCACCACCACCCTTATTTAATTTGCATTCGTATTTGCAAACGGCTTGAGAAGTGAGTATAGTGAGTACGATCGATCACTTCGATTGTGATATGATTCCACTGATTGCATCGCACTTAGATCTCTCAATATAGGGGGTGGTTTTACTGCTAGTGGTGGTTTTGAATATTGCAAAGGAACACCATCAGCATCCGGCAAGTGACGTCGAGTGGTCTCGGATATTCACCACCCCATTCTATTTCTCCACAACTATCATTTCCAAGATGTTGTATTTAACAATTACAAATTAATTAAATAATTTGCAAATTTAAATGATTCGAGTTTGGGAAAAAACCACCCCTTCTTGATTTAGTTTGTGTTGTTTTGTATTATTCGAGGATCGTTTAAATTACACACCATTGTTGAGTATAATTAAATTTGGATTGTGAACGGGGTGTTTTTGAAGTATTCTTTTTCTCAACGCGTAAAAATAAGGAAATTAGACTTGTGAAAGGCCCTATTTATACAGGGTGGGACTTTAAGTATAATAAATTCTAATTAAAATATCGGGGGTTGATAGAACAACAAATATATTTTCTAGAGGTTCATCTGTACAGTTCTCGAAGGTATTTACGGATTGCTCCCGTAGCGAACTAATGCTGTTTTTCAAGCAATTTTGCACCTTGTAATATTGGTAGATTTGGTGGTAAAATTATTTTCCATCACGGCAATTTAATGCGCTTTTGATGTTTGGTAGCTGTAAGATCTCGTGACTGAATCCTTTTTCTATTCATAATTTTCCATCAACAATGAGCATTGCGTGCCATCCACCTGTATTATAACTTTTTGCTTTTTAGATACAAAACTGTAATAAAATTGATGATTATATTTATCATTTTTTTTGTATGATAGATGTCTCCCTACAAATTTTACATCAATATGACTATAATACATTTTAACTGCTGGTCTTTCATAACATGTAATGACTAGCTCAGCATTATAGAGCAGCGAGAGGGAGGCATGTTAATGTATTTTAGTCATCAGCGAAAACCGTTGTGTACAAGGGAGCAAAATGAACAGAGATGGCAACAAGGGGTGGTTATAGTGTCTGATCGAAACAGCCACCCATTAATAACCGTGTCGTGACAATTTGACGAATGTCTGTTAGAACACCCCTTTATACACATAGAAAAATACAAAAATTATAAACCACCCAATCTGGTGATGTTCATCAAAAAGTTAAAACATAATTACAAATATTCCTCCCTTTTTGTTTGTTCTGATTGAAATTCAATATTTATTTTTGTATAAATGCGATTTTTATATTTAACAAACAATAAATGGGGTTGTCGATTGTACAATTTCAGTTGTTATACCGAATACGTGACCAAACCTTGATAGGGTCTCTTATTTGTAATCCGACATTTAGTGTTCAGAATTTATATTTGCGATATACATCTTCGAATTGAAATCCAGAATATAACAAGCATTGTTGCTGACAATTTGTAGGAATCAGTATGAGGAATTTGGGGCGCCCATCAAGAAAACCGGCGGTGTTGCTGATATCGATTCGCCGGAAAGTCTACCAGAAATCAACCGGCCACCATTAAGACCCATCGATAAATACATTCGCCCGGAATGTCCATGTTTAAGTAAACGCATAACTGTGGCATTTTTGAGTTGTGTGGGCTTCATCATAATGTTCGGTATGCGGACTAGTATGGGTTTTGTTAAGTTAGAATTCGAGGTAATTTTGATGATTGATGATTTGGTTTATTGAATTTATTTCGATTTTTCTTCTAGAATTCAACATGGTCTAGTGAGACGTTATCGGCTGTTGATTCGGCGATTTTTTGGGGATATTTCGTAACGCAAATACCCGGCGGGTTGATAGCTGCCGCTTATCCAGCAAATAAATTGTTTGGTATTGCTATAGGGACGTCATCTTTGTTGAATTTGTTCATACCGGCAATCTACCAATATCCGCAATTTTTGATTATTTTCAAAGTCTTACAAGGATTAGTTGAGGTATTCTACAGTCCACCTGATTGCTGAACTAAAAGTATACGGAGTGGAGCATCCATAATTCAAAAAAAGTCCAGTTCGTTGAGCAATTTGGGAAATATTTTGAGAACTTGTAAAGCGGTTCCCATTGAAGATTTTGACAAAAATTCGACTCCATAGCTTTTTGATCAACTTCTCGATGAGCTATGGAGTTCAACTTTTGCTAAAATGTTCTCTGGTAATCCCCCTACAAATCCCCAAAATATTTTTCGACTTTCTCATCAACTAACAGGCTTTATGTTTAAACTAAACAGTCTTGAACTATGGGAAGTCTTCTAATTTGAACAATTTAAAGTCTTCTAATTTGAACAATTTAAAAACTATTTTAAGGATTTATAGAAGATTATTTAACCAAAATTTGAACCTTGTAGTTCAAATGACCCTTCTGTAATTTCGAAAATTTGGCTATGAGCTGTACATGGAAATTCGTTCAAAATGGTTTCAGGATTCTTGTTAAATTGTTTTCCTCTTGTTTGTCGCCTCTATATCTCTGAGAAATTAAAAAAAAACACATTTTAATTGGAGATCGATCGTGTTAGAATAAAATGTGACTAGTTATTCGCCTCTTCAGCAAGTATTGCGGACCGTATTTGTTTATTTAAAAAAGACTTCTCATTCAATATCACACAAATGTGTAGCTGATAATTGAGCCAAATTTTCTTCCAAATATCGGTCGGTAAATTCCTTGATAGCGCTGATTTTGAGAAATTATTGATTCTAAGCCTCTGGTTGATAAGAATTCCCGAACCGACTGTCGGTTTTAAAATTGATACCAAACTAATGCGAAAGAACAATAATCGATGCAGAGAGGCGAAGGATTGTTGCATTTCAATTTTTTTTTTTAATTTAAACATTACAAATACCTTTAGGATGCAAAAAATCCACGTTTAAACGATCGCACATTCAAAAATTAGACTTATCAATATCTTGAGCATCCTAATTTTGCCAAAATAATCGTCAGAACTCCTGATAAATCGTTCAAATATCTTTTAAATTGCTCGCCAAATAATCGGACTTCCCCTATAAACTACATACTTTTAGTCCAGCACTCCTGTATCAACAAATTATCTGTTAATTGAATGATTATTGTGATAAGGGAGTGACATATCCGGCCTGCCATGGTATAATGCGATATTGGGCACCACCATTGGAACGTTCCAAATTAGCAACGCTGGCATTCAGTGGTTGTTATGCTGGTGTTATGTTCGCTATGCCAATTTCTGGTGAATTAATCAAACGTTTAGGCGCCTTATCGCCATTCTATTTCTACGGTGTTGTTGGTATTTTATGGTATGTAGCATGGTTATGGTTGATATTTGAAAAACCCTCATTACATCCAGCTATCGAAGCAAAAGAATTATTATTTATCGAAAATTCATTGGGCAGTAATACACAAGTTTATGTACCACCGACAATTTCAAATACACCATGGAAATCATTTTTTACATCAATGCCATGTTATGCGATATTCGTAGCGAATTTCTGCCGTTCATGGAATTTCTATCTTCTTGTATTATTTCAAGCGTCCTATTTTAAAGATACTTACAATACGGAGATTGAAGAGAATGCTTTCCTAGGAGCCTTACCGCATCTATTAATGACTATCATTGTACCAAGTGGTGGTATTCTAGCTGATAAAATCCGTAAAAAGGGCATATTAACAACAACCCAAGTACGGAAATTATTCAATTGTGGTGGTTTCGGTATGGAGGCAACGTTCTTCATTATTATGGCCTATTCTAATTCAATTACACAAAGTATGACGGCTTTATCGATAGGTGTAGCCGCTAGTGGGTTTGCTATATCTGGTTTTAATGTTAACCATCTGGATATAGCGCCACGTTATGCTAGTATTTTGATGGGTATGTCGAATGGTATTGGTACAATTGCTGGTTGTATCTGTCCATATGTTGTACATAAAATCATCTCCATTGACCGGGTAAGTCTAAATTATTCTTCTTCATGCAAGATGAACCCAGAGTTCTAATTGATGAAAGTTGAACTAACTCTAGAAAATATTTTTGAGGGTGCACTACCTCTGACATTAGGGATAGTGTACCTGTACTATGAATGAAATTTAAGGAGATTTTGATAACATGACCTATGGTCTAGCGTTAATAGTTTATAACTTTCTCTGAAATTTATCATTTTGCAGTACCTATTTAATGAAAAATCCACATTTCTGGAAACTATTATTACTAAATGATCAAAATTTGGGACTGAAATAACTCAAATCACCTTCAATAAAATTTCATTGCAGGTAGACGCTGAAAAATATGTAGCTTTGACTATTTGCATTCTCAATTTCGATCTTCTAGTAGCAACAACTCGAAAAATATGGATTTTAAAAGTCAAAATTCCTGAGAAATTATCAGTAAGACTTCAGGGACTACCATCAATTAGAGCTTTTCATAATTTTAATGTCCATCTGCTTGGCTCACCCTGTATATTTTTGTTTCGTACGCTCGCCCCCGAATTCCTTCCCACTTTATATAACTTTATAAAATATGAACAATAGTTTATACGTTTATATCTATAGTAGAATATGAAAGGGCCGAAATGACATGCATACAGAAAGTTCATTTTAGTGTGTAGAATACGAGCCAGTCGTGTGTGAAAAACGTTAGGGTAGCCTGTTATAGTAGCTATGATATATTGGTAGATGGTCGTTGTTAGGCGTCGGCGCTGTAATAATTTAACTTCCTCTTATAAATCCAAATCTAGAATTTAGACAATAAAGAGACTTTACGATTATTATAAATACAGAGTTATTTAACGTTTTTTGAGAAAACTATAGTACATCTAATAGTACTAGAACGATAGATAAGAATAATTAAAAATAATTATTGAAAAATATGGCACTTTTGGTCAAAAATTTGAAGATTTTGGTAAAATTAGTTTTATTTTAAAAATATACTAGTCTTTGAAAAAAAGGCACTGGTAGAACAAAATTACAATATCTCCTAAATTTTGAAAAAAATAGCCACTTCCTCAAAAGTTATAATCAAAATTTTAATTGAAATTTTTGAAACATTTAGCACTTATAGTCTAAAATTGAAAGATTTTGGTGAAAAATTTTGCTTCATTGTTAGAGATATTGCGGCACTCTGTATTGCCATGATCAAAATTTGAAATAAATAGCGCCCTTGTTCTCGAATTTAAAGATTTTTATATGAGAAATTTTGTCTTGCGTCAAGAAAAATTTAGCACTTTCAGTCCAAATTTTGAAGATTTAGCTAAGATATCTGTTTTATTTCGAAAATATTCTAACATTTTAATTAGTCATAATCAAAATTTGCCAAAAAGTAGCACTGTTGCTATTTTGTCGCCCTTCCAAAATGCCGCTCTCAGGCATTGTTTAAGCGCTAGTGACGGCCCTGAAAATAACACAAAACTTCAAATACAAAAAATTTGATTTATTTATAAGTAAACACAGTCACTTAGTTTGCAATAGTGCCAATTTTACTACCAATTCTTATACGAAATTGATTACTTCCTGGAATATAAGGCTGTCGATTGAGAACAAATCAATTCTTCTTTCAGACTCGGGAAGAATGGCAAGAAGTTTTTCTAATTTCCGCTTTTATCCATTATGCTGGTATCATTTTTTATGGAATTTTCGCCTCTGGTGAGTTACAAGAATGGGCCGATCCGAATGTACAAGAAGAAAAACAATGGAATCAAATGAATGAGAGTGTACCAATGAGACCGGTAATCAAAAATGTTTTAAAATTAAATAAAATTTTGATTTTTCTAAAATTATAGAACCAAAATAATGGATTACAACGGCAATTAACCGGCAAAACGAATTACGGTTCAGTAGATACCTCGATGACAACAACAGAGCCGCCACCACCAGCTAGACCACCACCGCCGCCCCAACAGCAATCCGTAGAGAAACCGCCACGGCCTGCTGCTCCACCACCTACCACAACAACAACTAGTCAACCACCACATGTCCCAGTTGTTCCTAGTAGTAATCCGTTTTTGTCGGGTGGTAATCCGTTCAGACAAGAACAGGTACAACCAGAAGCTCAGGATACTTATATGCACGGTACTGTTTACGATAGGACTTATTAAAATTCTAGCTGTCTAATATTTGAAAATTTCGTAAGGTTTAATTTTAAGTTTTGGTTAAAATTTGGGAAAAAATTGGCTATTTTCGAGATTGCAATTTTTCAAAAATATTTATAAGCAAAAAATGATTAACAAAAATAATGCAACTGTTAACTTGAGCACTTTTTTTAGAAATAAAAAAGGGAAAAACCAAGCAACAAGTGTCTATTTAGGTAGATCAATAAAAAACTTGTCAATTTGTATAGAAATTTGTTAAAAATATTATAAAATATCAATTAGTATAGCTTTGAAGACGTTCAAAATTAACTATAATCAACATAAATAAATTGAGCTTGAAAAGCTTCCGAACGTTGAAACAATTAGAGACATCCAAGAATTAAAGGGTGGCTCAATCAAAAAATTAAGGTAAGTTGGATGACAGTGTGGACTCTACAAAGCAAGCGTTAATATTGCCATTAACGTTTGAATTGTGGTAAATTTCAACATATAAGGGTGTTAAATTAAAACTAGACAGTTTATAAGGTAGCTCCTATTAATTTAATGGCGATTTAAGAAATTTTTTGAGAATTTGTAAAGGAGTCTCTTGGGAATATTTGAGCGAAACTTTAACTTTATATCTCTTCGGCAAGTTGGTCAAAAAACGCTTATTGTGAGCCATTTGGACTCGTTTTTGAAAATTGAGATAATATTAGAAGTGAGAGTCTTTTGAGCAACTTTCAAGTTGTTGTTGTTCAAGTTATCAGACCTAAATTTCGCTAAAATAATCTACAAAGTTCCTCGTAGAAATCTTCAAAATAATTTTGAAATCACTCGCTAACAACTGGGACTTCCTACACAAATCTCTTACTTTTATTTTAGAACCTCTGTAGGGGCGCTAAAGTAAACTAGAGAGCTTACATTGCAGGTCCTATTATTAAAAAATTATATGAGAGTTCCTGGAGAATATTTTAGCAAAATTTGAGCCTTGTAGCTCATTGCGAAGTTGGTCAAAAATGCTCACTTCATGTAAAGTAGCGATTTTTGAAAACGCGCTGAAGGCTAAATGACTCATAATAGCTCAAGGGTACTTTTTTAGTTATTCTCCATTGTATTCTATAATATAATGGAGAAAAATATTAAATATCAATGTTGGAAGAATCCTTAAGTCATTTTGAGTCGCTTGCCAACCGAGCTGCGAGGCCCAAATTTTGCCCAAATGAGCTCCAAGGAAATATTATCAAATCGCTCGTCAAATAGTAGGAGTTTCCATAAGGACGCTCTAATTTTAGTCTAGCACTCCTAATAGTTTGCCTTCTAATAAACTGAAATTTAAACAAGAGGAGACTTTCTTTACAATTTCCCCTCTAGATTATTTTCAGTATTTAAATGTAATATTTCAGTAGTTCCGCCGGTCTACAATTTAGTTTATAAATCATTCGAAAAAAAATCTCCTCTATTATAATTTCGTTATATTTTCCCTTCTAAGTTTCCTCTTAATTTCTATTGGAGTTCTATTTTTGAAAATTAGGATGTTAAGTATTTGAGGTATTCTACCCTCAAGGCTGTGTTGACAATAATTTTTGATAAGACAAAAAAAAACCTTATCAAAACTATCTACCAAAGAAATCCTTTGATAATAATGAAGATAATAATTAGTAATTAGCTAGGTGTGTGATTGTGGATAATTTAATAATTTTGCGAGAATGTTGATTAGGGGTGAACGATACAAACGATTAAGGGTGTAAATGTTGCTTTTACCGATTGATTATTTCTTTTGAGTATTACAACGACTTTTAGAATTATTCATCTTCATTAATTATACCAGGTGTTTCATCTAAATTTACTAGTTCTTATAGCTCCTTCTTAGGGAATATTTGAGCAAAATTAGAACTTGGTAGCTCATTTGGAAATTTGAGAAAAACTACTTTAATTTGCCCAATCGAATATGGCATTTTTAGATTAAAGTAGTTTTTCGCCAATTTCCCAATGAGCTACGAAGCTTAAATTTTGCCAAAATGATCCGTAGGGCCGGTAATTAATAGGAGCTCTTTTAACAACTAGAAATTTTGAATGAAGCGAGGTATTTGTAAATAAATTGGCAACTCAATTGATCATAATCAAGAAAAGAATTAAATTAGTTGTAGGGAATTCGAACAGATTTCCGCTCAGAGTGTGTAAAATTTGTTATTCATGTTAAATATGGATGTTTATCTATATGTTTATTCTAAATACTGTTTCCTATCTTGATCTATATCTCTATTTTTGTCTAATTTCAACATTATCTATTTATCTATCCATCTATCTCTCTAACTTGTCAATAAATTTTGCAACAAACATAAATGCTGCTAATTTGAGTTTGGCTCTATTTTCTTTATTAATTAGATATACAAAAATATATTAGAACTGTACAAATTACGTGTATTTTTTTCAAGAAAAAATTATGAAAATTTCAAGCAATATGTAGCTTTTATTTGCCAATTAGCTTTAAGAGTTTTTTAATAAAAGTGTATACAAATTTTGATTATTAATTAAATTTCGTTACACAGGATGTACATTTTCGCCTCACAGTTGGCTGCGTCTTGTTTACGAAGTGTCGTAGATTGATTGATACGCTTCAGAATACATAAAGCAAGGTTAGGTTTCTCAGTCAAATTTAGTAGAATATGAACCAATCTACGAACTATGTAATCGAGACATAGCCAACTACGAGGTGGAATATCGTTGTTCCTGCATAGATGAAAGAGAAATTTAATTAATTGAATCGAATCGGGGTAGTGTAGTGGCAATAATGGTGCAAATATACGTGTCTGAAATTTATCAATGTTTTTCCATCAATAAATTAAAAATGTTCCAAGAGATTTAATAAAATGTATAGAAAAAAAATAAAAAAGCCCAAAGCATATCGATGTGTTTAATTGAATAAATATTTAGAAATTTAAGAAAGATTTAAACAGAAATTTGCATGCTCCAATATTCTATTATTAAATAATATGTACGGAATTTAATTTTAATTAGCTAATTAATCAACTGATTGATTAATTAGTTGATTAAAATTAGCAAGATTTGTTGATTAATTACTATTTTTTTCTACTTTTACTTTGTTAATTAGTAGAGCGATATCGCATCAATGTGTTATAAACTTCAAAAAAATGTGATCGTATAATTATTAAATAATAATCTAATTAATTATAATTACTGATAAATAATGAGACATGTAATAATAAATGATTCTGTTATTAATATTAATATTCGTGATTTTTTAATGGTCCCTATGTTTTAATCGCTTAGGAAATTACGTTAATTTTCTAATTTTTTGTTTCATTTTTCGAGGCAATTTTGGACTCTTTGGGCCAGAATTTTGACTATTTCTTCCAAGTTTTATCACAAGGACTCAATTTAAAGTCATTTTCATTGTGAATTGCAAATATTTGTCTAATTTTTTAAATATTTCAGTCTGAAATAATCAAAATAGAAAAAGAACTACTTACTTGAACAAATAATTGACAAATTATTCCAACGCATTAATCAAATTTGTAATTGTGAGGTTAGAACATCTGGGGAATTTCGCCGTACCAACTAAAGTTTTTAAAGAGCGCGCAATTCAAAATTTTCAATTCGGCCGATTGAAAGATTTAAATTGCGGGTAATCCATAAAATAAGTTGGTGTAACCAACGTCTTCAAGAAAAAATGCGTTGGTAAAACGACTCTTTAGATGTTAGTCCCTAAATTCTAACCTTACAATTCCAAATTTGGTTAATATTGTTCGTTTTCGTGTGTTCCTTCTGTGGTATAGTTGCACTATTTTGAAGAATTGGTGAATTATTTGTACAAGTCATTTTTTTCAGTGATTTTTAATTGAAATTTGTTGTTTCATTCAAAGAAATGCTGTGATTTTTGGTTTTCTTGTTCAATTTGAGTAGAATTCGGAGCTGAAGTCCCAAGATTGGATCCGAATTTAGTCGATTATCCTCCTAATTTTTTTGTCTGTTTCTCACATTAAATTCTCATTTAAAATGATTAATTATAGTCCGTTTGTTTGTTTTATTGTTATTATTAACCGTGCTTAAGAGTCCATAAATGATGTCTTTTTTTAAATTGAGGAAGAAAGCTTAATTCCGATGACAATTGTCTATTGTTTCTATTTTTATATCAAACGCCCTCAACTATAAAATTCCAAATTACATAATGAATTATAACAGATATGTTGTCTATTGATGATGTAATAAACTGGGCGTTTTTTTCAAAAATTTTCACCAAATTTTCTGGTCAACCTATTGTAATCAACTGCACTAAAATACCATCTAAAGCCATTAGGTGAAACGATAAAATGAAAGTTACGATCGATTTTGTCCAATTTAATAGCTCCAATAATCATGACAATTCTAGAAGAAAATCATTCGCATTTAGTCTAATTATAAATGCGTGTTTATGTGGCAAAATTGGGTAAAATTTAGGAAACTAATTACCAATCGGAAGAGGAAAGATGATTTCCGTAATTCTCATTTCCGTTTCTTTCTAACAACAAAACTGAACACATCCGATCTGTTAATTTCGTTTACTGGTATAAAATCTGGGTTAATTCCAAGATTTATAGTCAGTCGACTTGGCTTCAACTCGGGGACAACCCCAAATTTCGGTCAAGTCAAGTTTGTTCTACCATACGCAAAATTTTTGTATACAGGAGTGCTGGTTCACTTAGAAGTTCCTAGTTTTATTGCAACTCATTATTTGGAATTTTGTGCGTTTGGAAAACGGACCAAGTACGTAAAACGACTAAAAATAACCCGAAGGACCTCCAATATTGATTTTTTCGTTTTTGTTCATGAATTTTAGAGTAAATCCAAAAAAAACGAAAAAAATCAATGTTAAATTATAGCCTTAAGCCACGCTGTTATTTTCGATTTTTGACAAACTGCCAATAAGCTACGAGGTCCAAATTTTGCCAAAATGATCTCTAAATCCCCAATTTTTTTCCAAATCGCTAAGACTCACTTCTAGGAAGATTTGAACCTTGCGGTATTCGCTAAGATTTGCGAAAAATTGCGAAATTCTGGTTTTACAACAAAAAGAAATTCCTCATTCTTAGAATATTTCCATATTTTCTCTCGCTAATGCTAATCAACTGGAGTTTTTGAACCAATATTTGTGGGAATTTTGCAAAATTTCCACCAACACAATTAAAAAGAAAGTTTTAAAATATGTATCATCAACTCAATTTTGGATTTCCCATTAGAAAGCACACTTATCGGATATAATTCGTTCATTAATTGGTATAATTGAGCCTTCATTTCAATCATTATCGGTATAAATGCTAGTAAAAGTCGCCTCGATCTAGACTTTTAATAATATCATTAAATTTATATAAAGATGGTTATGTAAAGCTTACTCCCACTGTTTAAACAGGGACGTGATCGTGAAATTTCTAGTGAGAGTGATTTATTGAAATGATAAAAAATCAATGAAAAATTCCATATATAATCCAAAAAATGCAAATCTAGACCTTTAGTTTACAAGCTAGTGGTATGGGAAGAGGCGCTTCTACGGTTCCAGTGAAAAGTGAAGGTATCGTGAAGAGTTCACTATCATTATCGTTTGTGTTGTTAAAGTGTGCGCCGGTTTATTGACAACTTTCACTGAATTTATTCCCGTTTAGACAAGAAATAGATAAAGTTTATTGTTGGCAATACTGAGGGGAACTTGTTTGAAAATAGGTGCCTTAAAAATTAAATCAGTGTCAATGTTGGCGAGATGTTGATCGAAAATAGACACCGACGAGTGAAATGTGAAAGTATTGATTTGTTATCAATTTTTTTTCGTTTTCCTTTCAATAACTGTCGCCGGTGAGTTTGTTTTATTTATTTATTTCAATAACTAGGCTCGATTTCAACGATATTTTTATTGGAATTATCGGAGAAAGCATGTGTGATTTTATTAATAATTTGGAAAGTAATATGCCGGTTCTGCTTTTTAAAAAAAGTGAATGTTGCAATACAATTAATTTTATTATTATTCAGTTAAAGTAATTTACCATTGTTGGAGGTCTTATTGTTGTTATTTATACGAAAAGCATGGTCTTGAATTAATTGAATTAATCTAAACATTGTTGTAATTATTATCAAAATTATTGCGATTCGAAATCAGAGTTGATGCTATTCCGCACGTATCATCATCGTTAGTTATTTATGTCTATATAACTTTACTGGTCGGCTGGTTTTCTAAAAAATGTTGATTAATGATGATTATTATTGTAGGTGTCTGTAGCGAGAAGAAACCAGAGACTGTCCAAGATCTATTCAATACATCATCATGCATACCAAAACCATACGTATGTCCGCATCGACAAATTCAATTTTTTTTATACACCAGGTATAATTTTTGTTTTATTGAATGTTGCAATAAATAATACCAAGAATGCAATATTTATGTATAGAGGGAAAGTCCAAATAGATAAGTATGAATTAGCAAAATTAAATAAACGAAAAGAAACGCAAGAAAAATACGTATAATTTACATTGAAGGTTTCGAAAAATTTCAATAGAATTATTGGTTTTTTCCCAATTTAATTAATAGTTATGGTCCGTCTACTGGCCTAGCGTGCTTTTTACTTTAATATCCAATTAAAAAAGCATTTCCAAGGGTAACTAGTTGGGTTTACATCGGTCTTAGCCCAAATGGTCTTTGAATCAGTCAAAAGAATCACCTCAAAAGTAAATCGCGTTCGAATTTTGATTTGTTTAGCCAAATAATTTGAGTACCATCTAGCAGTAAAACTGGATTCTTTAAATTCTTTTTGCTCAATCGACAAGTAGGTGATAAATTACTGAAAGTTGAAATATTACACATAATTAAGCCTTGAATTAAAAACACAGATCGTAGATTGATAGAAGTTTCAATAAAGTTCATATAAAATTGAGGTAATAGTAATTGGAATGTATCAAAGGAGATCTACGTTCTAGTACTTTTGTTAACCTTGACCAAAATTTATAATTTAGCCTATTTTGTGTAATATTTCTATTGATCGTATTGAAAATTTCGAATTACTACTCTTCAAGACAATTAATTGGTAATTCCCCTAATTCGTACCACCTCCTAAATCGTACCACCATTCTTTTATTGTTAGAAATATGGGATAAAGTGCTTTACCAGTGACATTAACTAAATGAAATCAATTGCGTATTTTCTTTTTTCTAAAGCAGTCTTTTAACTGACCCCAAATTGCACTTTACCCCATATTTTTAACAATAATGAATGGTGGTACGATTTAGGAAGTGGTACAAATAAGTGAAGTACCCTAACCAGACTTCCATAAAATTACAAACAAGCGTTGTAAAGAGAACGTAGGTTATAGATTGATGCATTCTTCACTAAATACTGGTACTGATTCATGATTTTCACTGAAAGTATCGGATGTAGATCTCAGTGTTGGTTGTACTTCGATTTTATAGAGTGGTAGCTTTGTTCAAACTGAGAACTACTTCCCCGTTCCACTGCCATTTTTAGATTTTTATTATTACTTCTTCTTTTACAGACGTACTCAACAAAATCCGGAACTTTTAGATACAACAAAACCAGAATCCCTGTATAACAGCCAATTTAATCGTGTCAATCCAACGAAAATCGTCGTCCATGGTTTCGGTGGTGGCCGTATGTTCTCACCAAGTACTGATATGCGCGATGCGTACTTCTATCGTGGGCAATTACAATATAATTATCGTCGATTATGGTACTTTAGTACGGGAACCATGCCTTAAAGTAGGAGTAGAAATTTTCAATTATTTCAATTTAAAATTGCTTCAATTTTGTTGTTTAGCAAATGGAATGGGCACCGAGATTCTGTGCTAAATGTATCGCCCAACTGATACGTTATCTGAGCCGCCATCCGCGTGGCGTTACAGCCGATGAGTTACATCTGATTGGCTATAGCGTCGGCGCACATATATCGGGCCTAGTTGCTAATTATTTGGATCCAGAACAAGACGGGAAATTGGGACGGATCACCGGTATGTAAATTCTTATAAACGCTTTCTTTTTTCTCTTGTTATTAATATTATTATTAAACAAAAAAAAATCAACTTTCTCTATAGGTTTAGATCCAACGATTGTCTTCTACATGGGCTCGAATCGTTCACGTGATTTAGATTATACAGATGCCCATTTCGTTGACGTTCTACATACTGGTGCTGGTATTTTGGGCCAATGGGGACCCACTGGCCATGCTGATTTTTACATAAATGGTGGTTCTAGTCAACCGGGTTGTGCCAGTGATACCATATTCAGTACTACTTTTGCAAATTTAATTATCAATAAAATAATTAAAATTCTATTGCAGAAACTTTAGCCTGTGATCATACGAAAGTGACGCCGTATTTTATCGAATCGATTGTAACAAAGAAAGGCTTCTGGGCATACCCATGCCCGACATTGTTCAGTTTTTTGATCGGCTGGTGTAATCCGAACGATGGCGACTATGTTCTAATGGGGGAACATGTTACACAAAAGTATAAATTCTCAATATAATTCTTGTTGAAATTAATGAAAATTTAATTATTTTTAGAGCTAGAGGTGCCTATTATGTAACAACAAATCCGGATCCACCGTATGCCCAAGGACCACCAAATAAACGTTCCAGACGACGATTTAGTCTGTTTAATGGAGATCGGAAATAGAGAGAAATGCGATTAGAAAAAGTGTAATTTTGTGGGGATTGTGGCCATAATTGGCTCTAGTTATACGCTCTTGTGATTAGAAGAACTAGTTTGTACGCGTTTTGTACACGTTTTTTTTTACTTAGTTGTAATAATTTATTATTGTTATAATAAAAATTAAAAAAATTTCTAGAATTTTTGTATGGAACGTTTAAAAAGTTGTTCAAATTCTAGCCTCTCAATTACAAAATCTATTCGTGCGTTGCGTCTTCTAAAGAAATTGCAAATTTCATGCCCAAAACTTTATTTAAATTGGAGAAAATTTCTCAAAAATTGGTGAATTTTGTTTTATAACTTACACAATTCACCGAATCTCACCTATTTACGAATTCGCTAGAGGAGTAAACTACTGATTTGACTCAAAATTTGAGAATCAAAAGTCCAGAATTCATCTTGAAAATCGAGTTAAAACGTTTCGATTTCAGTAAAAATGTAAGAAATTGTTAACAATGGATGTTATAGTCGGAAAATCGGCTGAAATTGGGCCCTTTTCACATTAGAATGGCGAAATTCATGACTCTAGACAACAATCTTTTGATTCAAAAATTTAACTCGAGACTCAATCAAATCTAGCCAAGGAACATCATAAAATCCGCTTAAAGAACTCTGATTATTAAAAAAATACCATTTGATTTGATTTAAAATGGTCTAAATTTCATAATTAGTACCAATTCTCCTGGGGTTGGTAAATAAGAAGTTTTCCAACTTACCAACTAATTATCAAATAAGATTTAACTACTGTTCGCTAGATGGCGCAAAGCTCTATCTCTTTATTTATTGATGCAAAATTGATACAGGTTTCTTCTTGTAAAAACGGCAGGGCCGTCTCTAGCATTTAATTTAAAGATTAAAGGATATAGAATACCACCGACAACATTAATTATTCACTAAATTTATTAAAAAATAATCATTACAATTCATAAAGCCAATTACAAAACTTACAAATCTAAGACGAAAATGATTTTTCTGATATATTGTTACCAATAAATTCTTCTTGTAACTGTTCAACAACTTCAAACAATTTAATTAAACCGTCACCATTCTGTACGAAAGACGGGCAACTTTCGTTCTCTAACAATGCCCGATTTGGTGAAAATGCCGCTTCAGCATGATGTAATTTGAATTTTAACTCATCGATTTGCCTGTGCAACCCGTCGATTTCCTCATTTTTCCTCACCAATTGGTTCACCAAATATTGATTCTCTTCGGTTGCCTCTTCCACTGCGGCTTTATTGTAATAACGGACCGTTTTTTCAGTTTCTTGTACTTGTTTCAGTAGATATTCCAGATGATTTTCGACCACTGCGATATTAACAAGCGGTGGTACTCCGCTCAATGGGGTTGTTGGTGATCTTGGTGTGTTGATACCCGAGTCTTCATCGCTATCAACCCTGGGTTGTTGGGATTTATTAAAAGAATGTGATCGTTGTTGTTTCGGTGGTAGTTTTGTTGAAATTGGCGTTTTTAGTGGAGTATTTGTGGTGGTTTTTCGCAGAATGTTGTTGCGTTGGAAATTTGTTGATGTTTTACTGCGTGCTAAAGAACGATCGTTGTTCGATGTTAAACTCTCAGTTGATGCTTTTATAAATTTACTCCTTGTTTTCTCCAACCAGCTAGCAGTAGGCTTCATCAATTTCGTAGCGATATTCTCTTTACCTTTCGACGCAGGCGATTGCGTTTTCGATTCGGTTTTTGCGGAATTTTTTGGTTTTAAAATGCCTGAAAATAGAAAAATTCCCGATAACAAAACTATAAAAATTAAAGATAAATCATATTATTCAAAAGAAAACCGAGGCCCCAACACTTCCAGGGAAACCCCCTACAAATTAAAATATTTTTCGAAACTTTCGCAAAATAATAAGACTCCTCTTTCAATTATCTACTTTCAAATAATCCACCCGGTATTGTAGAAATTTACCTGTTTTTGGAGTTGAAAACATTTTCACCCTTTCTAATTGAAGACACTCGTAGTTAACCTATCGGTAGTTGAGACAAAACTAAAATTTCACCCCCGAATTTGCGCTATTTATACGGGGGTGATTGTGGGGGTGGTCAACTAATTGTAGCTCCTCTGTCAACAAATTCACCAATTATTTTTTATTACATTCGTGTTTACATAGTTTTTTTTAATGAGGATTCCATTCAACAAAATCAAGATATTCAATCATCTCTATAAATGGTAGTTCTTTCATTATTCAACAAGTCGTAAGCTCCCAGATTAACGATGTTATTATTATAGCGTTCTTTGTTGATTAATAAATAATTAAAAATGATAGATAGGTTTAATTGAATCGACGATATGATGATAATAAATAATAACAAAATTAATGACACACCTCTTTTCTTTCTCTCCACTTTTATTATATTTGAATGATAATAAAAAATTTAATTTTTATTGTGGGCGTTTCAACTAGTGAGGTCAACGTATTTTTATTATTAACCAGGTGCATACTTCCACTTGTTCTTATTTAAGGCTTATTAATATCATTCATCTTACTACTGTAGATGGTAAAAATTACTACAATTGTTAATTTCCCCATCAAAAACCTGGAGAAAAGGCTGCAATTATAGAGATTATGAATCAATTTTAGAAAGTTTATTAATTTGGTTATCAATAAAAATTAATTGGAGATTATCAGATTTAGAACAGGTGATGAAATGACAATTTCAATTTCGCATCTAATGAGAACAAGTCAATATTTCTATTGTGTGTGTGGGTTTTTATACGTTGGTAAAAAGCAATGGGGAAATCAAGCCACCGATAAGCTTCTAGAAATGATGTAGATTTTTGGTAAATATCTAACGATATTTACATATTTTTCTGTCCGATATGGAAGTGTTAAATTCTAGCGAGATCAAGGTGAAATCTATAAAATTACAACGAAAATAAACTGTTAAAACACACTAAATTTTTATGAAAATATTCAACTTTTTTATAAATATTTGATACAGGTTTGTTTAGGGGTTGCACTACTTCTCTTAGATTTGTCCATGTTTAATTAACGATTTTCCAGTTGTTTTTCAACCAATGATTAACAGAAATTATAACAGAAATTTCTAGATTGGGGTTTTTTTTTGAAAATTTGAATACAATTTTTAGCTCTAGAAGAAAATCGTTTCCTGCGTTTTAAACGAAAAGTTGTAGTTTTTATCATCTTTGAAAAAATTGCCCCTTTCTTTTTTGGTCGAAACAATAATTCAGATCGCTAATGCAAAAGTAGCCTAAAAGTTTACAAAATAAATTCAAAAACAGCTTATTTGTGAAATCAATGTTAAGTTAATTCGAAAATTTAACAAAAAATTGGTTTTCCCGTCTGGTTCAACTCAAAAAACTGCTAAAATTGTCTGATTTACACGATTTCATAGAATCTAGCACAATAAACGAATATTTATTGAATTTTAAAAGTTGAAAATTTATCTTGAAAATTAAGAATGTTTTGAAATTTAGATCCGAAATTCGCACCAAAAAGCGTCTTTCTTGGTAAAAAAGATTGAATTAGAGAATTAAGTTCAAAAATTGGACCAAATCATCCTCTATTTTCCGTTTAAAGTCAAAATTAAAGAAAAAACGTTGATTTAGGAATGCCAGTTTTTTCACCAGTAGAAAATACAAAAGTCTCTAAATTGCAATTATATCAACCAAAAATTGTATTTTATAAGATTTTCTAGAACTAGAATTTTCTAACCTATGAAATTTGTTCAAACATTCTACTGTATGTCCACGGATCGAGTTCCAAAGAGGAAAACCTCTTATATTTTGCATTTTACAAGAAAAATGTATACTTGATAAAAGTTTTTGCATGTCCTGAAACGGCCAATTCAGTTTTAACCTTTTCAAAATTTCTTTTAGTGTCTGATAAAAATCTAAAACGTTCGTTTCAAATGAAAATTTTTTTAAAGTCCCAAAAAATAAGTTTGGGGTGTCATGGTAATTGCCATTATTTATTTATTTTCGTTTATTGTTACTTTGGAAAATCAACCGTAATTGTTAAAAATGTTGTCAAAAAACCAACGTATTGACCTAATTCATTGCTGTACACCAAAATTGTAGAAAAAAAACGTGTATTTTCTTACAGTTTTCTTAATTTTCCGAAAAACTAACCGCAGAATCGGAAAATTTCTTAAAAATTTGAATACAACTTTTTATTTGCCACTTGATAATAAAAGAATTTTTGCAAAATGAACAATGTTGGCCGAGTTATGAGGGAAAACATAAAAAATTGTACAAAAATACGAAAAAAACACGTTAGATTTTCGCCTGTAATTCAAATTTTATTTTATTTCAATTTTTATCTGAAACTAAAAAATTTTTGAAAAGGTTAAAACTGAATTGGCCCTTTCGGGACAAGCAAAAACTTTAATTAAGAATACATTTTTCTTATAAAATGCAAAATAAGAAAGTTTTTCCTCTTTGGAACTCGATTCATGGACATACGGTAGAATAGTCAAAAATCTTCAACAAAGTGACTTTCCGTTTTTACGTTCCATTGCGTTTTATTGAAAATTCGACGAATTGCTCAACATCGGCTCCGTGTCTTTTAAATATTCATAGTAAATAATAAAATTTAATCCTTTCTAATCCTCAGGTACAACAATTCCGGCGTCCTTCCAAGAAATCTGTAAATACTCGGCATAGAAAACAAGCTAAAGGTTGTCTTGTTGGTTTCCCCTCATTTTCTAACGACTTCTAACAGGGTTGTAAAACAGCTTGTAATTCAACTTTGGTGAAATCTGATTAGTCGAATATCGCAAATTAGTATGACAGAACAACCTACACGGTATAAAAATCGATTCTAAGTTTCTAAACGGTTTTTTTTTTTTCTAATAAATTTGTGTCCAATTTGAAATTTATGCTTGTAGAAAAAGAGAAATGGATCAGAAACGGAACAAAATAGAAAAAGAAATCCCCAACAATTATAACGTGGGCAGCTGTGAAACCAGTCTGAAAATTGCAATATTTTATGTATTTAAAGATATGCCTTATTTGTACATAAAACGTGGGCATATTGGTATAGTCTCCTTTTTTCTCGTATTGCCTTTTTCCCTTTACCTGTCTGCCAACTAGTATCGCCTTATATTTATGCACAATTCGATCGTTTATTTAAAATTCTTCTTTATATTACAACTTCATTATTTTAAGATACAATTCGGCAGGGCCGGAGCAATACAAAATGCCGGCTGATGCAAAAATTCTGCAAATTTTGAGTGCTAAACTGCCAGTTTCTATCGAATTTTGATATTTAACCATCAAAAACAACTATCGTGATTTAAACCAATTGCATTGGCCGCTTTTAGGGGACTTTTTCGAATTTAAAATTAGATTTTTAAATATTCTAATGGTTAATATGTCCATCAAGGAGAATTTTCGAGTTTTTGGGTCCAAATTTTGGAACATTTACACGATTCCCATCATTAATTACCAATTTTTCAACCGAATTTTGCTAGGAAATTGTTTAAAAAACGAAAGCTTCGCTGGTTTTAGTCAAAATCTTAGATTTTTGGCAAACATTTTCAAATTTGAGACTAGATTTTGAAATATTCATCTATTGTAGTAAATTTTACTATTTAACAACAACTTTTAGTCGATTAGAATTCAATATTGATCCAGATTTTAACAAATCTGGGTCCTAACTATACCAATTAAAAAAAAATTAGATTACTAGATCATTCCGGAAAGAGAATTTTGGGACATTTGAAATTCTTCAAGTCCAGAGTGGATCCTTCAAGTGTATAACAATCTTACCAATATTTTGCGAATCTATAAGAGAGCCCTAGAGAGTATTTTAGCAAAAGTTGGTCTTTGTAGCTCATCGGAAAATCGGTCAACACGCTTTTTTCAAGACAACATCACAACAGCTTTGGGCCATTTTCGTCGTTTTCCGGGTATAGTTGGTTGGTGGAAATTGCGACATTGCCCAAAAGGAGCGTTCTCGACTTCCCGATTCCCAATTCTTCTCGACAGACTACAAATCTTCAAAATATTTCTCTAATGGCCCGGCGATTGTTGAAAATGCCGTCCGAGGCAGCCTCTCGCCACGGGCCGGTCCTGCGTTTTGGGACGGTTCCCAACGGGGAAAATCGCCGGCCTTGGAGCGAAATTCGATCGTATAATTCACGTTCCAACTATAAAGTTTGGATTGTTTTAGCGAAAGACGGTTATTTAAAACTATTACAATTTTTCGATGCCAAGAATTTCCTAATCCGTACACAATAAGGGGCGAGAATTTCAACGGTTTTTTTTCCAATCGTTGTAATCTCTCTAGTTGACAAGCTGACAAATGCGTTAACACCTAAACAGGTTCTGTTTTAATCGGTTTCAATCGAAAAATAAAATAGAAGCCCACACAGGTAAATGTATCGAAAATTTGTTATGTAAATCTCAAATCAATGGACTTATTTGAGAAATTGAATCGCCGTTGTTGGTGTATTTTTTCTTCGATTTTATTACAGGGTAGACGAGTTTAATAAGGTGTGCCACATTGAATTCTCCCTACTTAATTAAAACAAATATTATTATTATTTTAGTAGCACCATAATTTTAGCCTACACTATAGATACAAGCCGGTATAAGGACAAATATGTAGGTAGACTTGTGTATTTGTCAAATACAAATTAATAAGAAAACAACAACAAATATAAAGCTAGAGAAAAAACCGACTTGAACTTTTTCGCATAAATTGACAATCCTTGAAATGCCATTAATTTTCACCCATTCTACATCTCAATTAATTACCGATTTCTTAACGTTTATTTTTCTATTATTATCATTATTATTATTATTATTGTAATATATAGCGAGTCCGATCATTAAGGCGACCTTCTAAAAGTTGTGGCAAGCCTTCAACCATTTAAGGTAACTAACCGCCGCCTCCACAAGAAATATATTTAACCGCCCCCATGGTATTTAATATATTTCTATATACATATGCAAAAAAGACATCACCACATTGTTGTGTACAGGATACGACAAATACCAGAGCTGTTTCGCCTTCTTTTTACCTTCTAATCAACCACAAGTTTATAACAAAATCTCCGTCTTCTTTTGCAAAAGAAAACTTGTGTCAAAAACAGTTAGATCAACGATAACGGTGCGACAAAACAGCTTTTCTTGCACGTCAGGTGTTTGATGAAACATTTGTGGTATTAGAATCGTGTAAATTCCGTAAATAGTGGAGTATTTTCGTGAGCACCTGTGATTTTTATTTGGGTTCTGGATGGATCAAAATTGAAAGATCAAGGCTGTATTCAAATTTTCATTTCCGCAATTTTAACGATCAATTACAATATTGACAAGGAAATATAAATAAACAACTACACGATAGTATTCTGTAACTGTAGATGTTAACTGTGCAATTTTTGTTATTGCTTCTTCAAGGTAAATACCGCCCCAACAAATTTTGCGCCACTGGGTTCGAATTTGGGCAACTTTAAGGGAGTTTACGAGGATAGTTTGATGATTGTCCATCATTCCTTATGATTGTCGAGTGGTCTTAACGCCAGTGCAGCCGAGTCGGCCGAATTGGAATCGTCCGACTGTAGAAAATCGTCCGTTTCCATTCGAAAATTTAGTTTTTCCCGTCATCAAGTTTATTTTATACGTGAATTGTCCTAAATTCGGACTTGCCTCGGGCGATCTAAATTGTTAGTTTCGACGAATTTACGATCTACCTACAACTTTAATATTTCCATAAAATAAGGCGATAAAAGGGGAAAATTACTGTGTCGTCCTACAATTGGAAAATTTTCAATCGACAATCATTCAAAATCAAATTAAATGGTAGTTGATTTATGGCGATTTGATGGTAGTTTTCAATCGTTGTATTTGGGTCTTTTGTATCAAAATAGAAATTAGAAGGAAAAATAATTGTAAATGGTAGGGAGACTGGTAGTGTGGAAGAGAGAGGATTTCTGTTAGAAACACTGGTCCACCCACGTGCTCACTTGACAGGTCCACGCAACATCCGTACCACTATTTCCATCGAACTGGCATTATAATCGTTATAAACGGTATTTAGGTGTTTATTATTAATTTGGTACAAATCGGCTATTTTTCGCACCAAACATTCGAGTAGATTTCTTTAACAAAACTATAAAACGCATCCGGTCCTCGCTGTTGATATTAAAATAGCCCGTCCTGAATGAAGCCTACACATTCTTCAAATTTATTTACGTGATTAATGCAGTCAATTAAACTCGCAACAACAACAACAAGAGCCTCCAATTGTGCCCGACAACGTCTAGAGTAGGAACCAAAGGTGACGATTTTCGGGAAATTGTGCAGTATTTGTTCTAAAATCAGTGCATCAGTGTTACAATTAAATATAATTGCCATGGATGGTATTCTAATTATTTTAAAGGCGAGTATTTCGATATTTATCAATATTGAGGCTAGTTTAATTGTGTAATCAAATGATTAATAACCGATAATTACACGTTAAGTTTGTGTAAACCTACATGCCTTGATTTTCTATTCTGGAAAAATCGTATTCCTGTTTTGATTAAAATCCAGGTCGTTATTTTGATAAAAACCGTTTATAAAGATGCCGTAATCATCGCAATGAACGAAAGAGAAATCAAATGTTCCTTTGATAATTTCGATAGAAAATGCGTAGGTTTAATGGTTAACAAATAATCGAACATGGATTCGTGAATTCCGTTAATGTATAATTCGTTAGAATCGTGGAAAATAAATAGAATAAAACGGGTAAACACGCAACTCAGACAGGAACCTAAGAACGGGTTAATAATAAACTGGTGTTTGTGTTGTAGAAGACCGGGAGTACCGAATATGGTTCAATCTCGTATTACACCGACGTCCAAATTCAGTATATACCTAAGTTTACATTCATGTGTTGTACTATAGAATGTGTTGAACAGAGTTAGAGATAGATTGAATGATGGAAAGAGGGAGGGCGTCGGGACGTCAAAAATAGTCGATGCCTGCGCTCCTTCTACGGCTAAAGGCGTCTGTTAAAGCGCCACTGTAATCAAATATTTTTTTAACTCAAAACACCAAATTTTATAATTGTTGTATTTGGAAGTGGAATTTGTTTGTAAACAAAATCGAAATTATGTCCCAATTGATAATTTGATCGGTGTACACGTGTGTTTGTTGCAATTCTAGAAAACACCAGAAACATGAATGAAAGTAAGTCGGCCTATTTTACAAGATTCACCCGAAAAATCGCGCTAAATCCAATTATTTTATGGTTTAATTAACACGAATTGGCGTCTGTAATTCTAAAATAAAATAAACAAATAAATGATAATAAAGCACCTGTTGAGTGGAGCACCTAACCCGGTCAAAATTCGGTAATCGTTGCATCTATTAACGATCTGACCTCAAGGCTAGATGACTCAATCTTCAATTGAAACTTCCACGAATTCTACGGTTATTAATTCTGTTATTTAGACGAGTTGAGTCAATTTTTCTATGGTTAATTTTGTGCGATTTTTGTAAATAGAGGGTGCCGCTATGCAGTCAGAGGACGTAGAAGAGGCGGCCAATACGGCTCTTGATGACAACACAACAACCACAACAATGACTTTTACAGATAGTCAAGATTCAATCTCGCCGAAAACTCAAGCACAATTAATTACATCCGATGTAGACAGTACAAAGTAAGTAATTATATTTCGCTCTTTTTCTACAACATAAATATAAATATAAAAACAGGAAACATAAAAATAACTTGCCTGGGATTTGGTTTTTTTTTTGTCATTTTACAGATTCTTCTATCAGAATTTCGATGATGATATCGAAAAAGTCGAAGTGTCATCGAATGAATCGACCGATTTGGATGATAACGATGATGATGGACACAATCAGAACGAATCGATAAAGACATGGTTGCAGAAAATTAGCGATTTACAGAAACGTTTGCAAATCGAACCGGCCAATTCTAGTCAAAATATTCACAATTCATCACCATCATCATCATTACCGTCACCGCAACAACCAAGAGTTGTAAAATATCAAGATCTACCGTATATGGGCGAAATGACATTAGATAATTCGAAGCCGAGACGCGGCCGCAAACCGAAGAAAGCCGATATTTGCCATTTGATTTACAAAAATTACGGCACAATATTCCCAGGCACGCCGAACCCCAAGAATTATCTAACAACAACGACAATAGCGAAAAAAGTCGATAATAAAGACGATAAAAGCGATGTCCAGAATCGCATTATTAGTAGTTTATTAGAGAAAAGACTGACGCAAGAGATTAATAATAAAAAACCGACAATTGGTGATTTAAATAGACCCGACCAGAACGAACCCTTGAATTTGTGTATAAGAGATTTGAATCATTTGAAGATTCGGTTCATGAAGAAATGCGAATCGGAGATGGTGAAAACCGAGCCTCAGAGTGACGATGATGTGGAATTGATTGAACCGTCTAGTGATTTGAAGAATTCGAGATGCCCGGTGAATAGTCCGGAGATTTTGCCAACTCCGGAGAATGGGGTGGCGCCCGGGGGCTATGTGTATTGGCCAAATGCCGGCGTTTTCATCCATCCAATGGCCTTACAACAGCATTTAATGCAATATCAACGCATGAGTGTCAATAATAATTACACGTTACCGAATCATAGTCCGAGACCGCCGTCTGAACAACTACAACAACAAGAATTGCGTAAATTGGTGCCGAGAGTGAGTCGTTTGAAAAAAACGGACAACACCGATGAGACTGATTTTGTAATTAATGAAACGAAAATTAAACGTAATATTGATAATAGTCAGAAATTGACAACACCAACGCCGCCAACGAAACGTAAACGTTCAGCGATATTCATACCGCCGATACAAACTGATAATACAACGAATCCAGCGACTGAAGTTAGTATATGTAAATTTAAATTTACAGGCGGTGCTAAGCCACAATTACAAGAGAAGAAGATGTTATCAGTTGATAGTGGTGGTAATTTTCGTTATTATAGTGGAACTGGTGATAAGAGTATGCGTGGTTATGAGTTTTTTCCACGTGAAACTCTACAACAACAAATTAACAACAATCAATGTAGCAGTAGTACTGGAGCTTTCTTGCAAGCTAGCGGTGAACGGATTTATTCAACAACACCACCAGCAACAACAACAACAACAGTACTACCACAACAAGGAGAAATTGCAACAGTTAAACCAAATGGTGATTTATTATTATCGCCGGAAATACAACCGGATACGGCGATATTTCGACAGCACCAACAGCAGCAACAGCACCACCAACAGAATAAGAAGCGTAAATCGAGGAAGTCGTTGCAAAGGGAGAAATTGGAGCAAACATTCAAAGAGAAAGGCTTTCTAATACAGACACAACAATTGGAAAGTGCCGAAGGGGCGACTTATTGTAAATTTCGCCAATTAAGAAAATTCACACGTTATTTGTTTAGAAGTTGGAAAGATTATCTACCGGGTAATGTACGCGAATTACAAGAGAATAATGGTGATAAAACTGATAATAATAGTGATGATAATGGCCTTATTAACGGGACAATTAGTGGTGAAAACGATGATAATTTATCGAGACATTCTAGTGAATTTAGTAATGTTCAGTAAAATGCGAATTGACCAAAGATTCTTTAAGAAAATTGGTGCTAATTGTTTATATTATTTCTCAATTATTATCGTAATTATTTAATCTAGTCGTAATCTTGTTGTTAATTATAAGTAATAAATTGAAAGAAAATCTGTTGTTAGTAAAGTTTCCAAGATTCAATGGTGGTGGAAATTTCCTTGTACATTTTCCCTAAAAACAAAATTGCTATAGGCAATGTCAAAAAATTTTCGAACGATTATTAAATTTCTACAAGAAATTTCATTCCCTTATTTGAGCACCGACTATAGTCTAAAATTTTCTAGTTTTCCAGTTGATTTGAAACAGAAACAGATTCGTTAGAGGAGATTTGATTCGATATAATTTGAATTGATTTATCCTTACTTGAATCATCAAGAGTGCTGACACGTCATCCATCCACAATTTTGATTTTTACGGTACATAAGTGCTCCTCTCTGTTCTAAGAGATGCATTATATGGAGATTCCCTAAATAATCCCGAAAACTAGCAAAAATATATGGTAGCTGTTTAATTCGATTGGAAATACAAATCTCTAAAATTGTGACCTTTTATTTCGAGAAATTTGACTAAATTTTCAGAAAATGCAGAAAAATCAATTTTCTTATTAAAAAATGTTTGTTAAGGGATTTGCAAATTACTCGTTGCATAATTAATGAAATGAAGTGAAACACAGATAGTGCAGCTACAGTTGTGAGTTCAAAAGGCAACTACTTGAAATGATCATCGGGAATTCCCCCTATAACTTCATTGAAGATATTTACTGATTGCCTGTCAAATCATCAACTTCCCATAAAAATTCTCAACATGTTTTGGCATTATTAGTAATTTGAAATAGTGTATTTATTCAAAAAGAAATGATTAATTGATAAACATTTTCCTTATTCTGATTGCAACATAATGATTTTATCAAATTTATCAACCAAACAACGGTTGATTTTTTCGATCTTATCTAAAGGGAAAAAATTTATTTTGAGGACGTTAATTAATCTATCATATTTCGTACTTTATCTAAGCTAATAAATCTCACTATAAAATATTTTAAAATTATATTCAGTTAGAAATTTGTAAAGTGTGAACATTAAAAATGTCTGAAGAAATTACTGTTGGAATCGATTTAGGTACCACAAACACGTGTGTTGGTTACCTTTGGAATGGTAAAATTGAAGTCATGGAGAATAAAGAAGGGGATCGTTTAACACCATCTGTGGTATACTTTCTGGACAATAATCAAACAATTGTTGGAAAATATGCAAGAAAAATTTGCGATATTGAACATACCGGAGGCGTTTCTGGTGAGTTTCATCGAACTTTTATAGATCTTTTTTTGCATATTTCGTATTGTAGAAGTGAAACGATTAATCGGTCGTCAATTCTACGATTCACACATTCAAAAAAATTTTAAAAAATTTCAGTTATCGTATAAAGAGATTTGATGGTGATTTAATCAAAATTGTCGTTGATACTAAAACAGGAACAATAACGAAAACACCCCAAGAAATATGTTCGTTAATTTTAGAAAAAATCAAAAAAGATATCGATACGAAATTTGGTAGAGAAATTACAAAAGCTGTAATAACGGTACCGGCTTATTTTAATGTTAGCCAGCGTGAAGCAACATTGGAAGCTGCAAAATTGGCCGGTTTCGACGTGTTGAAATTGTTAAATGAACCAACAGCGGCAGCCCTATCGTATTTCTATAAATATTACAATGAGAATAATCGAAATTGTACAAGTTATGCTCTAGTTTATGATTTGGGCGGTGGTACTTTTGATGTTGCAATTCTGAAATATTCCAACAATCAAATTGATATCATTTGTGTTGATGGAGATAGTTATCTAGGTGGTTACGATCTCGACCAGTTATTAATTAATTATGTTTGCAAGATTTTAAAGGAGCGTTATAATTATAATCCACGCGATAAATATGTGTAAGAATTGTTATAATTATTGTCAATATGATTTGGTAAATTGTGTGATTTTAGAGATATGCGCCGGATTATGAATGAATGCGAAGACGCCAAAAAGACTTTATCATCGATGGAAAAAACCGAAATTAACTTAATTGGATTTACAAGCGAACCAATTTTTATCAAATTGACACGTAAAGAGTTTGAATCAGAAGCCGAGAAATTATTCCAGCGAACTCTAACAATTGTTGACCGTTGTTTGAGGACTTCAAAGTTGGATAAGAATGAAATTGATGATGTAATTCTAGCCGGTGGTTCTACACGAATCCCAAAAATACAACAGTTGATCTCAGAATACTTCAATGGGAAAGATTTAAATCATTTTGTACATCCGGACGAGTGTGTGGCTGAAGGTGCAGCGTTACAAGCTGCAATGTTGTCGTCGCATCAACAACAGAAAATCGATAAATTTAAAATAAACGATGTAATAAGTTTATCACTGGGTGTAGGTGTACTCTGCGATATGATGGACGTGATAATACCAAGAAATTCAAAAATACCAACGTCTTGTTCAAAGAGTTTTGTCACAACTTATGATAAACAAACAAGTGTTGCATTTGATATTTACGAAGGTGAACGTAGTGAGTTAAATAAGAATTATAAATTGGCTACATTCGAGATTAAAGGTTTAACACCAGCACCACCGAGACAATGTTCAGTTATTGTAACTCTATCAGTCGATCAAAATGGAATTTTAACAGCCACAGCCAAAGAGAAATTGAGCGGTAAAACCAAAGATTTGAAAATTGTTTATACGCGACGTGAACGTAACGATAAAGAAATCCAATCGATCATTGTCGACGCTCGAGAGAATCAACAAGAAGACGAAATCTTCAAGAAAATGGTTAAAATTAAAGAATATTTAATCAAATATTGTATCGCGATTAAATTCAATTTAGATGATAAAAACTTAACCGAACAATATCGAACAATTTATGATCGTTGTGATGAAATTCTAGAAGTAGCAGAATTATTGAAAGTAGGAGACGAGGAACGTATTCGACAACTAACCGAAGAAGTCGAAAATTTATGCCGACAATTAATACGCATCTATAATTTTAAATTTATGCCATAAGCTTAATTTTAAAGCCATACTTATTTCGTATTTTAAAACTTCATAATTCATTTAATTATTTTAATAATCGATTCCATTGTGCCGATTAAAAGCAGGAGAAATCTACAAAATCACCTACAGATGTGGAAATAATTTATTTATTGTTTTCATCAATTTCTTTGCTTACAGTATGATTGATTTTACAGAATTTGTCAAATAGAAGCCTGTTTAATATTTTGCTACAAACTTTGATAATTAACAATAATATTGCATTTTATTCTTATTATCAAGATATACCTAGAAATAGCTAATCAATTGTTAAGATAATTAAATTTACATTTATCAAGATGTTTCTTATCTGTTTGTTTCTTTATAATTATTATTTGTTTATACTATTTAGATTATAATAATTCTGATCACGAATATTGTGTGAGCGTTCTATCATTTATTCATCTTTTATGATTTAATAAAATTTAAAGTAAAAATTTGAAAGAAATTCTTATTTACAGGAGAATTAGTGTTTCAAGTTAAAATCCGTGCTTAAATCTATCACAAAATTAATTTGATCGATATTAACGACTTAGGATACGCCTTATCGCCAATTTAAACCAAAAATAGTCGAGAAAAGCGATTTGATTGAACCCTAAAATCGTCTACAAATTCAATAAAGGAAATAGTAGAGGCAACTACGGTATTAATGATTAATTTTTTTTAATATTTCGCTAGTTTTGTTTCGTTTTTATTTTTATTTTTTTTTTGAAAAATGTAAAGAGAGCAACAGGGCACTTTCTGAAATTATTCACTATTTATACGGAAAATCCCAACACTGTTTTAGAATATTGATTTGGACGTTAAAAACAATAACAGAACGGAAATAAAGATAGAAATTTCGGCGCTTTTTGTTCCAGTTTTCTTTTCATACAAGGAGAATTGCTTCAAATATTGGAAATTCGACCAATTGAATTGGAGAATGTTGAAATAAATTGACGGAAATTCCTGGAAAATCTTGGTCCTGTCAATTGCCATATATTTTTTCTAATTCACGTTTAATTCGGTTATCGAATGTTAATTGTAAGTTTATCAAGATGTGCAAATCACAGATGTAGAGGCACTCATCAATGAAACCAAAAATCAAAAAATTCTTGTGGAAAAATGGGAAACATTTACGAGAATTTTTGTAATTGGATTTAACGACATAAATATGAATTTCGTTGTTTCTCGTAACTGATAATTTTGTGTTTGTGTGTAGAAACTTTAAGAGTTTAGATCAATACAAATCAAGCTTTGTGTATATGTATGCGTGAGTTTTTCTTTTGTATTACTAATTATCAATTATTCTATTCACAATAATTTCACTACAAATCGTTATTATTATAATAAAATTCGTTACAACTTGGAACGAAAACGGATAAAAATGATAAAGATTGTCGATAAATTTCTCACAATAATTCCTCAAAAAGATCAATCTCTTATTTGATATTTACAACAATTATAGTTTTCTTCAATGGTAAAACTACAAGTATATCCCCAAATAAAACTAATAGAAAAATTCTCAACTAACAATTGTAAATAGGCACAATATCTATAATAGATCAATAAAGATATGGAAAATTCTCTTAATCATCTAAAAAGTGACTAAAATATATATCATTAATAACAATCAATTATTACTAATTTATATTACAAATATTTTACAATATTTGTGTGCCCGTTAATACCATGATAATGTTTTATATTGACTAAATTCATTGAAGATCAGATCACAAACAGACCAAACCAACATACACGATGTGCGTTTCCATTGTTCTATTTTATCTTTTTGGTCCCAACTAAAACTCTATTCCTATACAGAATTATTCGTTTCCATGCGATTTGTATTAACGATTTTTCAATCTGATCTTCAATCATTATGATTATCGATACACCCCCCTTCCATTCAATAAAATCATAAAATGTGTCATTAAAATTAAACAGATATGTGTTATTCTATTGTAACTTCTGTATAATATTTGTTTCAATTTATTGCAAGTTTTGTATTATTACTTTCTTGTTATTAAACAATCAAACATCATCTTCTATCGGCCGTAATGATAATGGTGATTGTTGGTTTTTTTGTGCCATTGTATTCAAGATGTGTGTTAAGGCGTCCAATTTCTTATCCATTGTTCCCAACTGGAAAACAATTTTTTTTTAAACAAAAATCCTTCGATTTCTAGTACACTGACCTGTTGCTCGACACGATACAGACGGGCACCAACTGTCATCGGTTTCACATTACCGACACGATCTATCCCGGCGAGGTAGCTGCCAGGCTTGCCAAGCGTCTGGTCCAGACGTCTTTGTAACTCCTGAAAATTAAACTCCAAAAATTACAGAGACGAGCACTTGAAGAGAAGAAATTTCGATCGACGGAACAATGTGCGAGTCATCATTGGATCATTGAAAAGTAAATATAATAGGGTAAACTATTGAGAAACTTAAAAATCAATGCCCTAACAACTTGCTTTGTAACCGGAAATGTTTCCAACATTTTCCAAAATAAATACGTAGTATTGTAAACCATGAAATGCTCTTTCCAACGATGGCCTGTGCAGAGTTCTATGTGTTAAAACAAGGTAGAAATCATCGATCAAAGGTTGCTCTTTTTAAAGTAGTTCTAGTCCTGCCTAACGTTGAAAATTTGGCTCAGAAATCGATCTTGTTTGAAGATCTATTAGCAAATGAAAATATCTCGAAATTGTCCCTAAGAAAATACCGCCTCCTTTCAACGATTCCATATAATTATCATGAAATAATATTAGTAGGTTTTCTCAGACGTTGAATCATTCCAACTTTGGGGTAGCCACAAAAAGCAAACATTAAGATACGGTAGAGAATAATAAGCTTGGTTGCTTTGAGATTATTCCACAAATAGCGGAAATATTGAAATTATATTAGACAGGGAATATCGTTATTACAAAAATCAATTTCTGCAAAGTAGTTATTAGATAAGGAAAATCTGTACGATGATGGATCTTGTTGCGGTTCAATTTTCGTATAAAAATCTCCACTGTAGCAATAGAAACGATAATAATCTGAATTTTATTCAAATTAGTGAAGGAATATTGCATTACGTTCATTTTCTCTTGAAATAAAATTAGAGATTACTCATCTTTCAGCCGTTAAACACGGCAGATTGATGGAATTTCGAGGCGTACAGACAAAATCAATAGATTCATAATCTGCTAACGACTTTTGAAACTTCAATTTCGGACGTTCCACTGAATTGATTTTCCAAATAAAAACAAAAATCCACTAAATCGATACAATTAGTAAGCATATGTGTCGAAATGGTGGAGGCGCCGGGCGAGAATAAATCAAATGATTAAAGATCGAACTGTTTCGAAAATATCCATTGTACCAGTTTGGATTTGTTTTGAGGACAAAGCGGACCCCATTCCATACTTCAAACTAAATCATTCATTCATCTAGTTCGGAAGGTTTACGGACATTTGACGAATAATGCATGTTGTTTAAATAAACGACTATTATTAGCATCGAAATTGATTTTGGTAAAATAATTAGAGCGGCCGTTCGAAATGTTGTTGGATTAATAAAATTTTAATCTTGCGAATCAATAGAAACGCTACTTTTCGCTAAATAAACGCGAAATAACGATCCGGCGGGCTTGTGAGAAGTCTGCAAGGTAAATTACGATTTAGAATTCACTTTGTGTGTGTGCTTTTACTCGTTTTTTTTTTTGATAGAACGGACGAAATAGATTTTCAGCAGGTGAACGAAGGACACCCTTTCACGGATATTATTCGATCATATTTGAAAAATGAGGTCTCATCCCCGTTGTACAATTCAACTTTCTACATCGATATCACTTCGAGTTTCTTGCCAATTTCCTATCAATCTCGCAAATCCGTATATTGAATTAAATTAAAATAAAGAAACCGACTTATATTCCCATTTATTTAATATTCCTTTTAATCTTGTAATGTTAAAAACAACAAATTCTAGCATGATTACAACTCATTTCAAACAAGTGTCCTCAGACGAGTACATTGTTAGTTGAAGTTCAACATATTGACGTTCTCTCCCACTTACAATTTTCTTATCAGAATTTATTTCTCTATTTAAACGCAGAAATAAAAAAGAGGTAACAACCGACACAACTTACCTTAATCCTCACCATCATGTTGAGATGCCCTTGACTGTACTGCTCGATAACATCCCGAACATCGTACGGTTTCCTAGCCTGTTGAAACTTCCTTCGGGCAACGAAATATTTAATCTTACGTATCGCCCTAATTGCATTCTTATGTGCCTCTGTCAATCTATTTGGTTAACAATGAATGTTAATTTAATCAATCGTTAGATGAATTGGGATATTTACTGTGTGACTCTGGGGAGTTCGCCGTCTAAATCGTCAATATCATCACTGGCAGCTTCCGTTACCGTGCTTGTTTGGCTTGTAAAAACGGCACCACGGACGCTCTCCCGTTCACCACGACGTACCCTATTTGGCGTACCTGTTCGATAAAAATAAACCAAATTGTATTTCGTATATAAAAATTTCATGTTATTTCGCTTTGTTATTATTTACGAGTTGAAGTTCAACAGAGCGATTTGAAAGCTTTTATCGAGCTTTCAAATATAGAATATGATCGGCGCGAAAGGAAATGACTCGTAATGGCCATTTAGAGCTTATTGATCGTTTTGCGGACTTGTGTTGAGATTAGCTACTCAAAGGACGTCTACATTAAACTACTATTTTTATAGCCGATTTTCATACGGCACATAAACTACAAAAGTAGCAATGGAAGATGGGTAATGGGGGCAAAAAAATTGAGAAATCCGGCTGATTATCGATTTTATGGCGAAATATGAAATAGAATGAACTCGGGGATTGTGGTTGATTTTTTCAGTTCAATGAATTTATGGTAATGCCAATTATACCAGCGATCTCTACAATCATTTTCGCATCATCGGCTCTTAATTCGCAATTAACTCGATCAGTGGCAAATAAATTACAAACAATATAATTAACTGTTCTCAATACAGGACTGCTGGACTAAAAATTCTACCTAGAAAAATTTGTAGCTCATCGGTAAGTTCATTTCTCATTTCTTTTTAAAATAGGCTTATACCAGGGAATATTTTCTAAGGGTACTTTCGGTGCTTGGCAACTTACCAGCTCTCGGTTCTTCCATATAGAAAACAACATCGGAATCCGATTCGCATCTGGATGGTGGATTATTGGCCGTTGTTGGTAATGTTGAACTGCTTATTGTTGTCGGTATAGTCTGGACGGTACTACCGCTTTGTTCGCCTTGTGGCGTACCCGGTGTTTCCATTCGATTCCTCGATTTTCTTCGTTTCAATACGGACGCCTTTTTAGCCACCTGCAACATTAGGGACTGACCCAACCCATGGAGACTTAACACCAAGACACCGAACACTGCATCTAGAACTAGCCTAAATAATTCTGCCAATAATAATAATAATAACAACAATAACAGGTTAACAGAACAAAATGATAATAAATAGACAAACAAACACTTTCATTTTAGTTTCTTCGATTTCTTCTAATATATCGACGTTATTATTATTATTATTATTATCATTATTATTATTGAATTGATTTTTAATAATTTGGGAATAATAATAGTGCTTTTTCTATGTCGGGTCTTTCGAATTGATGAAATTAGTTTCTAACATGCAAACGTAGAAGGAATTAGGCCGCGCCGGTTTTGTGGAAATTAGAAAATAAATAAAATTGTGATAAGCTGAGCAAAATAATTGTGGAGTATACTGACAGTTTTAATTGCTGATCTACTTGTAGATTAACATTAAATAAAAGTATAAATTACAACTAATTTTAAAGTAAATAATGAAACAATATTCAATTTCAAACAGTAGTTGAAGAAGAAGAATTAGAAAAACAGGAAGGTAAACTTTTCCAAAGACAATAGAGATGGAAAAGAAGAATTGAATTGCAAATTGAATGGAAAGTTTCCAGTTGTTTTTTTGTTATTATCCACAAAATAACTTAAAAAAAACAACAACAAAACAACAAACAAACTACCAGTGCGTGCACTACAAGAAAGCTGAAATATTTGTTTAAAATTCGTGTATAAACAATAAACTCGTCCCAATAAACAGCTTCCACTCTCTATTTATACCGAGTGTCTCATATTCCTAGTTAGTACAGCAACTCCTAACATTTGAGCAAAGCTGGAACTTCGTAGCTCATTAGGAAATTGGAGTAAAACCGCTAGAGATCTGTTTGGTTTTTTACCACTGGATAGAACTACGATATTCCAATCGCTCGATAACTAAAAGGAGTGGCCCTATTGACTAGGAGTGTTTCGATGGAACACCCGGTACACCACACGTACACACCTGTTTTCAAAACAACGGCTAATACCAACCTTCGATAACGGTATATTACAATTTGTGTTAGTTCCAGTTGATGAATTGTTGGTAACACTGACTTGGCTGGTATCGTTTAAATAGACTTGCCATGTTGCACGTGAATTAAAATTCTTATCAGCAGCATAGCATCGCCATAAGCATTGGATCAGCATTGCGGCCGCTGGTATTTGTCGATTGAAATGTTTTTGTCTTTGTTTTTGTTGAACTTTTAAGGCGAATCCTGAACCAAGGATGCCCTTCAAACAAATATACAAACAATCAGGAGAAATAATTCCAGTGGAAATCGACATGAATTATAGCATTTTTCAGTTTGAATTTTAATATTTAATCATAATTTATTGATTTGTTTTGCGTGGTCTCTCTATTCGAGTTTTTATTGAAATATAACTGTTGCGTGTTTCTGTTGGATTGTATTGATATTTTAATAGGCGAATAGCGGGACAAAAGTGTTGTCTTCATGCAAATATCCTCGAAATTCCAATAATTCCAATCGACTATTACATTCGTCTCAATCTCGATCATTTAATTATCGATCATACCGTTTTGTAAAGTGTTGTTGGATAACTTTGTAACTGTTCACTTTCAACAACTTTACGGCAAACTTTTCCGCGGCCGATCGGGAGGATCCTTCAAAGTCCTCCTATTCAAGGGTGCTATTCAGGGGAGTTTCTCTACTTTAAAACGATATGTTACTCAAATCTTCATTATTTAACAAAAATGAAAGGAAATTTATAAAGCGATTTTATGGACGAAAATTAAATTTAATGAACTCGTTGATTCAACGACTGGCGATGATCTAAGTGGAGAGTTAATATTTTTCGCTTTATACTTCAATTCAATCCGCAAATTATCGTACAAAGTGGTTGAAGAGTGACATACTCGTTACATTGAAACTGTATTAAAACAGCACTAAAGTCGCAATGTTCTGGCAATTTTCAGTGACTAGCAACTTAATATTCAAGACAACTTCACCAACTTCAAATCGAAACGTTTTTCCTTAATACTTCGCCTTTATGAATGTTCAACGTGAATCTATTCTCTAATGTAATCATCTTTTTTTCTCTCAGTAGATAATTGAACTTTGCATAACTTTTACTGTCGGTACACAATGTTGTAGCGTTAAAAGTTTTCAATATTATAGCACTTGAACAATCTACAAGACTTTTTGGAATTAGTTGGGTTGCAACGAAGTAGAAACGACAAGATAACTTGTCCTCTATCAGGCGATTTCCATTCATTACGTCCGCAGAATTGTTTTGGAATGAACTAGAGTTTTATTGCAATTTTAATAAATTCCACCATGCTGGTACAATTGATTTTAGTGTACTTTAAGCAACCCGAAAATCTGTAGATAGAAAGTTTGCAATTGTCTGTTAAGAATCGTTATCATCAAGGGTGGTCTAAGACAAATATTTGATTATACCCCTAGAAAATTCTGTGCCGCTTGATATTTTATTTTGCTCTATATAGAAATTATTCCTGGTCTTTGAACAATCAAAATCAAAATTTAAAATAGCGCTCGTGTTCTAGAATTTGAAGCTTCATATGAGAAATTTCTGTTTAAATCGAAACCAGGAGAACTAGTCGATTGTAAATAGAGACAAATATTTCTATAATCAATATTTTTATAAACAATATCTAAAAACAAACTCTCTTGCTTTAGAATTTTAGTATTTTAATTATTATTTTGCCGCCCTCAGTGGCTTCAGTACTAATCACGTACAGTTAAGTTCGTTAGTCTAAAATTTGCTACTTACAGCTGGAAGAGCAAAGAACGATATAGCGAAAACACTAAAACAGGATGCAACGATTTTGCCCATCCATGTTCTTGGTACTGTATCACCATAACCAATTGTTGTAACCGTGATAACACCCCACCATAATGCATCAGCATAACTTGAAAAATCCCCGGTATTTTTACCATCAGCACCGACTGCATCCTTTTCAGCTAAATACACAAAATAACTACTGAAAATTAGGCCCAAGAATCCAATATATAATGTTGTTATTAACTCCTGCAAACAGTCAAATAAATTAACAAAAATTCACAAAATCCAGCATTAATACCTGTCGATGGATGAAAACAACAGAGCCTAATAATCGCCAAGTGCCACCCTGTCTGTCAACATGCAGCATACGTAGAATTTGTAAAAAACGAATGCCACGTATGGCGGATGTTGCGAAAACTTGACCGTTTGAACCGAGCGTTAGTACGACAATTGACGCTACCACTACAATTAAATCTAGAAAAATCGAACAGAATTCGAATTTATTCGCTACAAATTGAAGTTCGATTTACCTATGATACAGATGGGCTTCCGGATGAATCTCAGCCGTCCCCAGAAGCCCATATATTTGGACCTACATCCAGCTGACCATAGTCTAACTAAATATTCTACACCGAAGAAGACCACCAGACATATTTCCTGGAACAATAAAGGAGCCGTTCCGTATTGTGCGTACAGTTTGTCTTGTTCGCTTGATTAGTCAATGATAATGTAGACAGATTCGATTTTACGTTTACTATACAAACAAAGCTAACTTGACTCAACTGTATTTGATGATAGTCAAGATTTAGAAAACTGATGCAGAGATAGTCGTGTAAACAAATAGAAGAACAGTAATCAGAAATGTTAATATTTGATAAAGACTATACGCAGCTATAGTTAAATATAAAGAAAAGAAATCAATAATGTCAATATTTACATAAGAAGTCTTTTTAATTTCAGTTTCTAGTAAAATAAATCACAATTTTGACAGGGAAAGTAAATAAAACTTTTGCTTATTTTCGATACAGTTCGATTGCTAAAGGAAGCGAACTTACCATCCAAAATAACGTTTCGTTGGCGAAATTCGAGTAAGCTTCGATCGTTGACAGCACACTGAATATTAAACAGACGAGCACTAACATAAATCTGCAACATACAAAACCACAATCAGTTTAAAATAAAATAAAATGCAAACATTTTATCGTTTAACAATAGACTTTGAAAAAGCTTGAAAGACGAAACGAATCTTTGTATTCTTCCAAAATGATATTTCGAGATAAATCTACCAGCTTTCGTTGACTAGGCCCGACAATTGGCACAAATTTCCCCTGTTCACCTCTCTCAACCGATTAACTCGGAATTCGTACATTTTTTTCCCGGTTGAAAGAAATTTCACGCTCTCATGAACTGATCCCTGGCCTCTACTTCCAGCTTATTTAAAACTGATGTGACTGGTGAGTTTTGCCGGCAAACCGGCCTTCCATTTCGGGAGATTTTTCATTAAATATTGTTGAACACATCAACATTGTTGGTTAATTCAAGCACCGGAACCCAATGTTTGATCCACGATTTTCCAGTTGTTTTGAAATCGCTTCAAATGATTCGGGCGGCGTTGTAGAAAATCGGAGCTACAGAGGAAAATCTACGAGCAAGGCTTTTTTTATATTTCCCCGATACAAATTTCTTATCTTCTCAAGTATAAAATTGGCGAGATTTTTAGTTGCGTTTTTTAGAAAAAAACCGCTCGGTTTATATCAATTTGTACAAAAACTATAAGCTCAAAATTAGCTAAAAAATACAGGAGGTAAACAAAACTTAAATCCGATGTGATAGGAAAATTTGAAGCAAATCTGGTATGCAGGTCTTACTATAAAAAATAAATTTGTTTTTGCGGATTTTCCACATTTTTTTCCAACTACAAACAGAATATCTCAAAATTTAGTACACATAAAGTCTAGAGCTATACTAACAAAAGTTCTGGTAGTTTTTTGGAAATTTCTAAGTTAATACTGCCTGTTTCTATCGAGTCGATTTAAACCTAAAATCAAAGACAAGCCACTTGAATTCAAACAATTTCGAAACATTGAGAAATACTTTTGGACGACGATTTAAAAGGCTGAAGCACTCAAATTATCTCCGCAACATATAAAAAGGATCTTATCCGAGTTAATACCGGCTATATGAAAGTTGTTGGTTAAATGAGCCTGGAATTTCGCTGGTAACTGTACGATGAAAACGAAATTTAATCCAACCTTTGTTGTTGGAAAATATTTCAACAACTAGACAATTATTCTGGAATTTAATTGCGATAAAATTATCATTAAAGATCAGCGGTGTATTTATCTAACGGATATAGGGGATAAATTATTGTTTTCTGTGTAGAACTAATCAATTTCAAACGATAATAATAGAAATAGAGAATGAATATTCTTCATTTTTCTAATGATTATTATTTGGGTTTCTGTTTTGCGTATATAGAAGAAAAACAATCTGTATTTATACAGGCAAACAATATGGAAATTGTATAATAATTAACATCGATCTGGTGTTTAGTGTTAGTTGGAATAATGAAATAGAAAAACCCCAAAGCTGGTTCAATAAACTGCTTCGTTAAGATTCCATTCTACCCCAAATCTACACCCTAATAAAAAAGTTAATTATAACAACACCACCTTGTTAATTATTCAACAATACAGCAAATTCTGTGCGTGTTACATTTGTTAATTTTATATCAGTAAATTGTGTTTCTGGATAAAATACTTGTTGTTAGTGAAAATTGGTGGATGCGCCTAATTAGAAAATCGCTCCTATTTCTAATAGAAATTTTATCGGATAATTTTGCTGTACCTTTAGAGTTTTTATCCCATTGTCAGCGTTGTTTGTTATATTTCGCCTTGAAAATTGAATCGATAAATGTTTTAAAGTTTCATCACAACTGTTGCTGCACCAATGTGTAGTTTTCGAATAATAAGCGAAAGATAGAGGGTGGAAGAATAGATGAGAAGGGGATGCGTGTATGGAAATTGAACCGGCGACGTTGACAATTTCATTTAAATTATATGCAAAACTGACTGGATTCTAGAAAGAAAAATTGTCGTTTTATAATCAATCTATTACAGGAAGTTAATTTACTTTTAATGTAGCGTATTTATGATTATTAACGCACAGTATTTGTATTTTTAATGGTAGAAATCCTCCTTGACCTTTTCGTATATCAGCTGGTGGTTGGTGTTCATTGTTAGCCAGTTGTCCATATCGATCAATATCAAATGAATGGCTCTATGAAACTAGATATAGATTTTTTACTCGAATCGTTTATAAAATAATACGGAATTTTTGTTGGTTTTCAAATCTTGAACATGGAATAATTAGCATTATTGTGCCGTCTCTGGGGATCAATTTTTGGCGAGCACGCAAGCTACCCTCCCGGCTACAAAATTATTAATAAAATAAGTTTAATTGAAATTTTAAATTGCAAACTTGTTTAGAAAACAGAATCCACAAATAATAACTTGAACAGTGCAACAATACAACATTTATTGAATTATTTCCATACAATCAAAAGAATATACTTTAAAAGTAAGTTATTAATTGGGCAATTCGAAAAATGTTTTACAGATTTGTAGGGCGATCAATGAAGAATATTTAAGCAAAAGTTGGATCGTCAGCTCATCGAGAAGTCTATCTAAATCGCTGTCAACACACATAAAACGACAAAAAATGACCCAAAGGGTCTAATTATGCACCATTCAATTTACAAATTGGAAAATTTCCTCAAGCACAAAAATATATCAATTTTCCCCCACCCGAGAATTCCTGTAATGCAACTTGAAATGCTCTTTCCAACGGAACATAAAACCTAAATTTCGAGTGAAAATTACGGGTGAAATCGTTGATCAAATATTCTGCCCCGTTTCTTTAAGATTGTACTTCCTATTTCCTGGAAACTATCGAACTGATCGGAAATATCCTTACATAATTACTAACCCCTTTAAATTTGCTATCAATCACACCCTTAATTCATCAGAAACAAATTAATATAGGCTCATTTATGGGGGAAAATATTGAAAAAACTCTCTTAGATTATCAACCATAACTGACAATATAGTTTAAAGATAAGCTCTATAAATTGAGCAATTCGAAAAATATTTCAACAATTTGTAGGGGATCAATAAAGAATATTTTAGCAAAAATTGGACCCTGTAGCTCATCGGAAAGTTGCTTAAAAATGATCCAAAAATGTGCGTAACAATGTTTACAAACCTAAATTTGCTAGGGAAAAATTGTATTACTGCAAATTTCCAGAAACTTCCCTTTTAAAATCAAACGATTAGGATTAAGCTGAATCTGAAAATTATTCCTTGTTGTTTCCTGTATCAATCATAAAAGCGATCAAAGTTATCTTAATATTCTATCGATGTTTTATAAATGGAACACGATAAAAGTTTAAAAATAAGTCACACACATAAGTTGTTTGGAAATTTGAATAATACAATCGATTCTGAGTGTATTGATAGGGAAAAAAAGGGCGAAACAATATGAATGCGATACAGGAAGGGTAGGAAAGTCGACCGGATGAAATATAAAAGCATTGTCTTTTTGGTTGTGTTATTTTATTGCTGATATCGATTGGTGCGGCTTAAAATCTTGCAAGATTTGTATAATTTCAAACCCTGTTGGCGGATTAAGGGTTGAAATATTTAACTAGTAACTTGTTGGGTGACCACTACTCCGAACATTGGGGACGAGTAATGGGCTTTGGGAGCAGATCTAACCGATCTACTATAAATCATCTGGTTTATTCATAATAAAAACGAATTGAATTGATGCTTTCAAACTATTTATTTAATATTGTATGCAATTATTTTATTTTATCGAAATATTTTATAATAATCAACAAAGACGGTGCAGTGTTTCATTTATATACTCGACAACACAAAGATAAAGTCTGAAATGTAATAAATCTTGCTAGAAAATTACCTCATCCATCTCGATAAATGGATGGAAGTAAAGTCAAGATATTGGTTGTGCAAGAGGGTAAAAAAAGCAAGATAAAGGTACATGCATATAATTCAGTCAAGGACGCATTTTGACACACGAACCTTACATAAATTATTTACATAATAGTGTAGCTTATGATTAACCAACGATCAAGGCAAAATATTAGTTGGTCACGTCAAAGGACGATCTCCATGCTATATTCTCGTTTAAGTTTCCTTAATATTGATCGGTACTCGATTAAAAAAATTCGAAATAATAAATTCGTAACGGCCAGATTGGGGCAGATTGTGGCACAAATGTGATGGATAGAATTGAAATAGACAACTACACTTAGAAGAAAGAAGAGATAGAATTTCAATACGGTGTGGTTGATGAAAGACCCCAAAGACGTGAGTCATTGCTCGGGTATCACATGAAATAAGATATTCATGGGGAGAGAAATTCATCTAAAGGATTACCAAAATCGACAAAATTGTATGTATGTATACATAAATTCAACATCCAAACTAATTATACTTGAAATTAATCTATCCCTTTTGTATAAAGTTAGAGAATATTATAGAATTATTGGGCAATAGAATTAGTTTCCTGTTATTAGTTCTCTATCCTTTCTACCTCAATAATAATTATACAATTTTAGTCTAGCTATCCTACCGGCGAGCAAAATGAGAAGCTAAAAAATTGAGAAAAGTCGAAAAAATTGGCAAAATCAAATAAATATCGTGCAAATTTGTAGCCCTTTTGAGAATAAATAAAGAAATTATAGATTCGGGTTGATTCTAATATTTGTATGCGATTTATTTGAACATTAGCGGTTAAGTTTGAGAGGCTAAAATAGAGCTGTTTAAAGAAGCAAAATTTTTGAAATTTTGTGAAAATTTCAAATCACGATCTAAGAAGCATAACTCGGACTATATTGAGTTGTTTGTTATGATTCTAGGGTGTAATTGATAACAAATATGTAGAAAAAATTCCGGTCAGCTTGGTAGTTTTCCGGAGAAATACGAAAACTGGCAGAATTTTGAAGGACTTCAAATAGAGCAACTCTTTTTGATAATTTCTATAGGGAAAATATTGGGAAGTTGTCGATGAATCCAAGTTTGGAAAATTCAAAGAAAATTCTGGGGAAACTCATTTTTCATTTTCACCTACTAAAAATAATTAACTAGCATTCGACTCAACAATAACCCATTGTGAAACGAAAGGTTTGTTTTCCACATAATTTTCCCAAGAAAATGTGCAAATTTTAGTACAATAATGGTACTATTGGAAAGCCCAATTTTCTATAAGCTAAAAAATCTAGTAGTAAACAATTATTTTCAAGCCGTAAAACAGCAAAGAAAATTCTATAGAATTTTCTTTGAATTGTCAATCTTGACCTTTAAAATTAAAATATAAAATATTTCTATTTTCCTTAATTTTGCCGAGACTATCGGAAAATTTCTTAAATATTAAAACCCCTTTTATTTGCTCTCATTTACAGGAAAATTCAGTGCAAATAAGATAATATTATAATATTATAAGATAATATGAGTTATAAAGGAAAACATGAAAAATGTAAACCTAAAATTTCCACAACATTTTCCTAAACCATAGAATTTACAAGGTGCAGTTTGAAATGCCCTTTCCAACGAGCTATATTTCCATTTTGAATGGAAAATAAGGGAGAAATCATTGCTCAAAAATTCCTTTTTTAAAAGAGTTCCACACGCTCCCTTGAGATTGCGCAAAGAAAACTGAATATAGGATTTTCCAATTCTTTTTATTTCCCACAAAACTACTAAATAAATCGGAAAATTTATTGCATATTTGGAAAACTTTCCCAATTTTAATGAAATAAAACAAATTTTGATGAAAAAAAAACAAGTTTATGATTTATGCCGAAAAATTTTAAAAACACACTCTAGAAAATTTTCCTCAAATTTCCACACAATTTCCAAGCCAACATAATCTATGTCATGCAGTTTCAGATGCCCTTTCCAATGAATTTTAGAGTAAAAAGAAGAATTTTGGTGTAAAAATAGGAGAGAGAAATCGTATATTAAATTTACACTTTCTTTAAAGTTCAAAAATGGTGGATGCGCCGGGATATTTTTAATTTTAATCCATTCTATAGCGTTGAATCGATTTTAAAAATGAAAACAATCAATATAATAATATAACGTGATGTCACCTGACTATCTCCATTTGTTAATATAAACGGTAAAGTGCAATATTTTAAGTGGTTAGAGTTATAAAAATATATTGCTTTTTAATTTTTAAAGGGGATCAAAATGGAAAATAATCAACGATAGAAACGGTAAAAATGCTGATCGTTATCAGTGATGGCCTCATTGATAACTTGTACAACAAGGTAAAAAAGACAGTTTTATGAATAATTAATATTATCAGTTAGATAAACGAATGACAGACTGAAAATATTGAAGGTCAGGTCACTAGCAAGTGTACGAGTATTTTAATTGTTCGCATTATTATTTTAACGAATATTATTGTATCTAATTGGTTTCTTTTGTTGCAAACAAATAAAACAAACTCGTAAATTTTAATACGGTTAACAATAATAACAATAAGTGGAAGGGTTGGGGAAATACTACCCCTTTTATTGTCATGCAATAAGGTCATCAGGACAAGTCAACTCGACAATAAAAGGATTGAATAGCGAGATAAATATAAAAGAATTAATGCAAACTTACACGGTGAAATGATAAATAAAACACAGCCATCCACCTGGATGTTCCAGGAAAACATACGTCCGTTCTTGGCATGTTTTGCCTTTCTTATGATGGAAAACGTATTTCGATTTGAATGCTTGATCGATTGGTAAATAAATCGGATAGTACGGATCTGGTACACCCTTTGGTGGTTCGGACGGTCCTTCAACATCATCCACGTCGATATCATCCTCGATGACATCTTTCTGTTGGATGACATCCTTCGATTTATGGTTGCGCGAGAAACGCTGTTTACGTTTCAATGGTGTTGGTACACGTTTATGATGGGCATCACTAAAGCGCGGCATACGATGATGGTGGCCACGGATCCGTTGCAGGAATGGTAGGCGTTCCGAGCACTCTTCATCGTCTTCACTCGGTTTATACCTTAATGTTTTATAAAAAAAAATTGCTTTGCCTCGATTTATTCAACAATTGAAACTGGTTGTATAAAGGTTAAAGTTGAATTTTTTCCCCAGATTCTCGTGAATTGCATTAGTTTTAATTAATTTTGAATTTAATAGCTGAGATCCGCGTACACGCTAGGCTATAATTTATAATTCCTCCATAATTTCGTGCGAGATTCCATAAAAAAATTTAATGGTGGAAAATTTATATAGAACGACTAATTATACCGAGTGTACGTAATTTACGCAGTTGTTTTGGCTACATAAGATGGGTTGCTCCAATTTATATCAAATATTGTGTTGAAACATTGAAAAGGTATTGAATTGATTTTTCCGTAAAATTGAGGTTATTTTTTTCTCGGTATTTCCAACATAAACTCACTGAACTTTGCCGAATTTACCCAACATGATGCCAAGCTTTAATGTTTTAAAGATGGCACAAACCTTTTAAGTTTACGACGGTGTTGTTTGATATAAAGTCGCTAAATGAAAATTTGATGTAGCTGGCGCAACCCATTTATAGTGTCGTAGATTGGTTCATATTTTACAAAATTCGATTTCAAGTAACCGAACAAAGTTACGATAGTACGTCCCAAGGCACGACCAACCACCAGGTGAACTACCGTGGGACATTCGATACAGAAAAAATGGGACAAAAAGAGCGTATTATAAAGGAGCAAGGTCAGATAATTTTTTTCGTTCAATACAACCATGAATTATCGATTGAACTCGATTATTTCATATTGTTTCTGTATAACCAGTTTCAATTTGTTTTCAGCCGATTGTCGAAACAGAAAAGTTACCTCGCCTCATCATCAATTGTTGCTGTGTCAGTACCTAAAAGTTCATCTTCTGAAACCGGTGTAATCCCACAATTAGTGTCCCGTGTTTCTAATCCTCCGATATGGTTGACAGGGCTCTTGAGTACACTTAAAACCAAATCATCGCCACGACTACTGCCATCATCACCACCGCCACCATCGTAACCGGAAGCTAGTAGTGGTGGTGTTGTTGTTGTCAATTCATCACGTAAACAGCTAGAATGCCGTCTATTGCTGCTATCGAATAGGTTCCCATGTGGATGATTGCCAGTGATCGGTACAAGACTCAATTTTCTTGATGTGCGATATAAGCTTTCCTGTTCAGACCTATTCATGTCGCTGGTATACATCACTAATGACAGCATTTGCATTGAGACCAGGAGGCCTTGATGATGCCGTCATACCAACATTATTAACGTTATTATTATTAAACCACATCACCGTTGCTGTCGCCAATACCACCATTGCTTTCGATATTTAATCAAATCACAAATCAACATTTTACAGATCACAATTTTTCCACCATACACATCACCACCATCAACAACACCATCATGATTATCAAGGCGTATATAGATAGGAACATGGATAATTCACTATAGATTCATTTAAAATAACACCATACACTTTCACTTCAATCGATAGAACAATTAAATATTATTGTTAATATTGTGGAGAAAAAACGGGAAATCGCTTATTTTTTCTAAAGTAACGTGAATCCAATAGCGCGACTAAAAACCAACTGTTGGTCATATAACAATACCCAGCGCACTTGTACAAAATGCGTTAACGACGTCGACGTCAACGATAACGCCGCCGGCGACGCTGACGACGCTCACATCGATCTAACAGCCAACAACTCAAAATGCATGTAGAAGCAATTCTACGATAAAATACCAACGAAACTTAACAATAAACTGTTATAATTCCAATAATTTTAACCTTCATATAATATTGATTATCATTCCTGTTTGTTATTCATCGAATTGTGGAAAATAAACAGCTTTGCAGCTTTCATTCAATGAAAGCTTGACCCGATTTTCGTACCCTAAACTATTAACAGATGGCAGTAGACGTCTAAAGGTCAATTGTTGAATTGTTATTATTTCACGATTAAATTATACGCATTACTGTTTTTACCACGAATAGACACAATAAATTATTCAAATTCGACGAAATTACAGTGAATTCATTCGATGTATTGGATAAGCAATAAATCTAATTTAATGCAATTTCCACAGAAACTACCGCCATCTATCAATGAAGTAAGTAAGTGCAATATACAGGAATTGTTGCCTGTATCATTCGCTTCTGGAATAAAATCGAAAGGGATTTGATAAGGAACTAGGATCATTTAAAATATTTCGACTTTTTGATAAAATTTTGAATTCGAAAGCGTTTAAAACAACCTTTAACCGATTTAACTAATTTTTGATAGCTTTTGAACGATTTTAATCGGAGAACTTTGGCGATATACCAATTTTCCATTGAAATCTCGAGTTTTATTGTATCCAATTATAACAATATGCAAGTACAACCTTATTCCGCTAAGTTCTGCGTTCTAATTAATTTTGATTTGAGGGCCGCAACAGTTGGATTCGTGTGCCAACTTTAATCCACGATTCCTCATTTATTTTCCAATAAATTCCGATGATTCAAATAGAAATAGAAAGAGCGTTTCTAGATGCATTAAAAATTGTCTGGACTACGTAATTTTTACAATTTTTTGTATCTTCCCGCATAATTTCGCCAATCTTGTCGATTTTGTAAAGTTTTCCGCACATTAGTGAATTGAAAGTGCTTTCGAGACCTTTAAAGTTTTAATTCAATTTAGTGAAATTTACAAATTACTTACACGACAATGTGGTAGACGAAGCATTTCCAGTTGTCGGGTCGTTCTAAAAAATTATAAACCTGCCCCTGGAAAGTGGCACGTCCGGCGATTTTCCGATGATGTCTGGATGCATAACGGGCGGCTTCACCCCATTTTGGTGGACTTTCGATTAATAATGTTGCAGCATTCATGGCTTGACAACATGTCGTTGTTGGAACTATAACAACCGTACAGACACAACTAAGATTAGTTAATTAAATATTCTAGACTAGCACACATCCACGTGTAGATTTTAACGATAATAATAGCGTCTAAAATTAATACTGTCTGTATAATAAAGGTGATATTGTTGACGTGAAAACACTCGTAAATACACTCGATCTATCTGTTGTTATTGTTATTATGCTATAAAAATTATATTAAAGTGAAAAATATTTACAAGATGCGAACGTGGAGGATTTTATTTGATAACTGACCTGAATCTAGTGGAGTTTCTAGAAGTTGTTGGGTACTGTGATCAGATAATGGACTAGGTTGTGGTGTTGTATTACTGCTAACTTTACCAATAGTTACTGATAGGTGTGAGCGGCTACCTGTAAAATTGTTGTTAGCTATTAACGCTTTTATTTTCAGGTCAAGTTTTCATAACTATCATTGATTGAGAACAAAACTATTACTTCAATAATAACACAAAAGAAACTGTAGAGAATACGGAAAACATGCTGAATAAAGAAAGCATAACTTTCTGTTCTATTTACCAGGATTTAGTAGTTTCTGTTGTTCATCCAAAGCCATATCAAAACAGATTGGAGAAATGCACAATTCCCAGTATAGAGAGAAAAATAGAAAACATGCCTCAACTGTAATAAAATAATAATTACTTCCATCGATTTATTCAACACAATATAAACGATCGTATACAATACAACAACAACAATAAGTATTGAATCTGTACATGCAAAACAACAATAAAACAACTGAAAAGACGGGAACTTGCAGATAATTCATCCGGCTACTTCACCGTTTAATTGGAATTTGTATGGAAGTTGAATGGCAAACGTTTCAAAACCAGCTGAGGCTGTTTATTGTGCGACAAGCGAAATTTATTCGATTGTTGCTAATAAGGCGCGAGTCACATTTCTATGCCGATAAATCATTTTTAATTATTTCTTCTAGAGGCGCATCCACCAATTCAACTCGTAAATCTATAGAATTTCGTTCTTTTCTTTTCCCGATAGACTGTCGAATAGGAAAAGAGGAATAAGAAAAATTACACCGCTTAGATTATAGTTGAGATTCTGTATCGATCTGTGTTGGATGCAAAAATACTTTTTACACTTTTCTTCCACGACGGCTCTTACAATAAATTTCTATTTGTATACACAGATTACATCCACCAGTCGTTTATTGATTTCACATTAAATTCTATTCAAGATTTACATCGTTCAATTACCGAACTTGTGACAGGTTGCTAACATAATCGTAGTGAATGTAATGAAGGAAATGGCACCTTACCGGTAACTAGAGAATGATAGAAATTTTCTATTCGATATCGATATTATTGATTGAAATCGAAATTTCCTGCAGAAATGTTGATTTTTACCACGCTAAAGTGGCGGTATTTGTACAATTCTATGTCAATAAGAAAATTTACACAACTGATGGATTTTAACTGTAATTGGTTGTTAATTAAGAAATCCAAACGATTGTTTCTAAATAAATAATGAACCAGTTGAAATAAAATCAATGGAAACGTTTTTGGAGATGCGAACACCTATTACTCCATTTATCGATTCTTAAAACTATCGATTTCCAACACGCTTAATTACCAGTAAACTGATAATAAATGGTGAATTTGAACAATTATAAACGACTATATTCGACCGTAAATCTTTTCAATTGAATTATTAATTCGCGGATTCAGTACTTGTAATTAATGTGGTCCCATTAAAATCTAAACAACTTCCCATAGGTTGGCTAGTAAAATGAATATTCAATCGAATATTAAATCGCCAAAATATTCTAACATGTCTATTATGTACATATTTACGCATTTGAAAGCTTCTATTTGGGCTATTTGTGTCTTTTAGATGTCGACAATACGTGCTAGAAGGAGTTCAATTCTATCAGAAGGTGGCATTTCGTTTTGTTCTTTATCATAATCGAGAATTTTAATTATAATAAGAATGGTTTTATTTCATCGATATCCTGAAGTTTGATCAAGACATGCAATCGTACTGGATATTTCAATTTTCAACTAGGATTAAGTCAAAATTAAAGAGAAACTATTATTGTTAGATTTAGAAATGTTGATGTTGAATTAGAACCTAAGTCTTCGCTTTTAGAAAGTTTTGAACAATTTTTTTCAAAAATAATATCCAGTTCTACACAATCGTACTAGTTTTATTACAAAACAATTAATTTCAATATAAGAGAATAATAGTTGAAAATTTGCCAGTATATAAGTGGAATTTTTGGAAAACTGACGTTGTAATCGGAAAATTTCTTGGAGATTCGGAAAGCGCTTTCAATTTGCTATAAAGTTGGGGAATATCATCGTAAAATAGGCAATATTCTGAAGTTCTGAAGGAAAATGCAAAAAATTGTAAAAAATACAAGAAAAAACATGTTCTAATATTTCGTTCTGTAACTCAAAATTGCATTCAAATTTGGAAAAATAAAAAACACCATTGTGTGCACTTTGAAATGCTCTTCCAAATTCCGTTCCAATTATTTAAATCCATTGGAAAATAATTCAGAAATTTTGGAATAAAAATTGGCAATTTTCGCACACTGAATCATCGACTGGTGATTGTCGTTAAATTGTTTAAAATTTTAAGAATTTTAATTTTGAAGTCAAATTTCTAAACATTGCTCTAAATTATCACAATTTTGAGTCAAAATTTGGAAACATTTTCAACAAAGATCGTCAATTTTTGTATATATTGCTGACAAATCATTGGAAAAAGACGATTTAATAATAATTCTTAATAAGTTCGTGCAAACAATAGATTCATTGTTTTTCATATGGAAAAATGGAATAAATATTCTAAAAATAGAAAACTCCGACAATATATTAGACCTACACCCATTATTTTCATAATTACACCGTCGAAATCATCAATCTCTCAAAATTAATTAATTACAAGTTAGATTGTTTGTTGTTTCATAGAAACGTTTAATAGCTTTCATATAATGCCAAATATACGAAACTTTAATTAATTTACTGGATACCCTAATCATCAATGCAAAATATTAAAATTGTGTTCTATTTGTAATCACGATACGGATCTGTTTCGATTTAAGAACTGTTGAAAAATATTCAAGCAGCGTTTCATCTTACAATCTAACAGACGTACATTTCCTACAACACACCAAATATCATCATCTGATAACGATTGCAATTTTCTTTAACAACATTATATTTATCGACCGAAAATGTACAAGTTTCAAGATAAATTAAATAGAATCGGCGGATATTTAATTCCATCAGACCTACTAACAAAACTAAATAGATCAAAATTTCGTTGCGAAAATCGATAATAAAACTTCTCAATTTTTGTCAGACACCCGGAATTACATTAGCGGAAAACATACAGCTACACAACACTAATCCGAGCTTATGTGTTCCAAAATTTAAACATAATTAGTGTTCTGCCATCCGATATGTCACGGCGGGCGATTTGAGCCGGCGGCAGTTTTTTTAAGGCCGACGCGAGGATTACAAACTAGGACAAAGATGTAAATTAATTCGAATACGTTGATGATATCGCTAAATTGAAAATAACGAACTAATATTAAAACGGTATAATAAATCATAGCGAAAACTTTGACATTTTACGTACTTTTTCTGGGTTGGCAGTGGTAGAATGAAAAGACCAATGCTCTATTTATATAAAACACATTGTATACAATGCTCTTTCGCTAGTAAATGAACGAAAATGATAAATTTCCTTGCCATACAAATCTTACGAAAACAACAACAAAACCGACTTGAACGGCGATCATAAATTATTGTTATAGCTGCAGTAAACATAAAAAAATTACAATTCGACTCATTTTTATGTAAAATTGGAAAAATGACGCTGTTATCTGGATGGTTTACGTTATAATTTTATGATAGATTGCATGGAAAATAATTGGATATTTTGTAGTACAGTATTTTGTAAACAAATTGCTTTTATGTGGATTAGTGAGTTATTCTAGAAAAAGATTGTAATTATAGTTGAATTTAATCAGAATTTAGAAAACTCGGTTAGTTTGTAATAACGGAAAGTGCTTTAAATAGTTGATTTTTCAGATAATACACGTTATTAAAATTGTATTTTGTCGACATCGTGAATATTAATTAAACTACATACTCTCATATTTTAATCGCATAAAAACTCATTTTTAAAATAGATTTAACGCGATAGAAGGTATTACCGTTAAAAATATCCCGGCGCATCCACCATTTTTCGAGTCTTTTAAAATAGAATTTTTAATAGACAATTTCTCCTTAATTTTTTATTCTAAAATCAATTCTCATGAGTCATTGGAAAGAGATTTTAAGCTGCAAAGCTTGGAGTCTAACGTTTTGGAAAATTCTGTGGAAATTTTGAGTTACAGATGCAAATCTAGAAATATGAATTTTTTATATTTTCCACCATAAATTGGCCTTATATTGATTTGTTTTAAATAAATATCGGTTGAAATTAATTAAACTGTACTCTCATGCATATTTTAATCTCATAAAAACGCGTAATTCTCATTTTTAAAATAGATTTGACGCTATAGAAGGGATTGAAATTAAAAATATCCCGGCGCATCCACCATTTTTAGAATTCTTTCAATTAAAATTTTTGATAGGCGATTTCTCTTTAATTATTAACTCTAAAATCAGTTTCTGTAACTCATTGGAAAGAGCATTTCAATCTGTCAAAGTCTACCGTTTGGGAAAATTCCGTGGAAATTTTACAGATAGAAATCTAGGAATACGATTTTTTTATATTTTCCACCACAAATCAGCCTATATTGATTTGTTTCAAACGAATATCGGATGAAATTAATTAAACTACACACTCTCATATTTTAATCGCATGAAAACTCATTTTTAAAATAGATTTAACGCTATAGAAGGTATTACCGTTAAAAATATCCCGGCGCATCCACCATTTTTTGAGTCTTTTAAAATAGAATTTTTAATAGACAATTTCTCCATAATTTTTTACTCTAAAATCAATTCTCATGAGTCATTGGAAAGAGGATTTTAAGCTGCAAAGCTTGGAGTCTACCGTGTTGGAAAATTCTGTGGAAATTTTGAGTTACAGATGGAAATCTAGAAATTTGAATTTTTTTATATTTTCCACCATAAATTGGCCTATATTGAGTTTGTTTTAAATAAATATCGGTTGAAATTAATTAAACTGTACTCTCATGCATATTTTAATCTCATAAAAACGCGTAATTCTCATTTTTAAAATAGATTTGACGCTATAGAAGGGATTGAAATTAAAAATATCCCGGCGCATCCACCATTTTTCGAATTCTTTCAATTAAAATTTTTGATAGGCGATTTCTCTTTAATTATTAACTCTAAAATCAGTTTCTGTAACTCATTGGAAAGAGCATTTCAATCTGTCAAAGTCTATCGTTTGGGAAAATTCCGTGGAAATTTTACAGATAGAAATCTAGGAATACGATTTTTTTATATTTTCCACCACAAATCAGCCTATATTGATTTGTTTCAAACGAATATAGGATGAAATTAATTAAACTACACACTCTCATATTTTAATCTCATAAAAACGACTAATTCTCATTTTAAAAAATTGATTTAACGCTGTAGAGTAGCTTGACATTAAAAATATCCCGGCGCATCTACTTAGCAATTGAATGTTGGCTAAATAAAATTCTCTTTCATTTAGCCAGCACTCAACTCTGCGTTGGTAATAATTTATTAAATGACAGGTTTTCCATTCAATTTTCTCAGGACAGTAAGCAAATTTCTTATTTAACAATATTTTAGTTGGAAACTCCGCAAAATCGTCTACAAGTTGAAAAAAACCTGACTAAAAAACAATTATTTTTAACAGATAGTAAATCAATTTACACAGAGTTTTCCTAGAATTTTCAAAACATAGATTTTTAACATCCCGACACTTTTCCGCACTGTATGAGCTTTCAAAAAATAAAATTTTCCGTCTTTAAATTCAGTCTCGTTAATTGTAAATAAATTGATAAACCTAGAGATGGAGAAAAATATTAACGCAACGTTTCCACAAAATTTTCAAGAACAATTCATGTCCTACAGCTTAAAATGCTCTTTCCAACACTTTATTTTAATGTGAAAAATAAGGCAGAAATCGTTGATCAAAGATTATTTTGTTAAGCCAATTCTAATCCAACCCTTTGTTGACGTTGCGAAAATCAATTAACCCACATAATCTCATAATTTAATTGCAAAAATTCTTCTAATTTTAGTTGCTGAAATCGATTCGACACCGTAGAATGGATTGAAATGTAGTAAATATCCCGGCGCATCCACCATTTTTTCAAACAACATCGACTATTCATTATTTTAAATGTTTTGTAATTTTTGCTAGACGATTTCTCCTCTTTATAGAAATCTTACCATACTCGAAAATTTTATAGAAATTGAGTTACAATAGAAAATCTATATTTTTCCTCATAAATCAGGCTATTATTTGCAATGAATATGAGGTTTAGTCGATAGCCACTTGAAGAGCTTTCCAAATACATAGAGATTTACCGATTTCGTAGTTTAGTCTCATGTAATCGTCTAATTTCCATTGTTAAAATCGATTCAATGCTGGCGAATGGATTGAAATTAAAAATATTCCGGCGTATCCACCATTTTTCAAAAATATGAATTCGATTTTTATTGAAAATATATCAAAAACGACAAAACAAATTGTATTTTAATAACCACAACCCTTAATGACTGAAATTGTTGTCCCAATTTTCGGTGATGGTTACATGAAAGTTTACTGCCGTCATTAATGGTTTCAGTTCTATGAAAACTGATAGAAATTTATGTTCCCATTAAATACAACAACAACAACAACGACAATATTTTCATATCTATTCACTGAAAACTCTCTTACTATAAAATGCAAATCATCCATTGTTTATCTCACCGACAAAGCTTTTCTCGCTTGTTGTTTTACAAGCTGTTCTTCATTATCGTTGACTGACGTAATATTTTTAATACCAATGCCGATAGAATTCTACATTTGCGACTACAACGATGATTTTTTCAAGTTTATCAAAGGGGCAAAAATAAGAATTTCAGTTGTCGTACTGGTTTGATAAGAGCGAATATTTACGCCGGATTACCGTTGATATTTACACGCTATGATAAGAGAAGATTACATGGCAAGTTTCGAAAAAATCGGCAAATAACCGAGATAAATTCTAATCCAAAATTGTATTGTGCTTATAACAATAAAATACCAATAATCTGTGATTTATTCAACGATAAATACGAACGAACGAGAGCTTTTTTATTGATTTACAGTATTTATTAATTAATAAGAGATTCGATGTTTTATTTGGCAGTTGTACCGTGAAATATTCAACTGGCACAATTTCAAATACAGATAGCGGTTTCCTGTTAACTTTCAAGTACATTAGGGAGCGGTTAAACCGTTTCGATGTTACTGAATCTTTCAAAAAAAGAAATGCACCCGATTTTCCGTTTATTGTTAAATCGATAAAATAATTGTAATTATTTCGTGTAATCGGATGTAATCAGGTGTTCGTTGACGTGAATTCATGTAGTCAGATTAGTAAATTCATATTTTATAGGGATTATTCTGTTGGGAAACACACTGATACGAATTGGATTATATAAAGAAAATTCCATCAAATTCACCACCTATGCATATAACATAAGTTGAAATAAGTCTATGTATAATTCATCTTCAATTCGATAATAAAGGGAATATTTGAATTTTATATGAATTTGTCTTGCTCTTTACTCTAATTGTTGTTCAACTGTCGCTAATTGACTTCTAGAGAAATACTATGTTGTTTTTTATAAGATTAAAATTCCTCATTGTGATTAGAAATGGAATAGAAGCTTTCAATCAATTGCCTTTTTATAAAATTGTATCCTACTAACTGAGCGATATTGCGTAATTTGTATCGAAAAACCGGAAATGGGAAAAATCAAACTTCACGAAACAAAATTGGAACATGGTAGGTGGCAAATTAATCATACACATAAATAATAGACAACCCCCTTTTTGATGTTGTCGTATTTCAAATTTGTTAAGAATATTTCCTATTTGTAATCAACATTATTGTGTCGATCGATTTCGAAACAAATTCAAATGAAGGGTAAATAATTCATCAACTATCAATGTTCTTCGATAATTTCCTTAATTGTTTGTCAATTCAATAGACTAGAAACAATACGCAATCTCTAGATAAAGTGATAATTTCTACAAAAAAATTGAAAATTCAACAACCACGTGTTCGTCTAATCTAACAAAATTCTAATAATTGAAAATTAGAGAGAAATATTACCGAATTTTCTAGATTACATGTTGTTTTTTCCCCCGATAATCTCCAACGTAATTGAGTTTTCCTCGTTAAAACTGAGCGCTTACATCAAGGAAATCGCCAGTTGCAATAAGAATGCATATAGTTTTCACTAGAGCACAACACAACTAAATATCTACCCGCCGCCGCCACCACCACCAACGCTGCCGTCGTTTTTATTATCACGAAAATGTGCTCCGTTGGAGGCGTGCGTGGAAGGAAATACCAGCAGAATTCACCGCTGACGGTCGGCTAGAAACCAGTTGACAGTAAACGATGGAAATACGCTTACAATTTACAAAGTAAAAATAAATAAAATACAGGGATAGATGACCGTAGAAAACGGACAATCGATAATTTATTTACGTTAAAATACAATAATCAATAATAACAAGCGATAAATAAACGCAATGGAGAGTTCTTTAATCGAATTAAAAAGGGTGGTTTTGACTGGATTTCGCGGCTTAATTTCAAATTTGACACGTCCTGCACGGCTGCCAAATCTACAAAATAGTCGCCTATTTCCGATTTCCACAAATAATTCATTCGCTACAATTTGAACAAATTAACTAATTAAAATCAGTATTTTAAATTAATTCCCAATAATTTCGAGATAGCAAATTGATTAACAATTAAAAATTATAGTGTGAGTAATTTAGAAATTGTGAATTTCCAAGATTAGATCAAAATCAACGATAAAATTGATTTAAATTTTTACGGATTAACTTAAATCTCGAATAATTCAACAACAAATCTCGATTTTTGACAAATAAGGGTAGTTTAATTAATACAAAAAATTCGCGGCTTTATTTTAAAATGACACACAAATACACTATTGCCAATTTATAAATCTTGTCTAATCCATAATAAAATAAATAATCCGTAAATTTGCACAAATTAAAACAAATGAATGCAAAATCTCTATAATTAACACCATTATAAATCTTTATAATCGTGATAATTATAATTTTTCTGTTAATTTAAATTAAGATTTTGATTGCGTTTGATGTGGCAACATTGTCCGGTCAACTTAACCTCAAAAATCTAAAGTGACCTTCGTTTTTTTTATTTTTTCTTAAAATAATTTTTGTATAACAGAAGAATTAATTTATTTTAATTAAAATCGTGGAGTAAGTAATTTTTCTAATTGTATTCTAGATTAGATTAACATGCTTGATTAAATTTCGAATCGTAATTATTGATGATTGTTTACACAAATTACGAGTATTCTAATGATAAATTAGCCCCTTATCATTTATTATAGCACAAGATTAACAATAGATTCTATATATACGTTTATTATCTGATAATAAATCTAATTAATTATTTGGTATCTCGTTTATTTTAATAAATTCTTTTGTAGGTTTCTTGTCTCGTTACCAATTCGAAAATCTCAAATCAATAATGAAAGTTGTCGCATTGATAAGTGGCGGTAAAGACAGTTGTTTCAATATGATGCAATGTATAGCGGCCGGCCATCGAATTGTGGCCCTAGCCAATCTCCAACCGGAACGTAAAATCGAAATCGACAGCTACATGTACCAGAGTGTCGGCTATGAGGCTATCGATTACATAGCAGCGGCAATGGACTTACCCCTGTACAAACGTACAACATTAGGCCTATCGAAACAACAAGGTAAAATCTATTTAGCACCGACGACAATCGGCGATAACAACACAAATTGTGACGATCACGATGAAGTTGAAGATCTGTTTCGATTACTAAAAGAGATTAAAGACGATATGGAGATCGAAGGGGTGTCCGTTGGGGCGATCCTGTCGGATTATCAGCGTGTTCGCGTTGAGAATGTGTAAGATTTTCTCTAAAATCAAAGGCGGATTTGCAACTAAACGAGCCTCACGTGTTGCTAAAAATAGCGATTTAAAATCTATTTAAAAGCTGGATTAATTTTCCGGTTTTATACCGCTATCTTAATCCGCCTCTGTTTTGATAACAAAATCGATAATAATTGTTGTTTCGTTTATTTTTCAGTTGTATTAGATTAGGTCTAATACCTTTAGCATATTTATGGCAGCGCGATCAGAAGGAATTATTAAATGAAATGATAAAATGTGAAATTGATGCAATTATAATAAAATGTGCTGCATTAGGTTTAGATCCATTAAAGCATTTAGGACGTACATTAAGTTCGTTATTACAATATCTATTACAAATTAATGAAAAATATGGTGTTAATGTGTGCGGTGAGGGTGGTGAATATGAGACATTAACATTAGATTGTCCATTATTTAAAAGTCGCATAATTATGTAAGTATCGTAGTTGATTTTATTATTATTATTGTTGCTTGAATTGACAATTTATAGTGATGATTCAGAAATTGTGATGCATACAAATGATCCAATAGCACCTGTAGGTTATTTAAAATTAAATAAATTAAGTTTAGAATTAAAATTGCCACCATTAGATTTATCTGGACGTTTAAATGGCTTACCATTGAAGAGTAGTGATGGTTATATAACTGATGATGGGATAGATGCATGTGATTTTTTAGAAAATAACGATGACGATCACAATATTGATAATGGTTATTTTCTTTATTTTTATATCGCTTGTTTCACCTAAATAGTTCTAACTCTTATGGCAATAACTATTATAAAACGGGAATATTTTACCAAAATTTGAACTCGGTAGCTCACCGGGAAGTTAATCGAAAAACTCGTTTTAGAAAATGTGATTTAAACATATCGAATAACTAGAAGATGTTTTCCACTATAAATTAGAATTAAAAAAATATATTTAAGGATCAATAAAAAACCTGTGGGGGCCATTTTAGTAAAATTTGAACGTCGTAGCTTATCGTGAATTTGGTCTAAAGTTGCTCGTCTCTAAATGCAAAATACTTCTACCCATTGCATTATGAGTTAATTGGAAATTGCAACTTTTTTTTGACCAAATTTCGAATGCGCTACGGGGCTCAAATTTTGCTAAAATGATCTCTAGGGATCCTTTTGTAAATCGCTAAAATATTTTCCGGCTTGTTGACCAAATAAGGCAATTTATTTCCGTTTTTCAACATTGCATTCTAGTATAAATATGAAACACTACCCGTTGCACAATAAAACAGAAAAAACGAAAAAAATCAATGTTAGGAACACCTTTGAGTCAATCTGGGTATTTAATTTATGAAAACCCAATTGATCAACTTCCCGATAAGCTACAAGATCTCAATTTTGCGCAAATTTAGGCCAAATAGTAGGTGTTATAAGAGCTAGAACTATTTAAGTGAACCAGGCGGTATACAAGTGGTTGGCCTATTAGACGTTTAGTTTTAATTGATGAAAGTTTCTGAAATTTAGTATGCATCCGTTTTTCTATCTGAACTACACCTGGAAAATATTTTCGTTGCTCTCTCAACCCCCGGTGTATGGGGTAGTGCACCCTACTTTCTTATTTTAAATGGAATGGTATATTTTTTATTCCATATTTAGATTCTACGATAAAAATGAAATGGACTTTGATAACATGACATATGGTCTAGCGTTAATAGTTTTTCAGGAATTTCGACTTTTTCTGAAAATTTCGATTTTGTAGTGATTAATTGAAAAATTTATATGTTCGAAGATATTGTTGATAGATAATCCAAATTAGGAACTCCAATAGTTTAAACTATGTACTTTACGCCAGATTTTTCAGAAATGAATTATATTTTAGCATTTAGCCGAAATAAATTTTTCTTTCGGCCAATTTTCAAAACGCAATATCTTTCTTATTTTAAATGGAACGGTATATTTTTCTTTACACGGTTGGATAGAGAAAAAAATTCTGCATCGAATCATATAAGCATTCCCTATATCTATTCTTGATAATTTTTCAGTTATTCAAGATTTTCGATTTCTAATCATTAACCCCCTGAAACGCAATACTAAAACATAGTAGGCTTGGCGAAACAATCTTCTGTCACAATTCACATCTAAATAATTAATTATTTTTATATTTTTTAATTAAAAAATCATAGAAGAAATTGACAAATAATTAAATTAAAATTAATTGGATTTTCTTTTCATGTAAAATTGGCTGAAATCGCTGAAAAAAACATACAAAATAATCATTGTTAACCTCAAATGCGACAGTTAATGTCATTTTGCTAAGCCTCCTATGCATTTCTTTATAAGCGAATTATTAAGTCATAGCCAACTAGACACTAGTCAGTTTCAAACTGGGGAGAAAACTATTAAAAATCGAAAATCTTAAATAACTGTAAAATTATCAACGATAGGTATAGGGAATGCTAATACAGTTCGATGCAGAATTTTTTTTTCTATCCAACCGCCTAACGAGAAATATACCATTCCATTTAAAATAAGAAAGATATTGCGTTTTGAAAATTGGCTGAAAGAAAAATTCATTTCGGCTAAATGCTAAAAGATAATTAATTTCTCAAAAATCTGGCGTAAAGTACATAGTTTAAATTATTTGAGTTCCAAATTTGGATTATCTATCAACGATATCTTCAAACATATGAATTTTTCAATCAAACATTACAAAATCAAAATTTTCAGAAAAAATCAAAATTCCTGAAAAACTATTAACGTTAGACCATAGGTCATGTTATCAAATTCCATTTCGTTTTCATCATAGAATCTAAATATAGAATAAAAAATATACGATTCCATTTAAAATAAGAAAGTAGGGTGCACTACCCCATAGACCGGGGGTTGATAGAACAACGAAAATATTTTCCAGGTGTAGTTCAGGTAGAAAAACAGGTGCATACCAAATTTCAGAAACTTTAATCAATTAAACGTCTAATAGGCCAACCACTTGGCTCACTCTATATTTATTTAGTTAATGTTTGTAGATTGCACCGTAGAAAATCGATTAAATCGAGAAATTCAAACAATAAAACAACAACCGTCGAGTATACGAAGCACAAACGGTTGGTTATGGTTAGGTGGTATCTGTGGTGAATCTGATGATTTCCAATTAGCAATGGTACAAGCTACGACAATTTTAAAGTGTAGGTATGCGCAGATTTTTGGTATTTATTTTAAAAAACCAAAACAAAACTAATTAATAGAAATTGAAATCAACTAATAATTGTAGCTCTATTGGACGAGAATCAACAATCAATCCAAGACGTATGTTCATTAACTATGTACATTTCGGATATGTCAAGATATAACGAATTAAATAAAGTCTATTGTGAAACATTCACATATCCGAATCCACCGACTCGAGCTTGTGTTGAAATCCCATCGAAATATCCGGTGATAATACAGGCGTTATCCTGGTCGCCGTCTGAAAACAACCCAAACGACCCACCTATTGACCGGTAAAATAATTAAACATTTTATAGACAGTTGTAATGGAATTTAATTGTAGACATACGATGCACGTTCAAAGCCGTTCACATTGGGCACCGGCTAATATCGGCCCGTACAGTCAAGCCGTCCAAATCGGTGAATTAATCTATACAGCCGGACAAATCGGTTTGATTCCCGGTAATTTAGAGTTGGTTAACGGTGGCATAAAGGCGCAATGTCAATTGGCATTAAGGCATATTAAACGTTTATTGAAAGCCATCGATTCTAATGTGAATTTGCGCGATGTTGTACAGGTATTTTTTTAAGCTATCGTAGTTTGAAAAATGAATCAATCTACGACAATGCGAGGTAAATTGCCGTAATGACTGATTTATTGATGATTTAGGGGATTTGTTATGTGACGAGTCTGAATTTTATCGAGCATGCTCGTCAATTGTGGGAAGAGAAGACGAATAATGCTATCGTTGATTATGTTGTTGTAACCCAATTGCCTAAAAGTGCACTAATTGAGTGGCACGTATGGGCGCATCGGTATAATAATCAGTTTGAATGTACGTAAGTCGATGATTAGAACTATCAATTTATAAATTTTTTATAGATGAAGAAACCGGTAAATATGTTGATGTGTTTTCGATATCGATTTATCGGCGTTGGAATTACGAGAATAATATAGCCGCTATTGTTTGTTATGCTGATTACAATAATAATAATAGTCTCGAAATTGGCGATAATATTGAAATTAATCAAAATGTATTTATCGAAATTATTGAGTATGTGATAGAGAAATTGAAACAAGGCTCTAAAAGTGATGCAACAAACGATTCAATTTATAATTTAACAATATTTCTACCGCAAACGAAAACGACCTATCAGGATTCCTTCTGCGATTCTATGAGCGTATTAACGAAAACTCTATCGTTAGTTTATACGTTTGTACCGGTTTTATATGCGAAGAGCGAACATACGTATTTGTCAGTTTGTGGTTTCAGAAATCAATAATTTCCTCGTTGTTGTTATTGTTTTATATCTTGTTGTCCATCTAAATATATTGTTTATATTGGTTAAATTGTTGTTTATTTATTGAATAAAGAATCTGTATAGTATTAAAGTTTATTGATGTAAATACATGAGGACAAAGACATTTGATGGGGGGCAATATGACAAATTACAAAACAAAACACACGAATCTCACATTTCTTTTTTATCGAATTTTACCATTATATACTAATTAGAATAAATTAATGTTATTTCTTCTTCTTTTTCTTCTCACTACCACCAGTAGTACTACTATCATTCTTCCTTTTCTGGTTGTTTTTAGAGGCCGGTTGTGTCGGTGTACCGGTTGTTGCATTACCACCACCACCTTTCGTTGCCTTCTTTTTCTTCTCATTCCGTTCGCGCTCCTCTAATTCGGCATTCTCCCGTTCAATTAACGTAATCAACGTATTACAACGCCGTTGTAACTCCATTGCGGTGCGCGACTTTAGGAACCAATCGAAACGGAATTGCGGCGACGCCCGGACGGCAGCCCTTAATTCTTCATAAACATTCTCACGATCGAAGCCCAATTTGTGTAACATACAAACCAGAAAACGATCCTCATCTTCCATATAATTTTTGCCTTTATTTGTACCGTACGCTATGCGTAATTGGTGGAATGGGGCGCGATAACGCGCCATTTTAGCATCTAAAGCCCGTTTGATGCTGGCACGCCGTTGTATTTTCGTTTCGCCACGTTCAATTTGTGCCATAATACGATCGATGTCTTGTAATTCATGACAACGTTCCCAAAATACCGCCGAATATTCCATTACTTCTTCCGGTGTTTTACCTTCGACTTCTTTTGCGATATTCTCGATATCATCCCGGCCGTATTTCTCGTTCGCTTTAATGAATTGATTAAAATCCCGTTTACTCCAATTAGTAAAACCTTGTGTTAATAATTGTTCTTTTTCAGCTTGTTCTTCTTCAGTTAACGGTTCCGATTCATCGATTTTACGTTGTTCTTCACGTTGCATTTTAGCCGCTTCCGGTCCTAATTCGGGATTCTTTGGTACTTTATAACCTAATGTTTTACGATAATAATAAATTTCTTGATCTAATAATTCAAATAGACGTGGTGGAAAGAATTGGAAATCTTGTACAATTGGTTGTTTTGGTGGACGTGGTGCTTTTGGTGCTTTCGGTTCAGATACACGTAATGCTTCACGAAAATATGCATCAACAGCATAATTGGCTTTACGTTCACGTTTCGGTGGTTCTATCCATGCTGATAGGCCGATATTTTTCTGTTTTTCACGATAATCTTCACCTTCAAATTTATAAACTGATTCGGTTGGTGTGTCGACGGTGAAATTGCGTAGCGACGATTCGCCCAACGATTCCAATTTTTGATTCAATTCAGCCGTCTATAAAGTAGAGTAAAGTAAAAAAATGTGTACCGACGATAGGCCCTTACAGAGATAAGAAATTTCAATCGAGAGAGAAGCTATCTTCCCATCTGAACTACATAAGAAAATTGATTGATAAACTACGAAAAATTTTCGAAGTTTCAGATGCAGTACAGGTGGCAAGACACTTTCGGGAACACCCTGTTTCTTTTATACTCACTTTAGCTTCGCCTTTTTCTAAAATCGAGTCGATATCTTCATCGGTAATTTCGGAATCTTTCGATGCAAATACATGATTAGCACCATGCCTAATCATACTCAACATTTCATCTTTATTTAATGATTGTGTTTTATTATCAACTAAACGTCCTTGTTGTATAACTAATTTATCTAAACGTAATTTAACTTCAGCCCTTTCAACGATTTTCTCTTCAACTGTATTCTCTGTTATAAAACGGAATACACGTACTTGTTTCTTTTGTCCAATACGATGTGCACGATCCATAGCTTGCAGATCCATTTGTGGATTCCAATCACTATCATAAATGATAACAACATCAGCTGTTGCTAAATTAATACCTAAACCACCTGCTCGTGTTGATAACATAAATATAAATTTCAAACTATCAGGTTCATTATATTCATTGATTTGCCTTTGACGATCCTCATGTGGTGTTTGTCCGTCTAAACGACAATAATGATAGGCACGCCAATGGCAATAATCTTCTAATATATCCAGCATACGTGTCATTTGTGAAAAGATTAAAACACGTGAACCTTGTTCTTGTAATTTCGGTAATAATTTATCTAAAATTACCATTTTACCACAATTATAAACTAAATGTTCATCAGTTGTATATGGTGGTCCTGGTTCGGCACCATCAAATAAATACGGATGATTTGTACATTTACGTAATTGCATTAAAATATTTTGTAGACGCATTTTCTCAACTTTACCAGCACCATTAACAATATCGATATCTTTTAATAATACTTTCGTATACCATTCACGTTGCATTTTACTTAAACCAACATAAACTTTAAGTTCTTTTTTCGGTTTTAATTTCTTTTCAACTTCCGATTTTAAACGACGCAATAAAAATGGTTTTAATACAGCATGTAAACGTTCAACTAATTGATTATCACCTAAACATTGATTTGTATTAAACCATGCATCAAAATCATCAGCTGAATTAAATACATCTGGTAATAGAAAATTTAATAATGCCCATAATTCATGTAAATTATTTTGTAATGGTGTTCCTGTTAATAATAGACGATTCGTTGTTTTAAATTCACGTAATATTTCTGATAATTTGGATTTTTCGTTTTTAATACGATGCGCCTCATCTATTACCATATAGCGCCAATTAAATTTCTTAAATACTGATTTTTCTTTCATCACCATTTCGTAGGATGTTACACAAACATCCCAATCACCAGGCATCATTACATCACGAATTATCGCATTCTAAACCAAATTAATTAAATAAACAATCAATAATAAAATCGATTTAATTAAGGCTTACTCTAGCCTCTTGATCGCCGATTAGACAAACCGCGCGTAGACTCGGACACCATTTTTTGAATTCATTCATCCAATTTGCTAACGTCGATTTTGGCACAATTACAATATGCGGTGATGGAATATTCTTATAATGCTTCATAAAACCCAACAATGAGATCGTTTGTAACGTTTTCCCCAAACCCATTTCATCGGCTAATATCCCATTAATACCATTCTCATACAAAGAAATCATCCAATTTAAACCTCGAATTTGATAGTCACGCATCTCACCGTTTTTGATATAATACGGTGAACATTCAAAACGTATCGTCGGTTTTGCTTTCGTATTACTCTCAGCTAACAATTCTTCGTCTTCTTCTTGTTCCGTCTTCCGATGACGATGGCTGTAATCGTTAAGATTAGAAATAAAATTGATGAATTGATGAGAATTACTCTGCAATTGGGTCTTCTTTGACTTTCTTCGGCCGGCCGGATTTCGGTTTTGTTGGTGTTTTGGTTTGATTCATGAAATGGGTGAAAATTTCGGTTTGTTTCAATAAAAAATCAAAACGTCGTGCACGGTCCGTTTCTAGTTTCGTCTCGAAATCTTCACCTTTGCCGTGCGATGATGTCGTATCGCTCGATGAGGCATTCTAGAATTGAACGAATAATCACAACAATAATAAAGGAATAGTGGTCAATGAACTGGTTCTTTTGTTGTCCGTTAACTTACCGAATTTTCACCTGTATCCGCAGTCTCGCCGCTCTCCTCCATTTTTGACATTTTCGTACGCGTTAATTTTATTTTTCTAAAGACTAATGGAATGTTTAATTGATGTTTGAGTTATTTTAAATTTTTTTTCGAATGAAATTCACTAGAAAAACTCTATTAAAGGCGGGAAAGAAATTGCCCAACTGAACTACGCCGGGCTGTCACGCTAACTGTCAAAAACAACGAAGAATTAGTCGTACCAACCTATCCAAAGAAATTCACCAACATAACGACAATTAAATTACTATGAAATTAACAAAATAATCCACAATAAATTAAATATAAATATCTAGATCCTAAAAATAATCGTATTATTATTACTTAAAATTATCTGGATTAATATTGAGAATAAATGGCTTATATTCTTTACTTTGAGATCAATTAGACAAAACCAGTAGCTTAGTATTTTTTGTTTATTTGGGTTGGTATTTAGTTTTACAATTCAAATTAACAGTTGTTTTATTTATCAAGTTTCAAAATTTTAGCAAATTATAGAATATTTACGCTTATATTAACTTTGTAGGCTAAAATTCTTATTTACTATATTTTAATATTGTAAATTAATCATTTATAAATAAATTCTAACGCACTGTTATCAGCTAAATATAATTTATTGCTTTGTTTATACATTCCAAATAAATAAAATATTTAATTATCACTAGTAATTTTAATAATTTTAACTCCAGAATATTCTACAATTTTTCGAAATAAATAAATTAAAGTAGAAAATCTCCATTGAAATTAAAAATTGAGTTTGTATTTTATGTCGTTTAATTATCAATGTTGCCAACCATTCCTGTCACTAGAAACCATATTTAATGTTGCCAGCTCTTCTTTTATTTCTCTAAACATAGGATATATTAGTTAAAATAAATAATTTCGTTGTAAAAATGATTTTATAAACAAAATTTTGATGAATTTTACAACTAAACGCTTAATTTGTGTGCATTATAGTGAAATTTAAATAATAAAATAAAATAATGTTTTGAAAAGAATCACGAAAAATAATAATTTTTCACATTTATACCTATTTTTAGCAATTTGAAATAACTAATAAATTTACAATTTCTAATATTTTACTAAAAAAATTCCAAAAAGTTGTATTTTTGTGTATTTTAAAAAAAATATTGCAATTCTAGGAAATTAAGATTGTTAGATTTGGCAACATTGCGTCTTATGTCAAAAGATCAATAATTTTTGAATTGATTTGTTTACAAATAACGCCCTTGGAAACCCCGAAATGCTATTTATTTAATAAAATTTTAAATATTCTTTATTCTCTATTGAATTTGTAGAAAACAACCAACAATGTCGGGGAATATACGCAAGAAAGGTAGTGGCCCGAAATTCGAGCTGAACGAATCCCAAATCCACGACATAAAAGAGGCCTTCGATCTCTTCGATAGCGACGGCAGTGGCAAGATCGATGTGAAAGATTTAAAAGTGGCGATACGTGCATTGGGCTTCGAACCGAAGAAAGAGGAGATCAAGAAGATGATCCAAGACATTGATCCGACCAACACCGGTAAAATATCGTACGACGAATTCGTCCAGTTGATGTCGATTAAAATGGCAGAGAAAGACAGTAAAGAGGAGATCATCAAAGCTTTCCGTCTATTCGACGATGATGAAACCGGCAAGATTAGCTTCAAAAATTTGAAACGTGTCGCCAGAGAATTGGGCGAGAATCTCACCGATGAGGAGTTGCAGGAGATGATCGACGAGGCCGACCAGGACGGCGATGGGGAAATTAGCCAAGAGGAATTTCTGCGGATTATGAAGAAAACAACGTTATATTAAAATATTTTCTGTTTAATTATTTGCGTATAAAATGAGTTAAAATTCAAACTTGTTCTTTTACTGTCCCGTTTTCTAAACCGAAATACGCCTTCCTTGCCATTTTTATAAACAATCCAGTCTCGACAACACCGGGAATCGTTAAAATTTCCCGATTTATTTTATCCCAAACTAGATTCTGATTGAAATCCGTCCAATCTAACAGAAAATTACCGTTGTCGGTGATAACAGGACCGGCTTTCTTTACAGCCATCCGTAATTCCAACCGGCCGCCGAATAGATTTTGTATTTTCTGTTGTATCGGCTTATACGCCAACGGTACCACTTCTATTGGTATCCCATTTTTGTATTGATCGCCCAATTTCTCCGAATTCTTCGTATAATCAGCGACTATTACCAGTTCATTTGAACAACTTGCAATTATTTTTTCTTGTAGCAAACAACCACCACCACCTTTAATCAGATTCAAATCCTTATCAACCTCATCAGCACCGTCGATACATACGTCTAGTTTGTAATCGATTTCCAAATCACTTATTGGTAGATTGTGTTCGATCAATAATTGTCGCGATTGAAACGACGTCGGTATACATTTTATATTCAATTTCTCTTGTTTATAACGTTGACCTAACCTCTCAACAGCGTAAACGATCGTCGAACCACTTCCAATGCCGATAATTTGATTATTTTTTATGTGCTGATCGACGGCTTTATGAGCTGCTAATTTTTTCGCTGCACTCAATGACGACATTATCGTTGAAAATAAACGAAATTCAAATTTCATCGGTTTTTAATCTGAAAACACGCGACATTTCGAGAGAGGGGATAACAATAAGGTCAATGTTTATCACGATTGTTGCGCAATAAAAACTACAAAATTTATTTATTTATTATGTAAAATTATAAGAACTAATCACAGTTGATTTGTTCGATGATAACGCCACGATTTTCGGTTGCTATCGAATAGGGGAATCTCGACATACCGTTACAAGCAGCGCCGTAACGACCTTTCTTATCGACGACTATTAGGGCGCCGAAAAAGTCCGGATATTTCGATGCAATTCGCGAAATGGCAGTCTGAGCGGCTTTTGTAGGCGTAGCCCCACGGCGCATCTCTTCAACCGCTAGAAAACTACAAAACAATTAAAATATTCGAACAAAACTAATAAATAAACCTGGGTAGAAATCGCATCATTATATCTCCATCGCCGGTAGCCACAGCCGCTCCGGCATCGTTATCGGCATAAGCCCCGGCGCCGGGAATGGGGGCGTCCCCGATACGACCGGGGATCTTGAATTTGGCCCCATTCGACGATGTACCAGCTGCGATATTACCGTCTTTATCAATCACTACCATTCCGATAGTATCGTGGTTATTTGTATTGAATCCAATAAAGTCACTATTGATATCATTTGTGAATTCTGGTTGGTAAGGGCCACAGGAAGTTTTCGGGTCAGGTTCGACGTTTTTCCAAAAATTCGGCTGACAACTGTTCTTCTTCCAATCCCGCCACATATTCAACGAAATATTCGTCGATAGAGACTCTTCGTTGTAGTTGAATTTCTTTGCGAATTCCGTCGCCAAATCCCCGACTAATATTGAGTGTTCTGTGTGTTTTAAAACATGGTAGGCTACACTACTGGCGGGTTTTATTCGGCGTAAACCACCAACTGCTCCGACATCCATTTTTAAACTGCAATAATTGATCGGTTAATTAAAGAAGTGGTAATTGCGAGGATTACCCATCGAAAATCATTGCATCTAGTGTTGTTTCACCATTTTCATCCGGACTACCGCCGTATCCAACGGTAGTATCGCATTGTAATACTTCACATGTTGAACAACCGATTACAAGAGTTTCAACTGCTGTTTTGTCATAGGAATCAACAGCATACCATGCTTGTTCCGCTGCTTGTTTAAATGCCCATGTATTTATAACAATCGGTATTTCACAATGTATCAAATTAACGAGAGATACAATGATTATCAATTTGAACATTGTAAAATTTGGTGTATAACTGGTTGCCTACCTACAATAGAAAATGGCTATAAAATTGTAATTATTTGATATACTATAGAACGAAAAGTTTTTATTGATAACAATTTATGATAAATCAACTGGAATATAAACAATTTTTTGATAAAAATTTGAAATAAAATAAATTTTAATGTAGGTTATGTGACATAACCTCACTTATATTAAAAGACAAATTTATTCACTAGTTATGTAAGTATAGGAAATTTTGAATATTTTTATAATCAAACAACATATTCGTGATCAATTAAAATTGATAATTAATTATAAAACTTTGTAATAATTCCAAAGTTTGCAAAGTGAATACGAAAGGAGGTTAGTTTTATATAACCTCATTGTTAATTGTCAATTATTCTATTTAAATCGATCAAATTAACGTTAAATTTGCTTAATTAAACTCACTTTTACTTATTTTAGATGATGGACACTCAACAATCAACGATCGAGGGGAATTTTTATGAAATATTAGGTTGCCAACCAACTTCAACTTATAATGAATTGAAAAGCAATTATCAAAAATTGATAAGAGAACACCATCCTGATAAAGTTTCTAAAGATGACAATAACCGTATTCATGATCGTTTTTTATTAATCGATCAAGCTTGGAAGATTCTACGCGATAAAAATCGTCGAAAACAATACGATGCGGATTTATTACAAAATGAGGGCGATCATTGTTTAATTTATGCCGAATTAACGAGAAATCAATTGAATTTCGATCAAAATTATACAACGTATCCTTGTAGATGTGGTAGTGATTTTATTATCGATAAAAATTATCTGGAAGAAAGTGATGAATGTATAATTGAGTGCTCCGAATGTTCCAATTGTATTAAAATTAAATAAATAGACCTAATTCGAATATTGATTAAATTATTTGATAATAGATGGTGCTGACTGGTCGATAATACAGTAATCTAGTATGTCAATTGTGACATTTTTATCGAGATGATGTAAACAATAAACGTGTAATTATCTAAATATTCGCAATAATTCAATTATAATTAATAAAAAATGAACAACGATACTAAATTAGAGGTAATTCGCTACTGTAATTGCAAAATTGGTAAAATTTTATTCAGGAAATGCACATAACCTCAATTTGTTTGAATTGTATTTTTCTATTTAAATTATTATTTTTTCATAATTTCAGTTGTTTGATGGGGTTGGTGGTATCGTGGAGGGTGAGATGACGGTGCCGACTAATCAAAATAAAAAAATCGGAGATCCTGAATTCAATACTTTGGACGAGCCTATACGTGACACAATTGTAAATGTTACACTCTATAATTACACGAATTCTAATAATTGTGTTTTAGTTGCGCGATTTGAAAACAATTGGTGTAAAATTCGCACACGTTTTAGTGCCGAAAGAGAAAAAAACGCTACTCAAAGAATGTAAATAATCCGATTTTTGTGGGGCGATTTATTGATTTTTGTGTTGTTATTAGGGGATCTATGGGGGCCCTTATTGTTGTGCACATTTATGGCAATGGTATTGCAAGGTTCCACCACTGTGGACAATTCAAATGATGGTGGTCCGGAATTCGCTGAGGTTTTTGTAATCGTTTGGATAGGTTCGATGATTGTTACGTTGAATTCGAAATTATTAGGTGGAAATATGTAAATTTTATACAAATTTCTATTTTATCGTCCTAATTGTGGTTTATTTTCAGTTCGTTTTTTCAAAGTATTTGCGTTTTGGGTTATTGTTTATTACCGACAGCAATAGCGTTGATTATTTGTAGGATAATTCTATTAGTTGAGCAAACTAATTTGTTGTTTTTTTTGAGATTTACAGTATCAATGGTTGGATTCGTCTGGGCAACTTATGGTACTTTACTTACTTTATTTTGTGAATTTATCAATTAATTTTCAATTGTAGCCTCTTGGGTGTTTCTGGGCGATAGTCAGAAGCCAGGTCGTAAAGTTCTTGCCGTTTATCCGATTTTTCTATTTTATTTTATCGTATCGTGGCTCGTTATTTCACATACTAACATATAATTGTGATAGATAAAATTCCATTAATTATAAATATTTATTTGTAAATGTTTTTAAAATAAATCTTATCAGAACTGAATAGTTGTTGGTTGTTGATAAGACAGAAGACATGTTGAATTTCCGTTTATTACTAATAATTGCGCTATTTTTACCTTGTTATCGAATTTTTACAGTGTTTAGATGAAAATAACCGACCGGTTGATTGGTTTATTGTCTACAAATTTCCACAAATTCACCAAAAAAGTCCCGGATTTAATTACAATTTTCTAACGAATAATTCTTATCAAACTTGGCAATTATCAACGATTTCCATTAACGATTCACGATCAATTATAGGGAACACTTTAAATTTTTTATATTCTGATAAACAAGTAAGTATTTTCGAATATTTAAATTATAAATTTGATTTGAATGGACTTAGGGTAATTTCGCGTACATCGCCTACAACGATCAACCCCCGAATTCACCGAAACACCCCAATAAAGGCCACACGAAAGGCATTCTAGCAACGGATACAACCTCCGGATTCTGGTTAATTCACTCGGTACCGCATTTCCCGAATTTAACCCAACTCTCGTACGATTTCCCAGAAAGTGGTCTAATCTACGGTCAAAATTTCCTGTGTATCAGTTTAAATACGCCGAGTATTGAGGAAATTAGTCACCAATTACAGTATAATGAGCCGCAGATTTTCGCCTATAAATTCCCGGAGAATTTCAATAATTTCCCGAAATTGCGCGATTTAATTGGTGGTAAAACGGTGAAGACGCCGCCATGGTTCAGGAAAATTCCCTTCAAATCCAGGGGAAATTTCGATTATTTCTCATTCGCTAAATCGGGCAAATTCAACAAGGATTTGTATGAAGATTGGCTCGCTCCCGATTTACAACAGGATTTATTTGTTGAATCTTGGCTGAATGGACACGGGAAATTACCATCGAATTGCAGTAAACCATTCAAGTATTTAATTCGGTTTAAAACGAATTAAATTTGAAATAATTCGCTATAATTGTAGAGTATTTAATATTGAATCTGTGTATATTGGAGACGATAAATTGAACTTTACATCGACCCATGATCATTCAAAATGGGCAATTTCCGTGAATTCGAACACTTCCAATTGGATTTGCATCGGTGATATTAATCGAATGGTACTTACGAGGATTTTCTTAAATTTTCAGTTATTTTGACGCTTTAATTGTAGGAACATCAAAAATCTCGCGGTGGTGGTACTGTTTGTTTACAACACAAACAAATACATCAAAACTACAAAGAATTGGTGTCTACTATAGAAAAATGCCCAACCAATTTCTAAAATAATCTATTAGTGTGCCTTTACAATAAATTAGCTACTTCCACAATTTTATTTCGGTGCCTTTTGTTCGTAATAGCGATCTACAGATGGCTGTGGACAGCGATACTTCGACATTTCAACTTCGGCCTCAAAATAACTGGTACGATTATAACAATAATATTCTGGATTCTTGTATGTTGCCGTTTTACTAGCACCAGGACCGACACTTTCATCGGCTGGTACTTCAACGACTTTCGTGCTCAAGCCTGGTACATCACCATTTTTGACTGCATGACCTGCCTTTTCGAATTTTTCCGATTTCTCGGTTAATTTTTCACACATTTTCTTTGTGTGGATTATTTTACTATCGCCTAAATTTCGTGTAAGTTTGGAAAAATTACGTAAATTTACCATATTTCTTGTAAATAAAGACATTTGTAAAAATTAAAGGGTACAGAAATTTTGCGGTTATGACAGAAATGTCAAAACAGTTACGTAAGCGTTGCCAACGTTATAGCTTAAGTAACGAAATACACTACGGTGAGTTTTTTTTCGAAAAACTATAGAAAATCATTATTTGATTAGAATATGATTATTTGATAAATCTACAATTATTGAGGAATTATTTTGTTAATTTAATCAATTAGTTTTTATATTCAGTATAAACCCCAAAAGTAAGTGAAATTAGTGTTGCCAACCTAAATAATGGAGATTATTGAATAAATTTGCTTTGAGGACAATAATTATCATTAATTTTTTTTAATTTGGGGAATTATTGCTCAATTTTGCATTATAAGGAAATAAAACGAAATTTATTGTTGATTTATTCGACAAATTAGAAACAACTTTTATTAGAGAAAATATCGCCAACTGTGAGTTACAAAAATTACCAAATTTCCATAATTTCTATAATTATTAAAAATTATTGTCATCAAATTTTTAATTATAGCTCAATCTAACAACAAATAAATCTAAAAAAATCGGTTTAAAACTACTTGATTAATTGAAACAATCAAATTTCTACCGCTTCTTTTGATCAAGTGCTGCCAACATTACCGTAACATTTGTAACTAGATGGTGTTGTGCCGAAGTAGCAGGTATTTTTCTTTGTGCTTATCAATTGCTTCTAGAATTTTACAATTTCAGCAAATTCAACCGGAAGTGGTTCTATTACGTCCAATTTTGTACAAATACGGTAAAATTTATATTTTTCTAAAATAAAAATGCCGAAAAAGAAACCGAGTAAAAATGGATTCTTCCAATTCGCTCTTGAGTTACGCGATAAACACCCCCAGAAGTATCCAAATATCCAAGCAGCTGTGGAACATGCGAATCCCATATGGGCGGTAATCATTTCTTGGTAAATTATCGATAAAATTGTAATTGTAATTGTTTTGTAGAGAATGTCCGCTGAGGACCGCCAGCCGTATAATCAACGCGCCCAATTGGCAAGGAACAATGTGCAACAGACGAAATATGCAACAGATGGTCGGGCGATTGATGAGATCCAAAAACGCGAAGAAGACGAGAAGATTAAGAAGCAAGAAATGAAGAATGAGATCCGGAATTTGCTACAAAACGCTAAAATCAACAATGGTACCGTGTTATTCTAATTGATTTCTTTAAAATTAATAATTTTTCGGATAGCCGTAGCCGATGAAGAATTTCTAATCGTCGATATAAACCGATTGATTTACGTACCGCAAGAAGATAAACATTACATCTGCGAAATCGCTATCGTGCCATTTTCATTGCGAAACGGAGTCGATAATAATAAAATCTACCACGAAATTGTAATGCCAGGTTGTTCAAATTATACGAATAGTAAAAACGATATTTTAACACCATTGCTATAGGAAAACTACCATTGGGTTTCTACGGCGATGCACAAATCCACTCAAAAGAGACCCACCAATTGTTAGATTGCCTCAAAGATGAGGACAACACCCCACAAGTTTACACAACAATGATGCAATATTTAGAGAAATACAAGAAATTTGGTAAACTACCAATATTGTATACGAATTCGAAATGTTTGGATCTTGTACAGAAAATTATCGACGATATTCTCTACGAAATTCGATCGAAATACACCATCAAAGTGTACGATTTACAATATTTGTTTTATGTATTGCGAAATGCAGTCTCAGATGAGCCCGTTTGGCCGTCGGAATCGTTCAGTGATCGCGAAATCGAGAAGGATGTTTACGCTTATACTTCACGTATAGCCTGCGATGTAATTTCGTTTAAAAATAATCAACAATTTTTGTAAAATTTTGTTTTCTAGTACCATGAAGAAATCGATGTTGTTACTTATTGTAGCCGTTCGAGGGCGATACGTTTCGCTTATATTATCTGCGATAATTGTTGTACCGATTTAGGGATTGCTTTAATACCGGGCAAACATGTACCATTGTCGGCTAAAGTTAATCAACCATTGTCGGTTAATTCGCAACGAAATCTTGTATTATAATCCAAGTTAATTGATTGAAAATTATTGATTTCGATTGTTTTGTTTAGGGAGTGTCTGCAGCGCCCAGTCGTGAATCTTTGTGGAGTAATTGCGATACATTTTCCGAATATGTACGTTAATTTCGTTAACAGCCGAGGATGGCCTATCAAAAGTATAAATTTATGAAATAGGCCAACCTCTTGATTCACCCTGTATAATGAATAATTTTTATTTTTTTTTGATATTTAGAGTGTGGATACTCAGTGGGATATCGGACCGAAGAGACAATTACTTGCCAATAAATCGCTAAAACCACAAACAAATTCGGTAAACTTTCTTATAATTTTTTAAAATTTATTAAATTTACAAAAATTTATTAAATTTGATTGTTTCCAGGGAATTTCAGCGGCTTACAGTCGTGAAACAGTTTGGAGTAACAGTGATTTTACCGAAAATGTTCAATTATTATTTTGATTAATTTCGATATCTAATTAAGATTTTTTCAGGATCCCGATGATCAATGGAGTACTGTCACATCAAAAAGGGATAAGCCAAGAGCTGGTAAAACAGTAATGCCAGCAGGTTAATATTGATTAAAAATGGTGCTAAAATTGGATTAAAATGCTATATTGTTGCAGGTATGAGGGAACCGTTAAATAAAAACGCTCTAAAATTCCCTCCACGTGGTTACCAAAAGTAGATCTTATTATTTTTATCTTTATTACAATTAACGTAAATGTTAAATTTTAGTTGTTTTCATAGTGGTTTGATTTATTTTTGTAATTTTAATCTTTTGTTTGTATTAAGATAATAATCGTTTAGTTTAGGTTAAATGTGCAAAACTGCAGGATTGCTGCATGCGTTTTTATGGATTTGTGTTATAAATTGGCAGACAACTTCACGAAAATTAATAAGACTGGCATCCTGTAGTTTTTGATCAAATATCTGAAATGAGCCCAATTCATTTTAAAATTGTTGAAAATCTAGTAATGAACGTGTGTCGTTACTAGATTTCTACAATACTTACACCGTTATATAAAATAGTTGGAATAAATTTTGGTGAAATACTTTTAGTACGTTCTTCAGCTATCAATTGTAAATCTACCCCTAAATTTGAATTGTGACAATTTAGAACTTCTTCCATATTTAAACCATTTCTTTTAATACACTGTAAAGAAATATTTTAAAAATATTCTAACGAAAAGTGAATGTAACATACTTCGGCCACATTTTCTGGCGTGTGTCGGTAATTCAACATGAAACAGTGCACGAAATCAACTTGATTGGTTTGATTTCGTAAATTTACAAGAGCACAGGATTGTAGACGATTACCGGTGCATTCTTTTGGGCCGTGTTGGCAAACAAAATCCGAACCACCGGCTAAACTCTTAAATACAAAAAATTAATTAAAATCGTCAATTACAGAAGGTAAACTTACCGCACTTTTACCAAATGGTACCAATTTTAAGTTGACATAATCGCCAATTTCTGGCCAAACAGGCTTCAATTGTTGGACGATAAATCTCAAACTATCTGGACATAAAGATTCGTACAAGATATCGACGTTTAGCTACAATTAATACCGATAAAAAGTTAAATAAGTGACAATTTTTGTGAATTACCTTCGGTTCAATTGCTGAAGTATCACATGATAGTAGCGAAATAATCAACAGTAACGCGAACATGATGTGTTTGCTACAGAGGAAAGGTAACAATTAGTTTGAGATAAGAGGCTCAGATTTGACCTCGATAGAATTATTAGAAAGTATACCCTTGAAGTCGATAGTTGTCGTGGAAAATATTTTTAAATCGTAGTAAATTGGGGCCAGTGCGAATTTTTGAAAAGAAATTGGGTCTGCACGAGAAAGTTGAAAAACTGGAAAGTTGAAATGTTTAAAAATCCACCTCAACTATAGTAATAGCGCCATCTATCAATCGCCATATGAACTAAATAATTAAAAGTAACAACTATTAAAAATATTGAAATAAAATAGTATCGCAATATTTATTTATGCTTTTATTGATTTCAATTTACGCAATTTTATGATAATTTTTGATAAAATTGCAATTTCTTAGGGTTTAGAATAGTGGCGCCATCTGTTGAGAAATTCTATAATTAAAAAATTGGAGGGAAATTCGTAACTTAACCTAAAAATTTTAAATGTACCGTGAGACGAAACAATGGAAAATCCGTTAGAAACTCCGGAAAATTTCGAATTTCCCTACCAGCCCTACCAAATACAACTCGAATTTATGAGGAATTTGTATTCGTGTATTGAAAATCGACAATTGGGCATATTCGAGAGCCCTACCGGCACTGTAAGTGGTTGTTTATTGTTATAATTTCGTCAATAATACGGTAATTTTAAGGGGAAATCGTTGAGTATCATCTGTGGTGCTTTACGTTGGTTGAAAGATCACGACAAACACAAACGGGTCGCTTTGGAGGAGCGGATTCAGCGGTTAGAATTCGAGAAAGAAAACGGGGAGAAATCGTCGAAAGATTGGTTGACAACGCAATCGAAACAAATCGAATTGAATTACGAGATTAATAATTTGAAAATACAACTCAAACGAATTGTAGATTACGATGATAAAATTGAGAAATTAAAGAAGGAAACTAAGACGAAGAATATTTACAAAAATCCGGATAACAAAGAAATTGATTTGGAAACAACTCGGATTGATAATACAGATGACGATAATCTTCTATTACAAGAAACAATTGATGAAAATGGCGATGATGAAGATAGTGATGATGGTAATGAGGCAGTATACGAGAATACAAAAATCTTCATCTGCAGCCGTACACATTCCCAATTATCGCAATTTATCGGCGAGATTATTAAATCGCCGTTCAATAAAAACGTACGGGTGGCGATTTTAGCATCCCGTCAAACATTCTGTATAAACCCATCTGTGAAACAGTTAAAACACAACAGTTTAATTAACGAGAAATGTTTAGATTTACAAAATAAACAATTAAAGAAAGTCGACAATGATGGGAAAGTATTGAAGAAACGTAAAGAGAATTGTAAATGTCCGTATTTCAAACAGAATTCTATCGAAAGATTGCGTAACGATATCTTGACAGATATCGAAGATATTGAGGATTTGATAAAGAAGGCGAAATTTCACAATAGTTGTCCGTATTATGCAAGTCGTCTGGCTTGTAAAGACGCCGAAATTATTCTAGTCCCCTATCAGACGATTCTACATAAACCTACAAGAGAAGCGAACGGGATTAAATTGAAGAACAATATTTTAATAATCGACGAGGCTCATAATTTATTGGAAACGATGGCGCAAATTCACAGTGCCGAATTGAATTTAAAACAAGTCGACGACAGTTTACAACAATTGAAATTCTATAAGGCACGATTCAATACGAGATTATCGGCGTTTAATTTATTGCACATCAATCAATTGATGTTCGTTTTGAATAAATTGAGGCGATTTATCGGGAAATTCGATGGTGATAATCGACAACAGGTGTTTAAAGTTGAAGAATTCGTAATATCGGCGGAAATCGACAATTACAACATGTTCAAATTGGTCAAATTCTGTAAAGACAGCCGGATTGCACACAAAGTGAGTTTAATTCGGTAAAAATGGCAACTTTGAGTGATTTTTCAATGAAAATTCAAGTTTTTCTGCTTGTCCGATTTTATAGTCTTGGAAAACGTTGTGAAAATGGGTTCTTTTTAATATTCCTCCATAACTCGGCTTGTATTCGTGTATTTGTAATGAATATGGATTTAAACGATAGAAAATTGAAATAGCTTTCGAACAATCCCAACGACTTGAATTTTTATTAAAAAACGAACGAGTAATTGTTCGTTAAAGTTTCCACATTTTACCGTTAAGTTTAATTGTCGATTTCAGGTGCGCAATTATGCGGTGAAATATCCGCAAGATCTCGACGATACAACTGGCAATATTGGTAAAACCGGCGTTAAAGAATTCCTAAAATCCATACAAAAATCGAACGAAAACAACGAACCAATCCAATCGGAGACAAAATTGATAAGAACGTCGCTATTAACTGTGATAACGTTTCTAGAATCGTTAACGTACAATTATAACGACGCCCGAATCTTCACTAAACACCAAACTCTACAGTTCTTCTTGTTGAATCCATCGGAGAATTTCCGCGAGATTATCAAAGAAGTACGTAGTGTAATTGTAGCCGGTGGTACAATGCGGCCAACAATCGAATTCCGACAACGTTTATTTGTTAATTGTGGCGTTGAACAGGAGCGTATTATCGAATTTACATGCGACCATATTATACCGCCCGATAATATTCTACCAATTATCCTAACAACTGGTTTAAACAATCAGAAATTGTGTTTCAATTACGAGACACGTTTGAATATGATTGCGAATATAAAACAAATAATTGCCGAGTGTTGTGAACGAATTACCGGCGGTATTGTTGTCTTTTTCCCATCGTATAGTTACGAACATTTAGTTTATAACGAATTGAAAAAATCGACCATAAAACAGCGAATTTTCCGCGAACCCAAAGAATCAAACCAAGTTGAAACGACTCTAAAACAATACTCTGATGTTATAGCGAAGGATAAACGAGCCTTATTACTGAGTGTTGTTGGTATTTTCGCCCGATTATCGCTTGAAAATTTGGGTAATTTTTCTGGTTTGCTTTCTAGGTGGGAAATTGAGTGAAGGTTTGAATTTTAGCGACGATCTAGGCCGATGCATCATCGTCGTCGGACTACCGTACGCCAATATTACCGCGCTCGATTTACGCGAGAAAATGACGTATTTGGACCGAATAGAAGTATAATTTCTTCAATTATCGTTAATAATTCAATTAAATTTGTGTTTTTATAACAGGGAACCGGCGCCGGTCGGAATTTCTACGTAAATTTGTGTATGAAAGCTGTGAATCAATCAATCGGCCGAGCGGTACGACACAAAAACGACTATGCGACAATTTTATTAATTGACGATCGCTATAATTCGGCTACAATCAAGAATTTATTACCGAATTGGATACAACAATCGTTGGAAGTGTGTAATTGTCATGAAATGTTTAAAAATATTGAAAAATTCTTCGACGATAAAAATAAATGTTCATCGATTATCAATGGTTTTTTCGACGATTTAAAACAAGAGCCTCCGTGGCGCAATCGGCTAGCGCGTTCGGCTGTTAACCGAAAGGTTGGTGGTTCGAGCCCACCCGGGGGCGCTTACTTTTTTCTAAATTATTTTAACTTTAATTAGTTTTATAGGATTTCCCATGAACCCGTCCCGATTGGGGTGAATGTGTAACAATGTAGATTATTGATAATTTGTTACATTATTGTTAAAAATCGGTAGTTATGAAGACGAGGCCCCCTGTTGCGGTATACATGTTTATAAATTCCAATAGGTGCTTAACTAGATCTCCTGTTGGGTGTTTTTATTAATAATACAACGGTATTGCTTAATGAATTCTAGGGGGTAAAAAGTGGAGAAATAGTGTATTTGCTATTGTTCTTGACTGATTCTTCCACTGTGATGATTCTGTAGATTTTGGCTTTATTATAAGTAGTGATAGTGGTGGGTATAAGAGAAAATAGCCGCCACTACCACTACTACCAACTGTCAACCCGACTAAAGTTATAAATAACGCAATAAACTTTTTTCCGTAGTGTTAGATATTTTATAGGTTCATATATCTTCGTAAATATTCGATATCGCGCCCTTATTTTCCATTTAAGTCATCCAAAAAATAGAGAAAATCCGATCTTTTCTCGTCGTTTTCATCTTCGTCGTCGTCGTCTTATTATTTATATCCGCTTTTGTTGTTTTTCATTACCCTTTTTTCGCACAGGGAGGTCAAATTTCGGTTTGTATACGTTCAGGATTGACTTGGACGTTAGCCAAAATTCTAAAGTCACGTTTAATATCTACGGTTAGATTCTCGACTCTCTCTATGTATTCTAAAGGTAATATTTTGTGGCTATTCCCCATATAAAGTTATGTCGTAAATTTTCCACGATTTTACATGAATTTCAAACAAGTTTAAGTAAGATAGGCGAGGGACAAGTTTCGTTTCCATTACCATAAATTTTATTAAAATCTACTTACACAACACGAATTTAAAACGTTCTTTTTCTGTTGTTTTAATCGTAATATTGGGGGATTTTTTATTGATCCATACCGATAAAAGTTTTAGATATAACAGCGAGAAATCCACCGAAGTTCGTGTTTTACTAGATACTAGCACCGTGGTGTAGTGAGGAAGTCAAGAAAGTCACCATTCTGGAAGAGCGATCATGAAAATCTACAATAACATAACAAACGAGTAGAACAAGGGGTGTTATTGCTGCTAGGTTGAGGTCGAATATAAATTCTTAACATACCATAACTGCGTACGTATTTCCATGTGTGTGTTTGTATTTCGCAAATAAAAATTAAAAATTATTTCCAGTAAAATGATCATAAACATTCTACTATAGGTATAGTAATAGTACGCGATACTAATATCGGTATTTTCTATTTGTAGAGAATTTCACCCCTTGCCCACCACTATTACACGTGCATGTATATCTATATGTAGCGTCCTTTGTATTGCTCGGAAAAAATCTTTCCAATACACAAATCTTTCAACAATTCAATTGTGTAAACATTAACCAATTGTATTTTCTAATCGAATAGATTTGAGCAAATGGAAATAAAACGCTACGTTTAAATGCCGTTGTCGTTGTAGGGATTTAAACATTCTATATGGGTCACAGAAGCCACTAATTCACCCATAATTCGAAGATTTGCCAAGCTGGATGAGCGGCCGACGGTTACGCTCTACAGACCCCCAACGTAACAATAATTGAACAATTTCGTCTGGTGTTTGAATCCTTCTCAAGAATCAGTTGACAATTGGCGAAAAGCTAATAGTGACTAAACTGCTGTTTTAAATAAATTTAACAATGAACCAACCAGGGTGAGTAAACGCGGCTGTTGTCCCAGGCTCAACAGTAAACAGATCAAATTTTAGTACTTTTGCAAAAAATTTGACACTAGTTCAATTGCTGCTTTTTTTTCTATTTTTAGCCACAAAAGGTATCTCTATCTATACATCCCAAAATAAATCAAATTAGCAAATTTTAATGTATTTTAATGATAAATTTGGAGCGTTAGCTGCTAAATTGTATCGCTTAAAGTTACAAATTTTGAGTTTTTTAGTTGCTCTTACTGTGTAAATTCACAATTTTAGTGTACAATGAAGACAATTTAGCGAGGTTTAATGCATTTTGAATTGTTGTTGCCAAATTATGCCTTCAAATTGTTGATACCTCTCGAATTTTGGCATTTAGCAGTGAAAAAGGGTACAAATTTTATACCTTGCGGCGAAATTTTGAAGAGCGCGCTCGAATTCAAATGCTTTTAGTCAATTCAGAAATAAAGTCTCGAGTTTCGGGCTAGAGTTTCAAACTTTTTGATAAGTTTTGCTCTCAAATGGGCAAGAAGCCATTCTTACATTTATTTTAAAACCGAAGTTTTTGACTTTTCTAGGCCACTTTTGGTTCTAAATCATCTATTTTTGATGAATTTTGTTACTGAAGTGTTCGAAGTTTTACGCTTTCAGTGGCTTTTTCAGAAAGATTTCCCAATTTAAAATCGAATTACAAGTCACTAGTTTTTCAATGAATTTTGCTCTTAGGCACTATTTTTGATAATTTCCTCCCTAAATCATTATTTCGTAAAAAATTTCAATAGTTCCGTGATTAAAAAAATTGGGAAGACTCAGTGAATTGTGGTTATTTTGCTTTCTTAAAATCCAAAATTAAAGGTGCCAAACTTTTAATTTTACATCACTGCCAGTACAAAATTATGTTGCCTTAAGGCTAGAGTTGAGCAAAAAGAGGGCAAGTTAGAATAAAAACCTGAAAATTTAGGAAAAACTCAAGGATTTAATCTACAGAAAGAGCTAAACATCTTTATCAAGTAAGTTTTTTAAAAGAACTAACAATTAAATACCAATTTCTCGGAAATTTTCCCTGTTTCAAAGCCTAAGAAAATAATCTGAGATTTATACAGAACTGGCGTGTTAAACTATAAACACTGAAAGTACAATTTTTCATAATTTCTGAAATAGACATTTTCGAGTGTTTCTACCCTTTCAAACATAATAATGACGCTTATTCTCCACGATAAAGACAACAATCTGTCTACACTCTTGCCCTAATTGAAGAAATATAAAAAATTAACCCCTTAACAAATTGACTTCTACATTATTGTAGAGCACCCCATTATCAAATAGCCTCAAGTCGTGTGTACAGTTTTGTTGTTTGCGCCTAGTCTCAAACATAATTCCCGTGTCCATTGCCACCCCTTTTTTTGTATTGAAAACCCCTAAAACGTTTTTTTCCGATCTTCGTTTCTGGTTCACCATCGAAAACCACCCATTTTGGGTGTTGCCGTGTGAACCGAATATGCAATTAATGTAACGGAGGCTGCAATCTTGTTCCATTTACGTTTTAATCAAATAATACAAAAGTGGACAACATGCCGCGTATGTGTGTAGAAATATTTCCATAGATTGCCCCCCCGTTGATGTGAAACTCCCCAAATATGCTTTAGTTTTATTTCTTGCGTTGTTGTTGTTATGATCGTTGGGAACCTGTCGATTTTCGTTGATTTTACGTTAACGCCCTTTATTTTTATTGAGTTCAATTCTTTAAAGGATATTTAAATGTTAGGGTAGGTTCTATTTTTATTTCGAGACGATTATTTTTAACGATTCACAATTGATGGAGATTTGGGGCGTTTTAGGGAAAATTCACAATTATTTCACACTTGATTTTTAATAATACTATACCGGAAGTGAACAATTCAAATTTCTCGAATTTGGGGTGAGAAATATCGACTATTGTCTTTTTTCTAGTTCGTATTGTGGCGCGATTAATTTGATACGATTTTCCAATATCCGTCAGTTGTCAATCATTTTTGTTCAGTTTTTCAACCCTCTTTATATAAAGACTGGACTAAATTTAAACACTATACAGTAATAATACAATTTTGTGTTGGTGTGTGATTTTTTAAAAACTCATCAGAGTCCATCAGATAATAATAATAGAGAGCGAGATAAGCAATTCTAGTCGCATTAATACACACATCAGTGTACGTAATGAACATGTCAAACGTCCGCCGTCTATTGTCACCCTATTAAATCCCATAGGGTGGGGGTGGTTAGTATAGTCGATCAGACTGAATAAGATATACTTACAATATTATCTTGTTCATAGTATCTCGTCCTATTTATCTGTAAACCACTATCGCTGTTTGTTATCGTATTATCAACGGTTAATGTCTCCAGAGAACAAGGGTGGGTGTACACACACATACAAAGGTACGACAGATAAGATAAATAAGGATACTCGATACCGTTGGGATTTGTTAACATGTAGTTTAATTCGTTGCAATATGTCTCTATATTAAAGACCAAGTCCGTTATATTGAGACAAAAACAGAGAGTTTAAATGGAAATAGAAACAAATTAAAGTTATTAACTCGTTGTTATTCTTCTCGAATATGCAGGGGGTTCTTGTGGAGGATGTTAATTATTTGGATCGCATCTCACCCCCTTATTTCTCGCAATATACCTAAAACACAACAAACAAGACAAGACAGGGCAGAAAGAAGAAAATGCGCACCACCAGAGTAAAGAGATGTACAAGCTACCTATTTGGAATGTTATTTCAGTTCGTTTGTCTTTCCGCTTCTTGATTATTTAATTCAAACCTTTATAATGAGAGAAACGAACTGAGAAAGATAATTACAAACAGAAAATACGGTCTTGGCAACTAATAAGAAGATACGTAGGCAGGCAAATAGGCAGGTGGGTTGGTTGTTGTTTTGATACCATTACCAATACACCGACGACTCTCTGGTTTGTTATACGTTGGATTTTAGATGGATTTCTGCTTTTAGTTGTTTACAATATTCGCTTGTAATCTAGAAAATCACCAAATTTCGCAACTAGAGGGGCCGTTAAAAAGTGAAATTTTGATGAAAAATGTCTCAAAATTTGAGTCTTTGGGCTTGTTAGAAAGAGCATTTCAAACTGAAAAATCTGCTTCGGAGCAGGCATTTTTAATAAGTGAAAATGGGTAATGATTTTCTTCAAAAATTTCGCCCTATCTTCAAATTTTCTCATGTATAAACTTTTAGGGAATGTGACGTTCAATTCTCTAGGATTTTGCAAGAAACCATCAACTTTCAGTTTCGGTTTTCAGAAAAACTGAAAATAATTCAAAATATAGAAGTTCCAATTGGAAAGTCAACTTTCTTCTATCTACCCGCATGAATTTCATTTGATTTTTACTAAACGAAGTAGTACCGTGCTTTGATTCTAAAAACAGTTTCAGGATTTTCAAAAAAATCAGCCGATTTGTGAAAAATCCACAACCTTACAGAGATGTAGAATCGCATTTAAAATCGATTGAGACATCGACCATTTCGATAACTCTTACCGTTTTCGAGACATTTGTGTTCCAGTATTTGGCGGAATTCAGGGGTAATTGCCTTCGTTTAATCGATATTCCAAATTATTTCTGCACGTCGATGTATTTTTTTTGAGTATATGTCTGTTGGTGCGGGGGTTGGGTTGTAGCAGCGTCTCGGCGGGACGTCACTACCACCACCGCCACCACCATTCACATTGGGTGTTATACGGCTGCGACAACGACTACTGCCAGTTTGTGTTCAATGATTCGAATGGACATATATTATTTTTCGCTGTACGAGGGTGTAAATATGATGTCGTCACAAAGCCATTTGTTAGCACAGCTTCCTGGCCTGGTCTGCCGACAGGAAAACCACCGCCCCGATATGTCGCATCATATTTACAATACTACATCATACATATACGAAAACAAAAAAAAACTACACCTATGATAATACACCCTCTAGTCTGATATACACGGAAAAACAACCCGGATAGAATTGTTGTATTTGTTATTTTCACATGTAGAGTTTTCGAAATTTTTAATTAGCCCCGCTATATTTCCTCTTCTATACATAACAACAATATTTCACTATACGCTCCGTATAATCCAAGAAGTTGGGAAGAATCAACAAGAAAAACGTTGACATTTTAATAAAATCACGTAATCATCGGTGCGAACATAATTAAAGAACGCAGCAGTATCAGAGAAGGAGGAAGAAATAGTTGATGATGATGGAAAAAGACGAAAATAGAGATAGAAATGAGATGGCAGTTAACAATAATATATAGATATAGTAATAACGATAATAATAATAATAAGTTTTAAGGAAAGCATAGAGAAACTTAAGAGATCAACAGACAAGAAAGACCATCCCCTTTTATCGCTCGCTTGCTTCAAAACTAAACATTCTGTTTGGTTTGGGTAGGAGCGAGTTTCGTTATTATATTAAAGATAGCGTCACCATTTTACTTCTTGTTCTTCTACTATCTAATACACTACCACTATCGCTACTTCACCACCACCACCAACAACACTACCACCGAACATTTTACGTTACGTACAGGGTGGTTCGCGATCGCGTTCTATTTCTAAGATAAGATTTACGTTACTCTAACAACCCCATGGTTTTTCATTCTTGTTCAATTTCCAGTTTTATCGCTGGAATTTACCCCTTTGAAGAACAATTATAGACCTAGTAGGCTTCGTTAAGGGGTGCTTCGCATTTGTTTTTTATTTCAAGGTTAAATTAATTACGGTTAAAACAATTGCAAATTGAAAATTCATGAATTTCATGAAAAATTTCAATTAATTTAGTTTTTAATTGTATTTCTTATAGATATAATTATAATTATTCATTTGTTATAATTGGCGTTAATTAACAAAGTCGACTAGATCTATATCTTTTGAATTTCGAAATAACTTAGAAAATATCCAAAATAGGCATAAGAAGGCTAATTACACTAGAAAAAGTTGATTTTGCGACATTATTTTAAATATAAAGTCCAAAAGGCACTAAAATCTATACTGCTAGGTTTAAAATAAAAGAATAGAGCCTAATAATCTAGTGATCTAATAAAACAGATGAAATGACAGATATGACTATTGGTTGAAAAGCAGTACAAAGCGGGAAATTTAAATCAATTGTAATTAAACATTACGTTTAATAAAAATTGGAATATTTGTAATACAGATCAACAAAATAAAGCTCACCAATAATTAAAAATGATAAGATAGCTTTTTAAAACTGTTACCATTAATAATAAGTACACAACACGTTCAAATGCATAAAATTTAAGGTTATACTTTTGTCATGCAAACAAACTAGTAACATTTAGTGCGCCAATGGTACCAATATAAGGATTAAAAATTTACTATTTGTTTAAATGTAGAAGTTATTAGTCCGTAAACTATAAGGTTGGTAAATAATTTAAAATTTTGTAAAAATCTCGTAATGAATGTTTTATATTATTAGTAGTCGATAATTGTGGATCATCCTGTATACATACATAAATATAGTATAACTACTCCACCGTCTAAACTTTTGCCATTTTCCAGTCTCCAAAATAGTAGAATGAAGTGTGAAAACGATAAAGCTCCAACTCTAGTTATATTCTCACCGGGTTCGTGGCCCACCACCACCACCATTACCCCCTTCCAGTGGCGGACTGGCAAATCTTTTCGGCCCGGGCAATTACTACGAAAACCGGCCCGTGGTAAAACCAGAAAAAGTAATACATAATGATAATAATAATAATGATAATGATGATGATGATGATGATGATGATAATAATAATAATAATAATAATAATAATAAATTATAATATATTATAATATAGAAAATACTAACAAAAAATAAATCTCAAATCCACGAAACATAAATTATAATAACTATAAAAAATATTTTATAAGAACCCAAGCTCTTTTCTAATGGATGGTGACACATCTTTAAGTTCACTTATAATGTCATTTATGTCGAGTTCAACTAATTTGTCTTTTTCGATATTCATTATCATAAACGCTTCCAATTTTTCTTGAAGCAAAGTACTTCGAAGTCGATTTTTAATAATTTTGAGCTTGGAGAAAGCTCTTTCGCAAGATACTTGCGTAACTGGCAGTGTAACCACTATTTTGTATAAGATATACAAATTATAGTAAGCTGCACAATATAAATTGTAATTTGTTAATATAAAAAGACAACACAGTATACAATTATTACACCTCGAATTCTTATCGACATGTAGATCATCATCATCTTCATCTACAACCAAATTTTCATCATTACTTTTGTTTGTTGTAACCTTATCGGAAATTAGTGACGACCATTTATTTCTAAAATCAATGAATTCTTCTCGCAATTCTGTGGCAGTACATTCAGTAAAGTTGTTGACTAATTTGACTATACAATTAAATGTATTATCAGACAAAGGTTGAACAAAATTTCGAGGATGTAAATATGAAATTTCTGCATATAGTTGACCATGCATCGTAAAGCGATTCTTCAGCGATACTAACGTTCTGTCTAAAATCTTATTAAAAACATTAATTTCGAATTTTTTTATTTCGCTTTCGAAGATATGATGTGTGAACGAATCGCCTGATCTTATTTTCGGTTTTTTAATTCTCTTTTGCGGAAATTCTTCTTCTACAATATATTCAAAGTCCTCGTTTTCTAAATATCTGTTTGCCCATAATGCAAAATCTTTTGCTTTTGAGTAAACAACCTCAAAATCTCTTTGTATCTTATCGATACTCAAAATAGATGCTGATATCATTTTATATGCCTGTATTAAATCGATATTTTTTGTCTGCAGATATCTAGAAACGGGACCTATTACGCTAAATATCCTCAAAAAAATTATTGCTGTAGTTATAGTTTCTAATTTGATTAGCTTCTCAATTAAATTTTTTGCAGTGTAAATTGTTGTGGAATTGAATTTCTCGGGAGTTAATGTTATTTTATTGAGCACCATTAAAATTTCTATGTACAAACTTCCACTATGGTCTTCATATATACCAAAAACTTTTTTTAGGAAATTTTCTTTAGAATCCCACCTAGTTTCAGAAATTATGTTTAACTTTTTTGTTGTTTCATAACTTTTCCAAACATCCATTCTTTTGTAGGACTCTTTAAAAAATGTACCTAAATTATTTAATGTTTCAAATAATGAATTACTTTCGATAATGGAACTAGTAGCGTCTATTACAACTAAGTTTAGCACATGAGCGTAACACCAAGTATGTACAATGTTGGGAGAAATTGCAGCAAGGTGTGTCTTAAAACCATTATATTCGCCATTCATATTTGCCGCTCCATCAGTTGCACTTCCAACGCACTTACTTATATCAATATTGTTTTCTTTTAAAGTATTTGCAACTAATTGGAACAAATGTTGACCTGTCGTAGAGCAACACTTTACCACAGCAATTAATCGTTCTTTAATACAAGTTTCATGAATATAACGTACAACTACAGCACACTGATCTTCAGTATCAATGTCTTGCGTTGTATCTAATTCTATTGAAAACATAATGGCCTGACGAAGTTCTTCACAAATCCTTTTTTTAATTAAATCTCCAATGATTTTAATAATAAGATTAATTATATTTTTCGACATCATTGTAAAAAGAGAACCACGTCCTGTGCTATTTTTGAATTTTTCGCTTGTTTCTATGCACTTCTCTATGTGTCCTTTAATAACTGGATCAAATTTCGCTAATAACAGTAACAATTCTAAAAAATTGCCGTGATTTATAGTTTCGTCATTTAATGTATAAGCAGCTTCACTAGAATGACCTCTGTAGGCTAAGCCTTGCTTTCCAATAAATCTAATGACTTCAACGATTCTTTCTAGTATTTCCCGAAACTCTTGCGCTTTTTTTTTTCTTAAATTGTTTTCGGCAGTAAATAATAAACCGTACGTGTCCGTTTTTGCCACATTTTGAAAATATATGTCAACACATTTACAATGATCAGCACTTGCTTCATGCTCTTCAACTCGTTGAATGACATGCCGCCAATCGTTCAAACCATTAACAGCAAAAACGCTGTTCGAATTACTAAATGCTATGCAAAAAGAACAAAACAATCGGGATAGTTCAGTTGAAAAGGTTACCCATTTTCTATAAGAACCATTTTTTCTAAAAAATACCTTCTTGCCGTTGAAAGGTAACATTTCATTTGCTGTTTGGATAGGATGATATTTGAAAAAATCTTCTAAATCATACTGATTATGGATATTGGGCTTACTAAAATAATTTTTAAAATTTGGTGAATTATCCTCATTTTCTTTCACCTCTAGAGAAGTTTTTAATTGTCTATCAACAGAAAAAGAATCAATTGGTAGATCAATTGCTGAATTTTCAACTCGTTCATTGATTGAAGAAGAAGAAGAAGCAATAGAACCAACTGCACAACTAGCGGGTGTTTGTTGAATTGTATTAAACATTGTGCTGATATTTCTAGATTTGGAAGCTTCTAACAATCGTTTCAATCTTTTCTTCTCTCTCAGTTTTTCGGCACCACCTTTATGTTTTGAAACTTTTAATACTTTTTCCATATTCAAATGTAGTTAGGCAACAACACTATAGTTTTTAATTAAAACATACAAACAAAAAAGTAATAGAATAATCAACTGCTTGTTACAATATGTAATTATATACTAAAACTGCCCAAGAGACTACCAAATCGTCCCTTCCCCTTTTTAAGCCAGTCACAAATCATACACATCGCATCATCTGCTGAATTACTTAGAATGTGCTATTTCGAAAAAGTTGCTTCATTTAGACGCTGTTTTCCGTAAAACATAAAAGAAAATCAGAACGTTAATTACCTGGACCGGTAGCCCCAACTTTCTAGTTTTTCTCTATGTAAGATTCGTTTCATTTTATTGATTGTTAAAAGAGTGATTTTGGAACAAATAACACCCTTTTTTTGCCTGAAAAACGCTGCTTTTTGGAATTTTCCGAAAAACCAATCGAATTTTTCAAATGTAACACACTTCTAGCGATACAGGCTTAAATTTCGAATCGAGTGAGATATTTTCCACCGCGATATCTTTTGTCGTTTTCAAATGATTTTGGAAATACTTTTCTTATGGGATTTCAATGTAATTGAGGACAGGCTAGCTTGCTTCGAGCGAGACACTTAAGATAAAGAAATGAAAAGAAAACAAAAATTAGTCGATTTTAGTCGGTAACATAAATACATCAAGACATCTAAGCAAATTTTATCAGTTATCGACATAGTCTAGATGTCTAAACGAACAATAAATTGTGATGCGATTACAAAGGAGCAATCAGGGTAATAAAATAAATATTGCATTATTCGTCATTGAGACATATGGGCGAAAAAAATTAATTGATTTTTTAAAATAAATAAAAAGAATTCTTTTAGATTTGCAAGCTGCACCGGCCCACCGGGCACTTGCCCGGTTGCCCGGCGGCCCAGTCCGTCACTGCCCCTTCGTTTTGTTCTCACCCATAATCCGTCTGTCCTCGGTGTTAACAGTCACAAGATAAGAGTGTAATATGTTGTTTCGCATAAAAGCCAACCGGAACATTAGGGGGATATTTGTTTTACACATACCGATATTATAGCACATAATGGTGGATTATAGGAAATGGGAGATATCGGAAATTTGAATATCTAGAAGATTTTAACATTTTTGATTATATTGCGACTGTATAACAGTAAATAGGGTGTGTTAGTACGGTATTTTATGTCGTTCGAAGTAAACGTTAACATGAGAAATAATGAGGAATTGTTTAGACTTATATCTCAAAAACGACAAAAGATATCGAAATGGGTCATATCTCATTCGATTCAAAATTCAATTTTGTGGGGCAATAACCCCAAGAAATTTGGAAAATCATATGGAATTTTCTGATAATTGCAAAAAACCGCATTTTTTGTCAAAAAAGTGTGGTAACATTCAGAAGTACAACTGCCTGTAAAATCAATAAAACGAAATGAAACACATACAGGTAGATCAAGAAAAGTTAAGGCTTCTTGATCAACCCATTCCCGTTTGAATTTGTTTTTCCGTTTTTCGGAGAACAGCGTCTAAAATGATCAAATTTTCGAAATAGCGCATTCTAAATTACTCAGTAGATGATGCAATGTGGTTTCGTGACTTATGATTGGCTAGATGACGATGAGGGCAACTTGATTGTTGTCTATCGAATGAAAATTGTAAAGGGGAAAATGGTAACTGACTCTCGAGCGGGACACTTAAGAAAGCCATGTAATTGGAAAACAAACGAGAAATCGTTGATCAATGAAGTTTTAGTGCTCTTAAATCTCCACAGGTCCAAATGCTATACAGTTGTATTCTGTAAGTTTTTGGTGATTCGCTACCATAACAACGCTTTTTTGAATAACCTGTTTTATTGTCCGCGTTGTCATAGTAATTCGTCGCCAAAAAATTAGAGAATACAACTCAGACGCAAAGTAAAGAGTACGAAATATTGGTTAATACTTAATAGGCGTTTGAAGCGAACGTTCCATCTTCACTCAATTGTGAAAATTCACCGTTTAGAATTAATTTTGAAAAGATCCCGTTCTGTTTTCAATAAATATTGACGGTTGCTTTAGAAATGTTGAAAAGTCGCAAGCTCAAGTGGCTCCCAATAGAATTTTGTACTTTACTCTACGCCCCTTTGTCGATTTTAATTCAATGTTTAAACAACAAAGGCCAGATAGCCATAGGTGCGCGAATCGCACACTAAAAAAAATTTAATACTCTTCACAATTCACTAATAGAAATGAATAAAGTACGCACGTAATGTGATTGTGGTTAATCGTATAACGGAAATTATTGGATGCACCCAATGTCCAAATGCATCGACAACAATATAAATATTGTAGTATTAATAGTACTTACCGGGGCTCCAATTTCTATCTCTATCCTTGTCCAACTTATTGCCGGAATAAGAATCGCGCCAGGGGGCCATTAATTCTCCTAAACTGAGTCCTTTTAACACCAAAAAATTCGTCCCGATTATAGTTCCACTCGACTTAAAAATTATTATTAAATACACACTTTGTATATGTTCAGTCAGGCCAAATTTTCAGTTCTCTATCGGGCCCAGTGGGTTACGATTTCTCTACAGGTATAGCGAAAAAATCGAGATTTTTGTTTTCACTTGTAACATAGGGGTAGTATACTATAACAACATAGGGGGTGCATCGTTAAATTATTCCACGTTTTGAGCGCGATTCGTCTGATCAATCGGCGATTCTTCCGCCATCCCCCAGCTATTATTATTATTATTATTATTAAAGGTATTTAATTTTTTCGCCCGTATAGGTGTGGGTGTATAATTAATGTAAATTAAATCTTAGATTTCAGTGTGTGTTTATTATTTAGTTATTTTGAATTTATACGAGACGCTGTCAAGTAGATTATCCTTTACGCCAATTATTAAGTTGAGTAGTTGACATGATACGGCTAGGGATTTCACACATAGCCAGACACACCCTGAGAAAACAGAAAGGGGGCGACTCTTGTCTATTTTTACCCGACAATAAAAATCGTCAATATTCTATTAATTAATGCAAATTTGGTCAAAGGCGGCGTTATTATTTACAATATAAATACGTGTAAGGGGTTGAAAAATCTAAACCGACACGGCTCTAGGGGCGGTTGTGAGCGCGTGTGTCGCTTTTAAGTTGCGATGTATTGGAACTAATAGATGGGCTTTGAACGACACGGTGGTCATTTCACCGGAAAACTGTTTGGTGTTGGCAAATCAGGCGTATTTTGCACTCGTATCATCAACGAAACTCTCTAAACTAAAAACAGACAAGTGTATATAAACACAACCACCTGTTTTTACCCCGTTTACAACCCCAATTTTTTCTGTTATAACTGACCTTTAGATTCAATAATATCAATTCGATGATAATAATAATAATAAAGCTCGTTAACTGGTGAAATTTATATATTATAAATGTTATCAGTAGCTTGCAAGAGTGCTTCCACACATTACGACAAGACGAGAGACTGATTGATCCGCTTTCTATACTAACGACAAACGTTTTCTTATACGGTTTTGTATGTGGAGTTATATCTGTCTATAAACAGGCATCTCTCGTAAATTAACTGGGATGGATTCGATGAAGGAAATTCATTTTCCACTTGTTTGAGTGGCCAGCGAAGCGAAACACTTCATTCCGTTGCTAGTGCTGCTGCTGTTGCTGATGCTGTTGTTGTTGCCTTCTTTGCCTTGTTTATATAAGTTTGTTTAATCACCCGATTTCATTTCTAGGTATTCCGTATTCTCATTGTCATACATTAGAATAGAACAAGATTGATTTAATCGCGTATCAATTATTTAGATGATTTCATTCTGTAATGTTGGCAATATTGCTGGGTTGTGCATTTCTGTTTAAAAAGTTAATATTCCAGGGAAAAACAAGTTTAGAAGAAATGAGCGTGTGTATGTGCCAAAGATCATTCATCATCTATTAATCAGATGGTTGCTTTACATCATCCACGCCCATTGCTGCTGAACCAAGCTGATAATGCACCTCTCCTGATTTATACCTAGACTGTTACTACGATTATACCGAACCAACCGCACACATACCACCCAATATTAGTTGATTTACACACGCCATGCATCATGAAATCCGCTACTAACACCAACGATGGACAATTGTTATGATATAGAGGGGTTGACCTGTCATTTGAGGGTGGTTTTATATAAATGATGACTTGCACCGATGGCATATCACATATTCGCACAGCATCAGCATTTCAAAGACCACCCTCTATTAAAATTACGAAAGCCAACAAAAAAATCGCCAAAGAAATTAACTCGAACTTCTATTAGTGGTTTTTCAATCGAAAAGATTCCAATTGATGGCAGTAGAAGACCGAAACGTATAATCAAATTATTGGTAAAAGGAAGATAAAGAGCGAATTTCGACACGCTCATCTGTTATCAATTACACCTTTCATTGCCTTCTTTATTTAAACACTTGTGTGCATTTTAAGCGCTTAATGATCCGCAACTACATTGCTATTCGTTTCAATCTGTTTTTTTCCGATATTCATCGAAACTTTAAGGTTAGAATTTTCTAACCTTAAATCCTAGTTGATAAGAGGATCTATTAAGGAGGCCATGACAAATAATCCGAGCGAAACAAAGGAGAAAAAAAACAATAGGAAACCACTTTTACAATGCGGTAACTTGATCAGTTTACGTTTGATTTTTATATGAAAATGGACAACAACGAAGATAACGATCATATTCGCTTAATTTGCCAGCATGTTAAAGTCGACATGACTTGACTGTCATCTGTATCGTTTGATACACACGAAGGCATTTCTCTTTCGATTTTATTTAATAGACGATAAGAAAAAAGAGGGGCTCAATGGACAAAGAACAACAACTATTCCCTCCAAGGTGGTCGACTTGTCATATCGTTTTTCATGATGAAAGAAAAAAATACTTCTAGTAAATTAACAGGTGGTTTTTATATAAAGTATCTAGTTATCTATGCATCTCTCACATGTATGCCTTCATTAAGAAAATAAATCATAAACAAAACAACAACAACACGAAAAAAAAACAACTAATTCTTATACAGGGCACTAAATGAATATCAGATATCGTCGACCATATTGAATTACACGCCTGCTTGTGGTTAATGAACAATTTTTCTTTTGTTTTCATATTATTATTACCATTATTATTATTATCAAGAATCTAATCTGCACGAAATGACGGAAGTTTCTTGATAAGCTCAAATTGATTACAATTTTTGTAATAAACGCTTTCATTAGTGGCAAATTGCTAAAAAACTTCTCTAAATTTCTCACGACTTTATTGGATTACAGGCCTGATCATTTGACTGGATTGGAAATTTTGGAAAAATGCGAATTTCAGCCGCTGATAAGGGTCACATAAAAAAACAAATGTAGATTTCCTCTCTTCTTTTTGGCCCACAATCTTGTTTCTTTTCCTTTCTTGTCAAATCTTATCAACTGTTGGTGAAAATCTATCAGATTTGCTGATGTAAGTAGCGCCACTGCGGCAAAAATTAGCGTTTCATCAATGAATGAATGAATAAGCTTGTAATGGCACAATGCTGGAAAATCTAGCAGGCCTTGAAAAATGCATTAACAAATGTCAAATTTAGTAAAATATGAACTAATCTACGAAATACTGTTGAGAAAGCCTCTTTAAAGGTGAACAAGACTGTAATTAGGGTGCCAAATTAATCTTTTAACGAAATTTCTAGTTTTTTAAATATTTTTGGCTGGTGGAATCGATCGAACTAACCAAATTAACCAAAATTGCTAGAATTTTTTCAATTACTATTTGTAATTGCAATTTTTAAATCGTCTAAAAAGAAAAAGGCCCTTAATGTTGAAATATTCAAGTATGGTCCTCTTAGCTATACCTACACCGGAAATAAACCTGTTCAGACCTATTTTCGGTTGAAGTAAGCCATGATTTTGGGGAACGTATAGCGTAACTTGATGCTTGATTAACTCAATGAAGCTAGAATGCCATTGATGACAATAACTTAACCAAAGTGTTAATTAATTTATAGAAAACTTTAAAAAATGTGTTTGATTTAGGTTATAATAAACGAATAACAATCAGTATAACATAGAAATATTGCCAATCTTAGTTGTTTTGTTATTGGTCCTAGTAAAGACTCACGTTTTCTATCTAGGGCCTATTTTCATTGAACATAACACGATTTGGAGTTCTTTTTATTTCGATTTTTCACAAAACTAAATTTTTTCTATTGCCATTTTTTCTCTTGTCGAACATAAGACCTCTTGATTCAGGTATAAATTCTCAATTGCCATCAATAGATCTAGTTGGCATGTAGTAACACTTGAAAAACTATCTATGTTAACAATAGATTTTTTCAAATGTTATTTATGTGAATTTTATGTGTATAAATAATAATAATAATAATTTATAAGATTCTCAACAAAAGCCCTTATTGAAAACATATTTCACAGATTAATAACAGCTACTACATCAATTATTATTGTTATCATTCGACAATAACAACTACAACAACAATAAAAAAAGCAAATCCAAATAACTGACAAATCTTCAACAAATAGTTAAATACAAATACAAGACAAAGATAGATACATAGTAGGGGGTAGTTTTTCTTCAATATTGAGAACCTTCGTTTCCCAGCTGTTGAAAGGTGTACAACAATAACTACCACCCTAAAAATACACAAGAGGGTTACTTATTGTATGTGTGTGTATAGTGGATTGGTAAATAGGGATGTTACCACATTATTTGCCTGTATATTCATAAATTAGCACAAATTATCCTTGATATTATTTAGAAAAAGGTGTTAAATATATTTCTTCTCGCCGTACAGCTTTTATCAAAATTTAATCGACCGGACTAAAATCTTGCTAAATTTGATCGTGATAATAATAATAATAATAATAATAATAATAATAAAAGAGAGACGGTTAATTAATAAATTTATTAATTAAAATGGCGGTTAACAAAAGAATCACCTAAGTCTACTTGATTTAAAAGTCTACTTATAAGGTGGTAATTGTAGTTTTCATTGCAGTTAGCTATGTCTTCGTTACGTAGTCTCGTAGATTGGTCCATACTTATTAAATTTGACGTTTATTAATGTGTTTTTAAATAGTTGAACCTAAGCTACGACCTTCTCTTCTAAAACTAGTGGCCAACTGCGAGGTAAATTATTATGATATATTCGATACATACAGCGGTATTCCACCTAGGTGTGGGCTATGATTTGGTTGCGTTGTCGTAGATTGATTCATGTTTTGCTAAATTTGGTGCATTTTTAAGCGTCTGAAGAAAGCTACCATAATACAACCTGTTCATATGGGCTTTTTTCTGCTTTTTTTATAAGGATGGGGGTTGGTAAAATATTGGAGTGATTCGATTAGGTGTTCATTTATTTGGATTCACTCGATTTGGTAGCCACTGATCCACTCTTGTCTCTATATTACCATTGCCCCAACTCTCCATTTTTGTTCATTTGTTCCAACAATAAAAAAATTAACAATTAAAATTAAAACAAATAAAATTATCGATTATATTAATTATGATAATTATGGAGAAATATTGAAAATTATGTTTTGATTTGTTTAGATATATGTTACTATTACAACCCCTCATATAAGTAGAAGATACACGTGTTATATGGGCGTGTCTACTTATATTGTTAACGCCCTAAAACCGGCTAGATTAAATGGAATAAACTCCACCCACATTTTGCAGTTTGTGTATTTAGATAGATAGGGTGTAGAGATACGCACACATACACACAAACACATATTCAATATGTATTTGTGTACACGTATATATGACATATACCTACCCCTTTTATCGTTATACCGAAAAATAACAACCATCAAGTTGACATCTATTAACATTAAATTTAGTAATAATCATAGTAGTAGTAGTAATAATAATTTTGATAATACAAAACAAATGAAAATCAATGTTGTGTTATAATTATTATATGACGATATTTATCAATTGTTATTATTATTTTTATTATGGATGAATAATTTTTCGAATGTTTTATCAAAGCCTCCTCTGATATAAAACACCTAGCTTAAAATCTGTTTCAAAAACATTTTATAATCCCCTTCAACTCCTGTATAGGCTTGTTATATTACCACACAGTTAATCCGCTAAAAGATTCCCACAGGATATTTATTTATTCCTGTATGCCTACTTAGGGATGAATTGGAATATTGCCCATATAGAATCCGCCGCAGATTTCAGGATTTTGTAAACAGTCAAGTCATTTAACGTATCCGTATACAGGACGTTCCATCTAAATAGGCGTATTTTAATGCCATATACAGGGTGTACAACGATAATTTATATCGCAGTTGTTTTCGTAACGTAGCGTTTAGATTAGTTCATATTTTATTAAATTTGACATTTGTGGCCTTGTTTTTTTTCAGTTATATGATGGGATAGTAAGAGTTACGACGTACTGGTAATTTATTTGGTATACAGGCTGTTTCATCTAATCCGGACGTTCTGTATATTGTCGATGAAACAGAGATAGATTATGATTGGGATAAAAATTTATTCAAATCGCAACAAATTGGGATTAAGTCTTAACGGTGATTTAAACATCACCCTCTCAATTCGAATGTGAGTGTGAATCATATTCGATAATTCAGTTAAAGGGGTTGTTAGACAACTTACTTTCAATTGAAACGATTGAGATCGGTGTAGTATAGAGTGGTGGAGCGGTAGATATCGAAGGGGTATATCGCCCAGATAGGGTTAACGACGCCGCCGACGACGACGACGTTATCGAGGACGACGCTAAATAACAACAGCCGTTTCTAGTTTTGTGTAATGTGTGTGCGTTTGAGCGTCGCCGTCGTCCGCGTAGTCGTCGATGTTGAGGGAGAGACGCATTCGACTGGACGTAACAGCTGATGTCACTCGTTCTTCTCTCGTTCTCCCCCTAAAATTTAGCACGCTGAATTTTCATTAAAATTATTCCCATCTGTGCGTGTGTTTGTGTGTATAAATGTGGCAACGAGGCCATCATCAACACTATTATTCCATAAAATATGTATTCGTTTCCTTATCTTTTCTTATATTAAATGTTCTAAAGCTAAAGGGGTGAAAGATAATTGGAAAGATACAAGAAATGTTGTATCAAGAAAAAGAAACCTATCAATTAAATTAATTAATTGGCTTGTTAAATTTTAACAAATCATTGATTTTCCGAATTTATATCGCGAATATCTTCAACAATTCGACATTTGTATGAACAACAGTCCACAATCATTCCGCATGTCTTACCCTATTTCCGATATGATTAGACTACCACCCTTGCAGAAAAACCCGCACCGAATCATAACAAAAATCCTACGAATAAATCAACCCTTCTCTTGTTATTTATTACTATTTCTACGAAAATAAATTTTATCGAAATTTATTGTTAATATAGAGGGTTGCAATACAACTCCCTCAAACGTTCGAACGGTCCACTAGCCGGTCGCATTTGAAATGTTCCCTCTTTAAAACAGCGCCCTCTAAACGGTAGAATTTCTGTACGCACGAATGAACAATTTTGACGAATAAGAGAGACAAACGATCGATCCTGTGTGTTTCGTCGAAAGTGAACACCCACTTGGCTCCGATTGGTGCAACGGCTGGATTTTAACAATGCTGATTGGTTCAAGTTGTGGGGTAGTTTTGACATTTGTACACACCTATAGATAGAGGTGTATAGGGGCGCCTTTTCAGCTATAATGATAGATTTCAAGTATCAGTTGTTCTCGTGCTGTTGTATGTATGCCAACTATATACACAAATACAACAATAATACGCACTTGTTTATTAATTATTAACAATAATAATAATAATAAATATTAATAAATAATAATAATAATAACATAGATTGAATTAATGATCGATTAGTGATTTTTCTCAAAAACAAATTGATTAAAGACAAATCATTGAATCCAAACAGTTTAAATCAAGTATTATTGAATTGTTTAATTGAGTTTAAATAATTCTTCCGGATTGATTGAACCCAAATCAAATTAACTGTGATTTTTTTTTGTTTTGTTCTTCCATCATCTAGTGATCTTTAAAATAAACGAAACTAGAACAAAAGTGAACAATTATGGTGATATTTGAATAGTTATACAACAACAAAACGATAAAAAACGTAAGTAATTATTTGGTTTGGTCGATAAAAAATTAAGGGTGAATTTCAGCGATCCGGCGGGCGGTTGAGTTTAATAATTTTCAGTCTTAAATCCACCCTTAAACGCTCGAAATTTAATAACAGTATAAAATCATATTTAATCTATCTTTGTTGGTTGTATTTATTTGTTGGAATATGATAGACAAAGATAGAATTGTAGATAAATCGAATGATATAAAGATCTACGGGGTAGTGGAGTAAATAAACCTTCTCTAACTTAATAATCGTTAATAAAGAGTGAAAACGATGGTAGACGTTGCCGGATTATTAAACTACCCACCTATCTATTTACCCTCTTTTCTACTATAAATAACGTTGTACGGTTATTTATTTTCTATTTAGCTAAATTTATTTATTTATTTAATTGTTATTAACAGTCAAGAAAATAAATCAATCGTGAAAATAAAGGAAGTTTCAATCATTTTTTTTATTAAATAATAAAAAAGTTAACTAATCTAACTTCTATATGGAAAAATAATTTAAAATCTTAATAGTTTAATTCATAATTCCTTTTTACCTCTCTATCTTGAACGATTTATAAGTGATTGCACGATAATAGTGATTTAATAATTGAACTATTTATTCTTCAATGACCGTCTAGAGACTGATAATTCTAGTCAAAACACTAATCAATTTGAAAAACTATACACTAAATTATTTTTCCTAATTGTAGATTTTATGTTAAAAATATTCTATTTGTGGTGATTTAGGGGTAGTTGGTCTCCAAAATTATACAACTTCTAGAGGACAAAATTGAGTGCAATATTACAAATTGATAGTTCTAGTTAAAACATTAGACCATTTGAAAAACTGTATAATAAAATTTCAAAATTTTGCTAAAGTGCGTTTTGTCTAATTGGAATTTTGCATTAAAAACAGCTCAACATCTTGTGATTTAGGGGTTATTAATCTCCAAAATTATCCAATTTCTGAGTGATAATCCTAGTCAAAACACTAAATAATTTGAAAGACTGTACGCCTTATTATTGCAAAATTTTCCCTAAATACAATTCTTTCCAACTGAAATTTCTCATCGAAAATAGCCCATTTAGGGGTAGTTAACCTTCAAAATTACAAGTACCGCCAATAAAGAACTTAATATTGTTTATATAACTTAAATTTTATTTACCTTCAAACTCAAAATTCGCGTTAAAAATCGCGATTAACGTAAAAACAATTGATTGACTCTATTAGAGCATAAATTGGATTTTTGTTACCAGAAGCGAATATTTGGCAACCATATGGCTGATATTTTGGAAAAATGCTTCAATTTTTTAGGGTTTAGCAAAAAACGACAATTGATAAAAATTGATTAGAAATTCAGTATATCTTTGTTTCAATATTAAATTTTTTTGAACGGAATTTTTCGAAATTATCGAAATTAAAAATTTACCAAAAATCAAAAGGGTATGTTTTTGGAAATCTGATCATCGCTATTATATATTTTTTTTATTTAAGAAGAACTTACAGGGTCTACAACGCTATTTTACCACAAAATTGGCTATGCTTTATTCGAAATGTTGGTTCATATTCTACTAAATTTGACATTTATTAACCTAATTTTGAAGTGTCCGAACAAAGCTATAGCGTTACGTAACCAATTCTGGTTTAAAACACACCCTGTATTTTCGTCAATATTACACCTAAATTAATTTCAGTTATTTTAGAAACCACATCTCTTAACTTTGTAATCAGTGGAAATACAGCAAAAATATTGGAGTCTCTAAAATATTTGCAGAATTTGTTTTCAACCCTTAATTGGGCACAAAAATGATCAAAATTGGCTCAAAGATTGTTCAAAACAACGAGAAAATCCCGCATCTGGTCGTTAGAAAACTACAAAATGAGCTATTTTATTGTATGAGCAACTTGAAAAGTCACCCCTAGAGTTTTGTGTTGTTTTTTTTTTGCTACTATAACATCCCCGGAGAAATTAGACTAATTTTTCGCTAATTTAAGATCTGTTGAAACGATCCGATAGTTGTTATCAAATTATTCTTGTTCGTTAAATAAATAGATCGCAATTAGATGTAAATTGATCCGCTTAAGTTGGGCGACAATTAGCGATTATTAACAACTTTACTATTACTAAATACATTTATTTTTTCCTTAATTAGTTGTATGTATTTTTTTAAGTGGTTGTTATATCATTCATTAATCCACTTGGTATAATAAACACCTCTAAATAAGTACGGTGATGTTGATAACGTTGATAATAGTAAGTGTATAGAATAGGCGGATAGGGAAACAAGTTCCGGTTAGAGTGAATGTGGACGACCGTCGATCGACGTCGAGACGCCTTTTGTATTCAATCGTAGATAATACACACATAGATTTTCACTATTATACGCGTATTTGAATGGTTTTGAACGAGAATGAGTGAGTGAAGCAGGGCGAATATCCGTCGCCTTACTTACATACTTACTTGCTTATACTTACTTACTTACACATAGAGGAATTTCAATTGGAAATAAAATAAAGAGATTGTGAATAGAAGGGTGGTTGGTTAGATTTAACTGGCTCTTAGTTGCATCCACTACCCTCCAGGGGAGTTTAAATAGAATTAAAACTGTCACAATCAGGACAAATAAACAAATCAGTTTAAATTGTTATTACTTTAATTGATTGATTGATTGTTGATTATTTAATTTTTGTTGCAGGGTTGTTTAAGTGTCTATCGTGTTGTGTTGTTTTGTGTTTTGTGTCCTAGTGTGTGTTTAATTTAGAAAATCATCATTCTCCCGGCACAGCAGCTGGGAGCGGTGGCACCATGGCCATCCGCCATCACCTCCGTCGACGATATGGCACACAAAGGTAAAGGTAATCATCGACCACGATAAATGAATCAAATCCAACAATAAGTATTCATTTATTTTATTCGATTATTTTAAAGAACATCCACCAATTCGTTTTTTATCGTGATATTATTGTCACCCACTATTACCACCACCACCACCACCAATAAAAGTCCATCAGGGATGCTTTTGTCAAGCCGTTAGTTATTTGAAGTGATTTTTTTTCTTACAAATGTGCTGAAAGAGAAGAAAAGATAAAAGTGCGCGATCGTCGTCCGGTCTTTCTTCGGCCGAGTGGTGTGCGTCCGGTACTTAAAAGATATTTACGGGGGTTGGTTGGGCGTTGAAAATCGAAGAAACCCACCTTATACCGGGCGTTCAACTAGCTATATTTTAGGGATTTCTAGATGGAGTAATTTGGTGCGATTAGAACTTTGTAGTTCACTGAGAGACAATTTTGCGATAAATAGTTTTTCTTGTTTTGCATCTCCAAGATTGGGCTACAAAGTTCCAATTTCTCAAAATCCTCCCTTAAGATAATTAGGAAGATTTACGCGTAGTATGGGGAAGAATTTGGATGGTTTTTAATAATTAAGGGATGATATTCGTGAAATTGTATTGTTTTTTGATAGAATAGAAGCGCATTATTCCCCTTTGTCGTCGGCTTTTTAATCGAATTGAGCAATAAAGACTGTAGCTGTAAATAATTGTAATTTAGAGATCGAGTCGTCGCATCGTAAGGACCGTAATAAAATAAATAACAAAGGACGAATGTGTTAGTTGTGATAACGTTAAAATGCATGAATCCCTTTTTTCGTCCGAATTTTTTACGACAACCTACAAAGATAATTTTCGGTGGGTGTATTTGTTGATTTTTCCCGAGAATAGACAATAATAAATCAAAAACTCACCCCAGAAATGAACAATAATAAATATCAATGAGACATAAAGAAGTAGTGGTGGTGACAAGTTAGACTTCCTATGATAATACACCCCCTTACACATAGATCTGAACATACAAATAATACAAAATACACATAAGGAATGGGGTTGTGTATATGTGCGAGATGACTTTTCATCTATAAGAAGATATCCATCTTCAACCCCCTTTATTCTTTATATAAACCTAAACTGTTCTTACTCTTTTTATATAATTCAATTCTAAAGATTCGTTTATGCGCCCTGTTATAAAAATCGAGGACTGTTCACCTTTCACTACCAGATTCCATTTGTCACGTGAAGATGTTGTGCGAATAAAGGCCCTTTGTGTTCGTTCAATACACCTACACAAGAAAAAAACAACCCCCGATTGATTTCTTGTTATATATGTGTAGTTATGGTTAATTCTAATTATTGGAGAATTTCACATCCGATTCGTAGAGGGGTAGAAGAATTGAATTGTCAAAAATTGGGAATAAAATCAAAGAGAAGCGTAACGAATCGCGCCAAGAGACACCCAACTTTGGGGTTAGTTATCATTGATATTCGACAATATTCACCCCGGAGATTCGTTGCGGTCTAAACTATAATAATGTTGTTTAATATATCAATCATTGCTAACCATATAAGGGTGGTTGATTAAAATTCACATCAATACATTGGGAGAAAAACAATTTCAATGCTGTCAACTTAAACGAGTAGAAATTAAAAAAACGACAACAACAAGAAGAAAGTTTGTCGTTTCATCGCGGGCTCTCATCATCCAGTAAATGATTGACGTGCTTCCATGTTTTTCTTTGCATTTCCTCCGACTTTCCTTCCGTCTCTTAGTTTTCATTGGGAGTTATTCTGTGATTTCGCTAGGAATTCCCTCACACTTGTCAGGCCGCCTTCATCCCCTTTCGTTCACAGTTACAATTCCGACGAAGACGCGTGAAACGACAGATGAACAACTTACCAGTCGTTGCACGTAACCGGTAAGGGGATCAAATTGCGAAAAAAGCATCCCCATGGGAGACCGTTTTGGTGGTGGTAGTTTATACAGTTTTTGTTTCATTTATATTTCCACTATTAAAAAATAGAGATTAATATTTTTCTTACAGGTTATTTTGAGAGAGTTTATGTAAATGTGAGAATTTCGTACGATCTAAGCGCCGGCAGTTTTGATAAATATTAAACAAGTCTGTCGGTTTGAATAAGACAGTTCGGCTTAAGTTAGGGGCGGTTGGTGTTCGTAATTTAAGCCGAATTGGAGTATTTCAGGACAGACTGGATGTACCGGGTGTTTCATCGAAGTATTCCCAGTTCTTATCCGGGCGATTTGGAAAATAATTAGATGATTGGAAAATTTGGGAAAACCGCTTCAATCGGACAATGTCGGGATTTTCGCCAACAAAATATGCGCGTAGAATGATCAAGAACACTGGAAGATCTCTATATAGTTTTGGTTTTATCAGTAGATCCTCAAAACTGGAAAACAGCTCGTAGTAGTAAATTTTTGAAGTCAGTGATGGAAAAGAGGAAAAATGCAATGATATTCTAGTCATTTGTGATTGGTGAAAATTGCGATATTGCTAGATTAGAGCGCCTTTCCATTAAGCTATAGAGCTCAAATTTTTGAAGTATTTCTCAAATCTGCCAGAAATAACTAGGGACGTTTGCATGAAACGCGGGGTATAGTCGCCCTATGTTGTGCAACGAGTAGGGAAATTAGTGGGGCGATTGTTTGATATTTATCAACCCTTAAGGGAAACTGTTGCGATATTGGCTGCGATTGTCGGGATTCTCACCGGATTTTGGTGTTTATTTTGTAGCAAGGTAGTCAGTTGACGAGATCATTCTTAGCTCGTTACTCACACCGTATGATGTACACAGTTCAAGTTATTGCAAAAAAATGAAACCAAATTCTTTTTTTTTCGTTTTAAGTAAAGAAAAGTGAGTGTTTTTGGTTAATTTGCTACAATTGTTATTGTTTTGATTATTCGTTTGTCCGTTTAATTGAAGAGGCTCTAATATTTTGAAAAAACTGTGGACAGGTCATAGCGGTGTGAACCAGCTAGGGGGGGTGTTCGTCAGCGGGCGTCCCTTGCCAGATTCAACAAGACAGAAGATCGTCGAATTGGCGCATTCTGGTGCCAGGCCTTGCGACATCTCACGTATACTCCAAGTATCGAATGGTTGTGTCTCCAAAATTTTGGGCAGGTAATTATCGAGAGACCCCCTAAACAACTCAAATTTAGTCAAACAAATCAATAAATTTAGGCATCTGTATAGTTTTAATTGTTAGTATTTGTTGTGCATCTGTGTATAGTTTGATTTATTTGTTGCTTCTTCAGGTATTATGAGACTGGTTCGATACGGCCGCGGGCGATAGGTGGTTCAAAACCGCGTGTCGCCACCGCTGAAGTTGTCTCAAAGATATCATCGTATAAGCGTGAATGTCCATCGATATTTGCTTGGGAGATTAGGGATCGACTTTTACAAGAAGGTGTCTGTACCAATGATAATATACCAAGTGTAAGTAATTTATCATGACAACTTTGCCTTATAAAGAAGGTAATAATAGTTGAAAATATATAAGAGGGAATCGTTGATGTGGAAATACGAAAACACGTATGTTGTTGAAAGAGAGAATCCACCGAGAGGAAAAAATGACAAAAAAACTCTAAACATAACGATGATACGATGAGATTGAACGATCTCGACTAATTATGCAGATTTTTCTTTTTCAATTAAGACACAGGCTTGGATTTTTCTTCATCAATATTTAGCTGAAAGATACAGATAAAGATACAAGAATGATGTATCACCACTCAGTTCGTGTCGTGATATTTCTACCACAATGATTTATTCCTCAACGTAAATCCTCGATGAAAGTGTTTACATAAATTTAAAGTTTGCAAGTGTGGAGAAAATGTGACGTTAACTTGACTCACACTATCGATCAACTAAACCACCCTCTACACCCGACATACTTTAAATAGAGGGTAGTTTTAGACAACAACAACAACAACGATTATCACTATTACTACCGTAGGTCATAGAGAAAGATAGGGTTAGCGTATTGGTAGAGATAACAGAACATCAGGTTTTAATCAGTTTGTAATCATCAGTTTAGCCGGCGTGACGGGGCCTCTTATACAACTTCACTCTTCCGCATATTAGACAGGGGGTGGCGGTGGTGGATGAGAGAACTTGATGCCCTGTTTCAGACGACTTGCTCCCTTCATTTCTACGATACCTGTCTATTTATAAACAACAAGAATTAGTTTTAGTTTTCCAACGATTTTTTATGGAAGCACCCAAATTCTCTTTAGATTTTCTTTTATGTTTTTAATATCGGCAAAGATCTCTTTATGTATATAGTAATAGTGCCGGTTTTTATTGGATGCATACAAATCGCCATGGTAACGTTTTCCTCTCCTATACGTTCTCTCTTTTTCGCCTATTCTATTTCCATCCCTGTATGTATATGCAGATATCTTACCGAAAACAAAAACGTTATGGATTTTTCCTAGGAAAATGCGCAAGTATTTAAATATTAAACCATCCTCTTTTGCGTCTTTTATACACACAACTCAACAAATATGGAAAAATAATGAATTTCGACAAGAGCAAACGCTTTAGATTTCCTTCTGGCGACTAAATTCAAAAGTTTTCCGATGATTATTTGCTAATAAGTTTCTTTCTTTCGAATATATAGGGAAAAAATTCAATCCACCCTGCTACCATCAGAATTTCATAGATATCGTCTTTTAAATTTACCAAGTTCGGGTATTGTTGCGTTGTATGGAAACGACGAAGGGATGCTCCCGTTTCACTACAGCTACCGTTTTAAAGTTGATTCCTCTCGCTTGACTGGTTGGGAGATGGTCCAATCAATGCAGTCCGAAAACTTCCACCCCCTCTAAATCGACGCATTCATGCCGCCACCGTTTCGTACAAATATCAAATATGTGCGTGTATTTAAATTGACGATGGTATGGAACTTTGTTTCGGGTTCGGCAAAATTTCACCTCGGCTTCTGTTTCTGGTTCCGCACCTTTTTAGGGGTGCGAAATTAAAAGTTCCTAGAATAATAAAATAATTGAACGCGGATCCTCAATTCTATTCAAACTCGATTTAGATCTGCAAAAATTTTGAAGTCGCAGAAAAAGTAATTTTTGACAAACTTAGTGAGCTACGGGGTTCAAATTTTGGTAAAATGATTTTGAGGAACCCCTCCATAAATCCTTAAGATATTTTTAAAATTGCTTAACATATAAAGAAATTACTGATAGAAAGTTTCGGAGGACGTGTTTTTTGATACGGTATCCGCGAATTATTTATTTAACAATCGATATCTGACTTTCCTGATAAGATATCAAAATGACTCAAATAGCATTAGAAAGAGCATTTTAAAAAGCACCTGAAAACTCATTTTATTTTGAAACTTTTTAACTGAATTTAAAGTTACAGAGGACAATCTTGGAGTATATCTTTTTTCTTAATTTTTCCATATTTTCTTCTTTAACTTACCAAATATAATCGATTTTTCAATCATTATCTCCCAATATGAGGCAAATTAAAAGCGCTTTTGAAATTTGTTAGGAATTTTCCAATAAGTTTGTTAGTTTTATAGGAAATTGATAGAAACTGAAAGGCGATGCGAAGCCCGAAACATGCCAACTTTTAATGATCGATATCTTCCTTGTTTGATAAGATATTGCAATGGTTATAACGGTATTGGAAGGAGTATTTTAAGGAATATTTAAAAGCATTTTTGTTTTGGAAAATTCCAATTAAATTTTGATTCTCAAAAGAAAATCTGGAAGCACATATTTTGTCTTATTTTTTTCATATTTTCCCCACAACTTGACAAATATTATTGATTTTTCAATGATTTTTTCCACAGTATATAGCAAAATGATGTAATTTTCCAGATTTCCAAGAACTTCTTCAATAAATTTATTAGTTTTCTAGAAAATTGATAGAAATTGGAGGGTCCATATTTTATTTTTAATGACAATTTTAAATAATTGATTTCTTCCTTGTTTAGTGACGTATTGCAATGAATATAGTATCATTGGAAAGAGTATTTCAATGAGTATCTAAGAGCGTTTTTGCGTTAGAAAATGCCGATTAAACTCTGAGTTAGAGAAGATAATCGTGCAACATGTGTTTTGTTTGATTTTTTCATATTTTCCTCTGTAATTTAGCTGTTTTTTTCAAGATTTTTGCACAGTATATCGCAAATTGAAAGCGTTTTTCGAATATTTCAGAAATTTTCCGATAGGTTTGTTAGTTTTCGGGGAAATTGATGAAAATTTGATCATTTTACCCCAATTATTTTTGTACCTGTTAATCTTTCTGTTTTCGCTTCCGTTTCCGTTTCTGTAACATCTCTAATTTAAATGATGATTCTGTAGGGATTGTTAGCAAAATTTCGGTTACCGTATTTTACAAGTAGATTTTATTATTATTGCGAGACAATAGCGACAAGTGGTAGTAAAGTGGTTTATACAAAATAAAGATTTATTTCCTCGACTCTTGATCCATTTAATTGTTCGACAATGTGGAAGTTTAACAAACACACCGACTCGACTTTGACATTTCTGAGTTGATTATTATTATTTTTTTCGTCGACAGCACATGTCAAATCATTTATTGTTGAAAACAATCGACAACAACAAGGCCACCATCATCTGGGAAAATTCTCAAATTCTCAAATCAACCTGAGACCGAGCCAGAATAAACTTCCTAAACGTCACCAATATGCCATATTCGTACATGTTTCAATAACTTACCGATTGATTTACAGTCTAAATGACGTTTAGTCAATTTTAAGTCGATCTAAAGGCGAAAAATCGGGCGATATTGTCGATGCTTGTACTATTTGGTTAATACCACCGGTAAACAACAAAAGATCGAACAGAAGACGGGGGCTACAGAAAAATCATAATAATGCCATACAAATACACATGAATGTCATGGGGTGAATCGAGAATAGAGCGCCAATAGTGGATGTCCTGCTGGGCTTTATGCACTTGGCCGCGACCCATTGACATTGCATCGACAGCGTCGCGATGTTATCAAAGCTTTAAAATTCTCCCATTTCTATTATTATTATTGTTGTTGTTGTTGTTCTAAGAGAGGGTAGAGTAGCGTTAATTTCGAAAATTCCAATCTTATCAGCCTCTATGTGCATACCAGTCAATTGTGTGTGTATAAGGAGCGAAACGAAAGAGGGATGCAAAGGGGCGAATTGCCTACAATTAAGTTATCGATTATCATCAAATATTAAAATCTTGAACGTTGGAGGATATAATAAGTTTTTTGGTTGAAAGCACCGTATAGCTTTATATTTTTTTAACTGTACGATGAAACGTGTCCGGCACGTGTCCAGCACGTGGCGCTACAGATTATTACACATTAAAGGCTCTATCTACCCGAAATTTTCTCAATTATCCCAAAAAAATTTATTACAATTCCAATATTACACGTGCATTTAAAATTAAATAGAAAATTGTAATCGATAATTTTCCAGTTTTTATTGCAATAGTTTCTCGTATTTTATTCGAAAATCTACTTTTTCTAAGGCCAGTTTTCTTGGCAAACAGGCGGCAAATCTATGCACCCCTCTTATGTATATACACATAAACTTGTATGTGTGTACGCTATAGTCTTTACGGTTTACTGCATATCACCCTCTCGTCTACCCTTAACATTACACAGCATAATTTCAAGTCGTATATGATAAAAGGGATGCTGATTTTCTCAACGTTTTCGAATCTTGATGATAGCGCAAGTTTTTTCTTCTACTCCGATTTTTAAAAAAATTAATTTTATTGTTTTAATTTCAAGGTATCGTCCATCAATAGGGTGCTAAGGAATCTGGCCGCACAAAAGGAACAATCCACGCAGAGTCCACCGGTATCTAGCGGCGGCAGCGACAGTGTATACGATAAACTTCGTCTATTAAACGGAAATCAAGGAAGTTGGCGACCGACACCGTGGTATTCGCCTGGAAACGCTTCCTTCCCATTACAACCCCTTAGTCCGCCGCCAACAATTCTCTCTGATGATATCAACAAAAAAGGTAGATTTGTTTTGTTGTTTTTTCAACTTTTTCTATCTCCCATTGTAACTCCCCATCATCATCATCATCATATACTGTTTTTCCTGGAGACAAAAATTTGTTGAACCAGAAAAATGACGGAAAAAATCAGAGAAACAGGGAGGGTTGCAACAAACAAAAGCTGAATCAAAAGAAAAACTGGCAACAATTAATTTACACGAAGCTGCAAGCATAACAATTAAATGATAACGTGAAATGTAAAAAACAGGGGTTGTTTGTTGCTGTTGTATTAAAACAAAAACAAAAAAATTAAAAATGGGTGGAAGAATACAATGTTGGTTGTATGTGGAGGTACACGTGGTATGAATTTGAGCCAAATTTTAATTAATATACGGTAATGATTTAATTAACGTGGCCCGTTTGTCGGGTATGGTTTGGGAATTGGATTGCAACAATACCAGCCATCCTCTATCAAAATTGGTTAAACGTTTGAAATGTTAAAATTTCAATTAACGAACGTCCCGAAGGCAGACACACCATTATATCTATCTCTTTTATCCACTATACCGCCATTTAGACTTCTTTTCTATTGGATTTTAAATCGGCTCACCCCACAACCACCTATCAAATCTTCTGCTCTTGTTTGTTTTTTTTTTATAAATGCGTATATGTGGGGGATGTTTGCATTTTTAACAAAAGTGTCACTTGCAGCAGTAGTAACAACAACATCATAACTGATACTGTGTAACAAAATTGTGTATGCGTACACATAGACAATACAGCCTTCGGGGCGGATTAGTCAGCCCCTAAAACAAAGTTGTCGGTGAAAGTTGGAGTGAGATGGTAGTCTTTGATTCCCTGTTTTCTGTAACCACACAGATTGTGTGGCACAAACAATTGTAACAACATCATCTACTAGATCCGGATTTGTCTGTGTGCAAGTCTCGAGTTTGTTGTAAAAACAACAAAACAAGAGGGCAAAACTGTTTACATCCTCGCACCGATCTATTGACTTAATACTAATAATCGCAGCCTTATAGGGGTAGATCCGGCAAAAAAATCGAACACAATCGCCTTCCAATGGATAGATATAAGAATTGAACATGACGTCACAAATGACTGCCGTCTCCCTCGGGTATTGATTCGTATACTAAGAGTTTGTCCCCCTTCGTTGTCCCGTCGACATCGCCGCCGCCGCCGTCTCCGTCGTCGTTCTCTTAATGTCGTTTGTTTGTTGACACTTTGATTCAGTGAGGACGCGCGAGGAGTAAGCGTCAAATTCACAGCATCACCGTACAATTTTTTCCGGAAACACACCCGAATCGGACAACTTTCAATCATGTAAATAGCGAAAATCGACGAATTTTAACCGATTTCGATATTCGCGGCCTTTAAATTGTCGACTTTTCTACAAACGTCTATAATCGGATAACTTTCACCTAGTAGTTAACTATATGTTTTGTTTTAAATTGGCGTAATTCGTTTAAGGGTAAGTTTATGATGAGGCACTTACGGAATGTTGTCTGGCTGTTTAAAAGGGTTGAACTGATTACACCACTACTACAAACTAGGTCTCTAACAAGCCGGATTTTACCGCAAAATTCCACAAATTTAATATCGGAACGTTCTCGACAACCGTCCAGAATTTCGCTATAACCGCTTCAATAAAACCAAATAAAATCGAAATAATAATAATTTTATTTATTCGATATAGCCGATTTATTGTAAAATCTGTACATATGACGCGCTAAATGGGGTAAAAACCGACGTCAATTGTAGTTTAGCCGGTGTGTAGAATTGTGGAGTAACGATTAATTTTTGCGTTTGTTGTTGGGTTGTTGCATACAATAAATTTTGATTTTGTACATTCGGTAAGACAACAAAAAATTGCCCGGGTTGTTGGGGTTGTTGTGGAAATTGTTGTTTGGGTTGTTGCGGTATTTCTTCAACATCATCGGGATTTTCTCGCAATTTACCGCTTAATGGTCTTTGTTCGGCGTATGAAGAATCTGTAGTTGTCGGTAATTCGGTGGTGGTCTGTTCGGTTTCTGTTTGTTCTGGGGCTACCGCCGGTGGTCCGTATTTTAAAGGCAGATTGAATTGTTGACCATTTGGACGCCATCCACTTGGCATATACGCTTGTGGGGCATTTATTTGTCTAGCTAGTTGTACACGCGACCGTGGCACTTCAGCCGCCACCATTGACACCACAATTAGAACCATCGCTACCGTACCCTAGAATAACAAGACAATTTTAAACTTTAATTGGCTTTTTTCCTTTGAAATTTACATCAACAATTGTATAAATATCCCATTTATCCGCATCAATAGTTGTATGTTTTTTACGAACCGTTTCTAAACGAGTTTTATGCTTTTTTTCTAGACTTACCTTCATTTTTTTATTTGGTAGTTGACGATAACGCCGCTCGGACACAACTGTTATCTTGACGGGATCTTATCGTATTTATAATCAAAAAGTGATAGTCGCAAGACGTGATTTGTTTTCAATACAACTCGAAATTCAATTAAAAATTCAACAAGAATCAACGACATTGGCCCATTAAGTGTACGATGTCACGGTATTGTTTACTATTCCAAAAAGTGAAAATTTCTGTTTATTTTCGGACGATAATCGGAAAATCCGGTCCTGTATAGCCCGTACGCCATAATATCTGTCTGTAGAGGGAAGAGAGTATTATGTATAGTAGTCGTGACTCTTTCCTTTCTGGTCCTTATCGTCAGTTTCTGGATGGCTGATTCCACACCACCGCCGCCGCCGCCACCACCGTAACGTTGTCGAGAGTAGATCGGGATGTCTTATCTTCCACTGTATATATATATATTATATATATATATATATATATATGAGAGGGGTACTCCTAACCTCCACCCCCTTCATCCCTGTATAAATGGAGGAATTGCTTAACACAAAACCCCAATAACGTTGACTTTCAGACGGGGGCGGTTCATACTTTTACACACATAAACAAACAAGATGCATTTATCTGGCAATATTTCAATTATAGAACAAGACAAGATTTCGTGTCTTCTTCTCATTCTTCGATCGTCATTGTGGGGTTTTTTTTTTGATAAGACCCGACTGTAAAATGGTACTTGTACGCCATTATGTAATGCGATACCGTTAATATTGACATATCAATATATTAGAAAAAATGACTCTTGATATAGGGCGGTACTTGTGCCACCCCTTTTCAAACGCATTTCTAAAACGTTATTATAATAAAGAACTGTAAGTATCAGTTATGAAATATTCTATACTATAATATAACCCTCATAATAAGTATTTCTCTCTCTTTTTGAGTTAAATATGGGGTATAGCAAATTAGTATTGTTGTTGACAACTGGCTATGAATTGGCGTGTAATAAAGCGACACTAAATGACGGCGTATGTGTTACAAGGGCCTCAACTATACAAATTGGAAAAAAAAACGACAAAGCATTTGAGAAATCCGTTAACGACCAGAGTTATCGCCAAAGATTGGAAAGTACCAAAATTCGCCTGCAGCGTCCCCAAAAATCTCCCTTTGTTGGCAAATCTCGAAAATATACGTAAACATTATTGAAAATTTCATGTAAACTACTAGTCCGCATAATAGAAATATTTTATTGGAGAATGCTCTAAAAATGGTTGTATTTGTGTGTGTGTACATGTGTATTGTAACATTGGTTGTGAACACATGTCCCTTAAATCGGTAGAAAAATGTTTTTCGGTTTGGGCACTGAAGCATAAGCGGCTAGATTGTGAATATAATTGAAAAAGGTGGCCGTTTAATAGGGGATTTTTTCAAATAAATTATTGTCCATTGACGCGTATGTTGTTACTGCTGCTGCAAAAAGTGGGATGGATGGAAATCAGGATCGAATAATCTAAATCGGACAATTTTGAATTAGAAAAATTGAAACAATTCTAACTGATTTGAGCCCTCCTGGGTGAACATCCCTTCTTAAATCCAATGTACGATAAACAAATTTGTAGTTTTTAAATATTTACAATTTTTTTGATTTTTTTCTGAATTTTGATAGTAGAAGTGGTTTAGAATAGAGCAGTTTCTGGCAATTATTTGCTTACCTAGAAAGATAAGTAGTTCGAATACGCAATACTTCTAACGCTACTTGAATTTCAATTAATGTTCATCTCCTAATCATCGTGCTGTGAATTTCTGATACGTCTTTTAAATTGTACTTTCATTGGTAAACAATTTAAATTCAAAAATTGCAACAAAAATCGCCGGATTTTAGCATAATTTATTGAATAAATTGATTAACGCTAACAATTGTTGAAATTTAGCTTGATTTTGTCAAATTTATTTATTTCTGTTGATGATAGTGGCAAGTCGAATTAAAAATGTTCGTTAATTTCCCCACAATTCACGTTAATTATGGGAGTTAATGGTGGAAATTTAGAAATTTAGTCTGATTTAAACCGTTTTTATAGCCCCATTTAAATTTTATTTTCTAATTAATCCACATAAACAGGCTAATTAGTTAGGACTTTCCGCAATCAACGCAGCCAATGTCCGTCGGAGCCCTCAAGGGCTTCCAAATGATAATGGTGATAAGAGAAATAATGAATCGTGAAAGGCAATTTATGCGTTTTAAAGGGAGTTAAAACTCAAATTTTGAAATATTTTCTTGATGAATTATCGATTATTGCTGAATTTAATTGTTAAATTGTAAAAGCAAACGACTTTTTGTAGTTTTCTAAGGAATTTTTGATTTTAAGACCGGATTTTGGAAGATTTTTGCAAAATTTAGTTTAAACCCACGGAAAATTTCCTAAACGCTCTTAATCAATTAAGCACTTCTCATTTTGGGATATTTTTGAACTAAATCAATTTTTTTAAAGAGTGTTGTCAATGAATCACGTTGGGAACATAAATTTTAGGGCTTTAATCGCTTTTCGAGAAGGATTTGTGAATTTAAGTCCAAGCTTAGACATTTTCGCTGTACCTAAAATAGTTTTCAACTAATCTTGATTTTGGTGGTAAAAGGGAGAATGTAAAAAAAATTTAATAGAAATTCGGCCTAATTATTTTCAAAAAGTTTTGTTGTCCAAGAAGTGGATTTTTAAACATTCAATTTGTTCTCGAGCTGGATTCGTAGCTTAAAATTGGATATTTTCTTTTGAAATTGACTCCTTAACGAATTTTATCAATCATTAAAAGATTTTAATTGATTCTTCTCAACTGAAGCCTTCAATATTTTATAGCGGCCCAATTTAGAGTGGACTTGCACTAGAACCCAACTTTTGGCCAGAATTTTAATAAAATTTCTCCAAAGTAAATTCTAAAATTGAAGAAATATTCGTCCTAAAAGGTCGATTTTCAAATTACAATTTCAACTTGAATTCTATATTTTAAAATATTTTTATCGTAAAATATAAATTGAATTTTACAATTGAATCGTCAAAAGAGAAGCTTCAGACAACTTTAAATATTTTTAAAGCCGAATTCCTTGACACAATTGTCCAAGATCAACTAAATTTCAGCACACTTTTTCTATATCAAGCATTTGGCACAATTTTTATGGTATAAATTTCAAATCTAAGCTTCTCTTTGAAAAATATTCGATTTTCTTACAATATCAGCAGCTTTTTTGATCTTCAAGCAAGAAATTCTCAATTCTTCTTTCAATAACAAAATAAGGGATTACTTTGATGATTAGGAATTACAAAATTGAAATTGTTGGCCTTTAATATGCCTCTAAATATAGACTAAATTTAGCCCTTTATGAAATTTTATTTGAATTATTTTACAACAGTTAAACCCTACTCAAATATCCGGTACAGTTTTTCAACAATTCAAAATGAAAATTACGGGTTGATAAAGACAATTCTATAGGGTGTATCAAAAATATCCCTTATTAATTAACAGATAGGGGTTGTATCTTCTCAATATAATAGTTTAATAAATACAAGCTATTTAGTAAAGTTGTCTCTTGAGTATATTTATTGAAAACGAGTGTTCCAGAGGGTGAGTGTTCAACAAGCCTTGACCTCGTGCTCAATAACAGAGACATAGCGCCAATTATTACAAGATAATTATCGAAATAATCTAGAAAGAGACAGTTTAGTAATGGAATTATCACATCAATATTACAAATAAGCACGTATTTTGGCACCATATACCTAATGCAATTATACGTGACAACATTATTATTCATGCCATGTAAAATTTAACTTTAGCACGATTAAGTTGCAATTTATTTGTAAACAGATTTGGTGAAATAAGGGACAAATTAAATTAACGTTTGTAAATTTGTGGCCTTTATTTATTTTGTTGGCTCTTTATGGTTTGCCGACGGACAGATGAATGGTTAAAGTGAATATCGGTAGCTTTTTGTAACATGCAACAAAACCAGGTAATTTTCGAGTGTTTGTTAAAAGTTTTCGTTGAATAGACCCGATGGATTATTGTTGAACGTTTAGGTTAATTTGTAACGAAAATTGGGTAAATTCTCGTATTCTAAGCAGGAAACGGATACGTTTTTATCTGGTGTTGTGTTGTTATCAATGGAGAATATGAAGGTTTATTTTTCGTATTTCTCTCGCTATCTGATTGCTGTTTTGATATTACGGAAGTTATCAAGATGTGTATGAATATAGTCATCTTTTTCTCTCTTATTTTTACTTTGTAATCGTCGTGTGTTGGGTTGAGAGTACGGCGGCAGTAGCAATAGCAACAACAGCAACAGCATCAGCCCTTCTTTTGTCGTGATATTGAAATGGAACCATTTGAGTGTGAGTAATTTGCTTTTGGGTAAAGAGAAGAGTGCGTTCTATACTATATGCGCCGTTACCATTACCCTTGTTTCTCTTATTATTCTCTCTCTTTTTACACTTTTTTCTGTTGCTATCAACAAGCCGATTCTCATGAAACTACCACCAACTCTCATTAACCGTACAAGAATTTCTTTAATGATTTTCCAGCAGTCACCGATCTGGACGGCATCAATTCGGACGAGACGAACTCCGGCGACAACTCCAATGCCGGTTCCAGTATAGGCCCGGACGATGATCAAGCCCGGTTGCGTTTAAAACGCAAATTACAACGCAACCGGACCTCGTTTACGAACGACCAAATTGACAGTTTAGAAAAAGGTAAATGAACAAATCCCGGATAGTTTAGTACTGACAATGGTTTTCCAGAATTCGAACGGACCCATTATCCGGACGTTTTTGCACGGGAACGATTGGCCGCCAAAATTGGCCTACCTGAAGCCCGAATACAGGTGTGGTTTTCGAATCGGCGGGCGAAATGGCGCCGCGAAGAGAAATTACGGAATCAACGGCGCAATAGTAGCGGTACAACTAGTGGCGGTGGTGCTAGTACGCCGGGTAGCGGTGCACCGACGCCTGGGGAGCATCCCGGACCGGGTGCATCGCCGCCGCGGCTGCAGGGCTTCAGTAATACGTCGATGTATTCGCCGATTCCGCCACCGATGTCGATTTCGGATTCGTACAGGTACCATTCGAAATTGACTTGAATGAATTTGTTTTAATTTGGTTTGTTAGTCCAATGACATCGATGTCTTCGTTCGGGCATGGTGGTCTGACTACCACAATGGGGCCATCACCGGGTGCTTGTTTACAACAGAGGGAGAGTCCGAGTATGAGTGGTGCTATGAGTGGGTATTGTATGGGACGTCCGCCTAGTTACGATCTGGGTATCGGTTATGGTACCCGACCATCGCCGTGTAGCCCAACGCAACCGTACCAAATGAACGGCCACCAATACAATACCAATGGAACTTCATCTACAGGTATTCCGTTTAAAATAAAAAAAAATGAGTTTAATTGGGCGAATTTTAGGCTTGATATCGCCTGGTGTATCCGTACCGATCGCTGTACCTGGACAAACCGATATGACGTCGCAATATTGGCCGCGGATCCAGTGACCATCGTGGTGGACATAGAAAGAAATCATCTCTCTATACCTCTATCTATCTCACACTAACACACTGTAAAGATAAATGTTTCTTTGTTGCAATTCGTAAAATCCACCCCCTGAATCGGACGATTTTTCTTTTAATATGGCTTTATTGCAAAGATTTAAATTTTATCCCAAAGAAATTAGCGTACAAGTCGAATTTCATATAATATTACACTATTGATATATATTTTGATTAATTAATCAATTAATTAAACAAATTAATTGTGTAAATGTGATCTAATCATTATTAATTTTTAATAAATTAGACGAGAATTTTATTTTCCACTAACATATCCCATTTATAAACAGTTGTAATTTACAAAAATATTCGACAAAATAATAATAATAGAAACATATTACGTGCATGTGATTTTGTAAATTAACAAAATGAATCTTTTTAATGTGAATATTAGTTAATTAGTAATTTATAATTGTTTTTAAACAAAAATTCTTTTTTATTGTGTGTAAATAAACAAATAAATAAACATAAATCAATAGAAATTATTCTTTACGTTAACGATAACGTTGCGCGCATAAACAGGCGCGGAAAGTCCAGAAATTACAACTATTTCAAAAAATTACCAATAGATGGCGCATACAAACCATCTAAATGTCGCCCAATTCGCGGTATTTTATAAAATTGGAAATTTTTACAATAAAAGGATAAATTATTGTAAAACTTGATCACAATTATCATTGTAAATAATTAATTTAGAATGTAGTTGATTATCGGTACGTATAAAGTGCGCTATTTCCGTTAATTAAATTAAAATAAATTGGGATCCTTGAGATTTTTGTAAGTACTGATTCATTACGCAGGAAGTTTAGATAGTTAAATTTTGATAACACCTCAAAATGAATGAGAATTGTTTATTTTAAATCATCAAAACATTGATAATTGTTTTTTTTTAATCAGCAAAACGATTTAAATCATTAATATAGTTGGTTTAATCACGTCAACTTCTAGTTTAAGGGGCGCAAATTTTAAAGTTTAGGGCTCTAATTTACTGAGTTTCCACAATGATTTATAAGTATTTACTAATTTTAAGTTATTTACACTTGAGTACGGTAAGATTTTTGTTAATTTTCTATTAAAAAATACTTAAATATGTTTCTTAAAGGAAATTACGAAGATTGAAAATTTGGATCTAATAAAATGCAAAAATCTGGACTACCCGATCACAGTCAATGATATCTCGATTGAAATGGAATCGGAGACTATAATCAACTTTTCCGGTAGTTTACAGACCGCAATCGATATAACATCACCGATTCAAGTAATAAAAATTAATTAATTAATCAAACGAATAATTAACTGGAAAATTCAAGGCCCAATTGAAGATCAAACGGAAATTCTTGGGTATCTGGCTCCCGATACCGTGCACAAACAATTTAGGCTCTTGTAAATATCCAGATTTGTGTAATTTCGGCTATCCGGACGACGAACAATGTCCGAATATTTTCATTAAAAATAACGTACCATGCCGTTGTCCGATACCTAAAGTGAGGAAATTAACAAAATTGTTTAATTATTCTAATTTTTGATTGATTCCAGGGTAATTATACAATAAAACCGTCAATAAAACTGTCGGAAATGGGCTCGAGTTTAGACGGGAGTTATAAAGGAACGATCAGTGTTAACAATCGAAATGATCAATTAAGTTGTTATAATATAAAATTTCGAATCGTTAAAGATATCCAACCGGAAGTGATTCGTTTATAGTTTATTTTTTCAATTTCTTTTTGAATTTCGATTTTCTATTCGGTAAATCGTCATCTTCTTTCGATTCGTTTAAATTCTCATGCATCCGTTTCTCTCCACTGTAAAACACAATCATTACTATCTATAATTGGAAATAAAATCAATAAAACCTTTTAATCGAAATTATAGTTTTCGTGCCTTTTCCTTTTAAAACTTTATCCCATTCACCATCATCGCCTTTTATTGCGAATTGTTGTAAATTCTCATTTTGTAATTTCTCCAATTCTTTCTTTTGTTGTTTCTCTAATTGTTGGGCAGCCTCTTCTAATTCATCATTCAAACTTTGTTCGACCGGTTTCATATCGAAATTATTTCTATCAATCGTTAGAGTTTTCTCGTAGTCTTTCTCTAGAATTGTTGTTAAATATTTGAGGAGACGACGGATAATTCGATTGAATAACGCCAGTAATTGAGAGGAGGGTAATTCTAATTCTTCTGTCAATTGATCGATTGATTTGTGTTGTAAACCAACCCCCAGAAGTATAGCCTGTAATATTCGAGTTTAGTTGGGGTTAATTTTTTAGTTTCGATACTTACCGATTGTACTGCCGATAAATCGGTGTCGCCTAGATTATTTAAGAAATATAACCGCGCTAACGCCGGAATTAAATCCATAATTAAATGATAATCTACTAGGTTATTGCTGTACATTTCTAGGCGTTTTATATCGTAGGGTAAAAAGTTGATATCTAATTCTATTCGTGTTAAATCTCTCGTTTTGGTTTGTTTTATGTTGTTGTTGATTAAAACACTCAAACCTAGACTTGTTGGAAATTTCGAAAATTGATAGGGTAGTAAATTAACGAATCTCCGACGGAAATCAATCCAATATTGTTTCAACCAATCATTCTCATTTAAAACATTCAACATAATACACGAATGTTCGCCAGTTAAATCATTGGTAGTTTGTCGTAAATAGACGGGAATATAACCGGAACGTTTCCAAAATTTCAATAATTCCTCCGTTAAACCGAACGATACACCTAAATAATCCAATTTCTCCGGTGTACGTTCGCTTAATTTCAACAATAACGGCGGCAATGACCTTCTCGGTTCTATACATTCATCTAATAAACCAATATCATCACCATTTTCGGCGATATTAACAATTTCATCTTGATTTATTTGATTTTGATCATCGATATTCGGTATTTTAAATTCGTAATATTGTTTTAATAAATCTAAAGCTTTTCTACCGTAACCCATACGATGGTAATCGGGATGGGTTGCAATACGTACAATACGTGCACCGGATAAATGTGGAAAATCTGGATCTTGGTATTGTTGTCCAATTGTCCACGGGATTAAATCACCAGATGCCCGTTTGCCACGTTGGAAACCATCAATTACCGTATTTTTTGAAATTTGCCCTTCTAAACACACTTGAATTATAACTAAAACTTCCGGTAGTGTTTTACGATTCGGATCGACCGGACCTAAAAGACAGAATAAATGATGAGCCGGGGCATCTGACATCATTTGTAAATCATTCGGAGAATTCTACAATCAAACCATTAATAACAAATCGAAATAAATTTAAAAAAATAATACTTTATAGTGTGACGCTACATATAAAGCCACTAATCTCTGTAAAAACTCCTCTGAAGCTTTGTGATAACAGAATAAAGTATCGCGATTAATGTAATATAAATCGCACTGTTCCGGTGCCGGATAACCCGACAAAATCGGCGTAACAGAAGTGGCATCCAAACACAATAATTTCGTCAACCAACTCTCAACATCATCACCATTTCTATAACGAATCGATTCATTTAAAGTAATCTCGTGTAGAACACGTCCAGTTAAAGCACCACTATTTTCAATTTTCTGTTTCCGATCGTTACTACCACTTGGTAGATTTTTAGCGCGTAATTGTTGTAATAATTTCAACGATAACGATCTACCTGTACCTTCATAACCGTTAATTGTCGATGCTAAAAATACTAAATACGGCCCTAACATTGCTTTAACGTACGGTAATGGAATAGCTGCAGCTTCATCGATGACTAACAATTCAGCTTGGGCTAAACGGTGTGCATCAGTCGGGTGAATATATTGAATAGTTTGTCGATGATCTTTAAAGATATTTACACGTACAATCGCTTTATTAAATTCCGGATTTGTCGATTGTACTAAACTATAATCGATATGTTCTTGATATTCTAGAGCATCAAATCCTTTAAAAACAAACTCGAAAAACGTATTCAAATTCTCAGGAGTGGGACTAGTTACGAATATATTCGCATAACCGAAAGCCACAGCCGCTGAAACAGCCAAACCTAAAGCTGCCGATTTACCACGTCCTCTAGATGCTGTCAACGATACGGTAGTCCGTAAAGTTTTCTCAGTAATTGCATCAACGAATCTCAATAAAGCTTTAGCTTGATCTAGAGTTTTACAACAATTCACTAGATTACCAACCGGTTGGGTGTCTTTTAATTCTTCTTTAATATTGCCCAATTGTAGATCATTATCGCTTAATTCTTGTTGTTTCTCAACTGGTTCCACTTTTAGATTATTTGAAGTAATCGGCAGGACGGTTAATTGATCATCGACAATTAGACAACGTTTGCACGAAACTAGCGATAATAAAAAACGTTCATTGAACCGACAAACTACATCTTCATGGGCTTCAGTTCGGAATCTTTGATGAACATCCATTGTCATCGTATACAACTGTTTTAACGAAGTTAAAGTCCGCAACAATATAACAACTAAACCACCACCTTCTACAGTTTCAATAGTTCGTGCCAATAGATTCGGAGTTAAAGCTTCAAAATCCTGTAATACCAACATACCGAAAGTATTACCCAAAATTTTATGCGTTTCGTTATAGTAACAGAAACGAATCTTCGTCGATGATAGGAACAATTCAAACGGATCATCCTCGTTAATACTCAATTTTCCGGCTTTAATTTTATGTTGTAATTGTTTCATCCGCTTCTTCCGATGACTACTAAAGCCCAATTCTTTCTTATAACACCACAGTACTGAGGGTCGCGCTTTTACCTCAGCCTGAGCCAACATGTGATGCAGAATAACAACCTATAATTTAATTGTTTTAAATTGTTTATTAACGGAAATTGTCGTGTACCTGATCGCGGCCTTTATCACCGACAATTACAAATAAAGTACGGTGGCCCAATTTAACACCATTCTCGATTAGGACCCGTATACGATTATCAATTTTCTTGCGAACCATTTCACCGCCAATTCAGTTTTATTTAGAAAAATTGTTTTACAAAATTCACCAATTCACAAGACCATGCACGATTATTAGGTTATGTTACTGTGCTCTAGGGGAGTTTGGTATTATTTTGTTGGTAATTTACCTAGCTACTTGTTGTTATTAAAATTAAATTGTCCAAATTTTTTAATTAATTTCAATTCAATATACTCAATTATCGAATAATCAGTAATTCGAATTATATAATTGCAATATTCTATAATAAATTTGAATTAAAATTGATAAATAGGCTAAACTTTTTTTATTATATTGGCTGCACTTTTCCACTAACGAAACTAGAATTTTAGTTAGAGTTTGTGACTAAAAATCAGAATCTTGCAATAATATCTTAAAACTCATATTACTATAAATTTGCCTCATATAATACTAAATTGAGTCAAATTCTAGTGATTATTATATAAAATTGATTAATATTGATTAGAATATTTTAAAATAAGTATCTAACTTGAGCCGTTTTATTAGTCATAGACTCTAGATAGATGATTGTTTACATTGTGCGCCATCTATCTGCGATAATTTTGACATTTAAATACGCCGGATTTTTGTAAACAATTTTTATCGAAAAATTCAATTAACCACGTAATTAATTAAATAATTGAGTGTTTTCTAAATTGAAAATAATGAGATTAAAGTTTGCAATATTGAAAAATTAAAAATTTTCAATTTTTAGGTTAATTCCAATATTTCGATGAGAATCAACGAAAATGTTCCTCAGTACGAGATATCAACAAAGTATTCAATTAAATTATGGTTTTAAACAACTAATTAACTGTTTTTCAGTAGATAAATCTTTCAGTAGAGCTTGTGCGATTGTAGCACCGATATTTGTTGTTATATTCTTCTTAATTCTTGCATCTTTGATGAATTCAAATGTGAAAATTTATATCTTACAAGTCGATTTGGAGAATCGAATTGAACCAAAGATTAACAACGATGAGAGATTTTTAAGTTTTGGTCTTGATACAGCCATGATTGCGAATCGTTTTAAAGGCTTTAACATGACGTAACGTGGACCTCTTACGATACAACAAAAATAATAAAATTACTGTTAATTGTAGTAATAAGAAGTTATTGAAGCTGGTTCAAGCCTTATCGCCGGCTTATCTGCGTATTGGTGGCAATTTAGCGGATCGTTTAACATTTTCCTCGGAAACTAACGCCAAAGATTTTCCTAATTTTACAATGACTGGTAATTCAATATAAAACTTTAATTTCTACCAAATTTACAGTTTTTTTGTGGAATATCCAAGGTTTACAGTGGTTAGAATTGAATCGATTCGCTAGAAATACAGGACTGGATATAATTTTCGATTTGAACGCTTTGAAACGTTTCGCCAATGGTAGTTGGGATTATCGTAATGCCGAGGAGTTAATTAAATTTTCAAATTCGTATAAATTGCGACTTTCGTGGGAGTTGGGCAATGGTATTTCATAATTCCCCTAATAAAATTCGTATTGAAATTCGTTAAAATTCTAGAACCGAATTCGTTTCATCACAAATTCAATTCAACGGTAAATGCAAGCCAATTAGCCAATGATTTTAAATTATTGCGCACGATTTTAAACAAATATCGTTTGTATGAGAATTCGAAATTAATTGGCCCGTCAACAACACGTCCTCAAGTTGGTAATAAAGAAAGTCAAGAATTTTTGGGCGAATTTCTACAAACCGGCGGTGGAGACGTAGTGGATGCAATCACTTGGCACCAGTATTATTATTTCTTTATTTATAGATAATTTATTTTTTTGGGGGGATTTTTAGTTATTATTTTAACGGCCGCACGGTAAAACCACAACAATTTCTCGATCCTCTCGAATTCGACGTTTTAAAATGGCAAATTACTGTCGTTAAAGAGATAACGCTACTTTTAAATCTTGAAAATAAGCCGATTTGGTTAGGTATTTCCCCGAATGTTTCCACAATTGAAATTTTATAATTTCGGGGTATTTTAGGTGAAACTGCATCAGCTTATGGTGGTGGAGCACCCGGACTTTCCGATCGGTTCTTATCGACATTTATTTGGTTGGATAAATTGGGGATAACGTCGCAAATGGGGTTGCAATGCGTAATTAGACAGACGATTTTCAATTTAAATTACGCCCTAATTGATAACGCGTATAATCCAAATCCGAATTATTGGATTAGTTTGTTGTATAAGCGATTAGTTGACAGGAAACGTGTTAATTGCTTAACAACAACAAATAATCGTGTACGTTTATATTGTCATTGTGCTAAACGCAATAATAGCAACGATTCTTCAATTATCGGTTGGGTTGTTTATTTATTATAATTAAAATTTTTAATTGTTATTTTATAGTTTATGGTATGAATATTAATAGTGTTGCTGTGAATATTCGAATTGAGAGTGTTAGTTCTTTGCTGGGCGAATCGAAATTGATTCAATCGTACAGTTTAACGTCGCTAAATTCGTTGACTTCCAAGTATGAATAATTGAAATTATCGATTGATAATTAATTGTTTTGTTTCTAGGAATATTTATTTAAACGGAAAATTATTAAAATTGAGTAAATTCAACGATATTCCCGAATTAAAACCGAAACTAATATCGACATATCCTTATATAAAAATGTTACCGTATTCTTTAGTATTTTGGATTGTGCCAATTAATACAACAATTTGTTAAATTATTGATTTTATTTTTATTGCCGTCTTCTATTTTTAGGATAATTTTGTATAAGATGTTGATGACTTCGCTACTTATTTAAAAAATGCTAACTATGATAAAACGTGCTCAAGAGCCACCAATCAATAAAGAAAATGTCTTTATTTTCATACACAGAAGACTTGGAATATTTCCCAATAAATATCGTTCATAATTATTTAAATTATATTAGTTTTTATAAAAAAAAAATTGTATAATCAAAAGGGCTATATTCGTTGTTTGGGGGCCGGAATAAAAGGAAGCACTTTTTTGTAGATGAAAGCGTAATAATTATCTGTAGAGAGTAATTTGAGAAAATGTAGATGGGGGATAAAAGAGATCACCACTTGAGGAAGGAGTGGTGAAACGTCAGGGGTTCAATGGAAATGCATAAGAAGGCCTGACAACCACTTCAGTGTTTCAGTTAACTGATTTCTTTTCGAGTGAAATTATGAATTCTTGACTTTTAAATTATTTTGTTTTTTATTTTTTTAAACAATTAATTCAAATAATTGGTATGCCAATAAGGAATGATGGAATTGTTAAAAGAAAGAATTCGTATTTTCTTATATTTTGTTTATTATTATCGAGTCATATTGGGGCTGATATAGTGTAAGTTTTTCTTTTATTTATCTATTTGGTAATTATCCCCTTTATAACAGTTATAATTTGCGAATAAGTCCGATCTAAGTAATCAGGTCTAGTGCCTTATAGACAATAGAACGGCTCAATCCTGATTATTTCCTATAATTGTCAAACACCCTTGACCTTAATGGTGATTATTCACATCCTTTAGGACAATTTTTATTTTTCGATTTTTTCCAGCCTTTGCCCTCTAGATTATTATCATCAACAATTTTCTAATGAAAAAGTGGAGAGTGAACGTGAAGAACAAGCGTATGATTGTTTACTAAATTATCGGAAAATCTTTACATAATTTTCACTAATTCCAGAACTGGCCTAACAATTAACGATATTTTACCAGAAGATCCATCGAAATATGATAAGATGCGACCGCCGAAAAAAGACGGCAATCCGACTATTGTCTATTTCCATGTTACTGTAATGGGTCTGGACAGTATCGATGAAGGATCAATGGTTATTGCCATCGAATTTCCGAAATTTCCAAATATACAGTCGTCTCATTGGATTCGATTTTTCCAGTGGAATTGCTGTATATTTTCAAGGCCGATTTGTGATATTTTAAGCTTTGTTTTCTAGACGTACGCTGCCGATATTTTCTTCGCTCAAACATGGAAGGATCATCGTTTACGTTTACCGGAGAATATGACGAGTGAATATCGATTATTGGAGGTTGATTGGTTGAAGAATATGTGGCGGCCGGATTCGTTCTTCAAAAATGCCAAATCTGTAATTTTCCAAACAATGACAATACCAAACCATTATATGTGGCTTTATAAAGATAAAAAAATCCTCTATATGGTCAAGTATGTTTCTTAATTAATATACAGGATGGCCTATTGAGAATATAAGAAATTTTAATTGATGAAATTTAGTTTACAGCTGAACTACTTTTAGAACATATTTTCCTTGTTCTATGAAGTAGTGCACTCTAATTTTTTATTTTCAAAGAGGCGATATCTTTCTTACAATTGCAAGGAGAATTTGATAATATAACTTCTAGTCATAGTGTTAGTGTTAGTGTTAGTGTTAGTGTTAGTATTAGTGTTAGTGTTAGTGTTAGTGATAGTTTTTCAGGAATTTTGACTCTACAATTTTTGATTTAAAAATCCATTTTTTTGAAACTTTGAAACTCAAGTAGCCTAAAGTTTATTATTTAGAACAAATGAATTGAACGACCTTTCAGCGTTTAACAGAAATGAATTTTTCTTTCAGCCAATTTTCAAACCAATTTTCTTATTTTAGATGAACCGATAGAAAGGTTTCTTACGCTTTCAATAGATCATTGAACTATCAATTTTTATGGCTGTAATTATTTGGCTAGCAATTGGAAAAATATTTTAAGGATTTATAAAATAGCCTCTAGAGATTTCCGCAAAATTTGAATCTCATGGCTCATCGTAAAGTTTGTCAAAACGCTCGCCTCTATCACGATTTACCAAAATGAGATACTCAGAATGGCTCGAGAATACTCCCCAAACAACTTTCTCCGCCGAATTCCAGAATAAATGCAAAATACTTCTCCCAATCCGGAATAAAAGAGAGTCATTTGACGTGCGTAATTTGTTTTTAAAAATCGCAACCTACGAGCTCCAAATTTTGCTCAAATGATCTCCTCTTTTGAATCGGAAATATTTTTCGAATTGCTCCCCAAATAATGGCATTTCCACGAGGATGATCATTATTAAAAACTGAATTTTAGACTGACTCTTCGGTTGTCTTGTGCAATGAATTTCATGGTATATCCGCACGATACACAAGAATGCAAACTGCAAATGGAAAGTTGTAAGTAATCTAGCGAATTTAGTGATAATAATTGATAAAATTTATTGAAAGTGTCTCATACAACGGACGATATGATCTTCCAATGGGACCCCGACGTTCCTCTAGTAGTCGACGAAAATATCGAATTACCACAATTAGCTCTAACCCACAATTATACCGCCGATTGTACTCAAGTTTATTCAACTGGAAATTTCACCTGTTTAGAGGTAGTGTTCGAATTGAAACGTCGTTTAGGTTATTATCTCTTCCATACTTACATTCCAACGTGTTTGATTGTAATAATGTCGGTAAGTTTTGTAATTTATTTCAAAATAGGCGATTTATAAATTTTTATTTGATAAAAGTGGGTATCGTTTTGGATCAAACCGGAAGCCGCCCCTGCTCGTGTTACTTTAGGTGTTACTTCTCTACTGACTCTATCAACCCAACACGCTAAAAGTCAAGCCTCTCTACCGCCGGTCTCTTATCTCAAAGCTGTTGATGGTTTCATGTCAGTTTGTACAATGTACGTTCAGAAATTAGTTCGTTTAGATTTAAAATAAAATTAAAATAGATTTGTTTTTATGGCATTAATGGAATATTGTCTTGTAAATATCGTATTGGGTGATTCGGACGCCCCAAAACCGCCACCACCGCCGCCACCACCACCCTCATCGCAATCGACACAAACGCATCCGTCGCAACCGGCAAAAATTGATCCAGTCTTCGATGTAACCCCAAAAGAGAATTCTTTATTGTTGACTACACGCCAACAGAAAGTCTCAACAGGACCCACACCGGCTCAAAGGGCTAGAAATCGTGCCATCAATATTGATCGTTTCAGCCGTGTATTCTTTCCATTATTGTTTACCGTTTTGAATGCTACTTATTGGATAGTATTTGCTGAGTATATTTAAATAACAATTCGAACGTTCTTGTAATAGTAGAAATAAAGCAGAAGTGTTAAACGGAAATTAATAGAGGTGGTTCTAATAAACGTATTGAGGTTTTTCTCGTTTTATTCACCTTGGGATTGCGATTTTTTTAGGGTAGTTTAAGTTCAAAATTAGCTGCTTTGATGCTTTATTTCTAACTAATTATGATACAATAAAATGTTGATTTACACGAATAATGAATCGTCTAGTTTTGCCTGGAAAATAATTCGTCAATTTTAGATAGAAAACATTAAATAGAAAACTTACAGCGATTGCTTCATCTTTAAAACAAACTGCCATATTTGATGCACTTTCACACGGATCAGCATCCAATTTCACTGCAATTAAACAAAATTATCGATTGATTATTGTTTGGAATTGAAGATAAATACCTTTAAATCCACATTCAATGAAAATTTTCAATATTTTCTTATACAGATCAAAATCAGCATCTTTCAACTCATCAATCGATAGTAGAGCTCCAACTTTATCAATTTCACCATCACTAGCTTGCTGAAAGATCAAATTGAATTAGAAAAACGAAATCATTTAAATTTTGTTATAATAACAATGCCGAATTTCTTATTGAGGCAAAAGAGTATGCATCTACCATCATGTGTTGTCGGCGGTAGTTTTCTCGCTATCAACTCCGCCAAATCGTCTAAACAAAAACAAAAATTACATTCAAATTTATCGATTCAATTGCCGATTTTACCATCAGTAGCACCAGTTTCTTCCATACATTCTTCAGCGTATTGTTGTACTCTTTCCATAAATTTCTCCACAAATTCTTGGTCAATCTAGCGGAAATTTAAAAAATTCACCCAAATTTTTAATTAAAATTAACTTACTGCATGATTTCCGTAAATCGAGACAAATAAAATGAGGATTATTGAGACGTTCTTCATGTTTATTTCTTTGGGTGTGTTGCAAGAAATATGGCTAAATTTCGCAAATTTCGGCAGTTTTATATATGAAAATCTCTAATTTTAAATAATGAATATCTGCAGTTTTATTCGATTTTAATTAATAGTTCTGTGTTATTGTACCGTAATAATTTCGCAATTAAAACGTAATTTGACATTATTTGATCTATGTTTTTCCCTTTAAAGCTAATTAATTTCGACTATAATCCTTGATAAATCTTTATTATTATCTTCCCTACTTTATTATTAAAGTTTAATTATTGGTAATTGTTTCAGTTTGGCCAGTTTGATCAGTTTGACCTTACTTTTCGTATTCATTCCTAGCAAGTTCAATCTGTACGGGGTATTAGAACACCACCCCAAGTGGCCCCCTCCGGTTCCCACCCATTTTCCTTGGTTCAAACCAACACCAAATAGAAGTGTACCATGGGTTGAGGAATTCATAAATCCGTCAAAGTGAGACCCAAATCGGAGAGGAACACTCGGGGTGTTTTTCTTTGATTTTATCAAAACCGTAAGAGCTACCTTAATTATTTTGGATTTGTGAGTAATGATGGATTTGTTTTAATCCACTTTATCCGTATCATAGATCAAGATTATGGCTTAGAATTCGATAGTAATTTACATTGTTGTAATGGCAAAATCAATAAAATGCTCATTTGTATGTGACACGTGTGCATTTATATTTTTTATTGTAATTTATTGTAATGGTGATAATAAATATTGTATCAGACGATAATAATTATCGGTTATTCCAGGATTAACCGCAGTAATTTGTTTTTTTCTATTGTTGATAACAGGTTAACATTAATATTTTAGATATAGAGTTATTATAGGAATATTTGTCGATTTGTCGGCAATTTCGATTAAAATTAATAAAGTAGTAGGTCTATGACTCAGCTTTCTGATAAAAATTTTGAAGTCGTTTTGGCGAAATTAGCTTCTAATATTTTGTAATAAATAATAGATTTGTGGCAGTTCATTTAATGATTTACAGTTTTTTACGTTTGCGTTAATTTAGAAAGACAAAATTGGTCAATAAAGCACTAATTCTGTACCAACTAGCCGTTTAAAGGTTTTAATTTTATGTAGAATTTGTTTTTTATCAAAACACTATTGAGACAAGAGCATAATCAATATTTTGAGAGATTTCGTTAGATTGCAAAACTTCACCTCTTATCAAAAATCGATTATTTGTAGATGGCTCATTTTAGATAATTTTTGAGTTTAAATGGAAGCTTTGACTTAGCGAAAAATATTTAATCAGAATATTTCAACTTCAATTTCAAGACATTTTCTTCTTGAATTGTTATTTTGTTGTAGAAAGGCATAAAATTCGACAGTACAGTACTAATTTTGAGCTTACTTGAGGTTATAAGGTCTAAATTCAATGAGTAGTTATGCCTTATTTACCATAGATATAATCAAATTTTTGATTTTTGGTAATTTCAAAATTTCAGAGATTCAAGTACCTAGTTTTAATCATTTTTTATTCAAATTTGCACTTTTTAAGGAGAATTTTTGAGTTTAAGTTTCATCGTTAATAAATGAAAAATATTGAGTCACAATTTTTAATTTAAATTTCAAGACTATTCTTTTGTTGTGAAATAGCCAGTTTTGGAACTTAAACTAAATTTTTGACTTTTAAGTGCCAATTTATTGATTTTTTACTTGATTCTCGATTTTTATTTAAGATGTTTGGAAAGGTTCTTCAATTTTAACTTTTTAGGTAATTTCATTATTCGATCTCCAAAATTTACTCAATTTTGAAGGGGTTTAAAAGATTATCAATTTTGCTTACTCCTGGATTCAATAGTTTTTTGTCAAATCAATACCAACAAGAAACAAAATAAATTTCAATTAAATGCGTTTATTTGTCTTACAAAGTGTATGTAATTAACATAAAATCTCAATTTTGATCGCCCTTACTTCACAAACAACAAAATTATTCGAGGAACAATTCCTCTTTAAGGCCCATCTGTAAAAACAGAAACAAAAATATGACTTCAAATTTTAGCCGATAATTAACTTACAGCATGTCCCTCTTTAATAGCGCAAGCCGTCAAATCAGCAGCATATTGACACGGATCACTATCTTTTTCAACTATAAAAACAATTAAAAAATATAAAACAATAATTAACAAAAATATCGAACCTGAAGTCGAGCAAGTATCGTAGATTTTCAAAAATTTCTCGTAAATTACAGGATCGTGTTCTTTCAACGGCTCTGAAGCGACCAAAAAGCCATCTTTGTTCAAATTACCGTCATCATCTTGCTAAAATTGGTAACAACAACAAAACTAGTACGCTAAATACAGTGGAATAGAATTAAAAAATTACCATGTTAAAATATTTATGGTAGCATAGGATCAAACATTTGCCCTCGTGCGATTCGGGGATAGTGTGGGCCCAAAGGGAGGCAAGATCGTCTAAAATTCCGCAAATAAGCAGAGTTTTGGGCAAATTTGGTCAACTTACCGGTACTAGCTCCAGTTTCTGGTACGCACTTTTCGCCGATTTCCTTCAATTTGGCCAGAAAATTTTCGACGAATTCTTTCTCGATCTAGAATTTTGCGAAATTTTTATCGGAATCGAAACAAATTAAAATTCAACTTACAGCCTGTGAATAGACAAACACTGATAGAAATACAATGATGAATTTCATCTTCTCGATTTAATGTTCAACTGTATCGTAATGATGAAATATTGTCTGGTGCATTTATTGGATGTTGGTGGTTTTTATAGTGAAATCCCTTGATTTTTCAAGGCTAATTTCGCGTATTTTTCGGTCTATTATTATCATTGATTTTCCTTATTCATTATTTATCTAAATTGATTATGAAACAGTCAAAATTACAGTCATCACATAGTCTTCGCCAATTATCTTCTAGTTTATTGTTGTCATTAGTTTGCCGCTAATTAGGTTAATTCTATTGTGTTAGATCGACATGTAATTAATCTAATTTGATGATTTTTGTCAATGTTAATAAATCTATTTTTGAACTTGAAAAACAGCAACACTTCCGGCCGAATCTCTGAACCATTGTAGACTATTCTGGGATGGTCATAGTCGCTAAAATCTCTATATTGTTGATCTTTTGGATTGCTATAAGGGGCTTTCAAGTTTCGTTTCTAATTTGATGTCATTTGATGATGGTGCCAGTATCGTGAATAGCACGCAGTTATCCACAATCGAAACTCACGGTTGAATTGTTTATTAAGTTGAATATTTTACAATTCGTGTTGGTTTCGTGGAAATTGTTACACAATTTACTGATAAAATCGCTACCATTTTACAATCTAATGCCATTTTCAAATGCAATGCAGACTTATTTTAGTAGCAGCAGGGCAAAATGTATCAACATTGTCCGTTTATTGTTGTGATTTTTGGATTTCTCATTGTAACGTTCGGTTTGATCACTTCATTCCACTTTATACCAAATTTTAAACATTCTTATTTCGATCAAGTAAGTATTGTATATCAAACTAATTATACAGGGTGTTGAAGTTCTCTAGGAAGAGTCCTATTGTTTTACCAGTGATTTGAAAATATTTTAAGGATCTCTCGATATTAATCCAATCAAATTTGAACCTCGTAGCTCATCCAAAAGTGGGTTGCAATTTTTGAAAACGAGCTAAATTCATCGAATCTCAAGGATGTAGTTTTTCCGATTTTCCCTGAATAAAATGGAGAAAACAAAAAAAATGGGAGCATCCTGGGAGTCATTTGAATGTGTAACCCGTTTTTGGAAATCATGACATAGAAACGAGTGTTTTTGATCGGCTTCCAAGTGAGCTACAAAGTCCAAATTTTGGTAATATGATCTCCAAGGAGTCTCTTATCAATCCTTCGAATATTTCTCAAATTACTCGCCAACAAAAATTCTCTCCTGTAATACAAGCAATTGTAAAGCTTTTAGATCTACGAAACGATTCTCCTATTATCAGAATATGGCAAAATGGGCAGGTGGTGAAGAATTTCAAATTATATCTCTTCAATGTTGAAAATCCCGCTGACATCATGTCTGGTGCTAAACCTATTTTAAAAGAAATCGGCCCTTATGTCTATCAGTAAGTATACTGAGACTGGACAAAATTAGAAACTGTAAATTCGAAAATTCTTGAAAAATTACCATCGCTGGTACTAGATTTATATGAGTAAATTTCATTTATTTTCTGTACAGGAGACTGGATGAGAGGCGAGTTGAAGAAGTCGATGACGTTCGAGATACTCTAACGTACAGGGAGAGATCTTTGTTTGTTTTCGATAAAGAAGCATCAAAAAACTTACAAGACACCGATACTGTAACGATATTAAATCCAATACTTATGGTAATCACTATCGGGTAATTCCGGGGATTTTTAATTGATCCAAATTTCTAGAGTATTCTTTCGAATTTCGACCAGCAGCACGACAATATTTCCCGACTGAATGACGCTATATTTGCCATCTATCCGGAAATTGTAGATTTCTTTATCACCACACAAATTCGAGATTTAATGTTTGGTGGAATTTCAGTCGAATTCCCTGAAAATTACAGTAAATCCACCGATTGTTACGCTTTAAACGTTACACTGAAATCACGATTATTTTCAGCCGAATTCTGTAATTTGCTTCAACGTAACGTTTATCGTTTTATGGAATTTCAACAGAACTGTTCATCGTTAACGTTTTCGTTCTACAAACGCGTAAACTTCTTAGAATTTCCATTTATTGTAAATAAATTTAGTTGTTTTTGTAGTTGAACAATACAATACAACGACCGTTTACGATAACACGCGGTATAAAAAATACACTCAGAGGCTATTATGTACCGTATGTTAACAACTTAACTATCTGGAAGAATGACTATTGCGATCAAATCAATGGCACCAATTTGGGTGTTTTCGATAATATGGAAATAAAACCAGATCGTATTTATACTTATCGGGACGATTTCTGCCGGTAAATTTCAGTATTCTTCGCTTAAATCGGTGGTATTCTCTAACATTTTAGCGACTAGTTACTATAACAACTGGTCGCTTTTAAAGAGCCTCTACAGTTGTTTATTATCAGTTATACCGCGTGTTTCCTATCTTTTATCGCAACTTGTAAATTACTGATTATTATTGATTAAGTTAGAGAATACCACTCTCCAACTTTGTAATAGTCGAATCTCTTGGCAGTCTAATTTTGATCCTTAGGTCGATATTTTTGGAATTTATGGGCGAATATCCTTACAACGGCTTAAAATCAATGCTAAAATTCGCCTCAACCGCACAATTATTTGCAGTTAACGAAAATACGACTTGTTTTTGTCCAACTAAATCGCATCACAATCGTCTTATAAAGGATTGTCCAGCTAACGGATTGATGAATCTAAAGACGTGCATCGGTGTTGATTTCTTCCTATCCCACCCATATTTCGGTTACACCGATTCTGTTGCAATGAATTTTGGAAATTTCAACGCAAATTTACACAATTCAATCGTATATGTTGAACCTGTAAGTTAATCTATTCCGCCATAGATGTCGCTAGTATTCCTACTAAATTAATGGCGCTAAATTTGATTTCAGTTGGGCGGGATACCGTTGTATTATAATCTTCGTTATCAGTACAGTTTACTTTTACCGAAAGTGGAAAATTGGTATTTAACATCGAATGTAACAATGGCAGTTTTTCCATTATTTTGGGTAGAAGATGAATTTGAATTGAGTAAAAATCTATCGAATGCCGTAAAGCAAAAGTATAAAATTGTTAAAATTTGGTCCATTATCGGTTATAGTTTGATAGGTTTCGGGATTCTATCAATGTTATTATCAACCATTTTATTAGGCTACAATGAACGAATTTGTTCTAGTAATAACAATAATTATGTTAGGGGTAAAGATAAGAAAAAAGTTAAAATAATAGTGCGAATAAATGGGAAACCGATACATTGATCGATTGATTTTCCATTTAGATTTTTATCAATTTTAACTCAATTACATTATTGCACTTACACTGTTTACAATAATAAAAATAGTAATAATAATCATCATAAAGAATCATGTACGTGTTGTTTTCTGTTATTCTAAAACATTGACAACGTCAAAGATGTTCCCAAAAAAACCCATTTACATTTGTATCGTAGGTTTATTGACACTAACCTTAGGAATTATATCGTCATCGTTTATTTTTCCTAAACTAGAACAATATTTAATTGATAAGGTAACCTACATTTTTTTGAAATTAACTCAACTCTAATTTGTTTGGCGTCAATTAAGGAGACAGCAATGATTGAAGGCAGTAAAACGTTCGAAATGTGGAAGAAACCACCGTTTCCATTCAAATTAAAAGTGTATTTCTTCAACGTGACTAATGCGGACCGAATCGAAAAAAACGGGGAAAAACCGGAATTGAAGGAGATCGGGCCGTATATTTACGAGTAATAATAATTCGTAATTATTTGGAATTTGGTTGATTTTGGGTAATTTTTAGTGAATTTCGTGAAAGACACGTTCTATCTATTGATGATCATAACGATACTATTCGATACATACAAAGGAAGGTTTATTTGTTCAATCGGGATGAATCCGGATGTAGGGATGATCATGATATTGTGACGATATTGAATTTTGGAGTTGCTGTAAATATCTTTGAATTCTTGGATGGTATTCTGAAATTGGACACGAAATAGTCATCAGTTTCAGAATATCTAATTTAAATATCCTATCATTGACGATATTTGGTTTGTTTTTAATTCGAAACATGATGGTTATATTCTAATGTTCGCTAAATTAATTAAAAAGTAATCAGTTTTAATGGTTTATCATTAATAATAAATAAACGATGATTACTTTTGATTTGAGGGTTCTCAACTGTAATAAAACTAGCAATTATTAGTTTTATTGTAGAAAAATCAGATTCTTTAGATATTACATAATGAGAAGATTATCCCACAAAACGGATAATTCCAGTACAGGACCGGATTGGAGGGTGTCGAAAATGCCAACGTTTGATCCACGATTTCTCGTTTATTTTCCAATGGATTTAAGTGGTTAAAGCGGAATTGGAAAGAGACTTTCGAGGCCTCTCCCGAGACGGAAATCTTTGTACAGTCCGGACCTGCTCTGGATTGTCGTTAATTGCAACCATCACAATTGTTGATTGTTGTCCAGTTGAAGTTCTAGAATACGATTTTTCAGTCTTCAGAGAAACAGTGATAATTCTAGAATTTCACCGAGGATAATTGAAGGGGAAAGTTTAGCGAAAGAATCCGTAAAACAAACATTGTAGTTTAGAGTAATTTTTTCAAATATGATAAGAATTTTGATAAGATCTGCCCCGTCTTTCTTATTTGAAGGATTTATTCTAAAAATTTGATAAATTGTTTAGACTACAGCAATCAAGATCAATAATTTGGCGCCGATGGTTTTATCATTGGTAAACTCTGGACTGCCTTATCTGTTCCCAGGACTTAAAAGTTTATTTTTAACAGCTACAGTTAAAGATATCCTGTTTGATGGTCTATTGATTTCTTGTGAATCTGAGAACGTTGGTAATTTTTTTTTAGTTTTCGATTTTGTGGTGTTTGAATTGTTGTTTTCCAGATACAATTTGTCGTGTTTTGCAAACACAATTACCACCAACTGTACGACTAGCTGATAATAACCGTGATTACTTATTATCATTATTTCATCATGTGAACAGTACAGATGATGGTCCTTATGATATGAATCGTGGCCATCAAAATACACAAACAATAAAAGGCAATATAATCCGTTATCAAGATGCCGATGTCTTATCACAATGGCACGGTGACTGGTGTAATCGAATTCATGGAACGGATTTAACATTAAATCCCTCATCATTGGCATATTATCAAAATCGACAAAGTATTGATATTTTTGCAACCGATATCTGCCGGTCATTTCCTGTAGATTTTGATAAAATTGAGCAAATATTAAATTTTAATGTTTATCAATTTAAAATGAAGAAAACATTCGGTGAAGTACCCAATGATAAATGTTTTTGTCCGCTTGATGGAGAATGTCCACCGTTAGGTACTCAAATTGGAAATTTTTTTTAATTTTCTAAATGGTAATTTTTTTAAAGGGACTATGGATATTGAACCGTGCGTTGACGTTCCAATTATTATATCACAACCGCACTTTTTCAACGCTGATAAGACATTATTTGAATATGTAAATGGACTAGAACCAAATGAGAACAAGCACAATACTTTTATCACAATTGAACCTGTTATTATTGATTTTTTTTGCTTATCCGGTACTTCACCTTGCAGTTGGCTGGGTGCTATTCAAAAGTCTAATGACCTGGGTTAGCTAAAAAATATTTTAGGAAAAGTTGGGCCTCGTAGCTCATCCGGAAGGCGGCTAAAAACGCTTTTTGGGTAAAGTCGCGATTGATCTCTCTGTTGTTTACTTTTTTAGTTTGATAGGAGATTATTTACTATCGTTGAGTGTTTATTGATTTTTTTTAATATCATTTCATTGAAAATAATGAAGGCCGCATAGATTTTATTTGTATCTATCAAGGGATCAAAGGTTTTCTTTAATAAAATATTCTCAATTAACGTGAACAACCTTCCCTTATCAAGTTCAACCAAGTAAACAACGGTGAGGTTAGTAATGTTTTTTTTTCATAATCATTGTTGAAAGTAGAATTTCGCATTATTCAGGTCAATGTAATTATTCAAAAAAAAAAAAAAACACCACTTATAAAGATCCTTCAGTCATTCCTCGTTGTTTTACGTGTGTAGTTGACTGATAAAAATCGCGGCATTGTCTAAAAAACCGTTTTTGGCCTACTTCTCGATGAGTTACAGGGTTCAATTTCAGTAAAATATTCTCTGCAGACTCCTACAAATCCCCAAATAATTTTTGGAATCGCTCACCAACTGATATACTTTGAATGGACCATTCCGTTTTATTAAATTTGACGTTTCTACTATCCTTTTTAACCAGGGGTAGATTTAGATGCGATGTTTATGAACTGTCGGGGCTCCATTCAAACAAAGAACCTCCTCAATAGAGCCCTATTTAATAAAATGTAAAGCATTTTTATGACGATATGTAGAATGTGTAGCCACAATTAACCCAGATTTGGTGTAATTGAGTAAATTTTCATGGCCCCCAAAATTAACGGATCCGCCCCTGTTAGTAACCAAGCTACAGCCAACTCCGAGGCGGAAAACACGCTGTAAATATTCCAAATTAATTCCTAAAATTACAGAGAACTGGCATTGCAATTTCTGTGAAAATTCGTCTCCAAATGAACGTCCATTTAGTGGAACTACCAGAAATAGATCTGCTTCATAATGTTAACGATGGAATTTTCCCGTTCGTTTGGATCGAAATGGTTGGAATTCCGCGATTTTTATCAAAAATATTAAAATTTTGCGTTTTCTAGGGCGCTGATCTGCCTACAAACATGCTGAAAGAACTGGAGCAACAATTCGAAAAATTAAAAATTTTCGTTATAATTAAAAATATTCTAATCATCGGTGGTGCAATTATAATTGTAATTGCGTTAGTTCTAGCAATGATGACGGATAAAATTGCGTGTTTTAGAAAAATAACAAACAATTCAATTGATAACGCCGAAGGTTGATTTTCTAATAACAACAATTACGCCTTAACTTGTACTGTATTTTCGTAATAAAAACATTTAATTTTATAAATAATTAGACTTGTTCCACAAACAAAAATAGAAATAGGGACAAATTAGTAGAGAATTATGTGACTACGAGTATCACAAAAGTTTATGTTATCAAATCACAAATTTAAAGTCGCGACAAGTCGCACTGTCGATCTTCCAGTTGACCAGCAACTTTTCTCATATTTAACCACCGAGTTTAAATTCATATTCACAATTATTTAAATCATGTCTTCCACAGTAGAATAACAGCCTGATACTAGAGCGAACACCGATATCAATTGTATGAAGATATTCTTGATGAGTCTCCAGTTAAGAAAGCCGAAATCCATCGTCGTTAGATTCAATACAATATCAATACTAGCCGGTATGAAAAGACCTAAAGTTGAGAAGAACACAGAACCGACTAGCGAGATAATCAATTCCAATTTTGGTACAGCTATAGCTATGCTAGTTATGAACATTACTAAAACTGTACGCAGACAGATTTGGGCGATATTTCGGCGCTCCTCCGATATCCTCGGCTGGATTCTACGCCACGTTATATCGCACGGTACATAGAATTGTAGCATAAACGTGAAGAATACGGAGATGGAGATGCAAGCTTTGGCCACTTGAGCCGGTCTGTAATCGTTGAAAATAGAATTGATTCGATTATTTTGTAAATTCTACTTACATTTCGTTATCTGGAAGGTCTGAAATAATATTCGTGTGTACGTTATCGCCGAATCTAATATAACCGAAGACACCAATAACCGAAAATAGTAGAGTGACGAACGTCATTGCTGTATTCAGTACGCCAGGACAGCCGATGAATTGTTGTTTCTTCATCGAATTCTCGATTGGTAGCATCGTTCCGATACCTTCCATTGCAAAGATAACCGTGCTGAAGAACGCCGGAATTTGGCTGATATCATTAAACAATTTCCTATCGCTTATATCGACGTCTTCAATTCCTTTGAATAGATAATAGGCCGTTATACCGAAAGCGATAATCATTGTTGTATTTGCAATGAACGAAAACGGTACAAGGTGTTTTAATTCCCGAATTTGGCAACATAAAATCAATGGTAACATCAACACAACCATATAAATCCGAACATCTACATCTCCAACAGTCGGCTCATAATACGCTACCAACTGAAAATTATATTATATTAAATAATAGACGAAAATTGAGATAAATACCTCTTGAATTGACGCACAAATGAAAACAATATAGACCGCATTTCCAGCATAATACGTCAATAATAGCGCAATATCCACGAAATTTCTGTAAATTAGATAGAAAATTATTATTATTATAGATCTGCATCGGTTGCCGGTGCGGTATATGCGAAATTATCGGAGACTGCAACGGTGGATCAGGACGGAAATTTTGCTGAAACTTTATCGATTTAAAAATAATCGCCTTTAAAGTTATTAGAGGTCGTATAGAAGAATAAACAAGTTTTGGTTTATTTACAAACGGGATGACGTAACTTTCGTATATTTATATCCGAAAATACTGAAATAAATTTGACGCAAAAACAACAGGAAATGTACCTAATTGTTATTGCGCTATAAATAAAGAATTAGAAGGTAAAACCTTTCACTATTGTCGAGTTTTAAGGTTTCAACTGTAAACAATTAGACCTTGTTTTTGTACGTTTCTATCAATATTTGTTGTTGATTTAAATTTTCTTTTCTGGTAGCTTTAAACGGTGAAAAACCGACGCACAATCGCCAAGCTGTCTACTGGATTTAATTCCACTTTGTTTCGTGTTATAGTCGCGTAATTACTGCAATTTTCTCCGTCTTTATTGCAATATAGTTGGAGGCGATTTTAAAAATTACCGTCAACACAGATTCGAATTAAATATTTTATGGCGAGTACTGTTAACCAAAAAAAATAAGTTGCATTTTTTATGTTAATCAGCTTAAAGTCATTGTATGATAGAATATAATAGAATAGAATAGAATAGCGTGAAGGTAAACTATCGAGGAGCCCTGACCCCAAAATTGTAGTTGTATTTTAATTTTCCTACGCGTATTTACAATTAAAATTTAGAAGATGCCAAGGAAATAATGGCGATTTCAATTGGCGATGAGGACAGACACCGGCCTGAAATGTTTTGATTTCTAACCATATGTGGGTATTTCCAGTAAACCTGTTGTTGTTTAGTCTTTGCTATACTTTGAGCATATTCAAATGAATTCATGGAACTTACTTGGCGAAGCTGGCCCATGATTGTACAGCCTTGGGGCCGTACAAAAACACCATTTCGGCCGTCTCCGAAAAGCCCAACATTGGTTTCTTCGCTCGCCGGCAGATTTCCTGCGATGCAGCCACCTTAAATCGAAATCGGATATGTTTACAATAGAAATAACGAATAAAGCAAGCGGAACGGTTGCGTAATTGTGGAAATATTTCAATAAATATGATTGGAAAATAATTGTAGAAATAGAGAGAAAAAAATCGGTTTGTAATTGAAAATTGCACCGTGACACCGTTTCAAATCGTTGTTTTCTCCTCGTTCTTCATCATTGATTGACAACCGGCCAACGGTAATAGTAGCGAGGATAAATGAGGTGATTTTCACCGTTTCGTCATCGGTTTGTTTTATTTTTTGTTTTGTTTAATTATTCTTATTTTCAGTAGAAACTTTTTCTTTTTTTTTGCTTGTTAGTGGAGGGAATTCCAACAATGAAAATCCATGGTTTCATAACACTGATCTAGATTCCAACGGAGGCTTTCTATATTAACTCGAAAAATTATCGAATAATTGCAAAATTATTTGCTCTTCGATCTATTTATTGCGGCGAGTATACGAAAAGCAATTATAAAAATTAATGACTGTCATTTGTATTATAAACCTTGATATTAACGCTAATAGGACGGTGTTGAAATTGAAAAGGAAAAATCCTTGAAAAGCTGCTTTCAAATGTATAATTTTCGTTGCTACTATCGTATTTCTACAAATAAAACGAACAAATATCCAGAAAGAAGCTAATTTTAACTTTCTAATATTGTCTTGTTTATCTGTTTGTTATGTCACTTTTAATTTTACGAGATTACAACAGGTTGTTGATCCTCTTTTTAAAACAAAAATTAACCTACCAATAAATGTATGGTGTGTGTACATAATAGCCCAGTAAAGAGGGTACCAACAATACCGGTAACAATACCGGCAGCAGCGAAAGCGCTGGGTATCGCCAAAATACCGGTCCCTAGCGAGCTTTTCAACAGATGTACCAACGCATCGAAGAAACTGCAAGTTAAACTGTCAGACAACTCGTAACGGAATTTTCCGGTGGCATACTAACGTGTTCGGATTATCGATGGTGCGATGTTCATAGGGCTCGTAGGGTTTTTCAGTGATTGTCTCAACACTCCCGATCGGTATTTTGTACTCATTGGTCCGCCAATTTCGTGCTGCAATTACAAAAAATCATCAAATAAACTTCAACGAACATCGCCGATATTTACGTTGAACTGAAATTGTCCACGGTGAATGTTGATGGGAATTTCTCTTTTTTCTCATCTGCTGGCATCTTGGCGCTAATTTTCCGAATTTTCACACAATTAACATCAACACAACTAATTACAAATTATTTACAATAAAATCGAATGAAAATTGCCGAACTATTCATTAACACTTTGGGTTTAATTGGGATCGATTAACGAAATTTTAAGGGAAAATCGTCTTGTTCATTACTAGAGGAATGTGTGCGTTTATTCGTCAGGAGTGAACGAGCGTTACTAAAATTTATAACACCTGTTCGCTTATATCGTATAGTGCACCTCCACTATGATTTAAAAACTGAAGTGGTCGGTATCGTTAAATTCATTAATTGCTCAATTGCTACAGTTAATCTCAGATTTAATCGAAATTATTACACTAAAATTCCTGTTTTATTTTGTTGATCGATCTCAACAAAATCGCAATTATTGTTAGACAATTGGAGTTTAATAGATTTTTAATTTAAAAAAAAAACTTATCTATTTTAAAGTGTACGGTTTCTTTGAATTCGTTATATTAATAATTTTTTTCTAATCGATACATTTTGTTAATTTTACAAGAACTCTGTGGCTGGCACGATTGTCGTCATCAAATGATTAATTAGTCTTTTTATTACTGCTGGTTAAATTTCGATTCCTGATTAAACTGGCTTAAAATATTTTCCTTTTACATTGTTCTGTCTTATCTGATATAAATTTAATTTTATTGTTTGATTTCGACCTTCCAAAATACGAAGTAAACCGTACAAGGCTGCAATCGATACACATTATCAACACACATGGCTTACTATTTATATTTACCTACTTTTTTTTTCATTGTTATTAACGACAAATTAAAAGTCCGGTGTTTTTCTCTTATAGAGGATGCTATTTACCTCTTAATTAAAAACAATAATAATGAAAACAACTCCAAAAATAACAATTGTTAATTAAATTGTATATATACAGGATGATTCACGTTTGTCGGCTATAACAAGTAGAAAAAATACGAATTTATAAAATTTTCTAGCGATTTAGCACTCGTTTTTCCGCTAGAAACTACACTAATCGATAAGTAGGGTAGTATACTATCCTATTATCTTGTTTCGACTAAAATTTTGGTGTATTTTTGAATTCCACGATAAATACATGAAATTAAAAAAAATAGAGTAAATCTAATCATGTGATATAAATTTTTAAACCATCTACCAACCTTATAATTCTAGGACTAACTAACTTTAATATAAGAATAGATAGTGAAATTTGTATCCCTACATTGGTACCACTGGCGACTAAATCACTACTTCATGTCAAAAAATATAACCTCAAACTTTATTGTTGCAACCGTAGATTTTCTGTGGAAAAATTCTAGAATGTTGAAGTGTTTAATTATCGCAAAATGATTTTATTTTGCTCGTTGCATTTATTAATTTCAATTAATCTGATATTTTATTTATGTTTACATTACAATTTATTTGTTATTGTGACTCGTTGTTAATTGCAATTGGTGATTATTGTTCGATAGAACGGCTAGAACGTGAATGGAACAATTTGAAAGTCACATAAGGTTGTTCATACCGTTCACGCGGTCAAATAGGCGTCAATTAGTTGATCGTGAGGGAAACCCCCAACAATATTTATACAGAGTGTACCACGCTATTTCAGCTCGCAGTACCCTATGACTTTGAACGTAGGTCATCTTCTTATTTCAGCTTAACAATCTGCATTATCGACAAGTCATAGGCTACTTGAAATGGCCTTGTACACCGCATATAGCCAATGTTATATTTCAAAAATCACTAACATTTGATAACTTTAACTTGTAAAAAAAATGTAGAGTTATAGTTTATGTTGGTACTGTTGGTAATACCAACTTAAAATATGGGGTATGTTTTTTCTCCGACAACTTATTATCAAGGAGGACTAGAAGTCGGTATAAAAGTGCAATCTTCGATGACCGATTTCTCGTTGATTTTTCAATGGCAATTCAGGTTTTTAAGGTTGTTCGAAAGAGCATTTCAAGCTGCCTGACAGGGATTTTATAGTTGTGGAAGTTTTAAGATATAGATGAAAATCTAGAAGCATGCGTTTTAAAAAATGTTCCGCCATAATTCCGCTTATATAAATTAGTTTTCAATGAATATGGGGTGTAATTGATAGCAAATTTTCCAATCGATCCGGTAATTGTAATAGCTTCTAAAATAAAATTACTAACCGAACTTATTCTCCCACGAGGCTATATTGGTGAATCGCCCTGTATAGAAAAACGTCAGTGTCTGAACAAGTACAACAATTTTTCTATTATCAGTTCTTAACTGCATCATCTTCGTAATTATTTTAATCCTTCAATACTTAACTGTAAGCCCTAAACGAAATAGATTTTTCTAACCTAGACAGTGATTTGTTTCAAATGTTTACACTGCTTAGAAGGAGATAAAAATGAAGGTTTAAATGTGCTCAAATTGTTTTTAGTATGTTTACATATCGATAATAAAAATACACAAAAACAATAGGCAATTATTGGCATGATAACAGCAACCAAGAGCCCAAACTGACGTCACTGAGATTCTTCGATTATCAGTGGCTTCATTAATTAATTATCGGTAAAATCCATAAATCATTGGTTTTAAACCGTTTGATTGTTGCACAATCACCGTGAGCGTTAGAATGTTCGAAACAGTTGTTACATTTTGTTTGTTTTGTCTATTTGTCGTGATATTAAAAATCCAATTTCCTATTGAAATCACTGGAACTGATTCAGACAAATTAGTCAAATTTACACCTCAGAAATGTTAGAGGTTGGTTGAAATATCACGTCTCGAAAATTCGTCAATTTCTTTAAAAATCGGCTAGAAAAGCAGCTCGGCATAAAACTAGATCTAAAGGGCTAAGCACTTGGAGCCGAAGTCCGTCAAGGGGTTAAACTGGACACCCTTAAAGCTGTCGTTTTCTCAATTCTAATTGAAATACGATTGAATATTTGGAAAATCACAACAGTTCGTCAAAATCGTCTCAGGAAGCGTAGAAGTTCACCTCGACAAGACGCTAGCGCTCTAAACAATAGAAGAATCAATAAACATGTGCTCCTTGAAAAACGTGCCGTTCTAATTGACCTTGTAATTGAAACAATGTAGCTTTTGAAGATAAACATTCCAGGACAACCAGTTTTTGATTCAATTAAGGACCTGTAAACAACCAATCACAATAGAATAATATTATGGACCATAACTAATACTTGTAACAATTGTATTAGTCATTGTAAATTATTGTAAATGACCAAATCGATATAATAGACACATAGCTCTCTTATATAATAAAATTACTCTATTATTCAATAGAAGTCATTTGAAATTCAATTAGAATCTGTTCATGCAGGAATAATTAAAATTACACTTGATGTAAAAATTTTTCCACCGGGTATACATCCGCTCCTTATTGATGGAAATTGTATTATAATTAGGCAACTAAATATACAATAGTTTTATTAGTTGCAACAAGATGTCACTAATTTATTGCAAACTGTAATTTTATGTTGATTTTTTAAATTGATTTTAAAAAATATTTTATTGGTAATAGATTTGTTGTAATTTTTACAATTATCGTCAACTTTTATCCTAATTGGAAGTCCAATTGTTGTTATTTTTTTTGTTCAAATGTAGGTTAGGTTCAACTTTATAACTGTCAAACATTCCGAATCAAAACAACCAAAAAAGTGCTGTTTAATTAGAAATTTTACTCATATAATTAACAGAAATGTTACCAAGGTACTGTTTTTTAATAAAACACGTCTATAGAAACGTGACACGGTCGAATTATGATCGAAAATTGATGTTTACAATAGGTGATCAATTCTAACCTAAAAGTTTGTATTGGGTAATTTTTGAAGTTTTTCCAATTTTTAGATCTATCTATACGGCAGTTTTCTGTATTTTATTATAAAACTGAATCATTTGAACTGCAATCTCGACAAATTCTACAGAAATGTAACTATAATTGGACGAAAATCATGTTGAAAGACAGTAAACCATCACCGACTGCTGTGGCTGCGACAACGCCAGACGATAACCAAAAGAAACCGCAAAATGAACCTAAACTCGATGAAGCAGTTGATAAACGACAAAAGTCTGATAAGGAGATTAAAGATGAGAAATCGGAAGCAAAGAAGAGGCGTCGTGTCGACTACTCGGCCGAATATTTAGAACGAAACTTTATAACACCAGTCCGAGCTATGTCCGATTTCCTATTAAAACCATCCGATTTAGAGAATTTACCGAAAACTAAAAGACGTTCACCTTACGAAAACGAACCACCAATTACTGTGTACTGGCGGCGAGACGTTGAAGCTAAAGCGATCAGTATTTTTGGATCGAAAGAGAATTTCCAAAAGGAACGAATACGGCGCGAAATCGAACGGAAGAAATACCAACAAAGTCAGTTAATTTTAGTTTTTTACAATTGAACAGAAACTGGTATTTCTAATCTCACTCGATCGTGTCTTAGCAACGTAAACAAAATAGCTCGTTTCTTTAGCGTGCGGAAAAGTGTCAGTTTCTGTTTAGTCGTGAAAAAATAGATTAGAGTGCGACAAACGCGTCGTTTCCACTCTTGTTAGATTGCTGCGTCTCTAATCTGGAATTTTGTAGATATTTTCACGGTGAAACGGCGATTGCGTGATTATCGACGAGAATTGGGACGGTCTGTTGACGATGTCGTAACAGATGGAGGCTTAAAAGGCCGTTCAGGACGTGTTGTTTTAACCGCTGTTGCTATAAATGGTGCTAATTGTTTATTTAAATTATTCGCATGGTTATATACAGGATCTCATAGTATGTTCTCTGAATGTATCCATTCGTTAGCTGATACGATAAATCAATTGATATTAGCATTCGGTATACATAAATCGATACAAATTGCCGATTCGTATCACCCTTACGGCTATACAAACATGAAATATGTTTCGTCTTTAATATCAGGCGTTGGTATATTTTGTGTTGGTACAGGTTTATCATTCTATCATGGTATTTCTGGTATTTTACATCCAGAACCTATGCACGATTATTTTTGGGTAATTTCCACAATTATTACTAAATTTTTCTAATATTTACATCAAATAAATTACAGGCTTATATAATTTTGGGTGGTTCGTTAATATCAGAAGGTGCAACATGGTTGGTAGCCCTAAATTCAATCCATAAAGGCGCCCAAAGTGTTAATATGTCGATTAAAGATTATAGTATGGATAATTCTTGGGGTCGTATTCTGTAACTTTGTAGATCCGTTACCATAACAACGATATAGCTCAATCTCAATTCTATCATTTCTATTAATATACAGTCGTATTCTCTAACTTTATGGAAATTCGTTACTATGACAATCGACAAAACAAAGTTTTTCTCCTTCTTGAAGAGTCAACAATAACCCAGATTATTCAAAATATCGTCGTTATGGTAACCGATCTATAGAAAGTTACAGAATATGACTGTTAATCTAAATCGAATGATAATCGAAATTTAATTAAAGCAATTTTCTAGTTCTACGTTCCCAAGATCCCAGTGTTAATGTCGTTCTGTTAGAAGATTTCGCAGCGGTTGTCGGGGTACTAGTGGCGGGTTCCTGTATGGGTCTCTCGTCGTACCTATCGAATCCGCTACCGGACGCGATTGGTTCTCTCCTAATTGGTTGTATATTGGGTTCAGTTGCCTCATTTATAATCTATTCAAATGTAGCCGCATTAGTCGGCCGTTCAATACCCGAAGAAAGTCTGAATAAAATCAATGGTGAATTAGAATCTGATGTTATGGTCCGTGCGATACACGATGTTAAAGGTATCGATATGGGTAGTTATTTAGTTCGATATAAAGCGGAAATCGATTTCGATGGACGTGAATTGACACGTTCCTATTTAGATAAACAAGATTTAAACGAATTGTTGAATAATTTGAAGAAATTAGAGAATATTGATCAATTTGAGGAGTTTATGTTGCATCACGGCGAGAATATCGTCGATATGATGGGTGGCGAGATTGATCGAATTGAAATGAAACTTAGGGTAAATCGATAAAATCATTTTATGTTAAAATTATTAACAATGTTTTTACAGAAAAAATATCCACAAATACGACACTGTGATTTAGAGATTTTATAAAATTGCGAAAGTCATGACGACAGTATTTACTTTTTGTCTCGTGTAAAATATTTTTTTAATTTATTCCTGGCTTTAATTATTTCAAATAAAGTACAATTTAAGCAGAATTGTGTGTATTTGTTCAACGGGATCTTAATTACGAATACAATTGAAATCCAATGGTTTATTTTGTTTAAAGTTATTTACAATAGAAATCGAAAATATACAAAGTAGATAATTAGAAATACACACAAATTTTTGTAAAAACCAGCAAAAGGATTTTTTTGTTAATTGGCAATTCTAGAAGTCGGTAAAAAGTGTAAACTTTAAGGATTTCTCGTTTATTTTTCAATGAAAATTCAATTTTCAAGCTTGCCCGAAAGAGCATTCAATCTGCATTTGATTTTAAAGTTTTGGAAAATGGGGAAATTTTCAGTTATAGCCGAAGATCTAGGATATGTTTAAAAAAAAAACCTCAATTTTCCGGGGTGATTAATTCGTTGTGCAACTTCCTCGACAAGCCAAAAAATTTGAATTTTCATTGAAAAATTGGCAAAAAATCGTTGATCAAAATTGACACTTCTTTACCGATTTGTAGTCCTACCCCTTAAAAAATTCATCTATTTTTTTGTCGTTTTTGAATAAAAGTATTGCACACAACTATCTACAACAAATTTCTACAAATCAACCGGAATTTAATCAATATTTTAAAATCACCTATACTACAAGCATCATATTTTTGAAATACCATTTACAATTACTCTCTTATCATTAATATTATTATTGATACTATGGCTATTATTACCTGTTTGACTTAAACCAACTTGTATGTGTTTCATATGGATTTCAACGCAATTTTGAAAAACTAATTGATTCTTTGTAGATAATTTCTGTTTAATTTGTTCCATTGTACCTTGTAAAACATGCAATTCGTATGCATTCTGATCGGAATCACTTAAACATTTCACTTGTAACATTAATGCAGTTAAATCGGTAATTAAATCTAATATTGTTTCATTTTTAACTGGTTCTTTATCACCACCAGCTGCTAAAATTGAATTCTGCCGTTGGATTATCTCATGGGCATCATCACGGCATTTTTCACGTAGATGACTCGGTGCTAGCATTGCCGCAATACTAGGTTCTGGTGCTATTTCATGACACAATTGTTGTATATCATTTAAATACATTTGTAAATCGTTATTTAATTTCTCTAAATCGATCAATATACTAGCATAATTACGTTTAAATTCATCTGTAATATCAGTTTGGAATGAATTCATTTTTTCGGCTTTTGTATTCATCGATTTTAGATCGTTAATTTTCGATTTTTTTACATTTAGAATTTTCGTTACTAAAACAATTTTTTCTAATAATTTCGTTGGATAACCACCAATACGCCCCTCTTCCGGTTGTTGTTGTTGTTGCTGTTGTTGTTGTTGTTGAAATAATGGTTTATTAACCATTGAACCCGATAATAATGGATCTTTTTTGTAGTTTAATTTGTTGAATGGTGATATTTTCGCTAAATATGGTGATGTTGGTAGACAATTACGCGGTCGAAATTTATTTTGGAAACTCGATATCGATATAGTTTCAGGTGGTTCATTCGATAAAACCTCATAATCGGGTACTGAATGTGTACCTAAACCTTGTCGTTCAAATGTTATTCTATATGTGTTATTTGAAGTATCAACAGCATCAATACTTCCAGTAAATAAACCATCTTGGGGTTTTCGTAAACGTGCCGTTACTTTTGTACCAATAACCAATTGCATTGGAATTTCCGGTGGTAGATCTTTAAAATTCGACATTTCTGTTGCTTTACGTTGTTGTAAAGCACGGATTTTTTTACGTTTCTTCTCCAATTCTAAACGTTCCTCATGGAAGAAAGCTTGCGAACAACGACGCGGTTTACCCATCATACGACGTATTTTCGTCCATTGTACACGTGTCAATTCTCTAGTTTTCAATTCAGGAAATGATTCTTTTAAACAGATACTGAAATCATTCTCACCAGAAAATAAACAACGATCAATATCACTATAAAACCATTCGTAACACACCCATTTGTGGGCTTTTGGTAATTTTAAAACATTCCGTAATCTTAAGCCGATCTTTTGACCAATTTTACGATCAGTTGATTGTAATGGTACTGGTGATGGGGGTGGTGGTAATGATTTTATAACATCTTTACCTTGTGTCGATTTTTTCGGACTATCTTTATGATTATATTTATTTGTTGTTAACGTTGTTGTTGTATTTGTTGTACCTGTTGCTGATGATGATGAAGATGACGATGATGATGATGTTGTTGATATTGTTGATGTTGATGATTTCGTCTTTTTCGTCGGTGATTGTTTGAATCGTTTTGTTGATGGTACACGATGATGTGGTGTATTTACAATATCATCATCGAAGAATAATTTGTTCTTTTTACGTATTCTAGCTGGCATACCTCTAGCATTCAATACTTGTGTCGGTTGTAATGATGGTGGTTTTGGTGTTGCTGGTGTACCGACACGTTGTAAACCTAAAGCAGCTGGACCTAATGTTGGTACGTCCTCTTCTTCAACATCCATGTCGTCCTCCTCATCTTCTGGTACTTCTTGTTTTACTGTAACTGTTTCGTTGGTCATTTTTTTATACAACAATTTACACCCAATCAATTGCAAATCAATCCGAAAATAAATCCAACAATACCAATTCTAATTGTAACCTACAATTAAAAAACAAAAAAACAAAAATTAATCCAATTAATTAATGATTGGAGATTATGTTTGAATTTTGGGTTAAAGATTTGAATTTGTCATTTCAACCATTTTCAAATTTGAAAGCGTCATTCCCACCAAAAGTTTCATTCAATCACTACAAACATATAAACATACAAATTGTTATAAATTTCTAATACATACTTGTAATATTATTTAGATTTTTAGTATTTCCACTTGAAATTTGTTAAACTATTGATTTTATTTTGGAAATTTTATAAAAATAGGACGCGCTTTACACAATACTTTCAAGTTAGTACGCCATATTTAGATAAAGAGGGGGCAACTTTCGGTCTCTATCTGACGCCCACAACAGCGCCATCTAGTAGGGCGCCAAATTCAAAAGATCCAACAGCAAACCCACTTATAACATCATTATCAACAATAATAACTCATTAAATTGGAAAAATACACAAACATAAACTATAACATTATTTATCCTTACACTATTATTACCATTATTGAGAAGAATCATTAATAATTAATCTAAATTTCACATTATAAACAAAATATGACGTCACTTTATTCACTTTCAATTTTTTTAATAATAAACTTATCATGTTATCATTTATTTATTTAATCTTTAAAAATTACAATCTGATGTACGCATGTCAACTCTAACAAAATAATCAAAGACAACTTGGTACCGAAGCGATAACAAGTGAAAAAGGTTCGATAATACGCCAATAGATGGCCCTTTAAAAATCAAATTATTCCAAATAATGCAAATTTTAAGTTATTGTATTTCCAATTGATTATAATATTATTAATTTAATAATATTAATTATTAATAATATTAATTTAATAATATTTTCAACCACTATTATCTCTAATTTTGCATTGATTTTTCGCTAAAAATACTGATTTTAACTATAATATTATAAAACTTTAAATTTACCGCCCATAAATCAGTTACAATAACACGTTAATAGAGGGCGCTATTGGGATTATTTCAGTTCTCGATGCTTCCATTGGTGCAAAGCAAAGGAAACAAATATGTCGAATATAACGCCACCTATATCGCGGCAATTTCAAATAAATTCAACATAAAAAAACTTTAAAAAAAATTAATAACCTAAGACAAATAAAGATAGCACTAACTGTATCCTTATTTAAATTTCTAATAGGGCTACAATTTTAAATTAAATTTTGAAATTTTTAATTAAAACAACCGACGTCATTGTTGTTTTTGTGTTCAAATTTAAAAATTACCCATTTATGATTAAATATTGTTTAATTAGCTTAATTTAATTGTAAATCAAGTGTGCGCACGTCAATTTTCACCAATTCACCAATTACAACCCGCCTTTTTGTTAAACAACTGAATATCGAAATCAATGATGGCAATAACAACAACAATAATAATAATAGTAATAAGAAAAATTGTAATTTTATTAATAATTTTATCGAACTTTTATCAATTCTTGTCGAAATGCAATGAAATTAATGAAAACCAAACAATAATTGATAAGATTAATTGCCGTGAACGGAATCGTTTGATTCAAAATGACAACAATGATTTTTATAAAATAATTGATGCAACCGTACAGGAGAAGATTATATTACAATGTCATTATTGGTATGGTTTTAACGTTAATTTTATCAATGATAATCGCCCTTATTTATTGTTGATACTACAAATAGTGTTTGTTTATTTGAAATTTAGTAAAGAAAATGATGATGACCAGCCGAAAATTTGGTACAAAATCGATAATTTTACAACATTAAACTATCGAGAAGTCCAATTAGATATGAATAACGATCCGACGAAGAATCGTATCCATATAAATGTTGAGCATAGTTTAATTATAAACAATTTCACCCAGAACGACACCGGTCTATATACGTGTCAGCGTTTAAATGATGAAAACGTCGGTGAAAAATTCAATTATTACATTGATTGTAAGTAATTGGGGCAATAATTACGAAAATATGTTATTATTAGTGATTACAATGGGAGAATGTTTGAAATTTCTTGAGGAAAAAACACGAAAATTATCAACAACTTTATAAATTATATAACAACAATTGAACTTACCTATTCTTTTCTATGATTAATTAACGAAAAGTCCAAGATTTCGTGAATTGTTTAAATGAAAAATCAACAATAATTTTGACGCGTTATCTATAACCTATTTTATTTTCATATTTTTTCTGACGCACAGTTGTCAGCACTGCTGCAAACTTCTCAGCGGGGTGGTGCAAGAGAGAGGGGCCACATATTTATTTTTAATATCGACCAATTTTTAATAATAGTGGAAACTTACAGCAACTATTCAAGTGATTTTAATTTAAAATAATTCAAATTATTTCTAGTCTTGTTTATTTCCAATAAACAAATTTTCGAGTTTTAGTAATTTTATCGATCACATATTGGTACTGTCATGGCGGTAATTCCGTTAATTCCAAAAAAAATCCACAAATATTCCAATTTTCGCTATTATATAAAAATCGCAAATTCAACTTTTAGAATTTTAGAATATTTCCAATTGTTTAAATCGATTTAAAACAATTCCCCAACTTCCGCTACAGTTTAGTCGGTTGAAGTTGGCAGCGAAATGGCGCTAATTTCGAATCAATTCTAGTGGTCTTCGACGATAATCTAACTGAAGTCACTGGAAATCTATCAGATTGGTTGAAATACCGCGATGATTTCTTCCAAACGATCAATGATCAATTCCAAAATTCACAATCCAACGAATTTCAAATGATCCGTGATCGATTCAATCTCGAAATGGAGGTGATTACACAGTGGGAGGAATGGGGTCCATGTCAGGTTTGTGGTAGTTTAACGAAGAATCACGGAATTAGAAGGAAATCCGGGTTGTGTCGGGTGAAAATCATTAAGAACCAACTGGTAAACCAACCGAAAAGCGATAGTGAGAAATTTTTGAGACGTTTAAATATGTTCGGTTGCCATTCGGAGATTTTCAGTAAAATTGTGCCAAGTATCAGTAATATGACCAGAACTATTCCTGATTTTATTCAAATACAACCGTGTGAAGGTGTTTGTAATCCTGGTATGTCCTAATTATTATTTTTAGAACTGTTAATCCGGTTTTTAATTGATTTAGGTGCGGATTATGGTTGGAGGTCTACGAAAAATTCTTCTGATTATCGATATCGTAAGACTGTGGTTCTAGCAGAAGGTGAACATAAAAATTTTATTTGTCCTGAATCAACATTAGATAATATTGTAACTTGGAAGAAGAACGGTAATAGTCTTGAATCCGGTCGATTTCTACAAGAAAATCCGGATACTTTAGTTGATACTTTTGGTACAATTTATTTTACTAATGTGAAAATGATCGATGAAGCGAACTATACGTGTGATGTTGATAATGTTAAAATGCAAAGACTTATTATATTTGTGGCAAAAAAATCCAAAATATTTAATCAAGGTAAGTCGCTAAATTTCAGTTTAAATTACCATTCCAGATCTATTTGTTTCGTTGTAGTATTTGTACGATATGTAATGTATTTAACGATAATTTTATCGTTAGTTTTACCGTGTTATATTGGTGGATTAATTATAGCTTGTTCAAGACGGCATTTCTTTAAGGATTATCAACAATTAAAAGACGAGGAAATAGAATTTGAAGGTGTCTTAACATTACAACGATAAGAGCATAGTTTAGTTTATTGAAATTTTAATTTTTTACTGAGGAAGAATTAAAATAATGACTCGAAAAAGAGAGAGTGGCAGATGTTAGTCTAAAATCCGTAATATCAGGTAGGTAGAAAGATGGCTATATTTATTGTATGTAGTATAGAAATTATATACAGGTATGGCGTTTTGATTAGGTACCGGTACCGGAAATTTTTGAAATATTCTTAATTTATAAGGTTCTTAGTTATTTTATTATTTAAATCATAGAAAGGGTTTGGCACTTCCATGGACTTTAAGGGAGGTCTTTCGAGCTTTAGGCATTTCAATTTCAAATTTTCAGTTTTAGTTATTTGAAAGACAATTATTTAATAATTTTTATCCGATTTACAAACAAAATTCTATATTTTAGTCCACATTGCAAAGAATCTTCCATCATTAGCACTCAGACGGCTTAGAAAATGTTCGTTTAGAGGGGTGGTAAAATTATTATAAATTTTTGAGTTCGCACAACAGAGCCAAAATTGTGACATTTTCGTTGTATTATCGCACCAAAAATGCGAATTTTTGGAAAATTTGCTACACTGAAGCTCTTAGAAATAAGATTTTCATTTAATTTCCTAGTTAAACTCACAAAAATCTTCAAATTTTCGACGATTAGAACTTAATTAATAGAAATAGAACAAAATTTATCACCCAGATCTTGAAATTTTACATTAAGCAGAATTTATTTTGAAATTTTGCATTAAAATCAAATAGACTTTTCGATATAAGGTAGAGTGCTACTTTTTTCCAAATTTTGATTATGGCCGTCTAAAGTTCTGCAATATTTCTAAAAATAAGCAAAATCTTGAAATTTCAGACTAACTATAATTAAACCTACGTAAAATAACGAAAAAAAAAGATTTTACGTAGAATACTGGAATAGTTACAAAATAAAACAAAATTTTTAACTCGAATCCTAAAATTAAATCAAAATCCTTTTTGTAAATGATTCTTTTGTAATCAATTTTAGATTTTAAGACGGATTTCGTTGCATTTTCGAGCTTAACTCCTAGTTTTAAGACACTTTTCTATTAAATTATCAACTTTTATCGACCTCACTTTAAAATGAAAAGAAATGAGGAGGAAATTTTGAAAATACTTGATTACAATTCCTCAGTCAAGTCAAATTCGATTTACTATACAGTAAGACTATAAATCGCACAAAATAAGTCAAGTTAATTTAAATTTAATGTTGTTCTAAATATTTAGTCCAACTCATCGTGGATTCTTTGACACGTGTACCTTTTAAAAGAACAAAAATATGGAATAACTGCGACACGGATTAATGAGGTACTCTTTCAGGTGTCACGATTAAGTAACGCTTGCGCACTCTTCTATTACTTATATATTTATATTTATTTATTCACCCTTATTAAAGACTATCTCACTCGCTCTATTTCGTCTATCTCTTTCGCATACATTTTTTTAATGTCCACATACCTTTACGTACACACATACCGGCCACCTTGCGCCTATGTAACAACAAAACACGAGCCCAACTTCTCATTCCAACACAGGCGACGTTTGTGTTAGGATGTGTTATGTTTAAATTCGAATTGTTGGTGAATATAGGCTAGTTTTGTTTATTTATTTTTATCGAATCAATTGCCGAAATAAACAAGTGACATTTTTCTATTGACATTGCGTAAGTTAAAGAAATTATCAAAAAAAAAAAATGGATTTAGCTTGTACGGAAAAACTATCAATAACGAATTATGCACCGAAAGATTTGAATATATTCCGCGATGTTCGTGTATTGAAACATTTATTAAAAGATGAGGTACTCTATACGCCGCAATGTAATTATTTTGCGGAAATACAAAATGATATTGAGCCGTTTATGAGGAAAGTTGTAGCCACTTGGATGCTAGAGGTGAGTCGGTTTCGATCCAATTTTAATTGTTGTAAATTTGCAAATTTTTGGTAGGTGTGCGAGGAGCAAATGTGCGAAGATCAAGTCTTGCCATTAGCCATCAATCTAATGGATCGTTTCTTGTGTGTTTGCGATATTAAACGACAACAATTACAATTATTGGGCGCTACCTGTTTGCTAATTGCATCAAAAGTTCGTAGTACAAATATTTTACCGATTGATCTTCTATGTGCCTACACCGATTACAGTGTCAGTTATGATTTAATTGTGGTAAGTCTTGTATTCTTTTGATAATAGCAGGAAATTCGAATCTTGAAGATCTAAGACACGAGCCATTTCCTGAATGTCACCTTAAAAATTGTAACAGGATATCATTTTCAAGACGATGTCTACATCCGGACTTATTTTCTATTATTCCCCAACTATCATCTTGAAATTTTCGTTCATTATCTGATGATTATTTCCGTAATCAAACCGCAATATCGTGTTTTGCGGGTGACTAAATTAAGGGCAGTATAATCAACCACCTTGAATCCTGTTAAAAAGAAAATTAGATGATATCCTCTTAGGGTAGTTTCACGCAGTTTACACTTGATCATATATAGAATCTTTTATAGATAATTTGGAGGGTTGAAAATTGTTTAATATGCAGATGTGAAGACGATTTTCAATAGATTTTTTTCGTCTTTCTAACAAGTAAAGGGAGATCCGGTCTTTTTTCGCTCTACTACCGGATCTTCTACAACCATTATTATACCTTGTCCCGTATCGGAATTTCACTAAACCACCCCTCTATACTTCTCATGGGAATCTACATGTCTCCAGGTGTGTGTCTATATTTTTGTAACGTTTTAACTATGAAATTTACTATTGTTGTAATGATAGAAAAATGCAACAAGTGGCCACTTAACGGTCTCTCTTTCGATATTATTGCACATAAGGACGTGTTCAAGCGTGCAACAAGTGACTTTAGAATTTTCTTTCGTCTGTTATTACTACAATAATTTTTTTGAAGAGGGTGAACAGGAAACGAGGGTAAATTCTTCATTTCTCACGTTTTTCCTCGAGTTGTTTTTTGTTGTTTGATTATAGTCGAATAAGGGTAGCCGTTAAGATCGTTAGATTTTTTTGGTGAATAATTTTCAAGGCGATATTTTATTTCGTTCAGTTTGGGAAAGTTTATATTCGGCATGTCTGTGACCTCTTTTTTTTGGATCTATCCGTCTAGACGTGCGCCAAGACAATACTGACCGATTCAAATTTTACAGTATTGAACACCTTTAATCGGGCAATTATACAACACCTGCTTGTAGCATAAATAAACTGAAAGATTTCAGTTTGAATTGTAAAAATTCCCATATTAACCCTTCATTATTCGCTTATCAAGATGGTTTTGAAACAAACTATAAAAAAATGTCCCCTTTACCTACAAACCGCAAATTAAAATGTAATTGATCGCGATATACCACAAGGATGATGTGACAATATTTTCCAGCTGAGATAGGGAAAGCATCTGTTATAAATTACCTCATTCACTATCATTAATCGTGAGAATTTCCAGTGATTATTGTAGTTTTTTTTAGCAATTTTACCAACAAAAGAATAGAAAATAAGGAAAATGTTTGTCTGGCGGGTTTTTGGGGCGAAGAAGGGTCGTCTCACCTACGAAATTACTAACAGACTTTAAGGGATGGGGAGACTGTCACCGGTTCAAGACTCTTTCTAATATAAAGGGTCGTATATTTAAAAATCTAACAAACTATCTACTAGCAGTACTACTAGTAAATAGTAAGTTCAACTGTGGGAACGGTTTTTTGAGTAAGGTCAGTGATTTCTAGACTGTTGTCGTCGCCGTCTAGTTTTGTTAGAGAAACCGACTACAACAAGGGACAATATACGATATTATCCTGAGGGTAACTGTTACCAATTTTATAGTTTAAAATAAGAAAGGAGGGTAATATAAATTCGGTGCGGGTCATAGGGAAGATTATCGAACAATACATTGAAATAAATTTATTGTTTCTGAGTGTATGATCGGAAAATGGGCACCCTAAAAATTCGACTTTAAAGCATCATAAATCCGTAATCTTGCAGAAATATTGACACTTCTGAGAAACTATCAGCTCAGAATCTACACCGTCATGGATGGGGAGACTTTCGAACGTTGATTTTAAATAGGGGGACATCAAGAGCTGAATTATGTGATTTATAAGGACTTATTAGAAAATGATTCCTTCGGTTGATCATTTAGGACCAAAATTGGTTGAGGTAGAGCTGGTAAATCTAAATTATAGCCCATGTTCAAATTGGAGTTGTATTCACGACTCAAGACCAAAATTTAGTCAAAACTGCCAATCTAGAATTAAAGTCTCACAAAGCTTCTAGAATGATCAAAGGGGTTAAAATCGCTTCTTTGCAATGCCAAAATTTATTTAAAATTGTCGATTTTCGATAAAAGCTAAACGTTTAAGTCGCCATATAGTAAAATCAGAAAGTTCAGAGCTAGGGGAATCTACCTTGGTGATAAATCAAAATTGCTTTTCTACTACAATTAATGATTATTGACCAAAATTTAGTGGACTTTATTAGAAATTGATTCCTCATCGTTCAGTAATACATTCGCTTTATCATTTAGATCAAAAATTGGTTACGTACAGCTGGAAAATGCAAATTTTAACCCAAAAGAACTAAAAATGTCTAAGTTGGAACCCTTTTTACGACCCCAGAACAAGATTTAGGACCAAAATATCACAAAACTCGAACATCCTGCTTATAGAACGATTCTCGCCTCTTTATGACGCCAAAATTCATCCAAAACTGATGACTTTCTATGAAAAATAAATTTTTAAATCTCCCATGTAGTAGAACAAGAAAACTCAGGGATTTAAAAATGTTCTTTGATGATAGACAAAGGTTAATGAAAACGCAATTTTGCAACATTGACTTAGATTCAAGCACTGTGAAGGACGGGTAAACTACTCAAAGTGATTCTCTAATTCGGTTTTTTAGTCAAATGAATCATCAAATTGTACTAAACTTTCTGTCATTATTCTCGTTTCATGATTCTTTAAATTGGCTACCCGTGTAATCGATGATAGATAATGGTGGTAGTTTTCAGGAAGGTCTACTATATGTTTATGGAGAAAGCTAATTTATTACAAGGTTAATTATTTTTTATTTATGTTTATCATATAATTTTTTCGTTTGGGTAAATTGTGTTGTCGTTTAATTACAGAACCTTGAAGTCGTACAAACAACTTAAGTCCGTTTTTTTTCTGTATAATTTATTTATTTTATTCCCTTTATTTAGTCTCTTTAATTTTGGTTTTGTTTTAATTATTTCCTGCTACTCTAATGTTCAATTTAATGAAAAATTAATTCCTCTGAATTATTGTTTAATTAATTCCAGAACTGGGAATTACTCGTCTTATCTAAATTAGAATGGAATGTGGCTGCAATTACCGGCTTTGATTACATCGATCAAATTATTGAAAGATGCACATGGGGTGGCGAAAGTAATTTGTTACGACGGCATGCTCACACTCTTGTCTCAATTTGCTATACAGGTAAGTTTATTTTAATTTTTTTCAAAATTTCGTGCGTAAAATCCCCGATAAAATCAACAATAATTCAAAAAATTGTCCCCTATATCTTTTAATTATAGTTAATTGTCGAACTACAACCGGGTAATTATTTTATAATTACGATTAAAATAGGATTTGTGTAGTAGAATTTCCTGGAATATTCTCTCGTTTAGATTTTAGAAATTTAATTGAATGAACACAAAAATTGCCACGTGCCATAGTGGCATTTTTATCAATTGCTATTAAACAAAGAACACACCCATCCGGCGCCTTTACACAACCAACGCGCTAAATTTTATTGTCCCTTTAAAAATGGCTTCAATCGATTTAAAAGTCCACGTTATGGCATGTGCACAGCTTGCACACCTGGCGGATTTCAAAAACCCAAATCAAAAAGCCTCCTGTACAGCAGTAGTAGCAGCAGCAATAACAACAGCAGGAGGATAAAAAACAATAAAAATTGTTCTTTACGCGGACGCATCTGCAGCATTGACGTCACCCTTACACCGAACTGGTCCAACTTGAATCAAAATTTTGGTAACCAAATGAGTAATACGGGATTTTATTATTTAAGGGTTGTTTATACTTGCACCTTGTATATATGTGATAGAAATTTACAGTTTCTCTATTGTTATTAGAGTTAGTAAAGGATTTCAATGAAGGTTATTCTTACTTAGTTGCAAGACAAAATGATAAAATTGAAGTGTTTGCTCGATTTTGATAACAGGTCATGAATAGTGGGCATTGTAAGAGCACATAGCATATCAAATGTAATCAACAGCTGCCTATTGGAACGAGGGTGTGATAAATAAATTACTCTACATCTGCCCAATTGACTACAATCATTTCCAATATTAATTTTTAATGTCTTCCTTGTTATAAAGTCGGGAAAAATCAAATCAATTCCGTTCAAAAATTTCGTAATTTCCCATTTTGCCAACGTTGAAATCGACGAGACATACACAGATGTACGAAGAGTGAGAGTTTATATGTTTGCAAAAGACGAAGGGGACCGTGTAAACGAACCAAGGTGTCGCGTGCCTCTCTTCCAAACAATAGAATTGGTACCCTGAAGGATCCGCAGACAGTATTGTATTTAGCAGCTTCTTGGTAGACGGACACGAGCCCAGTTCTTTACGTACCTACCTATATTCATCTATGCACTCTTATATCCCAAGCTATATGGCCAGGTGTTTTTATATTGTGTGTTGAAGAAAACTGGAAAGCACCCCTGGTTCGTCATCGCCGTCCTAGTCGTCGTATAAGCGAAGAGGTCCTTTTGTTATTTTATATATGTATATGACGGGGTGCACAAGACGACTAATCTAAGGGTGGTAACGGAGTCTAGTCAAAGAATTCTTACCCAGTAGACTACATTGAAAATAAACAATAATAATAATAATAAGGGTTCGTTCGCCTTTACTAGAGGGGCCAACGTTTTGTAATCATTTTTGATTATGATTGCAGACTATTGTAAACGAACTGGATAAATTTCTTGAGGGTTGTTGGGTGCAGACAGACCATATTCAAGTTTCTTTTCCATTGCATTTATATTGAACAATTTTCTACAACATTTACCGTTATAAAATTCTAAGAAATTGCGCGCTATCTTTATTCAAATTCTCAGAAATCAAATAATATCTAAGAATAACTGCAATAACAGGAAATTGCCCTTTGTTTTACTACCACAATTGGCGTAAAGTTATCTATACATTGGGTGTTAATAATCAGTGAGAGGGTGAGACAAGTTGAACTCCGGTCACCACCCCTTCAAATAAAAAAACTACCATGTTCCGGATCCAGATGTGTGATCCGGGGTCATAGCATTAAAGCAGCTGGACATTGCATTACAACACATACACCACCACACCCTTATAACAAATACAATTATTATAAAACATTACTTACACCCCAATTATCCACCACGTGGTCTATGAGTAAGCGACTAGAAGAAAACTATTTTATTGTTGTTGATGTAAAATTTTTGCATATCGTTCGAGACGATCGCAAAAGCGGAAAGAGTACAGCAGGTGTTTAAAATTTATATAAACTAATAAAGGAATTTAGCAAACATGAATCGATAATAATTCTAATATCGAAGATAAAATTTGATAAAATAACTGAATTTAGCCCCTTGATTAAAGTCACCCTATGTTGTTTCTTGCTGAATACAATTTCAATTTTAACGATTTCTTTCTTAAAATTTCACGAAAATACAATAGAGGGTAAATCGTACACAATACGGACAGCTGTAAGATTTTATAAAATGTTGTAATTTTCAATTCTTCAACGAATTGGTCTTCATTTTTAAATAGTTTTGCTCCGGATTTTTGTCTGATGAAAAACTGGTTTCCTATCAAACGAGCATATTTAATGGAAATTCTTAAAACGGGTTTCTTCCAGGTGTTGTCCGATATGTCGTTGTCCCCCCAGCCCCTATCTTTATTAATTTTCCTTGTATTATTGTATCGGTACTCTTTTCCTTTATGAATATAACAAGGTTATGTAAAAGGGAGAAAAAATTCGAGGTGAAGAAACTAACAAACATCTGTTCGATGATGGTTGATCGTGAAGTCAATTCGGACAACAGGTGGTTTTCTATTTTGTCGGCAATTATCGGATATTTTTTAGAATTTTGGAAAATTCGAGTCACTCTCGTGACCCACTGTTGAAATCACCCACCCCTATTCTTGTTATTGTCGGTTTTATCAATTAATTTATATTCTTAGTTTTGTTTTATTGTGCGATGGATCGTTCAACTTCCGGGTATATTTCGTTTGGCACACGCCATAAAAAGTGGACACGAGTCTTATACTTTCATGGTTCTTTTGGACGTTGATAAGGTCATGGTTCGGTGCATTTACTTGACGCAACAGATCGGTTTTCGGTTTCTTTCAAGACATTCAATTAACGCAATAATGTGTGTTTATAAAAAAAACAAAAACACATTACAACAGTTGTTCGTATTCGTTGTGGTAAGTGAATCGAAGAAAAGTCATTTACTGGAAATTTTCCAGAAACCATATGCGATAATTGAAGATTTTAATAATTTAATTGTCATCCCGCGACTGATATAACCAATGCAAGGTGCAATAGAATAGCTTGAATTAACAAAAAAAACGACCCTCTACCTGCCTTATGTCTACCACCTGTCCTCGATATAATTATTTCTCTCCATAAAAATTACCCTAAAACATTAACTAGATGTAGTTTTAGAAAATTTCCAACAAATATTTGTTAAATTGTCCAACAAACCGTCGTTTTTCTATATCGAAGAAAATTTTAAAATAACAAAAGCCCTCACCCTTGGATTTTTGCAACAATAGAAACGACCAGGTACGGTAGTTCTCTATAGAAAGATTGATATAGAAAAATCTTAGGGGTTGTTGATTTTGACCCTCAGATTTTTTCTTATTCTCAACCCTCGGCAAGTTTATATGTAATTAACAGTGAACAGACGCCCTTATTAGCTACGACACCGGTTTTTATAACTATTGTTAGAATCGGATAGAACCACCCTAAAATTTTATAATTTATTAATCTTTACAGAACCATCCCTAATACAAACACCACCATCGGCGATAGCAGCAGCGTGTATCTGTTCAGCAGCCAGAGGATTGAAATTAACATCGGCCGATATGGCGACTCGTGATGTTTGCTTGATGGTGAATTTAGATCCGATTATTTTGGAAATTTTAGTCCGTATCGTTGATAATGCCGTCGATAAAGTCGTACCGAAAACCAATGATCAATCTGATAAGATTATCAGTAGTGATAACAGTAAAGATGTTGATGAATTTGACGATAACGCACAATATTCACAGCCGGAAACACCCACAGAAATCGAAAATATCTACTTTTAAACATAGAATAATTCGAGATTTTGTTATAGTCTACTAATCCATGTTAAAATGTATGTCGAATTAACCAATCACCGACATACGTTTCAACATGTTATCCAAGATTACAGTGCCAGTTTGTTCGTGTTATTTTCTTAAAGAATTTAGACAAGTTATAAACGAATCCTTGATCTCTTGATTCACCAGTAGTATTTTTACAAAAAAAAAATAGAAAATTTAGTTTAATTATAAATAAACACATGATCTCAATAGATTGAATTTAAGTGCCTTTAGTGTACTTTTATAAATTTATAGAACTCTGCTGTGATTATCTAAAGATGAACCTTGGAAATTGTACAAAATTGCTGGTATTTCGGTTTCGAAAAATATTTGTGTACGGAAAATTGTCGATTTGGATGGAGATTTTAATTTTCGGTTATCGGTTTGTTATCTAGTCTTTAGTTTTGTATTCGTTCTAGTTAAATTTTTCTCTTTCGGTATTCGAGGTAATATAATGTACGCGAAATTCTCTTGTCGGCCTTTAAAATTTATTGTATGTTGTATTACTTTCTTGTATTTATTTATTTATATTATTTGTAAGACCAAAGTTTTTTTCATTTGTAGTTGAGTACTTAAAGTGTTCAGCCTTTATTTTATTTATGTACCTTTGTGAAAATGGGCGAATTGTACATAAATATCACATTTTATAAATAGGATTATTAAAGAAAATTATTGAAAATTAACTGTTTTTTTTAATCTAATCCTTGTTTTATTACAGGATAATTCCAGTAGCACTCACACAGAACTAACGATCATCAAAACAAATTTGAAGGCGTTACCAATACGGATCACCCTTTATTTCCCGCATGGTTGATCGCTTAATTCATTTTTAATTATTACAAAGTTTTTATTTAAAATTCAATAAATATATAAATTAAAAAATAATTCGAATAGATAAAAAATCAAGCTCTTTCCTTTGCAACATTCGTTATAATATTGTTAACAACTTTAGCGGAATTATCCAAATTTTTAACGATCTCATTCCGCGTGTTAACAATTTTAAAACTATCACCATTGATCTTTTTCGCTATCAAATACGTCCGTGTCGGCGTGAATCTATTCTTCAACAAACTTTTATTCAATATTGTATTACCGCCCTTTTGGATCTTCAATAATTTATGTTAATTAAAATCAATTAAAACATAATTACCAACTTACAATTCCACTATTTGTGACTTGTTGGAAAACTGGTTGTACTACCGTTCCAATCTTTGCTAATTGCTTCAATTTATCAGTTTTCCCATCGTTTGTTTCAACCTGTTCTGTATTCTTTTCAATTCTTTCATCGTCATCAACATCCTCCTCATCATCGGAATCTTTAATTTCGATCGTTTCAGTTATTTCCATTTCATTAATACGTTTCTTTCGATTAACATAAGAGGCACGATTCGTTATTGGTAAACGTTGGGATTGTTTAATTGCCATTATTTGATCGTAATGCTTTTTACGTTCGTCTAACGGTAGGGCTAGTAGCATTTTTTTAATTTTTAAAAATTTAAATCGTCGCAAATACTGCAAATCGGTCTTTTCAGCTTCGTAATTACCACTCAAACGTTTCATCACGTAAATTTCGGAAATAGCCTGGAATTTTTTTGTAAAAATTATTTCGTATAAAAACGTTTGAATCGATTTACCCAATCTAAAATCTCTTTGGTTGTTTTGAATTGTTGTTGTTCGCTTGTTGTCATCAAAAATAAACCGAATAATTGGACTAATCGATCGAAACTCTCCTCGACGCGCTGGTCTAACCGTAATAATTGATTTATTGAGTTTATTTTGTGAGCTTTTAAGAATTCCTGAGGTGCGGTTTCTTCGCTATAAACGCCGAAATCGCCACAAATCTACACAACAAATTAATTTAAATTGTTTAAATTAAAAAAAAAGCACTTACGAAAGGTCCTGGATCAATAATGTATTTGATGTCCATCGGTTTATTTACATTGGAGTCTATTTCGGTCAATATAACGACACTGATTTTGAAGTCTTCATTAACCGGACAGAATATTTGCGAAAAATAGCTACAATAAAACAGTAATGAATTTAAACAATTCCCAGATTATTGTGAATTTATGTGAGCAAAATTTCCAACGATTTAGACAGAAAACGAGCACGAAAGTTGCAGTTGAATTTGAACAAAATTGGCGCATCCACCATTTCTACAAAAACCGAATACTCTCTGAACTTAGATTTTTATAAATCTTTGGAATAATTTTCACATTCACCAAATAAACTCTATTTCTATGGCTTGTTTTGTTAATAAATTTAACAATACTTACTGTATTAGTGAATATTTGGCGAATTTCACGTTGATAAACCGATAAACTTTAATCCTCTCCGGCCAGAAAACATCAATAATTTGCGTTTCATATTGATGAGCTTCTAAATAACCCAAATGTGGTATATTCGTTATGATAAAACGATTGGCCGTACGATTTTTAACATCATCCGAATTTAATTCTTTAACAAATGGCAACATAAATACTTCACCATTTACATTATCATAACTAATATTCGATTGAGTTTTTGATGGTTCTGTTGGTACAATTGGATCGTCCAAAATTATCACATCATCATCATCATCATCATTATCATTACCTTTATTATCACTGTTATTATTTGTAGTATCATTTAATTTAGTGTTGCTGATAATGATGATATCGTTATTATTATTGATATTTTCTTTAACTGTACTTGTGTGAGAATACGGTTTGTACCATTGTTTCCATTCATAAATCCATACTGGATTGTTGTAATTACCAGATTTGCCTTGGATTTGTTGGAATATTTTAGTATCGAATAATTGTCGGTTAATGTAGCGTAAAGTATCAATATTGTGTTCTTCATCGTTCAAAAATGGCCCAATAAATAGACGATCTTGAAATTGTGGTACACAATAGATTCCAAATTTCTTAACGTCCAAATAATTGTTTACAATTTTCTCATTTTTGATCATTATCGTTTTCTGTAGATTCTTCGACATATTAATAAATTCCAATAGATCTGTATATTTGATTGTGTAATTGCATTTTTTGAACAGTAAATACGTAAAATCGGATTTTAAATAAATCATATACCATTTCGAAGTCTTTGCGACTTTAGGTAACGCAATTTCTAAATTATCATTATTGTTTGTGTTATAATAAAACAATTTTAAAGCAAAATGACGATTTGTTATAAATAAAATTTGTACTTCATTATTCATATCTTTATGTTTCCATTTCATACCGCGATTTTCTGTGATTGCTAACAACGATGATGTGTGCGATAATGACGATAATAACGACGAAAATGCCGCCGATTGGGCCGTTTTTGGTGGCGGCGGCGGCGGTGGCGATGGAGATGAAGATGACGGTGGTGATGTAACTTCCGCTGGAACACTTATTGCCGAATTCACCGTAGTAGTAGTAGTTGTTGTTGTTGTTGTCGATACTGTTTTTAATAAACTTTTAGTTAAAGCCTCTTGTTCATCCGAATTCCTCTCGCATAAACCAGCAATAGAGAAATGATTCTTTGTCGGTACTAATATCGCGAATGTTTTAATCGCGCAACGATTCGGCGGTAATTTATTATTAAGAATCCATTTGACAATATCATTTTTTACAGCCGGCGTAGGCGATAATGTTGTTAATTTATTGATACTGATGCAATTCTTCGGCGGTACAGCATAATATTTGTTACAAAGTAGCGTATAGGGTCGTCCTAATGTACACCAGATTTTGATTTTATTATTATTATAACCTTTAATCAATGAATTCCACGGTAATATACGTAAATATTCTAAATGAGAATTCTTATTGCCGATTATATTCAACATATGTAAATTTTGTTTGAGCGGTACCTGAATTTCACCCTCAAAAACACGATTATATCCCGAATTTGAGGGTATTTTCGATTTATCACTTTTATTATTCAAACTACAACGGCGACCTATTGACGAATTTTCATCTAAATCTTCACGAATCTTCACAAATGCTTGTTTTCTTTTACTAAATTTAGTATTATTGTTGTTACTAGTAGTAGGTTGAATATCATCATTTGTTATAGAAATAGTTTCAAATTCGTCATTTTTATTATTGTGATTGTTGATATTATCGGATAATTTATCGACAATTATTTTCTTTTTGTAGAACGTTTTCGTTTTGTAGATTGGATGTTTGTGTCGTTCGCGATATTTCGAATAGACCGGCCGTATTCTAGCCGAACTATCGTCAGTTTTATTTGTACTTCTATTATCAATCATAAAACCACCACAATAACAATTATGATGAAAATGTTGTAAACACAACGGTACAACATTATTTAGATTTAATTTAATCAAATCAACTCGACATTCTTTCAAATTATAATCGATTTCCGGTGGTTTCTTTGGTATTGTTGTAGCTGTTGGTGTTGTTGGTTTATTATTAAAATCATACTCGTAATCGTGGTAACGTTTCGGCGCTTTCGATGTACGCTTCATCTTCTTATAATCACCAGTATTACCAACAACGTACATCTCGTTGCCTTGTTGTATTATCGTTTGTGTAAATTCACGTTCAACTTTGGCGAGATTCTTCTTGACTTGTTCGTTTAAATGATTCATTTTGTATTCATCTAATAGCGAATTTTCTTGTTTCTTTGGACATTTACAATTGAACATACAATCTAATCGTTGGCAATGATTCAATAAAATCGGTTCGCATTGTAGACTTTTACAGATACAACCCAATTTACAATAGGGTTTATTACAATATTGATCATCATTAAGATTATTGTTATCATTTTCTAGATTGATAATTTTACAATTTAAACGTTGCAATTCCGCATCGATACGTTTACGTTTCTTTTTAACGAAATTCTTTTGTTTGTTATTATCATTGTCTTTATTATTATTATTATCATCATTATATATGATATCATCATCTCGAATTAAATCATCGCTAATTTCTTTAGTTTCAACATACCGTATCATATCGTCTAGGATGTTTTTAATCACGATTCCTATATCACTACTATTATCTTTTTTTAATTTATCACAATTATTTACATTAATCCGATTATTATTGTATAAAATCGGACGACATACCGCTAATTGTTCTTGGTTATTTTTATAAGGTACGGGGAATTTAAAAATTTGTTGTTTATTTTCGGGTTGTTTTAAAACGCTTAACGCGAAATCTGCCCGTTCTTTCGTTATGATATTATCGTCGAATATCGGTAATAAATGTAAGAATCTTCTATCGATCGGTTTATTGATTTCTGGAATAACTTCAAAGTAGATTTTCGGTAATTTTTTCAATTCGGTTTTCCAATATTTACAACTCTCCTTCGTTTGTAATTCAATTTTCTTCGATAAAGGTCCCGGTTTGTACGAAATTTTCGGTAGTTTCGTCTGTTGAAACATTGCTGATAATAACGATAATTTCCTATTTTTATTACCATCAATTGTATTCTTTCTTCTCCTCATTATCGTTTGATAATCTTCAACTGTACCAACACAATGATTTTGTTTTATTGCCGGTAACCATATTTTTTTATTTTTATATAAAACATAACTATTTCTAGATAAAATGGTATTCTTTTTCGGTTGTATTTCACAATTTTCTTGGCTATTTTCAGCGGATTTCATTCGTTCCATTTGTCGTCGCATTTCAGCCAATGTTCTTGCTTTAATCGGTTTTACCGGTTGTTTCTTCATAAAACACCCCCGCGGTCTCATATTACAATTATTATTTTTATAATCGTACGGACTAGGTTTCGTTGTTTCCATTAAACCGTCTTCAGCGCCCAATTTCGGTATTGCATAGCTGATTTTTAACTGTTTTTCATTCAGAAAATTCTCCAAACTATCACTAACAAACGGTGATTTATCCACATTTCCATTTTTATCATCCGTTGTCGTCGTTGTTTTATTATCTTTAACAATTGGTTCGGAGAGTCGAATTTTCTTCACTTGTGGACAATTAGAATCACTCAAATCCGGTTTGTCTTTCTCGTGTGGTTTCCTTTTCAAATTTTCCGATTTTTCACAATTATTCTCTTGTGTTACATCAACACCACCACTAACATTGACGATAAGAAAATTGGTTTCTTCAGTTGTTGTAATAAGTGGATCTTTAGGTAGATTATTATCATTATTTTGTTCGTTAAAATCAATCGTTGGAGGGATTTCAGCAATTCGTTTATGTTTCTTGGTAAAAGTATTGATTTTTTTATTAAAATCCGATATATAACAATTCGTTTTCTTTTTATTTCGTAACGATGATAATTGCAATTTTATATTGTTGATTAAATCTTCCGTATTTTGATTAGAAAGATTATTATCGTCCACAATTTTTTGTTCGGTACCACCATTATCTCGATCTTTATTTGTATCGTTATTCTTATTCAGATCTTCACTTGTATCGTTACCTTTATCCCGATCTTCACTTGTATCGTTACCTTTATCTCGATCTTTATTCGTGTCGTTACCTTCTTCCGGATCTCCATTTTTACTTACACTATCATTTATAATCATATCGGGATTACTGTCAGATTTTTTTTCAATTTTCTGAACATTTCCACTCTTATTAGCATCATCATCTTGATCTTCATTTGTACATTGAATAACTGTAGTGATTTCTACATCGTGGCAATCATCAAGCGCTTGCGCACTTACTGTATTGTTTACATTATTGCTATCTTCATCCTGATGTTCATTTCCATTTTGAAGATTCTTCGTAATTGAGCCGTTATTTTTCTTGTTATTGTGATTATTATAACTATTATTAGTACTATTATTATTATTTTGTATTATCACAGTTTCCATACAAGTCTTATCAGTTTTCAATATAGATTTTTCATCGTTATCATTAATTCTAACCGTTCTATAACATTGTAATTTTTTCATTAATTCGTCACACGATAATCCGGTTGTTTGGAGGATTTTCTCGATTTCGTCCATTTCAATTCCACCTAAGATAGGACAATTGACCCAACTAAATTTTAATTATTTAAAAACAACAAAGTATCAATTAATTCGTTCATAATTTATTTTATTGATTTCTTAACCGAGTTGTATTGTCGAATTATTTTACAAAATCAATAATAGACTCTGATTAATTAAGAAAAATGGAGAATTTGAGGTTATGTTGACCGTCCGCCATCTTGTTTACGTGTAAACGTTTTTTCGATAAGAAATTCTCACTGAATAATCGTATTGTAAGATAAATGCGAATTATTTTTCTAAAGTATACGTGTTTGTTTATTTAAAAAAGGGAATTAAAAGTGTTAAAAATTGATATAATTACGTAATTTTGGCTAAATATAAAAGTGAAGAAATAACAAAATGGCGTCCCCATTAAATGTACACAACAAATTTCAGACAACCAATATTACGATATTCTCCGAATATTGACGCCATCAATCTTATATTAAATTCATTGGTTCACCATAATTGAATTATTAACAATTTGTTTGTAATATAAAGAAAACTTACCATAAAACAAATCAATTGATGGAATTTCACTAATTTTTTACAAGAGGGTGAAAAAAAATTGTAATAACGAAAAACTGATTTTCACACATGGGGTAAGAGGGAAACACAAGCGGCCATTTCCGTTTATTGTTAAAATTAATAATAATATCGATAAAAGATGGCGCTATCGATATTGGCGCCTTTTAAACGCTCATTTAACGATTTATTTTCCTTACAAAATTCCTTCTAAAAAACTTCATTATGTTTAATTATAAATAAATAAACTTCCTTTAAAAATATTGAGTTTTTTTTCTCAAAATTACCAGTATTTTTCGAAAATACACAAATATATTGTGGCAGATCGATTTTTGGATTTATGACGGAATTTTGAAAATCTCCAAGTTGAGGTTATGTGGAAAACAAGATGGCGCTAAATTGATCATGTGCAATTTTCAAAAAATCTAAAATCAATCGATTTGTTCACGCTCAAATTAAATTAATTTAATTGAAAAATCAATAATTCTATCAACTATCAATAATAATTAATTCGCAATATACAAAATATGAATCTAGTTTTATGTGGGAAACAAAACACTTATTCGTTTGTTAACAATATAAGCCTACTGTATCATAACAAAATTGTGTTTATATTAACGAATTAATGATGGAATAATCAATTATAACAAAATTTTATGATTTCGATTTTTATCTACTCACTTTGATTCAATTTACTCTCTTATCAATCACAATTTTCTTATCAATTATCCAATTAATCACTACAATTATAATTTAACAATCGTAATTCTAGTAGTTTATGAAACGGTTATTCATTTGTTTCTTCTACTATCAGAAAAATAAATATGGCGGCGAAGATTTAGCGGATATTCCGGTAGACATATTTCCTAAAATTTTCTTTTTTATTTTAATTTTTTTGAAATATTTTTGATAATTATATTACAATTGTGAATTATAATAAATTGTACAAGGCATGAATAATCAAAGACTAGTAATCTAGATGAGAAGATGAAGATACCGATAACATAACCTCACATAATGCAAGCCTATGGTAGATACGATTTTTAATTTGAATAAATTGATTGATTATCGTCTTTTAGATTATAATTGCACGGAGTGTGACAGTAAATTCGATGATGCATCGTCGCTGCTCCAGCATTTCGCCCAACATGTCAGCCAGAATGACGATTTATTGAAAAATTTGGAAATTCCACCGGAGAAAAAACGTAAAAAATTGCCCGAATTACTGCCGATTAATTTACTGAAATTGCATCAATCTATTGACGATAAACCACAAATCGATGCGGCTCGGTTTTGTTTCGTTACACTCGCCGAGGATGATCAGCAAGAACGTCAGTGCGATAGTTGCGGTAAAATTTTCGTTTGGCTGTCCGATTTAAAGCAGAATTTCTCTATTGATATGCCCGAGAAACAATTTATTTGTAAATATTGTTCGAAGGGTTTTACGGAAGGATTAAAACTGCTTGATAGCCGAATCAATAACAGATAATCACCGGTTTCCCTTGCCAAAGGTTTAATTGTACTTAATTTTCGTGTAGTTTAGATTTGTAATGTTTTGTGATTCGAATTTGTGCCTAATACTAGTCAAATAGGGCCAAAATTTATATCAATATAACGCTAATGTATTGAGATATTATCTTCACCTAACAAAACTTTTATGCCTACAACTATAGTTTCAATTTTGGACCTGTCTAGGACTTCAGTTTTAAGAAAAATATTGTTCTCTAGGACTTGTTTTATTTGTACTATTTTTATTTAAAAAAATACGTATGAACTGAACATCAGAATTAGTAAAGATACACCGGTTGACCATTTTATTTTCTAAATCTTATCATCTACAAAAATCACATTAGTTAACATAAAGACCAATTTGGTTTCTTCAATCTTATCTTACATATAATCGTAGAAAAAAAAAGAAATTTCCCATTAAAATTATCATCTTCGTTTATTTTCAGCGCTCCGTCTGGTATTCTGTATTAAGGAAAATTTATTTAAAAAGAAAATTGAAAATTTATCTGTAATTTGAGAATTTTCTTTTTAAGAAAGGATATTGTTTTTCCCTTATTTCGATTCTATCATCATGTGTCCTCTCTCTACCATAAGGCGAAATTTCCTGTAAAATATTGTTGAAATTATTTTTTTACTAAAGAAGAAAATATTTACCCTAGAGCGATGGTGTTTTTCTCGATTTTGATGAATCGGTTCCATTAATTCTCCATTCTGGTGTGACAATTTTGCTGCTACAATCAAAATATTAGCTTTTATTTTATTTTATTTTTTATGTTTACCTTTCTCTTCTTCACGCCGTCGTTTCATTTCTGCTTGCTGTAGTGCCTCCTCGTTTCGATCCTTTATTAAATTAAAGTAACAATTTTTTTATGGAATAAAATTGGATTTATTTACCCTTTTCCTGCCCAATTTCCGTTCCTTTCTCAATTCCTTCTCTTCATCGCTCATTTTTTCGCGTTTGTCTTTGATTTTACTACTAGGACGTTCCTTTTTATCACTTTTTTCTAAAATGTAGTCCAACTGTTGTAATTTCCTTTCTTCATGTTTCGAACTCTGCAGACAACCAGGGTATAAAAACTGCATTAGATGTGGTTGTAGTTGATATTGATGCTTAAGTAGGATGAGTTGTTGTGCACGATAGCGCCTTGAATCTGGTCGCCAACATTGCCCTCAACTCTTTGTGTGGGTCAATACCAATTCTTACAATAATTACATCCCCAATTACTTGTTTTTTGTTTGATAAATTACATTTATAAAATAATCGCATCCATTTTTTTTGGGGCGGCATTTGAGGGCCATGGGGTGTAAGAGGGTCTTTATTGACTCGATACAAAAAAGTCTTACAATTTCGATATAATTAATATGAATTATTTTATCAACCAAATCTTCCAAAATTTCGACTTTTTTATATTCTGTCAATTCGGACATTATAAATGGAAATTTGGTTGAGTAGTAAACCAAAAAAAGGGTAAAAAGTTACTACAAAAATTCATTACAAATATCTGTTATAACTACTACTTTAAATTCAAAAGTATGTTATTATAACAGTTACAAAATATTTTAAAAAATACAATGATTTTTGAACATTTTTTAAAATATTACAGACTAAAAAACAAAATCGTGAACATTTTTTTTTTTTTTTTGATATTTTGCCTTAGTTGAACCGATACCTACCTCAAGAAAACTTCCATTTATTTTAAATTTATGGAAGATTGGGCTGATATTGCTGTAGATCTGTTGTCCGCATTTTTCAAATACACAACAATAACAACAATACACACGAAAATCGTCACATCACTTCCGACAAAAATAAAAGCAATATTGAAAACAAAAAGAAAAGAATACGCTAGAGAAAATCGCCCAACAATTTCTTCAATTTCTCCTCTGTAGTTGTACTTCTTATCAATCTCTTGACAATAACCCCCCATTATTTTCTCAATAAAATTCTTCGTCGTTTGAAAAAAATCTTCTAGAATATTACATCTTCCAATACAATTATTTTAACCATTTATAGAATTAAAAAGGCAGTGGCGGTTGTTGAATATATCCAGGGGAATTTTTAGGAATGATCATCGATTTTTTATGCCCCATTCATCGATCAATCACATTACATTAAATTAAAATTAACATTCAAGTCCACAATAGAACACTCGTTTTGTTTAATAAAATTTAGATAACTATATGATTAAGACTTCAGCCCAATCTCCCAACGATTGTAGATTTAAAGAAAACAGCCAGAATTGGGTTGTTTTAAGATTTTTTGGCAACCCTGAAATCTGCATCTTTGTTGTTACGTCACTCCGATACTAACCTTCATTGATGAATTATCCACTTTTCTTCGTTTTACGTCTATTCAAAAAAATACAAAATTAGAAAATTGTATAAAAATAAATCAATAAAAATTACCTCGATCAGGCTCGGGCTCCTGACTATGTCGTGTCATAGTATTAGAACCATTACTACTACTACTACCACCCAAACCAACATCTCTATCATCCCTTACTTCACGATAATAATGACCACTTCTATCATCATAATAACGTTCCATTGGACGATCATTTGAATAGCGTAGTTCATCTTTTGGGCTAATTTCAACATATCTCTCCTCCTTTAAAAAAAATCACAATTTAATAAATTTTTAAATATTTACAATTAAAATTTACTCGATATTGTCGTTCTTCTTGTTTCGCTAATTTCTCCTCTTTACGTTCACGACGTTTTTCACGTTCACGTTCCTTATCGAAATCATCACGTTTATCTTCACGACGGTGTTTCTCACGGGGCTCATCTTTATGGGGTCGTTCTGGACGTTCCCAACTAATTAATTATTTTAATTAATATTGTAATTAAGATTCAGTTGATAAAATCAAATACCTTGAATATTCACTCGATGATTGAGTTGGGGTTCTTGATACAGTTTTCAAATCGTCGATTTTGTTCTTCTTATCATTCTTATCTTTAATGCCAATGATGTTATTACTGTTATTACTGCTACTGATACTAGTGCCGATTCCACTACTGTTATTCGTTTCTTCTACAATTTATTATATAAAATTTCTATTTTAACTTAGATAGATAGAGAATTATTACCTTTAACTTCTCCATTATGTTTGTTAGACGAATCATTTTTAACATCATGATTTTTAACAACCTAAAATTGCGAATTATTAAATAAATTATTGATTTTAAAAACGAAATTTTCTACCTTTTCTTTTTCAACTAAAATATGGAAATCGCTCTCCTTCATCATATGTCCACCTAGAATTCTTTGTTTTAACAATCCAAGATAACTACTTGACAATGTGAATAAATCTTGTCGATTATTTTTCTCTTCATCGCGTACTTTTTCTATACGTCTTTCAATAAATTGTCCTAATTTTTGTAAAATTGGGAAAAATGGTATAATTTTTATCAATATAATTAATGAATTACGTATTTGTACATAATCTTTTGATTCTAAACATGTAACCATTGCTTTAGCTAATTTATAATGCCATTTATGGCATACATGTCGATAATTTTCATAACCGACATTATCTAAATTATCAGCATGTTGATTATTTACACGATATTTTGTTACAAAACCTGGATAATTTGCACATTCTTTTTCAAATAAATCCTTTGATTTATGCCATTTCATTACTGTTTCTAACATTGCATATAAAAATCTACCATAACGCATTGCCTCATTTTCCGTACATGATGTTATCGAATAGGTAACATCACAAAATAACTAAAAATAATAATACAAAATGTACACAAACACCATAAATTAAAGGTCCACAGTACATATTTTTCGATCCAACGACCGAAAAATGCCAATATTTATCATTCAATATCTAATTTTCAATGAATTTTAATGTTTCAAACAGAATTAGATTAATTATTGATTAATTTTTGATTTACAATGGAAAATTTAGGAGCATTTTCTGTTGAAATTTCCCTCATAACTTGGATATTGTTCGTTCTGCAATGAAATTATATATTTTGGTAGAAATTGCCCAATAGGCCGGTTATTTTTGCAGAAAACTGGTAGAACAGAACTTTGATTTGATCGAAAAAGATGTACCTTAAGATGGCCCTTAAGTGAATTCAACTTACCCTATCGTAGCAAAGTAGCGTGGAAAAGTTCGGTGTCTTCAACATATGTATCGTGTGTACGAATTTTGCACAATAAACAGCATCAATTGATGTGAATGTACAACGAGGAAATAGACATAATTGTAGAAATCTAGTGATTGTTTCATTTTTTGCCGATTTCGCTGAACGTGACGGAAACCAATTATCTTTTTCTTGTTTTAAACGATATAAAACTTTTTCAACATGTTCATGTTGTTTCTTCTTTTCATCTTGTAATTTTTCAATTAATGTTAAATAACGTTCTTGTTCTTTTTTATTTTTATTATTTGTACTACTACTTGTATTTGATGATGATGATGATGATGATTCCATTATTGATAATGATTGTTGTTTTGCTTTTGTTATAACTTGTTGATAGATATCATCTGGTACAAATAAATCGTACATTGTTAATGACCAAAATGTCGTTAAAAATTGTGGTGATATATCCTCCCATGTTTTCATTGGATGTAATGGTATTATTGATTTATGTACAGGTTCCATTACATCTATTACAGCTTCATAATATTTTTGATTTTTTATATTTGTTGATAATTTCTTATAATTTGGATCAGATTTTCTCAGTTGATCATATTTTATCTAAAACACCACATATCACATTGTCAAACACTGAAAACTAGATGTGGACTATTAGTAGCAAATATCAAGCTATATTCATGAACTCATTCCATTATTGTAAACAAATTGAAAAAACTAGATTATTCGAATATTATTTTACCAACATTTGAGCCTTGTAGCTAATCGACAAGTTGGTCAAAAAAATGCCAATTTTAGACAATGTTGCGATTTTCGAATTTCTTAAGTTTACCTGACAAGTATCTAGTATCATGGTAATTTACCTCTGTGATTGATTCATATTTTACTAAATTAAACATTGGTAATTTTCTAAATGTCCGAACAAAGCTACGACACCATATACTAAAGACACGACTAACTGAGACAAATTACTGTAATAGACTAATTATAAAATTTAAAAAACTTACGTTAATGGCGTGATTGAACATGGGTCGAGCTAAGAAGAACGCCACCTCATTTGGTATATGATAATCCAATAACATACTGTGTATTGTTGGTAATTTATTAACATATTCATCAACTGATAAGGATGAACCGAGAAATGTACCAAATTGTACTAAAGTATCTTGGCATTGATCGGCCAATTTTCCAACTAATTTCAAATGATTCTTTTGTGTTTCACGATAAACAACACAATAATTCTGTTGTGCCATTAATAAACATAAGGCAACAGCTAGATTTTGTTCTGACATTGCTTCTTTTAAACGTAACGATGATTTTTTAGTATTACGAACTTGACTAAAATAACCAGCCTAAATAAATAGAATACAATTAATAAAATAAATATAATAATTCAAACTTTATACTTCAGCTTTTAATAATTCACCACCAGCCATTGCATTCACTTGATCCATTGTTAGATCTTCTGCAGCTTCCACTCCAGCCATTTTCTGGACTACTTCCTTTAAAATCAACAAATCCAAACTACAAAAGCAATATAATTAAACAATTAACTCCAAAATTCAAATAGAAATACCTTTTTTGCGCTTTCAATTGATTAGCAACATATTGTAATAAACCAGTCAATTCAATAACGTATTTCTTATAAACTGCACCACAAAAACTCGATAAACTTTGTAACCACGTTGATATCGATGTACTATCGTGTTTAACGCGTTTCTTATCAGCATTAGCTAAACATTCAATTAAACAATATCCTAATACATCATAAGATAGATTTGTTAAATATTTTAATGAATCAACAACTGGATGGATTAGGTTATTATAAACTTGAATTTGTAGTAGAATATAATCGAATAGAAATCCAGGTGAACAATGTGTTAATTTACCGATTAAACGTCCAACTGGTTTAATATTTTCTTTACTAACACGTTTCATTATATTTTTAATTTGTTTCTCTGAATCACCACGTTTTCGTAATAAATCTGGATATAATGAGTAAGTTTCATTTTTCCAACGACTATATAAACAATAACGATTCTGATATGGATATAATTTCAATACCGTCCAAATTTCTTCAGCAATACAACAATTGCAATCCATATATGATAACGATGGTAATATTGTTGTATCCAATAATGTTAATATATCGTAATATAAACTATCCTCATTTGGACACATTGATTTCGACGACTCTATTCCATTTGTTAATAAAGCTGATCGACTTAAACGTATCACTTTATACATCAATACAGGATCATAATGTAAAGATGCACCCAATTTTATCAACATCGGTATGGCATTATCGCGCAATTCCGTGAATATTGTCGCTTGTTTTGGACTTAAACGATTCTGATGCGGTGATATCGGTTTGCCACGAATTTTTGGTCCCAATTTACAATTCCTACAATTATTAACAATAATTTTAATTATTTTGTAAATAAAACCACTTACTCTCTGTATACTGGTTCGATTATACAATGGAGTAAATTACATAAAGCTACAGCAATCGGTTGGAATGATAATGCGTAACGTTCTGGGAGACGATTGATTAAATTCTTAGCATTTTCCCAATCACCTATCGATAATAAAGCTTCACATAAACCTAATTTGTGATTAGAATTGTATTTTTCGATTAAATTCTCCGGTTCTTCTGGTGGTTCTTCTTTATCTTTATTATTAATCGAGATTATTTGTAATTTTCGAACGTATTCTTTTGCATCTTTCAACGCTTTATCGCATTCTTTTTGCATTAATTTATCATCCGGTGATAGCTACAACATTGATTGAATTAAAATTTTAAAATTGAACAACCAAATTAATTTTACCCAAAAATAGATATCGTCTAACGATATTATTTTATGTTGTAATAATTGTGCTGTCAATATGTATAGTGATCTAGGTACGTTTGTTTCGCTATTAGTTAAAAAATTGAATTTTGTCGCCAATACTTCGCTAACAATTTTCGGATCTTTCATATACGAACATATCAGCGGTATAAATAATTTTGTATCTTTTGGTTTATTTTCAAAACTCTCTAAAATTATGTCCAATACACGATTTGGATCTAAATTAAAACAACCTATTAAAGACTGTACGATGTCTAGAAGGTGTTTGTGTGTTATATTATCACCGAATTCTTGATTAAGTTCGCTTTGTAGTTTAGCGAAACCTTCGCATTCTTCTCGGAATAAATTAAACTTTCGTTGTTTATAACTGGAAATACAAATATTGTTAGCTATAATTAAAATCTATTGTATTTTTTATTAAAACTAATAGACAGTCTGTTTGCTCGATAATTTCGGCACTTGTCTGCAATCAATTTCTAAACTATAAAAATCGATTTCCCCAAAATCGTGCCTAAAACTATTAAATTATCAAATAATAAATCTACTTACTATAGTTTTGTTTTAACTTTGATGAATTTCGAATAGAATGTTCGATTTTTTAAGATGCCAACTTCTTGTAATGTATCGATTTCTAAGCGTTCTTTTAACAATTTGTCCGATAATAGTTTTTCACATTCTTTGACGATATAACAGAAATTGTGTCGTTCTTTCGAATCGTCGTTATGATCTTGTGTCGATGATGCGTCTGTTATGCTTAAAATATCCAAAATAATCGATGGCACATCCGGGTGTAACGTTACTAATTCTTGTAATGTTGATACAACTGAATCAACTTTAATTTGCCCTTTCAAGCCACGATCTATCAATACGTTTAAATTATTGGTTAGATTCGTAATTTTACCATTCTTATCGAATATTGGTGATTTCGTATCGTCTTTAAGCGATTGTATACAGGCCTTGATGCTGGAAAATTAGTAAAATAAATACAAAATAGACGCAATATTTTGAAATAGTGAATTGGTGAAACGGCGATTGAATTTCTTAGAATTTTACACATCTTTACGTGGACAACCGAAAATTAATCGAATTAAACGTTGTTAAACTACTTACAATTCATTTTTGCCGGATTTTTCCCAATTTTTCCAAATATCATTTCCCACAACACCTGCCATTTTTTCCTGCACGCTAAAAAGAACATGGACACCAATGTGAGTACGAAAAAATCCCTAACGGGACCTGGCGCCGTTGCCACATCTACTCCCACAAAATCGACCGAAAATCAAATAAATCATCATAAAAATCAATCAAATAAACATTTTTTTAATATTAAGATACCCAATTAAGTACAAATTAGTCATTGTTTAGAACAATTAGATTATAATGGGGGTAAAAAAATCGGAAAGCGCGTGATAAATCTGTAGATTTGTTGAAAATTGCAGTGTTGTGGCAGTGGTGGATTGGGTTGAAAAATTCCAGAATTAGATTTCGTAATTGTTTACAAACTAAAATTTTTAACAGTTTGCATATAAAATGGTAATAAATTAGATAATAAATTAAAATTGTCGCTATTATTCTGATAATAATTTAAATTTCCCACGATTTGGTTGTAGTGTTGGAATTTACGCATCGGATTTTGATTGGTTAAATTTTGCGTGATTCGTGTCAATTCGTCGAAGTTGTCAAAATTACTTAACCAAACATTTTTCTGGTGATTTTTCGATAACAATAATAGAATAAAGGAAATAAATTATCTATTTTTATTTGAGGTCGTTAATATTTAAAAGAATTAGCATGCAGTGTGTAAGTTTAAATTGAATTGATTGTTTACTAATGTTTATCAATTTTAATCGAAAATTAATGTTTGCGAGTAATTTCCTTATTAAAGATGTTGTTCCAAGAGTCTCAACGCGATTAACGATCGATAGCGATTGGAATTTTAAAAAATCAATAAAACAACAAACAATAAATTGTAGAAAACTAATGGCTGAAAATAACCAAAATGGCAGTGATAAAAGCGGTAACAATACTCATAATGGGATTGATACCATTGCTGGTGTATCAAAGATACAAAAACAACAAAATCGACGACGACAACAACAAAACAACGAGGAAAGTATCAAACAGAAACGATCCTTATCAGCAACATCGTCATATAACTACAATAACAATAATTTAAATCCCATTTTCCAACAAATGGTAGCTATGAATCACTATCAATATCAGCAATTATCACAATTCAATACTCTATTAAATTACCAAATGCCAGTATTTCAGTCATATTCACAACCGATATACTTCCACAGACCGCAAATGGACCGACAACAGACACGATCTTTACATAGAAAACACGGTAATTCAATTAAAATAAACTTTCAATTGGTATAATTAAACTAAATTCGATATAGACGAACATGATCAGATTTCAAATGGTGTTAGATATTGGCAGAATTTATCGAACGACAAATCTAAGTCTGGTTTAGAATTCACTGTAATGTCCTACAATATATTAGCTCAAGATTTATTAGAACAACACCCATATCTTTATGACGATTGTAATCGATCATCATTGAAATGGACAACAAGATGGACGAATCTATATAATGAAATCGTTCAATTTAATCCAGACGTATAATCAATTAACTTATCGAAATTTGAAACAATTTCTCTAAAACAAAACAAAAATCGTTTGAATTTTTTAGGTTTTATGTTTACAGGAAGTACAAGAGACACATTTAGAAACGTATTTTGCCAAATTGAAAACGCTAAATTACGATTGGATCTATAAGAGACGTACCGGTGTACGTACAGATGGTTGTGCGATTTTTTATAAAACGACCAATTTTAATTTAATCGAACATATAACAGTTGAATATAATCAATCGAAAGCGCCGGTTTTGAATCGTGATAATGTTGCTATAATTGGCAAATTTACACCAAAACAATCACCAAATCACGAATTTATCGTGGCTACAACCCATTTATTGTACAATCCAAAACGGGCCGATGTTCGTTTGGCACAGACTCAATTGTTGTTGACTGAAATCGATCGTATTGCTTATAAACCAACGAATCATGAGTATGTTTTACTAAAAAAAATTGTTTGAATTATTTTTTAAGAAATTTTAGACATGCATATTTGCCGATTATAGTAACTGGTGATTTAAATTCAACACCGGATTCGGAGGTTTATAAATTGCTTGTCAGTGGTAGTTTTGATTATAAACAATTACCGAAAAGATCGATGGCTTGTCGGAACGAAAAGGGACTGATACCGCCAACGTTAAGAATTACAGGTATTTAACTCATTAATTAGTGTAAATTCTTTTAAAATTAGATTAAATATTTGATATTCCCGATGAGCTACATGGTCTGAATAACGTTGAACCTATAGTTTTAAATTTACGATTGTTTTCTGTTCCTCTAAATAGACCAATGCCAGCACGCTGATTTGTTAGCAAAACGGCAAAAGAACGAAATTCTACCCCGTTTTGAAGAGAACAAACTAATAGAGTTGGAACACAGTGAACGGGCTTCAAATGGCGATCAAAACGTCAATAAAGTCCGAGATAACGATAAACACCTATTTTCATCGGGTACTTTATCGCATAAATTTCATTTAAAAACGGTGTACAATCATGGGGATCAATCGGATAGAGAAGGTACAACGTTTCAAGATCGCTGGGTAACTGTTGATTATATTTTCTATAGGTAAGAATAATAAACACCACCTAGACTATATTGAAAAATATAATTTTGCAGTGAAGTAGATCGAGAAGAGAATAATTTACATTTAATGTCGCGTTATCGTTTGCCGACAGTGTCACAATTGCGGAATGTAACGATACCGAATAAAAAACTTGGTTCTGATCATTTATCGTTAATTGCTAAATTCAAATTGGATGTCAATTAATTTATGTTCGATGTAAGCGAATTATTTTCTTAAATAAAATAAGTGATTTAGAGAGGTGAAATTTATTTTTATTAATTTTCGAACAACAGAATCATTTTATCTTTAACAGAATTTACCTATTTGATTGCACAACACAAACAAGATAACATATTAATATACAGGGATAGTAGAATAAGTAACTTTCCAACTAGAATTCTACCACTTTACATTAAATGTGTTAAAATTTATCATATTTGTATGATGCTGTGATTTTTAACACTCCATTCTAATTTTTTTAATTGTGTAAAATTCGGTGTTTATTCCCTAGCGCACAATAGAGAACTATCAGCGAATTCTTACCGCAAAAATCAAACAATCCAAAAGAGACAATAAATAGATTTTTCCCTTATATTTAATGGAAATGTATTTAAAGTCTCAGTTGTGGTTGTTTCAAATTTGCATGGCTAAAGTGGAGTGTATTTGCGTGTGAAATAGATAATAGCTACATACGAGTCTTTAATAAAGGCCAATCGTGCACCGAAATTGGTCTTTAATAAAAAACCACCCCTATGTGTATAAGAACGAATAGAGAATCTACAAATGTGAATGGATTCTTATAGCGATATTTGTAAGTACATTTGAAAGCATTTACACAATATTATAGATTTAAGATTTGTTTTTAACATTTCTTTAGCCACCATCATTAAAGCTATACACACAACATCTAGAATTAAAAGTATAAAGAACAACCAGCATTAATATACATTGATTTTTTTGTGATTTGTTTTTTTATATCTTAACAGGAAACAACAAGCACGATACATGCAATAGAATTAGCTTAAGATTTTATACAGTGTTAGAAAACATTTATATTTTAATTTTTTGTAAATTATTTATATTTTTTTTATGTATATATTTATAAATATTTAAACAAACCTAATCTCTAATAGTGAAAAAAATCTAGCGAATTCTCCAATAGAAAATCTGAATTTTAAATAATTGAGGTAATCTTTCAAGACTTGCAAAACTATACGAGATTATTTTTGATCGAATGAAACTACATGATGTCTTTTATAAATGTATACAATTCGATAAAATTATTAATTAAAATAAAATAAAAATTCAGATTTTCTATTGACGAATCAACCATAATGAATCTGGTCTAAACATCAACCACCATCTTTTTATGTATATCGGTATTACCGACTACATTACAAAATTCTTCAAATGATATTTTACCATCCTCATCTTTATCAGCGAATAGAATTGTTTTATCAACAATTTGTTGTAATTGTGTGTCTTTTAAATTATTACCAACCATCATTTTTAACACCTGCAATAAAATAATTAGTTATAAAATTATTAAAATATTGATAATTACCTGAAATAATTCACCATTCGAGATGAAACCGTCGTTATCCATATCGTAGATACGGAAAGCGAATCTTAATTTCGATAATTTGTCACCTTTTACACTAAATTGTGACACACCTTGGATAAATTCTATAAAGGAAATTATTAAAACAACAAAAAAGCGATTCTAGAATAGAAAAATAACAAGATGTATTTTTAGAGTATTATTTGACAGGGGGACTATATAAACATAAATGTTGGCTAAATTTAGTTGTTCAACACCTGGCACATTTGTTTTATTAATAAATGAATTTATAATTAGCGCAATTTTAATTACATGCTATTATAATCAAAGATTGTAACAATAACATAGATCAAAAGCTCTGAATTCGAGAGAATTAAACAGAACAAACATAATGTTTGTTAGAATAGTCACAATAAAAATTTTGTTTAAATTGAATAAACGTGCGATTCATTTTCAATTTCATGAAACGATCAGTGGACTAGATCTATAAAACCACCTAGCCTATTGAATAATTTGAAAAGAACAATACGTTTTCTTTGTTTAATGCAGCTTTTATATTCGAAATATATACATAAGGAACGAATAATTTTTTGTTTTTCTTGTCTAGATAACCGTAAAAATTCTAATAAAATTTTATTCCACCATAAATTTTGGACTAGATGACTTTATAAATTTTATATATTTGTACAATACGTGTGCCAATAAAGTTACGACATCAATTGTGATTCATATAGAATTTTGCAAACTTCACTTTCCAGTCGGGTTATAAAATTATGAACCGAACTGTATTTGAACTAATTAAAAATTTAAATTACCGATTATTTTCAACGATTAAACCAATTGGGAACGAAACTTTATCAATTTTATATTGCCACTTAATTAGAATTATCTTAATTGAAAAATATACATACTGATTAATTTAATTTGCAATCAATAAAAGCTTTTTTATCACGTTTATCAATGTGTAGTTTTCCACTATTAACTTTTCTCATTTAAAATTCATATATTTAAATGAATCTGCATATCATTTGCCATAAATAAATATTAAAGAATCTGGAAAAGTCGACAATCCGGTTAATTCCCGATTAGAATCTATTTAAAGGTCTTCTCGAAAAATTTGCTCTTTTCCCCCAATGGTCTATTTGTTTGAAATAGACAAAATGGTCACGGCCATTTGAAGATTTCGTTCCAATTGTGCGTATTGATCTAGCAAATAGTTTCAAGTCATTTCAACATAAATATCGGCTAATTTTTCTAAATTTCATCACTATTACTATTTTATTGTAGAGTGTTAAATATCGATTGTGGTGGAAATGTAATTAATCACAGAAAAATGAATTTTTATTAAAATGAATCTTGAAGTAGGCCAAATATTGAAATTTTAAACAGCCAAAATCCGCGTAATTACAAAAAAAACCCTAGAGTAATAAAAATTTCACCATCAAATAAAACTTCTATCAAATTCAAAATTAAAGACTTGTATAGAGCTTTTTTGACAATTTTCAGCTAAACACCAGATTTGCTAGATTCAGAAAAGAAATTATAAAGAATTATCAAAAATTACACTTCTATTAATAATTCGTAAGATTCAAATTCGCGAAAAATTGGTGATTTTGAGCATTTCTGTGAGATAAAAACCGTTTTTACTACTTTATCTTTAGTTTCTTAGAATTGGAAGGCAATAAAAACCTAACAATAATAGACGAAATTCGATAAATTAAATGATTTGGGTCGCTTATACGATCCTAAATGATTCGTTAATAATTCGACAAACTTCATTTTATTGTACAAATATCAACAATTTTAGTGACGACATTTAAGTAGTTTCAAGTTCCTTATGTCGTGCCATTTTAATAAATTGAAGTAAAACATAAATAAAGAATTTCAAGCTTGAACGGCAGAGCAAATAGTTGCTTATAGTTTGTCAAACTTTTCAATATTTCTAGATTATTTATTTTAATGAAATTTCAAAGAAAATTTAAACAATGTCATATAGAACATTATTTAAAAATCATTTCCTAATTTCGAATTCATCAATCTTCATATTTTAGACTTTACGATTCGTTTAAAATTTTGTGCGATATTAAATCAGTTTTCAGGCAAGTCCATGTTAAATTTCAAGTCTTATCGGGGATATTACCGAGAAAATTATAGGTCGTGAAACTAAATTGGTTGGCAGTCATTAGAGATAAGTAATTGGGGTTAAAAAAAGTAATAATTGGCAGTAGGGCAGGGTTGTAGATTGATTTATTCTAACGAATAGAATTTATGAGAATAGATAGGGTGTGGAGTTAAATAATACAGTAGAACTAATAATATTAGTTAAAAACGTTCATTATACAGCAATTTGAAGATTTTCCTATTTTTATGTTTTAAATTGTTTGGAATACTAACAGGGTTTGTCGATAACAAATCAATTTGGGTATAATCCAATTTCTCAAAGTAGTTTTAATACATTCGATACTAACGATAGAATAATGCCTTAACAAATCAATTAATCTTGTTAGTTTTTTTATGGCTCTACTTCTGTCCGTATAGATCTAATTATTTGTTTATTACCTTTAAAATCCACTTCACCATTACCATCAGCATCAAAGATATCGATAACACGTTGTACCAATGGATTTTGTTGCAATTCAGGTAATGACATGAATTCATCAATACTTAAAGCACCAGAATTATCCAAATCTAATTTACGAAAACGTTTCCCGAGGCGTCGTATCTCATCGGCATCAACTTTAACAATTCCAAAGCAAAATTCAATCAACACAAAAGAAAATTTTACGAAAATATTAAAAGGGAACAAAATTACTTGTACAAATTCAATTAGACTTACAGTTTGAGCATAGCTCCATGGGCAGGGAGCTCTCGTTACCCTAAAATACAAACAATTTCAATTAAATCGGAGCTTTTAGAATTTGTAGTTTGGAGAATTTCTCCAACATATTTTTGAAATGGGCTTGCCCTTGGAAATTAGGCTAAACCAAAGACATCGAGATTTGCCATTGGGGATAGATTTTCCGTTCAAAATATTAAAATGAAATTGTTTAAATCGGAATTTTTTTTGATTTCAAATTACATACCATGGTTGCTTTAACTTGGACACACGAATGATTGTTAAAACTCGATTACTTTTTCTTTTTATTCGTTACGTTTTTACTTCTTTTACCCTAATTCTAGTCAGTTTTCTAAATGAAAGACGATTTACTACTAGAATAATAGTGTAGGTGGCGCTATTGGTGGTTATTTTGGGGAAATTGTATCGGAAAAATAAACCGTGGAGGAAACCCTGATTCAATTGAATTTTACCGCGAAATTCGCTACAATTAATACTTACTCAAACGATTTTTACAAGAAATTCCAAGAATTTTGACGAGAAACTCGAATAATCGACAATTTCGGTGGGCCAATTGAAACCAATTGACTCAAATCTGACTTTTACGAGTCAATTAAACTTTTAATGAATGACATTATTTCGTTAAACCATTCTAGTAGATTTCCAATTATTATTATTTCTATAAATAATGAATATTAATCGAAAATATGGGGAATTTCCAGTAGTTTCGATTTTAATTCAGTCAATTTTCTAGAAAAATCAATTTTTGTAATCACCACGTGTTATTTTCTATCAGCTGGCAATCCTGTGTAATCTTCCATCTTTGTCTACCGATCGCGTAATTTCTATTACACACAATAAGTCGGAGTGAAATAGCGAATTTCTGGAATGTTCGAATTCCTAGTGACTTTGGTGATTTAGCGGTTGGTAATGCAAGTCATTGAAGTTTCGCTGATTGTGCGAGTATTAACCGAGTCTTGAAGCCGGCACGTTTCTCAAAATAGTCCGTTTGAATTTGTCGAAAATCAACGTTTATATTTTAAATTGAATTAGTGAACGTTGAATTAAACAATTATCAAAATGACGGCGATGCCAGTGATTGGAATCGATCTCGGTAACGAGTCTTGTTATGTTGCTGTTGCAAAATCGGGCGGTATTGAGACCATCGCCAACGATTACAGTCTGCGAGCAACACCGTAAGTATTGAAAAATGCATTTCGAGAAAAATCGCAGATAACCCCCATAATGGGGCTACCAATTAGTCATTTGTTCGATTTTATATGTGCGTTGTCATTGGGTTTTCTCTCTTTTACACACGGAAAACATACAACCATAGCAACCTTGATTTTTTTTAATTCGTCAAGTTGCTACCAAATTTGGTGATAAATGTAGGTGGATTTTAGCGAAATTCTTTCATTTTATTAGATCATTCATTGCTTTCTCCGATAAGAATCGAATCCTGGGGGTGGCTGCTAAAAATCAACAAGTAACTAATATGAAGAACACCGTTTACGGTTTGAAACGATTGATTGGTAGGAAATTTCGAGATCCACAAGTTCAACGAGAATTACAAATATTACCGTTTAATGTTGTTGAAGTGGCGCAAGGCAATATCGGTATTAAGGTATAATTAACGAATATTTCTAGAACTAAACAAATTGTATAATTGTTTAATTGCTGTGAATTCCAGGTGAATTATCTAAATGAACAGTATACATTCTCACCGGAACAATGTCTGGCTATGTTGTTAACAAAATTGAAAGATATCGCCACTACTGCATTACAAGCACCAATCAATGATTGTGTCATTTCAGTACCCTCGTATTTTACAAATAATGAAAGGAAAGCTTTATTAGATTCAGCCGCTATTGCCGGTTTAAACGTATTAAGATTATTTAATGAAACTACAGCTACAGCTCTAGCTTACGGTATTTATAAACAAGACCTACCCGGTCCTGAAGATCCACCAAGGACTGTAGTTTTCGTTGATTGTGGCCATTCAACATTACAAGTATACGCTTGTGCATTTAATAAAGATAAATTACGTATGATTACAACGGCTTCAGATCCAAATTTAGGTGGTAGAGATTTTGATTTAGCTTTAGCTGAATATTTTTGTAAAGAATTCCAAACGAAATATAAACTGGATGTTAAATCCAGTCCTAGAGCATTTTTAAGATTATTAACAGAAGTTGAGAAAGTTAAAAAACAAATGTCGGCCAATTCAACAACTTTACCATTAAATATTGAATGTTTCATGAACGATAAAGATGTACATGGCGAAATTAAACGGGCTGATATGGAGCAATTGTGTAGTAATATTTTGCAACGTGTCGAAATAACATTGAAACAATGTTTAGATCAATCAGGTAAAAATTCGATTGAAAATTGTAATAAGATTCTATTTTAATTAATTTTCTAGGTTTAAAATTAGAAGAGATTTATTCGGTTGAAATTGTTGGTGGTTCTACACGTATACCGGCAATTAAACAATTAATCGAGAAGGTATTGAAGAAACACCGAGTACAACATTGAATCAAGATGAAGCTGTTAGTCGAGGCTGTGCTCTACAATGTGCTATGTTATCGCCAGCTGTACGAGTTCGTGAATTTAACGTTAAAGATGTTCAAAATTATCCAGTTTCTGTATCTTGGGAAGCTAGTAGTGATGGTGAATCGGCTGGTGAAATTGAAGCATTCCCAGCCAATCATCCTGTACCGTATTCGAAAATGTTAACGTTCTATCGACAAGAACCGTTCTCGATTCGTGCATTCTACACCGGAAATATTCCATATCCTGATAAACATATTGGTATGTTTTAATAGAATTTTATAGAAATTTCGATATAATTGAAGTTTTAGGTACGTGGATTGTTAAAGATATTCGACCAAATTCCGAAGGCAAAGCCCAAAAAGTTAAAGTTAAAGTACGAATTAATCTACATGGAATTATGACAGTAGCTAATGCTGCTTTATTTGAAGCGAAAGAAGCTGCAAATGGTGATAATACAGAAGAAAATCAACAAACTAATGATAATAAAAATGTACAACATCAAAATTCTACAGAATCACTACAACAACAACAACAAGAGAATAATCAACAACAAACACAACAAAATGATATGGATGCACCAATGGCTGATGCAACAAATAATGCAGCTCCTGAGGTAGGCCCCACCACCAGCTGGACGAAGAAAATATCCGCCTGGTTCAGCGGGGTACGCATTTAATCCCGGCAAACTGGCCTGGCTGTTTTTATTTTCCTCTTATTGTTTTCACAATTTATTCCTCTTATTTGAATTATTTTTAAATCTTATTGTGTTCGTCTTTTATGTTATAATTTTATTTGCTAAGGTCAGACGCCGGGGTTTCTTTGTTTATCCCCACAATTTACAGATAAGATCGTTACTATTAAAGCCCAAAAAGGCTGGGTTTAATTACACAACTATTTCTTATTTGTATTAACAAAACAATCGATGATTACATTATTGTTTTTTTGTAGGATGGTGGTGATAAAGAGAAGAAAAAGAAACAAATCGTTAAAAGTATCGAATTACCGATTGAAGCTCTATCGTTTGGTTTTTCCCAAGTTGAAATCAATCAATATACTGAACAAGAATATAAAATGATTGCTGCTGATCGACAAGAAAAAGAACGCGCCGATGCTCGGAATGCGTTTGAAGAATATGTTTATGAATTACGTAATAAATTATCAGAAGATGGTGAATTATCACAATTCATATTGGATAGTGATCGTACACAATTATTACAACAATTAGATGAGATGGAGAATTGGTTATATGAAGAAGGTGAAGAATGTAATCGTCAAGTTTATATTGATAAATTGGCCGATTTAAAAGCTAAAGGTGAACCGATACAAACACGTAAAGTTGAATTCGAATTGAGGCCAGTTGTTATGGAAGATTTCTCAAAATCGTTACAACTTTGCATGAAATTCCTCGATCAAATCAAGTAAGTATTTTCGAATTTTTATCTTAAATTTGTACAATTTCTTTCTAAAAATAGGGAGAATAATCCAAAATACACTCATTTGAGTGAGGATGATATTAAAAAAGTCGATCAAGCATTCAAACAAGCTTTCCAATGGTTAGATCAAGCTAGATCGAAATTAGTGAATGCACCAAAACATCTACCACCACCGATCACAATAGCCCAAATACGTCAAGAGAAGAATAGTTTCGAAACAGCCGTAAGTCCGATTATAAATAAACCACCACCGAAAGCACCATCCCCACCGAAAGAACAACCACAACAACAGAAAGCTGGCGATGATAAAACACAACAAAATTCAAATGAACAACAACCACAACAAAATCACGATAAACAACAATCGCAACAACAACAAGAGAATATGGAATGGTCCTCAACAAATTAGGTGTGATTTATTGTAGATTATTGAGAAATTTGCTCTGTATGTGAATGTTAGCTTAAACACAGTTTATGGAGGTGGTTTTTCTTGTTCACAAAAAACAAAACCATTTCTCGATAATGTTACTCTAGAAAAGAATTCACATTTTAATTTAATTACTATAATTAATGTAATTAATTATAAATGATTTTCGGTATTATCTGAAAATGGTAGTCATTGCGCCTGAATTTAATTTAACTTAATAGCATCTCAATTCATTATAATCTAATTAATTATTTAAAACGAATATACACAAATACACTAAATCAATCGACAGTTGAGCACGCGTTTTTGCCGTATTTAAAAAAAAACTGCATTTTCTTTAATTTCTTTGCTCCGTTTGTAGCTTCATTCCAATCCGGTTCCGTATCTCATCTGTCTTTGTTTTGTTGTATTCCTCTTTTTTTAATTGTGTTTAATAAAATATTAGAAAGTTAATAGTTGGAATCGTCTTGTTTAATATAATTGGTTCTTTTTGAAACACGGCATCACTTGGAGGAAGCCGAAAACGATTTCGGTCACCGCCAACATAGTCATGAGTACGTTCAGGATTTTCTCCAATATGAGCGTCGGGTCCTGTATGCAAAACACATAAACGGCCCCCATGAGCGTCCCGACTGTCAATAACATTGCGAAAACTGTCGATAGATCTGTAACCAAAACGTTTATTGGACAGTCGAAATTCCAGTGTCGCGCCCAAAAAACGGCCAAAATCAAATAATTTTGTATATCAAAACGGCAAATAGGTGCAGATACTTTTATTTACTAAACCAGCTAAATTTCCAAGTTTAGTGGTGTTAGGTAGTGTCCTAAATTTTTGCACTTGCACCGGAAACTTCCCGAAGTTTTGAGCTAAACTAAATTTTTGACTGTGACTAAATTTTTGAATGTTTATTGAAATAATGGTAAATTTTTGAGTGTGAACACGAGAACATTTCTCTAAATTCTTCCAACTTTAGTGTGTAAACCTAGCGAAATTATTTGATTACAGTTTTTTGGTTTCTGTGCCACCGTGACAAAGTTTTTTGGACATGTGACAAAGTTTGATTTTCGGTAAATTACCTCGATATTTGTCTTTGAATTTCCTGAAAACGAGGATTTTAGCGATTTCGAAGAACAGACAAGCGAACGTAACACTAGCATCCCGTCCGATATCCGGTGTCGATACAATACTTCGATATTTCGCTAGGGCCATTATCGATTCACTTATTGCAAACATTGGATAATAATAAACGTTCAAATACATTAAACATTCAAACATTAATTCCGGATCTATGTTCATATTTATGTCGATTTTCCTACATGCGATCTATTACACTAACTTGTGGTTAGTTATTTCCAGATCAGTGCCCATTTTGATGTATTTTTAGCGCATAGAAATCCCCACTCTTAGATTTGCACGTTGAAAACAAACTCTAAATGTAATTTATTAAAATTCAGTTAATAGTACAAGTTGATTAAACCGAAAAAATATTAGAAACACACCGGTCCCATACAACGTCGCCTCTTCGCCAGTTTCTTCGGGCAAGCTACACCACCATTGAGTGGCTGGCGCAGAACTCTTCTAGTCCGTTCCGAGGTGCCGACGCCACAAGTTGAACTACACGGAGTCCAGTCCGACCACTCGGAGACCAGACAATCCACAGGCGAATTTGTATCGTTGTTGGTTACCGGATTTGAAAGGTTCGCCGTGAAGCCTTCGCGGACAACTCGACAGGCTTCCATGCATTGTTCGCCGGTGAGGAAATTGTTGCGATTACCGCGACAGCCGCCGTAGATAAACGGTAAACACATGCCTTTATTCGGCTCGAAATACCAGCGGTTGAAGTAACCGCTACAAGGCCCCGGTTCGCTATTCTCCATACATACACCTAGAATTTTGATTATTTTTAACTGAACAACTAGGGCGAGCCAAAAGGATGACCTATTAGATTAACTGAAAGTTTCAGAAATTTGTTTCACAGCTGTTTTCCAATTGAATTACCTCTAGAAAATATTTTTTATCAACCTTCAAGAGGGTTCATTTAAAATAAGAAAGCATAGTGCACTACAGGTATTTCGGGGGTTGCTAGAACAACGAAAATATGCTCTAGAAGTAGCTCAGGTGAAAAAACCACGCTTCAGCAAATTTCAAGAGCTTTCATCAATTAAAATATCTTAAATTTCAACAGGCCATCTTCTTGGCTCCCCTGTATTTTGTATCAAATACGTTTAGCTGTAGCCATATCGAAGGTACAATCTGGAGTATCCGTGCACGGATTTTGTTGCATCAGTTCAACTCTAGAGCTGCATTTCTGTTGTAACGCTGGTTCGACGAGTAGCAAACGCGTCCGGAACCGAACACCGCTGCCGCAAGATGCACTGCAAGGGCTCCAATCGCTCCAATCCGTTGTCGGGCACATTGGATCTTGCACCTCTGGAACGCCACTGTTTAGACACGGCGCCCCCATGCATTTCTCCTTTTCAACGGTTGTAATATGCGGACATTTCTTCCGCCCCATTTTATCCAAAAACCGTCGGGTTCTCATGGTAAATCCGACCCCACAAGTCGACGAACAACTAGTCCAAGGACTCCATTCGGTTGTAGAACAAATACCGCCACTCTCCAAGCCTTCAATAGCGTCATTCTCATCGGAATTCTGGTTTGTTCCGTTATCGTCGCATTCGGGAACGGCAGCCACGCACATTTCTTTCGAGACGAGTTGACGGGCGCATTGGAACATGGCAGCTTTCTGGGGCATTCGGTATTCTCGAGTTCGCATACGTAGGCCTTTACCGCAGGTTACAGAGCAGGGACTCCATTCTGTATAGTCGGTCACGGCGCATTCCGCTGAAATTTGATCGAGTTGAATTGTTGTATTGGTGCGAGTTAAAATAATTACGTCTCGAGACTTCTTCGGTATTCTCGCTGACATCAACTTGGGCATTTAGGAAACTTTCATCGCAATTCTTCGGTACTACTTTGTCGCGTTTTAAGTACAGTTTAGCTAATGCTGGCATCTCTTTCTTGCTTGGATCATAGAATGGGGATCTTGGGTCTTCTGGGTAGGTTGTCGTAATGCGGTACATCCGCTCTCTTGGTTTAGTTTCAGCATTCGGTGACTAAATTTTATAAATATTTATAAAAATTTTATAAATAATTTTAAGAATTACCATATAAGTTACACCGCTATCAGTACCGGCATCGTAAGGAAATAGATCGACTATGAGATTTTCAATCCATGTACAGTTCTTTAGACACAAATTTAAACCGTTGACTCCAACGACCCAATCGGGGGTCGGTCCGAACATTGACGCCAACGAGACTACGTGATGGCGCCGATCTACTTTAAAATTCGCCGAAGTATTCGTGTTAACATTCGGGTACCACAATCCGGCCGCTTTGATAATCGTCCTCAGATAACGACTCTTTGCCCGCAATTCAGTCTCCATCAAACGTACAGAACCCCATTCGGCTAGACTACGAAAGCCTTCGGACGCAATCTGGCCTTCGCCCCAGAACGAGAAATTGCGCTCATGCGACGCCCCGATCACATCCGAGAAATGGGTTAGCCATAACGAAAACGGGAAGTCTTTCGGGTGGGTCTCTTTCGACCATATGCCCTCAAATACCATCTAGAAGACAATCGATTATAAGGGAAATTTTAATGCATTTTGTGGTTACGTTATATTTAGCTTCATCGCAAGCACAACAATCGTCGTCATCAAATTTCATATCTTTATCAGTCAATTCGCAGAAGGTTTTTGTTAGACGCCCCTCATCGGCGTACCAATGCGTGGAATCCTCAAGCACCATCGCCCGGAAGTTGACGCAACCGGAGCCCGGCGGCGGTGCTGTCCACATGAAGAACACCTCAGTTTTTGGTAAATCATTAATTTCCGATATCGTATTGATGCATTCCTCGTTGAATTTCGATAGAGAATCACTGAATAGTTGGAAACTGCCAACTCGTTGCGGTGAAACATTTCCGGTATCATTCGCTGCTTCTACATTGATGATAAAACGTTGGAAATGTTGGATTTTATCGAAAGTCCTCGAACCCATTAAATACACTATCGAAATAGCTATTTTTATATTTGTTACACATAGAATTGCTCAACTTACATGTGTAAACTTTGCCCGGGACATATTTCTCGGGATCATTGTTGATTTTGATTTGGAAACCGTTATCACCTGGAGATTTACCAACGCGAGAATGGTAAACGCTAGGCTCACGTGGACACGCCGATATTACCGTTAGCCATAATATTATTAGGGAAAAATTTATTAAAATCATCGTTTCTTTCCACAATTGAACTGAATTATAGTTCTACAAGACGTATGCTTTTATTATCCGTTGCGGCGACCTTAGATAAACTGAGGTTAATTTGTTGGTTAGAGAAAGAAGACAGACTAATTGAAGAAACATTTAATTTTTATCGAAAATTTACATTTTATTTGTGTGGATCTGTGTATGAATTTTATCACAGCTCAAACCTGGCTTTATACAATTGTTTTTAGCTTTTGACAATTTTTAGGTTTGAATTGTTCGATGATTAAATACGGTAACAAAACATTTTCATTATCAAAATCACAGATAAAAAATAATTTCTTCGATTTATTTATAAAAATAATTTATGAGTGATACTAGAAGGTTAATATGGGGCCTTCTCGATGGTCGAGAATATCTGCAAGAGAAGACTATAATTAATCTTGGTAATGACCTTTGAATAGCCTTGTTAGTAAAGCACGGAAAAAATATGGGCCCTAAGGCGCGCATTTTTTATTTTATTTAGAAAATATTCCTGGACTCTAGGTCATCATCAAAGTTTGCAAAAAATAACATTCTTGTTCTAGAATTATAAGACTTTTAAATGAGAAGTTTAATTTATTTCATTCTAATAGGAATTTTTGAAAAAATTAGCACTTTTAGTCCAAAATTTAACGATTGTAGTGAAAAATTTTGTTCTATTTTAAAAATATTCCAGATGGCCATAATAAAAATGTAAAAAAATACCACCAGTAGTACAAAATTGTAATATTTTGGTAATATGGAGTTATAATCAAAACATTTGGAAAAATTTCGGAAATTTAGACAATCGGTGCCTAATTTAAACTTTTAAAGAGAAATGTTCCTTAATTTTTGGAAATATTCGAATGGCATTTTGTCTCATACCGAAGAGTTTTCATCTCAAAATTTAGTACTTTTAGTGTAAAATTTCTAGAATTGTGTGATAAATTTTGCTCTACTTCAAATGTTTAAGTTCTTTTCGTCGAAAATTTGAAGATCTTTATGAGAAAATCGAATTTAGCTGGGAAATTCGATGGAAATAACTAATTTTCCAACGGCTTTAAATAACATTTTTTAAACCCACGGTACTTCAAAAATTGGCCTATTTCACACGGTTTAACTGTTAAGCAATGTTTTTTTGAACATTTAGTACCAAAGGATTAGTGACAGCCCAATGATAAACTGGCCCAAAGCTGTATTTCTGAAAGATTTTTGGTTGTAAATTCATACCTTTGGCAATACTCCACCAAGGCAGTGTGACATAAGTCAAGAAAGCATTCAACGGTACCGACTGCGCCCGTTTATTCTCTTTCCAAAAGTGGAAGGTTTGCGTGAATCCCCGCATTGTCCACAAGGGGTTGTAAGCACCATCATCCAGTTCTGCAATAAAATTTCATTACAATAAATCCCCCAATAAACAACTGATTTTCAACAAAAATTTCAAAAGAACGCTCATTATCTCACCATTTGGTCCCCGCCTATGTAAATCACACCAATAATAAATATGCGTCCCATCTGGCGTGATGCGTTTCGGTGGTATGATATGACGTACCCAATTCCTTTGGTTATTTAAACAAAATTTCTTATGTTTGGGCAATGTACAATAACTGTAGATATTTTTTATTGTTAATTTATTGTAATTGCCATCGAAATTTCGATTGAATCGACTCCTTATCGTTTCAATCCGATCATTCTCAATACTGTTATTGATAAGATTCGTTTGATTTGTTAGTTTCGATTTCGGCATTGTTGATATATTCTCAGATATGCAAAATTTCCGTATCTCCTCAGCACAAGGCAATTCCTCTTTACCGTTAACATTAATGTACGGATTCTCTGTTTGTTGTTTAACGTTATTTGTTTGATCAAATGGTTCGTCATTTAAACTGATTGCATCATCGGCAAATTCAAATTCGGTATAATTGGCATTCTCGCGGATCTGTTTCGTTTTCTTACGGGGATTCTTTAATTTCTCCTTACCAACCTCATAATCGGATTGGTTCATTATGTTCGTAATTTGGGATTTATTGCTGCATGTACATTGATTATTGTCAGGCGGGCCTAATGGGGCACGTTGGGCACACTGATCAGGATCAGTACACGATCGATTGTACATCTCCAACAGCGTAATCGAGTCGCGTTTCCGTTTTTGGAAACATCCACAACAGCCCGATTTGGATGTGGTAGAAGCAGGACCAGACCTCTCTATAACCAAGAAGAAAAAATTATTATTAATATTTTCTATACACAAAACTACTCTACTTATTATTTTATTTAATCTACTAATTTTATAGATTTAGTCCTGCTTCTAGTATCCAATCAAATCAACTAATAGAATTATAGCTAATTGAATAATTACCGTCTCTTAAATCACCAGCTTCGATCTCACTGACACCATTGTCGAGACAATCGAGGCCTTCACTCTCCGAACGTGCTTTAACATCAAGTTTAGTCTTCCAACCGCCACGAACGAAATTATTAATATTCGCACTAGGATCACTTAAACGTCTTTGATTGCGATAAATGTAGAAATCATCGGGATCTTCATCCCAATCCGAATCCCACATATCTGTAGCACAAAAACCCGGTTCAGACGTTGGGGTTTCCACACCGGAACCCTTCGGTTTCGTTACCGCCATCTCTGCGTGACCTTTCCCTTGCGGCCCTTTCATCCGTACAAATTCACATCGTTGCGTTGTTGAATTAGAGAACAAACCAAAAGTCATCCTTTGTGCCATTTTTGTACTTAAACTCGATTGCTGCACAAAATTTTGTTATAATTCTATAAGAGATAATAGAAGACTTACTCGGGCATCGTAGACTTTCTTCAAGGCGTCATAGCGAATCGAGCCGAGGAAGATGACGCCTTGTACGGTACCGGCCCGGTCGGACGCTACTAATTCAACACAAACCATCTCCCCGTCGCGTACCAGAATATCGTGGAAGACTTCATCGAAATTGTCCACCATGAAGCAGATGTGCGGATAGGTGATCTCTTCGACTTCGCCTTTTGTATCCATCCGGCGGCGACTCGGGGAAGCGTACACTTTCTGCGAGTGGCGCTTTAGAACTTGCAACTCCTTCGGACTGGTTCTTGTACAAATCGCTAACGTTAACGTGTATTCGAATTGATGGATGATTAAGTTTAAATAGACAGTTTCTTCCCAATCGATATCCGGATCGCCGATGGGCAATTTTCGGCTGTCTTTCCGGAAAACGTCCACTTCGGTCTATGAGTTTTATTGTTGAGAAAATTGTCTTTACTAAATAAAGTACTACCTCGAATTTTGGGAGATATCTCGGGGAGCCTTTGACGTGCTTCTTCCGGACGAAAAACAACAAATCGTCGCAATCTATCGTCGATTCGTTTTGGAATAAGAAATGCCGAACGAACAGATCGGTCCAGTACGTAGTGCCTTGCAACATTACAAAACCAGAATCTAAAAATTATCAATTAAAACCAGGGTAATTAAAATTGCCCCATTCACCATCTTTTAATAATTGTCGCATCTCTTTCGTTCGTTGGAAATTGATCTCTTCGAGTAATTGTTCGAGAACGGTTGGTGTTTTCAATGATTGTGTACTAGCAAAAGCCATCGTTTTGTTGTTCAAAAAATTATAAGCGACATAAACAAAACTGTATCTTTGTGATACGATTGTGTGACTAATCAAACAGGGAACAACCCCATTAAGATCGATTGTCAGCGAAAAGGGGGTGTGCGCGTGCGATTTGAAAACACCGCAAACCAGAACCGGACTCGAACCGATTTCCGTTCTACTCCCCAAAGAAAATTTGGGAATTTCAACCCTATTATCAAATTTGTCAACATGAACTGAAGGGAAAATAAAACAAATAGAGCCGACTTGTATTTTTAACATAAATTGGAAGCCAATCCAATTAGAATAATCGGCGTTTAACACGATTGGGAGCTAAAGTTCGCCAAATAGAAATTAACAAGGTGTTATAAAAAATCAAAAACAGCTTAAACAGTCTTTATTTTCGTACACATTTACACAAATTCGGGTCCCAAACACTGCCGGTAGTGCAAATTTTTTCCGATTTACATTTACACGAGCAAGTTTTTGAGTCCCATCGCCAATTTTCGGTAGCTTTTAAAATGCACTCGTTGTAATCATCCTAGGACAACGATTTAGTAAAATTATCAGTTTCGTTAATTTATAGAAAACTCACCAAATTGACACAAACACATTTACAGGATTTATTATCAAATCTTTGTTGTTGGGAACATTTCCGCTTCTTACCGCACGAACACCGACACTCAACATCCTCGTCAACTTTAATTAAATTACAAAATATAAGTTTGGTTTTTGGATTTGTCGTGCGGACGTAGAATTCAACTGGACGTTTTTTCGACGGTAGACACTTCTTTCTACCCGAACACATGCCGCTACAACGCTGGACTGCCACCGTATCTGGATAGACCTACAAGACGATTTTCGAATTTGCGATTTTTTAGTAAAATTGGCCTTACAATCGATCCATCGGACACTGCAACCGAAACGATTGTTTCCCGTGGCGCGCATTCGACTTTCTTGTACAAATTCCTCAACGCTCTGGTTACATTCGATGAATAACAACTAACTAAAAATCGTAATTACAACACCAATAATGGAGTTAATTAAAATTAAGTACCACCTAGCTCCGGCGTGACTCGGGCATTATGCCGGCTCCTCGCCGCGATTATCGGGGGCATTTTCAAAGTGTGCTGGACAATTTTCAGCGAAATTTCAGATTTTTCAAATACATCATCTTCATTGTTGTTGTAATAAAAATAATTGTTAACAGGACGGGCTGTAATCAATTGTGGTTTTCTACGGCACAAAACTATTGGAAAACTACCACTAATTATTACGAAAATTACCACCAATTTTTTGTACATTGTTGAGTTTTGTGTGTTCGATCCGATACTGATAAGTTTAGATCCGGTGACGGTTTTGTGTTTGGTCTAATGACGTTTTTCTCAGCTTCTGGGATCGTTTTCTTTACAATTTACGTCGCTGTCAATAAACATGTGTTTCTCGTATGTGTATTTTTAATATATTGACAATTGTTTATGTTATTGCGGTACGAAACAACCACAAAAAATCCCTTAAAATAGATCATCAAAGACCTAAATTTGAATCATTAAAGTATCATCGCCAGTAAGTGTAGTCTAATGGTTTATTTTTAACTTAAATTTTCTAATTTACTTAGAAAGACTATGCAATAATGACGTTATTGTATTGTATCATAATATGCAAATATTGATTTTGTTGATTAGTTCTGGCAATAAATAAGCAAATGATAAGCAACTCTTGGAAAAATCGCTTATAAGCGAGACAAAATACAGTAGACCTTAAATTTTATTTAAATTGAAATAAAGAGCTAGTACTCGAAGCACTTTAGAGTTTAAAATTGGGAAATGAGTACCTCTGCCTCACCACCATAGTACTAAGAACTTGGTCAAATTTTCCTAGAATTTTTTAAAATTTGGACTCAAACAGTTTTACAAACTTTTATTGTTTTATATCCAAAAAACTTTGACATGCGACATGGGAATCCAAAAAACTTTGTCACACAATCATCATAAGTCAAAGTTTTTTGGACATGTGACAATAAAGGTTTTGTTCACTGTATTATCTTTAAAAAAAATTACAACATTCAATACATTTGATCATTCTAATAACAGAAATCCTCCATAAATTTTAAAGATGTAACTTTTGAATGGCTCATTTTGACCTGCGCTCACAAAATCATAGCTTACTGCGAGGAGAAATACCGTGAAACACTTGGTATTGATATGCGAGCTCAAAAAAAATAATAACAAAATTTAAGATCATTTCTGTAGCAGGTCTTCATTGTTTTAAACACAAACTGTTCATTTAAGCCGCGCCAATGAGACGCAGTTCAGTGTTCTGAGCGTGAGGCAATCATTTCAGAATTTTTAGTTGAATTTCTGAAAAGTTTCGATGATCGTTCAGTTCGCGTCGTATGGCTCGAATACAAAAGTGCAATAAGAAAAACTTTTTTAGATACCTAAAATTTCAATCTAATAAAATTTTTAACAAAGGAAAGTTGTAAGGAGTTCTCTTGGGAAAGTTTATAGCAAGCAAAAAAAATTACTAAAAACTGCTAAATTTATTGATTTATCTTTATTTTAGTCGTTCGTCTAGATGATTATAGTCGAAGGATTCTGTAAATAATCCCCAAAATTTGTCCAAACGTAATTCCAATATTTTGGATCACCTCTCAAATCCAGTGGTTTATTTCCAGGAGCTATTGCTGTTTTATTATGCTGAACCAAAATCTTCTCTAGACGGGTGCGAATTTCAGGATATCTGTAGAAATAAATTAGCCTCTCTATCAACTAAATCATCGAGTATAATTACTTATTGGCAACATTTATAGTCTCACAAGGATCTTCAAGAAGATTAAACAAACATGTTTCCTTCAACGGTTGACAATTACTTTGATTTGGTGGCGATCGGCATTGGATAGTTGAAGAGTTCCGCAATTCCAACACTTTATCCGGATCTAATTTGATTTGCAATTTGCGTAAAGCCCGCCCTGTTGGATTGTCTAAAATTGATGTAACATTGTAAAGATAGTCCCGACCAGCAGGACCATACCAATAATCCCATGCCCCATTATATGTTGTTCCTGTAAATGTTTTATTTTTGCCAAAATTCCAATAAAAATCAATTTTAACCTTTAAGAATCTTCCACGGACCGATTGTTAGAGCCGCATTACCAAAAATATCATCGATATTGTGCAAAATTTCACTCCTTGGTGATGCTAAATCATCAGATAAAGCCTCCCATAGATTGACCCCATCAATGTTGTTTTTATTGTTGATAATTCCAGCAGCTTGTAATAAAGTCGGGAACCAGTCGCTGATGTGCATTAGTTGTTTGGCAATTCTCGATGGTTTGCGTATTGAACGACTCCACAATAAAGCAGCCCCACGTACTCCACCCTCCCATAGTGTGTTTTTAACACCACGTAACGGATAATTTGAGGCAGCGTTTAAATTGAAACCACCAGCCGGACCGCCGTTATCCGTTGTAAATACAATAATTGAATTATTTAGCATTTGTCGTTTTTGTAGTGTTTCAACAACAACACCAACAGAATCGTCTAGTTTTGATAGCATCGCAGCGAAGCGTCTCCGAGCGAAATCTTTAATGTAGGCGAATTTTTTGATTGTTTCATCCGGTGCCCGGAGTGGCTCACACGGATTCCCGGAATGTACAGCTGTATGGGCTAAATATAGAAATAACGGTTCGGTGATATTGTGAGTTTCAATTATATATTTTGCTTCATTTGTAAAGATATCCGTTGAGTATTGGTCGTGTAGATCGTACGCTATTTCCATATTTCGTCTCATATCCAACCCCCAGCCGGGTCGCTCCACGGCTGTATGGTCGTAATAGTCTTGATGGCCCGTCCAGAAGCCCAAATGCGAATCAAAACCGCGATATAGAGGCGTGTATTCCTTTTTATATGACCCCAAATGCCATTTGCCGACAATTCTCGTTTTATAACCGGCTTCTTTGAGAAATTCCGGTAAAATTTTCTCGTCCAATGGTAAACCCCGGGGTTCAGCGCCGTATAACACCCCATGTTGCATACCTGTATGTATCGGGTATTTACCGGTCATTAGAGCACTACGTGATGGTGTACAAATCGGCGTTACATAATAGTTGTTTAATATCAAACCGGAATAAGCGAGAGCGTCAATATTGGGGGTGCGTATTTCAGATGAGCCGTGAAATCCTACATCATTCCACCCCTGTTACAACTGTATTTTAATAGACAACAAAATAGGCGGTTATACTCACTAAATCATCGGCAACAATCAGGATAATATTCGGTTTATTTTGTCGACTTTCGTCAATTATCAATGCAAATATAGTGAGGATTGTGTAAAGTTTCATTATTGGCACTTGTAACGTTCAGGTGATTGTGGTGAACTGATCGATTCACAGCCCCTACACACACAAATATTGGAAAAAATAACAAACACAACCAAAAATCGACACGAAAACCTCGATTGTATAATTTGTAGTGGTTTTCGTAATCGTTCTATAAGGAAAATCAAGGCCAATGTCATGCAAATTTTGCAATTAATTACCGTATTATTGAAGAGGAGAAACTGGAATTATCACAGTTCTACATGGAAAAAGGTCATTGTTTCACTGACCGAATATTAACTAATAATAAACAAGATATTTGTGTCATTACCGATAACAAGAAACGTAAATATTTTGTTGAAATCACACAAAAACGCATTCCAAATAGTTCTAATCGTTGGCGATTAGATTCACTTTAAATGCTCTGTTTTTAAAAAAATCGTGACGCAGTAGTGTAACAGAGCACAAATTCCCGCATTAACAGGTTGAACACACAATAAAAACTACTCAAGACGTACTCCAATAAAGAAACAGTCATAATTAGGAGGAAGAAATAGGAAATTTAGCACCAGAACTAAATTCAGAATTGCGAACTTGGCAAAATTTTGGGAATCTTCAAAGTTCTCCCAAACTAACATTTGATTTCATGAGTTCCTAACAAAACTTCGAAGAGTTACCGCAACTTTACAAGAGATGGTGCTCAAATTGTGCTAAATTCACGATTAAATTGAATATTCAAACTCGAAAATTGAAGATTCAAGATCATCCTTCACGGGATCATTTCTATGGTAGATCTTCATTTTATTCAAATTCAAACTGTGAACTGATTTAAGCCATGATGAGATCGAGTTCTGAGCGTGAGGCAATCACTTCAGAATTTCAGTCGAATTTCTGGAGTTTCGATGAACCTTCAGTTCTGGGTGGTCAATTTTGTTTTGATTTAAAACAATTTTGCCCCAATTCCAATAAATTTTATACAACGGAACAATAAAATCGACTTACCTAAAATTTCCACCCAACTTTTATTTCAAAGGAAGTGTAAAAGGAATTCTCTTGATAGATCTTGTAACTACCAAAAAAACCATTTATTTGAGCGTAAATTAAAATGACACAATTACAGTTATTTCTTATGTTTCTCTAAAGTATTCAACAATTCATCAGCTTCTTCTGATGATTTAACACGTAATAAAATTGGTACCGGTGGTGGTTTATAATCGGGTGTTGGTAAACACACTAACATTACATCTTTTTTACCCATTCGTTTAACTGGTATACTCTCCGATAATATAAAATTACACAATAAATTACCCAAATTCGTATCAGCACGTACAATCAACTGGACTTTCTCGTTATCCGGTATTGTTTTTAAATACAAAGTACCAACACCACGATCACCAAAACTACCATCTTTCTTAACAAACAGTTTACAACGTATCGAATAGACGTGATCTTTCTCGACAACTGGCGTAAATTCGACCTTTGGTGGCTCGTCTGATGCTTCATTATCATTATCATCTTTATTATTTTTATTATCAACCTCTATTGTTGAAGTTGTTGATGTTGTTGTTGTTGTTAATTCGCTCGGTGTCGATGAATTCGCCGAGTTCGTTGAAAAACTCGTTCCAGTAGCAAACAACTGACTACCAGAATTTTGCCAATTGAATTGCGCTTGGGTCGTTGGGGGTGCTCCAAATGAGAATTTCGGTGGAGAACTTGACGGGGCCGAAAATTTCGGAAATATTGTCGCTGTTGTCGTAGTTGTTGTCGGCATACCGAAACTAAATCCTGTGGTTATTGGAGTTGTAGTTGTAATAGTTGACGTTGTAATTGTATCTTTTAATTTCTCCAATTCGGCAAAATAACGATCGTAATCTTTGAAAATTGGTTGTAGATTAATTAGCGGATTTTCCGTAACGTGCTTTTTAATCCACGCCGATACACTCTCATTTAAACCCTTCAATTTGGCGTAATATTCCTCTGATTGTTTATCACTAATCGGTGCACCATTTATTTGTACTTTATTATCATCATTCTTCTTCGTTATATTCGATAAAAATCCAAACGTATTCTTGTTATTACTGTTATTATCATTACTACTTGTTTTCGAGAAACCAGTAAATCCACCAAAAATATTACCTTTACCATCATCATTCTAAAAAAATTAAACCATTAGACCCAATTAATAAATAATATTAATCCATACTTGTGTTGATATGGGATTTCTACGTTTGGCTACTTTAATTGTACGCTTCTTGATAACTTCCTCGGGGGCCTTCTCGAACGTCCCGGAATCTTCCGGATCGTCATCGCAATCCCAATTATCGTGATTCAAATCGCTGGTTGCTCCACGTTTAGACATTTCTCTAACAATTTTAATTTTCACGAATATACCCAGTTAAGGCCTTTAGAGCGTCAATTTACGATCAATTTTGAGGTTATGTTCCTATATAAACTTGTAATTTTTAATAAATATACAATAAAACAATCACTTTATCACGTTATCACAGCAATTCAAATATTAATGATCAATTATTGTAAAAATAATTAATATTAAAATATACTTTAACCTTTTCGCTCTCACGGTCAGTTACAAAACACTAAAATCCCTAGATTTAAACCTAAAATGACAGGAATTCGCTCGAAATTCCCTAGATTTAAACAGATTTATCAATGTTGCCGGCTCTTTGGCAATTCCTCGAATTTGGGGTATTTTAAATAAATTGGTAATTTTCGATTAAAATTACTTTTATATGAAATATCTTGTACTATAAAATTAGAAATTGTACACAAATTAATAATTACAAATACATACACTGACTAATAGGATAATAATCACAAATTTCGTATTAATTAAGATACACAATTTATTTTACATTAGAATATACAATACTTGCACAGGACATCCCATTTAAGCGCTAAACGATTATAATTTCGTAAATTTATATTGAGTTAACTGGGACATCATGTATTACAGGATTAATTAAAAATTTCATGACAATTTACATAAAATCCGATTTGAATCAAAACCGGCAAGATTCAAACTTATACAAGTATAATAAGTGTATAAAATATAGAATTTTCTTAAAAAAGACGTAAAATAGTAATTGTACATTAATTATTTCAATGAAATTATTCAAATCGTTTTAGTGTTTCTTCTAGATTATTAACAATATTTTTATAAAAATTCACTTGTTCGTGGATAAATGCCTTCATGGCCTGCCGGAATTCAGTCTTCATTTCATTTTGGAAATGTTCCAATTCAGCAAATACAGCATAAGTTAGAACATCGGTACGTTTACGAACTTCATTCAAATGTGTGTACGGTAGTTGGCCGCGTTCGCATTCTTTTTTCTTTTGTTCGGCATGTTTTTGCATTGTGAAAATATCAGGAAATGAACTGGTAATGCCGCGATATAAATACAATTTATCGGCTAATGGACGCCAATCGATACTGGCTTGTTCTTCATACAATTTCGCTATTGTCGTATAAGTTGTACCGATACGTTTAATATCGTTGGATAGATTTGAAAACATGCCTTTATCGGCGATTTCGAACGATGATCCTAAACCGAAGAAACACTCGCCGATTTTCATAAATTCCCGTTTATACATCGATTCGCATTTCTTCTGTTGTTCAATAACCATTTGCGTCATCTGTTTTATACTTTGATCAACATGATTGATATAATTGATACTAATATCCATTTTATTATCGATAGTCGATTGTAATAGGTCTTTATCGGGGGCGTCGATGCACAAACAGAAATTCGCGCCGACTAATTGATCCTTTTCCGCTTTACGTTTACCTTCTTTCCATTGTTTCTCATCGGTACAAGTCAAGAAATGATGCCAAACTTCACAAACGGACATCACCGGATGTCGACAAACATAATTGACGAATTCTTGCAATTGTACCCGACGATGTTCGATGAAATGCTCCTCATAACGGCCGCTTATCTGTTTATCTGGCAACGGTGGTATTGCTAATATATTGAATTTATCCGATAATCGATTATGTAACCAATCGAAATGTTTATAACGGCGTGATACTTCGATTCCTGTAAACGATGGTGTTAATTGATAGGCAATAAATGATTTTAAACCGCCCATTTTGGATGCTTTCTTCGGTGATGTCACTTGAACTGTGTACGGTGTCTTTATTATTTGCCATTGGTACAGATTGTCGTTTTCGCGAAATATCTGGATTCTAACGTAATTTGGATATTCTTTTAAAGTACCTTGAATCATACAAGACAATAAGATTATCAACAATTGGATTATATTCGGGAAATTATACCTAAAATGTAGCTTTCTAATCCGGATTTAACATAAGTAGAGAATCGATTTAGACTCTTCTTAGTTACTGTTCCTTTATTATCAACACTATAACTAGCCTCTGATACATTATCCAAATTCGCTCCACTATTCCCACTATTAAAATTATACTGGTTTTGATTCAATTCGTTACTATAAATCTGTTGTTGGTCTTTGTGTTGATTTGGTATCTCGCTATAAGTATCTTCATTATCCCACTCATCGTCCCAGTCATCATCGTTGTTGTGTTGTTGATTGAACGCCTGATTGTCATCACCCCAATCGTTGGGCAATGTTGGGGGCGGTATGTTCGGCGGGCCAGCGTTCTCAACGATCCGTTCAACGTACGCCTCGGGAAATAGGCCGGATTGTTTGCGACCGTTTATGCCTTCCCACCAGCCTTCGCCGATATCTGTACGTGTCACCGATAATATTTCACCAGCTTGTATTGAAATTTCAGCTGTATTCGGTTCACCCTCGAAATCGTACAGTGCACGAACCTTAAACAATACCATTGTTTCGATTTGTGGTTCAATTAAAATTGATCAATAAACTATTGATAAGACGAACAAGTATTGAGGCACTTTTAATTTGTTTTATTTATTAAATGTTAATAGGAAAAAAATTATCGTTAAATCTTCCACAATAATCCACTTTTGACACGTCTGACACATGACGTTTAAATGACAGTTGACAGCTGTTTATCTCCACATAGAGTCCGTGCACCATTACCACAAACACAAATTCTCTCAATAACTAATTAAAAAAAACAATACTACACTATATAATTCAAAAAAATAAAATATTTCAAACTTATGTTATTATATTTGATTTTTTTGTCAAGACAATTCTAGATTTTTGCCCGATAATATTACCAGATTATAGTGCATAGACTCTATAACAATATGGTAGATGTACCACAACGGCGGGAAATTTGAATGATGCGATTCAAATGCTGACTAATCTGGATGTGATTCACACGATTAATATCTGTCGCTTATCATTAATAAAGGCTGTTGACTTGTTAATTGAACAAAGCCTACATATGTTCTTTTAAATTGAATCAATTCAATAGAATTTAGTTTATTTGGCAACTGACTATAAATCAAGCGTTGATCTACAGATTGATCCCGTTTGAAAAATTCATAAATTTGCGTTAAATTAAAGATTTGGAAACTTCAAATAAAGACTGCGCTTCTTATAATTGAAACGAGCCTAATGGAAATCGGATTTTAAGTTGTGAATTTGGCTCTTTAGGACATTTTGGTAGGTTTCAGTCTATATCTGAATTGAATTGTCAAAACGCAAACTAAATTTGAGTTTCAATATTTCAAAATGATTAATTTTGATTGACCCTGGCCTTGTACTGCAAATTATTTCTGGTCTATTTTTCAACAAAAATCTCAAAACAGCTGGAAATATTTTTAAATCTTCGCTTATCAAAGTTCCGCGAGATTCGCTGTTTATTATCGCCAATAAATAGTCACGTCCGATGGAATGACCGATCGGACGATCGTTGGCTCATTAAATTTCGATTAAATTCCATATTTTCTATAAGATTTCATTAAATCACTTCTATTTATGTAAATGCGTCGAAAATTCTTTTAAAACGATAACTAAGAATGAGTTAGACCAACTTATTGGTGAATTAGAACCAATAAATAAACTAGTAGATTAAATATTGAATTTATTATCACTAGAGATACTAAAGTTTAATTTATTAAACAACATAATTGTTGATTCATTCAATTATAATTAGTATTGTTGGTAATTATAAATCAATTTGCAATGGTGTCCAAGAGAGCTTTATTCGTTTCGTTTACAACAATTACAGCGATTTTTATAAAAAATTACTTTACAATCAACTATTCGCCGCAATTGAACGTTGTAAGTAAACACGCACTTTATTTTAAAGGTTTTCTGGGTGTTAATTTCGAATATTTCAGGGTGAATTGATCCAATCGTTCGGTTATCCGTTAGAAATTCATCAAATTATCACCGACGATGGTTATATTTTAACATTACACCGGATACCATCAAATAAAACAAAGCGTTTACCGATTTTATTTATGCACGGTTTCGTTAATAGTGCCGCAGAATTCGTTAATTTAGGCCCACAGAAAGCTTTAAGTTTGCTATTATCAGATCATGGTTACGATATTTGGTTGGCTAATTCCCGTGGTACTACCTGGTCCAGACAACATACAATTCTAGATCCGGATGCCGATTCTCGCTACTGGAATTTTAGGTATTTTTATCGGTTGTTTATCAAAATTTTGTTTATTTTTCCGTTTTCTGCGTTTTATAGTTTTCATGAAGTTGGTGTTTATGATCTACCGAAAACGATTGATTATATTTTGAATACAACAAAAAAGACGCAATTACATTATATTGGATATTCGCAAGGGTGTTCTGCTTTCTTTATAATGGGCGCTGAAATGCCCGAATACAACAAAAAAGTTAAATTGATGACAGCTTTAGCACCGGCTGTCTACATCGATAATCCACAGAGTCCGTTATTGAAGGTTTTGATCAAAATCCGGAAACTCTTAGAGGTACAATTTCAAATAAAATTCCACCAAATTTAGAAAATTAGCGCAAATTATAGATTTCAATGAATATGCTCAACCTGCACGAATTGTTCTCACAAGGCGGTTTCGTAGACTTCTACTTGAAAGGCCTCTGCCATGAAGATTCGATTTTAATCCACCTATGTCTGCATCAATTCTTCATAATACACGGCTACAACGAGGAACAAGTCAATAAAGTAAGCAATTTTATTCGCTTAATTGTCGAAATAATTAACGAAATATTTTAGACAATGTTCCCGACGATTCTATCGAATTTACCTGCTGGTATTTCATCGAAACATATCTGCCATACGTTGCAATTGATGAATTCGGGTCGTTTCGAGAAATTCGATTTTGGCCCGGAGGAAAATCGGAGAATTTACAACAATACAGTGCCGCCAATTTACGATTTGACGAAGATTAATACGCCTGTTGCGCTCTATTATAGCACCAATGACTGGATAGTATTAGCTAAAGTGAGTATTTTTTATTGTTTAAAGTTCACCTATCGAGAATCTTGTAGAATATCGAGAAATTACCAAAAGTATTACCAAATATCGTGAAATTATACAAAGTACCATCGGATCGGTTCAACCATAATGATTTCCTGCATGCCAACGATGTTGTTCCATTATTGTACAATAGCGTAATTGAAGAAATATTAAAGTATTAATTTGACAACATATATAGATTTTATTGGCCCAGTTACATTCCTCTATTGATAACACTTTAATCAATATGTTTTCAAATTATCGCTAATATAAATAGCAACAAAATAACAAAGTTCACATTTATTATGTATCAGTCCCGGAAATCCTTTTGTGGGAATTTTTGAAGATCGGTTTCCAGAATCTTCTCGAAATGGGTAAAACAGAAGCACCATTTTAAGAGGCATGGAAAAACGTTTTCCGTTTTGGAAAATGCTTATGAGTTACGCAGGATAATCTGGAAGCTTGTGCTTTATTTAAATTTTTATATTTCCCCTATAAATTAACAAATATCGATTTCCCAATTATTTTCTTACAGTAACTAGGAAACAGATAGAGCTCTCCAAATCTCTAAAACATTTTCCAAATGGTTTGTTAGTTTTCCGGAAAATTGAAAAACTCGAGGACTCTCATTATTATTCGAGGCACGTACCCTGATAAGGCATGACTAAAAAAATTTTAATATGAGAATTATGAGATAATAGAAAATTCAAGTATAAGGCAATTGAAGGAAATAAACGCGTATAAAATTAAGTATTTAATAAAATTTATCTAACTATGAGCTTGATTTTATTTCCGTGATGATTTCCTTGTACAGAAGCTCGACAACATCAGTGGCATAAATGTAGTCCATATGGTTGAAACTAGACAACGGTACTAGTTTCATTTGGGCATTAGGTAGTTCATTTGCTAATTTTTCAATACCCTGGAATAAAATCAACTGATTTGTCTCAATTTTGGCAAAATAACGCAACTACCTCTACAGGTGCCATTAAATCATTCTGTGAATAGTGCAGAATTACTGATGTTGTAATTTGGCTCAAATCATACGTTGGTGGATGTTCTTGGCCGTATTTAACGAGATTCCCATCAATACCGTAATTGTAATTTGAAAAATAATCCGAATTTTTCAATTGGCCATAATGGGCGACTTGTTTTATCGAAGAACCAGCTGGGTCGTTCGAGTAGATTACCGGTAATAAATCCTGAAATTATCATCTGAAATTGGTTTTAATTTTTGTATAAGCAGTTTACTCGATCAAATTGAGGTGAATCGAAGCCGCAAAACGAAAACAAATGGAGAGCGCACAATTCCCTGAGAACCGGCGCCGAACAAATTCTGTTATTTAAAGGCCCAAGGAGATTATCATGCGGCAGATATTCGTAATAATTGAAACGATCCAGAATGGGCTGAAATAGAGAAATTTTGTAGTTTCATTTGAAGCGCATTAAGAGGCAAAATCACCACAACAACACTATCGAGGAAGGCCCCATAATAAAATACAGGCGACATAGAATCTTGAATATAAACAAGCGTCCCTAAGGAGATCAACATTTTAACTTTAGCGTTATATTCCGGCCGTTCTGCCAAGAGAATAAAACCAACAGTCGTCCCTTGTGAATGGCCGATATAAACCAAACTCTTCTGGTGCGTTAATTCCAGAACATAATCAATTTTCGCAGTCAAATCTAAAGTGCCTAACTCGTGTAAACTGAAAATCTCCCAATTTAGCACAGAAATTACAGTTTTCTTAAAATTCTTACGTGAAATTGAAAAATCTTCCATTGTCTTGATCGGGATCGATTTCAGAATGCTTCCTCGACCAGGTGGTACCGCGATGGTTGCCCAACCAAACATCATAACCGGCATCGGCTAACAGGAAACTTAGAGCTTTTTCGGGCCCGGTAACAACAAAATCAGCCGAACAACCAACAAAACCGTGGATTAATAAGACAGGAGGGCGTATTTGTGGAGTTTTTGTACTTTTAACACCGTAAGGAATACGGTGGAGAGTCAGTAAATAGCCGTCTGGAGTTTGAACCGTGTGACTTTCGAACGGATATCCATATTTTCTAACAATTTGCTCCTAGAATCCTGTTAATTAACCCATAAAGAGGATGGATAAAATGTTAACTTACTGCAGTTAAGCCGACATGTGACGAAATTGTTGAATTTACAACAGTTCTAATAAAATTTAAAGTAATTATAATGATAACTAATTGAAAGCCACACATTTTTACTTTAGTTAATTATTCTAATTGTCGTATTTATACGCAGCTTCCAGGCAAATGTGCGCCTTTAATGTCGCTTTAATTGCAGTTTTTCTTTACTTTTCTATTACCGTATAAAATTCGCATTGATTCTGTTTACATCTAGCGATAAATACGCTTGTAGGTTAGTTAAACTTCTTGGCCCTAGTGCTATTAACCGTTTACACCGACAATGGTGGTATTAATTTTAAGCTACACTGCGATTATTGACTGCTGTTAACACAATGCAGAGCGTTTACATCATTGTTAATTGAGTTACTAGCTATAACTAGATGTAAACGGGGTCATTATAATATGTGAATATTTCACGTAGATCTATACAAATTTTGATAACTAGACGTGGTTCGTGACTTTTATTGGAAGGGTGAATTCAATAGAAAGTTGTTAATCTGTATTAAAAATTTAATAATCCAATATTATCGTCAATTACTATTTAAAACTGAATAAAAATTAATTATTAATAAATTTAGGGAAAAATAGAAGACTTTTCGGTAAGATTTTCAGACATTTTCTTCTTAAACCATCAGTTTCTAGACAATCTTATTATCAAAAATATAAAATTCATAGCTAATTTTAGTAGATCCTTAAATTTTCGAAATGTTTTAGCTCTAGTTCAGTTTCAATTTGATTTTTACTAAAGATTCGGTACTAAGCAGACATTTAAATTGTTTTCTAAAATTTAGTTTTTGATATCTGCTATGAGTTCATTGTACAAAAGCTCTACGACATCAATCGCCCACACAAAATCAAAATGTGATTGAATTCCGGCAACGGTACTCGTTTCAATCGGACATTAGATAGTTCTCTTGCTAGTCGTTTAACGTCCTTAATTAAAAATAAAATCAATCTATTTTAATTTCAAAAAAATAACGAAATTACCTTAACAGACGAGAAATAATCATTTGTTGAGTAGTGTAAATTTACTAAAGTTGTAACTTTAGATAAATTGTACTTTGGTGGTTGTATTTGTCCATATTTAACAAGATTTCCATCGGTACCATAATCGTACCTGGTAAATTGGTCGGATTTGTACATTTGGGTGTAGTGGACGCCTTGTTGCACTGAAACACCAGCTGGATCATTCGTACAAATTACCGGAAGTAAATCCTAAAATTGTCTTTTGAAATTTCGTATTGATTTTATTTTATGGACGATTTACTCGATCTAATTGGGATGAATCGAAGCCACACAACGAAAATAAACCGACAGCGCAGATTTCTTTGAAAATCGGTTGCGAACAAAACTGAATAACTAAAGGTCGAAGAAATATTGTGTTCGGAAGAAGTTCGTAGTAATTTAATGATTCTATGGTAGTCTAAAATCAAAGAATTGTGTAATTTTGTTTTCAACGTATTTAGTTCATTCAAAAAGTTTGGGGATTGATTGAAACTAACTCAGCAGGTGATTTGGTGTGTTTTAAAGACGTATGATTAGTTAGAAAAAGGAGTCAAACAATGAGGTACCTAGAGTGCGCATCCCCTGTACTTGTTTAAGTCCAATTTAGGGGAAATTTTGACGGTTAGTCCTCACTCTTTCTAACTTATGAGTGTGTTGTTCAATAGGGACCTAGGTCGACCAAAGCTTGAGAAAAGGAAGGCGATATGTTGGTGTCGTTTCTGTTGAAACGACACCAACATATCGATATATCCAAGATGTCTGCCACTATACGTGGACACGTTTTTTGACCGGATGCGCACTCTAGGTACCTCATTGGAGTCAAAAGGCCCAATTGTCTCTTGTGGAAGCTTTATGAGCTATTGAAAACTGAAAAAAGGCTTGCCTTTAGCAAAAAACTAGTCCCAGAACTTTTTGAACCAACTGTGTAATCATAGATGAAATCACCTTGGCGATATCATAGATGAAGCTTGAAATTGGGAATATTGGCGACCTAGCATATTTCACATAGACAACAGGCGCTAAACATATTACCATTCTAATTTTAGCGTTATATTCCGGTCGTTCTGCTAAAAGAATAAAACCAACAGTTGTCCCTTGTGAATGACCAATATAAGTCAAACTCTTTTGGTGTGTTATCGCCAAAATATAATCAATTTTCGCTGACAAATCCAAAGTGCCTAATTCATGTAAACTGAAAATCTCCTCAATTAACTCAGAAATTACAGTTTTCACGGATTTCTTACGTGAAATTGTAAAATTTCGCATTCTCTTTATCAGGATCGATTTTAATATGTCTTCTCGACCATGTTGTACCGCGATGATTGCCCAACCAAACGTCGTAACCAGCATCGGCTAATAGGAAACTTAGGGACTTATCGGGACCGATAATTACAAAATCAGCAGAACAGCTCAGAAATCCATGCATTATTAAGACAGAAGGCCGTGTTTTTGAGGTTTTCCTACTTTTAACACCGTAAGGAATACGATGGAGAGTCAATAAATAACCGTCACTAGTTTGAACGGTGTGATTCTCAAAGGGATAGTCATATTTAACGATAATTTGCTCCTATATTTGTATCAATTAACAAATAAAAAGGAAAATAAAATGTAAACTTACTGTAGTTAAGCTGAAATTTGATGAAATTTTTGAAGTTACAACAGTTTTACTAAAACTTAAAGCAATTATAATAATAATTAATTGAAAGCCACACATGTTTCGCCGTTACTTCAATAAATTATTAAAAAAAAAATCTTATGCGTATTTATATCTATACCAGAAGACCTTCTAGATAGAAGTATGCTTTTAATGTTGCCATAATATGATAATTTGTTACATTTTATATAAATATAAACAACAATTATACCTTTGAAACTCATAAATTTGTAGGTCTACTGATCCTCTTTTTTAAAATTTAATAGAAAAATAATCAAAAAATTGATCTAAGATGCGAATAAAATGAAATTAAGAATTTACTTCACTAATTTACTAAATCTTCTTTAGGCAGTTTAAGAAAGTATCTCAAAATCAATAAACTGTGGCCAACAGTTTTCCAGAAAAGTTTAAAAGATCCAAAATTGCTTAAGTTTAATAGCAAATTTGATTGTAGTTGATTATTCAAGTGAATAATTTTTTTCTAGAACCTTGGCTATAAGTCGAAGTATTTCCATCACTGATTTAATTATTTAATTTTTTATGATAAGATAGCAAAGTTCTCTAGAAAATTGAAGGTGAAAATCTAGACTTAAACTGGAATATTCAGAAAAAAATTTGAAAGGGGCCGAATCTAAGAACCGACCTAATAACTTCCCCGACATAGTCCGGATAGTTAATCATGAATTAGAATAAGATATTCAAAATAAGTGTTAGAAGTCGACAATTAATGCACGAGTCCAAGTTTTAAAAAAACGAGTACCGTAGCACGAATTTTTTATACGATTTTGTCTATTGTAGATACTTTATTTAAGAAAATACTAACTTACTATAAAAATCAAAATCGGGAATCGAGAACTTGTGGCTATCTCACAACCACCGAAAAATTCAAAGAGGAACCAGCACCTCGTTAACCAAAACTCTGTTCACTGATTGGTAATTCCACACACACCCTTTTCAGTTTAACTGGTTCAACTTTCTTATAAACTCGATTCACCATTCAATTGCGAAATTTTGACAAAAAGACAGAACTGTCATTTGAGCGCGGAGTAAAAATTAGTACGGTAGTCCCAACAAAAACATGGAAAAATTCAAATCATATGGATTGGATTGTCGAGGAAATATACATTTCTTTTTTATGGAAAAATCAAAATTTATATTATTTTAAAACATTTATATATTAAAAAAGCACTAACCGAAACACAAAACCCGCTCAAAAAAAACCGCTTAAAAACAAATATTCTGAGGTTGTGTTTCAAAAATGACAAAAGAATGTAAACAAACGCATAGGATTTTATGCCTTCAGTGATACCAACAGTAAATATCATTATGTCTTTATAAACTACCGTTATCAATTTTGCTACGCTTTAAAAATTATGTTGGATAACCTTCTAAACTGTCATTTCAAAATTTCGCTGTTGAATCTCTCTATATAACAACAACTCTTTTCCATGGCAACCGATCACTTATAGAAGGCGGCAAATTTGAATTGGTTGGCTACACTATTTTGCCAATTTTATGCCCTAATTTAAAAAAAAAGAAAAGAACATCGCACATGATGGGTATTGTTTCGGGCATAAAAGCACATGCCCTTTCGATTGGTGATATCAAATTAATATGTTATCTTGAATTTTTTTCAATCAACCCCCTCCTTTCACCCCCGTGATCCGATTGGCACCAAAAACTAATCAACTTGAACAGCCACCAAATACTTTGTGCTGACCAAATTTGAACTCAATCGGTTAAACCGTTTTTGAGTAATCGTTGGAGAACCAACAGACACACGTACACACACACAAACACACACGTACACACGGTTATCATGCTAAAAACTTCAAAAACGTAAAGATCTGGTGAAATCTCGAATTCGAAATTTTGGTCCGAAACTAATAACTTCCCCTACCCTCTGGTCGGGGAAATTAAAAATAATAATAAAGGTTGGCAACAGTATCTTGGCGTCTTACAGAGTTGCCAAACATATCGCTGAATCTCTATTTCAAAATAAATTCTAATCATATATTTATACTAAAATTGGATAACTGGCATCTGTTGCAACACCACAAGCATTCTTATGGCGTGGTAAACGAATATAACCATTTTCACCCCAGTATTTACCCCAAGAATTCTTAACAATCCAATAATCTTGTCCTTGCTCATCACTACCATAACCAACAAGTAATACTTCATGATTTAAAAATAGTGAAGATGAACGACAATGACCATCAAAGATGCCTTTGTTATAGAAATGCCAATTTGAAGCATCAACAGCTACACCAATTGGACCAATTGTTGCAAGTGATGATTGCAAATCGCCTTCATTACGGGATTCAATATTAACATAACCACTTGTACGTATAGCTTCGATTTTATTGTCACGACTACATTGACCAGCGATACCCTGGTAAGGGTATTCTTCTTCACTTCTTAGACCGTATTGTTTGACATAATCGAAAGCAAGATCCCTTAACCCACCGGAACAACCAATATTTGCTTTTGAACAATCGACCAATTCTTGTTCGCTTAATGAGACTAATTTGCCTTTTCTGAGAGCACTTTGGCCTTCCAAAGCTCCGTCTGTGGGCAAAATTTTTGTCAAAACTTTATATTGTTAATGAAACTAAAATAAAAACTTACAGCACCGAAAGCCCAACAAGCTCCACAGTTACCTTGGTCTTTAACTGGAGTAACACTACCATTATTTCTCCAATCGAGAGCATCCGGTAAGTCTGCATTCAATGGCGCTTGGAATGTGAAAAGAGATTTTTCTTGGACACGTGGGTATTTCGTTAAATAAGCAACGAATTCTTCGTGTGTCCAATCTGCGAATTTGTTCACAGCCATTTCATAAGCGACCAAACCTTGCTCGTATAATTTGTTGTGTTCTTCAATTTTCTTCACATTCTCGGCAAATATTTCAACACGTTTCTTCTCTTCATCGACACGTTGGTAGGTTTTACCATAGGCAGATTTGAATTCGTTCCATTTAGAGTGCTGTGTTAATGTTGTTGGTGTTGCAATAGTTGCAACAATCAGACAGCAAAATAAGATGGAAATTTTCATGATTCTTGCGTTTTTTTTTGTGAGATAGGTAGGTCTAAATTAAAAGTTTTGTGATAACTGATTTTTGTTAACGAAATTTACTGCTTTATACTCGGTTTAAAAGTGTTATAATTTTGAAATTGCATTATTTCGATTGTTTGAAGTATCTTCTTCCCTCTTAAGAGAAAGAAAACAAAGAAACAATAGTCTGATTGTGAGTAAATCTCAATTAAAGTATTAATAATTTTATTTTTGAAGTATCCTTTTTTAAGATAAAGACTAATGTCTAAAAATTTTTATTGCGATTTGAAGTAGGTCTTTCCTGTAATTGATGATTTTATCAACATAATACTTGCGTCTAAATTAATTGAAAATACATCTTACGTCAAATTAAAAAAGTTTATCACAAAAAAATTAATACCTAATGATGAATTACGAAGAAAAAAAAATTTTTTTTAATTATTAATTTTTGAAATATTTTGGTTTTCAAGTATCCAAAAAGGAGACAATTTGGAATATTTTGGACGCAATCTTGGACATCTGTTCTACATGTAAAGACGTTTCAATCGTAAACATTTTGTCTGGGAAGCTTAGTTTTTGACAAATTTTGCAAATGACTCCTTGACAAAAAAAGACTTGGTCACTTTCTAATTTGCGTTTGCAAAACTTATTCCAAGTCTTTGGATATTTTTCTCAATTTTGCAAAATTTTGATTTTAAGAATTAGAACAATTCGGCGTTCTAAGACAATTTTTATGCCACTTTAATTAAAATCTCAAGATTTTCAACAGCCCTTATTAAATTCTATCACCATAAAATGAGACAATTTAGACTGTCTTACGTAAATTTTACCACACGTTAATCTAAAATTTTACTATTAAACTACCAAAAGGAAACCATTTTAAACAAGTATATTGACTTTTATAAATATATTAACAATGATTATATAATTCAGGAAATTTTCAATAATATATTGAAAAACGCTCTACAGCTTTTGTATCAGCTGTAAAATAAAAACTGCCCCCAAATTCTTATATTTTCTCACAGATATTTTCTTAATTTTTCGGAAAATTAACCGCGGAATCTTAAAGATTTGAAGAGCACTTTTTATTTGCTATCTAATAATAGAAGAATTTTTGCAAAATGAATAATTTTGGCCAAATTATAAGAAAAAATATAAGAAATTGTACAAAAATACGAAAAAAACATGTTGTGAGATTTTCATCTGTAATTCAAATTTATATCAACATTTTGAAAAACGGGTAGAACCGTTGGAAGCTTTAAGAAATGCTCGGTTATCGTAACCCCAAGGGCGAGCAAGAAATCGCAAGTTAGAAATTCACATTTTCGCTCGTTAAATCTATGAAAAGGTGGGACAGACGGAAGGAACGTCCAAAACGAATTAAAAAAAAAACTATATTTGGTTGTGCTCCAAAAATCGCAACTATTGGACTGTTGGAGAAACGTTACGATTGTTTATGAAAACAAATTTAACATTTTTGGTTTGATTTATTTTTGTAATTTTAATTTTTTGTTTGTATTAAGATAATAATCGTTTAGTTTATGTTAAATGTGCAAAACTGCAGGATTGCTGCATGCGTTTTTATGGATTTGTGTTATAAATTGGCAGACAACTTCACGAAAATTAATAAGACTGGCATCCTGTAGTTTTTGATCAAATATCTGAAATGAGCCCAATTCATTTTAAAATTGTTGAAAATCTAGTAATGAACGTGTGTCGTTACTAGATTTCTACAATACTTACGCCATTATATAAAATAGTTGGAATAAATGTTGGTGAAATACTTTTAGTATATTCTTCAGCTATCAGTTGTAAATTTACCCCTAAATTTGAATTGTAACAATTTAGAACTTCTTCTAAACCATTTCGTTTCATACACTGTGAAGAAATATTTTTAAAAATATTCTAACGAAAAGTGAATGTAACATACTTCGGCGACATTTTCTGGTGTGTATTGGTAATTTAACATGAAACAGTACACGAAATCAACTTGATTGGTTTGATTTTGTAAATTTACAAGAGCACAGGATTGTAGACGATTACCGGCGCATTCTTTTGGGCCGTGTTGGCAAACAAAATCCGCACCACCGGCTATACTCTTAAATGCACAAAAAATTGATTTAAAATCGTCAATTAGAAAAAGTAAACTTACCTCACTTTTACCAAATGGTACCAATTTTAAGTTGACATAATCGCCAATTTCTGGCCAAGCAGGCTTCAATTGTTGGACGATAAATTCCAAACAATCTGGACATAAAGATTCGTACAAGATATCGACGTTTAGCTGGAATTAACACGGATAAAAAGTTAAATAAATGACAATTTTTGTGAATTACCTTCGGTTCTATTGCTGAAGTATCATATGATAGTAGCGAAATAATCAACAGTAACGAGAACATGATGTGTTTGCTACAAAGGAAAGATAACAATTAATTTGAAGGGTTTGAAATTTTAGGTATATAAGAGGCTCACATTTGACCTTGATAGAATTATTACAAAGTATACCCTTAAAGTCGTTATTTGTGGTGGAAAATATTTTAAAATCGTAGTAAATTGGAGGCAGTGCGAATTTTTGAAAAGAAATTGGGCCTGCACGAGAAAATTGAAAAACTGTAAAGTTGAAATGTTTAAAAATCCACTTCAACTATAGTAATAGCGCCACCTATCAATGGCCATATGAACTAAATAATTAAAAGTAACAACTATTAAATCTATTGAAATAAAATAGTATCGCAATATTTATTTTATGCTTTTATTGATTACAATTTACGCAATTTTATGATAATTTTTGATAAAATTTGCAAATTTCTTAGGGTTTAGAATAGTAGCGTCATCAGTTACGAATTTCAACCGTTTTTGAGTAATCGTTGGAGAACCAACAGACACACGTACACACACACACACACACACACACACACACGCGCGCACAAGAACATCATGCTAAAAACTTCAAACACGTAAAGATCTGGTGAAATCTCGAATTCGAAATTTTGGTCCGAAACTAATAACTTCCCTACCCTCTGGTCGGGAAGTTAAAAAAGTTTCACGTCTCATTTTATATAATTATAAGTTGTCTATGGAGTCAAAATCTGTCACTAAACTTTATAAGTTATCAATCTAAAAGAATTAAAACCCACAAAAATGGTAAGTTCGCCCAAAATAATTGTTCAATTTTTGAAACATATCCAATTTTAGCCTCCCAAGAAACGCAATGGTAGGACTTTTTCTAATTTACCCAACAACAACTTCAATTTTTTCTTGCAGTTATCATCGATGGGGTTAGCACCACTGAGATGACGCGTAAAAAACTGGAAACCCTCTGTTTGGGCATTAGAGACGAAAGGGAACGTACACGCGAGGAAAGGGATTTATTTCAAATCGAACGCACTAAAATCCGTACATTTTGGGAGATTACTCGCAATGAACTCGAAGAGACACGTGCTAAAATCCGGTATTTAACCAAATTTATCCGACATTCCAAATTAATGATTTTTCGCTAGCAATAAAGAGAGTCAACTGGAGGAAACAATGAATAAGAACGATGAAGAATTGAAGTTGTTTCGACAAAAAGTCAAACACATACAGTACGAGTGTTTGAATGATTTAACTGAGAAGAAAGTTGAATATTTCGTTCAAATGAAATCAACACACGACGATTTGGCGGCACAAGAAGGCGAATTGGAGCACGATAAAAAAGAATTGGAACAGAAATTTCGGGAGCAAGATTTCATGCATCAGGAACAAATTAAAGAGTTGAAAATAGAACAAAGCAGACAGATTAGCGAAATTCAAAAGGAGTTCGAGAAGAAGGCAAAAGAACTGGAGAAGAAATACGATAAGCGATTTGATGAATTCAAACAAGACCTCAACAGTAAATTTGCGTAAATTCATTAATATTGTAATGATTTCATCAAATAAAACCAAATTGACTTCCAGAGATGATCTTAGAGAGGTTGAAGAGCGTAAATTTAATCAAATACAGGACCTGGCTCAATATCACCAGAAAGAATTCAACGATATGAAAACCTACTACAATGATATAACACTGAATAATTTGGCTAAAATCACCAGTCTTGAGGTAATCAAAATACAACAGATTTAAATCAACTTCCCGTAAAAATTTAAGGCACAAATGGAAGCTTTGAGGACGCAGAACGTGAAAATCGCCAAAATTCTTGCCGATATTACGACAGAAAATCGCCAATTAACCGAAGAATTCAAAGAAGCCAAAAGTAAGATAGCTGAATGCCAGAAATTGTTGGAAAATCAAGAGCAAGACGTACGCCAATTGCGGGAGACAAGCCGCGAATTATCAACGATGAAAGCGGAAATTGATAAATTATTAATGGCGTATATGACGCTTGAAATGCGTTACGAGAAAGTAGGTTTTGTTTTATTTTAAAGAATCGTGTAATAAATTGGATGTTTTTAGTTGAATGCTCAGAAAGACGTGCTCGATAAACGATTTAAAGACGCCGTTTTGGAGGTGCAACAGAAAACTGGCGTGAAGAACGTTTTATTACAGAAGAAACTTGAATTTGTAAGTCAAGCTGTTGGAATGAAAAAATTACCACAAGATGCGCTTAAGAATGGGAAATTTGAGGCACTTTTAGAGAAAGATAGTGAAATTGATGGATTATTAAACAAGTTGGATTGTGCCAAAAAGGCATATGATGATCTTTTAAATATTCTTGTTGGGAAAATGAAGGATTTCGATGTATTGTATGAGGTTTTACTACCAATTCTACCCGAAAATATTATGGAAATAAAGTGTCTTTAATCGTTTGATTTTTTACTAATTTCAAGGCGATAAGCTTTCCCAACTTGCAATTTTTGCAAAGTAGTTAACAGAATGTAAACGAACCCCTCTAAAGTGGACATTTTTGTGTTTTTTCCATTTTTGTAGAAGCGCTTTCGAAGGAGCCTCGGTAATGCGGACATCTCGATTTTTATTTCTAGTAGCTCATTTGAAGGAGTTAGTATGGCTTTTGTTCATAACCCTCTTTCGATTACCATCCCCATCCCCATTGAAAATTTAAACAGATTTAAAAAGAGCATTTCAAAGTGGATCTAAGACTAGTTTCGTCTCAGAAAATGCTGCCACGCAAAGATAGAGCTAGCTCCTTTTAGAAAGACTCTAGACTAATTTCGAACGTATAGTTTTTGATGTTTTATTTAATTTACATCGAATAATAATAATAGATATAGAATTGTAAATAGAAAACAATAAACACATAAATATTCAACTAAAATTACGATTATTACACGACTTATTCGCTATGAATTATTTTTGGAAATTTTGTATATGCTTGAAATTATTTTGTTGTTTCCTTGCTTTAATGCGATTTTGTAACGTATTCAATAAACCAGCTAGAACATCATGATTTGGCAATTTCTTAGCGAACAATAATCGTTTAACGCTATCATCGTACGTTAATAAAGCTACCATATTTTGTAACAGAAAACCTTGGCAATATTCCAATAATTGTACAGCATTATAGACTTTAGCGTGTATGTACATCGATACAACATTATCTAACGCTAACATATTAGCACAACGGCTCTCGCAATACCGCAATAGACCGTCTAATTGGAAGAAATTCGCAGCCGCCATCAATTCTAGAATATCATCCTGAGACGGTTCGATAGCCTGACAACCGCCTTGGTACAAAAACTGCATAACAATCTAAAAAAAAAATTACAAATCAACCGCCTAATCTCTATCAAAAATACAAATACCTGGAAGATATCGTAACGGATATCGTTGATTTGTACAGTCGGTAAACCACCCTCGCACAATTTCGAGCTTAACATCGACCTCAACCGGGCGCTGGCTGTAACTAACACGATTTTATGGGCATAAAATAGCCGGCCTTCCACCCGAAATGTAACATCGCTCAATTCTGGATTGTTAACGTATTTCGGATCGATACGCGAGCCGGTATTGATCGTCGGCAAATTGTCTTTAATCGGCTTAATCGGCTCCCATCCGAAACACGTCGAAAATATATCGGCCAACAATAGAGTCGTGCCTTCTTTCTACAAATAAAACTCTCATCAAGATGATTTCAACAATCCAAATACCTATTTATTTACTTTGCTATAGCGGAAAATATTGAACAGTAACGGTAGACATTCTTGGACGAATTGCGAACTGTAATCATCAGGACAGACTTGTAGGAAATCTTGTAAGAGTTGATCGATAACGCAGTCTAAACGCGCCTCATGAGCTGCCCCCAACGAGTGCATCCAACAATGTAAAGTCCACGGAACGCCTAAAGTTCGTATCTCGACGGTTATATCCAGGTGGTTATTCTCGGCACTGTGATACATCGCCTCTTGTAACGCCTTGATTTGCGCCTTTGTAAAGTGCGTTGATGTGGTCGAACTCGATGTTGTCGTCGCTAGTGTTGCCGTTATGGTTGTTGCACTTGTACTTGTAATACTCGACGATAACGACGCTGGTTGCGCCCCTTCTGCTAGTATCTCCTCCAGCGATAATACGTCTCGATTATTATTAATTGTAACAATCGGTTGGGCTAATAGTTTTTGTAAAACAATCCGTTGCCCGTGCGCTGCAGCTACCGATATCGCGCTATAGCAGCCCTTTTGTAACGACACCGAATAGCATAGAGGGTCTTTAATTTGCGTTGTAAAAAACGGATTTGCTCCGTGCGCTAACAATAAAGCAACCATCTCGATACTATTATTACTAGCACTAGCTACTTGCAGTGGGGTTAAGGTGCATTTTTCTTCGCTCAATAGAGCACCACCTTCGACATTGGCGCCGCGTTCTAATAAAATTTTAGCACAATGCAAATGCCCCTTTGCAGCAGCATAAGTTAACGCTGTCCAATGTTGAGTTTCACCGTTAACTGCGGAAAATTGCGGCGACATAGCCGGTGGTGTTTCCACATCGACTGACGCTCCGGCGTCTAATAGCGCCTAAATTTCAACATTACAACAAATTCCCCAATCATTCAAATTTAATACTTACAGTCAATGTGATTTCGTCGTTATTGATGGCGGCTAGCATTAATGCTGTATGTCCTTGGCAATTTAAAGTGTCTAAACTTGTAGCAACTGGTAGTAGAGTTGTAGCATGTTGGATTAATTCCGGACGGCCGCTCAACAATAACCGGAATGCTAGTTCGATTTGTATCTGTTTGGAAGCTTCCAAATTGTCGTCATCATTACCTGTATTCTTCTTAATTCGGACACTTTCTTCGCCGAGAAATCGGACAGGACAATCTACTCCCGGTAGAAGTAAGCGTGCAGCTTGCATTATGTCGTCTTTATCGATGATTGGGGCAAATCTGTGTTCACAATGCGCGATCGCTACACGTAACCATTCGATTAGCGGTGGTAGAACAACATAAGCCCTCTCGTAGCACAATTCTTGTACAACACCACTAATACCCTGTTCACCATGCTCCAATTGTGAACACCTCATAAAATAGAATAAAGTCTTTATCGCTTTTGTGCACAGCGGTATTCTAGGTTTAATTCGATTAATCAAATCTTGTAACTCATTTAATGATCCAACACATGTTGTCATAAGCGATGGTTCTGGGGTATTTGTCGTTGTTGTGGTAGTTGTCGATGGTGATAGCTGGGGTGATGTACTATTACTAATATTCGATATTGAAGCCCAACGGGGTAGTGATAAGGCACCGGAAGCTATCCGACCGGCATTCAAATGCGCATAAGGTTGTAGTAAGCCCCATAAATCGCCATTATTCGCTATTGAATGCTCCAATACAGTTGCCGTTAATGCTACTTCTGCGTCGCTCGGTAAGCATTGTAGCATAATTTCTTCGAGGAGGTTCTCCAAGCCCGCGCACAGATAAACCGCAGCGTACCTAAGGCAATTAGAAGGGTTGGGGTAAATTCTGCATCTTGAATTACCAACGGAGGTTCTAGAGAACGTTTTAGTAAAAATTGGACCCTGTAGGTCATCGGGAAGCCGGCCAAAAAGGCTTTTTTGGGCACATCCACCATGCAAAGCAACGAACAACTCTACAAGGATCTTTGAGTCATTTTTGACCGACTTTCCAATAAACTACAAAATCTAATTATTACTAAAATATTCTCTGAGGACTATAGATATTTCTCCAATCGCTCACCAATAGGATTTAACTTTAGCTACAATACGAAAACTTACTCGTGAACGAATCGGGCGAGCTTCGTATCGGCCATCCACCGATGGAAGCGTCCGATATGAAACTGTAATCCGGCTCTAAGTGATTTGCTTTGTTTTAAAGCACAGTCACTGGACATTGCCAGCATTGCAGCAGCCCTCAGACATGCTTTAATACACGAATCTGCTAACGGTGGGCATAAAATAATACGAAACGACACCATAACATCGTGTTTTGTACAAATACCGATTGTTGACGATAAACGTTGAATTTCACGTCCAATCCTTACTAGAGCCCTCTGTAACAAATACGATAATCGCGGAATTGTGTCTAAATTAACTCGAGCAACATGATCGCGGAAATGTCCACATTGTAGAACTTTCAAAATACAATGATTCGTCCATGGTAAATGTTGTAATTCGACCAGACGATTATGCGAATCCACCCATACGAATTCATCAGCATTCGTTATGTTCGTATTGATTGTCTCTAGAGATGAATGGCGGATTAATCGGCGCATTGCCGGCTCAGAACTCTCCGAACCGGCGCTTATACTCGAATAGGTGCTAGTTGAAGTGTGCGAACGTATTGTTAGTTGTTGTAGGGCTAATTTGATGTCTTCTAAACCGCCACTACCAGTCCATGGTACGTGCAGCTACGGATTGAAAATGATAAAAATCGAATTGATTGAGACGTTGTTCGATTACCCTAGCAGGTGTAGCTCGATGTCTTGATCGATTATGTTGTGCAACCGATCGATTTCTTATTGGTTTATTCATAACGCCGGCTGTTAATCGATCATTTCCTGTATTGTAGACACCTCTCGGTGAACTATTACCATTATCTGACATACTAGCATGACCAGATGAGCGATTCTCATCCGATGAACTATTGCAATTCTGTACACGTTGCTAATTGATGAAAACAAGATAAAACAACAAAATTAAATAGTAGCGAGAGCAACATGTTAATAATAATTAGATTTACTTGCATCCGTATCTCATGTACTGTAATATGATGGTGTTGTCGGCTTGTTAACAAACGATGATCCTCATTACCGCTATCACCACTATTACCGTAATTGCCGCCATTATATTTCGATATCGGTAAATTCCCGACAAGATTCACCGCAGTTTTGTTACAATTATTGTGGTGATTTGAATTAGTATCGCGTTCTGGCACCATATTCAAAGCAGCATGATTACCACAACTGTATTTCGAATTACTCTCATGGTAATTATTCAAATTGTTCTTGGTGTTTATCAAATTCTTCTGGTCGATTTGCTCGTTGAACGTTGACGTTTTCACATTGTTCGCAATGTAGAAATGTTGGAACGGTTCGACTTTACGTTTCGGCGACACCATGCCCTCGTCTGATGTGGTCGTTGTTGTTGGGGCTGTTGTCGTTGTTGGTGTTGTTGCCATCGATAATTTCGCCGGTGTATTGACACGGTTCTCATGGTGGTACGATGATTCGCCTTTCGAATTACTCGATAATCTGGCAATTGAGAAATTGTAATTAGAATTTTATTGGTGAGCGATTTTAACGGGATTTTTCTCGAATTGTACCTGCGTCGTTCGAGGTACGGTTTGAGGAAATCAGCCTCCATACCCAGTGGGAAATCATCGGAACTTGTGTCTGAATAATACTCGATTTCGGTGCCGATTTCGTTAATTAATTGACTAGCCAAAGAGAAGGTGTTTTTGAAAATTACGTTAATTACATTACTGTTTTTAATCGAATCTAAACTCATGAATTCGTCGATTTTTTCGGTTATTCTAATACAAGAACCGTTGTTTAAATCATCCCCAACATTACTATCAGTATTGTCGGCAATATTAGCAACATAAATAACCGATTTGTGTTTATTTTCTATAACATTATTGTTACTATCAGTCTTATCGATTGTCGGGTATTTTTCTAAATTGTTATCCTCCCATTCGTGGTCATCCATACCGAAAAACCGATACTTCTTCTTCTCACTGTGCGATTTTAGAACGAAATTATCACTGATTCTATTCTGAATTTTCCGTTCGGACCCCTTCAACTCTAAACACAGTAAACAATCACAAAATTCGCCACAAATCATCGCGTCAAAATCGATTAATGCTGTTTCTCGTCCGATTCAAGACTGATCAATTTGGATATCAAATGAACATTTACAATTTTCCCCATACTCTACAATACGTAATTGTTGTGAACTATTTTCTATTGTTTTGCACTGAGAAAGTTCATTAATTTCTCTAGAATGAGTCGAAAACGAATCGTTTTCAATGCAGTTTTTTGGATACAACCACAACTAATTAGATTAAAGCATTTAAGGTACGGTTTGTCCAAAATTGATCAACTCAACTCTAATTTTAGACGATTGTTTAATGAGTAGGGGAACAGGCGAAGATTGTAGTGAGTCGAGTCGGAATAGACGGCGTGTATTGTGGCAATCTGAGAAATTACGATCTTCGCATATAATCAACCTTGTACTTGGATTGTTTTAACTTCCGAAAATTCCCATGCTTTCTTTGAATGAAAATCGGTGCTACTTTCTATTATTATTATTAATTTAGTAAATTGTGTGAATTTTAGAGATTCATCTCGAAATTTCGAAAAGTGAATGTCGCTTCGACTTTCTTTAATAAAATCGTTTTTGTTGTAAATTTGTTTTAAGAGAAATTATTTTAAATAAATTGTATTGAGGTACCTACCGTCTGGGTTTCGGCCGGAGTATTTCATGATTAGCATCGGTAATACATAATGGATTTAATGGTCCAGATAAATGATCAACACCGGTCCACTGTTGATCGTTTGTAGTATTCTCATTATTGTTATTAACACTATTCGTTAATTCCCATCCGGTTCCTGTAGTTGTGCCACTAGTTGTCGTACAATTTTGATGGGCCATTTCGTTACAACAATCTAAAATAACACCAATCTTCCCTCCAGCATCATTCTCACCAATTCTCACCTGTTGATCCATCATCGCATTCCATTCAATAACAGAGAACAAAAAAAAGAAACAATTAGTAAAGATTATTATTAAAATAATTCACGGCAATTTTGATTTTAATCGATTTTATTTTAAAAGATAAAGATAAGAATTTTTGTGAAATTCTTCGACCACACACACCTGTATAGGCAGATCGGTAGTAGTTTGGTTGTAAACATTAAGATCATCATCAGCACCGTCAACAGCAGCGTCGCATTTAGGACCGAACGGCCAGCCAGGTCACCACGAAAATATTTTCGTTGGAAACATTCTTGACTGTTTCTAAATACAGTGAGAGGACACGCATGCAGCGAGTCGGGAGGAATGTCTTGATTGCGCGCCCATGAAGGAACTGGTTTTCAACAATAAGAACAGGACCGTTTTTAAATTTTTCGCTTATAACAAACCTGATTGCGGCCGGTCATTGTTTCAAAATTTTGATGACAACAACAAAAACCGCTAGACTGTTTTTTTACGCTCAAATACCGCAAAACGAGAATTTTTGAATTAACAAATTTATTGTAGAAAAATAACAAAAACTAAATTACAATACATCTATCGTTAGATCTGGTCGGCGTGTCTCGTTGGGAATTACTTCGATATTCTGATTCTTGTAGTTGTTTCGCCAAAATCGAATCTAACTCTTCTTGTGTTAGACTTTCGGTCCGATTTCCGTCTTCCATCGATAGAGCCAAGGCGCGGGCTAACGCCTCATCTTCACTCTTTTAACAAACAAAAATTAAACACAAACACACGAAATTAACGCAATATTCACCATCTGTCCTTGGATTCGATCCGATCTCCGTAACATAGCAGCGTTTCTACAATTTCAACAATTAATAAACAATTAAATTACAATAAAATCGAAAATACATTGCTCTATTGCGCTGTCCAACTACACCACCATCGCATTGATGGTCTTGCGGATGGCGATGTTTCAAACAATAATTCATATCGCATTCATTACACATAACCGGCACAACTTCCTTAATTTTGCACCCCTTTAACGAGCATTTATTCGAGAATACTTTGCGTTTATTGATTGCCCGATCCGATTGACAATCGTTATCGATGTGGTCGCTGACAATGCGATCGGGAATTTGGCCCGGCCCTACTGGGACCGGTTGATTGCATAGCGGACAAACAGGCACTTGATTGTCTTTACGGTAAGCATTAGCACAATTGTGTTTCGTATACGAGTAATGATCACCACTAAAACATCGATTGTTATTAATTTAAAGTCGATTTAATTTGAGTAAACTTACCAGAAGATTTTCAAACACACGTCGCATTTTATTGGGAGGAAATCTGCAATAATTGTGTTAGTTATCGATAATTATCGGCGAATTGTTAGCTAATTACCCAATTTGTTGCAGTCGCTTTGTGAACAATGTTGTCCAATATGTGGTAATTCCATGATTGTAATTACGCACTCACGTTAACTAATGGAATGATTGTTGAATTATTGGGGTGTCTATTTATTGGAATTAGCATTAATTCTAGAATCTACGAGAGAAATCGATTACTTGCAATATTTCATTGTTGTAAATCCGACGATTTTTACAAATAACCTCGCTTTTTGTAACTGTCAAAATTTGACATTTACAACAGTACAACGAATCGAATAAATATTTAATTAATTGATTGAAAAAAAAAGTATTGGTGGATTTAATTTAAATTAATTATAACGAAAATAATTTTATAGAATATTTTTAAGGTATTTGAGGTTATGTGTAATTGAGGTTAAGTTCGATTTTCTAAAAAAAAAAACTAAACTACCACAAGTATAAAACCAGAACGTTAATTAAACAACAATAATCGAATAATTACGATTTTTATTCAATTAAATTATTACCAATTGTAAGAATTGCGAGGAAATCGATTTTCAAGAAATAACCTCACTTTATTGTAACTGTCAAAATTTGACATTTACACAATTACAATTTCAATTCCGATTTTGTTAACTTTACCGCAATAATAATGGAATTACGAGAAATCAATTACAATAAAAACGATTATGTAGAAACGGTAAGTTGAATTCTTCTATTTATTATATCACAATTGAGGTTATGTTATGATTAATTTTCAGGCGTCCGGCAATAAAGTTTGCCGTCAGACAATCCTATGCGGCTCCCAGAATATAATTCTCCAAGGCAAAGTGATCGTACAATCCGAGGCGATAATACGCGGCGATTTAGCGAATGTACGAACCGGCCGATATTGCATTATCAGTAAAGAAGCCGTATTACGGCCACCTTATAAAAAATTCAGTAAAGGGTATTCAATCACTCAAATTTAGTGTCGTTTTTATTGAATGATCGGTTGTAGGGTTGCTTTCTTCCCGTTAACAATGGGCGATCATGTCTTCGTCGGGGAGAGATCGGTAGTTAATGCCGCAATGGTCGGCTCCTATGTTTATATCGGGAAAAATTGCGTAGTTGTAGGTGGATTATTATTGTTGGATTTTCGATTAATTGTCGAATTGTAGGGGCGACGGTGTATCCTGAAAGATTGTTGTGTGATTGAAGACAATACGGTTTTAGCACCGGAAACGGTAGTATCGCCGTTTACGCGCTATGCTGGATCACCGGGCACGCAAATTGGTGATCTGCCCGAATGTCAGGTTGATCTAATGGTCGATTTTACTCGCAGTTATTACCAACATTTCCAACCAACTAAAATTATTTAAACTCATATTTTTCTATTGTGCATTTATATAATTTCTAATAAAAATATAGGCAACACGTAATACAAGCAACCTCTTATTTCTTGACCCCCATCGAAGACAATCAAAGAGAAAGTTGAATGGAATCATTCCAACATTCTAACCATGTTAAACAGATTTTTAATCAACTTCCTAATATTATTGCAATTATCTCAAATAATTCAAGGTAATTTTAAATTAAACAATTCACAAATAAATCGACCAAATTAAATTGTAGGCGTTGTATTGAAGAGATGTTACGTGTGTCGGTCCCGGGGCGAATTGGGCAGTTGTAAGGACCCATTTACGTTGAACGCAACTCAGGTGAGTCTCGAAAAAGGTGTGGAGACTGTACCGTGCGCTTCCGGATGGTGTGGGAAAATCCTAGAGACGGAAAATGCACTGAAAGAAGGTAATTTCGAATTGTTCTCGATTTAGTTGTTATCAATGTTATCGTTTTTGAAGAATATGGGATAGCAACACAACGAATGTGTCTACAACGTGGACCTAGCGATAGCGAGGACCGTTGCGCTTACACCAAATGGAATTATCGTCGAGTATTGATGTGTTTTTGTCGTGGTGATTTGTGCAATTCCACAATAAAACTACAAATAAATCCGATAATTTTATTAATTAATTATATCATAATTAAATTAATTTTGTAAATATGTATAGTTAATTCAATAATAACGATTTTTTAAAGCGATAATACGGCGAATGTGTCCGCAACGAGCCTAAAATATTGCCACCTAAACCGTTCAAACGCCGTATATGTTGATATCTTCTCAACAATTCGACGTGGTTTATATCGCTGAAGAATAACGGCCGGCTGTAGAGGATTCGTGCGGCATGTTGGGCTACCGGTCCTAGCAATAATAACGGATCTGGATATTCTGCAATGAATTTTAATTTATTAACCGGCCAAAATTATCGTCAATTGCTACCTAAACCATTACTAAAATCGGGTGTTAAATAATCGCCGTGTTGTTCGTATTCTAAAACTGTCGGCAATCGATAATCATTTTGCCATAAATCAATTAGAAAATCATAACTTCGACGGGTTTTCACTGATTGCAATCGATTCGGTGGAAGCGGTGTACAATTTGCAAACGTGATGATTTGTAACGATATGAAGAAATAGAAAATTAACTGTAACAAAGAGATTAATATGCGAAATTTTGTAATCATAGGAAACGATAAGCTTTGATTTATTCACCTTGCTCTATATTTATTATTACTATTATTATCAACAAATACAAATTAGGAAAATAGGTAATCTTCAACGATCAAATCTAGTTACCCTTTCACCGGCATTTGTTTATATACGGGGTGTACCACAATATCATGTGCTTCACGATATTTGTTTCGCAGTAGCCTATGACTTTGTAGGTTAGGTCAGGTTTCAGCTAGACATTACCGACATTACTGTTTCAATAAATTGTCGGTTGAAACAACCCAGGAGCAGAAATATCGTGAAACACCCTATATTTTACCTAGTAGTTGGCAATAATTTACGTAGAATCGTACCTGTACTTAAAAATATCAAATTTATGAACTGTGAAGCAAGCTACGACATGCCCAATTGCAAGATAAATCACCATAGCACACTCGATACATAAATCAACAAAAGAGAAAACGAACAAAAGTGCATCCAGTTATAATTACCACAGTAATTTAATATAATTTGAGTTGAGTAAAATTGTGAAAGGTGATTAATTAATTTAACATTGATCAATAATAGAGGACGCGTTATAATTGAACGGAAGTAGCATAAATTTTATATGGGAAAGTTGAAGATTACATTATATCGATAGAAGACTTGATTTAAAATTCATCAATATTGAAACAGAAGATTTTAATAATTAATCTAGTTCTCCATTTATACAGGCTGATTCACAATTATCGACTATTAGAAATACAGGGTGAACAACGCCATTTCACTTCATAGGTGGCTGTTTTATTTGTAACTGAAGTAAGCTACGCCACTGCGGAAGCATAGCCAACTGCTAGCAGAAATACCGTTGCACACTTGTACGGTTCTAATTCTATAGTGAATCTAATGATCTAGTAATCAGTGCTAAAATGACACATATGCCTACTCATTAGAAACTACTAGAAAGCGGGAAATTTAAATAAACAATAATAAAACGGAATATTACACAAGAAAATTCAATAAGTTGTAATAAAAATCAACAAAATTATGTAAAGAAAGTCTTTTGAAACAAAATTCACTAAAAATAAGAAAGAAACATGTTCAAAAGCATAGAATTTGATCTGAAAACAAATGTGAATCGTTTAGTTCGCTAGCGTAACCAATGTAAGAATACAAATTTTACCATACATTTCTATATAAAAGTAACTAGACTTTAGAACTATAAAGTTGGCAACGAATTCAAAACTTTATACTATATGACTGAATTTACTATAACTGTTTTTGTAATAAAATTTGTTGTTTCATGCTTGAAGGCTTCAATGCATGAATTTTCAATCAAACATGAAAATTTTCACATTGAATCAATCAATGGAATGGTGAAATTTAAAAAATGGCAACGGTTTAAAAGAATAAAAATAAAATTTATCTACCTACAAATACAAATAGGCTGTAATAGTGAATCACTCTGTATACGTATCATTTACACAAAAAATAAAGTAATCTAGTAACCATAACGAGTATCTTTCTAGAAAACAACTGCAACAAAAACACGAACAAATGAATAATGATTGAATACAAAATGATAGATTATTAAACAACTGAAAAGAAAAAAACAAAGTAAACTTGATCGTTATAATTTTATAGATTAGTAGATTATATCATAGATATTGACCTAGTTTTTTGTAGATTTAAAAGTTAAAAAAAACGACAAATCCTAGTCTAATAATCGGTAAATCTCAGACAAAATAAGTTTAAAATAACAAGGTCTACAAGCTCCTATGTGCAATAAGTAAAAGGATAAAATATGTAAAGTTGGTGATAAAAAATTGTATTTAATTGCTCAAACAGATCAATATCTTCTCACTATTTAGTGGATTACATTGATGTCACTTAGTTTGCATAATATGACTTAAATAAAGTGCACTTAACTAAATAAATGCCACCTTGGACTTGTAGTTCAAGTAGAGAAAGTGCATTTTATCATTTATGTCAATTTTTATCAAATATTAATTTTAATAAACATAAATGGAGAAAGATTATTATTGTATTTAAATGACCCTTTACAATAATCATAAGGCACATCTATGATCGACTTTCTCAACTTTCTCAACATGTCCACTTATTTGTTCTTCTGGAGTTGTTCTCTATTGTCATTTAAGTCGCAACTCTTTCATCAAATAATTGCGTATAATGTTCAAGTAATTTTTATGTTGTTCGAATCGAAATTATGCAACAATGGATGATGGATATTTCGCCTATTTTTTTTCCAAACTGCATCGTTGCTTTCTTTCCTCAATTACCAAATTAGATTTCTACAGACACATCGTAGGAGTGTCGAGATAATTAAATAAAACAAAAGCTATAAAAAAATCTCACCATTTTCCTTTCAATTATATTGAGTTTGATTTGTAAATTAAATAGTTAACACTACACAAAAATTGGTAAATTTATCAATAATTCAAGACACTTTTCAAGACGATTTACTGTAAACTTGTAATGTTTATGAATAAGTTCTCAAATATGAAATAACCGACTGTTGCTGCCGCTTGATTGTAAATAGAAAATTAGTCTTTCATCTCTATACGCCGGTTTCATCTCCATTCATAACAAAAACTATAAAAATAATAAGGAGTAATAAAGCGGTTTTGTAATTGGAAGAATGTCGATTTTTCTACCTCCATCGCGATTAAAGGTTTCTCATGGAAATCGCCACAAAATTAATCATCATAAAACATGATTAAATCAAAAATTGCCAAGAGTTTGATATTTTCGACAATTTACGAGCAGAATTCATTGTAGAATTGAGCATCGGGATCAGTTTTATTAAATATTGAAAACAGTCAAGAATTAGTTTCAAAATAGGCCTTTCAGGGAACAAAATGTACCAGTAGAGCTCTAAATTTGTGAAGAATGTCTCGAAATCTTACTCGAAAGGAAATTGCAATAAAACCTAAAAAAAATAACTCGTACGTCGTTATTCTTTCACTATTACAACCTTTAAAGATCATTCGAATTTAGAGAATTTCCTTGTGTCCTAGTTTAATAAGTTCTAATAAAAGAGCTAAATTCTTTCCAATTGTGCCTAAAGTTTAAACATCTAAAGCAATTTGGGTATAAGACAACTTATATTACTTCAAATAATTCAAGAAATATCAAATAATTCCATATTCTTTAAAAACCCAAAAATTGGTATTTCCTAAATCGGACACACTATAGCTTCTTTAGATTAATAGTAAATTTATATTCAATGTTGGTACTACCTTATACCTAGTGGCGGTTTATTTGATTTTATTCCAACCAGCATTACCTTTAAACTAATAACGATACAAAAAATTCAATCTCGAAACCGATTTTAATCGATTTACGATAAAAATATCACCAATTCTACATTATTAATTTCATAATTTATCGAACTTTACCCGTTTATTTAACAATTTTTCGATTTGTAAACACAATCTAGTCGTCTGGGTACGGTAGTCGCTGCCGCCATATTGGTATTCGTCAAGTTCATCGAGAGGTTCATTATGGGTAATTTCCCGTCTTTTTCTTGTTTTCAAAATATCAAAAAAACCTTGACATTAATTCAAAATTTTGAATTTTATCAATCAAATAATTAAGCCAAATTCAATTAATTAGATAATTGTTCATTTTATAGATATCAACGATCATGAGTCAACATTTCAGTATTTTAAAATAACAAATAATATCGTCGATGAAGATGATGTGACAAATATCAGTAATGAAGAGAGTAATCTAATTGGTATTGACGATATTTTAAATTTACCGGTTAATGATAATGATGTTGATAACGAGAATATAAATGATAATAGTAATCAAAATGATAATAATGATGATGATAATAAACAGATATTTTATGTTACTTTTGATAGTAAAACAGACACAGAATTGAATAATAGTGATATTAAATTGATAACACTAGAAGATGGGCGAATGTTTATGGCTACAGGTAATAGTCGCTGATAACAGTAGGGCTTTAGGTTTCGAGATTCTACAATTCATAACCTCAATAACTAGGTTATGTCGTAGATTGGTTCATACTTGTATTTTCAAGTGTACCAGATAGACTACAACAGCTAGAATCTTCAAAGTCTAAAAACCCGAATATATTCGTTCTAATTTATAATTTCTAATTGAAGGAGATAATTTACATTCGTCGATTGTAATCAAAGATGAGGCAATTAATGAAACTAATCAATCGTCTAGTGATAAGAACAACGATAATGTTAATTATCAATTAATACAGTTATCAGATGGTACACAGGCTGTAATTAAACTTTATAAAATTAACGAAACTGTAAAAGTTAAAGAAGAAAATGTACCAAAGAAAGTTAAAAAATACCACTGCAACTATGAGGGTTGTCCAAAAGTCTATGCTACTTCTTACCATTTAACGGTGAAATATTAAAAAAAAATCTAGATTAAAATTTGATTGTTGTAATTCTAGGTGCATATGAGGACGCATACGGATTCCCGTCCATATGGGTGTTATATGGACGGTTGTGCTAAGAGATTCTCGACGAATTATTCATTAAAAGCCCATATTAGGACGCATACAGGTGAGAAACCGTACGGTTGTACTGTTTGCATTAAACAGTTCAAAACATCCGGTGATTTACAGAAACATACGCGTACACATACAGGTCTGTTATTTTATTTAAAAACATGTATAAAATTATTGTTTATTGGTGTTTTCTAGGCGAAAAGCCGTTCTTATGTCCGATTGACGGTTGTGGTAAATCGTTTACAACTTCAAATATAAGAAAAGTCCATATACGTTCACATACAGGTGAACGTCCATATAGTTGTAATTATCCAAATTGTGGTAAAGCTTTTACATCATCGACAAATTATAAGAATCATTTGCGTATACATAGCGGCGAGAAACCGTACGTATGTCCAATAGAAGGTTGTAATAAACGTTTCACTGAATATTCATCATTATATAAACATAATGCTGTACATCAAACAGTTAAATCGTTTAGTTGTGTCTTTTGTGGACAATTTTTCAAACAAGAATCGGCATTAAATTATCATAAACGTACAAAACATAATGTTGTAATAACACAGGATGGTAAAGAAATTATAGTTCAAATGCTAAAAGTTTAGATTGATGGGAATTTAATAGGTGATTGGTTTATATAATTAAATAGAGATATAATTGAAGTTGGAGAGTTTAATTTTATCCACATTTGAAAATCCAATTGTTGATATTATTGTGTATAAGTTGTTGAATTTATTTCAAAATATTTGAATTTGGATATGGAAATCCAGGTGAGTCAACTTCGAATCGATCGTCCAACTTATTAAACAGGTAAGCTCTTTTATTTTGTTCTAATTTTAATAATAAGAGATCTAATAGATCCATTAGCACTCAAATAACTCATATCTTTTGGGGGGCACTTTTTATAGCCATTTCCCCATAAAAATCTTTAAATTTTTGACGAAAAGAAATTAACCAACAGAAACAGGACGAAATGTTGAATTAGAATCAAATAAACTAAGCCAAAACTGCTACATTTGTTTCAAATTTTGGTGGACAATCTAAGTGCTGCTACATTTCTAAAAATAAAGTAAAATTTCACATTAAAATCTCCAAATTTTGTATTGACTGTTTAGTTTTTCGAAATTTTATTGCCTCTTTTTAAATTTAGGAAAATATTGGTATATTGTACTGGAAATGCTCGTGTTTTCTTTTCAAATTTCGATTATTTTTGTCCACTAAAGTCAAAATTTTTGGCCAAAAGTGCCAATTTTTTCAAAAATTCCATTAGAGTCAAATAAATCGAGACATTTCGATAAACTGCGAAATTTTTTATAAAGATCTTAAAATTTTAAAATAAGAGTGCCATTTCTGTAATTTTGTAGAGATGAGGGCGATAATGTATAAAAAAATTATCCTGTATAATTTATAATTGTATTTGGCCACTAATTGGAACAATTTAGTTGGTTTACTGTACATGAATCTGTAATTTTGGTTGCCTAACTTGCCTAACTAGTTTATCCGGAATTTTTATTAAAAAACAGTCCCCTATTCGGATCTTGTTAGATTTTCCTTTATTTACTAATATTTGGTACAATATAGACAACTTTTCACTAACGTTTTCCAAAAATTAAACTTCTCATATAATTATTCTTAATCTTGATAGAAATCACTAAAATACTGAGAAGTTCATTTATAATTTTTCACTTCAGGAGTTTCTTTTGTGGAATTTCTAATAGATAGTCGAACAAGTTGTTTTCGGTTAAAATATTTGCTATTTTGTTCCTTTATTTTGCTTTATTATTGTTTTTGTTCAATTTAAATATTCCAACAATATTCCAATTGATACACAAAGTGACAAATGTATCGCAAGGACGATTTGTATGGAAATATTGTCGTTGAATAATGTGGGCGCCCTGACAATTTCTAATGATTTAAATATAATTTAAGAACAATAGTAACAGTACTTATTATAATGGCAGACAAACTAAAACTAAAACACAAGAAAAAATAAGAAAATACAATGAGGTAATACGTTTTATTTGATTTGATTTGATTTGAATACAAAAAGACAATGACTAGAAATTTGCAATAGTGGTGAAATTTTTTGGCAATTTCCTACAACTCACCATCACCATCATCAAATACGAAATCATTAAATAATTGTTGATTTCGATCGACTGAATAATAATCCGACTAAAATTTACGATAATTACGTTATTGATGATAATAATTTTATACTTACAAAAGGTTCCTGTTCTAGTAATTTTTGTAGATTGTAGATATAATCAATGGCATATTGTAATGTTTTCACTTTACTGATCCTTTTACCTCTTGTATTCTCGATAGGAACAGCTTTTCTTAACCGTGCAAAAGCACAATTAACCGCCTGGACACGCCGGCGTTCCCTTGCATTTCGTCTAGCAACAACTTGGGCTGGTTTATCTCTATGTGGCACGTGTTTATATCCACGATTATTCTTTTTATCGTTCTTCTTTTGTATTATCCCATTATTATTTTCATTACTATTGTTGGTGTAAGTAATTTGAGTCGTTGTAATATAAAAATCGTCCTCTTGTTGCTGTTGTAATTGTTGTTGTCTTTCTTTTACTCCCCCATCAATATCATCATTTCGATGTACCATCCAGTCTTTTTGTGTCCAAATCGTTGAATACATGCAAGATGATATCGGGGGTGTTCTATTACCCATTGACATATCTTCTCATTTTTTTTTCAAATACTGTTTTCTTCAACTATTATAGGGAGATTCGCGTGTCTTACTTAAACTTTAGCAATTGATAGACTGACTGAACGATAGGTTGAAATAACCCTTGACGCGTGCCCTCCACAAAAATTAGTGTTTAAATAAACTGAAGATTATATCATTATTCTACTATCAATTTCATTAGATAGTCTCGCCCGCATACACCTGGTTCAGGGCGGAGTCATCAATAGGATCATCGTATTTTTTAATGCTTTGTTTTCGTTCGTTTTTCTACATTTCAGCTGCTTGCTTGAAAATAAGGCCCTTTTAAAAAACCTTAACCTATCTCAATAGTTTTCGAAATTAATCAAAAATTGTCAGTATCAGAATAAAGTGCATCCTTTTCTTCTATATCTACAATCGACTATTATCTATTCTTTCTTTCAGGCAGCTGAAATGGTCAAGGTGACCACAATGTGTATATGTTGTTTTTTCAACACCTGGACAGTTATTATGCAATTTAAATTATTAGTTAGACTACAATAAAGCAGATGATAAATGTTTAAAATGTGGTTAAAAATCTAGATTTATACGAGTTGTAATTCGCTTATTTATTTCCATTTTACAAGCTTTCCGGACAATTACCTACCGATTACATCCATTAAGCCCCCTATAATTTATTTATAGGAAAAATAGTGATTTAAAAACGTGTTGATGGGAGAATTTTAACATATTAAACAATACTACTGGTTTAATTATAAAAAAAATTAAACATTAATTGCCCCCATTATGTGTATTGTCTATAGGGCTGATTTATTTTAATGAGTCTTCATTTGGTAATCAGATAACGTCAACAGGTCTATTGTAAAGGTTGTTACAATTAAAATCTGACAGGAAATACACGAATTTCTATTATACATTATGAATAAATAAATAATCTAGGAAGATATACAGGAATTGTAACTATTGTTAATTATTTTTAGTGACAATTTTTTATTCCATTCACAAAATTGTGTAACAAAAACCAATCCACGTGTGTGACCTGCATGTGGATGTTTAATTCGGCGATTATTATTGGTCAGTTGTTAGGGGGTGGAAATTTTTTGCTAAAATTAAATCAATAAACTAGACAAAATCCGCCGCATCATTAGTAAACAAACAATGATAAGTTGGCGATAAACTCAGCTTAAGGTAAATGAACTGTATAGGTATACAATACGTTTACCTGTTGCCGTAAGACGACCTTAATCTTTATATTCGTATTGTTTAGTAGCAGATTTACTAGGATTTTTTTATTAGATTCTATTCAGGAATGAATGAATAAATTAATTAGGAAATATTGCAAAATTTCTTGGCTCTCTTTTTTAATTATATTAATTTTAATTAAGCGTTGTGGAAATCAGTGAATTATGTTGCAATATTACTTATGTAAATACTTATATAAATTATAATTTATAATACATATACGTTCAACTATGTAATATAGTTCTACGAATTCTTCCATAACTTCATTTTTAACTATAAATGGATAGGTTTAATTAGAGTTATGCTTCAGCTAAATTTAAAACTAGACAATAATTTAATTAAACTAGATTTAAAATCGAATTTACTTAATGACTTCCAGTTTATCGTTTGATCGCTGTTAGTTGAAGAAATTGAACGGTTCTTATTTTAATTATCGATGAATTGCTTCATTATCCGACAAAGAAAAATCGTTGAAGTAACTGATTTTACAAGAATAGAATAGAGACTTCCTTTTAAATATTCAATTAGTTTCTGTAATTCGTCACATCTATAGAACTGTTATTATAGTTCGCTTATTGTTTCCGTTAATTGATCAGTATTAACATGTTACTTTATACTCTTCCAACCACCTAGAACAGGATGTAAACATTCCTACGTGTTTGTTTATTGATGTCTTGCGAATCAAATATTATAAACATACATATGTAATATTAAAAATACAATAAAAGAAAAGAACAACAGAACAGTAACGACGTTTCCTACATGTTGAATATATGTATTTGTACTGTAAACAAAAACAACTGTAATAACGATTATATGCACGTCCTTGCGACTTACCAAGCGATGTCCTTTACTACGTGAAAATATCTACAAAAAGGCACTAACAATACGAACCAAGCCCCTTTTGCATGTTATACTCAACGGACGTGATCATCTAGAGGCGAATATTAAAATATTCCATCGGCTTGGCGAAATTTTAACAAGCCAAGACTTATGCAAAACGATCTTTAGAGAGCATTGTAGCAAAATTTGAACCACATAGCTCATTTGTAGATTGATCAAAAGATCTTCGAGTCGTTTTTTCATCGTTGAAATCGCGACATTGTTAGAAATGAGCGTTTTTTGACCAACTTCCAGAGGAGCTGCACGGTTCAAATTGCGCTAAAATCCTCCAATAAGTCCTCAATAATTTTCAAATCATTAATCAATTTCCGTCCACTGTACAATTTTGCTAATTCTAAACGATATAACCGATTTTTTATGAAGAATATACCGTCTTCGATTTCATGACACGAATAAATCGTTATTTATGTTCGTTTCATTATACGTCCGTTGAATAATAAATAAAATATTGAAGTCCGGATTATACGGTATTCCCACACATCTACTTCTGGGAATTTACAATACACATAATACAACACTAACAATAATAATGATAATAGTAATTTGTGATAATAATAAAATCCACATAGGACAATCCAAAGATAAATCGATGTATATCATTAGAGAATTGATTTTACAATTTTGAATCGATTATTGATTTTGTTGCCAATAACACAATAATAAAGGTGGAAATTACATAAGAGACATTTACAATTATTGTTAAATGGGAGGATGATTGGTTTAGAGAGTTGAAAAACAATAGGAAAATTCACTAGTAAAACGATTACAACAGATTATTGCCAATTTCACACCTTAGTCTAGTAGGTGACTGGCTCTCTAACATTTCGTTTCACTTTTGTGAATTTAATTGCCCAATAACGCCCAATTTAGACTTATCAAGCCTATCTTCCAGGGTAGTAAAGTTCAATCCGGGACTTCGCCAGATATTTTCCGGCCTAAGACAATTTTTATTTAGAAAATATTCCCGGATAATCAGTATTTTGATAAAAATAAAGCTTTTGGTCTGGATTTCTAGATTTTGTATCACAATTTTTGCCTTATATCGAGTTTATTTGAAAAATTTAGCAAAATTCAACTCTAAAAACCAATTGAGAGTTTTCAGATCGATTTTGGGGCAATTTATAAAATTTTGAATAGAATGAAGAAGCCGATTTCGCTTCGAGTTGCATAAATTTTATGCAACCAAAAATACGTCAATTTTGAAATTGTTCTAATTGGGCCATTGTACTCGGCTCAAATTTGCGCTTATTTCTTGTCAAATAACGTGAAAATTCTGTCATAATGCCGTCATATTGTATGGCCTGATCGAAATGCAGAAGACGTCGTTTCCTGTTTTAGGATGTGTACTTTTATGTGTGGGCATCTAGATGTTATCGACCATCATACAAACATCAGTATAAAATGTGTTTATGTTGCAGTAAATGTTATTAAAAGCAATTGAATCACATCTAGAAAAAGATGTAGAATTTTCTAATTAAACGATCCGTTTTTGAACGTCAATACTGATTAATGTTGTATTAATTTTAATAAAATTTAGATTATAGTGGAGTCGATTTAGAGCCGCCAAGTAGAACTAATTTCCGGTGCAATTTTCTAAATTTCTCTAAATGGACTATTTCATTATCGGATTTTATTAATGAATCGACCACACGAAATATAAATTGTCGGATATTCAATTAGAAACTATCAAATTGTGCACAATTCGTATTTACATATGTGTAAACGAAAACAACTTGTATCACTTTGTCTCAAACTGTACGATATGACGTAAGAACATCGACGTATTGGAATATAGTGGAATTATGCAACGATTTTACGTAAGGGAAAGGGAAAGTAGACCGTGGCCCTCATTTGAAATCCCTGCTCCGGACCTCTTCCGGGCGACTGTGATTTACCCGTTGCCATTCTCTTCTGCTCAACACAAAAAACTTTTAAAAAACGACAATAACGACAAGAAAAAGTACGAAAATTGCGGAAATATCGCCGTGGAACTTTTCAATCGAATCGAAAACAGACCCAATTTTCCCCCGGAATCTTTATAATATAAACTGTCTACCATACTATAATGCAATGACGTCATTATTTTATATAATTATATAATTGGCTGAAATAGTTCCGCAGGCCAGGGGTCATTTCAACGATTTCATGCCTTGCCTTGTTATAATTTGAACCACTTTACACACTATTTTAAACAATTAAAGTTGCTCTTTTTATTGCTATTGTGGTCTATTTTTAACGAATCTTCAAGCAATATTGATTCAAATATTAATTAAATCAACAACAAAAAATTGGGTTTTTCTCATATTATTAGACTCGGAGATTTATAAATCTGCCGGAATTTACGTACAAAACCGAAAATAGCAACGTTGTATTTCCGTGACTGATTTATTCATCTGTACCGGCCGCATTTTCCAAATTCTTTATCTAATGTCTGCGTCCAACGTATCTCATTATAATTTTCTAATTTTTCACGTTAAATAATCGACGAAAATAGTAATTCTCGTCGATGATGCTTATTTAAGATTGCGGCAATTGAGCACATTATTGCAGAAAGAAACACCTACGACCTTTCTAGCCAAATTTGGTACAATTATATAAGCGAATCGAAATGTTGAGAAAACGGAATATTCACCCATTTTTCCGTCATACTCCTCAAAATTGAACAAATAATTTAAATTCACTACCAAAATCACGCGAAATGTTTCCTTGTGTGGAGAACGATTGATTTTTATGTTTTATTTATATCAAACGGTTATGTTGATTAACACCAATATTGAATTCATTCTAAAAAATATCGACAATACAAGAAATCTTGCAATAAGCTTCAATAAATCCAAATAAAGTTCGCCAAGTTTACCGAAGTTTATCCCGGATTCGGTGTTTTATAGTAAACTTCGATCGACTAGTTTTTAGTATTTCCGGCCACCAGCACCTCCAGAATTCACACAAAACTCGCCAATAACTGTGCATTTCTTCTAATTTGTTGTTGTGTTTCTCCATTTTAAAGATAAACGCGATTAAATTGATTTAATTTGCCCGGACAGGATGTCGATATAGAAGTGATAAAAATTTCTTGTCGATTTCCTTTAAAACTTGCTACATCCGTTCACCTGTTCTCGTTTAGGATGATTGCATTTCGATCATTCACGATTCTATCATCATCAACGAGTGTTGCAATCAACGATTACCATAAGAATGACGAAATTGTTACCAAATTTTATAATACCAGATGGTGAATGTTAGAATTTTATCGAGTTTATGCCAAAATAGGAAATTCCCACGTATCGAATTCTGCGGCGGATCGTTCGAGTTTTCTCAAAACAAAACAAAAAAAAATCCACCGGTCGCACCTGCTGAACAGTTTCGGTAAATCCGAAACACAATAATCACCTTATTGATCGAGTCCTTTGGATAATTATGGGTGGAGTCCGTGTGTACGTTTCTCTTCGATTCCATTTCTAACGTTTTTTCTCGTTTTGGAATTTTGATTTGGTCTAAAGTTAAATGAACCTGGACGGAGTTGTCCAATGAGATGGAACAACAACAACAACAGGTACAGGATGATCGAAATGCGTTTTTTCATCTTTCATTTTGTTGTTGCTTCCAATCAACGACGAATTTCCTCTAGAGGCTCATTATTTCTCGTCCTTCGGGCTTCAACAGTCACGCTGATTACTGGAACCAGTTACGATTTCCGGTTGTGTGCATGTGTGTGTATTCATGTTATATACAAGTCTCGAATGTCGTGCAGGTAGGTAAATATCTTCACGTTGATTTTAATCACACACATACAGATTTGATCGCCCCAAACTCATCTTGTGATGAGTTTTTTTCGGGGTCATTTTCGTTGATGTTCTCGGGCCCCGATGAACCGATGATTTATGATGCCGTTGAGATTGTTATATTATGGGAACCTCGGTATTTATTTCGGAAATATTTCTATGATAGTTTCAGGCTGTTTGGTTTTTTGTTTTTCGTTTTCGGGAGAAATAGACGGTCTGTCAAGTTGAGAGCTTTTACAAGTTCAGCACATGTGGTATGGATTAAAAGCTGACCCGACCGGCAAGATTTGCTGTTAGCTTTTTCTGGTCTACACGCTATAAACATGATGGTTTTTAAAGAGACGATCGACAAACGAGCGGAAATAACCACTCGATTTAACGAAACCAGTCTGGTACTTTTTTCATCTTACAGTAATTACAACTGTTGATTCTCGTGTTTTTTTTTTTGCTTTATTATTAGGATATTAAATTTTTCTAAAGCATCATCATCTTTATGATGAGTTAGTGGTTTGTGTATCCGGTATTTCGTTATGTCCATTGTCGTTTATCACAAAGTTCGAGCTTTTGTTGTCCTGAAACGTTTCAAATAATACAAAGACGCCATGAATGATGTTGGTTCCTTGTTAATTCTTTGACTTAAAAGACGAATTGTTCCCGTTTTTTCTCGGCGATACCTGCGCCGAACCTGAGGACCTTTCTTGTTTATAGAAGCGCAAAGAATGCGACCCACACTTCAGTGATTTTTCACCGTTTTTACCATTATTATATTTGAAGTAGAGAAATCTCGAAAAATCATCGATTTCAGTTGTCGGGAGTGTGGAATTTTTTTAAGTTGTTTTGTTACGACCAACATATCCGGTTGATGTTCTCCATGTTCTCTTTTTACACCTAATGTTGAAGTGAGTGGAAACGGTGGTAGTCCGACCTCTTCTTCTCCTTGCAAGGTCAGCGACTGATCCAGCATCCAACTCACCTCTATGCCGCCGTCCCGCTGTTTCCTTCCTTCCTCCAAACTGAGTACCACCGGGCCCGCATTCCATCAAGACTACACCGATGTTGCCATATTTCTTAGAATTTTTGCCCCGCTCGAATTAAATTCGATTAATTATAGGTGCAGGTGGGTGCTAATCGCTTTAACACCACCTTTTAAGGGGTTGAAGAAATTCTCTTTGATTTAGATAACGAATGGATCGAGGAGGACCCTTCAGTTTTGAAATCGGACCGGAATGCTCTAATTAGTACAGACTACCCTCTCTGTTATTGTTTCGTTGTCTAATATGTCCTCATATTTTATTGTCTCCCGTCCCGCGGCTATGTTAAATTACAGTTTAACGCGAACCGACGCCACTCTTATTATAGTCGCATTCTCGACTAACCTTCCTTGATCTTTTCCAATTGGTTTTATTAAAGCTCATTGCTGGTTAATGGTATAATTCACTAGATGGCAAGGTGCTGGTTTCTTAACAATTAACGATAATTATTGAATATGTTGAAAATGTAAAGACACTAATATCCAAATATTTCAAATATTGTCGGTATATTCCAAGTAATAAAGCGTATTAGTCATTATAGATAGAAAATATCAGATTATTCATAAGCCAATGTTGATAATTCTCGAAAGAAATGTACACGTAAGAATGAATCAGTTATAATAATTCAATTCTAATTTGATCAAAATCTAAATCGGCCGACTACGCAATCAATTTTGAAATTTAAATCGTTGCCATAAAAGCAAAGTGGGAGCGGAACGACAATAGCTGAAAGAACGTACACCGGAATCCGGACACAACAATCATTGTCTACCCACATTGGACACCTTCAACCACTCTTTAGAAAATAAGAGAAATTAAACTGTTTCTATTCAACAATACGTGCTACCGATTGGCGAAATAACGATTTTTTAAGACAGGGTTATAGACCTTTATGGTAGACCCGATGGAATGTTTGTCACCCAACTACCGGATGCTTATCTGAAAAATTCGGTTGAATCTCAATAACCGGCCAAAGATTGTGTTTAGATGATTGAATCGAAACAGCTGTTAAACGAACATGAGAATCCTCCCTTATTGTTTAAGTATAAAGGAGTAGAACTAGAATTATATTCAATTATATGATTGATAGCAGCTGATATTGTACTACTAATAGATAGTAATAAGTTTCATATCTCACTGATCCGCCTTCGGGGAGGTCATTGAATCTTGTTGAATTCAGTAGGAAGTCGTTGTGTCATGTAGGCGTTTAACAAACAATTTTTTTTTTTTGAAATCTTAACCGCGTTTTTTCTGTAATAATCCCCGACAATAACGAGAAGTTCACAATTCCTTTTCAATCGTGCTTCCTGATAGGTGTATCGCTAATTGAAGATAACTGAGTTAGCCAAACAAAGAGATCCCATCGTCATCGTTACGATTCTATAGAGTTTCATGTGGTGGATTGTCTCGTCTTCCTAAAAATTTTAATCCGAGTCTGTTATGGCTTTTACTAATCACGCCAACAAAGGCGTGAACTTCTTGGTAGACGATATTCGATTAACAACAAAAATACTGTTTCTAATTCGGTTCCGATGATGGAATATAAACAGGTTTCTTTCCCGAATCATTCATCCATAGACTTGTACGCCGGCGAGGAATGATAATTGAGATTTTTAAATGGAAACGATTTTTCTGTCGTATTGTAAAATCGAAAGGAAATCGCTATTGAACCGATAACGATCAATGTTATAAATCAAAAATCGTAGCAAATGCGTTTTCCAATATCGCTTAATTTGAATAAATTATAAAAGGCGTTAATTATTGACGTTGTAAATAAATATTGTTCGCTTTACGATTTTTGAAACTTATGTAAAACAGGTTTGAAATTGAGATTTTTCGCCCAAATTTTTTCAACGTCACAAAAATTACGCGAATACGCTGATGTAAGATCCAATGGTTGTTTTTTTTTCGTCATTTTAAATACCACAAAATGGCAACAAGCTTTCTCAAATAAATGTTTATATAATTGTTGTTGATTGCAAGAACAAGTGAGTTTTAATAAATTTTTTTCGCCTAAATGTTGCAAAGTGAGCCGCATTTTTTCAGCGTTTCAGTTGGAATTCTACACGTACACTCCTTTGTTGTCAAAGTTCATCAGTAATAAAACGCTTTTTTCCTTCTGTTCTCATATCTAGGTAGCTATACGAGTTGTCGCCGCCAAATTAACATTCTCAGATCGAACGTGTTGATTCGTTGCAGATTATTCTTGGTACTGTTTGACAAATATACACGAAAGATAATCGTATGGCAAATTTCATAAATAACCGTCAGTATTCTATAGTTCCGCAAGACCATAAAACCAGGTATCTACAAAGCATTTAAACTGGTATTTAAGGCACGTGTAACAATATAACCATCAGTTTTTACATATATAAACATAGACACCGTTCACCTGGAATGATGACAAGAACTACAGCTATGACCCGGAGTATGTGGCCTTGGAAAATCGACTGACTTCCGGAAAGTAGCCGTGCCTCTTGTTTTCTGCTCTCTTGCTGCACCACACTCTATTTGTATAAATGAAGTAACACCAACGTTAACGCTTTCAAAAATGAGGAAGAAAAAACTATGACAGGATTCATTTATTACAACAAAGAAACGAACATATACGGAAATGTACAGATGAAACCGTCGATCGGTTTTAATTAGATGGGGGGCCTTGACATTTTCAGCCGTTTCCAGGATAACGCAGATTCATCAACGACGAGGTGGAGGAGGCAGAACAGAATCGGATTGTTATTTTTTTGATTTTCCTCCATCTATTCTGTCGTATATCTGTCTAGAATGTTGAACTCGATTAGAAATGATAAAATAAAGTTGTCTATACGCACGTGGCAATTATTTCATGGTCGAATTTCGTTCCTACATCTCCTCCCATTGGTTTTACACGCGTTTTTTAATTAATACAGCAGCGTTCGATTATAACGGCGAATCGGTTATTACAACGAAATAGAAAATTAAATGCTAATGTAATCCTCTACGTTGATATCAATCAACATCGATCAGCATAATATTAATGGGTAATCGGACAAGTCAAAGAACGCACGAAAAATTCCATCAATGGGGACGCGAGTTGGCAAAATTGGCGTGAGTTAGAGCGTGCGACGGGTAGGGAGCAATTTTCAACAGGAGGCGAAAATTTGGGCGTTTCAATCCTTACGGAAGTTGAAGCGTCCGAACAGGCGTGAAGAGGTGCTCCCACGCTCCATCAAAATGTCTCCGTTTACTATTCCGAGCGTAATTGGAGGCCAATTGAATGTCGTTCTAATCAATAATAATGGTTTTTTTGAATTGAAGAAAAATCGTTGAATTAAGGCAAACTGGCGGCGATATTCTTCTAAAATCTGAAGTTATAGTTATGCAGTCATGCCGAACCAGGAAATATATTGCTGTGCAATATGTGGGTATATTTAACAATTTCCGGGTATTATTGTAAATGTGTCGTGATTGAGAACAGTTTCCTTCCAAGTTTTTTCGGTTATCTTCAAATCGAAACATAGTTGAACATAGACGACGTGACGTTGTTAATCGATGTGTCGTTGGTATTTGAATAGAAAAACATTCATAAAAAATTGGCGATTTTATGTATGTAGAAGAGAGAAGTGTACATAGTAGTAGTAATGTTTTATAATTGAAAAAAAGCCGACAATGAATTGTTGTGTATCCCGGAACTCACGATCGTCTATTATTATTACTTTACAGAACACAAACTCGAAGAGAGCAAGAGGTCACCTTATTGCTTTCTATAATTTGCGACCGTACAGAAGAGTACAACTATTTAATATTCTCCAAACATTGTCATGTCTTAAATCAACTTAAATTAGATCCATTTTATCTATAGATTACCGTTTTAGAAACGATTATTAATCTACACTACATACAAATAAAAGGAGAGTGTGAAGAAAGAGTATGTGTACACTTCAAAAGTCATATCTCGGATGTCAAGTTAACGGATAATCGAGCCTGAAGCATTGAAGATCACTTCCTGCTACTACTCGGCTCTGGTATACCTTGAATACCAGGACCAGTACCCAATAATAAATGGAGAGGGGCCTTATACATACATCTACCGGTAAACCAATAACGGGAAGTATTACCAAGAAAATATAGACAAAGTATACCAACGATAATAAATAAAACTAAACTGACTGGTAAATTGTTTTAGAACTCGATTATAACCGAATCTAAATTTACTGGTTTTAAAGAAATATTTCAACATTTCCTATTATAGAAATCTAGAAGAATGTTACAAGAAACAATTTTTATTTATTTCGATTTGAAACATTTTAGAATCGATTTTGATTAAAAGAAGTGAAGAGGAAAAAATATAATTGCACCGGTTATAGGCATTTATTCTCGACAGGAAGTAGTTCAATAGAAATGAACTCGAGCAGATCGGAAGCATTTCCTAAAATCATCAGATTGTAACGGATACCCGCTACAGATTCGTTGCGTCTTCACGTTAAAGGAAACGATTGAAGTTAACGCTAAAGGTATTTCACACATTCCGTCTATTCGCACCGTGGGGGCGATTTTAATGGGGAATTTCGTGCCGAACGGGCTCTTTTCCCCAATATTCCCTTAATCTATCAAATTGACCATTACTTTTTACTCCAAAATCAACTACTAAGGCGCATAGAAAAGAGCATAACAGAAATCCTGCAGTTTTGGAAAAATTTTGGAAATTGTAGATGAAAATCGAGAAGTATCTTTTTGAATTTTCCCCATAACATCCGATCAAGAAAAATCTTACAATTTTGCACAATTTCTGTCACTTACTTAGGGGAGTATCCAAGTTTTGGAAATTCGTAGAGAATCGCGAGGAAAATTCGTATTTTCAGGCCCTAATACTCGAATTTGTAGTCAAGTAAAGGAGAAATCGAGTGCTAAAGGTGTCACATTTTTTAACAAGTTCTAAAACTGGAAATTGCTGTAGAACAACTGATAATTTATCACGAAAATGTCTCGAAATATAGACTGTAATATTCTCAAAAAATGACTAAAACTGATAGAATATCCCCATTTGGAGTACTTTTGTATATCACAAAGTTTTATAATTTCCACTGATAGGGTAAAAGATCGCAGAAATTGCTCGAAAAGCGGAGAATATTTGGTTTTCTAAATTCCAACTAGCCGATTTTGTTGTCAAATTCGGATAGACCGGTTTAAATCTACATTTTTATCAAAGAACTTGTCGTGTAATTGGAAATATTCAACGATAAGGCCTCATTTGAACCGTTGATTTCTCTAGTATAAAATCGCATTAAAATCACCAATTTAAGGCGATTTTATTGCTCAATTTGATTATAAACTAATCGTTAATTATCAATTTGGTATTAGAACGGTTGATGTTTCAATTATATTGAAACTCTTCTCTTGTATTGAAACTCTTCGGAACAAGAAACAAGAGAGAACGGCGACAAAATGTGTTGATAATTTATTGGTTTATTTTTAAAATTTCAGTCTAATTCCATCAACTTGAACAGCTGGTTTAATTGTAAACTGACTACATAGGAGATAACGAAACGCAATTTAATTGCCATGCTGTTTGCCAACTTGTCACTATCAACATGTTCTTAATATTTTTTAGTTGTTTTCGCATTTGCAACAAAACAACAGGAAGAATATGAAATTTCGGTTCGACGATTAGTAATCGTGACGAAATCGAATCGTGAAATTCAACAAATCAAAGATGCATAATCGGAAACAACAAATCGTATAGTAAATTATGATAGTAGCCAATGAGTGTTGCCAATCGTTGCGTATTAAAGCAAAACATGAATAATTCGTAGGCGTTCAGGTCAGGAGAAATCCTTACATAATCCGTTTTTCATTTCAAACGGCACAATATCGGCCTGTATGACATAATAACAAGAAATTGCATCCTCGGGCGTCGGAATCACTTACGAAACGCCGCTTTTTTTCGAATAGCCAACAAATTCTTTTATAATAAGCCACTATTGATTTTGAACAAATAAAATCGTTCGCATTGGAACGGTTGAATCCAGGAAGTTCATCCAGGAACAGGAAGGTTGGTGTGTTTCTCATTTCCGTTTTAATCGAAGAGGAAGGAAGGAAGCCGGCACGATGCTATATACTAGGGGCTTTGACGTATTTTACTGATATGTTGTTTAGTTGTCAGGCCTTAGGGGGCCGAATTTAATTTTCTTTTTCAACTATTTCGAGATAATTGTGCTAATTGTTTTTGTAAATGCTTTGTAAATATCCACCAGGATCTGGTAGACAGCTAGACACACAATATTTTATTGTACTAATAAAATAAAATTGACGTCATCTCGGTTTCGTAGATTGATTTATTTGTTGTTTATTTCTATTATTATATAAGAAGAATAATAATAATGAGGAATTTTTATTTGAGTTTTGTAATAGATGATTAGGAACAAATCAAATGGATCTTTTATACAAAGTTGGCATCCGTACAGATGATGATTTCCGCGAAGTAAATACCAGGTTAAAAGCGGACAAATAACAAAATAAAAATCCGGGCCGATATAGCGGTACTGCAGATAAACCGTCTTTATTAATTTCCGGTCTTCTAGATTGTCTAAGTTTCCACGCAAATTAACAAATATAAATAAACATCGGTTAATTGTCGAAAATTTGTGGAATTCCAACGAAATCACAACGGTTAGTTGACCGTCTTCCTCAAGGAAGCCAATCGGAAAAGGGGATTGGCTTTATAGAAAATCTCCAAGTTCCCACGGTTGTTGAACAATAACCTACCCGTCTTTTCTACCGTCTTAAGAAACTGCATATTGCATCTTAAAAGATCGTAAGAACGCCCATCTTTTACGGCGACCAGTTCTCTGTTCATCGTCTCTTTTCATCTGCGATTTATTGTTACGCAACAACAACAAATGCAACTTTGGGAACTGTATTTTTTTGTGTTGCGTCTCTATTGTTGTTTCGGGGGAGGTTGGCCGTCCAGACTACCAAAATCCGACCCTGTCTCTTGTTTATCCACACAACTGCATGAATACTTGCGTGTAGATGTGTCGGGTTAAGTTATTATTAGTCATTTTATTTATAAAACGAAATAATCTATCGTTGTTGGTATCTAAATATTGTTGGAATGCCATGTACTTCCGGCATCTTCGACTCACCGATGAAAGTCCTTATCGTAATATTCACGCTTTGTGTTATTTTAAGTGGCAGTAACACAGTCGTGTTGTTTTCAACACATTCGATTTATTTCGATTTCAACATTTATAAATTCGAAATTTTTGTAGAAACAATCTATAAAAATACAACAAGGGATCAACCCCTTATTAACTAGATTCAAACACAAGGGCGGACAGACGAAAAGGACCAACTATTATGTCACATAGTCTCCTATTTCTTTTATCGTTTTATGTTTATTATTGAGGGGTAGTTGGGACCAAGCGTGGGGTATATTTTCGATCTGGCTGTATCAAGTGTGTGTGTGGCTTGTCTTTTACAGGTTTTATACACATCTGTCCGTTTAAAACGAGTCGAAAGAGCGTTCCAGGGGGCCTGCAAGTTACGGAAATAACGACCAACTCGGTTCAAAATCCATGTAAATACTTTAATCTTCAATCAATAAACCGGAAATTTCGCTTTTTGGATTCGTTTCAATCAAACATCTATCGAAACTGTGACACAAACACTTCGTATTCAATCAATCCACGACCCTCTTTAACGATTCAAACAGGGGTCGTGTATGTGCATTAAACTAGTTCCGTTATACCCTAGCAATGAGTCATAAAATCACAATCTTGTGAGTAAATAGTAGCGAGAAATGCGCCCTTGTTGTTCAACGATTTGTACAACACCTGTTGTAGATATCAACGTAATTACAGGTGTTTAAAATATTATTGCCAACTATCTTTGTACGTTTATTTTAAACAATTAGAAACAATCTCAATACGACCAAATGTTTGTAAGTAATTAAATTTAAACGATTGTGAGAAGAAGGAAGTCATCGTGACAGGTTGATAAACGACAACCAGAGGGTTCTTGGTGGCATTTTTCAAGATTGCGAGAGGGTAGTGGGAAATTAGTTGTCATCTACATAGAAAAAAAAACACAAGACTGTGTATTGTTCATATTTTCAACAAAACAAAATAGAGCCGCAGCAAATTAAAAAGTGCATCAACGTAAATGAAGTGGAATAATCCGCGTATGTGTTTTGGAATATTCACCACCACCTTTCACTATTTGCTTACACTTAAAATGATGAGATGGTGGCACGTTAAAAGCCTTAACAAAAATTAAAAGTCTACATGTGCAGAAAAATGGATTATTTTCTAGTGTTTTGTTTGAATCTCGATGTCGCGTTCTGATCCTATGCAATTATTTCCACTTTTATTTAAACAATATGAGGATAAATTACGTCACTGTTGAATCAACATATAGCCGGATATCTTTATTTAAATTATAATATTTATTTAATTATATTCCATTATAAAATAGAGAAAGAATCAACTATGACTTTCTTGTCATAATCTAATGACTTAATACTTTGGTTAAACTTGTGTAAATAGATGCGTTGATTGTTGACTTCAATGTACAATGATAAGCAAATAAGATTGTCGAATAAGTCACGAGACTTTTTGTCACAATAAGTCTTTCCCATTTAGACAAGAAGCTGGTTTAATTTAATCCCGGTTTTATTGTTTGGAACAGCCACGATTTGAACGTTTTTTGCGTTCCGTTTACCAAAAAAATTGACTCTCAGTTAGTACAATTGGTCTTTTTAGTATCGTGGACACTCTAAAACCCCAAATTATGACAATTTAAGCGATAATAGTGTCCAAGAGAAGTGGTCTAGGAGAATTTTGAGTCCGCAAAATTACAAATTCCATTAGCAAATTGAAAGCGCCTTTGAGCAAGAATTTTTACAGCGGTTAGATTTTGGAATTGATAGAGTTTAACATTTCGGAAATTCCAGCTTTCGATTCGGAGTGCGGAAATGCCCATGTTGATTGATTTTTTGCTTTTCTTTCAAAGGACTGGAATGATTAAAACAAGATTAAAAAGGGCATTTCAATGAGGTTTTTTATTTTGCGAAATTTGTCACTAAACCTGAACTCCACAAGAAAATCTAGCATGTTTTTAAATTTTTTTTAATGTTCTTCATAACAGGCCCAATATTGTTTATTTTGCAATAATTTTCATTGGTAGCACTTTTCTAATTTCCAAGAAATTCTTCGGCGCGTTGTTAGTGCTCCGGAATTGGACTAAATTTTATTTGAATTGAAGCAGCAAAAATTTCGAAATTCAAATAGTTGTCTTTTTTCCGAACTTTTAAATCATCTGTTTTAGCTGCATTTTGCTTGCCTGCCTTAAAAATGGCCCAATTTAGGTACTTGCGGGCTAAAATTTTGACTTTTCGGTTGAATTCGAACAATTTTGAGTCGATTTTCGAGTTAAATTTGGATCTTTCAACCCGGATTTTAAGAATTTTTTGTTCTAGATCATCCATTCTTAGAGAACTCCGTGATAATGCAATTTAGACACTTTTTTCAAATTTTAAGACAATTTCTCGACTATAATCGAGATCTTTACAAATTTCCATGGCGAATTTTCCACTTTCAAAACCGACAATTTGGATTATTTCCCAATTTTTGCTCGTTATAGCTACATTATAAACGTTCCCGGAACAAATCTCCTACACTGATAACATTTTCTAGCCTTATCAAATTGTAATTTGGCTGTAAACACTGCAAATTTTTACAATTAAAAAACCAATATTATATTCGAATTTAATCAAGATTTAGTTTTTTCTGTTAAATTTACATCTTTTCCGTCGTCAGAAAAACAAAATTTCGTGGAAATGAACCACAAATTTCACGTTAAAGTTGTTTTTTTCCAACATTGTCATAGTGATTTCAACATTTATAGAAATATAGAAGAAAAAGTTGGGTATATTTAGATTTTATAACAATTAACATTTCCGTAATTTATTTATAACACGGAAGAGTTACGTTGACCTACTGACGTATAAATTTAACCTTAAAAAAGCGTTACATATAGTTTTACGTATACTGTACATAAATATGGTTAGATAAATAGAGTGTAGAAAAGTGATTAAATCTGATTTCATACTCAATTACCGCAATATTTTAATAAACAGGAACAGGTGTTTAACCGTTTTTTCCCCCAAGTCAGTAATCGTCTCAACTGTACATCCCCTAACGATGACTTTATTTCGGCTACAGGTTAAAATCTGTCTGTATCGTTCGAAAAAATGGAACACATGTGCGAGTTTGTGGATGCGATAGGGTCCCACCCTTCTGCTTGGGTGGAGAATAAAACAACCTTGCACCCTAAAATTCGTTAAACAGAAACAACTTTTTATTCTCGATTTCTATACATGTAAATTTCAGTAACGAAAACCAACCCGCCAACAATCCAGCCGATTATTAACAAATAGAAAATCGCCTTCAAGTGGTTTAATGTTAGAATTTTCGTGGTCAATCGCCGTCCAATCCGTTCCCGTATGAATTTATTGCGGACTTTTATCATCCGTTCGGCATACTCGACAAATCCGGCCGATTTAAATTGGCCAATACGACGATTAATCTGCGGTATTAGCGGATTACCTTTATTGAAATAGAAGACGATATGGAAGAATAATAGGTGATCGTCGATTAAATTCAACATAGTTTCGCCGTTTTTATCGATATAAGCTCTAGATGTGCGATAGTTAATGTTGCGATCACCGTAACAACTCACAAAATTACCATTGAAGGCGGTTTTATTCAAACAACTCGTACCGTGCGGGCAGATTTGGAAATTGTTAATAATCGGCTTCAATTCGTCGTCTTCATCGAACATTACTAGAACATCACCGGTGACTCCAATCGGTAGATTTGATTCAACTATTCCGGAGAATGTTTTAATTTGAGTCGTCTTATAATCGCCAAAAAACGCGTAAATTAATTTACTTGAAAAGGTGATAACCATCAACATGCTGAAAGTTGTCCAAAATACTGCAAGAATTCGAGTACTACCCGATTTCAAGTAGCTCAATCGGCGATTTTGGCTGAAGAACATCCGGAAGAGTTCGAAAATAATCGCCCAAAAGTCAATGTTGTAGAATTTCTCGCAAATTTTCCCCATTAACAGTATTGTAAACAACAATAACAACCAAAGTTTTCCGCTAAAAACCAGAATTAATCGTTTCCAATACGGCGTAAAAGCTTTGGGCACGACCCAAACTAGTCTATCGTGCAGGTGATTAGTGGTGAAATCGAAATTTTTAAATTTGCTCGGATTTAACGTGCGATACGATCCGACAATCAGATCGACGTGTCGTTTTTGCAGAACACCAAACGATTCCTCATAGGTTGTATTGATTTGATAAACAATTTCAAACCGTAATAGTTCCCGTAATAATTCGAGAATATAAATTTCGATACCTTGTAGATTTTCTTGATTTCCTTCGCATATCACATACGGCGGCATACACTGAATTAACGCAAATATTTGAGTGTTAATCCACAATCCGGGTGGCTCCCAATCGAACCTAAACTCGCACCTTCCCAGGTGGATTAATTCGAGATTCGGTCGGTGGATATCCCGATTTTTGAACGGAGAATACGCGAATGTTTGATTGAATTCATCAACTATCGTTATTCGAAAAATATACAATTTCGATAAAGTTTTCAGTAATTCATGCGATACTTTCGATATGATTACAATAAATTTTGCGGTTGGTTTGAATGAGTCGAATCGTGATAGTTTTGTGATAATTTCCAAATTTTCTCCAATATTAATTAGGTAAAAATCCGGTTGTTGCCAGTAGAAATTCGTGAAATTCTCCAAATTCACGTCCAGTATAGTTATTGGATATTTTCGATTGAAATCGTTCGAATTGACAGCGTACACAATATCGTTTGTGGCGAATTTAGCGACAATTTCGTGCTCGCATGGCTGATATTCGTATGAATTTTCAAACAACTTTATAAATATTAAACCAACTATAACGATGGTATTCATGTTTGTTACTCGACTATTTCTCAAATATTTAAACGAATCAAAGCTATTAAAAATTAACAGTATTTGCGTGATAGCATCGAAGGCATCATTATTCTTCATGTACAATTTTTTTCAATTTTCTAGTCGAAAAACGATCAATCAATTTTTATAAAATAACACAATATTGTCCTTGTTTCTTGGAATTGTGGCACACCAACCTGTTTCTCACAATCATTGATAGTCGGGAAAATAAACGACGCAATAAATAAGGCACCCCTAACGAATCTCGTAACTGAATCCCCTAAATCAACATACTTCTCTATCTAAATATCTTTGTAACACATATGATCACCATACGTAACTCGAGGGGACGGTTCTAACAAAACAATATTCGAAAAAAACATGGAAAGTCTAAGGGTGTCTCTTGGGTGAAATTCTCTTATTGACAATCACAATTTATGCAGTAGGGGAATTGTATGGATTCGCGTGTGCACCGGACTTGTCCAACAAGTGGCGATTTTTATAGCCACTTTGCATATTTCTTTGTGTGAAACACAGGGGTGGTACAGTTGAAACCTATCAGAGACGACAAAAACAACAAGTAGGAAAAGACAACTGTACGATAGTGAGACGTACAGATGGTAGTGTCAGGAAGTTTCAAGTTTCACACGTGTTTGAACTGGTGTTTATAATTACACAAGGTTCATTTTGAAAAATCAGCACAATTTATAGGCATTTTTCTGTTCGGAATCGTGAGTCGCAAGTTGGAAGACCGTTTCATTTTTAAATCCAGCCGGTGATCCGAGATTTGCATTAAAATTTTAGAAATTCTGAAATTCGGTCGGAACCATCGCTTTGATTATAAAATTCATATCTTTGGAATTTACTCCAACTAGTTGGTCAAAATTTGGGGTGCAATGGACTTTACTTCAAATTTAATAGAATTGAAGCAACTTTCAGGATTTTTTTAGGCAATTTTCAAGAGTTAATATCTTGCTTGGTTTAAATGGAACAGTATATTTTTCTATATTTAGATGGCAAAAATTTAGAAAAATCATGCTCAAATAAATTCAAATTCAAGTGAAATTTTCCGATTATTCACTGCAATATTTACGAACATAAGTTATTGATTAAAATATGGGCTTTATTTAGATCAATCAATCAAGAAGGTGTAATACAGGCGCTTAACTTTTGGTAATTTCCTGGAAAACTAGCAAACCGGATTATGAAATTCATATCTTTGGAATTGCTCCTACTAGATAATCAAAATGTGGGGCGCAACAATGCACTTTACATCAAATTTAATAGAATTGAAGCAACTTTCAGGATTTTTTTAGGCAATTTTCAAGAGTTAATATCTTGCTTATTTTAAATGGAACAGTATATTTTTCTACAGTATTTAGATGGCAAAAATTTAGAAAAATCATACTCAAATTCAAATTCAAGTGAAATTTTACAAATTGATAAACTTTCTTGAAAGCTGTTTTATTTACAAGCAAGCTATTGATTAAAATATGGCCTTGATTTAGATCAATCAATCAAAAAGGCGTAATACAGGCGCTTAACTTTTGGCAATTTCCTGGAAAACTAGCAAGCCGATTAAGAAATTTTCCGTTTTCTATAAACTCTGTTAGAGTCATTGTAGAATAAACAAGATTGGTTATGAGAAGAAATATAAAAAGATTACTAGGTGGCTAAAAATGGATGTATTTGGCTTAAAAAACCAGACTTTATATGAATATTCTGAGTACATTCAGTACACAAGTACTCCAAGTGTAATTTTACTTCATTTATTATTATAATTCGAATAACGACTAGTATGTTATATTCAACAATACGTACCTATATTGTTATGTAAATAATGTTGTTTAAGATACGATCGTCAATATCCTTATGCCACGGTCATGTTTATAGTATCTATGTATATAGAATAGAAACATCTATAACCTCATAAATTATGCTGAAGTATCTAAAATAGCCTGACCTTTAACCCGGAATATCAAACTTCCGGACTAGAAAACCCAAATAGTTATTAGATATTATTTACTCTGAACTGTAATTTAATAATTTAAAAAACAACTCCTCGGACAACAGTTTAAAGTGCCCGTTGAATTCTCCAAAATATAGTTTAAAGGGTAAAAAACCGTAAGTGAATGCCAGGAATTTTCGACAAAATGCAGGTCATTTTAAAATAAAACGGTTATGTATATATGCATGTAAATAATAAGCGAGTTGCATTTGTTGCGTTTCCGAAGCTTGCAGTCTACAAATATCACGAGGAGGACACTGAACTCTTCAAAAGTGTCTACATCTCCATGTACTTGGGATTAATTAATTAGTGGCATGTTCCTATGTTAGTCTACATTGTGTTTATTCAAGGGTTTCGTAATATTATAGGAAATCTAGTGGTCTGGTAAAGTAGCGGGAAAATTCAAATAAAACATTCGAGTACAGAAAAAGCAATGAAATCGTGATGAAAATCAACAATTAAAAATAATAAAGCCCTCTAGAACAACATTCATTAAAATATCCAAATTTTGAGGTTATTTTTTTGACATTTAAACAAACGAAATGTCATCTAATAGTACCAATATAAAACCACAAATTTTACCACCAATTTCTACATAAAAATTATTCCTAATTTAACTGTAAAGTTGGTAGATAATTCAAAATTTTAGACATCGCAAGACAACTGTTGATGACAGGTTTAATTTAGAAAAATCTGACTTCGGGGACTTCCAACTAACGCCAATTTCGCTGTAAATTCAACAATTCGTACCTGATCGATCACGATTCCTATTGGAAACAGCACCGCAATAATCGTTTTAGCGAACGGGTAATTTCCCGTATTCCAGCTGGAGAAATTCGCTACGACTTCACCGAAACGTCAGGTGTAAAACCCAAAAATTACAAGATTTCAGGTGAACTTTCCACTAATATTCATTGCGATATCTAGATGAAAGTTAGAAATTAGCTAGAATTCAGGAATTTCAACGCTTTTTCAAGGTTTTTATTAAAAAAAAAAAAAAAAACCCAAGGATGCAGTTTTCCCAATCAACAAAGTCGAGTAGATCAAAATAGACAAATTGTAGCTCTATTTACTTAAATTGGACAAAAATAAGTAATTAAACATTTATTTCTGTATTTATTGATATTGAACGTTTATAAATATCACATTATCGCCGTTATTATTTCCTTATAAATAGCGATTTATATCTGTTGATTTGTTGTTTATTAACGACAATAATTATCGCTTTGCTCCTATGTAGAACAGAAAAATTGTGCGTTTTGTAATAAATTTCGTAAATTCTCCAACAATGACATCAACTTCCTAGCGATATAGGAGAAAAACGTCGAGCCAACTTCCGTTTTCGTTTTTTCCCCCCAGACTGTTTACTTTGTACGTTCTATTAGGCAATTTTCTCATCGATAAGTGGCAGTTTAATTTATTTTTCTAATACCTCCGCTATTAGCCGCCGATTATTATTGTCACCTTGATGGTGTTATTAAAGGGGAAAATAATTAGAAACCTACACGGCAATTGTGTTTTGTATAAAATCAGGTCATTTCCTTTAGTTGCCTTGGACTGATAAAGTTAATAATCCGTTTGAAAAATTTTGCAATTAAAATCTAAAGAACTTTGTTCTGTTTTCTCTATTATTGTTTTTTTGTTGTTATCGTTCTTACAAAGATGATAAACAATGATAATTTCTGAAAAAATAAACAAGAAAATTTCCCAGATTAAGTTCCGGTTTATATATTTCTAGATTGTACGTCCGGTATTTGTCATTAAATCATTCAGTATTATTGCGTTTCCGGTTCCGTTTTACTTGTTTATATGTCTGGAAACGGAAGGAAGTTGCGGTTGATTCTTGTAGAACTCAACTATTTTAAGATACAGTTAGAATTTAATTTGTGATGGAGTTGATGTTGAGAAAGAGAGTTGGTAATAAAACAAGAAGGAAAAAACAATAATTATAATTAATAGTCGTGTTGACGTCAGAACATTTTGTAAACAATAAAGATAAGACCGACAGGCTAAATTTATATGGTGTGATAATTGAGAGACGAGGATTTCCGGTTTTGGTACATCCAATTCGGTGGTATTGAATTGATTAGAGAGAAATTGGTTACAAGTTTCGAGGTCCCGGCCTTGGTTGGTTTCTTCCCTACGATTTTCGTTTGTAATTCTTGTAATACGCGAGAAATAATGGAACCGTAACGGCTCACCTATGTTTACTTATTTACAATGCGGAAACGGATATTCTAATTAAATTACGGTTAAGTGCATATTTAGAGTAGTTTCCTCAACGATTTTTCTAATTTTTAGACTAATGCGGATTTTACGTAAACTCGTTACAATTATTACAAGACCAGAGAATTTCGAATTGCATTTATTGGGTGGATTTCTCAATTAGAGCGTTGCAATTTTGTAAATCAACGGAAATATTGTGCAATTACACAAATAAGATGGATTGCCAATATTTTTTGTTGTTATAGTCGAAAGATGTAAGAATATGAGAGTGTTCGTGCAAATTTTCAGTTTTGGAATTCTCGGAAATTTTTAGATCCGTTTCAAGATTGCGCCGATAAGAGGAAATCAATTTTGAAAGAATTTTTTGTGCAATCGCTCGATTATAGACGTCATATCCTCGATTATTATTGTAGAAAAAAATAACATTAAATACCCAATTATTGATAATGTTAATTAAAATATTTTGCAACCGAATTCAGTTTATATTCTCGTTTGATTCGTATTTTATTTATTTTTTTGTGGTTTAATTTTAAAATATTTCGTTCAAACACGTTGAATTTCCCAATAATCAAACGTATTAATAAAAATCGGAAGTATCAGCCGAAAACGATGACAATTAAACACGAATTTTTGTCCAAATTTTTAGCCTAAATATAACTCGCTGCAGGGCGTTATTTTGAGACACTTAATAGTTTTTTGATAAGCGCCAGACATTTGATTATTACACGTTATCTACATGGGATCATATGTCAGCCATGACACTTTATTTTTGTAATGGATAAATAATAACGAACCTCCGCGGTAAGGTAGGTTGAAAGTCAAAATTGAAATGAATCATAAAGTATTCTTATACGCTTATTGGAAGAGAAATAGAAGAATTTTATGCTTAAAAAGTATAATGCTGACCGATGATTTAGCCCAAAAATCAATCAGAAGTCCCCAATTAACTTCTTACCGAGCTTCAGTTCCGGAGCTTGCCAAAAATTGTCCAAAATGATCAGAATTTACCCAAAAAGATCAGTTTCAATCATCTTTATAAAAAGCGGGATTGTTGAAAAATTTGTCGAAAATACGCTAGAAATGAGTGTTGTGTCGATTTTTTTCGTGTCAAGAGTCTCGTATTTAGCCGAAATGAAAGTCTTCAAAAATTGTTATTAAAAAAATACTTAAAACCAAAGTGTTTTGAGATTAAAAATTGAGGATTTAGTTCAAAAATAAAGTAAAAGTTTTCAAATCGTTTTCTTATCGCTACTTAATAACGAAATTCGTTTAAATTTGATGCGTCATGACAAAAATGACTCGAAAATTTCGACAATAAAACCATCTCAAAAATATAATCTAGCTAATAATCGAAAGTCTACTCAGAGTGTCTAAATAATTAAATTTACCAAAAAAATAATAATTTGCAATAAGGTGTCCAAATTCAGATTTAGAGCCGCGTTTTTGGTCGTTTGCCTACAATTTTTCCGTTTAATAGAAAATTCAACAGATTTTTGACAAAATTTCGAATATTTCATCATAATTCACTTAAATTTGAACAAATTACATAGACTCTTGGAGAGTTAGCCCGGGGTCCTAGAATTGATAATTTAGGAAGGCAATATTTTATAAACATTGGAGTTATCTTTAAAATTGTTAGAATCTTTGTTCGATGGCTAATTGTAAGTTCGAAATGGCTTGAAATGGGTGCCAAACTCGAGAAATTGTGCCTAATCGACTGGAACAACTCTTACCGATCCTCATTTGAATAAAATTAACGATACAATAGCATTTCCAACAAAAGTCCTAAAAATTCAAATTTTGAGCTCCACAACTTTTATTACGGCTTCCGACACATTTATTTACTGCCTCCCTTTGAAGAAAAATTCCCAACAACAATGGCTTTACAACCCTTCACAACCAGCTGACGGGATTAACTTGTAAAAGTCAAATTGCCAGCTCATTAACTTCTTTCGGCAACAATCCGACTTGCAGGTTTTCCAAAAATTCCAACAACAAATGATATGTCAAGAATTAATCGGATTTCGTCGGTAGACTTTATTCTGCCGGTAATTTATGAAATTTCGCCAAAAAACAATAGAGACGACGGAAAATAAATAAACAAACCGATTGTGTTGTTCTGTAATATTTCGTGGGTGGGAAAATTGGGCCAATTACGCTCTATATATGTCTGTATGCGACTTTCTCTTGTAATTAAATACACATTGAATCCTCCAAAGTTAACCTCGTTCACGTTGTTTGAATTTTTCCTCCTTGTGTTTTTGTCATAGCTACAATTCTTTTATTATACAACAACAACAGGAACGTGACATCGTCTCAAGGAATTGCATTATCGTCATTATGATTATGCAACAATATTGCTATATGATTTTTGTGTACAACTATTTGACGACTGCTGGGTTGTATGTTTGAAAAATAAACAATAACGACCTGGAAATTGGAAAGGTTAAACCGATGGATTTTTAATACAATTTCCGTATATTGTTTCATTATTAATAGACATCCTGTATATTATTTATTATTTTGTAAAAATTTCTATCAAATATTGAAAATAATAAAGCAAAATTAGAAATGATCTAACAATTATGCAATTCATAATTTGTAACATAAATACGGAGAGGTGTCGGGATGTATTGGTTACGGTTGCGGAAACGATTCTGTTGTGCAATTACGTTTACGATTAGAGAAAATCTATATTTATTATGGCCTTGTAATTGAAAAATAATAAGGAAATTATTGGAAACAATACCGAGGATAAGACGAGACGTTAATTAAAAAACCGGAAATTCTATTAGTATTATTATTATTGTTCTAGCAAATAGAATTATTCCACATTTGTGGAATTCGATTTTAATGGGCTTCCGGTTAAAAATATCCCTGGACAAAATAACTCGAGTCGAGTCTGGTCTAAATTTCAACACAAATACGCGAAATTTGTCGAAATAATTATCGAAAGACGAGTTCTAAAAGTTGAGAATTTTGCCAATAATTTTTCAAATCCACCTCTTCAGTTGTAGGGATATTTTAAGTTTCCAACATAAAATTAACGAATTTTATGAGTTTTTTTTCGATAAATGCGATTTCTCGCTTATCTTTCAATGGATTTAATGATTAAAACGGAATTAGAAAGAGCATTTTAAGATGCATATAACAAAATTTTTATTTTTGAAAATCCGCTTATAATCCTCAAGTCCAGAAGGCAATTTTGAAGCATCCTTTTTCGTATTTTTTACAATTTTTTAGAGTGCTTCTCATAATTGTACTAATATTATTTATTTTCCAATGATTCTCACATTGTATGCAGCAAACTGGATGCGTTTTTTGAATCTTCCAGAAATCTCCCAAAAAACGGCCCAATAGGGCACTTTCAACCTATTTTTGCCCGAAAATCTAACACCGATTAAATTTTAACTGTAGTGATTAGGGATAATCAGCGATTTTTTGAGCAATAAAAGGATTTTCTAAAATCGATAAGTGATACCGAAAAATAGAAATATTATCAACTACCGTTTGTTTTTTTGTAAACAATACAAAGGAAGTGGAAGATTCGTTCAATTTTCGTAGATTCAACGACAATTTTTGATACAAAATCCCAAAATTTCCAAATTGTTACTCTAATAAACGAAAAAAAATGCAATTAGACAATTCTATTAATGACTGTGTACAATCTTGGAAAAATTAGGCCATTTTGGATGCGCTTTTTGAAAAATCAGAGAAGACAATTCAAAATTTGAAAAGCCCCAATTGTAGAGCAAATTTTTGCCTATCTATCTCATTGACTTTTGTCGATTATTACTAAATGAAAATTCCACAAAAACGATGCTTTTACTCTATAAACAGTTTTCAAAAATTTTGGAAATCAGCTGATTTTTAAAAAATCCGTGTAGTAAGTGAGATCAACCACTTCATTATCTCTTATCGTTTTCGAGTGTCTTATGGAATTTATTTTGCTCTTAAAAATAAATTTCAAAAGTTCGTTGTTCCTATACGAGTCCAATTTTAATGACAAAGTGCAGAAATTGACTTGTGAAACGAGTTTATCGCGCCGTTTTTTCCATTTTACACCCCTTTTTTCGTCAAAATTTCAACTCATAAAATTTAAGGAATTTTATCATAATTGGTACCGCCGATTTACAACCAAAAATTCAACGTTTCAATTGTTCCTTTGTATCCATGTCGCTTATATCTTTTATAAGCAAATGAATAATAATTTAAATTAGAAATTATTTAATAATTATTTAATCATTCGAATTCAAGTGCCGTTTAATTAACCAAATTTAAATAAATTATCCCCGATATTTCCACATTCGAAGTGTATTCACCACTTTTTTGTGACGAAATTAGTGTTTCTAATGCAAAATAGGAAAAAATTAGTTTTAGTTTTTTAATTGCCGCATTACCACCTGGAGACTTGAGACAATAATCGAAAAAATCGGCAAAGATGACGCAAATTGCCCGATAAATATTTACAATCTAGATATGAATATGTGTGTGTGACAGGAAATTTAATTTTTCCTCTATTTTATCACCATTGTATTGGTTGTTATTAGAGAACATTTTGATAAGAATTAGAATTGATAAGTGTTATCAATATTGGAATCATGTTATAAATTAAACAGATTTTTTCGTATGTCGTAAAAATACAACAATGTGTCATCCAACATTGGGATATTTTCATTGCGAATCATTCGAAATTTCCGTAATTAAACTCGGCGTATAACTCGTACAGACGACGAAGGAAGGAAGTCATTGTTGAACGATTGCCAAGAATATTGGAACGTTTGTTGTTTAAGTTGGCAAATTTTAACCTTCGTTGTTGTTGTTGTTGTGGGCTCTATCAATTTTTTTCTCCTAGTTTTGTTTATTTTTTTGGCGGATTCCTAAGATGAATGTTTTGAAATCATTTTTTTCAAAGCGTTAAAGAAACAGTTAAATCACCAGGAATTATTGTTAGAACGATACGATTATTATTGTTGTTAATAATAACAACTTTAGAGATGTTTGTAAAAGTTTATAGTATAGGAGGAGGAGGATACATTTGGCATGTCCGGCCGCAGTTTTCGCATTCCACACAAAATGACGTCATTTGGAAACGGACACATCTGCGTGTATTTGTATTTATAACAACCTTTTTTAGAAACAGCTCATTATTCTATCATAAAAAAATCGATTACTATTAGTGACAACACTCGATACTTGTACTTTAGTACAGTGCTCCTCAAAATCTTTATTATCGTGATTTTTGTACAAATATTACACCAAAATTATATCAGGAAGTTGTGTAAATTGATCGGTTTTGGACTCATTTGAAGTGCGTATGGAGATCTCGACAAAATGATAAACACTCAAAAACGGCGGTTTTTTTGTAGGGAAATTAGAACAAGAATTGGACGAGCATGTGGCAAATCATCGACGGAAAGTATTTAATAAACAACAGCCGAGTATAATTTAGATTTTGTAACGGCTCTACAATTAGATACTCGAAACTATTTACAAAAATAACAAATATGCGACTGTTTTTAATACGTTTACAAGCGCATGAAGAACACTTTCGCATCGCCAAACTAAGCGAGAATGTCTCAAAATAAGCCCACATAAAGTTAATAACAACACATTTTCGTATTTGCGTTGGAAATACTTATTTTGAACGCTAAAAAAGTGGAGAAATTGCCATTTCTAAACTACTTTAAGTGTGGAAATATCTAGTGAATTTATCTTCTCAAAATTGGTAGTTAAACGTGTTTAAAGTTAAATAATAGCCGCTAAATTGCTCAATAATTTCTAACTTGAACTGTTATTATTTTAATTTATAATTTTATTAAAAGGCCCCTCTTTTGCAAAACAGTAAAAATTCAACATTTGAGAATTCAATTGCTGCAGTGGATCATTAAAATTGGTCTCGTGCAGGAACTATGAACTTTTAAAACTCGTTTTTTGAGAACGAAATAAATTCCACAAGACGCTGGAGCAGATCTCGTAAACTGTAAGATAATGAAATGGTTCATTCGATTTGAAATACGACTTTGCATCTCAGTAAACGCATGGTTTTTTAAAAAATTGGCTGGTATTTCCAACATTTTTGAAAAACTGTTTTCAGAGTATTTTTGCTTAGTAAAAGTTGAAAAAGCTAATGAAATTTACATGAATAGATAGGAAAAATTAGCTCAACAATTAGGGCTTCTCAAATTTTGAATTGTTTCCTCCGATTTTTCCAAAAATCGCATCCAAACTAGCCTAATTTTTCCACGATTATAAGTCAACGAAACAATTGTCTAATTTCTTTTTTTGTTCGTTTATTAGAGTAACAATTTGGAAATTTTGGGATTTTGTATCAAAAATTGCCATTGAATCTACGAATATTGAACGAAATCTTCCACTTCCTTTGTATTCTTCACAAAAAAAAAGAAAAACAGTAGTTGATAAGTATGAAAATATTTCTGTTTCTCGGTATCACTTATCGACTTTAGAAAATCCTTTTATTACTCAAAAAATCGGTGATTGTCGCTAATCACTACTAAAATTTAATCGGTAAGTTGAGATTTTGTGGAAAAAATAGTGAAAGTGCCTCAATTTGTCGCTTTTCTGGAAAACTAGGGAATTTTTTGGAAAACTTTTCAGAAAACGCTTTCAATTTGTTGGCCACTGTCAGAACCATTAAAAAATAAACAATATCCATAGAGTTACGCGGAAAATATAAAAAACTGTAGCTTTCCTTCTGCATCTCAGAATTATTCCCAAAATAAGACACCTCATGAGACGCTCTCTCTAATCTAGTTCCAATCATTTGAATCAGTTGAAAAATGAACAAATATGGCGATATGATTGTGTAATTGGCTAAGACCTAGCCCAAAATCTTCCCACAAAGATCGTTTTCGCCGGTTTTCGCGATGTGTAACTTGTGAATTTTATTTGCGAAACGTTTCGCAACCGCCGATATAATTTGCAACATCTTCCTAACAGTTAATCGCACAAATCCACACACTTGGAGATGATTTGTGGCGCAAAAAACCGTTTTAAATTCAGCGTTTTATCGCAAAATTCCGGTACTGTAACGTGTTTTTTTTTGCCAATTTCGCAAAGACTTACGACAGATGGAAAAAAAACACGGCGAAAGGTCAATTTTTTTGTTGGTGTTAGATCTGCAAATTTTTGAGCATCATTAGTTGAATTGGCCACAGGTATTTATCGATGGTAATCCAAGGGCACGCTTCACTTTACCGGGAAGTATCACGAATTTCTCTTTTTCGGTAGTCGATAGATTCCTAAAAGGCCCGCAGATAGATTTCGTAAAAAAATCGAAAAAATCAGCAAAGACCCCTTTTCTCTCGTTTGAAGCGTGCTCTAAAAACTTACATAATCAATTTTGTAATATATGACCTATTACGTTACTGATATTTGGCCATTTTTAATTTCCTGCTAATCGTTTTTGTACCATAATCAAGATTATTTGAGGGTTGTTTTGTGGATAATAATAATGATGATAATGATGATAAAAGTGGAACACCTGCCAGATTATGTTGGTGGTGTACAGATTTTTGTGTGGCTGTATTTAGTTTTGAGTGTTTGTGTGTGTGAGGAGGAAGTCTGGCGCTCCCCACTACACCGCCACCGATTCTGGACCCCTTCCCTGGGACCACAAGTGTAGATCCGGTGCAGCGGTGTGGCAACGCCGCTTGTATACTCCACCGCAAATTATTGTAGTTTACAATTGACGCAAAATCACCAGTTGAATTAATTCAATTCACGCGAAACTTGTAGATTTGGCGAAAATTAATGGAAATTCGTCGATTTTGGTGGAAACTTTTGGTTTATTGTCGAATTTTATTGGTAGACTACTACAATTCGGGGTAGACTGTATTTTATCCGGTCATCCCCACTCTAGCGCGAGTACTCCCGCATATTCCACCAAAAGACGATTCCTAAACAGTTTTCAAACAGTAGTGGTAAGGTGACGGTCGTTTAGACAGGTCACAGTTACTGCTGATTCAACGATATTTGAAACAATACAAAAAATAAACATTGTGATAAAAATAACAACAACAACAACGATTGTGGTGTGCTTTACAACTATTCTGTGAATCGATTGTGAGTCATTAAAATTGAAATTTGAATCACAAACACCAGAAAAAAACAAATTAGTGATAAAGTGCTAGTTTGCATACATGTGTGTCCTTTACGGATAAACCAAACAAGCGACAATTAAAGGGCCAAATTGAAGGTAATTCGAATTTCCAATAGGATTAAATTTGTAAAATTGTGTCACCTGGTGCACGTGTATTCGCATCGACTTCATCTACCTGTTGCTCAGACTTTGTGAATTTTGACGAATTTCCGGCTGGAATTTCCCAATTTTTCTACGATAATCGCGCCTCGCATTGAAAAATTCGAGAAAAACAGAGATTTCAACCTTGAACCGGCCAATCACCCACAACCGGATCCAGTACGTCTTCTCCGAAAAAAACCGGAGAATTTAACGTAAAACTTACGTAATCGTTCTAATAATAATTCGTAATGAAATAACGAAATTTCGTTTGTAATTGTGAAAAATTCCAAGAGCCAATTTTATTTATCGAATATCGTTTGGAAAAACCACAATTTTGATATGATTCCTGTTTATTTCTCTAAACAACCAGTTTCCAATTGTTTTGGTTTTAGATGACGTCAACAATACACGTGACGTAATTTCTTTGATATTATTGGTAAATGATAGTAATTTATCACACCTACACACACCTTTATTATTAATAAACAGTTAAATCTTGGAATTATTTCGAATTTGTGACGGATTTACGAATATTAGGCGCTAATTTATAATTAAAATTCCAACAATTAACAAAGAGAAGCACGTACGTGTTTATGTTTAGATTCCAATTTGCTGAATTGGCCGTTTACACTCTAAGTCTCCAGTTTCTGGACAGTAACCTTTCGATATTGCATGAGAAATTGTTTAAACTTTTGCCCATTTCTAATAATAAAGTTTATTGTTTTAATGTAGCCAGTTAGCAACAGATTGCGTTTACGGAAGTGCTAGTTTTCATTCGGCATTGACACATTTCTTCCTGGTAATATAACATTAGTATTGCAACAAATATTTATGTAAAAGTATAGAAAATCAAAGACTAGAGGAAGCGATTTTTTGCCCCCTCAATTCGCTTAACAACCTTGAGTTTTCGTGATAATGTCAGGAGTAGCAATATGGAAACCGGAAATTTGTTCAACTTTAATCGTTTGTATTTCGTATTTTTTTCGTTGTTATTCGAATAATTAAAGTTTTACGTTTATAATACCGGATAGAATAAAATGTAAATAAATGAAAAAAAAAACAACATTGTCTTAGCCTTGGAATAACTTCCGTGAGCGTCACAGACCCACGTAGATACCCAGTTTTCTGTTCTATCATTAGTCTTGTATATTTTTATAATTGCATTCCACAATTCTCTAGGAAAATGTTGATTCGAATTTTTATTTCTAGACAAATATGAAACTAGTACCGGGTCCTTTGCCACCAATACCGACAACACCATCAATGGATCGTTTAGCATTACCGTTACCATTTGGTGCCGATTCGTTATTGTGGCGTTATCAATTTGGATTTGCATCAATTAGCCAAACACAACCACCATCATCGCCGTTATTGGATTATAAAAGTCAATTGCCGGCTAGTTTAGCATCGGATCCTAGAGTATGGTCGCGGGATGATGTTGTTAGTTTTCTACAATGGGCCGAACGGGAATTCGATTTACAACCAATCGATTTGGAGTTGTTTCAAATGAATGGTAATCGACTAAATTTACTAGACGATCAATCAAATTTTATCGATTTTCTTTGGAAATAGGTAAAGCGATATGTTTATTGACACGAACGGATTTGGCTGAACGTGCCCCAGGTTCCGGTGATGTCCTCTATAATGTTCTACAAATACTTGTCCGTGATGCAAATAATATGCGTATGTTGCCGTCCAGTCCAGTTACACCAACATCACGCCATCCATATCCATTATCGCCCCATTCCCATCCGCCGACGCCAAATTGGAATATATTGGCACAAAATAACGATCCATTCCATACAACAACACATGCAGCATCATTAGCCGCCCATTTAATGGCACAAAGTAATTCAGTAACATTAAGTCCAGCACCATCTGTTGATAGTCAAGCTGGTGGCAGTCCACAACATGCCGATAATGCACAAACATTCAATCATTCCATCTTTAGTACAAGCAATTGTGGCGGTAGTAATAGCAGTAGTAGTAATGGTGGTAATGGTAGTAATAATTCTGATTCCGATGAGGATCAATATGAGAAAAAAGCCCACAATGATAGTCCACCGTATACACCCAGTGCTTACACATTACCACCACCATTAAATTACAACAACAATACAAACGGACCACCGAGAAGTCCGAAAGAGATCGCCTCCAGTCCGGGTGTTTTCAAACGTGAATTCTTCCCCAATGAATCTCCAGAACCGAATACAAGTGAGTTATTTCGTTTAAATTGCGCAATAATTTCGATAATAAAATCTATTGTTTTCAGATGGACGATTATTGTGGGATTTCCTACAACAATTACTCAACGATCCAGCACAACGTTATACAAATTATATTGCATGGAAGAATCACGATACTGGTGTTTTTAAAATTGTCGATCCGGCCGGATTGGCGAAACTTTGGGGCATACAAAAGAACCATCTATCGATGAATTACGATAAAATGTCGCGCGCTTTACGATACTACTACAGGGTGAATATATTACGGAAAGTACAAGGCGAACGCCACTGCTACCAGTAAGTTTCCCGATATTCTATCAGAATCGATATTAATTTAATTTGTTTCGATAGATTTTTACGGAATCCGACAGAATTGAAGAATATCAAAAATATTTCGTTGTTACGGCAAATGTCGCCGACGAATTCGTCGAAAACACCAGCCCAGATAGTTCCGAATGTAACAATTAAACCGGAACCGGCCGAAATCGATGTTGACAATCGGGATTTTGATGAGAAACCGACCGATTTAAGTATAAGTATGGAAGGTCCGACTGATTTAAGTAATAATAGTAATCGACATGTCAATATAATTTGTTCACCGGATCCACCGATACCGCCACAACAGCATTAGCGATAAAATTGGTGGAAGAATTCAAATAGAAACCATATGTGCATTATATTTTAGTGACAAATCAGTGCCAATACGAACGATTTTTGTTCTATAAAAACAATTAAAGAATCGAAAATATGTGCAAATAGTGATCTTATAAGTGTAAATGATTATTTTTATTATATGAATATTGAAAAATCGGGGTAATGGGGGGTTAAATCTAGAAACGAATTACAAGAAAGGTCTTTTATGTGCCAAAATATTGTAATATAAATTATTTTGTGTAATTCAATTAAGAAAATTCGCACGTAATTTTATGATTAATGTTAGAAATTAAATAAAACTGCCAATGGCAGCTGTTATTGCTCAAAAAATCGATAATTTTTTGAGTTGACAATAAAATTTTAATTTTTGAAATTTAGATAATGTACAAAAATTTAGAGAAGAACTGGAATTTATTTTTATTTTAACACATTCCAAACTGTGTTGTGGCATTTGCCTTATAAAAGTTTCGTTTTTTTTTTTTGTGGGAAATTGTAAAATCGATTGCGTACTGGATTCTGGTGTGGTTCCAGTTCTATTTCTGTGATCTCTTGTAGTGTTTTTCTTTTGACTCAAGATTTTGTGTGTTTTTTTTAAATTTTTGTGTAAAAAAGATTATAATTATTAGACTTGTAAGAAAAAGAATTGGTTTCATTGTGGAATCAAGATTTATACAACTCCTTATAGCTTTATTTAAATTAAATTTATAGAAAGAGGAAAAGAATAAAGTTTCTCTTCTGTTAGGACTTAATTTTATTATCACTATTACTAGAATTATTTTGATTGTACATACAGAAATTGGTCTAATTTTACAACGATGTTTTGTAAACAAAGTATTGTTAACAAGTTTCAAATATACGTTTAAGTATCTTGAATCTGAATTCCCGTCTTTCGGTAATCAAAAAAATTGCGAGATATTTGAAAGTGCCGCCCAAACGGCCATATTGGGACGTTTTCGTCAAGAACAGCCTCTATTTAAAAAGAAAATTGGCGATAACGATTGATTACACAAAATTGATTGGTATAAAATAAATTAATAATAAAAATATAATAAAATTAATCAATTAATTTCCAAAGAATCCCTGTAATAGAAAATTTTAATAATACAGGAATTTATTGAATATAGGGAATTAGCTTCGTTTTGGCAACACTGATAGTCCCTTGACAGATGATACCACACGAAACTGTGGTAACGTACGTTTTTGAAAATTATTGTTATTTTTACGATTTATTACAATAGTACAATAAAAATTATGTTAATTTAGCTCCATTTACAAATATAATAAATTTACCTATAATTAATCTACAATAATTTTTTTATACTGGAAATATTACCTAACTACACTTACCATAGTTACACGTTTGACAGCGACTCATAACCTCACTTTTGCGCGTTGAATTTAACCTAAATTTTTGTTACAATTTTTACTGAAATTTTCGGATAAAATATCGAAATAATAACAAAATTGTAGATCGCCAGTATTCAAATAAGGCACCATGAACGTACCAAAGGTGAGCAGGTATTTTCCAAATTCGCAGTTTAATAATCGAATTTTAGACAATAATTCGACCGTTTTTACGCCACCTGAGCCAGGTGCGATTGAATTCAACAGCGACGACCCAACAAGAACCGTCACGCCTCGAAAAAAGTACAAACCCGGAATTGAATTGATCTAGTTTTAATTTCGATTAATTTTCAGCCATAAATAGCGTACAATTGTTAGGCAGAGTCGGTGCGGATCCCCAACGTAAGGGCTCCGATGAACACCCAGTAGCCGTTTTCTCGTTAGCCACACATACGAATTATCGTTACGAATCCGGTGAGTTTCTACAACGCACCGAATGGCATCGGATTGTATGTTTTAAACCAGGTCTGCGTGAGACGATTTTGAATTATTTGAAGAAAGGACAACGCGTGCATGTAACTGGGAGGATAACGTACGGTGAAGTACGCGGCGATGATGGTAAATCGAAAAGCACCACAGCTATTGCTGCCGACGATATTATCTTCTTCCAGTCGTCACAATAATGGTAATTTAAGGAAATTGATATGTATTTAAGTTTTTTGTTTTGTATAAAGAATAAGTTTATTCGTAATATAAAAGATTATTTCATCGACTCACAATATGTAGTAAATTCGGTTTTGTGGTCTTCTTTAATGTAGGGTTCAAGTCCTGGAATTATATAACGGACATTATAGCGTGTTTCAAAGATTGTATTTAAATTCTGTTTAAGTTCATCGAAATTCGTATTCGCCCTATAAGACGCCATAGTATCAAGAAACTGTTTGAAAACATCAGGTTCTAAGGCTTTCTTTACCTGGAAATTTGCTTAAAACAAATTATATAAACAGTAACAGATCAGTATTATAAATACCATAACGATAAATTCTTTTATTGATGTTTCTGGTGTTGTTGATGGTGTCGCATTTGGTACAACTGTAATTTTTAATTTTTTCGTCGGATTCAATAATTCTTGCCGAGGACGTTTATTAATTGCCACTAAACCATCATTATCCGAATCGGATGTTAATACACCCGAACTAGAACTATCCGTTGTCAAATCTACTGTTTCAATTGGTGGCTTCTAAAAATTTTAAATTAATAACACAATATTTCACCTAATAATAGGCGATGTCTAGGTTACGTAGCGCCGTAGCTTGTTTGTAAAATACTGAAACAAGTTACGACTCTATCCACCAAAAACACGGCCAATTGGTGGTATAATTGTATTAAGCGGAAATATTACAGTTTTTTGGACATTTCGGAAGAACCCACTCAAATCCCGGATAATTTCCCCGAAATTCTTCACCGATTTGATTTGATCACGCAACCACACCGACATTTGGCTCTTAATTTTCTGATTATTAAAACGACTATCCAATAGAACAATAGCACCATAATCATCTTTATGTCGAATTATACGACCCATTGCTTGATTTACAGCACGTGAAGCTTCCAAACTATACCAATCATCGCCGCGTAAATACTAAAAATCAATCGATTTATATTAAAAATATTCAAATCGAATCAATACTTCTTTATCGTTAGAATTGCACGTGTCTAAATAGCGTTTTTTTAGTATAATTCGAGGATCTTTTAATGGTGGATATGGCAGGCCGATTACGAAAACAGCACGTCCGTTTATATCGGCAAAATCGACACCTTCCGATATTTTACCACGACAAACACCCATAAATATCGCCCCTTTTGAATTCGGATCTTTTATCGTGCTATAATAATCCGTCATTGCTGTATTGAATGATGTTTTATCTTTCGGTTCCACATAAATCGTCTAAAATTAAATTAATTTCAAACTATTTAAAATTATTTACAATTATTACTTTTAATTCATTTATATTGCCCCAAATTCCCGATTCTTGCCATAATTGTTGAAATTTCTGCATTATAGGATAAGATGGGAAAAAAATTAATATACCATCGGGTATAATTCGTGTTAAATTCAATATTGTACGGCCTAATGATTGGATATATTTCGGATTATCGCGGTTTTGATAATTGCAATTTAATGTTTCCATATCGGGTCCTTGTGATACGATTCTAACACAAATTTGGTCATCTTTAACTATGTGCGGATTCTCTAAACGTACACCAATATTCAATTCCAATTCGCTAATTAACGGTTTCAATGGTGCTAGAGTACCGCTCGTTAAAATCACACAATGTACACCCTGATTCATTAATAAATTCATACTAAAATCAGATAATTTAGTTATTATAGTAAATAGTAAAAATTTTAGCTAATTACCCAAAACCTGGACTAAAACACCAATAACTTAGAACCCTACAACCGGGTTTCGTTGCTTTAGTTAGCCAGTTGTTAGCGGATTTCTTTTTCGATTCTTCAACTGTGATGTGGACCTAGATTTTTAGATAATTAGAAATTAGAAATTAATTTTAAAAAGCAATCTACTTTGTAACATTTTTTGATTTTAGTCCGAAAGTCGGGCGAGACTGACGCAAATGCTACCGTCAATAAATCCGAAATTAGTTGTAAACTATTACCCTTCCGTTGAAATGGACCATCCGATGAACTGGCAGTGCTCAAAAATTGTATAATCTTCTCAATTATATTCCTCACACTATTATAATTACCATCATTAATCTACAATTGTATTAAAATAATTAAATTGTCGAATTTTATAAATAATGAAACAGACTCCGGCTTTTGTGAGGAGTTCAAAGATGAAATCCCCATCAAATGTTGTACCTTCCGGTGTTGTTTTCAATTCAACACGATCTAATTCCTTTTCAAAATCCAAGAACATCTCTTTCAGAACACACAATTCATCAGCGGTGAAATCTTTCGGTATTTCGAAATCATCACACAAATCGATATTTTCACTAGTAGCTTTCATAACAGTCGTTATTTCTTCAATACACAAAGTTATATCAGTTGATTTAATCTGTATTGAAGCTGAATCTTCACACATTTTCTCAATATTGTGAGCCTCATCTAATATTACAACATTATTAGCCAATTCAATACCTAGAGCTTTTCTTGCTTTCGGATCTAAGAGGTAATTGTAAGGCATAAATACAATATCAGCGTTGTTTTTCAGCGATTTCGACATGAAATACGGACAAAATTTATAAGTTTCGCCGGTTTTAACTAAATCCTCGATATCTAAGACGGTTTTATTGAAAACCTCAGGATTGTCTTTGAATTTATCGACTCGATTGTAGAAATTGCAACTTCTAGTCTTCACTTTTAACCGGCACATGTGTATCTAAAATTGAACGTTTCACAAAATGACAGCAATTAAAATAACGAGTTACTTGTAAAGCGTGGCTTTGTTTCCTAACATCCGGATGTACACACAATTGTTCCCTTGAACCTAAAACTGTCGATTTCATATAACTATAAGCCGTACGTTTCAATTCCTGCATAGCTTGTGATAGTTGTGAATGCGTCCTAGAGGCGTAAATTATCGTTGGCATTCCGATTAGATTGTTTAGAAGATCCGTTACCGAAGTACTTCCGGATTTATTCCCGATTTCTTGTTGTAACGTTTCCAAATACGAATTTTCCGCATTATTACCATCAACATCATTACCATCAAAAAATCTCTTTTTTTGTCGTTCGAGTTGTAATTGTGCTTTCTTTATTTCCAACCAGGCTAACGACGAGCACAACAACGATAAAGTTTTACCGGTACCTGTCGGCGATTCTAAAACACCATTCGAGCGGTTCAGGATACAATCAATGACTTTTTCCATGTAGTTCTTTTGTAATTCGTACGGTTCGAAGGGGAATTTCACGGAGATTCCACGGATATCACAAGTAGCCATTATGGGGGCCCTTTCTTCTACAAAAAAGTTAGGTTATATTGTATATCCATTATTAATTATTGGAATAATAAAATTGAAACCTTATTAAAATGCAACTAAATTATTATTTATCGCCAAATTTATTTATGACGATAATTATGAAACGATGTAATATTTTGATAGTTTTCAACAATTTCCGCGCCTTTTTTAGGTTATCAGTGTTACATCTCTTTCTATCCTACTTATCTATGCTTATAGTTTATAAGTTGAAAAAAGATGGAAATTGTTGTGGATGTAGCTAAGGTAACAATTTGTCTAACAATAGAAATGTAAATTTATCTCCTTCTAGAGTATTAAATCGTGTATTTATGTAGCCTTGTTTAATATTGACTGTATTTTGTTTGTCACATCCGAATTGTATAAGGTTTGTCCCGCTTATCTCGATAAGATTTTATTCGACAACGTTGCAACATAGCGCGAAATTTAAAAAATTCTAAATTCTTCCACAATAATTAGAAATAATGCAGTATTTAAAATGTCGAGTGTTCAAATGTTATTATCAATTATAAAATTATCACCAATTACTAAAATCACCAAAACACCAAACAACCTCACAGTAAATAAACTGAGGTTATGATCAAATCATATGATAATTAACCGGTAATGCCAACTAGTTGTATATAAAGTTACTTGTAAAAGTTAGGGATTTTAATGGTGTTAGATTCTCGTCAATCTTCCAATTTGAATTTGATTTAAAAACAACGATTTTTTCGGTGAATTAGTGTAGTCAACAAAAATTAGTACATGTAGAAAAATAATTCCAATTTAATTTGAATTAAAAAAAAATTCAATTACTGGCATTTGATACCGCTTTCTTGGAACAAATCTATCAATTTTTGTATTGTGCAGGATGTGGCTACGATGCCGTTTATTGCCAACTGTTCACAACTGACAATCGATTACCAACTTAACAAAAACAAAAATGTCTTATCAAGTTTTCAATCAAAAATATTAATTAAAATCGATTTATTTAAATAAATTACCATGGATTTACCAATAAAACTTATTTTATTTTATAGTTCAGCATTTAGTGTTTCTATTTTCTTGACTGTAAGTATTTTTATAACAATAATAGATGGTTTAGATTTAATAATTCTTTAACCGTAGATTTGTATTTATTTAATTGCCACATCAAAGGGTTATCCGGTGATAAAACGTAGCAAAAAGGAGCGATATTGTGTAGATCCGATAACGGGGGACTCAATCGAATTCCCATCAATCGATGATGCACCAACGATAGATTTAAGTGTGATAATTCCGGCTTATAATGAAGAGACTCGATGTAAAAAAATTACAGGTTGTACAACGGTGTTGCACCTTACAGTCGTAGATGCTTAACAAATGTACAGAGACTTAATCTACGACACTAGCTGAAATACCGTTGCCACCTAATTAGCTAGAAATTGAATGAATTTCGGCCAAATTTCAGTGACTCCAATGTTGGATGAGTGTATCGAATTCCTAGAAAATCGAAGTAAATCGACTAGTTTCACCTACGAGATTATTGTTGTAAGTGACGGCAGCACCGATGGGACGTTAACTGTAGCAAATCGCTATTGTAAGAAATTGGGCGTTGATAAATTTCGGATATTAGATTTGGAAACGAATCGGGGGAAAGGTGGAGCTGTTCGTTTGGTAAACAACCAAGAATTTGTCTAAATTTTGATTAAATTTGTAATTTTAGGGAATGTTGGGCGCACGTGGGGCGGTCTTGTTGTTTGCCGACGCCGATGGGGCAACGAAATTCCCCGATCTTATCCAATTAGAAAAAGCTTTAGAAGAATTAATTCAAAGTAATGTCTAATTGTTGTTGAATTATCGATATTAAAAGTTGATTTTCAGTTGATTATTGTAAGAATCGGGTTGGTGTTAGTGAAAAATCGGCGATAATCATCGGTTCCCGTGCTCATCTCGAACAAGACGCTATAGCTAAACGGAATTTCTTGCGCACAATTCTCATGTACGGTTTCCATTTTCTTGTATGGTTCTTTACTGTTAAAAACATTAAAGATACACAATGCGGCTTTAAATTGTTTACACGTAAAGCGGCACAATTGTGTTTTTATAGTATACACGTAGAACGTTGGGCTTTCGATGTGGAATTATTGTATATAGCCCAACAATTACAAATACCAATTTGTGAAGTTGCTGTAAATTGGACGGAAATCGATGGGTCAAAACTAATACCAATCTTGAGTTGGTTACAAATGGGTAGAGATTTATTATTGATATGGTTGAGATATACAATCGGGGCATGGAAGATTAAAGCTAAAGTTTAAAAATTTCAATATTTTTCTAATATTTACAATATAGAATGGAAATTGAAAGTTTCATTATTCGAAACCTATGATAATATCTCAACAATTGGTAGAAGAACATTCAGCATTCTTTCACGAAATTGTTGATTGTTCTCGAATTCAACAACAACAAATTTACTGCGATTAATGAAGGTGAATTCTTGAAAATTATCGAAATCCGATACGATTCTATCGGATAATTCACTGGATAACCAAGTATTACTACCGAACATGGCCGATTCGAGTAAAGCGAGTAATTTATAAGTCTCCAAACTTGCCAAAAGTTGATCTTTTGGGAATATTTCCGGTTTTAAATCGTAACGTTTCAACTCTGCTATGACAGTTTGATAGTAGATATCGATTAATTTAGCGAAATTTTCATCGACAAAATCTCGTCTAAAATTCATAAAAATCGCCAATAAAACATCATCAGCGGCAGGTACATAACGAACTAATTGGAAATCGACAAATACGCAATCTAAATTTTGATTGAACATCATATTGTTGCACCATAAGTCATCGTGGCACAGTACATTGCGGTATTTTCGAGACGGTTTCAATAATTCTTTTAATTCTCCATAGACGAATTTGCGCAATTTCGAACAAATCTCATCGATATTATCGATTTGAGGTATCAATTTTAGACAGTTTATTACGCAATTCGTTGACGATTTCACCCATTTATGGCGCGGATGGCCGTCAATAAACGAAAACGTCGATTCTTCCAATTCTGTAACGAATTTTTCGTTCAGACGCAACGAATTTAGTTCTTCGTAAATCAACGTTGATGCATGAAAACTTGCTAGAGTTTCCATAATAGAACGCCCATAATCCATATTTAAATAATTATTGTCGGCTAATTTGAAGCCTTTATTGAATAAATTCTCCATTACGATACATTTATCGGTTTTGATATGGTAACAATACGGCGCGAATTGCTTCCCGGCGATTTTCAAGAAATCACTCAACAGATTTTCGTTAACCAACGTTTCTTTGCGGAAAATTCCCATTTTTTTCACGTAGTCGATTTGTGATTGATTGAATAGCGGTGGAGTTTTCATGAAGAAATCTCTCTCTTCTACCGCGCTATCGCCATCTTTTGTGATCGAATATTTGATGATTACGCGGAAATGATCGCCTAAAAAACCGATAACTTTGTCACTAGCCTTTTCTATGCGATAGTCGATAATTGTGATCGGGTCTTTGGTTAGTTTTTTCAAAATTTCACGACAATCGTCTTCATCTAAAAGCTCTTCTACACACTTGCTCACCATGTTTACTGAACAAATTTGTGGATATTTTAGAGTTTTTTGACGAAACTCGCCGAAATTTATACGAGTCGCTTCTGTTTGATTTCATCTTATTTTAATATTTAAGGCCATTGTTGTGCTTTTCTATAATTAATTAAAATAAATAAATTCATTGTATTTTATTTGTTGAATGGATATTTTGTTGTTTTAAATAATAGTCTGACATCAAAATGTTGAGCCCTTTATATGCAGCTCAAGTGTTGAAAGAAAAAACTAGTAGACTGCTTAGGTGAGATTTTAATTCTTGTTAAAATTTACTTGAAATATCAGTTATTTAAAGGTATATGCAAACTAAATTAACATTTCAACAATCGTTCCCTTATCAAAATGTGGATATATTTGAAAATTGTCCGCGTGTCCCTCTCCCATTTTAACGAAATCAGCATGTGGTGTTCGTTGAAATCCTAGTTGTAAATGGAATGCATCTACCATCAAACAGGTTTGGAAAGTTTCCCATTTCTGGTTTTTCTGGAATTGAAAAGAACCAAGAGCGACACTTGCAAATTTCATCAAAATTGGAGAGGGACACGTGAGAATGGCTCTTTGTTGGAAATATAAATGGACTGGAATTGTACCATCAATTGAAAAGCCTTCAATTTCTAGTTGTTGTACAAGTTTGAAGGAATTGAGGACAACTTGTAATTTCAGATATATCGAAAAATAATGTGAATACTGTAGTGTCCTCATTAGAGAGGTTTCACAGTCAATGAGAGGATTAGTTGGAGATGCAGATGGACTGGATTTTTACCATTACAGGGGTTTGAAAAGCTTCCCATTTCAGGTCTTTGTGATGAGCTCAAACGAATTGGGAATGGAAAGTTTTCAGGCTGCGGTTATATCCGCATTAGAGACGTTTCATTGAGGGGGGACAACTAGGAATGTTTCCTCATTAGTTGGCGAAATAAACGGACTGAATTTTCACCATAAAAGAGGTTTGAAAGGCTTCCCATTTCAGGTCTTTCTGATAAGCTCAAACGGATTAAAAATGGGAAATTTCCGGGCTTTAAGTATGTGAATGATGCGGTGTTATATCCTTAGAGAGGTTCCAATGAGGAACACCAGGGAATATTTCTTTATTAGTTGAAGATAGACTGAATTTTTTATCATCACAGAGGTTTGTAAAGCTTACCATTCTGGCATTTGTGACAAGTTCAAAGAAATTTAAAGCCACGAAGAACGACACATTCAAATTTCGTCAAAATCAGAGAGGGATATCTGGGAATGTTTCCTCATTAGTTGGCGAAATAAACGGACTGAATTTTGACCATAAAAGAGGTTTGAAAAGTTTCCCATTTCTGGTTTTTCTGGCAAGCTGAAAGGAATCAAAAACGGGAAAGTTCTTCAAATAAGTGTCCTGATTAGAGAGGTTTTATTGTATTAGCAACAACAGAAAACATCATTGCTTTCACTTTTTGATTTACAATAAAGTTCAAGGCACACTTTTGAGGAAAGTCGCTGTTGAAATGGTTTCAATTGAGGCAATTTGATAGTCAAAAATCTTCAGCAATAAATAAAAATGTTTCAAAATAAACAACGGTAGAGAGAAAACTCAAATTTCGAGACTTAAATTTATGTAAAATCATTGTTTACAATTAATTATAGTTTATAGTTAATGTTTTGTCTACTTTTACTGCTACATCATAGTTTTTACACTAAAATAATGTTTTCCTTGAACTGAACATTTTTAAAGCGATTTTTTCGGAAGATAATATTATCAGCGGATTTTTTAATACGATATTTTTATCTTTATTAATATCACAGTGTATGAATAAATTTATCTTTGTGATATTCAAATAAAATTCTAACTGCGTATAGGAAAATAACATTTCAACATTAATTGTATAGAGTAGGAGGTGATGTTATTTGTCAATTATCAATTGTATAATCAGTATAATCAGTGAAACTGGTACATCAAGGCCGATTTATGAATGCATAAATGTTGTGTAAATGAATGGTGCATTTTATCATTATTGTGAATAAACCGTCGAAATGGAGACGCAGTAAGTATAAAATCGATAAATTTCAAATGAAATTAATTTATAAATTACAGAAATAAAGAAGTGAAATTCTTCATCCATGAATCCGAACATGCGGGTGAGTATTGTACAATAAAATTCCATTATTGTAATAATATCGATAAATTTCCAGTTAAATTGGCGAATGTAACACCGGAAACGACGCTCAATTATTACCTCCGTAATGTACTGAATTTGAAAGGCACCAAGAGTATGTGTTCAGAGGGTGGTTGTGGTTCTTGTGTTGTCGTCATCGAACGCATCGATCCTACCACAAACAAAACAACATTTCTAGCCGTTAATTCCGTAAGTTTTAACCCCGAAAACACCCCTCGAATAACCCAAAAATTTAGTGTTTAGTTCCGATATTATCCTGTCATGGTTGGCGAATTTACACCGTTGAAGGCATCGGCGGGCCCCTCAACGGCTACCATCCAATCCAAGAAATCCTAGCGAAATTCAATGGAACACAATGCGGCTTTTGTACGTCCGGTATGGTGATGAATATGTACGCTCTATACGAGAACGGTAATTTAACGATGAAGGACGTGGAGAATTCGTTCGGTGGTAATCTGTGTAGATGTACCGGATATCGGCCGATTTTAGCCGCTTTCAAATCGTTGTGCCGGGACGCCGATCCGAAATTAATTGGGAATGTTGATATTGAGGATATAAAGTTGTGTTCGAAGCAATCGTGCACAAAAACATGCGGTTTATCGTGTAAAATCCAACCATTATCGCTCACTTTAGGCGATAGTAATTGGTATCTGGCGACGACAGTGAAGGAGATTTTCGATATTATCCAAAGTATCGGTGATAAGAAGTATAGATTTGTTGCGGGTAATACCGCTCAAGGTAATATTGCAAAATAAATGGTAATACGAGTGGAATAAATTTTGATTTTAGGCGTCTATCATGATAATACAACCGCTGATGTTTATATCGATATCAATAATGTTGATGTATTAAAAATGAAGCACATTACTGATAATAAACTAATAATTGGTGCTTGTACTTCGTTAACAACAACAATGTCGATTTTCAACGAAATCGCAGCCGCAAATCCGAAATTTGCCTATTTGAAACAACTAGCCGATCATATAGATCTTGTTGCTAATGTTCCAGTTAGAAATGTACGCGATTTTTCTAAAAATTGAACAAATTTATTATTTTTTAAATTCTAGATGGGTACTCTAGCCGGAAATTTGATGATCAAACACGCACATAACGAATTCCAATCGGATATTTTCCTAATTTTGGAAACTGTCGGTGCTTTAATTACAGTCATTGATGGTAGAAGTGTCCAAACTGAATTGTTGCCGAAAGATTTTATCAATTTCGATATGCAAGGGCGTCTTATCTATTCGATAACATTGCCGAGTTTAGGTGGTAACATAAAATATGAGAGTTATAAGGTTGGTTTTTGTTACAATAAAGACGTAGGTTGTTGATTGATTTGTTTTAGATTATGGGTCGCGCCCAAAATACGCACGCTATCGTTAACGCTGGCTTTTTGTTCGATTTTAAAGATGCAACTACTTTAAATTCGATAACTATCGTTTATGGTGCTATAAATCCGACATTCATCCATGCTGGCAATACTGAACGTTTTCTAGCCGGAAAAAAATTATTTGATAATACAAATCTACAATACGCCTATCAAATTTTAGCTAGTGAGATTAAACCGGAAGATAATCCACCGGAACCTAGTCCGGAATTCCGGCAACAATTAGCCATTTCTTTGTTCTATAAAGCCGTACTTGGTCTAGCACCAATTAATTTAGTTTCACCGAAGAATCGAAGTGGCGGTTCTAGATTAGAACGCCCCATATCGAAAGGTACTCAAGATTACGAAACGAACAAATCTATATATCCGTTAACTGAACCAATTCCAAAGTTGGAGGCGTTAGCCCAATGTTCTGGAGTAGCTGAATATATCGTCGATATGCCCGATCAACCCCACCAATTATACGCAGCTTTCGTCCTAGCTGAAGCTACACCAGGATCGGTGATTGTAAAAATCGATCCTAGCGCTGTTTTAGTAAGTTAAAGGGGTATGGTCAGTGAAGCAGGCAATTTTCAACGTAAAAAATTTCGTGCATTTTTCAATGGATTTTGATGCTTTAAACGGCATTTGAAAGGGCATTTCTTCGTTGTTGTCGTGAATTATCAGGTTTTTGGAAATTCGAACGTGGTCCGGAGTTACAAAAGAAAAACCGGAAGCATGTTTTTTTATATTTTCGTTCATAACTCTGTTAATATTGTTTATTTTTGAATGAATTTCACACAGCATGTATAAAATTAAAAGCGCTTAGTTTTTCGGGAAATTTATGAAAAACGAATTGTTGTTGTTATGAGTGGCTTACTTCATCTAGTACCGGATAGAGGGCCTCATCATAATTACAGATTGCTTTATCATATATCTGGGGCGAGCACCTTACGTGTTTGCAATGTTGTCAAACCTCTTTTTTATGATTGAAACCACACCTTTGGTTTTTATTTCCTTTGTCAATTATCAGTATTTTTTCTGGTTACAGTCATATATTTATCTTACTTGTTTGAGGGTTTTTAATTTTTATGTTTTTTTAAAGACATTCTAAACAAGTAGGGGCGTCTATATATATTTTTGTAATCTTTTTTACAACCAACAAGACAACAAACGAAAAAAGCTTACAAATACTCAAAATGTTATAAATACGAATAATATTTACAAAATTACCGAAGGCGTGGTTTCAATCATAAAAAAGAGGTTTGACAACATTGCAAACGAGACAGGTGAGCGCCCCAGATATATGATAAAGCAATCTGTAATTATGATGAGGCCCTCTATCCGGTACTAGATGAAGTAAGCCACTCATAACAACAATTCGTTTTTCATAAATTTCCCGAAAAACTAACAATGCGATCGGAAAATGGCATAATTGGAAAGCCCTTTTAATTTTATACATGCTGTGTGAAATTCTTTGAAAAATAAGCAGAGTTATGAACGAAAATATAAAAAAAACATGCTTTCGGTTTTTCTTTTGTAACTCCGGATCACGTTCGAATTCCCAAAAACCTGATAATTCGCGACAACAACGAAGAAATTCCCTTTCAAATGCCGTTTAAAGCATCAAAATCCATTGAAAAATGCACGAAATTTTTACTTTCAAAATTGCCTTTCTAACTGACCATACCCCTTAATTAGGGGGCTTTTTGACGGTTTTAATTGAGAAAATTCCACAGGCATTACCGGATATTGTAGCGTTTCTCGGCAAAGACGATATACCCGGTGATGACAATTTTATGCCACCTCAGATTTTCTCGCAAGCTGAAGAATTGTTTTGTAGTGGTACCGTTTTGTTTTATCATCAACCGATCGGTTTGGTTGTCGGTAAAGATGGACGGACCATCGAACAGGCAGCTAGTAAAGTTCACGTTGAATATAGGGCGCCGGATAATCAACCGTTGTTGACAGTCAGGCAGATTTTAAATATGAAAGCTAATGATCGAATTACCGAAATTAATACGATTGTACCAAAACGAGAAGGTTTAAATTTACGATATTTGTCCTAGTTCTTGTGACATTGTTTTGTTGTTTAGAACTAGGACCGTTTAGATAACGCTGTAATTGTTAATTTTCGAATTTAGGTACCGACACGAAACACATAATTAAAGGTAGTTTCGATATTTACCAACAATACCACTTCCATTTGGAGACCCAATGTTGTAACGTTATACCGAACGAGAACGGCCTCGACGTGTATCCGGCGAACCCAATGGATGGATTTAGTACAAGTTGCAATTGCCAACGTACTAAAAATTCCAGCCAGTCGGATTAGCGTCAACGTCCGGCGTTGTGGCGGCGCTTATGGGGCGAAAATTACGCGAAACACATCAATTTCGTGTGCTACAGCTTTGGCAGCTTGGAAATTACGTAAACCGGTCAAATTTGCAATGTCAATGCAGACAAATATGCGTGTTATTGGTAAACGATTCCCGTTAACCAACGATTATGAAGTTGCAGTTAATGATAAGGGTGTTATTCAATATTTACGAACATCAATGTATTCGGATCTCGGTAGTCATTCGAATGAAGTTGGTATGGGTGCTATTATTGAACATTTCATGTCGAATTATGACTCGGATACGTTCACAATTCATGCAAATACCTGCCGGACTGATTGCTATTCGAATACTTGGACTAGAGCTCCCAGTACAACCGAAGGAATTTGCGCTATTGAGGCTATTATGGATCATATTGCTTACAATATAGGGATGGATCCGTTAGATTTACGTATCGCCAATATAACTAAAGAAGATAAACTTATCAAATACATTAACGATATGAAAACTTGGGCGGATATTGCCAACAGAAAGCAACAAATTGCTACTTTCAATCAAGTAAATTCGATTTAAACTACAGTGACCGAAAGGTTCCGCATAATGCAAATAACTTTTTTATTTATCAAAATTCTGAAAAACGCCGAGACAGGTAACTTTTTATTTTTTAATTATTTTTTTGTAGCTGGGTCAAAACGACTCTATCAGTTACCATCTCAAAGAAATACCATCATCATTTTTTTAAAAGTAGAACCCATATTTTTGAATTTTTTTTCTGGAAGAGCATATTTTTCTGCGTTCAGACATGTAAAAATTGCAGGGGGTTACATAAGAAACACAATACCGCTGAATAATCATTGCAAGCATTGATTTATTAAAGGATCAAGTAGGCATCGGTTGAAAGTTAGACATAATTATAGAGAAAAATGGCGGATTAAATTGTCAAAAAATCAATGAGAAATTTGGATGATTTCTAGGAGTGGAAATGAAAGGTGGAATAAAGTTGAAGTGTATTTGATCATTTTAATGGCTTGTATCATCTCCACTGCTGACAATCATTCAAATTTCTCATTTTTATTTTTGACAATTACGTCCGCCATGTTTGTCAGTAATTATGTCAAATATTCAACCTATGCCTACTTGATCCATTAGTAAATCAATGCTTGTAATGCTTATTCAGAGATATTGCGTTTTTCGTATACTATGCTGATGCATGGCAATTGTGATGACTGAAAATCTTGAAAACTTCAACAATTTTTTTCTCGAAAATTTTTTTATGTAACCTCCTGCAATTTTTTCATGTTTGAACGCCGAAAAATATGCTCTTCCAGAAAAAAAATTCAAAAATATGGGTTCTAATTTAAAAAAATTGTTAATGATGGCATTTCTTCGCGATGGTAACTGATAGAGTCGTTTTGACCCAGCTACAAAAAAATAATTAAAAAATAAAAAGTTACCTGTCGCGGCGTTTTTCGAAATTTTGATAAATAAAAAAGTTATTTGCATTATGCGGAACCTTTCGGTCACAGTGTATAATTTAATCAAACTAAATTGTAATTATAGGAGAATCGTTGGAAGAAAAAGGGTATATCGGTAGTACCGATGGCGTACAAATGTAACCCTTTTGGCCCCCACAATGCTACCGTATCGATCTTCCATGCAGATGGTACTGTTGCTATATCCCATGGTGGTATCGAAATTGGTCAAGGCATTAATACCAAAGCCGCCCAAATTTGCGCCTATAAACTCGGTATACCTTTGGATAAAGTCAATGTGGTACCGAGTCAATCGTTTATTTCACCCAATAATATGACAACCGGTGGTAGTGTAACATCAGAGGCTATTTGTTATGTAATTTTTGAATTATTGCGATATTGGGGAGAATAATTTGGTTATTGTAGGGTGTTATTAAAGCTTGCGATAAGTTGATATCGAGAATTAAACCGATTAAGGACAAGATGAAAGCTAATGCTCCATGGGAGGAGGTTATTCAAAAATGTTCCCAATCATCTATAGATTTGAAAGCTTCAGGACGGTAATTATTTTTATTTAATTGAACCCCATCAATATAATTATTATTCAAGCTTTACTTCAAATATGGCCGATTGTATCCCTTATACGATTTATGGTGTTTGTGCGACTGAAGTTCTTATTGATATTCTAACCGGACAACATATTGTTAGTCGTGTTGATATAATTGAAGACGTCGGTTATTCAATGAGTCCATTCGTTGATATTGGTCAAGTTGAGGGTGCATTTATTATGGGTTTAGGTTATTATACTTGTGAACAGATTGTCTACGATCAAAATGGTTCGTTATTAACGAATCGTACATGGAATTATACACCGCCTGGTGTTAAAGACATACCGGTTGATTTCCGTATCAAATTCCCCAAGGGTAATCCGAATCCTGTCGGTGTGATGAACTCAAAAGGTACGGTAGTTTTAGTTGTAGAATTTCAAGATTAACGACAAGGGCTTTTTCGATTCGGCGATTCATATTTTATTTGTTTTTAACCCAATTTAAGTGATTCTAATGGAATTAAAAAGAGTATTTTAAGGGGACAAGGTACATCGCAGGATTTTCACCGGCGAAAATGTGAGTCTGTAACTCGCTCGTCCTTGGGACTACGACAACCGGAAATAGATTTTTGAAAAGGGCATTTCTTATAGCCACTCACGGTAATTTCTGTTTTTCAAAATATGAATTGACAAAAATAATGGGCCAATCGGAAACAGGACAAAATTATCCACCTAACCGTATGTATTTCAAGGAAAATAATTCATTTTAATAGGTGAAAACAATGCCTGAAAAACCAGTTGGTTTTTCCGCGATAACTCAGGCAATTTTTAACATCTCAAAAAAGCTTTCCATCTTGCACTCGGCCTTTGTATCAGCTTTCGGATGAGGGGTTGATCAATTCTGTAAAATAAAAACTGTAGGAGGCACCTGTTGTCCCTTACAGAAGTTCTCTTAATTCCGGAAAACTAACAGTGGAATCGGAAAATTTCTTGAATATTTGAAAAGTATGTTTTATTTGCTAACAGTACAAGAATTTTTGTAAAATAATCACAATTGGCCAAGTTGTAAGAGAAAATGTAAGAAATTTTACGAAAATACGAAAAAAACATTTAGATTTTCGTCTGCAATTCAAATTTGCATCAATATTTTAAAAAACGGAAAAAACCATTGGATTCTATAAGAAATGTTCTTTTCAAAAATCTATTTCCGGTTGTCGTAGCCTCAAGGACGAGCGAGCAATCGCAAGTTACAAACTCACATTTTCGCCTGTGAAAATCCCGAGATGTGCCTTGTCCCCTTAAGGAGTTTCCGGTTTGGAAAATTTTAAACAACTTTGAGTTACAGAGGAAAATGTAGGGGCATTAATTGTCGTTTTGTCAAAAAATTAATTTAAAAAAAATGATTTTATTGGAAAACTATTTCATCTACTACAAAAATAGTACCAAGTACTACTACTATTATCCATGAGATTTTTCGTTTTAATAACTCCAAATTAGACTTCATTTATGGTAGTGCAAGGCTTCAAAACAGCATCAATAAGTCCAATCAACACATCTTGTGTCATTTTACTGGAACAAGCCTTCCGGAGGTACTCATTCATGAGAGTTTTAATTTCAGGCCCAATACTGAAAATAAGCGATGATTAGAACGAAACAGTTGATATATTCCAGTAAATTACCTGCACATATTTTTCACAGTTAAATCTTCTTTAATTTTCTTCATTTTGTTCTCCATCTCTTTAGTCTTAATCTTATCTTCATCGCTTGTCGGATCCATCATACAATCGTTAAAGAATTCAAACATTTGTTCTCCAGTTAGACCACAAAGATAGCTTATAGTAGAAACGACGGATTTGCTAATTAGTGTTGGTACACCTTTCGATTTTTGCGGCATACAATTTTCGGTAACGTTAATAACCGGCGCGAAACAGATCATGAATCTCGTTTTCAAAGCGGTACATACCGATAAACTTGGATCGGTTTCATCGCCGCATTCGACTGCAGATTCTACGGCTTTCTATCGAAAAATAAAATCAAGGAATTATTCATTTATCATTGATTATTGTCGAACAAATTACTTTAAAGTTTTCACCAATATTGGGGCATTTTTCGTTAATTTCGGCACTTCTGTTGCTTTTCAATTCGAGAGAATTCTGTATGGCCATTCGGATTGGTCCTGGTAAACGTTTGAAAAATACGCTCACAGCCATTTCAACCTCATTCTCTGTTGAATCTTCATCTGATTCACACACGGCCCCAACTGAAAATTTTAATTAATTTTGATTATTAGAATTGAGACTTAAAGATTTACCAATAAATAGGGAGAACAAAACCAAAAACAACTTCATGATTGTTGATGAACGGTCGGCAAAAATCTGATGATCAGAACTTCAGTGGCTCATTCTTTTATATTCTCGTCTTTTGTCTATCAAATTCGTATGGATCAAGGTTTATACATTTTGTCAACGATAACCTAAAGTTGAAAGGTTTAATTGGCTTGTTTTTAGGGAAAAATTTGATTAATGATTTAAAACGAACAATTTGTTTGTTTTTATTCAAACAGTAAAAATAGCCGACATTTATAATCAATTTCCAGTTACCCTTCTATTCTCAGATGCTCGCTTATCTAAAATTAACTCTATAAAAACACTGATTAGTTTGTTAATTTTTAGATAATCAATTTTTAGGAAAACATTGTTATACATTGTAAATGTTTAGCTAGTCCCAGAATTTAACCGAAACAGAATGAAAAAAATTTTTTCCTTAATTTATCGGAAGATTAACAAGTTCGTGGAAAAATATCTGAGATTTAGAAGCTGTTTTGAATTTATTATGAGAAAATCATTGAAAAATTTAGAATATTGGCTAAATTGTAAGGAAAAATAGATTTGAATAGAAAAGGCATTGTCCAAAACAAAAACGCCCTTAAATTTTCCTTAACATGCTCAATGTATTCATTGCAAGATCTCATTAAATAAGGGGGTATCGATTATTGAAGATTGTCATTTTCGGGTCGTTTCGAAAAAAGATGTAATGTGGGCCAGTTTCTGTCAATTTTCCGTAAAACTAACAGATTTCTTGGAAATTTGAAAATTTCTTTAAATTTACAAACTGCTAAGTTATCAAGGAAAATATTAGAAAAATTTGAAAAACATTCTCCAAGATTTCCCCCTGCAACTCAAAGTTCAATTGAATTTTTTCGAAACAACAATTTTATCCGTTATGGTTACAGAAGCGAGGTATTGATTATTAAATATTTTGGCAATTTACGGATATCGAATCAAAAAGAAAGAAAAGTCCATTTCCGTATTCGTTTAAAAAGGTTCGTTGCAAAATTAGGAAGGTAACTCAAGGTAGTCGTTACCAAATATGTAAGAAATTTTCCCCACAGTCTAGTAGTTTTCTAGAAAATGGGAAAATAGCAAATTTGCACTTTCGTCAGCTATTTTCACCTAATAACAATCCTTGTTTTGAAGGTTTTTTCGGTTCGTAGAGGCTTCAGTTGCGCTATTGTCATGTGAAAAATGTATTTTCATTGGAAAATCGCGTAGATGGTACTATCAAAATTTCGCCAATTTCTACTTACAGTACCCAATCGCTATGAGTAGATTTGTGCACCTTGAAACGCTCTTTTCAACAAGCCCGAATATTCGAATTTCGAGCTAGAAACGAGCAAGAAATCGCTTATCAAAGTGCCAACTTTTTTAACGAGTTCTAGTCCGACATGTCAAATTTTAGTATTTTCAATGGAAAATACTCTAGATGGTATCAAAATTTCGCAAATTTCTACTTACAGCACTCATTCGCTATGTGCAGCTTGAAACGCTCTTTTCAACAAGCTCAAATGTTCGAATTTTGAGCTAGAAATGAGCAAGACATCGCTTATCAAAGTTTCGGCTTTTTTAACGAGCTCTAGTCTGGCATCTTAATGCGTCCATGGAGTTTAATTTAGGTTAATATAGACCAAATAATGTCAAATTTTATACAATTCCAGCCACCGGAGAGCCACCTTTATGCTTATCAGTTGCAGTACCTTTAGCTATCCGAAATGCCATAGCCTCTGCACGTACTGACGCTAATAAAGATAAACCGAAATGGTATCCTTTCGGTAAGTATTTTAATAGAAATTTTCAATGAATTGGAATTTTTGATTGGTTATTAATGCTGCAGATGGACCGAGTACCGTGGAGAATACGTTTCTGAATTCTTTAAATAATTATAAACAATTTAATTTGTAATTTTTTGTATAATGGTGGAGGGAGGTTGTTTTCAAGTTATTAGAAAATGTGTTGATAGATTTGCAATAGGTAGAAGTTTTGTCGGGTAAAATTGAAAGTTAATTATGGGTTGCTATAATTTTTAATTGCTTAAAATAATAAATTACATTGATTGAAATTGTGCTTGATTATTTATATTTTCTTATATCGAATTGAGTGATAAAGTCCTCCTACTATAAATCATTAAATTGATTTTTGTACTAATCTAGTGACGATTACCAGTCCAATATAACCTTAATTCTTTGAATCTATTTGAGTGGAACAGGATGTAGACAATTTAAAATTGTTTTAACATTGACCCAGTTTCATTAGCACTTAAATCCACGATTTTTTCCGTAGATAATTCACAATAAACGATGATCGTTGTTTTTGTCCAACAGGAATCTTTCTCTCTTGCTTCATATCTTCCTCAGAAAAATGCTCGAGCTCTTGAATTTCATCCTGCTGAGCATAGATTGGAGTCAACATGAGTAACGAATGAAATAATTCAGATTCGTGTAATACTTGTTTGAGTTCGTTATTGAAATTTTCCATTGTGAAATCATCGGTATTGATATGAAATAATTTTAAATTCTCAACTAACGAGTCATGATAATATTCTATAAGCTTATCAACGTTATTTTCTAATACTGGTAACTGTACACTGGTCATTAAAAAGAATATTAGGTCTCTGGCAACTGATCCGTATTCGTAAATTTGAAAATCAACAAATTTACACTCTTGCGGTTTATTATTGCGGAATTTCACCATGATATTGTTGACCCAAAGATCAGCATGCACGAAGGAGGCGTAGGGTTCCCGGCGGAAAATCGGCGAGTTTTTCGGATAAGTTTGAAAATTTTTACTATTCTTCTCGACAATGTCTTTGATATTCTTGATGAAATCTTTAATAGTCTCATCATCTCTTAACGAGTTTAATAACTGCTCGTTCATTTCGTTCTTGGTCGATTCGTCTTCGATTTGGAACATGAAATATTCCTCAAATAGCGGCTGTAGCTTACTTTCGAATAAATCCGGATCGTTCCTTTTGATAGCGATCGGTATTGCTTGTAATTCGGCTAAATGTTTCAAAATTAATCGTGCCGTTTCAAAATCGAAGCCGATCGTTCTATCGACGGTTTGGAAATCGTCTAATTTTAGATTTTCTAATAATAGAACAGCATTATTATCAACAATATTATTGTTACCTAAATTCAAGCGTGATCCAAAATATTTCGGCGCAGAATCGATTACTTTCTCAATCGCGTATTCTCTTTGGAATGATTGCAATAACGGCATTATTGTTTTATAAAATTCAATCTCTTTAACGAATGTTACGTCAGTGTTGAACATTTTCCATAGGAAGTCGTTTGGTGGTGGTAATTTCGCCACTAATTCCACTTCTTCGGTTTCTTGGTAACTGTCGTTTTTAATTTCAACTTTTACAGCGAGCATTAAACTACCGTAATTTTCACCAGCAGCAGTCAAACGTTTAGTTTCTTGTTTAATTATTGTTTTGTCGGCTGATAATTGTAACAAGTCCTGTAGATTCTCGATAAATTTCACTTCCATTCTGGTAACTATAACTTAATTTCGGTAAAATCACAGTTTTTATTCAATAGATAAACTTTTAAGGATTGTGAATTGTGAAATGTAAATGTACACTCTAAATAGGTATTTCACCAGATTGTGGCATTGAATTAAAAAATTGCAAACATCACTGTATGGTGGGGTAATAAATTTATTAATATTCAACTTAATGGACACTGTATTTAACTCTAAAAAAATACGGGAAATTTGTAATTACATGACGAAATATTTCTAACGTTTATTTACCCAAGTATCAAAGTAGATAAACTATTTACACAAATTTTGACATTGTTTTCTGTTAAAATAGCGTACAATAAGCTTCAACGTGTTGTCTTTTGATGAACAACCATGAACATTGAATAATTAAACGATAATTATCTCAGGGTCGTATTCAGGTTGTTGTACACTCAAAACGACCTTCAAAACAAATTGGAGACTTATTTAATTATAGATCGAATATCCTTCGAATTGGTAATAATTATAAAAATTACAAATAAATCGAAAATATTTCCGAAATTTGATAAAAAAGCTGAAGTATTATTCTAGGTGGAATATGCTGTATAGAGAAAATTACAATGAAATTCGTATGATGTAATAACAGATGTACGTCCGGCTATTTGCAGATTACAGGCACATGTGTACAGGATGCATTTCAATGTAGTTGGCCATGATTCGATGATCAGGCCCGGACTGGACAGTATTTCCGAAACTGTGATGTTCTTTGTTTAAAATCGTGCAAGAAAACCTTCAACAAACTTGCCGTTTTCCTAATTTTCCGGAAAACTACCGGGTTGTTTAGAAAATTTCTTGCATATTTGGAAAGCTCTTCCAATTTGCAATCAATTAAACCCCATTCTCATTGGAAACAAATCGGTACAAGCCGAGTTATAGGGGAAATTTTAAAAACATGCTTCTAGATTTTCATATATAACTTAAAATTTCCACAACATTCCCCAAAACTACAAAATCCTTGGTATGCGGCTTGAAATGCTCTTTCGAACAAGCCCAAAAATTTGAATTTTCATTGAAAAACGAACGAGAAAAATTTCCACTTTTTTGCCGACTTGTAGTCCTGCTCCTAGGGTGAAAGAAACAGCAATTTTTAATAAGCCATCTCTCGGTTGTTTTTCGAAATATCACAGAAGTTAAAACCGGCAAAAAAGAGCATTTCAAAAAGGATCTAAGGATAAACGAAAATTTTGAAGCATGTTTATAATATTTTTATAATTTTCCACATAACTTAACCAAGGCTTGCTTATTTTCAATGATTTTGCACGAATTTATAGGACATAGAAAGTGCTTTTCAGATACTCGAGAAATTTCCCCATCTGTTAGCAAGTTTTCCAGCAAGTTGCCAAAAACTTAAACGCCTTTATTGCACCATTTAGAGTTAAAACAATGCAATATTTAATAATCGATAACTTGCTTATTTTCGTAAATATTGCAACGAGTAAAACAGCATTAGAAAGAGCATTTCAAGGAGCATTAGACAAAGTTTTTTGTTTTGGAAAATTTCACTTGAATTCGAGTTTATAGACGGAAATCTAGGAGCAAGATTCTTCTGTATTTTTGCACATTTTTCCATATTTTCGCCGATAATTGAGCCAATATTATAAATTTAAATATGATTTTTACGTAGAATGTAGAAAATAGCAAACGCTTATCAATCTCCATGAAATTTTCCAAAAGCCTTGCCAGTTTTCCAGAAAAGGCCAAAAATTGAAGTGCTTATATTTTTGTTTTAGAAAATTGCGCAAAATCTTTAGTCATCAAGACTTGTTGAAAAACAAGCGAGAAATCGTCGATCAAACATTAGAATTTGTCGCACGCTTTTCAATCTTCACCGGGTCCAAAATAGTTTAGTCCGGTACTGCAAATTTTCTAACAAAATCAAATGGCAGTTAGGAATCTGCATTACCGACAAGCAACTGAATTAATTGTGATCGTAATTATAATTAAATGAAATCATACAATAAAATTTTTAATTTCGATACAAATTTCCTACGTAATCGATAATTATGATCATTGATTATTATTTATTGATAAATTGTCAAAATATTGATTGACATATGGGTCGCCATCTATTGTCGGTTTTTATAACGTTCCTGTCATTTTCGTTCAAAAGCTTCCTTCAAATCTGCAAATCAAATCACATTTAAATCGAGCTTGGTGAGTTGGAACTTTTATAAAAATCATTAATTGTAACATAAAAACACCCAATTTTCATATAAAATTAAAATTTTCGATAAATTCCAATTGATCAACAATTGAGGTTATATTAAAGCTTGACCTATTTTGCAATTTAATTGATTTTACAACCGTTTCAAAATTTAATGTGGGTGTTTTTTTTCCTTGTTTCCACTCAATTGTAAAACCGATTCTAATTGTTGAATTCATTCCTTATCTTGTATTGATAGTGTGAAGTTAGAATCGTTTAGATAATAGAATGTTGAATCGTTTGGTTGTTATTGGTGTGATTTTGGGTTTGTTTTATGTGACCGCCCATCCGAAATCTGAAGAGAAGAAAGACCGGGTGATTGATCGGGAATTGAGTGATAAGGAGCACTTCGAAAGCGACCAACACAATATCCAGTACGACCACGAGGCGTTCCTCGGCGAAGAGGCCAAGACTTTCGACCAGCTACCCCCGGAGGAAAGCAAAAGACGTTTAGGGTAAACAATTTAATAATTCATTAGACAATTTTTCTGTTTGTTTGTCGAATATAAAGTGTTGTTGTTATTATAAAATCAATTTAAAATTTAAATTGGTGTTGTTAGGTTTTAATTAAAATTTTGATTGGTTTGATAATTTAGATTGATACGTGTATTGTACAATTTTTCAATTAATTTCGGCTTTTATTATTGTTTGTATTACATCTCGATTCTCTATTTTCTTTTCACACTCATATTTTTTTGTTGCTCTTTAATCAGATTAATCGTCGATCGGATCGATACGAATAATGATGGTTTTGTAACACGTGAAGAATTAAAAGACTGGATCCGTTATACACAGAAACGCTATATAACTGAAGATGTTGAACGCCAATGGAAACAACAAAATCCAAATAATGAAGACAAATTACAATGGGAACGTTATCAAAAATTAGTTTACGGTTTTCTCGATACCATCGATCCGGCTGAATTAGAAAAAGACCGTGAAGGTTTCACATATCAAACGATGTTGAAACGTGACCGGCGACGTTGGCAATTAGCCGATACAGACGGTGACGATTCATTAACTAAAGAAGAATTCGCAAATTTCTTACATCCGGAAGAGGCTGAACATATGAGCGATATTGTTGTACAAGAAACCATGGAAGATATCGATAAAGACAATGATGGTAAAATATCATTACGGGAATATATCGGTGATATGTACAAAGGTGATGAGAATGAAGATGAACCGGATTGGGTCAATAATGAACGTGAACAATTCAATACATACCGTGATAAAGATGGTGATGGTTTTATGGATAATGAAGAGGTTAAAAATTGGATTTTACCACAGGGTTTCGATCATGCTGAAGCCGAAGCTAGACATTTAATCTACGAGGCTGATTCTGATGCTGATGAACAGCTAACAAAAGAGGAGATTTTAAATAAATATGATTTATTTGTAGGCTCGCAAGCCACCGATTTCGGTGAAGCTCTAACTAGACATGATGAATTCTAATTTAATTTTAACCGTAAAAGCTGCTTCTAATATAGGTCCACTACTATTTAATTATAATTGTTTTAAATAAAGGGGCGTTGAACTAGAAATTTATATGGAAAGACCAATTTTAAGGATCTATAGGAGGTCCTTGGAGATCATTTTAGCAAATTTTGGGACTCTTAGCTCACTTGGAAGTTGCTTAAAATGCGCGTTTCTGATTATTAAAAACGAATTGATAACGTCTGAATCATTAAAAAATTATCCTAACATCGATTTTTTTCGTTTTTTTTCATTTTATTCTTGAATGGGTAGAAATATTTCCCATCTATTCTAGAATTAATGCAGAAAAAAAAGCGGAGAACATCCTTGAGTTACTCGACGTGCTTAACTCCTTCAAAATTCGCGCATTTTTTAACCAACTTGCTCAAATGTTAGCAAAATAATCTCCAGAGACCCTCCTATAAATCCCTAAAGAATAACGGGAGTTACCTGATAAACTTTCTAGTGACTAACATGGTAGGAAGTCGTATTTGGCGAGTAATTTTGAAATATTTTAAGGATTTATAGGAGGATCTCCGGAGATTATATCGGTAAAATTTGGTCGGCGTAGCTCATTTTCGAGCTGGTTAAATGTGACAATTTCAAAAAATGACTCAAGGATGCTTCTAACATTGATTGATCTGATGGAGAAAGATGAAAAAGTGTAAGGATCATAAATGAGTCTTTTGATCAACTTCGAATGAGCGATTAGGCCCAAATTTTGCTTCACTGATCTCCAGGGTCCCCGCTCAAAATCTTTAAAATCGCTGGTCAAATAACAGTTGCGAAGCTATATTTTTGGTTCAATGGCCCTTTGAATCTCGTTTTAAGGATAAGGCAATTTAACGTGTCATAACCTGGCCAAAGCATTTATTAATTGTAAGTCGATATTGTAACTACTTAAGCGATGAATCGTCGGTGCTCGAAATATTTTTGTAATGCCAAAATTATCAAAATAAACTATTTTAAATTGTAGAATTGTCGAATTTTTTTAACGAAAAGACAACATTTATTCAATAATAACTGTTATGTACAAGTTTTCTTTTTAATAACATACAAGGGAAAACAATGAAAATTTGCATTGGATTTTATCCGATTTTCACACAAATATAGCGAATTAAATAATTTACAAATATAAAATAATGAGAAAATAAACATTTCTTATTTAAAAAAATAATACAATGATAAAATTATATAAAGATATGTATAAAAACAAGCCTAAACCTATTCTTTTATAATTATCAATTTTATCACAAGAAAAAAAACGGTGATTGGATTGTGGAGGTTCCAATTATACAATCCAGCTTGATTTGATGGAGTGATAGTGTGAAAGGAAGTCCTATGATTTTAATTTATCTCTTTACAAATTATACAATTCAGTCATAATGTCGATTTATTGTTGAGTCAGTATTTACATTTTTCTGTCTGTTTTGTAGAAAGAACGCAACTCAATCGAATAAATAAGAAAAGAAACAACACCTGAGTGATGATGACAGGCCACAAATTATTAGTATACTTTGGGAGTGGTGACTATTCCGATAGCAAATTCGAAATAGTTGAATAATATAGACAGGTACCTTCAATGAAGTACCAATTAATCGTATACACTAGGTAATTATAAAATTAAATTGTAAATATCGAAAATGAACAACAGAAAAACGATATTTCCCGTGTACCGTACTAATTATTATACAATTTGCGTGTGTTTGTGTGTGTTACATGTGTAATAATGTCGTCAATTATAATGTTTATGGTTGGTGATTTTGGCAAAAATTAAACAACGAAAAAAATGAACAGCCGACTAGTACTAATGAGATCTCCTGTCGACGGCGCAATATTTCACTTTTGTCCCTTTTTTAAAACTGTTCAAATTCCCCGTGTGTCACTGTTGCTGTTGCTGGTGTAGCGGTTCGAATATCTCCGAATCAGGACTACCATAGCCGCTGGAACCATCGTCCCGATGATTTGCTGTTGTTGGGGGGTTATTAATGGGCTGCCGCAGTTGGCCTACCTGGCCCATGTCCGAGTTGTTCTTCTCGCTGTAACAGGAGGCTGACATCACATGTCTACCATCGGCCGTTGGCTGAAAGAGATCAACATGTGTGGTGGACACATAGATCGATCAATTCGACTATCAAAAGCGCACCTTTATCGTACCAAATCTAATATGAATATTGATATTATCGAAATTGGCGCATTTGATGTGAATTAATCGAGGATTGAAGGGGATTTTTTTACGTTGATTAAAGTTTATGAATTTGTCGTTTTAAAAACAACGTACATTAGGAAAACGATAAATGAAAATCGTTTAATGGAGTTGGCAAATGGACCGAGGCAAAGTTTTCAACGGGCCAGCGATGAGGGCAAAGTGGTTTGTTTGAAAGCTAAAAGCAACCGAATGAAGCTCTTAGTCTGATGGTTGCTTTTAAAATACAACAAATATTATTTTATGGTCGCGTAAAGTACACCATTCCGTCAACTCGACTGGCGCGTGTTTGTGTGTGTTTATATTTCGATTAAATGTTGAAAAAAAATGGATATTTATAAGGGATGATATCGAGGATCGAGTGACATCCAGTTATGGAAAATAAGGGATCGTACCTGTAAGTTACTGACTTGCCTTCTAATGTGGGCTAAACTGCTCGGATTATACGCCATATTTGCAAACACTAATCGTTCTTCGTAATCGTATTCACATAGGATCTTATTGTCGCATAAATAGAAACGATCGCCTACACAAAATCTGTAATTAACAAACAACAATAACAACGAAAAATAAAAAGAATTTTAATAGAAAATGAACATCACTTAAACGAATGAATGTTTAATGTACCTGTGATTGCATTGTTGACAAGGCGAAACATTCTAAATGATAAACGTTGCTTTTCGCTCTCATTACCATTTCAAATGCTGGAATTACTTTATTACAAGCCGCACAATATCCCGTCGTGCCGAATAGTCTACAAACACAGACAGATAATACACATTTACAAATATATTCGAGACGAGATACAACCAATTTTAATGTTTTGATATATCAAAAATATTGATTTGTGTGGTTTATTTTAAAATATATCTGTCGATTCTTCAATATTTATTTATTTATTCAGTAGAGTATATAGAATCAATTTTGTTGTGTAATAACTAGAAGAACCGCAAGATGATTAGCAGAAGCTATCCCGATCCAATATTTATAAGGACCTTGTCGTGCTACACCAATTTCCTCGGTGTAGATTGCTATAAAATTTATAGCTATGGCGTGCTATAAAAATTACATTACACCAAATTGACTTCGAATAAGATTCCTCCTTTTGCTAGCAACAATTTTATGTTTACTGGACGTCAGACTGGGCCGCATATACCGCCACAATTCCAAGTTTGTACTTGTGAATTCGATGGAGCAGTGCCGTAGAAGTGGTGCTTCAGCCCCAAATTTCAACAGTGATCTCTTTTAAGGCGTTTTCTACACTTAAAATTTTAAAACAAATTTTGTTATCCTGTCTACGAGGATTTTTAGTTTTGTTCTAAATTACCACTTCTGAGTCAATATTCCTTTTTGGAAGTCCATTTGGTTTTTTTTACTCAAATTTTAAGCTTCTCAAAAGTTCGAATTGAGCCTAAATTGCCTGAAAGTTTTGTTTTCAAGTTGTCAAAAATCACCAAGAAGATGATTCAAGCTGAAATCTTCGGTTTCAGTCACTGTTTTAAAATATTTTATGATAAATCATCTAGGTAGTTTTGCTTTCAAGTCGGAAAAAACGATTCAAAATAGTCTCTTTTGAGTTAAAATATTTTTTGCTTCTAAATCATTAATCTAGGGATGAATTTTCAAAATTTTAGGGCAATCAGTTACAAATTTCAATTTTTGATTGTTTTGCTTTTAAGATTTTCGAGCTAAAGTTCAAATTTTGATCAGCATTTGTTCTAAATTATTACTTTTGATTTAGAGCAACAGAAGATTGTGAAGATCTGCTAGAAATCTTCAGCATATTTCTGAATTGAATCCTAAACTTTCACTTTAAATCACTGATTTTCAGCGAATTTTAATGTGGAATTATCAACGGAAGAGATTTACTCGATTAAATTTGATTTTCGAGCTCAACTCTTCGATATTTTAAAATATTTTCCTCATAAATCGTGATTTCGAGTCGTAAAAGAGACTCATTGTTGATTGATTTTATTTTTAACCAGATTTTATCGTAATTCATCATTTTTTATAGCTTTTTAAGCGTTAAGAGGGACGTTTTCATTCTTATTATTAGGTTTTGTGTAATTGTTTCAGTAGAATTTTAATTTATGTACGAGTATTGATCGTTTCAATCTCGAATTTAAGATATTTTCGTTTTAATGCATAGCTTTTTAATAAATGTTGGTATTAATTTTCGTAAACTTATCAAATTTAGCAATTCTTAGGCAATTTCAAGCGAAATTTTTTGCTTCTAATATTAGTTTAAGTTGAATACTTCTAGATTTTCCTTACAAATCAAATTTTCAAGCTAAATTACTCTTTTTAGTTGTTTACACTACTAAATCGAATAAGGGAGTCGCATAAAATATTAAAGAATTGCTATATTACCTGAGATAATCCCGTTTACATAGGATTAGATTAGCTTTTGTATATAACGTTGAACCAACTTCGCCCAATCGACAATCACAACAGCCACATTTTAAACAATCCTCATGCCAAAATAAGTCCAATGCTTTGAGTAGGAAACGTTCAGTGATACGTTTACCACAACCGGCACATTCCCTAAATCCAGTACCGGTTGTTGTTGTTGCTGTTGTGACATTATTCGCCGTCGTCGATACCGATAATGGTACCGGATTGGGGCCGGCAACAGCCACAGTGGTTCGTCCATTCGGTGCTTGCTCCCCACCGGATTCTATCAACAAACAACAAAACAAACAAAATTATAAAGTTTGTTGTTTAGAAAATGATGTTTATATACAGATGGATGATGGTAATAAATCGAATATTGTGCCGGTAATGTTGCCGTTAAGGAATCGTAATGGATAGGTCCCGTTTTGCACTCCATACAGCCGTAACGATAATTCCAGTGAGACATAAGGTGAGCTCTTTATTTCAGTTATCCGCTTGTTAGAGTGTCACCGAGCGTTCGCTTGCAAAGTGCCGCTAATGGTCGCTGACAAATGGCCCTAGAGAGACACTCTTTCACCACGTTCAGTTCGCTACCAACTTCTACTATGTCATCTCGAAATCCACAACGATAGGTACGTTAACGAAAACAAAACCAATTTCTATAGGTACACGACATACAAAACAGTAATTGTTATTGTTATTTTTTGTTCGGATCATGGATCTGTTGTAATCAAGTTTTATAATTAAACAACGATAGGATTTACGTGTGTAAAAGTAATCTAAGGTTGGACGTGCTCTCGCACAGTTCGCTAGATACTGATCTTTTTTAATTATCGCTTTAATTAAAGTAGGCTTTATATTGTAATTTATCGCCTTTTCTGATCCAATTTCCATCTCATTACATCAATTTGAATTTTAACTGCTCTACACTTCTACACCGCATCTATTTACAAAAGAGAAAAACGTTTGGATGTCAGCCAGCTTTCAAACCACTCGATCCGATTATTTTCAATTGACAAACAAGACAGAGTAGGAGGGAAAATATTTTGCGAGAAAACTAGAAAAACTGCAAATTTACATCCAACCTTCAAGGCAAATCCACTGATCGTTAATTAAATCGACTTTTTTTATAAAATATAATTAAATATCGTATAAATAAAACGAGAACAATGTAAAATTGAAACAGAAATTAACCGATATAAATTCTAGAATCCTTATAAAGTTAATGCAGTTTCGTTGCACATTTTCCCCGACAATAATTGCGATAGTTTTAATCTGAACATAAATATAAATTCTAGAATACGATTTGTTACAGTTGGCTTTACTGTTTATTTCCATCTATTTTCTAATTTTATTCTCATTCTATCCTTAAATTTGTCGCAATAATTATTCCATTGTCAAATTATTGAACACTATCACTATTAAAAACGATAATTATGACGTATTGTTACCATATTTTAACGTTTAAACCGCAAAAATTTGAACAAATCTTCAATTAAAATTATTAGAATTACAAATCCTCACCGGGCGCATCCACCATAATTCAACGATGGGTGTACATCGAAAATTACAGTGAAACTTCGAATTATAACCACATTAAAGCTTTACTGTATTTATTATTATTCTATTCGGGTAATTCGTATAAACAGTGCGCAGAATTCGTGTTGTTCTCTGTTAGTTTTAATTGTGCAAAATTCTTTGTTTAACACCTTCAAATCGAGGCGAATTCTACTATCATGCAAACATTTAATTAGTTAAATGTGCATTTCATTAAAATTGAAAAATAAAGAGCCAGAGAAGCTCATTAGTGAATATATTTACAATTAGTGTTGCATTAATAATTCCATTGTCGGAATAACTTTCATCAAATCAACATTCTTATTTCTATTTAAGTCATCAGAGGCTATTATTGTTAGAAAATAATCGAGATGTATTTTTGAAAGTTTTTACCATTTAAATCGCAAAAATTTGAACAAATTTCGGTTAAAATTATTGGAATTATGCCCACCTGGCGCCTCCACCATAATTCAATTGGGTTGTATACCGAAAATTTGTTGTATTCTCGGAGAAATTCTCGATAAAACCCTAATTATTTTTTAATTATTTCATCCGGTTTTTTTCGTACAAACAGTGCGGAAAATGCGTGTTTTCCGTGTTGTTCTCTGCTAGTTTTGATTGTGCAAATTTCTTGTTCTTTTAACGTCATTAAGACGATGTGAATTGTTCTATCATGCAGGCATCTAATTATTTAAATGTGTATTTTATTGAAATTAAAAAAAAAGAGCGAGAGAAGCAGCTCATTAGTGAATATATTTACAATTGATGTTGCATTAATTATTCTATTGTTAGGATGAATTTCCTCAAATCGACATCGTTACTTCTATTTGTTTAAGTCATTACACACTATCATAAGAAATGATAATCGTTATGTATTTTGCTCAGTTTGCATCGCTTAAATTGCAAAAATTTGATTAAATTTTCACAATTAAAATAGTTGCAATTATGAATATCTATCTGGCGCTTCCACCATATCCAATATTTGTTGTATTTTAAAAACAACTCTAATAAAACTCCTAATTATTATTATTTTTTTGTATAAATAGTGCGGAAAATATGTTTTTCGTGTTGTTGTCTTCTAATTTTCATTATACACAATTCCTCTTTCTTTAACATCATTAAGTCGATGTGAATTGCGCTATCATGTGGGCATCTAATTAGTTAAATGTGCATTTTATTAAAATTTAGAAAAGATCGAGGTAAACAATTCATTAGTGACTATTTTACAATTCATGTTGCAATAATTATTTTATTATATGAATAACTTTCCTTTTCTTTGAGTGATTGTACACAATATTAAAAACTGATAATTGTGATGAATTCTAGCCCGTTTGAGCGTTTAAACAGCAACAATTCGAAGAAATTTGCGTTTAAAATTAGCGAAATGAGTGTTCGCCCGGCGCCTCCACCATAATTCGACTATAATTTTAGAGAAACGCCTAATTGTTATTGCTTTGAAATTTCCAGTTTTCCGTCTAAACAGTGAGGAAAATGTGTTTTCCGTGTTGTTCTTCTCTAGTTTTAATTGTGCAATATTCTTTAACATCATTAAGTCAATGAGAATTGTATCATGCGGGCATCTAATTAGTTAAATGTGCGTTTTATTAAAATTGAAAAAAAAATGAACGAGCGCGCGAGAAAGAAGCAGCTCATTAGTGAATATATTTACAATTAATGTTGATGTTTTAATTTAATGATGTTAATGGAACTCATATATATGTATATACTCCATCTTTATTTAATTTTTATTATAATAATTTCATTTTCAACAATTATCCCATCAAAAGACAGTTACATTCGTTGATTTTTCTCTGTGGAAAAAATCAACATTATTTTTATTCGTTTTAATTTAAAACAACCATCAACGGTTAGATTTAATTAGAATGAGTGTATATTTGAATGTGTGTGTTCGCGTACGGCCCTTGTCGTTGTTAAATAAGCACACCACATAATTGCTAACGTCGTTCCAAATATGACATTCGCATAATATGGTAATTCTAGAAAATAATTCCAAAGGCGGAAATTAAGAAGATAGTGGGTTTGCCAGTTTGAATGCATAAAACTGGTCCGGGGAGGACTTAAAATAGTCGTAGACAAGACGACACATACACACAAACAGGTTCCTTCATCTCTCCCTACCGTCTCTTCTACTTTCCATCAGTTTTCTCATTCAGTTTAAACTATTTTAATTAAAGCAACGGCTAATTTAACTAGACAAATCTTCGCCTGTTACCAACCACCACTGTTGTATAATAACAATAATAATAATATAGAATGGAGGAGAGTTAAGAGTGCGACGATAAGTGGGAAAACGGGAGACTGAAACCGACGGTTTTCGGTATTGTTGTGGTGGATTTAATAGACGATTTAGAATGGCGCTATTGTAATCACAATCAACAAAAGATTTTTCAATTGTTGTAATTTTTGTTTAACCGGAATTATTTACTTAATCGATTCAATATTATCGAATTTAGTGTTTTCGGCTATACAATTTCTATCGTTACATTTACCAAACAACGCTACAATTGCCGCCACCACTCACTGCCATTAAATCTCCGGAGTTAATACAAAATGCATTTGTTGTTGTTCCATTATGTAAATGAAAACTCGAACCACTTTCGGTCGGAAAGCGAGCACGAGAGCTCCATCAACGAGAGCCCGAGCGCGATAATGCATTTCCTGAATCCATAAAAAAAAAAAAACATTGAACCGAATCTATTAAAACGTACACAATACAACAACAACAATTCATATAAGAGTAGATTTTCGACATTTATCGAAATTGGTATTTTTTTGTATTGTGGTTGTCGTAAGCGATGGCGGTGTAGAGGCGGCAGAGGTGGTCGTACACCCTAAGGCGTGCTCTGATCCTTGGCAATTAATCACATTCTCTCGAGTCCTGACATTTCATTAGCCTTTCTTTCTGTGTATACGCAATTTAATTAACATTCGAGACTTTAAATTTTTAATAATCAAATTAAATTTTCAAAGCAAGATTAAGACCGTGTTTTCGTCCGTCTTGGTTTATACTACTATACTACCAACAACTTTTTATAAAGCGTGCGCGTTCAGAAATTTTAATTAACGTTTCCAAATGAAAAATAAATTTTTAATTAGCGAGATATAAAACTAAGAATAAGACTTTGTCACTCCTTTAATCGACAATTCCTCACCCTTTCCTATTTTTTACGTCTAAAACAACCAGTAAATCAATTTCTATAGGTTGTATGCCAGATCGATGGTAATGAGACAGATCCAGTCCAGTTTAGAGAGTAGATTGTATGTGTATGTCTGTGGGGATGTTTACTCGACGAGACACAAATTGATAAACAGGAGTATCTGAGTTGGAAGCGCAGATCACAATATGAGATTATTCCAGCCGGCGAATTACAATCGTCGATTTAATTAAACGCAGTGTGTACCTATGGGGCGGCGTAATTGGCAAACATTATATGTATTGCCTGCCGCCAAACTGACTTTCTGCCAACATAAATGACAGAAATCCTCACAGAGATCGATCAACGCGACATTTAAAAAAAATCACAACTTTATAGCAAAAAACCGACATTTCCATTAAATTTAAATATTCACATTATTCAATTATAATTATTTTTATTTGTGGTACAAAAACGGAATTGTTGGTCTTCTCACATAGTTTATGTTGTGAACGTATATAGATATTAAACATGAAACAAGTCGATAAGTATGTTGTTTTCCCTCTAATGGATTTTATACGTTAACAAAATGCAAAGTAATTGGATAAAGTAACAATAAAAAGAAACTCCCTTGTCTGTTATTCCGCAGGCAATGAATTGATGAAGAAATAATTGGCGAGTTTCATTTAAATTGCTTGTACATAAACACACACACAGACATTTATATATCTACAAGAGTTAAATTGCATTCCCATTGCCACTTATTAACTGAAGATATCTGCATGTGTGATCGCACCCATTGACCTTCTTTATTTATTTATGAATCTTTTACGGCTATAAACAATTTCCATCGTCTATTCTAATTATTTGTTGTAGCAAATAATTATCGATTCGATCGTTTGAATTTTAATCATCATATTTGAACTGTATATAATTTTGAATTAATGCCAATATACTTTGTTTTATAGAAATTGGCGAGACAGCATATCATTATAAATGTTGTTGGTTTAACGACAATCGCTATAAATGTTACCGCATCATTGCATCTGTATTATTTACTATTTTATATAAAACAGGATCAAATTCCATCTATGATAATCGCCCGATCAACAATGATTAACGATGTGTTCGTTCCATACTGGACTGTTTCATTTTCGGTTAAAGTTCAATAGGATCTGTTTCTTTAACCACCCTTCTACGTTGAATAGGGATGGTTTTAGTGCTATAACCACTAACTATAATGCCACCACAGCAGATTCTACATTTCGTCGTTGTCGCCGGATGGTTTATTTTAACGATCCTGCCAGTTACAGATGTAGACATACAAAAGCACCCCCCTATATTCGAAATTAGTCTCTATCAAATCTCTATTACGATCATCCGTTAATGCTGATTATGGTATTTCCATCGATGTTGTTTTGTTGGTGGAAAAAGCCGATTTTGGTGACATTTTAAACTTGTTCGACTTCTTTATTTCGGTTTTTTTCCCGGTGCTTGTACAGTTTGGAATGAAAATAAATCCTTGTTGTTAATAGACTGTTACACGACTCTGCTATTATTTTCAAGAAAGAATGATATATATATGGTAAACAGAATCAGAGAATGCACTCTCCAGTTACTTTACCAGTATACACCGGAGATATTCGGGGGCGCAACACCAAACTTTACTTCGTTTCATTCAATATCGCTTGATTAAAATCTATGTACATGAATATAAATCTATCAACTTGTCGATTTAACAACTATTTAAACAATCGTTGGTGTGTGTGTGTGGTTTTTTTGACTTTCTCTCAATAAAATTTTAATCACGGTGCGGCGATAAATTCGAGAATTCCACCCGATATATATCAGTATTTGATCAATATTTAATAAAAACTGCATTAACGTTAGCTCTTCTAGCTTTGATCCATCGCCATAATGGGATTGTCTTGTTCGAACGATTACAATAGAGCACTCTGTCCGATCATTCTTCGCTGTCGGAACGGCTCTAGTGAAAGAGTACGTTTGTAATGTTGTCATTTGATGGACATACTGGCAAATTGCCAAGAATAATCCAACAATTAGACGGCAATTTGATAATATTGAATTATAACAAGTGATTTTATTGTTAAAGTTGTCATGCAAGTGTACCTCTATGTATGTGCTCGATTTCGCTATAAAAGTCAACGCGAGTAATATAAAATTCTAATATAAACGGCCGGATACAATCTGGAAATACATTGTGCGGCATGGCAGCGGTACGTAATCGATGCGGTAGTTTATGCAAAGTGGAGGACCCAGGTTGACTTTCAAAGGCAATTTATAAAACTTGATAACGTAAAACATTGTGAAAGTTTCTTCAATCATGCCAAGTAAACTGTAAGGACAATATTCGTTTATATACCGACAATAATTACGATTGAAAGTTGTAAAGATTCATCAATAATTTATATTTAGAGGTAGATAGGTATAGATATCTAATAATTCACGATTACGTTGTAAATTGTCATTTATCATAATGTAAACTTTGACTTTACAGCAAATTCAATTAATGTCAATCCGTCCGTAATCGAAAGCCGCCAGCCGGGCGGTGGATATCGGCCCCATCTCCGCTCAAATCCGACCACCACCATAGCAATAGCCTCTCGTTAATGCATCCAGGGGTAGAGGCACAGACACACAGATAGATAACGTGCGTGTAATTGATCCGCTTCCAATTAAACACAAAATAACTAAACACCAGTTTCCTATTATTATTATTATTATTATCGTCGTATCAACAATTCTTGTAGCTTTATAAATTTTTTAATTTTATAAATTTAATTAATCAGAAACGTTATCATCATGTAGATTTTAATCAAATATTCAATAAAATCTAATCAAGCATCGCCGGTCTACCATCTCTTATAACTAACAGGAAATTAACAACAACAATCAAGGTAACCACTTACATACTCGCATGGATCATATTAAATTTATCGAAATAATTATCTAGCCGAAGGGGGTGGGATTTGATTACAGTTACGTTACAAACACTATTATTATTATTACTATTATTATTATCATCATCATTATTATTGCGACGACGACGGCGATGGCTACCCCTCATTTTCCCTCTCACTACAACCCCCATTCCGTTAAAGCTCTGTTATACTCATATCCGGCCGAATCTTAAGTAAACTGTCTGTAAGCGGCTTGCATTAATTAATAAGGAACTCGACTAATTGCTCCGGGACGAGATTGTTCTCCCACAACGATCGGTTGAGTGTGCATCTCTCGGTGTGTGTGTGGCTGTGTGCTTTTTGAATAATTATTAAATTTGGAAAATTCATGCATTATTCGATAGTAAGTGGCCTCAGATGCCCCATATTGTAACATTTTTATTTGTTACCATTTGAAATGATAATTGAGTCTAGAAATTGAAAGAGAATTCTTATATACCGCCCAACTCATCCGTCACTCTGTCAAAACTTTTCCGGTTTCTAGGTGCAGTGGCGTAACCGGAATTTTCAGAGTCCTCCGCACCAAGACCCCTTTTCATTAAATCACTTAGAACTTGGAGATTTGGTTACTTTTCAGCTATTAATCTATTAAAATTGATTATTTTGCAACATATTTTACATAGTTTTATAGACAATTGTATCTACTTTTCGAATTAGTTAATTGTCTATATTGTTGGGAAAGTCGACATAGAGAAACTCAGTAGTTTACTGAATTTTTGGAAAAAATATTTTATTAAAGTTGCCTCGAGATATGCCCCAAAAGAAAAAGAGCAAAGTAATTATTTAACGATAAAATTCGAAATTTCTACATTTACATTAATTTTACAGAAAACTACAAAGTCCATTACAAATTATAAAAAATTGGCTAAGTTATGAAAAGAAATATGGAAAAGTCAAAAAAAACTAATCTCCAAGATTTTCCTCTATAACTTGAGATTTAATTCTATTTTTTCCGAAGAAAAACGTTTACAATGCTCCTCGAAATGCCTTTTGCAATATTTTGGAAACAATTGAAATATCGATTGATAAAAATTGGTATTTTTCGGAAAATATCAAACCGATTGCAAAATTTTTTACATATTTGGAACTTCCTCGGAATTGTTGAAAAACACCGATATTAACAAACTTATAGAAGAAATTTTTTTTTCTATCCAACTGTGTAAAGAAAAATATACCGTTACATTTAAAATAAGAAAGATATTGAGCTTTGAAAATTAGTTGAAAAAAAATCATTTCGGCTAAATTCTGAAAGGTAATTCATTTCTATAAAATCTGGCGTAAAGTTCATAGTTTGAACTATTTGAATCCCAAATTTGAATTGTCTAGCAACCATATTTTCCGAGATATGATTTTCTTAATAAAACAGTAAAATCAAGATTTTCTGAAAAAGTCGAAATTCCTGAAAAACTATTAACGCTAGACCATAGTTCATGTTATCAAAGTCCATTTCATTTTCATCATAGAATCTAAATATGGAATAAAAAAATACAGCATTTCATTTAAAATAAAAAAGTAGGGTGTTGAAAGAACAACGAAAATATTTTCTAGGTGTAGCTCAGGTGGAAAATCGGGTGCATACCAAATTTCAGAAACTTTCATCCATTAGAATTTCAGATACTTTAATAAGTCAACTACTTGGCACACCCTGTATAAAATTTTCAAAAAAACACATGCTTTAAAAATATGCTCTATAACTCAGAATTTTTGACACAAAAATGCTTCCTGAGACGCCCTTTTAAATGTTCTATTTCAATATTTCGTCCAACAATCAAGCAATAAAGTTAAAAAAAAAGTAGCACGGGGCCTCGACTTTTTTCATTTTTCCGAAAAACTACCAAACCGATTGCAAAATCTCTGACAGATCTGGAGAGTTCTTTGAATTTTCTGCGAAAATTGCCTAGTTATAGACGAAAATATGGAAAAATTTCAAAAAAGACATGCTCGAATGTTTGCCATTTAACTCAACATTCGATCTAAATTTTTTGGAATAAGTAACATCAGTCTATGCTTCTTCAAATGCTGTTTCTAGTACTGTTTGGTCCATTGCAATATCTGACATTTTTAGGCAACAAAAACTGTAACTTAGGGTCTCAATTGTTTGCTATTTTTTGCAAAAACTACCAAATCGACTGCAAATTTTTGACAAATTTGGAAAGTATTCTGAATTTATTGTATACTAAGAGAAAACTGTTAGAAAGTAAGCAATATTGGAGAATTTATAGAGAAAAATAGGGGAGATTTTCAAAAAACGCATGTTCCTAGAATTTGCTCAGTAGCTCTATTCAATCAAAAAAATTTTAAACAAGAAACGTCATCCCCCGGGCAGTTCTAACCACAGGGCTATAGCCTCAGGGCGAAAGCCTCTTTGGGGCGCCATAATTTTTTGAATTTTACAGTTTTTTTTTGTTTTGACCCAAGTTATACAAATAAATTTATCGGTCTCTCTAGTCGCGCTATGTGTATTTTGTTATGAAAAAGGGCGCATGATTTTTAGTAGCCCATGGGCGCCGAATATCTTAGGACGGCCCTGATCATCCCATACTCTTTCTAATGTTATGTGACCCATTGCAAGCTTATCACTTATCAAACAACAGAGATATCGATTATTAAAAATAGTGGATGAATTTATTTAAACTTTGCCGAGCCGCCTCTGGTGCTGGTGCACATTATGGCACTGTCTAGGTCTAATATTAAAGTTTGCTAATATGTAGCAGTTATTGTTTTGGAGGGTGGCGAATGTTTGTAATTTATTCCATTTATTTGTGTTGTCAGTTCATCTATAGTCGTTGTTACAAATCGTTTTAGAAATGTGTCTGGTAGACGTTTTGGAGTGTCCTCGATATCAGCAACATTGCCATCTAGCCAAACCAAAAGTGTCACGTGCTTCAAACAATATCCTCAACGACGAGATTTATTGTTGTCTCTGTTACGAATTTATAAAAGTTTTATCGTGGCCGTACGTTTTCAATGTTTGATTTTTGGGCTTGATTAAATTTAATGTAGAAATGGACAATTGTTTAAAACGCAAAAATAACGAAATATAAATCGAGTTTAGTCCACGTAAAATTGTATTTTATGCATATGTGTTGAAACGGCCAAGGCAGATGGGATTGAAATTGCTGCCAAATTTCATATCGACGAATTCTTAATGTCATCTGGAATTGATTTGCCCCCATTTGTGATATATCGGCGCAATACGATTGCAATTTAATATTTCACCAACGGATGGATGATTATAATCTCACTAGTCTTTACCACCCCCCTCAACTACCCTTAGTGATAACGAAACCAATCAGTTCATACATAGTGATGTGATATTTACAACAATAAATTAGAGAAATTGAAAATTACTCACCCGATCCATTATCTGTACTGTGCATAATCACTTGTCGGTGTCCGTTCAATGGGCACTGTTGTCTATTTTTCGAATTAATCGGCCCATTATGATGGCGATTATAACCCTTCTTCCCATGTCTATAATAGACAGCAAATAGATACAAGTTAATTGCGGTTGTTTCAACTGTGACAATCATGCGGGCGCTTTATTCGTTGATAACACACAATGATTTCAACATTTAAATGTTTAATACCCACATGATTGTTCAATTTTTCACAATTTCCAACGGGAAAAAACCACATTGAGAATAAATTGCTCATCGATTCTCTCCGACAAGCTCATTTTCGAGTTCATTTTGACACAACCAGACGATAAACTCCAATTAATGTGTAATATAGCGATAGTATATTAGAATTCCCATTGTGGTTAGTGTTATATACACGATATTTTTTTTATTATATTTTTTAAAGAGATATATAATGGTCGGGTAGTTTTAATGAGAGATCGTTATAAGTGTTGAGAAGATTCCGAGCTTTGGCATTTTTCATCCGCCATCCATTAGAACAAATTGACACCTGGTAGCTATGGGGGAACAGCGAAAGAGCACGCCAACAGCACCTCGTTATATTAACGAACGGGATTGATTCTCTCTACTGGGATATTACGAACCGTCGCGACGTCATTTACCACAAACTAGTGCTCCAATTTGCATCAAAATTCGACTATTTTTACAATCAATTTAAAATTGCGTTTGATAGTTTTTAAATGTTAATAGAGGAAGATGTCGCCCGATCTGATTGGAATGAAAGAGAAAGGTATTAGCGCGCATAAAGCTAATGATGTTGAGGATTAAGCATAACGACCGTTTCACAGGACTGTCGTTGCTGATCCGGCTTAAAGCTTTCATTACTAATCACCCCTCCATTCCTGATCGATGTATGCAGCAAGCTGACATTAAACTGTTTGCAGGATCGATTGGCAGTAGGAAATACTTAAACAAACAGAAGCGTTCATTAAGGTGTTACTGAACGAAATAATTTTATCGCCTTGACAGTTTTCACTATGTTTCGAAATTTGGATGTTTTACAAATTTAATATACAAGTTTATAGAGGAAAGAACGTAGAGATCGCTTCCTCCTCGTCTATTTAACACCCATCCGCCCAACCCCGACGTCACTATCTAACAAGTCTGGGTTAAATTAAGCTTCAATAAATGTTGCAATCAGAATGGGACACAATTACTGTAAATAAATTCAGGAGAGTTGTTAGTAAATGGCCTTTAGAACCGACAGCCTTTGGAAGTAACGAATCGTGCGAAACTCTAACAAGCTCCCATCCCCCGTTTTAAATATGTCTAAACGAATACTGCGAATCGGACAAAAGACGGCAAACTTTTCGGGACTTCCTAATTAGTAGTTTGTTTTATTTTTCGATTTTTTCTAGTGTTTGAAAGTTTATGTGTGTAACGTGGATGGGGTTCGAGCAACGTATAAGTCTTCAATTTTTAAGAGCTAAACGACAAGTCCACTGATGGCGACAGTGAATTGCCATTAAAGCAAGTCTATGAGGAAGTGCTCTCTACCGATCTCAGTGTTTTAAAATACACACGGGAATCCACTCGTCTCTTATTCTGCCAACTCTTATGAACTATAGACTGCTGTTAAGATGTTGCCGTCATTGCCGCCATCACACCAACCAAACAACATCATCGTCACTTTTTCTCGTTTTTTTCTTCGTTTCGCCTTCGCCACCCTCTCACCGTTCAAGTACTCACCACCCGTCCACGAACTTTATCCAAGTATGCTTTAAAAGCTTTTCTGACATCTTGACCGAAGCGGACATTTTCAGACATGGAATGGCTCTTTCACTCCCTCCTATATACAGCTACAAGTACATTATCTAACTGACAGCACAACTCTTAATATCTTTAGAAAGACGATAGAGATAGTAGTGGTGGGTGATGTTTGCGATTTTATCCCGTCAAGAATAGGAGAAACTTTTATAAAATGATGCCAGCTTTTAACATCTACGATTATTTGGTAGTTTCAAGACGATTACTGTTGTTTCATCCGTATTTGTACGTCAATATAAAACCTTCACCTACTGAACTCAACTGGGAGAATCAACAATAATCTCATATTGGTGGTGTAGCTCATCAAAAATCTAATGGAATTTAAGTAAATTGAATTTATATCAAGGATCGTGGCGAGTTATTAATATCGCATTTGTCTCAGCTATCCGCTCGGGCAAGTTTATGGGGTGATTCGAGAGGAAATACAGCTATCTAATGTGTTTATTTGAGGTGTTTATAATCAAGTATCTGTAAATTTCATGGCCAAACTTTAATTTATTTTATACAGAGCGTCTGGTGTATCTGTGGAGAGTAAGCAATAAAATTGAACTAAGTTTTACAAGAACTTGAAAAAGTCTCTAAAAACTGAAAGAGTCCTTTAGTGATGTTTGAAAATGGGCTAAATTGGTGTAAATTTTAGGTCAAAAAATGACTTACTTTCATTTAAATGGAAACTGAAGATTTGGAATTGCGCGCGCACCAAAAATGGTGTGGTAACAAAACTTTCCAGATGTTCAACGTACGTTTGAATTTCTAGCCTTACAATTTCAAATAGGTTTTTGAGAATCCTAGTGAGTGTTTATATTTATTTTTTGGGAATCTATCTAGATGTTGATTACTCTTCACTACTGTCCATAGATCAGACACCCTGTAAAGAAATGTTTATAACTTCAATTTCTTATCTTTATAGGTCTCCAATCGTCCGTATAAATCCAACAAAAGTTTCATTTTTATCGAAATTTCATTAATTCTTTTAGCCAATTCAATTAAATTGATGGAATGTGGCCGATTAATTGTATTTCTAGTTGATCAAAAGTGACTGGAGTGTGAGCAATATACTCGTATACAACCGAAAGAAGGAAAGAAGAAGCGACATGAAAGTTTTAAATGAAATAAAAGGGATGGTAGGAAAAAGGACCGAGATTGGTGCACTATTCGATTAACTCTGATACTTGGCTTCAATTGCTTTTTAAGATTCTCACGATTGCTTTTGAAAGGTTTTGGATTAGATTGCAATTGGTTGAAGAAAGACAACGATGATACGAAGAAATCGAAGGCGAAACAAGGCCGAATGATATTTGGGATAGAGAAAAGAAGAACTGGAAATGGTATTAAAAGTGCCCCTTCTAGGAAAATAGCTCATTTTTCGGCTCATTTGTTCAACAATTTGACTAGGGCCAATTGTGGAAGTTTTTACAACAACAAAGAAATTTCAAATTGTGGATTACAAATTGTTTAAATATTATTTGATGGGTGGTAATTAAAAAATATGAGGGGAAAGTGCTACAATTCGTGTTGTAATTAAAAGAAACAAACGTAGATAGACAAAACCTCTTTGTCTATTCAACACAGTGACTGTTTCTAATTACGATGATGACTTTCTGTCCCTTTGTTTGGGTGCAGGTGTACGTGTGTTCATTATTTCTATATCTATAGTTGTCAGTTGAGTTGGTGTTATATCCATATCTACATGTACACATAAAATACAACACCCTCTTATGTTGTTGTTGTTGTCTCTATTTTCAAGTTAATTCTTCCTTCTCATAGCTGGAAGAGAGATTACTTGAGGAGGATGTTAATTAAAGTGGAGGACGTTGCCGGAACAGAAAATCGACTAGTGAAACTGCCGCTACGGCTTTATTTATAAATCAACAACAACAGCAACATGAACATGAACAAGTACGACGTGGTCGAGAGGAAATTAACAATTTGCAACACAACGATAGCTTGATACTTGATAGTCGTCGGAACATTTAATTAGATGATAGTTTTGATTAAATTATTTACAAGCAGTACCGCTTGTGGGCAGTACGCACTAGAAACCAGATCGAATTCTTCAATAAAACGCCCGACAATTAGCGATATTTGTGGTTAATTTGTCATCACGTCTCTTCACCATACAAATAAACTGTTCAATCAACAATTACAACTATTTCAAACAATACAACGATAAATCGATTAACAATCTATTTTCAAACCGGCTAAACTAAAACAAATCAATCGATTTTAACCGCTGTTTAATTAATTCGAGTTGTATAATCAAACTGGATTTGTCGATTGAAAATGTTGAACTAATAAAAATCTATGTCAAGTCGTGGGTAAATATCGAGTTGATTTTTTATTGTGGATGGGTGAAACGGGAACCGTCACTTGACTATCCCCCGTACTGACACACACACAAAGATAGACACACACAACCCTCGAAAGTAATCAGAAACTTTTATCTAACATCGAGCTGTTGGAATGGGGAAAGATCAATTTCATTTCTTAATATTATATTGGGCTCGTGACTGGCCGGGAGTGGAGTAGAAGAGAGGAGCCCGGGCGTAGATCGACGAAATATCCCATTGCTGAATGGGAGAAAAACGAATGGTAAGTTGGAAGAGACGACGCAATAGTAGAGGGCTTGACGTTATTAAATCCGAAATGAAAAATTGGATAGTTTAAAAATTGAATAGAATCCAAAATGGATGGAAATGTAATAATAAAAGTAATAATAATAGTCGACAGTAATCGGGGAACTAATGGACATTTGTTAATTTTATTTATTTTTAGTTCTATTGAACGACAATAATGTAATGCAATTTGTCTGTCTATGTAACAGAGATGGTCTATATAGTCGTTTTGATGCCGGTAATAAATCTGTTTTTGTGGAAATTGTAACGAAACTGCTCCACAATAAACTCCAATTCTTATGCATTTCGAACATATTAGTCGAAATAGTAAAACTTCCACTGAATAGACAAATCTGTTATCCTTATTTTCTATACGAAAATTGTCCGTAGTAGAGAGTGCTAGGAATCAAGAGCAACAGGGATAGAAAGTATGGAAATGGCATTGACTAAACTAATGCAATAAGTAAAGCCATTTATGTGTGAGAGAGTTGGCCAAGTTGAGATCTTTGGCGATCTGGAATAGGGGGAGAACCTTTTATATTGTTGTTGTTAGATGGAATCGAATAGGCACTCAAATCCAGGCCATGTACACTGTGTGTGTGTTTCCTTTAACCGACATTTCTGTGGATAACCGCTCACTATTACACACTATTTCGACGATTGGTAGAAATGTACTTCCGCCACAATTTAAACGTTTATCACCCAACAAGACTATCACAATTTAAATTCATGTGAAATATTTTGTGACACCGTTGTTATTGTCGAAACTGTTGTGCGATAATACAAGTAACATTGATATACGGTAATTTATTTGTTTACTTGTTTATCTATATACACTGTTCTAGTACGATTGTAATATATAAAGATAAATCACTTGCAGTTGTCGAGATGTAATTGTAATTAATGAATCTGTTATGGAAGCGCACTAAACCCATTACAGTTCAGAATGTGCTCTACTTTCAATAAAAGTCAATTAAATTTCCTAATTAAATCCTTGTATGAGTAGCGTACGACGACTTATTGTATAAAAACGATACAGAAATGGCAGCGATAGCGTCTCATTTTTCCCCGGTTTTCAACCGACGACCATTTCAGAAAATATCGTAGCACAGTAGTGAAGACGGGCCCTTTAAACCGGCTGGTTGGCTAAAAGTTGATGTTGGCGGCTATACTACAATTATTACACTCTCACCATTTCAATTACAACTTCAAATTACTTTTGAGATTCTTTAATAAAAACTCGGAACACATCTGCACGATACGTATTACTAAAGTAAATGGACCATTCTTGTTGTGTGTTTGCAATATATAAGGAGAGAAAACTGGCGATTTTCGATGGAATCGACAGTTGATTGTATCTTTACAAAAATCGCAATATATTGAATGTTGTACAAGGGAGAGAGAAAAAAGCAACTTTTTATGACACATTCAATTTTCGTTTTATTTAATAAATACCAGTAAGGGTGAATTCTCCTAGTTCGAAAATATCGAGGATTTGTAGAGGAATTTCTACAGAACATTTTAGCAAAAGTTGGACCTTGTAACTCCTTTGAAAGTCGGTCAAAAACCCTCTTCTTTGATAATGTTGCGATTTTCACCAATCAATTTCACACCTAAAACGACGAAGAATAACTCAAAGATCCCCATAAAGTTGTTTGCATCCTGAAAACATGCGAAAAGGACACATCATTGGTGAAAAATTGCAACTATTGCTAAAATATTCTTTGTGGACTCTTTCAAGTTACTCGCCAACTAAAAGGAGTTACCTTTAAATTATGTTCTAAACGTCCCACGCGCTCCGATTGTTTGAGGAGCGATTTCAAAACTCCCTTGAGAATTCATAGATTATTTTAGCAAAATTTAAACCTTATGGCTTATCGAAAATTAGTATACTAAATGATTCTAAACATTGGGCCAGGCTTGGACCGACGCTCAGTTTCCAAGGCTTGGGGGAAATTATTCTAAACATTGGGCCAGGCTTGGAACGGAGCTTGGGCCAATATTTAGCTGCCAAGGCTTGATGCCATGAATCTAGCCATTGGGCAAGGCTAGGCTCAAGGTTTGTCCCGATGCTCAGTCTCCTAGGCTTGGCAAATAACCATCGGCTCAAGGCTTGCCAATTGTCAGCCTTGGCAACTCTTACCTGGGTAAGAAATATTAATTTTGGACAATTTCGCGAGTTCCAAAAATAACATACACGCGTAACGTAATGAAGCCTTTATAAGTCATTTTATGTGCCTATTTCAATTATGTAAATTGCGAGCGTTTTTGACCAACTTCCAAACGAGCTGTAAGATCCAAATTTTGCTAAATAATCCTTAATACATTTTCCAAATTGCTCGCTAAATTATAAGACAAACGCTCTTATTGTAATTCAGTCCCAGTATATAGTCCCGATTTTAAATCAAATCACGAATGAAACTCTTCTAATGGATTTGCGCAAAGTATGGCACACTAATTGTCCATTAGTTTTTGTTAAAACCGGTTGATATTTACTTGAAACTTTGACTTTAATTAACGTCCACTATACATGTGCGATATATCAAAATTTACACGCTCCACAGCAATACTAATTGGCATAATTCCTCCTGTCCCGACAAATTCTAGCTATAATTTCCATTATAATAGAAGATCGAGTGTGGAATTATTCACCAAAAAAATTTTCGGATACAAAAGACGAAAATAGATTGAGAGACGAATATGTATTGGCGTAAAGTTGAGTGCATTTCACAGTGACAAACAATGCGCGGCTAGGATCTACAACGGTCTGCACTTTGCGGATATGTAAAATCCAAGTTTTAATGTGTGTACGAATAGCATTGACACGAGTGTTGGAGTGAAGTGGGATTTTGTTAGATCGTAATGCCTTTTACAATGAATCACCCACTTTAATAAAGTTAACACGGTTTTCGCCGCCAATATTTAATAAAAAAAAAAACACAAATTCTCTTGATTTTGGTGGAGCGACATAAATCACCAACAGGGGTGGCGCAAGTCCAAGTCCTCTTTGGCGGAAATTTGAGGATTTTGATGAGAAAACCCAAATGTGGTCAGTTTGCCAAAAAGTTGCGTTTTGGCGTATAATCGAACGAAAGTGTCACAATTTTACCCCATGATCCAAACTGCTTCAGGAGGAGTTCAGTTCAAAAATTTTTGCCCTTTTGACAATTCAGCAATAAAATTTGTAATTTAGATGTTTGAAGAGTTTTAGTTTAAAACCTCAAAAGCAAATTAAGACAATTTCCAAATAGATTTGTCATGACAATTAGCTGCCATTTTTTTTTTAACCAATGGAGTACCTACTGAAGTAAAAATAGAGTTTATATGGGAAGTCCTATTATTTGGTAAGCAATTCGGCAAATTTTTCAAAGATTTATAGGCGGTCTTTGGAGATCATTTTCCCAAAATTGGGCTTCGTGACTAGTTTGAGCAACTCCCCAATAAACTGCGAAGCCTAATTTTTGCAAAATCTCCCTATAAATCCTCGAAGTATTTCTAAAATTGCTTGTCAAATAATAGGACTTCCTACAGAAACTCTATTTTTAATTCAGTACGCCATCATAACGTCAAACTTTACAACAAATTACGATAAAATAACATTGAAAGTCCATTATAAACGCAACACTTTTGCTAATAACATATTCTATATAATGATCAATAAATGGATTATTAATAATAATATTTCTAGATAATATCAGACTTCGGAATGATTTTAAAGCGAATTAATCCAAGTGTCATTTACCACGACCCATTTCTAATGGATTTCCAGTCGGCTACGTGGCGAAATTTGACAAACGTCGCCGACGCCTGTCTCTTACTCGTAATATGTATGGAGTTTAACTAATTACGCTAATTAACTAATTAAATTCCATGCCGGAAGTTATGCGGGCCCGGGGGCCGATATACATATACACTAACACAGAGAGAGAAAATAGCAAATTAAACGACGAATTGTACGACAGCCGGATTCTCTAACTGTAAAGTAATTAAAGCAATATTACTCCACCATCGAATAAATATGTTGGCATTTTCGAATGATTAAAGAAATTATTTAATATTCTATTAAAATCATAGGGAATTACGTTGAAAATTGAAACAATAAATAAATGATTCTCTAGATATAATCTGATCCCATCAACTAAACCATTTTATTCTTTACGGATGGTAGAATTGAGCGATTTGATAGCAGTTGTAAGGAAAGAGAAGAGGGATCTCTTTTCGTTCTATTCGTGTTATTGTTGCCGTGTCTTTTATATGTTTGTGTATATGTGTGTGTGTCACAGTGGAGCAAACCGAATTGACAATTTTCCGCGCGGTTTCCTCTCGGCAACACACCGAAAAGAAAAGAGACGAGAAGAAGGTGAATCGAGGAAGCTACCCAAGAAAATAGAATCGTATTGTATGTGTATGTGTGCGAGTTTGTATATCCTCTTTTATATATAGATATGTACAATATACATATAAACGAAAGGATAACGGATTCAAGACTTATCAATGATGGGGGGTGTTATTTTAAAATTTCACTTTTCGCATTTATACACGACCGTCGAGGAATTGGTGACGTTATCTGAAAGCACCACGAGTACACGTCTTCAATTTGCAATATCTTTAAAAGATGGTCGAATTGAATCTAATTGAAATGATCGAATCAAATCTACTACATCTTTATAATAAAATCAATAATATATTTATAAATCGACTTACTAGCTACAAATGCACTTTGTTTTATTTCCTAATCTGTGAGAAAGCCTTATGCATTATTTAAAATCAGTACGCTATTTTTCCCATTACGTTGAGTTTCAAAGATTGTCTTTTAGTTGAGTATTGGTAAAAGCTCAACGATAATACAAAATAGTAATTAATCATAAAGTAGACGACTTTACAATACAATCAGGCGATATTTTAGAACTATAATTCTTATCTCAAATCATATTTCAAAAATATTTAAAGGCTTTTAAGATTTTACCAAAAGTCAAAACTTCTAAACTAGAAGTAGGCTAAACTAATTGTAAGTTTATTTCAGTGGGTAAAATTCGATATCATTGATCTATAAATAGAAGAAAAAACAATGTACAACTTTAACAGTGGTATTCTCGAACTTTTTGGCGACTGGTTACCATAACAACACTGGATACTCATAGTCACTTTAAACGGAGCTACTACTTCATTTTCTCCAATACCCAACGCCGTTATGGTCATCAAACCATTTGCCAAAAATTTTGAGAATACCGCTATTTTTAATTGTCGTCTAAAGTAATTTTTTAGACTTTGTTACGGAATCCAAAAGAAGACTTTTCAGCCAGTAGAAAAGGATTTTTACATTTAGTCCAGTTACTAAAAAGATTTGCTCTAGAATCGTGAAAAAGGAAGTTGCTTCCTAAGCAAAATTTTGAGTGTTTTAGTTTTTATTTTGGTTTTAATTAATAGTCTTTTGTCGAATTTTCCAAACTGAATTCTCGATTTTTAGTCTACCTACAGGGCTGTAGCTAGGAAACTTTCAGGTGGGGCTCAATTTTTGTGAGGGGGGTGGGCGTATTTTTTAAACAATTGAGGAAGAAAAGATCTATTTTAATGTTATGGGCGAAAATCTTAAAAAAATGTAGAAAAAGTCATAAAATTGTACAAAAACATGTTGTTAGATTTTCGTCTATAATTCAATTTTATATCAACATTTTGGAAAACCGGAAGAACCGTTCCGGACTATAAGAAATGATCTTTTCAAAAATCTATCTCCGGTTGTTGTAGTCCCAAGGATGAGCGAGTAATCGCGAGTTAAAAATTCACATTTTCGCCGGTAAAAATCTTGAGATGTACCCCGTGCCCTTAAGATGTTGGGGTGGCAAGAAACTATAACAGGAGGGCTTAGCCCCATCTAGCCCCCCGTAGCTACGGCCCTGTCTACATAGAATTTGAGGCATTTTCACTTGTAGCAATTCTTTTTTTTTTGTTTAACAACTATATTGTAGAATTGTAACTAAGTGAAAAATTATAACAAAATTTCTATGTAATTGCTTTTAAATTCATGTTGAAGGGACTTTTGGCTAGTTTTTTAGTAACTTTCTCATTTATCAGTCAGATTTGAAGGAAATTTTACTCTAAATCGTAAGCTCTTTTGGTTACATTTTAAGAACACTTTTACAAGTGATTTTTCTACTATAAAGTAGAACGAGCACACTTAAAACGTGTTAGATCATTGAAAAATTCGTGAGAAATTTTTTTTTTTCTATAATTTACCGATTTTTACACACATCAGAGATTCTAAATTCTCGATTCAATCTACTTAAAAGTTGTTTCAAAGACACTTAAATGAAGCACATTTGAGGAAAATTTTTGCCCAAATATTTTGCAAGAGCTGCCTTTCAAATGTGAGTTGGCAGTATTGTATACCGAATGTTTCATCTTAATTTCCTAGTTATCAGAGCAGCTAGGAAACATTTTGGCACAATTAGAGCTTGGAAATCGACAATGTCGTGACTTTCACTAAACGAAAATGCGAGATTAGACAAGAGAATGCTTTCGAAATAGTTTGTTTTTCGTTTTTCATCACTGGATTCTGTAAAAATTGTAAAACTTGATGAAAAACGAAAGATAACTCTTCTTCAAGGATATTCTGTCACTTTTGGGTATTCTACGTGTAGTTGATTGGTTTTATTAAATTAAAGCATTTTTCAGGTTTGCCAATGAGCCAAGGAATTCTAATTTCTCCAAGTCACCCCATAATTAATAGGAGTTGCTGTAATAACTAGTAGCACACGGTAGTATTTCAATTGGCCAAATTGGAAAGTTTGAATTATGCGCCCTTTAAAAAGTAGGTTGGTTAACATGGCTAGATTTCTCATGCTATAGGAGCTATGATAATTATAGCAAACATGCGGTATCGAGTTAAAAATAATGTTTGATTGCAATTTCTTTTAATTTCAATTCAATTATTGAAAGTGGCCAAACGGAATTTATATTTGCGGTAGTATCAAATAAAATGTCCGATCTCATCGTATTTTACTGGATCTTCAAATTAAATTTACTCTGTGCTGTATCTGTGATCACTTTGGCCAGAGATCGATCAAGGCAGATGGACGAAGAACATACACCACACACATAGCCAGTCTACAACATGAAATATTTAGTGAATGTCGGTGAATATCGGCTGACCGGTCGCCCATCCACCACTGGTAGCAATCTGCGGAAGAGCCACCAGTTCCGGCTCATTCCATCTAAAAGCATTAAGGGTCAAAGCTTTCAGAAACACCAAACAAATTAAAAGATTAGACTGGACGTGAAATATTAGATGGAGAATATCTTGACCATTACTGTTCCAAATCGGGGTGTTGTAGTTGTATACATTTTGAAATGGTTTAGTGGTGGTTAAATTGGGGGTATGGGGTAGTCGGCAATTGTTCAATAATGTTCGTGTGCAAATCAAATGTTCTACTGTTAATTATCGCCGGTTGGTTGTGCACCATCACGCAATTACGCAGCAACATTGCACGTCGACCTCTATTTGATTGATCGGAATAAGGGAGTTTTAGTAATAATTGTTGTAGTTTGGCGGTGGTCGGGCAGAACAAAGCTGACTTTTAATTACATCTCTAGGGGGGCTCGCGTGTGCAATCAACCTTCGACCGGCAAATTGTCCAACAATCGTTCTGGATAATATTCAAACAACAATTGGAATTCACAAATTAACAATATTCCGTCCTCATTCAACATACTTTAATCGAATCAATTAACAATCTGCTTTTTAGAAAAAATACATCAACTGAACGTTCAACTGGATCGCATAAATCTGGTCGATGGGGGGCCACGTCAACTTATTCGAAGTAATTAGAAGAAGTTGGCTCGGCGGGATGGGCGCCCACTTTCTATACGACCACTTTTATAATAAACGGTTACTCTTGTTTCTGCTTGTTCGCTCTCTGCTGGATAACTGACTTTATATACAAGAAAATCAAGTATAAACAAACACCTATCCGGTCATTATTTTACAAATTTTTGTTATTACAATCGTCTGGATCGTAAATATTCCCATCAATTCTTCCACTCACTTCACCCTTTTACAATCTTTTTAATCCGATCGCCCAGTTTCCGCCGTTACAATTTTCACTTTGGCTGCCGTCCCGGATCGTGCAAGTGCCAAATGTTCCTCGCTTCATCGATGACGATCGTTATTATTAAGCCGGCGGCGTTATGATTATGTACGTCGTTAGACGACAATAATGGGACATTATCGTTATATTGCAGTTTTCAAAACTGGATTTACACTGGAAAATAGTGTTGATTTCAATAACTGTTCATTGAATTTCCAACGTTGTTTTTTCCATTATCCACGTCTCCTTTACACTTTTACGATTTTTTTTTTTTCAATATTGATACGGATATTACAGTAGGTTCGAAGAAAATTGAATGAGGTGTATCGAGAATTTACAATTGGATAAAGTTTTTTTCCATGGATTAGAAGGCAAGAAGCCGTTGAAATCTAATTGAACTTGCTTCAAGCAGGTTTCATACTTGCTCTACGAATATATGGCTTTCTGCATCAATACAACAGATATCAGTTGTCCATTACTGTATACATACCGGCATGCAATTAGCCCTAATTGGACAAATAAATATCACCTGTCGATCTCATTTTACAATATTTACAATTCCTAGATTGCGAATTCACAACAAACTAAATTAGGAATGATGCGGTTTTTGTCTTAATTTGAAATAAATTGAATCGAGTAATAGAAAACAACAACACCGTTACGGATTTTTTCTTGTTTGATCTATCTCTGGCACGTACGTCTTGCTGGCGTCAACTTGTCTACAAGGATTTGCTGCGACGATATTGAAACTTTGTCGCAAGTCCCGCTCCGACCGTCTATTTGTCCCGTTATCCTGCTGTCTCCGGCATCTGCAACGCTATATCCCCGACTTACGTTCTTATTCAATCTCCCATTATCCTCATTCGGAACTGTTGTTCAACTCTCATCCTCTCTCTTTTACAACCATAATACTGTCGTTCTGTTTGTGTATATGGTAGTGGTGTTGATTTTATGGGCTGTCACCTGTAGTCGTGTCACTGTTTGTTATTTTCACTGTCACGAAGTGCTGGTGGTGGTGCCAGGGGCGTCGTCAGCATTTATGCCGCCATAAGGCTAACATTTTTTGATAGATTACCACCCCCATCGCTGACATAATTATAAAAAAATCTCCCCTTTTCCAAGAATCTTTTTCGGACTTACATCAAGAAATTTTGACTTATTCGAATCTAATAGAAATTTTAGAAAATTGGCACTTCTGGCCCAAAATTTGAAGACAAAATTTTGTTTTATTTTGAAAATATTCCAACATTTTAAAAGGTTATATACAAATTTGCACTATTTTAGAAAGTTTTGCTTAATTTTGAAAATATTTCGCCTTTTAAAGTAGAATCAATTGAAAAATTAAAATTTCTAACAATTTTTCAAAAATTACCCAATTAGTCCAAATTTCAAGATTTTAATGAGAAATTTTGCTTTATTTTTAGAAATATCACAGCACTCTAAATTGCCTTAATCAAAATTTGGGCAGTAAATAGCAATTTTGCTTTATTCCGAGAAGTTCCGCTACTTTATTTGGTACTAATGCAAAATTTTTTGTGGTAGGTAAATTCTATTTCTATTGATTAAACTCTTTTGCTGATCTAAAAGTAGAAAAATTACCTATGAAATCCTTTATTTGAAGAGCGATTTGAGAAATATTTTGAGGATTGAGGGTCATTTTAATGAAACTTGAACCTCGTAGCTCATCGAAAAGTTGGTCAAAAAACTCTACTTACAATTAGATGACGACCTAAGGATGTCAACTGACTCAGAATGACTCAAGGATTGCCTTCTGCATGTTTTATTTCGCCTAATTTAAGTCATTTAAGAACTAAGCTTGTCAACTGACTCAGAATGACTCATGCCTTCTGCATGTTTTATTTCGTCTAATTTAAATCATTTAAGTCATTTAAGACCTAATGTCCAGTGACTCAGAATAACTCAAAGATTGGCTTCTGCGTCTAATTTAAGTCATTTGATTTGTGCAGCCCATTTTTTAAAATCGCGGAATCTAAAATATTTTTAAATAATAAGAGTTCCCATATGAATACTTTAGTCTTAGCTTAACACCTCTATATAACTCTTTTGTAAATCCAGACTGCCTCAAAAATCAATTAAAAATTTGTAAATAGACCTCTTTTGCACAGTTGGGTAAATTTTTTTTCAAACATTTGACCATTAGATGGTTATAAAACTAATTGAATCTCGGAAAAAGTACATTATTTGGATTGCTTTGGAGCTAGTGCCGGTCCTGGTTAATGCAAATGGTGCGAGTTTTTCGGATGATTCCCCAAGCAAGTCGACGATTACAAACTGACAACCTCTGTGCCAAATAAGCGCACGTATCATACGTTAAATTTCACTGAACAAATTCCCAATACCAATGTAATAATGTCAATAATCTATATAAGATCTTGTCTGATCGATGAACGATTACCGTAAAAAGAAAACCAATTTACTGTTTCGTTTTCGTTTAAATGTAGCCGTTTTAAATTCACTGTCACGTTGTTAGGTGAAAGCGGTCGCTTTTCATATTATTACAGACAACGGTCAATCCCGAAAACCCGTCTGAAGTTGTCATTTTTTATATTGCGTTCAATTTTTATGCGACATTTTAAATTAAATTTGACTGCAGAGGGTTGTTCATATAAAAGCCACAATAAAGGGACATTTATGTATGTTTATGCGACGGCATAGAAATACGACGGATTTTTGATTCCAACTAGAAATGACCACGAGATTACATTTAAAAAATGGTTATATAGTAGACGAGAGAAACAGGAGAAGAAAGAATGAACCGACGAATAAGTGGAATAAGATGAACGAATACGTGGATGTTTCCAAAAAAAATTGCTTGTCATTTATATGATATTTTGTCCTTAGAAAACTGTCATTCCTGTGAAATGGGAACAAAGATTTCCGTCTGAAAGAAATTTAAATTTCATGTCAAACATTTATACTATCAAACCGACTTGAAACTATTGCATGGATTTATTAGAAGAAATCCGAATAGACGTAATAGACTTAATCAAGATAGAATTGCCACTTTATTGAAGGTACCTTACTGCGTAGATAGAGCTTTTAGATGTTCGATATGTCTATAAGAAAAGCTCTATGACCAGAATATGAACGATAGATAAAAATACAAATAGGTTTTGCTTTTGAGTATAATTTCAAATAGGAAATTGCGATCTTTTATATTTTCTTTTCCATTCTCTTTGGGGTCGATCATTTTTCATGCCATCTCCAGTTCATTCTGTATCATCCTCTCGACCAGCCACCACCGGTCCAGTTCAATTAAGATGCTAGCATTCCATTGGGATACACCTTGGTCGTCTGAATGAAAATTGCATACGTTTCCGGTCTCTTACAGCGACAATTTTTGTTATTTAGAAACGGATCGAATAAAACATTGATAATTGTCAATCTACAACAATATTGCTTCTACGAAACATTAACGCTATAAGGAATAATGCCGACAAAGTGTCCACGTTTGGTGTCCGTTGAACGTGCACAGTTTCCTAAAAGATTATTCGCCACAAGTTGAAATGGCCCCCTTAGGAACATCATCTGGTCACATTAAAACGGATAAAATACCGTAAAACCGAACAAATAGCCTCTTGGACAATAACAGTTTTTGCCCCTCTAATCAACAATTTTATAAACCATAATTCAAACAATCAAACCTGTATGCACAATTGTTGTGGACATTTTATCCTGTTGTTTAGTGCGATAGTTACGGGGGTTTATACAGTGGGAGGTTAGAAATTGTGTGCAACAGGTATACGTCTCTCTTTTCTATAGAAAAGGCAGAAGAGAATGACGACAAGCTGGTGTTTGGAGGGTAAGAAGAATGTACGAATTAGGGACGCGCTTGGGAACGATTAATAATCATGATGGCATCGGCTGCGACAATACTGTCAGGATACGGGATGTTCGCAATACCAAATTTCTCAAAATTGTTACACGATAAAACTCAATTAAGATATGCAATCAATAAAATTAAACGAATCTAAATATAAAGAAAACGTAAGCATAATAAATCTAACATATTTTGAATTAACTGCCAACTTTATAATTCAATAACTAATATTTTTCCTATGGAAATTAATAGTAAATTTAGTGTCCACAGATTGGTATCTACCGCCAACTAGATGACTATTCGTTTGTTTACATGCCAAAAGTATAACCTCAATTATTGATTATACGATTAAACAAATATTTAATCATTAATTAAGCTATGTATAATTAAAATAGAAAAGAGACTTACTTGTAGCAATAATTCATAAAATTTTCAAAATATTAGAACACCAGACAACAACGATTCTAATAGCACTGATGTTAAAATTAGGTTAGAAATTTTGGTAAATAATAGTGGGGAAATTTGGTCGTTCAAGTTGCCAACTGATCTCTTTTAAAGGGCGCACAATTCAAAATTATTCAATTTAGTCAATAGTAACAGCTGTTTAAAAAATATTAGTATAGAAAATCACAATATATTATTATTTTTATTACCCCCTTATTGTTTGAGAGCTATCATTAACTTTTATAATTGATAGTAAAATTTATATTGGTATCCGTGAGTTTGTTACATGTCAAAAATATAACCTCAAATTCAACGCAGGTATGTTTTAATATTAATTACCCATTAACTCTATTTTATTAAATTTTAATTACGAATAGCTTTTAATTAATTTATTCGTATACTTAATATTGAATCATTGAAAAAACCCGATTGTAATAAATCTAGAGTGCATAAATTTTTGAATTCACTACCAACTTATCCAAACAGAAATTGGTAGTAAAATTATATTTTTAATTACGATTTTTTGCCAATTTCAACATATTTGATGACGGTAAAGCTGAAATTTACGCCGATTTCAGTATTATTCTTCATAAAATATACAGAATATTGTTTGACCTTAGTTAAAATTCAGTATAGGGCAAATACAATGGCCATCAACAATGGAATTGTAGTATTCGTGGCTTGTTACTTGTATTCGTTTCAATTCAAGTATGTGCATCTATTTTACAAGTTTAAACACCTCTTTAACTTATGTACGACTTGTTAAATACCCATATTCACTAATAAACACTATACACAGTTGGTGAAACAAATTAGAAACATACCTCATAAATTTCTTTGTTAGTACATGTATGTAGTTTGAGTTGCCATATCGGTATGTAGGGGTATTTGTGTAAATACGTCTCTTTGTATGAATATTTCAGTGTAATGTTAGTTTTGCCAATTATAAAGGTCTATCTGTCTTTGCAATGCCATCGTCGTTCTAATTATGGACGTGCAATTAAGCCTACATCGGGTTCATCTCTTCACCGTTAATTATAATTCTGAGTGGCGGTTTAATTTAATTTAATTTCGTGTACACATCCGGATATTCATTCTATTCTCCTCTTCACCATTAAAACTCTCTCTATCTTCGTCTGTTCAATTTCTCTATTGTTTATTGTCTGTCTATCTTTGTTGTTAATTTACAAACAAATCTAATCACATTTTATTAATCGACACCCTTTAATACAATTTGCGTATTATTTGTGTAATTTATAAATGTTTAATCAGATGTGATACTACTTTAATTAGAAAGATTAGTCATCGTTGGAATAAGAATCGATAAAACCGACAATATGTTCAGTTTTTTTTTTTGAATTTAATTCTGTTTTCTTGGTTTAATTTTAAAGTAAATTCCATTAGAATCGTTGCTTTTTTCTGTATATTTTCATACAATTCTATAAGGGTGGCATCCTGAATTTATCTCAAACACATTCTAAAAAACACAACACAAACTACCCTGTGCACTGTAATTATTTATCGTTGGTGTTTAAATTAAAACGGGCAGATGCGGCTGACGGCCGTATGGGTGGATGGGGGTGGTGGTGGTTGTTGTTGTTGCTTACTAAATTCCCCATTTTCTCTCCCCATCTCGCTCGCTCTCTTCTTGTGTGTTTGCTTAATTATCTTTAGCTGTTGTATACCGGTGTCTAAACTCTAGTGGCTTACACGCGACTGTTTTATAACGAACACGCAGGGGTTAGTTTACACGGAGACTTGTCAACATCAACCCGATTAAGCTAATCTCACACACAGGTGCCAAGTTGGAGTAATTAATTTTTTTTCTGTCATTGTTGTTGTTGTTATTGTTGACAATCACGAAAATTGCATGGATCGTGTAATTGTATTAAAATCGATTTCTGTCTATTATTTTCGTGTTGTTTAAGGCGCCATGTCTTCTACAGGGGTGCTTAACTAACACGGGGTGTTTTTGAATTAACTTGAAATCTTTGAAGCGACTCGAAATTTAAGCCGATTTATTTAATACATTAGCTTCCATAACGTTTGAGTTTCGTGAAATTTTGAATATTGAATAATTTCAATGGTCTACGCCAGTTTTTTCAAGTATCGATCCGTAAATGCCTTGAGAACCCTTTTAGGGTCACTAACTTTATCAAAAAGAGCAAATTTCATGCAAAATGATCCTTCAGGTCCGAACCGACTGTTGAGAAATATTGGTTTTGACTTTGCTACTAAACTAAGCTAAGGGAGGCGAAGGATTGTTGTATTTCAATGTTTGACGCTTCATCTTTTCCGGTATTTTCTTCAATTTTTTGCAACTCTAAAGGGCCAACTTCAACATTTTAACTCGTATATGTATTGCATTAACACTTTTAGTGCATAAGAAATCGTTGTTGAAATTGCTGTATATCGAAAAATTACATAGTTCTAGCCTAGTAGATCCTACTTCTGCCAAAATAATCATGATCATAAATCCTAAAATTAGTTTTTAAATTTTTCGTTAAATGGCAGGACTTCTGACTCTTTACTTTTAGTTCAGCATTCCTGTATAAATCGTAGCGTTAGACCGGCGGCGTGCTAATATTTCGTAAGCGGGCGTTCGTTAGAAAGAAGACGTTTCGTACGACTCGACGCCAACCTATTACTGCGTCTCGTCTTATCTTAATTAGATCGCTTGCCGAATGAAAAGAATCCATATTTTCGATTTAATTTGAACTAATTTACATCCTTAAATTGAAAACTGTATCTTATGGAAAAGCGAATTGAAGACCAACAATAATGATGATGATGATGATGCTAGGCAAAACGCCCGAACGTTTTTTCCTCGTCTAGATTCTTCAAATTTTCTTATACAAACTTATCCGACCGAAAAAAAGCAATTTTAAAGTCACTACAATTTCGATTTGTATGCGCCGGCAAGAGAACAACGATCGAAAATTTTTCTATTGAAGGGAGCGTTACAAATATCAACATTTAGTTTTAATGAGGCCGCAACTGTTAGAGCCAAAACTGCTATTACTACACCAGTCTGACCTAAGAATTTTAACGACATGTATACTGCATTAATTACTCGCGCACTTGGAATACTTGGCGCGATTAAGCTTAATGTTGGATAATGGTGGATCTGAATCGCGTAATGAATGACGTTACTTAAACTGGTATGGTGGTGCGTCAACATCCTCCACTAATTCTAATTATAATTACAACTACAACTAGCAAGAGAGAATGTGTGTTTTCCCTAATTGTAGTCATCTTAAACCGCACGTAGAGCCTTTAATGTGCCTGTGTTGTGACATGTTTCATTATTAATTTGAACTAGAGTGAAGAGATTTTGATTGGGTAGCGGAAATATTGATATTTATTATTGGAACAATGTCCAAATGGATGAAATAGCGAAAAAAATAGGGATGTTGACATTCTGGTTGCACATATGCCGTCTCAATTAAATTTTTAAATTGGTATGCGGCACAGCATGGTGTCGCAATGTACGCAAATCAATCCGATGGTAATAATTTAATTAAAAACCCAACTTGACAAACGTCGACTCGATTCCCGGTTGGTTTTTATATTCAGTTTTCAGTCCATTGGCATTAATCCATTCAATAAAGTCGCACCATTTTTTCTGAATATGATCACTATATGTTTGTTTTTTCGTTGAATTATTAAAACTATAAAATCGAGAATATTGTAATAATTTCGGAGCATAAAAGTCTATTGATTCGTAAAGATCGTATATGTTGACGTTTTAAATCACATTCAACGCCATTACATCTTTCCCCATATTGACGTTAATGTATGTAAAGTTGAGTTAACATGCGAACCATAGGAGCAAAATTAAAGACCATCGACTAGCTCCAGCACAGCAGGCTCCGACCGGTATTCTTGTATATCGTACATCATTCGCAATAGCATACAAGCTTGAATACGCTTATAAATAAATGGGAACAAGTTGTCGCGCTCCTTCAATAGAGCAAACTGAGAAAGTTTTCAAATTGTGAACAATAGCGATAATTGCATATTGAATGTAAAAGAATAAATTGAATCCATTTTATATTTGTAAGTGATATATCAAAAGCACATACACATGTACATAGAAAAGTCTGATATAGGTAGTCCCATCGTAGTCACCAATCTCTTTTCGTATTTCCAATCTACGAGCTGTCATGTGGATCTGAACGCGATCTGTCGTAGAGGGGGTGGTCAACTCAACACCTTTTTCAATTAGTAGCCAAGTCTAGAGTGACGTTGGCTCCGTTGACATCGTCGTCGCGACGCCACAGGGACATACCACCATCTCTATCTATCATTCGCATTCAATTCATCTAACCATCTTTCTCGAATATAACCGTTCGTGATTACTGATGGACGTGATAAAAGCAGATCGACCTCTCTACACAGTTTTCGGAATTGAAACGGTCGACGGAATTGAATAAGCTTGATGGAAGAAGAGGTGGTGGCGGCTATGGAATGGGGATACTATAGGGTTGATAGTGTAGAGGGAATGGGAGAAATATCGCCGCCTGGACAGGACGTAAAATATTGAAAAATTCCACAGCACTCCTAATGCAATTTCACGGATGTTACGCGTCCTACCTACGGAGGGATTAAGTATCTTAACTAAATTAAAAATATCGATTGACGACGTTATGTTGTTACCGTTTGTGTTGTAGTTGTCGTCATCGTCAGACATACACAAACACTATCAAACAATATAGAGCCAAGTTGTAGACCCGACCGCCGCAATTAATTCGAAAAGGGGTGAAATTTGATGCACGCACCACCATAATCAACCACGCCTCAATCTAATAACTAACAAAGTTCAACTTGCTTTATAGTTGTTTAATTATTTCTCTCTAGCGTTAAAAATTCCAAATTATCAATACGATTTGTTTATCACTACATCTCTAATGCTCCATTATCTCGACGTGAGGGTGTATGTGTAGTAGAAGGGTCGTCTTATGAACTCTCCAACGTAATTACTTCGGAGTTCTGGATCTCTATATAGAGGCCACAGCCTGATATTAATAAAAACCAGAACCAGAGGGACTCACTTATTGCACATTATATGAAGAACATAAGCATATTGAAAATGCCAGCACTTGCCCCATTCATCTGCGGTCTGGCAATATAAACCTATTGACTCTATACAAGAACATTAAGGGGACAAATCAACCATTTCAGAAATTCTATTTTTAGTTTTTGAATCTCGATTCAATTTAATTACATCTCTTCGATTTGTGTTATCACAAGACTACTGTATATGTGTGTGTACGGTTAGAAAATGCGATTCCTACCACTTTCAACCCCTATATATACGCTTTGATTTTTCTCTCTTTCGACCACCGCCAACCACCCCCAGTTCGGACAGCTGAAAGATTTCCAATAAACGTGCTCTAACCAATTTCCTCACTACCACCACTATAACAACCACCACCATTGATAGCCAGTAACCAACATTACTAGTTAGATTTAACTCGTTGTTTAAGTCTGACTGGTTTTCGGGGTTTTGTTGGTGTTGTTTTTTTTTCTATTTGGTGTGCGCCTTCAATTTCAGATGACTTTACGATAAATGCGTTTTAATTGTTTCGATACCTATCGATTTTCTGGCTGTATCAATAGAAAGGGGGAAAATTGGCGATTTAATTCGGCGATAAATTTTACAAACATAAACAATCAGCTGATGCATCCTTAACGAACCGTAGATTGTATTTTTGTTGGATTGATCGAAATTTTAATTGAATTTGCGTTTAAGGGTGGTACAGTTTCAAATCTACATCAACCACTTCAACTATCAAGTTGATTCACCTCTAATTAACCAATTGCTCTAGTAAATATAGAACGGTGCTAACGAGCGAATGGTGTACACTAATGAGAAAAGCTTGGATGTGAAAAGCTCATTAGTGTTGTGGACGGTCCAGTTATAGTTCAACTGTGTATAGAGAGTGCGGTGTTCCTAATAGCCGACTGGGTATTGTGTAGCATTTCCAACGGTTATTGCTGCATCAAAGCAACATCATTACATCAAATGCTTATATTGACTACAGTTGAGAAACTTGTCGATTTTGTGGTTTTTAGAAATCTCGTCTCAATGATTCTGAATTAGTCGGCACAACAGATCTTTTACAACAACGATCGGCTGTCACACGATACAATTGACACTAGTTAAGACCATTAGCAGTCGATATCTTCAGTCGTTAATTACTCTGATGGGGCGACAGTAAAATTCCCTCTGACTTTACAATCTATTAATTGACAAGCAAGAAGGTTGACGGCCTTCTATCGATTGTCATTGTCGAACTAGTCGCTTTATTAAAGCGCACCGATTTCAGTTTTATTTTCTACTTGAATTTTTTTGGACAATGCACATATGAAACATAGAAATGTTTGGTATTCCATCAGTCGTTCGGAATGCGGTCCTGATGCTCAATTGAAACCGTGCATTCCTCATACTGGAACTGTCTATTAAAACCTTAATTGGTGAAAATGACTAAATAGGAAAGCAGCGCGTACCGTATCGGTAATTACCTAAATGGGCCGTAAAAGTATAATAAATTTCATTAATTGACCATACTTGTTGTTAGTTTTATATGATAAAGAAGCGACAATTGCTACAAATATAACAACAATAAAAAAATAGCCATTGTTTGTTCGATTAAACGGTTGTTTGTCGATCAAAATTCACGATAAATTATGATTGGAATTTGCACTGTACCGCATCAGTGACTCAATATAGAATTGTAGATTAGAATAGTAACGTTAAGAGTTAATCAGTCGCTTGTTAACATTAACGAACTCGCCATTGTCACTCAATCGCCACTAAAAATGTCATTCAATTCGCCGATAACGAAGCTTTTCAAACGACTCTCGTCGTTACTGGAGCTTTGTGCGTGTATTTCACAAAAATCAAGCAAAAGGAGAAATTTTCGACGATATGTGGGAGTTTCATAATAGAAGTTAGTTTTAATTCGTTTTTTTTTTTATATTAAAATGGTCGATATTGAGTCGTTACGGATACGACAACAAATAGGTGGGTTGTGGGTTTTATGAAATTAGCAATTAGTAAAAGACTCACGTCAATCGGTAACGATATAGTTATCGTTTATTGCCGCAGTTAATTGCCTAGCCGATGTTATCTAATTAAATCGCCTCACTAAATAGTTAAGTTGTATCTGTAAGTATACCAAAGGGACAATCGAAATTTATCAATTGTGTTACGAAAATCCAATAGAATTGATTAGAATTTTGAATTCTTTCTGATATAATAAAGATTGTATGTTAGTGTCCGTTTGTAATTAATTAATCTTGTCGTCAATTGTCCTTCTAGTTTCTATTCTATTCTATTCTACCCAACTTTTTCCCGTTGTCTTAATTGAATACGTCCCGGGACGCTACAATCAAGAAACTTTTCCCATAGGCGTTTCGCAAACGTACAACGTCTCTTTCTATTATTATTTTTTTCTACAGTCAAGTAAATACCGGATTTTCATATTTTCGTTATTAGACGAAATTTTAATCAAATCTAAACTAGTGTTTTAGTTGTTTGAGCCAGTTCAATTTCCTGGTAAATGTTAAGATGTTGTTTGGGACGTGCGTCTAGATTCGGGCATCGTGACGCTACAAATGTTGTTGATGATGATGGCTTATCCTTCTCTCTATTCGTGTTTATTCCACTCACGTATTCCATCAAAACCGACATTTAGCTTTTATACCTGAAAGTGTTTTGTTTCAACTGATAGATTCCGTCGACAATTTCACGGATATTATAACGGAAATAGCAACAAAACCGTAATTACAATTGGACAAATCGTATTTACCTGAGAAGATTCCGGTGGTTTCCGCCCCGATCGGCCAACAGGTTTTCGTCAATTTTTCGGTGAATTAAATCCAAAATTAACACACAAATAGCACACAATTATGCAAGCAGCACGTAAATCCACCGACACTATTGTTGTTGAGGTTGGGTTGTTTTTGGAATAATAACCGTTCCGATGTTGACGGTGGCGCGTCTCGCTCCGGACTGAACGGTCTAACAGCGTGCCGGTGAGTTTTTGTGGGGCGTCGCGGCGCTTCGTCATCGTGTTCCCCCTTTTGGAAACTTCTCATTGCCACCTAGACTCCAACAAACATACACATACAGGTATAATTTAATTAGGGAGCTGTTGTTTGTAGGTATTTGTTATTATTACAACATGTGTATGTGTGTCTGTTTAATTTTGACGTGGTTGAAGTTAATAATGTAAGCACAGTGAGCACGTCAAAAGCGCCATTTACATTTGGAAATTAGAAGGATAAAAAGCCGGGGAGGAGAACTAATAAATGAGTTTGATAAAGTCAAGTGAAGATTAGATTTGTTGTTGTTGTTTTAGTAGATGCAATAGTCTGTGGAAATTTCATTAAAGTTTAATGTAATTTGTAATTAAATAATTAAAATTGTCCCGGCTCGATTCGGTTTAATTTTTTTCGAAAATTCCAATTTTACATGGAAACAATAAAGAATTATAATAAATGTTTTTGTTTAATGAGAATTTATATAAATTAATTTGAAAAAAATTGACCAAAAATAAAGGAACAAAAACAATTCAAGTTTTAATTAAACATAATTAGACAATAGTTTCGTTTTTGGTGTAATTAGGTGTTGTTTATAATTTCGTTCTAACACGGTGAGAGGTAGCAGTGTCTAATTATTTATTACAAGATCCACAATTAGTAGGTAAATAATACACAGAGGATATGTTCGTTATTAATTAATTAAACAACGAATTTTCTAGAGAAATGTTTGAAGTAATTCTACATTAATTGTAGGCGAACAGCTAAAATTAGTCCAATATTGCGATATTCTGGAAGAAAGTCATTTTCCCCTCAAACTAACTGCAAGATTTCTTTACTTTTCAGTCGACTATACCGATTACAAATCCCATAGAAGTGTCATAATAGAAGCATAGTTGGAAACGTATCAGAAACGGAAACTATAAAATTAATTCCACATATAGGGCGATTCAAAAGAAGCGCATAATGCAGATAACTTTTTATTTATCAAAATTGCGAAAACGCCGAGACAGGCAACTTTTTTAATTGTCCCTTTCTGACAAGGTCAAAACGACTCTACCGGTTACCATCGCGAACAAATGGCGTCATCTTTTTTTTTTAATTTTTGAAATTTTTTTCTCGAAGAGCATATTTTTCTGCATTCAGACTTGTAAAAATTGTAGCGGGTTACATAAGAAAATTTTCGAGAAAAAAATTGTTAAAGTTTCCAAGCTTTTCAGTCGTCACAATTACCATGCATCAGCCTAGTAAGTGGAAAACACAAACCTCTGAATAAGCATTACAAGCATTGATTTAGTAATGGATCAAGTAGGCATAGCTTGAAAATTTGACATAATTATAGACAAACATGGCGGATTTAATTATCAAAAATAAAAATGAGAAGCAATGGAGATGATACAAGCCATTCAATTTTATTCCGCCTTTCATCTCCACTGCTAAAAATCATCCACATTGCTCATTTACTTTTAGACAATTTAATCCGCCATGCCTACTTGATCTTTTAATAAATCAATGCTTGCAATGATTATTCAGAGGTATTGTGTTTTCCACTTACTATGCTGATGCATGGCAATTGTGATGACTGAAAATCTTGGAAACTTTAACAATTTTTTTCTTGGAAATTTTCTTATGTAACCACTTACAATTTTTACACGTCTGGACGCAGAAAAATATGCTCTTCTAGAAAAAAAATCAAAAATAGAGGTTCTAATTTAAAAAATTTGCAATGGTAACTGGTAGACTCGTTCTGATCCAGTCACAGAAACATAATAAAAAGATAAAAAGTTACCTATCTTGGCGTTTTTGAGTAGTAAAGAAGTTATTTGCATTATGCGCTTCTTTTGAATCACAGTGTATAAGAATTGGCAATTTTCTGAGCAACCAAAAAGGTTACTGGAAAATTTCTGAGTGATTTGAAAGGACCTCTCAATTTACTATCATTGTCAAATATTGGCTAAATTATAGGGAGAAATATGGAAAAAATATAACAAAACTTATGCCCTAAGAAAGTCGTTTATAACTCAGAATTAAAACGAATTTCTCCAAAACGAAAAAACTTCAATATTTCTTGAGGTTCTCTTTCTAATGTTACTCTACTCATTGCAATAGCTCATCAAACAAGCGAGGTATCCATTCTGTGGACACCGAATAAAAGAAAGTAATGAACATCTTCAAGATTGAGTTGTTCGTAAAATTAATTATAATTTTTTGGAAAATTCCTTAGAGTTTTTAAAGTTCATTCAATTTCATGTATACTGCGAAAGAATCGTTAGAAAATCAATATTTGCAAATTATAGATGAAAATATGAAGAAATAGTGCTCTAAAATCGGATTTTTCCGAAACCATAGACGTCTTTGGATGCTTCTTGAAGTTCTATTCTAATACTATTTTATCCATTGTGAGACCTCTTCAAATCAACAGAATTTTGATTTTGTCGTTCTGATTGGCAACGATTTTGTGTTTGGACAGCCAGAAACAGAGATCTGTAACATTTCTAGTAAAGATACAGAATACCGCTGGTTTTTAAGTTCCCTAATATGCGAGTAAATTGATCATTGTTCCTGTAATTATGTCATTTACGATAACGTCTCACAACAATAATACATGTATCCGTGCTGCTGTAATTATATTTAATTGTTAACATTTTCGAAATACATCAATTTCAGATGGATAATACGATTTTAATAACTTTATACGTAATACAAGGATACAAGGATGTTTTCTTTGAAATTTACCACAAATGCTGTTTTAATCTAATAACCTGTTCCAAGAATGATAACGTCTCACTTATAATTTATGTAAAAATGTAAGAAATTGTAATTAATGAACTTATTATTAATTAATTAATTAACTTAATGGTTTTTGAAACAAATTTTTCTGAGAAATAATAAAAGTAGATTGTGTATTGAATAAATAAGAATCGGAATGTTTCAGATCTCCGTTTCCGGCTCCGTGAATGCGAAATTTCCGCAAAATTTGGAAGCTTCTGGTTCCGCAACTTATTACTGAAGGTCTTCGGTGTCGGTAAATTGCCACTTGATCTTCGATATCTCACGTGTTTGAGGAGATATTGCAGTGAATTCAGCACCATTAGAAAGAATATTTGCACAATTAATAAGTGCGTTTTTCTTTTGGAAAATTGGAGCATTTTCCTCTATAATTTAGCCACTTTTATCGATTTTTCAATGAGTTTTTGTCAATAAACGCCGCATCGAACGAGTTTTCTAAATATCTAAGAAATTACTCGTAAGTTTTCCTGAAAATCAATAATTTTAAGTTTTCTTGTACCTGCTAGTTCATTCTGTTTCTGTTTCGGTTAAAATAAATAAAAAATCAATTCGCAATTCTGCTTCTTCTAGGCATTTCTAAATTAGAAAGCTTTTACTCGGCTTTTGGCAAACAATCCACAAATTAAAATCACTACATACGTGTTCAATTTAGAAAAAATCGTCTGGTAGATTTAATGGACGATCCTTGCATAAAATTCTCTTAGTTGAATGCCAAAAAACGTCCAAGAATCGGCTTGAAACATTCCCCTAACTTGACGGCGACGTCTTTGCGTAGAAATTAGCAATCAATCTTGAATAAAAGTAAACAGTAAACTCGCATTATGCGAACGCATTAAAACCGGGCGGTGTATTAATGTGAAATAATAGCCCTGTAGTGGTGGTGGTTTTCACTTAAGGAATTCATCTCGTCGTCGTATAGTTGAAGGCAAAGGAGGGATATTTAATAAAACACAGTTTTTCACTTTTAATTAATCTAATAGCACTTTATTCGAGCGATCCAAACAATGTCATATAGTGAATCTTAATTTTATAGCAGTTGACAAAAATTTTTTAACAAAAAAGGAATTATAATGAAACGAGTTATTAGCATTAACAGTGGTGGTGGCGACAATACCACCGGAATGATAAAATAGATGAGATTTTAATTTAAAGATTCTCATTATTTTTATAGCTCGTATACGATGATAAGTTGGATAAAACTAGAAAGATGGTGTATTTTATTTGATTTTGATAAAGTGACGACTAGAGAATTTACCGTTGTGTCGTCCTAGTAATGTCCCAAATCAGAACAGTGTTTTTCACTCAGCCCATTGGTAAGTTGCATGTAATGGCACAGTGATGTAATACGATGTGTAGAGAATGCACTAAGAAGCAAGTTTGGTCCTTCTTAATGGATTCCTCACTTTCCAGATAAGTGCGTCCCTACGTCCCTATCGCCACCCACGCTCTCTCTCTTTCACTTCGTTCACGTCACATCACATCACACACTAACACACATATATGTCGTCTAAAAGCCCAACAGCTTTTTGAAAGAGAACGCGCTCTAGATGAAAGCCGGGTGAGTTTAGTTAAGGGTGGAACTACAACGATTACCATTCATACAATCATCGTCTAGATGTTCCACTCAACTTTTGCAAGTTTCTGTCCGTTATCTAGCTAGAGAATATATCAGGTTGGTGCTTTTAAGCTACTAACTTTATGTATATTTGCATCTTTTACATTTGAGCCGATATTTGTGTTTTTCAGCTTACACGTAAAACTTTCAAGATGGAAAAACGTTTTTCTTGTTGATTTAAAGAAATGACGCTACCGTGGAAAATAAACATAACGATGATAAATTGTCAACTATATAACGTGGAGGAATGTTAATTTTTCGTTTGAAATTTTATTAGAATCGGTACTATCGACCAGCTATGAATTATTCTCGTTTAAATCGAGTGGATGACGTGCGTCTACTTCTATAGAGAAAACGGAATGTCGCCTTGTTGTTATAGAGTCGGGGTCGCCGCCTATATCCTAAGCAAAAGCGAGAAGTAGCGTCCATTACCTTAATGCACTGTTCTAGTCCCTTTCTAGCCTGATTAATATTGCATTTCTTAGCATTGGGGCACTCTGCGTCCATTCAGTCTCCCGGGAACCTTTCGTTCGCATTTCAGAAGACACTACACCATCATTGCCACCTACATATATTCTTGCACCACTACCAAACCATATACATATTAAACTATACATATACGTATACAAATACGAGAAATTCCCGTGACTTTAGCCGACGTGACAGTTGTTTGTGAGACTACAACGTACTGCTACTATCTCAATAGTATTGCCGCCGCTATCCAGTTACATTTCTTCTCTTTTGCACTGGGCCCTTAAATTTTAAAACCTATCTACAAATTGCCTGTACGATGCTAAAGTGGACTGATGTATAATTCAAAAAGTTTTGCCTTTATATTTTACGCGATCCATAACGATGAACAATAATGCCATTGTCTCGACTAAAACACTAAAACAATCTCTCAAAAATATCAAAACATCAATAAATATCCACCAGAGGAACTCCCATTACCAATTCCAAATAATTAAAATAATCTGGATTAAGATTGGGTAGTTGCAGCAATATTTTTTCTAACAATAAGTGGCCCTAAAACTATCCATCATTATCTAAAGTTAAGCAAATTAGTAGAGGGTAGGGGCTGTTATAACTGCCCCATTCCTCATGAGACAGTCAACCCGTATGTTTCCTATCCAGCCAACATGCTACCTAAATTATTTTATTACAATCCCAGAACGGCGTAAATTTAATTTAATTAATGTTCCCAACTAATTCGCGCCGGTGTAAATAATTTCTCATTTATCATATGTAATCCCTCCATTTTTGCCCACTATTCCGGTGTGTTAAATTCAACCACTACTGAAAAATTCAACAATATTAGTTTCATCTAGAACAATAAAAAATAATTGATTTTTGTGCCTGTTTTCCCGTCCGTTATAATAATTTGATGGAAAAGTTGTTGTTTGGGCGAGTTGCTGTTTGTTTTTTTTTTGGACATTTTTAGATATTGCGCCGACCAGTCTACCTACTGTCGTCCTTGTTTCAACATTATCCATTTGTCTGGTTGGAGTTGAAAAGGAGAGAACAAGTCGACGACGAAGCTAGAAACTTGCTCGCAGCTTAGCCATTAACGAAATTGTGCTTTTCCAAAGAATCAATTTGTAATGTGGAGATACCACGGGCGCAGTTAATGTTCTATTACCTTGATTAAATCTCTAGAACGATATCAAAATTTGTGGCCGTCAATGTTGCAATTATATTAAAATTATTCAATGGCCAGTCGAATTGGGTTTTGTTGTTGTTCTAGTTGTATTGTAAAGGAATTGAAATGATTGTTTGAAGCATCACAAAGTGCCGGAAAACAATAGGTTTGGGCTAAAATAGAAGGGCGTGCAATGTATACGGTAGTCAATAAAAACGAACGACTGTACTAACTTATATCACCATCGGGAGCCATGAAATTCCTATGGATGTGTAATGTAAGGGTTGCTGGGTGTAACAATGAAACATCTTCATATTTACAAAACAGAACAGGAATCGACCGGCGAATTATTGATGGAATATTTTAAAATGACTCAATACAAATTTAGGAGAAATATTTTATTAGCCTTTTATTAAATGTTACAGTTGAATTACATCTAAACGAAGAAAAATAGCAATAAAAACAAGTCAAATATAATAATAGCAAAGCGCGTTAAGCTGTACATAATTATGTTGTAGTAGAAAAAAAAACGAACAAAAATAGAGTGTAGACCAATAAAAAATGGCCGATGTAGATATATACAAAAAGAAAGAAAAACTACTAATCGTTCGAACTAGTCTTTCTCTTATTTCACATATTTTTCATTACAAAAATGTGACAATGCATGATTTGAAAAAAAAATCAATAGTAACCATGCAATTCGTCGGTGTTTGTTCCCTTTATTTGAAAACATTTAGATCCTCTATCAATATCAAAAATTATTAAAATTCCCCCAAAGAAAAAACCGGATATGCGTCCTCAAGCATTACCATGATTACAAGGAGTTTATTTGTAAATTGGCTAAACGAATTAAGCTAAAATTGTGAATTTTTGCAAATTTTCTAGGCCATCGTTAATGTACCAGCACCCATTCCAAAACCGACACCTTTCGGCCCGAAATTGCGACCATAACAGCCCCGACAGTAAATCTCACCATCGGGTCCATCATTTTGATTGGTTGAATCTAATGAGCGTTTGCATTCTGCACAACAGTAGCACCGTTTGTGCCATAAGCCGTGCTTGCTGATCATTTGTTCAGCAGCATAGACAGCATAACCGCAACGACGGCAACCTTGACCGGGGGCTGCTTTTGGACCGCTGGTTGGTCGTATGTCGTTATGGATGGCAGCTGGTGTACCATCGGCGCAGACAAGTGTTGGACGGTGGCCGAAACCGAAGCCTTTCGGGCCGAATAATTTGCCGTAACAGGCGCGGCAATGGATTTCGCGGTCTGGACCGTCGCACGCCAGGACTGAATCGAGAGGACGATGGCATTCGGCGCAGTTGAAACATTTCTTATGCCACATCTAAAATTTTTCCTTATAATATTTTCAAAATTATATAAAAAAATTAACGTACAGTTCCTTTAGCTAATTGTTGTTCGGCAGCAAAAACGGCGCCACCACATCGAGGACAGCCTTGACCTGGTGGTGCTTTGATAGAGGTCGTATCGGGGTTGTAAAAGGGTCGTTGTTGTGAAATTTCATCTTCGCTATAATCAACATAAAAATTAGTCTTCAATTGATTCAAAAATTGTTAATAACTCACGATAATCCATCAGTCTGTAGGAAACCTGAGCCACAAGCGAAACCATATCCATGAGGTCCCCATTTCTTACCATAACATGTCTTGCAATAAACGTCACTATCTGGACCGTCACAAGCAATAATCGAATCTAGAGTCTTTTTACAATCTTTACATTTGAAGCATTTACGATGCCATGGCCTGCCTTTAGCCAGAACTTCTTCAGCAGCGAATACAACACCGCCGCAGCGTGGGCAACCTTGACCTGGTGGTGCTTTGATGCAAGCCGTATCAATTACGGTGGTTTTTGGGGCAGCATCGCTAAAATTTTATCAACTTTATCAATATCTACCTTCTCTCTAAAATTATAAGCATGCTCTACAATTACAAGTGAGGTTAGCAAGAGACAGAGGTGTAAACAATCAACACTTATTGTGTGTGTTTTTTTTTTATTATTTCAGTACCTCTGCCATTCAAGGTCCAAAGCATCGCACATTAGCCCAATGAAATTGCCACCAGCATATCCGATCCCGCGCGGACCAAAGCGTTGGGCATAGCAAGCTAAATTAACACACTTATGTTTTTTAAGTTAATCCTTACAAACTATAAGAAGCTTAATTTTGATTAAAATAATTGTTAAATACCAACCTGACTGCAAAGCAATCACTTTGTAGAGTGCCACCACCTTGACCATAACCGTATCCTTTCGGTCCAAATTTCTTTCCATAACAAACTAAATAACAACACAATGTTATTGAAAATGATCACAAAGACTGTTGTTATACGAAAAATAACGTGCAAATTGATTTAATTAATAGACGAATACTGCACCTTTACAGTAGATATCCTTATCCGGTCCTTCAGTTACATTGACCGAATCCAATCCTTTGTTACAGTCGCCACATTTGAAGCACGACTTATGGAACGCCTAAACACAACAATCGACAACAATAATAAACAACAAAAACAACAACAAATAGAAAATGGGCCACGACAAAGGTTATATAAACAGAGGTCAGTTCGTACCTCTACAATAAATATCCCCGTCTGGTCCATCACAATGTGATCTGGAATCCAGCCAACGGGTGCAATTTTTACAACGGAAACATAGTCTATGATAACCCTGGTGGCGAACCAAAAATTTCAAAAAAATCCGATTGTAGAAGATAGAAAATCATGACTTACCCTGCCACGAGCCAACATTTGTTCGGCGGCATAAACGTAACCGCCACATCGAGGGCATCCTTCACCATCTGGGGCCTTGGCGATGGCTTTCGGCAAGAGTGGAGCTCGAGAGACTACAATATCGTCGCTAAACAGAAAAATTTCATTAATACTTCTCGTAAAATTGTTTGGAAGTGTACGGTGAAAGAGAAGCGTGATTGCTTGAAGCTGCTAAGTGTTTCAATTGAAAAAACAATAAAAAATAAAATAATGCAAATGAGAAATGAAAAGAATAAATAGAATGGAGAATGCGGTCGTAATGAGAGAAGGTAAAGTCGGTCCCGATTCCACCTAACAAACACCTTGAGGGCACCTTCCTTATCCCATCACAATGGAGTTAGGGAAGGATGAACTAATATGTTAATTAGCGAGATAGAGCAAAAGTAGCCTTATAGCCATGCTTCAAAGTATACTAAGAAGAAAACAAATCAAGGATCTCACCGTCAACAACGTTGCCCATAACTTGTAGACGAATATTGTAAAAAAATATGGGAATTCAAAGAGGTTAAGATTTTGATTTTTGTTAAATTTTTTCAAATTTCTTTTATTCACGATTCAATTATTACAAAATAATAACCGAATTGTTTGCACCGTGTAAAATCATTTTATAAACAGTTAACCTAGTTGTTATTTAATTATTTTTTTATTCAATAAATTTGTTTAAATCTATATAAACAAAACACAACACATAATTATTCAAGGATGGAGGGGTTGTTTTTTTTGATAAACTATTTTATAGGTAGGCGGCGATGGTGTCGATGGTCTGGCCGCATACCACTGTCCCTTGGTCGATTCCTTTAGGAGCTGCGATAAGAAAGGGACACATGTCATGCTTATGACACAAACAAAAATGGTAATTTTTTTAATATTTCGGTTAATAATTGGCATCGGCTCCCGATCTTACAGACATTTCTAGCCATGATTAGTCAATTAATAAAAGCTAGAAATGCCTGCAATTGCTGTTAACAGGAAGATAGATAAGGAAAGCCCTCAAGACAAGATAACAACAACAACAGAACAAAACTGACCGATACCTCTACTGATTGGATTGTCTAAACTAAAAGTACAAGGTCCAATTTGAAATTGAATGGCAATTGGAATAAAATCGTAAATATTTGGACCTCGAACTTGAATCACGTATGTTTATTTGTATTTTTGTGTATAAATAATAAACAAATAAAGACTCACCCTTGTTGGAGGTGGGAACCAGTGTCCATGCTGAGGCATCCAGCACCACCACCAAAGCCATAACCCTTAGGACCGTATTTACGAGCATGGCAGTTCTTGCAATACAATTCTTTCTCATGCTCTGTACAGTTGGTGGAGTCCAACATTTTGCCGCAAAGGCCTAATTTCCAACAATCATCATTAATAAACAATTCGCAAATCAATATCGATCAATACTTACCACATTTGAAGCATGATTTGTGCCATTTGTAACCACCGGCTACACGTTCTTCAGCGGCATAGACTGATTTGTCGCACTTTGGGCATTTTGGGTTTTCGACAGGCTTGAAAGGCATTTTGATTTATTCGACCTGTAATTATTTTTTATTAAAGAAAAAAAATTAACGGAAATACCGCATTTAGCCTCTTATTAGGTCATTTGGCTCGACTCCAACAACGTAACTTAATTAGTTTTAATCTAAATTTAGATTGGCCCGGTGCCAGCGATCATCTCAGCTACCAAATAAGGTAGCTCAGGTAACATTTCGTTAAAGCGTCAAGGAAATAGGAGTAGCACTGTTGAAGGCACACAAATGACAATTTTTTTTTCGAATGGTTCTAAAAATGCTGCACCACTAGTGATAGTATTGTAGCACTTTCAGCACAGACGTACCTGTTTCGGAATCGTTTCAATAACAGCAGTTGGTCCTGGCGAGGAGGAGTCGTTACACAAACAACTACTGAATTTCGAATGGTTAATGCCGTACCCTGTCCTAGTGTATAAGAATCGTTTTGCACACGACCCCAGGGCCTCAGTAAAGTGGGGAATATTCTCCATTCGAATAGAGGGGGTGATTTTTTTCAGTAACAGCCTATTTTCGGTCAATACATACTTAACCATGACATGGACTTTTTCGATAAAACTTACACCTTTTACAGAAATTTGATACTTAGTTACAATATTGGAGCTAACTCTAAGATTTTCAAAAATTTTGAAACAAAATTTTGGCCGTTTCTATTTTTATAGACAGCTTGTTTATATCGAATTTTGTTGTAATTTACCGATTTAAATGCAGTCGAAATTTTGGCCCAGATTTCGCATAAAATTTATTCGGAATTTCGAAAAGAAGAACCGCTGAAAATAAACACGGCATAAACATTTCATTAGTTTTACAGCTGTAATGAAAGTTTTAAATTTTCAGTCGATTAAGAAACTGTATTGTTATTGGTTAATTTTTCAGTAATACAATTTACAAATTGTCCTAAATCATGACAAAAACGTTGTTATGTTAAGCACCTACGCAAATCTAGCCGCTATCCTGAAAATAAAATTTTCATGTTTCATGTATGATTCACCGTTTGAACGTTTTTAAGACCGTATACAAATTAAAAGAGTTTTCTTTTTGGCAACTGTTGTATTATTCACCAATCTAAAATTAATTGGATTTTATAAATTTTGATTATTTATATTTCGAAATTGACACTTGGATATTAAATGTTTTGATTTGGGGATTTATTGAAAATTGTCCAATTTCTTTGCGTCAATTCTTCAAATAAATGGGCTTCGTTAAAATTCGAAATTTCGGGCAGATTTCGATTAAAAACAACACCATGAATTGCACAACTACGATAATTTCCATTCAAATGTAGTCGTTTTGTTTATTGCCGTACGGCATATGTAAGTTTTCAGGTTGTTTTTTTCATAATCTCCAACATCTCGATAATTTTAGCCTGAGAATAACCGAAACGTTATGCAATATCGGTCTGTTCATCTCTCCTTTCTCCTACTTGTCTATTCCGCTCCTGGTTTAGTTTAAAAATAGTCCTCCCGTAAGACATAAGGGTATAGAAGGATTGAAAGTATAAAATGTAATGCAATTCTTATGCGGATAAAAAATCAAATATTAAAATAAGCCAAGGAGACTTTCAGATGTTCAGACATTTGTACACTCACACATATTATATTTTTGTCCATTGGCTCATAATTACGAGGCTTTCAGGTATCTTGTACGTGGGGGTTTTTGGAAACAGATGATTTATCGATAAAACTATCCAATTAAAATTTATTTTCAGTACGACAAAGATGTATCTATTTTTGAATGTTTCGATACACCGAAACGAGCGGCATTAGAAGAAGTCATTTTTCAATAAAATAGTTAGTGAAAACTTTACTGAAAATATAACAACAACAGACGAGGTGGAACATTGTTGTTTCATAGACAGGAGATAAGTTGAACGCAACCCAAACGAATTTTTGCTCGAGTTTTTTGCTAGTAAACAACAAGTGTTTTTACCATCATTTATCATGCGTTTAATTTATTAATTTTTCGCTATATTGTTAAGTTTCAAGGATTGATATTATAACAGTTGGCACTCCTCAGTCTCCTTTAAATCCAAACAAATTGTAATCCTCCCGGAGTTTAGATATCGAAATTGCAAAAACGCTTCCATTATCGTTATCAAAACGACTCTAAAGTGTCTTTATGTTTACGACAAAATACTTGAAATATTCAAGCTAGTTTTGTATAAATTGAAGTATCTCAGTATTTTAAGATATCTATCGATTTAAGTATCGAGAAATTCTGCCAAAATTCGTATATTTGATTCGAAATACTCATCATTTCTAAAAAGATGAGAGATTATGAAAGACCACGCGGAAAATCAAGTTGAGAAACTCTCTCAAAATAGTCTTCCGTCTTTAAATAGAAGAACATGGAATTTCATCAAATAAACAACACAAGCTTGATAATTTTTCAGTGAAAAGTTGTAGTTTTGATTTGTTAATTTTGAACGGATATTTTTCATTCGATCTTACATTTTAATTGAATCTTTACAAGTTGTAGTGAATAATATTTGTGCAATTATCGAAATTGGATGATAATTTCGGTGAATATTTGAAATTCCGGAACTTTAAAAATAGTTGAAATTTCAAGCTAAAACTCTCACAAATAATCAAACTTTGTTCTAAACTGGATCTTTCAGCTTATTTTTGTTATAATACACTAAATGAACAGGGACGCATCAAGAGACGCAATGGGCCTAAAGTTGTCTAAATTTCACGAAGTAATGCTGAAAAATCTGCAAATTTTAGTCTGAAAGCGAAAATTCGGCTTGTAAGCTCGTAAGTCTAAAGTTGGGCTTAAAATTGGAATTATCATTCAAAAAAGAGTAAATTTGTTTAAATTGTACTGATGGGAGTAAAGCCTGAGTTTAAAAATAATGCTGAAAGATATTTTGAATGGAATAATAAACATTCAAGCCTCGTATACCGCAATTATTTCAATATTAAATCGATTGAATAGACCTTGATTTAAGCCAGAAAAACACGAATCAAATAAATATTAAAATTATTCTAAAAAAGCGCCAAAGACATAATAAACATCCGAAAATAGATAGATCGACAAATTTAGAAATCAAAATTTTTAATATAATCAATGTTTTACTCATCATGATGACGCACTATTATTTGGTACTTCTATAAAGCGTTTCCTATCGAGATTTTGGGAATCAATCTACTATTAAATAAAATTATTGAGTCAGTTGCTAATTTTGGAACTTCAAGGTTAGAAATTTTGATTTGTAACAGTTGGGGAATTTGGTTATTCAAGTTTACCAATTCGTTTTTTCGAAAGGCGGGCAATTCGAACCTCTCAATTTGATCAATATGATACAATAATTTTTCTTTATTTTCTCCTATTGTTTATTATAATTTTTTTTTTATTTATTATAAATATAAATATTCAGTTTAATTTTGTATAGAAGTTAATATATTATGAACTTCAGAATTTTGAATTGCGCGCTCTGAAGAAAAATTGGTTGGTATAACCGAATTCTCTTGTATAACTACATTTCTAACCTTACAATTAGAAATTCGATAGTCTTATGTATTTCTGTGGTCCCGTGTCAAAATTTTGAAGAATTTGTGAATTATTTGTGCAAATAAGTATTTCTTAATTTATTTTAGTGATTTTTTATTAAAATATGTAGGTAATGATCAATAAAGTAATAAATCAAAAAATAAATCTAAAATTTCAACATCTAGGTAGGTTTCATAAAAAAGAATTACTCAATTAGTTACTCAATTACTTTATTAAAAAAAAATGATTATGAAACTGGCCCTAAGGACCAGTTTCGTAATCGAAGCCTAAAGACTCCTTTAGTAAATATCTCCTTTAGCTTAAAACTTCCTTTAAATGGAACTTTAAAATCAACCTGTTTCATAATGACTTTTCAAGCTTCTCGTACGTAAAGGGTCCTTTAACGTAGTTGTGAGATGTTGGTATGACTGAAATACTATTGCGCGGATTTTTTTATGTCAAACTAGCCAACTAGGTCCACCTTAGACAATATAATTCAAAAATAAGCATTATTAGTAGGCGAATGGTCGAAAAATATTTCAAGGATTTATGCAGTAGTTCCTAGATGTTATTTTAATGAAATTTTCAAGAGAAAATCATTTAAAATTTGGTTAAAAAAGTGCTAGTTTCTAATGGTGCCTCCATTTCAAAAACGAGCTATACATGGCTACCAATGAGAATTCATCTTACACTGATTTTTTGAAAAATTTCTTCACTGTATTCCCGAAAAAAAGTGAAACATTTTCATCTATTCCATTTTAAAATCGAGAAAAATGGAGAAATCAATATTGGAAGGATTTTCGAGTGATTCTCAAGCATCTTACATGTGTAGTTCATTTTTGAAAATCGCAACAGTCTTATGAATACCACTTGGTGTAATTCTAGATTTAATTGTTGTCAATTTGTTATTTTGGGCATTTTTGCCATAGCTAGAACTACATGTACTCCTTTTTTGAATAAAAAATATCATAAATATTAACTTATGTCGTTTTGACAATTGTTGTCAAAATCGTTAAAGGAGCTTTTAAACATTTTAAAGTCCCGTCAACGGCACTTTAATTTAAAGTTGGATTTAAAGGACCATTTAAGCTAAAGGAGGATTATGAAACACAAAATGTTATTTAAAGGAGCCTTGAAAATTAAAGCTCCCTTTAAACTTATGATGGAACCGGGCCTAACACTTTAGATTTTTACATTATTATTAAATGTTTGTCTTCTGAACAGGGGCTAATTTACGCTTGGTCTTTATGGGCTGCACCCTGTGCTGCAACCCAATGATCAAATGTCCTCATCAAGCTCAAAAGACTAAAGATAAAAGTTCTTTGCCTATAATTTTTCCTATTCAATAATTATCCAAAATTGAATGTAATTATATAAATTCCCAAGCAATATTAGCCCAAGGCATCTGAAGTTAACACCCCACTCTTGTTTCTGTGCCACTTACTTAAAAAATTTACCTACAAATATTTAAGGAAGAGCCACTAAATTAACAATAAATTCAATCAACATTGATATTTTAAGGTTAGAATTTCACCTAAATAGTAGACGAAAATCTAGTTACACATTGAAGAGCGCGCAATTCAAAAATTTTAATTTGGATAGCAAGAATAGTATAATAAAGCATTAATATACGAGAAAATTTTAATGAAATGTAATTAAAATTATATAAAATCAAGTTCTTGTGCCTTCTATTTGTCAGGATTTGTTAATTTTTAACTCCACTATTGAAAAACATGATTTTTTCAAGTGAGAAAACAGATTTTTTTCAATAATTTGGTGGCAAATTGATCATTAAAGTTTGCTTAACCGTTACATGCTTTAATGGAATAGTACTATTTTTTTTAGATAATTCAATGCTGTTCTATATTATTCGATATCTAATCATTAGGAAACGAAAAATTGAAGAAAAAGTTATAAATAAACTGACAGTGGATAAACATAAGCGGTTCAAAATTCGAATAATGTGTGATAAATTTTGTATCACAAAGAACCATGAATCGTGAGTACTACTTGGCGTTTAATCCGTCTACATTTTATAAAAATTTTAAAGTATTTACTCGTATTTTATCGATTTTTCTACATTACTGATAATATCCTCTTATCGTTAGATAAATTAGAGTTTAAATATATAATAAATTGGGAATGTTACAATAAAATTGGTATTACAGTTTGAAAAGATGTACCGAAAAGTAAATTGCTTATTATTACTCTTTGTTATAATTTGTATCCTTGTACAAGGATTACAAAGTAGTGAAATAACAGAACAAAAACTCTGTCGATGTCCAAGAATTTATAAACCAGTGTGTGCTTCAAATAGTGCAACTTTTCCAAGCAGATGCGTATTTGATTGCCACCTGAAACGACACCCTGAACTAGCCAAACAATTGACAATCATCAAGAATGGTATTTGTAATCCTGAAAACTGAAATATTGTCTACTATTTGTCTACTGTATTGTTCAATGTAAATAAAGCGAGCTTTTATTTGGCGCCATCTAGCCGATAAAGCTCGAAATAAAAAGCTCCAATAATTCGTCCTGTTGAAATTCCTGCACCCGATACACGATCCTGACTAATAGATGGCAGTTGTTGTGAATTTTCCGATTTTCCACAACGAAATCTTTGTTCAAAACGGAAAATTCTATGACAAATATTTAGAAATTTTCTTCGTATACCTAATGATTTTAAAAAATTTCATAATTATTTCTGTAACTTTATACAATTTTATATATTTTGTATGTGTTTAAACAAATCGACGGATTGTAGCCAAAATTTTTCTTGTTTCTATTTTAATCAGAATGTCGGTATATATTTTAACGATCCAGTTTATGGAAACGTTACGGATTTAGAACCGCCTACACTTGGATCGAAATTGTTTTCTACATAGGAAATTTTCCAGCTCACCTGCTATCGCTTTTTTATCAACCTTATTATCAACAAATTTATTTCAAGCACCAATGATAAGATAAAATCGTCGATTTTTCGCCTTTTTTCGATTGAATTGCAAAATGAAAGACTGCAGTTTATATAAATAAATATTTTATTGTTTAATGAAATAAATTAGAAAATCATTATAGGAATATATAAAACATTTATTTGCCAAGGATGATTTTACGTCCAGCACCGATATTTTGCCCAGCTTGGGTGGCTCCTTTGTTTGAACCGGCTTGTAAACCAATTACCGATTCACCAGCACGTAATTGTTCTTCAGAAAATTCACGCTTGTTCTCATCGGCTGGTTTCGGTCCAAGATAAGGTCCTTTCCATTCTGGGTGCTTATAGGTAGTCCTGCCTAAAGCGAAGACTGTATTTGTGACTTGGGCAATATCCTTCTTCTCCCACAGATCGACAGTTTGGAAGACATCAACATCGGCCACACCGTAGGCTCTAGCCGCCGCTTGGAAACTGGAATTATATAATTCTTTTAATATTTTGGCCTTTTTCCAAGTTTTGGGCGCTTACTTGTTGATGTTCTCCATCATTTTGAATTGACCACCGGAGGTGTTGATTTTGGGGACGGAACCTGGGGCGAGTTTGTTCATCAATTGGCAGAGAATAGTGCCGTCTCTGATGACATCTTCGTAGAGTTCACCTGGTGGGAATTTGGCACCAAGGACTTGTTCGATCCATTGTTGGGCTTCTTTGTCTTGTTGTGGGTCGCGTTTGGCGGCGAGCTAAGCTCTTTGGATTAATAAAAATTTTTGGGAAATTTGGTAGATTTACCTTTGCCTTTACTTGACGTTCCAAAGACATTTTCGTTGTGGGTTATCTACTGTGGCACTTGTGAATTAAAAGACTGAAATGTTGGAGCGACGTCTCGACGCTTTTATAAAGACCGTGGTACTGATCCCACTACGATTCTGACGTCACTGTTGGGTTGTATTCGATCTCTATATTTAGTAGATTATTCAATTTTCAATATTTACGCGAACACGAAAAATATCGCTAGTTTCAAAACGTTCTAGAAGAATGAAATTTTGTTGTGAAATAAGACAATTATTTCATTTATTATTCCCTCATTTTATTTATACACAAACTTATTACAGTAATGGACTAGATTGTGTGTGGATTTTTAGAATGATGGGAACGTGAACAACTTTGAAAATTACACGACTAAGATGAACACAAATATATGTCTTTTTCTTCATTTTTGTTGCTTCCCGATAAATAATGATAATCGAATTTTAGAATTTATATTTACAAAATTTACAATCACTTAAAAAATACAAAGACACAATCTTAATTTATCAAACAATAATTTACTAATTAGATCTAATATTTACACAAAATCCCAAAAAAATTGTTGTCTTTTGCGAAAATCCGTATACTAGACTCGTATAATTCGATAAGTTAAGAAATTTGTGACGGATTTCCAAGAATATCCAAGGCAATTCCAGAAATATCCACAAATTATAGGTCAAGTTCCCATCGTTTTGCTCCATATTTTTCGATTTCTTTACAAATAATTTCGGAAAAACTGTCACCTCTGTGGATTAGAGTAAAATTGGAAACTTGACCCGGTTCTGTTGAAATTTGTTATCTTTCAATATATCAATTTAAATTACTTTCACTGCCAATAACCTGCCGCACGTTCAAAATTGAATGACATCCAAAATTTAATTTAAATTAAACGATCATCTCCGGAATTGCCCTATTGTTTCACTATCATTTTTAAATTACATTACTAATTGATCGCTAAATATTGGACTTAGAATAAATGATTAGCAGCAGCTGCTGCTGCTGTGGCTGTTGGTTTTAGATGATCACCTAGAAGATAGGACGCCGCTCCACTGCCAGCACCCAATAGTGATGTGAATGGTGAGGATAGGGCGGCAGCAGCGGCGGCGGCGGCGTGCGATCCATGGTGCGATTGCAGATGAGCGGGCTGTGATGATAGCACCTTGTTGGCTTGATGGACTAATAGGGCGGTATTACAGGATTGTGGACTCATTGTCCATTTGTTGTTTGAAATTAGACTATCGTCGGTTAATTTACCTGGAAAAAAAATGGAAAATATACGAATAAGTATGAATTATTGTGGCATATTCGAAGAAGTCTTAACAACAAGTAATATGGCCCATTCGAGCTAGAATCATTCCATAAAGTTCAATTAAAAGGAATCAGTTATGGAGAAGCAATCAATTGAGTGACTTGACCAAACTAAAAATTTTGAATTACGCGCTCTTAAGATGGATCGGTAAACCTGTATAACCAGATTTTCCTAACCTTAAAATACCAATTGTTCTTATTCATGTACGTTTTGTGCATCGTTATATTGTGATAATTTTAGTTTAAAAGGCTCGTTCTGTTCAAAGGAATACTTGACAATTTCGCTGTTTTTGCTAATTTACGTGGAAAAATAATGAAAATTTCCCAAATAAGTAATTAATTATCGTGGCCAGTTAGATTTGCAACCGGCATATTAGAAGAAGTCTTCTCATCAAGTAATATGACATCAGATTGCCGGTTCGAGTAGCAGCGGTTCCTCTACTATCCGACTAAAGAGTTGACAGTAATGGAAATAAATGAGCGGCAGCGGGCAATTTTCTAGATTAAATGTCAGAATGGCGCGGCGAGCTGTCCTGCTGGTTTGCTCGCCTACAACAGCCGCCAACGCCACCGCTACCGCCGCCGCCACCGTCTTTCTATTGCCACTACAGCAGTAATCCTATTTAGTATTGCAACAGTGGCTGGTGGTGGTTGAATGGCGGCGGCGGTGGCGGCGGCGCAGACCCTCCCATTTATCGGGAATGAATAACGCGCATATATGAAATGTTTTGATGCCGGCCAGATGCTCCCTAGATTTATCACCCAAATATAAAAATAATATTGTCTCTTTCGATTCCATAAAAATGGCAAGTTTTGATGCATTGCTATAGGAGGTTGTCTTTCAATTTTTGATAACCGTATCCCTTGTTTAATCGTATTAAAAATGAATTTTTCATAAATAAATTACCGTTACTACCATTGACTGGTTTGATATCGTTGGAAGACTGTTGACTAGAAATACTGCTCGTATTTGAATTAGGTGTTGTTGAGATGTTCGAATGCGGCGATCCCGGTTTGATATCTTTATTTCCTGATAAATTCTTCCCATTACTATTCGATTCGGCTTTGATGTTGTTTGGAGGGTTTGTATTTTCATTACCGTTGTTTGATGCTTTCTGTTGGGCTAATCGTTCTTGTTTACGGAATTTCGCCCGACGATTCTGGAACCACACCTGAAATTAACAAAAATATATCAAATAGAAAGTTTCATATGGCAAATCGATAAATTAGCATGACACTCATCCCAATTGAGACCGTCCGTCCATCCGTATAAACTGTAAATTTCCAGCATTAGCCCCCTTCTGTAAAATCATCATCGTGAAAACTCCCAACCAACTCGAGCGTTGGTAAAGTTGGTTGATTGGTGTTTGCCAAGGATCGTCTTGCACTGGTCGGTCCTGATTTCGCTCTGATTTGAGCAGACCGCCGCTTTATTGGCGGACAATTAAGAGTCATCGGTATTCGGTCCTCATCCTAAATGTTTACAGGTTTGATTGAATCGATGTAGCAGTGATGGTGGTGGTGGTAGTGTACAGAAAAAAAAAACAACAGGGGTGCACGATTTGTTTTTTCTTGCGAAAAATATCCATTTTCTATTGTAAAATTGGCGATACTTCAATGCTCGATTCGATTATTGTCTGTCATTCATGAAAACCGCAAATCTAATTGAAGGTATTTATAATGCCTGTCACATTCTGTTTCTGTTAGAACTGTGGTCAAATTTAAATAATTTACCAACAGACTCTGATAGCAACCCACTATTATTGTTGTTATTATCATTGTTATCATCTATTCAACAACGCACACCACTCCAATTGTAGATGACACAATAAATAAAAGCAGAATTGATTACGCTGATTGCCTCGCGGCCTATGTTTTAACATAAATAAAACGAGCACAACGTTAAATTCTACGCGGGAGCAATTTTAATCGGAGCCTAGTACACGCGCGTAATTACAAACCAGCAGGGGGTTGGTGGCGGTGGTGGTGTTGGTTGGCTATAGCCGGCAATGACGACGACCCCGGACAAAACGGGTTATCGTAATGGTAGAAATCACAAATAGCCAGACATATAAAACACAACGTTGATTTGCTAAATTTTCAAAATTGCAATGATCTACTACTATAAAGGGTGCAATTTAAATTGTTATTGTTTTCGAGTTCAATACAATATTATTTACATAACGGCTAATCACGTGCGATAATAGCGTTAAATATGTGTTGATTGATTTGGTTAAATTTAGCAACTTCTACTATTGTAATTTAGAAAGTTTCTCTGTTGATTTACTGAAAGAAAACCGTGTAATTCGTATACTACTACGGATTAAAACTTGTTCATTGAGGGCGGTATTGTAACAAAAGACTAAACTCACTGACAATGCGTCTCAAGAGATATCGCCCCGAATTGTCATTGTAATTGTTTAATCGTCGTCGGATCAAAATATCAATATGAATATTTTATTACAGTCAAGGGAATTTTATTTTGTTATAAGAGCCGGTGTGCAATGCGTGGGAAAATTTATTTATACCGGCAAATATTTATAATTAAAAATCGGTTTATGGAGCGAAAACTCGAAAACTCTGATTAAACACTCAGAGAGGGTCAATTTTTAATAATAATATAATATTTTATTATTAGCGAGATAATGATTTAGATCTTAGTTTTGATTAAATTCGAGCTCCATATGTCCGATTTGTTGGTAATAAATGAAGTGTATCCTAACTGTGACATTTTTGTTACGAATTGATTCCTATCCTGTTTTAAGTGAGATATAACAAACCCAAAAATCGGAAGAGGGAAAGAATCGTGCTATAGAGAGTAGAAAAAGGAGGCAATAACAACAACAATACAAGAACAACATGAAACGATAATGTGATTTGAAGTGAATGGTAATCGGCAGACGGCATGAGATAGACATTTATTTTATTGCAATTTACTAAGGCACACACACAACTGCTACTAACACTCAGTCTAATCACTTTTACTACCACCATCCCTAAAAGTTGTTCTATAGGCGATCGCGCAGATATCGCAATTGACTTTCATGATAATTGAATTAAATTGCAACTTTTATTATTGAAACTATTCGCATTGATGAAAATACCACAAAAATTGATTGATAGCGAATTAAAAACGTTTCCATTTGTTATTTTATATTAATCAGAAGCGCTCCTTTTATAGTCAATTGTTGTAGTGATGACGACGTTTGCACAATTCTTGGCACGCGCCACACCAACATTTTGTCTGTTTATTTTCGAAAAACGTTCAAACTGTGCTTATTTACGATACTTTTTATTCGGTTTCGCACAAAGTGAGAAAAAATATATATGAAGACAGGAATAGATTGAGTTCGAAACGTAATTCTACTATAATTTCAGATTATTCATCGCTAAACTTATAACAACATAGAAACGTCACGGAATTCGATTATTTCTCAGTTAAAAATCGAACGATTTATGCATTTTCACAGTCGAGAACCGGCACTCCTTATTACAACAACAAAATGCTGGCGAAATTAACATCGAGATTTGGATGATAGTAAAGCTGAAATCTTCCTAAAAAGAATCAATTATTGATAACGAAACGAATAAATAAATTGCGAATTTTGAATCACGCGCCTTTAATAATGGGTTGGTAAACTTGTATAATCGGATTTCTGTTAATTTCTAACCTTAAATATTCAATTTTGACTAGGAGGTCGAATATAACTCTCCAAGTGTTTGCTCGTTTATTTTTCAGTCAAAATTCAAGTATAAGGCTTGTTAGAAAAAGCACTTTAAGCTGTATAATATCTTGGAAAACTTTTTGTAAATTTCGAGTAATAGATAAAAATCTAAAGCAAGTTATTTTTTACATTTTCTAACATAATTACTGAAATTTTTGCTATGTTTGATCATTTTTCTGTAATTTAATCGATTTGGAGTAACAGGGGGCACCTTATGTCTCCTGAAAGCGACAGGTTTGTTGAACATTTTCGTCTTAGATTCTCAGTTTTGCGCGTACCTTTCTCCAATCAAATGGAAGCGATGTAACGAAATTTAGCTTGAATTTTCTGTCAAAATTTTCGATATAAATCAACAATTTTGTCAGTAAATTGTGTTATCAAGCTGTCAAAAAGAAATGATCTTGAAAATTTCTGTAGTGAATTTTATAAGTTCATTTTGGGATTGGATTGTCAATTTCCGATAGAGATTTTTAAACATTTTATTCTTAAATTACAGTTTTGGGCAAATAGTCAAAAATTTGATCAATTTTAGTAATTTTTTTAGCTGAATTTCTTTATTTTAGCCAAAGTTCCAAACGTTGCCTAAATTTAGATTTTAATTAAATGTTGTTTCAGTAATTTAAAAATAAGTCCTACTTATTTGTGAGTAGTCAAAAAGTTTTATCGAGGATTCATAGGGTGGGTCCCTTGAGACGATTTTAGCAAAATTTGGAGATTTTAGTTGGAAAATTGGCCAAAAAATGCTTTTTTGGACAACGTCGCGATTTTCAAAAACTATATAAAATGACTTGCGATGACTCAACGATAATCTCAACATTGTTTTTTTAATTTTTATCTATTGCATTCAATAGGTATCTGTTTTGGAGAAAGATAAAGATATACTTAGAATTTTTGGGTCATTTTAAGTATTGTAACAATTGTGTTTGACAAACTTACAAATATGCTAAGAGGTTGAAATTTTGCTAAAATCATCTCCAATGACTCTCCTATAGATCCTTAAAATAATTTTCATCAAGTATTTGCCATAAGAACTTATAGTTGTAGTTGAACAGCATGGTGTACGTTTTAATATTCTTACGTCTTTTTTCTTGTTGTTTTTGCATATTACCACCCTCAATGTACCAAAATCTAACTGCTGTATAAACAAAAGTAGATGTCGAGAGATGCTCAACATCATCGTCATCACGACCAGCTAGCGAAGAGGGCAGGTTCCTTTAATACACATGTTTCCCTTGTCACTTTGTTAAATACACAGTGCATACGAAATTTGCTCGTTCCCTTTATATTCTCCATCTCTCATATTCTCCCTTTAATCGGCCCTTTACTACTACTCTATACTAAATACAACAACAACACGTACACGTAGATCGACACGGTATATTTTGAAAATTTATCTACAATAGGTGTGTGTGTATGTGTCATCATCATCATCATCATCATCATCATCATCATCATCATCATCATCAAATACGGTTTTTAGCCGCCGGTCCTGCTAATCTACTAAACAAATACTCGAGAATAAGCCAGCAGCAGGAGGAGAAATAGCAGTAACATTTTACACGTTTGTGTTATACAGAGTCAACTGTTTTCTACATAGAATTAGGTATTTTATTAAAGCCAAAAGAGACGATTGTTTAAATAGAAAGTTAATCGTGCACGTTTTTTTCTTACAGTCTTGTTCATTAATCAAAATCCTCAACTAACTTCTAGACATTTTTATCTAAATAAACCCTCTCTCGAGATCTTAAAGTAATTCAAATGCTGATAACAGGACCGGCGCTATACCGGATGGACCACTTAAGACTAATTTAAAGGTAACTCCTCTACAGACCAGGTCATTTTAGCAAATTGTAGCTCGTTTGGAAGTTGGTCAAGAACGCTCGTTTCTGGCAATTTTGCGATCTTCAAAAGAGAAACACGCAAGTAGAATGAGTCAGAATTACTCTAAGATCACTCAATTTTTCAAGTGACAATCTCATTTTCAAAAGTTGTAATAGCATTTTTCGACCGACTACAAATGAGCTACGAAGCTCTAATTTTGGTATAAATCTTTAGAATATTCTCCAAATCTCTCGCCAAATAATGGCAGTTGTCGTAAAAACTCATGTAGTTTTAATAGACTGTAACAAAATGGAAAGATTTAATTCAACACTCAATTAATGCAAAGTTTATCATCAACACATGTTGCTAAACATGACACGCATTTTTCAATTGAACGATTGGTGATTTTTAGAGGGTGACACGTAAGGGCAACCAACAGTACGGATTATGATGTAACTAGTAAGCCCAATGTGCTATTGTAATGAATATTAAATCATTTCCACTCGGAAACCTCGAGGACAAAGCAACAAACAAACATCATAGGGTGTCACCCTGTAGTAATACAAAATATATTATCTGTATTTGTGTATAAATAAATGGACGAGGGTGCGGAATCATTTAACAATTTCTAAACGAATTCAACTATAAATTTAGAAAACATTAACAAATTCCCGGTTTAGTTACAGTTAATTTGAAAAGATGTGCGGTTCCAATGCAAAATTTCAATTATTCCCAAATGATATAAATGCGGTGGAAATTATCGTATTATCTTCCAACACAGCATTTATCAACAATATCGGGGAATATTGTTGGAATTCTTGGATATTTTCGAAAATAGAAATAAATCTATAAGTTAAACACCATGTGTGTAGTTGTTGTCATTCAATATTTACTCAAATTGAACCACCCCCTAAGTGTTTCTGTGTCAACACAACACATACATAGATTAGACCTTATTGTCTGACCACCTGCTACCGAAATTCCTCTATCCATAAAAATAAACAGCAGAAAATAAAAAAAGCGAATTATCCAAAATTTAGATTCTCTACAGATAGTTATAATATTGTATATTTTATAGAAATGAAAACACAATACAGCCGGAGTAATTTCAGTTGGTTGCATTAGCACAAGACTTGTCACATTTCAGTTGTAGTTTCAGAAGCGACATAGTCTCAGTGTATGCCATTCCGACAAGCCAGGTCCTGTTTTATTATTAAACTAACCGCACCTTAATAAAGTCGCTGGATTTCAAGACGACAATTATGTCAAAATGACAGTCGTTTTCGTGGGTACAAGGCGAGAAAGAATACGTAAAAATATCGAAATGGATGACGCAAATAATAAACGAAAAGCCAAAAAAATTGTAGAGGATTTGCTCAATTTTGCCTACTAGCATCGGTTGTATTATTAAATCATCTTGAGATTCTCGTAAATTATGCATTTCATTAGTTAATCTTCATAAGTAGGGTTGCGATCGAAAGAAACGCGCCATAAATTATAACAATTTTTGTTTGTTAGGACAAATTGAAAATGGCAAGGCGAGATCTAAATGATAATTTTGAATTACGCGCTTGAAAGAATGGGTTGGTCGACCCGAAGAACCAGATTTTTACAAATGTTTAACCTTAAAATACCAATTTCATTACGGTTGTTCTTATTCGCGTCTATTCTAGTGTATTTCCCAATTATCTTCAGACTAGGAGTAATAGTGCAAAATTTTCATTTCATCAGTTAATCTTTATAAGTTGGGTTGCAATTGAAAGGAGCGCAACTTAAATTACAACAATGTTTGTTAAAACAACACAATAGTCGAGTTGTATAGAAATTGAAAATAACAAAAATACCACATGGTGAGATTAAGATCCGGTTGGATTTAATTAACAAAAGTACAAGTTGTAATTAAAAGTATCCGGCAATAATTTAAAATGTTGTGCGCAAGTATGTGGTCGTGTTGAAGAGTAAAAATGGTCTACAAATAATAATATTTAAGGCTTTATTGTGGCTTAATGTAGGTTTACGACCACTGTAACGCCTGCGGTCTAACAGTATGTAATAGCACCACTTAAGGGACATCTGTTCCTGCGCCCTACCTGTCACGTTTAATTCAAACCTGCCACCGTTCGAAATTGCCACAAGTCAATCAACGATCGAAAAAATGCCTCATTATACGTTTATTTACTATTAATTTACGTATACAGGTGTTGCTGAAGTATTCCGGACCGGTTTTCTCCCAATTCCATCTATCTGGACGGTTGTTAATCAGTTTATCGTGGTAGTCTCCAGTGGCCGAATTTCACTTCCCACCATCCCGCCTATCTGTATTCAATATAGGAACAACAGGAACAATGTCCAACAGCTCGTAAACTATTCAAAGGCTCATCCATCAACCCAGTGATGGGCAGTTTTCGGGTGGATAAAGGCCAGTCGTTGAATATGTTGGACGTGATGGCCAACTATACAATTTTATATCAATTCCCTTTATTAATACAACAAGATCGATAATTTAATTGGATTATTAAATAACAACGAAGTTTCAAGATAAATGTCGCTTATTAAAGCTAGTTTCAGGCAATTTCTTTATAATTACTTCAAATTACACACACATATTTATATAATAAGTAATCGAGTTATCTAAATAAGATTTGAATGGGAGCCAGAACGATAATAAGTTGCAATTGTAATCTTGCCAGTGTTGAAGACTTTGATTAATTTCCACAGTTTTTCCAGTATGTTTTTTGGCTGAATATCTCAATTATGAATTTCTATTTTATTCATTATTATTACAAATTTCCAAATAAAAATAACCGTACAAATCAGCGATTCTTTGAACAGATTTATAAATTCTTGTTGTACAGTTGTCATGTACAATTATAAACATTATCCGTTAATTTAGATAAAAATAAGTGCTCTATGGAAATAACAGATTGGTATTTGTTAGTCGTACAGGTTATGGAAAAAGGAAATCAAACACATATATCAGAATTATAGGGAGCTATGTATGGGGCCGCGACCGCGAAATGGTCTGCGGATGAAATAGTGACGAGAACTCGCCGTCATTTAGTAGATTTTATGGAGCATAGAACAGCTTTATCTTTCCAATTTCAATTCTGAAACAACACCGCAGCTACCATTGTATACCTAAATCTACCATATACCGGGCGTTCTAGCTCAACGTTCCCAATTCTAACGTCTTTTAATAATTGCCAAGCGATTTGTAGGCCCTAAGGAAGATTTTAGCTCGTTAGGAAATTGGAGAAAAACCGCTTTAATTCGCAATTCGGTAGAATACGAACACAAAACCTATCAAGAATGGCTAGAAGATCCTATAAATGAGTTTTAATTTGTGATCCATCACTGAGTGGAAAAAGGGAACTCGCTCTTCAAGATAGATCATGAATGAGTAACGAATTCATTACTACTAGCATCTGTTCGCTATTATAATCGATCTCGTAGAGCAAATTTTCCGTTTTTCCAGGATTTGGCTAACGGAAGGACCTCCTAGTCGTTGATCGTTTTAGAACATCTAAAATTTTCCATGCCATTAAAGTTAAGTGTGTTGTAAACGAGAGCCGTGTGACCTCTTCAGAAATAACAAACAAACAAGCATTGTGCCGTACGATGGACGATAATTTCACAGTTTTTAGTCATGATTAGGATAACATCAATAGATTATGGGATCTTTACGGATTCGGTTACCGGTCGGACACGTGACTGACTTGTACACTTCAAAGGGCAGGCAAAAGGGAACAAATTAATGTCGGGCCCCTCGTGTTTCAATCAACAAACATGAAAACAACATGACGAGCATATCAGCAGAATATTTCACGGCTCGAATTTGGATTGATCGACAAACGACAAGATAACAAAGCTGCCGGCAAGTACGGAAATTTCAAAGAATAAGGTTATTTGTTGGAAAATTGGATTTTTGTTAATTTCGTTAAAATGTAAAGTGAAAATGCTCTTTTATCACTGCATGTTGAAATTTCCTTGGTGAAATATATACGTTGTTTAGATTTTTGTGAACATTCGCTTAAAATTGCATTCAGTGGGCAATAAATACACTGACGTCTGTCCTAATAATCTAAGTAACATTTTAGGAGAGAATGCGTGCGTACTGGCATTATTTTCCCAACTTACGATCCCATTTTTCATTTGCTTTTCATCGAATAAACCCAACTTTGTTGTAGTGCTGAACGAAATTTGTTAAATTCTACAAGATAGCGGATAATAATAATAATAATAAAGTGAATAATGTGTGAAAATAGTGGCAATGTTGATGCCTAGCGTTGATGACTCTACTCCAATCTCCCAAAACACCCCACGCCTTTCGTATTATGAAATATTCAGCAAGGATGGAAGCCCAGGTGTACGTACCAGTACGCCTCTTACAGTCGACTAAATTAAAGCTAACAATATCAATATCTATAAAAGTAATTCCATCACTTTCTATGCGCTTGTATTCGCAACAAATTTGTTGCTAAAACGACAAATTACGGATAATATTGATTTAAGTCTTTCTAATTTAACTAGCGTCAACAATAATGTTGAATTTTTGTTGGAAATTTCTAAATTAAACAAGAAAAAATCAACATTCGCCTTCAACTAACCTGTACTCTGGCTTCAGTTAAATCAATTTTCATGGCGATCTCCTCTCTAGTGTAAATATCGGGATAATGGGTCTCCTGGAAGGCCCGTTCCAATTCCTTTAATTGTGCCGATGTGAATGTTGTCCGTATCCGTCGCTGTTTCCGTTTCTCTGTCAGTACACCATCATGTCCAGGATAGACTTTGTAAGGTAATCCACCTAAACACCAACAATTGGAAAAAATCGATTAAAACGGAAATTTTCGTTGTTCGTGCATTTGTTGGGTTGAATCGACTTGCCGCCATTTCCAACAGGAAGTTTAACGGCAAGAAACGCCTATATTGATCGCAGGAACACGGCATTCTCCCTTCTTTACGCAATGAAAAATGTCCGCCTTGTAGAGGAGACGGAATCTGGCTAACGCCGAAATATCGCCTTGCACAATTCCAACAATTGCAAAAACTTGTGAATTAATCGCGATATTAATTCATTTCTTGCTCAAATGTATTCCGCTAGACTTAAATGTCGGTTAGAAGTTACCCAGAGGTGCATGAATTTTGAAGCAGGTGGTTTGAAATTAGCCACAATTATTCTAACGATGTAATTCTCACCGTTTTCAACCGGATCTACAATAATCTGCTAGTTTTCGATTTGTCAACAACAATCGAATTGTTGCGAATTTCGCTTGATCTAATAGAAAATAGAAACACAAAGGAATCCGTTTTGTTTATAAAGTAGAAAAGGGCTATAAAAGCGGTTCCTACGCCCATAAAGTCATCGTACATGTTGCGACAGTAAAAACGAGCAACAATAAAAATTCGATGTGCATTTACATCAATTTTGCCGGTTGCTTGTTCGCTTCAGATGTAAGATTTGGGGGGCATTGAAGCGAAAACCGCGACAATGTGGGCGAAATGTTGCGGAATTACTAGCGAAAAACAATTCCGAATTTTTTAAATTGATCCGATTTTGAGATGGATACGGGTACGTTTCCCTACCCTGCCAGAAGCTGTCGTTACTTTATGATTTAATAATGAAGATTGAGCAGTATTCAAATAAATTCGAGTCTTTCTTGCCAGATAGACGTTGTTATTTTAACATTTTTTGTCGTCTTATAACAACTTTCAGCATAACTGAAATGCAAACATTTACCCCTTGAAATAGAAAGAAAATACGGCGCGAAGTAGTGTAGTGACATGAGATGTGATGAAAAATATTCAACTCCTTTCTTGTTGATTTTCTCCCATGGAAAATGAAATAGGGGGAGCTTTACAATGATGAAGCTCAGAAGGCCGATTTGATACCGAAGAAAAAATTGAGGAATCTACAATTTAATCTCAATCAACTGTTGGAACCCAAACAAATAAAGTGGCTGTATCGTCCCACCGCCGCCGCCGGTTCGACAACAGTAACCGCCGCCACCGCCTCGACCGTCATCCCCCGTTTCTTCTCGCCAAAGCTTAAGGGCGATCCGCACCCGCCAAACTAGATTATTCACAATAAACTTTCGCTGCTATTAAATTATTTAATTTGAAGTCAGTGGTGGGGATTCTGACTCGACTGTAGTGAATAAGGTCGAGGTGTAACCTTGTTAGCGAAGCACACAACTGAGTTATGGTCTTATAATGCCCGGGAATGAGAAAAAGGAGCCGCCGCCAGCACGTCAGTCTGCAGTTGGAAATCGACGGCGGCGGTACTGCACCACATCCTAGTGTTACTTATTATTATCATTATTATTATTTTGATTTGGTGTATTCGTTACGGTGACACACTCACAAGCACACGCACACACTTACTTTGAAGATTCATTGACGATGGGAACATGGAAGCCCGATGGACGTCTTGAACATGAGGTCTAGGTCCCATGACGGCGCATTGTGAGCCAGCCGCCCCCGGATGCATGGCAGCAGCATTGGGATTATAACTGCGTGCCATAGAAGCGGCGGCTGCCGTATACCGATATGCCGCTTGGGACATTTGACTACAAGAAGTTAAATCACCATAAGAACAAGGCATATTGCCCAAACTAGTTGGATCCATGCCTGTTCCTTGCAAACAACTTGAATCAAATCCAGCTTGATTCAGGTACGAGTAGTCCATTGCTCGCGATTAATTACAACAACAATACCAAAAAAAAATCTAGTAGTGAATTGTGAATTAAAAATGAAAAAAATTGAAAAACCAACACCACAATAATACACGATAATTGTTCTTATCACAGTAACCTTAATAGCTTGACTTTAGTTTTTAGTAGTTTCTAAAAAGATACAAGTTCGCGTTCAGACCGACCGTCTACCAGCGTCGAAATCAAATGATAAGCCTAATTCAATAACGTAGAACGTTAGGGGAGGACGCCCCTTAAAAGACGAGGGCGGTTTCAACCCTCCATCGCAACAGTCGATCAACCAATTAGAAATCTACCCGCTATAGAAGTTTGTGTTCATTGGTCGTTGCTGGTGACGTCATCTAGCCGGCGAGCACGCGACTTTTTGGGGTTGACAATTCTCATCCCCCAAAAGAGCACAACTACACACACATACAACTGTACAACGACTGAACATTACAATGGACCAAATTAAATTTCAACTGATCTGTTTCCTTTATGTTGTTTACAATCATCAACTGTTGATGGTGTTGGTGGACTGGAAGGATTCAGAAAAACGAAAAAATTGAGTGGAGCAACACACCTGTAGAGGTGCGTTCCGATAAATATGCAAATCAAGGTTATTGAAGATATTGAAAGTGAGTATGAGGCTTTCGATTGCACCCCATTATTATCAATAATCAAATAATAATTATTGCCGCATTTAATCTTCATAGATATCAATCTAGTATTAAATCTAGCATCATCTTTAATCGTCATATTTCCCCTAAAGATCCAGTCTTGTGTGTAACTTCTTGTTCCAGTTACATCTTTCATCGTATATCGTTTTGTACAATAGACGACGGTAGATATGCTGCGCAATCGAGGAGAAAACTCCTCAAAACGTTTAACGATAAACAGATGATGGGCTATGAGCTTGAATCGATGCGACGTACCGCTTTTAATAAGCTTTATTATTTCATTATTACTGTCTGTTTACGATTTTCCCTTACTCATCAGCGCTTTTTTCCCGTTTTTCGAAAGTAAAATTATCAATTCCAAGGAAATAATGCCCAATGGGACGTTAAATTGAATTAAAATACAATTCCGGATTGTGTAAAGTTAAGTGCAGTTGATGACGATTGGTATGTCACGTGTCGGTAAAGAATAGAAACGAAATCGAAGAACACGTGCCATCCGATGAGATCATGGCCGATAATGAGCAATTGTTGTATGTTGAAATCAGCCCCCTTCAAATACAAGTGGATAATGAGCGGATACTGATTTTATAATAACAAGCTCTCGACCGGACAATCAAACAATTAATCTGTCTGCAAATCGGAATTTTGCAAAATTTTGTAACTTTTTTGAGGGTGATCAAGGAAGCATCTTGGTTCCATTTTAAAACCAAACCAAGGCAAAATTGTCGAAATTTGGCCAATTTTAAGCTCCATTCAAGTTTAAAATACATTTAATTTTTATTAGTTTTCTTACAATCAACTATTCGAAGAATAAACTTTACCGCTACGTGTTTTTTTGTGATCTTCTCGTTGTTTCGTCTGTTGGTTTTCGCTGTTTGATGAATTTTCATCAAATGTCTGATTCATAAAGATCCGCTCGGCCACCCCGTCCTGATAATCGAAAGGTGTCGATGGACAATCGAAATATTCGTTGTTATCGTTTTCATCTTCGGATAAATAAAATTTCGATTCAGGTCGCATTTTAAATTGACGATAAATAAAATAGAGCAAAGTTGAAAAGAGCAACACCACCAAATTCACTGGTTTTGGTTCTTCTGGCATTTCAATTTCGTCAAACTGAAACTGAAAGAAAACAATTTTCCGCGTATTGTCAAATTTCTAAATTATACTTCTTTGAAATAATTTTCAGTTAGACGTTTGGCAAATGCAGAAATTATGACAGCAATTAGTGCCTTGTAGTACATTTCACTTTTTATTTTGTTAGCGTTTTGATTTAATTTCACAAAAAATTATGTGACATTTATTCAATTGTATCCGAATATCAGCGCTATCTTTTCGTATTTTGTGGCATAGATTTAGTATTTATTGGAAAAGAGTTGTGTTGATAAATGGTCTAGTTTCTGGTGTTTGGGGGCGACTGTTGTTGAATGGGGGCAATAATGCGAGAGGGAACCCGAAAACTGCCAAATGCTCATCTGCAATGCCACGCGACCCAGCCAAAGTCTGATCAAGTGGAAGTTTGTCTACCGCAACACCCATCTGGCCCTCGATGCCATTGATGATGACTGTTACAACACCACCCTGTTTGTTTGATAATGCACTAGGGTGGTGGGCTCGACTTGTCCTTCTATTATCGAGAAATTCATTTTGAATAATGACACTTGTCGACCGGGTGTTTGCTATAATAATTCTTCTAATAGTTTTTAATACACTTGCGAAATTTCCGCATCTTGTTCCACCCTCGTTAATTCATTTGATAAACTCCAAGCCATTTGTATTGACGATGATAATTTTCGCATGTAACGCGATCGGTCGGTAGGTACGAGAAAGTTTTGTCATTTTGCAAGACCGGGTGTAAGAAGTGAAAAGTAAACAGCTTGATAGATGTTTATTATAGAACGGGGCGGCCATAGTTTGGATGCTCCCAAGGGATTCCTGGATGAATCTTGGAGGTGGAGCGCTTCTTGGACAAATTGCCCGGAGCGGAGATCGGGGACCCGAGACAAGAACGATCAAATGGCGCCATACAATTCCACCAAAGTATAGGGTGACTTTTAACAAACTTTAATCAACATTAAAATTTAAGCAAAAAAACTACTTACCAATCAATTTAGAACACAAATTTGTGTAATTTAACTGGAGATTGTATCAATGGAATAATTGTTAAAGTTGCAACTTTGGTGGTATTGTTACGGTATTTCAATGCCAATCTAGAATAGAGAGATGGACTCCTGTCCTAAAGCAATGAGGACAATCAGTCTCCCTTGTTCTTATTTTCTACAAAGATATTTGTCTAGTCCAGAATCTGCTCTTGTGCAGAGTTGAGACTCTATTCTAGACCGTTTTCATTCCTTCTATTAGTCTAGATTGTAGTCGGTCGGGCGGCAGTGGTGGTGGTGGTGGCGGCAATAGTGTGGCACTACCACTCGCTCTTATCTTATTGCCGAACTCACATATACGATACGGCTTTCTACAAACATCTCTCTCTCTTTTTCTTTCTCTTTGCTGATTGCTTAGGGTACACAAATTGTGCAATAAGCTTTTTCATTAAATGAATTATGTGTTTTGCTAGATACTGGCAAGGTTTTCCTCACAACTTTTTCCGACACCACTTACAATCTACTTTTTATTAGAAAAACAACACAAAGGCATTAAATAAACGTGAATTACGCTTTTAACTTGTTAAATAATTGTGCGCATCTTATTGACGATCCTTCTAAATTTCTAAACCGGTTCATTTTTATTTCGCACATAAATCACTCGATGTGAATATTGAATTGAATAAAGTCCCTAAATAATTGTGCGTGGTGTTTGGTATAGGGTCGTTGCATCTACTCCTCATCCTAGATGGAATTCCCCAAGAGATCTACAACTATAGTTTCGAAAACGGAGAGACAATATTTGGGAGTAGATCGGCGGAAAAAATGTATAGAAAAGAGATGAGAGAAAGTCCTAGGGCCGTTCGACACTAGTAAATGTTTACGATGGGAATGACGATACTAGTACGGTCACAACAGCCAACGTAGCATACCCAGATCCCATCTCGGGGGAGTATGGTTGTGTTGTTAGACATGCCCACGGCCATACAATTATCCCATAACGCCCGAAACGAACTCGTCACACATAAAACAAGATGAAAAACGACGAGACAAATAAAACGTACTTGTCGTTTTTTCTTCTTTATTTCATCGACAATTGAGTAATTGAATTGATTAATTAAACAACTTAAATATCGATGATAATAATCCTTTAGATTTTCTTTATTAGTAAAGCAATTTCAACCATTTAGAATTTAATTAGAATGTAAAAGCGAATAAAGACGGTTAATGTGGCTCTTCATAGCCCTTAATCAGATAAGAAGCAATTTGAGACTGTAATGGCGTTAATATCTAAAGTCTCATTTCATAAACATCGTTTAAAGGGTTCGAAACTGGCAAGAACGGAACTAACAACTACAACAAAGTATCTAACGTTAAATTTAACGATTTTTTCAAATTTCCCTCCACACTTTCATTGTTCACAAACAAATAAAGATGCAAAAATCGATAACTAGATTCGGCTTATTTAAACAAAAAATTCACAAATCCTGAGTAATAACGATAAAGAAAACTCCACCTAATTACAACTCCATCGTACCACCTTAATTATCAAAAATTAATTAAATTCTCGATAATTGATATTCGTATTTATAAATTAATTAAGCGACACCTATTGGTCATGTTATAAACTTAAATGTCGCTTATACAACCATCTATAGTTTCCTAACAATTTTTTTAAAAACAATCATGTTTAATGAACACCAAAACTCTTTCCAAATTAAAAATAATAATAATCATTACGGAAGTAGTGGACAAATTGTTGGTTAAAATAAAAATTCGCGATTTTTCAAATTTCCCTCCATTAAATTTACTAAAAATTACAACAAATGAAATCTACGCGTAGATATCTGGATCTCATTTATTTAAATAAAACAAATCACAAAATAATATAGAATAATAGAAATAATAATTTCTTCGCATAAATCTTGTTTTATATATTTCATTACCCCTATTATTGAATGATAATTAAATTTTGTATGATAATTAAAATCTTAAACTACAGTTAAACAAAGCGACATCTGTAGTATTTGTAATAAACTGAGTCGGTTATACAGTTTTCCACAATTACATGTCAAATTGGCGTTTGTCAACTGTTCAATTTGAAATTTTTCAAAAATGTTTATCAATTTATTGATCGAATAAGCCCCAAAACTATCCAATCTGGATCCGATCAAAGAGGACCGTAACGGCAACGTCCGTGAAGTTGGTGGACAGGCAATTTGGAGTCTATCATCGTGCAAACCAGGTAAAATCGTTTTTTGTAAAGATTGAGGTTATGTTTTGATTTGTTATTTGTCTAGGTTTCGGTGTGGATCAATTACGCGACGATCGCGACGATACGTACTGGCAATCGGATGGCCAATTACCGCATCTAGTCAATGTACAATTCCAGCGGAAAACCACCGTTTCTGATATTTATATTTACACCGATTATAAGCTAGATGAGAGCTATACGCCCAGTCGTATATCGATACGTGTCGGTACTCATTTTAATGATTTACAAGAGATTGAGGTTGTTGTATTGACAGAACCGACCGGTTGGGTGCATATACCGATCAAAGATGCTCGCGATAAACCGATACGTTTATTTATGATACAGATTGCTGTAACTAGTAACCATCAGAATGGACGTGATACTCATATGAGGCAAATTAAGATTTATAGTCCGATTGATTTGCAGAAATTCGCAACTATTGATTTCCAAAAATTCGCCACAATTCGATGAATCTATAAAGAGAATAAAGGAGAATTTGTTTTATAGATTAGATTGTTAATCTACAATTATCTCCTTGTATGTCCCGATTCCTGCTAGAATTCTTTCGTATATTCTGTATTGTTGTAGAAATGTCGAAGACTGTTGTGTTCTTGTTGATATTTTGTGTCTTAAATTTGTTGAATTTCGTTGAGAATTTTAATGTGGACGTTTTAAACGGCGAATTTCTTCAACAATTTACAAGCAAATCCACGATTATTCGATAAAAATCCTCCAATCGAACAGAATTTAGATGAATCACGGAATTTCATCAAACAACAAGTTCAAAATTACATAAATCTGGTAACTAGAAAGAATCAAGCGAAATCGAATAAGAAAAAGAGGAGTGTAACTGAGAAATTAATCGATTTTTCAGGTAAAAAATTTATTTACAAAAAGTTACGCCCCCAATTTGGCTTCAACGCCAAAGATTTCTTTAAATACATGCCCGCATTGGTGGGCTTCTAGAAATTTTAATAATTCACCCATATCCATATGATTACATTTAATACTATTATTTTGGAAGACTTTCTCTTCGAATAAATCGAATTTACGAAATGTCGATTCCTCGCCTTTCGGGCATTGTTCGGTGATTTTACAAAATATCCGTTTCCAATTCATCGATTTGATAGTTTGCCACCATTCATTACAATCGTTTAATCCGCCTTCAATACAAATTATTCCAGGTTTTCCAGGCATACAAAATCCGGTGATATTTAAAGTTTTTGCTAAATCGCTAATTTCACGACGTTTCGATTTACTATAAATATGATGGGAATAAATCCAATAACGTACAAATGTATCGTTATTAACAGATTTCGATATTTCAGGATTTACAATTTCATTCGTGATAAAATTATTGGCGTTATCTTGTAACCATGATATCGCTGTAAAGATGCAAGGTTCACCACGGTCTAAATTTCCAATATAATCGCCTAAAGCTTTATTTAAATCGGCGTGTTGTTTCTTATTTAATTTATGATTACGTACAAATACATCCGGCTCAATATCGGGATATTCGTGCGATAGATTTACACAAACTTCAAATTTCGAATCATCCACTATTAGATTAATCGTCAGATCTAGAAATGGTGGTATTGTTACAGTTTCATTGTTCAAAAAATTCTTTATATCATCCAGTATTGTTGATTCTTCTATTCGTAATTCACCTGGATTATAAAACATCGATTGTAATGTTTCCAATTCGTATAATTGTGTTTGGAGGTTTTCTTTAATTTTCTCTAAATCCATTATTATAGAAATCTAAAATTGTATAAATTAATTACAGAGATTTCGATTTTAAATGAAATCACTCCAATCACTACAATACCATCGAAATTCTCGAGCGATATCGTTCTATTCGATCAAAATAATCAGCGATATGTAGCGATTTTGGAGAGTTCTTCTATTAAAGAGCCAGCAAATCGGTTGAAAATCTATAAAATTATCGATAATACATTCGAATTTATAACGGAAATTTCTGTTGAAAGCGCCAGAAAAATATCAACGTTCCCTTTGGATAATACAACATTAATAATATCGGCTGAAAATGGAACAATTAATGGAAATTTGCACGAAAAATCCGGTCTTTATCGATTCGATTCGCGAAATTTACAAAAAATACAAAGATTCAATCTAACAGATTGTAGTGATGTGGAATTTTGGAGAATTCACGAAGAATTCTATTTAGGATTGGCTTATTCTCGAAAAAATAAATTTGAAACCGATATGTTGATCTATAATTGGCTAGGTGGTCATTTTGATTTAGTGCAAACAATAAAAACGAAAAATCCGAAGAAAATTAGAGCGTTTGAAATCAAAAATTCGTATTATTTAGCGATTGCTAATTTCCAAGATAATAACAAGAAAACGAATATTTTTTCGGAAATCTTCAAATTCGACCACCACAAAAACAAATACGAATTATATCAACGAATTTTAACAAAAGCTTGCAGTGATATTGAATTTTTTACTATTCAAAATAGCGCAAATCGTCAACAATATTTCCTAATAACTGCAAATCTCTATGAAGAAAACAACGAGACAGACTACGAAACCGATTCGATTGTCTATAAATTCGTCGATAATTATTTCATCCCGTTTCAAAGTTTCCATTTAAACGGCGTAGAATCTTGGTTACCGATTACAAATTTGAATAATTCAGCCGCATTATTAGCAAATACCCGCTATGAAGGTTTGAAAATCTTCCAATATGATGGTTGGTCGTTCGTTGAGATTACACCCCAAAATTTTGCTGGAATTCCGCAAAAATCAATAAAATCGCTACATTATTATCCGAATTATAATCAAACTTTGATAATAACGCAAAAAAATACGAATTCATTGATGTATCGAGTCGATTTCTTGCATCAAAATCCAGCGAAAAAGATCCACGACGATATGTTAGAGTGGTGTCAGAAGAGTCGTAATCAAATTGATGGTTTACAAAATAACCAAATTTTGGGTGGACCACAACGTGGTGATATTACAATAGATGATGATATCGATAAGATTGAGAAGAAAATTGATTCGATTGAAAAGTCCGTGGTGAAAATTGAGGCTAATTTGACAACAACTCTACAATCAACGGTAGATAAAGAAATTGGTCGCGAATTAGTTGCTAAACAACTAATTTTCAATAATGACGCCTTTATTGATAATCTAAATACCGTACAGATTAATGGTGAGAAAATTGATGAGATTCTAGCGAAATCGTTCAATATTAGTGAAGATTTCCACATTAACTCCAACTTTGATTCGGTTTTGGTTACGAATTCGTTGATTGTGGAAGAAATCAACAATAAATCTACAAAATGTCTAGTTTACAATGAAAAATTAGAATTTGATGTTTTCAACGTTGATAAAATCGTCTGTAAAGATGGTTTAAAAGCTATAAAAATTAATGATATTGAAATTAACAATCGGAATTTATTGTTAACGAATCAAAATCAATATTTTAAGAAACCAATCCAATTGGAATCTTGTAAAATTGTGAAATTAGACACTGATTATTTCAATAGATTTAACTTATCGGTTTTATCAAATTTAATTGATAAAAAAATCAAAAAAGTATCAACAATTGAGAATTTAATAGTAAACCAATTAATAATCGATGGTTTAATTAATAATGTCGATATACCAACATTAGATAAATACAGTTTAAAATTGTACGGTGATCAGAATATTAACGAAACGTATATTTTCAAAAATCTCACCGGTATTAATTTAATCACGAATTCTATTAACAATAAACAATTAAATCGTCTAATTAATATCGATAATGGTTCATATCAGATAGATCACGAAGTTATTTTTACCGAAAATTTAACAATCAATAATCTCGAAATTGTTGATTCTCTCAACAATATTCAAATCAATAACAATAAATTTGATGCCCTATTTAGAGATATTACCGGAAAACAGATGATTATAGCTAAGAAAAAGTTTACAAATTTGGAAATTCTAAATCCGATCGATTTACGTGGAAAAATTAATTGCGAAAAGTGCAAAATTACCAATCCTGTTGTCACAATCAATCGCCCTTTCATACTTTCCAACAATTATACGATCGATTCACACGTAACAATAGAAGAATTATTGAAAGTTGATAATATTGAAGGTCGTAATAATCAATCTTTGCGAAAATTGAGAGATTTCGGCTTAAGACTTGATAAAAAAGCGATCAATTCTCGTTTAAATTTCGTACAACAACTGAATGTAGACGAGATATTTTTAGAGAAAATCAACAATATTAATTTGAATGATTTTGTAATTAATGGTGGAAAAGATGTTGAAATTATTAGAAATTTGAAAATTTTCAATCACGATATTTACATCAATGGGTCCAGTGAGATTTTTAAAATCAACGATATCGATTTACAAGAATTCGATCGTAATGTTTTAAGATTAACCGGCGATCAAATTATTCGAGGAAAACACCGCATTAAACACGCAATTATCGACAGGTAGTTAACAAAATTTGCCCATTCCTCTAGGTTTAAACGTATTTTTACAGTGTTTCGAGTAATGGTACGAAATTTGGGGGAATTTCTTGGGAAACGTTCATAAATCGCAACAATTCGAATCAAACTCTAATAATTAAGGGAGATTTAACGACAGAAACTCTAACAACAAATCATTTAATCATCAACGGTTCAATTAACGGTTATAATTTTACCGAATTAGTTAGTGATACGGTTAAGAAATCGGAAAATTCAACAATAAAAGGCTACAAAACTTTCAATAATTTAACCGTGGATAATTTAACCGCTGGAAGTGCTTTTAAATTAATCGATACCGATCAAATTTTTAACGAAACTACTGGTGTTTTGAAGATAGAAAAATCAATAAATTTTCACGTACCTATCAATATTACTACAATTTATTTTTCTAAAAATATCAATGGGGTTGATTTCGATAAATTCAAGCAAATCGATCAAAATCTAGACGAAATACAAGTGATTGAAAACAAGTTGAATCTAACTAATTTGGTTATTTTGGGCGAAACTATTGTGACAGATTCGAAAATTAATGGTGTGAAAATTGAGGATTTACTGGAAAAAACGGTGAAAATTGACGAAAGTAATTATTTCGAGTATGCAATTTTTGGTAATTATCGACGATTATTGTAATATTCTCGTTAATTTTCCTCAATTTTCAGATACAATAATATCGGAACAACCGGTACTGATCAATGGTGAAATTGAAGAAGTCGATTTCGATAATCTTCTATTATCTGACAGTAATTTCGAGCAAATTCTCTACGATCGAATCAAATTCGTTGGTAATTTAACAATAAATGGTAATATTAAATTCGATGGTTTCGTTAATAATTTGAATTTGAGCGAATTTTGTGATTTTACAATGGGCCAAATTGATCAACCGAAGAATCTAATCATCAATAACGGTCATGTATATTTCGTTAAAGGGCCAAATATTCGTAATATTAACAATTTAGAAATCGATCAATTATGGGAAAATGCGTGGTTTACAAATCGAAATACAACAATAAACGGTTTTGTTAAACTAAAATCGACAATTTTCGAAAATAATATCACTGTTGATGTTAGTTAATTTTATCAAAATCACCAATAATCGACTACATTTATAATTGCAGGGATTTATCAGCGATATCGATTTGATAGAATTATCCAACAATTATTTTAGCAAATCTAAAAATCAAATAATTCCGAATAATTTCGAATTCGCCAACACCACTAGTTTCGAATCGAATTTAACAGCCACAAAAATCGATAATAACGGGCGAATTAATGGGATTAATTTAGAGAAATTCATCAATAATATACTATTAGATGATTATAATCAAACTTTCGAAACTACCGTTTATTTAGAGAATTGTTCAATTGAGCATCTAAATGGCGAATTTCTATTAAACGACTATAATCTACAAACAGATCTGATGCGTTACGATCGAAATAATATTGTAACGGGCTTGAAAATTATTGAAAATCTAATTATTGAGCGTTTGCAGATCGATAGAAATATTCAAATACAAAATATAGAAATTGTCGATTGGTTTGATCGGATTGTCACAAAATCTGGTGATTTTAATATAGAGAGTTATAAGAAATTCACAAATATCTCCACAACAAATGGATTAAAGTAAGTTCCCATATTTTAGTATTTTTTTTGATTAATTAAAAATACTTACAGTTTATTGGGTTATTTGAACGGTTTACGTATCGATGAGGAGAGTATTCTGGTAGTAAATAATCCTCAAAATATTTCCGGTAAGAAAACATTCACGAATAGTTTGAACAAATTTAAAGGCGTTAAACTAAAGGGATTATTGAATAATATCGAAATCGACAAATTTATCGAGAATCAGGTAATTATTAGTTTTAAATTGTATAACTTGATTAAATTTGAGTTTATTAGGCTGTGAAAAATCGCGATAATATCTTCAAAACTACTGTGGATTTCTACGATAATAATATCACAACTCGAAATTTAATCGCTGGCGATTTCCAAAATTTGAACCTAACAAAATTGATAGTAGACGTGGAGAATTTCGGCGTGGTTAACAATCTATTGGATAATTACCAAAATTTATTAACAACGGCTTATAGAATCGATCAATCAATTCAAAGTATTCATTTTTAATTAGTTTTATTGGAATAATTTGCGATTATTTTCAGATCGAGCGTATTTCTTGTACGATTATGAAATCGTCCAAACTCTGACCGGTTTCAAAGAGAGTTTCCGTTTAATTTACCCGAACGATACCGAGAAAATCGCGGGTATCTATCTAGCAAACGAAACTACAAGAATATTACTCCACGAATGGGATATAGATTCGCAAAAATTCATAACACCTTATGTAATGACATATAATTCAACTATTGTAACTTATATTGATCAGGTTTTAATGCGGCGTTATTTGTATTTTGAAGAGAATTTCAATCTTTGTAAATTCGTTGAATTTGGCGATGAATTACCATTCGTTGAAGAATGGACACGATCAACAAATCAAACAATATCATCAACTTCATTCATTCTACCGACAATAAACGAATCTTGTACGTTATTCATTTATAAATCGGCTAATACACCACCGGAAATTTATTGTGAAATTGATGAAGATGATCTGGAATTGATGCAGCGTTTCCCGGAAATTTCCGGAGCCTATAAGGTATTTAATTTCTTATACAAATTGTCTATTAATTGATTATAATTTAATTTAAGGCGGCAACAATAACGATCGATAATAATCCGGTTTTGTTTATAATAAACCGTGCAACTAATAATATGAAATCGGGTGTGTCTATTTGGTATTTAAATCAAACATTAAATCAGTTTGTTATAAAACAGAAATTTAATGTAGCCGAACCCAGGAGTTTATCGGTGATTGCAATCAGAAATCACGTATTTTTAAGTATAGCATCCGGACATCTACAAGATTCTCTATATTCGGGTAAAATAATTATAAAGAAATTGGGGAAATTTACGAAACGTTTCGATAATTACCAAAATATTCAGTTAAATTCGCCAAAACAAGTCGAATTCAGTCTGTTGCCAACAAACGAATTAATTCTGTATGTTGTTACCGATAATCCGATACAATCATTATTGATTTATCGTTATGAGGGTATAAATCGTTTCCAACAGAAATTCATCGGTACAACTTTAACGAAAATCGATTATTTGTACCAATATATCAGTAGAGATCGAACGAATTTTATTGTAACGCACAATAATGATGAAATTACGGTATTGAAAGTGATTCTTAAAGGGGGAAACTGATGAAATTTGAAAGGTAATTTCTTGAGATTTATTAATGTAAATTATCATTTTTTTAAATATAAAAATCTATTGATAAAATTAATATTTAGTCTTGTTGAATTGAGTCCAAATATATTGAAAAATTTGTTAGAATTTGCGATAATTTATTGATAACCTTGGCTCTTTTCCCCGATAAATTTGTTTGATGATTTGCACAACTTAAATTTAATTAATAATCATTTTAAAATTTCGTTACCTTTTCAATTGTGTTGTTTATATTCGCCAAGTTGGAATAAGGGTAGAACACGTGTTTTTGACGTACTATTGTTTACCTTTTTGGATCAATTAATTTCAGTGGAAATAATCGAATTTATGCAACGGGTAATGCAGCTTGACTTGCGCACATTGCATTGGATAATCCGGTTTTAAATTTCGATATTTATTGTAAATTCAAATTGATAATCCAAGACATACAGTGACACATTGTTGAAAAATGTAAAGAAATTTTGAAAGTGGTTTAAATTAATTTTAACAAATCAGTTAACTAGACTAATGACCGTATTTCTGGAATTCCCACTCCCTATTATCTAATGGGCAAACTTGTCGAGTTTTCAACCATCTCGAAATGCAGTGGAAGTGGAAGGCATGCTGAAATTATCAAATAATCGTTAAAATTGTCGATAAATCAATATTTGATGGTTTCTTTACATTGCAGACGCCCCAAGCAACGGTACATTCCTCACTGGTAGCTGAAGCTTGATTTGCTTGACATTCGATACATAAATCCATAATATGATTACGGCAAATAGCGCAATTATCCACGACAATATCTAAAATTGTAAATGAATTATTGTTGTTGTATTGATCAAAGACTCACCCCAAGCCCATAAAGCTACAGCATTCCACTGAAACAAACCAACAATTCAATTATTAGCCTCTCGATTAATTAAATCAGTTATTAAATCGTACTTTTTTGACTTCAAATCGTTTTTTCTCCCCCTTTGAACTGCTCGAAGTTGGGACCTCAACTTCATCCACATCAACTTCCATTGCAGACGCCATTCGAAATGATTTAATTTAATTTTAAATACTACAAACAATAATAGGGAATTCAATCAATATTTCTGTAAATAAAAATAATTACGAATTTATTATTTTTATCAATTTATAGATTTACAAACCAACAATGAAATGAAATTTTGACAAACGCAGGGAATTTTGAGGTTTGTTGTGGCGACGGAAAATCCCCCAGCACTGCTGCCAACCAAAATAATTCGAATCAATAAAATAAATTATATAGCTAAAAAAATTAATAATAAACTAGAATTTAGACAATAATTTTAAAATATTTGCCTTAAAATGTAAGCGTTTGATTTAATTGTGGCGAAATTTACAAGTATTTCCAGTAAAAACTCTTTAGTTAGTTTTTATTTTCTCTATTGGCAATCATTGATCTGAACCACCTTTAACAGTGTTGTCAGTTTGTGATATTCTCGAAATGTCGGATATTGAGATATTAAATTTGTTTTCAAAGGAGCTATTTCAAATAATAAATGCCCATTATATTATCGTTATAAAATCTCAAAATTGTTTAATTTAGATGTAGTGGTGATAGAATTAAGATTTATTTAATAATTATGTTGGTTATTTTGTAGATGTGTGGCAACGTTGCTGCAAGTGTCAAATAACTGTCATTTCCTGTGTACTTTTGCTCTTTTCGCTCTTTAAAGCGAGTGAATCGAAATTTTATTTTTTTGCGTTTGTTTCGTTTCGTTTTTTATTTATATTAAATCTTATCAGTTTATTGATAAAACGTTTAAAATGGAAGATCAACTGGAAGAAGGTGAAATTATCGATGATGATGATGAGGTTGTTTATAATTTCGAAGATATATCGGATGATTCGATCATCGACATCCCCAATAGAAATGGTAAGTTTGTTTCATCTAACGAACGTTTACGTGCACTTTCTTTAAGCAGTGTTAGTGACACGGATATAACGGCAATTGATAATTGTAATAAAAATAGAAAATATAGAAAGAAATCGTCGAATAAGCATTGTAAACGACATACGTCACGACGTCAACACCACCAATATTTATTGGATACAAATACAGATACAGATGCAGATAGTGATGTTTATTATCAAGATCATGATTTGAAAGACAAATTAAAGGAAGCAGTTCGTATTAGTGATGATGATGTTGGTATTATAAGGCGTTGTAGTAATCTACAAACGAGATTAAAATTGAACCACCAATTCGGCGGTTGTGACCCAATCTCGGATCAAAAACAAGGAATTTGTGATAATTTAGATGATGATAACAACAATAATAGAATAAGTGAAGATGATGATATAGAGAATTTACGATTGCAAGCCCTTAAAACAACAGAATATAACAAATACGAAAAAAACGATAGTAACGGTGATAATTTATCAGATAGGAACGATAAAATTGATGATTCGGAACTGGAAAATCTACGTTTAGAAGCGTTAAAAACGGCAGTTTTGAATAAATTTCAAAAACGTAAACGACGAAAAGCGTTACAAGAGAATCTAATTAAAAATAATCAAAGTGATAATTATAAAGAGAACGAGTCTGATAAAAATTTAGATAAAGAAATTGAAGAGAATCTTGTTGGAAAAATCGTGCAATAATAACGAAAATCAACAAAATCAATTAACCGATTTAGAGGAAGATGAAGATGTATTGCGTGCATCATTGTTAGCGAATTTAGCGAAAAAAATTAAAACAACATCAGATGAATTGAATATTATACCTCAACAACAACAGGCAATAGTTAATATTCCACAAAAATTCACAAATAGGTCGATATCGTTTAAAAGTGTAACAAAAATTCCGGATCCTTCAAAACTTGTTGTTAACAATCTAACGAAAAAAAGAGCCCCAACGTAGAATTCTTCCAATAAAACCGTTAATAATTAATTTAAAAGACGATTCAGATAGTGATGATGATTTCGAAAATTTACCAAAGAAAACAATTAGCGATACAACAAATACGAAACCATTGGATGATTTAGTTGAGAAATTCTTAAAAGAACAACGTGCTAAAGTTGAAACACAACAAATACTTAAAAATCAATCGATTAAACCACAAATACAAAAACAATTCCAATTACAACAAATTAAAAGAACTAAACTTGTCCGTAATAATATAATAATAATAATAATAATAATAATACAAATATAATGGAGAAATCAGCGATGAAATTATTACCAAAATCAGCCCAATTAGAGTATCAAGAATTGTTGAAGCGTTTAAAAACAGCCGAAATCAAGCAGAAGATTTTGAAACGGAAGAATTTGGATCGCTTAGAGAAAACTGCAACGGCAATGAAGACAATTGAAAGTGAAGAAATACCAAAGAAAAATGAAGATATCGAGAAAATCAATGAAAAACACTCCAATGAAACCAACCGGCAATTAACAGCATTACAGAAGACTTTGAAGGAAATTCGGATACAGAAAAATGGAAGGTATTGTGTTTATTTTATTTACTATTTTGTCATGAAAGAAGCTTTGTTAAGACTTTATTTTATTATCTCTTAAGTTGTTGCTATTTCTTATTTTGTTATATAATTAACTAATTTCTGTATAATTTATTTAAATTAAAACGACACAAACAATTTACAAGTTTGGTGGTTGGTTGTTTTCGTAATAAAACTTACAATCCATCGTCTCGATAAAAGTTTACAGATAAAGAACAAATATCAAGATTTAACGCCGATTATGAGAAAAATCAACGAAGCCCGGAACGAACGGAAAAAATACGAGAATTTAATTAAACAATTATTAAACGATTTGAATGAAGCTAGAAATAATCTATGGAAATCGCACGAGAAATTCTCAATACATGTTAAAGAATTAATTGACAGGAAAGCAATGATCGATAAAAGGTTTGTAAATATTTCAACTATAATTAAAATATCGTAAATGAGGAATTCTAATCGTTTTCTTGTAGTGTCGGTGCTATCAATAAAAGAAACGTTAAAATTAACAATAATTCAATTAAAAATAGTGTAGAAATAACGAAACAAACTACAATAGAAGAGACAATAGAAATGAAGCCAATAGTTGAAGAAACACCGCTAATTTGCAACGATAAAAACGACAGTTGTGAAGATATGGAAATTTGTACAAATGACGACGAATTAGAACAACTCCATATCGATATCGTCGATCCGAATGATATCGATGAAATCTACAAGAAACAACCGATAAAACCGTGCATACCCGAATATATATCGCCGTTAACAAATTACGAAAGGTGATGATGTATTTCAGTTAAATTTGGCGTTAATTTTTAATTAAAATACTGTTGTTTTTCAGATATAACAACGTTGATCCGTATGGTATCATGTGTCCGTATGAAGTGAATGGTTCATGTCGTGATTCCGAGTGTGGTTTTAAGCATTTTTTAAAAATCCAACACAATGCCAGATAGTTTCGAGAATTTCTTGCAAGCCCAAATAATACGAAATAGAAAAGAGCAAAGGGTAAATACATTTCTTTTTCTTTCTAAAAACGATTTATTTTCTTACACGCTTTTATTATCATTATTATTATAAACTACAACTGTACAAATACAAATTGTGCCATTATTGCCAGTTTCTTTTTTAAAATAAAAGTTTCGTTAAATTCCGCTCTTTATTACCCCTGTATTTGGAAATAAAACAAGACTGCTGAATAAATGTTTATTCAAAGGCCAAATGAATATCGTAAAAATAAAAATAATCACAACAAATATATATACAAAAACATTATTAATAATCATTATTCTTGACAAAGATCCAGTCGGTTCTGATCGAATCTCATTGAACAACAAGGAATGTTGTACAATAATTTAAATAAATAACAATCGTATATAAACGTAATATTAACTAAATAAATTATGCAATTCTGGTATAACAGTTTTAGTTTCGGGCTTCTTCGGAATCGCAATCCTCGGCAGATCATGAATCTTGACTTCTTTCTTGAACAATTGACCAACACTTCTTCCAATCAACTATAGTACAATTTAATTAATTTTAATTAATTAAAATCTAAATTCAACTTACCGTTCCTGTAATTTTTTTAAACAGATCCTTTTTAACTTTCTCAACTTTATTACCTTTACTTGTACTACCGGAAATTCGTTCATCTAATTTCTGTAAATCAACAGGATTAACACCCGGTATTTGTTGCATAACACCTAGAACTTCCAAGAAACTCGGCCGTAACATCTCATACATTTGTGCACCTAATGTTAATAATGATCCTTGATTAGCTTCATGTTGTCCATGTAATGTTAATGCATTCAATATTGATGCCATAATATGTGCTGCCATTTCACCATTCAATGTATTATCAGCTACTAATTGTCTAACAATTGGACCGGTTAATAACGTTGCTTTTAATGATGCATTACTATCAATCCATGACAAGGCACCCAATACAGCCAATACAATTGATTGACATGTTTTCTCACTTCTTAATAATAATAAACCTAAATCTGAGATTATTTCGGTTGTCATATTTGAACGTGTTGGTGGTGGTGTTGGTGAATCCATACTTAAATCCTCTGTTTCCATTGTTTCCGAATTCGGTTCTGGTGTTAGACCGCCACCAACTAATGCCACTTTCAATACATCCAAATATTCACGTGTTAAGGCTCTTGTTAGGATATCCTCCAATACCTCTTGTGTATCAGCATTGTCTTCTTGGGCTTCACGATTTCGAAACTCTAACACTTGGACCCATTTTGTATGCAATCTTGACAACACTAGAAATATTTTGTTGTATCGACGGTTTCACTTGAATCGTCCTAGCTCTTGTAGGGAACCCTCTAGTGATCATTTGAAGCATGAGCTCATCAAGAAATCGGCCAAAAAACGAGTAACAGCACAGACTTAGAGTTTCTAACATTGATTGTTTCGTATTTTTGCATTTTGTAGATGTAATGGTTTCAAAGCTCGCAACAATTTCTAATACTAATTTTTTGACCAGCTTGCCGATGAGCTACAGGGTATAAATTTTGGTAATTTCTAAATGCTAGAAATATTTTTCAAATCGCTTATAGAGCTAGGATTATTCAAGGGAAATACGCGGCATTTTCAAAAAAATACTTACTTATTGGAGAAATATGAGCAATTATTGGTAGTATAACAACCTCGTAGAATGGGGTAGGGCAAGAATGGATGAATGGCTTTAAAAAGACGCGAATTATCGGTCGTACACGATAATCAGGGATGTACTATTGAGAGAAAATATCAATAATTTTCGATTAAATAAGCAAATATAACCAACCTGTAGGCAAGCTAGGACGCTATTGATGATTGCTATTCCAATATCCGGTAATGTGTACAAATCTCTACCTAAAGATGGTCCAACTGATCCAATCATATGATAACAACTCTCATATAAAGCAAATAGAAATCGTTGCATCCGTTCTAATGGTGTTTGTACAATTGGTATATCATTCAATTCTGTTGTTGTATGTCCAACTAAACCTAATAAATTGCTTCGTTCACTTTCTAACATATTTAAACAACCTTTGTAATTGTCATGTATTAAATTTTGAGCTTCTAATGTAAATAATTCATTAAATATACGTATTAACGATAATAAATCGGGTAAAAGTGGTATAACATGTGGTGCAGCTGGATTACGACATATTGGATTACCAGATTCAGTTAATGCAACAACAAAACCACCACGTGTTGCACGTTCTGGATCTTCAGGCCATGAACAACGTTTTATAGCACCCAATAATAAATTAACACAAAATACAATACTACTACGATTTTGTCCATGAATATCCGCAGTTGTAGTATTTGTTGTTATTGGTGGTTTATCTAAACCAACAAAACTAATAAATTGAGCTGCACTTTTAAAAGCACCGGTTGCCACAATCCTTTGCCATTGTTCGTTACTTTCCGCTAGTATTTCACGTACGAAATTACTTTGACGATCATAATCACAAAAATGATTCGATATTAATAATAATGCTTCTTGTAATGTGACTTTTTCTAAAGTACTCAAACCAGCTGGACTATTCGGTCTAGATAAATTCTCAACAGTTGCACGGATTTGATCGAATACAGGTAATAGAAGTAATGGATATTTATTACCGATTTTCACCATTAATGAAGCAGCATGTCGACGGACATTCTTCACAACTCTAGAACGGGTCTCTTTCGTTTGTCCCTCCGGTGTATACATTAATGTTGAGAAGATTTTATCGAGAACTTGTGGTAATAGAGCAGCACCGGATGCCGCTACAGAATTAGCTATAAAAACAATATCAATATAAATTAAATATTATTGATAATAAACTAACCAGTAGGTGCCATCTGTCCGGTCGACATACTTAAAAATACAAATAGCGCAGAAATACAAGTCAATAGAGTCGATAGAATTAACGGATCAGCCGGTTGATAAGCTAAACATAATTGTAATAGACGTAAACCGGATGCAATTGATGGTCGTTCTTGGGCTTGTAATACACGACTTAATATACTTTCGAGAAATGTTGATAAGGCCTCCCATTCTTGATATAAAGGATCTGATACGATTAAACCAGATGTTAAATTAGGAACTTGCAGACATTTCATTAACCATTGTTCGACATAATTGAATGTAACTAATGGGGCAACAACGGTAGCTTGACGGAATGAATCTAAAAAATCTGAACGACATCTATAGAAATACGCAGAAAATTCTTCATCACTATCGAAATCAATTTTAGCATAAGCGGCCGATTGATTCAATTCATTCGATTGGATCTTCATTGATGGATAATTGAATTTAACAATTTTTGGTGCTGTACATTGTACCCATTGTGGTATATACGATATAAATATCGAATCACGGGCAATATGTTCGTGTTTCAACATACTATTCCATAACGGATTCGCCATATGGGCCAAAGTTAGACTTTGATGACTACTAAATGCTAATATAGCTTCAAGAAATGCAGAGAAATTATTTGGACGGCTTATACCTTCTTTACCCCACAATATACACAATTGTGTTGATAATCCACCGAGTACTTGAATTAATTTCTTTTTAAATAGATAATGTTGTTCGTCGAGTATAGCACCGGGATTCTTCGATGCCGATACTAAACATTGAATCGGTTCATCGCTGAATAACAACAAGATCGGTTTACGTTCGTCGGTTTTGCCTTTACGATTAACAATTTGCGATAAACATTCAGCTGAAGCGTATTGGAACGCTGTATCGTTCAATAATAAACATAAAATATGCAATAAACGTCCATTTTGTGCCATTATATGCGCCATTGATACCCATTCAACGAAACCAGTTAACGTTAATAATACAACTTGTACGACACGTCCATGTGCCGATGCTTTCGTTGTATTATTCGATTCGTTACATAAACGAAATTGATTTACATGTAATTCGATTAAACGTAAGAAAAAATCAAATATAACAGCCATATTGGCGGTTAATGCGTGATAAATATCTTTACGTCGTTGATTTGATTCTAATGTTTGTAATAATGCAACATCTTCAACTAAACGTAAAAATACTAAAAGTACTAATTCGGTTTGTATTTCACCACATGAACATGCCTCGGACAATTCGGATAGTAAACTAGGCCATTGTTGGGGCCATTCGCGTTTCACCATTTCGACAATAACACGACTTAAAGCGTCCTTCATGTGGGGCTCCTCGCTAACGCCGCCAGCTGCCAGCAATTTCATCGCATTCTCCTAAATGAACACAATTTAAATTCGTAATTAAGCTAGAATATAAGGAGATACTTTGATAAAAATCTTCTCTTGTTGGGAGATCTGCGTCCACCGATATTTCACCGTGTGCTCCATCAATTGCAGCCCGAAATGCCTTGAAATTAGCGAATGTTGAGTGCCGGCAGCTAGATACAACCCAGCTTCGGCACACAGCGGTGATGTTTCTTTGAAACTCTCACAAGCATTGTAGGCTTTCAATCGGTCGGTTTGCGAGGCACCTGTACTCATTGTTAATTCAACAGCTCTTGCTAAATCCGCAGCCAATGCTGCCACATCCGGACCGGACATTTTCGTTAGATTCCCGTTGATTTTACACCTGAAAAATAACGAAAACACACAACTGTCACATGGCACATGGATCTACGAACAAAACAGCATGGTGCAATAATTCAAGACATTTTGCAATCCTCTCAACGAAATTAAATCAACAATTTCGTTGAAAACTAAACAATTAGAGCGTTTAGAAGAATTACCTTAAATTTTATCACATTTAATACATAACTTGGTATAATATTGCTATAATTTTTTTTGTCAAATTCAACCGAACGATTCATCAATCGTATCACCGGCTGTCGGCCGTCTAGTGGACGAATTCGGAACTAATCTACAAACAGGTTTCTCTCAATCGGTATTCAATGAAAAATCAAAGAATTTCAACAATAACTATCGGAATAATCGTTAAAGTAGTTAAAGTAAATCACTAATTTTACGAGTTTAATCAGCAATTCGGACGATTCTAACCTAAACGAATCGCCACACGACGCAACGTTGCCAAATGTACTCCACAAAATCCTTGAATTTACCAATAAAATCGCCAAAATATTGACACAAAAACAATTAAAACCAGAAAGAAGGATATTTCCTCACGTTAATTACTCTAGACGTATTCTAGACAAAAAATACCACATTTTTTACAATTAATTCAATACTCATAGCATTGTTTAAAAGAGAAATCTAGTTTATTAAACTTGTATTATTTTAAAATTTTACAACAAAGCGGGAGATGTTCCTATTAAATTACTCAAATTCTAAATAATAAATTGTAAAATTAATTTATAAATTCCAAAATTAACAAATTTGAAATATGAATCGCTATAATTGGCGAAAATTTGCTAAATTTGGCATTTTTAAATAACGACCATGCGATACTAGCGCCTCGCATATTTTTTAAAAATTTTCCCATTGCTACTCTTCCAACTAAGGTTTTCTCAGATAAAGCCGTCTCACTTTAATTTTACGACTTTTTAAGCAACCACTAACGTTAATTTTATAAACAAAGATGCCACATACACGTTCTAATATGTTAGAAAAAGAAAGATAAATAATTGTTGGTAGATTTTTACACGTGCATCTTTTGTTTGTTATTGTTAAACTTTCAGGTTAAGTTAAATGGAGCATTTGAATTTTGTTGAAGAAAATAATGGATTTTTTGAGTTTTATTCGTGATCAAAGCGAACATTTACAATCACAAGATTACGTAAAGATTCTATGGGGTGAAATTGAGAATAACCAAATAAATGGCGATATACCGACGCAAATTCTCGAACAATACAATAATCACTTACCTGTACTGTTGGACCAGTTCGTCGAATTTGCTTTACAAAAATTAGATAACGAACAACAATTAGATGAAGTTGATAATGAATTGAAACAATATCTATTAGTGTTGATTTATCATTGCTTAAAGAATACAAATGAGACTATATCGAATAGTTGTATTGATAATGTGTGTGAAATTTATTTAACAATATTAACGACAAATCTACACGAAGAATTCTACAACGAACATCTCTATAGTAATGTTCTTGCTGTATTACAAAGGAATTTGGAATCGACTGATAGAAATTATTGTAAATTTGTTGGAAAACTACGAAAATTTTTGATAAAATCGAAATTGAGTTCCAACAATTTACAATTAACTTGCTCGACTCTCGTCTATATAATTTTCACTAGAACTACAAATATTATCGATGATTATAATCTGGGTATTTATTCATAAATCTCATGTTTGTATTACTAATTGTCAATTTTAGATATAACAACAAAATCTGTATCGCATCAAGCTTTGTTAAGTTTGAAAGCTTTAATCATAAATGAAACTATAACGACCAATAAAATGGTGATTATTACGTTCATGTTTAATGGTCTGTGCCATTGTGATTCGATTCATCTAACACCGACAACTCTTAATTTGATTCAAACGAATTTTGTGAATTTATTGAAGAATTTACACGAAACCTTCGAGAAGGACCAGTATCGAACGTTTCTAAACGCGTTTATACATGTTTGGAAACTTTCCAGTTTCATCTATTTTAAGGTTTATTATCTAAATTATTGTTTAAATGGCCATATTGTTGAAATTGATAAGGAATTGATAACTTCTGCTTGATCAGCAACTCTTATAATAATCTCAATTCAAGTAAACAATTAGACTAAATTTTAATCTAATTTATATTTATGATTTTGTTCAGTGACGAAATGAGGACGTAGGTCGTAGCTTGTCTACAAAATTGGCCATTTAAACGACCAAATTGAATTTATTCGATAAAATTCTACTTTCAGGAGGCTGTAATCATTATGAACAATTTAAAAGAGAAATACTATAAAATATTGTTGGATATTTTAAATAAAATGATAAATTCGACATCAACACACAGGAATTTATTCTATTTATCAATGGAAATTGTTCGAAATCCTACGAAAATTCGTAATTTAGACAAAATTAAAGTAACAAATGAGATTTTAATTAGAAATATTCTATTGAATTGTTTGTCAACAACACCGGAAATTTCCAATACAGCAATCCGGGTATTATGCGAATTGTTAACATCGCCAGATCTACATAAAGACTACATAGAAAATCCGGTTAAAGTATTAATTAATTTAATCAATTAATTTCGAATTAATTCTGATTTGTTATAGAATATTATCAATAATCAAAATCCAACTTTACCCAATACTACAACAATTCTGAACGGTTTAAAATCGTTAATTAAACGCAAATGGACGAATAAATCGCCGAATAAACCGCTATTCGGTATAATTTTGACAATAATTCTACTGAGTGATGAAGATTATACAGATTTGTATGGTGAAATTTTGGATTTATTGAGCGAAGAAATGACACCGTACGAAATAAAATCGTTTCTCTTGCGTCTATTTGATTTGTATTTAGATTTAAGCGAACGCAATTTCCAGAAGACATCCCTACAAATATTGAAGATTATTTTTAAAATGGCGTTACACCCGATGGCGTCATCCAACGATTTTGTTAAGGTTTCGATTATTCGATTAATTGTTTAATTTGGTTAATTGGATGTTTTAGCATTTGTACACGTCGATGGTATTTCCGCCGATATTTAAAGAACGTAGAATCAATCGGGATATTTTCATCGATCCTATTATTGCTAATAGTTTTAATTTTAAAGAATTCTACCAAAAGTGCCACACTTTAGGTTTGATAAAGTAAAATAATTATCGTATTATTCTACGAAATATTAATTGTTTTGTTGTTTATTAGGAAAGAACATGTGTTTAAATTACTGGGAGATATCTCAACAACGCCGGAAACGAATTTAAAGCTGATTTGTGCTATAATTTCATTAACAGATTACAATAATCTATCAATTATAGCCGATTATGTTAACGATAATTTCACTAATGTATAATTTATTTAATTGTTACTTGTTAATTGTAAATTTTATTCATTTTAGTTGTGTACAAATCCGAATTTGCATTATTATCTCGATATTTATAGCAAAATATTGCAGAAAAATTCGACAAATTCAACAAATCTACAACAAACGTTGCGAGATAACGAGATTATGGTTTATTTTATCAAACATCATTTATTACAACAAAATTTCGATTGTAATAGCGTCGTTCAGGCGTTCTCTTTATTGAAAAGTCTGGGGAATGTTACGAATTTAAACGAGGATTTTCAGCGATTAAAAACTGTAAGTTTTCAGCTTTAAAACCGGCAATTACTACAATAACATTTCAGGAATATGACATAAAACTTGGTATAGTTCTGGAACAAAAATTGGATTATGTACCAGTTTATTATTACAGTCAATTTGTGCTATTTGGACACCAAATTCCTAACGACAATAATCTAACGACAATTAAAAATTTTCTAGAGACTTGCAAACGAAATGAGCAATTATTAAGTATTTTTCTCAAATTCGATCGGGTGTACCACGGTGATTCTCCTCGCAGTTGTGACTGTTTCTTGTCCAGTCGGTTTGCTAGTTTTCCAGGAAATTGCCAAAAGTTGACCGTTTTTTCCATTTGATATCCAATATTTAATAATCGATAATTTTCGTAAATATTGCAACATTAGAAAAAGCATTTTAAGGGGCATTAGAGAAAGTTATCCGTTGTGGAAAATTTCACTTAAATTCGAATTTATAGACGAAAATCTAAAAGTTCAGTAAATGAAACACTAAATCCATAAATCCAATCAATTTACTAGTTTTCCGGGAAATTACCGAAAATAAATCGATTGTCCAAATATGTAATAATGTAATCTACATTACCGACAAGCGGCTGAAACAAGAAGCGGACCTACGCTCACAAAATCACAACTTCTAGGAGAATTACCTTAATTATTGTTTTAAAATCGGATAATTCTAGGATCGCCGGAATTTAATCCAAAATTTTGGATCGCCTGTCTATTATTATTTACGAATCTTTCAATAATTAAACAACAATACATCGATATCACTTTAAATTATCTACAACACGCTTTAAATTCATCGATAACGTCGGTAAAATTGGCAACAATCAACATGTATTTTGATCTGTGCAACATGTAAATTCTACTTTAACAACTAATTAATTATTTCTTATATATTGTGAATATTTGAAGGGTTACGCACAACTTTGAGGATTTAACAAGATTCATTTTCAAACAATTACTCAGCAACGATGACGAATTTAAACGCACCTGTTTGATGAAGATCGATCGTTTAATACGCGACGATTATTTAAAATTGAATTTGGTCGAATTTATTGTATTCGTTTCGATATTAGGTGATCGTCAGAATGGTTTAAGTGATTATTTAAATCAACTATTAAATCAACATTTCTACATATCGAGTAGTAGTGTTATTGCGAAATATTTCGTCCCGTTATTGGTCCATTTGAACGGATATCAAGTAATTTTCTATTCGATAGTTTATTATAGAAATTTATGGGATTTTTACAGAAACACGCAATTTTCAAATTGAGTTCTAGCGAGTTGAATTCAGTTGAAATTGTGGCTAATCGTGTATCCGATCGGCGTAAAATTTACACAATTCTATTTACCGGATTACCGACTAAATTACAATTCAATATTGTTAATAATATTGCCATCAATATTATCGGTAATTGTTCAATAATTATATCAATTAGTTGTTATTTTCAAAAATTTATAGACAAGGTGGTAGATAATGAAATTAAACTAGCGGATGGTTTTTGGGCTATGTTGAAAGATGCAATTTTCGTTTTCAAATTGATGACAAATAACAATGAAACTAGTGGGGAATTTTATAAAGAAGTAGTGAATAAGATTGATAAATATCTGTTGAGAAGAGGTGAATATTCGGAAACGTCTCGATTTCAGGTCAATTTCTATCAGTTTTTCTGATTTAATTAACTAATTGATCAATTGTAGGAGTATCAAAAGGAAATTCTATTAACTACCAAAAAATTGCAAGATTTATTATTTTTTAATGATAGTGAGAACGTACAGAAACATATTAGAATACCGTTATTTGATGCAATAATGCATTGGACTGATTACTTAATAAGTGATGTAAGTAGTTATTTTCGATGGTATTCTCTAACTTTATTGAAATTCGTTGCCATGACAATGCTGGAGTTTCTTTGATGAAAACTTCTATCTCACTACAATTTTATCATATGTAGAATTGAAAAAGAAAACTCCGGTATTGTCATGGAAACGAATCTGCTAAAAGTTAGAGAATACCAGTTGAAATCTCCGGAATCACATAAAAATCACATTACTACTTTTCAAAGGTAATTAGATTTTTCAATATTCTTTTGTTTTCGAGTTAAGTTAATTGTTTGCATTTTTTTAATCATTTCGAAAATAATCAATCGTATTCTCTAATTTTTGGATGACGCACATCGTTTATAAATACCATTGGAAATTAGTCACCTTGTACAACTATCGATAATTTTCAAATTTATTCTGTTGTAGTTATTTCATATTATACACAAAAAAGGGCATGTAGAATTACAAGAAGTATACGAAAAAACCTGTATGTTTTATCAGAAAAATGCCCATAGTCTCAAACCTAATGAAAATATCTAAGAATTAAACGATGGCTAAATTTATATAATTATCTGGAAATTTGGAACGTATGTCGATTTTAGGGTTATACTATTATGATCGGTAGGCAACCCATTATACACATTGCGTTTAAATTTAATTAATTACAGTAAAAATTAACGAATTTGTTTACTTATAATTAATAAAAGAGTAAAAAATTGATATTTATCCAAAATTAATTTGCAAATTGGAGATTTTTGATTTAATTTTAAATAAAAGCAAGTTGTTTGAATGTTAGGCAACCAGTAAAATTCCAGGTTGTATTTGTGATTGCCGTACAGTTTCAAAAACTTGTTTTCTGATAATTTTTTAATTAATCACACGTTATCAGTAATTTTTATCAGTTTCAATATTGAGAAAAATATTGTTCAACAATTGTAGTGCGTAATTTAAATTTTGATGTTCACAAATTTCCAAACAGATATTAACACAATTCGAATTAAAATTAAAACGGTTTCTTTTAAAATTCGTTAAGATCTGTGAATACAGTTGAGATAAATTAGATATAAATAAATAATTTGAATTTTTATCAGCGATAAACGTTATAATTGTTCTCAATTATTCGATAGAGATGGTTTTCGGTTTTGTTAATTCAACAATAATTCAAATTGATTTTGAAATATTTGGTATGCATCGAAGGTTTATTTATTATTAAGGGGTTGAATTGAGAAGTATAATTTTCCCGCCCTTAATACATAAATGTATCGTTATTATATTTCTATGTATTGGTATATTATTGTATGTATTTGTATATGATATCTGTATACACAAACCGAGTCATTCATCTTTATTGTGTAACAAGGAATATTATTGGATATGAAAAGAAACGTAACAAAATCGAAACGAGATAGTTACGATTGGTGGATTTTTTGCGGTAAATTCGAATCGGTCCAATGAAAATATGTTGTATATAGCTGTCTATGCTCTCCACAATACACCGCATAAGTGGCGTGGGGTCTAAATACGAAGCCGTGTTATACACTGTAGTTTCAAGCTTGTATCAGGTAAGAATTTTTTTATTTATATTTTTATCTATGTCTCTGTAATTGTCATTATGTTTAAATTTTATTAATTAATAGATTTATTGTTTTTTTACTGTATTAACAATCGATAGTGTTGATAATATGATTCAATTAAATATAAAACTTTAAAAATGATCAAATCGTCGGTTTGCCTCTATGCTATATAACGGACAGCAAATGGCTGCCATAAGGTTTGCATTGGTTTCGTTTAGAGTCGACGAAAAACATTTTTTTCAACGATTTCCATCCGTTCGATTTCTTTCGAATTTTTTTAAATGAAACTTAATTTTTTTTCGAATTTTTTGAAACAATCGCCAGCGATTTACGATGCGTAATTTCCGAATTATCGATATTTGTTTTTCCGTTGCTTTGTGTTCATATGGAATAGCTACACTTCTATATACAATATACCGACTCCATTTGTCCAATATAGTTATAATGCTGTGTATCGTTTACGGGACTATATTCGGTTGAATTTCAACGATTTTCACATGGATTTCCGATGGACTTTATCGATTTTTAACCGAATTTCCACCCGTTAAAGCCCTTTTGGCGCTTTTTCAACACCACTTTTATTGATGACGTCAGCAATCAAAGTGGCTTTATCGTTATTATTCAGATTTCAACTGTTTTGCCGCCATTTCTGGATACACCCCTAATTACACGCTATATTCTAATTGAACGTTAATTATTTATAGAAATTCAACCCTTGATTAGATTTTTTTATCGAAATTACGTATTTTCGAAGGTTACTTAAGGTCATTCGAGAAAATTCGCATAAATTTTCTATAATTGTTAATCTTTCAGGTGAGTATCGTTGATGATTTTTTACCAAATAATTAGGTCGAAATAAATTTATTTCATCTGGCTAGACTGGAATTAATCCAAAATTTCTAATTTATCTGTTCGTTTTTGTAAGTTGTACAAACGATATAAAACCATAATTTATAAATATTCCTTTAGGGGTTGATTATTCAACAAAATTGGCGGGAATTCCCAACCCCTATCCTATCACTCTCCTGGATATCTACCGGCTACATCTTTAAATGACACTATATGATTAATTACCAATTAAAATTAGCAAGCAGCTCAAGTTGAGATAAGGCTTTTTTGATTTTTTCTTATAATAATCTACGGGGTTCGATGGAGTAGTCGTTATCGCATTCTTCGTCGTCATCGTCGACGACGACGACGTCGCCGTCACCAACAGTTTTGCAAGATCTTATTGGAGGAATGCCTGATTCTGATGATGAGGCGTCGTGTGAGTTAATTGTAGGGCCGCGGGCGGTGGTGACGGCGGACCTGGGAGCTCTTTCGCGTCCGTCTTATCGACCGGTCGACATTGTTGCCATTCTGATTGACAAAAATTAACGAAACTAACAATATTCAAAAATTAAAAAAAACTAATTCAATCATCTCAATACAATCAGCTTCTATTGTAATTTTATAATTCTCTATTCTTTATCGTTAAATTCCATTTTTAAATATTGAATTTATAGTTGTATTTATTTTGAGATATTTGTGGTTATTTTTAAACGAATTTGGGGTGATTATCGTTTGAAAAAGGCGCCGTTCGGATGAGTTTTGTTGTAAACTGGCAACAATGTCGGATGGTGTGTTTTTTTTTTTTTTGATATTTTCAGCGGGGCTAGAGGAATGGATGCCGGCGCAAGTTGCTATTAATTCCGCTGCGTGTGAGGGCGCTGGCGTTGTGCCGGTATTGGCGTCCCTCACTTGTTTTTTCCGTGTTGCCAGATTTCGTGAAGCAGTTGCCGCGGTCGGTTCAGTTTTATTATTAGGTGGTTTGTTTTAATTGTGTGTGATTCCGTTGATTTGAAATCGTTTCATTTATAAAAGCAGACGGAGAAGAGTAATTGTTTGTTATAAAATTTAAATTGTAGTTATAATTGAATGTTAGTTTATGATAGAATTATTGTGTATAAGAAGAGGTTTGTGTGTGTGAGTGTGGATGCGTGCAAACGTGCGACGAGGGTTGTTTCATTGTTCGTTAGTAGTACGGTGAATTTTGTAAATGGTGTGGATGGTGGGTTAACAAGAGAGAAAGTAGCGCCATGTCAGAACAGCATCGCGGCGCCTGGGGTGTAAGAGACGACGGAATGTGGTGGCGGGGGCGGCGATTGCCGCCGATCAACAAACTACAATTCATCATCAACATTTAATTCATCAACAACAAATGCAACAACAACAACAACAATCACCCCAACAACAGGCACATGATGCCCTTGTTGCTGCTAGTAGTAGTGGTTCTGCAACCACCCACCAGCTGTTTTCTTACAAGATGGCCAGTAGTTTCCAGAATCCCGCCACCACAGCGGCGAACGTCACGACGTCGCCGGCGGCAGGCGTTTGCGGATATGATTATCGGTTGGGTGGCGGCGCACCAACCTCCGCACCACCACCACCAACCCAATGGTGGTATCCACCAACACCAGATAATTCGATTCATAATCAAATGCAAAATATACAGCAGCAACAACAACAGCAGCAGCAACAGCAACAACAGCAGCAACAACAAACTCAACAGCAGCAGCCTCAGCAACAACAAAACATGCCACCTGTACAGACTCCCCCTCCCTCGGTATGTAAGCTGTACCCTCGTCTGTAATCCGCCTACCTGTCTTCTGACCCTCGACCACTACACCCGGCAACGATATTTTTCCCACTTCTTTCGTTATTCTGGATTTTGTCTTGTGGAAAACTAACCAAATATTGGTAGCAAATTCTAATAACTCCATACTAGACTCACCAAAAAAGAAGATCGAAATAATGATCAGAAATGAGTCTATACAGTTTCGAAACTTTGTTATTAAATTGAGCCTTGAACCTTTTCTCTAAATTACGTTTCCCGGTAAAGTCGTGAATGTCTCAAATATTTTTGTAGTCTAATGTGTTTAAATATAAAAATTAAGGTAATTATGGAATATTTTCAATCCAATTAAATTATGTTTTAAAATAAAAGAGGGTTATTTAAACTGCAGGACACTGTTGTCTTTCAGGAAGTTGTCGATTTGTTCTCTGTTTGTGTTCTCACTGCTACTAAACAAACTATCGTTTACAAATTGAATTGATAATGTAATTGTATTATCGTCATTAAGTGAACGATAAAGCTTTATTGTAAGTTGATTAGAGTTGGTGCATTAAAGCTTCAACAGTATGGGGTCATTACTGCTGGATCCCACCAGAGGTCAAGACAGGTGGTTTTCTTTGTTAATAGGTGCGCCCATGAGCCAACATTCACATAACTCGATTCGAAACAATTTTCCTATTAAAAATTTCAAATCAAAAGAAAATTAATTAGAATTATTGTTATTTTCGAATATTCTTCTTGTTATGTTCTAGCAGCAAACGGACGCTCAAGCTAGACAAGAAGAAGTGCAGAGGCAACAAGAAGCCCAAAGGCAGCATCAAGAAGTACAAAGGCACCATCACCAGGAAGCCCAAAGGCAACACCAAGAGGCCCAAAGGCAACATCAGGAAGCCCAAAGACAGCAAGTAGAAGCCCAACAGGCGGCTATCCAACAACACCATCAAGCACTTGCCGAAGCGCAAGCGCGTCAACAATTACATCAACAACAATTGCAACAGCAACAACAACAACAATTGCACCAACAACAGTTACATCAACAACAACAACAACACCATCAGCAACAAAACAACCACCACCACCCACAACACCAGCAGCATCAGCAGGTGACGACAGTATTAACAACAAATCAAATCAAAGGCAGAATGCCGCGTGGTAAAGGTGATTCTAGGCCAAGGGGCCGTATGACGGCCTATGCTTTCTTTGTACAAACTTGCAGAGAAGAACATAAGAAGAAACATCCAGAGGAGAATGTTGTCTTTGCTGAATTTTCGAAAAAATGCGCCGAAAGGTGGAAGGTGAGTCTCTAACAAAACTGTACTACCCAAAGGAATCAAAACAAAAAAATTGTATCAATTTAAATTTGGGGATTCATTCAGATTTTCGTATTCATAAAGAATGTTGCGCAAGAATCGACTTTGTAAACATTTAGCCTAGGGCCAATATAGAAGTTTTTTTTCTGTCGACATTACCCGTTCGGCCAGTAATTTAACGACCATGAGACTTATGCCAATAACCTTTTAGATTGCAATGAAAAAACCGAAAAAAATTCTGGGCGTTCCTAGTTAGAATTTTACGTATTTATTACTATTAATTATAATTTTTCGAAAAAAAATTGACTAATTAAAAGTCAGCCAGTTTGAATAGCCGGAATAAAAATAAATTTTCCGACCAAACGTGTTCTTCGTGTAAAAAGATTATTCAAACTTTACTTGCACAATTGGAAAAGAAACAAATGTTGCCGGAAACTTTTCAGTTGGTAATTCAGTTCGAGTTTTTGTTCGCTTGTTGGGATTTTATTGGATCCATTTTGATCCATTCGATTTAAACTGAAGCAGTTGTATCTTTCTTAATTAAAACAACTAAATTCATTAATCCAAAATTGTTTCATTTGTTATTAAATTTTTCTTATCCACAATTGTTCTACATTGTAGAATTTCGATTATATTTCGTTTGTATAATAAAAGTCATGGCCCACCAATTCCCTCTAATAAAGACGCAAATAAGTGAATCAATAAGACCGATTGCTGTAGCAGCGCCCGGCGTAATTTCCCGCAGCCGCCACCGCTACTGCCGCCTCCACCACGCTGAATAGTTAGTGAGTCACAGCGTCCGGGATTTAATTTCCAATATTTAAATTCTCCAATATTAGATTCCACATATTTAGATGATTTATATCGAAAATCAAAAGTTTTTAATTAATTTTTACCGCGATAGAAAAAGAACAACAGGGGAGGAGTTGAAACAACCAAATCGAAAGAGAAAAAAAAGAAAGATGGATATGGCGACGACGGCCTCTGGCCATACCACCAATACCATACCATCCATCTCGTTTTCTTGGCGAAGGCAAACAGGTTTCAGGTCTACATCTGCGGTGTGTATGTGTGTGACCAACGAACAAACTTTAAGAGAGAGTGCATAGGAGACAGCCTCCTTCTGGATCTCTCGGTTAGAAGAAGAGGGCATTGTTGCCAAGTAGAAAAACGGTCCGACAATTTTAAATATTCAAATCGGTCTGGAATTCGCCAAAAAGAGGGATTGATTTATATTTCAAAACGTTCTTGGCGGCGACTACTAAAAGAAACCGTTTTTGTTTTCAAGTTGTTTTTTCCCTTCTTTTCTCCACATTCATGTTTCATTTCGAGAACGTCTAGAAAAACATAACAGGATACATTCATTATATTTTATTCCATTGATTAAACGAGAATAATTTTTTAATTAATTAATTTCGGAAATTTTTTCTATCGAATTTTAGAAATTGTAATTTAAGATTTATTGAGACGAAATTATAAAGGCGTACATATGGATTTTACGCAAGCGCCGCTTTATATTGCACAAGGCTGAAAATCAATGGTGTTTGTGTGGGGGATGGGGTAAAAAAGGGTGAATTCGTTTACGAGTAAGGGGTACATGAACCCTTTCCCTTCACGTACACTTCCATTAGTTTCCAACATCCGATCAAAAATTTAATACAAATAATAAGATAAAAGAGGACGAATTCGCCACCACTACAACCAAATAATAATCCCCCATCTAATAATTTCTAAATCGCAATTTTTTTATAAAATATAAAATTAAGAAAAACTAGACTTAAAGGTTCCTTTTTTGTGAATGCTTATAGACAATGTTGGATAAGGAAAAGAAGCGCTTCCATGAAATGGCCGAAAACGATAAGAAACGGTACGATGATGAAATGAAAAATTATACGCCACCAAAGGGGGAAAAACAACGCGGTAAAAAGAGGAAACAAATCAAAGATCCGAACGCACCAAAACGTTCATTGTAAGTCGATTTTTTTGGAATCCAAACTGCACAGTTTGATTTATCTACAGCTTTTTTCCCATGTAGTTGTACGGTAATAAAGTCTGTGCTATATCAAACTTGAAATTTGTTCTACTTGAATTACTTAACACCAAGTAATTTAACAAAATTCAAACAAAACAACTAATCTATTATTGTTGTTTAAAGGTCGGCATTCTTCTGGTTCAGCAACGACGAACGTGCTAAAGTTAAGGGACAAAATCCCGAGTACGGTGTCGGCGATATTGCTAAAGAATTGGGCCGAAGGTGGGCCGATGCCGAGCCTGAAGTTAAAAGTAAATATGAAGCTATGGCTGATCGCGATAAAGCCCGTTACGAAAAGGTAATACCCTAGAATTTGTCTAGAATTTTTCTAAATTTGTATCCAAATAGGAAATGACCGCTTATAAGAAACGATTAAATAGTGGCTTAAATCAACCAGCACCACAGCCGCCGCCACAACAGCCACAATCGTTGTCCGTACCTGATAATGACGATGGTGAAGATGATGATGAAGATGGTGATGAAGATGAAGATGAGTAGACGTATTCGAAATAATTTTTTTTTTTTAAAGATATACATTCGTTACCTCGTCATGATGAAGTATATATAATGAAAAGAATCATCATTCATTCCTTTTAAATGATTGTACATAATGCATATTAGCAGTGTCCTCGTGTTCTCATTTTTAATAATAATCTTTTCTCCTTTTTTTAATTATAATTATTGTATAAGTTTTGACAGAAAGTTTATATAATTTTGCGTCTAATTAACAATTGTAATCTTTTATTGGGTGAGAATTATAAAGAGAAGAAAAGGAGTACTTACAAACTATTCAGAGTGATTTTTTCGAGAAAATTCGCCTATAGGAAATTCGCTTCTCTTTTCCAATATTTTTTAATTTTTTTGAGATTCTATAAACGGGTCGAAATTTTATTTGTTTAATTGAAGAACAGCAGCAAATTACCTCGGTTGCCTTGTTCGGTAGCAATTTTACATTATTATTTTATTTCAAATTAGTTAAAATTTGTTTTTAAATCGATAATCTAGTGATGTAAAATTGTTATTGAAAATTTCGAATTGTAAATAACGAGATTTAGCGCTATTGTTTTACAGGCTGGTTCTTTAAAGAAAATTGTTATTTACAATTTTGAAATCAAACTAATATTGCTGAGAATTATTGATTTTGCTGTACTGTTATAACTTATTTATGTTGTGTAGAGTTTAAGTTGTAAGTATCTCTTAGTGTAATGTAAATTCATTATGCCCTTTGTCTCAGAGTTCTCGTTATCCTTTTTTTTTTGTTTTTTTGTGTTTCTCTGACTTATTTTGTAAAAAAAACTTGTTCATGACGCCCTAAAAATATTGTAAACAGAGCAGACTATTTTTATTATCATTTAAAAGAAAAAAATTGTTAAATAATAGTTGTGTTAACCAAAGTGCGGTGTATAAATACACACTGTTTTTTAGACTGCCTCCAAGTGTACATTTATCAAAGCAAACAATGGAAATATATATAAATATGGACAATATTTGAAATGGTGTGTGGAGATTCAGTTTTTTTTCTAAGTATTTAAATTAATTCTGTTAAGTTGTGGCAGTTTTTTCTTTTGCTGTTTGATTTTACATTTCTTTCTCAATATAGATTGATCTGTTGATAATATCGTAAAGTTTCCGTATTGTAAGAAAAAGGCGCCTCTTAGTTTCAAAGCAAAAGTGTGAAATGTCCAACATCAGCTAGAATGGGAATTTGCAAACTCAAATTGTAACATTTCACGTAACAACAATAACTTTTGCTCTGTGTTATTTTAGGGAGAGAAATAGAAAGAAACAGTGTTTGTTTTTTTATATCTAATAGGAATTACTAAAAAAAAATCAATAAAATTTTCAGTAAAAGTGTAACTCAGGATTATTTTTTATTTAATTCAATCAATACATTTATAGTATTGTACAGAGTGTATTCCTTTAATCCCAAACGAATCGAATACGGTCCTGTGTAAACGGAAAAATTGCAAATCTAGTCTGCGGATTGTCGTTATTGGCAACTGAACAAATGAATCATCAATAATATTGTCAATTTTTCCGTGAGAATCTCGGTAGTGAATGCGAAATTTTCGCCAATAATTAAAAAAATTAATTAGCAAATGCATTGATTTCGAAAAGGACGCGTGACATTGTGTCGAATTTTATTTCACGTACAATTACAAGGTATGCAGAACAAATAAACGTTATAATCTTTATTTAAATTGGCAATAAAGTCTAGAGTTGCGTGCGTTGATTTGCCCCGGGTCTGCGGATATCGCCACCCGTTGCCCCACTCTACCCCCTACTCTATCAATACAATAACCTATTGCCCTTGCGCTGAAAGACGCACCGCGCGCCATTTGCTAAACATTTGCTCGTCATGGCATTGGTACGTTTTTTCAATCGCATCCAAATATTGATAAATTTCCCAAATTTCACCCATCCGGCTGTTTTTCCTCCCAACAATTAACATCGAATTTTAAACGGAATTTGTGCCGATTTAATCGTTTGTTTGTTGTTTTTCTAGTTAAAAACATACCGCCGACAAGATTGAAAAATACATACAAGTATTGTGAAAGAAAAAGATAGATATAGAACAGTGGCCTACTACGATTACTGTGGAATAGACAGAGGAAGAAAAATACGAAAAATTGTATAATTATCCAACGGCTACGTCATTGTATTTGTAAATATCGAAAATTAAATAATAATAATAACAACAACAATGTGTACGAACGGTGAGGAATTCAATGATGATCGAGATGTTACAACGATTGAGAAAAAATGGAGATTTTCCCGATTTCTCTGGTACAATATTTGAAACTAATACCAATACCAAGATTTGCAACAATGAGGCATTAGAAGATGCATTATTGGCAAATCCTGATAATTGCGGCATGTGTGGGTAAGTGATAGCAAACCACATTATTATTGATAATTAAAAAAAAGTATATAACCTATCTTTCTAATATACGTACTTAATTTTTTGAAAGGGAACCCATTGTGGTGTCTAGAATGCTGCATTGTTTACATGCATTCTGTGAACAATGTTTGGATAAGAAATTGGTTGGTGAAGGTGGTGATCCTGGTACCCTTGAAGCTGTCATAATTTGCCCTACTTGCTCGTACGAGACCAAGGTAAAACACATACACACACTCAAATTATTTATTATTTATTAGTTTAATATCGTAACTCATTTATGTTTATAATTCACCCTTAAAGTAAGATTTTGCGGACGTAAAGTTGTAATTAGATACGTAAATATCGAAAAACAACCCCTTTAAAAAGTATCAACCACCTTTTATGTTAGAAATAAAGGAGGTAAAGTTTTCTTATTTTGCTGATTTTAGCAATAGTAGACGATTCAAGAACAGGTAGTACAAACAATTGAAAACTCGAGTAAATTATCAAAATTTTTACTGTAATCTTATCAATTGTTCATGAATTCGTACGGTTTAATTTTTTGCTGAAAACATTATGGATTTTGTCAATTTTTCCTCGCCTAGAATTTTTTAAGGGCTTTTAACATCTCAAGAATTTGAGTTAAAAAAAATCGGAAAATTTCTGAAAAAATTGAAAAGCGCTTTAAATTTGCTATATACTGTGAGAAAATCATTGAAAAATCGGTAATATTCGCAAAGTTAAAGCGGAAAATATGATTTTTTAAGAAGCACGTGCTCCGAGATTTTCTACTGTAACACAGTTGAATTAGAATTTTTCAAAACAGAATACATCTTCGGATGCTCCTTAAAATTCTGTTTCTAAAGATATTTGAATCGTTACAATGTACCATCAAACCAGCGGGATATCGATTAAAATTTGCGAACACCAGATCTAAAAAGAAATACTTTAGACCTTGAATTTTTAATGAATTAGTACTTCTCTTAATAATTTCCGTTAAAAAGCCACGGAAACAGAAGCAGACACAGAGATCGCAAACCTTGCAGAAATTTAACTTACGGAACCAGAAACAGAAATCCACAATATCTAGTGATTTTCTACTATTGATTATATTTTATTAGAAACCAACAACTGATGAATATATTCGAGTTTTACCACGATCCTTAAAAATGTTCGCTTTTTTTTTGATAAATAACACATGTAAATTGTTTAAAAAACCATGAAAATGTGGGTAGAAATCATGATTATACTAGATATTTTTAAATATAATCGAAAGATATTTTCAAATTAATCGAAAATAAATCAGTTCAATAGAAAACAGAGTACAATATTTTTACCAGATAACTTCTTCACATTTGTGCGTTGTTTTTGTTATCAACATATTAATAAAATGTAAAACTTCCCCTTTTATGTTATCATCCTGCATATGATAATAAACAGAATTCTGGATGGTTGATTTGTATGTACATATAATCAATATTACGAACTGGGGGTGCATTTCATTAAATAATAATTAAATGATTTAAGCAAATTAGTTAAAGAATAAGCTTTAAACTTCAATAGATCGATTATTGATTAATTTTACAGATTTGATCGTTTTGTTGTTTTAAATAATGTAATAATTGTTTTATTATTCAAATTTATTTAGACGTTATGTTTTATTATTATCATTTGAGGTTTTTGGTTTTCTTATCTCAATTTCTTATCTATCTGTGTAATTATAACACCACAATGTTTTCAAATTTTGATTAAGTATATTGAAGAGTAAGTGATGAAATTAAATGTAAATTTATGTTGAATTGAAAGAAATCCAAAGGGTAATCAATACTAATTATTCTAGTTATTATTCTAAAAATAAATTCATAAAATACTTGACGTAAACGTCAAAATTAAGTCCCTACATATATTCTTAAAGAATACTTTCAAAATCAAACAATTTATTTTTATAGTTGAATCCAATTATAGAATCGAATACTAGAATTTGTTTTCCATAATTGACATCATTATTACAAATAGAATTGTATTCTATTTGTGTATATTTTAAAATTTGTTAATTTAAAGGTTGGTCCTAAGAAGCTTGCATCTCTTCCACTGGATGTAACAAAAACCAATATATCGGACGTATCGAATTCATCTAATTTACATTGTACATCATGTACAGCAAAAGAAATTGCCAAATCACGTTGTAATACATGTCATAATTTATTATGCAATCATTGTGATTCAGCCCATCATTATATGCGTTGTTTTGAATCACATAAAGTTGTTGCATTAGATGATATGCGCAAAAATGGTGTAAAAATAACAGTACATAAACCATTAGAATGTGAACAACATAATGGTGAGAATTTGATTTATTATTGTAATACATGCAATCAAACTGTTTGTAATGAATGTATAAAAAATGATCATAATACAATCGAACATCATTATGAAGGTATATTAGATTCAGAAATACGTGTTAGACAAGAATTGAAAAGTTTATTGAATGAAAGTAAAAATAAAGTTGATGAATTATTTAAAATGTCAACAAATTTGAATAATTATTTGGAAGAATTGGCACATCAACGTTCAACTGCACGTGATCTCATTAATGAATCATACCAAAGTTATAAAGCAATATTGGAAAAGTGTCGTGATGATGCTTTAACAAAATTAAATGAATTATACCATGAACGTGAATTAATTATAATGAAAGAGAATGATCAAGTTGGAAAGGCTATCAGTAATTTTGATGATGCACGCACTTATACTGATCGTTTATTAGAAATATCAACAGTTCCAGAAATTATGTATTTAAAAAATATTGTAACTAATCGTTTAGAAGAATTGAATAATAATACACCAAAATTTGAGGAGAATTTACAAATTGAATTCCATACAGATTTTAATAAATTTGAAACAATGATGAACGAACATTTTGGTGAATTTCATACTGAAAAAACACAACAATCTCGTAATTCTAGTCCAATATCATCAAATGGTGGTGGTCTACCAGCACTACCACCATTAACTGTTAATCAACAATTAACAAATGGTTATACAGCACCATCAATAACAAATAGTAGTCCAATATCATTACCAACATCAATGCAATCATCATTTGATGGTGATTTAACAAATAATATGCAAAATTTAGCATTAACAACACAAAGTCCACCATTGACTGCAACAACAGTTGCACCACAAGTTAATGTTGCTGCTGCTGCTGCTGCTGGTGTTACACCAGCTTTATCTGGTTTTTCAAGTATTGCCGAATATAATCTTGCCCAATTGGCGACATTAGCTGAAACATCAAATAGTGCTGCTACATCGCCAACATCACAATTTAATATAGCTGATCTACTTACTAGCGACACTGCCTATAAGAATCTTGCTTCTCTTGCTAAACTTGGTTTAAATACAGGTAATTATCAAAATAATTCCAATTAAAATAATAATTTATAAAAATCTATTTGATTGAATTATATCGCTTATTATATATTCAGATAATACACTTACTAATGGTGCTATTATTGGTCGATCAACGTCTCCTTCTGCTTTAAATTTGACAAATTCACTTATCAATGGTTTTGGTGGTGTATCATCTTCCGCATCTCCACTTTTATCAACACCTGATGATATCCTAACTGATCCTATGACAAATATTCTTCCAGCTCCAACACCAAATCCAAATCTATCACATACACGTTCAAATAAAGTCAGTCCAATGCAAATACGAAGTAAATTTGGACAATTAGGTCCAAATAAAGGACAATTTAATTCACCACATGGTTTCTGTTTGGGCTTAGAAGAGGATATTATCGTTGCTGATACAAATAATCACCGTATTCAAGTATAATATTTGATATTGTCTAATTTATTTATATTTTAATTAAAATAATAATGTAGGTATTTGATAAATCTGGTGTTTTTAAATTTCAATTCGGTACATCTGGTAAAGATGAAGGTCAATTGTGGTATCCAAGAAAAGTTGCTGTGATGCGTACTACTGGTAAATATGTTGTATGTGATCGTGGTAATGAACGATCAAGAATGCAAATATTCACAAAAAATGGTCATTTTTTGAAAAAGATCGCTATTAGATACATTGATATTGTTGCTGGTTTAGCTGTTACAAGTCAAGGTGAAATTGTTGCTGTTGATAGTGTCAGTCCTACTGTTTTTATTATTAGTGAAAGTGGTGATTTGCTTCGTTGGTTTGATTGTAGCGATTTTATGAGAGAACCATCCGATATTGCTATTCATGGTTAATAATTTTAATTATATCTATAAATTTATTTTAATTTGTTATTTTATAGGTAAAGAATTTTATGTGTGTGATTTCAAGGGTCATAATGTTGTTGTATTTACTGATGAGGGTCACTTTTTACGTAGAATTGGATGTGAAAGTATAACAAATTTCCCAAATGGGATTGATATATCAGATGCTGGTGATATTTTAATTGGTGATTCACATGGGAATCGTTTTCATGTTGCTGTATTTTCACGTGATGGTTGTTTAATATCTGAATTTGAATGTCCATACGTTAAAGTGATTATTTTTAAATATTTAAATTTTATTTAATTAAAATTGCTGTTTTTCCCCCATTAGGTTTCACGTTGTTGTGGTTTGAAAATAACATCAGAAGGGTATGTTGTAACTTTGGCCAAGAATAACCACCATGTCCTTGTTTTGAATACATTATATATCCTGTAGAAGAAGAGAGAGAGAGAATCCCAAAGCAAGTAGTTTTGATCTCGCACTGTAAACAGTACAGAACTGATTTTTAATTTTAATTTTATATTTTTTACACTTTCTTCGTTCTTTTGATTTGGAATAACAAATATTGGATATTTTTCTTTCTTTCGCCAACATCATTTTTTCAATGCAATATAGAGCATTTGTTTAGATTTTTCAAAATAGAATTAGAATCCAAAGGAAAAACTAGATAGAGAGCTATTTTTAGTTCTTAATTCGCTAATGTGTATGTTTTTTCGATCGGTTTTTATTTTTTGAAAAGTTTTTAGCAGCAGGCATAATATGGTTCCTATTATTATTCTTATTCTTATTAACATTAAAAAAAACAAAACAAAACAAAAAAGGAAATCATTTTATTTTATTATAGTATCAATTAATAAGCGTTTATTGTTTATTAATTGAATACTTTGTGTGTATTGAATATGAACGTCATCGTGCCAACTCATTTATTGTTTAAGTGTCTTTTCCCCCTAAATATTTTTGAAGTTGAAAAGCACAAAAGCTAATTAATAATTTTCAAACTTTAGTTTTTCTCTTTCTCTCCATTATTCGTTAGAATGTTGATTTTGTTCTTTCTCTATTATTATTTTAAATACTTTATATACTCAGGTTTATTAGCGTTTTTCACCAGTGCCATGTGTAGATTTAGGTCCTAATCAAAAATTTTTGAAGAGAAATAGTTGCAGCCTAACAACGCATAAGCTTTGCAATTTTTTTTATTTATTTATTTGTTCTTTTTGTTATTATTTTTATTAATTATTATTATTATTATTATTATTAGATTTTTATACTTTTAAATTTCTTCAAAATTATTTAAAGTCATTGAACGGTTGCCACGAAGGCTAATTATTCCATTTTAGAGAGGAAGAGGATACTATAGAGTGTTCGTTTTTATGCATGAATGAAAAAATAGGATGTATATAATTATTTTATTATTATTATTATTATTATTACTATATAATTGTTGATTTTATTGATTTATTATTTTTTATTTTTATTTTTTATTTTATTATTTTTGTTCTAAAACTCTCCGCCGGTTGATTTTTCTTGTATAACCGTCGGGTTAAACCATGCCTGTGATAATAGTATCTTCAGGATAAGTTGTGACCTTAGTCTCTCGTTGTTATATTTTGTGTGCTACGCGTCCGTTCGCTTGGGTTTTTTTAGCGTACGGCGCCGCGTTGGCTCACAATCGTTTTTAAAATTATATGTATACACTAAAAAGAAAAAGAAAGAAAAACCATAATTGAAAAAAAAAAACGTAAAAAAGTCTTTAAAAATCACCGCAAAAATACAAAATTTACTCGAATTTTAAAAGCAAATTGTTTATGTATTTAAGAAAATAATAATCGTATCGTATATACACACTTCATATAAGATATCCTTATTCGTGGCGTGAGAGAAGAGCTGTCTGATATAGAAAGTTGGATGATTTTGTTGTGCTTTGCTTATAGTTTTATTATCAGAATCTATTTTAATTCTAAAATCGATATTTTAGAATTATGATAGAAGGGGACAATTTTGAGTTAGTTTTATTTGTAGTTGAAATTGTGTATTTGTTTATTTTGTTGCTTCCTTTTTAGTTTACGTTTTTTTGTTAAATTGCAAATCGGACAGTTTTTCCCAGCTCGAGATGGATCTTGTTCTTCAAAATTATATGTGATGTCGTCAATAATAATAATAATCTCACAAATTTCAAGAATAATATTTTTTGTTTTTTCCTAATATATTTTTTAGATTAGGGCTTTATTTTTTTGAATTAATATACAGTCACTCCTATAACAATAAAACTAGAATAAATGAAGAAAAAAAGATACTATCTATATAATATTAGTTGTATGGCTGTAATGGTGATAATTGATGATGACGATATATATTTTGTGGCATTTGCTCATATTTATTGTTATCAAAAATTATTCATTAATCATCTAAAATATTCAGAAATCTAAGAGTTTTTCGAAAATTTACGATTGGTGTGTGAAGTTATACATATACTATATATATTATATATATTTGAGAGAAAAGGAAAATATATCAAAAAATTTCAGTTTTTAAATTTTAACGTTTTAATATATTATCAATGTGATAGATTTTTTGATGATTTTTACAATCACAGTCTTAGTAATATATAAAAAAAATATATATACATATATATGTACCAAGTGTTTTTTAGATACTCGTATACCAGTAATTTTGCCATTATATTTAAAAATATTATATACTATACATCTTATTATATATTATACACAACTAGAAGCTGAAAATTCTCGGCTAATATGTTGTGGGTATAATGTGTAAATTTGAACAAACAGAAATATATTTACAAGAAAATGTTATATAATAATATTTATATTTCAAGGAATAACAGAAAAAAGCCCAATTTAATTATAACTACCAACAATATTCACTAGCAATAAGTATTTTCCAGTCAGTATTGGAGTGAAGAATTCAATCATTCCATTTGCAGACATAATTTAGGTGCTGCGAGAATGTTATATGTTTTTTTTTTTTTTTAAGTTTTGTATTATTTTTCGTTTTTGTTTTCTCGATTTATGGAAGTTTTAATATTTGTTTTTAGAATTTAGAAATTTAGTCCCTATTTTTATTTATGTATACTGCTTTTTCGAATTTTTATTAACTATATTTAGCTGTTTGAATAATATATGCCATGTGTTACTTAAATCCATGTAGTGTTGTTGAATTTCGGGAAACAATCATTTTTGTTCAGACGAGCTAAAAGTAAAATTTATGTAACGTGGTTGTGAGCTTTTACAATTATGCCCCTTTAATTATTTCTATTTATTCATAAATTTCGCATCGAATAGATTGATTTAAAGGGGGAATTTTAGCAGTAATCTTGAGCATGCTTTAGGGATTCGTGAGATTTTTTAAACAATCACTTCATATCCTTATCATTCCCCTAATTATTGTCCAATATGCTGCTAAATGTTGAAACTATTATTATTATTATTATTATTGCATATACTATACAAAAAACACTTTTATAGTCATTTTAAAGTACAAAATGTTTAGTATGGGTGGATGACATATCACATGTTACGAAAAATGAAAATACGTATTCTGTTATCAATACAATAAATTTTATTTTGAACAGTAACACCATTTATTGTGTTGATTTCGACGAAATGAACCACTGAAATTCGTCTACAATAGAATTTCAGTAGTTCAATTAGAAATTTTGAACGAATAAATTCACTGTGTCTTAGTCCTGTCGTCATATTAAACGAATTAAATAGATGATGTATACATTTTTTGAAATATTGTTAACTGTTTCCAAAGATTTTTTTGTTAGTAATGTAAGCTATAGAGTATAATTTTCTTGATTATAATAACAAATAAGAAAATACATTCTCTCTGCTAAAACCTAGTAAAACACGTAATTTAGATGGTAATTATTATTTAAATAATTGTAATTTCCCTATAATTATACTTTCTCAATTATTACAATAAGGGATAGATTCTAATTGGGAAAAAACTAAAGCCTATGCTTCAAATTTATTAATAATTATAATTCAAATATTGTAGATGTCAAGAATTATATTGGAGCTCTGTTGTTTGATGATTGTATTTAAAATTATACACAAAATATTGCTAATGTTATCAGAAAAATTACAAAAAAACCCAAAAAAATACGAATCTGCAGACGTTTACCTGCCTTTTTCGACAACATTTTGGAATTTAATCAATAGATACAAATCAGTTGAGCTGTGGCATTTATGGAGTTTTTTGATAGAGCTATTTTTGATGTAATAACAAAACTAAAGTTGAAACAACTATAATACAACTATAGAGATTTTATTTTTTTAATTGTAATTTTCAAATTGATTCGAAGCACAATAATTAGCGTAATTGAGTGGGTTATTGTTAAAATTGAAAATCTCTGTAGTTTTAATATGGTTTTTTAGATATCTTCTGTAACAATCAACTCTGTTAACGGCTAGATTTATTGATTTTTTTATAAATCTAGTCTATGTGTACCTATATATTTATATTGATGATAGTTGATAGCACTCTTGTTTCTCTGCTTAACCTTCAGAGTGAAAAAACACGAAATTCAGAGCATAATTATGCTTTTATCGTATATATTTACATTTCTTAATTATTTTATTTGTATTTTTTCGAGAATTTCCAATTCTAAAATGCCTCTGAAAATATACATTTGTTGTGCGCTATTTATATGGGTTATTCAGGGTTACAAGAGCTATATAGGCTCATATTTTTGGAACTGTTTTTTATTTAAATTGTACTGAGGTTGTTTTTGATTTGTAATTTATTATATTATTGGTTTTTGAATAAATCCACCAAGAAAATACAATAATTATTTCGATGTAATCCTCCATAAATATAAAGTTTTATAATCACCAAAACACAAAACTGGTACACGAAAATGCCAACAAATATTACTCGGTATTGCCAACGATCTTGTTAAACGTTGATGCTGATTGTGCACTGATATAATTTTCAAATTATTCTCCAAATTATTGACGGTTGCTATAAATTCACCAGTCGAATTGAATCTCAAATAACCACCAGATTCAGTGAAGATCAAACTGTTGCTTATTGGGAGACTGGAAAATTTACAAATCATTAATTAACCCTCAATAGGCTATGCATTTAGTGCGTAGTGTCGTAGCTTTGTTCATACATATTGCGGTAGTTGACATTTGTTAATACCCCTTGAGGAACAAATCTACGATTTACGTCACTAAAAGCTTATACCGCGTATTTTACTTAAATACCGCTAACTCTTATTTGATTAGCGAATTGAAACATTTTCAGGATTTATAGCAGAGCCCTCAGATCATTTGAATAAAATTTGAACCATGTAGCTCATCGGGAAGTTGGTCAAAAACACTTATTTTAGATAATGTTGTGATTTCTAAAAGTAAGAATCATCGTTTGAGTAATTTTGAAAACCACAACATAGAAACGATCGTTCTTGGGCCAATTTCCCCGTGAGCTACATGATTCAAATTTTACTCAAATCTCTGGGGTTCCTTATAAATCCTTAAAATATTCTTCAAATCGGCCTAGATGTTGCTATATAGTTGATAATTACCAAGGCTTTGATAAGTCCCAAATTAGCAACTCGCCCAGTTGTAACGAGGCAACCAATTGAGATTCGGACGGCGCCCAATGGGCGCTAGCTAACGGTTTTCCGTAATCAAGCGACAATATAGGCGTCTGAGTTTCCACATTGTAGAACCGTATAAGGCCGCTTTTTTCAGCGATTAACAGTTTCGAACTGTCGTCACGATGCCAACACGCAGACATACCTACAAATTCTCCATTATTGCCCTAATTATTTCAGTTAAAATAGCGAAAAACCTGGCGAATTTAATCGAAAAACCGCACTACATTCGTTAGTCTCACACGACCAAATTCTGGCCGTATTATCGTCGCTGACCGACACGAAATAATTGTTCTCCGGGTCGAATTTTACATCATTTATGTAGCTGGAATGGCCCAATAATTCCTAATTAACACCAAATTATTAACAATTAAATCCGATAACAAACGGAAATAATTACTCTACAAGTACTCTCGTCTCGGAGATCACTTTTGAAGTATCGCACAACAAAATCATCGCCCCCACTGGCGAAAATCACAATATTCGGAAGGACACTCAACGAGTTCTCCGGCGACAAACCCAAAGCTGTACAGCGTGCAGAATGCTTAAATTCCGTTATAATATCAACATCTAAACTCTCCTACAACAAATCGGTTATTTTTAACTGATAATTTACGAATATATTGCGAAATACATCAATTTTTAAATGCCCCAATAAGACCTTATCTTCTAAACCGATTAAAATTATATCTTGTGATAAATTGAACGGTGATGTTTCTAAAACGAGAATTTGGCCGTACTGCGATAAATTCTTTTTAAATAAATCGATATCAGCCGGCATTTCTTTTAAATAATTGTATTTTCTAATTTTTAAACAATTACAAAAAACATAACCTCAAAATTATTCCCGCTTTAACCAAATGACAGCCGGTAGTGTTGCCAGATTTACTATAAAAATTCCTAAAATTTCCGAAATTACTCCAAAATATATTAATTATGAATTAATTGCAGAATACTCTTTATTTCAAATTAATAAAAAATCAGCTGTATAATTCATAAATATTTATTATTATTTCAATAAATACCAAACGTGGATATGCAATATCCGATCCGTATTGATACTCTCAATTTGACATTTGTCAATCGGTGTGTCACATTTTTGTAATTTTTCACAAATAAACTCAAAAATAATGGCAGAGGCAATGAAACAAACGGTAGCAACAATGCTTAAAGGCATAGAACGGTAATTATTACAAATTAATCGAATTTAATTACACGACCAACTTAACCTCACTTTTCCAGGTACAATCCAGAAAATCTCCCAACTTTGGAGCGTTACGTTGAAATCCAATCTCGCGAGAACGCTTACGATCTGGAGGCAAATCTGGCCGTATTAAAGTTGTATCAATTCGATCCTAATAGTTTTAACGTTGACGTTACCAGCCAGATTCTATTAAAAGCCCTAACAAATCTACCAAATACCGATTTCATTTTGTGTAAATGTCTATTAAACGAGCATCAAGTGAGCGATTTTTCTCGTTTTATCAGTGGACTAATTAAATTCGTTGCAGTTATCGTTGGAGCCGATCAATCAAATAATCTATTTGGCCGATATTCTGGAACAATGCGACTTCAATGTGTTCTGGACAAGGATTCATTCGTTACCGGAATTAACGCAACGTATCACCGGATTTTTGGATTCTATAAGGAAATTTGTGTGCCATATTGTAGGTATTACATTCCAAACGATCGATAAGGCGCATTTAGCGAAATTGTTGGGCGATATTGACGATATGACTTTGAAAGTTTGGGTGAACAAGTACGGCTGGAAGGATCAGGGCGAGTTGATCTTCATTGCGAACCAAGATGAGAATATTAAAACGAAGAATATTAACGAGAAGATCGATTTTGAGAGTGTTGGAGCTATTATGGCCTCGTGCCATTAGAAAGTTTTGAATAAAGCGGATTTTGTATGATTTTGTCTATAGTTAAGAAAGCGCCATCTCTTGTTAGTATTATTAATGAGTGTGAAAAGCAACGTTGCCGGATTTATCAAAATTTCCGTAGATATTCTTGCATTTGTGAAACTTATTGCAATTTATTGATTTTCTGGGGAAACAGTGAAGTGGTTTTAGGGGCGTATTCACTAAGGTATATCAATGATTTTGAATCAGGTTTAACTATCAAGATTCGAGATAATGTAAAGCTTAGACCGGTTCAAATTTTAAGTCAAGTTCAGGCGCGAATACCGTTCTTGATGGTAAAAGTTGAGTTGATTTCCATTCATTTCCAGGGCCTCCGAAAGCCAGCACGGGCCCCAGTACAGTCGGCTAGATTGCTCTCGATTACTAAAACGCCATGGCTGTTCAATCGCTGTTGGGCCAGACCTTAGAACGTTTTTAATTCGAGACACAACTGAATGATCTTTCTGTCTGTGCCACTGTTACAGACAAAGTACAAAACAATCTGAGTGCAATAATATTGGGAAATAACGGTTCTAGCTTAATGGTGTGAATTTTATTTAGCAAATTAAGTGGAGTGATAGTTGAAGCCCTTCCGTCGTCTCTGCCGGCTAGGCCCCAGAACTTTGACCCCTTCTGGCGCCTGCTCATTTCCTTATCGAAATTATAGGGCGTCGTTTTTCTACTGATTTGCTGTACCATCTTGGCAACAGCGCAGACATGGCCGATTCTGCGGTCTGTCAACGTCAAGTGTCCAAGTTTTGTGACAATAAACGTGTTTTACGTCTGAGAAACACCAAACAGTTTTTGCGTAATTCGAATCGTCGCAATCGACGCAAACGTAGTAAAATACGTTATTACCAGAATCTACGTAAACTGCGTTATCAGCGTAAAAGTGATGATTTATGTTCATCGTTATCAGTGATTGATATTACCGACATGGACTGGATACCGGTGCGTCCATCGACGGCATCAACAGATGTCGCTGACTGGCACAACAAGGAGCAGGTAGCTTACTGGAAGTCGAGAGCTTTGAGCTTAGAATACGAGAATCGGATGTTATTGCAGCACATTAGAAATGTGTATGCAAAACAGACACAAGATTATGCTAACTATATTGCCCAACAACAAGAACAAAACCAACAACAACAGGAATTAGAAGAAGACGAATTACAGGAAGATGGGGATAATGTAATTGATGATAATTCTGATAATTGTGATAATAAAGATGCGGTTTTGATGGAGGCACCGCGCGAACAGATTGGCAAAAAGCGGCGTGAAGAAATGGCGCAATTATACGGGGAACATGCTGTAAAGATTATCGGTTTAGAGACGGCAATTCAATTGAATTATGATAAACACATTGGACAATATAAGCCGCAACATTGGCCGTCTTTACCATTAAAATTAGAATTTAATTGAAACGAATTGTAGTTGAGAAATAATGTAATTAAATCAATTCTTTTTCGATTGTTGTAGTGTTTTTCTTAATTAACTTTCACAAATGTCGAATGGAAAACAAATAATAAAACTACTGACATGATAATTGCTAATTTACAACAGGTTTACGTTGGATGCCCCTCTGATGATGTGACTGAGTAAGCGTGTAATTATATCAGATAATGACATATTCGTGTGCATTTTTAATAATAATTTATTTCACATTAAACCGAAAGAATTCTAGATTACATTCAGTTTTTCTCATGTAGACTATAGACAGTTATACCTACTTATATAACTCCGACTCGTATCTGTACATACATCTAAATGTAATTAAAATCGAGTTTTTCTACCATTTCTACCTCGCCTTCGATTCGTCCATTATAATTTTGGTCTATTTTGAGAATTTGCATAGTTATCTAAATTCCAACATAAATACGACGATGGTATTTCCTGTAAGTGTCCATAAACTTTTTGTTTTAGAAACCCCCATTATCACGGCCGATAATTGCTAATTACTTTTTCTTTTTGATTTTTTTTCGAAATCTAGACGTAAATAGAAACGACTACCGTTGTTGCTGTTGTTGTTGATTTGATAATATTGACTTTAAATTAATCGAATTCGATAAAAGTTAATTAGCTTGGATATGTTGTAAACGATTTCGAATGTAGTTTATAGTGTTTATAACAGCCCCAATCATGTTGTTTTTGCTCTAGAGAATAATTAGAATTGAGTGTTTTATAATAAATTCTCTATTTTAATTCGCAATGAATAAAAACAAATATTTTATAAGTAATTTCAATCAATCCACCACTAATCATTTTTGATCGTTTTGTTCTCTAAAAAACTATAATTACTCCATTTTAACGGCCTCCATTTTTTCCCATATCTTCGTGCAAATACCTCCATATTTATCAATAATGTCTACGTACTGGGTGATTTATTATTGTGGTCCGTTAGACATAATGAGAATTTATAAATTTTTTCTTAAATTGATCGATAGTCTAATGCTGAAATTTGAAATATTTTGTCTTTTACCATTAGTATTCTAAAGAGTTTCGCTGTCAAATCCTGAAATTGGAGGAAACTTCAATTTATTATTCATTTTTAATTTATTTTTCATTCTAAAGTAAAGTATTATGGCGTGCTGGAAAGAGTATTTCAAATTCTATCACTGAAAGCTTACCGTTTGGAAATTCTTGTGAAATTGTAGGCTACAGACCAAAATCTAGAAGCCTCTATATTTTCTCAAATAACTCAACCTATATGTTTTTGTAATGCTTAAGCAGTTTAATTGATATCAAATTGAAAGAGTTTTCCAAATATTCAACAAATTTTCCGATCAGCAATTTTCCTGAAAATTAAGAAACGAATAAGCTTTTAGAAAATGTCATTTAATGCTCTATCTTTAAGACTTTAAAAGTTCTTTGAAATTTTTCCTATTTTTTGAATTTTCCGGAAAACTACCAACTCGGGAAATCTTGGATATTTCTTTCAATTGAACCCTTATTTATTGCAAGCAGATGAATATAAGCTGAGTTACGGAGGAAAATATAAAACATGCTTCCAGATTTTCACTTATAACTCAAAATTTCCACAAAATTTGCCAAAACTGTTCGATTTATGACGTACAGCTTGAAATGCTCTATTCAACGAGCTATAACACTTGACTTTAGAGTACAAAATAAGGGAGAAATCATCTATCGAAAATTCCACTTTTTTAAGGAGTTATAGTTGTGTCATTGGCGTCATTAAAAATCAAAATTCTAGAGAATTTCGTTATCAAATCCTCAATAGGGGAGAATTTATTGTATTTTGCAGATAAGATCCTCGTAAATTGCCAATTTGTACTGAATTTTGCCATTAAATTGCAAAATTGGGGTGCTAAATTGTGGTAAGACTGTAATTTTGAACAACTTTATCATTTTTGTCTTGTATTTGCTACTGAATTTAAAAAAAGTCAGATATTTTTGGATTAAATATTCACTTTTAATGCAAATTTGAAGGCATATGTCGAAAATTACCATTTTTTCCCTCTAAATTGGTCTTCAAATAGTTGAAAAAGACAGCAAAATTTTACGGTTGAAATATCTTAAAATCCATCAGGTATAAGCTGACAAATTGAAAATATTCTCTGAACAACGGCTGTAAAAATTTTCGTAGAATCGCCCTGTACGTTGAACACCTAGAAGCTTTACTTTAATAAGATAGCCTTTAAGTAAATAGAAAATTACAAAACTCCATTTTCGTTTTGTAGGCACTTATAACAAAACAGATGTTGTTTCAATTGATGTATGTGTTAATTTTTTCTATAAATCCATAGATTTAGTGGAAATTACGTTAGCTTTTCATCGCCTTGTTGTTTTCTTTTACTTCCAACCATTCAAATTGTTTACCGTTAAAATGTTGCAATTGTTGTTTCATTGAAATGTCGGTTTGCTCGGTCTAATCGTCTATTGAAGTCACTAAATGAGAAATTTCAGTTTTTTCCTTATTCTTGTACAAATATTTCTCAAGAGAACATCAACGAAACGGTATAAATTTTAGAGGTTTTAACGTATAATTGATAATGATATAAATTCTCTTTTGTATGAATTCTATAAACATTTACAAAGAAATACGAATAATCTACGACTTATTTTGAATACAAACAGTCTGTTAGTTTTAATGAAGAACGGCCGAAAATTCGGAATAAAAGCCGGTTTATTGTCCGAAGTCGATGCATCACTAATAGGGATTATTGATCAAATTTTTGATTTTTACCGAAAATTGTGTTAATTCTCTCAATTTTCTACACGATTCTACCACACACATCGTGGAAATAACATGGTGTAATAATATCCGTTTTCGTGGTTTCCTGTTGGGAATTTTTTTGGGTACTTATAGAAACAAGTGAGAATTGACACAACAGAAGAATGGCAGAAGAAAAACAATGATAATGTGGAAAATAACACCTTACAAGGTCCGAATAGGGCGACAATGCCCATAAATCTAGGGATGCACAGGTATAATAATTTCGACAGGTAGAGATTGTGAGCGATACGGACCATTCTTTCGTTTTGTGTTTAGAAACGGTTTTATTGGAAATTTTTCGATTTTCCTTATTGATCTTCTAATGTGAGATGAACCGTGGCGTCACTTCGTGTTACTCTATTTTTTGTTGCATTTATTTGTAACAATATACCAACAACCTAAGATGACTTCTCTGAAGTAATTAGGATAATAACGTATGCTGTTATATGCACGCTATATTTCAACGTTTCTTCTTTTTAATGTATCTCTTCAAGTTTGTATTACAATGAAAATATGATGGAGTATTTTTATGTTGGAAGGCCGGAAATTTTTTGTGTTAATTTTCGATTTTTGATTTCCCATCGGTTTCGTGTTCTCTTTCCGATTTATGGTTCTTGTTGCGGCTGTTGTTGTTGGAAGCAAACCCCTGGCGATTCTGCTGCTATAGTCATGAGAATTCACGTTGGTTAACAGGCAAATTAGTTAGTTAGTTTAGCGTATTAATCACATCATTGCAGAACAGAAACAACAGCTTTAACCATGTCGTGTACACATACATATTTTCAACCGGAGATTGTTATAAATTAGATGGAGATATTAGTTAGTTATACATAAATGTTTGAGAGAATATCGCCAGTTATAACGTTGAAATGATCGTCTCTACTTCATTACCACCAGCATTTATTAATATAAAATATGACAAATAAATAAAATGAAGCTCTATTAGTTTTAGATTCATTAAATGATAACTTAATGTATTTATAATATCGATCTAATGCCAACGAACAGGACCGGCTCTACAATAATCCACAGCAGAACTTCAACTAACAACTAAACAGTCGAAATTGAGTCAATTTGACCGTTAGAACCCCCCAAATTGACGATTTATCCCTTGTTTTAACATTTGAAACGAGGGAGTCACCATTGGACCTCATATCAGGGAAATTCTTAGGAAACTCTGGATTGTAGAGGAAATTGTTAGTTTTTCCATATTTTCGCTTATAACAGTGCCAATAATATTTATTTGCTATTGATTCATACCACTGTATAGTAAATTGAAAGTACTGTCGGAATATTCAAGAAATTTCACGATAGACTTGTTAGTTTTCAGAAAATTCAAAGAAAAATTCCAGGGTGCAGTCTTAACGTTGTAATTCTAATCTATTAGCATAGCCATTTTGACCAGGACCGGAGCGATAGAAAATGCCGCCTGAGGGAACAATTTTGCTCATTCTGCAAGTTAAATTGACAATTTCTATTAAATCTAATTATCGATTGTAATACTGGAATATAAATTTAAATATTTAATCGTTAATATTTCGAGAATTTTCTAGTTGTGGGTCCAGATTTTGGAACTATTTTTCAAGTGCTACGTAACTATATAAAAACAGAAAATGTAAGCTCTTTTAGTCTATTTTAAAAAATAGAATCTTGACTTTAAACAAGTTTTGGTTTTAATGATAGCAATTTTTTATAAATTTGGCTATTCAATTAGTTAGGAAAGAGAGTTTTGAGGCTTTAAAGTCTCTTCGGCTTACTGTACTAAAATGCCGCCCTCTCAAACAAGCACCTGAGGCAATTACACCCGGTTTTTCCAGTTTGTAGTCGATTTTATAGACTATTATGGAAAACTCACTTTCCTTGGAAAATTGAGTGGAGAACAACTTCATTCCTATCTATCAAGTCAAAAAATTGCTCATGTTGAGTGTCAAGAAATGCTCTTTTGAACGAGAACTCACGCCACGTTGCAGATCTTAAAATAAGGAAGAAGTCGTCAATCAAATATTTCCTTTTCTGAGGACTCCTATAAAATATATTTTTTCGTTATTTGCGTCATTATCAAGAGTAACGAGTTTAAATTTTACCGTTAATTCAAGTAAAAATCCGGCTTTTTCTAGTTCAGCCATCTATTTAATGAGATTTCTAATTTTTGCTACAATTCGAAAACTAAAAGTGCGCGTCAATTAATGAGCGAAAATGCCAGTTTTTCAGGAGAATTCTCAAATAATTCATGGGACTTGTAATTATTTTCGGATAAACTTCAGAGAACAATACTGGGAAAATGAGGACTTTAATCGTCAATTTTTGCTTTTTCGAAACAAAATTACATAGGAAATGGTTTTCTTTGATGACGACTTGAAGTTGTGTTGAAATGAAAGCCGGGCCTGATTTCTCATTTATTCATCAATTTTTTTTTGTCAATAATTAATTTCAGCACTTTAACTAAATAGTCTGCTGGTGTCAAATATGAACAGGATTAACTGAATAGCTAATTTATATTGGATGTGGAATAAAATCAACAAAAAGAGTTTCCGTTAATTTTCTTTTATTTGTCGTGCAAATTCAAATGTAAATAAACGCAAGACTTATGTACGAATCAAATTTAATGTCGAAATGTTAATTTTGTCGAAGTCATTAATAAGATACTTTAGCCGACTTGCATATTATACATTAAGTTGTCTGGTATGAATATAAAGTCAATAATGATGGTCAGTTTCGTTTATTTATCATATTTTATATTTATCGATGTCGGTTGTAATGAAATACGGATGGTATTTTTTTGAACAGAAATCTATTTCAAAACACTTCGGAGATTCTAGTTGGAGTCGAATTAATTGACGATAGAATTGTGAGTTTTCGCAAATCCAGAAATGAACACCTCGTAAATTTGTATTCTATACAAAAGTTCCATTTGTTATCGGATTAGTGTAATAATACCATGAATATATTAACGATTTTTATGTTTTAAAAGGCATTTTGAAAATTTCTTCTTTTGCAGCACGAAATAAATGATTATTTATTGTCGTTGGATTTTTTTTGTAGCGCATTGTTAACTAGTTTTACCAGTTTTTTACGTTTATTTTCGTACAATTTCAGTTTAGAATTTTATCGGCGATAATTTCGTCTCGAATTCGCGAATTTATTGCACAAAAATCGGGTTTGCTTATCTTCAAAAGTGTTGATTTGATGTCGATTATTGATAGAGATGGTGATAAATTTCAACGTTTTGTATAGAGTTGGTTTTAAATATGCGTAAATCTAGCGAGGAGGTAGTCGCATTATGTTTTAGTTTGGTTTATTTGCCGGATTGTATCCGTAAATGTTCTGGATTTATTATAATCATATGTGGGGTTTGTTGGCTGTTGTCGCGTTGAAGTCTCTTTGGCGAGTCGGTAGCGGCGGTATTCACTTGAATACACCGTCAACTATGGATCAATTTATTACAAAAGTCCGATTATGAATATATTAGTGCGTATTTTAAATATGCGTACCTCATCAGCGAAAACCGTCCAATGCAATAGACAAGACAATAGTTTTGTGTGTTGTTGTATAAAGAACGAGACAATGGGCGAATGGTGCACCGGAGTCTGTTTCAAACTTGCCGCCGTACCTGTTGGTGGAGATAGTCGCGGTCCGGTAGGACAGGTTGGCGGGGTGCGGTAAGAGGCTGTTTGGAATGCGGGGAGGGCATTCGCAGTCGCCGCTTCCAAGCTCGCTTTAGTCCATCTTAAGAGTCGGATGAGGTTAGACGGTGTGTATGTATATGCGCGCGTATTGTATCTTTCCGGTCCGTATTTATAACATCTATTTTAACAATCAACAATCACACCATCATTATTTGAATGATTATTTGATAAATTGTAGAAATTGGAAACAATTGTGGTAATTGAAGAGAACGAATTGTAACGATAGTCGTGTCAGTGATCTGTGTGTTTGTGTGTGAGAGAGTGTGTTGCGAACGCAGTGTTTATCTCGTCCTCAGCATTGGATTATACATTCGTGTATGGTAGCGCGTCAACAAAACGACCTGGTGCTGGTGTTTTCCTGCAGGTACGTCCATTTTACTCCGAAGAAGATACCCAACATTATTCCCATCACGAAACTGCGTTTCGTACCGTTCAATCTGACAGATATTTAAATGAAACCTGTCATATTGTTAAGATGTTAGAGACAGTTCATATGTGTGTATGTTTTCATTCTTTGTTGGTGCTGCTTTCGTTCTATATAAACCTCAATTTCAAGCTGCGACTTTAAAATTCCCAATCCTCTCATCTCTTGTTGTTGTTGTTGTTGTTGTTGTTCTTTTATTTCATGTTTCCCCCATACAAAATCAGCAAGGTTTATTTTCACTTCGCAGACTCCCATCTTTTTTCGTCCATCATAGTCGTCCTTCTCGCCGCGATCATCGCCTGGAACGCGCACGTAGCATTTTCAAAATTGTGGTGGCTATATAGCCGAGAACGGCACCTTCAAAAGAATCCGGTAAATTGAGGAACCATTACAAACATATTTAGAGAGAGCGACCGCGGACCAAGAATTATGATGCATGTTTTCAGGCGGGCTAGTAGCGCTTTTGTTCTGGTTTATTAGCAGGTCTATGTCAAGGGTTGAACCATTTTTCAATCTCACAAACCACCAATTATACATTCTATTTCAAAGTTATTAATTTCTTTTGAATTTTTGTTTTTATTATAGGATGTGTAAACCTCCTCGATGACGGTTGCCAGGTGCTGGACCATGGCAACGCTGTGGCTCAGTCTGTTGCTTTTATGGCAAGCAGCAGCGGAGCACGTGCGAGACCTGGAAATATCGGAAGGCGCCCCTATTGGGACACGTATCGGTTTTATTGGTGATGGTGCCTCGGATAGTGGCCCACCGTATCTTATTGTACCGGTCGGTAGTGCGGTCGATACAGATTTGAATATTGACCAGACAACTGGTGAGATTCGTACAAAAGTGGCATTAGATCGGGAGACTCGCGCCAGTTATTCGTTAGTGGCAATACCAATTAGCGGTGACAATGTGAAAGTGATTGTGAAAGTGTTGGATGAGAACGATAATGCACCGACATTTCCAGCTGCCGTCATGAATATTGAATTCCCGGAGAATACGCCGAGAGATGTGAAACGAACGCTCCATCCAGCTAGGGATTTAGATTTAGACATTTACAATACACAACGATACAATATTGTTTCCGGAAATGTTAATAACGCCTTCAGGTTGTCTTCGCATCGTGAACGTGACGGTGTTTTATATTTAGATTTACAAATAAATGGATTCTTGGACAGGGAAACAACGCCGGCTTATAGTTTAGTTATTGAAGCATTAGACGGCGGCACACCACCACTACGTGGCGAAATGACCGTAAATATAACAATACAAGATGTCAACGATAATCAACCGATATTCAATCAAAGTCGCTATTTTGCAACAGTACCAGAGAATGCAACTGTTGGTACGAGTGTTTTACAAGTTTTCGCGACGGACAATGATGCCGGTGATAATGGTCAAGTTGAGTATTCGATTAACCGGCGGCAGAGTGACCGCGACAACATGTTCCGCATAGATCCAACTACAGGTCTGATTGTTGTCAACAAACCTCTGGACTTTGAAACAAAAGAACTACACGAACTTGTCATAGTTGCTAAAGATCACGGTCTACAGCCACTAGAGACTACAGCATTTGTTTCAATTAGAGTAACTGATGTTAATGATAATCAACCGATTATCAATGTCATCTTTTTAAGCGATGATGCTACACCGAAAATTAGCGAATCCGCACAACCTGGTGAATTTGTAGCGAGAATATCGGTGAATGATCCCGATTCAAAAACGGAATATTCCAATATTAATGTTACATTAAATGGTGGCGATGGGCATTTTGGGTTAACAACCCGGGATAATATCATCTATTTGATGATAGTTTCATTGCCATTAGATCGCGAATTGCAACCGAATTATACATTGAATGTTATAGCGACTGATACAGGAACACCACCATTACATGCATCGAGAACAATCAATTTAAAAGTGACAGATATTAATGATAATGCCCCAGAATTTGAACAGGAAGTATACCATGCTAATGTAATGGAAGTCTCCGATCCGGGTACATCTGTCATACAAGTTTTAGCAAATGATAAAGACGAAGGCAACAATAGTGCAATCACTTATATGTTGTTAAATACACCAAATACGCATTCGTTATGGTTTCAAATCGATTCACGTAGTGGTTTAGTGACAACACGGGCGCATGTTGATTGTGAAACCGATCCAGTACCACAATTAACAGTTGTAGCAACTGATAACGGTTTCCCACCGTTATCATCATCGGCAACAGTGCTAGTGACTATACACGATGTCAACGATAACGAGCCAATATTCGATCAAAGTTTCTACAACGTATCGGTTGCTGAAAACGAAATTGAAGGCCGCTGTATTCTTAAGGTAAGCCAAATTTTCCATCTAACAAAAACTACAAGAAATCAACACTTAGCGGGACAATTAAGCTTGAATAACCGCAAATGAGGACTGTTAATTGGACGGACTGCGCACATATGCGACATATTTCAACTATTTAAAGGCGGATTGACACGCGCTCGTCAAAAAATCGCCAAAAGCTCTTCAATTCGTTTTTTATTGTTTTGGGGAATTTCGCCTAGAATCTCGACCACCTATCGTTTATTTCCAATAAAATCAAACCGGGGTCTATTTGGGTATAACGACCGAATTTCCTAATAATACATTCGTGCATCATGGAGCGATCGAGAACGAGAAAAGATATAAAAAAATGTATACACCTAAAGACCGCATGCTGTTTGATAGCAGGTCTTTGAACGTAACATTACGAATTCAGTTTATAAACATAATAAACTGACAAAAAGTGGAAGGGAAAATTGTGGTGAAACAACTCGGGGGGGAAATCATCCGAAATCGTCGGGATTCAGCTCGTTTTGTGAATCTGTGCGGTATTTATTTTTGTATTTGTTGTTGCTGTTGCAACGTAACCTCCTTCCATATTCTAATACCTGTTACTTTCCGAGTGCTTCAACCTTTTCTTTCTATATTCAATGTGTAATAATTTCAATATTGCGTTACACCTACTATGGACGGCTTTATAATACGGAAAATCCACATAATTTATCCACAAAATTCATTCACCAACGACAAGTGAATGGATGTTAGTTTGTGCAATTCGAAAAAACGAGAGAAAGTTGATGAATAAAATCAATTATATAATTAAATTTATAAAATTAAATATTACCACAAATCTATAATTCTTAACACCGAAACGAACATTTATCTTCGTTACAAATTGTTTCGATTAGATTTTTAAACGATTACAACATATTTGTGATTGTATGAAATAGAAATATTATCGTTTAATTAAGGTCGTAAAATAAACCTTGGTTATAATCATTGAATCGGCTGTAATACAAGTTTTATTTCCATAGAAGGAAAGTTTAATTTGGCCAAAATTCATGTCAATATTTGTCTAAATACGGTATTCAAATGTGAAGGCTCCTCAACTAGCGAGCGATTCAAACGATCATTTTGTCAAAATTAGAACCTCGTAGCTCATTTGTGAGTGATTCAAGGATCCTCCGAACGTGGAGTGAGTTCGTTGCTTAATTTATTTGTGAAAATTGCAAAATTATACAAAAGTCTTGATTAATTTCCAAATTTACACGCAAAATGGCCCAAAAAGCCTCCCGAATTGATTTTGATTCGCTTTGAGTCACTTTACGACTTCAACTCATTTTTGAAAGTACCAAATTGTCGAAAACGGACGTTATTTCCATTCACTTCCAACAAGGTGTTGAATTACAAAATTACTCAGAAATTATTCAAAAATCCTTGCAACTTTGATTTTTGAATCATTTTACAATTTAACTCATTTTTGAGAATCGCAAAATTTCCCAAAACGATTTTAATCAACTTCCATATAAACCACCAAATGGCGCGAGAATCTTACAAATTTCGATTTTTGAGCCATTTTCGCCCATTTTATGAGGTTAACTGAATTTGGAAAGGCGCAAAATAGTCCAAAATGAGCGAACTTTCAAATATTGCTCAAGTATCCTACATATTGATTTTTTCGCCTTTCTTCGAATCGTTTTGAGCCATTTGGAAAAAGTAAAATTGACAATTTTAAACAACTTTCAAATGAACTACGCGGTCCAAATGTCCTTAAAATCGCCCTCAAGCGTCCTCTTATAAATTGTTGTAATCTTCGACTAGTTTATCAACAAATGGGGGCTTGATGCGAATAAAAAAGCGACACTTATATGAAAATATCGCATGCAGAACTGTTATTAATTATTTTTGTGTGTATAGTTTGGATTTCTTCAGATTATACAAGGCAATGGTAACTAATAAATTCCGATTTTAGATATCAGTTTCATCCATTGATCATAACGTTCACTTGTACAACACAATATAATATCTTTGTGTATGTGTATATGTGTGTATGTATCGGTTTTAATACAAAAAGGCGCGTACAATAAATATTGCAGAGATTTATATTTTCCAGTTGCCGGTGCATAAAAATACACATCATGTAGATTTTTATATGGATTGTTAAATTTACGGTATTCCAATGATTTATAAATAATAATTGTTGAATTTATCAATAATATTCATCCGATTTATCAAATTTTATAATCGATGGATTTTCGTAAAATTTAATAATTTCATTAAGCAACCTTGTTTCCCAATTATCGATTTCCACACACAAATCCGGATTTTTCACTCCTTTTAACAACACCCGATGTTAACACCTTGTGGCATTGATATCTCTTCCTACTTTCCTTTATATCAAATCGAATATACGAATAGAAAAAGATTAACAACTGTAATTAAATTCGAATTTCGTCAATCAACGTTAAAATTACCTCTGACAACACGTTATTAATTAATACCGTACGGATTTAACAATTTTTCCTCAATTCTATTGTTGTAACCTACAAGACGCACCTCGTTTGTAAATAATTCACAATTATACAATTGAATGTACGGCAAAATCACGGCTTTTCCTCGTGCTGTATTCGAAAGTAACATTTCACTGGCGATCTGAACAAGTGAGACAACAAAAAAACCGTGTAAAGTAGGTCGTTTTAATGTAATTTACATTAAAATAAATATGATTTAGTTGAAAGTTGACATATACTTTTATAATATAGAAAAATGTACAGGTGCTTCAATAAAATTAAATTTTATAGAAATGCAATTTCCGATCGGTAATCCATCATAAAGCCTTTCTCTTTCGACAGTTGCCCCGTGAAACGTTTCTCTTGCTCTGATTTTCCCCGATAAAGCGATAATTTCAGCAGTTTTTTCAGTTTTATTGAGTTTCTACTATTAATCGAAAGATGTCGCTAGTTATTTTATTCGACTGAAATGCTACCATTTGCGGCTATTAGCATTGCGTGTTCTAAGACACTACCATTTATATCTGTCTTATTCCATGTCAATTAAACGTGTCTTTACTAATATTCTGTAGAATGAGTTGTTTGCAAATTGAGTAGTTTAACATGATTGGGAAATTAACAGGAAAATCGTCGATAAATAGAGACAGCTTGAGGGATTTGAATTGTTTCTTTTTTAATTAATAATTACAACTTTCTCTCGTGTGTACGGTTGAAAAAATTGTTTTGGATGATTCCAATGGCCAGGAGAAATGTACCTGTCGAACTCCTCTTGACGACGACAACGACGAAGACATGGCAAAGTCCAGTTTAAAAGCCGACTTGAAACATACTTTCATTGCTTTATGTGTCCAGTTTTTAAGATATAAAAGATATCTGTGTGTGTGTAGAACAATGACAGATTTAAGAGGTTAAACTTTCTCGATCTTTTTCTTCTTGTTGTTGTTTTATTCGATCAAAGGAAACAAAAATGATTAAGTAATATTGAAAATAAATATCTGGTGATTTGTTTATTGGCGTGTGGGATGAATTATCAATACCGTTCCATCTTCGAGTCTCTTCTCTTATAATTAACAACGAAATTTGATTATTAACGTTTAAACGGCCAACAAGACGTATAAAATTGTGGATTTTATACCAACAGTGGGCTTCTTATGATTGTTGTAAAAGTCCGTGTTAAGCACAATTTGATTAGCGAATTAAAAAATACTTTAGCCACAGTTGGCAATAAACTGAACAGAAATTTAATAATCTCCTTTATTATACGAATTTAGGTGTGTTAGAGTGGAATAAAAACGAAACCCTTGTGTGGAATCGTCGAAAAATCGCAGACAAATTTGAAATTTTAATGCAACTAAGCTTGAAATATTCCTGAAAATCACTGTTGTCGTTGGCCTTGCACCTCGTTCTTTTATTCGGTTTTTCATTTGGTTGTTTCTCTTTTTCTCACTAAGCGCTATAAGAACATGTGGGTGATGTGGACAACACACCAAGGTTACAATTGGAATTATTGTAATATCAACATTTGTTCCATTCATCGGGTTTACAATTTTTTTTTGTCCGCCCAACATAAGCATGCAAGTTTCAGTGAATCGCATTTGCATAAATTTGTTAATAGACACTCACAAGAATCGGTATGATTTGTTGGACGACAAGTGTACGGCCTTGTTTAGAAATATCACCGCCTTGGTTGGCTTAATTACCCGATTTTTATTCGAATTTGTTAATCAACAAGGCAGGATGAAAGAGAAAACATTTCTAAAATTATCACACTTGAAGCGAAATAAGAGATTCGTTGAACAACTCGACAACATATGTAGAAACTATTAAGGTCAATTCCTCAATTAAATTGTCAAAGATCTTGTTAGAAAATAACAGAAATCACATTTATTTATGTTAGTTTTGATAATTTATTTACAATTACCATAAACGAGTATAAAGACGACAATTTATTATTTCCCCTGTATTTAAACAAATCGAAATTCCATTATAATATTGATGAGTCAGATTATTAAGGGTGTTTTTTTCTCGGCCATCACTTACGGAAATGGACTGGCGTTTAATTGCTAATAACAAGTCTAGTAGTTAATTGTTGAAATTGGCAAGAAATCGTGATTATTCTTGTGATTTAGTCGGTAAAAAAATAATTACAAGTGTTGAGATTATGGCGGTGTTGCATCTAAATATTCTCGATAATTACCAGGCGATTCGAAAAATAATTCAACCATTTATAGAGGAATGTTAGCAAAGCTAGGACTTTGTAGCTAATCGAGAAATTGGTGAAAAACCGCTTAATTTGGCAATGTCGCGATTTTCACCAATCAAATATGCACGTAAAACAACCAAGAATGACTGGAAAAGTTTTTCAAATAACTTTCAAACTTGATAAAAAAAATTTGTTTCAAAACTTAGAGCGATATTTCACCAATTATCCAATGAACTATGAAGTTCTAATTTTGCTGAAACTGGGAGCTACCCCACAAATTCTTACGATGTTTTCATGGTAAAGTTTTTTGAACATATGACAATCAAGTGTTCAGCAAAATTGGCTAGAAATAGACTGATTTTAGGGCTTTTAGGAGAATTGTTGAGTTTGAGACAAAATTTTAAGATTTTTTGGCAAATCCTGGCCATGAATCGTTAAAAAAGACTAAATTATTGAGAATTTACAACGCTTTTCTCCTAAACCCATTCATTTTTAACAAGATTGATTGCTATAAAGACAATTCTAATTGTCGTTTTTTGAAAATGATTGCCTTATTTAAGACTCAAATTTTGGACATACTCATATTAAAGTAGACTATTGTAGCCTCTAGGTTTCGTTTTTACGATATTTCAATTCTAAATCATCAATTTTTGAGAAACTTTCCTATTAATTTGTGAAAAAATAGACTTAAACAATTGTACAATCCAGTTGCTTGTTTTCTGGAATCCAGCGATGGAAAAGAGTTTTAAAGCAACCTTCCAGTCACTCTTGATTATTTTACGGGCATATTCTATTGGTGAGAACCGCGACATTGCCGGATTGGAACGGTTTTTCACCAATTTTCCATTGAGCTACAAAACTCCAATTTTGTTTGAACATTCCCTAGGCATTTTCATATAAATCCTCAAGATATTTTCTAAATCGGCCGGTAAGAATGAGAATTGGGAACATTTCTATGAAACACCCGGTATTTGTTGTGTTCGAAAGAGGCATTAGCTCGACAGGAATGAGTTTCGACCGTGACTCTTACATCCAGTCATTAACCATTTAAAATAATGATAATACTGAAAAAAAATTCGGATCTTAGTTTCAGTTTTAATAGAAAATAAAATTGTTTATTATAAAATGGCGTTGGTTCTTTCGTTTTTTTTTCCGTCGTCGTTGTTGTTTATAATAACGGCTTGCACGCTAATTATCCCAGTCATTAATCTTCCTGGAATTATAATAAATTTTCAATTACGTTCCATCTGACAGTCTGTGGTGGCTTTTTTTCAGTTTGTTGTTTGATGTATGATTTTTCATGATTAACGAATTTTCGCACCAGTTTTTTTACGATTCGAACGGCCTTCAATTTGGGTATTGGCGTTCCTTTCGAAAGTATTTTGTCACCGCGAAAGTATTTAATTAAAATCGCTCGCCTAATTATCTCGATCTGAATGTTTAATCAATTGAAATTAATTGAACATGACAATAAAGGATATTTAATAATTTATTTATTTGCGTTTGTGTGTGTTTGTGAAATGTTGGATGGTTTTGCATTTCCGACACGGTGGGAGCATATGTATAAAATGTGAATGCATCGGACATCAATAACCGGCAAGTTAACTGCAGTAGCGGTCAGTAAAGTCGCATTTTACTGAAGACTAAAGCCTTATACTATCTGTATGTATAGTTGATATTGTCTATGTGTGTTGTATAACTACGTACACGGTTTACCAAGATCGCATTGTTTCATATCCGACCGGCAAAGATCTTGTGCAGATCGCCTGGGATAATCACGATAAACTCACTTTAATGGTTTCATTATTATACTGGTTCTGATTGTGGAATAAATCATGGATATATACCGTGCGCAATTATTACAGATATTAAAATTAACACTGAACTGAGGATAATTAATATAATATTGTTGTTGTTATCCTTAGATGGGGAACTGAGATATCTATCAAGTTTAAAGTTAATTATTGTTGATTAAAAATTGAAAGAATCGAAACTAGTGAGGAGTACGGCCGATAATAGAACAAGAGAGACTGAGATATGAATAAATTATGATTTTAATAACAATCCCTGTCGCCATTCTGGAAATCTTTAAACGCATAAAAGATGGTTGTGTGCCCGTTCGGGAGAGGTGTCGACAATCCGTATGTTATTGTTAATTGTATCAATCTGTGTTCTATTCATCCGCACACTGTTGGACGTCCAAGTATTTGCTCCCTGCGGTGTACACAAGCATCGAACACGGCGAGCACAATAATAACTTTAGAAATTGTGGGTCACTCTTAGAAAAATCTGTCCCAACCCAGGTGAAATCCTCATACGTTAATTATTGCATTAAATCGCCATCTTTGTCATACATTTAACCGGTGGTAATTTTTTCGAAACGAATTAGAAAGGTAAATGCTCAATGTTGTTTTATTTGCGATTAATTCACCAACAAGTCGGCATTTATATGTTGATTTTATTGCATTAGAAAAACTGGCAATTGGAAAGCTTTCACTTCGATTTTCTAATTAAAAGAATCTTCAATTATTGAGATATTTTACAATTGTGGGCGATTCAACGGTTCATTATTGTTGCTAAAAAAATCCTAGTAACAAAAAATTAATCGTATGAGTGAAACGAGGATGGTTGTTGGTGCGAGAAGACCACGCTGGCGTTGAAAAGAAACATCCATAGATGTTGAGTAGAACGTACATAAGAAGGAGAGAATACGGGAGGAACGGGCTACCTTGCGGCCATCGCCATATTTCATGTCGTCTGTTGCCTTGTTGCCATATCGACTTGCTACTACCATACAGCATCTTATACGAGATGATGGTAGAAAGAATGTGGAACTCACGTGTCGATTGTTGCACCCTAAAATCTCGTAAAGAAATACAAATTAATACGAACAAAACTATTAGAAAATACTACTAACAGGTAAAAAACTAACTGGATATTTGCATAGAAAGTTGAACGTAAGTCAGTCGGTGACAAGTGTATAGAAAAATACAAAAAGAAACTAGAAAAGTTATGTCTTGTCAACTATACAAAGTTACATTGACGTTACCTAAAAGGATATAGTAGGACGAAACTACAACGATTCATACTCTTCAGCTTTGTCCTGTTAATATTATAATTAAAGTGTGGACACTTTGACGGGCACAGTTGGCAGTAAAGCTGTCACATCATGTTTTAATACCACGTCTCCTATGTGCTACCGCACACAAATGCAACCAACTAGATGCATCTATACAGATTGAGCTTAGGATGTGGCCTGGCCATCTTTATCCACTTGTAACTAAATTTCAGCGGAAATTTATGCAGGATTTAAGCGGGATTTGCTGAAACGAAACCTTGAAATTGTCTTTTCCAATCTGTTTTAATTCCGACATTCCGAAAATAAGCGCGATATCGGCTTATTGAATCTACCTAAATTTAAATTGAAAAGGCAATGGCATGGCGATTGGCTCAGTTTTCAAGCCTAAATCAACGCGGTTAATTTCGTTATTTTGCAATTTTTTCCTTGGACTGTAAGTTGCAAGTCGGTCAAAAAATTTCAGGAGTTAAACAGAATTAATTCCAATATGAGTAAAAAAATTGAACCAAATCCGACATGTAGTCTTCGAGATAAAATACAATAATACAAAAGTTTTCAGGATTTTCATTTTTTTCAAAATTCGATAGGTATACGTAAAGGTAGTTTGTCTAGTAGAATTCAACTTTAAATAAAACAAGACCCAATTGGCCTTGAATACAAACTACCCTGTAGAGTGTAGAAGGAGGTAACCGCCGTCTAAAACTCATCAATTATCCAAACTTCTAATGAGTTTTATGGGTTTTCGTTTATTATAATCACAAAAGTTATCTCCGCCTTCTCTTAACTCACACCAACTAAATTAATCTGTTGTTGTTGTTGTTGTTATTGTCGTCGTAAAGAAACCCAGTAAAAGCTATCTAAATTATTTTATTGTAACAATATTTAAAATAGTTGAAATAATGAAGCTGTAAAAAGGCTTCTAAACTAAATAAATCCATCACATTATTAAGAATCAATTAACTTTCTAATTATCCACAATAAAGATCAATTATTTCCGTAAGAAATATAATTTTAAATGTTACAAAATGGTTTCCATCATTAATAATTAATTGATGAAGAGTAGTAAAACTGTAACAAATTGAAATGTTTACAGCTGGTATTATAGAGCGCGACAAAGCGACGAAGACGAAGAAGTTGATGGGGAAAAAATTCAAGATAATAAAAGTGATGGAAATTCTGCAAATATTAAAGAGTCGTAAAAGTTTTACAGTTTTAGTGCCGGTATTAAAATCTGGATAGAAATTGACATAAAATTAAAAACTTTGATTAAGATCGATTATTTATGAGTGTTGTCTATGGTCGTATTAAAATTTTTCACAATCCATCAGCAACGTTTAATTATTTATTAAGAAATACCACATTGTAATGGGATAACAGGTACTGGGTAATTAATTCCAACAGGAAAATCGTTGTTCGCTGAAACATCCAATAATTGCAATAAATTCGATAAATCTACCGTAAAATAGCAAAATTTTTAACGAAATTGGCACAATCTTTCATCAAATTTCGTCTGGTTTGTAAAATATTTAATAATAGGGGCGGAATAGCGGAGACTTCAACGGGTGAATAAGATACAAAATACAAATAAATATGATTTTTTCACTTTTAATTAATTTAAGAACTCAATTGCTATATAACAGAATCCACAATCTAAGATTTCAGCCTGAAAATTTTTCACTAAAATTGCGAGTTTTTTTTGATTTGTAGCTATTAAAGCTACTTGCGTCTCATGATCGAAAATTGTTGGATTTTTTCAGTGAATTTGGTGTAATTCATTAAAATACCTGATTGTTTGTCGATATTTATTGGGAATTGTTGCTGGAATATCTGAGAAAGAGATGGTATTTTTGTAATTTAATAGACCAGAATAGAAGTTAATTTTGCAGCAATTTGTTGATTCTGTGAGTACCTAAATTTGAACAAAGCATGATTTTAGAATAAAATTCCACAAAAGTTGTCGGTTTTTCCATAAAATTGAGACTTATTTCACAAAATATCTATATTTACTGAAATCCAGTAAAATTTTGGAGACTTCAATAGGTGAATAGGATACAATCTCAAATTTTTTCTAATTATTGAGCAGTTTTACATAAACTAGAAGGATTAATTTGGTGATTAACTAGATTTAGTATTTTTTCAGCACTTATTTTCAAGATTGCGAAACGTTTCAGAAATTTCAGGTCGATTTTCTCCGATTTGAATTTAATTTATTTGCATCTATTGATATTTATCAATCTTCCGAACGATACAGAATGAATAATTCATAAAATGTGCAATTACAGCGATAAAATTGTGGAGATTTCAATAGATGTACAGATGCAACAGCACTGCAGCAAATAAAATTTTTGCATAAAAATTCATGAAAATACACCAACATTCTTTCTAATTTGTTGCAATTTATTTACATCATTTTTTTTCATGTTAATATTCAAGACAGATTGTGGAAATTGGCGATAAAATATTCTATTATGGCGGTGACTTCAATAGCGTCTGTTGAACGAGCGGATTTTTCTCCGAATTCAATTTAATTTATTTGCATCTCTCACTATTTACAAATATTTACAAAGTACAGTGTGAATAATTCATAAAATATTCAATTACAGCGGTGAAACTGTGGAGACTTCAATGGGTGTATAAGATGCAAAACTACGTTACTGCGGGGTGCGTAACGGTATTTTATCTCTTAGGTGGCTGTGTCTTTCAGGCAGCATCGTAGCTTACTTCGGACTATTTACCAATATTTACAAAGAAGCACAGTGTGAATTATATTTAAAATATTCAATTGTGGCGGCAAAATTGTGGAGATTTCAATAGGCGCACAAGATGCAAAACTACATTACTGCATGCTACTACGGTCTTTTATCTAAGGTCTTGATAAATGTCAAATTTGTTAAAACCTGAACCAATCTACGACATTATGTAACGTGAAATGCCGTTGTACTCCCTGAATTATCACCTTTCAATAACGTTTATTGTTGCAAACATTTCTAAAATTATTTAAATTATAATTAGCTCCGATAGTGGAATAAATACGCCATCGATTTCTGTTTTATTATAACAGAATATCGGTAATTTGTATTCATAAACAACTAAAGTTGATTGACCCGTATTTGTGATTTGCTATTTTCAGCTAGTTACCTTTTATAAAAGGCGAAGCATAAAAGGAGCATTTGAAAATTAATTGGCGGCCTTCGTTGTACAATTGACACAACTAATTCACACACAACACACCGACTAGACGGTTTTCAGCTGGCCTATAAATGAATTACGATTATTACCTCGTATTAGCATCAATTCAATAATTCGTGATTTTGAATTAAAATTCGTATTGAATTCTAAATTACACGACAATAAAGTCGGATTTTCTATGTTTAGAAAAATAAATCAATTTCTCATCGTTGGATGCAGATCTTGTACTAATTCCATTGAGAATTAATTAAGTGTCGACTACAAATATCGGGATTACACACAGTTGGCTTTTATACTTTGGGAAAAAAACGTTGTAAACTATCAACTTAACGGCTCAACGAATTCCATAGTTGTTCATTTTTAATTCGAATACGAAAATTTCACAAGAAAAACCGATGAAAGTCCTTGATACTATCGAATTATCGATCAATTTTCTAATAATGACAATGATTGACAAGCGAAAGGCCGGTGAGATGAAGAAGAACTAATAATTGCTCACCTTTCGTATCAAGGGGCATGTCGTGAATCGTACAGTTAACACTAAACTACGAAAAAAATTGACAGATTCGAGAAAGTTTCAATATTTGTTCTATTAATACAACAATTGGACTTTCTTGCCAACATGTCAAAGGTTCGATTGGGATCGATTTCGAATTTGCATATGGCGGAATTTTAAATAGCTTGAAAAATTTATGACGCAGCACCATTATTATTATCGACCAACCAAATGAAAAGTGATTCATCATGTTATTGACTTTTTATAAGATTTCATTAAAATTGATCCAACAACAATACAAAAAAAACCTAGAAAAAGAAAATAAAATCAATGGAAAATTTTAATATTAAACACTAATGCCTTCTAGCTTCAGTTTAAAACGTTTATTTTTATATAATTAAACTTGGAAAAAGTTTCACGTTTATACTTGCAGTACGGGACTCAGAACTGGTCTTTAATTTATTAATTCATACCCTACTGATTGATTTAGAATTTAATAATTCCACATATAGAAGAGCTGCATTTTCTCTAATTAGCATCAGCAATCGACATTTGATAACGATCTTGAAATTATACGAGTTTGCAATTGTAATTATGCTGTTTTAACTATAAATTCGGTTCAAATCTCGCGCCTATACCGGGTGGATCATTTAAAACTCTATAGTATAAGTTACAGGGGATCCCCGGAAATAGTTTAGCAAAACTTGGGCGAAATACGATTTTCTCGGACAATGTCGCGATTTTCACCAATCAACTACACAAATAAAACGACAAAAAATGACTAGAGGCTTGTTTTATACATTGTAACAAAAAATTACATTTTTGGGGGTCTTTGGGCTGTTTAGGTCTTTGGGAATGCCTAAAATTGTCAAAATATTTTTCGAATGGCGCACCGACTAGATGGCCCACGTGGTGGCGTCGACTGTCTAGCTCCCAAAATGGTTGTCCAATTATTCGAATCAATTTTCGACAAGTATTGATAAAGTAGATTGAGTTGCGACGACAATTGCTGTTAAATAAAGCTTTGTTGTGTGTTTGTGTAATATAAATTGCTTTTTTTTCTTTATGCTAATTATAGATATTGGTTATTATTACTGGTCCGCAATCTATACCATGCTGTTTATTGTATTAAAATGTAAATTTCGTCCTTATACTTGCTGTATTTTTCCCGTATATAACTTTATTAAATTGCTACTGTTGCATCACTTTCAACCAAAACTGTTCAAGTGAACGACCCTTGTTCCAATGGGACGCTCGATGGAAAGTTTATTGTATTGTTGTAAAGGTTATAAGTAGAATTTAAACATGCACCTCCTTTTCGACGTTCGATCATTCCAGCGATTGATGGGTGAATTAAAATAATGAAACTGAACGAACACACCTTCAATTGGGGGCCTTATATCGGCTCAATTTTGAGATTTTCGTATTACAATAATCGGGGTCAATAGGTTATATTGTAGAAATATTCCAACGAGCTCACTTACAGTAGCTTAGCGCGCGATCGAACCGGGTATTACCAGGGACCTGACCGGTAGGCTAAACTGATAAGCATCTATATGCTCTGTCAAATGTTTAATTTGTTCAGACTATTTATTAATGTTCTATATTTATGAAGCTGGACCGCCCTAACGTTGAACAACACATTCTATTATTGATCCGTTCTGTTTTATTTTCCATCAACAATAACAACAAAAAATTTGAAAAAATTAAAATGATGTACCATTATTATTATTAAAGTCATGAAATCAACACTAATTATAGCCGACTTGATTGTATTAAACAGGTAATTGGATTGTTTTACCTGTTTTTTCTGTCTCTTTAAAAACACCTGTCGTAGTTTATCAGAAAATTCGAAAAATTCAAATTAATGTTAATGTCTTAATTGAATTTTTCTCGCTTTTTTCTTGTCTCTGGTCACAGACAAACTATCATTAATAATGTAATTATAGTTAGTAGACTGTTGTTTTCATAAATTCAATGTTATTATTAAAGATTGAAGGCGATCAAAGTCGCCCCAATATCCTATAAATATCGCTGCATATACAGGGTGAATCGAGAAGATGGCTATTAAAATTGTAGCACGTTCTAGTCAGTTGAAGCTTCTGAACTATTTTTCTATCTAAACTGCATCCAAGAAAATGTTTTTGTAGCTCTACCAACCCCCGGTATAGGGGGAAAATCACCCTATTTTCTTATTTTGAATCATTTTTATTCCATGGTGAAATTAAATTAATATGACTTAATAGTTTTTCAGGAATTTTAAATTTTGCACCGTTTGTTAAAAAAGCCTATAACTTTAAAATCAGACTTTCAAATTTGTAACTCAAATAGCCCCAACTTTCGGTTAAATTGAATAGAAATGAATAATTTTTCAGCGTTTATCTGAAATAAATTTTCAAACCGTAATACTTTTTATTTAAAATGAAAAACTAGATTTTTTGCTGTTAGATAAAGAAACTTGTATCTTCAATAATTTTTCAGTTTTTTGAAATTTTCAACTTTCAGTTTTCTCTTTGTTTGAGTGCCTAGTCGCCTATGACAAAGTAATTTCAGAAATAAATGTATATAAGGCTAAGTAAAATGACATTATTTATAGCTAATGTCATTTTACTTGGCCTTTTCAGCAATTTCAGTAAATTTTACATGAAAACAAGAAATCCAATAAATTTTGGATTTAATTATCAATTTCTTCTATTGTTTTTCATTATTTATAGATGAGAATTGATTTATTGAGAGAATTTGATAGTTGTTTTAATAAGCCCTCTATGTTTTAATATTGTTTTTCAGGGGGAAATAACTGAAAAATTACAGGATGCAAAAATAGGCAGTTTAATATAGAATTTTTTCCCTATCCACTCAAATAAAAAATACGTTTTCTATTAAAAATAAACAAACAGTAGAGCCTGAAAATTGCCTGAAAGAAAAATTAATTTTACCTAAACGCTAAACATAGTTAACTACTGCAATTTGGGCTATTTAAATTCTAAATTTTGATTGCACAACAATAACGGTTTCAAAGGCGTAGATTTTTGAATAAAATCCTGTAAAATTTCAAATTTCAGAACAAGTTAAAATTCCTGAAAAATTTCTAAATTTAAAAATCCATTAGAAATATTAATCCTAGGGGTTGATATTTGTTAGGGGTAGTTCAAGTGGAAAATAGATGCAAGCCAAATTTCAGACATTTCCTGACTCACCCTGTATATTCATTTTATGCTATAATAATGATTTTTGATCGACAAAACACACCGTCATCATCACGAATTCATTTTGGCAATAAGACAGAATAACACTGTTGCCGGGTAAGATTTACAAATTGTCTTACATTAAGTGAAACATATTGTGTTAATATTCTTCATGTATACCGAGACTATCCGAAATTAATCATCAGAATATTGTATGTGTGTATAGATATAGTTTGACCAGATTTTCTCATTAGCCTGCCGCTGAAGGACTGACCGGAGGAAATTAGGTTCAAGAACCGGCTTCTTACCTCTCTTCTACTTCTTCTACTACTACTACTACTACAACTACGACTACTTCTTGAAGAATTGAACATTAAAATAACCAACCACGCACGTTGCTTGTTAGTGTTTCAATACTTCAATATTTGCGATTAACAACTTGTTAACAATTATTTTTATTTTATTTTTTTGTGTGCAATATTTGCTCCGATTATTGTACAAATTATCAATGGAATAATGGAGAAAATTCCACAATAGAACTTTATAATAATTTTATTAACATTATAACAGAACAAAGTGGGTGGTATTTGTGGCCAGTCATTCTTGTACCAAATGGAAAAGTTGGCGAGGGGTAGTGGACCGGTACAACCCCCTGCGGTACGATAAATTGCTTTGATTGAATCAGACACCTTTAGAGATGTAATAATGAATATTGAATTTGCTTTGAATTTTTCCACTGCAAAATTATAAACCGTGTTGTAGGTGTCAAAACTTGGGAAAACTCTAGTTGTAGCAAATCTACTTGAATCCCTTTTAATCTTGCTTTTTTTTCGATATTCGTCCAATTTCACAGCCGGTCAGTAGCGGAAATTGAACGTTTCTCATACGTGTTAACCTCCGACCTGTTACCAATTATAATACGACACCTTTCCGTGTTTTTTTCAGTAAAAATAAGGACCAACAATAGCGCGACATTTACAGTACGTCCAATTATGGTTTAAAAGTTCCAGAATAACCAAGTTCGGTATACACGTAATTGACAATTAACTTCTTGTCGTTTTCTGATAATGTTGCGTTCAAGAATGCCAACGAAACAGAGCAAAGTAACAAATCCGATATACAAGGGGAGAAAATCTGGTCACGGCGGCCGGAAAGGTCGCCCGATTACCGGCTAATGATGGGAATTAACAATAGCGACAATCGTTTCTCTTATAGGGGTGTTCATGTAGTGATCGTACCCCCTGGAGTTACCCCTTCTCAAGGTGACATGTTGCACGGCAGGAGGCGCCATACTATGGTCCCCACTACTAACAAATTGATAGCGATGTTCGATCATCGCTGTCATCACAGTCATAATAATGCTAGGTCCGTACACCTGTTTGTTTGTATGTGTGTGCGTCTGTGTGTGCTGTTTATTGTTGAATGGAACGGCAGATTGACTCAAGAATGCAATTTTAATGACAACTATCTATAAACATTTAGATTTATTGGTGATGTAGAATCGCCACTATGATTATCATGGTGAATCTACAAGACCATCTAAATATTTCTAGTTCCTAGCGCAATTTCCAGCGATTTCGAAAATATTTTCAAAGGTTTACAGGGTAGTCCTTTGGGAACATTGAATCAAAATTAGAACTTTATAGCTCATTGAGCATTGGCGAAAAACCTGTCCACTATTTTTCCCTTGATATGGTAAGATTGTTTATCTTCTAAACCGTTTATTCATTCCCGATTGCTGCCGGAGAGGAAGTTTTTACTTCTCAGAATCCAGGAAGCTCGAAGATTTTCTACTCGGTTTTAGTCGTCATTCATACTTTAGCCTTTTCAAATGGTTTTATCAATTTCCAAATAAGCTATGAAGCTCTAAATTTGCTTAAATCTTCTCTAAGGATTGCCCTTTAAGAAAATTTCCAAAACTCTTGGAATTAGAGGAGCTTTAAGAATTAGTAGTATTAATGTGGGCGTTTCGCTAATATTTACATAATAATTATAAAATTTGTTAATTTACAATGCTTTTGTAGGCTTCAGAAAGAATTTTTGAGCTAAAGGCAAAATTTTGAGACTTTTTGGTCCTAAGCTTTCTGATAAAGCTGTTCAAAGAGATGTTCTTTTTCGATACCTCCTGTTCTTGAATCATCAAAAAGAGGCCAAACTATCAGAAATTTATAAGGTTTTTACAAAATTGACAGTTCTAAAAAGACAATTCTGTACCATTAGTCATTTTTGGGAATGATTTTTCCATTTGAGTCTGCAATTTTAGACACTCATACCGAATTTTGCTCTCAAATGGAGACAATTTTGGTCCCTATATTTCCATTTTTCCGAAATTTTAAATCTAAATCACAAATTTTTCAAAAACTTGCCCATGAAGTAATGAAAAGAATCCGATTGAGACAATTTTAGTCCATTTTCAAGCTCAATTTGGGTATCACTGGTTTATATTAAACTCCTTTTGAAGTGTTTGCTTTTTTAACTTAATTCTTGGCAAAAAATTGAAATATATTGAATGTGGATTAAGGACTACATTAAGGAAGTACGAGTTTTCTGCTTTTTCTAGAATTTTGTGAAGAAAACCTACTATGTATGTGTATTCTAGCCATTCTTGGTTGTTGTCTGTGTGTAGTTGGTTGGTGAAAATCGCGCCATTGGTGGATCAGAGCGATTTTTCTCCATTTTCGCAATAATTAGAGTAGCTATAGGAACTAGATGGTCCTCTCGCTGGATTCATTTAAAAATTCCACAAAACAATCAATGATAGAGACGTTCTATTTTCGAATTAAAATGTTTTATTCTCGTTTATATTTGATAGTTTTAAAGCGGCCGTCATTGTATTATCGAGACAAATAATTAGGGGCATAAATAACACAATTTATGTGGCAATAAACGTTTCAATCTATTTCCTGTATTTGCCGACAGTTGAAAACGAAATAATCCCTATGTATTATTGAAACGAAATGCACATTTACGCTTACTTAAACATCAATTTAATTCACCATTTCTCGATTTCAACATACAGATAGCATTTTAAATTAATTAAACGATGTTATTTAAAATACGACATGAGAATAGTTTTGTGGAAAGTAGCCGGGAGTGAAAAGTTTGTTGTTGCAAACAATTGGAATCAGATCAAAACAATACAATAAAGAGAGAACAATAAGCGTATTTGTGGTGAGTTGAGGAGGACGACGACGACGACGGGTTGAATCTTTGGCTAAATACGGAAATTTAACCGCCGCCGTCAGAAAACGATAAATGACACTTGAGTAAAATCTGCATGCAAGAAAGAGCCTACATCGCCGTAACCGATCCGGGCAGTAAACATTTCTTGTCATTGAATTGTATACATGTGGATGTGTGTGTTTGTGTCGGTGTGCGTGTTTGGTGCACGGTGAAGATTTGCATTCACAAATGTAAGCTTATTATCTTGGACGGAAAGTTCATCGACTTGCGAATTTAAGGGTTGAGCTTTATCTGATCGTTTCGATGCTATGTGCCGCGCTGAAAGAGAAAAATATATAGGCGATGTCAATGTCAGTACGTCGTAGTCTTCGTCGACGTAGTCTTCGTCGGCTCTCCACCATTCTTTAAAGACAATGCCGTAACTTAACGATATATACTTAGTTAAAATACCTGGCTTGGTTGCGAATTTCGAAAAGTCCTAACCGAAAACAGCGCGGAACGTTCACATTTTTTAAACAGCAAACTCGCCAATCTCAACAAACACAAATAAAAGCGATTGTTCTTCGATTTGTTGTTGTTTTCTTTTTCATTGTCGATTTTTATACGTTGGACATTGCCAAAAAATTATTCAAATTTCCGTTTTATTTAACACTATTGAATTTAATCCCTACGATTGTGTAGATTCCCAGCTACGTTGTCTGAAATTTTATTAATTCAACTTGGACGTTTAGCCGTTACACTAACAGTAAATTAGAGATTGTTATCACAAATAGCGTACAAACTGCACAAGTGCGTACAGAAACTTGTAATAAATGACCAGGATTCAGTTGTGAACTTGGCGATCGACGGAGATGTGAAATATCTGATTGCCTTTTAGAAAAAACGACCTGTTTCTAACTCTTTGACAGCAACAAGAATTTAATTCTTCTGCATTTCTTTTTCTATTTAGAAAAATCTCTATAATTAGTGTGATTGCGAACGGGTAGCCACATGGTGTTGTGTGTGACCTATCAACATCAGATCAACCCATAAAAAAACATGTTTCCCATTTGTTGGCCATCTATCAAAAAGCCACTAACGTCATAAACGGACGCTGTTATCTCGAACAAATCCCCAGTCACTATTAAAATGATGCAACTCCCCGATAAATCCTAGGAAATATTAGCTATAGTCGTAACGAATTTGAAATGTGCTGTTGTTGTACTTTATGGATGCGTATAATTTATATCGATGCATGCGGCAACTTCCAACAATATCTCCGATATTTTCAAACATCGCTGCAAATAATTCGAATTTTTTGAGAATTTTGTATCATTTAAACGCTGCAGATGGGACTGTTTTGTATTCTAAAAACTGTGTGGGCTCAAGATAAAGATGATGAATTAGATTGCTAGAAGGCAGCATAAACGAGATTATTTATGGCTAGGGGCTAGTCGAATTTTTGATTTCCTCCCTTGACGATTCTAATGCAGGTGTCACTAGCGCTCGGGCAGCACTAGCAATGCCTGAGGATGGCGTTCGAAAATAATTGGGTCAATTTATGAATTTTTAATCATATGTGGCTTGAAAGCATCAATTTGAGAACTTTTGATTTATCTGTGGCATTAGATTTTCGAATTTTGAACAATTTTTCAATTCTAAATCGAAAAATTTTGTCGAATTTACTGGAATTTTTGGGCTGAGCCTTGTGATCAAACTTTGTTCTTTTGAGTTTTGATTACAGGGTGAATTTTTTCAAAATTTTGATGACTACACCAAAATGCTTGAATATTTTCGAAATAAAACAATTTTGCATCAAAATCTTAAAATTTTGCACTAGAAGGCTAAGTTTTTCAAAAATTTTCAAAAAAGTAGCATATTTTGGATTAAAAGTGCTAAAGCTATAAGATTTCTAATGAAGTAATGGAAGGTTGTCAAAATTAAGCAAAATCTATCAAAATATTGTAATTTTGTAGTGCTTTTTAATGTCCAAATATTTTCAAAATAAAACAAAATCTTCAAATTTTGGGCTAGAACTAACTTTCCAAAAATTTCCACATTTCTGTCAAATATTGAAAATTAAATAGCAAGCGGCACAGGTTAGCAAAATGTTTGCCTTAAAGCGGCACATATCCTGCAGGTGTACGACGATATGGTAGAATGGTCGGACCTATTGCATAACAAATGTGTCTTTCTTTGTTGTTGTTACTGGTAGTGTTGTCGCTGTGTACAACCACCCACACCGCACCCGCGTACCTCATTACCAGCACTTGGCCTGTACTGATCGTACGTTAACTGGTCGTTGTGCATAAATACCTTTCAGAGCTATTTAGTAGCGTGCTAAACAAAAGACACCATTAAAACTTGAGCCTATAAAGCGTAATCAGCGATGCAACAACAACAACAACATTCACTTGGATTATATATCGGGGACAAACCGGACTTGAATCGTTCTATCGTTGTGCACCAGTCTCAATACAAAATAAGGGCAAAATTCAACATGCCATTCTCACATATAATCGATATTATAAAATATTAACATTGGACAAAGTTGAGGGAGAAACACGTTTGCTCGATTAGAAAAAAGAAAACTAACGGCCACTATCTGATTAAGAGTCATTGGAGTCTAATTTACGATCTGAATTATTATTACATATGTATAAATCGTTGTGACTATGCATTGGATGAAATATTGGCCGAGAGATGAGACTACAACCGCACTAGAATCTCCAACTAACTTGCAATAAAATATAAAAGCAATGAAAACTAAATTGAGAAAAATTCGGTAATTTAATCGAGGCTATTTGAATGAAAAATCAACTACAAATTGGAATTTTTAAATTACGCGCCCTATTATTCACAGGAAGTAGATTGGTTTATGAATTTCTAACCTTAAATTACAATTTTTAGGTTAGAAATCTAGGCGCGCAATCCGAAGATTTCAGTTAATAGAATTATTGTATTACGCAATATTTATTGTTTTCCAATTGTCCTTGCATAATGGAAAGTTAACAATCCGCCCTATATAACAATTCAACTGATTTGTCGTAGTTTCATTCAATTCTAAAACAAATTAGTTTGAATATCGATCGTAACAATACTCAATATGTCTACCGAAATGATGATTTATTCAAATGACACAATGATTGTGTGGGCGATTCTAAGGCTACTTTCTTTTCCAATTCAATCAAATATTAACGGAAATTGCCGATTATTGTTGAAATTTTAAAATTTCAGTTGCAATTCAGGCGTAAAAGTGCTGAAATTTCCCATCTTTCGATACACACCACTTGTATCGTTATAATAACCACCACCATCATTATATGTAATTAGATATAATTTCGGTTGAATTGATTTGCTGAAATGCAAAGTAATATCATCTCACCAATGATTGGTTTTGTAGCATCAGACGAAAATTTCGATTAATTTTCTTCGAATAATGTTGTCCATTTGATTGCATGAAGGATATAATGGTGGGTTACGTGAGGAAATCTGGCAGTTTTATTGCTGTAAAACAATCGGGCGACATCATCGATGACCGCATTGGCGGGGGGGCAAAAATAATAATACGCAAAGAAAAACAACAGGAAATTTCGTTCGGACATGTGCAAAATATGCGAAATTCCAATTTCAGGCTCGATTTCATTTCATATTAAAACAGAAAAATCGATATTGTTTAGGTTTTTTAAGATTTCTATTGAGCCAGTTGGAAATTTTGAATTGCGCGCCTAGAAAAGAGACTGTCGGTAAACCCGAGTAACTAGATTCTCATACTACTGTTTACTACCATTTCTAGCCTAAAAATTATAATTGTGGTTATTTTTATTCCGTTTTGATGCACAATTCCACAATAAGATTGATGTCGATTGAATTTGGTTAGAAATTTGGTTATACAACAAGAATTTTGGTTACCAACCCATTTTTTAAAGGCGCAATGAAATTAAAATCTCTATCGTTTATTTTGATAAGTAGCAATGAAGTCCAAATTGTGAGCCCTCCAAAAAATGGGTTGGCATAATTGATTTAAAATTTGATAACCCGGCAGGTTTTGGAAATTTGAATTGCCTTTTCTTCATTAAATGAGTTGGTATAACCAAATTCCCTAGTAGGTTCTAACCTAACTTCTAACCTTACTAGTCCAAATTTCATTATTCGTGTGTTTTTTGCTGTGCTATTTCATAATTTCCAAGAATATCAATATTACTTGTAAAAGTGAGTATTTCTTTTTTATTTTAATGATTTTCCATTTTAATATTTCCGGAAATCGCTCTAATAACAGTAAAAATAATCAAAATTGAAATTTTGAGGTTGGAAACTTAAGGAAGGGCGCGCAATTTAAAATTACAAATATCGATATTGATTAACTTTGGATTATAAAATTGATCCATACCGTTACTATCGAACTCTTCTTGATTGCAGTTTGGCTAGTTCGTTTTAATAAAAAGTACGAGGTCTCCTAGGACCGCTAGGTATTCGTCGACAATTCTCGCTCACTGGAATACTAATTTTTTGGATTTTACGCTCTTACACGTCGCCCTATTATATTCATCAATATCGTCATTGTTATTATTATTATTAAAAAGAATTCATACAAGCATTGAATCGGTCTTTTGGCAATGAAAACAAACTTGTCGATAATAAATCTATGCCCACAATATATCGTCGGAATAATGAAAAACAATGAAAAAAAACTGAGTAAAATTTAGTGATTCATGAGGACGACGACGATACAAGCGATGGTCCACTTGAAAACCAAACGAAATCCAAGAAAGCCAGTTGTCGTTGTTGTTGTTGTTGTATATGCAATGAGAACAAAATAAAATTCCATTCGTATTGGTGGTGTGGTGACTGCTACATTTAGTTGTCTCTTTTGCAGATTTACTGCAACTGATAGAAATCTGTTTAAGACTGTTTTTTTGAACGACACGTATCCAAAATTGTTGTTCCCAACCGCCTTCCAACGATATTTTACAAAAATCTCTAATAAATTCTCTAATATCGAATTGCATCAAATTAGCATTGTTAGTTGTTTGCAATAATGGAATGCTACTATTAGTTGCTTCAAACAAAAGAATTTTACACACATGGTATTTCTTTGAAACGCTACTTAACCATTGTTGGGAATATTTACATATCTGATTAGTTACAAACATTAGCGGATTTTGAAGAATTCCCCCGTTGGCTCTTATCGTTTTTGAATTCACAAGGAAGTCGATATTTGATTAGAATACATTACCGATATCAAAATGTTAAAGAGTTTATAGTCAAGATCCAGACTATTTAGTGTTGTAGTTGCACCATTGATATGTCAATTATGGCGGGAACCTGTTCAAATGACCTAACAAGCTAACGAACTTGGTTTATATGTTGTTGGAAAGTCACGAACTCTGAACTGAATTTCAACAATAATCTTGTAAATTATTTCAACATATTAAAGGAAAAAATTTAATAATAATAATAACGAAATAATTATAATTCTTGGTATATTAAAGTTTTATCGTATAAAAGGCAAAAACTGGAGCCGATCTTCTCTACAACCATTAGTAGGTAGATTTGCAATTCCCAATTACACACTATGACTGGCAGATTCTCACCTGGTCGTGCTGCAAATAACCAACAACACCTCTTTCAATTCCCAAAATTACGCGTATTTGGTTGGTGATGAAATCCGTATAGTTGTTCTTAAAAAAATCCAATGATGCAAAATACAAATCTACATTCTATTTATTTATTCAGGGAAACTTGTCCGGCTTTTCGTTGATGATCAACTGAAAATTGCGTGTATGATCTGTGTAGAATTGGTTGTATTCATGTATGTACGTAGTAGGATTGTTAATGAGTTTCTTAATTACTTACAAAGGTCATTTAGCCTGCACCGCATACCCAAGACCTCAACTTTGTAATTAATGGTTGCCTTTGTTATGATTATCCCACAAGTGGAGCTAGAAAATTGCTGATCGGGTTTTGATTGGTTTCTTTAACAGGCCTGTTCTTCGTCGTCGTTGTCTTCTTCTTGTTCTTCTTCAACTTTTTCTTGTTGTCTTTGTTTGGCGAAATATACGCCGGATAAAACAAAGATCTAGACAACTAATGAAGTTTTTCCCTTCATCGTTTTTTCTTCGTGATTTTTTAAGTTTTATTCAACAAAAACAGGGTGCTGAACTGAAGCCGGAAAGCTTTTATTGGGAGTCCAAATATTTGGGGAGTGATTTGGAAAGTATTCTAGATCATTTTTCCGAAATTTTGAGCTTGTTATCCTGTGTCGCTAGCTCTATTATAAAATAACCCCTAGACGATCACCAAAATTTGACGAAAATAGCGCTCTTGCTCTAGAATTTTATGATTTTTATGCAAAAATTGCGCCCTATTTTTAGAAGTTTTGATTTATTTGACTCCAATAGAAATTTTTCGAAAATTTAGTACTGTTACTCTAAACTATAAACATTTTAAGGGAGCAGCCTGGCATGATCATCATCAAAATTTGATAAGAGGTAATTAGTGCAAAATTGCAATATTTTGATAGATTTCGTTTAATTTTCAAATAAAATTTTTGAGAAATTTAGCTCTTTTAGTACAAAATTTGAAGATTTTAGTGAAAAATTTGGTTTTACCTGAAAACGTTCCGCTACATTACTTTGGCAAAATTTCGAAATTTAATAAGTCCAAAATTTCAAGATTAATGGAAAAATTTTGATTTATTTTTAGTGATATTGTAACCCTCTATATTGTCACTACCAGAATTTTAGGTCAAAATAGCACTTTTATCTTATATCGAAGTAATTTAATACTTTTTCTGGAAAATTTCAAGATTTGTGTGATAAAATTTGTTCTCTTTCTACTAGTCAAGTATTTTTGTTGGAAATTTGACGATTTTTATGACAAAACTGGAATTTAGCTGCGAAATCGAATAAAAATCCATTTTTCATTAACTCAATGTAATAAATTTGCCAAACACTCGAATTTTTGCTGTGTAAACAGAATGAAAGTGTCACACTCTTGCCTCATAATTCAAACTCAGAGGAACCAAGTTTGATCAAAAACCTAGAGGGTTCAGCTCAAAATTCTACTGAAATTTATAAAATTTCACCATTTTCGACAATACAGTGTTGAAATTTGTTAAATTTGTCATAATTTAAATGACAAAATGTTTCAAAAATTGTACAAATTCAACAAATTACAGGTAGATTACTTATGACAATTAATTTGCAAAAATTTACCATAAATCAATCTTCTTCAACAGCAGTTTTAGGTTCAATTTTTAAATAACTTGTAAATTGACCCATTTTAATTATTGAGCAACTTTTTATTACTTAATGGCGACTAGAGTGACCTTTAGACATTGCTAATGATGACCTTGTTTGTAGCTCTAAGTTTGTTAAAGCTCTCGTTCTGTCGACTTTTGAAAACGAGTTACACACGTCAAATGACTCAGTGACTTAAGGATTGATTTTATTCTGGATTTACTCTAGAATGTAATGAGAAAGATCTGAAGGGAGCATCCTTGAGTCATTCTGAATCATTGGCACATTCAAGCATCGCAACATTATCTGAAATGAGCATTTTCGACCAACTTCCCGAGGAGCTACAAGGCAAAAATTTAGCTCAAACGACCTCCCTCCTCTATTGAGTCTTAAGATATTTTTTAATTGCTCGTGATAATCAGATTTCCTCTCTATTTTTAGTCGAGCACCCTTGTTTGTTTGGTTTTCGTTTTGTGTGTGAATAATTTCGTGAAATTATCAGGACCGATCGTTGTTAATTAATATGATGTTGATATATCACAGCGGTGGATCTGATTGCTTGCTCTTTTAAATTGCTTTAATATCCATCAGGTGACGATACTTTCAACTTCCACACCACATTGTCATTATATCAATAAAACGTAATATGATACAACAAACAAGTTTTGCGATGAATTTTACTTGAACAACTTATACAAGAGGAGTCAATTGATTAATTCAACGATCTGAAACGATATCCAAGCTGTCAATGTGCTGTCATCCCTTATATTTATCGTCAAAAAAGCACAAATCCTCTTTCTTCTATCAATGGTGATTGTTGAATGAGGCGGAAATTTGGGTGAAATTTTCGGTATATTCGTTCCGGTTGATTTTACGAAAATTTCCCCGAAAATAATTCGATTTTTTTTGGGTATGTTATTACGGTTTCGGGGTTCCAATGTTGTGGTCTAGTGGAGCGGGCTAATTGCCCCAGTCCGGAGATAAGAAGGGGATTTTTTCAAGGGTATGCCGCCAGAGGCTGTCGGCAGCAACCTTGGTACACAATGACATGCTACTACTCTGTCATTACGTGGTGCACAGCCATTGGAAATTATACAGTGCCGTATACATTTTTGTCATAATTATTATTTGGATTGGTATTATGGGTCTACGGAATAAAGAATTGAACAACAATACAAAGAGGTGGACGCTTGTGAAAAGAAATAAAACGACAACGAATTATTTAAGAACGAAAAAAAACAGGAAAAAATAACGAGGTGTCGTTAAATCGTATTCGTTCTGAATTGTTTTCAACATTCCATAGTTGCACCTTCATAAAATCCTATCAGAATCCACATCATTAGAAATATTAACGTAAATTACCATTATCTATTCTTTTACGTAAAATTAACAGCAACTAATTTAGATGTTTCGGGGGGGAAATTAACATATTTTCGTTGATAAAACTACAAAACTAACAACATTATTAATGGAGATTTCAGTGTCAAACGACTAAAACACCATCGTATTTTCCACGATTTTATAACTCATTTGGATTAATTCCGATAAAACTCGACTATAAAGCAATTGTTACCGGTATTTTTTCAACAAAAAACTCCGCAAATTAACCCGAAGTGATCGTCTTACCGGGGTTTTATTACAGAAATAAGCCAGTAAAAAGCAATATAATTACAGCCATAAAAAATAAACTAACAGTAGAGTTGAAAAAAAGCGATTAGTAACTCAACAATCACTAATCTTATCTTTCGAAAATTCCATCTTCACCAAATTTATGTATTCGACTATAGCGAAAACTCATTAAATATCAACATCACCATAATAGCCGGTAATATTAATGACATTTTAATTATTCACAAATTTATCTACAGTTACCGATATTACTCAAATCTCACCTAATGCTTGTAAATTTGCCCGATTGTTCTCGATAAAAAAAATTTGCGTGCAGATTTTGGCAAATATCTAACGCAATCCTTGCGGCTATATCCGCTTATATCGCCGATATAAAATTCGTGCAATTATCTAGTTTTTGGAATTTTGCTGTTAAAATTAATGTCTTTGCAATAGTTCGGATTGTTTTCCACTGCTTCTACCAATTTATTTTTTATACCCTCGTGTTTCTACAACGTTGTTGCTGCCATTTAGCGAATAAGCTCAAGGTAATATTGGATGGGTCTATAATAATAGTCGGAGAGTTTTACGGGGTTTTTATCGTTTTTTGTCTGGTTTTTGTGTGGTTTTATAGTGCAAGACTTGAGGGGCGGGCGGTTTAATCGTCTGCTAAAATTGTAGAATTTTCCGACAATTAATGCATTTTCTAATAATTCATCTGATATGGAATCAATAAAAATCTATAGGTGGTTTTTTGAATATATCCAGCTGGAATCAATTTATTTGATAATTAATACGTTTCGACACTGGTTGTATTAGTGGAGAGATTTTATTGCTTGTGTTACGAGCGAAGAAAATATTAAAGAAAGAGCTAAGTACTAATACATACCATAGTTAAAAACTATTATTATCAAAAATTCTGTCTGTATAGGTATTAGGAGGAACTCTGCCCCTCTGATAGAATGACCGCTGTCAGGAATTCGCCTTCGGGCGGGTTACGAAATCAAAAGCTTGTCTATCAATCAAAATATACAAACAAAGATATCAATATGTATGTGTTTATATTAAAATTTAAAAAGTTCGTGTGCATTGACCTGTTGTAATTCGAATTAAAAATACTCCCAATACAAAAATTGGAATAATTCCTATCAAATCGGCAATTGTAGTGTCGGTTGTAATTCCAAGAATTACACACCTCGTAATTCTGATTCTTTAACTTTTTTACTGTAAAAGAACGAGATGGTTAATAGAATCCTCTGATGTACCAATACGAGATGGGACTTTCATGCTGCTAGTCGTGTTTTTCCCATTCGTTGGCGATTTGTTGTTGTAATAAGTCGAACAAAGATAGATGTAAATGTATTTATAATATTGGGTTTAATGTTAGAGGGAATATGAGTGATAAAAACTAGAATCTTCACCGCAATGATTGAAAAATATCGAAAGTAGACGAGGATGGATTGATCGTTGAAACTGCCGGTAGAAAAAATGCTTTAGGGATGCACGAGGAGATATTGTTGTTTGATGATTGAATCGGGTTGGAATGTAACAAATTGAAATTGAATCAAGTCGGATTTTTTCCACTTTTTTCGGGCGACTCTTTATTTTCTACCAGTCCATCTTTTACAGTTTAAATTTCAATTTTATCAAAGTTTCGTTAGAAATGACGCCCTTCAATTCTACTGTTTTTGATTAGAAATAATCATAATAGATGGGAAATTAACAACAATCCGCTTGTCATCACTCGAGGTCATCAACGTCAACTGGCTTTGATTAATTACAGCGTTACTGCCTATTTTGAAGAATATTTCAATAATTTCCGTTCTTGTTGCGTTATTGTTTAATTGCAATCTAGAATTCCCGAAAAAATCAATTTAATTACAAAACTGCAGAATAAGGCGAAAAAAATCACCGACAATCGGGGCGTATCTCTTCCAATGTCTGTTCTTCTACTCAACAACAACAGTAAATGAATTTTCAATTGAATGGAGTGAATTTGTGCCCTGATTGAAATCGTCATTGATGTTGAATAGGTACAGTTGGAGATTTACGACAGTCTTTCATCAATAAATTGCTACATGATATTGTTACTAATTAATGAATTCCATTTCAAGTATCCATCTACTTTCAATTACAATCGTATTACGAAAAAGTATGCAGACTTTTGTATTGAACTCGTTGTCTAATTAATAACCTCCCGACAATGTTGAAGGTCTTATCGAGAATTCGATTCATAAACAACTAACCCTTATTTCGAATTCAAAATAATTGGACATTGAGCGGGGATGGACAATTAAAATTACCATAAACGATGAGTTGGAAAGCATCGAAAACGGGACAAAAGGGCGATTTTTTGAACTCTAAGGATTTCAACCAAAACTGAAGTTTTTGTTGTCGGTTGGGAACAATACAATTTTTGCATTTTTGAAAAAATATGCAGACTTTTGTATTGATTTCATTGTTTATAAGCCTAAAATGTGGAAGGTTTATTAAAATTCGGATTGTTTCAAATAAGTTCTAATGAGCGGCATAAAAGCGGAGTTGAACAACTAAAATTGCATTAAAGGATTTCTGGCATATTTTAAAGATATTTTTGAAAAGTTCCGGAAAGAGGCGAGTTCTTGGAGGACTTCAAGTCGGAAACACTAGGCTTATTACTTTAGTTTTCGGCGGAAATCATCAAAAATACCGCAAGAAATCGCTTCTTTGTCCCCAAATCTTCTGTACAGACTTCAGTATTGGTATGGTTTTATTGAAAATTCTATTCAGATTTGTTGTTGTAGTTTAAAATAATGGGAGAGTTAAACCATCAAAATTACTATAAACGACACGTTATTTCTATGGCTCATCTTGCGGACATTATTGAAACGGTTTTTTGAGGATTTCACGTCAAAAACTAAAACTCTAAGCTCGGGCTTATCGATAAACTATTAACCCTTATTTTGAGTTCGTCTAATGTAATTTCAATGACTGAATTTGAAATAATTGGCCAATTACCTTGAGAATGTTGTAAAGTATCGAAAAGTGGACAAAGGAGCGATTTCTTGGCCGCTTTTAGAGGATTTCAAGCCGACAACTGAAGTTCTAAGATCAATTGTAGTCCCTAAATCTTCGGTAGAGTAGAACCGGTGATTATTGTCGGTGAGGGAACAATACAAAGATCTACTTTTAATTTTTGGCGGTCGTAAATATCCCCATTTGAAACAATGTAGTTTTTATGGTCATAAAACTAAAACTAAACGGCTGAGCAGAACGGCAATCGTTCATAAACAACGTTAAAAAAACAATCAAATATTGGCTTTCATTGGAAGTTAAATTAAATATAGGCTTTTCAAATTGAAATAGCGTCAAATTACAAGACGAACAACGCAACATTATATAACAGCGCAGTAAAACACCATAAAATTTGTTATTTTTTTATTGTATTTATCGAAAATAGTAAAATGTTTATTGATCGAAAAGTAAAACAATTGTTCATCAACAGCTCAAATATTCATTGACGATAATTTATTACATCAGGAACACGGTTCTTATTATCTGACAAGTAAAGACTGGTAAAACCACCCACATCGCTATAAGGACGACGCTTTTATTTGTACATCTGTACAAATAGACGTTAATACATAAACGCATTCTACAATACGTATAGAAAAGACGCCAATTGATTAATGTCCCGACATATTGTTCTACGCGTTGATTAATTAATCGCAAACTCGTTTAGTTTTAATATACACTTGACGGTGTTCGTCTCTTTCTTTCGCTTTAAAATTCTATCCGTTAGAATTTGTTTTCGTTTCTATGAAAATTATAAATATGATCGATGGATGGATGGATGTTGAAGTTTTGTTAATTATCGTAGATGACGGTGGAAGATTTCTTCTTCATCATCTCGCTTCTTCCTCCGTCCCGGCTTTGTTGTTGTTGTTGTTGTTTAAATAAGGCCATAGCATAAATTCATGTATGATTTAGTCGATTCAATACGAAATTTCCTAATCTGTTCGTACAAGAGTACCGAAAAAGCGGCCATTGTCGGCGTTATTTTGCAACTCCTAGGTTGTGTTGGAAATCAGACAGTTTTGTCCAAATTACAAGCCTTTGTTATAAGTTCTCTCTATTGAGATATATTGTATTGTCAATAATGTGTATGTGATGCTTTGTATGAGAAACGCTTCCTGAACACTGGCTCTATAATTTTCTCTTGACAATAGCTAAATGTCCGGAGGGAGGAAGCTGTCCAATGTGGAAATTGCGACGCCAATAAAACGACCGTTGTTAGACTAGCTTGTCAGTGTTGTAATGTCTTTGTTACGGTTTATTGTCTCGTATTTATCGTTAATAATGAAAGTTTATTAAGAGATTTAAACGACAATTCCCGGTATAAATTCGAAATTAATCGTCTAAACCGAAAAAAGCGCCTTTTCCATCTCTTTAAAACTTGATTGATTCGAGAAGTCGACTATAATCAACTCTAATTATCATTTTATAATTCTACTGAAAACAAAAAATTGCACTAGTAGAGTACCAGACCAGTTCCCACTCGGTTTATGATAATTAAGCATCTTAAATGATAAATCAAAGTTGAATCCTAAAGTCTTGACATTAGCCATCTTGTAATTGCGTCATTATTCTGTTTCTAACACTCATTATTTCTTTGGGTGGGCCCTGGCGAGACATAAATCAGATTCCTTTCGGTTTTTATCATTGATAACTCCACATTTCTTCGTTTCACACATTGGACGACAATTTCCCAAATCGATTACGTTTGTTCCAGTTCAACTAAATTGAATTCTTTGTTTCTGCCAACACTTGGTTGGAAATAATCGGTTTTTTTTCGCCCATCATCATCTGTGGGAATCCAGATAAAAAACACCAACGTTACGCTTCTATTAATTTATTTGATGCTCGACTTGTTCCCGATATTGTCGGCGTTTTCAATTAAATTTCCAAAAATAGGTGTGACTGTTGCTTTTTTGTTGTCGATCGGTTCTTAATTTCAGTTTTTTTCTTGAATCTCGCTTCGTGCTACTATTTTCGGGGTTTTGTACTATCGGTTGTGTTGTTTTTGTACAACTCAATTAAAACTAAATAGATTTTGAAAAGATTGAAACCGACTTGTCATGTATATCGATAAATACTTTTATATTTAAATGAATTCATTATTGGCGATAGAAAAATGGTTGTAATTTCGTTTTTAATGACATGTAACAAACAAGTTCTTTCACACCTTCGTCTCGTCGTCATCGTTGTTCGTGTTCACCTTCATCCGAAAAAACACATCACTGTAGAGAAATCAAATGAGATAAGGCAGTTTTCTGATTCAATTTAAACCATTAAAGTTGGAACACTAAATAATAATCGTAATAAAAAAGGAGAATAGAAGTGAGTGTAGAACTCGTTTGATTTCACCTGAAACAATCAACGAAAATTCCAAATGATAGAGATTAGGAACAATGTTTGGAATGTGTTAATTCAAGGGAACAACAACGAAGTAATAAATGAAATTGTATATTTATGTCGCTTGAGAACATCATTTATATCCTCTCACATTTCATCGTATTTGCAATAGAAAAGACAAAGATATTCGAAATGATACTGGTTGCTACTATTAGAATGTATCTCGATTCCAATTTTATTCAACAAATTACACTTCTTATCAATGCCTTGTAGGCAATGGGAAACAACAGGATTATATCTTACTATTTATATTACATGATCCGATTACTTTTCTATTATCTTTCAATAAGAACAACCATCAACTATCACTTTGGAGCTTTCAAATTCACAAATTAGAAACTTTATTACAAAATTCTACATAATCTACCAATTTAGATTAATAAATAAAGCCCTATTACTAAACCACTACATTAACCAACAAGTAGAGGATTAAAATTCGAAAGATCCAAGAAATTGTAGCCTATAGAAGGTCAAAATTTCAAATTTTAACAACCCACAAGGCACTTTTTACCAAATCATTTGCACCTCTTTGCATTACCCATTAGTGTGAATATCCCGAAAAAATCAATGTGACAATTTTTAATTCTAACGCGATACAAAACTAGCGTTTTGGCCAGCTTTTAAATGAGCTACAAATGAGCTGTAAATCGCCGAAATATTTCCGAGTTGCTCGCCGTACGAACGCTTTAATTTTGCTTATCAGCCCCGTATTTGAAGTTGCGGTATTTCTAACGGCTCACCCTGTATTTTCCACGATTGTAAGAATACGGGCAGCCGGAAATAATTACAACTACATGTGATACTTTGACATAAACACAGCAAGACTTTACCGCATTTCACGGCAGGTATAAATGCTTTTAAAATAATCTCTACAATTGAACATTGCGAACACGTGTGGATTATTAGTTGATGTTAAGTCTTTTTTTTGAATCTCAGATTGTACAAAAAATAATAATACAATACTACGAAAAAAAGTCGTCATGTTTAAACAATTTGCGTTATTTTATCGACAATAATGGGAAGGTTAATAACAATACAAATAATGAAAAAAAGAGATTGATAACCGGCGGCTATTTTCCAATGAATGGGATTGAAGGAAGATGACATTGCAAATGCTCTCCTCCACCCACGGTTATGTGTATGTATGTATAAGGCTAAAAACATAACAGTATCGCATTGTTTATATCAACGGTCCGAGATATGTATCTCTATTGAATATCGTTCGTGTGGTTTGTTCGATGTAGTGGTTGAGTATACACTTGAAAACTACTCGAAATATCTAATTAGCCATTGATGAGTTGCTGCCGTTATTGTGATCATCACTTTAGATCAGTATAGAAGTAGAAAAAAATCAAATAAAATCCTCCTATCTATTTATAGAAGAAACGCGTGAGATCCAGCGAGAAGACCGTTGAAAAAGAAAAACGAACGTCCATCAATTATCGCTAAATATGTTGTAAAAACGTTAAGAAATCTCATGTACTAATTGCATTTTCTCTCTATTTTCAGGTATGTTGTTGTTGTACGCCTTTTATAATTCTTATCTCAACATTAATAGTTGGTAAGTTCGATATAAAATACGCTATAGAATTAAAAAATAGACGAATAAAATGAAACAGGAATTTTTCCAAAGAAGAATTTCTGTTTTCAATTGAAACTATTCTAAATCAAGCTATACAAAACATAATTTAATACATGTACGAACATTGGGATCTAATAAGTAGCATAGTATTTGCTAGTTGGACTTTACCATGGAATTGCGACGACATCGATGGCAATTAAAAGCTAAATTCCCCTTTAACGCCATCGTATTTTATTACCAACACTAACAACGAAGAACATCGAAGAATATCCGCCATTAAAACTATTCATTGTTTTTTTTCTCTCCTCCACTTCGTTTAGTTTGTTTGTAACTAATTTATTTCTTCTCATCCATGGCGATTTTTACAATTTTTTCTCCATAGAAATATTCGATAAATATCAAAACTATTCTAATTTATGGTGTAATTCAGTTACTTTTTCTTTGTTGAATCGTGCGTTTCAAACCAGATAAAAATGTTTTATACACATAGAAAAATAACTCGGCCAAGGAGATTTCCTTTAATCTACTCACATTCAAATAATCACAATATAAGATCGATTTTATTCAATATACCGGGTGTTCCATCTTCATAGTTTCTTAGACAATTGGGGTAATCCCCGAGGAACATTTAGGACGAATTAGAACCTCGTAGCTTATTGGAAATTGGTAAAATTCGGCTTCAATCACCAATGTTGCAATTTTCACCAATCGAATGGTTGGCAGATTCGTTTTTCATTACCAGATCTTGGAAAAACAGAAGAGTCTTAAAATATTTTTGAAATTATCTAGAATGGTGGACTTCCTGGTATGATTTGTAAACTTGAGAAAATGAATATCCAATCGATATTGATGGATTTGTCGAAACTGCGGCATTCTTGCTTGATTTTATGCGAACCAATGTTTCAAATTTGCCATTAACTCGCCAATAAAAATTCCTGCCATTTGCTTTTTTCTAATTCATTTCTATCGTTCGCATAAAATATTTTTATTAATATTGATGACACTCGTAAATTATTTTAACAGTGGAGATCGTTTTTGTCATTTGTAAATCTAGCAGATAGTTTCTTTAATTTATTCGTAATTTATACAAAAGAAAATTAATAAACCTGTTTTTTTTTCAATTTAGTTAAGCGAAATTCAGTCGATTTGTGATTTACGAAACGCAATAAATTAACATTATCGCAAATTAAAAATTAACTCTCGTCTAGTAGTGGAGCCCTGGAACCGTTAACGGTAATTAATCAGTGGAAGGTTTCCCTATAAATTTCAACTAGAAAATAATCGATGCGATTTTCAATAGTCTATTGTTATGGGATTTTATTGTTTTTCTAACAATTGTAGAAAATTGTCGGATTTTTGCCCCCTACTTCTCGAACACAATTCTCTAGGAAGTTGTTGGAAATACCGTTAAATTATCTCATACGGTTGATAACGTTGTGATTATTATTTAACAAAAATCTTCTACCTGCTCGCTTCTCTATAAGGTTTCGTCTAATGGGCGCCCGTCTATCAATCAGGCCCCAACAGGCCTGGCCAGTGTGTTCGGTCCATCTTCAAATTATAGGACTAAAACTGAATTACTGGCAACTTGTACATTTTACCTCGTTATAAACAATGACGGAATGCTTCTCAGTTTAAATATTCTGACGGTTTTCTCAGAAAATTGCATTTTTCAATTTTATAAACTCACGTTGAAGTTAATTCATTTTTTCTCCATGTACTTTCACTAATGTCTATGTGTGTATGTTGGACATGATTGATTTATTTGTGTTATATCTAGTTATGACAGATACACAGCCAACATCTCTATTTAACCTGTCCGAAAGAATATTTATCGATTAATTTAGGTCTTAATAAACTTATTAGAGAATGTTATAGTTATTTATTGTGACATATACGTGATTAAACTTGTGCAAATTGGCATTACGCGCCAGGTAGGACACCTTTGAAAAATTCGTTTTAAAATTCAAGCGTCTATTAATTTTTTTTATTGTTAGTACTGTTTAGTTTCGTTAAGACGCTCGAAAAGCTGTTAAAAGGCCACCACACTATGGAAATAGAGCTGTGTGTATAAGCAAATAAATACAGAAAAAATTTAAGTGCTTTTTTAATTCGATTTCAAGGTTTCTTTTAAAGAAGAAATTGTCTAGATCCGAACACAACACGTTCTCCGGTATATTACTCTTTTTTTTTGTTATTCGTCGCCTTCTATTGGGCTAAAACAACTCGGGAATACAATCGAGAAATTATCACTTTTTTCTTCTACCGCACTCACAACTACACATTGAAAATTCAAAGCTTTCAATTTTCTTAAACTGTGAAACTTATTGAATTCTCTTTGCCTGTTCGAGCATTAAAATCACTGAAATTCCAGCCGATCGTTCGCTATACAATAGTTATTATTTGTCGCTACCAAGATCGTTCGATTTCTTCGCCACTTACAACCGTATTTCCATATTTAATCTTTAACCAAACAAACAAAACATAAAATTTTCAAAATACAAATAACATTCCTGTATTTGTTTTGTATGTGAGCGTGAAGCCCGACATCCCGATCGGTTAGAAAAAAGCGTTCCTATAAACGCCCAGTTGTTATATTTGCTCAGTCTACTGGTGTTTTATTATAGTGAAGCAATAAAATGATTGTCGGCTGTTTATTGTTGTTTATTTTGTCATGTGAATCGTATCATGTCCACTCTCAAACTGGTCGGGCAGAATTTTCGAGTTTGAGTCCAATTTTTGCCCTGAATTTCGCTGCAGCCAAAATTTTCATCTTTTTGGAAAATTTGACTCTTAAATTAGCCACTTCTAGCCAATTTTCTGTGTAATTATAAGTATTTCTATGTAAGTTTTTCTGTTGTAAATTATCAAATTTTGTAACATTCTGCTAAGGGCATAATTGATTGTTTTGGGTTTTGGAAAAAAATTGGTTTAAATTGTTGATTTTTCGCAGATTCTATTGAAGAATTGTAGTAATTTGGACACTTTTGAGGCGACTCTGAAACAAAATTTTCGAACATTATTCCATAAAATGTCATTTTTGTTATTAAAATTTCAATTTTAGTTGATTTTACGGACGATTTCTTCAATATTAGTCAACATTTTTGGAATATTTTAACCCAAAAGCATGAACGGAAAGATGGACCATTTGGCCAATTTAAAAATAAATTTTTTAATTTTGTCAATGAAACTAGAAGTTGGACAATCTTTTAACCGAATTCTTATCATTAAATTCGGATTTTCAGACTTCTACCATAAAGTACCTCATTCTAGTGAACTCAAGTACTAAATTGGGGCAATAAACGGTTAGATCCCTACTTTTAACTAATTTTTAAGCTTAATAATCGAGACTTTGAACTTTCAGCAGACAATTATGATTGTCGTGTAAATTCTTTTCATAAATGCAAATTTTGTTCAATTTTTGAATTCAGACAGCGACTTCTAGATTGATGTTCCAACAATATTGCTCTTCTTCGAGTCAAGCCGGTTTCGTGTTATTATAAACCAACAAATCAATAATTTTATGCTAATTTAGACAGTTTCTTGAGCCTCTTCTACCTTGCTCGTCTAAATGGCGATGAACTGTGGAGGTAGAATTGCTCTTCTGTCGTCCAGTCGGTTACGTTTCACTATAAATCAATAAATTGTTTAAATTTTTGTGCTTGTAGAGCGCATACATGAAGGGAAGTTGTAGTTCAATTGCATGATTGTGTAATAAATCCATGCCATCGGCTTATCTCCAATGATATCGATTATCCCTTAATAATACATTTAGCAACTGTTGTAAATTAAAAATAATTAAATAGTGTGTAAAGATACTTGTATTTGACATTCCATATATTATCAACCAACTTATGATATCTTTTAAACATGTGATTTATGCCTTTCGTAACTATAGTCTTTGTCTTCTTCATCTCCTTGTTGTTGTCGTTGTTATTATTATTATTATTATTAACTTTTTTCACAAGAGAAAAAATTTAATCAAGAATTTATTAATTCATAATTTCGCAACAATTATCCAGCATTATCAGCAACTAGTAATCTGAATGTTATGTAAAATAGGTAACGTGTAATAAACCGTTTTGATTCCACCATTTCGTCTTGGCTTTTTTTCTTGATTATTATTAATTAAAATGTAAATATCGCCGCCATTTTGTAACGCCCTATTAAGTACCGCCTTCCTAAGCATTCATGCCAGGATGCACATCCATTAGTTCATTAGTTATGTGTGAATGAATTATGTGTGAAACTGTACGAAATTTCCAAATAGACCAGCAATTCGAATTGATTCGGGGGTTAGTTGTTTTTTCGGCGCATATCCGAGGGAGACGGACAAGTCGAAGAAGACGAGGAGAAAATTGTTAAAATTTTGGAGTTAAACTGGCTCTTTTGTTGTCCGGTTGTGTAGTGTGGGGACGAGGTGCGTCCCATTTGATAGTCGTCTCCATCCGTATTTAGGAATCCTGTCCGGCGTGTTATTTTAAAACGATGTTGAAGACAAGGCAATTAATTTTAAATCAAACTGTATTACTCTTATCTTTACAAGTTTTTGCTTACACGGGGAGGTGACATAAAATGGATAATGTATTCCGGACCAGCTTACGAATCTTTCGGGCTGTTACACACAAAAAACCTTCTAATTTCATCATCACCATCATTAGGAATTCAACGGTAATGTTGTAAACTTTTAGAAAATTGCCACGAGGAAATGCTTTTGCCGTTTTCCACCACTGTATCGATTTTCGTCGGTTTTTTTCCAGGTGAAAACACTCCAGTGGCCGATGGAATCCGAGATGCTTTTTGACGGAATTCCAATTGTTTTTGTCGTTGTTGTCATGTTGCCGAATTGAATGTGTGTATAGTTCAGATACCGCTCAATTAAAAAGGGCCAAATTCCCAATTTTACCACAGCAATATATTTCATTCCTTTAACGCCACAATAATTGAAACAATTCAGCCAATGATGAGGGCACAAAAACATTTTCGAACATTGTTTCGTATTTTTGTTGTTGTTGTTGTTGTTGTTAATTTATTATGAATGCCTATGTGATAATTGATTTATTTAAGTGGACTATCAATGTAAATTTTACGTGTGGCTGTATTAAATGGCAATAAATAACAAAAAGTACAAGAGTTTTTTTCTACTTCTTCTGCTCGATTCTCGGCTGTGGATTTAAAATGTACGGAACGTGTAGGCGGCTTAAGTGAAGACGCATAACTATTCAAACTTTGAAAGATTTATTAAAATGTTGTTAAATGCAATCCACGAGAATTCGTCATCAATTCAGTTGCTATAATCAATAATCTTGTAGTTTCCTATTTTTAAAACAGGGGTAATATCCATTTCAGACAACTAGATGTCAAATGGGCATATTCGATATGATAGGTGCAACGGAGCAGGTGGACCAGGAACGCCTATCTCCTAATTACAAGATCACGTTTCTATCATTCCTGTTTTATTGTCCATTTCTTGAGCTAACGTGCCTTTAATTCCACAAGAGTATGAGTTATGTTCAAAGCATAAAACCGTGTAATTAAAGCTTACAAATAGATTGCTTTTTATTATCGATGTAAAAGATTTTCGTCATGTTTTTTTTTTTAAATTCGTTTCTTTTTTAATTCCGCTGGATTCGATTAATGATTTTTCGCCGGGTTGTTGTTGTTGTTTTCGGTTCGGTCGATTCGGAGCAGAAAAACCACACGAAAATGGCTTGATTAAATAATTTTAATTAACTTGACAATTAAGATTCGAGTTTGGATAAAAAATTCTCCAATCAAATTTTTGTTTTAACTATAAAACTATAGAGTTTGATGCGTTACAAAACGTAAGGATATCACCTTATTTATCACAGTATGTTTAATAATGTTAATTGCTGCGAGATATCGCTTAACTATACCATATAATAATGTAATACGTGACCGTCTTACTTCATAACTATCACATCGGGAGGCGTAACAATTCTGTCATTTACCTTGCACATTTTTCAATTGGTTTCACTATGAAAAGCTTTTTCTCTACTGCAATGTGGCAACCGGCTATTGTCGACTTGTGCAGGCAAAAGCAACGAAAGAATTTTAATAATAACATTAATCCCGATATTGGATCTTGTGATCGGAATTTCGACGATTTTCATGAATTTCCGTTAAAGACCACCAAAAATAACAACAACAACCGATTGATTTCGAATATAAAACCACCACTACAACAACTATAACAACTAGTCGAAAACGAGCCACTTATCTTTAATAATATCGAGAGAAAACCTTTTAAAATTAATTGCATGCAGAGTCGCCGTTATTTTATTACTAAATTAAAAATATAATACGTAACGCTGCGGTTCAATCTCTTTTCGGAGCATTTTCATAATATCACGTAGATCCAACTCTCTTCGGTTGAAGAAAATTACACGATAATAACATGCTGGTCCTGTATTTTAAAACACTATCATAAGAGATGTGAGCGCCTTTCTGAAAAACCGTTCGCCAGCCATCATTGGTGCGCTTATCTTCGCACAGGCAAATCTGCGGCTCCTTTCACCACATTTTCACTCAACAACAACAACAACAACAACAAAAAAGCGAATTAATTTTTATTGCAAAACTGATTGTTTCAATATCCACAAAATCTACACGATAACAAACCGAAAAAAATCAACAACCGCATTCTTTCAATAAATTAAATGACGTGTGAGCTTTCGGAAAGCTGACAGTGATGCATACGGCTTAAGTGTCAAAGGTCTGCGTTGAGCTATTTCATATTGTACACGGACAAACACTTTGTTTCGTTTAAAACTATGTTTGAAATGAAGGCGCGTCTACAACTACTCCAATTCTTATAATTGTCGTAATTAAGATGGTTTTATTTGATATTGTGAACGGTAGTTGTGGCCGAAATTTCGAGATTTTAATGAGATTTTGCTTTATTTTTAGAAATATTGCAGCGTTCTAGAATTTAGAACAGTTGTGGTCTTGTTCAAGACTTCTAAGTTTTTGTATGGCAAATTTCACTTTATTTGATTCTAAAGAAATGTTTGGAAAATTTGGCACTTATTCCAAAATTTTGTGTTATTTTGAAACTATTCTAGCATTCTAGATGGCCAAGTCTATATTTCGAAAAAATAGAGCACTATTAGTACAATTTTGGAAATAATTCACTATAGCTGTAATCAAAACTGAAAAACCCACTTAGAAAATTTCGAAAAATTAAGCAGGTAGTCAATTTCCAGATTCTAATGAGAAATTATACTTTATTTTTGGAACTATTGTAAATGTCTACATTTTTCTAAATGAAATTTGGAAAAAATAGCGCCTTTGTTCAAAAAATTTCAGATTTTTATGTTAGAAATTGCAGCTTATATCACCAAATTTTGGTGGATTGGATTTTGATAGATATTTTTGTTAAAATTTAACAGTTTTAGTACAAAATTTGTAGCTTTCAGTGAAGAATTTGAGATTGTCCTGAAAATATTCTTTCATTCTACATGGTCTTTATCAAAATTTAAATGAACGGTGGCACTTGCTACGAAATTCTAATATTTTGCCTAATTTTGAAAATATTTTATGTAGTTATAACAATTTTTTTAGACTTTGACAATATTTTGAAACATTACACAGTTGGTCCAAACTTTCAAAATTTTAATAAGAAAATAGGCTTCATTTCTTCTTATATCGAAAAGTTTTCATTACTTTATTTGATCGTAGTATAAAATTTGAAAACAATTTAGTACTTTTAGTATAAATTTTCAAAATTTTTGTGGCAAACTTTGCTCTATTTCATTAGACCAAGTCCTTTTTGTGAAAAATTTGAAGATTTTTATAAGAAAACTGGAAGTTAGACGAGAAATTAAACTGAAATACTCGTTAAATGGGGACAATTTGCCAAAAAGTCGTATATTTGGTGTGTTAACAGAACAAAAGTGCCACAACTCTATAGTTTGAACTCTGTTTCAAATTTTAAAAATTTTAATAAGAGAATAGACGTCATTTCTTCCTCATATCGACGAGTCTTCATTACTTTATTCGATACTAGTAGAACATTTGAAAACAATTTAGTGCTTTTAGTGTAAATTTTCAAAATTTTTGTGAAATTTTATTTGATTTCAACTAAGTCCTCTTTGTGAAAAATTTGAAGATTTTATGAGAAAACTGGAATTTAGATAAGGAATTGAATTGAAATACTCGTTAAATGGGGAAAATTTGCCAAAAAGTCGTTTTTTGGTGTGTTAATAGAACGAAAGTGCCACAACTTTATCATTTGAACTCTGTTCCAAATTTTCAAAATTTTAATTTATTTCTTCCTCATTCGAAGAGTTTTCATTACTTTATTTGATTCTAACATAAAATTTCGGAACAATTTAGTACTTTTAGTGTAAATTTTCAAAATTTTTGTAACAAACTTTACTCAATTTCAACTAGCGAAGTCCTCTTTGTGGAAAATTTGAAGATTTTATGAGAAAACTGGAATTTAGACGAAAAATAAAATTGAAATAAGTACCTACTCGTTAAATGGGGACAATTTGCCAAAAAGTCGTATTTTTAGTGTGTTAATAGAACAAAAATGCCACAACTCTATATTTAAACTCTTTTCCAAATTTTCAAAATTTTAATAAGAAAACAGGCTTCATTTCTTCCTCATATCGAAGAGTTTTCATTACTTTATTTGATTCTAACATAAAATTTGGCAACAACTTAGTACTTTTAGTGTAAATTTTCAAAATTTTTGTAACAAACTTTACTCAATTTCAACTAGCGAAGTCCTCTTTGTGGAAAATTTGAAGATTGTATGAGAAAACTGGAATTTAGATAAAGGACTGAATTGAAATATTCGTTAAATGGGGAAAATTTGCCAAAAAATCGTATTTTTGGTGGGTTAGTAGAACAAAAGTGCCACAATTCTCTAGTTTAAATTCTATTTCATTAGAAAACTGGAGAGTTCAACTCAAAGTGCATTTTTTGACAATTCGGTAGTGAAATTTGTCGAAAATTATTTTCTAAATGGTTAAATTTGTACAGAATTTAACCCCAAAACAAGTCAAAGTTTCTAATACCAATTCAAATACAAAAACTCGACAGAAATAGATGTTTTCAAATAACATTTTTACATCAAAAATCGATTAAAATTTCATAAATTGACCCACTTTGCACGGCTCAATTTGTTAGTGTTAATGGCGGCCCTGACGGTAGTGTAAACGTGCCCTTAATCGTCGATTATACAAGAAACACCGTGTTAATTGTGAGTTTGTTTTTCAAAATTACTAGCAAACAACTCGATAAATTAATCAATTTCTAATTAGTTGAAAATATTTAACACCTTTTAATAAAATATGAAAGTCGGTTGTGCAAATGTTAAAAACCAGACTGCTAGTTTACGGAAATTGAACTGCTTTCTTTTGAAATAAGAATAATAATAATTTAATTGCTTAATTAATAAATAACCAATTTTGTATTGTCTATAATTTTATTGTTATTTGTGGGAGTCTTAACAATTACACAGTATAAAACAGTATAAAACCTAACAATTATTTGTTGTAAATCATTCGACTGTCATTTTTGTTTAATTAACAACAGTAAGCTAGTATCAGATGCAGACAGCCGCCCCAAAGGGGAGCATCTCCCCGGTCTTTCTGTACAATTCACGTTGTAATAATGGGCGTCCGTCCGTTCGCTCATCTCTTGCAATTTGCGATGTGGTCAGTTGGGTGGAGTCCATTGCTTTGACAAACATCCTTGCTCATCAGGCCAAAGATTGAATATACTGGTGCACATGTGTTATTATCGTGTAATTTTTTAAATATTTTCGATGAGAGGCGGGCCGTTTTAACTGCCCTAATGCACAACGTTTGACTAGAAATATAAAAATTTTTATTTTTATAGTGAAAGCCGGGTTAATGTCGATAATAACAAACAAATTTAATTTATAGAGAAATTCCGTTTTAATTATCGTATAAATTTAATTTGTACTTTTCCTGTTTCGGCTGACAGTTCGACAAATAAAATCCACAGATGTTGAAATTATTACTTTATTAATTCAACAATTTTCTATAAATAGAGAGAAATAAAAAAAACGAATTAATTATGTATACCTATCTGTGTTAATATTTCAAAATACAGTTTTCCATTCATCTCTATAAAAGTTACAGGTATGTTCGTTTGGCCTTTTCTTGCATGCATGCAATCGATGCCAAGTTATATCCGTCCGTCCAGATGTGGGTGTCTGCATGTTCGATACTACAGCTTCAAATCGAATTATAAATCCCATCTTGATTTTCCCCCGATCGCCACAATCTGGGGGCTCCTACAAGTCTCCGCCGTCCACCAATTTTGCATGTTCGATCGATTCTTTCTCAACGGACCAAACGACGACCTTGTTGTTGTTGTTATGATGGGGGTACATTATAAAAAGACAATATGAATTAATGTCGATGTTGAAGAGTTAGTGTTTTCCACATGGACCAGGACATTAACACGATACAATAAATAATACCGAACGCACGGGATATCGTTTTTCAGCTTCCAATAAGTGGGGGTAGACATTTACAATATACGCATTGAGCACATCAAGGGGGGGCGATCATAACGTACAATCTTGCAAACATGACTTGTAAATTATTTGTATCATAATAAATACATACGCCGTCTTATAATTACTAAGAGCAAATGATTAATCTGTCGTTTCTTGAATTATTATACTGAAAATGATATCGTTGTATTCGCTATAATTCGAGTACAAAACAAGAATAATATTTAAATACCGTAAATATACGGCTATATATTGAGAGAATTGACGATTGTTTCTAATTATTGATAGAATCATTGTTAACAATAAAAGTTTAAAGATCGAAGAACTGAAACATGGAGCAGTATTATCGGGCCGTTCCTCCACTTCTTCATAGCTGTACGATCAAGTGAAAGCGGTCGTGATGCACGTTAGAATGAGGAGGCGTCAAAAAGTCGATATTGACCATTTCGAATATTTTACATTTAAAACGAATTAAGATTAAACCGTTCCCATTAGACGTATTTCATTAGATATTAACATTCCAATTTGATTCACTTATTTACGACAAAAATCGAACAATTTGCAGCCCCATAGCGTCAAATTCAATTACATAATACAAAATTTAACAATTCAAAATTAAAATCGAAACAAATAATCGCTAATATCGGAGACTGTAACGTTCAACTAAACGCAATTAGCGCACGCTGGGCTTATCAACAAACCAAACTACATCGTCAAAGATTACGAGCACGCCTGCTGTTTTAGCGACAATAATGCAACACTTCTTCATTCAATTCGAAAACAAACCGAACCGTTTGAATTATCGTCCAGACGATTTGAATTCGCGCGCCCTAATCTTCGCTTCCTATTGGCTAATTCACAACCAAGGACAACTAACCTATAAACACTTCAATTATAATTCAGCACCTACAAGTCAAAAATCTACGAGTTATAAACGATTTTGCTCTGTTAATAATTTCTAGACATCGTTTATTGATTATAAGAATTTAATTTTCATCCGGTAGTTGAATTTGAATCAATAATGGTAAATTTTCAAATTTGCCGCCATTAATCTAGTGATATTTGGTTATTTTAGTAACTTTTCTTATAAGTGGTAGATAGTGGACTTGTAAACGATAAATACACGCAAATTTTGGGGAAAATCTGTTGTAATACGATCTAAAACGGTGGAACATTAGAAAAATGTAAGAAAAACAGTTGATTTACAGGTGTGATAAGTGATATAGGTTAGGTTCCGGATGGGGGCAAAATTAGCCAATTGGAGTTGGTTAAATGAGCGCGCAGAATTCAAATCACACCCACTAGAGAAATGAGTAATTTCAAGAATAACGAGAAATAGGCAAATAGATGATCCCAGTTGGTGGATGTTTTATAAACATTGTAAAGTCCACCTCCGCACAGACTCATGAATAGTGAGCAAGTTCATTAGTGTATTTAAAAACACAGTAATGATCAACTGGACCATTACGGGTAAAGTTGTTGTTTTGTTGTTGTCGTTGGATCGTTGAAAAATTAATGATTTTTCGCAACTAATCGTACAAATGTGGTAAAATCGGGTTGTATGATACGAACTGTAGTAGAGTTAATAATGAAATTCATGCATATAAAGTTAGGTCTTTATCGTAGTCTGGTATCGTGAAGGCGTGCCGGCCACTCATTGTCACTGGGCATACCTGAATAATACGACACTATCGAGTACATTGTGCTAAAAATCTATCGAGTTGTAGCCACAACTATCCGGATCTAATATCACACACACACACGTACATATAGTTATCTAATGATGCACATCTACCATGTTTGATTGGCTTCAACATGGTATCTCATCTATATTGCAATTAGAAATTTCATAGCAACTTAAATTTCCTGTCATGATCCGCATATCTGATTACACCTCGCCCTCTGCCATCATCATCATTATTATTATCATTACCATCATCATCATCGTTTCAATTTCCTCTATTTGAATACAACACGCTTTATGTTTTTGAAAAAATCACATTTTTTTTAATTGTGTCATTCTGCCAGACGCTTTAATGATTTGCAATCGTATAAAACATTATCATTATTTATTTTTTTTTGTTCAAATGTGAGAAATGATGATCAATGGTAGTCTGGGGCGCGTTAATGCTTAATTACCGTATAGCATGGTGAGCGGCTTAATCGATCCACAAAACGGCTTCATAAAGCACCTCGTGCTGTCGGTTTGGACTGTTATTATGATTGCGTTTAATCAAAACGATGGCCCGGGCCGATTTATCTAGACCGAAACTCAATCTTTTGCACGATGGTAGGCGTCGGATGGATTACCGCTCGAGGAGTGTGTGAAAATAATTGACTTGAGGCTTGCACGGCACCAGAAGCTAAATATAACCAACCATCTTTAAAAACAATAAATATCAGTTTTGTTTTTGGCTTTATTTCTTTTATATGGGTATTTACAATAACAACAGCATTTTATGTAAATTTTATTCTTGATCATTTTAATTCGAATAAAGGGTTAATGTTTGGTGTTAATTTGAAACCACCATGGTCTCCCAGGAAGACATGGTTCAATTTTTTGGTGGCCTCATCAAGGAAGGAGGTGGACGACCGGTCTTGCCTCTTGTCGGATTGGTTAGAACGTCCTCTTGGCTTGCTACCGGTTGGTCGGTGTTTGTCTGCTTCGTCACATAATAATGATGATAATAATAACAGTGGCCGTAATGATGAGCTCTGCGATGATCATCGTAATTGCTTAAGACAGCATGGCTTCTGATTGTTCGACAACGGGTCCAATTGGAGGCGAATCGATGTCGCTCCACCATTAAAAGAACTTTCTTTAATTGTAAAATAATTACGATTGCATTTGAACAGTACTACAATTCCTATTATTTGACGAGCAATTAAAAAGATATTCTATAAGGGCACCTTTTTGGAAGTTTTTCCAACAAAAGTAGGACCATCTCTAGAATCTAACTTTTAAATATGAAGTAATTCAGTGACTTGAAAAAAATAACAGAAAATACAGGCCGGGATTGAGTGTGAAACATTGAAAAGCCACAATCCTTCGCCTCCTACTAGTTTATCATCAATTTCAAAATCCGTTGGACATTCTTATTGGGCCGAAGAGTCGTTTCTACATCTCTAGAATGAGTAATTTCTCACTTACGATACAGGAAATTTGTTCCGTTTGTGAAAGAGCTGTCAAAGAATTTATAGACCGCTACTCGAAAAAAAACTATTGTGTTAATTATCTGTTGCCTCCCTCTATGTGTATTGTGTTGAGTGTCAAGTTGTTTTTTAACTCAAATACGGTAACCGGAGAGGTGAATGACTAGTCACATTTCAATTCCTATACGATTTCAAAGTTGCCGAAAAAGCCATTTTTTGGCAACTTTTTTGAGCCATGAGGTTCAAATTTCGGTAAATTGATCTCAAGCGATAGCCCTTCAATCATTTCATTTAATTGCTTTACCAATGATACAACTTTCCAATTTTCAGTGCCGCTTTATTTTGATTGAATCACCCATCGTTCAATTGGTATACCTACAATAATAAAATATCTAGGCTGAGCGTAGTTGTAGTTGCACAGGTGCAAGCGAAAGTTACAACATTACGAAACTTATGCAACAAATTCCTATCTTGATAGTCTTTCCAATGAAATACAACATAATATTGTTGGAATATCGTCTCATTTGATATTCGACATATGTCGGTATTGTTTGAACGTATTTTTTCCGTGTTATTTCGTCGAATTTCTCACCATTTTCAACGACGAATTACAGTTTCCTTTCATGGTATACAATTAGTCGGGTTCGAAAAAAAAAAAAACAAATTAAATAGATAAATGATAAGAATTGGGCGCTACTATTTACATTTGTTCTTTCGTGTCTGGCAGTTGTTCTTAAAAGCAACACACAAACATATAAAGGAGCATCAACCGTTGATTGTAGTGTATGGGAATGATTCAGCAGCATTAGATGCCGCTAATTGGAACCGAAAAGTGGTCCCTTTCAAGGGTAATTATCAGTTATTTTCTCAATTTGTTAATTTCACCACTTTTCCATAGTCTAAAACGATGAATCTTATAATTCGAAAAATTTCTAAATCTCAATAGTAAAGATATAACTTTAATGTAAGTTGTAAGTCACACAATTTCTTGTGGTTGCGCCAGATTGCCGGTATCCTGTCAGTATATCCTGTGGTCGGTCAATTATTGTTTTCTGAGTGTCTGTACCTAACCGCAATCAATAATGGAAATTATTCGATGTGTTGTAGAGAAGAGAAGAGAATATTGGGGCCCCGGAAGCTCAAACCACAAACGTTACGTTTTATTTCTTATTATTTTGTTCATTGAACTAGAGATCGAGAGAGGAATTTTCGTTCAAAACAAAAAAAAAATCGATTAATTTTTTCCTCCTATGAAGAGAATAAATTAGCTTCAAGTGTCACAAATCATCTTTAATTCAGATATACGTGTCTATAATTTACTAAAAGAATTTAAGAGGAAGTTAATAAAATTAATTCCATCGTCCCTTTAAACAGCGTCATTATCTACTCATCAAGTCTTTAACGAAATTTATAGCCCATTGTTGGATTGATATCGGTAAAAGTTTTGCATACACTGTTGCTATTAATACAACAACACAACAAGAAGAAAAATTAAATAAATACTAATAGTAGTTGCCTTCAAGCCAATTAAACAAATCTTTTGTCGATTATATTGTCTTCTTGTATGTTTCAAAATACAACAAACATACACATCAAGGATCATACCAACATAATACACAATAAAATTAATAATAGACAAAGAGAAAGGTAAAATGATATATGGACGTTTATAATCTGCGATTAAAATAATGCTTATAAATAAAATAGAAAATGTAACGATTATTTATTGTTTACAATGCTAAGCTGATTGATTTAAAGTGAGTTCGTTGTAATTGTCTTGTCTAACAACTATATCATTCGATATTTCTTTATTTCAAATCGTTTGTTCTCTCTATTATGTTTTAATTGATAGTAGAATAAATACGAGAATTGGAGGACAATAAAACAATTGTCTGCCATTTTTCTAAAATTCCTGAAATTCCCTCTGCTTCCTATTGTATTGTACATCTATTCGGAAATCGTGTCTATTTAATATTAATATTTTCTAAAATGTCGTGGAATACCTTTCATGTCTGCCATATATTGTTTGACTATATAAAACAGGTGGTGGTTCACTGTCTGAGGTCAAATTTTTTCATTTTTCCTTTTACTAAACATGTACGGTATCGTTTCGTGAAAATTACAATGTTTTTCAATTCTTGGAAAAGTTTCTTTACAAACATTCAATACATTACTTATACATACACACAACACGATATTGTATTGCATTTATATTTGCAAATAGAAGAATCATTGTGTATACGGGTATGTGTGTGTAAATGTGTGATATTAAAACTTATAGAAAACCGGCTTATTAAAATACAATACCGCAAATGGCATATTGTTAAGGCAAATCGTTGGTGGGAAATAAAGAAAATCTATCGTTTGTGTGCAAGTTTCTGCGATTTAAATCATAATTGTTAATAACTGTTAAGTTTTTGACATTGAAGATTCTTAAATTTTAGAGAATCGCAAGGTTCATTTAAAAATTCCAAGTTCTTATATTTGGATATAATTTTAAGGATTTGCAGATCATTTTGGCAAAATTTGAATCTTGTACCTCATTTGGAAGTTGGTTAAAAGTGCTCGTTTCGATTTTCCCAAACGATCTAAATGCGGAAAACGAGTAAGAGTAGCTTGAAGACAGACTTAACCCTTAACTCATTATTTGGCAAACTATTTGGATACAATTTTAAGGATTAGCAGATCATTTTGATAAAATTAGAATCTTGTTATTCATTAGGAAGTTGAGCAAAATGCTCATTTGGATTTTCCCAATGAGCTAAATGCAGAAAACGAGTAAGAATAGCTTGAAGACACTCTTAACACTTAACTCATTATTTGGCAAGCTATTTGGATACAATTTTAAGGATTTACAGATCATTTTGGTCAAATTTTGAATCTTGTAACTCATTTGGAAGTTGGTTAAAAGTGCTCGTTTCGATTTTCCCAAATGAGCTAAATGCGGAAAACGAGTAAGAGTAGCTAAAGACACTCGTAACACTTAACTCATCATTTGGCTAGCTATTTGGATACAATTTTAAGGATTTACAGATCATTTTGATAAAATTTAAATCTTGTAACTCATTTGGAAATGCTCGCTTGAATTTTTCCAAACGAGCTAAATGTAGAAAACGAGTAAGAGTAGCTTGAAGACAGTCTTAACCCTTAACTCATTATTTGGCAAGCTATTTGGATACAATTTTAAGGATTTGCAGATCATTTTGGCAAAATTTGAATCTTGTAACTCATTTGGAAGTAGAGCTGAAACGCTCCCTTGGATTTTTCCAAACGAGCTAAATGCAGAAAACGAGTGAAAGTAGCTTGAAGACACTCTATTAAATTTTCTCCATTGCTTTCTAGGGTAAATTCAAAAATTCTTATCTGCCCTAGAGTAAAATTGAAAATATAAGTCATTATTGGGGGCATCTTTTACTTGTTTTCGTTATTCATAAAAATTGTGTATTCTCCTTCTGGGTGAACTTTTAGATTTGTCAAGAAAACTGCAGACTAAAGCTCTTAAAGCTCGACAATCTAAAATTTATTGAATTGTGGACCATTATCGTTAAAACCTCTTAATCGATTAGTATCTGAAAAGTTTCAAATTTGGAAATTGCAAATAATATTGAAAACTTGTAATTGTGTCTTTAAACAGAAAAGTTTTCAATCAAATATCGAATCTGGCAAGTTTGATAACTCATTAAAAGTAATCTAAAGTTATAGAAATTATTTATTATTTCGTTCGATTCCTCTTCAGTGACAATGCAGAGGCGATTTTTGTACAATTTCAGGTATTTTTACAGTTAATATGGAATTCGACACAATATTTTCTAGAACTTTGGGCTTTTTTTCACAAACTTGTAAAGTTTAACATTCGGAAATGTATCGTTAAAAAGCTTAAAGATGCTCAAAAATTCTCAATTAAAGGATTGGATAAAAGATTGTTAAAATGGTTAAAAAATGTTATCCAATTTTACGTAGTGGCTCCTTCAGTTTTCAATTTTTTCTACAAATTTTCCGAAAAACTAACGGGTCTATCTAAACATTTCCTGAAGATTTAAAAATTGCTTTCAATTTGAACATATGTCAGAATTATAGCAAACTAAACAAGCCAAGCTACAGGGGAAAATGTAAAGGAATTGTTGGCAATTGCGGAAAGATTTTCCTCTGTAGCTCAGAATTTAATTGGAATTTTTTTGAAACGCTTGAAACGCTCTCCAATCATGTTGTAATCATTTAAAATTGTTGGAAAACAAAAAAGCTTTCACGGTGCATTTTAGGTATGGCCATTATAATGCGTTTTGTGCACAGTTTCAGCTTTTATTACAATTATTAATGTCCATTTGCTAATTTGCCAATTTCTTGGTACTAAGCACAATTTTTAAGAGAATCCCTCAAGCTTATAAAGCTCAAATATCCTCGCTTTATTATAAAGACCGGATTATAGCTCCAAGTATTTGGGTTTTTTTAGTTTTTAAACCACGACATTCCAAAATTTATTAAAAATTCTAATTTTCAAATATTTGCAGTTAACAAATATCGGAAGCTTTGATCGAAACTCGCAATCGGCCATCCTTAAACAGAAATTGTTTCCAATAAAATACCGAATCCGGTAAATTGGTTATTTAAGGTAGACAAGATTCATAAAAATTCTTCGTTGTTTCGTTGTGTGTTTGTCTTCGATGAAAATTATGATGCGATTTGTGCATAGTTGCAGGTATTGTGCAAAATTGTAATTAGTTTAAGTGAATGTGGTTTTATAAATGGGGCTATCGAGTGGGTATTTGTTGTTGTTGTTATTGCTGCTTCAACTTTACGTTTCTTCTAGATAGAGAGAGAAGTCTTACGTAAAACGGTAATTACGTCTAGTTACGCAAATGAGAAATATGTTACAGTAGTTTATTTCATTCCAGTATTGGTAGTCTGATAATGTACAGAATTCCAATACAATTTCCACGTATTTACAATAATTCCCATAATTTAGAAATGATTGTAATTTTTGTGTCTTGAATATTGGAAATTGTTAAAAAACTTTACCATATAGAGGTGTAATTAACAGTCTAGTGTTAATATTGTTGAATGGTTGTGTGATGCATTAAAATGTGATAAAATTCCACCACCTAATGTTCTCTTCCATTGGAATATGATGGAGGAACCGTCGAGTTTTATTCTAACTTACTGTTTCTATATAATCGTTGGATACACATACGTTTATAAATTGGAGAGATCATCAAGATAGATGTTCAAGTTGTGCATGCCACAATTAGCTATAGTAAAGAATGAGGAAGTTGTCTTTATACCGACAAAAACTCGATACGTGTATATCAGGTCTCTTGTTGTTGTTGTATTTGTCGTTTTTCGTATCCGGATCAATTTAATCTCCATTCTATTGATTCTATCAAGAAAATCTAAATAATAATTGAAAATTTAGAAATCGTTAAAATTCATGTTTAATAGTTATGGTGAATTCAATTCGCGTATTAGCATAAACATTATAAACAAAGGTAAAATTGACAAAGAAAACTGACAAGCCACTAGACAAAAGATATGACATCACATAGCGGTGTGTACGTGAAATTTTAAAGGAATAATAATGATAGTAATGGAAAAATTGCCTACAATGCACACATACGTGATGCCACAATCTGGCTGAATTTTCTTTTGACGGTGAAACCACCGGACGGATCTAGTATTTCTTGCAAATACAATCCGAAATTATCAAACAATAATTGGAAAATTATTCAAAAATTGTACGATTCAAACGAATTTCCCAAGAAATTTCCTTTTGTTTCACCATTCTTAAGTCTAATAAGGCAAATTTAAATTCAGTTCTGGTTTATTTTATATAAAAGAGAAACTGTTGTAAGATAGTCAGCCCACGTTCGAGTCATTCCAAAATTTTTTGATATAATCTGTCAGATAAACACGACCCTTTGAGGTCTGCATGTGTGTGTGTATTTGTATGTAGATATATGTCCTCTTCAAGAGGTCAAACTTACAAGTTTAAGAACGATGATGAAATCGGTAGTTGTGCGTGTGTGTGTGTATTTCAACAAGATAATCTGAAAAGTTGAAGGAAAAAGAAAGAAATTCGTCGCCGTTTCTCTATTAGAATTTCAGGAAATCTATAAAACTTTTAATGACTACACACAAATAATATTCCTACCCTAATGGTCTCTTATACACGGCCAACGACAATAGAAAAATACACTTAATAACAACTTTGGTTTAGATGAAATTACTACTTTGGATGGTTGATTTTTTTTACACAAAAATATTATATTTTGTTCTGTTGTTTTTGTTGTGGCCGGCGTGTTTATAGCATATAATGAGCAATTTTCTTTGTCGTTGCATTTCGAGAGAACCACGCATCTTCTAGACATTAATTTCCAAGTTTTTTTTTAAAGCCACCATCAATGGTGGTGAACCAAGAGTCACTGCTTGTCTAATGGGACATTTCCGGCAGATATAAAAGTTCACCAGATGATTGTTTTTATGAAAATAGAGTTATAATCTTGTTGAAATTGTTATTAGAGAAAAAACAAGAAAAATAATGGAAATTAGTTGGAATCTATGCTAATCATATGCAAATGATTCCAACGAAGATCTGATAAGTGTAAAAATTGTTGGAATTATACGGAATTCGGTCTAATTTAAAGTCATCCTTGGGATGATTTACGGAAATAGTTATTTTAATTTTACTCTCAATTACCTGCAACGTTTACACCGTTGGTTATTCGAAACTAGTCGTCTAGTTCAATATTTTTTTATCGTTCAGATGATCGGCATTGGAATGTTCTTATTTGTGGAATTGGTGCCATAAAACAAGATCAACACTGAAACGGCCTCGAACTTTACAGAGATTAAAGTGAATTTTACACAATCAATAACAAATTACACCCGATATGATCAATATCCAATTGTTTGCTAATACCCGTAATTGTTACCGTTTTCCAATCAATTATTTATTGAGGAAACAGAACGGTAACCTTCATGTGTCAAATTTCGTTATTAGTGAGAGTATAATTTAGAGTTCAACAATTTCCGGTAAACGATCGTTGGAAATCTATCAATTGAACGAAGTTAGTGTGTTTCCAGTATCAATTTTCTCACATACGCATCTAAAAACGAGATATCTAATAACCCACGGTTGGGGAATTTTCTAGAGGTTGTTTTTTTTTTGTTCCCTATAGTTTGACTTGGTTTTGTTTTCTTTGAACCACCACAGTGGTAATGACGTCTCCGATTACATTGCCGCTGATACTTTTCTGTGGGCGTTCACTTGTGAAATTGCCCCGTCAGGGTCAGGGCTTACCTGGCTCTATGGAGCCAATTTCTAGCTTCTTGTCAAACGCACAATTTTCAAACGAAAATTTAATAATCAAACAATACTAATTAATAATAATCAGTTAATTCCAGTAAATTAAAATTTTGTATAGAGATTTAAAATTATAACACAGTCATGGTAGATCGACACCATTTTCAATTAAATTTCAGCGTAAAAATCACCAAACATAATACATTAATTCTTATAATCAATGAGGCATGAAACTAGCAATTGTGCATGAAACATAAAACAAATTACTTGTATCCAAAGTGGTGTTGAAGCAGATCGGATATTCTTATAAATATTTTTCCCAAACAAGTTGAAGGACTTTTATCATCTAATAGTTTCCAATATTTATACCACAACTGGGCCGAAATTGAAGACGGCACCTTTACCATCAGGTATAACGGCGTGGAATTGTTTCCAGGTAGAAACGAAAAAAGTGGTTGATTACTTTTTTACCCTTGCAGATGGTGAACCGAACAACAGACCCACTCAACACACACACCTTCTAATTTATCTACGGCTTTCAATAAAAAAAAATTGTGTTTATAAAATGAGAGCACGCAATTTCATAACAATCCCCAACATTCATCCATTTATTATCGATTTTTAATTCAATAATCAAATCTTGATCGTTATAATTGTATTTGACATATTCCATGAATAATAATAATGATAATATTTAATAAAAGCGTGGGCATTTGGGAGAGATTTCTCATTTTTTTTTGTTTCTTGAATAAAACTAATTTAAATAGAAAAACGATTTACATCGTTTAGATGGCCACCTGCGAATTACGAATATGATTGTTGCATATACCACAAATAGTAAAACAACGTTAACATCTGTTTATTAGTTAATTGAAGTGATTAATTATGAAATTGCCAAAGTTGACCTTGTTAATTATTGGAATCGGTGTGAAATTTATATGGAGACTTCAACGTTGCGTCAAAAGACGAACATAATTATTTTTGAAAGATTAATTCAAAATTAATTCAACGAATATGTAGCATATCTGTAGAGTATAAATCAAATAAACCACAAATCATTTTTACATGGTTTAATGTGTTTAAAAAAATTATAAAAAAAATATTAAAACAAGTTGGGAATATCTCAAATTACATGAGGTTAGTGTTGTGTCGCATCGTTGATATCTCTCGATATTTCCACGATGATTTCTTTATTTTTTCGAGAAAACGGTGATTGTAACCTTCGATAATTGGGTGCGTTAGATCGGCAACGAGGCGTTCTCCCATTTATTTTGCATTGGTAATCTATCCTTGAAATTGTATAGCGACAACAAGTCTAGTAATTGTTTGTTAGATTAATTCATGAATCAACTGGTATTTATATCGTAAAATCGAAATCTCGGAATATGACAGTGGACGGGAACAAAAAAAAGCCGATGTCGATATTAATTGTCGTTTTTACCACACCTTGAATTAATTAAAATCGCAGGTGCAATGACAAATAATTAACGGTTGCGCGGAATATTATAATAAAGTGAATCGAAAATGAATACCGCCTCTGTACGAAAATTAATTAATATTGTATGTGAACCAGGAGATTGGTGCTTTTGCCAATACTACCAACAAACAAGAACGGCAAAGAAGTAATCAACTGGGAACAATTTATTAATGAAGCGATGTTAAAGTATCACAAAATACCGCTATATGGCTGCATTCAATCAACGGAGAAGAAAATTGTTTGTTATATTGGACGTGATAATCGATTTAGAAATGTTGGTACAATTCTGTGTACAACTGTTGGGTTGTTTTCGCCTTTTTGTATGTGAGAGCAGAAGATCCAATGACAGTACAGTGTTGTTACATGCATAGAAACACGATCACTGTTCTGCTTCCTGATCCATGTCGATTCTTCGAACATCATACATTGTAAATGAGGATATATTGTTTAGTTATTTCCGTTTTATCGTTGTTATATTAACGTTTAATTTGTCATTGTGTTGATTTATTTCCATTTTGATTAGTAGTTTCGATCATAATAACCAGCTGGTTTAGTAGCTTGTCACATCGACAATTGTCCAATTGTATTGAACATACTTTACTATATAATTTATGAGTCTATTATGTAAAGTGAGCGATTACATTCGATTTATGACCGGTTGAATTGAGCAGAGAATTCGTCGACGAGAAGGATGGTCGCATCAAATAGATTTTCAATTTTGTTATTTAGAGAAACAGTAGCTCTTCTAGTAGTAAATATGGGGCTCTATAAACCATTTAAATCCCCATAGTTATGACGATGGAATATCGTAAAGTTAGTTGATAGGAATTCGTGACCTGTGTCCGCCACTGGGTGTCGTGCACTCATCGTTGTTGTTCTGCCGCACTTCTTGTTGTTGTTGTCTTTCAACAAACAGTAAAATCATTGTATACACCACCGACTTTTCAGCATGCAAATCCGTTCGGTGTAAATCTAGCGGAACGATTCGTTTATAAATTGCTTCAATGGATGAAATTTTCGTATAATCTCTCGAATCATCGATCCCATCTACCGAACGGTAAGTGGACAGCTAGTCATAACAAATGTCAAATCATTTGACAGATTACGTTCTCTATTCGCCGATCTAATGCCCTCTCCAAATACAACAATTTGATTATTTGTAACGATAAAACCGTATCGTTATTAATCTCCAATTAATTAATTAATTAGTTAATTAATGATAAAATTATCAGATTGTAATTTTCTTTTTGTATATCGACAATTGTTTTGAAAATGTCATAACAAATTGATCCGTCTCGTTTAACGGAAATTAATTGGATAATGTTGTAATAGTGTAAAATAAACAAGAAAAAATCAAATAGAGAGAGAAATATAATAATAACTTGGCAATATTTCAATTGCACCGAGAACAATAGCCGATTGGTGCTATTAAACTGGAAAGTTATTTCACACTGTATATTTTCTAATCAGAGATTATGTACTCAAGTGGAACAACCATCGTTTCCCTGAACATCAACGGTGGAGGACGATGAAGAAATATCTTTAACAAACCAACAACAACGAGCAGAGACACAAAAAAGTTGTATAGATCGAGGCTTTGTTTTAAATTGTACAATATAAAACACGTTTCATTGTGGTTTTGGCGTTTCTAACAAAACAAAACATATTAGATTTTATTCTAGATTCCAATGGGAACTGGATTTTTTCATTGTTCTTCTTCTAACGTGTTCAAATTTGAAAAAAATCACAGCTCATTGGGAAATCGGTGGAAAACCGCTTCAATCTAACATTGCTGCGATTTTCACCAATCAACTGTACGCAGATAACGGCCAAAATTATCGGGCACTTGAAAAATATCAGGGTCTCGCTCGCTAGCCGGCTCTCAATCACATTGAAATCTCACGAGAAGCATTTCCAGTGTCGTTTGAAAACGGCAAAGGATATCGCGGTGGGAAATATCGCTTTTGATTCGAAATTTGAGCCTCTATCGCCCCTGTTGGGTAAAATTTAGAAAATCCAACTAGGTAAGAGTTACCAAGATTGAAAATTGGGCAAGCCTCGAGCCAATGGTTATTTGCTAAATCTGGGAGACTGAGCATCGGGCCTAGCCTTGCCCAATTGCTAGATTCATCGCATCCAAGCCTTGGCAATTAAATATTGGCTCAAGCCTGGCCCATTTCACCCAAGCCTTGGAAACTGAGCATCGGCCCAAGCCTATGCCGGTTTACAATTATTTTCACATGACCATGGTTTTTCCGAAAATTCCGAAAATAGTTTGTCGGCCAAAAAGGGTGTTATATGTTCCAGCATTGTTTTTTGTACAATCAATAAAATAAAACAAATTTTACATGCATAGAAACTAGAAAGTTGAGGCTAGCGTCCCTAGTAATTGCTTTTCGAATTTTCTCTTCCGTTTTTCGAAAAATAGCGTCTAAATAAACCCAGTTTTTCGAAATGGCACATTCTAAGTAACTCAGCAGATGATGTGCTGTGGTTTCGTGACTTGTGATTGACTTATAAAGGGAAAGGGGATATATACTTATGGAGCGAAACGCTTAGGATTTTACTCCTAGAGAAGTTTTGAGCAACATTCGAATAGCTCATTGGAAATCGATGAAAATCACTGATCTAATAATGCTACAATTTTCACCAATCAACTACACACGTATAACAAGCAACAATGAGTAGAATAATCCATTTCTTATCACTAGATCTTGGAAAAACTGGAAAAACTTGCTCTCCAAAACAAACGTAACTAAAACAATCGTACTACGGCTGATAGAGATTCAATGATCGATCTCTGAGACCAAATTTGCCCGTTTTTCCAAGATCCAGTAGTAGAAAAACGAATAACAACTAATTCTAGCTAGTTTTGATTATTTTACGTGCATATTCGGTTGGTTGAAATCGCCGCATTCACTTTTCACGATTTCCCAATGAAGTTGGGACTTCTAATGTTCCCTAGCGATTGAAATATTCTTCTAATCGCTGATCACTTGGAATTTTCGCTGAATTGGGTTGACACAGTTGCACGCCTACAATCCAAAAGGTAATTATCGGTGGTAAGAGTGCGCAAATGTTGACGTTCAATTTACCAAGTCCATATATCAACGTTGGTCCGACTAACAACAACACCAAAATAAATGCATTTACTCTAAACAAGTTTGTAGTTTTCCGTTAATAAACGAGTCTAGGCTTAGTAATTGAGTAATTATCTTTACAATGAGGAGGTTTCAAAGTGGTTTCTTGTTAATTGTTGGAATTGGAATTATCAAAATTGTTATTGTTTGCATATCCTCATCAGACATTCAGTCACGTCCATCCGAAGATATGACGCTTGGTTACTTGATTACATTCGGTCATCAATCCTGCATATTCCCGGAACTGTTCACTAGTAGTTTGAGCAAGATCTCCAATCTAGCACCATATAGCACACACACACACATATAGAAATAGCAGAAGACAGTTGTGAAATTCATCCATTCATTAACATACAAACTGCAATCGTGTCCGTTGCTAACGTCGTTCAGCGATTTATGGTAGCGCTAATGGTAAGACAGGCCTTGCTATCTTTGCATTTTGTTGTTGTTGTTGCACAAACCTCGCCTTAATTAACATGTAATTAACCAATTCTTATTAGGTATTCACAGACGGACTTGATCACAGACAATACGAGAGTACGTTGTGTATTTTCCTAATGGCCACGACGCTGGCGTCCGACCCAACTAAATAATTAGATAACAATTCGCTCAATTGATTGTATGGGAATTTCGTGGGGAGTTTATATGGCGCCGATACAAGAGATTACACGCTAAATACAACAAAGAATCGAATGTAGAACAATATGGTAGAATTACAAAAAAAATTGTGATGGATAAATAAACTCTAAACTCCCGTTTCTTTCCATTATCATCAACCATGGACGGATTAAACTATTGCACGATTATATAGTTAACAATCCTACCAACGGTTTTAATTGAGTTTTTGCCCATAAATCACTCTAGGTGTTTAAAAGAATATCTACAACGGTTGCTTTATATACAATTTTTTTTCTTCTACTACCATCGTCCTCTGTTATAATCAAACCGATAGGTTATAATTATCGAAAAATGAACTTTTCGATGATTTCAATCTTGTATGTGTGTGTTGTAAATCAATAGCGTATATTTGAAAGTAGCAGCTTGCATTGAATAAAAATACCAACAAAAAAACATTTAAAATCACACAATTTAATGTTTAATTGCAAAATTTGTTAAACGTTAATTATTCGCCTTTGTTTGATTGGGTAATTTTAAATAGTTCTATTCATATAAATGATGATGGTAGTTGATTCTATTTTTGTATTGTAGAATAAATTACATCACTGACATTTATCAAATCGAATGCGGTAATTAAAATGATTTAATCATCATTGATTTTGTAATTTAGCAGAATAGAATTCCTGTAATACAGGTGGTCGTTGAATCAAATTTCCAATTCAAGTGGAATTATATCGGGTGTATAACGGTTATTTACCTTGTAGTCGGCAATGGCGTCGTTACATAGTGTCGTAGATTAGTTCATATTCTAGTAAATTTGAGCTTTGTCGGCGTACTTTGGAAGTTTTCGAAGAAAGATACGACACTACGTCCCAAATTTTGTATTTGAGGCAATAATTCTGCAAATAACTTACCAAATAATTCAATAAAGTATGAACCAACCTACGATATTATGTAACCAATCCAGCGCCAATTACGTCGTGGACACCCTGTATCTGAATTATCAATTGAAGGGTGGAAAAATGGGTATTTTGTTACGAAATTTTAAATTTTTCTATCAATTTTTGAAAGAAATCTAGTGTTAAAATCGCAATAATTAATAAATAATTTTAATTATCACAAATGATAAATGGCAATTTAACACGCGATTAATTTAAAAAAATAAATTATCCTGTATTATAAATCGTGCTATAATAGTACCCCTATTTCTGTGACAACTTCTATAATTTAATTTAACACTTGAATACTTTGAAAATTGAAATAATTTGTATTACAAACCGTGTTATAGAGGATTCCTCTAAAATTTTACCATCTATTTTAACACTTAAATGCTTAACAAAAAGAACGATTGTGTTACAAACCGTGTTGTGTATAACACAAGAATTTGGTGATGCAGGTTGACCAACCTGTTGTTTGAAGGCGCGCAATTCGAAATGTCTTCGAAATTGAATTTGATCAAATCTGCTTCGATTTAAAAATTGACTATTCTGTGTGGATTATTTGAAGAAATTGGCCCTGTTGTCGGGAAATTCGGCTCGCAATTCAGTTTTATGCGTGTTTGTTGTATGTTGTTGTTGTGTATGATTACAAATATGGCCATGTATATGTAAACCACTTTCTATTTATTGTAACCGCAGGTTATTTAAGATCAACAAATGTAATATAATATCTTATTAATCTTGTTCTTTTTCCTCTCCAGTATTTTCATATATTTATAATAAAATATTTATTGAATCGTCGCATGTAAACCATCTCTCTTCCATTCTTGTTAACCAGGTTGATTTTTTTGTTGTTGTTGTTACTTATTTAAATAATATTGCTGTGTTTACGTGTGTTTGTCAAGGCTCCTTCTGCAACTGTGATTTTGTACCTTGTTTCATATGCATAAACAATTTTCATAATCTTGTTAATTCTAATGAAGCCACCTGGAATTTCCTGTATGGTTATTTTGTGTTTTTTTTTTTTTTGTAAATATTGCACTAATAAAACAAGCCACTCAAAATTGAGTGTTAACGAAAGATGATGCGGTAATCTAGAAAATATTAATTGCCGTTGTTCTGTTTTCGTGTAATTTATCTGTGGAATGTGAGAAATGTCGGCAAATGATCGTTTTTTTCTTTCTGCCGTCCTCAAGACTTCTACTGCATCGTTGCTAACATTGCTCGCGTACAACACTTGTTTCGTTTAAATACATCCAACATATACCAATGTTGTTGGAGATTTTATTATGACAAGTCTACTGAACGTTGGCCTTGTTTCTGATTTTTCTACAAAAACGTACAAAAACAACCGAACAAAACTAAATAAGAAGAATTAATCTCAGTATTTATTGTAATATACAGATAGAAATCTCATGTATGCATATGAAAGAAATAGAAATAGTAAGTAGAGAAAGAAAGGCATCCGAACAGATTAAATCCAAAGTTGAACGGTGGTAATCCTGAAAATACGACTCAACTTTTCCAACTTTATTCGCCTCCATTCAATCTTTCTCTTTCTCTACCAGTCCATCTTCTTGTGCGTTTATTTTTCGATTTTGTTGCTTTAAAAACTGGTCAAGATCGCTCTATATTAATTGTGATGGCGATATTGGCTTATTTATGACGGTTTCAAGTTCACTAACATCTACGCCACTGCCTATATGAATATCAATAACGAATTATGATAGTCTCTCTCTCACAAGTCTACACACATAATCGTTCTACACACAAGCTATTTTACATTCGACATTGCGGTTTGCTCTTTGTCCAACTTGTTAATAAATTACAACTGGGGGTATAATGTTGCAAACATGAATTAAGCCTTTTTTCCTCGTCGTTTTCTGTTTGTTTTGTTTGAAAAAAATTTATCTCTTCAGTTGATTTTTTTTCTTTTCGTCGATGGAAAATATTTGTGTATCACCTTTATTTATTTCAGTGTGTGTGAACATAATTTTGTGGGTTGCACGCACGCATTATACCACAAAAAAGACGGCCAACGATGAGGACAACAACATGCATTACTAGCTCTAGCTGTTCTTTCTTCCTTCTTTCTTTCAATTGCAACCCAACTATTTTATAACACTACTACTAGGAAGTTGAATTGAATTCATCATCATTTTATTATGTTAAATTACAGATTTTATTATGATTATAGAATATAGAAACGATGATTCTATGTTGAGACTAATTTTAAATTTCATAGTCGCTATACGATCAAACTACAGGCGATCGGGATGTTTATAATTGATTCTAATAGAGCAATTAATAATTGCATAGCTATAAATTTAAAACCGTTTGAAACTTTCGTATCTATCTTATTAGGTATTTATTTCCAAGGCAAGAGAAAAAAATTAAATCAACTAAAAGAAATATCGAGAACAACACGAATCGAATCAGTTAACATAAATATCCACAATGGGAAAGAATGTGTGTGTTTGTGTGTTGAAATATGATAGACGATGTGTGAAAATAACATGGAACACGATTATAGTGATTACAATCGAAAAAGCTCAAGGATAATAAACGATACTATGGCTATGGATTTGAAAAATGCAGAAAAAAAGGGGCCCTCTTGCAGAATTTCAATCTTGAGGCACTTTATAGTGATTCTTAAGCTTATTTTCCTGTTCTAGACTTTGCTATTTTAGAGACTTCTTCAATCATGTTTAGTCATCGTGGTCGAATTTTCAAAGTTTTAGACAAATTTTAGCTTCAAATTAAACAGTCTAACGAATTTTGCCATGTGGTGGAGACAATTTTGATCATTCTTGTGCTTTTTGGGAGTATTTTGGAGCCAATTTTGTCATAAATTATCAATCAAGTTGAATTTTAGGTGGAGAAGATTTACTGCATTTTTGTTAGTTTTGAAGTTGGTTTTCTCAATTTTTATACATTTTCATGTTAATTCAACTAAATTTAGTCTAATTTTAACAAAATTTGGTCTTGAATTATAAGCTTTTGACAAAAACTCCAAAAAGGGGTTTCAGTTGATTTTTGAGCTAAAATTTCGAATTTCGGTCCAAGTTGCAGCACCTTTAATTGATCGACTCCTGTACTAAATCCTTTAAAAAATACAAATTGGACGATTTTGATCAATTTCAGATATTTTTTTTTAAATCATCACTTTTCAGTCAAATTTATAATTGGATCTTGAAAGGCTAAAAGACTTACTTAGTTGATTTTTCAGTTTTTCTGAATATTTAAAAAAAATTCCAAATTAAATCAACAATTCAACTAAATTTTGCTCTTATAAAAAGGTCCAATTTAGACTCGTTTAGTCTAATTTTTTAAAATGTTTACATTAACTTATCAGTTTTTGGTCAAATTTGCTTCTAAAACCCGAAAAAGTGGTCACTTTAAGCTACATTTTGATTTTTTAAGTTGCAAGACCTTAATTTTAAATTATCTATTCCTGTCTAAAATGTAACTATTCCTATATTAAGGGCACTTTTAATTAACTTTCGAGTTTTTATTACTTCATCATCGCTTTTTAGCTAATTTTATGATTCATTATTTACAGGGAGAAGATTTGAGTCGATTTTTGAATTCAATTTTTCAGTTTTTGTAAACACAAACCTTCAATTGAATCACCTTTAATTGATTTGTTTTGTCTGGAACTATCAAGTTTTGGTCAATTTTATCACTAAAACTCGAAAACGAACATTTTGAATTGATGTTTTAGCAAAATTTTGGAATTGTAATTTAAATTACAGGAATTTCGTGTTTTAATTCATCGACTCTATGATTTATTAGTCAATTTTTCCTGTGAATTTTGTCATTAAATTGCCGAAAGGGGCAAATTAATCGCTCTTAGACAATTTTAGAACTGATGCTGTACTTTTAATCGACACAAAGTTGTTCTAAATTATCAATTTTGAAGTTGATGCGCCTCTACAGGAACACACTAATTTAATAGTTCGGTTTTATTGTTCAATACAGTGTTATTATAATCGAGTTCGACAGCATTCTCGACGGTGGCGTTGTCTTTATTGTAAAATTGTCATCGCTTATTTCCCTTCTGTTATTTCTGATTATCACGAGATCTCTTCAACGGAATATGCATTTCTAATTACGGTTATTTGCCGACATATTCTCATCATGAAACAATCTGATTGTGGATCAAACACGCATATAATAATACCAATAATTTTAAATTTTTATCATTCGATAGGTATATGCTAAAGTAGAGAGAAAGAGAGACCGATTTTTATCAATTATATACGGATCTTTGGTCAAGTTCTATTGATATAACTGTTAGGTAGGAGGGACTTGTAGCCTTTCAAAACGCAAACATACAATTTTTATCGTTTTCTTCAATAGAATATCCGTTATTCTAGCGTTGTAATCATTGGAGAAAAATGATATTTTTGGCTTATCTAGTGCACATCAATTTCCCATGGAAATTCCCAAGACTTGATTCAACATAATGTCGACCGTGTTTTCAATGTTTCACCATCCGACAGAGATCTACAACATTGCCGTTCCAGTTAGTTGGATCTGTGGTGTTTGTTTCTGTCTTTCCTATAATCAATATGTGTGCTCACCATCGATTTTCAATTTCATCAGAGTGCAGCATAGAGGCAGAAACTTATCGATGATAGGCCACAAGAATGCACGATTGTTAAGATAAGGCCAAACACAGTAGCTCTAAAGGCTTGTGTCTATGTATAAGTGCATGTTTACGGGTCTTGTGCAAAGTTCTACCATTGCACACTGTTGCCACTTTGCATTTCAAAATAGATTGTTGTTTTTACGCCAACATCGTGCCAGATCGAGCTCGGATATTTTGCATAAAGACATGTATGTGTATGTCTCTTTGTATACGTGTAGATGTTTGTAGTTTTTGAACTGTACACATCCAACAGTTGCTTTAAATGAAGATCGATGATGTATCGACGCCGTGACGCCGAAATCTACTCTTTCTTTCTACCATATGTAGAGACTAGAATTCGATATTGGAAATATGTTCGAGATAAAATTGTAATTATTGGAAATGGCTCGATTTTTGTCCCCGATTGGAATCCCATTATTGGAGCTTTTAAAATATTCCAAATCACGTTAATTATTTAACAATCACTTATCGAAAGTGAGTATTTTCTCTATTGAAAATACCATCGAATTTTATTGTTATTTATTGCCAATAATATTACATAAAGTAATTTATCTCTACTATACAATACTATTAATTAATTCCGTTAATTACTTATAACAGTATACCTTATAATCTTTAGTTAATTCGAAATAGGCGCGACTCTCTCTCTTTTATTAGGCATATTTATCGGCTATTTCCAGATTGGACCCACAAACTTTCTAGATAACGATAATAGTAATACTGTAGTATAAGTTATTTGTTAATCAATTTGATAATATTGGAATTTTTTCTGTAATAATTTGGAAACTACCATCGAACTACGAATATTGATCGATCCAAATTTTCAATGTTAACCTGTCGGCAGGTAATGGATGATGTCGAAAATCTGTCATCCTTCATTATCGAACCGATCATTTCTGATCGATCATCCAGTAAGTGTCGCCGACGATTTTACAACACCAACAACTCGAGCCAAAAGAACAATTTTAATCGCTAATTTAAAAAAAAAAAAACAACAACAAAACTACGACTTCCTGAAATCCGTCTAGAGGGCAAATTTAATGGGATCTATTGCGTGTTGACGGAGCTCCACACAATGCCTGTCAAAATATAGAGGAACCGGCTAATTGATGTAGAAATATGTTATGACAGATTAAATATTTTTAAATGTTTATAAGTTTAGTGGAGTGTATTTGGGTTTTATTTTCGTCCCCGTTCTTTTATTTCGTGCAATGCCTTTAAGTGACATGTTAATTTTCGTTCGTGGTGAGAACGACGACGGGCGGTGGAGATGGCCGGTCTCTTCTTACTTCGATTAAGTGTGAAGACTTTAAGACCGTCACAATACTTATTTCTCTTTACTTTCGTCGAAACGTTGTGTTCTTGATATCGTTATCTAGTTTGTTGTTCGGAATGAACTCTGTTTTGAAATAAACAAGTTTGCCGCTAGCGTGTAGGTGGCTGGACAATGCTTTGGTATTTTACCAGTGGTATTGAAACGGCGTGCCAGTTTTGATGTTGTTGTTTTTTTTTCCCAACAATAACATCACAATGATTTTTAATTTTTCTATTCGCTTCAATTATTGTTGTGGTTTATAACAATGTTGTTGAATTTTTGAAAATTCAACAAACTAAAACAAAAAATATATGGGTGTAGTATAATCAACCTACGCAGGCTTTTTCATCGACGAAAAGCGGACATAATTGGACATTAAGCCGAGCAAATGTCCATCACCGAACCAGTACCCACGTTAGGACCAATTTTTGGGACCCAACCTAATTATTAAGCTGCAATCTCGATTCGATTTTTAACGAGTCTCTGGTGCGCCGATACTATCTTTCGATTAAGTTTAAATTAACAAAACAGAAACCTTATTTGATTAATTAATGTATAAATGTTACGAAATAACGTTCAGGAAAATTATAAAACATATTTATTCAAGTGGTCCGTTTAAAAGAATAATAATGATAATAGTAACAGAAGCCTCCAGTGACGAGTGCTAAACATGGCAGAATTTTTCACAGCAATTATGAATGAATATAGCGACCATCACAAACAGCGAGAATCCATTAAAGGAATGGTATTTTAATTCTATAATTTATCGTTAATGTGGATTCGCATGCGACTCGGTAATATTATATCGTCGCGGGATACTCCTCGTTTCGATTTATAAATTTGTCAACTTATTATAAGAAAATTTCGTCTAAAGCCCAATTTCCAAATCGCACCATTATCGAAACGACAGTTGTTTATTCGACGCTGCTACCCAGAGGCTCCAGCTCATATTTCAGCGTTTGAATGGAACTATTAGATAGTTTTTTGACGGAATTAATTAAAATTCTGTCCGTATCAGTTTTAGGTGTTGTGGTATTTTTACATGTACAGTTCCCGAATGAATTATTTCTCTGTTTTTCGGATAGGCGGTAATAATTATTTTACATTAGAGCCAGAATCTATTAGTTCGACTGTATTTATAACTTTCTTCTAGTCGTCTCCCCGTTCCAATTGATAGTCGATCGAGAGGATCTACAGTTATTTTGGATCGATTAAGAAAAAATTGCTGAATTGTTTAAAATGAAAAACAATACGGAATTTCTGGGAATGAATTCGTCAAGGTTTATCGATTTTCTATACGATTTTTTCGGGTACTGTTAGTGGAATTGAATCGAAAATTCAGAAAACCAATTACAACTACTGTTAGTTTGAACTAGTTATTATTATTTTTTTATTGTGTAGACGCGTCTCTTGTATAACTTCAATCAACTTCAATCAAAATGTTTCTCGTCGATTATCGGTGCCAAGAAAAAGTCCATCGACACGTCACAGCTTCATTACCATACAATAACAACAATTGTGTTTGTTGTACATCAGTAATATTTATAAGAATTTCACAAATAAATCGCCAACATATTATTAAATATGAGCAAAACGAAACAAATATTCAAACATTTATCAACAAGTTAAATGCTTGTAATCGTGGCAAATTAAATAAATTCTCAATGCAGAATATTATATGGGTATGATCGTCTCTAATGGTCGACATTTCTTTCTGTCGCTAAAACGCATGCACATTCCCGTACAATGCCTACGATTTATCGCCATCGTATTCATAATGAGAGTAGAATATGACGGAAATCGTAAGGGAAAGCACCCGAGACTATAGCATCGATAGATTTATATCGCCGGATTCCGCTCACACCTTTCCACATACATGAATCACGATTATCAATATCAAATTTAAATTATTTTTCGATGATTTATCAATGCGTGCATTCAAGGGAATTTTTCAATTGTCTAATATTGATAAGGGGCGGGCCACTATTAAATTATTCTCAAGGTGTTGTTGTTGTTGTGTTTTTTTCGGTATATCTTAAAAAAACTATCTACTTTTATACTTCTATTGTCACGAATCGTTCAATTGCAAGGCACGACTCTTCTTCGCCGTCCCGACTACAGGAATGTCAGTCTGTTATCGGGACTTTATTTTGGTTGTCATTAAGATCTGAGATTGCCATTGCCGTTGTTCTAAACTAGCAATGTTACGGATTCGTAGCTGTAAAATTGCAAAATTTCGAAGACATTTCTGTGTTTTTTACTTGTTTGGTGAGATATTGTAATGAGTCAAACATTCAACTTCAAGAAGCATTTATGATAGTTGACTTCTGAGTCACAGAGGATAGTTTTTATATTTTTTGCATATTTCCCTCTATAATTTTGCCAATATTATCGATTTTCAACGATTTCCTCACAGTTTATATAAAATTTAAAAGCCCTTTCAAATCTCCAAGAAATTCTCCAATGGGCTTATTAGTTTTCCCGAAAATTGATAACTGAGACAAATTCAGGTGTCTGAAAAATATCAATTTTTAATAGCCGATATTTCGCTTGTTTGATGACTTATGGCAATGAATACAATGGCATTAGACAGAGCAATTTAAGGAAAATCTAAGTGTACTTTTCGTTTTGGAAAATCTCCATTGAGTTCCGAGCCACAGCGAATAATCCTGAAGCATGTATTTTATTGTATTTTTCCATATTTTCGCTTATAATTTTGCCAATATTATCGATTTTCTAATAATTTTCTCATAGTATATAGAAAATTGAAAAAACTTTTCAAATATTCAAGAAATTTTCCAATGAGTGTTATTTTTCTAGCCTCCATTTACATCTTCTTTCTTTTGATTTGATCTCTGAAAAGAACCAATTTTTAATAGCCGATATCTCACTTGTTTGATGGTATATTACAGTGAACCAAGCAGCATTAGAAAGAGCACTCCAAGGAGCCTTCAATGGCATTTTCTGTTTTGGAAAATACTAATCGAAAGTTGAGTTACAGAGGAAAATCTTGGAGCATGTGTTTTTTATATGCTTATCATATTATCCTCTACAATTTAGCCAATATTATCGATTTTCCAATAATTATCTCATAATAGATAGCAAATTGAAAGTACTTTCTAAATCTCTCGGAAAATTTCCGGTAAGCTCGTTAGTTTTCCGGGAAATTGGTGAAAATCTAACATTTTACCCCAAGCTATTTTTGCACCTATTTCCGTAATATCTCTGACTAAGCTCTTAAAGTACTAAATATAAACTTTTGTTTTTAATACAAATGTATGATATTTACTTACATTTCATTAGATAAGGTGTAATCAAATATTTAAACTAAGAGAAAATCCCAGCAAAAGGTCAAAACGAATCCAATTTTACACGCTTGAAATCATAGAATCTAATCAATTGCGCATTAAACGTACTGTTTTTCAAGCTGACATTTGGTTTTCAGTTCCAGAAGGTTGGAAAGTTTTATTACATAATCGTGCTGTAACAATCTACTTCTTTGGGGCCAAATTGATGGTCGATGCTTAGAAAGGGATCTTATTTCGTTGGGAATTATTACAACATCCTATTGCTTTAACCCCGAACTTGAATTTATTGAAGCAACATTATTGAAATTATCATCGTGTAATGTCGTCGTTTACGATTAACGATAAGATTCAATAGATGCGTAATTTGAGCCAACTATTAAATTATAGAGAGTTACACAAATTGTTGATTTAGGGAATTCTGTGGATATCGTTCGGTTCAACAATTCATCGACTTTTAATATCGATAAATAACGAAATCTTCCACTCTATCTGACGATTCCCTCACACACCTTTAACACTATAGTTTACGGTAATAATTCCAACATCAAGATAACAATTCTCTATTAACAATTTCCTACATTGTTGCCTGTTTAAAGAGGATGACTTCACACAAATACACCTTGCCAATTTCTTTTCAAAACCGTTCAATAATTGATTGTTGTTGTGTTGTGTTGTTACCACCCCCAGTGCAGGGTGTGCCGTCGTCGATTTTCTCCTCAGGTTCATTCTAATAATAATTTTCTAATCGAACTGAGGATATGTTGTATTGATGATAGAAGAAAAAAAACAAGAAGATGACGCCGAAATTTTTCAATGATTGGGATGTTGTCGCTTATCTAAACAAGTTAGGGCACTTAGGCCGGTCCATTGCGGTATGTCTGTCTATATGTGTGTGTTTGATTGTGTCGGAAAGTGATAGGTAAACAAGGTGAAGAGGAATTAAGATGTGACCACTCCCTTTACGATTCCGATCAATCAATACGACACCCAAATTTTTAAACAAAAAATTTAATTTACAAAAAATAGATATAAAATATCACAGGTTTTAAATCAAATAGAGATTAAATTAAGTCGGATTTCTTTTTGTAATCGTCGGTACTGTCGTTGCCGATGAGGAATTGTTGGATTTCTTCCAAACTCTTGCCTTTGGTTTCCGGAACGAATTTTATAATGAAAATTAGGCCGATCGCGCAGCATATAGAGAAGGACCAGAACGGTACTTGCATGCCGAATTCGTCTTTGGTGATTTGGAAGAATTTCGAAGCAATCGCCCCCATACTAACCGAGAACGTGTCAGCAGCGCATAAAGCAACAGCTTTAACATTCGTTGGGAATAATTCGCTTAGAATGGAAACCGCACCAAATGCTAATCCAATACTGAACAGAATATTATAAGAGACTAAGGCTATAATTGGTAGCCAATCGAAATTCTCAACGAGATCCGGTAACAGTTCTTTCAAATAGAAATACGCTCCCAACAGGAAGATTGATAGTGAACAACCGATCGTTGATAGTATTAATAATGGTCGTTTACCGAACTTATCAACAACAATAATCCCTAATAGAGTTGCAAATAATTCAACAGAACAATAGAGGATTACTGAAAGATTCGGACTGATTCTACTGCCAGCTTCTTCAAATATCATCGATGTGTAAAATAAGCACGGATTTTTCCCACTAAACTTATTCGTTAGACAGATGATTATATAAATAAAACAGGCTCTTCTATTACTCGATACGGTAATAAGGTCTGTAATTTTCGTCTTCTTGCTTTGTTCCTGCCGTTTGACTGCCTTACATAAATCATTCATTTCATCAACGATATTCTCGCTGCCGCGCAATATTTTCAAACTATTCTCAGCTTGTTCGTATTTGTGTTTCTTGATGTAAAAATACGGCGATTCTGGCATCCAAATGAACGTTATAAAGTGTATTACAGGTACCAACGTACAAATCAACGATGATTGATAAATCGTCATTGTTTGTCCGATAATATTGATGAATAAAGTCCCAATAATTCCAGCTATCGTCGGTATTGAAGCTAGAAAACCACGAATCTGCGGCTCACTAATCTCCCCAATATACATCGGTAATGCTGTATATAAAGCCCCCTCACTAGCACCGATCACAAATCGCAATATTGATAACACCAATATCGTATCAGCGAAAGCTGTCCATAAGAAACAAACAAAAATAATTGGTGCCATTAATAGTGTTGTATTCTTGCGGCCGATACAATCGCTCAGAATTGCCGCTAGAATCGCCCCAACTGGTGCCCCAACTAACGGCATTACCGCACACCAACTGCCTTGGTCATTTGTCGTCGGTATTGGGGATGATTTGTCGAGCAATTGCGGTAGATACGGCGATGTCCAGCCGAGATTTATGCCCGAACTGATCACCGAAAAGGCGCCTGGAATTGGAGACGGTTAGTTGATTTTTTGGGGGTTGTGGGGTGATTACCTGAGAATGTGGCGAGATATTGGAAGAGCCGGCCGCGGTTCTGCATCGTGTAATGCATGGTGGCAATTGTTGTAACTTGTGTTATTGTTGGGGCGGTTTACCGGAAATTTATTAATAAAATTGTATTGACTTTGGGATTATTCGAGTTAAGTAGTTGGAATCCTTGGTTAAATAATCGTAAAAATTTTATGATTTATTTTGATACGGCTTTACGTTTCTATTATTACAAATCTACAAACAAACAGTAGTAAGTTGTAAGTAAATAAGGAGTAATTTTGTAAACGTCCACTAATCGTAAAATTTATAAATCAAATTGTCGTTAAATAACGTCAATTTACATTGCTTTATCCACCAGCTTGGCAACAATACTAATTATAGCAATTATCGTGGAAATGTTTATAAATTTTCCACGCCCAAACAAATCCAAAAATAAATATTTACAATAAGCTTTAACCTAATTCAGTTGATAATAAACGCTTTGTCATTGTTGACAGGAATTATTCGTGAATTCTTATTATTGAATTGAAATCGAGAGAGATCTACACACTGATAATTTTTATTGCCTCTTATTGTAGATGATTGAATAATGAGACGAAGGTAGAGAAAAAAACACGACACAAACACCAAACCAATCAATGATACCATTAAATATTTGGTAGGAGTTATTGAACCAGAGATGGGTACGTTTTTTTTGGGCTTCAAAAGATCGAAAACATAAATTTTTATTACCTAACCATTACTTCCGTTATACATATAATTTACCGTGACCAACGTGAAATTTGCATGTTGCTCTTCTCTGAAAAGAGCCTATTTGAGACTTGTTATCCGTTTATATCAAAATTCATACCAAAATATCGTTTTTCTTTGGCCATATTCATTGTTAAAACATGCCGTGTTTGTTAATATTTGTAAGGGTAAACTTGTACAATTCCCCCTATAGATTTGTTGTTGTTCATTGGTTATTTTGCATAAAAGTGCAACCGCGTGTAATGCTCCAGGCCAGCTACTGTACAGACACACCCCGAATATACCGATAACAAGGAGATCTTGTACATTATAAACTTAGAAACGGACAAAGATAGACAATAAACAGGTGAGTTGATCGGATATTACGATCAACAACAAACCCTATAATCGATAACTTATTAGCATTATTACGAGAATTGGCCGGGGGGTGTACTCGCGCCACCACAACCAATCTGTACAATTTATGGGCGAGTAATCCGATTTTCTCGCTAAAACACCCTGTATACAGGGTGAACCAGGACGATGGCGCATCAATTGATGGAACTTTTTCAAAACTGAATTATCTCCAGGAAATCGGGCCATTCTTCTATCAACTCCCGGTATTGGGGCAATTTCTTATCTAAGACGAAATGAGGTGTTTTTATTACCTATTTAGGTCATATAGTGAAATTGAAGAGGACTTTGATAACATGACTTACTAGCATTGGTAGTTGTTCTGAAATTTCTAATTTTGCAGTGTTTGGTTTAAAAAGCCATATTGGGAACGACCAAAATTTGGACTCAAACTACCAATCAAGTTTTATACAACTGAATTATCTTTCAGCGTCTAGCTGAAATTAATGACTAATTTCAGACAATTTTCAAACTATATCTTGCGTATTATAATAGAACACCAGATTCTTCTAAATTTAGATGGGTGAAGAAGAAATGTTGTATCGAACTCTACTGGTTTCCTCCCTGCCAATTTTTCAGCAATTTCAGCAATAGTTTAACAAAATAGTTGTCAATTTATAAGTGAGCTATCAAGTTGAGCAGATATTGGGCACTAACAAACAAGAGAAACAAGACTGAAAATTGAAATTTCAATTAACTGAAAAATGATTGGAAATAAATTTGGGAATGTTCTATCAAATCGTATAAAGCAAAATAGGGTCTATTTAAGAAAAAATTCGATATTAAAAACTGAAAAGTTCGAAGATATGCAAATAAGAAATTCAAAATTTCTGAAATTAAGTTTTCAGTAATTTAAACCGAAAAAAAATAATTTTACAGTAAGTCGAAAGAGGTAATCAAAAATATAGATAGAATAACGAAAATATCACAGTCCAAAAACGCATAGTTAACTCATATTTGAGTCATTTGACTCATTCACAATTGAATTGCTCGGGGTTGTTTTGAAAAATATTCAAATATTGAGAGCTCAAAATTTTCAAATTTGTAAGTCGAAATAATCAAAAATAAATATTATATATCCATCGCCGACAATCTATAGAAATAATGGTGGTATTTTTTCACAACATCCACCTTTAATAGGTTGTATATCAACAATCATCCACTTAATGTTAATGAATAAAAAAAAATATACTCATTTCAAATATTTATTTAAACTTGAAATAAAAAGTATACAAATAAATCTTATAAGATAAAAGACGCCAGGTTGATTGTGTTTTTTTTTCCGTATGGTAAACGTTTTTAAATCATCTACGATTTATACTATTTTAGATCTACCTACTATAGAACGATCGCATTTCAACATTATTTCACTTCTGTAATTGTTATGTGCTATAAAAAGCTGTACGGACATGTTTGTCTTCGATCCAAGTCTCCCATTCGTACAACCAGCTGTGTAGTAAGAATTTACAACAAATGACTTAATCTACACAATTTCACCTGAAAACGTACACCAACTACCATAAAACAAACAAGTACCGATTAGATTCTTGTTGTAATTCTAAACTGTCTAAATATCACAGTCAAGTCGACACAAATGTTGTAGTTGTACTCTATTGGAATCAGTTGAATCGATTTCGAAGTTTTGCTGGTTTTTGCACGAGATCTAATCAATTAGTTTTGACATTTCATCGACGTGTTCTGATTGAATGATAGCCACATTAATTATAAAATAAGCCAATTTCTATTCGATCAATAATTATACAGTTCGTGTTGTGAAATGGTGCATGTTTGCTGTTTGTGATACAAGTGTTAACTTGGAAACAAGTCTTTTTCCAGGCTTGGTGCTATACAAGTTCCATTTTGTTATCGTTTTTTTTCTTCGTCGACATCGTCTATTTCAACTTTTTCCGCTGTTCTAATGCGCTATTCTCCAACATACACATGGCAATACACCAGAGAAGACAGGACTGGAATATTTGTCGAAGTAGTCTGTTTAGATTGATTTATTGCTTATAAAGATAATTAACTTGGAGAATTTATACGATTTAACATCGATTTTTTGCCACTCCGTCTATAAAGTTTACAAATCAGGAAATTTTATTATATTTTAAAAATTATAACGCCAATACTACAAGCAATTTTACGATGTAAACGACTAATTGGGCAGTTTTTTGCCACTTCGATTAGAGATAGAAATAGCATTTTTTAAATTTATTTTAACGGAAACAGAACAGAAACGGAAATTGGAAGAGAAACGAACAAAACTAATCAACAACTCAATTTTTCGCTTAGTGGAAAATTTCTGATGCATTTGGAAAGCGCTTACAATTTGCTATAAATCATTGAAAAATCGATTATATTGGTTAAATTGTATGGAAATATTGAGAAAAAAACAATCTATACGATTTTCCTTTTAATTCAGAATTTAATCGGGATTTTCTAAAACGAAAAACGTGCTCCAATGCTCCTTGAAATGCTTTCTCTAATGTGGTTCGATTCATTGTAATACTGCATCGAACAAGCGAGATATCGATCATTAAAATTGATACGTGGGCCCTCGGGTTTTTTCCGGAAAACTAACAAAATCCCTTAGATATTTTAAGAACTCTTCAAATTGACACCATGGGAAAACCATGTGGAAAATCTTCAATATTTGCTAAGTTATAGAGTGAATGTGGAAAAGTTAAGACATGCTCCGAGATTTTCTTCTATAATCGAGAATTCAATTGGAGTTTTCCAAGGAAACACATCTTCCAAGGCTTCTTGAATTGCTCTTTGCAAAGCTGCTTGACTCATTGCAAGACTTCTTCAAACAAGCAGGATTTTCATTATTAAATATTGGCATTTTCGGAAATCGAATAAAAAATAAGACGTGGATTTCTGTTAATTTTCCGGAAAACTGACAGACCCCCTTGGAAAGTTCCGTGAAAAGCTTTCCCAATTTTCTATATACTGTGAGTAAATCGTTGAAAACTCGATAGTATTAGATAAATTCCAGGGTAAATATGAAAGAATTAAAGAAAAACACAACTTGGGATTCAATTTGAGTTTTCCATAACATAAAAAACTTATAGAGACTATTTGAAGTACTCTTTATAATTGCGTTTGACTCATTATAATAACTCATCAAGTGAGCAAAATATTGATGATTAAAAATTGGTGTTTTCGGAGATCGAATCAAAAAACAACAACAGACTGTAGAGCTCCCAAATTTTGCGTAAATTTAGAACCAAAATTGAGGCTTTTAATATTTCTATTTCGAGTCACAGCGGCACCTTCTCAAAAACAGGTCGATATCGTCAACTGTCCCATCATTAGAAATTTAATCGGAATATCTAATCGAATTCTCTCCCTTAAACTCTCCACTATCGAATTGTAACATAGAAAAACATGACACATAAGGGCCTAATTAGGACTGTTTGAATAATAACCGAATTCCGAATTGAATTGAGGTACTCATTAGAAACTCTGTGGCATTATCTTTATAGAAAAATTGTACAGTTGTCCTATCATTCGAATGTAGTCGACTATAAATTATCGAATGTAGTTGTCCGTTTTGATTGGATGCATCAAATAGAATTTAAGGTGGGAAAACCGTTAAATTTTTAAATTATCGTCGTATCAATAAAAAAAAATAGGAATGAGAATAGACAATCAGTGAAAATTTGTCATTGATTTGTTTCTATGACATTATCCGTTGATCTGAATTTTTCAGGAGTACAGAACACAACTTACGAAATTGTGAAATGTCATGTCAGATTTCTGGATGAGGAGACGAGGTTTAAAAAAAATGACGCCCACCATATTTATAAAATATTCAGTTCGATAAATTATAATTTTAAATATAGTTTTAAACATTAGTCTCGGTCTGGTGTTGTAATATATTTAGCCCAAAATGTATTACAATGCTTTTGGGTTTGCCAATAGAACGAGGGGGGCTGTTTTCTTTGTAGGAAATGTCTAAAACAAAAATAAATGTAGACATATACACATATCCATACAACAATATAACGTACAATGGACGGTATTGTTTGTTTAGCCTGGAGCTTATCTTGTGGTAGAAGGAACGAGCTTTCTTTTTAGTGCAGACTTGTGGAAACAAGTGTTAAAGAATATAGCAGGTAAAGTAACACCTCCTATTGTTCTGTATTTAAAAAAAAGTCCTACAATTGCCGACAATATTATAAGCATTATGGTAAATCATGACTATCTGCATACAAAAAGCTGTGAAAATCGTCACCAAACGCCTAAACGTTGGATGAAAGCGATCGATTTGCATGTGCCAAAAACGTATTCAAATTTTGTAAAGATAAAATTTGCAAACAGACCATTTTGTTGTGTTCTTTTAGTTTTCCATTTATAAGAGAGTCATGCATCCGAAACTCGGATGCCGTTCGCACGCTCAAATTCTCGAATCTCCCGATTTTCAATGCACAATTCTATCGATTACCTCTCGATGCCTTTATGAATATTTAATTATTCCAATACTTTATTGGAGTCATCTTTTCAACAAATACATTTGAATGGGTATATGATGCTTTGGGAATGTTGTTATTGTTGGTTTTATCGAGTTCCGCCAATGTATTTCCTGACCTTCTCCTTCTCGTCGAGTTGTTGTACAAGCAGCGGCATTGCATTAATCATGTGACCAGTGCATTTCTGCAACGAAAGCGATATTATGTAAAATATCCAGAATTGTTGTCGGTGGTGGTGGACTTGCATCTTTCCTGCTTGTACATGTACCGAGCTTCAGGCCGTTGACCCAATAGATGGCGTTGATAGTCGATATAGCGTGGGCTATACGATGTCGCATTCTGCTAATATATCTCCTTCTCGAGCTGTCCATTAAAATAACGGCATTGGACTTCTAACCGACACATTGATATTGTAGGGAATTCACAGTGTGTGTGTGCATGTTGGAAATTTACGCAATAACATTTTGAGAAATAATCAGTCTAATAGACTACCAAAAAACAAACTTTGGGTGTCCTTAGTTTGATTGTGGAGATTAAAATTTTCTTCACATCTGCCTCTGCCCATCAGTCGCTGATGGTAATGATGAACCTCCCACTTTAACCAACGAATATAATCAGTCATGTCCTGGCAAACACCTATAGTCTTACATGGTCAAGACTTTGATGTATTATTTGTACGAACATCAAATTAAAAAAAAAAAAACTCAACTCTATTCAGTTCTTTAACGGATGAAAAATTGTTTACAGGTTTCCGCAACAGATCCCGATTGTGGTGTCAATGCAATGGTCAATTATACATTAGGCGATGGTTTTGGGAAATTGAAGGAATTCGAAGTGCGTTCGGCGACCGGTGAGGTTTGCATCACAGCTCCATTGGATTATGAAACGAGAAACTCGTACGAGTTTCCTGTTGTTGCAACCGATCGAGGTAATCTCATCATTTCGATATAAAGAACAAATAAAGCAGAACGTAGAGTTTATCCGATTTTAAATAGACTATTACCGAGATATTTCCGCGTCTTTGTATCTGGTATAGAACAACAACTACAACAATTTGTGCGGCTTCCTGTTTAATGTTGTTTAGTTAGTCTTCATAAATAAAAAAATCCAACCGTTTGCAATTATTCCACATATATAAATTAAGTTCGTTATAGTTCTAGTGAGCATGCAAACTATTCTGATATAATTAATCCGTTCAATTACAACAAGTTGGAAAGCGATTAGTTTGTATCACCTTTACGACAACAACAGCAATCTTGCTTTATGTATTTGTGTGGATTGCCTTTAAAACTAAATATTACTGAACGATGCACGTTTTTCGTGAGTATCAATACGAGTAAACGAATGACATCGTGATTTTCGCTTTATTTTATCCTCTTTTACACTTCATAAATACTTAATGTGTTGTTGTTGTATTCAGTAATGTTATGTACCTACTAGTCTATTTTGTATTCACGTATTCCAAACGGTTTTTTAACGTCTAAACATTCGGAAAAATACTACTACAACTTCGTTATAACGACACTAGTGCGATAAACCTGAAACATGCAGTACAACTATATTTTTAAACTAGCTTTGCCACCTAAATGCTGACTTCTTGGGTTCTGTTTTGACAGACAAATGCGACCAATAAAGAAGAGTTATTTTTATTTAATTTGCCATCTAATTTCCAATTTCTTCATAAATTTTTCCCTAGAAATAAATTTGGCACTAAACTACCAAATCGTTTCAAAATCTTGCCTGAAAATCAAATAAAGTACAAGATAAAGTGCAACTATTTTCAAATTTTGATTACATCAATTTTTTTTTAATAAAACAAAATTTCTGGTTACAATCGTAAAATTTTGGACCTATTGTGTAATGTTTTCAAAATTTTCTCAAATATGCTTTTCAAATTTTGATTATACAAAATCAATTAAAAGTTATTGACAGCCGAAAATGCTGGAATATTCTTAGAATATGAAAAACTAAAAGTGCTAGATTTTCCGAAAATTTCCAAAACGTCTCGATATGAGGCAAAATTCTAAAAATTCTAGCACAAGAGCGCTATTTTTATCGAATTTTGTTGCTTGGGTGGTATATAAAAAAGATTCCTTAAAGTGCCCCTAAAAAATTGATGGATCCTTGACGTTGAGTACATGATTTTGATTTGCGGACGGGTCAGTGGAAGTGAAGAAAATTAGTGCATACGATTAAAATTCCGCTTTGCTGTAGCCCTAAAATGCCATAATATGATCGAGTACTGGTTTGAATGGGGCCTCGTAATAAATTTCTTTGAATTGATATGAAAATTGCTCGATTGCAGCGGTGTTCAATAGTCAGTCGCGATAATATCGAGCCATCATAAATCACATATTGTGTGAATTTGAGCGAATATAAGAAGAATGTTGAAAAATTTTTCAAGAACGATGCAATATCCACACGTTTACCGTAACAATTTTCTATAAAATTTGCAAGATTAACGACTCGTTCCTTTCCACATAAACACATACACATTCACTAACTCCCAGCATACCAGGTCGATGAATTGTATTATAATAATAATTATTTATTTTCACCTAACGGGTTTACAGAGGTAAAAGCATATTGCTTAATAACCATCAATTTATCAGACTGTATATAAGTATGTACGGTGATAATTCCAACAGGCCTCAACATCTCGTTAATTAAAAACTTGCTGAATTTCAGGTGGTCTCAGCACGACAGCAATGGTGAAGATCCAAGTGACAGACATTAACGATAACCGACCGATGTTCTACCCTCGAGTCTACAATGTTTCATTGCATGAAGGCGGTGCCTCATCATCGGCGACGCATCCTGTTGTTGTTGTTGCGGCTACCGATCCCGATTCAGGACGTTTCGGTAATGTCTTCTATAAAATATCAACCGGTAATGAGGCTGGATTATTTCGCATCGACAAGAATAGTGGTGAAATTTTCGTTAATCGTCCAAATCTATTATCGATCCGTAATCAACCATATCATTTGAATATAACAGCAACAGATGGTGGCAATTTAAAATCAGTACATGATGCTGAAGTGTTCATTAGTGTAATTGATTCGGCACAACGGCCGCCAATTTTTGAAAATTCACGCTATACATATTCAATTAGTGAAGATGCACCGAGGGATAGTGTTGTTGGTAATGTGAAGGCAATCGTCAGGGATGCTGGTAAGTTTGAGGAATTTTTCCATTCAAAGGTTAGCGCTATAACAGAGCAATTCTCTTTGAACCATTACATCTAGATATATGTGTAGATGGCCGTATATTATATTGTAAAATGGCGGAAAAATGACAATCACGCGTTCGTGTTTACCGGTAAGAGAACACATTGAGAAAAACGTGTACCGTTCGCTTTCCAACCGTAGTCAAGATAAAATGTAATCAGTATGGAATGTTGACGGAAAGAGATGTAAAATAGACAAAGATCTGTCGATAAACTCGGACGAATTTTATTCAAATAATCGTAACAATGATGGCATGAAAAATAAGACTATTCACAAATAGAAGTAACAACAAAAAAACCATATGAGTTGTAGGATTTATGCTAGTTTCTGATTTATATGCAGATGAAAAGCCGGGAAAATTCTCGTTTCAACAGAGTTGATGTTAGTGTATATCTTGTAGTCACTTTACACAAGTCTTGTATGTTGTAGATATGTAATCTGATACATGAATGACACAAGAACTTTAAGAAAATATTGCGAGTTTCGCGTTTTTCAAGTTAAATTCGACGAACAATGCAACAAATAAGGAAGTTTTACTATTTATACAAAAATTTTAATGTTCAACTAAACCGCAAAACTTATAAAATCGATAGTAAAATATAAGAATTGTGGCTTTTTTAGTAAACTTTCTGTTTGTATGTACATTTAGATTGTCGTATGGTGGTAGATACGGATCGGTTTGTGGTAAAAAGCCGGAGCTGTCGTCGATTTTTCGTTTGTTGTCATTCTTTTTTGTTCGATCTTTCACTGTTGCATTTCTTTCTTTTCGTTCAACTTTGTTTCTGTTGATTTCTTTTCCATCCGTTTTGTTCTTATTTAATTTCGTTTTCGTTTTGTTTTTCGGCCGAGTATATGTCATTTGAACAGTGACTCGGACATTTTGAGTACCGCCGGTCCTTGTTGTCGTCGTCGTCGTCGTTGTCTACTAACCAACCAGCCAACCAACTTGGCCATCAGAAAGAGATCCGGGCAGGTTAGCGAACGGCTTTTATATATCTGGAATACAATGGCCACTTTTCACTTAGCATACTACCGAAACTGTCGTCTGAAACTGGCCTATACAAGCTAACATGCTGCTGCCTGCTTATATCCCTTTTGAAATAATTGCCCCCTTTCCGTTTTCTCTTCTTTTATGCTTGACAGGACGACTCGTTTGCCTAAATGCTAATAAGGGGCCCCAATACAAAACACAAGACATTCATACAAAATATAAACAAATAAAGCAAAACAAATCAAAAGCAAACAGAAAGAGAGCAAAATAATATAAAGCGAAAAAAAATTGAAGCTTTTTTGATCGAATAAAACACAGCTGGGGCATCGTCTTTCATTGTGCATATTTAATTAATGGCGGTAGTAAGAGCAAAGAAATTAGTTCTCGTTTTCTGTCACATTTCTACGACGATAATACTAAAGTTTTACTCAACTATTGTCTTGTCCATTGGTATTGTCCGCCCATACGCCTTGGTCATTGTTTCAAGCAATATTCATTTATTATTTGGCGAGTTTCTGTAAACGCGGCTACTGTTGCCTTTTAATACAAAAAACAACGTCGTTCTTTAACTTTAATTGAAAATTCTCACAGGTTTCTTTTATTTTATTGCGAGGAAATCAGTGGAAAAATTCCTTTTTGTTTTATCGCCGGTTCATTTAACCTGACAACTAGCGTAAAAAATATTAATGATAATTAGAGATTAAAATCAGTGTCGACAGAATTTCGCAAAGATGGATGTTGATCGTTTAAAAATTTGACAAGTTTTCGACGACAACAAAATAGATCAAACTGCTAGACTTGAAATAATTAAAATTTAACACATCCATTAACGATAATTCTGTTACAAAATTGTCGTGTTTTTTTTCTCGTCGTCTAATAAATATTTATAATTTAAACAACATGTAGATGATTTTATTATTAATGTTGTATGGAAGAAGCTTAACATAAAATACCATTCATTATAATCATTAAAGCTTTGTTAAAGAAAATTCTACAATGAGAAATTATCGGACGCAAATTTAAATACAGTTTCGGTTATGTTAACGACCCACAGATTCTGTACGATAAAAGAAAATGAAAAATCGAAAATCATTAATTTCCAACAGGCGACAAGCCAAACGAAAATTCCATATGACGAAATTCTAACTGAAATTGATCAATTTTTGGTATTGTCGCCGTTGAAAATTGTAGCCGGTTTCGCCCGTTAATTGGCCGCCGCAAGAACAATTAATTAAAAACGGTAGACGAAATAAAAAACTCGATCGACATGGGAAATTCTTCAAATTACCCAACAAATATTCCGCAAGGCAATTAAATAATTATTTATTAACATTTTTGGGGCACGTATAAATCTTCCCGGCTTGCTGTCATTCATTCAAAAGAATTTCGCCTGGAAACTGTTCAATAGAAATATGAAAATTTACCGCACAGGATGATGATAAAGATTAGTGTATTGGTTTACTCTACGAGATAATATTGCATTCAAAAGAAGATAGATTAGCTTAAGGCAAACCGGCTTTATGTTGGCAACTATATGAATAAGATTGTTGTCGTTTTTTATATTCGTTTTGCCTTCTTGTATAATTTTATTTCTAATGCAAAAATCTCTAATATAAATTGACTGCATTTAACAACAAAACGGAAAACGGTTTTTCTTTCACTCTTCCCATTATTCTTGTCTTGTTTATTATTAAATTTAATTCAAAGATTTTGTGATAAGACTGGAGAATTAACGGATTTATACGGATTAGAATAAATCGAACATTTTTCAATAATTCCAAATCGACAATGTGTAGCCTTACTGTGGTTTATATCGTTGCATTTTAAACGATAATCGGCAGAAATAGCCAATAAAATAACACCCAATTTAATGCCCCGATCTATTGGAATGCTATTGTAACTAATTAAATTGGCTTTGTACTTTGTGCTGTTTTAATGCCGCAGGAATTGACATTTTTGGACTTGCTCGCATTCTAGTAGCAGCCACTACGGTAAGAATTTTGCAGCGAAAATTGTAATTTCTATTAGCAGAAGCCGAAAACTGACAAATTTGCTAAAAGACTTGCTGTAGACTGAGAAAATTATAAAAAACTCCACAATATTTGCTAAGTTATAAGGGAAAATATCAAAATGTATACCGAAATATATTCTCGAAGATTGGCCTCTGTAATTCCGAAATCAATCTATCAATTCTAAGGCGAAAAACGTCATCAAATGCCTCTTGAAGTGTTCTTTCTAATGCTGTTTGGTTCGTTATAATATATCAACAAACAAGCGAAATATTGATGATTAAAAATTGAGTTTATTCGGACACCAAATCAGTAAAAAGATGTCATGTGGACACCAATTTTCTGTCAATTTTCTGCAAAACTAACAAACCTATTAGAGAATTTCTAAAAGACTTGGAAAGCTTTATTAATTTGCTGTAGACTATGAGAAAATTATTGAAAAATCGACTATATTTCAAAAGTTGTAAGGGAAAATATGAAAACATAACAAAACATATGCTCGAACATTGTCCTCTGTAACTCAGAAATCAATCGGCGTTTTCTAAGACGAAAAACATCTTCAAATGCCTCTGAAAATGTTCTTTTTAATGATGTTTGGTTCATTATAATATCTCAACAAACAAGTGAAATATCGATGATTAAAAATTGCATTTTTTCGGACACCAAATTAGTAAAAGGATGTCATAGGGATACTAAATTTTCTGTCAATTGTCTGGAAAATAACAAAGCTATTAGAGAATTTCCAAAAGACTTGGAAAGCTTCTTCAATTTGCTGTAGACTGTGCGAAAATTATTGAAAAATCGACAATATTTCCGAAGTTGTAAGGGAAAATATAAAAACATATAACAAAACATAATCCCGAACATTGTCCTCTGTAACTCAGAAATCAATTAGGTTTTTTACGGCGAAAAATGCTTCTTTCTAATACTGTTTGATTCATTACAAGATCTCAACGAACAAGCGATTAAAAATTGCATTTTTTCGGACACCAAATCAGTAAAAGATGTCATGTGGACACCAAATTTTGTGTCAATTTTCTGGGAAACTAACAAACCTATTAGAGAATTTCTAAAAACACTTGCAAAGCTTTTTCAATTTGCTGTAGACCGTGAGAAAATTATTGAAAAATCGACAATATTTATAAGCGAAAATATCAAAATATATACCGAAATATATTCTCGAAGATTGGCCTCTGCAATTCCGAAATTAATCTATCAATTCTAAGGCGGAAAACGCCGTCAAATACTTCTTGAAGTGTCCTTTCTAATGTTGTTTGGTTCGTTATAATATATCAACAAACAAGCGAAATATTGATGATTAAAAATTGAATTTTTTCGGACACCAAATCAGTAAAAGAATGTTATGTGGAAACCAAATGTTCTGTCAATTTTCTGGAAAACTAACAAACCTATTAGAGAATTTCCAAAAGACTTGGAAAGCTTCTTCAATTTGGTATAGACTGTGCGAAAATTATTGAAAAATCGACAATATTTCCCAATCTGTAAGGGAAAATATGAAAACATATAATAAAACATAATCTCGAACATTGTGCTGTATAACTCAGAAATCAATTAGGTTTTTTAGGGCGAAAAATGCTTCTTTCTAATGCTATTTGATTCACTGCAATATCTCAACAAACAAATATGTGGACACTCAAATTTCGGCCAATTTTCTTCAAAACCTATTGCAGAATTTATTCCTCAATTTGTTATAATCAGTGAGAAAATTATTGAAGAATTGCTAAATTGTAGGGGAAAATTGGAAAAATTAATAAAAGACAAGCGCTCCAAGATTATCCTTTGTAACTCTGAATTCAATTGAATTTTCCAAAACGAATGCTTCTTAAAAGGCTCTCTCTAATGCCGTTTTATTCATTACAATATATTATCAAACAAGCGACAAGTCGATCATTAAATATTGACGAATTGTGGAAACCGAATCGAAAGAGATCTACAATTTTTCGAGAATTAGTTATTCTCGGTAATTTCCGTTTAAAAGAGCGCAAACAGACAGCAGATTTAGCAGAAATTCCGCTATTTCCGAACCAGAAACAGATCGGTAACATCTCAATTTTTTGTGTTTTTAATAATAATTATAGTGTAAGACAATCCGATGATTAATTGCGTTTGGTTTGATAAAGTTGGTAGAATTGTTTAATCAGTTTGTCTTATTCTCTACGAAGACTGTTGTTTGGATTGTGGTCTGTCATGAATTTTTCCATCTTTCTTCATTCTTCCCATCGGTTGTTGTTGTTGTTGTATCGTCTTTTAATACTTTAAAATTGTATTTATACTGTCGCCATTGACCTTTTCTCTCTTTGTATAAACTGTTTGTGTGTGTGTATTTTGTTTCGTTTTATTTGGCGGGGGGCTGGCCGTTTTTCGAGGGTTTCACCACAACCAAAACTGTCTTTTCAACAATGTAATAAATCGATTCAAGTCGCGACAATCTGCGATTCCCAAACAGCCAACTATATGGCTGAAAACGGATGGATGGTCAAATGGTTATTTATTTTAAAAGCGGACGATTTTTGTTGTTGCTGTTTTGCCGGTTTTCTTCTTTAAAATCCAACAATTTCCACAACGATAAATTCCAACAATTGTCACCTTGTTTTTAAAGGCTATTTTATGCTAAATATTATCGTACGTGAAACGATAATAATAATTATTATTACGATTACATGATTAACGACAGGTGGCACTTAGTAAATATAATAAATTATTACAAATACGATAAATCTTATCCTACATACGTCTGCATATGAATAATTTAAAATAATCCCCCATACAATATTTATTAATTCTTTTAACAATAGATTAGAATAGAAACTCGCCGATTTTTTTTAACACTTTTGTTACAAATAACAATGAGAGAATTGCTCTTGGAACTAGTAGAATTGTCCACGCTCCATAAATTACAATCCATTAATAATCGGTAATGTTTTATTGTTTTCTAGGTCCCCATAAAAATATACGTTATTCGATTTATTCCGGCGATCCGGATGGTTTCTTTCGTATCGATCCCACAACTGGAGCCATACGAACTGCTACGAATCTAGACCATGAGATTCGCAGTAGTGTTTTATTGAATATTCAAGCAACAAACGGCGATCCGCCAGTTTACGGACATACTCAAGTATTTATTTTATTTTCACAATTAAATCGAATTGATTTGCAATTTTTGTTAGGTTAATATCGAGATTGAGGATGTTAATGATAATGCTCCTGAATTTGAATCGAATACTGTAAGGATTTCAGTACCGGAGAATGTTGATATCGGTGTTGCTCTATATTCAGCACAAGCACGTGATCGTGATTCAGGCCAGAATGGCATTGTACGTTATAAAATCATCAACAATAGTGCTACTGGTGGATTGTTCGATATAGATCCGAAGCTCGGTGATTTGACACTTACAAGAAATTTAGATTATGAAACAACCCAACGGCATAGCGTTATTATCACAGCTACAGATACCGGAATACCACCGTTATCGGCAAATTTGACCGTACTAGTTGAAGTGCAAGATGTTAACGACAATGCGCCGATTTTCGAACAGAAAGAATACAGTTTGATGATTCTAGAATCATTACCGATCAATACACAGGTAGGTTTATCGTTTTTTTTATATGAGAAATAGTTGGATTAAATGTTAATGATTTGGGTTTATAAATCTTTGGGGTTAAAATTCGAACCGCATCACTGTCAAAATACAACAAAACATCAGAACCGTTATTGGAAATAAAAAGATGGTAGTAGTAGTAGTAGCACGTCCTAGATCACTGACCTACAGCTTGGTTGCTTGTTTTCTTGCATGCTATTATAAACCCTTGATTTCATATAAAAGTAGCGTGACGCAGTGATGTTGGTAATAGTTCATTTTGAGGCAATGAGCGAGCTTGGACACGACCTCTTCGTTGCCATCAATCATGGTGGCAAGGTCAGAGTCTAAGTTGAGGGCCTTCAACTCGTCCATTGCCGCTACTATACAATAATCATCATCTCGATGAAAGAACCAACAGGATTGGAAATTTTCGAATTGTACAACTTTTGTGTTCCAGGTGCTTCAAGTGACAGCCGTCGATTTAGACACTGGCAATAATGCCCGTTTAACTTACCGTCTTCTAACAAACAATTCAAACGATATATTCGGTATATTCCCAAATAGTGGTTGGTTATATTTGCGTAGTAGTTTAGATCGTGAATTATGCGACCATTATAATCTGTTAGTTGGTGCAACTGATAATGGTACACCATCACAGAATGCTACAACACGTGTTACTGTTGAAATATTAGATGCTAACGATAATGATCCGATTTTCGATAACGATTTATACGAATTATCAATTGAAGAGAATCTCCGACGTGGCTCATTCGTTGGGAAATTATCAGCCAAAGACGCAGATATTGGTATAAATGCTGCAATAAGATATAGTCTGATACCTGGCAATACCAGCTTCCAGATCAATCCAATCACAGGTGAGTTGTAGAGTAGTTGTTGTTGTTGTTGTGAACTTCACTTAGGTCAAGGCGTTTTTCGTCAACTAATAGCAAAATCGTGTAGTCTTCCTCGGCAAATGTTTATAAAATATATAAGCTTATAGAATTAAAGAAATGAAGGTAAAAACGAAAAACAAAACGTCTTCAATGCGGCAGATGTCAAATAAAGTAAATGAAAAACAAATATGCTTTTGTATAGGGCCGACAACTTCCTCCAATAAAATGTTTACTTTCACAATAGCTTAAGCCCACTATGTCATTTTTTTCGTCAATTGAAATTCAAATATTTAAACATTTAAACGTTCAATTCCAAATATCATTCTTACTATTATTTCAATTTAATTTCCAACCATTAAAAAGATAATCAGTCTTGTTACCAATGGTGAAACAATGCAAGATGAAGACGAAAAAATAAAAACCACAACGAAAATTATAAAGAACTGGAAGGCGAAAGTTTCCATTAAATATTATTTGAGAACGAGCAACATTCGCGTTAAACTGGTAATAATACTTATAATAAAACTGTACTAGAGAAACTATAAAATTACTTGCATGCAATTTTGAAAGAGTGTATATTTCGAATGCTGATTATAAATAGATGTGTTCGGAGTCATTAATAATGAAATAGCGTTAAATTGAAGTTCGATCTTATTGCTGATTTGATTCTTTAAGTGGCTGTGCGTTGAAAAAGGGATTTCTTTCCGCAAACTTTATTACTGAATTGCGAAAAACTCAATTGCCGGTTTATAATTTTAGTCTAAATATTTTGATTCTGAAACGGGTGAAGGCTCTCATCTTTAGAAGAAATCTGCGTGAAGTTCAAGTTTGCAGATTTTGTCTAGAAAGATCAAATTTATGCAAGTTTTAAGTCGTAAAAAGAGACGATTTAGAAGCTTCACTTTTCTGTCTAAAAAATCAAATTTCAGTCTATGATGATGGATGTTATTTGAAATGAATTCTGATTTAAGTTTTGGGATTATTTGTGCTCATTTAAGTCAGCATCACCATTTTGCTTTTAAGAAGAAAGCTTAAGTTTGCAGATTTTTTGTCTAAAAAGATCAAATTGGGAGTTTTAAGTCGTAAAAAGAGACGATTTAGACAGTTTTAGTCGTTCTTTGAGCTTAATTTTGACTTAGGTTTTTGGCTCATTTATATCGTTATCACCCTAAAATTTTGGCGGTTTCACTATGTTTAAAAGAGTCATTTTTAAGAACAAATGAAGCTTGACTTTTCTGTTTAAAAAATCAAATTTCACGTTATTTGAAATGAATTCTGATTTAAGTTTTGGGATTATTTGTGCTCATTTAAGTCGGCATCACCATTTTGCATTTAAGAAGAAAGCTTAAGTTTGCAGATTTTTTGTCTAAAAAGATCAAATTGGGAGTTTTAAGTAAAAAGAGACGATTTAGACAGTTTTAGTCGTTCTTTGAGCTTAATTTTGACTTAGGTTTTTGGCTCATTTATGTCGTTATCACCCTAAAATTTTGGCGGTTTCACTATGTTTAAAAGAGTCATTTTTGAGAACAAATGTAGCTTGCAGCTTCACTTTTCTGTCTAAAAAATCAAATTTCACGTTATTTGAAATGAATTCTGATTTAAGTTTTGGGATTATTTGTGCTCATTTAAGTCAGCATTACCATTTTGCATTTAAGAAGAAAGCTTAAGTTTGCAGATTTTTTGTCTAAAAAGATCAAACTGGAAGTTTTAAGTTGGAAAAAGAGACGATTAGGCAATTCTAGCCGTTCTTTGAGCTGAATTTTGGCTCACTTTTTGGAATAATTCTGTTTTTTGAGCACAATTTAGTCATTATCTCTCTAAAATTTTGCCAGTTTTGCGTTTGGGAAGACATCTTGCTTGAAGTTTGATTTTGTTGTCTGAAAAATCAAATTTCAGCGAACTTTAAATGACAAAATTAACGATATGGGCAATTTTAGTTATTTGAGCTGAATTCTGGTTTAAGTTTCGGGATAATTTCGGTTGTCGTGCTCATTTAATCAGCATCACCATTTCTGAGATTTTCCGTTTAAGAGGAAAGCTTAAGTTTGCAGATTTTTTGTCTAAAAAGATCAAATTGGGAGTTTTAAGTTGTAAAGAGAGCCGATTTAGGCAATTTTAGCCGTTCTTTGAGCTGAATTTTGGCTCACTTTTTGGGATAATTCTGCTTTTTGAGCACAAAATAGTCATTATTTCTCTAAAATTGTGTGTTTGAGAAGACATCTTGCTTTAACTTTGATTTTCTTGTCTAAAAAATCAAATTTCAGCTAATTTTAAATGACAAAATTAATGATATGGGCAATTTTAGTTATTTGAACTAAATTCTGATTTAGATTTCGGGAAATTATCGGTTTTTGTCAATATCACCCTAAATTTTGACGATTTTGTGTTTGAAAAAAGAAGATTTTTTACCTAAAAATTTCAAATTTCTGTGAGTTTTTAGTCGGGAAAAGCAATAATTTAGACAATTGTAGTCGTATTTGAGCTGAATTTTGACTTAATTTTTGGGCTACTTTTGTTTTAAAATTGTGGCAATTTCATGTTTAAAGAAATCATTTTTGAGAACTTGAAACTTGTTCGTAGACTTTTTTTGTATAAAAAGATCAAATTTCAGCAAATTTTAAGCCCCAAATAGACAAAATTCTTTGAGTTGAATTCGGATTTAGGTTTTGCAATAATTTTGGTTTTTGAGCTCATTTTAGTCAGTATTACCCAAAATTTTACAATTTCGTCTTTCAAGAAGTCATTTTTAAGAAGAAATATCTTATAAAGCCTAAGTTTGTAGACTTTTTTGTCTAAAAAGATCAAATTTTAAACCACAAAAGAGAGAATTAGTCGTTCTTTGAATTCAATGTTAGTCGGTAATAATAAAGAACTTCTAGTTTGGGTGCTAAGACTTTTTCTTTTTTGTAAAACAAGAACACTCAATTTGGAGGTTTTTCAGGAGAATTCGAATCAATTCGATCCCCATAACAAAGAGACAAAGTCGCCCATGTGTGGCTTTAAATTAAACTTCTTGTAGACGTCTCGGAATTATTCTCGACTTTACTGGAGGCCGTACAAGAATTGAGTCATAATAGCCACCATTGAATAGAAAAAAACTGAAACTCAATATCTCTAAATATGTGGACGTTAAATACGATTAACGCACAACATTTATCATACGTTCAGATGCTGATAATCCGATCCGGTGATATACTAAATATGATTTATGACAATAAGGCTGATCTCCAATTTAATAACGTGAAAGTTAACCTCTGATAAATTTCGTTGGGTTCTTCTTGTTGTTTTGATTTTTCGCAAAGCGAGCCGACATTATTCAATAAAATCGAAAAGATTAAAACATGCACACACAGGTACACAACGATAAGTATAAACAATCATTTAAAAGAGAAGGAGAAAGATCGATTTAACACGACTTTCAACCATGTCATACATACATATCTGTAACATTTATTGGTTTAACAGAATGTTAACTTTTAACTTTAATATCGTGGCGTGATATTAAAAAAAATGTATTTATTGTACTTTCTTACACAAGCTTGAAGCTGTAAAATACGGGAATTGAATTTAATAATTATTAATCGTAGTTAGTTTGTTTTGTCTTGGATTTTCGTTTTAATTCCACGTTAATTTTTCCAATTGGTCATTCGATTTTGTAATAATAGAAACAATAAAATATTAACGTTCTGTTAACAATGATGGCAGCTTCCGTGAAGTCGTTTATTAAACAACAACTATCAACACAGTTGGTGATACAGTAATCATTCCAACCATAATACTATTGAAAAGTAGTTATTCCATTGGGTGGAGCAATTCAAAATCTTTGTTGTTGTATGTATGTATTCTAACTAGTGATTTTCTCATATAGAATTACTTGTCTACTATATATTTTATACAGTTCATTATAGTTTTATACGTCTTTCGTTAATATAAAAATCAACTACCATTAAATAAATGAGTAGGAAATGGTCGTTTTTTTCGCTACGTCCAAGTTTCCATTTGAAACAATTCACATTCTTTATATTGAGAGAATTATAGATAGAATCGGCTAAGTTGTGAAATTGATTATTGTTTTATACCGATAGGAAAATTCAAAACATTCTAGTTTACTTGTAATCGAATGATTGGCTTGTCAATGTTGTAATTCTACAATTGTTGTGGATGATCCGTTAGGTCGTTGTAATTGTCGAGGTCGAGAAGATACGGAAACGGAAACAGATATGTAGTTTATTCGAATAGAAACAGAAGTCTGCCAGGGAATTTCTTAAAGATTCGGTAAGCGCTTTCTATTTGCCAAATGTGGCAAAATCATTGAACAATCGAGAATATCGGCTAAACTATAGAAGAAATTGTGGGGAAGTTTGGGAAAACGGATTATACGATTTTTCTCTGTAACTAGGAATGCTGAGAGATGAGAAGCATTTCAAGAATGAAATGGTCTTTCTAATGCTACTACCCTATCAAAGAAGCGGGTTATCAGTTGTGGTAAATTGGCATTTTTCGGGTGCCGAATCAATAAAAAAGATGTAATGCGGGCTCTCCAGTTTCTGCCAGTTTTCGGGAAAACTGAGCCCATTAAAAGATTTCTTGGAGGTTTCAATATATTGTTAGAAAATCATTGAAAAATCGGTAATATTATAGGGGAAAATGTGATAGAAATACAGCAAAGGACATGCTTCAAGACTGTCTTTTGTAACTCAAAATTCAGTCGAAATTTTATTGTGGTAGGTCCTCAAGCAAGTGAAATATCGATTATTAAATATTTGGAAAACTAACAAAGTCATTGGGAAAATTCTTGTAAATTTGAAAAGCTCTGAATTTTCTAAATACTGCAGGAAAATTTAATGCCCGTGGAAACTGTACGTACAAATTCATCCAGAAAAATCCAAGACCTGGATATTAGCAAAATTTCAGTAAAATCGCGCGTCCAAATTTTGATATTGCAAAATTGTTTTTTGGCGTTTTATCAAAAATTGCACCCAAGCTTTTTCCAAAATTCGAGTTAAGTGAAGTTTTGGTCAATTTCGAAAATTTTTCTATGCATACTTTCTCGATCCAGAACAGTTCAAATTTTGTAAATAACCAAAATTGGAAATTCTTCAATTAGCTATAATGAAAACGGAATAATCGAAAACCGGACAGAATCGAAATCGTCAACATACAGATGATTGAAATGTATGAGGGTCCACATGCCAGTCACGTTACCAGAATCTCGAGCGGCTCTGCAGAAGCTGTGGAATGCTTTTAGCATTCCGCTTTCACGAACAAATAATAAACCGTTGACACTTTCCAATAACTACCTCACATCCAATCAACAACACAAATACAACAGTCTGTTTTTGTGGCCCAATTATTGCCGGCGCATTAAATTACCCTTCTTCACAACAACACACATACTGCATTGATCGTTGTCCGTCTATATACAACCCGAAAACAACCGTCAATTATCTGGAAATCATATCGTCATGGCCCTCCGGTGTTGCGCCACCGTTTCCTCTCAATCAACAATTTCGTTTTGTTGTTGTTTTTCGGGCGTTTTTATGGCTTTTTGATTGTCGTATACAGAAGGGGATGCGCCTCGGGGTGGTGATCTCTTATCGTACGTACATATGGAAACGATCAAGCCAATTGAAGATGAGTGAATGGTGTGTTTGTGTGTGTGAGAGAGCGGGCCATGCGAAGTTAGTTTTGGTGTTTCGTTCAGTGGCCGGGAATGTGGCCGGACCGCTTCTTCAGCCCTGGCCCCTCGACGGCGCGCTCGCTCGGATTCCACAGATAGACTTCACGCGCTAACTCTTTACATCTTTACGATTAAACCTACGATTACTGCAACTAGATCAAATATTCCACAAATAAAACAATCAAATGATATTTTATTGTAAATTATAAGAATTTATAAGAGCGTCAGAGTATAGAGAAAAAATTAATTAAATCAGTCATCCAATGGCGAACTGCAAGTTTTTAAATCGAGTTAGAGCGAGGTGTCGAGATTAATCATGTGTTACTGACGTCGAGATATTTGCGGGCCAGTTCATCTTACACAAACCTTGAAATGGAAAGTGATATTTATGTGAACGGCACCTTTACTTATTTATCAATTTTTCTCGTTTATTTCAGGTGAAATAACAACAAAAGAACCGTTGGATCGTGAACAGAAAGAATTATACGATTTAGTAGCAGAAGCTAAAGATCAAGGTACGCCGTCGCGCAGCAGTCGTGTCGTTGTCAAAATTAGAATACTCGATATTAATGATAATGCACCGGAGATTGTTGATCCACAAGAGGATGTTGTTAGTGTACGTGAAGAACAACCACCTGGTACAGAAGTTGTACGGATACGTGCCATTGATCCGGACAATGGTAATAATGCAACATTGACATATTCATTAGTTAAAGGCCGCGATTCGGATGGCTATAACGTTTTCAATATTGATCCAATTACTGGCATTATACGTACAAGATTAATATTGGATCATGAAGAGAAGACGATTTATCGTTTAGCAGTTGCTGCCACTGATAATGGTAAACCACCGAAACAGGCCGTGAGGATGTTGCGTGTTGAAGTGTTGGATTTGAATGATAACAGACCAACATTTACCAGTTCCAGTCTTATCTTTCGTGTACGTGAAGACGTGAAAATTGGACATGTTGTCGGTTCGGTTGCTATATCTGAAACAATCGATCAAGAGAATCTAATTATGGGCAATTCAAATGGTCATATTACTTATACATTAACAACATTGATGTCTGAAAATATTATCGATGCCTTTGATATTGATCGTAATACTGGTTCATTAGTTGTTGCTAGAGAATTAGATCGTGAAACTGAATCCGAATATCGTTTAGAAGTACGTGCATTAGATACGAGCACAATGAATAATCCACAAAGTAGTGCAATAACTGTCCGTATTGATATTGTTGATGTTAATGATAATGCACCCCGTTGGCAACAGGACCCTATAACAATTTTAATTAGTGAGAATACTGAAATCGGTACATCCGTATATAATTTTACAGCCAGTGATATTGATAGTGGCGCAAATGGCGATATACGTTACAGTTTAATAAAACAATACCCCAATAATAATCTATTCACGGTTGATTCACTAACCGGCACTTTACAATTAATTGGCGCTTTAGACTATGAAACAATCCAAGAATACACATTGATAATCGCCGCAACGGATCAATCAAATAATCTAACTGAACGTTTAACAACAACAGTAACAGCACGTATTATCATCACCGATTCGAACGATAATCGACCGAAATTCGTTGTACCAACAACAACAACCGTTTATATAACTGAATCAATAACAATCGGCATGATGATAACGCATTTAGTTGCTATTGATAATGATCGTGGTGATAATGGACGTGTAACTTATATTATATCGAGCGGTAATGATGGTAGTTTGTTCGCATTAGGTTACGATACAGGAATTTTAACATTAGCTAAACCTTTGCCCGACATGCAACGTATCTACGTTTTGAACGTGACAGCAACAGATCATGGTACACCCACGAAACATGCCAATATTGAATTGAAATTGTCGGTACAACGTTCTATTGAAAATCCACCTAGATTCTATAATGCAACGTACAAAACTAATATACCCGAAGATGCCTCTATCGGTACGTTTGTTATGAAATTGACGACGAAATCTGGATTGAGTGACGACGGTAAGATTTTTCCACTTTATTATAGATTTGTTGCAATTTATTTTAATAGAAACAGAACTAAAATTGTTGCTTTTTATCAGTTTTTCGGAAAATCGTTAAAAAATCGATAATATAGGCTAAGTGATAGGGGAAAACAAAAACCCCAGATTCTCCTTAAAATACTCTTTCTAACAGTACTGCATTCATTACAATATATTATCAAACAAGGGAGTTATCGTTAGTTAAAAACTGGTATTTCTTAGACACCAAATTCTATCATTATTCCAGAAAATGAACAAGCCGATAAGAGCATTTTTTTGGAAATCTGAGAAATTGTCAATTTGATCTATACGGGGTGTTTCACGGTATTTCTTCTCGCAATAGCTTATGACTTTGTGGCTCAGCTTAGCAAATAAGAGCATGTCGGTAATGCAGGCTGCAGTTGAAACAAGAAACTCACTCATAGACTACTGCGAGGAGAAATACCGTGAAACACTGTATATAGCGAAATTGTTGAAAAACCGATAAACAGAAGCAGTAGAGTTTCGAAATTTTGCAGAAGTAGAAGTAGAAATCCGTAACGTCACCAGTTTTTGCCTTAGAGAGTCGAATTTTATAAATCGAATAAAAACGTGTTGACATGCCATTATCAAAATTCAATCGGTATTTTCTTTTCTATAATCTTTTAATTGAAGTGTTCCATGTCCATCATTGTGTGTACTATGCTATAGTTTCAACATATTTACATATATATTAATCTTCTATTGACGTTAAAGATGAATATTCATGAGTTTTCTAAACTATGTAGAGGATGTTAAGTGGAAGATTAATAGGATCAGAGATTGGATAGAACCGGAGTTTGGTGATAATTGCACCTACACGACTACTTATTTATTCCACATACAGATTAATTTGGAATTGAATAAAAATTTTCTGTTCACAGGCGGCAATATCACCTTCTACCTACCGTCAGAGATGGTCGGTGATCGTTTTAAAATCGACGAGAAATCCGGCAAAATCTACACAAACAAACAACTAGACCGCGAATTAAAAGAACAATTCACATTCCCCGTATATGCGATTGATACACAATCACAACAAAGCCGGACTTTATTCGATGTAACAACAGTAATCATCCAAATAACCGACATTAATGACCATCCACCCGAATTCCAATCGGGCTCATGTTATCGTCTATCAGTACCGGAAAACAACGAATTAACAATAATCCATACGGTTGTTGCGAACGATTTAGACATCGGTAATAATGGCGAGATTGTTTATAGCATAACTAGTGGTAATATTGGTAATAAATTCAATATTGATATGAGAAATGGTGAATTATCCGTACGGCCGTTAGATCGTGAACAACAATCCCGATATCATTTAACGATAACAGCACAAGATCGCGGCCGGCCCTCACTCGCTGGTTTATGCAATTTAACGATAATTGTTGAAGATGAGAATGATAACGATCCGAAATTTGATCTAACCAAATATTCGATCTCTATACCGGAAGATACAGCGATTGAAACTTCGATTTTAAAAGTCAGCGCTACCGATAAAGATATCGGTGTTAATAGTCGTATTCTCTATTCGTTAGCCAATGAAAGTCAATGGTTATTCCGGATTGATAACAAAACTGGAATTATCACAACAACAGGGTGAGTTCATCAATTTCCGGATTTATTATCGAAATAATTGTGTATTTTTTTTTAGATTATTTGATCGTGAACGCAAGGACGTCTACAATTTCCAAGTGGTAGCCACCGATTCCGGTAAATATAACGCCCGATCTAGTAAAGTTCCGGTAACAGTACAGATCAACGATATTAATGATAATAAGCCGATATTCACGAAATATCCGTTCAAAGAACGCGTCCCTGCCTATTTACAACCGGGACAAACTATAATGAAGATTCAAGCGAAAGACGCCGATTCCGGCACGAATTCCGATATTGTTTACAGTTTATTGAACGATAATTATTATGGTAAATTTCGAATAAATCCAAATACCGGTATATTAACATCGACGCAAAGTCTATCGAGTGAGAATGGTAAAATTATCCATTTGAATGTATTAGCGACAGATAAAGGTAATCCACCGTTGAATTCGACTGGTTTAATTGAGATTATTGTTGGTGATTTACGTGATCATCGTATTGGTGAATTGAGATTTCAACAGACCAACTATACGGTAACGATAGCGGAGAATACGGAGAAATATCGGGATTTATTGCAAGTATCGGCGGTACGTTCAGATGGACGTAGACAGCGTATCAACTATTCGTTCGGTAGTGGTAACGAAGAGAATATTTTTCTGATCGATCCAGATAGCGGTATGGTTCAAATTAACGATCCCACATATTTAGATTACGAGTTACACAAAGAGATCGAATTAGTTGTCGAAGCCAAGACTGATAGCAATCCGATAATACACGGTTATTGCGATATTTTAGTGCGTTTAATCGATAGTAATGATAATGCGCCGAAATTTACCCAACAACAGTACAGCGCTAGCGTTTGGGAAGGTAACAGTAAAGGCGGCTTTGTCGTTCAAGTGCAAGCCTACGATGCTGACGAGGATCAAAATTCGCGGATACGCTACCATATCGTCGACGGTAATCACGATAATGCCTTCAAAATTGAACCGCCATTTAGCGGTATTATAAAAACGAATATTGTATTAGATCGTGAAATACGCGATAATTATCGTTTAACGGTAATTGCAACCGATGAAGGTATACCACAAATGACTGGAACGACACGTGTCCGTATCAATATTGTCGATGTTAACGATAATCAGCCGACATTCCCGCCGCACAGTATTACAACAGTTGGTGAAGATAGTGAAATTGGTACGGTTTTAACTACTGTAACCGCCAATGATGTCGATACAAATCCACCATTAACCTACAATTTCAGCCAAGATAACGATAAGGAATATTTGAAATATTTCACGATTGATAAATTCAGCGGTAAAATCATTCTAAATAAGAAATTAGACTACGAGAAATGGCAAGAATATCAACTGAAAATCACCGCCTCGGATACCGCCCATATTACCGAAACAACACTAACTATAAAAATTACCGATGTTAATGATAATGCGCCGATATTCAACCAAATCGCCTATCAAGCCAATCTACCAGGTAAATATCGCCAATTTTAATAATTTTTTGTTGATAGACGAATTTACAGATGGACAATCGGCGAGTCTTGTTGAAATCTTAACAGTGAACGCTACCGATGCGGATTCCGGTGATAATTCGCAAATTATTTACAATTTAATCAAACCAACAACCGGTTTTACAATCGGCAAAGACGATGGAATTCTTCGTGTGAATCTATCAAATACATCAACGTTAACTAGAGATGTTCAATTAACTGTACAGGCGATCGATTTAGGTAAACCACCACAATTCTCATATGCTACAATAAGGATTAAAGTCAATAGTCGATCGCCGCATTCTACCAGCAACAATAAACGGGATTACAAGTAATTATCGGTAAACAGGTGGGCCAAGGGGGTGGTCTGTTAAGAATATAAATGGTTTTAATTGGCGAAATTTCTGAAATTTGGGCCTACTTTAACAACATTGATCGTTTTCTGGAGTATCGAATTTTTCTGTTTGATTAAAAAGCTCAATCTTCGAAACTATTGGTGCTAGTCAATCAAAATTTGAAACTTAAATAGTCCAAACTATGTACTTTACGTCAAATTTTATAAAATTGAATTATTTTCCAGCGTTTAATTGAAATTAACGTTTCTTTCAGCCACTATTTAAATCATAATATCTCTCTTATTTCAAATGGAATATCATATTTGTCTTTACGGATCGATAGAGAAGAAAATTCTGTATTAATTGTATTAATTTCGCATATTTATCTCTGATAATGTTTCAGTTATTTAAAATTTTCAGTTAACTAATTTTATTCCCTGAAAATAAACACAAAAACATAGACGGCTTAGCTAGATAACTGTCAATTCAATTGTCACAATTAGTATCAAAATAATTGACTTAATTGTAGCTTTTTTAATGGAAAACAATCAAAGAAATGGATAATTCAGTTAAAATTAATTGAATTCTTGTTTTTTTTCCAGTAAATATTACTGAAATTGTTGAAAAAACTGTGTAAAATTTTCAAAATTAACCTCAAATGTGACATTTAATGTCATTTTGCTAAGCCGTCTGCGTTTTTTTCCAGGTAAATTATCGGGTCATAGACGACTAGACTAGGCGCTTTCAGGCAACGAAGAAACCTGAAAATTGAAAATTCTGAATAGCTGAAAAATTATTAAAAATAGATATAGTTTGTACAGATTTTTTCTCTATCCTACCGTATAAAAATCTGGCGTTTCATTTAAAATAAGATAAGATTTGAAATTTGTCTGAAAGAAACAATTCATTTCAATTAGACGCTGAAAGATTATTTAATTTTATAGAATTGAGTAGAAAGTACAATATTAGAAGTCGAAATTCTAATAAATACTACAAAATTTGAAATTTCATGATATAGTCAAAATTCCTGAAAAACCATCAATACTAGACCAAAAATCGAACCAAACTACCCTTAAATTCCACCTAGAATCTAAATATGCAATAAAAATACTCAATTCCATTCAAAATAAGAAAATAAACCAAATTTCAGATCGTTGGATCAATTAGAACTATTACTACCCTCTCGGCTCACCTGTAGTTTAATTAACATTATTTTAATTACGATAATTTTAGTATTGAAATTAACGAAGACACGCCGAAAGGCACGACAATTCTGCACTTAGCCAAACCGCCGGGCTACCAAAAATCGCCGATTAATTTCCAAATAGTCGACGGCAACACCGACAAAATCTTCGAAGTTTCCAATCCATCCGGCGCTTTGATTCTAATCAAGAATTTAGATCGCGAAACTCAAGATTCGTACAATTTGAAAATAACAACCGACAATTCGATGTTTCCAACGAATTATTCAACAATTACTGTCACAATACAGATCAACGACGCCAATGATAATGCGCCGGTCTTCAAACAAGCCGATTACGAATTAATTTTAAGCGAGGCGACCAGTGTCGGTACGTCGATTATTAAAATCCAAACGACCGATGCGGACGCTCCGAATACACCAAATTCTGATATAATCTACGATATTACATCCGGTAATGATGAGAGATTGTTCCGAATTGATCCCGATACTGGTGTTTTGTTAGTCAATGGTACTCTCGATTATGATCAAGGTATAACTGACTATAATCTAGTTTTACGAGCTTGCGATAAAGGGGTACCACAATTGTGTACATTGAACGTTTTCCAAGTGAGTCTCCAAGACGAGAATGATAACGAACCGAAATTCCCAGTATCCGAATATTTAGAATTTGTCGGCGAGAATGAATCCATCGGTACTGCTGTCTTTACAGTACACGCCACAGATTTAGATAAAGGTCCATTTGGGGCTTTAAACTATTCGATATTGAGCGCCACATCGAATAATTATCCAAATATCGATGATTCCTGGAAACAATTCCATATAGATTCATCAACCGGTCTAGTCAGTACGAATACAGTGTTCGATTACGAACAACGCAATCGTTATGTTTTTATCGTTCGCGCAACGGACGTTGGTGGGAAATCATCGAATGTTAAAGTACGAGTTGAGATCGAAAGTAAAGACGAATTCCATCCGCAATTCACCGAACGTACCTACAAATTCGTATTAGCCACATCGGTGGTACTACCAGTCGGTTATGTTGTCGGGCATGTTACAGCAACCGATCGTGATAAAGGGCCAGATGGTCGGGTTGTTTATCAACTGACAACGCAACATTCTTATTTTAAAATCAATCGGACTACTGGTGCCATTTTAATTAAGAAAAAATTCGATAATTCCGACGATTTAGAGAGCGGCCGTGAGATTAGTTTGGTTGTTACCGCCAGTTCTGGCCGACAAGGCTCCCTAACTAACATGACAGTAGTTGAGATTACGCTAGATCCGTTAGCTGATCCCGGTACGAATCTGGCTGTAAATGGTGAAAATAACACAACTGTAGCTGCTACAAATAGTGGAATTTCAAATTGGGCTTTAGGTTTATTAATATCCGTAATTTTATTGTTGATAACGTTCGGGGCAGTTTTTGTGTTTTTCCACATGCGGAATAAGCGCAATAAAAAGATAAACAAGCCGAATTTGAGTAGTGAAACGGTTAATACAACGAATAATTACGTAGATCCTAGTGCTTTCGATACAATTCCGATACGTAGTGGCGGTGTTACATCGAACAATAATCAATTTGCACCGCCGAAATACGACGAAATTCCGCCGTATGGTGGCGGTGGTCATGCAGCTAGTTCGAATTCTGGTGCAGCTACAACGTCCGAATTGTCCGGCTCGGAACAATCCGGTTCTAGCGGTCGTGGATCGGCTGAAGATGGTGAAGATGGCGACGATGAAGAGATTCGAATGATCAATGAAGGGCCATTACAACGAGATTCCGGTATACACCGACAAAATGATGATGATGATGATAATTTATCTGATGTTTCAGTACGGAATACACAAGAATATCTAGCTAGATTAGGTATTGTTAATAATAATAACAATAATGGACAAGTTGCGTCAAGACTATGTACGGATACTAGAGCTGGTAGTAGTAAAGAAACCCTACATCACCACCAAAACGTACCGTTGGATAGTTTGCATATTTTCGATGAAGAAAACGGTAATGAGAACGATATAACTACATTAATTTACGCGAAATTGAACGATGTTGCTGGCAGTGATCGGGCTAGTTCAACTGATGAAAACGGCGGTGTTAACACATCAACGATCGGTTCGACAATGGAACACGTTATGGCAATGGGCGGTTATGGTGATGTACCAACAGTCACCCACCAACCATCCATGAACGGCTCGCTAAGCTCAATTGTACACAGCGAAGAAGAACTAGCCGGCAGCTACAATTGGGATTATCTGCTAGATTGGGGCCCGCAATACCAACCGTTAGCCCACGTATTCTCAGAGATTGCAAGACTGAAAGACGATACAGCATCGGTGAAGAGTGGTGCCAGTGGTAATTCTAGTGTTAAAAGTAAATGTTTGGTTGCACCAGCTAAAAATATCCCACCACCGTTGATTACCAGTGTTGCTCCAAGATCGATAGCAATGCCGGTGTTGAATGCGCGCGGTGGTTCTAGTCATCACAGTTCCAATCAGATGATGATGTTGCCACGTTCACCAATCAATCACGACGCTTCCGGTGCCACATTTAGTACGTCAACGGCAATGTCGCCGAGCTTCTCGCCGTCGTTGTCGCCGTTGGCCACAAAATCGCCGTCGATATCGCCGTTGGTAGCGCCCGGTTTGCCGACAAGTCATCACGTTATGGCGCGACAAACGCAACCAAATCGCAACAAAACCGATACAGAATTGAGGATTTAATTTGAATTGGTTCAATTTACCGGCTGTGTTTTATCAATTGACTGACAATTTAAAACCAATCTGTAATATAAAATCGTGTAAATAGTTTACTTTAAGGTTGTTTTCAAACAAAATGCTCACTAGGTAGTGTTCTCTTCCTGCCATTATTAGCCATAAAGACTAACGAACTAATTATTGTCGTAATTTTATATCCCTTTCATTCAATTTTAAAACAATTGTATGTAAATTGTGTTTTTTTTAAATTATTGTAGATATGTAATTATTTAATTGTAATTAGTTCTTTTTCTACTCATATAAGCGGTTAGTTAGACGATTTTACTTAAATTATTCGAATTAAATTGTTAACCAAATTTATTTCAAATACTGATTGTTATCTTCTTTTCTGTGAAAATCACCTATCATTTTTTGTATTGTTCTAATATTAATGTAACAGTTGTGTCATAGGAACAATGTGTATAAAAATGTACAAAACAATTAAAAGAGTAGTTTTTTTAATAAAAATACTTGTCAATGACGTCCTGCTTTTATTTCTAGCCCGACTCCTTTAAATTTGTTGCCGAATAATAAAGTACTCCACTTACAATAGATTGAAGAGCTCTTAATTTGCCCGATAAGCAATCTAAAAATCGATAAAAACAAGAGGCAATCCTTTATAAAGACCCGACGACGACTATTTTTTTAGTTTATTACTAAAATGTTGCTTCTACTACTTTGTATCGTAGCAGTTCAATCGGTTTCAATTCCTGAAAATTACCCAGACTCAGAAGACGCGTTTCTCAGCGTGGTAAGTTGAAATTCTTCCCTCGAAACTGACGATTAATTTGTGTAATTTAGCCGGAATTGATTCGAAAATACGGATATCAATGCGAAGAACACAAAATTGTAACGCCAGACGAGTATATTCTGACTCTTCACCGAATTCCGGCAAGAATCGGAGTTAAACCGAGGAATCAAGTTGTGTTTTTAATGCACGGGATCCTCTCATCGTCGGCCGATTGGATTCTTTTAGGTCCAGGTAGTGCCCTAGCGTATACGCTAGCCGATACTGGTTACGATGTTTGGATGGGTAACGCTCGTGGTAATAACGAGTCGAGGAATCACACCCGTTTAAGTCCAGATTCGGCCGAATTTTGGGATTTCAGTTGGCATGAAATCGGCTATATTGACCTGCCGACAATGATCGATTTCGTGTTGGAAACTACAAAACAACCGGATTTGATCTATATTGGACATTCTCAAGGTACTACATCGTTCTATGTGATGGCGTCAATGAAGCCGGATTATAATAAAAAAATTAAAGCTCACTTTAGTTTATCTCCGGTAGCTTTTATGAATCATATGACAAGTCCGTTATTGAGGATTATTTCGCTTTGGCAGGGTACTCTCGGTGCCCTCTTAAATATAATCGGCTTACATGAGTTTCTACCAAATAATGACTTTATGGCTAAAGTTGCAAACCGATTCTGTGGTGATAATTCTCTAACAAAACTCTTATGTTCAGACTCTTTGTTCACAATTTGTGGATTTAGCCCATTCGAAATGGACCCGAAATTAATACCGACTATTGTCGGACACACCCCGGCCGGATCGTCGACGAAACAAGTGTTGCATTTCGCGCAGGAGATCCGTTCGGGGCATTTTCGCCAATACGATTACGGCATCTCTAATAATTTACAAAAGTACGGATCGATGAAACCACCAGATTATAATTTGAAGAAAATCACAGCACCGGTGTATTTGTTCTACAGTCATAATGATTGGATAGCTGCCGAAACGGATGTTCTACGATTGTACAACAGATTGCCCAATTGTCAAGGGCGATTCTTAGTAACTAAGGGTGGTTTCAATCATTTGGATTTTATGTATGGGCGACATGCCCGACATTATGTTTATAATAGAGTCATTAGTTTGATGCAAAAATATAGAAATTAATGAAATCTGAGATTTTATTGAGTACCATGTACACGAAAGTGTAAAATAAATTGTTTTATTTTTGATTAGTCTGATAATTAATCCTAATATCTTATCAACTGTGATGACATTTTTAAGTATAATTGTAGAATCCACTTCTACGGTTAATTACAACAGCGCTTCTCAAACTTTTGAAGGCGCGGCCCAGGTGAGAGGCTCTAGTTGGAAGAATTTAGACAAGTTTTTGCTTCAAAGATCCAAGAGGATGGACGCTTTTATTGTTAATTTTTCTTTGAACACTTCTATTTTTCGACCCTTAATTTGAGAAACGCTGCACGCGTAATTAAAAATTATCGGTTATTTCATCTCAGAGGTGGAATCTTCAGAAAAGCTGGAACGCGTATTTGTTGTCTCGTAACCAAAATTTCAAGTCATAAAGTTTCACTCCCATTAACTTAAAAAATGACAGAACTCCCACAAATTATTAACCCCCATTTTACGCCCTTAAGAGTCGAATTTTAAAAGCTATGGAACAGGTGCTTATTGTTTTCTAATCAAAAGTTTATAAAGTTCATGCTTCTAGTTGCAAACAAACTTTCATCCCCCAATTCGGCTTCTTAGGAGTGGTTTTTTCAAAAATCCTCCCTTTGTGAATGTTGACGGAATGTGCCTAATATTTTATGCATGCTCGAGGATGATGAATCAGTTAGTCAATCGGTCAGAACGTGCTATTTTATAAATATATTATTATCAAAAAAACGTGAGTTAAGTATATTCCACTTTTAAATTAATTGTTTGTTTGCTTATAATAAATAACTCAGTCAAGATTACTGATAACATACTAACTGGCGTCAACCGAGATCTTGAGGGATTTTTTTATTTAAAAACATGTTTTTTTTTAATCTATTTCTGTAACTTGTAATCACTACCTGCTATAATAAAGAGATAATCTAAAGCCTTCTATATCAATTCAAGGCACACTTGAGAATTTCTCAGTTGAGTAAAAGAAGTCAATACAATAATGATACCTCTACTCATTCTTGCCGTTTTGGGTTTTGTAAATCCAATTACAACAGCCCAAAACATCTTCGAAACTCCTTTAAGTATCGTAAGTATTACTGTATTATACTAAAATCGAAATTAATTTACTCGAATTTAGCCCGAATGGATTCAATCTTACGGTTATCCATGTGAAGAGCATTTTGTAACATCGGATGGTTACATTTTGAGGATGCACCGTATTCCGTACAGCCCCTATTCGAGTAAACCGCCGAAAAATCAAACAGTCTTCCTAATGTCCGGTTTGTTCGAATCATCAGCCGATTGGATAATGACCGGGCCTGGAAAAGCTATAGCTTACATTCTTTCCGATGAAGGCTACGATATTTGGATTGGTAATCCTCGCGGTAATACCCAATCGAGAAATCACACCCATCTAAGCCCTGATTCGAGCGAATTTTGGGATTTCAGTTGGCATGAAATCGGTTATATTGACTTGCCAGTAATGATTGATTATATATTGGAACAAGCAAACCAATCGCAATTATTCTATGTTGGTCATTCGCAAGCTACAACAACATTATTAGTTTTGGCATCAATGAAGCCCGAGTATAATCAAAAGATTATCGCACAGTTTGGTATGTCGCCGGTAGCTTTTATGAATCATGCAACCAGTCCGCCGTTGGTGATTTTGGGGCCATTTAGTGGACCGTTAACTGCTTTTTTCAGTCTGACTGGTCATCGAGAATTGCTAGGGCATACTCCATTAACATCGTTGATTGGTCAATTATTTTGCAGTGATGGTAGTTTAACACAAGTAGTTTGCGTAACTGCAATATTTGAATTATTTGGATATAGTCGGGATGAAATGAATGCTACATTGTTACCGCAAATTACAAAATATACACCAGCTGGAGCATCAACGAAACAATACGTTCACTTTTTACAAGAGGTTCATTCGGGACGTTTCCGACAATATGATTACGGTACTTTAGGAAATTTACAGAAGTATGGAACACTTGAACCACCTGATTATAATTTAACAGCAGTTACATTGCCGACTTATCTTTTTTCTACTCATGAGGACAGGATAGCGTCAGAAATTGATATTTTAAGACTCTATAACCAGTTGCCTGGTTATAAAGAATTACTTCCTGTAAATAGAACTTTTAATCATTTGGATTATTTGTATGGCATTCATGCAGGGGAACTTGTTTATGCTAGAATAATTAGTTCAATGGCAAAATATAATTAACTGGAAATTTGATTATAACAAAATAAAATTGCATGTAAACGGATTCGATTACTCCCTTAATTCTTCCTAAAATCAACTTGCTAGTCCTAATGATTCAACAAAATAAAAAACTCTCCAACTGACTTTAGCATAATTAAAGCAACTTGTTCTATCATAAACGGTGATGTATTTTACTCAACACGAAATTTTGGAACTATCCTTAAATTGCTGCCTTTAGATTGGCTCTTGACTAGTATAATTTTACAATTGCCAACAATTGGATTAATTAATTACTCCTCAGGGTGCCAAAACATTCGATGATAACAAAATGTAAGTGCTCATATTAGATTCACCCATTTGAATTGCAAAATTGGATTTGAAGTGCAAAACAGCCACTTAGAAAGATAATCAACTAGGTAAAAGCGGGGATCAAAACTATTACCAACTTAAGGGGAAGGAGTACATCTCATGGTTTTTACCGGCGAAAATATGAAGCGATTTCTCGCTAGTCCTTGAGACTACGACAACCGCAAATAGATTTTTGAAAACAGCATTTCTTATAGCCCTTTACGGTTTTTGCCGTTTTTCAAAATATTGATACAAATTTGAATTATAGACGAAACTCTAACAACATGTTTTTCGCGTATTTTTGTACAATTTCTTATATTTTCTCTTATAACTTGGCCAATATTGATTATTTTGCAAAAATTCTTGTACTATTAGATAGAAAATTAGAAGTTCTTTTCAAATAACAAGAAATTTTCCGATTCTACTTTACAAAGATTGCCCGCATTACACTTAAACAGTGCAGGTTTGCTAATCGAAAGTTTGTGGAATCATCGATATTCAATCCAAAGCGAGACACACAATTCGAGTTGGCAAACACGCAATTTCTACGAGTATGGCGGGTTATCTTGCTTGATAATACACAAACAAAGAGACTGGATTTCCACTCCATTTTCTTTGGGAAATCAACATTTTTTGCAAAAATAATGGATTCAAGAAAGAAGACAAAATTATCTACATAACCGTATGTATTTCGAAGTAAAATAATTAATTTTTATAAGTGAAAACAATGGCAGAAAAACTACTTGTTTGTCTGCGATAACTCAGGCAATTTTCAAAATATCAAAAAAAGCTTTCTATCTTGTACCCCGCCTTTGTATCAACTTTCAAATGAGGGGTAGTAAAAAAACGTGTTGTCGCGTACAGAAGTTTTCTTAATTTTTCGGAAAACTAACAGTGGAATCGGAAAATTTCTTGAAGATTTGAAAAGAACTTTTTATTTGCTATCTAACAGTATAAGAATTTTTGCAAAATAATCAATATTGGCCAAGTTATAAGAGAAAGAAATTGTACAAATATACGGAAAAAACATGTTAGATTTTCGTCTGTAATTCAAATTTGTATCAATATTTTGAAAAACGGAAAGAATCGTTAAGGGCTATAAGAAATGCTCTTTTCAAAAATCTATTTGCGGTTGTCGTAGTCTCGAGGACTAGCGAAAAATCGCTTCACATTTTCGCCAGTAAAAACCATGAGATGTACCTCTTGCACTTAAGTTGTACTTGAACTTTACGGACTTCTTCAAAACCAAGTTCCCCAAAAATCAATCTTGAAATCGTGACAAAAAATGTTCAATTAAGCTTCAAGTTATGTTTATTGTGAACCATTGAATTCGTAGCCAATTTGTAGATACAAAGATTGTGCTTTAAAAATTCACAATTTTGACTTGAAGCCAGTTACTATTTTGCTAAAACTACAACCACTTAGGTTTAATTTATTCTAAAATTTTTAGCCCACCAGTTTCAATACGCCTCAATTTATTGTACAATTATTGTCCATAAGCGGACGTTGATAATTTTTATTGACGTGTACGATGAGATTGATATAATTTTTTCTTTGTACTGCCTACCGAATCGAGTAGATTGTAATCATTATCGACTTATCAGCCATCAGTCAATATATGCAAATTAAGCGATAATTAAAGATTTTGTATATAAATAGAAGCGACATTTGAGAATTTACAGTCGTGTAAAATTACAGCAAAATGTTATTTTTACTTTTTTTCGCCACTTTGAGTTTTGCAAATCCGGCTGTAGTCCCTCCAGCCAACGTCAAAGCTGTTTTAAGCATTGTAAGTATTAATTTATCACATTAACAAAGATTAAATTGAATCAAATAATTAGCCCGATTGGGTGGAATCTCACGGTTATCCATGTGAAGAACATATTGTGGTAACACCAGATGAATATATTTTGAAAGTTCATCGTATTCCACCGCATCAACACAGTCTTGGGGCAGGCAAACAGCAAGTTGTCTTCTTAATGCACGGTTTGCTGTCGTCCTCAGCCGACTGGTTAATGTCCGGTCCTGGAAAGGCTCTAGCTTATCTTCTTGCCGATGAAGGTTACGATGTTTGGATGGGTAATGCTCGCGGTAATACCCAATCGAGAAACCATACGCGTCTAGATCCAAATTCTGCGGCATTTTGGGATTTCAGTTGGCATGAAATCGGCTATACTGACCTACCAACAATGATCGATCATGTATTGGAACAAACCGGAAAATCGCAATTATTCTACGCTGGACATTCACAAGGTACAACGTCGTTCTTTGTTATGACATCGATGAAACCCGATTATAATGAGAAGATTATTGCGCAATTTAGTTTAGCACCGATAGCTTTCATGAATCATATGACAAGTCCACTATTTCAATTTATAGCCCTATTTAACGGACCATTGAGTGTTTTATTGGATATGATCGGTGTTAATGAATTCCTACCGAATAATAAATTTCTATCGTTGGTTAGTAAAATTTTGTGCGGCGATGACAGTTTAACCCAGATGCTTTGTACAAATTCTTTGTTTGCAATTTGTGGATTTAGTCCAAGAGAAATGAATGCTACAATACTACCGGAATTGACGGAATATACACCGGCTGGATCGTCAACAAAACAATTCCTTCACTACGCCCAGGAAATCAATTCTGGACATTTTCGGCAATATGATTACGGTATTTTCGCCAATAAGAAGAAGTACGGATCGATGAAACCACCAGATTATAATTTGAAGAAAATCACAGCACCGGTTTATCTATTCTACAGTCATAACGATTGGTTATCAGCAGAAACGGATGTTTTACGATTGTACCGGAAATTACCCAATTGTCAGGGGCGATTTTTGGTAACCGATGGTAGTTTTAATCATTTGGATTACATGTATGCCATCCATGCCCCCAGTTTAGTCTATTCTAGAATGATTAGCTTGATGACACGATATAATTAACTAGAATAAAGTTGCATGTGAATTTTTTAATTAATTCTTACACCTGATTGTTGAAAATAACCAAAATTGGCTTGTCACAATTGATAAAATCGATTGACACGCTCGATCTGATACCGTTCTAGCTAAAGTGCGACAAAATTCTTTGGTAATTTTGTATTTTTTTGCAAAATGTTTTGTTTTAGCTGCGAATATCGCACTTGAATTTGTTTATTTGCCACTTGCTTTTATCTCAAAGGCAACTTTTGGATTCCTTTTAAAACTGATAAATATCTTAAGATTGTTTGAAGATGCCATTTTTGTTATCATTAAAAAACAATAAAATTGTTTTATCGTCAATTGAACGTTCAAAAATATAAATAAGAAATAATTCAAAGGGGGAATTACTGCCTATTGGTCTGTTTTACTGATACAGAATTTCAATTTCTAAAACTCTACTTTTGATTTGTTGTAATTGAAGTTTTATTTTTTTACCATCAAAATTCTCCCTAAATTTCAACAAACGACTATTTTACTGACAAGGAATTCAAATTCGTGAAACTCCGCTTTTGATTTGTTGAAGTTTTATTTTTTTACAATTAAACTTTAACCAATTTGAAGACCAAAAAATGCAAAAATGCTGTAAATGAAGGTATCACTCAAATTTTGCAGTTTAAACCGCATTTAATGCATTCAAGATACAAGCAAGACAATTAAATTACTAATTATTAAATATGAGGCATTTTTTGAAGTCACTTTTATTTTATTTTATTTTTTAATTAAAATTATCTCTAAATTTCAGCAGAACTTGAAAATGAAGATTTCAAGTCTTTTTTGTACAGTAAATAAAGTTATCGCCCAAATTTTGCAGTTTAAATTGCAATTAATAAATTGAAGATAAAAGTAAGATCTAAAAAATGAAGATTTTTTTGTAATAAATGAAAGGATTGCTCGAATTTCACTGTTTACGTTTCACTTTTTCGAATGTCTCTCTCAATTCTTGAGTTTAAACAAGAAAATTATCTTGGTCCACTTGGAAAGGTTCATTTTTCGACAATTTACACGAATCTTATCATATTTTTTTGAAATCTAACCTATTATAATACAATAAAATGAATTTAAAAGTGATTTAACGCAGATTGTTGTAATGAAACGCATATTCCATTATCAATAAATTTTAACGAAACGAAATCCTGCTGGAATATTTCTAAAGATAAATGTGGAATAAAATTAGAACGAACATATCGGACGAAGGGTCAAATCTAATGTTATCGAAGAATTTTCGAAAATTTTGCATTAATTCTTGCCGATTTTGCCAAATTGCAAAATTTGACCTTTACTTGATCAAAAATTATTGACTACCTGTTTAGAAATAAATTTGCAATCTATTTATTATTTTTAAATGATTATAAATTTACAATGTAAGCATTAAAATTAGTATAAAACATGCAGAAGAAAGTTTCCAATTTCATAGTTGTATTTTTGACGGAATATTGAACTTGACGTGATGAGGGTTTGTTGTTTCTTGGGCTTTTTAGCCTTGGCTTTTGCTACAAACAATTTCATCCATAAGGATGATGTCGATATTGTAAGTCTTTTATAATTTTCCAAAATTTCCTGTATTAATTTTATTGTTAGTATTCAATGATTCGAGAAAGAGGCTATCCAGCGCAAAAGTACAAAGTTAACACTTCCGATGGTTACATTTTGGATCTGTACCGAATTCCACGTGGTCGGCTAATCCCGGTACAACAAGGAGAAGGTTCGGAAGAACAACAAGAATATGAAGAAGAACAGGTGGGTGATGGATTCCACGTTAGAAAGAATCATCAAAGGAAATTCAAATTGCAACGATTGTTACATTACGGAAGTGCCGAAGTGAATGTTGGACAAAGTGATGAAGCTCAATTGAACTGGAAACCAAATCGCCCTGCTATTCTATTGATGCACGGTTATATGTCGAGCCCCGAAGATTTCGTTGTTAACAATATGGCTTTAGAATTAGCCGATAACGGTTATGATGTCTATTTGGGTAGTTCTAGAGGTAGCCGTTATGGCCAACATCACAGATATTTAAATCCAAACAAGGATCCAGCTTTTTGGCTTTATTGGTACGAAAATTTTTCAATTCTTTTATGAAATCTAATATAAATTTGTTTATAGTTTTGATGACATTGGCAAAAAAGATTTACCGGCTATTGTCGATAAAGTATTGGAAATAAGTAACAAAGAAGTATTGTCATATATCGGTCATATGGAGGGTTCAACGATTTTCTACATTATGGGATCAGAACTACCCCGTTATTTGAAAAAAATCGACACAATGGTCTCTTTAGGCCCTATTGCTTACATGCAGCACTCAACCAACAAAATCTTGAAAACTGTCGCTAAAAACCTGAGCCATGGTGTAAGTTCGATTATCAAATTAACGATTATTGAGTTAATAATGTCTAAAATTCCAGTGGCTTTTGACAAATGTTGGTACGAGTAAAGTGCAAATATCAAACAAATTAGCCCAGGTAGCTAAAGATGATTGTGATAATAGCATATCGGAAATTTGCGAAAATAATTATTTCTTAGTCAACGGGTACAATTCTGAAAAATTTAACCAAACAATCATCAATCAAGTCGAGAATCGGGTGCCGTTTGGTGGATCGGCTCGGGAACTTATACATTTCGCTCAATTCATATCAACTGGTAACTTTTATTAAAACTTCAACCAACTGTAAGTTAAACAATCAAATTTTAGGACGTTTCCAAAGTTATGATCCAAGCTATGAGAATTTAATCACAAAACAATACCATTTGTCGAGAATCAACGTTCCAGTAGCTGTTTTCTATTCGAAAAATGACAGTATCTCGTCTGTTGTTGATGTCCAGAGACTAATCGACGAATTACCAAACGTTTATTATTCTCAAAAAATGCTAACCTATTCCAACAATCTCGATTTGGTTTATGGTACGCAACTTAATCGGTTAATCAGAAAAATTATTACCGTTTTAAAACAAGGAGTTGTAACAAACAGTTCATTGTAAAAAAAACCGTCTGTTGTAATGGCACAGAAAATAAATAATGCAGAAATTAGTTTTGGTATTATCAATTTTATTTATGTACGTTTCAAAGTGTTGAGATACAATTTCCCTTTAGAAATTTCCATAATTTATACATTTCCAGTATCTGAAGAAAACTTTCAGTAGTGTTGCAAATATTGATACAAAAATGGATTGATAAACCTGTAGAACCAAATTCCCATGTTTTTTTTATCATCACTTGCTAGATTTTTTATCGATGCGCAGTTATGGTGCCATGTTGCCAGATATAATTCCTTATTGTGCGATCTGTACAATTGGTAATCAGAGCCATTACGGCGAAAATTGTCTGAAATAATAAAATCACAGATTATATGAAGGGCATCCTGGAAGTTTCTGGAAAATAGAAAACAAACCGGAATTTTATCGAAATAGAGTCTCTCAAAGTAGTCTCTCTTAAATTTTAAACATTTTTGCATTCGAAGGAACCAGTTTATTCCAATCTGAAGTAGCTACTACATGGCTTTTAAATACTTCTACGATCTCTTCCGCTATTGAAAAGCGTTCAGCACGCAACTTATTTATGATATAAGAAAACACAAAGAAGCGTTGATTATTGGAGGTGCTGAGATAATAAATCAGGTGAATATTAATTCGACGTCATTTCCCTTTAAATAGTTGACTGAAGTGGTGCGTGGGAGCTAGCATTGTCATGGTGAAAGATATCTGTTGTTTTTTCTGCTTTCAGCGACGACTTCTGGAAAACAAATTGATGTCTATCAATCAGCACTTACGATTTTTCCATCCTCAAGAGCGACCGTAGCAACATGCGCAGATTTACCAAAGAAAAAAGCAATTTTTGTTTGAAGGATTCCAATGGGAACCACCCCACAGCAGTCATGCAGGCACTACTAGAGCTACTTCCGCTCCACTTGCAGAGACAGAAGGAGGGGACGGATATCTTGCAATTCTAATTCAGATGAATTCGGAATTATTAATCAAACTGTTCACAATCCCGTTTGAAGTGGTCATAGATTGGAGCGAAAGTAGCTCTAGTAGTACCCCCATTGCTGCTGCGGGGATGGTTCCTATTGGCCCTATTATTTCCTCCTAATCGCTGCTATTTTTGCAGCTTACTTCGTCCATCATACCAGCGATGCGTAGGTGACGCTGAGTCTTCCAGTTTTAATCTACAACCAATAGATTGTCTCAGGTTACAGTTTTTCCAAAAAATCTACGGTATGTCCTAGAGCAGCTGTTGCTTACAAAAAGGTGAACGTGTCTGCTATCCAAGATTACTTTTAAATATTTTACTTCCCAAAAAAGTCCATAGCCTTAGCCTTCGCGTAAATGGAGCTAATGGTTTTGGTTGGGCTGAGTGCACGTTGCTCGAAAATGCAAATTGCTGAGTAGAATTCTGTAAGAAAATTATTCTTTTATGAAAAAATTTTACTGCAAAAACTGGAAAGTTTTTGATTTTTGATTAGCATACAAGTTGCCATGCATTTATTTTCATTTTCCTAAAATTTCCACACTTGTACTCTTCTAAAAAACTGTTAATCAATAGAAACAACTTTAACTGATTAATAAAGTGGCATGATTCAATCAATTATTTTATCAGGTATTTACCAAAATTAACATTTTTCTAGATTATATCAATAGTATCGATGTGTTCATAAAATTAAAATTGAAATAGACCTAATAACTCTACCAAATTTCTTGTACCTATTTGAAAACAGACCAATAATAATCAAAATTATTTCTTTTCTGTTGACAAAAACATTTTCAATGCGTATTTCGAGCGACTAGGTTATCAAAAATAAGAATAAGAACGACTCCAAAATACACTTTCATATTCTGGAATTCAATCAAAAATTAGTGATAATGAACTCGAAATTAAAATAGAAAAGATCGAACAAAATTCTAGCAAAACTGCAAATTTTGTTGCTCTTAAGATTGACCTTTTCTAATAAAAATATATACACTTCCTGCCCAAGAAGATATAACATTGATAAATTCAAAATGTTAAATATTTACGTCAATTAAATCGAGTAGAGTTCGAATTTTCGATAAATATAAGACTTACTTTCGATGTAGCTCCACTAATTTAGAAGTGATGCATTTCGTTTATCATTTAAAAATTAAAAAATTGCATCAAAATTTGACCTTAAATAATAAACATTAGTCCAACATCAATGAATATTGCACATTATCAATAAAAAAAGACGATAGTTTATTTCTAAGAGTAATTTCAAATTTCTATTTGAATTTATCAGTTTAATTACGTCCAGTGAATCCAACAATGCGTAGAATAAATTCAAATAATTCTGCAATCTGATCCCCAAGGAATTTGTAACTCGAATTCAATCCTCTATTATTGTCTTCTTGATAATAACAATGAAGAAGAAAAGATTGGAAAAGTATATAAGTAGCTGAAAAGAATCAAATGAAGGCAGCAGCTTTCCTTTTAAACCTGTAAAAGTGAAAATTTAAATATATGCATTTTTTCTTTGATAAGCTATTAAGCTCACGATAAGCTTAACATTAAAAAATGTTAATAACGAAAACACTTGAGATTATACTTTTGGATTATACAATTACTTAATCCAGTTATCAATAAATCTTACCAACTATATATATACATCAGTTTGGAAGATATTGCAATTGATATTACAAAATGCATCAAATACAAGTAATTGTAGTTTTAAGTTTATTCAGTTCAGGTTTTAGTGCAAAATTTTTGCAAGCTAATCAAAGCTCCCTTGTTGGTCTAAATACGGTAAGTTTCCAATTTTTAAACTTCTCTCAACTCTAACAATTATCAATTTACGGCGATAGGAACAAATTATTGCAAAATATGGATATCCTTTTGAAAGCCACACAGTCCAAACTAGTGATGGTTACTTACTAACCCTCCATCGGATACCTTACGGTGTCAAAAATAATGACACGTCTAGTGTACGTCCGGCTGTTCTGGTAATGCACGGATTACTCAGCAGTTCGGCTGATTTTGTCAATTTAGGCCCTGAAAAAGCGATAAGTTTCCTATTAGCCGACGCCGGCTATGATGTTTGGCTAGGCAATAGTCGCGGTAATACCTGGTCGAGGAAACATATCAGCATTGATCCCGATAAAGAGAATGCGAAATTCTACAATTTCACGTAAATATCAACTGTAGCGAGTTTTTCGATAAATAAGAAAAATTTGTAGTTTGCATGAATTGGGTACTTTGGATTTACCGGCGAAAATCGATTATATTTTAAATGAGACACAACAAGAGAGTCTATTCTATATTGGACATTCACAGGGGACGACAATTTCATTTATTTTGTTATCAGCAAGACCGGAATATAATGATAAAATCAAAATGGCAGCAGCTCTAGCACCCGTAGCTTACCTGAAAAACGCCGAAACTTTGTCTCTTAAAATTTTGGACGGCAAATACAGTTTCCTCTATGTAAGTTTCTAATCTAACCCAATTTCTTTATAACAACCCATAAATTTCAGGAACTTATGACTAAATATAATTTCTACGAATTCCTCCCCCATAATGCACTTTTATCGATTTTCTTTGACATAGTCCTACAAAATCCGGTAATAAAAGAGATTGCTTCAATTCTACTGTTCACTACGGTAGGATTCGATTCGGCTGAATTAGATCAAGTAATTAAATCTATTGATTTTGATAATTTTGTAAAATTATATAAAAATTTTAGGACTTTCTAACGGTTATTACAACAAATTGTCCAGCTGGTGTATCATTGAAACAAGTCTTGCATTATTTACAAATCCGTGCGACCGATAAATTTGCACAATTCGACGATAATTTCGTTGAAAATTCAACTTTATATAACGAAACAAATACACAACTTTATAATTTAACACAAATTACAGCGCCTATAGTGTTGCACTATTCCGAAAACGACTACTTTGTACCGGTTGAGGTAGATTTTGATTTTATTTATCAATTTTGTAACGAAAATTATTAACTTTTTTATCAATTTTAGAATGCTCTAAGATTGGCAAGCGAAATATCTTCATCCCAATTGAAGCTTGTATCTTTATCCGCATTTAATCATTTAGATTTTATTTGGGCTACTGATATTGTTACATATTTGAACAATTATATAATTGAAGAATTCAATGCAATGCTTCAGACTTAAGCTACATTTAAAAAGTATTATTTTAATAGAGAAAATAAATAAAAAATCAGTATTGGCACTGTGGTTTTATTTCTTTTACGCCTATTTCAGTTTTCTATTTAGCTTATATTGAATATCACGATAATTTACCTCGCAGTTGATTACCTTTGTTTACGTAGTAGCGTAGATAAGTTCATACTGTATTAAATTTTTCAAATAGCCGAACAAAGCTACAACACTACGTTTTATAATCATGGCCAACTGCACTATATCCCTTATAAATAAAACACTGGAATGTTAGATTAAATTGAGTCTACCACAGTAATTCATCTTGCAATTGGCTGTGGCTTTTTTTACGTAGCGTTGTCGTTTTATTTAGACACTTATAAAATACAGGATGGCCAACATATCCAACCAATGATATTTCAGCTCATGTCAAAGTTAGCTGTGCCTTAGCTTGATAGAGTCGTAACTTTGTTCATACTCGACTAAATTTGATATTTGCTAAAGTCATCATCAAGTGCCCGAACAAGCCTAAAACGTTGAACGACATTTGGACATTTAATCGATTTCATTACAGCAAACAAATAAGCTTAAATAGTAAGTAAATGGTGAACCAGATGTACAATAATGTGCAATTTTTTCACAAATCTTAAACGCATTTCTATCCATTTCAATTATATTGACTCAAATCCCGAAAACTATCTTATCTAGTATCGGTTCATTATATGAGTTACTATCAAAAAAATCACGAATAATGACAATACTTGAGATAGCAGTCTTGAAATTATTAAAAAACTATCAGCTATATAAACACAACTTTAAAGATAATATTCAGATTATTATCTAGATCGTTTTACAAAATGTACAAATTTCAGGTAATTGTAATACTGAGTATCCTTGGAATAAGTTTCGGAGCTAACGATTACAATGTTGGTCTAAACACAGTAAGTGTCCTTCTTTTATTGCTATTATTTTTATTTAATTACCATTCTTTGGGTAATTAATAGGAGCAGATGATTGAAAAATATGGATATCCTTTTGAAAATCACACAGTCCAAACTAGCGATGGTTATTTACTAACCCTCCACCGGATTCCTTATGGTGTCAAAAACAACGACACCTCAACTGTACGCCCAGCTGTTTTAATAATGCATGGAATTGTTAGTAGTTCGGCTGATTTTGTCAATTTAGGCCCAGAAAAATCGATAAGTTTCCTATTAGCCGATGCCGGCTATGATGTTTGGCTAGGCAAATAGCCGCGGTAATACCTGGTCGAGGCGACATATCAGCCTTGATCCGGATACAGAGAGTGCAAAAATTTTTTAATTTCAGGTAAATATCAATTGTAGTGAGAGGTTTTTCGATAAAAATAAAAAATTTTCAGTTTACACGAGTTGGCAACTTTGGATCTACCAGCGAAAATCGATTATATTTTAAATGAGACACAACAAGAGAGTCTATTTTATATCGGACATTCACAAGGGACGACAATTTCGTTTATTTTATTATCAGCAAAACCGGAATACAACGCTAAAATCAAAATGGCAGTAGCTTTAGCACCCGTAGCTTATCTGAAGAATGCCGAAACTCTTTCGCTTAAAATTTTAGACGATAAATACGAGTTTCTTTATGTAAGTCGACAATTGAACATTGAATTTACACACTTATAGCTTCATTTTTAGGATCTTATGACCGATTTAAATTTCTATGAAGTCTTGCGTTATAATCCACTTCTATCACTTGTCGCTGAAGTAGGCCTCTCTAATGAACTAATAAAAAAAATCTATACTGCATTCTTATTTACAATGATAGGCCCGGATCCAGCCGAATTAGATGAAGTAATAAACATCTCGTTGTAGGAGTTATAATTAAATTGGCGAAAATTTTAGGATTTCCTAGCTGTAAGTGTATCAAATTCTCCAGCTGGCATATCAATGAAACAGGTCTTACATTTTCTGCAAATTCGTTCAACTGATCGATTTGCATATTTCGATGAGAATTTCGTTGAAAATTTGAATAAGTCTGTGGAATCAAATACGCAACTTTATAATTTAACACAAATTACAGCACCTTTAATGCTGCATTATTCTGAAAACGATTATTTTGCAGCAGTTGAGGTATGTTTAATTCGTTTATCGAATTACTAGATTTACTATATATTTGTTTAACTAAATTTAGGATGTTAAACGATTGGCTAATCAAGTATCGAGTGCTGAGTTGAAATTAGTCTCATTATCGACATTTAACCATTTAGATTTTATTTATGCTATAGATATTGTAGAACTTCTAAACAACTATATAATCGAGGAATTCAATTCTGTGGCATAATTACTGATTTAAAAATTACGATTGGATATGAAAAGCGTTGTTTTCGTAATAAAGAAAAGTTATTGTTGAAACTCTTTTTGATTTTTCTGCATTGTTCTTTAAAAATTATCAAGATCTAAAGCTGTTCCTTGACTTCAAAGTTAGCTAGTTAGTTAGTTAGTTTAGCTGGGTCGATTGGCTACTAAGCCTTACCGAACTGCGATCATTTTGATCTATTATTCATAAACCTCTCCCTATTACTGCCCGAGAAAGGATAGCTTCTTTGCGGAGTTAATTATCTCTCTGGGAGACCTACTCCGTACCTCAGCAGGCGACAGAATTGGGCCACCGACGTGAGTAAGCGTGCCAACACGACTCACTCACATAGTATGTACTCGGAGTTTTCATACTCCAGTTCACATAATCTACACATTTCACTATCAGCTAAGCCCAGTTTTTTGAGGTGATATCTGACGGCGCAATGTCCTGTCAAAAGTCCCGTAAGGAGTCTTAATTCGTTCCTCGAAATGTCAAGAAGCTTCTTAGCATTTTTAGGCGAGTAGTCGGTGAACATCTTCGCCTGTCTCATTCCCGGAGTTTGCCTCCGGTGGAGCGTTTTATTGTTCCTTTCCCATCTACAGATCGCTTTCCCCCATTGGGTTTTAGTTAGCCCGCAAAACGATTCAGGACCTACAAATAGAGCCTTTGCAAGTTCATCGGCCAGTTGGTTGCCTCTTATTCCCTGATGCCCTGGCACCCAATCTAGGGTAAGTTTATTGCCCATTGCCAGCCGTTTCAGGGATTGACGACAGTCCCAAACGGTCTTTGACTCAAGACTATAGGCCTTTAGAGCTTTCAGCGCTGCCTGGCTGTCAGTTAAAATGTATATTTGAGAACTCGTAGGGTTTCTTTCTAAGCACTCTCTGGCGCACATCTCTAATGCAAGAAACTCAGCTTGCATAATGGAAGGGGACTTTCCTAAGGCTATGGTTGCCCTATAATTGGGTCCGTATATTCCTATGCCAGTCCCTTCATCCATTTTTGATCGATCAGTGAACCAGATGGAGGCTTTATGATGTAATTGATCAATCCAGTTTCTTATCCCGTGGCGGTCATCTATGAGCACTTCAAACAGGGGTTTTGAAGTCAAATTTGCTCGGCATGATTACCGAAGGTTTGACTAAGGATTCTGAATCGATTTGATTCAGACTTCAAAGAGTCGTAGCTTTGTTCGTATTTTATTGAGTTCGATATTTGTTGCTGTTAAGTGTCCGTTATTATAACAGACACGACTCTTCGTTAAATTCCGTAAAGTCTTAACTAATCTACGACTCTACGTAACGAAAGCCTAGCCAACGGTATAAATTGTCGTGGTGTATCCGATACATTAGAATGTTTGTTTAAACGTAAAAACCGAATGAACAGTTTAAATGTTATCAAAACTTAATTTTCGCTGATTTTGTTAATACAATAAAACTGACCTTTAATAATAACAATTTGCTTATGTTATTGCATTTTTGGCTAACAATTGGCAATTATTATTTAGAAATCTTTGATCGATTTGAGGGCAACAAATTAAATAAACAGAAAGTGTTAAGGTGAGAGAAAACCCATCAAATCACACAATCTAATATTGACACTTCTTATCACAAATAAAAGGATATCGATCAATTAATCAACAAAAAATGTGCAAACACAATTAAATAATAATTGAAATTTAAACGAAGCAAACAGATTAAGTTTTAGTAGAACGAATCAAAATATCTCATCAAAATAAACAATAAGTAATTTGTGAACCAAAAGTGTTATCTTTTAAGGCAATAAGTTTACTCTATTTAATTGTATTTAATGAAATCCGAAAACGATGTTATCTCATATTTGTTTGTTGTATTATTTCCTATTTAAGAAGCAATAAATAATCATAGACCTTGAGTTATTATTGTTTAATTATCGAAAAAATAGCAACTACATCGGGTGTTTCACGCCCGGCTATTAGCATTATGGAAAGACTCAAGTAAAATAGCTTTTTTTTAAATTTTTATTCTGGAAATCCCAAAAAAAGAGAAAAATGTGTTTTGCAAGGCCGACCACGAATAAAAAGATCATTATCCACTATCTGAAGTTTACTAATTTTAAATGGAAGGGGTAACATTATTTCCGATAATTGTATTTTTCTAAAGAAAAATCCTTGACATTGATAACAACTGCAGTGTACGTGATTTTTATTGTTTTCGTATTAATTGTAATAAAGGAGAGAACAAAGATACCGAACGCAGAATTATCGTAAACAATGTTCCCCTTAGATTTAAAAGTAGTAAACAGCTGAAAGTGGTTAAGGACCTTTTCATTCGTGGTCGACATCGCAAAACACAAATTGTTAACTAGATATTTTTACAAAATGTACGAATTTCATGTAATTGTAATATTGAGTGGTCTTGGAATAATTTTTGGTGCTCGGAATTCCAATGTTGGTCTAAATACTGTAAGTTTCCCTCTATTATTGCTATTATTGTTATTTAAATACACCTTATGGGTGATAATAGGAGCAAATGATCAAAAAATATGAATATCCTTTTGAAAATCACACAGCACAAACTAGCGATGGTTATTTACTAACCCTCCACCGGATCCCCTATGGTGTCAAAAACAACGACACGTCAACTGTACGCCCAGCTGTTTTAATAATGCATGGAATCGTTAGTAGTTCGGCTGATTTTGTCAATTTAGGCCCAGAAAAATCGATAAGTTTCCTATTAGCCGATGCCGGCTATGATGTTTGGCTAGGCAATAGCCGCGGTAATACCTGGTCGAGGCGACATATCAGCATTGATCCGGATACAGAGAGTGCAAAATTTTTCAATTTCAGGTAAATATCAATTGTAGTGAGAGGTTTTTCGACAAAAATCAAAAATTTACAGTTTACACGAGTTGGCAACTTTGGATCTACCAGCGAAAATCGATTATATTTTAAATGAGACACAACAAAAGAGTCTATTTTATATCGGACATTCACAAGGGACGACAATTTTGTTTATTTTATTATCAGCAAGACCGGAATACAACGCTAAAATCAAAATGGCAGAAGCTTTAGCACCTATAGGCTATGTGAAAAATGCCAAAACTTTGATTTTTAGAATTTTACACCACAGATACAAGCTTCTCGCTGTAAATGTTATAATTCAACGTTAAATTTCAGTTTTATAGCTTCATTTTTAGGAGATCGTGAGCTTTTTCAATTTTCATGAAGTTTTCCCACACAGCCCACTTGCATCAAGTATTTTTGCGTTAATCCTTTCTAATTCGCTAATAGAAAAACTGGCTACTACATTTATATTTGCAATAGTAGGAGCGGATCCGACCGAATTTGATAAAGTAATAAACATCTAACTATTGTAACAAAATTATAAGGACGATCATTTTAGGATTTCCTACCGGTTTTTATAACAAATTGTCCAGCTGGTGGATCAATGAAACAAATCTTACATTTATTACAAATTCGTTTGACTGATCGATTTGCACATTTCGATGAGAATTTCCTTGAAAATGTGGAAAAGTCTGTAAAAACAAATACACCGCTTTATAATTTAACACAAATTACAGCGCCTTTGATGTTCCATTATTCTAAAAACGATTATTTTACAACAGTTGAGGTACGTTTTATTCGTTTATCGAGTTTTTAGATTAATTTGAATGTTTTTAATTGCTGGAATTTAGGACGTAAAACGATTATCTAGGCAAATATCGAGTGTTAAGTTGAAATTAGTACCATTATCGACATTTAATCATCTTGATTTTATTGCGGCTATCAATATTGTAAAACTAATAAACAGTGGTGTAATTGAAGAGCTCAATTCTATGAGATAATCACTACTTTAAATAAACTTTTGATTAGATATGAAAAGTATTGTTTCAATTAATAATAAAGAGAATCGATAATGTTAAAACTGTTTTCGATTTTTTGGACTTTCCAAAAAATAGTATATTAAGTATCAAGAACGGTAAGGAGATTTTACTGATCGAAGACAATGTTTGGAGACTAAGCGCAGCGATTGTGAGATCGGTAAAATCTCTTACCGTTCGTGATGCTTATGATATTTTTTGCACGATCATTTTTTTTGTACCAGGAAGTTTATTTTAAATAATACAAACACAACGACAATTTTGAGTATGTTGTAGTCTCATGATTAGATAAGTAGGCTGTTTTCATACATGCGTTACCATGGCATTTTTCCAAACATGGTCGGTAAGTTGTACTTACCGTTCTAGAACGGTAAGTACAACCGTTGTCAAATCAGCTGTAGTAAATGAACAAATCGTACAAAAAAATATATATCGAGAGCTGAAGCTGTGCCTTGACTTGATAAAGGCGTAACATTGTTCTTAATTTACTAAATCTGATATGTGTTCAAAGATATTGATCTTTGAACACCTTGTACATTAACAAATGTCAAAGTAAATAATGTATGAACTAATCTACAACACTACGTAAAGAAAGCATGATCTACTATGTAAATCAGTAGACTCTCTATGAAAGCAGAAACTGAATGAAAACAGCTCAACGAAAGGGTCAAATCAAGTGTATTCAAAGCTGACATTGTTTGTGCAACATTCTTGACCTTCATTAATAAGAACTTCATGCAGAGTTTAATTAAACACTTTTGTATAATTTATTGTATAATTAAAACCGATGAATGAAAAGCGATCAGACATAGGGTCAAAAATTAACCTTTTCTACGTTGAATTATTCAGTTTATGCATTTAGAAACGAATTTTTAACAATTATAAAGTCGTAAAGTATGCAAACAATTTCCATAAAATTTGCCCAATTAAATTTATAATTTCACAGTTAGAATTCGAAAGACTGGAATGATGAAAGTGTGGATTGTTTTTGTGTGCTTTTTGGCTATTGTTGCTAAAAATAACTACAATCAAACTCAACGTGAGTAAGTTTATCTCTTAATATTTTTAAAGTTTTTAGCGTAATGTAATTTTTAGGAAAGAATAATTAGGAGCAAAGATATCTCGTATAAAGATACAATGTTAGCACTTCAGATGGTTATATTTTGGATCTGTATCGAATTCCTTGATATCCTCAATCAAAAACACAAGACAAAAATGAAGTAAAGCCCGATTACCGACCTACTGCAGTTTTACTGATGCACTGTTTCATGTCAAGCTTAGAAGATTTGTTTGTGAACCATATGGCTCTTAGATTAGCCGATATGGGTTATGATACCTCTTTGATAACTTCTAAAATTTTGTAAATTTTACAAAAGAACTAACTGTCGTTACTCCTCAGTTGACATGAAATTGGATCACGATATCTACCGTTATATTTGATAAATGATTAGAAGAAAATAACAGAACAAAATAAAAATACATTGGACACAAGAGCGTTCTATGTTAAGGCATCTGAACTTCCCGAAAAAATTAATAGAGTGTTTCGTTAGGATCAACAGCTCATATGCAAAATTCAACCAACAAAATATTGAGAAAAATTGCTGAAAATATGAACCGATATGTAAGTAGATATTTATGGAAAAAATAACTTATTTTCTATTCACAAATTTTAGTGGCTCATCACCAATGTAGGTGTAAATAAAGTTAAACTATCAGTTGGATTATTGAATTTACTCAAAGAAAATTGTAAGAATTGTAATTTAGAAATTTGCAATAATAATGACTGTTTGCTAGTCAAACGATACAATTCTACAACTTTCGATCGGACAATTATTGATGCAATCATCACTCGTGTACCATATGGTGGATCGGCTCACGAACTCATCCATCCGGCTCAAATTATATCAACTGGTTAAAAAAAAGTAGATTAAAATAATCAAATTTCGATAAAATTAACTTTTGGACGATTACAAGGATACGATCCGATACGATGGGGATATAATCATGAAACAATACGATTTAACTACAATTAATGTCCTAAAATGTGCTTATTTTACAAAAAATGACACTTTATCATCGGTTGAAGATTTGGAAGAATTAATGAATGAATTATCAAACATCTATAATTTGTGTAATTTAGAAGTCTACGAGCATAATCTTAATTTGGTATACGATTTTATAACTCCTTTGGTACGAGAAGAAATTGTTGATTGTTTGAACAATGAGATTTCTGAGAGAAACTTTACATAGTTTTTACTATGTTGGACATGCAAAATATCTTCATTTGTTTCTTATGTGGATAAAAATAAATTTAATTAGGAAATTGAAGCAAAACCATTATAATTCATGCTTGAATGTTACCAGTGAAAGGTGAAGTTTGAAAAACTGTAGTTCCAACATTCAGTTGTTTTCTCTAACTTTTTGGCGATTTGTTATTATAACAACGCTAAAAATCGACATTATCATTAATCAAAGTTTCTCACTCAATATAAACGTTTCTTCAAAAGAGATTGTTGTCATGGTAACGAATCTCGAAAAAGTTATAGAATGCGACTCATTGACTCTGTTTACATCTAATGATAGTTACATTAGCTTGTAAGTGAACCACTCGAAGTAGAAGCTATCGATTTTGATTATTTTAAACAAATACTTCATTACATTTATGTGATTTCTTAAAGGAGCTCTCTATGAAAATCTTCGTTATATAAATATTCAGAAAATTAAAAAGCTTGTATTACTACTAAAGGTTTAGCTTACTAAAATGATTACTGTAAAAAGGACTTTCCCACATTTGATATAGAAAAATCCCAAATTATGCGAATTTATGAAAAATTGAAATCCACAATCAATCTACTTGAAATTGAACATCATTTCCTGCCATTTGCCAAAAATTTAACATTTGATTAACCCTATTCTAAATTGTTATAAATTCCTTACGTAAGCATAAAAATTTGAATAAAAAATGCACAACGAATCACTAATTATTGAGTCATATTCAAAAAATTTGAAAGTGGCCGAATCTAAAAATCGGCCTAATAACTTCCCCGACACAGTCCGGATAGTTAATCATGAATTAGAATAGAATATTAAAAACAAGTTTCAGAAGTCGACAATTAATGAATTTTGTATACAATTTTTTCTATTGGAGATACGTTATTTAAAAAAAAAAAAACTAACTTACTATAAAAATCAAAATCGGAAATGAAGAACCGCGGCTATCTCACAATCACTGAAAAATTCAATAAGGAACCAGCACCTCAACAACTAAAAGTCTATTCACTGATCGGTGATTCCACACACACCCTTTTCAGTTCAACTTGTTCAATCTTCTTATAAACTCGATTCACGATTCAATTGCGAAATTTTAACAGAACGACTGAACTGTCATTTGAGCGTGGAGTAAAAAGTACTAAGCTAGTCCCAACAAAAACATGGAAAAATTTAAATTATGTAGATTGAATTGTCGCGGGAATATAGATTTCTTTTTTGTGGAAAAATCACAATTTATATTATTTTAAAACATTTATATATTAAAGAAGCACTAACCGAAACACAAAATCCGCTCAAAAAAACCGCTTGAAAACAAATATTCTGAGCTTATGTTTCAAAAATGACAGAAGAATGTAAACAAACGCATGGGATTTTATGTCTTCAGTGATACCAACAGTAGATATCATTCTGTCTCTATAAACTACCGTTATAAATTTTGGTACACTTTAAAAATTATGTTGGATAACCTTCTAAACTGTCATTTCAAAATTTCGCAATTGAATTTTCTATGGCAACCGATCCCTTATAGAAGGCGGCAAATTTGAATTGGTTGATTATACTATTTTGCCAATTTTGTGCCCTTATTTAAAAAAAGAAAAGAACATCGCACATGATGGGTATTGTTTCGGACATAAAAGCACATGCCCTTTCGATTGGTGATATCAAATTAATATGTTATCTTAAATTTTTTTCAATCAACCCCCTCCCCCTTCCACCCCCGTGGTCCGATTGGCACCAAAAACTAATCAACTCGAACGGCCACCAAATAGTTTGTGCTGACCAAATTTGAACTCAATCGGTTAAACCGTTTTTGAGTAATCGTTGGAGAAACGACAGACTCACATACATACACACACACACACACACACACACACACACACACACACACACACGGACATCAAGCTAAAAACTTCAAAAACGTGTTCAGGGGACCTCAAAACGTAAAGATCTGGTGAAATCTCGAATTCGAAATTTTGGTCCGAAACTAATAACTTCCCTACCCTTCGGTCGGGGAAGTTAAAAATTATGAAAGCGCGGATTCTTTTCGTAGGTCTTTTGACCTTAGTTTTTGCTACAAGCAACGTCACTCATGGCTAAGTAAAGTTGTATGTTGTCAACAGGAAGCTAACATTCATTTGAGGGTGCAAAATCATTCTTCGAAGTTTACAAATACCTAGAGTATAGTTCTATTGATTTTCAGATATTCTACAAGACTTTAGGGATTAAATTTATTTTTTTATATTATCTTTTATACATTAGAATATTTATAAATTTCTTATTAGAAGCTGGCTGTAAATAGACAAAGGGTCAGACGGAGTGTTACTGTTATGTTAAAATTCTTGCCGATTTTGTTGTTTGCAAAAATTGACCTTAACCAAGCAAAATTATAAATTTCCTGTTGCGAAACCGGTTTGCAAACAATTCACAAAGTATGCAAAAGTATGCAAAGTATGCAAGGTCTAAAATAAGCGCAACAAAATTTTCAATTTCAAATCTCTGACAGAATATTGAGTGATGAAAGTGAGTGTTATTTATGTAGCCCTTTAGACTAGTGTTTTTGCCCGAAGCAATCACATCCAGAAATTATCTGACGATGAACAAGATACTGTAAATGTCTTAAGCATATTTCTTTAAATATTTTACATAAATTATATTGTAGTGTGCAATGATTAGAGAAAAAGCAACAACAAGTACAGAACGAGGGGAATATTGAGCAAAATCATGAACAACAATCAGACAATCAGGACAAGATCCTACAGTTTTGTTCATACACGGTGTCTTATCAAGCCCTGAGGATTTTGCGATATGGCTCTTGTATTGGTTCGATAAAGATTATGACGTTTATTTGGGCAGTGCTAGAGGTAGCCGTTATGGTTTGCGTCATACCTATTGAAAACCAGAAAAACAGCCGGCTTTCTGGTTTTTCAGGTATTTTGTGCAGCGTGTTCCAGCTAAATTTCCTATTTCTTGGGATAACTGCGATAAATTGTCAAGTGATTTGAAAAATATTTTAAAGTTCCGTAGCGCAGTCCTTGGGGAATATTTATGTAAAGTTAGAACTTCGTTGTTGATAAGGAAGTTGATGAAAACCTATTTAATCTGACAATTTCGTGATTTTCACCAACCGAATATGAGCAGAAAACGATCAAAAAATCTAAAAGATGCTTGCAAAATATTTTTCGGTTTCGTCACTCAAAAGAGAAATAATAAACAGCTAATGGTGGAGATATAGACATATCAAAGAGGTTTTCACACATTTGCCAATAAGCTAAAAAGTTCTAATTTTACTGAAACATTCTCTATTAAACCTCAAAATATTTTTTAAATTGTTCAATTATTAACAGGAGCTGCTATAACAACTAGTCATTTAGGCGGATTAAGCGGAAGAATTTTGTAAAGTTTCTGAAAATGAAAATTTTTCTACAGTTTCGATGAAATTGGTACCAGCCAAGATTGATAAAGTATTAGAAATAAGTCAACAACAAAAACTGGCATATATCGGCCATATGGAAGGTACAACAGCATTATTTGTTATGGGCTCAGAAATTCCTGAGTATTTAAAAAAAATCATTAGAATGCTTCCATTAGGACCAATCGCTTATATGGAAAGTACAAGTAATGAAATAATTAAAAACAATAGCCAAAAATATGAATCGTTACGTAAGTTAATTATTCAAGCAACTATTTAGTTATAAAATTAATTTATTTTGAAAAATTCCAGCGGCTTATTAGAAATGTTGGCGTAAATGAAATGAAACTATCTGACGATTTAATGAATGTAGCTAAAGGGAATTGTAGTAATACCATTCTAAGTATTTGCAATAACAACCATTTCTTAGTCAAAGGACACAATTCTGTAAATTTTAATCAAACAATCAAATCATCAATCGAGTACCTTATGGTGGATCAGCTCGTGAAATTACACATCTACCTCAAATTATAACAACTAGTAATTTCTAATAAAATTATAATTAATTATACAAGAGTGCTGACTGAAAAGTATAGGAAAAATATTCCAAATATTTCTAGGAGAATCGCTATAGATCATTTTAGCAAAATTTGAGCTTCCAAACTCATTTGAAAGTTGTTCAAAAGATATCCGTATGACTCAGAATGACTTGAGACGCTCCCAACAGTATTTCGTTTTACTCCAGTTTATTTTTAAGCAAATAGAAATGTTTCCCAAAATTGAAAAAAACTATAGAGCATCCTTGAGTTATTCTGAGACATTTGACAGGAATTTTTGGGACTTTCCTATAAATCGGCCAATAATAGATCTTCCTGCTATATATGTATTATTGTTAGTTCAGCTGTCCGAATACCAACAATAACCAAAAGTTATTGCTGAAATTATTTTTGTTCTTTTTTGCATTGTTCTTAAAAAATTATCTCCATATAAAGCTGTTCCTTGACTTCAAAAAGTCGTAGCTTTCTTCAAATTTAATTGGGTTCGATATTTGTTAATGTAGCTATTAAGTGTCCGTTATTATGACAGACACAACTCTTCGATATGAACATTAACAAACATCAATTTCCGTAAAGTATGAACTAATCTACGACTCTACATAACGAAAGTCTAGCCAACGGCGTAAATTGTCGTGGTGTATACGATATATTAGAATATTTGTTTAAATGTAAAAACCGAATGAAAACAGTTTAACCAAAGGGTCAAATTAAACGTTATCAAAACTTAATTTTTGCTGATTTTGTTTATGCAATAATACTGACCTTCATTAATAACGATGTTATGTTGTATTTTTGGCTATCAATTGGCAATTAGTATTTAGAAATATTTGATCGATTTGAGAGCAACAAATAAACAGGAAGTGTTAAGATGAGGGAAAAACCACCAAATCACATAATCTAATATTGACACTTCTTATCACAAATAAAATGATTTCGATCAAAAAATCGACAAAAAATGTGTAAACACAATTAAATAATAAATGAAATTTAAACAAATCAAGCAGATTAAATTTGAATAGAACGAAATCAAATCACATAATCTAATAATGACAATCCTTATCACAAATAAAAGGATCTCGATCAATTAATCAACAAAAAATGTGTAAACACAATTATATAACTATTGAAATTTAAACGAATCAAGCAGATTAAATTTTAATAGAAAGAAATGAAAATATCTCGAAAATAATAAACAATAAGTAAAATGTGAACCAAATGTGTTCTCTTTTAAGGCAATAAGTTTACTGAATTTAATTGTATTTAATGAATTTCGGAAACGATGTTATATTATTTTTATTTGTTATTGTATTACTCCCTATTTGAAAAGTCATAAATAATCATAGACCTTGGGTTGTTATTGTTTAATTTTCGAAAAATTAGCAACTATATATAAGCCCAACTGACAAGACGATAGGTACTCGTATCTAGATAATTTTCCAAAATGTACAAATTACAGGTAATTGTAATATTGAGTATTCTTGGAATAATTTTTGCTGCTGGGAATTCCAATGTTGGTCTAAATACTGTAAGTTGCCTTCTTTTATTGCTATCAGTTCTATTTAAATTCACCCTATGGGTGATAACAGGAGCAAATGATCAAAAAATATGGATATCCTTTTGAAAATCACACAGTCCAAACTAGCGATGGTTATTTACTAACCCTTCACCGGATTCCTTATGGTGTCAAAAACAATGACACCTCAACTGTACGTCCGGCTGTTTTAATAATGCATGGAATTGTTAGTAGTTCGGCTGATTTTGTCAATTTAGGCCCTGAAAAAGCGATAAGTTTCCTATTAGCCGATGACGGCTATGATGTTTGGCTATGCAATAGCCGCGGTAATACCTGGTCGAGGCGACATATCAGCATTGATCCGGATACAGAGAGTGCAAAATTTTTCAATTTCACGTAAATATCAACTGTAGTGAGTTTTTCGATAAATAAGAAAAATTTGTAGTTTGCATGAATTGGGTACTTTGGATTTACCGGCGAAAATCGATTATATTTTAAATGAGACACAACAAGAGAGTCTATTTTATATTGGACATTCACAAGGGACGACAATTTCGTTTATTTTATTATCAACAAGGCCGGAATATAATGCTAAAATCAAAATGGCAACAGCTCTAGCACCGGTAGCTTACCTGAAAAATGCCAAAAGTTCGGCTCTTGAAATTTTAGATGGCAAATACGAGCTTCTTAATGTAAATGGTATAATTTAACATTAAATTTACAGATTTATATCTTCATTTTCAGGAGATCATGACTGATTTCAATTTATATGAAATTTTCCCACACAAACCGCTTGTATCAAGGATTTTTGAGATAAACCTTGCTAATCCGCTAATAAAAAAAATCACAACTGCATTCATCTTCACAATAGTAGGACCGGATCCGATCGAATTTGACCAAGTAATGAACATCCCACTATTGTAACAAAATTATAAGGACGATCATTTTAGGATTTCCTACCGGTTTTTGTAACAAATTGTCCGGCTGGTGGATCAATGAAACAAATCTTACATTATTTACAAATTCGTTCGACAGATCGATTTGCTTATTTCGATGAGAATTTCGTTGAAAATTTGGATAAGTCTGTAGAAGCAAATACACCACTTTATAATTTAACACAAATTACAGCGCCTTTGATGTTCCATTATTCTGAAAACGATTATTTCGCAGCAGTTGAGGTATGTTTAATTCATTTATTGAATTTTTAAATTAATTTGAATGTTTTTCATTACTGAAATTTAGGACGTTAAACGATTTTCTAGTCAAATATCGAGCGTTAAGTTGAAATTAGTACCATTACCGACATTTAATCATCTTGATTTTATTGCGGCCATCGATATTGTAAAACTTCTGAACAGTGGTGTAATTGAAGAGCTCAATTCTATGAGATAATCACTAATTTAAGTAAACTTTTGATTAGATATGAAAAGTATTGTTTCAATGGATAATAAAGAGAAACGATAATGTTAAAACTGTTTTCGTTTTATTGGACTTTTCCAAAAAAAAGGAGACCTGAAGCCGTGCCTTGGCTTGATAAAGCCGTAACTTTGTTCTTAATTTATTAAATCTGATATTTGTTAAGTGTCCAAACAAAGCTACGACACTACGTTATGGCAGACAATATCGTTGAACCCCTTGTACATTAACAAATTTCAAAGTAAGTAATGTATGAACTAATCTACGACACTACGTAACGAAAGCATGATCAACTGTGTAAATTAGTAGAATCTTTATGAAAGCAGAAACTGAATGAAAACAGCTCAACGAAAGGGTCAAATCAAATGTTATCAAAGCTGACTTTGTTTGTGCAACATCGTTGACCTTCATTAATTACAATTTCATTCAGAGGTTAATTAAACACCTTTGTATAATTTATTGTATAATTAAAACTGATGAATGAAAAGTGATTAGACATAGAGTCAAAAATTAACCTTTACTCAGTCGAATTATTCAATTTTTGCATTTACAAACGAATTTTTAACAATTATAAATTCGTAAAGTATGCAAATAATTTACATAAAATCTGCGCATAAAATTTATAATTTCACAGTTAGAATTTGAAAGACTGGAATGATGAAAGTATGGATTGTTTTTGTATGCTTTTTGGCTATTGTTGTTGGTCAAATAACTTCAATCAAACTCAAAGTGAAACATATATCGTAAGTTTATCTCATAATATTTATAAAGTTTTTAGCGTAATGTAATTTTTAGGAAAGAATAATTAGGAGCAAAGATATCTCGTATAAAGATACAATGTTAGCACTTCAGATGGTTATATTTTGGATCTGTATCGAATTCCTTGATATCCTCAATCAAAAACACAAGACAAAAATGAAGGAAAGCCCGGTTACCGACCTCCTGCAGTTTTACTGATTCATGGTTCCATGTCAAGCTTCGTAGATTTGCTTGTGAACCATATGGCTCTTAGATTAGCCGATACGGGTTATGATACCTATTTGGAAAGTGCTCGAGGTAGCCGTTATGGTCTACGTCATAAATATCTGAATCCAGATAAAGATCCAGCATTTTGGAGTTATTCGTAACTTCTAAAATTTAGTAAATTTTCCAAAAGAACTAATAATCGTACCTCTACTGTTGGCATGAAATTGGAACACGAGATCTATCAATTATCATTGATAAATGATTAGAAGTAAATAATGGAACAAACAAAATACATTGGCCATATTGAGGGCACAACGGCGTTCTATGTTAAGGCATCTGGAGTTCTTGAATAAGAGGAAAAAATTAAGTGTTTCGTTAGGATCAATTGCTCATATGCAAAATTCAGCCAACTAAATATTGAGAAAAATTGCTGAAAATATGAACCGATATGTAAGTAGATATTTATGGAAAAAATAACTTATTTTCTGTTCACAAATTTTAGTGGCTCGTCACCAATGTAGGTGTAAATAAAGTTAAACTATCAGTTGGATTATTGAATTTAGTCAAAGAAAATTGTAAGAATTGTAATTTAGAAATTTGCAATAATAATGACTGTTTGCTAGTCAAACGATACAATTCTACAACTTTCGATCGGACAATCATTGATGCAATCATCACTCGTGTACCATATGGTGGATCGGCTCACGAACTCATCCATCCGGCTCAAATTATATCAACTGGTTAAAAAAAAGTAGATTAAAATAACCAAATTTCGATAAAATTAACTTTTGGACGATTACAAGGATACGATTTGATACGATGAGGGTATGATCATGAAACAATACGATTTAACCACAATTAATGTCCCAAAATGTGCTTATTTTACAAAAAATGACACTTTATCATCGGTTGAAGATTTGGAAGAATTAATGAATGAATTATCAAACATCTATAATTTGTGTAATTTAGAAGTCTACGATCATAATCTTAATTTGATATACGATTTTATAACTCCTTTGGTACTAGAAGAAATTGTTGATTGTTTGAACAATGAGATTTCTGAGAGAAACTTTATATAGTTTTTACTGTTGTACATGTAAAATATCTTCACTTCTTTCTTATGTGTATAAAAATAAATTTAATTGGAAAATTGAAGCAGAAACCATTATAATTCATGCTTGAATGTTACCAGTGAAAGGTGAAGTTTGAAAAAATGTAGTTCCAACATTCAGTTGTTTTCTCTAACTTTTTGGCGATTTGTTGCTATAACAACGCTAAAAATCGACAGTATCATTAATCAAAGTTTCTCACTCAATATAAACGTTTCTTCAAAAGAGATTGTTGCCATGGTAACGAATCTCCAAAAAGTTATAGAATACGATTCATTTACTCTGTTTAAATCTAAGAGTAATTACATGAGCTTGTAAGCTTGTGAATCACTCGAGGTAGAAAGTATCTACCGATTTTGATGATTTTAAACAAATACTTCATTATATTCTAAGAGATGCGTGTTTTATGTGATTTCTTAAAGGAGCTCCCTATGAAAATCTTCATTATATAAATATTCACAAAATTAAAAAGCTTGTATTACTACTAAAGGTTTAGCTTACTAAAATGATTACTGTAAAAAGGACTTTCCTACATTTGATATAGAAAAATCCCAAATTATGCGAATTTATGAAAAACTGAAATCCAAAATCAATCTACTTGAAATTGAACATCATTTCCTGCCATTTGCCAAAAATTTAACATTTGATTAACCCCATTCTAAATTGTTATAAATTCCTTACGTAAGCATAAAAATTTGAATAAAAAATGCACAACGAATCACTAATTATTGAGTCATATTCAAAAAATTATGAAAGCGCGGATTCTTTTCGTAGGCCTTTTGACCTTAGTTTTTGCTACAAGCAACGTCACTCAGAGCTAAGTAAAGTTGTATGTTGTCAACAGGAAGCTAACATTCATTTGAGGGTGCAAAATCATTCTTCGAAGTTTACAAATACCTAGAGTATAGTTCTATTGATTTTCAGATATTCTACAAGACTTTAGGGATTAAATTTATTTTTTTATATTATCTTTGATACATTAGAATATTTATAAATTTCTTATTAGAAGCTGGCTGTAAATAGACAAAGGGTCAAACGGAGTGTTACTGTTATGTTAAAATTCTTGCCGATTTTGTTGTATGCAAAAATTGACCTTAACCAAGCAAAATTATAAATTTCCTGTTGCGAAACTGACTTGCAATCAATTCATAAAGTATGCATAACTATGCAAAATATGCATGGTCTAAAATAAGCGCAACAAAATTTCCGATTTTAAAAGTATGTTATTACCTCTGGCAGAATATTGAGTGATAAAAGTGTGTGTTTAGGCTACTGTTTTCTTCCGAAGCAATCACATCCAGAAATTATCTGATGATGAATAAGATATCGTGAATCTCTTAAGCATATCTCGTTTAATATTTTACATAGACTTTATTGTAGAAAAGAGAAAGAAGTATCCTGTACAGACGTACAAGGTTAGCATTACAGATGGTTATATTTTGGACTTGTATAGGCGGGGACTAAGATTTAGTATTGACTGATAAAAGGTATGAAGTTAATTCGGGTAGCCGTTATGTCATCCCTATTTAAAACCAGAAAAAGATCCGGCTTTCTGGCTTTTCAGGTAATTTATACAACGGATTTCAGCTAAATATTACTAGTTCTTTAAAATTTCCTAGGGTAGTTCTTAGGTAAAATTTATGTAAAATTGGAAAGTTAATGAAAACCTCTTTAATCTGACAATATCGTGATTATCGACAACCGAATATGCACAGAAAACCGAATATGGAGAATACTTTTTGATTTCGTCACTCAGAAGAGACATAATAACCAGCTGATAGTGGAAAGATGCAGACAGATAAAAGAGGTTTTTATCAATTTTCCAATAAGCTACAAAACTCTAATTTTACAGAAACATTCTCTACAACCCCTCAAAATATTTATTAATTTTTTCTGTCAATTAACGGGAGTTGCCATAACAATTAGACTCATTTAGGCGGCGTGAGCGCAGAATTTTGCAAAATTTGTTGAAAAAAATAAAACGATTCTACAATTTCGATGAAATTGGGACAAGGGATTTACCAGCCAAGATTGATAAAGTATTAGAAATAAGTCAACAACAAAAACAGACATATATCGGTCATGTGGAAGGTACAACAGCATTCTTTGTTATGGGCTCAGAAATTCCTGAATATTTACAAAAAATCATTACAATGATTCCATTAGAACCAATCGCTTATATGGAAAGTTCAAGTACGTTTTAAAAACAATAGCCGAAAATATGAACGTAAGTTGTTAATTATTCAAGCAACTAATTATGAAATTGATTTATTTTGAAAAATTCCAGTGACTTATTAGAAATGTTAGTGTAAATGAAATGAAACTATCCGACGATATAATGAATGTAGCTAAAGGGAATTGTAGTAATACCATTCTAAGTATTTGCAATAATAACTATTTCTTAGTCAAAGGATACAATTCTGAAATTTTAATCAAACAATCAAATCATCAATCGAGTACCTTATGGTGGATCAGCTCGTGAAATTACACATTCACCTCAAATTATAACAACTAGTAATTTCTAATAAAATTATAATTAATTATACAGGAGTGCTGACTGAAAAGTATAGGAAAAATATTCCAAATATTTCTAGGAGAATCGCTATAGATCATTTTAGCAAAATTTGAGCTTCCAAACTCATTTGAAACTTGTTCAAAAGATACCCGTATGACTCAGAATGACTTGAGACGCTCCCAACAGTATTTCGTTTTACTCCAGTTTATTTTTAAGCAAATAGAAATGTTTCCCAAAATTGAAAAAAACTGTAGAGCATCCTTGAGTTATTCTGAGACATTTGACAGGAATTTTTGGGACTTTCCTATAAATCGGCCAACAATAGATCGTCCTGCTATATGTATATTTCTTAGGCTAAGCTCATAGTATCGTAGCTTTATTCATGTTTTTTTTGGGTTCGATATTTGTTAATGTAACTGTTAAGTGCCCGTAATGACAGGCACAACTCTTAGCTATGAACATTAACAAACGTCAAGTAAAGTGAAGTATGAACTAATCTACGATCTGGTGCATTAGAATGTTTGTTTAAACGTAAAAACATAATGACAACAGTTTAAATGTTATCAAAACTAAGTTTTCGCTGATTTTGTTTATACAATAATACTGACCTTTATTAATAAGAGTTTGCTTGTGTTATCTTGTATTTTTGGCAAACAATTGGCAATTATTATTTAAAAATCTTTGATCGATTTAAGAGCAACAAATTAAATAAACAGGAAGTGTTAAGATGAGCGAAAATCCACCAAATCACACAATCTAATATTGACACATCTTATCACCAATTAAAGGATTTTGATCAATTAATCAACAAAAAATATGTGAATACAATTAAATAATAAATGAAATTTAAATAGAAGGAAATCTAAATATCTCGAAAGTAATAAACAATAATAAATAATATGTGAACCAAATGTGTTCTCTTTTAAGGCAATAAGTTAACTCACTTTAATTGTATTTAATGAAATCCAAAACGATGTTATCTAACATTTATGTATTATTGTTTTATTTCCTATTTGAAAAGTATAATCATGGACCTTGGGTTGTTATTGTGTAATTATCGAAAAACAAGCGACTATATAAGCCAAACTGTCAAGACGATAGATACTTAGATTCACCCCTAGATAGTTTTATAAAATGTACAAATTACAAGTAATTGCAATATTGAGTATTCTTGGAATAGGTTCTGGTGCTGAAGATTTCAATATTGGCCTAAATACTGTAAGTTGCCTTCTTTTATTGCTATCAGTTTTATTTAAATTCACCCTATGGGTGATAATAGGAGCAAATGATCAAAAAATATGGATATCCTTTTGAAAATCACACAGTCCAAACTAGCGATGGTTATTTACTAACCCTCCACCGGATTCCTTATGGTGTCAAAAACAATGACACCTCAACTGTACGTCCGGCTGTTTTAATAATGCATGGAATATTCAGTAGTTCGGCTGATTTTGTCAGTTTAAGTCCAGAAAAAGCGATAAGTTTCCTATTAGCCGATGCCGGCTATGTTGTTTGGCTAGGAAATAGTCGCGGTAATACCTGGTCGAGGCGACATATCAGCATTGATCCGGATACAGAGAGCGCAAAATTTTTCAATTTCAGGTAAATATCAATTGTAGTGAGAGGTTTTTCGATAAAAATCAAAAATTTGCAGTTTACACGAATTGGGAACTTTGGATCTACCAGCGAAAATCGATTATATTTTAAATGAGACACAACAAGAGAGTCTATTTTATATCGGACATTCACAAGGGACGACAATTTCGTTTATTTTATTATCAACAAGGCCGGAATATAATGATAAAATCAAAATAGCAGCAGCTCTAGCACCTGTATCTTACCTGAAAAATTGTAAAAGTTTGGCCTTTAAAATTTTGGACGGCAAATACGAGCTTCTTAATGTAAATGGTATAATTTAACATTAAATTTACAGATTCATATCTTCATTTTCAGGAGATCATGACCGATTTCAATTTATATGAAATTTTCCCACACAAACCGCTTTTATCAAGGAGATTTGAGATAAGCCTTGCTAATCCGCTAATAAAAAGAATCGCAACTGCATTCATCTTCACAATAGTAGGACCGGATCCGATCGAATTTGACCAAGTAATGAACATTCACTATTGCAACAAAATTATAAGGACGATTATTTTAGGATATCCTACCGGTTCTTGCAAGAAATTGTCCAGCTGGTGGATCAATGAAACAAATCTTACATTTATTACAAATTCGTTCGACAGATCGATTTGCTTATTTCGATGAGAATTTCGTTGAAAATTTGAATAAGTCTGTAGAAGCAAATACACCACTTTATAATTTAACACAAATTACAGCGCCTTTGATGTTTCATTATTCTGAAAACGATTATTTCGCAGCAGTTGAGGTATGTTTAATTCATTTATTGAATTTTTAGATTAATTCGAATGTTTTTCATTACTGAAATTTAGGACGTTAAACGATTTTCTAGCCAAATATCGAGCGTTAAGTTGAAATTAGTACCATTACCGACATTTAATCATCTTGATTTTATTGCGGCCATCAATATTGTAAAACTCGTAAACAGTGGTGTAATTGAAGAGTTCAATTCTATGAGATAATCACTAATTTTAAATAAATTTTTGATTAGATATGAAAAGTATTGTTTCAATGAATAATAAAGAGAAACGATAATGTTAAAACTGTTTTCGTTTTATTGGACTTTTCCAAAAAAAAGAGACCTGAAGCCGTACCTTGGCTTGATAAAGCCGTAACTTTGTTCTTAATTTACTAATATTTGTTAAGTGTCCAAACAAATCTACGACCCTACGTTATGGCAGACTATATCGTTGAACACCTTGTACATTAACAAATGTCAAAGTAAGTAATGTATGAACTAATCTACGACACTACGTAACGAAACCATGATCAACTGTGTAAATTAGTAGAATCTTTATGAAAGCAGAAACTGAATGAAAACAGCTCAACGAAAGGGTCAAATCAAATGTTATCAAAGCTGACTTTGTTTGTGCAACATCGTTGACCTTCATTAATTATAATTTCATTCAGAGGTTAATTAAACACCTTTGTATAATTTATTGTATAATAAAAACTGATGAATGAAAAGTGATTAAACATAGAATCAAAAATTAACCTTTACTCGGTCGAATTATTCAATTTCTGCATTTAGAAACGAATTTTCAACAATTATAAATTCGTAAAGTATGCAAACAATTTACATAAAATTTGCACAATAAAATTTCTAATTTCACAGTTTTTGGCCATTGTTCTTGGTGAAAATAACTTCAATCAAAGACAACGTGAAATTCATCTTGTAAGTTTATCTCATTATATTTTTAAAATTATTAGCTTCATGTTATCTATAGGAAAGAATAATTAGAAGCAAATGGTATCCTGTACAAAGATACAATGTTAGCACTTCAGATGAATCTGGATGGAATTCCCACAAATCTTCAATTAAAAACAAATTGACGAAAATCAAGTAAAGCCCAGTTACCGACCTCCTGCAATTTTTTTGATGTGTGATTTCATGTCAAACTTCTATATCTTATAGAAAGATACAATGTTAGCACTTCAGATGGTTATATTTTGGATCTGTATCGAATTCCTTGATATCCTCAATCAAAAATACAAGACAAAAATGAAGTAAAGCCCGATTACCGACCTACTGCAGTTTTACTGATGCACTGTTTCATGTCAAGCTTAGAAGATTTGCTTGTGAACCATATGGCTCTTAGATTAGCCGATACGGGTTATGATACCTATTTGGAAAGTGCTCGAGGTAGCCGTTATGGTCTACGTCATAAATATCTGAATCCAGATAAAGATCCAGCATTTTGGAGTTATTCGTAACTTCTACAATTTAGTAAATTTTACAAAAGAACTAATTGTCGTTCCTCCACAGTTGACATGAAGTTGGAACACGATTTCTACCGTTACATTTGACAAATGATTAGAAGTAAATAACAGAACAAAATAAAAATACATTGGACACAAGAGCGTTCTATGTTAAGGCATCTGAACTTCCCAAATATCAGGAAAAAATTAATAGAGTGTTTCGTTAGGATCAACAGCTCATATGCAAAATTCAACCAACAAAATATTGAGAAAAATTGCTGAAAATATGAACCGATATGTAAGTAGATATTTATGGAAAAAATAACTTATTTTCTATTCACAAATTTTAGTGGCTCATCACCAATGTAGGTGTAAATAAAGTTACACTATCAGTTGGATTATTGAATTTAGTCAAAGAAAATTGTAAGAATTGTAATTTAGAAATTTGCAATAATAATGACTGTTTGCTAGTCAAACGATACAATTCTACAACTTTCGATCGGACAATCATTGATGCAATCATCACTCGTGTACCATATGGTGGATAGGCTCACGAACTCATCCATCCGGCTCAAATTATATCAACTGGTTAAAAAAAGTAGATTAAAATAACCAAATTTCGATAAAATTAACTTTTGGACGATTACAAGGATACGATTCGATACGATGAGTTAATGATTATGAAACCATTCGATTTAACTACAATTAATGTCCCAAAATGTGCTTATTTTACAAAAAATGACACTTTATCATCGGTTGAAGATTTGGAAGAATTAATGAATGAATTATCAAACATCTATAATTTGTGTAATTTAGAAGTCTACGATCATAATCTTAATTTGGTATACAGTTTTATAACTTCTTTGGTACGAGAAGAAATTGTTGATTATTTGAACAATGAGATTTCCTGAGAGAAACTTTATATAGTTTTTACTGTAGGACATGCAAAATATCTTCACTTCTTTCTTATTTGTATAAAAATAAATTTAATTGGAAAATTGAAGCTAAACCATTATAATTCATGCTTGAATGTTACCAGTGAAAGGTGAAGTTTGAAAAAATGTAGTTCCAACATTCAGTTGTTTTCTCTAACTTTTTGGCGATTTGTTGCTATAACAACGCTAAAAATCGACAGTATCATTAATCAAAGTTTCTCACTCAATATAAACCGTTTCTTCAAAAGAGATTGTTGTCATGGTAATGAATCTCCAAAAAGTTATAGAATACGAGTGATGATTCTGTTTATCTCTGCTGGTAATTAGATTAGCGTGTAAGTAAACCACTCAAAGTTGAAACTACCGATTTTGATGATTTTATACAAATACTTCATTATATTCTAGGAGATGCGTGTTTTATGTGATTTCTTAGAGGAGGTGCCGATGAAAATCTTCGTTACATGAATATTTAGAAAATTAACAAATTTGCTCCACTGCTAATGGTTTACTTAAACAATTACAGTAAAAAAGACTTTTCAATATTTGAAATAAAAAATCGCAAATTATACAAATTTATGAAACACCGAAATCCAAAATCAATCCAGTTTAAATTGCACATCATTTCCTGCCATTTGCCAAAAATTTAACATTTGATAACCCCATTCTAAAGAATTATAAATTCCTAACGTAAGCATAAAAATTTGAATAAAAAATGCACAACGAATCCCTAATTATTGAGTCATATTCAAAAAATTATGAAAGCGCGGATTCTTTTCGTAGGTCTTTTGACCTTAGTTTTTGCTACAAGCAACGTCACTCATAGCTAAGTAAAGTTGTATGTTGTCAACAGGAAGCTAACATTCATTTGAGGGTGCAAAATCATTCTTCGAAGTTTACAAATACCTAGAGTATAGTTCTATTGATTTTCAGATATTCTACAAGATTTTAGGGTTCAAAGTTAGTTTTTTATATTATCTTTTACACTTTAGAATATTTATACATTTCTTATTAGAAGCTGGCTGTAAATAGACAAAGGGTCAGACGGAGTGTTACTGTTATGTTAAAATTCTTGCCGATTTCGTTGTATGCTAAAATTGACCTTTACCAAGCAAAATTATAAATTTTCTTTTGAGAAACCGACTTGCAATCAATTCACAAAGTATGCATGGTATAAAAGAAGCGCATCAAAATTTTCAATTTCAAATCTCTGACAGAATATTTAGTGATGAAAGTGAGTGTTATTTATGTAGCCCTTTAGACTAGTGTTTTTGCCCGAAGCAATCACATCCAGAAATTATCTGACGATGAACAAGATACTGTAAATGTCTTAAGCATATTTCTTTAAATATTTTACATAAATTATATTGTAGTGTGCAATGATTAGAGAAAAAGCAACAGCAAGTACAGAACGAGAGGAATATTGGGCAAAATCATGAACAACAATCAGACAATCAGGCCAAAATCCTACAGTTTTGTTCATGCACGGTGTCTTATCAAGCCCTGAGGATTTTGCGATATGGCTCTTGTATTGGTTCGATAAAGATTATGATGTTTATTTGGGTAGTGCTAGAGGTAGCCGTTATGGTTTGCGTCATACCTATTGAAAACCAGAAAAACAGCCGGCTTTCTGGTTTTTCAGGTATTTTGTGCAGCGTGTTCCAGCTAAATTTCCTATTTCTTGGGATAACTGCGATAAATTGTCAAGTGATTTGAAAAATATTTTAAAGTTCCGTCTCGCAGTCCTTGGGGAATATTTATGTAAAGTTAGAACTTCGTTGTTGATAAGGAAGTTGATGAAAACCTCTTTAATCTGACAATATCGTGATTTTCACCAACCGAATATGAACAGAAAACGATCAAAAAATCTAAAAGATGCTTGCAAAATATTTTTCAATTTCGTCACTCAAAAGAGAAATAATAAACAGCTAATGGTGGAGATATAGACAAATCAAAGAGGTTTTCACACATTTTCCAATAAGCTAAAAAGTTCTAATTTTACTGAAACATTCTCTATTAAACCTCAAAATATTTTTTAAATTGTTCGATCATTAACAGGAGCTGCTATAACAACTAGTCATTTAGGCGGTTTAAGCGGAAGAATTTTGCAAAGTTTCTGAAAATGAAAATTTTTCTACAGTTTCGATGAATTTGGAACCAACCAAGATTGATAAAGTATTAGAAATAAGTCAACAACAAAAACTGGCATATATCGGCCATATGGAAGGTACAACAGCATTGTTTGTTATAGGCTCAGAAATTCCTGAATATTTACAAAAAATCATTAGAATGCTTCCATTAGGACCAATCGCTTATATGGAAAGTACAAGTAATGAAATAATTAAAAACAATAGCCAAAAATATGAACCGTTACGTAAGTTGTTAATTATTCAAGCAATTAATTTATTTTGAAAAATTCTAGTGGCTCATAAACCACACCAACATTTCTCATAAGTAAAATTAGGATCTACAGTCGCACAATAAAAATTTCAACTGTCAAAACGTACTAGTGACGTAACTGATTTAAAATACAAAAAATCGGCAATTTACTTGTGACATATTAAATATAAAAATAATTTCTATGATTGGTATTCAAACGAATTAGTAAATGAATTTAGAAATTTATGAGTAATATTTCATTTATTTTTCGGTATAAATCTGTTCATTAAACTAAACGAACTACAATGAGAGAATAATGGAGGGGAAGCTGGATCTGTCAAAAATTCGCTAAAATCAAACACCTGCGTTTTAGCGATGATGTTGTTAAGTTAAACAAATCTTTACAAATGGTCGACTGTTTTTCTAAATTCTGTTGCTATCGATGTAGAACACCTTGCCTTGTTGTTTGTTGACGGATAAAACAACTGATTCAAAATTGAAACTAATGTGCCGCTCTTGTCAAATTTTTCAAAAATTAGATCCCCTACTGCTCCTTCTAGGGAGCGAAATCCTAACGCTACACATGAGAAATGTTGGTGTACGTGAAATGAGATTATCCGACGATTTAGTGAATGTAGCCAAAGAGAATTGTAGCAGTAACATTCCAAATATTTACACTAACAACTATTTCTTAGCCAAATGGTACAATTGTGTAAATTTTGATCCAACGACTGTCAATCAATTCATCAATTATTACAAATCTGGCTCAAATTATATTAACTGGTAATTTCTAATAAAATTATAATTAGTTATACATGAGTGCTGATCTAAAAGTATAGGAAAAATATTCCAAATATTTCTAGAAAAATCCCAATAGATAGTGTTAGCAAAATTAGGGCTTCCTAACTCGATTGAAAGTTGTTCAAAATATACTTGTATGACTCAGAATGACCTGAGACGCTCTCAACAGTAAATTATTTCGTTTTTCTCCACTTTATTTTTGAACAAATAAGAGTGTTTCCCAAAATTGGAAAAGCTTGTAAAGCATCCTTGAGTTATTTTGAGACATTTGACGAGAATTGTTGGACCAACTGGCCGATGAGCTACAAGATTCATATTTTGGGACTTTCCTATAAATCGTCCTATAATAGATTTTCTGGCTATATATCTGTTAGTTCAACTGTCCAGTATACCAATTTATTAAAATTTGAGCGTTTCCAACGTTATGACCTGAGATTTGAGGATTTAGCAACAGCGCGAATTGAAGGAAATCAACGTACCAGTAACTGTTTTGTATACAAGAAATGATACTTTATTATCGGTTGATGATGTTGATGACTGATGATCTGCCAAATGTTTATCTTTCTCGATTACTTTTAGATTTTGAGAATGTGCACTCAAAACGGTCTGCATACCTCCAAAAATTGACAGAATGATCTCGTTAGGACCAAGCGCGTACATGCAGAATTCAAACAAGAAAATATTGAAAATTATAGCTAAAAATATGTGTAAGTTTATAGTTATTGAAGTTATTTTTAATAAAATTACTTTACCTATAATGGATCAAATTTTAGGACGTTTCCAACGATATGATCCAAGCTTTACGAATTGAGTTACAAATCAGCATGATTTAACAAAAGATAATGTACCAATGTGTGTTTCATGTTCAAGAAATGCTGCTAAAGATGTTGAACGAATAATTCAGAAATTACCAAATGCCTATTATTCTGAAAAACTTTTGGCCTTTAGGAACCATCTTGACTCTGTTTATGGTGATTTAATGCTTTCATTGTTTGATAGAATTCGTACATGTCTAAAAATGAATATATAAAGATATACACGTTTAAATTGAACAAAATGTAAGTTTGAAAGCTTGAATGACTTTTTCAAAATATCCAAAAAATTACGCATTACACCGAAAAAATTGTATAAGTGGAACCATCAATTTTTGTATAATCAATAAAATAAAATGAGCTATAAATAAATAGATATAGGAAAGTTAAAAATACAATCCTAACTTATATCTGGTTTAATTTTCCTCTCCGTTCTTCATAAAACATCTTCCAAAAACACAGTAGATAAAGAAGCTTCAAGACTTCTGAATGACTAAAAGAAAGAGGAGGTATGCCAGACATGTGATAGCCCCTCGATATGGCTTTGGATAGGTCCCTCCACAGATCTTTCGGGCGAAGCTTCTCCATCTAATTGTAACAAATTTCCCATCATTACATCGATAGTTTCATCTATTCCTATCTCGAAAATTCGTAGAGCGGTCCTAGAGGACATTTTAGCAAAATTGAAAGTTCATCGCTTATTGGGGAATTTCTGAAAAACCGCGATTTTGCCAACTCAATGTACATGTGAAACAGTCCTTTGGGAACAGTTTTTCTCGTTTTTATGGTGGATTTCAGGGAGTTCCCGTTGTCCCCAAATCCAGTAATGAAAAACAATTTTGCAAAGATATTCTAGTCGCTCTTGGTCGTTGCCTATGTGCAGTTGGTTTGTGAAAATCGCGACATTTTTAGATTAAGGCGGTTTTTTGCCAGTTTCCAATAGATTATCAAATTTTAATTTAGATAAAACACTCCCCTGGGATTGGCTAACAAATTATTCAATAAAAACTAGGAATATTTAGATGAATCTCCAAAATTTCTACTGCGCCTTTCCGTTAGGCCTTAAAATATTCTGCGCTTCCGAGAAAGACGAATTATAAATATTCAGTTTCATAACTATTGCATTGTATGTAGATAATATTATGCATATTCTAGTCTTAAGTAGCCTAGTCTAGTCTAGCCTACAATGAATTTTAATGATTAACAAGTAAACGTTAAAAAATACAGAAATGGAGAGAAATCAGATGTAGGAATTTACTCACTTCAAATTTAAAAACTTAGACCCTTTTTCCAGAACCGCTTTTAGCATCACCTCAGAAGAGATTAGAACTTGCATTTTGCTCATATTGTGTGGTAAACCTCTCCTGACCTGACTTAATCAGTTCTGTACCCAAAGAGGTTAGCAGAAATATGTTAATATGCAGTTTTTCTTCCTTAATCACCTTTCGCCTTTTGTAAAATTTCAATATTTATAGCATATGTAAATAATTTTAACAGCCTAAAAATATCGTTGAATTAATTGACTATTCTAGCTCCATGTTTTATTGGGGAAAATAGAAAAGGAAATAAAAATTGCATAAATCATTTATTTCAGTCTCATTATATTCAAATTTATTAAAAATTCAATAATTTTAAAAGTATATAAAGCTGTGCATTCCCAAATGTGTTTCATTCAAGTAACCGTATTTTACGGAAAAATGAGCGTCAATCACGATAATTGTTCAAAATCAACAATTAACAGCGTCAATTTACAAGAAAAACAGCCCAAAATGGACGATATTGTAATTGCAGGTAAGAAAACAATTAGAAGAAATAATTGTAGATTTAAACCGTTTAAATAATCTTGGTAAAGGTATGGCTGGAAAATTCGCCAAATCTGATAACGTCTATCAGTTGCGCGATAATCTCTTCAATAAAGTCAACATGGTTACTGTTAACGATCGTGGACAAGAGAAATTTTCGATACCGTACGGAAAAATGTTAAACACTGACAAATTCGACGCTGGATTTTTTGGTGAGTAACGATAACAACATCCTCATCTATTCCGCTACAACTTTGTTTCCAAAATTGATAGGTGTTCACTATAAAGAAGCAAAAATAATGGATTTAATGACACGTCTAACTTTCGAACGCGTAATTGAAGCTATCATTGATGCTGGCTATAATCCCTCTGAATTGGAAGGCACCAAAACTGGCGTTTTCATTGGAGTTTGCGTTATTGAGAACGAAAAAACACAGTTTCTAGCAGATACTAAAGTGCAACATTTTGATATTAATAAGTATTTCTTTACAAAATATTCAATGAATTATTTTCTAAACGATTCTGTAGTTTTCGCAGAGTAACGCGGTCTATGTTGGCGAATAAAATGAGTTATCATTTGAAATTGAATGGACCTTCTTATATCGTCGATACAGCCTGTAGTAGTTCGCTTAATGCTTTCGAAAATGCTTATAAAAGCATCAAGAATGGGATCATTAATGCGGCTGTTGTAATCGGCGTAAATCTTTGCCTCAACCAGATGATCACCCAACAACTTGTCCAGTAATATAAAAATTAAACATATTTAAACATTATTGGTAAATTTTCGCCTTATTTAGACTTGGTATCATAAGTAAATCCGGAGTTATTTCGGTTTTCGATGAGAATAGCGACGGCTATATCCGATCGGAAACATGCAATGCGGTATTTTTACAAAGATCGAAAGATGCAAGACGTATTTATGGCCAAGTTGTTCATTGTAAATCAATGAATGAAGGCTATAAACAAGAGGGCATCTATGCGCTTTCCGTTAAGGCTCTAACAACCCTTCTGAGTGAAGTTTATAAAGAATGCAAAGTATCTCCGACTAATGTCAGTTATGTTGAAGCTCATGGAACTGGTAAGTAGAAAATTTTCTACAATCCGGTTACACAATTTTTTGATTCTGTAGGAACTGTGGCTGGTGATTTTGCCGAAATGAATTCTGTTGATGCTGCAATCTGCACAAACCGTACAAAGCCTCTACTTATTGGCTCGATAAAATCAAATATAGGTCATACTGAACCAGCATCTGGAGTTACCGGAGTTATAAAGATTTTGTTATCGATGCATGAAGGAGCAATTCCGCCGAATTTAAATTTTAGTCAACCTCGGCTTGAAATTGATGCTATAGCCAAAAAACGTATACAGGTTGTTACAGAAAATACGCCTATATTAGAGAGCGATGAGTACTTTGGTAAGTAGTCATGTAGAATCTGGAAACTTTACTAAAATTTGATAAAAATTTAGCTATAAATAGTTTTGGTTTTGGCGGCGCTGTTTGCCATGCTCTACTCAAAAGACCTACAAAAACCAAAATAGAATCGGATGTCAAACAAGACAATTTACCCAGATTAGTCTGTGTTAGTGGACGAACTGAGAAAGCGGTGGAGACAATTTTAGACGCATTATTTCAATATAAGCAAGACAAAGAGTATATTCGATTATATCACCAAATTTTTAGTAAAAACTTCATAGAACATCATTATCGTGGTTATATAATTTTAGCCAAAGACCAAGAAGTTGAAAGAAATATAAATTTACAACCAGAAATCAAACCTTTGCATCTTGTTTTTAGCGATTTTTCCCACGATTGGATCAAAATTTATGGTGCTCTAAAAGATTTTCCGATATTTGCAAAATCAGTGGAAACTGTAAGCAAAATTTTGCGGGCTAAAAATTTGAAAAATTTCGACTCCACTGGGGACCGAAGCAAAGTGAATGAAATTATTGGTAATTTAGTGGTGCAAATTGGCCTGGCTGATATGTTGAAAGCATTGAATCTTCAACCGAAATCTACTGTTGGTCTGGGTTTGGGTGAGTTTATTTCCAGTTATTTCGAAGGTTATTTAACGCTTGAAGAAACCGTTGGGTGTGTCGGCCAAATTGCATTAATTGTCGACAGTATTGTCGAGAGTCCAGTTGTTTATTCCATCGAAGCTGAAGTAGATGAGGTAGGAAAGATTTATTTAAAGTTGCAAAGTATTAATAATTGTGACATTTTTCAGTTGAAGGAGTTGCAAATTCTCCGACACTCTGATAAGACGGTAGTGATTGGGAATAAGGAAAAATTGGCAAAATTGGTTGCAAAATTGAAAAATCAAGGAATTAAAGTGAAAGCAATTTCTGCTGGAGAAAATCTTGATAATATCGGATTTAGTAAAATCAGTAAAGTTACAAATTGAATTACTTCTCATCACTCATGACACTTACAATTTTAGGGCCAAATTCAACGAAAAATCTACTAAAAACTAAAACACCACAAGATTTAAATGAATTGTTCTTGGAATCTAGGGATCCAACATTTTTGCTATCCAATCATCTTCAAAAAAATTCGTTAATTTTCGAAATTGGCACCATTGGTTCATTCATCAACTCCAAAAATAACAAATCAGTTAGTTTCAGCAAACTTGAGGCTTCTAATGGGAAACATTTACTGCTTGAAAATTTGGGCTATTTACACAATTTCGGATGTACAATGGATTTAGCCGGAATTTACCCAAAAATTGAATATCCAGTCAGTCGAGCAACACCAATGATTTCGCCTTTTATCAAATGGAACCACTTAAAATCGTGGCATGTTGAAGGAGAGGAACAACAAATGATCCAAAGAAATGCAGAAATTGATGTTAATTCAGAAACTGATGGTTATTTAGGAGGATATTTTGTAGATGGTAAAATAAGAAAAATTATAAATTCACAAAGTTTAACGATTTAAATTCAAAGGTGATCGTCTTGTACCAACAATGGGCTACTTGTTCCTAGTTTGGAGAACTGTAGCTGGTAATACGGAAGATAATTTAGGGATTATTTTTGAAAATTGTCATTTTTTGAAGAGAGCAATTTTATCAAATGACACACTAACAAATCTCAATATTACATTCCAATCTACAAAGGGATATTTTGAAGTATGTAACAATTTTGTCACATTCTATAATGATCAAGCTTATTTCAGGTAGTAGAAAAGGGCTCAGTTATTGTAACTGGAGAATTTTCTGTAACTGATAAGGTTGACGAACTTCTAACGGATCTCCCCAAACCTACAATGAAAAGCGATCGAATTCCTTTCAAAACTGAAGATTTCTACAAAGAGTTACGTCTTCGCGGACACACATATTCGTAAATAATTACAACAGTAAGTGTTAATTACTTTAATTATCAAAACTTTTAATTGTAGTAATGATTACCGTAATGTTATCGAATGCACCAACGATGTTAAAATTGCAAAAATCCAATGGACCAATAATTGGGTTACATTCATCGAATCGATTCTACAAATGAGTGCGCTACAAATCGATACTTGTAACCCTTGTTTACCGAATTTTATTCGGCGTTTATCGATCAATATTCCCCAACATTCGCTTGACGTTGGTGCTAATGAAACAGGAGTAAACGCCTATATTTTCAAAGATTGCGACCTCATTCAGTATGCCTTATCAATTATCAATTATTCAAAATTTTCCATTACTTGAGTAACTCTTTCTAGGTGTGGTGGTATCGAAATTTGCGGCTTAAAAATGGAGCAAATTGCTAAAAAGCCTAAAAGTGAAAATCCTATGTTGCATCATTTTCAATTTGTACCGTTGGTTGCTTCTTTAAATGTACACGATGCTATTCTGGCTGATATTGAATTAGCAATGGAAAACACGCCGATCATCTGTGCCAAAATTGTAGAATTAATCAATGATTCATCAAAATCTGAGCCTTTATCAGTAGTTGTAAAGGGAATTATAGACAATTTACCGTTAATTCAATGCGATTTAACCGTTTTGACTAACCAAACATTGAACTTGGACGGTATTAATGTGGAAAATAAGAGTTTAGATACAGTAAATAATTGTTATCTAATTATCGGAACGGGTCTTTTAGAACAATCCAAGTTGTTAGAACAGTCGATTTTAGCACTTTCCAAAGACGGTTATCTGTTATCACGCGAACCATTAGGTTTTGATCATTCAAAATTCACTCACCCTTCCATTTCTCTATTCACAGTCTATAGTAATAGTGTAGAAAAATTAGTTTTTTGTCGTAAATTTCAAACAACTCAACCAACATCGGTGTGTATCAATGTTGACGACATAGATACCTTTACGTGGTTTGAGGACTTAAAAAAATCGTTGGAAATTGACAGTAATATTGTAATCTATTCGGAGAATCAACGTCAAAACGGTATATTGGGCTTAATCAATTGCTTACGCAGAGAACCTGATAATGACAAGGCACGTGCTGTTTTAATTCATGATAAAAATGCGCCCAAATTTGATGTTAATGATAAATTTTATAAGCAACAATTAGAAAAAACATTAGCGATAAATGTGTATCAAAATGGTCAATGGGGCACATACAGGCATTTAAGAATCGATAGTTCCAGGGAGATTGAATGTGAGCAATGCATTGTTAACACGTCGATTGGAAACGAGTTTTCTAGCCCACAATGGATCCAAGGGCCATTAAAATTTGACAGTAAATTAGGACCAGATCAAGAACTTGTCCATGTAATAAATGATAATAATTCAATAATACTAAATATTAAAATTTCAACATTGTAGGTCTATTATGCATCACACAATTTTGACAGTGGTAAATTAAAAATTTCATCGTTTGTCGGGCGAAATTCAGCGTAAGTTACTCAAATGTTTCAAGATTTATCATGTAAATGCTTATTTTGATAGTGGACAACGAGTTATGGGTGTACTCAACGAAAAGCCCTTATCAAATCTTGCCGCAGCCGATAAGTTCATGCTTTGGCCAGTACCTGATCAATGGACGATGGAGGATGCTGCTACAATACCGGCAGCTTATACTGCCGCAATTTTTGCATTACTTCAGGTAATTTTTAGCATAAAATAAGCAAATTTAGTATTGATAAGCAAATCTTCTAGAGATCTTCTTTAAGATCTGGTGACAGTATTTTGATTCATGATGGTGCTAGCGAGATCGGTCAAGCTGCCATCAATTTATGTTTGCATTACGGTTGTAGAGTTTTTACAACAGTTAAGTCTCAAGAAGAAGGAGTTTTTTTGAAGAAACGCTTCCAAAAACTCACAAGTAAAATTTCTGCATACTATTACGTGGATAATTTTGTAAAATTTAATGTTTTAGACAACGTTATTGGAAGTTTAAATGATACAAGTTTTGAGCGAATGATTGGCAGTGAGACTAAGGGTCGTGGTGTTGACATTGTCTTCAATTCTTTATGTGGTGATAAATTATCAGCGTCAATACGTTGTTTAGCCGTTGGTGGACGATTTTTGGGCGCTCAATTTGATACAAAGTTACCACTGATGGAGAAAGATGTAACTTTTATTAATGTAAATTTAGACCATCTTTTCGCATCGAACTTGGAAATTAAATCCGAATTGAAACGTTTAATTTTGGAACATATTTCTAAAGGAACTGTACAACCATTGATAAAGACAGTTTTCAGCAAAGATAAAATTGAAGATGCCTTAAAGATAACAGATGACAAGATTGGGTCAGTTTTGATTAAAATACGCGAGGAAGAAGAACAGAAATTGATTCAACCTCAACTGATGGGGATAAAGGGCATTCCAAAGTACTAACAGTTTAATTTTTATCAATTTCCAAAGTCTACGAATTATTTTTATAGATTCTTTTGTGATCCAGAGAAAGTTGTTATAGTTTTGGGCGGTTTGGGCGGTTTTGGACTCGAATTAGCTAATTGGTTGGTTGAACGTGGTGCTAGAAAACTGCTTCTCGTATCCAGAAAAGGCGTCAGAAATGCTTACCAAGCACGGAAGATTGAGTAAATCTATTTAAAATTGTGTATCCACATTCTATAATCGTTTTACAGATATTGGCGTTGTTCTGGTGCAACCGTTTTACTACCAACGCTTGATATAACAACAAAATCCGGCTGCGAGCAATTAATTACAGAAGCTGCAAAACTGGGAGAAATTCAATCAATTTTCAATCTGGCTGTGGTACTTCACGATTCACTATTGAAGAATCAAACCTTCGACAGTTTCAGTAGTGTATTTCCTCCAAAAGCTTACACTGTTCGTTATTTGGACGAGATAACCCGCCGAGAATGTCCAAAATTACGTGATTTTGTCTCCTGGTCTTCATGTACATGTGGTGTGGGTAACCCCGGCCAAACTAATTACGGTATGGCCAACAGTGTTATGGAACGTATTTGTGAGAAACGTAGAGAAGACGGTTATCCGGGCCTTGTTATTGAATGGGGTACAATTGGAGATGTTGGTGTATTTGCTGAGAATCCCTCCGATACAATTCTACGTACAACTGGAATTGACCAACAATCGATTAAAAGTTGTTTAAAAGTCCTCGATATTTTATTATTGCAAGATTATCCAGTTGTTGCAAGTTTTATGGTTGGACTTAAAGAAGATATTGGTAATCTTGGTAGGGATGTAATCCATAATGTTGCAAAAATTTTGGGTTTGAAAGATTTGAAAGCTATTAGTTTGTATTCAAGATTGACTGAATTAGGTGTGGATTCTTTGAATAGTGCTGAAATTAGGCAGTTATTGGAGCGTGAATTCCAAGTTGTTTTAACAATACCTGAAATATACGACCTAACATTTGCTAGATTGTATGAAATTCAGGATACCTTTACAGATGATAATTAATACGAAACTAGTAAAACTAAAGAGTCTATATGGGAACCGATTTGAAAATTATTTTAGGGGTGTATAGGAGGATATCTGCAGATCATCTTAGCAAAATATGAACCTTCAAGCTCATTGGGAAATCAAAATAGATTAATGTTAGAAGCACTCTGAGTAGTTTGAGGTGTGCAACTTATTTTTGAAAATTGCGACATAACCATCTTCCAACTGAGCTACAAGGTCCAAATTTTTCTAAGTAACACAAATCGTAAGAGAAATATTAACAATATAGGATGATAAATGCTTTTGTGTGATTTGCCGTAAATAAAAATGTATTGCAATTTAATTTTTAAATAATTAACACCTCAAAGAAAACTCCCTATTTCTTTCTAATCAATATTGTGGTCGCATAATATAGGAATTTAAAAAAAAACTCAGTTTTTTTTCGGGCGTTCGTATATATTTTCTTCTCGATTGACAACCTGGTAGGGCCGAAAAAGCGATAAGACATATTCCCGTTCAAGCTATTTTGGGTTAAAGTAAGAGTTATGAGCCTTATAAAGAGTGAGTAATCAATATTAATACCCAGGTAAGAGTTGTCAAGGCTAGCAATTGGGCAAGCCTTGAGCCAATGGTTATTTGCCAAGCCTCGGAGACTGAGCATCGAGCCAAACCTTGGGCCTAGCCTTGCCCAATGGCTAAATCCATCGCATCCAAGCCTTGGCAACTAAATATTGGCCCAAGTCTCGTTCCAAGCCTGGCCTAATGATTAAAATAATTTCCCCCAAGCCTTGGAAACTGAGCATCGGTCCAAGCCTCGTTCCAAGCCTGGCCCAATGGTTAGAATCATTTGCCCCAAACCCTGGAAACTGAGCATCGGTCCAAGCCAGGCCCAATGGTTAGACTCATTGCATCCAAATTGTAACAAATTGATGGTGAAAAATATCCAATTTTAATTTTATATAAAGAATGCATCGATAATTGAACCAGATTTGCAACCTTCCATTTTAAAGTCTATTTATAATAAGGAGAAACCTTGTAATTTGATAACCCTTTAAAAATAACTTCAATGATTCCTTGTAAGTAACTTAATCTAATCTAGTCCTGATTAATTCTAATTTATAGCTTTCCTAAAACTATTTCAAAATATATTTGCCTCCAACATCTACATCGTATAAATGTTCCCAACAATATGTAATCGAAAAATCAAATAAAAAATTAAAAAATACAATGTTATCTATATAATTTATCAAAACATATAAATATCTAAGTAAAAAAAAACAAGATCAACGAAAGAGATATAACTCTATATAAATGAAGCCTATCTCTAGGGTGTTAATTTAATTGCAAAATGTCTCGAGTTCATTTCCTTCCTACATTGTCCATTTTTGGACTTTGTATCGGTGTAAGTTTTGCCCAAAATGAGCTTCTTTCGGATGCACAATCAACACCTGTAAGTCCAATTTTAAGTAATTAATTCCGCCTATCGGCAATTTGTATCATGTTCTATTTGAATTATAGGAGCAAACTATCACAAAATATGGATATCCTTACGAAAATCATACAGTTGAAACTAGTGATGGATATTTATTAGAACTACATCGGATCAGCAATAGTGGTAAAGCTCCTGTTTTTATAATGCACGGATTTTTGAGCAGTTCGGCTGATTTTCTCGTTCTCGGTCCAAAGAAATCGATCCCATTCCTATTGGCCGAGGCTGGTTATGATGTTTGGTTGGGAAATAGTCGTGGAAATACGTATGGACGTAGGCATGTTAGCATCAATCCTGACAAAGAGAATGCTAAATTTTATAATTTTACGTGAGTTTGAGTCGAATTTTTATATTGGGATAAAACATTGGAATTTTGCAGCCTTCAAGAATTAGCCACATTGGACCTACCAGCGACAATTGATTATATTTTGAATACAACAGGCCATAACAGTTTGAATTATATTGGACATTCACAAGGAACTACAATTGGAACGATTTTGTTAGCGGAATTACCCGAATATAATGAGAAAATCAAAAAGTTGTCACTTTTAGCACCAGTTGTTTATCTTAGACATGCTCAATCTATTGCTTTCAAATTTTTAGATATTGCATACGATCTTCTTGTTGTACGTTGATTTTCTAAGAATTAACGAAAAATACAATTTCTAATTGCAGGTATATTTAAAAATTTCGGACCATTACGAGATCTTGTCACGCAATTCAATATCAACACAACTACTCAGAGTTGTTTGCAGTTCGCTAATTTTTCGAGAAGTCTGCGCTGATGGTATGTTCCTTTTATTAGGATTTGACCCAGAAGAATTCAATACAGTAATTTAACCAATAATAATGATAATAGTCACAATACAATTAAAGTTTTCAGGATTTGTTCCCTAAAATTCTAGCAAATTATCCAGCCGGTGCGTCACTAAAACAAGGAGTTCACTTTGAACAAATCCGTAAAAATGATAAATTTGCAAAATACGATTATGGCACTAAAGGCAATTTACAAATGTATGGAAGTACAAAACCACCGATTTATGATTTATCTCGAATTACTGCACCGATTGTGTTGCATTATTCAACCAACGATTATATGGCTGCAGTTGAGGTATAATTTTTCATTTCGAAAATTGCTCAGAAATTGACAAGATTTATTTGATATTTAAGGATGTTTTAAGGCTAGCTGGGGAATTGTCTAGCGAGAATTTAAAATTAGTACCATGGCCCAAATTCAATCATGCTGATCACCTTTTCGCAAAGGATGTTGTTCCGCTTTTATATAATAGAGTTATTCGGGAAATTGAAGCAAGCACTTAAATCTCAACCGACTGTAGAAGCTTAATCGATATTTGTATATTTTGTTAATAAATAATTTAACAATACTCTTGTAAGCTGCAATGTTCAATTTAGTTTCCTAGATAGTTTCTACTGTTGTAATTTAGCAGTTTTCTTCGAGTCGGCATAACTACACCAGGATATTTAGCCAAATCATGGAAGAAATGACTGGAAAATTGTTGAACATTACTAAAAAATATGCCTCAAGATTTTGCTTGCAGCTCAGGATTTTCTTGGAATTTTTAAAAACAAGTCATGTCCTCAGATGGAACTTGAAATGCCCTTTTAGATCTTGACTTAACTACTTGAGCTTGTTAGAAAACCAGTAAGAAATCTTTAGTTAAATATTAACATTTTTCATCCAAATCTAAGAAAACTGGAACAGGCTCTCAAGTTTATACGTAGTTTGAGAGTTGCGATCGCTGAAGTTCCGCATTCTTATAGAAAGTTTCTGCATATGGGAGCTCTAGAAAATTTCTTAGAGACACAGAGAGCTTTCAATTTGTTATCAAAATCTATTCTTTTTTTACCAAGAAATCCTAAGAAAGTACAACAAAAAATGTGCTCCTACTTGTTCCTATGTAGTTCAAAATTTTCTAACTGTAACAAAACTCAATGGCCTCCGGTTCTGATAATGCACGGAATTTTGAGCAGTTCAGCCGATTTTCTAGCACTAGGTCCAGACAAATCGATCCCATTTCTATTGGCCGATGCCGGTTATGATGTTTGGATGGGCAATTGTCGCGGTACTACATGGTCGAGGAGACATATTAAAATCGATCCTGATAAAGAGAATGCCAAATTCTACAATTTTAGGTAAATTTTGGATTATTTTTTGTGATAATTAAAGCCTTTGTAGTTTCCATGAAATAGCCATTTTCGATCTACCAGCGAAAATTGATTATATTTTGAAAGTTACCAAGAGGAAGAGTTTGAATTATATTGGACATTCACAAGGGACTACAACTGTATTTATTTTATTATCGACATTACCGAAATACAATAAAAATATCAAAATGGTGTCAGCTTTAGCGCCAGTGGTTTATCTTAAGCATTCTGTTTCATTAGCAGTCGAACTTTTAGATGATATCGATGAGCAAATAATTGTAACTTTATTTCTTCATTTCGGGTGGTCCATTCGAAAGTTTACGGTTTAAAGATCAGTTCTACTAGTTTCTCAGTTTTTCGTATTTTTTTCAGGATATTATGCAAAAAACGGGATACTTAGGTCCTTCTCGGTTGCTTTATCTGCATTGTTGATTGTTGAAAATCGTGATATTGTCCGAAAAAGAGTATTTTGATCGACTTCTCAGTGAGCTAAAAGGCCTAACTTTTACTCAAATATTACCTAAAAATTCATACGAATCCTCAGAATATTTCTCAAATCGCTCACCAACTAATAGGACTTATCTTTAAACTTGATACTTTTAAATAGTCCACCCAGTATAGCCGAAATTATTGAAATTATAAGCATTTTATTTCAGAAAATAATAGAAAGTCTGGACCAATACGAAATGTTTTCAAACAATTCACCTTTAACACTGTTACTTAGATCTATCTGTCCAAAACCACTTATGAGGAAAGCATGCACTGTGATTATATTTGAATTGGCAGGATTCGATTTAGGAGACTTTGATAAGGTGAATTTCTCATCACTTATAAAAGTAACAATCTATTGAAATATTGCAGAATCTTTTATCAACGATGCTGATCAATTTTCCAGCCGGTTGTTCAGTCAAACAGATGCTCCATTTTGAACAAATCCGGAAAAGTGATCGATTTGCAATGTACGATTTCGGTCCGGTAAAAAATCTCGAAAGATACAAACAAATCGATCCACCAATTTATAATTTATCCCAAATTACCGCACCGGTGATATTGTATTATTCATTGAACGATTATCTTGCAGCTTTTAAGGTAGGTTCTGGGATATTTTCTGTTAATTTTCGTTGACTGTATTTGAAATTCAGGTTGTTTCGAAATTATCTAAAGAATTACCGAATGCTACGTTGAAACTAATACAATGGATGAATTTCAATCATATTGATCACTTGATTGGCAGGGATGTTGTTGAACTTTTATATAATGAAGTTATTAATGATATCAAATCGATTACATAGGAATTTGTAAGCGATTGTTAAAAATAAAATCAAAAGCTTCGGTGTTGTTTGTCGTCAATTCAATTATTTTTAAAAATTTTAATTTCCCAAGAGGTTAGCCTATTAATTTGAATTTTATTGAATTATCTTCAATAAGTCCAAAATTTAGCAATAAACTAAAAAATTCTCCATAATAAAGTCGATTTTATGTACAATTTAAATGCAAATAAATTGTGAAATAACTAGGAAATAAACAAGCACCAATTCAAGTCAAATTGTGATGTTGCCATATTCATTGATTTTTCAGTAGGTTCTTTCTCTGGTTATTTCTTTCATGGATTTCAAGGAAATCCGACTGTTTTTCTTGTATTTTGCAATTCTAAAGTGGAAAAAAAGCACATTCCACTAAAACAATAACATTTATTTAAATTTCACGCAAACTGCGATAATTTTAATATTGTGGACAAACTTATTTTAGGATTTATTTAATAGAGGTGTAACATATCACCGTAATTATTTTAAATAATAATTAAACAATGGAAAATTGAAAAAATCTACTTTAGGGGATGATTTCATTACGAACCATGTACCACGTGAATAATATTCTAAATTATTACGAATTTAACTACTGTTTTCAACGCTAACGAGTTTCTTCAATTATTCTTTGATAATTTTTATAGCTTGCATTTTAATAATTTCAAATCAGCCCCAATTTGAGCATTGTTTTTAATTCTAATTACCTCAATGTTTTTGTAGTACCTCATTTAATTTGGCCCTTTATAATCTTCATATCTTGCAGTCTAAGGTGTACTGTTTTGTTGTAATAAGGGTCAAGTTTGTTTGATAGAAATGAATAGCTTTTTAATTATCAAAATTTAAATTTTAGTATTTTTTGGAATAAATTTAATCTAATTTGGTACAGATTGATTCAAGAAAGCATTAAAAGTGATAGTATAACATTAAGATTCAATTAAAATTGTTAAAATATCCCTCGAAATTATAAAAGAAATAATAAATTCTAAAATCAATAAAAATCTACGGATTTTTGGCATTTAGAGCCGGCAACATTGCAAAATAAATCATGTTTGGTGAAATTCTAGTCGCATTATATCCATCTCTTTTCAATATACTAGATTCGTATTTCCTATCTTTGTTGCTTTGACAGTTGTTACATTGATAATTTGACAGTTTACAGTTTGCTTAACCTCAAATTTTTACCTTCTAAAATTTGATTTTCGAAAAATTTGCAATTTCTGGATGCTGATTTACCAAAAATAGAAAAATTAGGGGCTTTCTTTAAAGGAAACAGTATGGAAATGTGCCCTGATGAAGAAATGAAAATGTAAGATTTAAGGTTATATTTACCTGTCTCCAAAAATAATCGAATTTATTTTCAAGAATAGGCGTGCAATTACAAGTTATTACAAATATTAGAAATGGTACCAACTACCGAACATAATCGTCTGCTGCTGGGGAATCGTTGAACAATGAAAACAACTTACAACCACCTGAAATTCTATCAAAAACAATCCCCTATTTATTATCGAGTAATCTACAACAACCCTTAATTACAACATTGAATAACACTGAATACTATTTTTTATACTAGTTGATGTACCTCTCGTTATTATGGCACATAAAATACGCATTTATTGCAGATAGATTACGTGCAATCGGACAGAATTTATCGTTAGACGATTCGATAAGTTTACTCCAACTGATGCTTATGTGGTCTATAAATTATCTAGAGAAGTCGATAATTTTTATCCAGTACTTTACAGGAATCAATTACAGAAGTGTTTAAAGAAATTATTTAGCTGCTATGATTGTTACAATCAACTATTAAATGACTATTGATATTCCTGAAATTGATAAACATAATGGGAAACTAATGGAAGATTGACCAGAATTTGAAGCCTTATATTTAATCTTCAATGCTGGTAATGAAGAAGCCCTCTACAAATCTACAAGTAAAACGATATGATTTTATTATCAAAAATAATATTGATATTTTAGTAATTGTTAATTGAAATTAACGTTCAAATTATCGTTAGCTAATAACTGATTTATAATTGATTTATTTTAATTTAGGAAAACTTTACTGATAATGTCTCAAGCTTATCAGTCAAAATTTCTATTTTAGATTAGAAGATTTCCAAATTTTCTGATTTAAGGTTCACAGGAACAAATTGTCAAAGAATTTAAATATTACAGATGGTAATTGTGTTTTTTTTTTGATAAGAACTGTGTGATTGATAAGAAAACAGTTCTTCCAACACACGAGCATGTAGTAGAAGACAAATCAAGCAAAGAAACTGTACTGAATTTATTGTTAGGCTGAATTTTTCATGAAATAAAGTTGTTTTTGGAGAAGAAAAAACTCAATACAAATTATTGGAAACAATGTGATGAGCAAATGTCTACAAATTTCAGCAATATTTGTTGGAAATGAAACTTTAATTGGCTTTTTCTTTCAATATACAGGCTCAGGAGTTGCTTTTGGTGACTAACGAGTGGAAATTAATCAATTTTCTTTCCTTAAATATTTATTTTAATTTTACGCAAACTTTACGATAAGTTTAAAAAAATTCGCATAATTCTTAAAGAATCACATATTTTAAGATTCATTTTATATTTATTTGAACGCATGGGGATTTGAACTCATGGGGAAGTTGGTCAAAAAAGCTCATTTTTGAAACCGATATCAAATGAGTCACAATGACTTTTTATCCATTTTTTTCTAGAATAAACGTTAAGTCAATGTTAGGAGCAAATTTGAACCATTCTAAGCCATTTAATGTGTCCAACTAATTTTTGAAAGTCACAGAATCATCAGAAATGATCGGTTTTTGACTAACTTCCCGATGAACTACGTGGCTCAAATTTTGCTCAAATAATCTCCAAGGAATTCCCTATGAATCCTTAAAATATTTTCGAAATCTGTCTTTAAATACTTGCTGTTTCTGGAAGAGCTAGGGACAATTAAGTGAAACACCCGGTATAGTAGATTGGAATTTATTGTTATCAAAATCTACAAAATTCAAGTTGTTTTGGGGGTAAAAACGACAAAATTACACATACGTACGTACATCCAGACAGCTTTTTTCGAATTTTTGATAACAAAGGAATGATTACATAACATTTTCCGAATCTTCTTAATGCCTGTCTTTTGTTCAGTTGAATTTTAATCGTCGAGACCGTTTCTCAAGATCGCGTGCATATTCGTTGATTGTTTTTAATATTTAATAATAAATCCACGCGATTTTTAAAATAAAGTGACTCATAATTTGTTAAACGTTGAAGTGCTACCGTTTCTAAAATTTAATAATAAATTTACGTGTTTTTTAAAACAAAGTGTCGCGTATTTTGTTAAACGTTGAAGTATTATCGTTACCCAAATTTATTAATAAATTTACATCTTTTTTGAATAAAGTGTTAGTGTACCGTTTTTAAAATTTAATAAATTCACTAGCGTTTTTAAAAATTAAGTGTTAGTGTTAGTGTTGGTGCCAACCTGGACAGAGGAGCAGTAAGTCATCCTTGGATTCAGGCGATAAGAAATCAACGAAAGGGTAGGTTGTAATATTAAAATAATCGTCTTTTAATTTAACCTTTTTGGTTGAATAATTTTTAAATTACTAGTTTTTTTCTTTTTATAATTACAGTAGGTGCAACGGCGTGGGACAGGAGTCGTTGTAGCAGTGGGGTAAGTACTTTTTTGATTTACATCGCGATCTTTATTATCAAATGAAATTAAAATCGGGATATTCTAAGTCATAAATTTACAATTAAGGAACTGTTATTTAAAATTAGCGACTGTACGCGTATAAGGAGCACGTATTAGGTATTTGTAGGTGTTAGGAACTTGTTAGGTACTTTCTAAGCAACGACATCCCTTTTATTATAAATAAGAGAGCCCCTCATCGTCCCTCGTCAAATCTTCTTACTGGCATTACAGTCTTCAAACCAATAAATGACTCGATCGTGTTTGTTCTCTGAATTTCTCTATTGCTGGATGTTGGACTTGTTTTGGACTTTAAAAGGTGTTGATGCTTTAAATGATAGCGTCCACTGGTCGCGAATCGCTACAATAACTCCTGCACAATATTTTTTATTGTTGAAGTTGAGTTATTCAAGTTTTGGAAAAAATTGGCACAATTTTCTTCAAGCATTTTCTTTTCTAAAAACATACTCGCATACAGAAGTAATTTTGGTTGCATGCCACACAATTTTGGAATAAAGCGCCATCTATTGTATAATAGATCTAGACAGTGCTACAGTGCTGCCAATATACATTTTTGTCAACAAATTTCAAAAATCTGTAATTGTTGATTCTTGTAAACTTTTTAATTAAAAATAGAATTTTTAAAGAGACATCTCTTGGGCAATAGCTAAAAATGTAGATTATTAATCTTAGATTGCTTTAATTACAAACATCGGCAATCGCTTTTAACACCAGTGTCATCTATTGGCTTGTTTTTATACGATTATTGGCGCGTTAATTTGAAAATAACGGTGGTTTAGAAAGACAATTTAAATATAAATCAATATGATAGTCATTTATTTCGATCATTTTCTTCTCTAAAACACTTTACATTAGGCGTTTCTTTTTTAGCAAATAAATGAATATACAAACGTAATTGTAAAAAAATTAAATGGGTCCTCTGCTGTTATCACCAGTTATCGTGTACAAAATATTTACATTATAGACATTTTGTTTTAATTTTGGCGATTATTAATATTTGTCTAATTATATACAAGATATTGTAATATCGTATTTTTACCGGCACACCCGGTCGTCTTCATCAGAAGCACAATGTACATTCGGCGGTACCATAAATAATCTACCATTATTGCAGACGCACAATTGGAAAATGTTATGATTTCGACTGGTTGTCGGTTTTGTTGTCGGTATAGCCGTTGGTAATGATGGCATCATTACAGATCCCGATTCAAGCCGTATAGATCCAACTTGCGATTTTAATGTGATATCATTCAGGGATGTTATACGCATTTTACCACCTCTGGATTCAAGGTGGATACCTTGTGGGGCACGGATCTCTAATGATCTTGTCGGTGATTCCAATCTGTAAATCAATATTGAAAAATATCAAAAGATAGAAATTCATAGGAAATATAAGTTCAGTTGGGCCATTCTTTTTGATAAATGTCTAGAACGTTGTTGTGTCAGTTAAAAAGACACGATTCGGCAAACATCTGTTGCGGATTTGAAACGGCTAGGATGTTGTTAAAACTAAACGAAAGGCATCAGATCGTAAAGATACACCACCTCTTTGTTTCTAATCTAATGTAACAGATTGTGTTAGTTATTCGTTTCTATTTGTTAGAAAAAAAGTAGCGTTAAAGAATTAATAATAATTAACTTGTAATAAGACTAATAACGGCCAGATGGTGTGGTTTATTATTAATTAAAATGTTCGAGACATTGTAAAAGTTGGAAATTATGCAAATAACTTACCGTAAATCGTTACCAGATTCGGCCCGTACCAGTACAGTTTGTATTGAACCAGTAAATGATGTACCACCCTCACCTGTCACTTTCAAACTATCCGCACCCATTATCACTTCACGATCATCGACTGAGAACAGTACTAATCCTCGATCATCCATTACTTTAAAATTACTAGCCAGGCACTCGAAGCGGTCGTTGCCTTAAAAAATATTTTAATCAATCAATCATCTACAATACAGAATTAAAAAGAAAATCTACCCAAGAAAATCATGTTGTTGAGATAGCCGTCTTTATTCCGAGCTGATAATGTTAAATTTCGACTGGATTCAACAATGATTGGTTGGCCAGTTCGTGATTTAATACTGCTAGCAATCAATGTATCTAACACGAAAGCTTTACCCTCTAATCGTACACCGCCACTAACAATCTTTAATTGACCCATGCCTTCCTGCGATAACAATACAGAAACACAGTAAATAAAAAATAACGTTAAAATCAACGTAATAGATTGAAATAAAATCTACAGTGTTAATGATTCGTTGTTTGTTATTATTGTTAAGAAATATACTGGAAAATGTGCGCCAGTAATTATGTCCTAAGGTCTCAAGATAAGGATGTTAGACACAAAACGGGGAGAGCTTTTCAAATTTTCGTAATTAAAACTTGTTTAATTGAGGGATGCAACAGTTGTTTCAGATACCGTTTTGATATGGAAATATCAGAAAAAGAATGAATGAAAGGAAACCACCAAGGGTAAGGAATATTCTATAAAGAATCTTTAACGAACGCCTACTAATGACTGTCGTCTTGAAAGAGCCGTTCTCGACAAAATATCGATTGCATTTTTAACAATTGTTGTAATTTAATAAAAAATAATAATAACATGGAAATAGGGGGATGCTTCGACATAATTTCGTAATGACATTCTTTCCAAGGGAACTGATAAATTTTCTAATTTAAATGGATTCGTCCATGTTTGTCTTTTTATCAAGTCTGATTTAATTAAACCGAGAAAACAAGAAAAATTTGATAAACTCACCGATGAGAATTCCATTACTTTCAACACCCACAAAGTCAGCGCCAAATTAACGATCACCATCACCAATAATACCAAAATCAGTATGTAAAGACACCGTTTCCGCCAACCATAAATTCCAATTCTAAAGTTATATCTAGTCTGGAGGCCATCAAGTATGTTGGATGAATCGGTGGCGGTGATTGGCCCACCACCGGAATCAGCCACCGGATCACAACTACTTCCTTCACTTTTCTTCATTCTGCCAAACAGAAAAACGGGCGAAATTTAAGAGAAAACCAGTTAAACTGTCAACGGAACTGGGAAACATTTCGCAATTTCAGGCAAACTAAAGTCTCAAAAATTCATAACACTGTGTTGTTATGATTATTAAAAAACCGACGAGTACTGGAACTGTATCTTTTCGTCCCGGAAACGGCGGGTATTCCGCTATATATAACCCAATCCAACTGATCTGTCTTTGTTGCAATTCTATTATCAATCATTCTGTCTTTGTCGCGCTCGACTACGTGGCATACTCCTTTGGGAGAATGTTGAATTTACCATCTCGTACTGGTGATATTTCAAAGTCCGAAACACTTTCCTACACGTCATCCAACTTACCTATTCACATCAACTGTAATGGTGATAGTGGTGGAAGTTTCCAAACTACCATGTATTTGAAAATATTAGAAATAAGTCGGATGGTTTGGTATTTATCAAGATCTAAAAGAAATTCACCCTGTTTCTGTTTTTTTTTTTCTATTTTATTTATCTGGTTTTATAAAGCTAGAAGCAACTCAACTTATTCTCAAGGCATTGAGAAATTGTTTTCATATATTATAGATACAGAGGGTGGAAGTTCGTATTTCGTTTCTTTCACGTTTTGATGACAATTTTTAAGGGATGATAATACTCTATCTCGTATATTGTTGTTATTTCTTCACAACAAAGACGACGTTGAGAGATTATCGAGACTAACTGTACTAGATTCTGGGCGCACGTCTAATCTCATCAACTGACAGGATCAAGCTGGCTCCCACACGGAAAAACGACAATGATAATATCCGGTTTTAGTGCGCTACAGGTCGCCCTTTTTTCTAATCATTTTCACGAAAATTATCAAAATAATAGACACTTTGTTCTATTTATAAACACACAAACTACACACACAATTTTAACCCATGTTCGTGTATAATTACTCGTATGACATTTACTTCCTGGACCGCTACCGTTTTATCGTGGTGTGTTTCCTTCCGCTTGTTTATATTCCTGGATGTATGCGTCACCACAAGTCCGGCCAGTACTAATTGGTTCCTGTTCCTTTAACCCTAAAACATTGAAAGTCGCTTTCAGTTGAGCCTCATTATTTGAGGAACTGCTGCCGCTTTGCCGGCGTTATACTTTTTCCATTGTTTGATGTTCGCCGGCGAACATTCAACAACACACAACAAAGTCAATGTAATTATAAATTTGTAGAAAAAATCACAATAATACCGCACATATTATTCCACGGAAATTCACCACAAATCAACCCCATTAACAATTTGATTGTAATTATTATTGGCCGATTCAAATGGATGCCCATTCTTGTTGAAAGTATCTTTATCGTCTCGTAGACACACAACATTTGGACGCTGTAAAAGTTGAGCGATACAATTTGTACGGAATAAACGACCATTAGGGAATAGCGTTATTGGTGTAATTTCGGCTGGTAGTTGTTGTTGTGGTGGTTGGTTCCCTTTGTGATCGACAAATTTCCCAAGAGAAAGTCTAGAGGAAACTCTATTGTTAGTTAATTTAGAGCACACAAGTGTGTAACAATGACTAATAAAGAAACAAAAAAAAGAACAGAAAATGAAGAAATGAGTGGAGGAAATATTGACTTCAATGATCAGAATTGAGCTGAACTTATCGTTTGTTAGATCTATCGATAGTTAGCTAGGCAGTTGTATTGAATTGAATTATATGAACAAGGAGAGAATATTGGAAACTTGTTTAAACAATTATGTTGTTAGTTGGTTGGAAGGCATGTAATATCATCGTCGTTCGACCGACAATTTGTTAGAATTCCCAAGGCAATCGCCATTGATTATTGAACGGGATTATCAAAATAACCTCTACAGGGAGCTAGCTTTAAATCGTGAACAAGATAATCTCATATTGGTTAGATGTGAACGTCGTCTACTAAGACAATTTTTCTAACAAATTTCTGAATCAAATCCTAAAAATTAAGAGATTTAAACAATCTTGGAAACAGCCATAATTTGTGGTCAAAACTGTTGTTTTTGGATTGGTTCTCGAGTTTAAGATAAGATTTCTAAGCCCAAATCGTTAGCCCTTTTGGTTAAATTTACCATTTTATTTAATTTCTAAATCTCAAAAGATTGCTGTTCTAAATCGTTCATTATATTGGCAAATTCTGTTCAAACCAAGAAATTTCGTGCATTTTCCAATAGATTTTGATGATCTAAACGGCATTTGAAAGAGCGTTTCAAGTCGAGTGTCGTGGATTATTGGGTTTTTGGAAATTCGAACGTAGTCCAGAGTTACAAAAGAGAAACCGGAAGCATGTTTTTTTTATATTTTTGTTCATAACTTTGCCAATATTGGTTATTTTTCAATGAATTTCACATGTATAAAATTAAAAGCGCTTTCCAATTATGATTTCGAGAAATTTATGAAAAACAAATTATTGTTGTTGTTACGAATGGCTTACTTCATCCACTACTGGAGGCCTCATCCTAATTACAGACTGCTTTATCTGAGGCGATCATCTTTCTTGTTTGCAATGTTGTCAAACCTCTTTTTTATGAAATGCTCTTTCAAATGCCGTTTAGATCATCAAAATCCATTGGAAAATGCACGAAATTTCTTGGTTTGAAAATGGCCTCGAAAAGTAGCCTGGGTGATGGATGCCCTTAAGTATTTATAAATCTGACCCAGTCTCAGCTAATTTTTGGTTATTTTTGTAAGCTTTATGGTCAATTTTTAGCCTCAATTTTAGAAATCTTCCATCCCAATGATCAATTTTTTCCATAAATTTAAGAAAACAGTTTTTAATAATTTTGATATTTTTTGTAATTGTAAAGCTTCAATTTTATTGGCAAATTCTATTTTAAGTTGCCAAAAAGGTCGACCCGCTTCTGGCCAATTTTTGGTTTTTTTTAAAGAATTTTGTAAACTTTAGGTTTAAATTTTAGCAAATTCCTCGCTTGATTAATTTTTTGTAAAACTCCGCTCACAAATCGCCAAAAAGAAGAGATTCCCGTGAATTATAATTTGAGATTTTAAGAAAATTTTACTACAAATCAACTTTTTAACAATTTTAACAGCTTTAATAACTTTTTGGAAATTTTCAAGAGTGGTCAATAAACTTTACAATTGTGTTTTTGTAATATTCGCTCTCTAGGCATCTTTATTTCTAAATAATTAATTTTTCAAGCACTAGGAAGTCCTTTGTTTTAGACTTCTCGTTGAATTTACTGTTTAAGAAGAGCTATTTTTATTCGATTTCTGAGCAAAATTCTGATTTGAGCTTTAAATATTTCTATTCTCCATCTTTAATTCCATTAAACTTTTTTCTTAGGTTCTCAATAAACTGATATAGTTGTAGACTAGAATCATAGACTTTAAGTCAGAATTTTAGAAGCTCAAATCATCAAAAACAAGAGACTTTAATCGATTGCAATTTGGAATTTTAAGAAACTATTACCAATTTCTAAGAATGTTAATCATTTTTTCGAAAACTTTCGAATGGAACCGATTTTCGAACTAATTTTTTAACTCAAAAACAGTAGGGCGTCATGATTTTTTATAAACAAGTCTTTCTAGTAGAAATTCGGAATAGTCTGGGTTAGTTCTAGAATATATTTAGAACTATATTTATAAGGTTATACTATTTAAAGTAAAATCTGCAATTCTAGGAAAACGAGCAGTTCTTACACTTATAAACCACAATTTTTGAAGCAAAATAGAGCAAAATATTCTATTCAACTCCAACTTTTACCACAAAACTTTGAATCTTTCAATAAACAGGGATTACTTTAACGATTGCGAAAAAACATTTCTATTATTAGAATTTATAAAGGAACCCATAGATTGTAAATGTAGAGACTTGATTTAGTCCTCTATGTGTCTCTGGGTGTGATGTTTGAAAATTTGTGACCATCATTCAGTTGGTAGTCCCTTAATCCGTTGGTGATTACATGTACTTCATACTGTCTTAACAATACGGATTGTGGATCTCTCCCACTATTTGAGTAATGTTTAATATGTCATCTCCAATGTAGTTATAAATTAAATTCTTCAAAGTATAAATATGCGTGTCAAAGTTAAATCAAGCCGAACACATATGAGCAATTCCATCTAGTAGTTGGTGTTTACTACAATTAGAGAAATTTGCTTCACATCCATCAGATACCCCCAATAGACACGAACATGAATATATCTTTCAATGTTGTAATAATACTGATAATAATAGCAGTACTCTACTTCAAACGTATTTTTCTTTTATTTGTCAATATTGATTCACAAATACTTCGAACATGTCTCCACTCTAATCCACGGTCTGTCCGTTTTAAGTGCTCGTTTACCACCAAACCAAACAGCGGCTCCTTCCAGAAATAACACACTAATCCCATCGACTGTGTGTATTGTACATTTCTTCAACAAATTACACGAATACAACGGCAACTTTTTCCCAAATAAAATTGATTTTCCATTCGTACTTGTTTATAGACATTAATTTCTCATGGGTTTCAAATTTATATATATTTCGGATTATTCGCTACACCAACCCAATAACATTTGGTATTCAAAAAAAATGAAGAAAATACGAAAGTTTTAAATAATCTCAATTTGATTACAGCTCAACTCCCCTTGTTCTACTGTATAATAAGATTACTGAAACGCTGAAAATATGCTCGTTTCGAATCAGTCTCTAGAGGGATTCTGTGGGTTTCCGATATAAACAATACGAATATTAAAATTAACTCACCTTATCATGGTCTCTGTGTTGTTGTTGGAGTTTTTATGATTGCTTCTCGTCTGTAAATGCAAAAACAACAAAAATTAGTTTGTAAATCGATTGGCGAATGGAAAATTGTGCTGGGTTGAAAATAAATCATCAAAAATAGCAACACGAGAACAGTCGATTTTAAGGAAATCGTCGAAAAAAACCCGACTTTGATTGCATATTTTCCAAGTGTATTCTTCAAGCTTTTGTCGGTTACTAACGAATAAATTATCGTTGACAATGTTTTGTTTGATATTCAAATTGACCATTTTCTGGGAGACCTTTTGTTTTTCAACAATTTTCATGTACTGGTAGAGCAAAAGTCGCTCTGTGTCTGGCTGTTTTAAATTAAACAGCTTTCCATGACCGCCAGCTATTCAACATTTGTTTGTTTATTTATTACGACAACTTCACGAAACCTTTGTCCATTTTAAGATTCAATTATCAATCGAAAGGCTTATTTTTTCTTAGTTTAGCTCAAATTCGAAATCATCTGCAATTGACGTCTGTTTATAGCCGTATTAGTTCTAATACCGCCCTAAAACAATATAGTTAACGAACCCTTTATCTGGAGAACCCTCAAAACCACCTACTAACAAGTCGTTATTGTTAATTTGGAATGTTCTCGAGTTGTGCTTCAATACAATGCAAATATATGGTTTCAAATTCATCAAAAATCAACTTATTATTATTCGATAATGCAAAATTGTAAATATTTATCGATCACCAAACTATGGGATTGTGATACGAAATAAACAATCTCAATTAGGGTAATGGTCTGCAATTTCAGATTTACTTGCCTCATTATAGCGGTGCATCGTTCAAATTCCACAACTGAATACATGGGATGCTTTACTACACCTTGTTATTATTACGAAACCGTACAATAACGCTTATTATTGGAGATGCAGAAAATTATCGTTCGATACTACAAAATTTACACTTTAAACGAGAACAACAAAACTAACTCATTAGAGAATCAGCTTTCCAAGAATAAAACAATTTAAAGGTGTCACTTTAGAAGAACTGAAATATTTATCGGGACTTGCTGGTTTTACTCGTGGATTTGTAATTATTTAGACCGAACATCGTCGAAACTCTCAGATCCACTTAAATATACGAATCGCTATTAATAAATCGAATGTGGTTCACAAGTTTCACAACTATTAACACCGAAAAAGTAGCGGATCTGGAGGCGGGTTATCGACACGATTAAAATCGCATCATTTTGAAGAGATTCGCCTAAAAACTGTACAAACTGATTGAGGAATCAATCATCTCTAATGGATGAATAAACGTTTGTCTTTAAGTATTCGTTATTCGTTAATAACGGTAGTAGAGTTGATTTGGTTGCGATTAGATGGAAATTTGTTGTTATTTATAAATTTTAATTCTAAAACGCTAGCCAATACTGTCTGCAGATAAGTGTTTATTTTTGATTCGTTATAAGTCAAAGGATCTTTTCAAGGTAGGTAAATATTTGTAGCGTCCTAGCTGAAAAAATTCTGTCGACTTTGGTGTTTATTTGTCGAAATCTCAACTAACTTTTTATACGATTTGACGATTCCATTTTTTGTTAAAATTTGTTATCTCGTTGCTCTCGTCTTTAATGACTTTTTTGTATTCAAAACAAGAGATTTGAACTTATTGAAGACAACAGGGTTTTCCTAATAAATTATAGTCTGATAGTCTGCATTTTTGGCTTTCAGTACTGATTGAAAACAATATTTAAGTGTCGATAGTCTAGAAAGTTTGTTAAGAATGTTAGACAAGCAACATCACGAACGAAATTATCTTGCGCTATGTTCAGAAAGCTGAATTTATATTATCAAGCTTTACATTACAGTCTCTCGAACTTTACACAAATTTTGTAGATTTTAAGTACTAAAAAACTGGTACAAACTATGTGAATTCTATGAAGAAGTAGTTCCTTTAAATGGGTCAAACAAGCGAATTGTCTTCTAAACTGATGAGGAGCTTTGAAACCATTTCTTTATCTCAAAGATTAAGTGCAGAATCATAAAATTTAAAGCTGTCGTTAATTATCCGGATTGAAAAAAGCTTTCATATAAATTCTAATTTAAATAATGTAAATTAAATTATCGCGTAAAATGTGAAAATAATGTAAAATGTGAAAATAACATTCCCCAAGTTTTCCCCGTGTAATTAAGACATATCCCAATTTTTTCATTACGGAATGCTTTGAATATCTCAATAATTAGCGAGAAAATTGGTAATTTCTCTCAATTTTAATCGACAGTAAAATCTAAAAATACTTGAGACACAACTCAATAAAGCCGTAAAAACTTTGCTTATAATCTCTTACAAGTTCTCCTTTATAATTCAGACATTTTTCGAGCTCTTCTAATCCAATATATCCTCATTTCATGGATCGGTTTGAACGTCTTGAAAAATAATTGGCGAATCTTGTCGCAAAAACCGCCAAATTTCCCTAGATTGCGCCGAAAATTAGAGTTTGAGCCATAATTTCCAAAATAGAAAATGCCTCTTAACGCATATTGGAAACTAAATGGAAAATCTTGTTACAAAACTTGTGCATTCTCCAGGATTAAATCGAAAATTAGAGCTTGAGGCACAAGTTTTTCTCTCTATAATTTATGTTTTCCAAAATTTTCCAACATCGAATATTTACACAAATTCAAATTGAAATGCTCTTTCCAATGCTGCATAATATGTTCGATCATCTTTAGAAATAGTTGGAAAATCTTGTTGCAAAAACCGCCAAATTTTCCTGCATTACGCCGAAAATTAGCGTTTGGGCCACAATTTCCAGTATTCAAAGTTTTCCCTGATAATTTGTATTTCCCGATTTTTTTTCCAAAACAGAACATACTCCTTAACGCATACGTTTAAATATTTTGTTATGAGAATTGCTCATTTTTCTAGGATTAAATCGACAATTAGAGCTTGAGACACAAGCCACAGTCTCTCAAGTTTTTCTCTCTATAATTTCGATATTTTCAAACATTTTCCAAAATCAAATACTTACCCAAATTCGTATTGAAACGCTCTTTTCAATGCTGCAGTGCATGTTTGAATGTTTTGAAAAATTATTGAAAAATCTTTTCACAAAAATTGTCACTTTTTTTGGATTAAATCAAACATTAAGACATAATAGTTAAGACCCAAGTTTTCCAAAATGTTTCAAAAATCAAATACTTTCTCGATTTCGCCCTTTTCAACGATGTATCTTATTTTGGAATATCGTGAAAAAGAGCAAATTTTCGGAGATTGTGTCCGAAATAAGAAAATAAAACGTGCAAAAACTTTGCTTAATTATCTTTTAGAGCGATACAAATTGAGATGAAAACTGTGTCAGAATATATTGACCGGTTGTTTGCAGTTTACATCTAATTAAACGTAAGTGTAGATTAATTCAAAATATTTAATAACCTGTTACATTATCGATAATTAATAAATTTCGTTTGCATTTAATTAAACTGATGCAGTGTTGATGTAACTACCTTTAAATTTATGTACAGCCTTGCATTTGTAATTACTGTTAATATGTGGTATTTGTCAATTTATTTGAAAATCCAATTAACAATATTTTAAATTATTATATCGTGCCGATGATAAAATCGTTATAAGAAACTTAACTTATCTTTCGATTGTGATAAAGTTGTTGGAAAGCTTTGAGTCGAATTATTTCCAACATCATGCAATATAACTGCAACGGACTTGCTGCAATATTGTCAACAATTCAATCATTTTCGTATATTAATATTAAAATATTCGCAAATTATCGAGCAATGTACAGTTTTTTGAGTGTATTAAATTTCACTTGAAGGATTTTGTACTTTTATGACAACATTAATTTGCATATTTCCCTATTTCTGTCAGTCCTTCTATAATATAAGCAGATGATATAAAATATTCACAAAACCGTATTTTAAACTGATTATATAACAGTATTAGCATTGTTTGTTTGAAAGGCTCTTATATTACACTTGTACAATTAGTTAAAATTTGTAATCAGCCCGTATTCATAATACCGAGTGTTTCGTGTAAATATTTCCAGCTCTTATGACAGCTCTTAATAGTCACGAGCACTTTGAAAAATAGTTTAAGTAGTTGTCTAGTGGCCTCGAAAGACTACTCATAGGGAAATTTGTAAAAAGCCACCTTAAACTCATTTATTTCATGGAACTAGACAGCACTGAAAGTATACAGTTTATATGGGAAGTCCTTTTATTTGAGCAGAAATTTTAAAAATCTGAAAGATTTATGAGGAGTTTCTAGAGATCATTTTGGTAACGACAATACAAGCCGAGATCAAGCGTGAAACATTGAAATGCGCTAATCTTTCGCCGCCGTTTGTCGATTCTGGGCTGCTTATTGACAATAATCGGATGTGATCGATCCCGGAAAGCGAACTTCTTCTTTTTTCCAGTATCCCAATCTTCTGGTTATTTTTGATCGTTCACGTGCCTATTCGGCAGGTGAAAATCGCGCCATTGTCGGATCAAGGCAGTTTGCCACCAATTTGTCAATAATAAAACGTTCCTTGGGGACTACCCTTCAAATCGTGAAAATATCTTCCAAAACACTTGTCAATTATTAGGGGGATTTGCAAGAGACACACGGTATAGTAGAATTTTTGAATGCAATTAATTTTAAAGCTTTGAAAGCATTCACTTTCACGCCCCAACTGAAAATCAATAATTCTGAAAAAAGCCCGTAGTGTTTATAAAGTAAACACCGATACAGTTGTCAACATTATACAAATATTATTTTAAAATACGATACACGTATAACATAAAAATATTCTATAACATATACAATGTTATGTATATAACGTACAGATCTATATAGGAATTTTAAACGTATAGAGGAAACGTATAGGAGACGAGAACAACATAAAAAGTATCCCTGTCAGCCACCTGTTGCATCCCTGTTATGCCGCAATAGAGACTAACCGACCCTCTATCCTAGCACAAATTCCTCTTGAACAACTTTGACAAGAAAGCAAACAGATCTACCATCCATATATTGTTTTCAACACAAATTAAACACAATATTATATCAATAATGTTCTTAATAAGAATTTCAACCTCAAATTGGTTGGAAATGTCGGAATTTCGATTGGAATTTTTTGTAGAATTTTGCATGTTTAATTAACAATTTCTATCAAACTGTTCAAATGTGAATAACGGCAAACGTTACCGCTCTCTTTCTCTATTACACTGCCTCATAATTATTCCATTTGATTGTTGAAATTTAAACATGACTAGTTCTATTCAAAGCCTAAATGAAACAATTATTGTAATTTTATTCATGCGTATAGTCATAGTAGAGAGATATGTCGAGCATCCAGTATGACAATTACCATATATAAAGAATTCTATAAAAGTTTATTATTGTAAAAATAGGGAATTAGTGTTATCTATTTTAATTTCCATTGTAAAGATAGAAAAAATTCTAGTTTGGAACAATAACATTTGATGCTAAACTAAGTGGACAATGCGCATAGTCATCCATATTTATCGTCAAAGTCCTAACAAGCCCTCAAGCATACATTTCTCTATCGTTCTCTATGTTTTTGTAATAATTCGAGTCTACAACAAATACAGAAACGTAAACTCATTTATTTTATGGAAATAGGGAGAAATGGTGAACTAAAACCTACCTAGTTTATAAGGAAAATCCTGTTATTTGACGAGCAATTTAACAAATATTTGGAGAAGTTCTGAGATCATTTTGCCTCTAATATAAACAACTAAAAAATAATTATAATACTTTTCGATCTTTAAATTAGCAAAACTTCGAAAAATGTTTAAAAAATATACGTCGAGATAAAGCATGGAACATTGAAATCCACCAATCGTTCGCCTCCCTTTCGCTATCTTTGTTCGTCCAGTCAATTCGGGTATCCTCATTAATCCGAAGAATCATTTTACAAAACTAGTATGAGTAATTCTCAATTAAGATACACCGAATTTGTTAAAATTAGTAAACCGTTGAAATTATCCAGTGTTTATTTATTTAAAGAAAGCAGGCTCGTAATACGCGATTTTACCAATAATCGGGCACATATTTGTATTGTATCGAGTGTCAAGAATTTTTATTTAACACAAGCATTTAGTCATAATTGCTACCACAATTGAGGAGGCGAACGACTGGTCACATTTTAATTTACACGATCGATTTCACGAACTTTTTAAAAAAATTTCGAGATACAAAAGCGATTTAAGAGAAAATTTCAAAGTTGTCGAAAAAGGTTTTTTTATACCTGTGAAATTTTGGTAAACTGTCTTTGGATATGTTTTAGATTGCTCGACAATTAAATTGGTTAATTTTAATGCAGCGCCTCTGTAGAAATAAATCCATAATTACAATCTGAATAGCGCCAAATATTTTCTCCCTTTAATTATGTAATTAGCGACGAAATTCGACAATTAAGGAATCGTTGACTGTTTAATATTTTCAAGTGAACTTGAGCGTGTGAAAGCGTCTTAAACAAGTAAACTGTCGTGAATAATTCGATTTTATTCAAACAATTTAATAATTCCACATTGCATTCTATAAAATAATCAACGTAAAAGTGACAAATAAAAAGATGACAACATTCCTTATTAGTGCACTTTTAATTCCGGTAAAATGCCAACAAGCCCCTTTGTAATAACATTAAAAAGCCTGCCATTAAATCAAGAACGGGGATGAATATAAAAGAATTTTTGTTGAAAATGGGGACGCTCTTTAATTTTGTTTATTGTCCAAATGGCCAAGGTCTCTATCTAATGATATCAATTAGAATTGTGAAAATAAATGCGTATTTCGTGTAATATTTCAAAATATTTTGTGATAACTGGAATTTTTGTTACATCTCTCTGATTTTTTTAACGATTTATTGGGGCGTTTTTGTGGCGTCAACGTAAAACTATATGGGCGATCGGCCGGCACGATAAACGTATAAATAATCGAATCTACCTCCTGGATCTTGTACATGTGTGTGTATATAGAATTGAATATATAGACGGGAATAAGTGATTCTATCTCTGTTTTGCACTCGGTTATATTTAGTATACGAGAAGTGAAGTTCTGAAGGTGCAGGAACTAGCCAGAGATACAAACGTGAGACCTTCGTCCTGAATTCTTAACCAACTTTAAGCTCAAACAAACATCACATACCCACACATATACACATACAAATACATTTCATCTAATCCATTTTGGTTTCTTTTTAATTTTTGATGATAGCTAGACTAAAACGTACGTACATACATACGTGTGGATAAGAGAAAAAGAAAGTATCCCTATAAAAGTCTCAAGATTTCAACGTAATAAGATAACGAAAGCCCGTCGCTTGTTATTTTAACGAAAGAAGACTAACATACAAAACTATTTACTTTTACCGAGCACTAATTGTAAGTTCTCCACGAAATTTGGACCAAAAAGGCAAATTTTTAAATTAATCATCCGATTTTAAACAAATATGACAATCTCTGGTCAACTAAAACGTATCCAACTTCAAATTAGCATGATTTAAATTATTCACAAACACCTGATGAGTTCCACTATTCAAATATTTATTTGATTTGTCCAATAGTCAGAGCTTTAACGAGAGTCAAATTATTGAAAATTTAATCTTTCAAGTGTTTAGAAGGTGATACAAAAATTCATCTCGACAGTTATGAATTTTTAATTTGAGAGTACAATCGACGATTAGACAGATTTCGAACCTTCATCACTGTTTTTTTTTATTAAAAATCAAGTCCTATTGTCGTTTATTGCGCCAATTTTAGAACTCAATAGGGTTTAATTAATGATCAAAACGCTGAGATTTTTAACTAAAAGTAAGGAACAGTTTAATTTTTAATGGGAGCGTTTAACTTCGAAACAAAACGAAGCTTGTAATCTTAGAAATGTGGGCCGACAGTGCTAGAGTTTTGGAAATTTTATTTTGGGTTAAAAAATTACTGAAAATCTTCTAATCAAAATTTTGAAAATTTGGACTGACGTCTTTACATTGTTCAAAATTTTATAAAACCCATTTAAAGGTGAACAAAATAACTCTGAACTACTTTTTATAAGATCTGACTCTAGAACTCCAAAAAATTATTTTTGTTAAAAAACGCAATTTCTATCGAAAATTCTTATAGCAAGACTTCAGGAAAATTAACTCTATTGAGGTTCTATCCTCAATAAGGACAAACTTCTAACAAAAATAGCGAAATTTTGGAATGACACTTCTACATTGCTCAAAATTTCCTATAGCAATGGTGAATGTTAAAAACTAAAAGTTCGGTCTACTTTTTAAAAGATCCAAGCACAGAACTACAAAATATCGCAAATTTTATCAAAAAATTGTAGAAATTTCAGCCGAAATTGAATATTATTTGACTTTTAACCCAAGACTTCAAAAAATTTAGCACCATTCCACTTTTTCTTCCAATTATTTGAGACATTATTAAAATACAAGGAGGGTCAAGAGCCGCTTCAATGACGACAAATTTGGTTGGATTTAAGCACAATTTAAAGAAAGAGCTACAGATGCGGTTTTTAAGAATATTAAGTTGTTTTTGAATTCGAAAAGGAGATGGTTATAAAATTATTTTAACATGCACGCGTATTTCACGCATATGTTCAATTATAAAATGATTAAATTTAAATAGTTTGCATGAAATTTGTAAAAATTAATTGTAACGAATTCGTCAATGTTGAAACGAACACGCAATTTGCTATTTTAAAATTAATATACAAACTTTTTCTCTCTATTATGCTTTTCACTTAAAAGAGTATAGCTTGTATGGCAACTCCGAGCAATTAGAAAACTATTTTAAGGATTTATAGAAAGCTCCGTAGAGATCACTTTACCAAAATTTTAGTCTCGTAGCTCACCGGAGAGTTGGTCAAAAAGCGCTCGTTTCTGACCATATCGCAATTTTCAAAAATGAGTTACACATGGCAAATGACTCAGAATGACTAGAGAATGATCCCAGCATTGATTTCTTCGTATTTCTCCTTTTGGAAAGCGTAATAGTATATTATATACCAAGGGGCTAAAGCGCGTCATTTCGTCCCGAGAGTGGAAGTTTATTGCCCGAGGGACGTAAGTCCCGAGGGCAATAACCACTCGAGGGACGAAAGAAAGCACTTTAGTCCCGAGGTATATACGATATTTTTTTGCACTTTCGGAAATGTTTAAAGCAATAAATTTAAAAAATTAAAGATTTGGAAATATCTATTACCATTTTTATTATGGGGTGCTATGCTAATTTACCATAGTTACTGCATTAATAAACAAGATTAATGAAATCGTCATTATAGAAAGGTAAGCAATGTCTGAAAATTTCAATTTAAAAAAGGTATTTTGCCTTCAAAATCAAAAAAATTATACGAACACCAGTATAGAATATTCATAAGTTGGTGTCACGAGAAAAAAGCAGAAGTTAATGAAGATTCTCTGTTAGTATTTTTTAATGAAAATCAACATCAAAATTTTTAATAAAATTTGACATTTCTTAGACTTTTGTTGTCTTGGAAACATTTATTTATTTTTCATTATATCCCTAGGGATATAATGAAGTACTTTAGTCCCTGTTTTGAGGGACTAAAATCTCACTTTAGTCCCGAAAGTGCAAAAAAATGTTTTGCTTTTACTCCAGAATGGAGAAAAGTGGAAAAAATTATGCAGAGAGCATCTCTGAACCATTCTGAGTCATTTGAGACGCTTAACTCGTTTTCAAAAATCGCAAAAGGAGCGTTTTTGACTAACTTGCCGGTAAGCTGCGAGGTGCAAATTTGGTAAAATCATCTCCAAGGACTCTCCTATAAATGCTTTTTTTTTCGAATTGCTCATCAAATAAAGTATATACTTTTAAGTGAAAAACCCTGTATATTAGATTTAAAATATTCATTCAATGCTCAGATTAAACAGTAGGTAATAATTTGTAAGCATTATTACAAGTTTAGTACAAATCTATTTTGAATTGAATTTTGTTGTTGAAACATTCGGTCAGTTGGCTATTTCAACGTGACATTTACCGTCTACGTACACCTGTTCCGATTCTATTCCCTTTCAAATTTCCGTCATTTCCGATTACGACAACAATCACAATCGGTAAAACAGGCCGTTTTATTTCTCTCTTTCGTTATTGTTGCTGATATAACAAAACAGTGGTAGTTTTGTAATAAATTTATAGTAAATTTTGCTGGCATATTCTAGATTTTAAAATTCTATTTTATTTTATTTTTTATTCTTTTAATAGTTGGTGGTTTTTGTATTGGCTGCAGATATATTGAATCAGTACACCAATCTAAAAATACACAAAATATGAATATTGACAAATATTAGATTGGAATTTTTATTGAAGGATTGACGATAAAAACCAATATCGGTGGAATATGATAGTGTCGGTATTGGTTAAGGATGCATAATGGGAAATCGATAATAGGAAATTATATCTGATACTTATAATAACATATCAAATATTTCGTATGGGATTCACGTAAATTTTCTCTTTCTATCTATCTAACTAAACATACAAGTCCACGTTTATACAGTTAAAGTTGTGTTTTAATTAAATCGGTTAGAGGATGTGGCCGAGATTAAATTTAGAAAATTAAGCAAATTATGTCAGATGCATTCAAATTAGTCTTAATTAGTCAGTAGTAAGAAATAAATCATATTAGATTTGATTTGTTTGCTTCTATTGGAGAGAAATTAGCAAAATGGAGAGTTACTCGATATGGCGCTGACAATTCTTTAAAATTTGATCACGTCCACCAAAATATGCTACAGAAGATCTCCATTCAAGAAATTATTCACGACTAAACAACGCCTAATCGAAAACACCCAGTTTGCTGCGATTGTGCCTCCAATAGGGCACTAGCAGTGGTATTCTCTAAGTTGGGTGATCTGTTGCCATGATTATATGATGCAATTGTGAAGAGTAAAATAGAAGCTTTATCCAAAGAGATTCGATTTCCACAGTGTTACTCCAAAATTTCAATTTTTGTTAGAAATTTGGCCCTATTTCGAACAATTTTTATCAACTTTTTGATAAACATTGGAACGCATGCAGACTTAAAAGTGCTAAATTGTTTAAAGTCGTTTGTTGAGAGTCAAATGATGTTCAAAATTTCGGCTAAAACTTCTATAATTTTCGATAAAAACGCATTTTTTTGTAGTTTGTGCTTGGATCCTACAAATTTATTATTTTTTAAATCTTTAGCTTTATTACAATTTGGTGCAAAATTTTGAACGACTTGAAGGCTTGACTCCAAAATTTCAAAATTTTGTTAGAAGTTTCGACAATTTTCACTAATTTGTTTGAGTCGAAAATTTTCAAAAATTTAGCACTTGCACCTCAAGATTACGATGTACAATTTGCTTTACTTTGAAATTACAGTTTTTTGAAAAAATTAGCGTTGCCGTGGTAATGAATCAGTGAAAAGTTAGAGAATACGTACTGCAGAACGTTTTGGCTACAAAAATAATCAGTAAAAGTGTCGGTAATCAAAATTTGAGCGCCTTCGATCGATTTTTAGATTTCAAAGGGCTCCCCTTCGAATCAATTAACGACCAAACTCAATTCCGAACTACCGATAAAAAGAAGAACCATTATGGTTAAGTCAATACAACTAAATTCTCGCACATATGTCATTTTTATTGTACGAACACGTCCAAAGGAAAACCAATATTTATGATAGTTTAGATATTTTCTCCTCTACCCCTCGAATTCGATTCGATTCACTTTTCTCTTTGTGTTGTGGTTATTAAGTTACATGAGCTCTACGGTCATAGAAAAATAACCAAAAAAAAAAAAAAAATCAGAGAGGAAAAAGTAGAAAATTCAGCCATTGGGAAATTTACTACCTCCACATCCGATTCATATACTCTTTCAGTTTTAGTTGATTTTTTTGTCTTCTATTAATAGCGATATTATATCATTTTTATAGACGGAAACTACCAATAATTGAATATAAAATATCGTTGATGCAGATTCAAATATAGGATCGTTAAAAGTGTTTATTTAATATTAAATTAACTCCCATATAGTTGCGACAGTGATATGCTGAAATGTTTAGTGATTGAAAAGAGAAAATCCACAACAACTCATCCATTAAGCTGAAATTCTTTCAGCCATCTGTTTCAAAAAGGAGAAAACCGTTTGATTTTCTATAAAACAATTAAATTCGGTTTTAATTAAACGAAATGGATTAACTCTGGACTCATGACCTAATCAGTTTGTTGATAAAGTACCACTAATAGTGGGTGTTTGTATGCTTCTAGTCAGTATTATCGGCAAATGGTCAGCCATAAATAGATTAGTTCGTATCAATTCTAAGGGCTTATGCAATTGGTTAAGTGATCTAAAATATCGTTTTCAGTATAGGTTTGGCTTTGATATCAGTCCACGATGGACATATACATGGAGATTTACAACTAGAATAAAGTAATTAGATTGGATGAGAATAGATTAATTGATTATTTGATTAGTGAAGCTATTATAGGTTCAATCAAAATTCAAATTAATTTTATATATAACCCAATTAAGTGTTGTTATTTTTACAAATACCGGGAATTGGGAATTGTATTATTTCCGTAGTGGCGCAATCGATAGGCCTGCATTTGAATCTATAAACGTTTTGAATATTCAACAGCTTTCTTCCATAAATACATCGAAATCGTTGAAGACGGGCAAAAAAACGGAACAACTTGTAATAAAATTTGCATGTTAGAAGGCAACTTTAAGCCCTATATATGCATCTCTAACGTATCATCATCAGAATCTAACACAAAGTCACGATTGAGTTGGCGAAATGGATGGAAAGACGGCAACAAAAAGCCGAACTTGCTCAACATTTCAATATAAAAGTCGAAAAATGTGGACGGACAAGACAAAGAAATCGTACATCAAAGACGGCAAATTAGTCAAATTTAATTTTTCCAAGTTAGAACAAGTAAAAGGGGGAAGAAAATGGGAATCATTTGCTGATGTTGGGGATAAATCCGTCAGGATTTATTAGTTTTTTAACGGCAATTTGTCTTGGAGTTTTTCGGTGATGAGTGGAATAAAATGTAAAAGAAAGTAAAAATGTAATTCACATGCATCTGGGTTATATCAAACAAGAAATATGTAAGAGGATGTCGAGGAAATTGGTTTGGGAGTTGGATTTGAGTACAGGAACGGGTATATGGTTGAAAGTAGATGAATGAAATTTGATTTTATCTAAATCTTCATTTTCTTGATAATAGCAACAACTTTACTACAATAAGATGAGAAAATCTGTTGGAAAAAGCGCGCCGTGCGTGTCGAATTTCCAACTTAAGCCCAGGATTTGTATTTGTTTAGAAATAATTACAATTAGCCTCTAATTTCACACTGTTGATTGTGTTAAAAGTCTATATACAGATTTCATGTTTGTGGTTCTATTCAAACTTTTACTGATCCGGGATTATTTCGCATTTCAAACTAGAAAAGTCCGACCGCGCGACAATATTTAACTTTTCATCACGATTCAACACAATACGGCTATAACGATCCGAGAAAACGTAATCCGGTGAATCGGAAAACAATTTTTTCCTCCTTTCATATGAACGGCAGATTTCCGCGAATTTCAACCCCTCAAATGTAATAACAACAAATATTGTAATTGCAATGCCAATTTAATTTTCTATTCAACGAAAAAGAAACGGCGAGAAGACGATTCAATCACGCTCTAAACATTAGACACATTTAGCTGCGTTTTGCCGTTTTCTTTTTTATTTCGAACATGTATAACGCGTGGCACGTAGCCGAATCAATCAACTCCGATTTGAAAGCCTCGCCTTCGCCAAATCGGAAAACTTAATCTAAACGGTCTGACTTGTTTGTGATATATGCACGACCGCGAACGGTTTATTTCGCACATGTCAGATAATTCTAGGAAGCTATAAACTAGCCAAGTTTTGTATGTGATACATTGTGATACTGTGTGGGGTATGAGACGGAACACTATTCAACTCTCGTCTAGTTAAGAGGAGTATATTTGAGTTGTAAGCATATATAAATGCAGAACTAGTACTAGACTACAAGTTGAAGTGCGACAACTTTAAATTCATTCCCAGTCAACTCCTATAAATTTTAATATAATTGAATTATAAAACGATTGTTCGCAATTTTTCAACCGGATACTGTCTTAAATTTTAATCAACAGTTAAACTTATCGATAATAGATGATTTAATTTACATTAGTGATGGAACAACAAAAGTTTTAATTAAGCCAAGCTTGCGTTGTATTTCCAACACAAAACTAATATTCGTTCTCTTTCTGTTATGTTGATACCATCCCCCGATCATCATCACCCGTCTTTCTATTACAATCTCTATGCCATTTTATTTAACGGCCGGAAGCTACATCCACTTATATTACAAGTGAGTCCTTCAAGTCTGTAATTTACAGTAACGTTTTGGTCTTCAACTCTTCCACTATTGTACAATCGTCTTTGCCAATCTGCATACATATGGGACCGGTCGCTGTTCCCTTACAAACCGGCACAACGTTCCTGTCTTGATCTTCATTTAGTTTCAACACAAATACAGACATCCGTCTATAAACGTTCTGTATATTTCTAGTTTTAATCCGGCCGCACATTTGAATTGAAAATCAACACTAATGAGGAGTTTGAACAGTTTCCTTTCTATATTATCATTATGTTATTTCTTTTTCGATGATTCGCCTCTAATGCGCTCTTTTAACTTCTTTCTTTCTAGTTCTCTTGGCCAAGTTTAGTTTAATTCAGTATAGTGCAATTTTGCAAGTCAAATTGTCGAATTTCGGGAGACTTCAAAGCGATTACTACATCTATACAAATGTAAACAGGAATACGTACAGAAAAGGAACACGTTTAAAGCACCGTGTTGTGTGCGATTTTTATAATCTAAACTACACATTCAAATAAATTAAATAAGAATCGACTATACTCTATCTATAAAATGAATAGAATTTGATACAAATTGCAATTGCAATCGGTACTAATTGCTAAGAAACTTGCCATTTAGACAATATAGGTAAAGATAACTGCCACAGAATTCTGTTTAGACGGTTTTTGTTAGGAATAATCGAATTATAGTCTTGAAATATATGATTGTGAATTATTCAAACGAGCAACGAAACCGGTATTCGCTGGAGGCTTTCGGTATGAAACCCCAAAATGGCAATATTTTAATTAGAATTACAAACCCGAAACGACGATTTTCAAATTTGTAGCGACTTTTCAACGGAATTTCTTTGAGTTTCTGACTGATTCTTACAAGATTTTTTGATTATCAGCCTGAAAAGCGGTTTTGATCGAATTTGTTGAGATTTTAACGCGTTTTGCATTGAATCGTCAGCTTTTTAACGAAATTTTACTGCGAAATCATAACCAATTTTGACTCTTCTAATTTTAGAATTCCAATTTTGATTAAAGTTATTCGTATTTTAGAACATTCGGTGAATTTTTTGGAATATTTAGTATAAAATACAAATTTTTAAAAATATTAAAGCATTTCCACGAAAGTACCCGAACGAGACGGGTGTTAAGGGGATGAAGCAGTAAACGGAAAACAATGTAACTTTTTTATTTTCCAACGGATTTCAATGTTCTAAACGGAATTTGAAAGAGCATTTCAAGGCAGAGGGAAGTATATATATCAGATTTTTGGAAATCCGGATGTAATTTGGAGTTACAGAAGGAAATATAGAAGCATGTTTTTTAGCATTTTTTACAGTTTTTTTTTATATTTTCCCTCATAACTTGGCAAATATTGCTTATTTTCTAATGAATTTCACACAACATGTGGCCAATTGAAAGCGCTTTCCAAATCTGTCAGAAATTTTCCGATCGCATTGTTAATTTTCCGGAAAATTGATGAAAGGTTTCGACATACTAATTTTGTTTTTTTACGGACAGTTTTCAACATAGACGACTGAACCAGGGCTTGTTTGAAAGCTAATGAATAGCAGATTATTTTGAAAATAGTTTGAGATTGAAATTTGGAAAATTACTGGAAATTTATGATGGCGAATCTATTATCTATTATTTTTATCTGTTAAAAATTAATTATGTTTGTAGAAAGTATATTGCAATTTATAGATTATTTCATTACCTTTCCAACGGTACCATTGTTGCTGCAAAAAAGTGAAAATCTTCTGGAAAATTAGTGATAAACCAAACTATGTTTATCGTGTGAAAAACTAGTTGAATAGCAAGTCTTGTTGTGTGAAATTCATTAGAAAATAAGCAATATTTGCCAAATTATGAGGGAAAATATAAAAAAAACTGTTAAAAGTGCTAAAAAACATGTTTATATATTTCTTTCTGTAACTCCAAATTACATCCGAATTTCAAAAAATCATATATGTACTTCCCTCCCTCTTGAAATGTCCTTTTAAATGCCGTTTAGAACATTGAAATCCGTTGGAAAACAAAACAGGAATCCTGTTTTCCGATTGTCTATAAAGCTGCTTCTTCCCCTTAAGCGAATTTAGAATTGCGTTAGCAAAATTAGAAGTTGGGGAATTTGACCGTACCAATTAATTTCGTGAAAAATATCAAATTCCCCAGCTGTATTCAAATTTTCTAGCCTTAAAATTCCTAACATCAGTCTTATTCGTGTGTTTCTGTCGTGCTGTTCGAATTTTGAAAAATTTGCGAATTATTGGTACTTCTTTTCAATTTCTACCAACCGAATTGAAAATTTTGAATTGCGCGCCTCTAAAAATGGGTCGGTAAACTTGTATAACCAAATTCTGCATTTGATAACCTTCAATTTGATCAACTTACACTTGTCGAGAAGTCACAATTTTTGGATTTGCGATAACAACTATTTGCTAATGGAATTCCATCATTCTCGTTAGAATCTATTTCGTTTTAAATATCCTATTCTAGTCTACATTCGAATCTAATCGTCTTTTAGTATTTATTTATTGTTCTATTTATACAACAAGTGGAAAGGGATTAAATGAAAATCCCGAATTATTAGCTAATCTGTCTAGTTGTTACAATCCCTATATATCATTCTATTAGTTGATATATAAATTGTATAGAAATAGTCGATAGATTGATTCAAAGATGGAATAGCCACGAAACCAATAACTTAATCTGTTGGTTAAATCTTTAGACAGTTATAGGGGTGGATGTTTGTGTAGGTATATGTGTGTGTATATGTTTTCAGATACAAGTCGACGAACATAAAGAAGAAATAATAGGGTAGCAATGGATGAACTCACAAAACGATAACGTGATTAAAGACATGGCCACTTTATTAACTCGAACTAGCCGACCTTATGGGATTACTGTTGAATTATCTATAACTGATTTTCGCTTGACAAGACCGCACCTGCTTTCCTTATTTTCCTTTACCCCTATTTTTGTTGCTTTTTTATCCACCTATGAATGGATAAAAAAAAAAACGATATATTCAATTGAATTGCCTATTGAATTCGCTATTAATTTTAACACAATTCAAGTTAATTAAAATCGAATATATTCCATTATTATGTTTCCAGTCTGTCACCCAAATTAGTGGATATAGGTGTGTTGTAATGATAATAATAATGAAGATTAAATACAGGCCGAGTGGGCGTTCTTTCGGATAGAATCCGAGGTGACATTTGAATATGTAAACTTATTATATATTTGCGACATTACAATTCAAAGTCAGACGGTATAACATTTTCGGTAGAGAAATCCATTAATCAAAGGGCACGTATCGAAGCGACTTTAAATGGCAAAAGAGACCGGAAAAAATTAACGTTTTCCATATATACTCTTTAGTATTTGTCGTTTTTACAGAACTAGGGGAGATCAATCAAATTCGCATTAATACAATACGAATTCGAATAGTACACCGATTCCTTATCGGCGAATCGCTAGACCATCTATCAAATTTGTCATTGTTGGATCAAAATACGGACATCACGCGGCATTAAATCAGCAGAAAATCAACTCAACCACTAACCGTATACACTCAATTGTATGTAGATATTTCGGTATAGGTGTTGACATTTTCAACTGTACAGGAAACTCAATTTCCACTACATTGTTCGTTGACAAGTTTACAAACATTCTATTCAAAATCATATTTCCTGGTGAAAAATTACAATGAAGCCTATATGACCGTTTTAATGCTATCATTATCAGTGAATAGACTAGTAAATTGTTGTGTTGTACACTTTTTATCGTTGTTGAAAGCGAAATCTTTGATTTGTGAATCTGCAAACTTAGACCATATTCGGCGGTAATTAAGAGATAATTCCATTGGATCGTGATTCGGTTGTTGTGCTCAATGTGGTGAGAACCAGACAAATACAGGACGATATTCCGGCTGGTTATAGTGTGGTTAACAACAACAACAAGGGGAGAATATTGACAACAATAACAACAACAACAACAACGGCAAGGAAACCGGCCACAACACGACACGACAAACATTTTCAAACCTCCTCGAAAATTCCTTATCTATACGATACTGTGGTCGTGTATAAACACAATTTTGAACTTTACCGCATAATGTGCTAGTCCTTCTCAAACTGATAAAATTCGAGAGGAAACCAACACAGACACTTGATACTTCTATTTCCGGCTATGGTCTATTCAATTTTTAATATCATTTTAAAGCTGGATTCGATTTGCGGCAGAAAGTTTACTAACACCAAAGAAAAATTTAAAAAAACCCACCAACAATGAATTATTTAACATAAATTTAATCAAATATCGCCCAATGTTAATTGGATAATTTCACCGAGGGCTTTATCATTTAATTATAAATAATTGCATATGCATTTGCTAATTCTTATTCATAATTCATCGTAATTTTCAACCACTATAATCTCATATGGATCGGTTCGATTAGTTTTAGTGGCAATGGCCGTGATAGCCATTGATAATACAGAATAATAAAATAAATTCCACTTGCTATTATCAATTATTATTAAATTGAAAATCGGCAATTTAAACGGTGCGTGTCATTTTCCACAACATTTCGTGTTTAAAGATCTCAACAATTTTCTCCAACATTGACGGTTAAATTTCGTACAATTATATTTCAAAAAAACCACCACCAATTAGTGTAATTATATAAAATAATATAGGGAGATATCGGGGGCCATTTATCAAGATAATATAAATCATGCCAACACCTGGCTTAAAGAAATAACTCGCCTGGTAATATCTAATCTCGGTAAGTAATAGGTAGTGGTTTGTAACAGGAAAAACTACCCCTCAACTTTCTACCGATACTAAACATATCTTTCATATTTAGACGAAAGTTTCTTTATTTAAAAGCTACATACGGTGATAATATGAAATATAGGAAAAAGTAAAGTGACAAAGAATGTACGGATAGACGGTTTCGAGTTTTTTTTGTTTTTTTTTTTTTTTGGGGAAATAAACAGTAAATAGCTCTCAACTCTACCTCGGTTGCGGAATATTGCTGTATACAAATGAAGTCATGAAATAATAAGTTATCCAGTCAACATTTCGTACAGTTGATGTCCGAGTGGAACTGCATTCGTTCAAATAAAGCATCGTTTATAGTCCCTGTTTCATTAATTTTCTATAATATACATACATAATAAACGTGTCTCATTTTGACACCTGATCTTCCCGTTTTAAAGTTCGCAGTTTTAGCAAAATTATTAATCAAACCATCGAACATTATACCGAGGGAATCTGACTGATCTAAACCCCAATTCAAATAGTCGCAGATCCTTCATTTGATTTACGGATGGATCAAAAAGAGTCCTCTTTCACAATACAAACGTGCGCCAGAGAGTGTCCAGGAAGAAACCTCACGGGTGGACGAATATATATTTTGACCGACAGCTCTAGGTGCTTATAGCCTTAAGCCAATCCATGAAACTTCCGGCAATAGGCTGTAAACTGGCACCCTTGCCTGCCAGAGCATCAAAGAATTAGAGATAATAAGAACAGACTCTTAGGCTTCATTTGTAGGTCTAGAATCGTTCTAACAAAAGTCCCCGGGGAAAAATCTGCAGATGGGAAAGGAACAATAAACAAACTCCAGAATGCTCACAAGCTTCTTGACCTTACTAGAAACGAATTAAAACTCCTAATGGGGCTGTCAAATATCAGCTCAGCATATTAGGCTTAGCAGAATTGCAGAATAAAACCGTAAGCGGGCAAAAGGCTTACTCTCCTTGTAACCACGACTGAGCACCTACTGAGGTCTCCCAGATTACCTTCGCACCGAAGATAACAGGTAGAGCGTTATGAATAAATCGTTGGTAGCAATTCATTAAGGCGAATTAGCTACCAATAACCCAGTTTTTGTATACAAAGGAAACTGATCAACTGAGCAGAAATTTGTTTGTCTGAACGTCTTTTCAAGACTTGAATATTTCCGGATTTTTCAGGAATTCCAGTCGGTTTTATCGCTTTAAATCACACCGAAAATTTAGTGAACCACCAGGTGTATTCTATACAAACGTACAAATATTGTATAGATCGAGAGCGAGAGAAATTGCGCCATCACAACACATATATAGAGTCCCATAACGGCTTTCATGCATATTCCACAATCTCATTTGACTGCATAATCTAGGTAGAGGGGCCTACCCCATACACACACATACACCCTTGTTTACAATGACATGTAACTTATTGGCTTTTCTCGGCTCTAGGTAACAGCGACATGTTATTCCGGTTAACAGAAACATCTGTCTAATACCTCTATTTAATTCCAAACTAAACGTGTCCAGCTTTAAAGTTCAACTATATAATCATTATCACATCATTGTTGTTAGGGAATAGATAATAACGATTATTATTCAAAATCGTATTCGATAAAGAGAGAATCGATTAGTATTGTATCATTATCGAAAAATAAACCAACCGACTAATGGCATCATTATCCGGTTTCTTTTTTGTGATAATCGTCTTAAAATTAATAATTAACAACAAGCTGTTCCAATTCCAATTTCAGTAATCTTAACGTTTAATTGTTAATTGTGAGAATGCTAACATTATCAATTACTATGTACAAGATCTAATTAATTATTAATATCAATGATTGATAAACATTTAGTCTAGCAATTAAATGGATCAGTTTCCGGTTGTTAGTAATGATTGATAGACACCTGACAGAATTTACTGTAGTGAGAGATACGTCTCAATTCATTAGATAACAATACATAGAAACTGACCAATTCGAGTAGGTAGATAATCATATTGTTAGTGTTTCATGTTATACTCAATAGACATTCCTACATTGATATATTTAGATACGGTTATTTGGTACGTTAATTTGTTGTCCTCAATATTCTAATCGATAATAGCCGAGAAAATTAACAGAATAATTAACGAAATAACTCGAAGGTGCAACAGAAACGAATTCAATTAACAAAGTTACGTGCTTTGAAATCTTCAGTCTTCAAGATTGTTGTAAGTTTATTTGTTAAAATTGATCGAGATGACTTGTTAAAAATTCTTAACAATAGTCTGTCGTATTGTACACATGTTTGGATATTTTGTTGATTAAATTGTTGTTATAATGAATGGGAAACAGACAAGTGACTGCAAGTTTCAGTTAGAAGTTGTAGACACGTAAACTAAACATGAGATTAAAGTTTTCCAACGGAATCCTGGAGAGTTATATTATAACGGAAACATAATCAGCTCACGTTTTGAATATTAACATATTTACAAGGAGATTATTGCTTTGGTTGTGGCTGAGAATTTGAATTGTGCCCGGATACTGTTTAAATAAAATCCAAATAATCGTTAACATTTAATATTAAATCTAATTATATCCAAACCAGGTATGTATCGACAATTGGATTGACTTGATGAAAGCTATTAGAAAACACTCTGTCTCTATTGTATTTAAATATTGATGATGTTAATAATAATAGAATAAAATCAATAATTTGTGAGATTGCTGTGTGTACAAATGGTGGATGCGCCGGGAGAAATTCCATCCAAATTTAATTAAACCTAAATATAACTAGTTGCGATAAAAACTGTACTTTTCAAATTAACAAAACAAGTCGGCTTTCGATTACAATGTCTGATACACTCAAGATTTCTAATCATTTTGCTTAAATTACAACAAAAGGAGGCAGGCCAAAGCGGTTGATTTCTTTGATGAAACCTGGCCGATTATTGAACGAATTTCCATCGGTTTATTCATAAGTTTTCGTTGATGAACTGATCATTTATGGGTGTGAATATTTCAAATCGTTCATAAACCACAAGTATACGAATAAAACATAATTTTACCGTTAACAAATTGACATTTTGAAGTTTGTTTAATTAGTTAATTCCCACGTATACGATCTCCGTTACTCAACAATAATAGATAAGTTGATAGAATTTTTGTTTCGCTAGACAACAATTGTATTATTTTGTGTTAATTCAACTAAATGCTCGAGGGATTCTCCTTTTATTTTAAAGTATATTTGGCAAAATCCCGAACAAATCAACAATATTTATCCGGACAGAAAGGAGATAGAATGTAGTGTACCAATTAAAGGATGGAATTTGTAACAGGATTATACGTTGTATTATTCGAGAAGTCATTATTTTAATGAACGCATTGTTCCAGAAGCCACATATATTTGTTATATCTATTGTTCATAGAATAAACTAAGCAACAAAGCCACTTTTTAATTATTCGAATAGAATTTTTCGAAACAAAAAATCATAATCCAGCCGATAACATTTCAATAATTGTATAAAATATGGAATTATTCCAGATGATCAATCAATTTTCCGAAAATCTCTAGATAAGACAATGTGTAGCAAGTTTATAGGGAACAAGGGACCGTCACGATGCCTAATCCCGATAAAGTGATGCTCCGTTAAGCATGTAACTTGGGAAGAGGTCGCGATTTCATCATCAACCACCATCTATTACTAGCGTTAATCTGATAGTTTAACCGCAAAATGAACGACAACATTATCTATAATATCAACAACAAAGAATAAAATCGAGCAAAAAAAACAATTAATCCCATTTCAATTAGTTGGATTAAAATTCGTGAATGGTTATATGGTAAAAGGTCCCAGATTTTTCGATGTGTAACCAGAATTAATGCTCGAACACGAGACTGTTACTAGGTGATCCTTATTTAATGGCAGAGCTCTTTTTCAATGTGATGCTTCTGTTGTGGGAATTCCGGCGTGAAAACGAAGGCAATTTCCTTCGTGTGATGCATAAATTATCATTCTAAAATTGAAGAGATGGTTTCTAAGTTTACGTGGAATTAAATTTAGATAAAATCTCGATATTATTATTTAAACTAATTTTATATTTCAATATTGGAATGGATATTTAAATATTCGAACATGACCGTTGACAATATTTTCAATTTATTCAAAAATAAATCCCACATGGATAGGGGTGAAATTCGTCAATATTTACCCAACTACAATCAATTCTGTGTTATAGATTGAAACTTTTCTGGGATTGGAATAATGGCCACTATTAATCCGCTTTATGGAAAATGAAGCCACTTAAATTTCAAACTTATTTACAATGCAAATTTCACCCGTGCAATTCTTACTTAATAATGGTTGTAATTAATATTTATTACAACATTAATAGATCATTGTCTTTATCTACTTGTTTATTAATAATTTACATCAAAGGGGTGCGCGCCACGTTTAATAATAACTTGAAATTAATGTCGCGTATTCAACATATAGGCAATTTACATAAATCTGATAGATTTTTTGTCAAATCTATTTCAATAATAATTGTTTATCGTAGCGTCAATTAAAATGCATAATTGAAATGTTAATTCTATTTTCCGCTAGTTTATCGATCGATTGATTGATTTAACCGGAATTTTTCGTTGAATTTCCAACGAAACAAACGTTAGTTATTGTAAGATGCACCAACGACGAATAGCTAATAGGGGCAATACACAAAGGTGTACATAATTGGTTTCGTGTGTAATGTTGTAATGTGGAAAGATGAAAGGCAGAGCAAAGGAACGTTGCTGCTATATAATACGGGACGTGAGTGGAAACCTTAACAAGATACAACCACAAAAATCGTTTGTGTTTTGTGTAGACGTGTGTGGTAGTAGTAGAAGAGAGGTCACAAGGCTGTGTACACATAGCCCACAATGTCTACATACAGTTGGATGTTTAAAAGAAAACGAATGAATACGAAGAAAAAGCGAATTCTTTAGAATTCAATTAGTCAGACTAGATCTTGAAAACGGTACCGATCCCTATTCAATTAGAGCGGCTAAGTGGAGGCTAAATGTTATTTTACGATCACCGACAATCCATGATTGTCGAATTAAATTTAGTTGAAAAAACACCATCTCGGAAAAAAGGAGGTAAACTTGACAGTTACTGATACGAATTAAAGAAAACCGTAAATCCTTCTCTGTCACAGTTGTCATATTTCAACATGTCAAATATGCGTATGACCTGCGAGATGCGCCCGGATTCCATTTGTTCCGGTTGTCGCCGTCTATGATGAAGTGGGCAAATGTGCCAACATATATATCTAACACAACTATTCGTTTATAATGTTAAGTTATTGGATCATTTAATATTAAGAATGTAATTTATTCTTTAACATAACAAGAAGCGAGTGTTGGGGGTTTGATGAAATTTGAAGCAACTGTAAGCCATTGACTTTACAGTTTGAGTACAAGCAAAGTATCAAATTAGAAAACTTTAAGGCACCAAAATTGCAACCAACAATATGGCCGTAAATCGAGATGTTTCACTGCAGCTCTATAAAAGTGATTGTTTTTTAGACACTTTGTTTGATTAATGAAACTTGGATAAGATTTGTTCTATTTTTATATAGAAAAACACGCCAACTTTAAATTTTCATAATTTTAATAACAAAGTTTTATTGGCATATTGTAGAGATAATATTGAAGCTAACAACAGTCACAACTTATTGTGAAAACAATGCAAATTTAATACATCGTTCAGTTTAATAGTAGCAGACGTATATTGATTCAATCTACCTTGTGTTACACTAACAATATTGTTCTTTATAGAACACAATCACTAATGAAATGTGGGTAAATGTCTGTTTGGATCACTGCTGTACACAGGAATCGATTTCAATTCACAATCCGTATATTAATTCCCGGATACCGTCTTTTATTTTAAGTAATCAAGCAACATTTGGTAATACTAGACGTGATTTGTTTTTGAAGAATTCAGCCGGAACTCGTCGCCAATTACTCGTTTAGTTTGGAAGTTTTCAAGCCGAATGTGACAACGACATTTCGAACAAAGTTCATCTAGACAGTGCAAGGATCAGTTGCACACTTTATCACATCCACACAGTTATTTTTATTGATCACATGAGAGCTTTTAAGCAAGACGTATGTTAGTTTTAAACTTTCATCGATGTATTGTTTTAACCGAGGATTTACACACAATTACAAGATTTAATTCGTGTTAGCCGCACGAAATTTACACCAATCTACCACAGATCAGATCTTCTGTATAATCTAGAAATTAATGTCTTTTCCGATATTTGCCTACCACTATTATACCTTAATCAAATGTAGCTATAATTCAAGTTACGGTCGACTTTCATTTTCCATCGGCTGTCTTAATCAATTATTGGAACGATTCTCATTTATTAACCATCAAATCGATTCAATCATACGGAAGGATTTTTATTTTTATTGAATTAAAAACCGAAAATTCCACCATAAATCAATGTTGGTGCGCTTCCTTTGCCGTTCCTTCATCCTTATTTGCTGATGGTGTTGAATTTTTCACGCCATTCTCGTCACAAAAGCAATCCGGATAACAAACTGATGTAATATTAAGACGAGTAATTGCTCGTATTCTACGAACAAGTTTTACAATTACAACGCGGGATGTTAATGAGAACAAGTCGCAATTTAATATTTCCACTAGTAGGGTGTCGTTCACTCACGCCTTACTGTTATCGTTAAAATAATAATAATGTTAATTTTAGGGAGTTAAATCTATGATGTAGATGTAATTAGTAAAGGACAAGTATATGTTTGTTTAATGGTCAAGGGCTAGTTTCTCTCGAGGAAATTAACAAAACACTTGTCGGTGTGCAAACTTGAAACAACGTGGAATGAAAATAGTCCGGTCGTTCGTCGTCGACTAGATCAGGAACTAAGGTTCAGCGATGGGGGAACTCGTTTAAAACAAACTGTGTTCAAGCTTATTCTATTCTAATCTACAGGGATGTGTAGAATATGTGCACAACTAAATGAAGTTTAATCTAATCTAGTTTGGAGTTTTGCTATTTAGTAGAACAACAGGTGTTGATTGTTTTTTTCATTCGAAAAATTACAATTGCAATTATATTATAAAATATTGCCTAACTAATCAGTGCAATATTGTCACGATACTCATTATATATAGTTCACGTATCATCAATTTGTTAGAGATAATCAAGCCAATGCATTACCATTGCAACCATAATAGATCATGCCCTAACTAACTATGAGATTGTCCGAGTGCGTATGCCTACATGACAATATCGAGAACAAAGTAAACGCTACTATCCTAAATACTGCCATTAAACTAATGAAAGCTATGAGAAACTATAGACGAGCCGATAATTAACCAACAGACCGCCGGAAAGACCGATAGAATTATTTTATATCGGACTTAAAACGAATAATCCCAGCGCTTAGGCTGGCGGCTGATGGGGATACGAATAAGCAGAGGAAGAAGCTACAAGCAGTCCACAATAACTCTGATAACTTTAGAAGGATTTATACAAACCGCGCGCCGTTGTTTCTATCTTTTTCCACAAACGATCCAAGAACGACTGGAAATAGTTATAATGGATCTCTGGCATTTCCATCGAGATCTTATCCATTGCCTTTATTTGCCAGAAATTATGTCATTTATTTTATAGACTGAGTCGTTTTTATTCGGACTCAATGCAAACTACTTCTCATTTATATAAAGATGCTATTCGGATGAAATTCGTAATTTGAAATTAACAAAAATCTCCATGTTGATTTGCCGATTTAACTTTGAATCGCTTGAGTGATTCTATCCGGGCTTATAATATTTTAAAGAATAGTTCGGCTGTATTGATTCGAACATTAGAAAAGTTGAAATGAAATCGCCGACTTTTCACCTTTTCGACTTCTCACGATGATTTGTACGTTAAAGTTTCCGTTAAAATATTACACAAATCTATTTGTATTGTCAAAACAAAACATTCACATTAAAACTACGCCAGTTTGTTGATAGTTGGACGACCATCTAGGGGCGAATGTAGGCGAAATCTTGTCGGGAATTCGCAAAAAATTCACGCATCACACTCCCAATAGAGCTTTTACAAATCTTCAAACATATGTGTGATAGAACTCGAATAGTTTATCGATATGGTGAGAACAACGATAATTTTATGTTAAGCGACCTACCGGGAAATTATACAACAATTCAACAATTCAGCGGCAGGTAGAGTAGCAGAGACGAGAATTATGTTAAAAGTTAATTTGATTATATTGTAATTTACAAATTTAATCCGGCCCCAATGGCCCTATTCTATGTTAATGAATTAACATAGCTACTGCGCAGATTTATCATTATAATCCGACTTTCATCTATATAAACACACCGTTTTTCCTTCTGTTGCAATATAAAAACGTGTCGCTACGGCAAATTAACGAGTCAACTTTCAACCTGAGTCGATTTATTTTAAAATCTACGAAATTAACGAGACAACTGCTTGATTTATGCACTCCATGTACATTTTTTTGGTTGATAATTCGCCGCAATTTAGATGAAATTCACACCATACAAATACTAAAATGCACCCAACGTATTGTATTCGCGTATGAATTTATATCGTCTTTGTCGAAATTAGATTAGAATATGTAACAATACAACAGAATAGATATAATTAACGCGAACAATGGAACATTTCGTAAACTAACTCTATCCGATTTTAAAGCGCCCTGTTTCGCTTTTCTTCAAAAATAACGCATGCATTACAACGAACGATATCCGGCATAATTTCATCAACTCGGTTACAATTGCGAGATTTATTCGACCGACTTATAAGGTAAAAATTTCGAATTGTACACCGGAAATTCGTTTAGTCCAAACAATAATAATAGCCTAATTCTATCTGGCAGTGAATAGCTCAATTTGATAAACAATAGTTGTAAAATATTGAATTAATTTGATTTTGTCCTATGATTTTCTGAACCGAAAAGGGCGATACACGTGCAATTTAGATTAGAAAATCGCACAAATCTCAAACTGTAGATATGAAACTTTCATAAAATCGAAATCACGCGATATTATGATTTGTCACGTGATTTCAATCGTTTGTACAACCCCTACGGTGTAAATATACCGGCAACTTATAGGAGGGCATGTCAAGAAAATCCAAAATAATCGAAAGATTTGTTGTTTGAAAATTGTTGAGTTGGGATGAAAAGCAGAAATTTTTAAAGAACCGATAGGAGCTTGTACGGACAGTTTAAATTTCAGAGGAACAAGTTCAATTAAGGTATCCTTTGTGGAGAGTGTGTTAAAAGCTTTATTTTACACAGGCAGTTTATTTTACAAAATACCCGACAAAGCTGTTTTAATTAATACCAAACTTATATATGAAATTGACATAATAATATTGCAGTTTGGTAATTAACATTTTATGTTTCCTTCTATATGAAAATCGCTTTCCGGCTTGGTACTGACGTTCAATTGTTGATGTATAAAAGAGAACTTTAACAACGGAAAAACGTGTAAAAATCGATCGTATAATTGAAAATTCATGTACAAGATTAGTTCTACGGTATGGTCGATGGCGAAATTGATCGACATAATAATTTTGTATAACACAGAGACGTGCTGTTGCTTTTGTAAAATTTTAGACGATTTATTTCAACGAACACCAGCAATACTCTCTAAGCAGCGTTATAATACGTTTGTTGTGGAAATAATCGCTTTTAATAAATAAGCTTTGAAACTTTTCACCGTGTCGTTCATTCCCTCTCTGTTTATATGTATTTATATCTTATTTTGCGGTCTAAAGTTGACACGTAACTCCCGTCAAGCTCCTTATACAACTTTACATAAATTATCGCAAACTTAATAGAAGATGTGAATTTTTAAAAATCTTATTATTTACGTTTAGTTGCTGCGACAACTGAAATTTCTTAGGGACAGACAACTTTATAGACCACTGTTGGTGGTGGTGGTGGCATTGTTTGATTTATGTTGGGCTTGTAAAGTGAGTTTTCTGCCATAAATCGCCATATTGTGGTGAGGGGCGAGACGTTAATGAGACATTATTTTTGAAACATTCCCGCATTAATCACACGATAACACTAGAAGACGATGATGAAGGAAGATGGAAAACCACCTAGAATTTATTTGTAACAGTAGAAAAATACAAATTATTGCATAAATTTTTGTATCTATAAAATTTCCCTTTACGAGTTTGTCAATTTATCAAGAAACTTTCTCATACGGAATAGTTCCATCATTACGTTTGAAAACGATGTGGAATTTTTCAACAGTTTTTGATATTTCTCGTAGAAATACGTTGAGAGAAAAAAGGTATAAAAATGAGATACCATTAATTTCCATTAGCCGACCTGAAAGTGGCTGTACAACTTTTCGTATAAGTTAAGAGGACCAATTCGGCGTGTTCGGTATGAAGAGGATCCAGTTGTATGTCGTGTACGTGTGGCGGCCGGTAGTCCAGTAAGGTGTGCAAAGCGCTAGCACCAGCGACAGGTATGTGTTAGAACTGATATATAGCATTGGCCACGGCACTCTACCACACGGGATTTAGAATGGTCATAAATTAATTGGAACTGAATACGACGGCCAGATAAAGCCGTACTTTCGCCATCCCCTCGTATTGGGGAAAAAATGTGAAAATAATGATGGGAATAATACTCAAAAAAACCAATCCAACTGATACTGTAATAAACTACCAACATTTACTTACAGGTCGTTATCTATTTACACCATTTTCCAGTGGGTAATTAAGGATGCCCCAGCGAATAAGTAGGGGTGGATTTTTTCAACCAATACTCCCTGTCTCTGTGTAAATTTTTGTTTTGTTATCAACGATCCATCAGTCAAGATCATAACTCATTAACCCAAAGCAACAGAGATTAATTGAACTTTATTCGCTAATGATCCGTAAAATGAACACTATAGAGATGTGTTTCTTATGGGAATATTCCAAACATAGCATAATTACAACTTACCGATTTTTTGCTAGTTGGAGTTTCTAATTAGCAGATAAACTTGTTTACAAAAATATCACAATTGTGGTTAATATCTAATAATAGACGATAATTGGGGGGTGAAATTTGATCAAAATTGTTGCCACAAGAATGCACAGTATTCCTGGAATGACAATCTGGAATTATCGGTAATTCCCTTAAGTTCTTACATTACATTCCAGATGGTCGTCTACCACCTACACATACACGCGAAGCTTTAATTTTTAATTAAAACATATCAAATAGACGGGATTTCTATTTCTAGAGCTAGAAAAGCAAAAGAAATTGAACCGTGGATGCGCGCTTGTAATGTTCGTATTTATAATAAATACGCGAGTTAAGGGTGAATATTAAAGATACATCAAACAAAATGATTGGTATACAATATAAACGTGCATTGTTATTCTGTAGTAACCATGTGATGCTCTTTTCATTTATTGTGCCACCCTTTTATTATGTATTCACGAACGGTGGATTAATAAAATGGGTTGTTGCGTTCAAATCGTACCGCCTCTATACGTGAATAACTCTACTTGAATGCTCTTTTGCCCCTGTTAAAATCCAATATTTCTTTCATGACGTTTATGTGCCAATCTTGATTTTTATATTTACTACATTTTCATCCATTCTATTCGTCCATTTTGTAATTCGTTTTTTTGTGGAAATTTCGCTAAATTCCATACAAAATAAAAAGAGAGCAGGTGGTTTAACAAACTTCTAATTCCATACTTTCTATTCTGTTTCAATTATAGAGTTGTTTTGTCTAAAAATTTGCTTTGTCGATTGATCGCAACGCAACCCCCTTTTCTTACTATATACTTACAAATAATGTCGCAGATGTTTCCACAATCTTTCGAGTTGAATAAGGTCATGTTACAAACAGGCTTGATGGCTCGTTTTATACTCGAAAGAAAAGGATAATTTTCAAATTCTAGAGAGGGTAATCAAAGTTGTTTTGTGGTAAAATAGGAAACAGTTGCTTTCCATTAATAGTAGTAGTAGAATAAAAATAAATAAAAGTTTATGGATGTAGTTTCGCATAAACTAGCCTTAGGTGGTTTATTTTTTTCATGGATAAAATTGAAAAAATTTATAAAAAATACTCACTTGAGTATTGGCTATGGAAGAGGAGGCCTGCGACCAACTGCGGCGTTCTTCCGAGTTGACGGACGGTGCCGGACTCGTGGGATAAAACAAGACGTGCTTCTCACCAGTTGATGGTTGTTGATAAATACTTTGAGTCCGTCCAATTCCATTCAAATGTAATTCTTCATCTGCTGGCATACTTATTGGATTCGATTTAAGCAAATTAAAATTAATCAAAATGCAATTGCAACAGCATTATCGCGTCGAATCTCTTTTATCTCTATATTTAAAACAACAGATGTTGATAATAACAACGACGACGCTACAAGTCGGCGTCGGACTGATTGTATTTTACATGTGGGCAATGTTTGATAGTAGCGTCGCGACGCAGGCGCCAAATTCACCAGTAAAAAGACGTTTTTCTATCGGTTTAAAGTAGACGATGCTTCGAAGCAAACACTTATACATACGTGAATATAAAAGCTAGATAGCGGGGAAAAACGGAGAAAGACGAAAAAAGGGAAGAAGGGAGAGCTTCATTTCGTAATTATTCATTTGCTGACTTGTAATTAACCTGATTTATGACTCTACAATTACGAAAGTTTTATTGCGGCCACACTTTTACTAAATAGAATATGTCATTGTCAATAGGTTTTTTGAATAATTGACTAGAACGTATCGGTTAAGCGAATATTTAACGAATCGTTAAAGGAATAAAGATGTAATCCTATCCGGTTGTTGTATTATCGATAGAGTATCAATTTACGATAGATCCTATGCGATATTGAGAACATTTTTCTTTTGCCACACAAGGAATATTTAATTGTATCGAAGAAACGCAGGATGTACGATTTAATGAAGACTGTTGGTGGTGCCTCACTGTCATCCGATCGATATAGACGAACCACTTGCCTGAACATTACCATTAAATATTCACAACACTTAAAAGGGATGCTTTTAGATCATTCTACGAATATTCTATTAATATATATTCAAATACGGTCCAATCAATCAAGGGAACTTTAATCATTTTAAATTTTATAGTTAATATTCGTTTTAGATTTCGTATATTTTATATTAAATTCAACGATAGATCTGTAGTTTAATCAAGTGTTGAAATCGGCATTTGAATAAGATCCACATGTTTATTGTTACAAAGACATTAAATACAATCAATGTTTGTATTGAAGGAGACAATATCTCTCGGTATATTGGCAAGTGAATCGCAAATCGACAACTCTTTACAACTATTCCTCCATTTAGTTGGAACTAAAGCACTCAAATCCGGACCACAAGAACGATCCCACTGTGTGTTTCTCTATTCCACCATCTAGATGCGATGCTTGGAAAACAATACATTGAGGGGCGTCCGTCCCGTATCCGTTGTCTCTATTATTCAATACCTACCGGAGACGAAACTCGGTATATTCGTCGAATTCATCATTTTACTGCATATATCGAATCGCGTACAGAAACATCAATATTAGATTAACCGACAACAATATCTAACTATAATAAAGATTTATATTCGAAAGCAAATCGTTGAATATAAGAGGAAAAAAGGGAGTTCAAACGGCAAGCTAATACCTAAATAAGTCTCGATATCAAGGCAAAGTAGCATTGTTAAATTGGCGGAAGCGGTCTCTACGATTCACAAGAACGGTCTTTTCAATTTTCATAATTTTCCAGCCAACGAACAGTGCGATCCAGGGAAACCGAATTGAAGAAAATAAACGTGAACACGACGATTGTACAAACTTGCCCTCTATCCGATAGAACATTGGATTATGAATATGAATTGTACGTAAATGTGTAAAAGTATATTGCATACATATAACCTATAAAAGATCCAGACAATCGGTTGGATTTGGATGAAATAGTCAATGTAGTTTTTATCGTTAAATCTTCAATCAGCATGTGAATTCTATAGAATCACAGAAGCGTCCCCGTTTTTTACTACTACAATATTTCCCCTAACATTCTCAAGATCCACCGCGAGATTACTGACGAAATCGTCTCAACAGCATTCAATTCCATTCGAAATCATCCCTTTCATTACGATTTGATTAAACTATTTTTTTGGTAAAAGAACAGAAAATTGTGCTACAAATGGTCAACAATATGCGCATATCGCAAAGTAGAATCAGTAACTTTTTAAAAAGTTATAAAAGTACGAAATGTCGTTACATGACTTGTAAAGTGTCGCTTCATGTTACGATAAGCTCCTGTAAATATCGCTATAATGTATTCACCGGTTTTTTCCATCTCTCTTTCTCTCAAATTTTTTTCAGAATGAATGAATTCACTGTCCAGTTTCTTTTAAACATCTCTCTTCCGTACAACATACAGGATAGAGGAAGATGAACACATGATGGTATTATCATTCAGGCGAGGTACTGAATATTTCAGCACGTCGGAGATTTTTGTCCGTGATAATACATATTTTATAAGCGTTGCATCTCTTTACGTTTCTCACAAGCACGCCGCAATATTATCCCATCCACCATCATATCGGGTCGATGGTGATGGCGGCGAAATATACGAAAGATAGACAACATTAAACTGAAAGGTGAGTGTTGGAGAGAGGCTCGATTAGTTGCACCGGATGTTTTTTCAATTTAGACGCTTAACCAGATAATCTCAACAATACCTACTTGGAAATTTTGTAGTATAGGATTTGTCGCAAAAGTAATGCGTCGAATTGAAATTCTTCAAAATAATCTCCTCGATACACCTCTACCAGCGGTTCTGTCACGCCTCGAATTCATCGGCCTCGTCTAATGTTGTGTCTGGCGAACAAAAAGAAGCCTGGTGGTGATAATTTAAGTAGCGGGTGAGGACACATGAAGAGGCATTGTCGTGGTGAAGGTAAACCTCATGAGCACTGACTCGTAAAGATGAATGCCTCTCCAGGAAGCACTCATGATGCACAATTCCTCTGATGTTCTAAGCGAGCTTCATTGGTGACCTCCTCTAGGAGATCTTGTGCCATCGATTGGACTGGGATTGATGTCTTAAATGAGCTTGATTGATGAAACCCTCCCAGTCCTCTGTAAACATCTTGTGCCATCGATTGGACTGGTTGTCCTAAGCGAGCTTCATTGGTGATCTCCTCGCAGCCCTCTAGGAACATAGAGCCATCGATTGGACTGGGATTGGTGTCCTAAACGAGCTTCATTGATGAAACCCTCCCAGTCCTCTGTAAACATCTTGTGCCATCGATTGGACTGGTTGTCCTAAGCGAGCTTCATTGGTGACATCCTCCCGGCCCTCTAGAAACCTCTTGGTGGACTGGGAGTGGAGAGGCAATATTTCCCAAAATCTTGCTGGAGCATTTAAAAACTTTTAAGTTTAACGCAAAACTCGATTTTTATCTCGTCGAGGTCACTACAGAGCTCGGAGGCGACCGGCACGCTTACACCCCTTACCACCTATCTGAACCGCTGGGTTTTGCAAAGTCACGCATTACTTCCGGGACAAACCCTGTAGTATTGCGATGCTTTTCAAATCGGAGTTTGTTTGTCTTTTCTTCATATTTAATCAAAAAATTTTCATTAAAACACAAGCAAAGTTAATGTCTTGTTAACGTGCGAATTAAAAGTCTGTTGTACAATTAACCTGTTGTGACATTAATTAAAATAAAGGGTCGACAAGGGGAAAAAATGAAAACCATCCATCCTCACGTAATGTTGTCGCAACATCGATGAGTTCAACATCAACAACACGATGTTAATAATTGGTATATAAACACGTAATATGATTGATATCAGAGTTAATAGAGCAGCTGACATATAGACGTAAATGACAAAGAGACTACCAAAATTTTGTAATAGTTATCATTTAAATAAATGTGTAATGATCGTATTGTTAATATAACAAAAAATACAATAACAGATTGTAAAATAATAAAGTTATAAACACATTACAACAAAATTTTGTGCAATACAAAATGCCGAGAGTGCAGGAACAAGATTAGTTTTGTAAGCGAACAGTGTACAATACCCAATGGAATAGAAACAAACTAATCAGACACATATGTCCGCCAGGTTACATCATATTTCATTTTGTATTTCATAAATACGTATTTCGGACCGCACAAAATCGGAAATCAAATTAAGCGAATTCGTTGGAAAAACCATCAACAATACGCTTTAATTTAATTAATATTCATCAATATTTAGTTGAATTTTATTTCAAATCACCTGAATATAGTTTAAGGGTGGATTTCTTAGAAAATATTCAGTACTAAAGTTTATTTCTAGTCGACCGATTCGGACACAGATCCGGCAGACAGCTGGTGACGTTTCCTGCTGAACCTGCTGTTGTTATTGTTGTTTGCCTTTATGATTCCCGTCAAGGCATAAAATAACCTATTTCTATCTCTGTCCGAATTGTTACTGAACTGGATTCATGTTCGATTACATATATATGGACCAATAAAGCTAAGGTCTCGCCTTTATACAGCCTCTTGTACGACACATCGGTTGATATGCACGATTTCTATTGAGCAATTGGAAATTTTAAATTGTGCGCCTTTCAATAAAGCAACTTTCTAACGACTTAAAATTTGTCTTATTAGTACAAACTATTTAAAGAATAGAGAAATTATTAAATAAACATCCTTTAGCGTGAAAATCAAGAATTTTGGGCAAATAATTTACAAATTGCTCAAAATTTTGGAACTCTACCATTAAAAACACACGAGTAACTGTAACGTCAGCAAAATTTAAGGTTAGAATTCAAGTAATAGTAGGGGGATTTACCTAGACAGAGTTGCCAATTGTTTAAAAGCGCGAAATTTGAAATTTCCAATTCGGTCAATAGTAGCCCTTGTATAGAAGAAATAATAGAATTGGTGGTTAGTGATAACGGTTGTAAATCTATAAGGGGTGTTTCCTATCGAACAACTCGACTAAGACATAAAATGTTTGATATGGAAAATTCGTTGGTAAATCCAAGAGATTTACGTGCCTTGCGAATTGTGCACGATATTATTTTACAGACCATCAATGATATAAACTGGAAATACAATTTTATTGTAGTAAAGAGAAATAAAAGTTGGCAAGCGGCGATCGAATACGTTACGGCCGGCTGATTGCAAATCGTAACCGGCCAGATATACAACGAAGTTGTTCTTTTTCCGATCTACATCGTGTGTTTCTTTTATTGTTGTACGGCATCTCGATGTTCTTCAATGTTAATTTAGTTAGCAAATTTGTGAATTTTCTATTTGGACAGCCGGCCGGATGGGTTCATCCAGCCCCCAACATAAAATCTCTAATGAAATTATATTTAGTGTTGAATGTTGGACGAATATTGCATCATCATCGTCCAGTTTATGGACCTCTTGGATACTTTGATATAGGCATTTAGTGGCCGTCATAACGTTTTATGAATTTAATATTTTATAAAAGTTAACTTCACCATTAATGTCCCAAACACTTTTCTCGAAACTTGGGCTTGTTGTATGGGAGACGAACACACTGCCAAGATAAGGAACAATCATCAAATTGTAATCAGAAGAAGTAGTAAATCATAGAGGGAGCAAGCGCCGTCGAGCACCAGCAACATCAAACATCTGTCGTCGAGAAACAGCATCTTCGTTTACGTCCACCAAATATTAACTGAACGGCAGTCGTATGACTTTTTTCCGTTCGTTCTTCTGCTATTATTATCCTTCTGTTTTTACAAATTATAAATTGTACCCTTTTCAGCCGTTGTTCGATTGACTGACTAATAATTGATTGTGTTTTAAAACAACAGCTGACTCGTTCTCGAAGAAATTGCCATTGTAAATTCCATTAGCGATAAATTTCGGATCGACATCTTAATGTCAATGTTTTGTTAATAATCCGATCGTTGGATATTCATAAAACTGGATTGTCCATCGGTCCCTATTTCACATCAAGCTGGTTTAAACGAATACAACATAGTACGATATAAGAAGATGTCGCCTTATCGGAACACCACAGGCGTCCCAAGTTTGGCAGTGAATCTTGCCACTGTCTTATTACACACAGACAGTGTCCTAGTTTGTAGTTGTAAATGTTGTTTTAGTGCGTATTTAGTACATTATATTGTATGATTAGAGAGATTTATTTAAAGGAATTACGTGAAAAGATCAAGTACTAGTTTGAGTATAAGGGGACTTTATAAAAGTCGTTCCATCTCTAATGAGATTCTCTCATGACGGCCGTTACAATCGTTTCCAAGTTATTACACAATTTACATATGCTTATTAACTCTCATTTCTACAACGTGCTCACTCGATTTAATTACCATCCAAGATGAGATGCAGCAGTGATCTAACCGTTAAAAACTCCAGTTATTTATAGGTGTATAGTAATAGTAAAAGATTTATCGTATATCCTAAACAAACGGGAATTATTGACAATAACTCGTCGAAAATGAACGTTCAGATTGCCCCATAAAAATAATCATTCAGAATAGAGACGAGGCTACACAATATAATAACAACATAATTTATCGGTATTTTATTAGAAAAGCGTAGCTCAATTAAAAGAGTCTTGCGACATTCTTCAACCCCCCACGCCCCAATCTATATACGTTTATTACATTTATTAATTTTCCTTGATATCGATTTGGGTGGATTTCATTTTGACAATAGATTGAACGAGGGTGAATTGCTGCTATTGCTACATCGCTCGCCCGCCAGACGATAATACACATTCTAATATTAAGAGTATGTGGTATGTATGATTAACGGCATTGTAGCTATCCTACCATCATATATTGGAAGAACGGTGTGTCTTAGAAAGGAAACTTGAACGTTCCTAAACGCTACGAGTTATGTAAAAGGCCTGTTATTAGTCAGCGACCTCCGGAAATTAGACTATGAGATATGCTCGGTCCTGACCTCCATGTTTTAGACTCTACCACATGATAGACGACATTGATAATGTTCAGTTTTATTACAACGAATATTCTAAGATTGTTTATATGCATGTGTAATTTAGACATTTTCTTATTAAATTAATTTATAATACTGGCTCTATTCATTACAGATTTGACGTTGATATAGACAATATAATGGTGTGTTATAATAATAGAAACTGACAAACGTAGCTTGATTAGGTTAATCAATTTAAAAGACAACATCTACATTGCGATACTACTCAGCCTATTTACCGAGTGATCCATTCAGAAATATACAGAGAGGCCCGAGTTGGGCAGGCTTTCTGTTAGTAGGAGGCCCATGCCTTTGCCTTTTCAATTTAAATTTGAATATAAACGATAATTAATCAGACTTTTAATAAGCCTATTTTTGGGAATATTACAAGAATCAAAAAATTAAAAAAGGCATTTCATGATGAATCTAAAGAATTTTTTCCTTCCAACAAATTCCGACTAAATTTTGAGTTACAAAGTAAGCAAGTTTAACTATATTTTTATATTTTTCCTCATAGCTTAATCAATGTTGTTTATTTTCAATGATTCCGACAGGGTTTACTGAAAATGAAAAGCGCTTTCGAAATATTCACGAAATTTTCCGATCGGTTGGCTAGTTTTCCCAGAAATTCCCAAAAAGTTAAGTCCGATTTGGTGTCAAAATAGCACCAAATATTTAATAATCGATAATTTGCTTATTTTCGTAAATAACGGCATTAAGAAGGGCATTTCAAGCAGCGTTAGAGAAAGTTTTTGGAAAATTTAATTGCAATTTGAATTTATAGCGACAAAATTATCGCTGATAAATGGAAAGCATTTACTGAATCTCCAAGAAATTTCCCAACCCGTTGGCTAGTTTTCCGGGAAGTTACCAAAAATTGAAGCGCCTGCATTACAACTATCAGTAGCAATATTTAATAATCGACAACACACCATGCGTTTCACCTATAAGTTTATTTTTTAGGGATCTATAGGAGGTCCTTGGAGATCAATTTAGCAAATTTTGAACCGCTTAGCCCATCGAGAAGTTGGTCAAAAACGCTCGCTTCTAACTGTGGCGTTTTTCAAATGACTCAGAATGACTCATATTGTTTAAATGTTTCTCCATCGCATTCCTGAATAAAATCGAGAAAAATCTTCAAGTCATTCTAGATCATTTGACGAGCGTAACTCGTTTTTGAAAATCGTGTCATGAACGGAATCGTGCATTTTTGACCAACTACGAGACCCAAATGTTCCTAAAATGATTTCCAGAGGCGCTTTATAAATCCTTGAAATATTTTTTAAATTGCTCACTTAATAAACTTCTAGTCCGATGGTGTTTCTGATTGGAGCACCCGGTAGGACATCTAACGATGTTAATTCAATAAAATCCACTTTTTGTTATCAAAATTTCAGTGTAATAGTAACGGATCGATGCATTACCATTGTTACTAAACTGTATATCTCCGGATGGCATTAAGACACATTTTGCATACAGATTACACATTTGCCAATCCGACCATAGTTTCTGTTTCAATTACACACCGGCAAAGCAGGTTGATCAAAAAACATCAAAGCGACTGACATTTGGTCTGCTGTCGGTTAAATCTGCGATTCAAATACAGATTGTCGTCTGAATAACGATATTAAGACTAGAGAAATCTCAACAAAATTACCCATTTGTAGTGATTTCCTCTGTATTCAACAAGATTTTATTTATACAAAACCATTATTGTACTTACATACGATAATAATCGGATTGTGTGGTGTTGATAGGTCTGGGACTATTTTCAACGATATCCGTCCAATCCTCATCTACATAATAATTTTGAAAACAGCAAACTCGCTTAGAATTCCTATTAAATTTTAAACTCTATGTGAGGATATTCGCCGGGATATGTCCACAATATATGCGTTACATGGTGATATATCTGCACTATGGAGTAATTCCAACAAACTAAAGATGTATAAACACCTGTATTTCAACGTTAATACAGCACGTACGGCGATGTTGCCTCTATTACTCTAGCAAAATTGTCATCGTATACTTCGTTGTAATGTAAACGAGATCGGTAGCTACGACAAAATGAGCACAAGAGAGAGTGTGAGTGAATAAGTGTAAACTAGATCTGTGAGATGTTGCTGCATAGTTATGTGACACTTGGAGATATCAGCCCCGGTGGAAAGTATTTAATTAAGATTCACTTAATAGCTTGAAAATGAATGTTTGCCCTTTATTGGAAAGTGTTTAAATTTCACAAGAAGACATATATTAGTTTCAAGTTTTCAAAATGATGAAATCAACATACCTTAAAATCTCATCACTGTCAACACAAATTCAAATAAATTCCGCCATGTAACAATCGGGTATATTGCTGCAATTCGATTTGCCATTACCTATAGACGAATATTCTCTACGGTCAAATAACCGGATCACGTGCATAGCAAATGATATATGAAAAGTCGCCGACAATATCACCTCTACTAAATTTTAATTTGATAAGAATCGAAGAGGCGAACCGCCGCCGCTTTGCCGCTTAAAACTGTATGTATAGGGAGTTTGATGAAAATAAAGCCGGGATAATATTGCATTCTTAGCGTCAGGGATGATTTGTGCGATGGATTTTAATGGAATATAAGGAGACGAACGAGTCGCTCGTGTAGCGTTTCACCATCCAACCGTTTCCCTGAAGCAAGAGAGACGTATGTCGTGTTCCGGTCGCAATTAGCCCAGGTGAAATACGTTTATATACGTTAGATCAGCTTGCAAATAACTTTAATTACTTTTTGTTTTGTTGCTACTATCACATCTAATTCTATATCAACGTAATTACGTTGTATTTTATAAATACAGGCAAGTTACAAGAAGAAAAATAAATAAATAAATTCGTTTGTTATTAGATTATGATGGAATTAAATGGGGAAATTTCGTGCAAATGTAAATTAGCGACTTATGCGGATAAATCTTTACCTATAATTATCAAACTAAAACAGTCGTTGTGCCACAAATTTTCTCATAGTTGTATCGAATTAATGGCACGAAATCCCGGTAAGGCTCTCTTCACACCTGCCACCGCCAAACTAATTACAACAACTTCTAAGGGGTAGCGCTGGAACGCTTTAAAAACGATCTCTGCCTTCTTTTGCTCAAAAATTTAGCTTTTAGCCCTCCGGAAAGAGCATTTCAAGCTACACTTCGGCTTTGATCACTTGGGAAGATTTTGTGAAATTCTGAGTAATCGACGACAATATAAAAGCTTGCACTTTTCGTATTTTTCCCATAACTTATTTGTAGTGAACATTCCTATAATCGCTAGCGAACTGTAAGGACTTTTCCAATTAGGTGTTACATTTTATAAAAATTGAGCATTTCAACCTATTGTGAATCGTTTTGAACCAAATTATCTTTGTAGTCTGTAGAAATTTTATCTGTGGACTTTCCAATTGTACCATTGTTATCACGAAATCTTGCTCAATTTCATGAAATTTTAACGAAATTGTCATTTTTTCTTCATTTTCTTGGGTATTTATACAGCTCTTTCAATTTTCTATCGAGTAGAGGCATGTTCGCTATAAATAAGTTAGTATCGACTGAATTATGGACAAAATATGAAAAATACACTTTCATGTAGGTATATTATCATCTATAACTCACAATTTCTATAAAATTATGCCAAACAGTAAAATCTTTTTAGGGCAGCTTGAAATGCTCTTTATATGGGAAAAAAATGTTCCTACTTTCTTAATTTTTCGGAAAATTATCGAGTCAATCGAATATTTATAAAACTCTTCCAATTTGCTATCGATTACAGGATGAATTCTGAGGAAAAAAAGCAAAACACTGGTTTTTATCTTATCATAAACTACAATTTCCACAAAAGTCTACAAAAGAGCAAGATTCACCTAGGGCAACTTTAAATACTCTTTCGAACAAGCCTTGATACTTAACTATAGACTGTAAAATATAGGAGAAATCGTCTATTAGAATTCTAGCCCGATTTTACAATTCTTGACTGGTTTTAGTCGATTGCTAGTATCGAATCGTTGCATCGATAAAACGGACAATCTTGTTGGATTTTCCGTCAAACTAGATTTGTGTTGTCAATGATATGTCGACAATGCAATTACCTCAAACACGACACTAACCAGAAGCCAATAAAAAGTATCTTCTTCTCGCTCCTATAGTTTGACATCATGTACTTTACGGTACAGTGACACGGAACCGATATCGGAAATTTTCTATAAATTTACATCTCCATCCGTTTATTTGCATCGTATAACTTCACCTGTCTTCATTACACATCAACGAAACTTTAACAAATCTAGAAAACGTTGAAATATTGACGGAAATTATCGGAAATCTAGCAAAACGATGGAAATCAATGGTGATCGTTATCGTTGACGGCCACCTAACGTATAACAAACTGTTAGTTGAGAAATGTCATTTATAAATAATTTGAAACAATTTCGGCCACCTGTTCAGCGATATTTACTACAATATGGGAATTATTTTCGTTTTAAGAGATATATACAGTAATTTTTTCGCGACTCTTAATTTTTCCTGAACTAAAACCCGTTTTTGTACATTCTAAATATTTAGTTTTAGCTGAAATGCCAACAGACCGAAAACCTAATGGAATAATACTCAAAACCGAATGAGTTTCGTTTCGTGTAAATGTAGGCAACGATGGTAGGTAATCTTCTATTTGTTAGATAATTTAAAATTTACAAGTTACGATCCTAGTTTTAAACTAGATAAACATAAACGCATATGTGTCGTTGACAAAATTTAAATATTCATAAAAGCGACTACATTTAAAATGATCATTTTAATTAAAGATCGTTTAGAGTTTCACTGACATGGATTTTCAGATGTAACAAATTTAAAGTGAATATAGAGGGAAATATTGATGTTTGTTAGAATGTTGCCGATTTCCGTTTCTGGTTCCACGACTGCAAAATCTCTGAAAAATTAAGGAAATCTACTTCTACTTTCACATATTTTTTACTGAAATTATAATTTTATAAATTTTTCAATTATTTTCTAACAATATATTGAAAACCTTTCAAGAAAATCTCTAATAAATCTCCTAGTTTTCCGGAAAATTGAAGGAAACTTGAGGGTAGTTACACAGTATATCTTTCTTCTGCCAAATTTAACCCTCGATATCTCCTTTGTTTGACACGGCATTGTTGTAAATCACGCGGCATTAGAAAGAGCATTTCAACAAATACAGGCGTTTTTATTTCGAAAAATGCCCATTGAAATCTCAGCTACGCAGGACAGTCTTGAAGTTTCCATTGACTTTTTTCATTTCCTCTACAATCTAACCAATCTTATCGATTTTCTGATTATTTTCTAACCGACAGTACCAAATTGAGCGAGCTTGTCAAGCCTCTAAAAAAATTTCCCATAGATTTGTTAGTTTTCTGAAAAATTGACAAAAACTTGACGGTATTTCTCTTTTATTGCGGTGTCCGTAAGATGCCTAATTTTAATGGCCGATATCTCGCTTGTTTCATGCTATATGGAAATGATTACAATACCATTAGAAAAAGCACCTCAAGGAGTATCTATGTGTTTTCTGTTTTGGCAAATTTTGATTGAATTCTGAGTGATAGGGCACGATCCTGGAGCATGTGTTTTGTTAATTTTCCTCATATTTTCCGCTATAATTTCGTCAATATCATCAATAATATTCTAACAATTTATTGTAAATTGAAGGCGCTTTCTAAATCTATGAGAAATATTCCGGTAGGATTGTTCGTTTTTCAGAAAATTGACGAAAAATTGATTTACTTCAAGTTTTGTTGTGCCTATTTTTCCGTTTCTGCATCTGTTCCTGTCCTGTTTCCGTTTGAATAATTGAAGAAAATCAGTTTCCGATTCTGTTTCTGAAACAGTTCTAATATTTGTAGAATGTTTAGTAATAGAGAAAAAGAAAAATCGAATACAACAATAATGTGGTTCTTTTATCTGTGTTTGTTAGACGCAAGGAAATGGATCCATGTTCAATACGTCGTTAAAGTTATCATGGCAAATTTACCGGAACACCATCATATAATCGACAAAACGTTTTCTTAGCTTTTCAAAACAAGTTTCCTGCTATTTTTATGATTGATGAACTAATGTAGCATTTTATATTGTTGATATGTTGTCAAATTTCGTAAAAACTTTACAATAATAGAATGCAATTTATTTTTATTTTCTATAATTTTTTTTATTGTAGATTGCGCCAACAATCATTAATCTCGTCTACAATGGATTATTTTGTAATTTGCGGTTGATATTCGATTGGAATGTTGTTGATGAATTTTCGTTCTTTGATTTGATGTTAGGATCGTCGTCAAGACTGACGTTGGCCGAAGAAATGAAAGCGTGCCGAAGCGGACTGTGTATTTGCGATTGCAAAGCACGTGAAACATTGAAGGCAAAATGCACATAATCATCAACCAAACAAAAGCAGCCAACCAACTGGAGCCACTAACGAGCACAACACATACACACACACACATACAACAACAAAAAAGTACATCAAAGACAGTTTTATTAAAAACCAACGACAAAAGAACGAGTTCTACATACAAAAATAATATAGTGGAGAATAATCGAGTAGAAATAGAAAAATTACAAATATCCATGGTCATTTGGGGAAATTGCTGCATAAAAGACGACGCCATTGTTCTATTATTCTAGTTAAAACACAACGGTTTGTAATCTATTAAGACTATGAAATATTCATAAACAGATCTGCACTAACTAGAATTTATCGATGGCGGCTATCCGATTATTTCTGTTTACATCACTCCCAAGGAACTCATGAAGAATTTACCATCATAGATTCAATTTCAAGGCAACTTTTGCCAAACCAAAGATAGTCAATCTTGCGGTATTCAGAAATCGAAAAAATTCTACTATGACGAAAATAAAGGATCGAAGGGGCGGCTAAAAAGAAAAACTGCCGTTATGGTATGCTATTGAGAAACCAATAACATTGACGACAACCAACAAAGACTTACCGATACTGTCAACAATCATAGACGACAGAGACGGTTAGACTGGTTGGATGATTCTCTATGTAGCATCTGTGGCCCTGTATAGAGTATGTCGGTCGATTCTCAATAATGTGCAGCAGTCGTCTAAAATCATATTAAAATACCTTTAGACTGTTACGCGGATGGTGAATTTTGGCCCGCCAACATACCTGTTCTACATTCTTTCAATCTGAAATCGATACACCCACACCACACCGCTCTTATACATGCAATATCAGTAAAAAATATTTTTCTATACACGGTAGTTTACACAATAGTGATCTAATGGCTGGGTAAAGACCCTCTTAATATTTCCGTAATGTCAAGATCAATAAACTTAAATTTTCATAAAGTCTTTGTACATCTTAACTCTACAATTTGCATTACCGACAATACAATATTGTTATCGATTTTTGTTGATTGTGGCCATTTTCAAAGTAATTAGTCCAAACAGGACGTTGTATAGAATTCTTCAATCATCACTATTGAACTAAAACAGCTATTTCAAATAACAAAAGCCTTGATACAGTCAGGCTACATCATTGTGGGCAAGGTGAAATTAGTCGGTTATTGTTTAAATTGGAACTTGTGCGCTTACTAAATTTCAATATTGATAAATGGACAGCCGGCTACTCTACTACTACTACTACAACTAGCTATATTAATTACGTTTGTGTTCAATCACTGTATTAAAATTGAGTTTTTATAAAAGCTGGGGTGTGTGTGCGGCACAGCGGTAGTGAATTCGTTCAAAACGTTAAATAAATGTTGACAGTCACGTGACATAAAGGAAATCACCACCACCCCCATAGTTGCTGCATTCAAATTTCACAATTTCCGATTTGAATCGTGCCCGTAATTCAAGTGTCCCTCTAACGTATTTATAAATCTCAATTTGCGATTTCTGTTTAAGACACACGATTTTTAACTATTCCGCCTATTCAAAAATGCATGGAAAATATTATCCCTTATACTTTTGCTAGTCTTTCCATTTGGCAAATAAAACTACATTAAAATAATTAACGGAACAGCCGTGAGGCTTGTCTAATTTAAATGGAAATTAACGAGGGAAAACGTCGTTGTGTTTCTTTCAAAAGTTTTTTCGCCGTATTGACATTTTGCCTTTGATGGTCGTTCTCTACAATTTTGCACACCAAATAATCCAGTAATTGAATGAGATGTCGGATAAAATGTCGACGATATGTATATTTAAGTAATTAAAATGGAAACGTTCAAAGAATCATTTTATCCTCAATCAAATCTTATAAAACACTGCACAATCATAATCGTATCGCTATGAGAATCGCGTATTAAACATCAAAAAAATTACTAGAATACAATATTTAATTGGATGTCGAAGGGTAGTTTTGTGAATTCTACAACGTTTTATAATTAGAGTTGTTTTATAAAAGGATTATTTGAGGATAAGTTGAGTTTTAAGTCAGAAATCGAAGATTAAATAAAAATAAATCTTGTTAAACTTTCTACTTTTAGTAAAACTTGAACCACTTCTAGTCGATTTTCGGACATTCTTTGGCGAGCAGTTTGCAGAATTTTTCCAAATACCTCATAATTACAAAACGTATTAGTTTGTAAAATATTTTAAGGGTCTATAGGAAGGTCTCTGTAGCTAACTAGTTCTCGTTAGAAGAAAGAATCGAAAAAACTGCGGATATTAAAAGAGAAAAATTACAAAATATGGAAAACTACCAAATGTCATAGAAGAGCCCTTCTATGACATTTGAAAGTAGAAAAGAGCCCTGTTATCCGCAACAAGAATTTCAAATTTTTACAATAATACATTAATACATTTGACAATCATATTCAACTCTCCATACTTGTCGCTCATAAAAAAAAGAGAATTAATTCATAAGGATAACTCAAAAACGACAAAAGATATCGAAATGGGACATATCTGATTCGATTCTGAATTCAATTTTGTACGTCCTTAACCCCATGGAATTTGGAAAATCAAACGGAATTTTCTCATATTTGCGAAAAACCGCATTTTTAGTCAAAACAAGTGTGTTAACATTCAGTCGTACAACTGCCTGTATAATCAATAAAATGAAATGAAACACACATCGGTAGATCAAGAAAAGTTAAGGCTTCTTGGGCAACCCGATCCCGTTTAAATTTTCTTTACACTTTTTCGGAAAACAACGTCCAAAATGATCAAGTTATGGTCGGCTAGATGAAGGTGCCGATGATTGTTTCTCGACTGATTTCTCATCTCAAGGCAGCTCATAATTACCAAAGTAAAAAATATTGCAAGAATTTGGAGGGTTTTAGCAAAATTAAAACCTCATCGGTTATCGGGAAATTGGTAGAAAACTGTTTCAGTTTGGCCATGTTGCGATTTTCCCCAAACAAAGATACGCTTAAAACTATCAAGAATGACTAAAAAATGCTTTCGAAATAGTTATCATTTTTCGTCACTAGATCCTGGAGAAAAAGGGAAAATTCATCAATTTCTTGAAGATTTTTAGTTTAATTGATAATAACTAGAAACAATTATATGGAACATACTTGAAATATAGAAAGAAGAAGGAAAATTTGTCAACGATCTGCTCTAGAAATTCGTTTTGCTCTATTTGAAAATAATGAGAAATATTTTATGAAATGCAGCGAGACTTCTGTAGACTTTATGTTTATTTAATATCCTCAAAGTTGAAACAACGGAATTATTTAAAATAGAACACAATTGTAGAGAATTATGAAAAAATTGGATTAATTTAGGTTTGTTTAATAGAGAAATCTATAAAAACATTCCAGGACTAATCAAATGGTGTAAAACATCACCTATTCAGGGATTTGTTTCTTATCAATAATCGTAAATTATGGACGATTCGTTCGTTTTGTACCACTACAATATTTAAAGATTCTATCTCGTTTAGTGTATTAGAGATCAATTTGATCAGATTAGAAAATAGTGGATTGTTTTAGGAGGATTACATGTGTTTTGTATGTTTCTAATTTATTTGGTCGATGTTAAAATAGAGATGTTATAAAGTTATCTTGATAGTTAATGACAAACAACCAGCTTATCGCTGAAATGACAAATTCAGACACATCCAATTTCAACGTATTGTTAATTGAAATTACTCTACTGGCTTGTACAATATCATATAATAATAATAATAGTAATAATAATAAATGTTTCACTGTACACGGCCGATAACAAACTTGTTTCACTTAATAATAATAATGATAATGTTTAGAAATGTTGTTGAATTCTTCAAGTGATCACAGTCTAAACTTACCCACCTCTATATATATATATAGATATAATAAGAGAAACCACTAGAAGAAAATGAGATATATAAAAGTCGAGCTAGATAAATTGTTAACGTTTTGTAAAGCGCCATGCATGACATAAATTTTAAGAAATTCCCTACCAACAATTTTATGTTCTTCAGAATTTGCCTTTATAATAACACAACTATTTTATTACGGTTATGATGAGTTGTATGCGAATTGGGATGAAATTCTCGCAAGACTATTATTAACGCCACCATACTTGAACGAGATGATAACAGAAATTAAAAGACTCTCGTATAGGCTTAGAAGAGTCGTCTATTAAAGAGATACCTCCATCCACTCATATGGTACAACAAAGTGCATATTTCTTTTAGTCGTTTTAAACGAGACTAGACGAGTGAGTGGTTTGTCGAGATACCAGAATTGAGTTTTCATGACTCACCTCCGGGCTCAACATCTAATTTCTAACTTGATGCCGTTCAACAACACGAACAAAAATAACACATTAAAACGACAACACAAACACAGAAATATGCACAATTTCTTATTAAAATCATGGAAATATAATCGCGAATAATTGGAATAATAAAAAGTCATCGTCAACAAGTTATCTCTAACAATAAAGTTTTGAAGAATATTGAATTACTAAAATTGCCTCCGTTATAACGATTCTAATTAGGTGTCGCTTGTAAAATTCATTTTGCTATTATGTCAAACTATAAAATTCGTTATTAAGCGCCGTTAATTTGAGAAGATGAATAGAGCAGGAATTTATGGCTCGTTTTGTGATAAGAATTCGGCGGATCATTTCAAAGTATTTTAGGGGGCATTTTAGCAAAAGATCCCCGAAAAATTGATATTTTAATATTGTGTTAGGAAAACTAAACGAAACGTATTTGAGTTTAGCACCCTGTATTTCGAATTTAATTCGTTGTTTTGGTGTCTATGCGTCGACAGTCGGGTAAAAATAATGGGACTAATTAAGGAACTGGCGTTGCTATTAAAAATTTACACATTTCCCGCATTTACAGTTCAATTAGGAATTATTAAAGTAAACATTAGTCGTGTTGGAGGAATACAAAAATCCGGAACTGTCACCATAAACGTGTCGTAAATTGGACAAACAACGGTAGACGGGCGACAACGACAACGACAACGTGTAAAGAAAGAGTTGATTGTAAGTAGCAAAGTAGTAAGAGTATGAGCAAACAACAGTAATGCGAAACTCAGAATGTGTTGGTCTGCACTTGCCTAGCAAATGCACACATTAAATTCAACTCACGATTCTGTTCTTTTAAGTTATACGAAATCTATCTACCTTATTCACTCTATCATTGTTAATCTATTTCATTCTGTATATATCGTGTTGGAAAGTTGCATGTATGCCAACCCGTTCACGGAATTAGACAAGGAAAAGTTCCCCAAGGCAGCGGGCAAACTATACCAACTACTATTCAATTCTTGGTTGCCGCAAACGAACTGCCATTAGATAATTCTATTCAAAATCGCGACGATGGATTCAATTTCATTAGCATTTTATCTTTCTAGATCGTTTCCGGTTTTTCATTAAATAATAAATCTATTGAGAACAACGACAAGACACGTATAAACAATGAAACGAAAAAACTGACAAATATTTCTCTAGTTGAATCGTTATTTCAATGTCCCGACCACCTGGGTGTGACCGATAACCGTTGGGATTGCAGCCGAATTTTTTCTCAACAACAACAGCAAACAATCCGAGGAACCACCAGAGAATTAGATAATTGAATTGAACCGAAATATAATTCGTAGAAATGGAATATTAAAAAGTGGGGCTCAAGATTAAAGCAAACGAACACGAGAAAAACAACATGAAAGAACGAAATAAGCGGATATTAGGCCGGCCTACAACGTTCATCCGTACTGCTACTTTATTCTTAGATTGATTAGGCAATTTGTGGAATTTTATCGTTCGTAGTCGAGACTAGAAGAATAATATCTTGCCCGGCGCATCCACCATTTTTACCACCTGAAAATTTTAAACTGTTGTTACAAACTTCACATATTGAAATTTCACCCCCTTTACTACAGGGATTTGCGCTGTTGGCGTCTTTAACATTTACATTTATCAATGGCGTCAATATCGACACGTATACTTTTCAATTCTCTTTACAATATCTGATTGGACTTATTTTCAAATATACGCAAAACAAAGGTAAACCAATTTATTTCAACGCAATATTGTGAATTTTTGAGTGTTGTAAAAACCGCAATTTTGATGGTGGTAGTTTTATCTCTATGCAACGTTATTGCCCCTTGATGTCTTTTAAACGTATGGAAAGATATAAAATGAACAAGAGGATGAAAGATCTCGTAATAATTTCTTTATGAAAATGACAAAGTATTGTATTTTAAAAAATGGATGAGAATTGTGCAACTTGAAAAATAATTCGATCGTATAATTTCGTTCAATGTTGAAGTACTAGAACGTGTAACCCGTTCATATACTGAATCCACGATTTTATCGATAAAATTTATGTTACTATGGACACAATTGAGGTAAATGTCGCAAGTTTTTGAAATGTCGTCGTCGAGAAAATGCCGTCGTGCCGTACATTCGGAAAAAATCGAACTGGAAACTAATTGGTGGAACCGACTGATCCAAGTCATTGAAGAAAGTACGACTAATGTAAGTTTTACAATTATTCGATTAAACATAATTAGTACCGATCTTATTTTAGCCGAATTTGTACGAAAACACACAACTACTCAAACAAATCTTCCCCCATAAACTCCTCCATGAAATTTTACATATTTTAAACGTCGTACCAAAATCTGATATAAGTATAGCTTCAACGGATTGGACGTTTGTACCGCCATCAAAACTAATAAAAACCCCCTTCATTATCGACAATCATATCAGATAATGATCGAATAAGGCATAGTTAACAACAAAATATTGCCGCAATTATTGATTTTTGTTGAATTTAAGGTATAATGTTGGTAAAATTAATCCCTATGAGAAATTTTTTAAGCGAGATCCGAAACGAGCAGCTATTTGGTACCCGTTACCGCCGATATCTATGGATGAGATGCATTTGACCCAAAAAGCCGATGCTATAACTGAGAAAGTTTGTTATAAGTCGGGTGAAATTTGGAGTTTTCTAATTGTTAATTTGTAGATTGCTCGAGAATTCGTCGATTGGATGGAACGAATTTTCCACCAAGATGGTGTAACTCAAAAGAATTTAACAGTTGCCGAGATTATGAAAATGTTCGAAATTGGTTTCAATTCACAAGCGGCTAGAACGCTTTGTGTACGGTTTGAACAAATAGCAACAATTCCGGATCAAGTTGCATATTTAAAAGAATTACCGAAGGTAAATTATTAAAGTTTCAATTCTTATTAAAATTTAATTAAGTTGAAAAAGTTATATAAAACTAGTTGTTAATTGCGAAATAATTGCCGATTTATTGGAATTTTCGCGCCATCTATTACAATGTTCTTGAAATTGTTTCAGTTCGCTAAAAGGCACGTTCTATTCCGGCAAATTCAGCGCGATTTCAAAGCTAGCCGCCAACCGAGAAAACTGCTGGCATTCGGTAGTATTCTACCGGCCGATCTTCAAGTCCATCCACCTAGTTGGGAAAAGATTAAAAACCAATGGTTTGGTTGTGACCGAATCTATGATGAACTCCAATCGATGGCAACCGTATTCCATGATATTATGCACCTGGCAACGACACGTGGCTTTTGTAGATACCTTCTAGAACATCCAGACATACCACCGCCGACATATTTGAAAGATTCCGGTATATTAGATTTGAAAAATCTCGAAAAATTGGAAGAGAAAATTGAAGATGAGAATGATGTTGGTGGCGATGGTGAATTTGAATCGCCGGCTCGTGAAGCTGGAAGTACTGAAGAAGAAATTGAGGACGATAATATGAGTGGTTCGCAATTAGAGAAAGAAAATGAGGAGGATGGTAATTGAAAATGCTGGGCTAAATAGATGTGTCCATTATGATAGATTGAATTTTTTCCTACATTTACGCCAATTATTTTGCTAATTCGATCTACTCCTACTAGAAGTTGGTATCAGATGATCGTTAATACCTTCACAAATCATAAGAAATTTCTATTTAATTAGTTTAATTACTAAAGCCGAAATAGCTTACTGGACTATCTAAAGTTAATTTTACTTTCTTCTTTAAAATTGCAAGAATAAGAGACAAAAATTTCAAAACTGATACTGAAAACCAACATTAAATAACATAAACTACTTCCTTTTTCTTGTTGCTGGCGAGGTGGCGACTCTCAAAAACCACTGAGAATTTCTGTAAATCTAATTCAGTCGGTTTCTTGGGATAAAATTCTCTATTAATATATTCTGAATTATCCTTGAATTAAACTCAAAAAGAAGCCCTTAAGGGCCCGCATCAGTCAGGCAAGAGAATAATTCACTTTTCAAAACAACCATTCTTATTTATTTTGCAACCGATTATAATGACCTCAACGGTATTTGAAAGAGCATTTCAAGGAACAATGAAGTTGATATCCGGTTTTTGGAAATTCGGATGTAATCTAGAGTTACTCAAGGAAATATAAAAGCATGTTTTTTTAGCATTTATTTACAATGTTTTTTAATAGTTTCCCTCATAACTTCACAAATATTGCTTATTTTCTTATGAATTTCACACAACATGTAGCAAATTAAAAGCACTTTTTAAATCTGCCAAAAATTTTCCGATCGCATTGTTAGTTTTCCGGAAAATTGAATGAAACGTTTAGGCATTCTAATTTATTTATTTACATACAATTTTAAACTTAGACAATTGAATCGGTGCTCATTTGAAAGCTAATGAATAGCTGATTATTTTGAGAATTGTTTAAAATTGAAATTTGTAAAATTTATTGAAAATATATGGTAAAGAATGAAGGGAAATTTTCACCTATTGTTGTTTTCTGTTAAAATTAATTATTTTTGTATAAAGTGTATTGCAATTTATAGATTATTTCATTATCTTTCCAACGGTACCATTATTGCTGCAAAAAAGTGAAAATCTTTTGGAAAATTAGTGATAAACAAAACTATGTTTATCGAGTGGAAGGCGGCTGGCTTAGTTCCTCTTATACTCGCTAGAGAGTCTAAAAACACCTATGCGTCCTTCATGTCGGTATATTCTAGTTTTGGCTAATGGCAGATAGATGGCGATCAAATTTGTTTATCAACTAATCTAGGTCTATCATCTTGTCTCTTGACATATTTGCCAAATCTTTTTTTGTGACTAATGCCACACTTTCGTCGTATTATTTGTGGACAGATAAATAAAAAAAACAATTATTTAATTGTATCTTGTAATTAACAAATTTGATCGCCATCTATCTGCCATTAGCCGAAACTAGAATATACCGACATACAGGACGCATAGGTGTCTTTAGACTCTCTAGCGAGTATAAGAGGAACTAAGTCAGCCGCTTTCCACACGATAAACATTATTTTGTTTATTACTAATTTTCCAAAAGATTTTCACTTTTATGCAGCAACAATGGTACCATTGGAAAGATAATGAAGTAATCTATAAATTGCAATATACTTTATACAAAAATAATTAATTTTAAACAGATAAAAATATTCATCAACTTCTGCATCATGAATTTCCAGTAATTTTCCGAATTTCAATCTCAAACTATTTTCAAAATAATCCGCTATTCATTACCTTTCAAACAAGCCCTGGTTCAGTCGTCTAAGTTGAAAACTGTCCGTAAAAAAACAAAATTAGTATGTCGAAACCTTTTCATCAATTTTCCGGAAAACTAACAATGCGATCGGAAAATTCCTGACAGATTTGGAAAGCGCTTTTAATTGGTCACATGTTGAATGAAATTCATTAGAAAATAAGCAATATTTGCCAAGTTATGAGGGAAAATATTAAAAAAAAATTTGAAATGCCCTTTTAAATACCGTTTAGAACATTGAAATCTGTTGGAAAACAAAACAGGAATCCTGTTTTCCGATTGCCTATAATTGTCTAAAAAGGTGAGGAGTCCCCTTAAACACCTACTAAAAGATTTATGTGAATATGAAGGTGTGTTCGTCTCTCGATTATAAAATTGTAGAGAGAGTAAAGGTCAAATAGGAGAAAACGTTATTTTCGATGACATAAAAATAACAAGGACTCATCACTATTTAAGCATGGCAAATATTGTTTGCCGATTAGTTACAAACAATATGAAATTCTTGACGATTCTGTTATTAATCTTTGTAAACATCCAGAAATATTCGACACAAACTCCTCAACTCGATGCTAACGAAAATGTAATTCAAGAAAATGGCTACCGATTCAGGTATGTATAGATCTATAATAATCTCAAAATGTATCAAATTATTTCGATATTTAGGTTTAAAACCGATACGATCGAACGTTCAGAATTTGGTAATTACGATCCAACTAAATCTGACGATGTCCAACTGAAAGTGACCGGATCGTACAGTTTTATCGCAACGGATGGAAAATTGTATCGAATTAATTATGTAGCCGATGAGAATGGTTATCAACCGAAATTCTCCACCGGAGACACATCGACTTCTACTGGTCAGGCCCAACCAGGTCAGGTTTATCAAGCGCCCGCTGCTCTTCTCGCCAGTTTAGGTGGTAATGGATTGGGTTAAAATAATTTTTTTTATATATAAATATGTACATAACTTTCAATAAAGTTGTCAATAAATTTGTGGTCAAAATTGATACAAGTAATTCCGATAAACACCCTACCGTTAAGTAGCATTCCAACTTGGAAAAATTTCAATTTAATTGAAGAAAAACACAATTTTCTAACTAATAAACTAAGTTTAATGGTTGGAAATTGATAAAAATACAACAGATAAACACAAGACTACTTTAAAAGTAATTTTACATAAATTCTTGGCATTTATAATTTGTTGCGATCACAAATTGGAAGCCTCTTATTTGTCTTATAAATATTACAACGGCAGGATGTTTGTTTGTTTGTTGATTCGATGTAATCCGGGCACATAAATATTTGCGTATAAATAAGGACACCCAATGCGTACGAGTTTAAGGATCTTCAACTCTAGTTCTGTGGTATTTTTTAATTTGATTCCGAAGAAACGAGAAATTCTAAATTACGTACTAAGATTTTGCTATTGATTCGATGCCACCTGAATTAAACATTACCTAAAATTTAGTGACATTTATTATCGGCGTTTAGGTGTCATTTGAAAATTTTAGAAATTTCTCAACGTCTCAACGTCTCCATGTTTGGAGCAAAAAAGAGAAAGCATCTATTATTAAGTGCATAATTGATAAAATCTACCGTTTAAATCAAAAATTTCCAGTGAAATCTGCGAACGACGATTTCTCCTTTATTTTTGATTCTAGAATCAAGTACGATATATCATTGGAAAGAGTATTTCAAGCTGCAGGATCTAAACACTTCCGTTTTGGGCAATTTCTGAAAACAATTGAGTTATAGTTAAAAATCTAGAACCACGGCCCTTGAAAAAGTGAAATAAGTTTAAGACTAACTAACAATGTCCTCAAGAAATTTCTTGCAGATTTAGAAAGCTTTTTTAATTTGCCGCAATCGGTGTGAAAACCATTGAAAAATAAGCAGTTATGAGGGACAATATACAAAAATTGTAACAAATACTAAAACACTCGCTGAAAATTTTCTTCTATAACTCTACATTACATCCAAATTTTCAAAAATGAGATACTCCACTAGATACACCTCGAAATGCTCTTTCAAATTCCATTTTAATCATCTGAATACCTTGAGAAATAAATGAAAATTCTTTGTTGAAAAATTGGCATTTTTATCAACTATCCAGTCCAGGCATTTAACCGGCGATTTCTCCTTTATTTTCCACTCTAATATCAAGTGCTATAGCTCGTTAGAGTATTTCAAGTTGCAAGACGTGGGTTTTACCGTTTTGGATAATTTTCGGGAATATTGTACAAGAATGCCTTCTTGTTCAATCTTAAACGTAGAGAAATACGGAAAACAACATACTCTAAGTTTTTCTTCTCTAACTCACGATTACACACAATTTTTCAAAAACAGACACTTAAGTATCGCATTTCCTCAAAGCTTATCCATGAGAAAAAATCAGGAAAGTAAGCGATGGAGTCCATGCCATGTAGTTTGAGTTTTGGAGCGCAAAATGGGGAAGAAATCTGCTTAATGCAGATGAAATTCCTAATTCTGCTAGTGGAAATTTCCTATGTTAAATTTGATTCGTTACCGTTGAAAAATTACAATAATTGCAGAAAATCACCTCCAATACAACAGTATTGTAATGGAATAGATGGAATACGTAGATTCGAAATAATAGTATCATATGTTCAATTACTACGATAATAACGATGATTACAATAGAAGCTATTAAATTATAGTCCCGCTCAACAAATAAATATATTCTGATTTACAACAAAATTTATTGGTCAAAGAAGTTCGCCAACAATTTCTGAATTTCTTCTTGCTGTTGAATGTAATTTTCAACAACAAAATTATCATTTATCTAACGATAAGACGAGCAGGAACAGATACAGTGGATCGGGAGTTTTACGATGTTTTCAATGGTTCTTTCAGGTGGTCACCACGATGAAAATTGCAAAATATTCAAAATCGTCGATCAAAATAACGAAAACTCAATTTGATGAAGTTATATAACGACGAGCGATACAACGAAAAACCCCAGAAATACAGACATTTTCCCAACAATTGTAAGAATCCACCAAATAGTAAATTCATTAACAATTACCTCAATTTAAGGGGCTGAAACTAAATGAACGTGGTGCGCTGGTCACACATAATAATCCGACAAAGTCGAAATTTATCAAAAAATAACAATTGGGAATACGAAATGGAATTTGGATATGGAATTTAGATCCCAAGTTCCAAAATTTAACAATAGTTTGGATATAAATTACTATACCGAAGTTAATTGCTCTTTAACACCAACGCACTGTGCACAGGCGAGACAGTAGGGCAAAGAAGTAGAATAGACGTCCGGCCCTGTATTTAACTGGTGTTGATAAGACTAAATCGGCTAAATCGAATATATAAAGAAAAACTTTAAAATTTAATTTTCCCATGACTAGAAATTCTATCAACACAATTTACAGAAGATAGAAATTCACTAATTGATGTTAAGTTTGACGGATCTAACTCAGGACCGTAGCTACGGGGGGGCTGGATGGGGCTGAGCTCCCCTGTAAGAGTTTCTTGCCACCCCAACATATTAAGGGCACGGGGTACATCTCAAGATTTTTACCGGCGAAAATGCGAATTTTTAACTCGCGATTACTCGCTTGTCCTTGAGACTACGACAACCGGAAATAGATTTTTGGAAAGATCATTTCTTATAGCCCGGAACGGTTTTTCCCGTTTTTCAAAATGTTGATATAAATTTGAATTATAGACGAAAATCTAACAACATGTTTTTTGTACAATTTTTTGACTTTTTCTACATTTTTTTATATTTTCAACCCATAACATTAAAATAGATCTTTTCTTTCTTATACAATTCTTATATTGTAAAACCTATCTTTTAAAAAATACGCCCCCCCTCACAAAAATTGAGCCTTACCTGAAATAATTTCCTAGCTACGGCCCTGATCTAACTAGATAAAGAATACAAATTCTTACTAAAACTTGCTGTAAAAGTTATATAAAACAAGTTGCTCCGAAATAATTGCCGATTTATCGGAATCATCGTGCCATCTATTACAGCGTTCCTGAAATTGTTTCAGTTCGCTAGATTTCAAAACTAACCGTCAACAGAGAAAACTGCTGGCGTTCGGTAGTATTCTACCAGCCAATTTTCAAGTCCGTCCACCTAGTGAAAATATTAAAAACCTATAGTTTGGTTGTACACCTGGCAATGACACGTGGCTTTTGTAGATACCTTCTGGAACATCCAGAAATGCCACCGCCGACATATTTGAAAGATTGCGGGCTATTAGATTTGAAAAATGTCGAAAAATTGGAAGAGAAAATTGATGAAGATGAGGATGATGTTGGTGGCGATGGTGAATTGGGATCGTCGGCTCGTGAAGCTGGAAGTACTGAACAAGAAATTGAGGATGAGTTGTTCTCAATTAGATAAGGAAAATGATGAGGATGATAATTGAAAATTCGTAGGGAACTTTTAAATTTTATTCGGGGCTAAATAGATGTGTCCATTATGATAAATTGAATTTTTTCCTACATTTGCGCCAATTATTTTGATAATTCGATCTACTCCTACTAGAAGTGGTATCAGATGATCGTTAATACCTTCGCAAATCATAAGAAATTTCTATTTAATTAGTTTAATTACTAAAGCCGAAATAGCTGCCTTTATACAATACTTACTGGACTATGTAAAGTTAATTTTACTTTCTTCTTTAAAATTGCAAGAATAAGAGACAAAAATTTCAGGACTGATACTGAAAACCAACATTAAATTACATAAACTACTTCCTTTTTCTATAATAAATAAAGAATGACAAGCCCTTCAACTCTGTTCAGATTACAAGAGAAACAAACCGTACTCACTTAATATTTCATTTGCTCAAAAACACACTTCTTAGTAGGCCCCATGACCTCCATGTATAGTTTATAGACGTCCGGACATAATAATAGTAATGATAATTGTAATAAATGAGATACGAATTTGTCTTTGCTTTGCATCAGATCAGAAGATTTTTAACGAGAAGCTATATGGTCTTGAATCGACAGTGACTGATCTGGAAATTTGTTTTTCTAGGACTTTTTTCTCTCAAAATTCTAAGCTCTAAAAGTGTTTTAGAGCTTAGAGTTTTGAGAGAAAAAAGTCTAAAGCTGTACTTAAAATTTTCCCGACATGGTAACACAATTTACTCAACATTGATGGCTCTCAACCTAAAATTAAATGAGAATAAATAGCAAATGAAGTAGCTGAATTTCAATTTTAAAAACGTAATGGCAAACTTTGCGTTAAATTCAGACTTGAAATGGAGAATTTGATTCTAAATTCGAGCACAACTCTAATCATCAACAAGGCAAAAATTTTATTTGCAAGATTCATTTAAATGTTCCTCATTCATATTTTGACGAGCAATTTCTATAGAGTTTGAAGGAAAGGAATTTTCAATAAGAGGCCAAATTGATTAGAATCTACATTAGCTGAACTGAAAATCTGCCTCTCTATTAGAAGTAACATTTTTTTTTAACAAATTTAGACTAACTTGAAAATAGTGCTTCAAATTGATTCGAATCGTGTCATTTTCACAGTTTGATAGCAAATTTCACTGAAAAAAATCAATAAGTGAAAGACAATAAAATCGCTGAATTTGATCGTTGAGAACAAAGAAATACAGCCTTAAAATGGAAATTTCAGAGCCACAATTTTGTCGGAGCGCAAGGTTTAGTTAATGGTTCCTAAATCTTAAGACAACTCGTACTGGGATTTGGGTCAAATTTCAGGGATTTGTAGAGAGGTCCTTAGAGATCATTTTGGCAACATTTGGCGCTTCCAAATCGTTTCTTAATTTTGCTTAAAAAAATATATCTAGATCAAAATTGAGAGTATTTTTTCGAAAATTCTCCAAATGAGCTGCATAGTTCCGATTTTCTCAAAATAATCTCCACGGACCTCTTAAAATTTTACTGAAATCGCTGGCCTGAAACACAATAAACTTTATAAAGAAATAATTATAAAAAGTAAAATTTTATCTAATTTCTGTAAATCTAATTCAGTCGGTTTCTTGGTATAAAATTCTCTATTAAAATCTTCTTAATTATCCTTGAAATATACACAAAAATTTGCCTAGAAATGATAATTTCATAAATTCTTCCTCTTTTTAGAGAGTATATAGATTTATTAATTGATTATAAATTAATTAAAAGCTAATCACAATTTTATTATTTCAACAATTTCGGTGTGTAACAATTAATAGTTTATGATAAAATCGCTCATCGATTATTATTAATCCATTGTTTCACATTTGTATTGTCAATAATATAAAATAATGAATTGATAAATTAATTATTAATATCCCCATCATTCCAATATTGGGTTTTTTCAAACAGAAACTTTACAAAATCAAACGAACAAAATCTCTGTGGAAACTCAATCAATCAATCATCGATCTGATCGAATAAACAACGGTTTCCAGCGGTACTATCCTTTCGTTTAAACTTAAATTAAGATACTTTGTGGGTTTTAAATACTAAAATATAAGATTTATGTGAATATGAAGGTGTGTTCGTCTGCCGATTATAAAATTGTAGAGAGAGTAAAGGTCAAATAGGAGAAAACGTTATTTTCGATGACATAAAAATAACAAGGACTCATCACTATTTAAGCATTGCAAATATTGTTTGCCGATTAGTTACAAACAATATGAAATTCTTGACGATTCTGTTATTAATCTTTGTAAACATCCAGAAATATTCGACACAAACTCCTCAACTCGATGCTGACGAAAATGTAATTCTAGAAAATGGCTACCGATTCAGGTATGTATAGATCTATAATAATCTCAAATTGTATCAAGTTATTTCGATATTTAGGTTTAAAACCGATACGATCGAACGTTCAGAATTTGGTAATTACGATCCAACTAAATCTGACGATGTCCAACTGAAAGTGACCGGATCGTACAGTTTTATCGCATCGGATGGAAAATTGTATCGAATTAATTATGTAGCCGATGAGAATGGTTATCAACCGAAATTCTCCACCGGAGAAACATCGACTTCTACTGGTCAGGTCCAGACCAGGTCAAGTTTATCAGGCGCCCGCTGCTCTTCTCGCCAGTTTAGGCGGTACTGGATTGGGTTAAAATAATTTTTTTTATCTATAAATATGTACATAACTTTCAATAAAGTTGTCAATAAATTTGTGGTTAAAATTGATACAAGTAATTCCGATAAATACCCTACAGTTAAATAGCATTCCCACTTGGAAAAATTTCATTTTAATTGAAGAAAAACACAATTTTCTAACTAATAAACTAAGTTTGATGGTTGGAAATTGATTCAAAAATACAACAGATAAACACAAGACTACTTTAAAAGTAATTTTACATAAATTCTTGGCATTTATAATTTGTTGCGATCACAAATTGGAAGCCTCTTGTTTGTCTTATAAATATTACAACGGCAGGATGTTTGTTTGTTTGTTGATTCGATGTAATCCGGGCACATAAATATTTGCGTATAAATAAGGACACCCAATGCGTACGAGTTTAAGGATCTTCAACTCTAGTTCTGTGGTATTTTTTAATTTGATTCCGAAGAAACGAGAAATTCTAAATTACGTACTAAGATTTTGCTATTGATTCGATGCCACCTGAATTAAACATTACCTAAAATTTAGTGACATTTATTATCGGCGTTTAGGTGTCATTTGAAAATTTTAGAAATTTCTCAACGTCTCAACATCTCCATGTTTGGAGCAAAAAAGAGAAAACATCTATTATTAAGTGCATAATTGATAAAATCTACCGTTTAAATCAAAAATTTCCAGTGAAATCTGCGAACGACGATTTCTCCTTTATTTTTGATTCTAGAATCAAGTACGATATATCATTGGAAAGAGTATTTCAAGCTGCAGGATCTAAACACTTCCGTTTTGGGCAATTTCTGAAAACAATTGAGTTATAGTTAAAAATCTAGAACCACGGCCCTTGAAAAAGTGAAATAAGTTTAAGACTAACTAACAATATCCTCAAGAAATTTCTTGCAGATTTAGAAAGCTTTTTTAATTTGTCGCAATCGGTGTGAAAACCATTGAAAAATAAGCAGTTATGAGGGACAATATACAAAAATTGTAACAAATACTAAAACACTCGCTGAAAATTTTCTTCTATAACTCTACATTACATCCAAATTTTCAAAAATGAGATACTTCACCAGATACACCTCGAAATGCTCCTTCAAATTCCATTTTAATCATCTGAATACCTTGAGAAATAAATGAAAATTCTTTGTTGAAAAATTGGCATTTTTAACAACTAACCAGTCCAGGCATTTAACCGGCGATTTCTCATTTATTTTCCACTCTAATATCAAGTGCTATAGCTCGTTAGAGTATTTCAAGTTGCAGGACGTGGGTTCTACCGTTTTGGATAATTTTCGGGAATATTGTACAAGAATGCCTTCTTGTTCAATCTTAAACGTAGAGAAATACGGAAAACAACATACTCTAAGTTTTTCTTCTCTAACTCACGATTACACACAATTTTTCAAAAACAGACACTTAAGTATCGCATTTCCTCAAAGCTTATCCATGAGAAAAAATCAGGAAAGTAAGCGATGGAGTCCATGCCATGTAGTTTGAGTTTTGGAGTGAAAAATCTGCTTAATGTAGAAGAAATTCCTAATTCTGCTAGTGGAAATTTCGTAAGTTAAATTTGGTTCGTTACCGTTAGGAAATTACGATAATTTAGGAAAAGTTTCCAGTCTTTTGTTGGAATATTGATTCGTTAACAATTGGACTAATTGTTCATTATATGTATGTAAAGAGGAGGCTTTAAATTTAAATCTTTAGTTCTGGATTCGTTTATTATTTATACAAAAACAAAAATCGGATAGAAAATCGATGGAAATTTTCAACTTCTAATTACCGATTGTATCAAAATCAACAAAGAAAAATTTGTCGAAACTCAAGAAACACAATAAAAATTTCGGTTTTGTTATTTTTTTTATTATAATCAAAAATGATTTTTCATTTGTACAACTAATAAATGTCGGCAATAATTGCCGAAAATCAGCTCCAATACAACAACAGTGTTGTAATGGAATAGATGGAATACATAGATTCGAAATAATGGCACCATATTAACAATAATTGCATCTAAGAGGAAATTGTAATTACGTTTACAATTCTGTTTTGTCACCGATTTCCTACTATTATACACCGATAAATGTGCCCTATGTACTTTTCAATGTTGTATTAATCGAATAAATTGTAAAATATTTAATGTTAGAAATCATAATTTGATATAAACTAAATGACAACTCAATTTACAAATGAATATTTGAGGTATTTACAATTAAATAATTCATTGTCATTGTTTATAAAACTATACACTAGAGACTACCAATTCGATTCCACTAGAACGAATCAATATACAATTAAATATTTACAGTAAAATATAAATATTCGACAATGTGCCAATTTAAGTCACGAAAAACACACCAATGTAATCTAAACTCTAAAATCAGAATTATTTGAAATAAACTTACAGTATTTCACTGGATAGTTGGTATGGGAGATCATTTTTGTATAAGGTGGAAAAACGATTTTTTCGCACTTATTTAGAACAATACAGTATTAAATTCCACTATTTCTATTGCTAAACTAGGAGGAATTATTTGAATTTTGCACGCTTGAATTTTAGCCACCTATTGGTTATTTCACAGCCAAATTCTATGTTTTACAAGTAAAACCGAAAATTAAATTATTAATCTTTTTTCCTTTCCAGTCAGTTGGGATTTCGTTTCAGCAAGCAATGAAATTACTTCTTTTTCCAAAACTGCAATGAGACAATTTTCAAATCTGCCGCCAACATAATCAGGCATTTATAAAAAGTTACTAGGAATGCCCTAGACCTCCTTTGTTTTAAAACGATTCTCTATTATTAAACTAGGGGGAGGAATGATTAAAGCCAGGCTTACACAGAAAAAGTCACCAGAAGAAACTCTAGATTGTTGTGGCCGTAAATTTAAAATTTTCACTTTAAATCTAATATTTCACTTCATGATAAGAACTACGTTTTTATAATTAATAAGTAATACAACTCTTCTAGATAATTTTTGAGTTGTGTAAACTTGACTGTACAACAACCAATAGAAATCTAGTATTGTAGCGCGAAATTCAAATCGCTTCTACTTTGGTAGCTATTAATTTTTCAATTGTGATTAAATTTGTGTACTTGATTGAGATTTTTTTATAAAAACGTTCAATATGAATGATGAGAGCTCTATTGATGAATTATTTGAATAAGATAAGTGTAATTTAAACGTCGTGTTATATTGTGGATGAATTGTATAGTGAAAGTCGTACATATCGTTCAACAAATAATACAAGCAAAATCAATACAACAAACAGTGTTAAATTGAACATTTTAGTTAGCATTATTGTTCGTGATACAGTAGAAATGTGTATGGTGAAAAAGGAAATGTCAAAACAGACAATATGACAGTCGTGTAGAAGTAGGAAATAATGATAATCTAGACTTGTGTAATGTTGTTGTTCATTGTGGAGAGATTGCCATTTCAATAAATAGGAGAGCTTGTTTGACAACAGTTATAACCACTGTCAGATTGTTCTTTATTATTACTGTTAAATGATGGGCATTGTGTAGAATTGAATTATTTTCATGAATTTTAAATATGATCACTCTTCTCGTCTAGGACCTATCACGAAAATGACATACTAATCCGATTATAACATCAATTGGCCATATTTTCGGTGACAGTCATATTTGCATGTTTACAATTTTATAAATCAATCATTCAATAGAACTGCATTTCGACGAGCCATTGAACCGTCCCAACTATCTTCAATTATTGTTTATCGAATAGGTTAATTTTATTTTTGTTTTCTCTTTACGTAATGGTGATCTTAAAGGTAATTCTATTACCGTAGACGTCACACATCGTTAATTAACACAAATATATAAATAAATTCGTTTAATTTTACCTATTTATATAAGAGAAAGTTATATAATCTGGAACGACTAAAGTAACTCGACACAAACCCTAGATTTAATCGATAAGACTCCTTTAACTGGCAAAAACATAATTGAATACGTATGCGGAGATGTTACGGATATCTATTCCTGGTTCCGCAATTGCGGAATTTCCGCAAAACATTGAAGAATTCACTGAAACTTGAAGAACCATAAAGTACAACTTTTGATGTTCGAAAATGCCAATCTTTAATGATATCTCGCTTATTTGATGATATATTACAACAAAGTAAACAGCATTAGAAAGACCAATTGAAGGATCATTTAGGGGAGTTTTTGTTTTGGAAAATTCCGCTTGAATTATGAGTTATAAACGATAAGCTTAAAGCATGTGTTTCTTAAATTTTCTGCTATTTTCCACTGTAATTTCGCCAATCTTCGAGAAGTTTTTCGATAGGTTAGTTTTTCGGAAAATTAACAAAAGCTTGAGAGGCTACATTACGTTTTTCTTAATTCAATTACCCAAAAATGGCAAATTTTAATGACATGTGGCACTATTCGAAAGGGCTCTTCAAGCAGTTTTTAAGGTTTTTAAGAACTTTTCGTCTTTCGGAAAATTTCGATTGAATTCTGTGTGGCAAAGAACAATGTTCGAGCTTACGTTTTGATTATGTTTTCTTCTATAATTTACCAAATCTAAATCTGTCAGAAATTTAGCAATTCGTTTTTCGGAAAATTGGCAAAAATTTGATAATTCTATCTCAAATTGTCTTCTAATTAGTTCATTTTCTGTATTTCTGTATTTCTGTATTTCTGTATTTCTGTATTTCTGTATTTCTGTATTTCTGTATTTCTGTATTTCTGTATTTCTGTATTTCTGTATTTCTGTATTTCTGTATTTCTGTATTTCTGTATTTCTGTATTTCTGTATTTCTGTATTTCTGTATTTCTGTATTTCTGTATTTCTGTATTTCTGTATTTCTGTATTTCTCTATCTCCCTATTTCTCTATTACTCTATTACTCTATTACTCTATTTCTCTATCTCGCTATTTCTCTATCTTCCTATTTCTCTATTTCCCTATATTTCTATTTTTTGTTTCTCTGTTTCCGCTTCTGTTTCCGTTATTTCTTTTCTGATTCCGATTCTGGATCTGTTATGGCACTTTTGAAATACAACGCTGTACAGTTGTTTTCCAGATTCGATCAAGTTGCATTTCTTCAATATCTGCCCAATAGTTGATACTCTGTCTGGATATTTACGTGTTTTTATAGAATCTTCGTCCGCCAGTCGATATTCAAGTGTAATTAAAGGGAAACGATGAAACCAGTTAATTGAATCGAGAAGTCATTGGTGCACGTCCACTTTTCAATTAATATATAAATTCGAATCGAAAATGGAAACTGGGATTGGTTTTAAAACGGAAATGTTTCATGTCTTTTAGTATCTATATTTTATTTAGTAGTAGTTTTTGATTATTTTTATTCGACTGCCGTCCAACTCTAAATCTCTGTCTCTTTGTCTAGTAACAACAATATAAAAAAAATCTATAGTTTTGTATATGTAGATGAACAACAATAATAAAAAGTTTTTGTACAAACTTGACCAGCTTTCAGTGTGTATATGGACGGTCCGATGAACAACCAATTGTGTTTTATCAGTCATGTATGAGTCTCAACGTTCATACAGAATTGTGGCAACTGTATTTTAATATCACACAAAAAATCCATACAGTATCATCAATATATAGTTTGATGTGAATTTATGAATAACAAGATTGAGCAGTAATTAATTGTTAATGGAGAACTCCAAGACATCGGCACTCAAGCCACAAACTTTGTAATTCACTTATTAGGTACATTGCACAATCAAAAAGACAGTGTCCTTTTATCTATCATTGAACCACACTACAGTAAAATAGTTAGATGACTTTGATAGGCAGCCCTCTCAATATTGCTCTCACCAATTTACCGTTAATAATGTTTTAGTAATTTGATTGTTTATGATTAAATTAGTCGTTCGCTTAATAAATTGAATTCGTTATTAGTTTACAAATAGCAGTGGCTCATTATTGGATTACATTTTATAAAACTCAAATCTATACCGGAAAAAATATAGCGCAACATGTAGACTTTTTTGATCGATAAATTTCCCAACGTTCCCTTTGCATATTTCCAATTCTTGCCATAGTTACATCTACTTGGAATATCTCCAAGTATTGGTGAACTCAATTTTCGAAATCTGTGATCTAACTCGATTTCTAGCTTTCGTTCGTTTCTCTTTCATCCTTTTCGCTTTCAATATAATGAATTCTGACGCATCAATTTACATTTAAACTGATGATGAGTGATGATGCGATCTACCTAGATCTTCGCTTCATAAACGTATACTCTATCAATAATCCCGATATTTGATTATAATTATTGTAATATTCCCCGATTTTTTTTCCTCTGTAGATTTACAATCAGCAAATCGTGTATGTTTACGGTAGGCAAATCAGTGAGCGGAAGGAAGGCAGTGAGGCGGGGTACGACGGGAGATATGCTTCACTGATAAGGGCGTGACACAACATTGAAGTGGTGTACCCCCCCGTATAAACTCAATTACCTAACATACAGCTTCATGATTCAAACAATATTTCGATCACAGTTTCTAATCGATCGTGGTCCAGCGACAGTGATGGAAATTGATGGTAAGTCGTTGAAATCGTGTGAAATATGCACAGTTGTTGAAATAAAAGCACTAATTAGGAGCATTTGCACAATTCTATCTAAATATAGCTCCTTGCGCGATTTTCTCGAGAGAATTCCGGTTCGATTCATGTCGACGCTACAACTGGTCGACTACGTATATATACTCATCATTCATTTCTGCAACGCAATCCCTTTTATATCTATATCCATCTTCTATGAACATCATACCTGTCTTTCTTGTGATCGCCGCTTCAGGCGCCAAAGTTAACTTTAAATGGAAATTGGATTCGTACAGCGCCGTTTTCGTGAACAGATCTGGTCGAATAAAGCCTTTCATAAGCTCCCGGACTGTTCAACATGAGTCCGGCCGGCTTGCCAGACATTTATAAGACCGTACATAGATATAGAATGCTAGTATAGGGCCGCATATATACATTTAAAAAGATAAATGTCCATCAGGCCGCTCTAAGGCACCCTCAAACTGGCCAAATTAGAAGCACGAATTTGATTATTCACGCCTCACTAGACGGCATAAAAGCAACTTTTTCGTGTAGCATATTTCGAATGATATCAGCGTGCAACGGTAAGTTTTGTGTCTTGTATTATAACGCGCTAGCGTTAATTTCCTTTGCCGTAAACAAATCATTGTTGGTATTGTTTATGTTAATGTTATTGTTCGCATTAAATGCCACATTTCAGATTGGTTAGTGAAGGGAATGGAGGCGTTTAGATAAAACTATTCATAAAACTTTATAAAACGTTCTTGTAAAAACAACGGGGTGTGTATGTGTTGAACGAATAGTAAGCAAGTTATTCATAGTAATGGCGTGAAATTGGATTTTAAATAAATTGCCCTTGCTCTTATTTACATGTCGTTATTGCGTCATCTATTCTACCATCGTCGCCAGTTTGTACCATCTCTCGTTCTTAGGATATTCTCCTAAACTGTCGTTTTCGTTTCATTATACTACCCTGTTTTCAATCAACTTCTTTTGTTTAGCCCTCGCACCGACGATTTATCAAACTTTATTGTGTTACGTAATTATATTCAAGTAGGCTATATGATGCTATTAAAGTAGCAACAAACAGCAGCTAATTTGAATAAAACTCGGACGAATTAACAGAATCCCTTCAATTTTATTACGATTATCATCATTAAAGCCCGGTATAGATTCCGCTCAGAATCTGATAAAATCAGCTGACTTTCTATAGCTTCAAGGAGAGTAATGCACAAGTCGGTCATCCGCCAATTGATGATAGCATATTACAATTCATTTATTCCATAGGGGGATTCCTTATCCGGATCACTGCTTATATACCTATAGCTATAGAAGATCCGTCTTTTCAAAAGACGTTAATACAGTTCGGATGGAAAAAGAACATAGTACCACCGCACTTCCGTCCAGCTAACCAACTCTCACTAGCAGACAGGAAGCCAACAACTAATTGAACTACAAGAGTTCTAGTTTTAGTAATAAACGTCAGTGTTATATTAACGCTCCATTTAGTTTTACCAACTTAATCAACCATTTTTCGGTCTATTCAAACATGTACGAAATTTGAATTAAGGATGAAAGGATTGTTTCAGTCGGTTGGTTGTTTGACAACGCGTAATGAAGTGAGAATTGCGAAGAAAAACGCCACAACTACAAACGACAAGGAGATAAATAAGCTACCGGTGTTTTGGTGGTGGTGGCGGTGGTGGTGGCGGTGTGTGCGGTAAAACTGGGGGGTGAATTGTGAATCGGGTTCGCGGAGCGGCGTTTGTTGTGGAAGTGATTACAATGTAATCTAAAGGCTCATTGTGTTGTCGGTGTGTTCGCGTGTTCTCCCCCATCTTGTCACCGACACAACTAAACTGACGCTCGATTGAATGAACGACCGCCCATTTGGCCAGTCAAAGACTTGTACCAGGCTAATTAAATCGATTTATTCCAAAAATTTCGATCGCACAAGATCAAGGTTGATTTATAAATGATTGTTGGTTTTAAAATGGGATTTTAATGGGAAATCCGCGCGTATTAGAGTTTAAAAACAATCCGGAAGTAGTCATTATAAATGCGACAATAACAATTGTAGTTGATGAATAAAATCGGTGTCGTGCCCATAAGAGCAAGGCTAATATCGCTGTCGACCAATTTCACAATAGAACTCGTTATAAAAAACTAAACGAATAAAAAATTTATATCAATAAAGGACGTTCAATTAATTTGTTATAAAGGTCGCAACTGAGTATGAAAAGTGTCCGATAACCACCTAAAATTCTAAACCTAGATAGGATTTAATCGAATGAATGCCTCTGAAACACAACTTTGTTTCGGCTCGTTTAAATCTACACTAATGTTGTTTATAATAGACCGACAAGACAGTTCATCTATAAAATCACATCAGACGATTATCGTCGTCCACAAAGAGGAATCGCCGTAATATAACCGTCATATATGCTGTGATCTACCAGGCGTTGTTGATCGACGAACGGAATAAGCAAGGGTTTCATGTTCCGATACAGTAACCGGCTGGAAAATTACAACCGACTGTGTATTTCTACTAGAGAGATGCTGCTGATTGTGGTATGATGACACCCTACACCCAACTACATAAATCTCATCAGCTATCGCGAAATTTCATCCAATATCGTTCGAGTTTTTTCACCGTGACAAATCATCGATCGTCTAAAGTAATTATTGAGAGAGACACCTTTATAGAACGTTCTTAAGACAATCAATGTCCAATAAATAAAGACTGGCCGTGGTATTTGAGAGTTTACTCGAACAGAGTAGCACGGCAATCAGTCGAATTGATTACAGCAAACTTCATTCCATACCGATTATCTGGAATTTTATTAATCCCCGTAGAGATTAACAAGACAAAATCGTCTAAGCTAAATTTAAATTTAACGAAAATCCAATCAAAATAACATAACGGTAGAAGAAGATTGAAGGAAAAAATCAACAATTCTGTTTACGGTTGTTACCGTGTAATGTTCAGAATTGAGACTTACATTTGGACGTTCCAATATTCCCAACAATAATATAAATTTGATATCTTGTTTGGGGAATGCGGCCCAATTTAATAACAGTACAAATGGATATTGAGAACTCATACGATAACGATTCTAGTAGCATAACGGGTCGATTCCGTACCGCTTCAAATGGCCAATGACTGTCAATTTTTATAGTCAAGATTGAGCATTAGACCATTTTCAATTATTACAACCATTGTTCGTGGCGAAATCGTTGATTGCACACATTTATAACACAATAATCGAATATTGTTAGTCGAATTAATTTCAGTCTAACACTTGGACATTCCATATGGAATAATATTTTAAATGCTTTCTGAAATGGGAAGGGTTAGTGTCGGTAATCAGTGGTCTATTTGTATGGATAGCGCACCGCGACGCGTCATTACCCTCCGCCGTAGTCGTCGTCGAGCTGCAATTGCGCCCCATCCACGTATGGTACGTGATACACACGTCCTAATTAACTTACCTGAGCCAGGTTTTGAACAAGATTTCGTATTAAATCGACATTGAAATGAAATCCACTATAATATATACGGGCGGATTAAATACGTTACGAAATCTAATTTGTTCTATAACAGGCAAAATTTTAATAACTATTTAGAAAACAATGTAGCACAATTTTTATTTGCATGCCATAAAAGCGCGCATAAACGGACCAGTAAAACGCTGATAGGGCTTTTAAAAGACAATCGTCTTGTGAAAATATTCGAAGCTCTATTCACGCACAAATCCACAGCAGAAACAGCATCGGAACAAAAATGGAAAACAGCGCTTTCGAAATCAGTCAAAAAATGAGAATATTGGTTAAACTGCAACGAGACAGGAAAAAACATGCTCCAAGATTATCTTCAGTGAGCCAGAATTCTCTAAAACAAAAACGCCCTTTGATCCTTCTTGAAATGCTCTTCTAATGCTACTGTATCAAACAAGGAAGAAATCGGGTACTGAATCGAAGAAAGAAGATGTAAGCCTTAAAATATCTGTCAATTTTTCTGCAAAACTAACAAACCCATTGGAAAATTTCTTGGAAAATTAAAAATCTCTTTCAATTTGCTATATACTTTGAGAAAATTATAAGAAAATCTTCAATACTGGCTAAGTTATAGGGGAGAATGTGAGCAAAATATAAAGAAATACATGCTCCAAGATTATCTTCAGTGGGCCAGAATTCTCTAAAACAAAAACGCCCTTTGATCCTTCTTGAAATGCTCTTCTAATGCTACTGTAATCATTGTAATATTTTATCAAACAAAGAAGAAATCGGGTATTGAATCGAAGAAAGAAGATGTAAGTCTTAGAGTTTCTGTCAATTTTCTGCAAAATTAACACACTCGTTGGAAAATTTCTTGGAAAATTAAAAGCCTCTTTCAATTTGCTACATACATTGAGATAATTATTAGAGAGTCTTCAATTTTGGCTAACTTATAGGGGAAAATGTGGGCAAAATATAAAGAAGTACATACTCCAAAATTATCCTCTGTAACTCAGAAATCAATTAATATTTTCCAAAACAAAATTTCATAGATACTCCTTGAAGTGCTCTTTCTATTACAATACGTCATCAAATAAGGGAGCTAACGATTATTAATTATTTTTTGGAAACTGAATCAAAAAAGAGATGCAATGTGGAGTTCTCTAGTTTCTTCTAATTTTCGGTGAAACTAACTAAATTTATTGGAGATTTTAGAAGCACATCAATTTTGTATATGCTTATGGAAGAAATTATTAGAAAATCGATAATATTGGTCGAGTTACGGGGGGAAAAAACGCATGCTCCAAGATTATCGGCACTCAGAAATGAGCAAAGAGAGCTATTAAATTTGGAGAAAATCCCGCAGTTAGAGAACCAGAAACAGAACTTCGAAATGAATGGTTTTGTTGAAAGCGACAAAGATCAACTAGTTGTATGTAGATTTGTTGGTTTGAAGCTCCACACAGAGTCTATTTAGTCGGCCGACTATGATGTGCGGTGACCTGCTACACGATTTGAGGCAGATCACATCAGAATGATAAATGATATCTGTCCAGAGCACTCTATATCTAAAGCCCGAGATTTGTGTAAACGATCCACAGCTAATGAGCGGCCGCCTGTAGCGTCTTAGAGCCCAGCAGGATGGAATGTGCAACTCTAACCCCCTACTAATGATCCGATTATAAACAGCATCTCAATTAGAATTGAAGACAGTGCATTTTTTTTATAACTATCATCAAGAAAACTAATGGTATGGCAGTATGGATGTGTATTTATTATGTGGACATTTAATTGAGCGGTACGGGGACGACGGGGACATATCTGAAAACTTACACAGGACGCGCACCTGAGGGCTAACGGACAGGCGCCGGTACGAAGACCTGCTACATCCTTGACGCTGGGGAGCCTACAGGATCAGTTCCGTTGGTGGCGTCGCGACGAACGCCACCACCACCATCACCAACTAAATAAACAGACGATAGTGACGACGCACACGACGACAGTGAACCAATACGATCTACTCAATATACCAAACGGTAAGGAATTCCTACGCTATTTTGCCAGATTAATTTGTTAATTTTTATACAAATTCAAATTCAATATTGACAATAAATATTGAAGCGTATCAAAATCTTTTGAAAGTTGCTGCGGCTCGTGAATTCCCCATTCATTGCCCACTAAAAGATCGGTATGTTGGCAGTCTCCCTATTGAACCATCTATTTCCCGCATCCTCATCATCTCGTAGTTGGAATGTTTTTTATTGCATACTGATTATTGAGTTTATCGTTCAGTAAAAATTTGATAGGAATTTGGAATCTTCAATATTATCACTCCGCGTTCTCTCATTATTCCATCTAACGATAATTGAACACAATCACAAACGACTCTCCAATAATGCGTTGTATAAATATCCAGAAATTTGTGTTTGGACCGATTAAGCTCATAGTAAATTATAAATTACATTATGAACGATATAAAGCTTTTAAATTTACATTTTGAGAGGAAACTGGATTAAAATCGCAACTGTTTGGACCTATGGGCCATTACTTAAGGGAGATTATTCTCGATGCTTTTATCCTAATAAACACCTGTCGCGAACTTTTCCGTTTTCTACATATTTTCAGCGGCTATTATACAATACCCAAGGGGTCCAATTTGATTATGACAAACAAGAAAAATTAAATTCCAATTGTATTGGTATTAAAAGCGTAAATCAAACCGTAATATTGTAGTACTAGTAGCATATAACGTCTACTCAATTAACTCGCTGAAACAAATTTATTTCTTGTTATCCATGCTGGCTGTAATTATACGAGACGCGACCTGTTATTGCATTTTCAAATAAATTCGAAATGAAAGGTAAACTTCTTAAAAGTTGAAGAATAATTTTTGCCTGTAGCACAGCCGTTCTACCCAAATTTATTTTACTTGATAAGTTTTTAATGTCCCACTCTCTCTCGTTCGCTGCTAAATCGGAAAGCTCTATTTTTTTCGGTTTTTATAAATATGGATCTGTAAGATTAGTTTGATCGTAAATTTATTAGATACTATTGTGAAAAATACGGCTTTGAGTGTATAACCCGGATGATGATCGTCGATTGATGCTTGTAAAATTCCAAATCGGATCGAATTTAAATTAAATAGGGAAATTCTATCTCGATAACAATCAATTTTAGTTATTTCCCAAGCACATTGTATCCAACTATTAGTTTTCCAACAAATAATAAATCGTCTCTAACGATATTCGAGAATCTAATTAAAAATTGAATTAACCGAAATCTGGATTTAGGGGTATTCGCTAACTTGCATGTCAAATCTTCATGTGATTATTGCGAATAGGGGTGAGTTGTGTGTATATATTTATAGTCCAGGTTGCGCCCTCAGGAGTATTTAAGACCTAGAAGTAATTATAAATAAATGCCAGAGGGTTGGTTTGGGTGGTAGTGGTGGTTGGTTGGTTTTATTACGACAACACAGCCAGATATCTGATTACCAAGATGCGGCCGACTGCTTAAGCGTCGTCGCTTTTAAATCTAGTTACATGACGCCGCACTGGGTCTGTAATTAACAAATTATTACAGATTATGGGTTTAGTCGTTGTTTTCAGCTTGCTCATCTTCAGACGCGATCGATAACGATATGCAAACGAAATATTTCCATCTATTTCTTTTCAAATAAACAAATTCGTCCTGTTTTATCTAATTCAAGTTTAGAACAAAACAATTTCAAACGATAAACTTGTCTCTGTTTCATGTATACACGGTATAGATGACAGGGCTGTGAAAGCTATCGCATGTCCGCTGTTTTGTACAAGTGCCAACCAACCAACACCACCAACTTACATTATCTCTCCGACAAGCGAACAACCATTCAAAGCTTTCAAATACAGTAAAATATCTTCACCGGCGAGCATTGATTGTTGCCAACAATATGCTTAAATATATTAACATGCCGACTATATAGATTCATCATCATTGATAAGCAGCTATAAACATTCCTAGACTTTAAAGCAATTAGTTGATGGCGCTTCAAAGGCAACCAAAACCCCATCATTGATCCAGTAGACAGAGAATCATTACACACAATCACAAAGACAAAACTCAATTGTAATATGGATTTAGTAATGGAATTAAACGTTTCAAACTAATTGTAACTGATTTAGATGCAATTACCCCATTTGAATTCCATCTATTTCGCCTATTTGCAACGAAAATATAACAACAACAGTAGTACATTGTCGTAAGATTGTAGATTGTTGGAACTAATGAAGAAAGATATTTCATAATTTCGCCCAAGAAGAGTAAAATCGTGTAATGCGTCCACTATGGCCAAGTGAAATAAATTGCAAATTCCTTGTTGTACAATTTTAATGAACCTATCCCATAAGTTACGGGTTTCGAGGCATCGTAACCGATTTAGAACTGGTTCGTTGTCGACGAAACCTGCAGAGTATGGGAAAATATCGCCAAAAAAACAACTCGAATTTAATTAAAACAACTTAATAATTGTGCATTGTATTGTATTCTTTTATATTTCTGTTTCGGTGAATTTCCAGTCGGTTGTTCCACCCTCATCAGTGGAACTTTGTTGGAAAGTTTAACCGTAACACAAACAGGACGAACAATAACGCTGATTTTTAATGAAAAATCGTCCATAAAATCAAATTATATCGACTAATTATCTAAAATGTCCTGTATAGTTGGAGTAAATAATGTTGTTGACAATATTAATTAATTTCTATCGGAATATTTGTTGCAATTATAATGGAGGGTTTATTTATAATTTATAAAATCGAAAATCGCATTAATAAACCTGAAATTTCGTCGACAAAATTGAGCTTTTAATTGGTGTAATTTAACATCTTTATTCCAGCAATACTGATTGTATTTTCCGCACAATAGTGTTTATTTTGAATTGCATCAGATGGCATACAAGCTAATTAATCCTTTAATAGATTCGTCCCATTCGACTGAAGCAAGATCAGATTATTTGCTGAAAATAGTGCGTCACACTCGATAATTGGCATCAAAGTAGGTGGAAAAAACCAGAATTAAATCCAATTAATTCTAAACAATTCGCCCTGTACGGAACGATATCGGCGTAATTAGCGAAATTTACGGTGACAAATGCAGATGTCCGGACGACCACAGCATATCAACAGTGTTCCTCTATCATATTGCGGTCGTTTTTTGTTGTTGGAATCATCAAAGATTCGGTGCAAATACGAAAACACCGGTAATTAATCCTTCAATCAATTAAATTGTTTGTTTAATATGAGTAAAACCGTTTAAATCGGCAATTGGATATGAACCTGGAGGGTCAGTTGACCGAAACTCAATCGACCATGTAACGGCTAAAATTTCCATAATAATCGCCAGCGAAATGATCGATAGTGGCGATCTTTTGATCTGTAAAGAGCCGATGTTGATGAATATTGAGGCGCCGAGATGCTGCCTGTTGTTCTTGCTTGCTGAAATGTCGGCGGTGGTGGTGGTGGTGGTGGTTGTGGAGCTTAACTTCAACGAAGGTGTCAGGGGATTTGCAACGGGGATGTACAGCCGGATATGAGTTTCCGTTATGAACAATTTACTATGAGATTGAATGATCGAACACCAGACCAGAATCGAACGGTTTACAGAATTTCGAAAATCCGATTTCGGCAAATTCAATATTTTAATAACTATCTTTCCACGATGGATAATACACGAAATAATCGTAAGTCAATATTAAAATAGAATCTTGTGATTTATTCACAAAAACCAAGGCCGTTGAAACTTGCTAATTGCTTTATTTAAACAAATACCGGTTCGAATCGATAATAACTAAAATCCTAATACGGTTTGTAAATTAAAAACTACGAATCTTGGTCGTTTACAATTTCAATTTGTCATAAACATTAACAACAAACTTTCAAATTATGCACAACTTTTATTATCACACAAGTGGGTGCATGTTTTTCTAAATTATCTCCAACAATAATTTCGAAAGAAACTCGAGACGGTTTAAAGTTTTCCAACAAAATAAAAAAACAAAAATCGGAACGATAACGATACACAAGAGCCGCCCGACCAATTGAATATTCAAATGGATCGTGTTGTTGAAGGGACAAGGTAAGTGCAAAAATAAATCAAACACCTTAAACAACAACGATATTTCAGTAAAATCACACCCGAAATCCACACGCCGCCAAAAGAACAAAACTTCTTGAATGTTGACGCTTTAGACCAGCATGGATCGTCTCTGCCGTCATCCCGGCGAGCTTCGGCGATTTTGGCGGCGTTACGGCGCCCGTCCCAAGCGATTGCCTTATCCGCGGCCCATGCTGTAATGCATCAAAGACGACACCTGATCAAGTAATAATTCAGTTCAACCCAAAAATAGGTGATAACACGCAAATTTTAGCCTGTTTCACGGGAATAGCGAACGCTCCGTTTCCAACGAGCATCGGGATAATTTGAAGAAAGACAGCCGTAAATTGGGCGAGTAAGTCGAATTTTCTGCTGTTATAAAACTGAAATTAAATTCAAAAATTTGGATTAGCGGCGCTTTAATAACGATCCTATCGGCGTTGTACGCGAAATTGATCGTAGTCTTGGGGATAGCCTTCCCTATAACTGAAGTTATATCGAAAGACGTCCGAGCTTTCTACTACCAAGGCTTCCACCTTTACTTATATTTGGTTAGTATCCTTTTTGTTCTCTATATGCAAGTCGCAGATGTCCATGAGAAAGCCGTCAAGTCCATCATCAACACCTACCGTAAGCCCGTAAGGCTATTTCTATTCGATTTATAGCCGATTTTTTGTAGAAAATACCGAGTCGAATACCCGTAAATTCAACAAGGAGAAATATGGCAGTTTCTATTTACGTTTAGGCGCAATCGGTGAGTTTTTAATCCAGCAAGATTTAAAATAGAGTAGTTTGAATTCTAAATAATCGGGTCTGTTGCGTTTCATCCCCTATTTTCAGTCGATTATCGGTAAGTTTCGAGTTTTTCGTACAGTTTTCCGTCTGCATTAATGGCAGATTACAGTTCCAGTCGATATAATGCAGATGTTAAACTGGCGATTATCAAAGCGGATAATGTTGTTGTTTCAGCATTCGGTATAGGTAGTATGGTCTATTCCGGTTTGGAATTTGGTCGTTATTTCGAACTAAAGAGCAATCCAAATTGCTATTCAAATATCCTTCAGGCGATCACACCAGCAACTCGAATGGTTCTAACTCTAGTCCAAGTGCGATTCATTTTTCTAAATACACGAGTAATTTCTTTATAATAAGCAATAATGCCGTTCTAAAATTGAGTATTTATAGTATGGCGATATGTCCGGACATAAAATTATAGCCCAGTTCGGATTGATGCACATGATAGCCACAGATCTATGCGGATGGTTGAATGTGCTCGTTGAAGAAACGAAACACGAAATTATCCACTTTGCTCGTAATTTTTTTAACTATTCTACCATTATTTTTGGTTAAATTAATCGTTTTTTGGCTAGATCGCACTAGTAACTCTACCAAAGAAAAGTATTGCCAAGAGGGGCAAATTATGGGCCAATTAATGGCAAACGCTAGCCCTTTTCTATTTCCATGCAAAATTGAGTATAGTCTAATTTGTGCTGTAATCCTATTCGAGATGTGGAAATGCGTTAAATCCGTTGAAATCAAGAATGATTGTGACAAATTACCAGCAAATCTTAGAGATGATAAGACTATCAACCGTTACATATTCAGTAGGTTTTTAGTGAATTAGCTCGAAAGTTATAAGAGTGTTAGTTTTTAGGCCCGTTCGGTGGTAATCCGGTCAATTCCAACCATCATTTCCGAGTGGATTGCTCGAATGCCCATCGTGGTCTATTTGCTGGTATCGTTGTGATTGTACTAACTATAATTTCTTTAATAATGTTCTTTGTGTTGGCTAACGAGTCCGATGGTAGTGGAATGGATAAATTAAAGTTCAAAAGGATGGCTGAATTCCAAGTGAATATCGTTGAACTAGTGCTTTATGCAATAACAACAGTTGTTGTGATTGTGGCGATGATACAAATGCGCTCATTGAAATACGACCGGAAAATCAAGGGTGAGTTTGTGCTTTACAACAATTTTTTTTTAATATTTTGGATATTAGCAGGGGGAATCGGTTTAGACAACACGCTCCTAGTTGTCGCCCAAACCGGCACTTTCATCTATTGCATGTTCTCGATAATCGGCTGTTATTTCGCTTTATCGAAAAACGGATTGATCACCAGCCTTTTGGCCGAAATTTTCTCGTTCATTCAAACCAGTTTGCAGACGATGTTCGTTCTGGACGGTTGGTGGCGACGTTGTCGTAATATCGAACAGATTTATACGAAACCGGGCCGGCAATTGATTACATTTTTATTAATTGCCAATATGGCAATGTGGACGATTAATACGTTGGAAAAGAGCCGGGCCAGTTTCCGGCCAACACATTTGGAATTCTACGGTGATTGGGCATGGACAATAATTACGCATATTTCGATGCCATTGGCGATATTCTATCGATTCCATTCGTCGATTTGTTTGTTCGAAATTTGGAAGAATGCCTACAAGATTAAAGTCGATTTTAAAAATCCTGTACTGCAGTATTTGTAATTAATATTAATTCGGGTTTATTAAGCGAATTATGTAAAGAAACAACAATATTGTATTAATTCTATTCCATATTTTGTTGTATCACTCTTCTATTCCAATGTAAAATTAACGCTATTGTTCAAAGTTTAATAATTAGTTTCGTTACAAATTTATACAAAATCTACCAATAATATATGATTGTAAATCAAAAAGTAAATAAATAAAAAATCAAAACAAAATACCTCTGTGTATATGAAAACAATATTTTATATTCGAAAAGTTTAATGACAAATACTCGGAAACTAAGTCAATATTTGATAACATCACAATCAATCCACAAACAATATCCATAACGCGTTTTGCCGTTTGATACGGACGATATTAAAATTACAGAATTACGATTAAAGACTCAATTATGGACAATATCCAAGCCTCGATTGAAATTTATAAAAAAGACCACTTTCATCGGACTTTTGCTGTAAGAATCACTCGAAATTGATCAATTTTTCAAAAAATAGACAATCAAGCTCCCAATTAAATGACAGAATTTCCGCAAAATTTGGAAGCTCTGTTTCTGTTTCTATTTCCTCGCCTTTTTGAATGGATACGTAACGGAAATTACTAATATTAGAGAAATACGAATTCATTAAAACTCGATGGTTCGTAGTACATCTGTTTGGATTCAGTGCCCGCAAATTGCCAATGTTGAATAATCGATATCTCGCTTGTTTGATAACTTATTGTAATGAATCGAACAGATCTAGAAAGAGCATTTTGAGACCTATCTACGACTTTTTTTCCCTTGGAAAACTCCCACTGAATTCTGAATTACAGAAGAAAATCTTGGAGCATGTTTTTTTTTCATAATTATCTTATAACTCAATCATATAATTGATTTTTCAATAGCCTAACAGTAAAATGAATAATCTAAAAGCAATTTGAAGATTTTTTAATTTCGCAGAAAATTCCGTTTGACAATTTTCCGGAAAATTGGCATTGACACATCTTTTTTGTTGCCTCAGTATCCAAAAAGGCCAATTTCTAATCATCAATATCGCACCTCTTTGTACGGTATTGCAGTGAATCGTACAGCATTAGAAAGAGCACTTCAAGGACTATTTGCGAGTTTTTTTGTTTTGGAAAATGTCAATTGAATTCTGAATTACGGAAAAAATCAAAGAGTATATGTTTTTTTTTTAATTTTCCCACGTTTACCTCTATAACTTTGCCAATATTATCGATTTTTCAGTGATTTTCCTACAGTTGCAAGACAACTGAAATTTTCTAACAAATTTGTCAATTTTCCAGAAAATTAACAGAAGCTTGTAAGCCCAATCCAAGTTTGCACTTAAGCGGTTTTTATTTGGGAAAATTCCGATTGAGTTTTGAATTTGTATAGCAAATTGAAAACACTCCAAATTTTACGAAAATTTGCTAATTTTTTAGTTTCTCTTGCGCTTTTTGATTTGCGATTCTGTTTCTGTTATGGCACTTCAGTAGCGGCTCTACACTAGAAGATCGATAAATTGTTCATTTTATTTGTTAACAAATCTAAAGATTTAAACATCTAGTAATAGCCCGATGTTTAATTAGATTTTCTATAGAAAGAACGCAATGAACTGCTAGTAAACGCTTCTCAAGCTGTTCGACATATCCACTTCAAGTCGACCAAAACGATGGCCGACGATAATCGATTAATCATGCATGGAATTCACATTTTTCTAACAAAACTTGATTAGAACAAATAATAGAGACGATTAATTATTCCTATAAGATTCGCAACGATAAAATAAACGGGCCGGAACTGCACTAGAAATACAGGAAATAGTTGGATTCTTACTAGGATGGCTTATTTCCTACTGTCAAGCGATCATTCTTTGCCTTTACAGATAGACAAATATAACAAATCCGGTAAAAATCGCTTCCTCTCAAGTCAAATGATGTTGATTTTTCTGACATTTTTCCAAAGATTTTAACAATTTCCAAACAGGAAACCCATCATTATTGTTATTTAAAGAAAATTAAATGACGATTGGGTGTTCTCATTTAAAATCGTATCCGTTATTGAGATTATGGAAGCAGTGAGCACACCAGCGATTCGAAAATTTCATCACATTATGTGTTTGTTGTACCATTAGAAGAGCAGAGGCTCCCTCTTCCAGATATGGGTGTGTGTTTATTTTATTATTATATAATAAACAGTGCATCTGCTTTGATTAATTATGATTGAAAAGAGGGAAATATTCACATGGTCGCCCTTAAACATATGAAATTTCAATATTATCACAGCGAAACTGGATGCGAACTTAATGTTCATCTTTGACATAATTAACTACTTCGCTGATTTCTCTCTTGTTGTCACTTACAGATAGAGAAAGATAGATGGAAGTGCCGGAAATGCGAAAGATTGTTAAATTGTAATGACGGCAATATTAAAATTTTAATGTAACTTTTTCGTTGTTTATTTGAGGTAAATCTAAAATGGCCTTGCTATTAATAGTTTTTTTACGTTAATATCAGAAACTTATTTAATATTCGAAGTTTTTTATCATCGCAGCCAAATAATCCGATTTTATATTGACACCGATTTTCCAGTTTACTTCACAATCTTCTTTCGTGAAATATACGAGAACTTCTTTTTGATTTTCAACTTCCTCCACTCGCATTGCCGCACTTCAACCCGAAAATTTCAAGCCTCGATAATAATAACATCACGACAGTTTCTCCCTTTTTCTGAAATTACACCACAGTGAAAAAATCGAATCTATCCCACGATAAACGTAATTGTTTCAACATTCGTGGATGAAGCAAAACATTTATTGACTTCTCCAAACGTTACAACTTGATATTCGCAATAACAACATCGACAAAAAAGCTTATTAGATGAGATCATATAACGGTGCACTGATAAGAACAAAATTTTGTATAGTCGACTTTATTGTCGTTTCGTTCATTGTAGATGTTTTAATTATCTTTAAATCCTTCGCATCTGGATTTCAATGAGACTACAGTTAATTAGCATTAATACGGTTGTAGTTTTGAGCGAAAATTGCGTCTATTTTTGCAAATTCTATTATAAATCGAAATTTTCCTCTAATTACTTTATCATTGGTCTAATGATAAAGCCAAATGATCTACCTATAATTAAATTAATCGTGCTAAAAATAACGCTAAATATTTAACGCTAGTTAATTAGTACTGTAAATGCCGGTATGAATTTATTTATTTTCTGGTTACCGAAATATTCAAACAATATATTGTGAATTCTAGCTGGTTATAGTTCAAATTAGAGCTAAAATTGTTTTGTTGTCATTAAATTTTGTTGGTACTAAATTTGAGTGCTAAAAATCGAATTGTTGCACTCTAAACGAATCCCAATCTTGATCGTTATCGTTAATTTACGATTCTACTTCAGTTTAGTGCGGATTTTATCAAATCTAATGTACAAAACTCATATTTCTGTCATATGGAAATGAAGTTCTACAAGTTTTAATTAATTAGTTGCAGTATAGTTTCTTTAATTTTAACATAGCAGATAGAAAAGTTTTAAGTTTTGCAATTATACGTTTTTTTATATATCGCAAGTGTTTCACGTCAAACTATAAATTCTGATGGTAATTGCCATACGGCTAGTAATTCGAAAAATTTTTACGATTTATAGAAAAATCGCTGGAGATGATTTTAGAAAAACTTGAACCTCATTCCTTCTTATTTACTTTCTCTCCTTCCTCCTCGACTGTTTTCCTGGTTTTTGCTCCATCGATTTCCTCTTTCCTTTATTTCCTTCTTTTCTGTTGTTTGTTTCCATACTTTCTTCGTTGATTTTCTCCTTCTTCACATATTTCTTCCCAAGCTTTTCTTCTGCAGTTCCCGTTTGCTGCCCTTCTTTTTTCTATCTGATTTCTTTGTTACTCCAACAATTTTTTCTAGCAAAGGCAACCGACTTTTCAAAAACAAAATATTAGCTTTGTATTTAATTAATTTCGATTTTTTAACAGTAATTTATGATTGAATGCTGCACGGTTTCGAAAATGTTACCCATTTCCAAGTGTGAAAGAAGGATGCTTTCATCTCCTATAGAAAGAGCCTTAAGTTGTTTTTCAAGTTCTTATCAAAATTATTTTATTCCCTTAATAAATGAGAGAGTATTGCGAGTGTATTGCTATTTTCCATATTTCCTTGAAACGGACTATATATAGCGATAATTAATTATTTTTAGTCAATGAATTAATTAGTTTATGCTGAGTTATCAAAGAGAGAAGCTTCAATTGTTGAATCTTTTAGGTTTCTAGCAGAATAATGAAATTGGTAATCATTTTTCTCTCAATTTAATCAATATTTACCTTCTGTTTAGAAACTCGATATCATCTAGAAACAGAAATAAGATTTACAATTTACTGGTGATGATGACAAAGAGCCCGCATTTATCTTCGAATCTTCATCCGTTAATTAATTCAAAATTTGTCTTTTACGGCATAAAAACTGTTTTTTTCGATCGACTTGTAAGAAGTTTGTTGTTTCTTCCGTTTATACCGAAAGACGGTGGTGTTTTTTCAGGTTTCAACATCGACTGCTATTCCAGTTTACAATTCTCGGTCAGTTACTTTAAACTTTCGCTAACACAAAAGGATTGTGTTAATAATACTTAAGAGTAGTAATGAAACCACCACTAAGGATAATAACCAACCTTATGCAAATATTGTTTATCTTCCCTTACTGTAAGTCTTTTGGAAAGTTGATAAACAATCAAACTTGATAAAGCTCGGTTTATATGCGAAATTAATAAGTTTTCAATCGGCTTTTTCGCCAATGGAACAAATTCTAAGCCTCAAGAAAACTGAAAACAATCATCCTCGATTTTTGGGCTACTATCGTCAATCAAGTGCTGTTTTTTTTGGTAATTCCTCCAATAGGGTGTGTGACGTTTTAATAAACATCCACACACAGGCTACATAACACGAATATATTTATGAATAATTGAAATTTAATCGTATTTTTATTTGACTTAACATGACCAGGAATATTAAACGGTTGCGTGCCGCAAAACCAATTGACGCTAAGCGTAACAAAATTGCGGTTGATGATTGCAGAAGATGCACGAAACGCCGACTTATTTTCATCATTTTCATTTATTCAACAATTCGGCCCTTCAACATTTCACGAACACGTCTCAGGGGCTCATTCATTTATCAAAGGACGTCACCTTTAAGCACAAAGACATGCATAATTCAGTTTAAAAGCGAATATTTTTGCCATTTGGCCGCTTTGGGGGGTGGCCAGCAAAAGAAATGGAATAATTTGGTATGCATCGACCCTGCAACGAATTCGTCGAACTTCCGGATTTCGATGATTAAAAATTGTTTATTTGTTGTTATTCGCTTTGTGCTGAAAAATGTCTAATTGGGTGATTGTGGAGATGAAGAACGAAAATCTAGGGGAATTGTAAAAATCCCGAATTTATATAAATTTAAAACTATTAATTAAATATCGGTTTTTGACCGTTGGCAACTATTTGGAAAAAATAGTTGAAAATTTCATCGCCAGTGAAATTGTAAAGTTACCAGTAACTGCCCAAGGGTGAAAAATACGTGTTTTTGCCTCATAACAATTTCAACAACTGTTTTTGTAATGAAAAAAATTTCAATAATTTGCTTCTTTTCATATGTGTATGTTTATTTTAATCTCTGTTTTCATTCAAAATAAATCATAGTTTATTAAATATTAAATAACAAACAACCAATGAAAAAATACTGTGAATATCCACTATTCAAACTGGACTGTTTTAAACATTAAAGATTAATCTGTAGATTTTCCCGATATTGGAAAATATTCGAAAATTGTACAATAAAATCACGATTTAAATGGAATTTGTGCAGTTTTTTGTTGGTGTATCGATTAATTCCGGTATTGTTGAATATTTACGGTTTATTTATTGAGTGTCAAATTAAATTAATGCAGAAAATTTGAGAATTGTCGAGAAAACCGAAAAGCCAATGCGGTGGAAATCAAACAAAACGGCAGCGGCAATAGCACTCAACTACAATAGCACAGTTCGTAAAATAAAAGTAAACTGAAGTGGACAGAGGCGATGGAAAAGGCGTTGGATCTATACGAATGAACCGTGCTACCCTGCAGGGTAAAACGACGGCTACATATACATTGGAAGGCCATTATAGAACGCAATCAGGCTATGTGTGTGTAGGTTCGGATGTTGTAGAAAATAAGCCATCCGTACTAAAAAGACTAAATCCAAAATCTCATTCGATTTTCGCTTGTCACTCTTCACACTGTATTTATGTCTGTTCGTTGTTTATTTCTTAAACAATTACGTTCTAATGTTGGGAGTTTTCGTTAAAAGCCCACTTCTATCTCGAAAAATACAGCTAATTTTATTCTAAAATAAAAATAAAATAGCTACCATCTTCAAGTATAACGCATAAATTGAATTGATTATAGTTGTATCTTGTGCATCAAACGCAATATAAAATCAACGGCAAGCGGAATAGATTTTTAGTTTGTGGATAAAAGCACGGATAAATTGACGAATTTCGTTTCAAATACAGCGTATAGGCAAATAGAAATTCGATTTCGAACAACCATACACCTGAATGGTGCATATATTCAAAAACTACACATTTCCGAATCCAATCGTTGATTACATTCGAATAAAATTATTAGCTAGAAAATCAAACATGATTGAGACGTTTTTAGTGTTTGCGTCTTGTACAAATTTAGCGCGATAATCCGATTCGCAACCCCTCACAAAAAAATCCACACTTACACAAAAGGACAGACAGAAGCGTTGATGTAACAGATGGAAAAAGGATCGACAATTGGCGGAAACACAAAATAAAATCCCTCTTGTTACCTGGACGCGCAACGACCTCATTTCCGGCACTTGCACAATCGGAAGTGACGACTACATTTACCGATTTGAAAAGCTCTAAATACCCTCGAATTCACTCTTTTTAAACCATTAGCAGTACGTAATTAGTCTACAATTTAAATGAATTATTAATAATACAAGCACGTTTCGGTAAATCGTAGAAATTAGGGACAACGTAACGAAAAATATGTCGCAATATTTGTAAATGTGTTGGGCGAGTTTTTGTACGACAGGTCCCAGGTGACATAAGTTCTTATAAGGCAGATTTATTGGCGAGATGTGAGCGAACAGGCGACAAGTCGGCCGATAGTTTCGTTAATTCAGATACATGCCACCTGAAAGAAATCAAATCAACAACAAGAACAAGAATCGATAGAACGGCTCAAATCAAAAGAACGAGAACTTTTCAAATTATATTTAATACTGTTTTTCATCTCTCAATTGAATTACATAAATATATCGATCTTTCGTTAGATATAAATTGTTCTAAAACTATCTAACAACTATTATAATCTACAAAAATCAACATTTTTATATCGATAATCACAAATATTCAGTAAATTAAACGGGTATTAAGGCAGATTCTTTTAGAATTAACAGGATTGGACAAATAGACAAGAAATCAATTAGCACCACAATTGAAAACAACAAAATAGAGTAGTCACAGTCATGGATATATTTACAATATTTCTATTTATAAAAAAATTGTGCTATCATTTTATATTTGGCAAGTTCAACATAAATTAATAAAGAAATAATAAGGAACATAGATTTATATAAATTGTACATTTCAATAATTGGTAACTGTTAATTTTGATTTGCTACAATAAGATGAAAAATAAAATGGCACAAAAATATCGTATTTGAAGCTTAAATTTAATGAATTGGTCCCTTAATCATAAATACGCATCACAGCCAGGTAAAAATGCAAGTTGTCAACACGCACATTTTTTAAATGATAACTGATAAGGTCACTTTATAACTCGCTTCTCATCCCACTGCTGTTAAAGCGTTATTCTTAGGCCTGTTATCGGTTCTGTAATTACAAAATAAAACCCCCAATTATAATTAAATTAAACTAATTAAACAAATAACTATAAATACTACTTACTTTATATTGAAAAAAAAAATCGTAAAATAAGACAAAGAAAGCAAACAAAACGATTTTTAATACATTTAAAGAGGAGATAAAAGCAAGCTAGAAAAAAATTAGAGCAATTATTCGTTAATACGAGAAAAGAAAAGGAAAATTAAATCAGTTTTTTTTAGAACCCAAAGCGTTTACACTCTACCTGTAGATGGAAGATGTAGATGTAGACCTTGACCAAGATACAAGAAATCCCTCACCTCTTCTAGATGTTTTACGATGCGATATAATCGCTCTAGTCACATCATCCGGTTTAAATAATGTCTTTATTACATGAAATACGTATCTAAAATTAATTATAAATCAATTATTCAACATAATTAAACAAGATTATCAAATTGTTATTACCTAGGTAATAGGGCTATGACACAAGATAATAAAGTAACTAACCAATATGTAGGACGCATTATAGCCGTTTGCATAATCCAATACGTACTTGGTAAACCGAAACAATTAACACATAATGAATTGTAAAGTAATGAATATAAATAAAATGCACCGATTGATACCAGAATTGATGCTATATGGATTATTGTCTGGAAATAATACGATTTTTTAATAAATCCAAATAAGGACAACTTCTAGATTTAGAAAGTAGACCTTGTTCAAAACTAAAGATTTGAGGATAAATTGCCCAACTTACCCATGATTTAATTTCAATCGAACAATGTAACAACATAACAAACATACAGGCAGTTGTTGCAGTTGTACCAAATTCAAAAATATCGATATCTGAATCACTGTAAGCAACTTGACAAATAAAAAATATACAAAGACTTTGATAAATACTATCAGCCATTGTTAGCCAAAATGAATATGTCCGATAGACTTTATTCAAACGACCTTGTCGGTATAAATATGGACGTTCTCTTAATAGATCCTCGGGTGCGTCTTGATCGTAGACACCTAAATTATTTATTTAATAAAACGATAAACTGTTGAATTAAAAGTCGTTTACCTATTGCTATAGGTGGTAATGATGTGAATAATAAATTGTATAACATTAGGTACATTTGGTCGATCATTACAGAACCGGAGAAACCGCAAAAGAATTGATACCAGAATATTAAAAATACAAAAGCCTAAAAACAAATCAAAAATTCGTTCTTTTTCACTGTAAACAAGTTTTCACTACATTCACTGTGATTTAAAAGAAGCGCATAACGCACATAATTCCTTTATTTATTAAAATTTCGAAAAACGCCGAGACAGTTAACTTTTTTTTTTTTAATAATTTTTTGTGGCTGGACCAGAACTAGTCTACCAGTTACCATTGCAAAAAAATGACATCATCAATTGTTTTTAATTAGAACTCCTATTTTTGAATTTTTTTTCTGGAAGAGCATATTTTTCTGCGTCCAGACATGTAAAAATTGTGGGAGGGCACATAAGAAAATTTTCGACAAAAAATTGTTGAATTTTGCAATATTTTCTGCATCGCAAGCATTGATTTATTAAAGGATCTAGTAGGCATAGGTTGAAAATTTGACATAATTATAGACAAACATGGCGGAGTAAATTGTCAAAAATTAAATGAGAAATTTGGATGATTTCTAGCAGTGGAGATGAAAGGCGGAATAAAATTAAAGTGTATTTGATCATTTTAATAGCTTGTTATCATTTCCATTGCTGACAATCATTCAAATTTCTCATTGTTATTTTTGACAATTACATCCGCCATGTTTGTTAGTAATTATGTCAAATATTCAACCTATGCCTACTTGATCCATTAGTATATCAATGCTTATTCAGAGGTATTGTTTTCCACTTACAATGCTGATGCATGGCAATTGTGATGACTGAAAATCTTGGAAACTAACAATTTTTTCTCAAAAATTTTCTTATGTAACCCCTACAATTTTTACATGTCTGAACGCAGAAAAATATACTCTACCAGAAAAAAATTTCAAAATGGGGGTTCTAATTTAAAAAAAAATGGTGATAACGCTATTTCTTCGCGATGGTAACTGGTAGAGTCGTTTTGACCTTGTCAGAAAGGGACAATTAAAAAAAAATAAAAAGTTACCTGTCTCGGCGTTTTTTGCAATTTTGATAAATAAAGAAGTTATTTGCATTATGCGCTTCTTCTGAATCACCCTATATACATTCTTATAGAAACTCATTTGGCGAAAAATTTGAAATTTTTTTTTATAGGAGAGTCTCTGGAGATGATTTTACCACAATTTGAACCTTGTAGTTAACCGGAAAGTTGGTCAAAAACGCTCGTTTTAGATGTTGCGACTTAAGCATGTGAATGATTCAAGGATGCTCTCAATTTTTTTCCAACTTCTGATAATCTACGAGGTTCAAATGTTAGTAAAGCGTCCTTAAATCGTTTAAATATTTTTCAAAATGCTTATCAAAAGAGTTGCTATATTGTTGCTATCTAGTGAATAACTTTGTAGATAATTTAAAGATAAGTAGTATTTGTGAAAGATCTGAGAAGTTTATGGGGGATTTCTCTGAGAATATTTTAGCAAAAGTTGGACCGTGTAGCCCATTATGATTTTCACGCATAAGACGATGAAAAATAAGTCTAAAAGCCTCATTGTGTCGTGAAAAATGTGAAATTATCTTCGGCCACAAATGTAAATGAAAACGGAATTGATTTCCCAACTGTTTGCTATTTTAAGGGACAATTATTTGTTATAATTTAGCATTTCTACCCCTTAATCATTTCAAAAGTACCAAAAAATGAACGTTCAATTGACGCAAATAATTTTCCCTTATCAGATTAGAACTAGAGAACAGATGTGAAAAAATTAATGAAGTTTTCATTCATAATAGTTGATCGTTTTATGTATAGTGTTGATTGGTGAAAATCGCAACTTTTGCTGAAATATTCCCCAGACACCCCCTTAAAGCCTCCAAATATTTTCCAAACTAATTGGACCCTTGAATGGGCCTTATAAAGGTAAAACTAACCGCATTTTTATAGAAAAAATATAAAACCATCCGAGCTAGACGATCATAACTCCAATGTCCGTGTACTAATAATAAACGTTCCAAATATTTGAAACGTGATAGAGCAAAATCAGCAGCCATAACAGCTTGCATTCCTTCCTGTCCTGATATACCAATTCCGATATCGGCTGTTTGTATCATTGATACATCATTGGCACCATCACCAATAGCTAAAGTTCTCATTTTCAATTCCTCTTTAACAACACGTACAATATAAGCTTTTTGTAATGGTGTAGCACGACAACACAACACCGAACTACAATAAGTTGTCAATTTTAAAAACGGTTGTGTTAAATTCGATCGTCTATCTAAGATGAACGTTAACGTTTTCCCATCAATTACTAATGCTTTTGTATAGTTTTTAATTAAATTCGTACGACTTGAACTCGGCTGTTGGTGGATTGTTGTTTTAGTTTTTTCGATTTCATCCAAATAGAAGAGTATTGTACTTTCAGCGGATTCTTTCGAACGTGTCATTAATTTTAATAATTCCATTTGCGGTGAGAATAATTTCGATGAATATGCAATATTAATTGCAGTTTCCGGTTTATCACCAGTTAATACCCAAACAACAATACCGGCCGACATTAATGAATATAAAGTCTCTGGTACACCTTCTTGTAAACGATCTTCTATACCGGTTGCACCCAATAGAATTAAATTACATTCAATCTTTGAATAATGTTCTTGTAAACGTTTATCGTAATTATCTATTGTTAAATTGATATCTTGCAATACACGATACCAATCATTATATTCGTGTTGGGTTAATATCCGTTTTGCCATCACTAAAACCCTTAAACCATCTTTCGAATAATTATTCAAATGTTGTTGGGTTTTATTAATAATCGTCTGTTGTTCTAAATCGTTATCGCAATTTTTTAAATATGGAAAAATCGTACTATCTGCACCTTTACAATATAAAATAATCTCATTGGTTAATGGATGTCGGAATATAACCGACATACGTTTCCGATTCGAATCGAATGGTAGAATTTGTAGAATTTCAAACGTTAAACGTGTCTCATTGAAAATTTCAACATAAACAGAAGTCGGTGTACGTTTCAATAATTTACAATTATAATTATAAGCGGCATCAACTAAAGCCAATTCATCTGGCGATTCGGCTTCAAAAATCGGTTTTAAATCGGTCGGTGTTGGAGTTTTCGGACGATTTTTTTGTTCACCACCCTTATTATTATTGTTATTATTATTATTGTTGTTGTTATTGTTATTATTGCGTCCTAATAAATTGATTGATGCAATATTTAATAGTTTAGATCGATTATTTTTGGGTGTTATTGTAGCATTGTCAGTGATCGGTGAATTATCAACGGAATCAATCGGCGATAAAGATGGCACTTGTATTGTTGAATTACGTTGGATTTGTTGTAAAAAATGTTGATTCAATGGTGGTGATGGTGTAACAGATCTTGATTCTTCTAAACGACTATATCTATCATTATTATTTGATTGTCCATTATTTTGTTGTTGAAAAACATTAGGTAATGGTTCAATAATACCACTAGCATTCATTAAATCATAATGTGGATGATTTGAACATACAACTGTATTACATACAGCTAATAATAATAGGAATTCTTGTATTTTAGCTGCATGATTCTGTCTTGTTGCTGTATAAATTTGTTCGGTAACACAACCATTTTGATTGAGATCGTTTAATAAACGCGGATTTACAATAACACTTAACGATTGTAATTTACCATTTTTATTATTTTCATTTTCTAATTTCGGATGATTATAATCAACACCGGCTATAGCACAACGTCGAAATATCATACGATTTTCTGTTAATGTACCAGTTTTATCAGAAAATATATATTGTATTTGACCTAATTCTTCTGTTATATTTAATGCACGACACTCCATACGTTTATCCATCAACGGATCGTAAAGGTCAATATTGCGGTGTATATGGTAAACTTGTATGATTTTACACAATTCCAATGTAACATACAAGGACAACGGGATCATTATCTATTCGAACATAAAAAAGAAAAAGATTACAAATATTGTAAAATAGAAGTAAATTCGCATTACTTGTAAAATAATAATATAAGTCCAAAAGGCTAAGAAAGCTTCAGTACTCGCATTAAAATTACTATTAAACGGTTCCCCGTGTTTACCAAAAAAATCATACCAAATTTTACAACCGACTGCACCAATTACACATAAAATTATCAAAATTACAACACACCAAATTACATCCTGATTCATTTGGCGTTCTAACGAGGACCTCTTATAACGCGGCCCACCATTATTCAACATAGCCTTTGTTTCATGGCCTGAAAACAAATAAAACCAATAATATAAATGATTTTCAATAAGTCGGATATCTCGTTTATTTTCCACTTAAAATTCATGCGTTAGGATTTGCTAGAATGAGCATTTTAAGCTACATAAAAGATAGATCGCATAATTATCAACATTGTGATAACAGCACCATCTATGTGCTACTTAGTAAACAAATTTCCCACAAGTAACTTTATACAGAGTGAGCCAAATGGTTGGCCTATTAGAAGTTTAAGAAGTTCGAATTGATGAAAGTTTCTGAAATTTAGTATGCACCCGTTTTTCCACCTGGACTACATCTGGAAAATATTTTCGTTGTTCTATCAAGCCCCGGTGTATAGGGTAGTGCACCCTACTTTCTTATTTTAAATGGAATGGTATATTTTTTATTCCATATTTAGATTCTATGATAAAAATGAAGTAGACTTTGATAATACCACCTATGATCTAGCGTTAATAGTTTTTCAGAAATTTCGACTTTTTCTGAAAATTTTGATTTTAGTGTTTTATTAAAAAATTCATATCTCGGAAAATATTGTTGCTAGACAATCCGAATTTAGGAAATCAAATAATTCAAACTATGCACTGTACGCTAAATTTTATAGAATTAAATTATCTTTCAGCGTTTAGCTGAAATCCGTTTTTCTTTTAGTCAGTTTTTAAAGCGCCATAACTTTCTTATTTTAAATGGAACGGTATATTTTTCTTTACACGATTAGACAGAGAAAAATTCTGCATCGAATCATATAAGCATTCCCAATACCTATTCTTGATAATTTTTCAGTTATTCAAGATTTTCGATTTCTAATAATTTACCCCCTGAAACGAAATACTAAAACATAGTAGGCTTGACGAAACAACCTTCTGTCACAATTAACATCTAAATAATTAATTATTTTTAGATTTTTTAATTAAAAAATCATAGAAAACTTTGACAAATAATTAAATTAAAATTAATTGGATTTTCTTTTCATGTAAAATTGGCTGAAATTGCTGAAAAAACATACAAAATAATCATTGTTAACCTCAAATGTGACAGTTAATGTCATTTTGCTAAGCCTCCTATGCATTTCTTAATAGGTAAATTATAAAGTCATAGACAACTAGACACTAGTCGGTTTCAGACTAAGGAGAAAACTATTGAAAATCGAAAATCTTAAATAACTGAAAAACAATCAGCAATGGGTATAGGGAATGCTAATATAGTTCGATGCAGAATTTTTTTTCTCTATCCAACCGTGTGAAGAAAAATACACCGTTCCATTTAAAATAAGAAAGATATTGAGTTTTAAAAATTGACTGAAAGAAAAATTCATTTCGGCTAAACGCTAAAAGATAATTCATTTCTGAAAAATCTGGCGGAAAGTACATAGTTTAAACTATTCGATTTACAAATTTGGATTATCTATCAACAATATCTTCAAACATATGAATTTTTCAATAAAACACTATAAAATCAAAATTTTCTGAAAAAGTCGAAATTTCTTGAAAAACTATTAACGCTAGATCATAGGTCGTGTTATCAAAGTCTACTTCATTTTTACCATAGAATCTAAATATGAAATAAAAAATATACCATTCCATTTAAAATAAGAAAGTAAGGTGCACTACTCCATACATCGGGTTGATAGAACAACGAAAATATTTTCCAGATATAGTCCAGGTGGAAAAACGGGTGCATACCAAATTGCAGAAACTTTCATCAATTAGAACTCTTTAAACGTCTAATAGGCCAACCACTTGGCTCACTCTGTATACAGTCCGATTCACCAAAGTATGGACAGTAAGCTATAAAGTCTAATAACTCTTCTATTTTTCAATTGAATGAAAACATTTATACAAGAATTCGAAGGGGAACACCTAGGCTATCTATTGGAATTGGAAAAACCCTCTTACGATATTTGGAAATCGGAAAAATCGACGGTAACTTTTGAGAATTACACAATATTGCATGGAAAATTTCTAAATTTGAAAACTCGAAGTTAACTAGATACAAAAATAATATCAACATTTTGAAAAATTAATTTCTCTTTGCGAAAAATGGTTTAAAATATTTTGAATATTCGAAGGGATGAATGAACTGTTTCAAAAATCCAGATCAGGGAATCCCTTGGCCCACCAGCAATAAATTTGTAAAGCAAGAAACGACAAAATTTGAAGTTTAGTACAGATGTCGATGGTTAGCTTTTGAAGAAATGCACAAATTGAAAAGAAATAAATAAAACACAAGACGGAGAAGCAAACGATAACACAGAAACAGATGTCTAGTGTATCGAATTGACCAAAATGTTCTGCCCTTCAAACTTTATGTCTTTTCTTTTGGCCAAGGGATTCCCTGGCCTAGATTTTTGAAACAGTTCAATCACCCATTCGAAAATTCACAATTTTTTAACCTTTTTTCGCAAAGAGAAATTAATTTTTCCAAATGGCGATATGATTTTCGTATCTAGTTAACTTCGAGTTATTAAATTTAGGAATATTGTGTAATTCTTAAAAGTTAACGTCGATGTTTCCGATTTCCAAATATCATAGAAGCGTTTTTCCAATTCCAATAGATAGCCTAGGTGTTCCCCTTCGAATTCTTGTATCATTTTTTTTATTCCATTGACAAATAGAAGAGTTATTAGACTTTATAGCTTACTGTCCATACTTTACTGAATCGGACTGTATAATGATAGCATAACTTTGAAGTCTATAGAATCGTCTACGAGTTGGAAAAACCTGGTTCCTTGGTTTTCCTGGTTTTATTGCTAAAAATGCGCCAATTACTTCTCTATGAGAATATGTAAGAAAATATTCAACAAACTTTAACCATTTTTCTGAATTCTCTGAATAACTACCAAGCCGATTCTTGCATACTTGGAAAGCACTTTCAATTTATTATCAACTAAATCCCAAATTCATAGCAAACAAATTGATATAAATTGGGTTATGGGGGAAAATTAAAAAAAAAAACATACTTCTAGATTTACGTCTATAGCTCAAATTTCCCACAAAATTTTCGAAAACAGTAAAATCTCTGATGTAGCTCTTTCGAATAATCCCTAACACTTAAATTTTGCGTGTAAAATAAACGCGAAATCGATCATTAAAATTTCTAGTTTACTTCAACAAGTTCTAAAACTATAAATTAACTTACCAGCATAAACCACAATCCCCTCAACAAAATCGGTATTTTTAACCAAACATTCACGTAATAATAGATTATCAGTACCGACAGGTACACGTTCACCAGATGGATGTATAATAGCACCATGAAAACGATAGATTTTCGTTGTTGGAGCATCAACTTCAATCCGACTACGGAATTTTGATGGTTCAAATACATCTTGCTATAAAATATTTACAAAATAAATAAAATTTATTTCTAGAATAATAATGATAAACCTTCTCTAGGAATCCTCTAGCAACTTGACGTTGTTTCAAATTAGTTTCACCATCTAAATGGCCAGTATCAATATAACAAAGTCCATTTGGATCACTTGAACGTAATAATAGAATATCAGCAGGTACAACTTCATTGTTTGATAAATGGATCAAATCACCGACTCGCACTTCTTTCCAAAGGACTTTTTTATAACGGGCCGCCTCACTATAAAGAAAACAACAATAATCATCGAAATCAAATCAAATCAAACATAATAAGCCTTGAAAGGAAGAAAAAAGAACTGAAATATAGATCGTTATAAGGTGTAAGTTTTCTTCAATAATATTCTAACCAGAGCCGTCGTTAGCACTCAGACAATGCTTAAGAGCGACACCAATAATTTACTAATTTTTGATCAATTTTTGAGGTAATCTAATTGTGAACTTTAAAAAAAGTTAGGTAGGGCAATTTATTTGTAGCGAATTTTGCAAATGAATTGCCATAAAAATCTATAGAAAAACTCTTTAGTTTTGGGGGTAGATTTAATGGAATTTTTGAGCTAAACTCTTCAGTTTTCTAAGAAAACTTGTTTTTTTTTTTTTTAGTTAAGGGTTGAAATTGTGACTCTTTAATTGTATTTTCACTAAAAATGCGATTTTCTAGGAAATTTTCTGCATTTAATCGATAGAAAATGAGTTGTCCAATTAAAATTTAAGTTCCAATTTTTGAAAAAATTTTCAGATTCAAAATTCCAATATGAATAGATCAAAATTTTATTGCAAAAAATTGCAAAAATCTTGAAATTTATTAAATTGTTTTTAAATTCTGCATTAGAATCAAATGAAGTAATGAAAACTCCCCAATGTAGGACAAAAGTTCTATTTTTCTTCAAATTTTGGTATGATTTCGGCAATATTTTCAAAAATGAAACAAAATTCCGCATTAAAATCTTGACATTTTGGACTGTGTAATTTTTCGAAATTTTATTGAGCCTGAAGGGCAATTTTTCCCAAATACATAAATTAGTGAAGTATTAAGCAAAATCTATCAAAAAATCACTTATGTTGTACTGCTTTTTTTTAGACATTTTGATTATGATTAGCTAGAATGTTGGAATAATTTCAAAATAAAACAAAATTTCCCACTAAAATTTCAAGATTTAGGTCTGAAAACGCGACATTTTTCAAAAATTTCCATCAAAATCAAATAAATCAAAACGCCTCATATAATTTTTATACAAAAATCTTGAAATTTTAAAAGAAAGAGCGTTATTTTCTACATTTTTTGCCTTAGAGCGGTCCTGGTTAAAACCAAATTAGAGAAATTGTGTGTCTGATGATGTAGAAATGATGATTGGACTGTTTTGAATTGATTATAGCGAATCTACTTATGTTTTAGAACAAACTTCTATTAGTAAATAGGAAATACCGCAATAAAGGAAACATCGATTTCCTGTCAAAAGGTGGTGTGTATGTTTATTTTCTAAAAGAACATGAAAATTCACGGTCAAACACAATTATAAATCCAACATTAATTCACTTATTATTACCGATTTTTCTATTTGATATTCTGATTTTTTTCTAAAAAAAACCTAACGGTACTACCATATTTTCAGGTGTTTGTTAAAAAGATAATTTGAAATTCAAATTTCGTCCAACTAGACGACGTGTCTTCTTTACTAAACAATTAAAAACTGTTATTTACTAAAATTTGCATGCAATTTTCACACAACAGAATAAAGATTTGAACTTTACTATAACAATGACGTCATATTTAGCATGTAATCATTACGAGTTTTTCAATTACACAACCACAATCCTGGGAATTTGCATAAAATAAACGTGATTTTTACACACGCATATTAATCTATATTTACAGGTGTTTCACCTAAAAATATTGACGCTGTTCCAATTTTAGACTTTCCATCGAAATTTCCTTCCGTTCTAAACAAAAATAGAGTCAAAGTTCTTTGTTTTATTGGCGAATAAGTTTTTCTTTTATTTAAATCAATAATCTAGTACAGAATTATTCAGTTGAAAGAACGAAGCTATTTCGTTATCAAATCGGAAATTCTATGAATTTTTATCGATAAGAACAACAACCTTTAATATTACAAAGGACGGAATTTGGAAGAGAATTGAACTTCCAGCTGGCATATTATTTCGTATATTTTTCTCCCTGGGCGTAGAAAATTTATTAGTGGAGATATTGAAAGAATTTGGCACAATTTTTGGAAGTACTCCACAAATATTGCGTTGGATTTCACGACAAAATCAACAAAAAAAACTCGTTAAACAATTGATTAATAGTCCGTTTAAAGTTCTCTAATACTTGCCAATTTGAATGCTAATTTAACTAAATTCACTACTTTATAAGGAAAGTAAAAGTTGACCCAGTAACACCAATGACTTGTTGAAATAAAATTTCTTGAAATGTGGGCGGATTTGGTAGTTCTATATCTAAAAGCCAATCAATTTAATCGTTTGACTTCTATTATCTATCACAGAATATGACAGACAATAGAGAAATTACCACTAGAGTAAAAAAATCTAAGTCAAGGTTAGTGTAAATTAAAACCAATGGGAAAACGCAACTGATAAGCATAATTATGCAAATAATACATTGAAAAAGTGATGAAAATTTACGTTTTTGTTCCACAATTATAAATAAACTAAAAAATTTCACGAGTTTGCACGGCTCATTACCACAACGGTTTGTTTTTAACAACAAAAAAATCATGTCAATAGTAGTTTCGTGTTTCTATTCTCCTTCCTACTCGTTAAAAAAATTATGCATGTGTCACAATTTTGTTGATTTTTGTCCATATCGCTGGAGCATTTCAACATAAAAATGTTCTATATTAATATGCAATTTTTTAAAAAATGATTAAAGGAATATGAGGAAATATGTGGCCACACAAAATTTTGAAAAAATTATTCTATAATTTTGAAATTTTTATACAAGAAATTTCGCCCTATACCAAAAAGTTTTACTTTATTCAATTCTAATAGGAATTATTGAAAAGTTTAGCAATTTTACTCGAAAATGTGAAAATATTATTGAAAAATTATGTAGGTACTATTTCCAAAAATATTCCAGTATTCTAGGTACCTACTCATAATCAAAATTCGAAAAAAATAAAGTAAGACGGTTAGTACTACTTCGGATTTTGCCCATTTTTAAAAATATTTCACTAGTCAATCCAATATTTCGAAATTTTAATGGGAAATTTTACTTTATTTTTAGAAATGTTTGATAAGTTTTGCTTTTGTTTTGTTTTCGTCGACAATTTGACGATTATCAGACAATTGAAATTTAATTGGAAAATTAAACTGAACAATCAACAATGTAGCCAATTTGCAAAAAGTATCGTAAATTTATCCCGCAATTTAAACTCAAAGGAATAAAGTTTTTGAAGAGAAATCCCAAAAATTCCAATAAAGTTCACAATTTTCCTCCATTTGTGACAATTCAATACAGAAATTGGTTAAAAATTATAATGTACCTATACAAAAATTTTAATACAAAATTCGAAAATCCAACTCCAAAAGGAAATTTCGGTTTTCAAATATTTTGATGGCAGTTCATTTGCAAAACTTCACTAGAAATCGGTGACCCTCATCAGAAAGCGATCTAAAATTTATAAATTATGCCATTTAGCACCGATTAATAGTTGAGCAAAATTATTTTCGAATTTACTGCTAAATAACTGTAAAAAAATAATAATCTCGTGTTTATGCTAGTCTGAGTTGCTTGAACGCTAGTGACGACCCTGAATTATTATAATAAATAAATAATAAACGACCAAATTTAAAATTGAATTCAAACTTCCGTATCCAGAAATTTTTATTTTTAAAACTCTTATACACCGTATTTCCTGTGAATAATGTTCCATGTTCTAGACCAACCTATTGTATTTAAAAAGCTATAAATTTAATTCTAATTAACGAAATAATTATCGAGAAACTAAACATTAAATCAATCCTGTCATGTCAATTAACATGTAATTATTCAGGGTACAATATTGGAAATTCTCTACATTTACACCTAAATCTCCCCTTGAATAGTGATTGCCAAGCAATCAATTAGCAGGATGATTTATTAAACGACCATTTATTTCTTTAGAATAGCTCATTTTTTATTGAGGAATCGAATAAATAAACTATAAGGATTGTTTGACAATACTTTCAACTTGAAAGTTGAAAAGTTAAACATTAATCACTTACGATTTCGAATATAAACTACAACAAACTTCTCGAAAGATACTTAAATGACCGACAATAGACATGCAACCAGAATAAATATTATTTTTAATATTATATTATTGTAGATCGCTTTACGAAATGACTCTACATATTCTATCATCGCGTTTAGTTTAATAAATTAGATAGGTCGTGGTATCGTCGAACTTACAACAATCAAAACTACTAGACCAAGGTTGAATAAATTTGAAAATAATGCATTTAAAAAAAAATTGTATGAGAGAAACATTGGAGGTTATTTATTTATAAAATTACAGTCTCCACGACAACAATAACTATTCCTTGTACAAAGAATTAAATTTCTTTTAAAACAACAAACTGATAGGCTTCAATTAACAAAATTAAGAGAAAAACCAACAAATTTATAATGTAGCATGGAATAATAAACAATTTTTTTCAATATTGTTGTTTATTATGTCTATAGATACATATAATTTGGAATAATAAATAACGAAATGATAAATTGACCTTTATGGCTAGACTCATGTTACACTGTGATTTAGCTCGTTCTTTCACAACAAAATAAATTATAATATGGAAAAATCAATGATTAAATTCAATTTGATAGCGTACCAATATCACCTGTATTTCTACCATTTAATAACAAAAAGACAGCAATATTGACATTGACATCAATTTTTCTATTATTATCGTAAGACAATTGCATGAAACCTTAGATGTGACATGTGTACATACGTACGGACATTGAAACATTTAATAAATTGATAAACAATATTCAAACAAAGGAATCTCCTCATCTATTATGACTGAGTAACTAATTATGAAGCTATTAATTTGTTATAACATAACAATTTTATTTTTCTTTTATTTATTTACTGATTTAAAAAGGGAAAATTAAAAAATCGATTATAATTTTCTGTGTTATAAATCATTCATTTTATTTGTCAACAATATTATTGTCGTCTTATCGAAAAATACCATCAGAATGATTTTCCTGATAATTATAATACCATTATGAAAGGTACATTACAGGTAGTGAATAAGAATAATTCTAAAGATTTCAACAATATCTTAAATTCTTAAATTTTCTAAATAACAATGGAATTCCCCTCAATATTATTAAAAATTCTGTATTCGTTTTGCTAGATTGTAAAAGTCTGACACAATTTTACTTTGAACATTTAGCAAAATTTCACACAATCACCGTCTCAGTCTCTTAATTCCCTTGACATTAGATAATAATTAAATCGACTTTATTTCACTATCCAAATGAGAATTGCGAAATATTGATTCAGTATTTGAATTAAGCGTCAAAATCACTCGAATTGTACTTTAATTGATAAATCGTCAACTTTTTTATCAATATTTACGGTAAATTAATGATTTCAACAACCTATCTACCTACTTATACAATAATTAAACTTTCATATTTGTAAATAAATTGATTATTAAAACAATAAAAACGAACAGGTGAATTTAGTTTTAAACAAATCAAAATTAGTCGAATAATCTCGACAATACTAATTATACACGTAATTCATAGGTGTTCAAGTTAATTTACTTTTACACCATTGTTACACAGGAGGTTCAATTAAATATTTTAATTAACATGAATTGTAATTATTCGTTTTTATTAATTAGCACTTAATTTGTTGTTTCATTCCAATGAATAGGAGCTAGTGATAAGCGAATTTGAATAGGTTTCAGAGGAAAAAAATTCGCACAAATTCATCAAAATTCCTTTTTCTACGAACTTTTCAAGTGTGACAATCTCGGAATATTTTAAATCCATAGATAAGAATTAAGTTATTTTTAAATCCATCGAAATGGATTTTTTATATATTTTAAAATTATAACGGAATTTAATGCGTAATTCGCAATTCTGACTAAATTTATTTAAAGAAAACCAAAGAGTATAAACATAATTCAATATCAACAATGTGAATTCAGTATTTGCGTAACGATAATCGAAATTATTTCAAAAATAAACTTTCAAGCTGCAAACATTACAGTCTTGATTGAAATTGAAAATAAATTTACATTATTTAAACAGAAAAAAGCTTGAAATTTGTTATAATAATCAAAGAATTAACTGATTCATTTCACGGATAGGTACCTTAATGAGAGAAATGCGGTTATTTCAAAGCTAAACTTTCGATCAAGTTGAAAAGAAACAACTCCAATATTCATCAATAGGGCAAAAATAAATAATCTTGAGAGCATTAATGTAATTAAAAAGGTTTTATATAATTAAGTTGATGAAAATTCGACGAATTGATTAATTTTGTTTGAAATCGATTGATAAAATCGAGTTATAACAAATGTAAGACACCTTCAAGATTTTATTGCTGTTTCAGACAAATAAAACCACCTTGAAATGTATATTTTCTAATAAAAATTAGTCATTCTTTTCCGTCTATATCCTGGTCGTTGGCAAAAATGATTGAAAATCCAAATAAAATGTCATCGGCCTCAATTTTATTGAATAAAAAAAAGAGCTTTTGATATTTTGTAATCTATAACATGGAAATAAACAATAAATATTTAATCGGAATTGAGGAAAAGTTCAGTCATTGCCGTCACTCATTTATTAATAATAGAAAAATGAATTAATAATAAAAAAAGTTTGAGAATGTATTGTAGAATTTAACAAATAATTTACAAATAAAATGAATTATTAGTATCAGGTGCGATCAGATAAAACAAACACGAAGCCCTACGATTATTTTTTTTAATAAGAATTCCACACAATGTCAATGCCATGTGTTAACGATTACACTACAAATATTGGCAATCGAACCCAATCAATTAATTCCAACAAAATTATTAAAAAAGCAACAATTTACGAAAAATTGTTGTCCAATGAACCGCTGCTTCCTGTCTGTCAGATTAATTATCAATCCAAAAATTGTATAATTCCACAAATATCTAACAATTGGCTTTCAAGAATTATAAGTGGAACCCTAAAAGCCTTGAAGCTGATTTATTTAAAATGTTTACGAATACAATCAACTTGAAAAAACTCCTACATGGATTTGTATTATTTTTTATTAATATTCACAAATACCAAGACCCAAATTCAATAGTAGATGGAAAATATCCTCTGGGATATTTTCCTATTACAAAATTAAAAAGACATACTATAAAATAATATTACAATAAATTCATAAACATCTGTTATTGGCTGTGGAAAATAAAATAATTAGACGAGGTCAAATTGACTTTAATTTTCACAAATATGAATTGAACGCAAAAATTGTTTTGGCGACAGAATTTCGCCAAAAAATTAGTTATAATGTAACGGAACTTCTATAAAATGTAAAAATACTGACATTAGAAAATATAGGTTTATTATACAATGAAAAGGTGAATTAAAATAATAAAATTAGTTTTCTTCAACTGAGACATACAAAAATACGATATATTTTAATATTGCGACACAATAATTTAAATTGTTTCGAGTTTATGACGTTATTGTTATACTGATATTATTGAAATCGTTATTTAAAGTAAAATATATATTTTTTTTAATTTAAATAAAATTATCTGTCTAGAACTATGTTGAAATATTTTCACTTTTTTGTTGAATAGTTGAATAAAATACATATTTTGGATAGAATCTGAGAAATTCATGAAAGAATCTACTTTCATTGACTACTGTTATGAATAATTTGAATAATGTTTTCTAATTGGATTTTTTTGAAAAAAAAAAAAAACAGTAATGTAATTAAATTTATACATTTATGTTTAACAAAAAGAGGAGCAGCTCAGGAAATCTCCTGAAAGTGGAACGTTTAGGATCTTTTTGATATATTTCAATAAATATACTTTGATTCTTTAATTATTTAACAGAAATATTTACCAAATATCCAACAGTTCTCTTTAAAATACTGTTTGATTTAACCCATTTCTATTGAATCAATTTATAGTTGTGACTAATAAAACGAAATTCTGCATTATCTACCAAAATAGTGATAAAATATTAAAGCAAAAACATAAACCAATATAGGTGCAATAACCAAAACAATGATAGTTATTATTACGGAATCATAAAACATACAATTAAATCGCACCATAAAAAATTACCTAACCTTTTAAAGTTATTGATTAAATCTCCGATAGTTTACTATAGTTTGAAATACAAAAATTATAGTAATGAAAACGTTCAGAAAGCATGAAATAAGCAAAAATTGCTTCTTTTAAATACAAATTAGTTTCGAAGGCTGCACGATTAAGCTTTATTGGAAACGCAATGACCCTGTTTACATGTAGTGATAAACTAATCTGGTAACTTATTGTTAGTTAACAACAACGATATAAATGCTACGTGTTATGTTAACACAACTGTAGTAAAAACCGCAATCTAGTTTAAAATTAAATCAACTATTGTCGATGTAAACGGTTAACACACTTATCAACAATAGTACTAGTGCGAAAAAATACAAAATTCTTCTTGCTGCCAATGTGTTTTTCTTTCCAAAAATTTGTGATTTATACAAAACGTAAAACTGCACATTTCTCAATGGGAAAACACACATGATGTAGAAAATACAATCATCTTAAACTGAGATAAGTTATCCTATTAACCATTAACGACTATTTTTAAAATAAACTACAATTTATCTTGTCTAGTTTCTATCAATAGATGTAAACAGGGTCTATATTATTCAACCAAATGTGTTTCCAAATGAGGAAACATGCTCTATTACCAACTTTAGGAATGATCACTACTAGTACTATTTATGGATGTGGCTTTAACAATCACCACATATCTTCAAACCAACATTTCCAGTTATATAACATGTTGTATCTCAGAATTATAAAGGTATTTATAAAATAAGCAAATAAATATCGAAATATTTAGATTTAAATGTAGAATTTCATTTATTTTTATCGAGAGAAACATTTGATTCAGTTGTTGGTTCTCATCGCTTTAAAAAAGTGCTGTTATCTAAACGGTTATTGTAATTTTCACAGGTTCGTTCGCAAGAGACCATTATTAAAAAGACGTTTAAATTAACCTTGAATATTTAATATGTATCTGTTGCATTGATTCAACAATTCTAATTAGAAATAAGGTCTATGATTTAATTGATTGATATTAATCAATGACTATACACTATTCCACTGTTTACAAACAATTTTTTTGGTAGAAAAATCAAATAATTACATATATAGGTATGTAAATCATAGGTTTACTCCAATTTAGACGACTTGACTTATATAATTTTAGTAATTGTTTAAATCGAACCATTAATAATTTGAAAAAGTCGCTAATTTAGTGAAATTTTTCGAAATAATTGTGCAATTTATAATCTGGTTTGGTATTGTTGGTTAAGATTGCAAATCTAGACAATTACAATGTGAAATCTGCAACGACAATAAAGAAACCAATAAGAAATTTTGTATTCAATAAACCATCTGATATTTGAATCATTTGTCAACTGTTTATAGATTAAATCCATCATTTGTTTATAAAAGAATAAGGATTTTTATTTCGGAAAAACCGCAACTTTCCCAAGAAAATCCAACAATTTATTGAAGACATTTCAATAACGGAAACAAGTCAACTCAAATAATCTCACGATTTTGATGATTATTGGTATGCAATACCAAAATTAGCTACAATTCGGTAATCTTGCAAAGACAGAAACAGAAATAAGGCTAGAAACTTTGCGGAAATTCCACAATTACCGAACCCAAAGTATTTTCACCAATCGAATATGCTCGTAAAACGATCAAGAATGACTAGAGTAGAGTAAGCCACAAGGTTCTAATTTTGATAGAATATTCCCTAGAGGGAAAATTTTTCAAATCGCCATAGTTGCCATAATTAGAAATATTAAAGTCTATTTATCGATATCGATAGATTATTGTTGATTTGATAGATTATTTGACTCACCTATGGTAAATTCGGCATGTTGAATTATTGATCCGTTTATCACTAGCATGCCGTCGACGATCTTCAAATAAATCTTTCACAGCCGTTACACCTAACACAAACAATACCGGTATCATTGCAATTTCTTTACCAAATGCGTTAATAGCCGGGAACCAATTGAGCAATAAAATAAATATAAAATATAAATTTGCAACTCTATGGAATTGTTCTAATAGATTTCTTGGTAGAAATGATAATAATGTATATTTTGTAGTCCGTATTTTATTATTTGGTCGTTTACCATTTGGATGTTCTTTACGTGGTGTTTTCGGTGGCACAATATGATTCGGCACAACAATACGATAACGTTCTTCTGGTTCTGATTTCATTGTACGTCTTAACAATACACACAATAAACGTCGCCATAATGGTGGCGGTGCTGTACGTCTTAACGTATAAATTGATTCCGATCTTGATGCTTGTCGACTATGTCCTTTATTTGATACTTTCGTTACACTACCACTAATATTTTCTGGTACATCTTTATGTCCAGGTGGTAAGATGAAATCAGTTTTTGAACCAACACGACTATGACCTGGATGTTGATTTATTACAATCCCACCTACATTATTATTTGTTGTTGTTGTATCATTGATTTGTCCTTGTGAGAAAGCCCGTTGATGGCCACGACCACCTTTCAATGCTGATGGCCGGCCAATTGCACCAGCTGATGAACTACCACCACCATGACTGATACTACGCGAATGACCACGATTCTCCGATAAACGTACATCGGGAAATGTGTAAGTTGCACATTGTGTTGTTGGTATTGTTGTTGATGGTACTGTTGGAATATTTGTTGTTATTTGAAGATTTCCTGGTATTTTTGTAGTTGATGGAATATTTGCTGGTGTTTGAAGATTTCCAGTGATTTGTTGATCATTTGAATTGTTCCCTAAATTTGACATCATCATAGGTGATCTGAAAGATCAAAATTATTATCAATTTTTCGTTATCTACGCCCGGTAAATCAACAAGTTTTAGGGCGATGAATTCTATCTTATCTATTTATTCAAATATTTAAAAAACAAACGTATTGTTCTAATGCAATTATTCATCAAATTGATTATTTCATATATCATCATTTTGTTCAACGATAAGATAAGTTCAAAAATTGTTAAAAATCGAATAAATCAATTAAACCTTGGTAGCACCTCGAAAAAGAACTCTAATCATCGAGTTACACACAAGTGGGTGTGTTTAAAAATCAAATTCAAGGTTTAAAGTATCGTTTTACGCTTACAATTTCCAAGAAATTCCAAAAGAATTTGGCAATCGTACAATTAATGCAAACATAATCAACAATTATAAAATACGTTAACAAAAAACAAATACCAAGTAGGCTTTGCAAAATTTTCAAATCTCCCTCTATGTAACATCAATTATGCCAATTTAAAAAATCTCTCATCTCACTCCAACCACCGTTACGGCATATAGCGAAAAATTGATGAAACTGTATCTTTTCTACAATTACCAGTAAAAATCTTGTTTACCTTATTAATATCGTTCATAACTTCTAATTAGAAAGGGTTCCTATTATTTTGCCTCTTCTAAACAATTTTGATACAATAAATTCTCTAACATTGAAATAACTTTTATTGCATTTTTTTGGACTAATTAAAAACTATAAACGATAAATATATTTAAACTAAACAAATGTATAAGAAACTTGAATAAAAGAAAAGAAACTAAGTCACAAACAACAAATAAACTCCCGCACTCGTACACGTCGAACTATTTTCTAAAACACCAACCAGAAACTTGAATACCCCACGCTACCCCCACAGCGGCCCGTTACGTCACCTTGCAAATGTCAACGAGCACGGCCGCCAACCTGCGCATCTCAAAGGCCCTAGAATCGAAAATATTAAACAAATATTATTTTGTTATAATTGTGATAATATTGTAATTTAAACGTTGATAATAACGCGATATTTATTGTCGTTTAAACGAAATTAATTGTGTACAGTTGGAAAAAAAAATGGATAGGTCAAGGACCGCAATGGTGGCGTTTGGGGATTTTTGTGTTAATAATGGCGGTAATTTCTGTTGTTATTTGGCAATAATTCGCTAATAATTCGGTTTATTATCAATGAAACTGTGTTAGTTTTTTGTATTGTGGTTGGTTGTTGTTGAAATAGTTTTGTGATTGTGTTGTATTGTTGGGTAATTATAGAAATTTGTGTTTGGTAATTTTGTGCGGGTAAGGTTGGTAATCGATTCTTTTCTGTGACGTATTGATAGTGTTCTCGTCAGCTCAATTATCAGTTGTCCATTGCAGATTTTCTCTGTTTAACGAATTTGTTGGAGGGTCGATAATTTAGAAGAATTAAAAATGGATGAAGAATATGATGCAATCGTCTTGGGTACTGGTTTAAAAGAATGCATTTTGAGTGGCATGTTATCGGTGTCTGGTAAGAAAGTTTTACATGTTGATCGGAACAAATATTACGGCGGGGAGTCGGCATCCATCTGTCCATTAGAAGAGCTCTTTACAAAATTCGGTGCCCCTGCACCGGACGACTCCTACGGCCGGGGCCGCGATTGGAACGTCGATTTAATACCGAAATTCCTTATGGCTAACGGACAATTAGTCAAATTATTGATACATACGGGCGTAACACGGTATCTAGAATTCAAATCTGTTGAAGGCAGTTACGTGTATAAAGGTGGTAAAATTTCAAAGGTAAATCGCTCGTTTTATAATTTGTCTATCAATTGATTGTTGTAATTGAAATTTAGGTGCCGGTCGATCAAAAGGAGGCGTTAGCTTCCGATCTAATGGGTATGTTCGAGAAGAGACGTTTCCGCAATTTCCTAATCTACGTTCAAGATTTCCAAGAACAAGATCCAAAAACATGGAAAGACTTCGATCCAGCACAACAACCAATGCAAGCTCTCTACGATAAATTCGGTTTAGACAAGAATACCCAAGATTTTACTGGACATGCACTAGCCTTGTATAGAGACGATGATTATTTAAACAATCCAGCATTGGACACAATTAAACGTATCAAATTATATTCAGATTCATTAGCTAGATATGGAAAATCACCGTATCTCTATCCAATGTACGGTCTGGGTGAATTACCCCAAGGTAAGTGATTGTTGGTTATAAAAAATAAGAGAAATCGACACGGTCGAGTTGGACTCGATTGGTCGACTAGAAATAAAATTTACCGTTCCGGAACGGCTCAAAAACTGATCCATTTCTTTTCTAACATTAAAAAAAACTAGGTTTTGCTCGACTGTCGGCAATCTATGGTGGTACTTACATGTTGGATAAACCAATCGATGAGATCGTGTTAGGCGAAGGTGGTAGTGCTGTTGGTGTACGCTCCGGTAACGAAATAGCCAAATGCAAACAAGTCTATTGCGATCCGACTTACGTACCGGATCGTGTCCGTAAGAAGGGCCGTGTTATACGTTGTATTTGTTTAATGGATCATCCAATATCGAATACAAAAGATGCATTATCGACGCAAATTATCATTCCACAAAAACAAGTCGGTCGTAATTCTGATATTTATGTATCATTAGTAAGTTATACACATCAAGTAGCTGCAAAAGGTTGGTTTATTGCGATGGTATCAACAACTGTTGAAACCGACCAACCGGAGAATGAGATCAAACCTGGTCTTGATCTATTAGGTTCAATACGTCAAAAATTCGTTTCAGTATCTGATTATTATGAACCAACTGATGATGGTATACATTCACAAATATTTATATCACAATCATATGATGCTACAACACATTTTGAAACAACATGTTTAGATGTTTTGGATATATTTAAACGCGGTACAGGTGAGGAGTTTGATTTTTCGAAAATCAAACACGAATTGGGCGACGAAGAACAATAATTCATTTAAATTAAGATTTAATGAAATAATAAGTAGGTATTCTATGTGCAACATGTTTTTCTTTCTTTTTATTATCATTTTTCATCGGCTTTTTTTAAAATTTGTATTGCTATCAATACTCTACATAAAACGATAATCCACTTTTATGGAAAAACCATTTGTATTCACACAATTTAGGAAAAATCCAAGCATCTTGCTTTATTTTTTTAAACTTCATCAATCAAGATAATAAACTAAAAAAAACGCTTAAACGAATTGTTTTTCCAATGTTAATTTTACGCCTATTAAAGGAATTTATCCTAAGTGATTATGTAAAAAAATGTATTTATAGCTTTATGTTCTATTAGATATGCATGTACGAATTTAAAGTTATCATTGGTGATATGGCACATGTATTACGTGATGGATACAAATATACCAAAAAATCTTTAAAAAACTTGTGTATGAAATTCACGCTTGCATTCCAATTATCAAAGAATCAACCACCTAACGACAACAAACGAAATAATGCAGTATTCTAATTATGGTGAGATTAATCATTAAATCTCCCTAGTAATAATTAAGAATACTGTATAAGTATTGTAAAATTATTTACAAATCTCAATAAAAAATCTTGGGGAAAATTCAAATCTATTTTGATTTCAAACAAATTCTATACAAATTATTATCGCGACAACCCAAATAAATCGAACTATTGATCGGTTCGTATACGGGCGATGAGAATATTTGCGATGGTAATTCGAATTCCCTCAACACATCTTTGTTATTGAAATCAATTAAATTGATAACGCCCCTGTTCGTTGCTGTAACGACTATTTTTCGGTCGTTATAGTTACAGATTAACGGTGTCGTTGATGAGATATCGTCCAAAAAGATTCGATAAATCTCCGGTTTGGATAGTTCGAATTTAATTAGATACAAATTGGAATCGTGACAATTCAACAGGAGGTAATCGTCGTGTTTGATGATAGATGAGAAGATATTATTTCCGCATTTAACTCGCCATAATTCTTCGCCGTTATCAATCGATAGACAATAAATATCGCCTAGGACTCCCGGTGTTATCAAATAACCATCGTAGAGACACGGTGAACCGAATATTGGTTGGTTTAATTGGTTTTTTCCAGCGAATATCGCCTGAATTCGCCGATAAACTACAACAACTACCTTGAGTTGTTGCGATATAGATTTCGGTTTTATAACAAATAGGAGTTGCGAGTACGATTTCCGAGATTGTTGTCTTCCAAACGCAGGAACCGTCCTAGAAATTTTCCGATTATTTTCGATATTTTACCAAATACAACAGAACTTACATTTATTTTTATACAATAGATGTATTTATCGTAGGAGCAACAAATTATTTTCGTGTTATCACAACAAATTACCGGTTTCGTTTTGATAATATCGCCGGTGGAAAATTGCCATATTATCGTCGATTTTATGAAATCTAAACAATACAAATTACCGTCGTAACAACCGACTAGAATATTCGAATTGTTTGTGGAACATATCGAATTTTCGATAATGTTTGGTAGGATAAATTTCGATAAAATTTCGGAAGTTTTACAATTTAAAATAACGAAAATATGGGCAAAACTACCAACAGCCACGTAATTTTCGTTGTTGTAATTGAAGATAATCGGTGTGCAATCAACGCAAGCTTCAAGATTATAAAACCATTGGATTTCCAATCCGATATCGCTTGATTTAATTTTTTTAATTTGTTCTAGTGAATTATCGTCGATTTTACGTTTTTTATCAATTTTTGAATTTCGAATAAAATCCAAACATTGTTCCAGATTATTTTCAAACAATTTCCGAACAAATTCTTCCGAATTTTCTAAATGAAAACTCTGAGAAAACTCGTTTAAAAACTGCAAAACAATAATCGAATTTCCACCAATATCGAAGAAATTACTCGACAATATTGTAGCTAATTGGTCTGAATTTAAACCGAAATATTCACACAACAATAATTTGAAATAATCACACGGTTCGGATCTACAATCACGGTTTAAATAGATCGTTTCTAGTGCGTTTGTATCGATTTTACCGTGATCGGTTATGGGGAATTTCGGTAAAATTTCCAAATAATCCGGGAAAAATTCTCCAGGCAATTCATGCAGAAGTCTAACGCGTAATTTGTCCAAAATTTTCCGGCGAATTCCGCAATCAAACTCCGGTACAATTAGAAAATTCAATAATTTATCCCTATCGACACACCAAACGCATTTATTCGACAATCCGGTGATTTTCTCGATCATTTCGTCAACTCTACTTAAACTAATTTTATGTCCATACCGCTTGATTGTATCGTTTTTTCCGGTTTAAATAGAAAATCTCGCCGGATTTCACCAAACATAAATCGCCAGTTTTCCGAAATATCGCCCCATTCAGTCTAGTTTCATCTCCAATAAAACAGATTCGTTTACCACTACCGATTATAATTTCACCGTCACGTATTTCAATGGAAGTTTCGCCCAGTGGTTCACCGATCGGCGGCGGTCCTGTTTGATTGTGGGGAATCTCGAAAATCGTCGCCCAACACGAAACTTCCGTTATCCCGTACAAATCAAACAGGCGCAAATTTTCCGATTCTCTCCACTGTAGAATTTGTTGCGGGAATTTCTCACCGCCTAAAGCCAGAATTTTCAATCGGCTCTCGTTTAAAATATAACGAATTTGTTGTTCAGACCAACGCAGAAATAACGACGGTACAGTTTGTAGAAAAGTTACACCGTGATTTTGTTGTTGTTGTAATTTCAACGGGAATAGAGTTTTATAGAGATGAATTGTGTTGAATTTACGATTTGCGTCGACAATTAATAAAGTTGAATAATTATAAAGTGCTAAGAATAATTCAACAATTGATGGATCGAATGTTAGCGGTGTACCAAAATAGATGACATCATCTTTTGTTAGTTGGAATTTAGTATTTAATGATTTTATATTATCGTCAATACAATCATTGGTAACACGAACGTATTTCTTATCACCAGTAGTACCAGATGTCGATATTACATAGCAAATTGTTTGATAATTAAATTTTCTTCCATTATCACATTGATAAAGATATAAATTATTTTGGTGCAATTGTATTCTATCGATAATTTTGTAACTCCTCAAATTACAATCGAATGATAATAACCAATTAATGTCTACGTGGTTTAAAATATCACAAATATCATTATCTTTAGTTAAAAACATGAAAGCGTGATTTAGACGAAGAATACTGAAATTGCTCTATTAATCGTTAAAACTAGCTTCTATCCGACATTACCTGATTATAATTGACGGTAAATACAAATTGTGAGACATTATTAATCCAATACAACAATTATTTTTGATATTTTTTGTTAAAAAATCACTAATTTGATTTGCGATATCGATCACATCGTTGTAATTTAAAGAATCGATAATTTTATTACAATCACATAAAATGATAGAATTGTGTTTTCTAAGCGTGCTTGTACAATTTTTCTCAAAATTTTCAATAATTTCCATCATTTTAAACGATTATTTTCCCAATCTTGACAATTTAATTTTTGAGGTTATAAACAGTAATTTAACGTGAGTGAAGTTGGCAGCAAGCGCTGCCATATATCGTTTTGTCACATTGAGCTTAAGGTTGGTTCCCACAGGCAGCAAAAAATCCGTCTTTTGATTTTTTAGCAAATTTAGATAATTCAATCCAATTAAATATAATAGTTTTGTAAAGAGTAACAGTTATATCAATGTTGAAGTTCTCGAAAATTATTTTGATTGCGCAAAAAACCTATTCGCTATACTTTGTTGGTTAGGAAGTGTATTAAAATTCTGCAATCTGCAGAAATTTTGTAGACTTGGCAAACACGCATAAAATTAAATTTGATCCTCTACTAACTTAAAACGATTGATTTTCAACAAATTTGTTTAATTTTGGCTCAATTTAACCATAAAAACTCGCTATAATTGTTTAATTTTTCGAAAATTCTTGATAATCGGTAATTTTAGACAAATAAGTAGTCTCTGCCAACTTCACACCTATTATGACAATTGACAGTCAGCTGACGTTTGTTTATTAAAACCGACTTGCAAAATTCTAAATAATTTTTTTGATAAAAACCAAACACGTCAGTAATTAAAATCACTGCCAAATTGGTCCAATAATTCGATATTTTCAAAAAATCACAAAAAGTAAGTAGTAGACAAGTTAACAATTTTGTTTTAAGCGACTAAGGTCATTGCTATTGTTTTGAAGATTCTTCCTCAATTGTGATAATAAAAGAGATAATGGGGCGGATTTTCTTGGAACATATGGGCGGTAGTCGTCTGTTCTCTTGTGCCCGTTGCGATACGAATTTAACGAATCGTTCAGAATTGATCAGTACACGATTCACTGGAGCTACAGGCAGGGCTTTTCTGTTCAGTCGTGTCGTCAATTTGACGTACAGCGAAGTTCAAGATAGGGTCATGTTAACCGGCCGTCACATGGTTGTTATCGTAGATCATTCAGATTTTATGATTTATTTTTCAATGTTGTTATCGTAGGTGCGTGATGTTTCTTGTAAGTCGTGTGAAGCGAAACTTGGATGGATGTACGAATTCGCAACCGAAGAAAATCAACGATATAAAGAAGGCAGAGTGATTTTAGAACGAGCTCTTGTTACCGAGAGTGATGGTATGGAGGAGAGAGCTTACAACGATCGACAACATTAATAATTAATCGATCGAATTCTAAATAATTTTAATTATTTATATCGAAGATTTCTTTTTATTTTCCAAAAAGAAATCAGAATTAGCGTTTTATTATTTATTAGCCTTCATTTTAGAATTAATTAACTGAATTAGCGATTGTTTCTTTAGATAATGACGGGAATTTTCTACAGAATTACATAAAAATTATCGTGGATCTGTAGCGATTTGTTAATTTAATAAAAATAAATTAAAACAAGACGAATTTCGTTAAAATTTACAGTTTAACTAGAAACCTGGTGGCCTTCATTCGCGCAAAGGTGGCGGTGGCGATAAACAAAAGCATATTTCTACATATAAACACAGAAAACAGATGACTGTCAAATATTGACACGCCTACTTTACTAGAAATTTGCAGAAATCATCAATAAAATTCCGAATTAAATCAAAATTCGCGCATTCTAATCGAATTATTTCGATTAAATCGATCGATAATAAATTTGCCTGAATGAGAATTTTAGAATTATCGTAATTTCAAACGAAATTCGATTGGAATGAATTAGTAGTGGGGGGCGGAGTGGGGAACAGCTGACACAATCTAAACAACATTACCGACATCTTGCATTTTCCTACACTGTTGCTCGTTTTCAGTTTTTTTTCCCAATTTCCCTCCACCGCTCGCACATCAAAAAAATCAAAATTAGTTTTCCCCTAAATTTAACAATGACAGAAACATACACGACGTTCAATCAATTGATTAATTCAATTAATTAATTAATTTCTATTTAATTTATTCGTGAGTGACTGTCAGTTGTTATTAGTGTTGAAGTTTTCACACAAATTTCTTATCAAATCATCTATGTATATAACAAAACACGTACGTGACGTCATGTGATTGCGTTTTCATGGAGTACTAGATTGAGGTAAGTAGAATTTTTCGAATTGTTTATGTTTTTTTGTTGTTATTGTCTATATCGAATTGAATTAATTCGAAATTTTCATTGTTTTATTTATAATTAGTTAGTTTTAATTGATTAATTTCGTGAATTTTGGTAGTTTTGCGAATTGGCGTTGGTATAGTCACGGTATGTCCTTGAACGATTTTTTTTTTATTATTGCTTTTTTGTTTTATAACAGGAAAAAAATATTTACCGATCGTAGGCAACTTGAATTAAACAAATTAGTTTATAAATTAAATATTATTCTAAAGATTATCAAGATTTTTATTGTAATATTTTCAACATCTGTTCTGATTGATTTGTTATTGGATTTTTAGTGTAAAAAGTTTGTTTTTTCCGCTGTTGTTGTTTTGGGGGAAAGTATACAAGTAGGACGGCGAATTATTTCACAATCATTTGAAATATTTCGTGAGCAATTTAATATAATATTAAATAAATAAGTAAATAAATAAACAAATAAATATGTTGGCTGTAATTGTTGTTAATCGTATGACATTGAAAAATCGTCAATTATTACTAACTATTAAATAATGTCCGCCATTTTTGTTGAAAAAAATTGTTAATATTTCTATATATTGAAATTGTGTTGCCAACTGAATAATAAATAGAGAGAAAATCTAATCATTACAGGAAATAATTAGGACATTTTTATTTTTTTCTATTCTTTAAAAATATCAAACAAAAGAAAATCTAAAAATAACCAAGAAATATTTATCTAATTAGCCATGGAAACATTTGAAAAACCAAATAAACGTCCTTAATTATGCCTTGTTATTTTTAATAAAATACATAAACAATTAACTAACAATAAGATAAAGTTGAGTAATTTCCAGGAGAGTCTAGTCTAATCAATGACCTTGATTTAGAGCCAAAATAGGATCGATAATTGTAGGGTAGCGGGTGATGATAATAAGTGGTTGTTATCTGATAATTGTTACAATATTGTTGTGTTTACAGTCTATATGGGTTTAACCTAATGGCTTAATTTTAGCTCTTTTTCTTCTTATTTTATAACGTAATAATAAAACAACCTTGATCAGTTATGTGTATGGTTCTGTTTTCTAGATGGATTAGTCGCGGATTCTTGTCAAGGTCAAGATCTTACTGTCTCATTTATTCAATTTTGATATCCTCTCTATATTGTTGGGCAAATACGGGGCGTAATTAAATTTAGTGTCGTAGATTTCTTCATATTTTAGTAAATTTGATATTTCAAGTTGACACTACGTTCCAAATTCATGGCCAATAGTCCTTCATCTTACATTGGTGAATAGTGTCGTAGCTTGTTGATAATTTAATATATTAGAAAACTAAACAACCGAATCAAGTTACGACGTTACTTAACGATTACGTAGCCAACTGAGAGGTAAAATTCCGTTGTACATCCTGTAGGTATATCTGGATGATCTGGATTGTGATTTATTGTTTGTTGATATCTTACACCGTATTCTAATTCTGGAATTATCTTGAAATTGGATAGAATCATACGATAATGAACTTTGTGTCATTGATCGTAAGGAGTTGTTTGAAATAAATTACCGATAATCAAGACTTAGAAATGTTTTTATCATTGATTACACTTGGAATGCATATTGTAAATGGTTTTTTTCGGTTGATTTGATGCAATTATTTTAATGTTGGGTGATGATACACGATTTTATGGCTAATTTAATTTTCTAAATTTATAAAAATGACTTCGTATACAACAGGGGTTTTCGAAAATTTTGATTTTTCGAATAATAAGCTATCATTGACTCAGGTCATGGATTCTATTGTTTTTTATTGAAATTCCTTTTATATAATAGATAAGAATTATGCTATTATTGTTGTTATAAAAAATTGTGTGAATATTATGATTATTTTTTAATGATAAATAGAATAATTTTATTATTGTTATTTATCTTACTATATTCCATGAAGAAAATTACATATTTCCAAGATAAATGTACGGGTATCAAGTATAGCAAAATTATTTTTAGTTATTATTCATAATTATAATTTGTACATTTTATATTAACAATATTATTATGCATTTCTTGGCAGTCACTACAATATTCGTTCAACTAATTAATGGATTCATTCAATAATATTGTGATGGTGGCAAATCGGCAATTGCCAAACATGAATTAAAAATAAAATTAAGGTCTGGGTCAAAATCAAGGATCCTTCACTTTGGGTGCCTTATTTTAAAAATTCCACTTACTGCAAATTCATTATTTGTTAGAGAGAAATCGTCCAGTTGAAATTAGGGTTTTTCTTTCATTAAATATCAGTAATTTTTTTAAATTTTGCTACTGAATCGTATAGGAGAAACATTGCGCCTTAAATTATCAATTTCCAATAAATTCGTCAATTTAATTGCAATTAATATTGGTCCAATTTAGAAATTTTAGTCTTTTTGCTCTGGAATTTTAAATTTTAGTCTTGTTTTGAATCCAAAACGGCCAGGTGTAACCGATTTTTGGGTAAAAATATCGACTCCAAGCTTTCATTAGTCAAAATTTAGACATAAATTTCTTTGGACTCGGTTTTCGAATCCAAAAGGATCAAATTTAGCCTTCTTTTGTGCTAGAATCTCGACTTCCGTCTATTTACTTATTGTTAGCTGTCACTTTTACCTAAAATTCGTAGATATTCAAGGCCTATTTTTTATAAATAAATTTAACAACAGTCTATTTTGGCACCGAATTTTGGTCTTTGTTCTTGGTTTTTGAATGAAAAACCTACAAATTTAGCGTACTTTTGTGCTAAAATCTGCACTCCAAACGATTTTGTTAGCCATCATTGACACATTTTTACTCAAAATTTAAAATTTTTCTGTTTCAAAAATTTATAAAACTACTTTGATGCTGAATTCTTGACTTTCCTAATTTTTTGAATCAAAACAGCCAAATTGAGCCTTATTTTGTCTAAAAAATCCATTCCATCGTTTTGGCACAAAAATTTCACCAAGTGAAAGTCCAGAATTGTTTGATAAATTTACAAATTTTTCAATTGATCTTATTTATGATTGGCTCTAGATGTTTGCCTTATGTATAATGGAAAATTAAATTGAAATAAAAATACCAATATTCGATTCTCTTATCGAAACTACAATTTTGTGATAATGATAATATAACATGGTATTATTAATTTTATTATTATTGTTAGTAGCCTCATTTTCGAAACAAAAGAATAGTTTAAATAATCAAAAATAAAACCAATTAGTTGTCGATGAGAAAGCTAAACATACGTAAATAATATACAAACTTATTCTTGATAAGCCTTTTTAGTGATAAAATTTTATGTAAAATCGTGTTATAAGTTTCTTTTTTAATTTCTCTATGTAATTATTATTATTGTTTCGATAAAATTGTATTTTTGTTGCTAAATTATAATTTCTTTTTTTTTAATTACAGAGTACTTTGTAAATTGAAGACTAACAATATTATGTGAAATTAAAAAAAGGGATAAAAATGAGTTATTTATCAATGACCAATATTTTCATGAAGACACATCGTTTTCTTCAAGATCCAGCACCACCATCAACCACAACAACCCAAACAAGAAATTTATTATTAACAACAAATAACGATAAAGTTCAACAAGTTTGGTCGCGTTATAATTTTGATACCAACAATATTGATAACAATAATTTAATTGATAATAAATTAAAAATGAGTTGGACAATTAGTTGTAATAAGAACAATAATAATAATGGTGATATTAAAGAGACACAAGCAACTGAAAATGATATTTCTGTAAATAAAGAAGCAACAATTGATGTTGAAATTACACCATTATCACCACCACCACCACCACCATCAACAAATCATGGTGAAAAAGAAGAATCAACCCCATCATTATCACCATCATCACCATCACATCATGCCCGACGACCACCCAATGCCTTTTTAATTTTTTGTAAAAAACATCGACCTATAGTTCGTAGTAAATATCCAAGTTTGGAAAATCGGGGTGTTACGAAAATTTTAGGCGAATGGTGGGCTTTACTTGATGATAATGATAAAGCACCTTATACACACCTAGCCAAAGAGGTAAGAAACGAAATTTACGTTTATTTATTTGATTGATTTTTGACTTTTTTTACAGTATAAAGATGCATTTTTATCAGCAAATCCGGATTTTAAGTGGTACAAATTACCAGCACCACCATTAAGAACTTTAAACGTTCGACCTAATAATAATAACAACAATAATAATGTACATAAAGTACTATCACCGATATCTAGTCCTGTTCCTCCTAATTTACAAGCAGAATCGGAATTTACACCGGGTAAATTGGCTGATGAATCGCAATTGGGTAATTTAACGTCATTAATGAATAATAATATTAATAATAATAGTAATAATTATACGACAATATCACCGAAATCTACTATAATCAATGGAAATACTATTAATGATAATAATCTTGAGAAAAGTCCAATAAATTTTATACAAACACATCTACCTCCTGCACCAATTAAAAAACGAATCTCTCAAAAATATTTAGATAATAACAGTAATATAGCGCGCAATTTATTAAAAACTAACATATCTGGAGGTGAATTTTGTAATAATAATGATGATAATAACAATGATAATCATATAGAATGTGAGCATAATTATGATGATGATGACGATGAGGATTGTGAAATTAACGATTCAAGTAACATGACAAATCAAGAATTAATGAACAAAGTCGTTGATAAATTATTCACAAAGAATAATCAACAACAGAATTCGAAACGATTAGGCCTTAGAAATTCTAAAGGAATTCGTAAATCTGGCCGACAATGTAAAGGAAAACGTTACGAAAAATTTATGTCGGAAGGGCGATTATTTGGTAATAAACGTGATAATAAATTGTTCAATCGTAATCATGATTTTAATGATAATAGAGAGTGTGATGAGAAGATTGATGAATCGAATTTAATTGAAACACCAAATTTAGATCATACAATTAAACGTTTAGCTGAACGTACCAATATGAAGAACTTATTAATTGGGAATTCAATAACAGATCAACGAATTGAAGAAACTACAAATGATAATAAAACAACAACAACAACAACAGTGAAAACAACCAATGATTTCAATTTAGATTTAAGAATTTCAATGTTACCCAGTTTAAGTTACGATATCTATTCGCAAAGGAAGAAAGATAGTAAAAAACGCAAGAATCGTTTCAGAACTAACTGTAATAACAACAATATCGATGATGATAATGGAGTTGGTGATGCGAAAATACCAAAAATTGTTAAAAATGAACAATTAGTTGGGTCCAAGAAACGTAAAAATAAACAAAGCATTACACATTTAGAAAATAAACAACCAGAAGAACAACACCAAAATAATTCTAATAATAGTATTAATAATGATTTGTTGGGTTTAGCCACTTTGGCTGAAGTGGCTGCCAATACACAAAAGATCAATGAAGAGATCGTTTCGCAATAATTTCAAATATTTCCAAATAGTATAAATTTGTATACGTTCCTGGACAATTGTGTGAATCTCTCCAGTATTTCGAGATTAGAGTGGAAATATTTCGGTTTTTGTAGATTTTTGCATGTGCCTCTACAGTTAGAATAACAGAAATATCAAAACGAGACTCCTTCCATGCAGATTTATCGGAGCTTTTGAAGCTTGAATGTGGCATTACCAGTGCCAAATTTATATTTTGTAAAATTCTCTTTATTTCTTCTACTTTATTGAGAAAAGTATTTTAAACAATTGTGATAAATGTGTAGTTTTAACGATTCGAGAGAATTTTTCAATATTTCTCCACCATTTGTTCTTGTTTTTTGTTTTGTTTAGTAGTTTATCGTTTATTTTATTTTGTATCGTTATATTCGTTGTTATTATTAACTAATTGATTAAGTTAACCATTTTAAATACTATACCAAAATTGTTAGACACTTTACAATTTTACTATGAAACGTTATTTTTTTTAATATTTGTTATGTACAATATAATGCAATAATGAAAATTTCAATTCTCTTTAATTTTGAATGAATCTGATTTGTAAGATCTAAATTTAAGAAATTCGATATTTATGCACTCATTTAAATCTATAACATATTCTAGTTATTAAGAAGTTGGTATACTTCCTTAGTCATTTTTGTACAATTACGATTTATATAAAAATTGTTATTAATGTTGATTTAAAGAGTATATCGTAATTGTTCAAGTGAAACGACCAAATATTTGAATAAAATTAAGCCTTATAGATGTAGCTATAATCATCCAAAATTAATCTAACAAGGTTGTTAAATAATCACTTTTTCACAATTTTAAATATCTATTTTATAAGAGTAATGTTAAGAGATGACGGCATTAAGTATAGATTACCACAGAAGTGATGTTTGGATTGTGATAATTTATTTTTCTAAACCAATAATTGGACAGATCGACAGGAGGTATGTATAAAAATATAGATTATTTATGAAAGAATGATGTTTATATATAGATTTTGTGCCTTTTTATTTATTTATACAGAGAAACTAAACAAATCTTTGAAAGATTCTACCTTTTGTAGGAAGGTAAATGTATTTAATAAAATTTATTACATACTCTCTATTGATTTCATTAGAAACCTGTCGATTGTTCCAATTTTTTGTAGTTTTCAACAGGAAATCAAAGGAACTGGCGTAATTCAGGTAATAAATAAACGACTCTCCATTATCAAATCATATAGTAGACATTAAGAAAAAACAATTATTTGTAGAACTCATGTTCGCTTTCATCCTTCTTGATATTGTTCTTGTAGCCCTTCTCGAAATCTTTAGGCAGAACAATATACCGATTCTCCCTAACAGCGTGCATTCCAGCCTCCTGGCAAATCGCATTAATATCAGCCCCTGAAATTCGATCCGGCCGTGCGACGTAATCTTCCAAATCCACCTAAATACAACAATTTCAATCGTTTTAAAATCAATGATTAGAATTGATTACCTCCTCGGATAGGTTCATCTTCGATGTGATCGTGCTGAAAATCAAACGTTTTTGTCGCCGATCCGGCAATGGAAATTCAATTTTCCGATCCAATCGGCCCGGTCTCAACAAAGCCGGATCTAAAGTATCCGCTCGATTTGTCGCCATTATCACTTTAACATTAGTCGTCTGATCGAAACCGTCCATTTGATTCAATAATTCCAATAGGATCCGTTGTACTTCTCGATCGGCGCCGGTTTGGGCGTCGAAACGTTTCGTCGCAATCGCGTCGATCTCATCGATGAATATAATGGCCGGTGAATTCTCTTTGGCTAAACGGAAGACGTCGCGCACCATTCTTGGGCCTTCGCCCAGATATTTCTGGACGAATTCCGAGCCAACGACACGGATAAATGCAGCGGTTGTATGGTGGGCTACAGCTTTTGCTAACATTGTTTTACCACAACCAGGTGGGCCGTACATTAGCACACCCCGGGGTGGATCAATACCGATTTGTTTGTACAACTCGAAGTGGGTTAACGGCAATTCGACAGCTTCGCGGATTTCTTGTTTTTGCATATCCATGCCGCCGATATCGCTGTATTGAACATCGGGTTTCTCATCGGGTTGTAGCATACTAATCGATGAATCCGCCTCTGGTGGTAGAACATCAACTAACGCATTACTATGTTTATGCAAAGCTACACTAGCTGACGGTTTTAATAATTCACGATCGATTGTTGATAGAATTCGGACGTAATAATTTGAACCGGTTGTCGAACCGACTATACCAGTGTTCTGATCGACGGCCTCTAGAAACTGTCCGATAACTAACGGCACCGATTGGATACGTTTCACCTCTTCTTGCGCGTGCAGATACTCTTTCTTCAAATTGCGCTGTTCGTCCTTTATGTACTCTTCTTGTACTTCCAAGAATTCCAACATTTGTTGTAATTTCTTGTATTTCGTGTAGAGATCTTCAATGTCGGCATCTTGAAGATTCTGTTTGACTTCAGCCGGACTACCTTCGTCCTGAAATCCGGACATGAGCATGATTTGACAATTTACGTTAAAGAAAAGTTGGGTTATGTTCGATTATTGTAAAAATTGGATAAATACAGTTAGATAGTTGATAAATTTGTAGAATTATTGTGGGAATTACCTTTTCGGGGACAACAACATCCATAACTTCCATTATTTAACGAGTTTTCTTTATTTGCAACTGGCACCAAACGATTTAGGTTATGTTGAAGTTGATGATTTTAGAATTTTATCTGTCAAAATCAACTCACTCACCAGACAGTAGATGGCGTTCAAATAATCCGATAAATACTCATTTAAATTCCAGAAAATCGCTGAAATTGATAATTTATGCTTTAATTTTCCTTTACTCGATTTTGTAGTTTAAAATTACAAGAAATTTTGTCTAGTGTAAAACTTTAATTTGTATAAAATTATTATGATTGAACTACTGATTGATAGATGTCGCTACAGTTGTTAGTGATGAAAATTGTAATTTTGTCAAAATTAGTTTGATAATAATTAAAATAGTCTTCAATAGATGGTGCGTTATTAGTGATCACCTGGTCTATTGGATAATAGATGTCGCGGTTGTGGTGAGTACTTAAGTATTGATAATGGAGAACGTGACTCAATTACTTTCTCAAATATTTGCATTCTTCTACTGCATAAAATCGAACTTTCATTAATGTAGGCTTGATTACAATGTCAGTAGCAGTAATTGTAAAATGCAATAATTTTACAAACATCAATTGGAAAGCGGTTGGGTTGTTATTATTATCATTACTATTGGTGGGTGCAGCAGTCAGGCAGGCAGCAGCAGTAATCAGCTCTGCATGGTTTTAATTTAAACGGAGTCGGGGCGATTTTTTCGAATTCAACAGAGCATAACTGAAAAGTCATTTGTTAAAGAACAAAATATAATTTATTGATACAGAAATACAAATAATATAAATATTATACAGGTAGAGCGCTGTTGGGCAACACCAACGAAATGTGTCGACTGAGTTGAGCGCAGTCGTCACCATTGCGACAAAAAATATATAATAATAATAATAATAATAATATAAATAATAAGTTACATATAAATTATAATAAAATAACTACATAACATAACTGTCGAATGAGAAACATAAAAATTAAATAATGATTTAAATAACAAAAGAAAAATCGTATTCTCTCCCTATCATCGGCCGTTTGTGCTAAGACACAAGAAGGAAAAGAATCGTAACACGGCATAAAGCGGCAGAACAACTAGTAATATATAATAATAATAATAATATAGAATAATAAATAAAATTTCAATCGCGGAATGTTACAGAAATCGAGACCGATGAATGGAACTAACCTACAAAACTTGCACATTCACAAAAAGTAATCAACATTCGTATAAAACACGCTTCTTAGTAAATAAATCTTATAATAATTTTATTTTTTTCTGTTCTAAATCTATTTATAATCACACAATATCAAAATCACTCCGCATCTTTAGGCGGACATATTGTTTAATAATAATTATTTGTATAAATTAAAGATTTTTGTTTTTTTTTTGTTTTAAATAATAGTCTTGAGTCGTGTGCAACCGTTGGAAATTAGGGATTACAGGACGATTTTGTAGGTTTTAAAAACAAGAAGGGTAATAGAGTGATTGGGGATAAATTTAGGGTGGGTTATTTGGTGCACACATTAGCGGACAAGATCGGAAAGTGAGAAAATCTGCACTTGTGATAAACGATTAAATACCGGAAGACGTTGATCGTCCATCATCAAACCGCCCGTCGTACTATTAACACCACCAGTACCAGCGATTGTAGCGGTTGGTGAATGCAATTCTGGTTCACTACTGAAGAATGAACCCATCGACGATGTCGGTGATTGACTCAAACTGCATGGTGGACTAGGACTATCTAAAGATAAAGCTGGACTTAGTGCAGCTGGTCGGGATCTGGCAGCGGCAGCGGCTACTGCGGCCGCAGCAGCGGCAGCATTCACTGCAGGTGGTGATGATCTCATTGCAATCAATGGTGCCTTCTGTAATACTTCATCTTGATTATGAACGAAATGACAACGTGGCCCATATGGACAAAAACCGACTGTATGATAGGTGCGACACAATTCAGTTTTATATTTCGGATGACGGGCTAAACTGCGCAATTCGGCTCCACCATGGGCGAATTGGCATTTATCGCCGTATTTGCAAACACCAAATTCCTCATATGGCCGACAGAGTTCAGTTTTATAACGCGATGTATTCACAGAAGCCGCATTTGTTGAAACGACTGCTGTAGCTGAAACTGGTGTTGATACAGGCGGTGCTGGGGCTGATTGTGTACGTTCTAAACGGCGATGTTGTTGTGTTAAATTGCCCAAAAGGAATGTAATATTTTGGGCGTTCGTTAAGCCGTTTGTACCATTCGTATTGCTAGTTGTTGATGGTGTTGATGCCATTCTAGTCAATGTTATTCGCATTCCGGATGCGCCCAAATCCAAATGCGCTCCAGGAGCTGCATCACGGTTGCTCATCGTACTCTGGAAAAAAAAACAAAATCATCAAATTTTGATTGATAACATTTTTATGTTGAATAATTGAGCGAGTGAGGACGAACTACAATGAGATTTTCATTTAATGAAATATGACAGCTTGGAGGCCATCTCGTATATAGAAGATAAGAGCGGCAATAGAATCTTGTCAATTACTATAATTCGAAAATGGGGCGCTTAATAGCAATTCCAGCCTACACACAGACAACAACAACAAGGCCAACAACCTGGAGAGCTTAGGAAATGTGAATCTTTTTTCTAGTCTTTTTCAAATAAAATTGTTGAAATCTTAGCAGCATTTTAGAGAAAGTTTGTCACCAATCTTGATGGCTGTTACGAAACTTATTCCCATATAAAAATTTACCACGTCTACCATTTTCCAAAGAATTGTCTAACAAATAAATAACACAACACGAATAATTTCCGTTATGCATATAAATCAATTTTAATAAATACGTTGGGAAAAGCCAACATATGGAATTTTCGAGGAATGATAGAAGGTATGATTGGAGCGCCGCGGCGCCTGGTACAGCTTTTACCATCGCCAAACATCATCATTCCAGCATCCATCAACACTTTCATATTACCAACAATAACAACAACAATCGGTAAAAGTTCGTTCCAGAAGCCTACTTTCTCGCAGTGACAAACGCGCTACAGTAATCGTGTGAAAGCCGAGAACCCGCCGCCAGTGGGAGGCTCTCCACTCTCAGAGAAACACACAAACAAGACAAAAAGAAAACAAAGAACCATTTCTCTTTTCACTGATTCTCCAAACCACCAAATATTGCAAACTAAATGGCAGAAATTTTCCAAAACAACTTTCTAACAAAGAATCAGAAACAGAAATGTACAACAATATGGGATTATTATCGAAAATTCTCAAATAAGATAAGAGATATAATCGATATTTCCCAATTTTCGTTTAAATAAATACTATAACAGAAGTGATGGAGTAGTAGTGGAGAAGGCCTTGGTAGATTTCTGAGCTATAAACAAGATGACCGGCACACGGAGAGTGGTCAAACAGGAAAGTTGATTTTTTTTTTGGGTTTTATGTTTGTGTTTCGTCAACAACATTCACGATAAATATGTAGAAAACTCACCTTGATGATGTTATCCCCGAAATCATATCGTGGCATTATTGCAGTCGACATATTCCTGAATTTTGGCACAAATTACAAACAGAACACACAGAAGAGTAGCGATAAAATTTGTAGAGAAGTTATAGAAAAACAAGAGGCTCTTAAATCAACACTGCGAAATACTGCAAAACTTGGAAGACTCGCTTTGTTGTTTGGTGAAATGAACAAAATAAAAAATTACTCGATAAAATTTCAAATAAAAATTGCTTCTAAGTGCGCTTTTCCACGACGCAGCAATCGCGTGCTATCTTTCTACGCAGCTCTCGTGCTGACTGATGGTTCGAATAAAGTTGCTTGCCATGCCATGAAACCGGCCCCCACCAATTTGGAAATTGGTTGTGTTGTTGTTGTTATTGCTGCTATCGTCGACGATGTTGTGGAGAGTTCGAGAGAGAGATAGATGGCGAGAGTGGGGCCCTAGAAGTCGGCGCGCAATCCTTGGTGACAATGGCGATTGGGGGCAAAGTCGCTTCACATTCACCACAATACAATAACAAGCAATTTTCAATTAGCAACAGCATTTAAATTGGACAGAATTTCGACTTTATTGATATAAACAAATATCGATTCTATATTTCGATTTATATGAATTTAGAAAGAGAAACCAACAAATTCATTATCAATTACAGAAAATAAACAACAAAGATGGAGATATTTTAAAAGAGAAAAGCTGGTATTGTAATAGCTGGGATTGTCGAAGAAAACGCATCAAAGAAAGTGAATCTTGTCGTGTCTTGGCTCTCGATGGAAACAGAAAAGACGGAGAGAATCGTTGGCGGCGTTTCTAAATTGCTCATCGTTCAATCCATATTGGTCACTTTCACTGATAAGCCAATTTCACTTGAAACTTATCAGTTGGACATAATAACGCTACGATTAAAAACAATTTTTTAACGAGGGAAATAAGAGGAAGGTTATCAATTTTTATCAATTCTTTCCAAGGAACAATTCAATCTTTATCGGAACTGGAATGAATAACAATAGAAACAGACGGTGATAAGCTCGTTGTTTTAGCAATAATCAGGAAACAACTTCCTTGCCCAATAACTTTTCTTCCTGCATTAATAATAATAAAAATATACAAAACGAATTAACTTTCATGCTCATTAATGATGATAGAACTGCGAATTGATGCACATAAAATTACACAATCTTTAAAACCAAGGAAAATATGGTGGGTTTCACAACGGTAATCCATCAACGTTCACTTTTCGAATTCTTTCGAATTGGAGGGTAGTGGCGCCGGTACACTACCCCTAAAATCTACCTGTTGCAGCTTTAAAACCAATAATTTTGACATGCAAAACACCTATTTTGGCAGTCTCGCCGATTCAAGGTAATGGAAAAACAGACTCATTATTACCATAATCAACAATACAAAAAAAAATCCTTTGAAATCGTTTTCCTGATGTGACGTCAAAAATCGTGCACGATTTCTCGAAAACAGGTAGGCATCGATGACGTGTTTCCTAGAGAGGAAATCTTCAATAACAGCCGATGAAGATGAGAAATTGGAGGCTAAATTCGAAGAGTTTTAGAAGCGTACGACAATTACGTAACGGATGTTGTGTTGAAGAAACATGGCGTCGAATATTATTAGCATTCATTAGCGCACCCAAAGTATAAAATTCGTGAAGATTTCTAGGGAGATGTATCAAATTTTATCGTCGAACCGAGTTACGAAACTGCTGTTGTTGTTGTTGCTGTTTCGGGACGCATTTTAAACAATCGAATTTTTGTTAAACAACAAACAACAAAACAGGATTCAAATCACGTGGTATGTGTGGTTTTATAAATGTATATAATAGTATTTCTACGACATACTGCGATAGTTTTATGGTCAGTTTTCCAAGGATAACATGAACATGACGCCGTTCAACGTGATTATAGGAAGTGATTAGTTATTTTCAGTCTGAAGGTTGCCAATAATAACAGTCCGGTCCCGGAATATGACAATTTTTTGAGTTAATAAAACAAATATTACCATCGAAATTCGAATTGGAAACAGATTTGAAATCGAATTGAAGAAAAGTTGTAAAACAAGTATCGTCGATTCGAATAGGTTTTATTGCGTCGAAATTGTGGACACTTCTTCTATGCATACGCATTTCTGTTATGGTCGTTTTGTCTTGGTTTGGGCGACGAGAAAAAACACAAAAACACAATCAACATGTGTTAAGTAAAATGACGTCATCTTCTTTCAATTCTAAATTGATGTTGGTTGGTTTAGTTTTGTTTAGAAATGAAAAACAAGCCAACATTTCATATACGAACCAAGCACTCCTAATGTCATAAAAATGGGACATATGGTTAATGTGATATTTACACTTGTCTGTCTTTTAATTGGATCGTTGGTTTTGAAATATTACCGTCTCGAGGGATCACCATTGGTTTCGTGTTATTATTCCAACAAATACAACTTTTTTTGTTGTTCGATTAGAAAAATGCATTATAATAACCATAAATGAATTAATTATAATGCATTGAAGATGACCTTCGTTTCAATATAGTTAACATCGAGTTTCCCGAAGATTTGTTGTTTTTTAGGGGTGTTGAACACATGTGCAACAAGTTGTCGGTAACAACCACCCTCGCCCTAAAATCTGGTTGATTTTTTCTACCACCACCACCACTACCAACCATACACATGGAGATCTGTATAAAATCGTGGGAACTGAAACATGTGCACTCGAATTTACCAACAAATAAATACATTGAATCTTGTAGAACACATGTGACGTTACAAATGCACACATGCAGAGTTTCTAAAATGGTACATCAACCCTGTAATAGTACGTAAACGTGGATGAATTTCGGAAAAATTCGCCACTTTACCCCTGTTGGAAAGAAAAATAGAAAGACGAAATCTATTCAGGTTATTGTACAACACACCCTCGTCGAAACACCTGCATGCATGAAGACGAACAAGAAAAGGGTCAGCTTTGTATAAATAGGGACGAGTTTCAGGTATTGTACCCGAACTAAACGAATAAAACCAACAGGTGTTACACACAAATTCTAAGCGGCATTTAAACTTGACGGCCACAAGGCAGAATTATACGATAATTGTAACGGTTCGTCAATTTTACAAATAATTAATAACGGAAGGGATTTTTCTCGAGTTAATCGAAACGTTTTTACTGATAACAATATGTACTTTATTGGATAAAAATAAATTTGAACGATTTTTCCGAGGTGTAACTTGTAAGTATAGACTGATAACGAAAATATCTTCCAATTTGATAAGCGATTGAAAATCGTTGTTATTATTATAACCGCATGTGTTTGTATTTAAAGAAACGATAATCTTGAAATTTCAACCTCCTACTGGGAAGCAAAAACAACCACAAGCTGTGTTTAGATTCTCCTATTCAAACAAAACGCTAATTTTAACACACAACAATTTTGTAGTTTCGTTCGAAATGAATATAATAGGAGAAAAATTAATAGAATAATACTGAAATTAAACAAGATAAACACGTTATCAGTTAATACTACTTTATTACGAAAAATAAACAATTTATCGAGAAAATCTTGATTTTTTTTTGTCGTGTTGTTCAACTGTGCTCTCTTTATAAAATTAATTGATGGAAATTTCTAGAATTGTCTTAATTGTTTTATTAATAATTAAAACAACTAACATAGAAACAAATTAAACCCACACATTCATTTATATTATCCCGATTTGAGTCTTATTGAAATTCTCTGGTATTGTCCAAGATGCACAAGAATTCTCCTAATAATAATAGTAGTAATAATAATGATTAAAAAACCTACACCTGGTTAATAAACATATGCCATTTCAAAATCAATTGGTAAAACACTCATCTGAATGGCCAAGGAGACAGTTGAGCAGTTGAAGAATGGAATTGCCATTCACTTGGTGTTATATGTGGATGTTGTTTTGGTCGTATGGTGTTGTGTTGCGTGCGGCCTCGATAACCACAGGCCAACGACCAGGACCAATGTTGTTACATACAATATAACATACAATATTTATATATTATATCTATAAACATATATGTTTAGATTTAGACAAAACAATACATCAAAACTGTAAAATCCACCCCTATCTGTACCGATAGAGACTTTCCAGTTCTAAAGTTAGATTGAAGGGTTAATTTGGGTGCTAGTTGTGTAAAATTGAGAATTCGAGTAAAGAAATCTATTGCCAAAGTAAAACCGACCTAGTTAACCGAAAGTGCATTTCGTTTCAAAAATAAACGAGATAAAAAGTGAAACTCTTCAACAACAAAAAAATCGGAGAAAATTGCGATTTTCCAACGAATTTTCTCTAAATTTCAACAATAGCAACAAATAACTTACGATACAATCACAAACAACATTTATGAGAAATTCTGTTTTTCGTGTTTTTTCTCCTTTCTTCAATATTATTAAATCTTGATATTTCATTATGAAATGACTGTTGTTTATTGACATTTTCAATGTTATTTTTTTCCCAATTATGTCAACGGTATTTATTTATGAATAGAAGGAAAATATTAGAAATAAACAAGTCGATTTATTGAGGAATTGACGGTTGGATACAGAAGAAATCTGAATGGAAACTAAAAATTCAATAACGCCAACAATTTTACAAATCAAAAATACTCAATTCTTGTGATATTAACGAAAATAGTCACGAAAATAGAAATGCCAAATAACCATTGTACAAGTATTCGAGTTCCTCAATCGACGCCTACCCACTTTTCTTTTTTGAAAATCAACCCCAAATTTTCTTGCATCTGGGAGTAACCTGTGCAAGTTCAATTAATAGCGAATGTGTTATAATAATGCCCTTATAGCTGCCATCACTTTTTAATTAACATTGGAGTCAATTGGATAATTGATGGAGTAACCGATTTATTCAAGTGGTGACTCTTATATTGAGCCTATTAAGATTCTCGTTATTATTATTGTTCGATTTAGATAAACGACTTTAGAATTGGAATTTTTGGAAATTGCCGTGAAACTGCCGGAGTTTCTTATGCAAGTTGCTCGTACAAGATTGTCGCAATTGTAGTGAAAGTTTCACACAAGTTGATTTGGACAAGATTCTAGTTTCTATCATTATTTGAGCAAGATTGGATGGAATTTAGTGAGTTGTTCTTGAACTTTCGACGCAATCAGGAAATAGGAAATTCTTCGTTCTCCCTTTCGATTCAATGAATAATGTGGCAGATTTGTGGAAAAATCGTTATAATTTTCTCCCAAATGTAGGTAATTATGTGAAAATTTGAAAACATTAAAGTGTAATTAAATCGAAAATTGTAGACGTCAAATGAAAGTCGTCGTCGTTGTAGTTTAATTTGTTGTAATTTTATGGACAATTCCATTCAATTAATTAATGAACTTGAGTTTTTATTTTCGCTTTTTTCGGTTTCATTAAAATATCGTTATTATTATTTATTATTTAAAAGAATTTTCGTTTATTCATTTAAAACCGTAAACAAATCCCGCGTTCACTTTCCCTATTCAACTTTCTTCCGTTCGAAAGTGGAACGGTTATAATATATGATTAATATATTATATATCTATATAGAAAAAAGTAATTTTAACAAGAAAATCCAAGTATAGACAAATTTTCTAGCCATTTTCGTTGAAATTTTAAATAAGGAAAAATAGGAAGGCGAACTTATCATCATGTAGAATTTCATTTAATTTTTTCTACAACAAGTTCAACGACACGTCAAAAATTCAACAACAGCAAATCAGCAATTGAATTGTGTGTGGCTGAATTATTGTTTGTTTTAATTAGTGATAACGTGCAAATATGTAAATGCAATAATTATTGGGGAAAAACTACACGTATTAATCATACAGAAATATTGAATTTAGATAAAATTATTAATTATTTAACAATAACAGGTATAAATAATAATAACAACAGCAATTTATCCAATGAAATCGAATCTATAAAATGCCTATTTAATTATTTATAATTACAAATAAATCGGTGACCTCGCTATATTTCTATCTGTACTTATACAGGGTGTTCAATGATATATATCGCAGTTGGCTTTGATTAAATTGCGTAGAATCGTAGATTATTTTATAATCCACTAAATTTGACATTTGTTTGAATGTATGAATCAATCTTCGACACCATATTACAAAAACTTCGCCAACTATAAGGTGAAATAGTGTACACCCTGTATCTAAACAATACATAAAATTATCCAGGTAGGTACAAATACGATAATATAAGAAAAATAATGTACATAGGTATACATAAATGTATTTTCCAGTAATAAAACAATAGGATTGTTTCAAATTAATTGTTGTTTGTACTTTGCGAATATAATCAAAAGTTGAAATTTCAATGGGTCTCTTATCTCGCATACACTGTAATATTTTTCGTATAATAATAATAATTATTATTAAACGGTTAGTTTCATTATTTTTTTTTTTTTGAATTAGGCCATTTTGATAAGACAAAATTATTGGACAGAGAACGAGAGAAATAGAAAGAAAAAAACGATACACGTATCAGATGTAATTGTGAATAAAAGAGGAGAGTCAGAAGAGGAAAAAAAATAGGTGAGATTATGGTTGAACGAGTTCAATAAACTACAATTGTTTATTAAATGCACACTACAGTGGCGTAACAACGGTCCAATGACAAGGATCCGATTCGGATCCTTGCTGACGTATATTTCGATCTGTAATCGGATCCAAACTGGAAACATCCAATCGATTCGATTCATTTCCGATTATTTTTACAAACAATTTTACAATTAAGAATCTCTGGTCGATCTGAATTGAGTATTTAACTGTAATGTCAACATTTCAGATTCGATATCGGATAGGATTGACTAATTATGCCGTTTGGATTCAAATTCGATTATTTTTATAAATAAATTTAAAACCTAATCTGAATTAAAGATTCAACCCGATAATCGAGTTTGCTCTTGCGTTCTGATTGAGGATTTGGCCTCACAATCGGTATCAGCATTTTAAATTCGATATCGGATTGCATTGGCGGATTCTTCGATTCGTTTCCGATTATTTTTACAAATTCAGAACCTCCGACTCAACTCGAATTGAAAATCTGATTTAATCACCGTAGTTCAGATTCGATATCGGATTGGATTGGCGGATTCTGCTACTCTTCGATTTAAATCTTATTCTTTTTATAAACACATTTATAGGGCGACTAAATCTGGAAATCGCTTATTGGTCGCTGTAGTGCTGTCATTTCAGATTCGATATCGGATTGGATTGACTAATATTGCTGTTTAGATTCAAATTCGATTATTTTTATAAATAAATTTAAAACCTAATCTGAATTAGAGATTCAACCCGATAATCGAGTTTGCTCTTGCGCTGGCCGAGTAAATTTGATTGAGGATTTGGCCTGACAATCGATATCAGCATTTTAAATTCAATATCGGATTGCATTGGTGGATTCTTCGATTCGTTTCCGATTATTTTTACAAATTCAGAACCTCCGACTCAACTCGAATTGAAAATCTGATTCAATCACCGTAGTTCAGATTCGATATCGGATTGGATTGGCGGATTCTGCTATTCTTCAATTTCGATCTTATTCTTTTTATAAACACATTTATAGGCGAGTAAATCTGGAAATCGCTTATTGATCGCTGCAGTGCTCATTTCAGATTGAATTGGGGTTTCTCGTGGCCCTTCAAGCAGCGCTACTGTGCCGTACCTCCTATGATTGTTGGTAAATACACGCGTTGATTGAGTGTGATCTTATGTTGAATATTTTCGGAAAATCCTCGCTAATTATAGTCGAATGCAGTGTTTTTCCCTAAAGATTTTATAAATAATTCAATACACGCTCATTTTCAAACAACAGAAAAATAATCGAGAATTATACTCTTTATACTGATTTTATAAATAATTTTATTTTTTCTAACCGATAATTTCCTCAATTATATTTTTCCATATATGAAAATCCTTCAATTCATCATTGATTAATAAATTGTCTATGATTATTCATATTTTGATATTTCTCTCTAGCATCTTTGGACAGTAACAACCAGAATTTCACACCGAAATCCTCTAATTGGCTCCCCAAAAAAAGGCCGTTTCTTCTTCATTAACGAGAAAAAATATTTATAGAAAGGCATTATACAAGTCCTTGAATCGAAATTATATAAGATCGTCTCGTTAATTTATTGTTTGATCTGTTGATGGCGACTATACACAAACCTGTTGTTGTTGTTGTTGATATCAAGGATGATTCGAGTTTTTTTTTTCAATTTCTTCTCTTTTTTGGGTAAAAAAACAACACCGAAAAAACACTCTACTCCACCGCCAGTTTTAGGGTGTAGTACACAAATGATTTCTTGACTTGTTGTTTTGTTGTTGTTGTTACTGTTTTTTCCCGTTCGATCTATTGTTGTTGTATAAAAGAATAGCCATCAAGATAAAAGAGAGAGGGCTGGTTCTCCTTGATTCAAACAGTCGGAAGTTTCTTCGAATTGAATCTTTTCCACTATAGATCATTAATTAATATAAATAATGATAATAATAATAATAATAAAACGACTACAATAATAATGATGATGATGATGATGATAATAATAATAAATGTTATAATCTAGATAGATCTATTAATGTTTGTTGATTGTCCTTGGTGTTGTTTGTTGGAGTGTTATTTTTTTTGGAATATTTGCACATTTCCTAGTGTTAAAAAACAGTAATAATAGAAGAAAAAAACTGAGCATAAATCCAAATATTTATCACGACAATTTTTACCGCCATAAAAATCTATTATTATTCATTTAAATTTAAATTTATCTTCTATTTTGTAGTAATAATTATTAATCAAAGAGGAAAGAGGACGTTTACAATAAACACATGTTATTTTATTTATATTATTATTAATATTATTATAATTATTATTTTTTGATATTATTATCAATATTGTCAGAATGGAAATCTACCAGTATTTGTACATTATTCTACAGAGCGGAAATTTATGAATTAATTTTTCTATTTTGCGTCTATAATAGCATTGTTTAGAATACAAAAAACAATACTTTAATATCTATTAAAGCATACTTTTAGTGTTCTTTAATAGCTAGTGTAATTTCTTTTTTAAGATTGATTTATCACTTAATTTCAAATGTCATTTAGCAATTGAATTTCTAGTTGTCATATCAACGGTAACACCACTACAAAATTCCCTAAATTTGAAGAATTTATTTTCCAAAAAAGGGCCGAATTAGAAAAAAATCAATAAACTCGCTCTTTATAAAACTGCTTCACGGCTATAAATTAAACTAATTGAACTAGTGGAACTACTCCAAATGGCATTATAAGGGGGTGTTTATTGCGCCGAATCCGGTCCTGTTTCATCGGGTCACCCTATCAATATTCGTAATGGTAGAAGCGACTTGATCTGATCCTTGCCCCCCATGAAATAACAACAACATAATTTTCTCTCTGTGTTTACCGATAACATTCTTATCAGAATTCTACTGTCTTTCGGTTTTGATTTGTGTAAAAATAGAGAGAGAAATCCGGGTTTAATGATGATGTTGATGATAATGGTGGCTTTCTATCATTATTTGTCGCTTATTTCTAATTAAATGTTTGATTAAAATAAAATTAGATGGTCGGTGAACTGGGAAATTCAACCAATGATTATAGTTATATCACTTGTTACGACTTATTAAGTAAAATAATTAAACAAAACAGGATTTTATTATTTGAATTGTTGTAAATACTACACACTTGAAAACAACAATAATTTTCACTTTAATCGGTCTTTTAAATATAGAAATTTTATAAATTTTGAAAGAATAAAGTCCGAGCCTGACTAATGGAGCGGAATATTAATCCGATTAATAAGCTTTCTAAATCGTATTTCAAATCATTTTTTTCTGTTATTATAAACCGATAATAATATAGAATTTTCACGATTTGATTAGTTAATTAAAATCTCTAATCGATAATTTGTTTCTTATTCGTACCGCCAATCCTGTATATGTCAATTAATAGAAACACAAATACAAGAACCGCCGTTTTATTTATTTTAAAAACAACTTTAAATGAAAAAGTGTTAATCGTGATGGAAATTCCGATTGTATAATTATCACTTGAAATAATCTCACTTTTTTAGACGGCTATTATCATACAATCGTCTGATTCGATTCTACTTCACAAGTTACAAAAACATAATTTTAAGTGGCGATCACTATATGTGGCGTGAAAAGTGTGAAAATTTCCTATAATTCAATTGATATTAAAATCACACTAAATACATGACGTCAATTACTATTATTTTTAATGAATTTTGACCCCGAAATTCTGATATTATCACCACCGAAACGAAAAAAAATGTATACAATTTTTCAAATTTATAAATACGAACATTATCGTGGTTTCAACGAAAATTAGAAATAATTGTTTTAAAATTAATTTTTTTCTGTTAATGGATATTTAAATATTTAGTCTGGCTATAATGAAGTTTCGGGAAATAATTTTCTTGGAAAAATCCGATAATTCAAAATAATACGATCTTATCAATTAAGTAACCAGTTTTCTAGAATAACTCCAACAATATTCAAATTGTTATTATCGTGTATCCGTTTATAGCGAATTTTCGTTATAAACGTTACAATTCCATTCATTTTTCATTTGAATTGTTGATTAGTTTCGTTCTAGATATTGTTTAGAAATTAAAATTATATTTCTCTGTGTGGTTTCCATTAAATAATTCATAACACAATTGTTGTGTTGTTGGATTTTTTTTTAAATTTTGCTCCAATGAAAACAATTCAAAAAAATATTAAAAACATTATCGAATAACGAGATGAACAGGTTTTTATTAATGCGTTAATTAGTGAGAATCAACATTAACTAATGTCATTAAAAACTGAAAAAAAACCTCGAATAATTAACCTTGCAGTGGTTCCTGAAATTGTAGAATTAATTTGTTTTTTAAGAACACTTTTAATTCAGGCGCGAATTTCCAAAAATTGGCACCAAAATATCGTAATATTGGAAATTCTATCAGAGCTAAAACCACCAAAAGGACACCCTTAGGTTTTTCCCAAATGCATCGTGTAACAAAGACGGACCTGGTTGGAAATTTAGCAAAAAAGCAATTAATTTTGTTTTTATTAGCCAACAACAACCCATCATCAATCAAATGTTCGATAATTATTTGTATTTGAAAAAAACAAACGTGGGGGTTTTACAATTTATCATCAAGATGTAGCGTTAATGTTAACGTTAACGTCCCAACTTGTATAGAAATAATATTGGTTAAATTTAATTTGTAGATGATTCATTTGGTTAGAAAATGACTCAAGTTGCACTTGATAAACCGTTATTTTTCGGATTTTTAAAACAAAGACTCAACTTTGATTCACAACGAGTTTGGATCGTTTCAATTTATGCAAATCCACCGATTCCAATCATGTTTGGATTTATTAATTGTAGAATTTTCAGGAATTAATGACGCAGTTTACGGCTCTCATTGATTCGATTTCTTGTTAAAATTCTAATTAGAGGTTGTTGTTGTTTTATCTTGAACAAGTCGATTGAATAGCGTCATTAAATCATGAAATTCTATATCGTTGTCCCCAGTGACGTCAAATTAGTGTTAAAAAAACGTAAAAAGTTCGATATTACACCAATTTTATTCTACGTATTTATAACCGGTCTATTTCGGCTTGGTTCGTTTAGAGAAACATTAAATTTATCACTTTCTAATTAGATTTTATTGTTTATTAACGCCAAGTTGGCACACCTGATCAAACGCCTATAGAAAAATGATTATACGCCAATCTATTAGAAAACTTATCGTAGACTGAAGGCAAACTCCATAATTACAACCGCAATTCCTTCAACTTTATTGCCGTTTTCTTACAAATACAACCAGAATTCTAGGAAATATAAATTCAATAACACCAACTGTACGATTTTAAAAATACTATAATAAAATATTGCAAATTTATTTGGTTGTACTACTCATTTCAATAATTTAACAACTTTTCTACCAACAAAAAATTATACCGGACGTACCGCTATAATTCACCTCATAGTTGGCCATGATTTTCGTACGCAATATCGCAACTTGGCTCATAATTTACTAAATTTGTATGAACAATACTACGACAATACCCAAGAAAACATGGCCAATTTCGAGATAAAATATTGTTATTCTCAATATAGTCGGTCGATTTTAATTTGGTGGCTATCAAGTCGACTGCACTCGATTAAATCGACTATAATCTCACCTGATAATTACTGTCAAGATAACGATTATAATTAGCGTTTAATTTAAGTCTGTGTTGCGAAATAATCGAAATCATAATTCATTAAAAAAAGGTAAATACAAGCTGATGTATGTACAAATATCATTCTTATCAGTAATCTCCTAATTTAAAGAATTGTTTTTCTGTATGTATTGTAATAATGATGATGATGATGTTATAACAGCCCCGGCCAATTATGAGACTTAATAACGATAATAGTCCGAAATAATCGCCGTTGTTCCATATTTAATTAAAATACGACCGAAATAATTTCCTCTGATATTAGTTTTATCAATTTTTTTCGTTAATTTCTGTTATAATTGTAATGTTATTTACTTGGATTCAATCACGTCCGCCTTGGTTTTCGTCGTGTTCATTTTGTTCTCTTAACAATTTTTATCGCTTATTAAATTGCTTTTATCGCAGCCTATAATTACTGACAATTTTCCAAATTTTCCATCAACAACAACCGAAAAAATAAAACAATTCAGTGAAGAACAGTTAAAAAATAACGATTCTAATCTAGACTACTTGATGATATAAACACTCAAAATTTGAGATGGGTGATAAGAAATTTGATGATTTTTCAAATTTATTTTTGACAATTATCAATAGTAATTAGAATTAATCGTCGTGATAAGACAACAACAAATACAATACAATACAGAGTGATTCAATGATCGAGGCCGGGCTCACTATAGAATTTGCACGAAAATTAATTAAATAGTTAAATTCACTCACTTAATGGAAAATTGATCAGAACATGACGGAATAAAAGTCCTTAAATTTTATTAATTTAATCCCTTAGAATCTAGTAATGTTAAGTATATTTAGTTGGTATTATAATTAAATTAACAGGCAATCATTAGAAAAGTATTGTTTTCAATGACGTACTTGTAAATCATTGGTTGTTTTAAAATTGGCGCCTTTACAGAAAACCAAAAATTGTATTTTCAATGACGTATTGTTAGGTTATTGGTTATTTTCAAATTTCGCGCTTTTATAGACAAGACATATTCAATGTAGTATTGAATTTAATAAAATACGAATCAAGTAGCACCAAATGCGAAATATCGTTGTATACCCTAAAATATAATCAAAGACACCTATGGATTTGTATTAACAAGTCACCTCTTTCAACCGCTACTAGATTCCTGGTAGAATCGTTTTAAATCAGTGGGAATTTTTGAAAATAACTAAAAAATAGGTTGCTCAAACTTTATAAATTTCACAAAAAATCATTTATTAAAATTTGTAAACTTTAGAATCTAAAATTCAATAAAAATACCGTTTCTTTTGAATTAAGAGTTATAATAATGAAAATACCTAAAGAAAGCCCAGGTGTCAAATCTATTATAACCAAAAATTCTATAAACATCCACCAATTAGCACAATTTCTATTGGAAATTAGTGTACAGCATCATAATGAATCAGCCTGTACAAATATTGTAACCGAAAGGGCATTGGCCGATACTATGATAATGCACTCTGATTGGTTAGCAATGAGTTCCAATGATAAAACGATCGAGCGTCGGGACGCCCAGCGTTATTAACACACCCTCAACAGAAAAAAACTAACAAATTGGGAGAGAAAGAGGAAGAAATGGCCGACAATTATTGATAAAAATTTTAAATTGTTGTTTGTCTAATAAATAAATTGAGTAAATTGGCAATTAGTGATTTGAATGAATCGGTCAAGGCTATCTAAAATTGGTAATTATACTTTTATCATTATTGTAGAGAAAAATTTGTAAGGCTCGATTCAAGTTGAACATACACAAAAAATAAACATGTAAAATAATTATTATTAACAATATGTCACGTGTTATGTCGTAATTCCCGCCAATCGTGCAATTATTATTATTATTACTATTATTATTAGTCATATACCAACAATATACAAAGCCAACTTGGATTATGTATTTACAATATTTGATAACGTTATTAGTACCTTTGTAAATACATACATGTGGATAAGAATAAAATTTCTTAAAGTTGATAAATCAAGAAATAAACATTGTTGTATTTAATTAGCGTGCATGTGTTAATTACACAGATTTACGCAAAAAAACTGACGGATAAACAGAAGGCTTTGGAAATAAACAAAAAAATAGAAAAAAGAACGAATCGAGAAAAAAACGGTTGAATGGTGGTAGTTTCAAATGAAATCACCATATTCTGTGTAAATGCATGTGGTTATAAATAAATAAATTATCAAAGCCAGTACGGAAAATAATATAATAAAATATACGATAAGAGGATGATTAAGCGGTTCTAGATAAAATTTCCAACACGTCATCTCTATTCATTTTACAATAAAATAATCGAAACTCGAACGAGGATTGAATGCAACAAACAAAGACACTAATTGAAATTGTATTGTTGTAGAAAGAGATGGAGAATTAATGTGCAGTCGATACGTGATACGTTTCTACCACATCTTGTGGTTACCACCCGAATGACCCGCTCCGATTTCGCCACCACTCCTCAAAATCAAACGGAATACCGTTCCGATACAAATTTCTAAATCAATTTTCACACCTTTATCACGATAAACGATAATTTAAAATGAGTTGTTTGATCCGATACAACAACTTTAGGTTAGTTTTTTAATGGCGAATACGCTAATTAAAGCCAAATCAAGTAAAGTGTACTTACCAATCAAAATCATTGCCTAGTGTGAGGTGGAACAGCGTTGATAAATCTTGTAAAATCATTGAAGATCGAAATTAGTGGGGGACACTTGGGGCGTTTTTTGTTGTATAAAACAAAGATCATTTTCCACAACGTTGCCAGTTTTGTATTTCAGCGCCAGTATCAGTTTACTTCCATACTTTGCAATTATAACAGTTGTAATATTATTTGAGAAATATGACAACATTTTATTGTTGTTGTTTATTCACACACACACACATGGTCACATGTGAATCTGTATATAAATGTGTTGTGAATACATAACAAAAGAACAAAACAATTGCACTTTCTCTCTCTCTATTTGTATTATTACCAGTTCATGACACTACAATTACCGTCTTTTTTTATTAAAGTCAGCAGCGCCTACTAGATACATAGATAGTAACGTTTTTATTATTTTTTTGTTTCATGATACGATGTTGTTCTGTTTATTATTTTTTGTTTCCACGAAATTTTTACGATTTTTCCAAGTATCATTGTCAGTTTTTCTTCTAAAAAAGCACGATTTTCTTTTATTTTCGATAGATTAGTGTAATGTGTGTGTGTGTTTGTGTTTGTAAAGGTTTTCATGTGCGTTAAAGATGCGTGGTTGGCTGTCCCTGTTGCCACTTGTTGCTCCGGCCATTCCTTAATCAGTTGAAAGACGTTGCCGGCTCCACCTCAAGCCAGATTTACATTGCCCAAAATTTATGAATACCAATTATTGTAATTTTATCACAAATCAATTATAATCAACAAAGTTTCTATTTAATAATTTGTTAAAATTACAAAATTTTCCAAAAATAATAGATTGTACAACAATTAAGAGTGTTGCTCTGCTATATTTTGTAACCTCTAATTTTTATACAATTAGAATTATTAATTAATTTGTAAATACATCGAATTTAGCAATATTATCGTCGATATTGTAACAAAATTCAGTAATTAATTAAGCGATAAACTCCAAAAATTGCACTTATTTCTACATTTTAAATAAACATTGATGATAGGAATATTAGGTTATAATTTTAATAATTCATGTTGGTTTTATCAAATCACAAATCGGTTATTTTCCTAAATTATTTTGAATAATAAACGATTAATTAGCAGCAACGCTATAGTTTTAAAGAAATTGCAATAAATGTTGCAACAGTTCGAATTTGTTTTGTTTTTTTGTGTGCAATTATTAAATTTTCTTAGATTTTGTGGTTAACCGACAAATTTCTTATTTTTCAAAATGACATCACTTTGTAGAAATTAAAAAAAAAAAAAACAATTTTTGTTATTGTAAGTTTTTAAAAACTTGTTACATTGTAAATCTGGCTTGAATCTTAAAGTTTCACCCTACAATTTATGAGGCAATCAACCAATAGAAACTTACAATCATATGAATACATTATAGTTGAAAACTTATTTGTGCTAATATAAACACTTGTGGATACTTTTAGTTATATTGTTGGAAATAAGTTTTGATATTTTTGTATGATATAAACACGATGTATTTTTATTATAGCGTATCGGTATTTATTTCTTTACACACTTGTGGCTGTGTGTTGTGTGTATGTGTGTGTATAATAATGTTTAGGTTTTTGACAAGGGGCCAAAATTTATCTTTTTCTCAAATCTCTGCCTTTTTTTTGTGTTGTTGGATACGTCGATTTAGGGTGGCGATGGTGGTGGGTTTTCAAAAGAGGGTTGAACAATGATTGAAATAAGGGAGATTTCTACGTTATAGATAACGGGAAGGCAACGAAAAAAAGGTGTTTTCGTTCAGGGATCGTCGAAAACTTGACGTCATTACAATTACTGATAACAATTACGAATTTCAGATCCTTTTGACCTGTGCGATTAGATTTTAAAAGCGGCCGGCGATCGTGATCTCGGCTTTTTTTGGCTCCTTCAATTCCATTTAATTAAGGAAAATGATTGGATTTTCTTGAGTCTTCAACAATTTTTTCAACTTCAACCAAATACTGTTTTTATCAATAATTAAACATAAAAAAGGTCGTTTCGCTTATCTGTTAACGTTCCATTTTTCTTCTGCAACAAGAAAAATTACAATTCAGTAATAACAATAACAACAACAACAGTAGGGGGGATTGCTATTAATATTTTACTATTTTTATTTATTCATAGCTAATAGAACCTGTCTGGTTGTTGTAATATCAAAAACTATCAAGGTTAATGTAGTGATGGAGGTGGGGGAGGAGGAGCCAAACAAGAGAAGAAAAAAACATTGAGGGATTTTATAAGAAAAACACGTCTGGGCTTTGTACGATGGGGGATCAACTCTAGCCCTTTTTTTTCATTTTTGAAGAGGGTGTGTAATAAAATTTTATTGAGGGTGATTCCGACCTAGAAACATTCTAAGAATTCTACACAATTTCCCCCTCTAAATTTGTTGTTATTGTTATAGTTGTAACAGTAGTGTAGCGTATACAGGGCGATTTACTATTTTAGTCTATTTAAAATCGACCATATTTGGTAGTAATTGTACAAAATTTTAAAAAACCAGTTGGGAAGAATACTGGATTTGAATTGATTCAAAATCTCTAAAATAAAAACGATAAGAACAATTAAGAAGCCTCTATGGTATTCTCTAACTTTTTCCAATGGGTTACCATAACAACGCTGGATATTGACAAGCTTTTTGAGTTTCTACCCGCTCTCTACAATAACATCGTACGTATAATTGGAAAGAGACAAGACTATTATTCAAAAGAAACTGTCCCTATTACTGTCATGGTAACCACTCGACAAAAAATTAGAGAATACCACTCTTAGGGTTGGTTGTCAAAGCTTGACAACGTATTAAATTCAATTTTTTGTGACATCACACTGTTTCGATATTGCGTTAGTTTCACATTGATGGCGTTGACAAGATGTCAACTGATTTAGAATCTGACACAAAACGGTGCAACCGTCCTTTAGTATCAAAACGAATATAACAAAAGTTTTATCATTTAAAATCAATTAGAGATAATTACATCTCAGTAGGCTATGTCTTTGGTACGTAGTATCGTAGCTTTGTTCATATTACACCAGATTTGACATTTGTTCAAGGCCTGCTAGATTTCTCAAGACTGTTGTAGTATCACGCCCGGATTGGTCAGGGCGAATAGGCTGAGATTTCCACCGGGGCTAGCCGCCATTAGGAGGCCCATGCATTGCCTTTTGAAATTTGACGTTTTTCCAAAAATTTGCTTCTCATAGATGGATATACCATGTGTGCCACGTTATTCCTCTTATCAATAGCCTTTGCGGACGTATCTCAGTTTTTTGTTTCAACTAAATAATCTGCATTACCGACATACTTTTATTTCAACAGATTGTCGGTAATGCAGATTATTAAGCTGAATCAAGAAGCTGCCCTACGTTCACAAAGGCTACTGCGCAGAGGAATCGCGTGGCACACATGTTATACTACACCGCATCGCTGTAAAATCAAGCAGACCTTGAACAAATGTCAAATTTATTAACGTACGAACCAATCTACGACACTACGTTATCAAGTCATGGCTAACTGTGAAGTAAAATCGTGTTACAGTTTGTATTTTGATGTGGAGCACCATAGTGGATCGTTCTGTATATGAGAGTTTGTATGATAGACATTCTTCTTAATTACGAAATAACGTCATAATGAGTATTACCTATGTGTTCATATGTAAGTACAGTAAATACACTCCATTTGTATATATTTGTATTGTTTTTTGTGTACATATGGAAGTATTACCTGCACGGCCAATCGCCACGCTTCGTAGAAGACGTCCTAGTCCTCTCTAGTGGACGTATGTATACATACAGCATAACCTTAACCCACCACCACCATTATAACTTGTACACACATACATAATATTTATTCATTTATGAGTGTGTGTAAGTGTATAATAGACTTCGTGGCTTGTTAACTTTAATTGTCCTACTACCATTCTCCAAACAACTTTGTATTTAATAAATACAACATCTAAATAATAATAATAATAAAGACAATTGACCGACATTTAAAACACTAAAATTTAATCATTTGAAATTTGAATTTTAAATAATTTCATTCAATAAAATGATGAAATTACTACAGTACAGTCCATTTAAACATCTCCACGTGTATGACTTATGAATATTCAATATCTATAGACTTTCTCTATTATAACCTGATCGACTTGACAGCAATTAAATTGTTTTGTAATCACAATGTATGAAAAATCGCGAAAAAAGTAGATAAGATCTTAGATTTTGTAAAATATTTGCGTTAGTTGAACAAAAAATTAAACATAAATTTTTATTTTTGATAAAATTTATCAGTGATTTCTACATTATTTACTTGTACTTTGTGTCCAGCTTTTTTTAAATTGTTGTAATTATTTAAACATTTTTGTAGTATTAAATTGATATTGCATTTTCACTTATCAGCAATCTTACAGTTTTTATCGTAACAATATAGCAAGTCCTTATTGTATCTATTTGTGTATTGACAGTGGCCAAATTTAGGGTTGTAATGCGCAGCTTTCTTCGAGCACGTCAAAAATGCATAATCGCAAACTTAGCAAAATATGAAGCAAGCTACGACACGACATAATCTGAATATAAATAATTAATAATTTGAATATTAATGTTTAAACAGTGCCAGACTGAACAATTTTGATCCCGGTAAAAATTCAAAAATCCGCACTAGATCTTCATCAATATAGCTAATGTTTGGTCAACGGTTTCTCGTTTGTTTTTCAACAGATTCTAATGGCCGAGAATTAGAATGATTTCCAGGTACAGTTTTCCAAAACCAACAATTCTCTCCAAAAACAAACGAGTTATCGATTATTAAATATTTGGCGATTATATTGAAAAAAGTTCTAGTGCAGCTCCTTTTTGTCGGTTTTCCGGAAAACTAGAAAGCCGATTGGAAAATTTCTTGGAGATTTGGAAAGTGTTTTCCATCTTTTATAAATTCTGCTAGAATCACTGGAAAATAAACAAAATTGTTTGAGTTATAAAGAAAAATGTAAAAATATTTAAAATATTACAACGAAACATGCTTCAAAATTTTCTACTCCTGAAAAACTTCTTAAATTTTCCTTGAAATGCTCTTTTTAAATCAGTTTAAATTTTCGCGATATTCCCAAAAACAAGCGAGATATCGCTTGTTAAAAATTGGTGTTTGACTATCTTTCATATTTAAATTTAAATTGAAAAGGCAATGGTATGGGCCTCCTAAGGGCGGTTGGCCTTGGCGGAAACCCCTGCCTACCTGCCCTGTCCAGTTCGAGCCTACATTTGAAAATCCATTTCATCGAAGCAAACGGATTGCATTCAACAATAATCGAATATTTCTACCTATATAGATTAGAAATTAGATAACAGCCAGGAAACGATTGTTGTATAATAAATTTTGCTGAAATGGAAGCACCTGTTCAACATAAACCATACCTACACATAAATATCTATCTATCTATCTATCTGTATCTATGCTTTCTTGGTTTATTGTATGTATGTATATTTTTATCGATATTCTATTAGAAAATATATTGCGTAATTCTAACAATAATCAAATAGCAAGAAAGACGGAATAAAAATAGACAATAATTGGTTCCTTGAAAGCTCTATGCGGGATTCTCACTAACAATCATCAACATCATCTAATGTTATTCGGTCAGCGTGCCGTATTCATGACTGTGATGTTGATGATGATCATGATAATATAAAAGCCACGTTGTCGGATTGTCGATCAAAATTGTTTATTTCGGATTTAGGGAGTTTGGCCAAAAATTGGACTTTATTGTTGTGGTGTGAAAATTAGAGTGGTACCAAAATTAGTAGTAAACATAAAATGCCACTTTTACTAGATTTTATACACTTTCTAATCTTCCAATCAGTACCTATCTATTTTATAGCCAGTTGATTCCCTTTTTAGATGGTTCCAGGATTCTAAAATTCTAAGAAATATCAGATATTCTCTAGGTTTGGTTCTATTGCCATAAGATTCACTAGTTTTAAGGTGTTTTTTGGATTCCAATAGATAATTAATCAAAAATGTGATACCGAAATGATAGATACGAATTTTCACTTTTCTTATAACGTTTGGAAAACCAGACTCAATTTTCCGGAATTTTTGAAAACCACGTTTTACTCTAAATAATATCGTTGGTAAAATCAAAATTTCTCTTTGTGCAATCAATAAAATGAAATTAAGTAAAAATAGAAAGATAGAGGAAAGTTAAAGCTACAGTTCTAACCTATACCCGTTTAAATTAACTTTCGTAAAACAGCGCCCAAACTTTCGCGAAATTTTGGAGGTGTGGTGGTGCGATTTTAAGAAGATGACTAGCGACAGGTTTTTCAAGCGACAATCTTTATTTCAATTATCACTAAATCACTTTTTGACTTTATACAGGTGGCAAAACTGCTCAAAACTAGCCAAAATTTCTTTTAGATCGGGATGAATTTGCAGAATTGACAACACTGAACGATAAAATACAGTGTACATAATTTGGTAATACCGAGCGTATATGGACAAAAATAGTAGTAGTAGTAATAGTAGTAAGGGAAAAAACCATGTTGTTTTTCTCCAATAATATTCGCCATGATGGATTTTTTCTAGTCGTCATAAATGACGTCACGACCTTGGCCTTTAAAATCCAAGAGTCACTTTCAAACAACAACAAGAAGAAGACGACCACGACAGCAAGAAGGATTCAACTGAACATTAACTATAACGAAATGGACGATTGTATTTTTTTATAAACCAATCGAAAAAGAGAGAGAGGGGGAAAACATGATCGGCAATAATAACAATCGCCCAAAAAAATGTTTCAATCAAACCGATCGATTTGTTGTAGACTTTCAAAGTTTCAAATAACACGAAATTCCTCTAATTTTACGCAATATTCGTACTATTACTAGGAATTATAATACAAACTTAATAATATTGAAAATCGATTGACAAGGAAGTGAAATTTTTATTCGATAAATGAACTTTAAAAGTGAAAATTAAGTAATACGGTTTTGAATTGCGATTGCTACAATCATCGTAATCCAATCTGGTAGTACTGTTGTTTTTCTTTTATGTAATCACTACGCAACGGATGTACAGCTGACACAGAAATTTTCACTCGTCTACATATTAATGATAATATTGGTGAATTCTTGCAACTATTCTGGGTTGTGGTTAACTATTTCAACAACAAACAACAAACAATAAAAATCCACAAAATCTAGAAGGCGTTTCTAATTACACAGCCTTATCAGTAGGACCGCTAAAACATGTTGAAAACAACTCGATTATTTGGTCTATTTTTAGATTGTTGAATTTAATTAAAATATGTGATGAAGATACATTTTTATCGACGATAGACATAATAACGGGACGAAGAATACGAATCTAATTGGTACCGAAAAGGAAGACGAATGATGGACGATTCAAACAAGAAACTAATAAAGATCTACAAGGAAATTGAAGATTTCGCTTTTGTGTGACTTGACCACAATAATTTATTATTTTCGAAATTTTCCTACATAGATGAAGTAATAGATTCGTTTATAAATAAAGGTGGAAGAAAAAAATTCAAGAATTACAAAAAAACAACAACTATGAAGATAACTGGTTTAGCATAGTTTCGCCTAACATCCTACACTACTACACTATCTGATTTCTAATGTTACATCATAACGTCGATACAGCAGAATTCGGCTATAATGACATCCTATACAATATCCAAGTAAATTTACTGCAAATTAAACCAACCAGTCGACTAATTTAATGTTGAAAAAGAGATTTTTTATAATTTCCCATTTATTGATAAATTAAGACCAGTTCAGAAGGTATTTCTTTGCAGAGTTACCTGTCTTAATTACAGAGTGTCTTAGATTGGTTCATGCATTATTAAATTTGACATTTGTCCACGGCCTACTAAAGCTTCCAGTACTGCACTTTTCTTAAAAATATCACAAGAACGAAATTTCTGCATTATTTGTGTAGTTAAGAAAAAAAAGACTTAACAAAGAAAAGTAACAAATTTAAATAGAAAAACCATCGCTATTTCTTTTTGTGGCCGTTATGAGCGCCAATGCGGTCTAAATTCGCACTTTTCTCAAATCCAGCAAGCCTTGCTTTCAACAAAACTGCAATACACAGCCGTCTTGTATAGTAAATATACAGTCGTATTCTCTAATTTTGTAACAGCGCTGAAAGTACAGTCTCTTTTCAGTTATATTTACAAAGGGATTTTAAAGAGTGAGATAAAAGCTATCTCGTTGTCATAGTAACGAATCGTCAAAAAGTTGGAGAATACGGCTACTATTGATGTTGTTCAAAGCGGGAAAATTCAAATAAACATTACAATGAAGCGATACTCGTAATAAAGTCGACAAAATAAAACAGCAATTAAAAATAATTGGCTAAAAATAACACAAGAAATTCAAATACACAAACTTTGAGGTTATATTTGACATGTAAACAAACGACTGTCATTTAGTTGGCCAATCCTGCCAATGCAAGGATGCAAATTTTACTCTCCATTTCTAATAAAAGTCACTAGTCCTTGAACGATTGAGTTGGTAGATAATTCAAAACTTCATAGTACATGACTGAATTTATAATCAAATTGTACTAAATATTCCAGTTTCGCTATTTTGGATTTCCATATTGCAACATATTGTCTAAATAGATCTCGGTTTTATCGACATTAATATAATTTATTGCAATTTAATTTTAAAATAATTTAATATTTGTAGATAAATAATTGTTAAGGCGAGTTCAGATTAGATTGTTGTCCCACTGTTGCGTAGTAGAGTTGCGCAAACTAACTAGAATTTGATTTTTTCTAATTGTTTGTTGTTTTACATCAATCAATAACGATAATAGTAAATCATAATGTTTATCTAATAAATTAATGAGTATTAGAAGTAAATTTATATTTATCTATTTTAATAATATTTTTTTCCAAATGCTTTGGGTATTTTATTTTTCAATAACAACATCTATAAATATGTGTTACACCTATTTGCATATTTATTCAGTTTCTAATTTATCGATTTGTTTTGCTTATTATTTTATTAATGATTGTCTTGATTGATTGGATAGTTGTTGATTTTCATAAATTTATACATACAAGTAATCGAATTTTTTTCTACAGTTTCAACAACAATAAAATTAGAATTAATGCAAATCTATTTATAGGAAAAGACCAATGTTGTATTGTTCTTATGCATATCAACACCTATGATTTCCCTTTATAAGCCGTGTGTAAATACGCGAGTGCTCTAGTATTGGTCCTCGACCTCGAATATGAATAAAATTAAATCTAACAATTACCAAATTATCATCTATTTAATTAAAATAAACGTGGAGAATTTCAAAATCTCATCTGATCGTTCCGGCCCTGGCCTGGTCTAACTTACACACTCAAATTAAAATACACCTCTTTATAAATTTAATTTTATATTATTCTAACAAGGTTACTGATTATTATCATTGTTTATAATTAGAAACGAGACGGAAGAGAATAACTACCCTTTTTTGAATGATTCGCTGTCTAAATCAAAGATGCGGGAATTCCATCGATTATTAAATATTCGTAAAAAAATACTAATCAATATTGACCTTGTAGGACAACACGTACACCTACTGTTTTAAAATTCCCAAGTCGAACCACAGCGATAGAACAATGCAATAAACTAACTCCGACTGAAACAAAAAAAATATAGTAAACAAACAAAATATTCATGTGTTTGTGGAGTTCTTCTGTTGGTATTCATGAAATCAATCCGAGAAGACGTCAGAAAGCCCCTCGACTTGAGCGCTCGTCATTCAAAACGTCAGAGAATCAACGATACAGAAATTATAAAAGACATCTAATCGATCAAAGGGGTACACAATTTAATTAACATACATTTCCAATTTAAATAAATCATATTTAGATGGCAAGTAGAAAAACAGTTAGGCCACAGACGGTCGTTAGATTTAGAAAATTGAATTCCCCTCGTTACTTTCTATGATTGATTAAGCCGGCCGGTTTGGAGTGGCCGTACTGTACGTCCGTGGGCCAAGACCGAAACAAATCCGGCAATATTGGCCGGTTTTTTGTTGTTCCCAACGTAGACCGGACTAAGAGCTGAACAAATAGAAGTCGTGAGTGTATTTGAGTTTTAATGGAGCCAGTTTTCGGTTCAAAAAGCGAATTCACCAACCGAGAGAAGGAAGCGAAAAAATTATTAGTTTTACCGATAACGTTTGAACTGTATCGAATAGGAGAAAAAGACGCTCTCAATGTATAGACCTCCATTGATAGTTTGTTTGTTTCGTTGATAACAGATAAATATGATACATTTATAAAAATTATCGTTGTATTTATGACCTTAGGTGCCCTTAGTGATAACATTGATAAATAAGAAATTAAATTATATCGAAAGATAGAAGAATACTTGATGAAATCGTTTATAATTATAGCTTTTTTCGGTTCTATCAAGCTGTCTATCTTTTTAATTGAACAATAACGGAAATTTTCAGGTCATACATATTTTTTTTGTGTTTAGGCGTCTATAAACGTACAACAGACCTCTCCATTCATAGATTGATTTGTGATTATAATAAGGCATTGTGAATTCGAAAGTCACACGTGTTGCTCCAAGCACCATTATACCTACTATCTATTTTGTATTTTGTCTAAAAGCACGCACATATTACACACAAATATACAACAAGATAGAAGTTATCAAACTGTCAATAAAACAAACTCTGGAATAAATATTCGATAAAGAAGAAACACTTATCTTATGGTTAGTTGTATACCAACTACTGTAAACAAGGCGAGATTATCAGGAGATTTGAATGTTTCAATTTCGTAAAAAAGTCCAATTTCATCCTGAAATTCGATACGTTTCGAGTGAACAAACAAGAAGAACAATTACGTCAATGTATCATTAGAAGAGCTAAAAGTCAACAAATTAATTATTAATTAAATAGATTATTTAATATAAATATGTGGGTATATATAGATCACGCCATATTTAAGGAAACAGATATATGATAAGGTGAGATATTGTAGAGAATAAACACGAGTTATCGGAAAAATATTTATTGAACTATTATTACGCTGTATTTTGATTGGTTTTTATATAAAAAAACGACCAAAAGTTGTTTATTCACTTTAATCCTCTGTAATTTTTACAGAAAAATTCATGTTTACCAACTAGTCGCTTAGACTTTGGAGCCAAACTAACTGAATTAAAATAGACCGAGTATAAACAACTGTAGATAAAGAAAATCCGGACCTGGAGTATAAAGTTTTGAATTACCTACCAACTTTATAGTTCAAAGACTAATAACCTTTATGTAGAAATGGATAGCGAAATTTACATCCCTAGATTGGCAACAGTGGCGCACTAAATGACAGTCTTTTGTCTATATGTCAAAGATATAACCTCCAATTTTGAGTACCTATAAATTAATACTATTATAGGAGACTTTCTTATTATCTTTAATTATAGGTGAGTTTTATTTTACTGATATTTTTGTGTTCTATAATATTTTACTATTATTTATTTGAATTTTCCCATTTTTAATTATTTCGATAAGTAGACGTTTTTTCTGTTTTTTTTTACTACGTCATTAGTTGTATTCTTTAACTTTTTAACGATTCGTAACTATGACAACGCCGGAGATCGAGCGTTTGAGCTTCTATCTCACTCTTTAGAATCCTAGCTTATTCGAAAGAGACTAGAGCTGTAAATCTCCAATGTTGTCGAAAAATTAGTGAATACGGCAGTTCTAATTGTTGGCCATATCTTTATTAGGTAATGTCGTAGCTTTGTTCGTCTACTGGAAAAATACATTATCAAATATCAAATTAAGTAAAACATGAGCTAATCTACGACAGGCTTAACCAACTTGTCGTTATGTAGCATTGTAGTTCTGTCCAAGGTTTGCTAGATTTTTCAGACTGGAATTTTGTTTCTTTGCTTTCTTGCCAAATGTTGGTGGAAATCTGTTGCCAACTGAACAACAAAACTCAAGATTTGGGTTGATAAACAGCAATACTGGAAAATCTAGCAAACCTTGGACAGATGTCAAATTGAGTGAAGTATGAAGTTATGAACTAATCTACGACACAGTCAATAGCGAAATATCGTTGTATTTGTTTTTTTTTTGTGTGTTTCTGGACGAAATTTAGTATTAAGATGCGTACACACTAGATGCCTAAAAATGTGGTGAATGGTTATACGCTCATTGATATTCTGTGTCTCACGGCAAATTAACAATACGTAACAAATAATTAGTTTCGAAATTTGTACGCTACGTTCAATCAAAATGTGCACTTTCCCTTATTCATTCTACATAGATTGCATTCAAATTTTCGTCTACAATTAAGTAGAGTGCACACTTTAAATACAATCTAACGAATGAAATTACTCAATCGTTTTAATTATAGTTTTTTTTTGTTGGAATTTCTTGTCGAAAATTTACGATTTGTGTGTATCGATGAAAGAGAAAGGTCTGTTAATTTCTAAAACAACACTAACAACTGACAGGAAACGGAAAATGAATCATATTTAAGGAAAAAGAACGACTAATTTATTTTTATGTTATTTCATTTTCGAAAGTGAAAGTGGCAAAATTAATATGTAGACTGGATAAACAATTTTACAACATAATTGATGGTTGTGTTGTTTCGGCAATTGGGTAAACAAATGTTTGCAATATTTTTTCAAGTTTTTAGCATCAAAAATTAGTATACGAATTTTGCTTAAAATCAATTTGTCTAATCAATAATCGAAACAAAAATGACGCAAATCGTTCGCAATTACCAATAATTTCTAGATTTATTGAATGAATCATACAACCGAATTTTAGATTGAATTTAATTGAATCTGTAAACCAGAAGTTGCACAATTTCAATCTTATATAACAAATCTCCGATTTTCTTAATGTTTTGCGTTTTTAAATCGATCTAGGAAAAACGACTATCACCGATCAAAATATGTGAGAATACAGATCGATAAGTTGCATATTTAGAGAAAAATATGAATTAATTCAAAGAGAAAGTTGTAATATTTTATTCAAAAATGAAGTAACCAGAGATACAACGTGTACTTTTTACTTTCTGATTTTTTTGAGGAATTAAAGGAATTTTCGCTTTTCAACCAGACGTAGAGAGATTGCCGTTTACGCAACGATTTTATTTTGGCCCCCAGGCGGGTGATGATAATCGCCCAAAACCATGGAGGACCGAAAAATTGTTATAAACGTTAGTTAATAACAGTTATTAGAATTTTTTAAAATCTTTTCTCAAACTTGGTAACTGGGTAATTAAGCGCATAGCAGTTCCTGTTGTTGCAGAACTTTACCATGGTCCGTGAAGGCCAGTTTCATGCTCATCTCTTCCGATATCCATTATTATTATTATTGAATAAATACACGCAATTAATTGTGAATACAAACTTTCTGTTATTTGATTTTTTCTTAATAGAAAATCGAAAAAAACAACGATTATCACTTTCTTTTTCTACATGAATTTACATTTTTATTTTTACTATGATTACTGACGTGATAGCGAAAGTGAATGGCCCTCTCGGTTTCATTACCATTGGCCCGAGTTCAACAATTCAAATATAAACAAAAAATAATAATAAATAACGAAAAGAATAAGTGGAAGTTGCCAAAATTAGATTTTCCTGTTGTTATTTGTTTCACCAAAAATTTATCCATTTGGTTGTAGAATATTGAAGGTTGTTGTGTTTTTCTTCTATAATCGTCAAGGTCTCTATTTTTCTAATTTCAACAATTTTTAACAACAACTAAATTTTCTATCATTTTAAAAATAATTCCAGTTGTTTTTCTCTAATAAATCTCGCCTTATTTCATCGTAAAACTAGTTAACGTATTATTATCGTAATTATTCTCCTTAAACGTTCAACAATTGTTTCGATAATCGTTGCGAGTTTGTGGAAGAATTCGCGTATAAAATATTGGGGGATTTTCTATTTGTAGAATTTAAAGAAAAAAATCTAATTATTGTTGGTGGTGGCTGTGAAATCTCCAAAACTCGCCAAACTCGTATAGAGTTGAGGATCACCTGAAGAGTAGAAGCAAAAAAACCAACACCATCAAGATATCGCTGTGGGGCTGTGGAACTGGTTTCAAGACTTCTTGGGTTGTTTTCGATAAGCCTAGAATAACGAAAAAACGACAAGAAAAAATCGTCGATTTGGTGGTATCCGGAAAACGGGCTAATGAGCCTAATTCGAATCACGTTTAGTTTCTAGTTACAATTTCTCTTCGATTTAATTAATTGCGTATGAATTTATGATAATTGTGGATTTGATTGGAGCCGTTCTCGTCATTATCAACTCTCTCTCAACACGGTATTTAATTATTAAGGGTGTGGTATTTTGGAATGATAGAGCGGTCAACCTTGACTCCATATAGAGGAGGTGAAGAAAACACGATGGAAATAGATTTGGATTTTCTAAAAGTGAAAATTTACAGAAAAAATCTAGACAAATGCCAATTTGTTTTCGTATTTTACGATTGTATTTTCGCGGTTGGAGGTCGGCGCCCGTACGGCTGCAATATTTAATAAAATTTCATGCATACAAGTCGTCGTTTTTGTTATTGTTGTTGTAATATTGTCGCCAGTAATTTGACTAGATTGACGACAGTACAGCTGTGGGCAATTGTTTTATATTAAGTGTGACCATCATGAGGTCAACTGGGACATTTTTTCCATCTCTTTTGATGAATCGAAACGAGGAGAATTGCACCAATCAACTAAATAGATGCAATCAACAATACAACGAAAAAAATAGAATTTGGAAAAATTCCAATGTGAGAAAGTGACAATATTTTCATGTATTCCATCCGCATAGACACACCGATAGAACATTGTGAGAATAGTAAAAACGTCTTGGTTTGAAGAGGATCGCCAACTGCATGTTAATTTAACAATAACTACCAGTTGATTCCATCAATCGTCCATATCCGTTTGGGTATTAAAGGGTGAATACAAATTTCCTATTGAATTTTTCTATAAAATCGCTTGTGTCTTTGCGAATTTGTTGTTTAATGGCGCGTATCGTACAGAAAGAGTTCTGCAGGTCCATAACGTCGTGCACTAGGTCACGGTCATGACGACGGTTTCACTCTTTTTCTTTTCCCACTACAACAACATAAACAATTATCCACGTATTCCGTCACACTTATCTATTTCTTTATTCGTCTGTCTTGTTTTAATCACTTTCACCGGTCGAGTGAAATGGCTCTTTCTTTTTTTACAACAACAAATTACCATCGGAAAGTTGTTTTTTTGTCGGAAACAGGATAAGATCGAAAGTTTGAACAATTCAATCGATCCTCGAACAATTACGTAACGTGTCGCTGAAGACGATTTATTCGAATGGTAATTATTCTTTTTAGACGAACATCTCGGTTGGATGACCTATTGCAGCAATATCTATCAAAGATTCTTCATTGTCATGACCCAAATTGACGACACTTTTCTAATTTTTTGTACACACAAGTAGAGACACTGTCACGTTTTTTTTTTGTCTACAACAGAAATCATTTCCACACCTGATAACGCCAATTGGAATCAGGGACAATTCTTGTGGGCGTTTCAATACGATTACGATTAATCTGTTTCCGTTTTTGTTTCAATATTGTACAAAGTATTCTAGTGTATACATTGTTTTAGTTGTACATTTTCCGGTGACTGGGACAAAGAGGGGATTTCCTGTTGATTGTAAACAACTACGCATTATCGTACAAGTTCTTCCAAAATTACAATCACCGTAATAATTCCGTTGATAAGCCCTAAATGTAGTCAGGGTCATTTTATAGATAGCCATCTACACAAAACCGGCACACCTAATAATATTTTTATTACCGTACGTGTTATCGGATTAAAAATACTTGCAATCCAGACCAACTTGAAGGAAATAGAGGTTTAAATATTATCATACAATTCCTTTGTTCTATTTTCGAAAATCACGAAAAAATGCAACAAATAAATGAATCATTAATGTCTGTTTTCTGACTTGTACACAACATATGTGGCGTGTTATCATAAGACCCTTAATTGTTTGATTATAGTTGAAAGTCTACAGCCACCACCCCTATTTTAGCTTATTCCACCCTGATAATTCCACTTGAAATCGACCGTAAATAACAGGATACGGGTGCCACAATTACAAAACGTTTACCAATCTTGAAACGCAATCCAACCCTGTTTAATAACATATATGCACGGTAAAAAACGGACAGTTAAGGGTTGATTTATCCACGAGAAAATTAATTCATTCTCTAACAGTCGTTGGAAAAAATCATAATATAAAGATGGCACTCTATTAAGGGTGTCATATGTAGGGATTACATTTTAGATTAATTGTAATACGGGTCACACGTTCCTGTTACAGCCCCATTTTTTTCAAATAAACACCCTTATGCGGGTAATTCAATTCACGAAACATTCCCTATGTGTTTCCACGTTTATTTCTTTTCGATTTGTTTATTTTATTTTTACTATAAGAACCAATGAATTGTGTTCTAGTTGAATATTAATATGTTCCAATGTAAGAATCATTGTTTCGATTGTATTAAATCGAAATTTGAAATTGTAAATAGGCCCTAATTCGGTCGACGAGGATGTATGTTTTGTTTATAACGTTTCCTGTCTTTGATTCGAATATTTATGCAAAAACAACAGTCTTGAAAATTTTCTCAATATGAATTTACTCCTAAAGGAAATACCAGGTGAATTAATAATAATAGAAGGTTAATATGTTATGGCATTATTTAATATCCTCTTTGTATCAAACAAAAACAAAAAAATATGGAAAAAAATTGTGAAGTCCAAGGTTTTCTAATGTTATTATTTTACGAATAATGAATCATAGCTGATTTACAAGTATGAATCAAAACATTTGAACATGAACTGGTATACTAACAAATATTGAATCGTATTTTGATATTTTTAAAATATTGAGCAATTTGGAAAATTTTAAATTTACCGCCACAATTTCGAGTTAGCCACCATAACTAGACACTACTGTCATCTAGTATTCAATGTCTAAAATCGAACATCAATTTCTACAATATTAACAAAAATCTATCGGATAAACGAATTTTATTTAAAATTTACAGAATTAACCACCTTTCTTATCTATAAATAAATATTTATAATCTTAAAATAGAAAAATAAATTTATTAAATATTTCTTGCCACCTAGTGGTGGATAGCTCAAACTTCAATGACAGTTGACGAACCTACCGACTCTAATCGCCTGTCAAAACATAACCTCAATTTTAATGTTGTTTTGTAAAATTTTAAAATGATTCCATTTGAAAAAGGTGATCGTGTGATAATCCAATTAAAATCCAACGATATCTATATAGGCGATATAGAATTCGCTAATGAACAATTATTTAAACTATCGAACATTGATTATAAAAATACACGGTTAGATTTAGACGGTTTGTACATCTACCAGGAAGAAATCGAGTCGGTTTATCAATTAACGAACAAATTTCCGTATTTATATGAGATTTTCGAAGGCACCAACGATGGACCGACTAATATCGTTAAATTACCAAAAGATGAGCTACAGCGCATCAATGATATGATAAAAGAACCGATTTATATAACACGTGCTGATAACGAGTATTATCGAGCGATTGATCAGTTGAATTGTTGTGAATCTATCGGTGTTGTCGGTCTAGGTCACACATTGCATCGGGATAAAGGTTTTAGTCTTCTGGCCATATCAACGTTCGATAGAATTTTTATATTCGATTTGTTACAATTGGTACGTTTGAGAAGATTGAACGAAATTTTCACCTCAGATTCGATAACGAAAATCGTACACGACAGTAAAATATTATACGATTGTTTTTACCACAAATACAACATCGAAACGAAGAATATCTTCGATACGCAAGTCGCCGATTCGAAGATAAATGATAGAAACGATAACCGAGGTCTGGCGCAATGTTTGAAGTATCGTTTAAACCTACCCGTACCGTTCGACGACGATATTGTAATGAATTCAATTAATTTAAAGTTTTTTAATGAATTTTGTGTAATTTCAGGTGAATTTACACGACGCGAAATGGCACAATAGACCGCTTAAAATCGATGATGAAACTTTAATTTGTAACTTAGTCGCCTTTCTTATACCGTTAAAAGATTATCTAGCCGGGAAATTGTTGCAAGATTTCTACAAAACTATCAAAATTGAATATAGGCGAGACTGAATTGTAAATTTGTTAGATTTATTTCACCTGGAAATATATAGAAATTTATGACAAGATAAAATCACAAAAACTACTATTATATCTAATAATAGCAATACTTATAATGAACACATACACAGTTAAATTTATAATATCAATAAATATTCGTTGTTTCAAAATTAATTACCCCATGTGGTGGTAGATTAGGTCGTGTAAACGTTTCTTTTCATTCTCCATAGCTGCTAATTTAATCTTCAATTGTACATTTTCTTGTTCAAGATAGAAACATCGTATAGCAATTTCGTCTTCTTTAGCTCGCCGGGCGTCCCTTGATCGTTTTGCTGCTTCATTATTCTTTCTACGTTTCTCCCAATATGTTGGATCATCAATTTTATGTTGATTATTATTTGTAACACGTCTCATATTTTTATTTGTACCACCATTATTATTATAATTTGATTGTATTTTAGATAGAACATGTTTGCGGAACTGTGCAAATGCTTCTGTTGAATCCTGATTTAATGGTATTTCTAAATTAACAGCATTCAGTGCTAAATGCAGCGGATCATTTGGATACGCTTTAAATGGACGTGGTGTTCTTAATTTATTCATTGTAATCACTGTTGTTTCATTATTATTACATATCGTTGAATCTGAATCACTCGTATTCGATACAGGACTAATTTGGCACGTTAATTGTGTTGTATTGTAATTGAATTGTTTCTCAAATGGGGGATGATGGTGGTGTTGGAGGCGATTTGTTGGTGTTTGTGGTGGTTTCGTTTTTTTCGTACAAAGATCCAGAACTTCCGGTTCTCGATTGGTCGTCGAACTTGAATCGGCCGCAACAATCGCCTCCATTTCTTCGAAACAACTATAATTACAAAATTGGAAACAATTAAACACAAGACGATCTAACTCACCTTTCGGTTTCGCGTCAATTTAAAACACCGATAAAACTTGGCGGTACTCAAATAAAGAATTGTTAAAACTGTGATTTTGTATTGATGATTAATCGTTTATAATTATCGACAATATTTCCAGTTCCGACGATTGTATTTTTATCAGTACAAGTTTGAAATTCTCAAATTGTGATTGTGTTGATTGATCGTGACTACTGTGTGAGGAACTAGAAAATGATTTTCGCACATAAACACAAGCACAACACGAAATTTCTGGCGAAAATTTTTGAATTCTCTCTCTTTAACAGGTCCTTAACCAATCACAGTTGGCGAAATTGTACACCCCCACTTATTACTGACCATCCCTTGGAGATAGTGCGGTGGATTTTTGGCAAAATTTCACCAAAGGGTAATAGACGACAAACTACCGTTATTTTGTATTTAAGTTTGGAAATATTGCATCTACCTGACCCATAGTTTTCGTTAATAGAAGAACAACTTTTAAAAGTTGCTTGTTAACTAATATTACATTAAAAATGCAATTTCTTATCAACATTATTCGATATTTAATTGGGTTTTAATTGTTGAATTTTCCACATTTAACGTATCAAGTGGGAATAGAAGTTCTTGGCGTTTTGTGGGCGAAATTGGGGCCGAATTCTAATTATTTTGCGAAAATATTTTTGAATATTTTCCGGTGATGATCCGTTCTGTTGGAATAATTAAACAATCGTCAAGCTTTCCTTCCAAGAAAGTTGCCACTGATAAGCCTTCCACACAAACACCAATTGCCGAAATTCCTTGAAACTTTAAATCTTATTATCAACAACCACCAAACCGAACATTTTCTATTCATATTAAAATATTATAAATCTGTTTTGTTTGTATCGATTTGCGGAAGCGGAAGAGTTCGCTGAATCCTCCTGTTTGGCTGTTTATTTATGTTATTGAAAGGGTTGGGGTATTGAATTCGACGATAATAAAGAGAGAAAGTATGTACAGTAAGGGTTGATGATTCATATAATAGAGAAGAATTGAAAAGGGTTGACATACATTTCCACAATTTGACCTCAATATCTCGCAAATTCTCCCCTGGAAACTGTAAAATTTTGCAAAATCTACACGTAATAAAAACTCTGGTGGGAATGTATCGGGTCTAATGTTGAATTTAGAGCTTGATTACACAAAATTGGGTGACAGTAGAGCGATAATGTTGTTCCAATAGGAATTGTCGGTAATTTGCATTTGTATAATGCAATTTCAGTAGTAAACATATTAAATATTCAAGTCAAACGACTAATTTGTTTAATTGATTGCACAGAGAATATGTAATCCAGTCGATAATTTAACATTTCCAACAGGAGGATAAAATCAATTTATGCTAAAATTAAACATTTATACACCGGCCTCTGTTTTTCCCATATTTCGATTCAACGGGTAGGTTGGACAAAAAAAAACCAAAACACTTTACCAATGTGTTCTTAACGTAAAAGCAATAATTTCGCTTTGAAATAGGGGCCGATTCAATATTTGCCAAATGTAGTTCTTCCAAGAAATTCTCTAACTTTCTTTTCAAGTTCGATTTCCAGTTTTTTGCGCCCCATTTTCGTTGTGTAAAAAACCATTACGGTTGGAATTAGAGAGAAATTTTGTAAAATTGCAATATACACACAACATACAGATTGTTTACGGTGTTTCGACCAGCAATAAATAACGAAAATAGGGATGAAAGAAGACGGAAAAAAAAACCGATGACAAAAAGCTTCAACCTTTATATTCGCAAATATTTCCCATGGAGATTGAGAGAGGGTGGGTGGTGGATAACTGTAAATGGTCAAACCGGGAAGAGAGATAGCCAGGTGCCACGCGTTGAAGGGTTATACAAAATCGCCCCGTTTACCGTACTACCCCTTCTCAATCATATAATATAGGGTAAATGTGTTGTCAACAATATGTATATCCGTTCAAGTATAACCGGAATTGTTGAATTGATGACGATGGTGTCGTATAAGGGATATTTCTCAATATAGGCTCCTTTATCTGTTCCGTTACACGAGAGTATTGCGAATTTTTTCCCTTCTCGGTGGAATAAAAACTCGAGAATTTAACGGTGAATTTGGTTGAGAATTGTGTTGGGGAGAACCGGTAGTCGAGACACAATTTTTTTTTTATTATCCGTATATTGCAGAAATTTTACAACCCTCTTGTAATATAATAATAAAAATTGTAAAATCCCGTTGCTTTCGTTTCTATTGTGTACCGTTATTTGCCAAAAACTGACCAACTAACCCTTTTCATGAAATTCAACGAAAAGACAGATGTGTCCCCTATTTTTATCGAATATAGGTCAAAATCTCAATGTATATATTTGCAATAGAGATTAAAATATATAGACGGAAACTACACAACTATTTACACAAGAATTTTGAAAGAAAATGACGATTCTGACAGAGACATCCATCATAAATTCGGACAATACGTAAAATGAAGGCCAGTTTTGTCCATTCACGTCAGAAACCCCTTCAATAATAAGCGTATTTGTAAAGGCAAAAACTGAATCTTTTCGTCGACAAGTGACAACTAAAGATGCCATAAAACCGGACCGATCCATTGAAAATACGCAACAATAATGGAAATAAGTCGAAGAATATTAGTGGAAAGTTGTTTTTGATTGCCCAATCCATCAATGAATAATAGAGAAGTTGAACTTCATTAATAACAATCGAATTAAGATCGATATTGATCGAATGCCAATATTGGGGAATAAAAAACGCCCCCAATTGCTAATATTTTATTAAAACACAAAAAGCAACAGTACAACGTTCATTTCCTCTGTACAATAACATGACCTAAATCATATTTGCCCCGGACACATTTCAATTTAACTCCAGGACAATCCTGGACACGACCAACCCGACATAAAACAATGTTATGTTCTTGTAAATTATGTCCAATACCTGGTATATAAGCGACCATTTCTTTACCATTCGATAAACGGACTAGGACACATTTACGATTCGCTGAATTCGGTTTCTTCGGTTTCTTGATTAATGTCTTCAATACAACACCTTTCATAAATGGGTTACCATCGAGTGGACGTTTCGGATTGCGTGGTTTTATATGCGGCCCATCACGGTGCATCCGATACAATGACATTGCACGTTCTGGGGAGTTTTAGACAAACTTTAATTGAAATGGAACAATTCTAATGGAAAATGGTCTTTGACATGTGTGGTAAGCAACAAGAATATAATAAGAGATTATTATCAATGTCCGCATATAAACATCGTGGGGTTTTTGTGTTTGGAAGAACTGACCATCAAACAGGGACGGACTGTTTGAACAGTTCGATTTTCGATTTGTAAATTTGTATTTTTGGAGATTTTCGAAATTTGGTTCAAGATTTGAGACACGTCTTTGAGTGGACGAAAAACAATCTAGAAAACAAACAAGCGGACTTTCGATGGTCCTACATTACTCTAGAGAGTATTTTGGTAACGCACAAGGTCTTTTAGATTTAGTACTTCAGCATGAAACTCCAATTAAAGCATTCTAAATTGCGCTTTGATTGAAGAAGTTATAATTATAAAATATTGCCGATTTCTGAATATTCCCAAGCGACAATTATCGGGAAATTGGATGTTATTAGTTGGGAGTTTGGGAAATTTCAAAGTACGGTCCAGATTTTAATTCGCCACCCTTTGGGAGATATGCAATGGCAGGTGACGCATCTTGGACAATGTCCATTGACAGATGAATAAGAGAAACCACAATACATTGCTCATATTCACGCTGTATTGCACAGGGAAATAGGAAAATATGTCCTAAAGGATTAGAATTAGAACCGTTGAAAGTCCAATAAGACCACACGCAATCATAAATAAAACAAATTATACAAAACAGATAATAGAATTAGTAAATTTACACGATAAACAAATAGATTAAACAAATTTATCAAAATTTCTAATTATAGAAAATTAGAAATAATTATGCAACCAGTAATACACGCGGTTATGAGTTTGGTTGTCAACTTTAATTTAGAATTTCAAATACTTATTTAAATTATAAAACATTTTAATATCAAACATATTGACAACGACAGTTCCTACATACTTTCCAAATTCATTAAAATAATGCAACCCTTATCAAAATATGTAGATAAGCTGTCCCTATATCACATCAAAACTTTTATAGGTACATTGAAATATGGTAATTTATTTGAATAACTATTCTAGAATTCTCTGTATTTGTACAAAAAGGATTTCAGTATGGAATAAAATAATAAATTCAGCAAATTTCCATGATAATCGTGTGAATTACTCATAAATTATTGTCCCAACAATCGTTCGATACGTACCTTGAAAATTGAGATTTTCACCGATTGGCAGCCTTGTAAAACTCTTGGCGGCATTACACAAAGATTGTGGAATATTTTGGAACAATTTCGTTGTTAGATTTGTAAAAAAATTCATTTTTATATAATTGGCAATCAAGTTTTGGAATTTTCGAACATAACCTAAAACGCAGAAACGTCAAAATTTGGTGATTTTCACGGAACTTGATTGGTAGTATTTGGTGACAAATCGATAGAAATTGGCGCTAAATTCGAATTTAATTTGTAGATTTATTAATTAGATTATTCGATTGGTTTAGATATATGTAAAACCGTGACCTGGTTTGTTTGTTTTTTTGTTGTTGTCGGTGTTGTGTGGAAAATCGACCTTTAATTTATTTGAAAATTGTTGTTTGAATTTCCCATATTATTATTAATTTAATTAACCAATTTTTTGTTGTTGAATATATAATTAAAATTGCCTTATTTTTCGTTGGTTGTTGATTTTCAAAATTGTGTCATTGTTGCTTGTAAACATAAAACCTTTATTGTAATAATAATAGCGTTCTTTATATTATTATCATTATTTTTTCTGTTAACTAGGCAATAATAGAAGGTCTCTTATTATGTAGTAATCTGGTGACAATTATCTTGTTATTGTTAATTTACAATTGTCTCGTTTGTTGTTCTATTTAAAACAATATTTTAACTAAAATTAGCTCCGAATAGACAATGAGGATAATCAAATATTCATTGATGATAAGATGACTCAAATTCTTGTTTATATTTGAAGCCAATTTTCTTCAAATCGTGCCGAATGGAATCAATCAAATCTGTACGAATCGATAGGTTCGTGGTTTTTTTTCACCCATCATAACGTTAATCAACGTCGAGTATTTTAACGTAATGAATGTCAACAATGAATTTCACAACTTTGCAAAACTAATTTGACACTGACATGTTCCGAACAATTACTTATTACGTTTGTTCAACATATATGTGTATAACTTTAATACAAGTGTCTTTATAGTCTAATTATCTAATGTGTTCTATGATAATAAGGGCTTTATATAATCAGGTCTTATATGGATTGTCAGATAATTGAGTTGCAGTATTATATTCGTGATAATAATAGTTGTGTCAGTATAATCAGGACTTCTGTCTTGAATTTATCCAACTTAACATTGCGGATTGCGCAATTCTATTGCACGAGTTGAAAAATGGGACATTTTCTCAACGGTACTGGAACGGTCGAGACAACTATTTGCGGAATTCGTCAACGATACAACAATAGAAACAATCCTTCAAGTTGTCTTCCAGATTCTAGGTCGATGGATGCCAGTTGTACATATGAAATTGTCCCTTATCTGTACTATAATTATTCCATTCATACACGCAACCGGCTGCGAAACAAAAAAAACTTCCTACGGTGGTGATGCAATCACCTTGACTAGTCTTGGGTAGGGGTGTATTTCGCTTCTTGAACACCCGTATAAATATACGCCTAGTCGCCGGTTTAAGTATAGTCCAACAACAAGAACAAAATGAAATACTTGGTAAGTTTAAATCCGCAAAAAATCGGTAAATTCTACATAATTCCAACAGATTTTCGCTATTGTTATCTGGGTGTTTTTGTGCAACGTCCTGGGCGAAGACGCCGAAGAAGCAGTTGAACCGGCGAAGAAGACAACGAAGCGCGGCATCCTCGGCTACGGCTACGGTTATGGCGGCTATGGACACGGCTACGGCCATTACGGCGGATATTACCCCTATTACTCCTCCTATTATTCACCTATCATCAGTAGGATTAGTTACGGCGGCTATTATCCGTACACATTAGGCTATCATGGCTATGGCGGCTATGGTGGTTATGGTGGTTATGGTGGTTATTACGGCTGGTAATCCGAATCTATTAGTTTGTAAATATTCGGGAGACATTTTCCAACAATAAATGTATATTCGCTAAAATTCGTGAAATTGTTCAAGTTTTTTTTTACACAAAAGTTTCGCTAATACCTGGAATTGAAGTTGTTTTTTCGGTTTTTTTTTCAAATTTTATTTGGGGGGGCCGCCTCTGTTGAAGGGTGTTAGAGAGACAGGGCGGCGCCGTGCGCGTCGTTCTCCCTGTTGACGTCCCGGCGCATAGCGTCTTCGTTCGTGTTCCGAGATGCACGCGATCCTATTTCAGAGCTGGCGCGCGCTTTACCGCCACTCATAAGCATGTTATCCAACAACGGTGGTGATATTGTTGGCATATTTGAAATACGACGATGATGAAATAAATGATGATGATGATGATGGTGGTGGTGATTCTCATTTAAAATCCAAATAGAATCAAAACAATTATCGAAAAACTATTGATTAGAAAATTTGCGAAATTCCAAAAGATAATGCAGCATTTGAAACAGTTGATTTTGTGATTAGTGGTGAGTGATGTCTTTGTTATTATCGTCATTGTTATTGCTATTCTTGTTGTTATCACCATCATCATCATTTCTATGCTCCACGCATAATCTCCTACAACATACAAGAAACTCAGTTTAGTCAAGAGGTAATTAATTTAGAGACGATGGGCTACTTTATTGAGTTTTGGCCGAGGTTTTGGTGAGGTGGCGGTCGTAGGAAAGAGTTTCAATTTCACTCCCTTCGACATTGTTTCTCTATCCTTAAACGATATACGGATACGACGGATCCGAACAACAATATAAAAGTTATTAGGAGAGATTACGTTAAGATTTATTGGCCACTTTTTTTTGTTTTATTTTGTTTTATATCGAATTGTTGGCGAAGGACGAACGACAAGTCCCCCAGTCTATATAGGGACGTGTTCCTTTTTGCGTGAAGAAAACAATCTATGTGCCCGTGTATGTGTCATGCCGAAGATTAAAGGAAAACGGTGAAACTTGATTGTGTTCGAGGCTCTATTATGACAATACATTTATTCGCTTGAATATTCTCTGGATTGTGATAAATCGAACGGGATGTTTGAGAATTGACCGTACTTATAACAGTTCTATTGGAAAAATGCTCCCTGAAAGAATGGATACGATTAATGTTACGGTTGATAAATTTTGGTATAATACTAGTAAGAATTCGACAGAAATAGCCATCTTAAATCAATCGTCGGAGCATTTCATGCTATTATTTGAGGATATCGATCAGTATTTTAGTCATTTGAATTTGACCAACGACACTAATGATTATGGTTTATATGATAGACAATTAGATTGTAATCAAACAATCAATGGTACAAATACAACCTGTTTGGTATCTACAATTGAATCGGCAATTTATAAGAATTATTGGGCATTGGTGTTGGTTCTATTTCCAATTTTCACATTATTTGGCAACGTTCTTGTGATACTCAGTGTTTATAGAGAACGCACATTACAATCAGCTACCAACTATTTCATCGTCAGTTTAGCAGTGGCTGATCTACTTGTGGCTGTTGTTGTGATGCCGTTCGCCGTCTATGTACTGGTAAGATTTATTTATTTTGATATTTTTCCCGTTCCGTGATCATTCTATTCGCTATTTTTATCCGTTGAAATTTATACTAAAACAAGCTGTCTATAGCATCGGACAATGCTTATTGAACCGAACGCGAATCGAAAGGATGAATAATAAATATGATAAAGGGTCATCACCATCAAATTGATTGAGGCGTGTGTATTATTCAAAAACTGCACCTTGTTAATCGACTTTTAAACAATCAAATTTGTTTTTTTGCCAAAATATCGACTGTATTAAATTCCCCACTGTTATACTATCAAAGTAGTAGCGTGACTGATTTCAATAAATTTCCACGACCTTTCTTTCTATAATAGCCCCGATTGCAAACACGCCGACAATTAGGAAACAGTACTTTTATTTTTCTCCTTTTTCTTTCTTCCCTTATCCTGCCTCTCAGATTTCCATCGATATAAAAATCAAGGTTATTTTGGTAATAGGTGCCCAGTATCCAGATTTTATTTCCTTAATTTATTGTTATTGGAAGATCAAACGCACGAAATGAAATATCGATTGATGGCGGTTAACTTAATCGTTAATTGGTCCACCGTTCGCATCCTATATAATGTAAAGATAAAAGCGCAACATTGAACCAATTACGATGGTAAAATTAACCATTACCAACCGGCTGTTGCAATGGAATTCAAAATCAAAATTCTTTCCTCCTCATTCAACACGGGATTATTTGAATAAAGGAGACAATTCCGCCTTAAGAGCCGTTGAAATGATGCTCGTTAAAGGTCAAACTGTACTGTCTAGATAAATCCGCACATCCACTTCACATAGATTTATTTTTATAACGCTTGGATGTTTTACTGACGGTATACACAGAATATCGTCGGCTATTGTGGAGATTTTGAACGCTACCGGAATTGATAGCGGAATACTGTTGAAATATAAAAAAAATATAAATCTATAAGCGATAGCCCCGTAACGTTAGTCATCATAAATTCGATATTTGATCATCAATTTCGGGATGATAGTATACGGCTCGTTTAATATCAATCCTGATTTTTCAACATAATTAATATACTATTTTAAAATTGTATATCGAGCTGGATTGACCGAATTTCAAGCTAGGTACAACAATTTTAATCAATAACGTTATTACAACGATAATTCAGTCCAATTTGCATAACCGATGATATTGAATTGTTGAATTTTGGTGCGAATTTCGCCCGGTCACTGGGCATATAAAGTAACTATTTAATATGCAGACAGTACGCTGAAATCAATCATTTTATCTTAAACTTCGCCAAGTTTGACTAAGCAAATGGAAAAACATTGTAAAATTGTATATCTGTAAATTTATAACTGGAAATTTATATAAAATACACCAACAATAGCCTTCACTCATCGGATTACATGAAAGCTTAAAGCTCGATTCAGGTAAAGCGCCCCAGGTTGATCGGACATATTAATGAAGATGAGTACGTGTAAGTTAACACGATCGATAGATTGATTACAGTTTTTGTTGTCGGCCAATGTTCAACAATTGCGAGTTGATTAAAAACTCCAAGGGGGAGAATTTACGCAAGTTTACCCAAAGAATTTTCATTAAATTTCAGCACGTGTAGTCCAAAGAGAAACAGGTAAATTGTTTGAAGACAAGAGGTGCGAAAAATCGTACGGATATAATGAAAAAATTTCATTTCTACCAATTTGTCGGGCGGAACTCCCTTAAATGCACCTTTCAGTCGGTAATGTACGGATGATAATTGGATTCTATTGTCAGTTTTTATATAAAATTTGATTATAAACGGTAGGGGATTGAAAGAATCATATCTTTAAAATTTATTGGTGGATTTAATGTGTTCTGCTTCCATTCCATGAATTAATTGTAGTGAATGGTGTATTTTGCAAAGATCGATGCCATATTACCATAACAATATGCCATCATTGATATCAATTTTTATTAAAGCCGTAATGGAAATCGATTATCACGTTATTAATTTCATTATAAATCAACAATCTCTATACATATATGAATACCTGTAACTGAAACGTTGAAAAATGGTGGATGCGCCGGCCGACTAAACCGCATCAAAACCACTATAAATATTAATTTAACGCTCTATTTTCAGGGATTTTTTTACCACCCCTAGTGAATTTAGTTAGTCGAGAATCGACTATGTCTGTGTCTAATTTCCGTCAATTATACACCATTAACTTGGTGGTAGAACTAGTTCCAATAGATTCAACAAATGCTAATGTAATTTGTAGTTTTTTCGTCTATCATCGATCGATTCTAGCATTATTCGATTCGTAGAGACTCCCCCATCTCGATCACGCTTCTTTTATCAATTTTTTTCGTTTTTGAATGCTTTAATTATCAATCGAATTGATAACGCGCTACTATTCTGGATTGCAATTGGATTCGTTGTTAATTGCAAGATAAAATTGAAAATTGACGAATAATAACGTTTTCGAATTAAATTGCAAATTCGACACTTTAATCTGCTGCTCAATAGAGCACACAAATAAATCTCACATGATAATCCGATGATGGATGTAATCACTAGGGGCTAGTGTTGTGATCAAATCAAGTTTCTTTCAATACTCTGTGTGTTTTTCCATCCATTCGTCCGTATTCTCTTCATAATTCCATAGATGGCGAATTTGGTCAAAATTTCATTTGTTTCCTCCACCAATCGTTCGGTAGAAACTTAATCGAATAAGATTTGAGTGGAAGCGCCGGGAAACAAAAAGGAGAAAAGTCGATGGTAATTAAATCATCTATTCATTGGTGGAGATTTAAATAAAAACAGATGTTGATTTTCTAACAAAATTTCACATTGATAATTACATTTTAATATTTATGGAGGGTTGGTTAGAGTTGTCATCATACAGGGCACGTTTACCCGTTCTCATTAAATTACAATGTGGTAATTTGTTTGGAAATTGTTGACGAAACTTATTGTTGACGCTTTTCTAAACGTACAGATAATTACAAAGCATTGAAAACCGTGATTAACACGAATTAGTTTGATCGATTCAAAGCAAATCTCGTTTCTATCGTTATTTTGTCAACGGTTCGTTACAATTTTAACGACTTTATTCAATTTTCGAATAATCCAAATTTACAATTAATTCGAACCAATGTGACGGAAAACTGTACCACAATCACCATTATTTACAACCAAATCTATCGATATCTATTCGCTATTTAACAATGCCGTAAAATAGAATCGGTTCTATTGTCGATTTAGTGTAATGCAAAAATGTTTTTACATCGTAAATTACAAATTTAAATTGCCAATTTAATGGTGTGAATTGTCCGGAAACAAAGACCCACGCACAAAAATTGCGAATTGTTGAAAAATATCATATAATATTGTTTAATTCCGCCTCTGCACACTCAAGTAGGGCTCTCCACATTCGAATTCCCTTATTCATATGCTAATCTGGCCTGTTATTATTCTTTCACATCACTTTTCTCTTTAGTTTTATCCCCGAATGCGGGTTTTTTCCGGACTCCATATGTTCGATCCAGCCTTTGTATAATACAATTTCTGTTGTAAGTCGAAAAATTGAAAAATTGTCGGTATTGCCCCATAAATCCCCCAGTTTTGATGGACAACATTCAAACTTTTCCACTTACAAAATTGAATTACAACAGTCATTTCATAGCGATACGGTCGAATTGCGTTATTGAACTATGACGCTACTGTCATCGGCTGGTTTAATTACAGACAGTCCCGGTCTCGTGTATTTTCAATTTCAATTAAAATTCGGCCCTTTATTTGTATTAATTCAGGTATTTTTTCGTTCCGATGTGCGGTTATTGGTGTTGATATTGCCATCATCAATACTGGGCGAATAATATCTGTGAAATTTAAGAGTAAAACAGAAATGGCGATAATAGAGTCACGTACTAGACTCTATATTAAATATTTGCACATCTCTATCGGGCTTTTGAAATTACCTAGACTTCAATATGTATTTTAATTGTACACCGAGTTGTACACGAAATAAAACTTTTTACGTTCACATAGATATCTCTCCAACTTGCTGTTATTGTTTATATTAATCCGAAATTAAGCTTTGTTTGTAATTATTCTGCCGGAATAAAATACAATTCTTATACTATTCATGTTAATAAAATTTCTCAAAATTGAATTTTACAATGCGACTCTATAGAGGCGCTTTCTTCCGTTATTAATAACAATATTTACTTTTATGGGAAACTACTTTTATTTCGACTTAATTTTAATTCACTTTGATGTTATTTTCTACATTTTGCTTTCTTATAAAAATTGTAGCTTGTTCCGGACTCGGCTTATTACCAGACTCCCGTTCTTAACGGATATTACTCCGTTTAATTAATTCTAAATTGATTTTTTGCTTGTTTATTCCACAAGAATCCATCATTAAGAAGCAACTCCTGACAATTTATGGACAATAAAGCGAACATACGTTCTTCCCCGGGTTCAATATTCGTACTAATAGCGTGCGTTCCATTTGAAACCCCCTAATGGACGTTGGGGAAATCTTTCCCAGTCCCAGCCCCATGGACAATTTGAAATAATTATTCAACTGACTTGTTAAATATTTAATAAATCAACGAAGGTACGGCCGAAGATGTAGCTCGACAAATTTACAAAACACTTACCGGGCCATTTAATAAATTACTAAATGAACTAATTGAAATGTTTATTATAGTGCAGTTTTTATGGAAAATGGCCTAATTTAGTATTCGTCCATAATTATTGTAATGGAACTAATTTTCTAGAGTTGAAACTATTTCTATTGGAACACGTATGTGGAGTGGATTAATTTGGGAAAGTTACAAGACGGTAAATTTCACGAAAACTTATCATTAATTCATTCGTTCATTTTGTTTGTTTTATTTCTGTTTTTGTTGAATGGAAAACTATTTCGAAAGTAAGAAATTTAATTCGAATGTAGTTGTAGAGAGGCATTGATGGTTCTAGAATCCTTTCCTATTTATGTGTTACTCAATCAATGTGCGTTCTTACAATACAATAGGATAAAAGGGCTCTTTTTCACGACAATAAATTTGCCCTTATTGTTCTCAATGTTTATTGTCGTTTCAATTGTTACAATTATGTTGATGGATTATCTACGAGACGGTTCAAATGCGTCTAAAGATGGATAGATTTGTGGATTTATCGGGAATCTACTCGATTAATTGCTAATGGATGTATTTTTTATACAGCTCGCTTGCATATAGAACGATTATTGTTTGCATAAATACGGAAATCCATGAATAAACGACGAGAGAAAAATATTTCAATATGTTTCATATTATTCAAATATGTACATTCGTACAGATTAAATGAATTCTTCCACCGTATTTACTTGAAAATTTCCATTTTCTACAGAATGTTCGTTGAGATTTATCGGTTTTTATTGAAATATTTCATTTTCATTCTCCAATATGTTCCTGATACTAAATGTGTATTGAATGCAACAGGAGTTTATGCATCTAGAAAAACACCCATCGTTGTTACACAGTTCCAATTCAAAAAAATCCACTCTAATGTTGGATCTACCGCTCCTATAATGGGCCGTTCGTCCAAATAAACACAATTAAGAAAGATAAAAGACAATGTTGTTTAACTACGAGACTCATTTGCTACAATTCGAACGACGAATTAGGCCGTTTTTTTGACACGGCTATAAGATTGAAATTGAGCTAAACGTGCCAACTTTGGGTAACTTTAATACGTCCCAGATGGCCCGTCGATTTTCAATAAATCCTCGCAAATTGCCAACCTTTTCGAATTATAAATCGGAGAAGGGAGAAATCAAGTAGATTCGATTATTGACATGAATTTATCGAGTTGATCTGTCCATCAATTCGTTAAAGTTTTTCGTTTTCGTTTTGTTGATAAATATATTGTAAAGTCGCGAATTTCGATGGGCGAGATTGAAATTTATCAATATTTCCTCGGTTCAATAATGGAGTTCTATTCTATATTTCGTGCCTTTGTTCCTTTATTTATTTTTTTATCAAAAGATATGGATATTGTGGAAAGTTCAAGGAATTCTTTGTGATCCAGCAGGATATCAAAGACAAAATGGAAAGGTATTTTATGCGCTTGAATGTCTTGACAAGATAAAACTATCATTTCTATAACTATCGATTGCTGGAAGATTTATTTTTTGGTAAACTTACAACTTTAACTAGATCAATAATGATAAAATCGGCGCAAACATTTTTGCAAAATTATCTTTCCTGTTGTTTTTTTGTTGGAGAATTCGATTCTATTACCAGATTTCCATTTGCAATACGGCAGTCTAATGGGAATTCCTCAATTAAATTTTATTGATTTGCAAGGATTATTCGAACAGTAATTATAATGACTTTATTAATTCCATCGGATAGTAAATAAATTTGGGTATCGATAAAGTTTGATTGAGTTATTACTGATAGTTCCTAGTAAAAGCGGGCTAATTCCCCGGTCCAGGGTCGAGATTACACCGTAAAACTAGGTGTGATTGTCGTAGAGTGGTGGAGAAGAGAGCGTATAAAAAGCACCAGGTATTAAGTCGATTTGGGATCCGGTAAGGCAGTGAATTATTGATATAAGAAATGATTCTGTTTGGGAATCGTGAAACCATGTAAGGATAACGAATGTTTGCATATTCAACAGGAAATTCGCTATAATCATTGAGATAATCGGCCTCAATGGACGTGCATTTTATTAGCTGGATATATTCGAAGTTATTCCTAATTCTTCTTTATGTTTTCTGGCACGGTGCCGGTTATTTTTTTGTTGTTTTTGTTGTCTCTAGTTTGTCTTTTTCCTACAACAACGGTCGATAGTTTTGTTGGTGATCCAAGTCTAAGTTGAATCGATTTTCGTTCGAAAAAGCACATCATTAGAGGCAAATTCGAGCCTAACCATTGCGATAAAATCTGTAATATTAAAATTAAATGGTGTTCATTTGTAATCTGAAACATGCTCACTTTTATCGTCTTTATTTTATCGTTACTGTTACCTCATTATCTCTTGTTGATTCTCTTTTTCGCCTCTACATCGTTTACAGCCAAGTTATTAGCTTCTAGTTTTTCTTAATGTTCGTTTCGTCAAAATTAAAATTATGTTGATAGAATGTCTGTCAATATGCCAATGCAATAATTTTGAAACTTTTGCTTGTCTTCTGATCGAAATTAAGAGCATTTATCATTTAGATGTCCTATATTGAGTTGTGAAAAGGGCCCAACTCGTTTCTTTACTGTTCCGTAACTTTTATTTGGATATAGTATAGGGAAGGGTGGGGTTGAATATATATGGAATACAATTTATATTCTCTTAAAGACTTTCAAGTTTTCCCTTTCTCTACATTCTCGTCTTTTTCGTATATTTTCCACTGCCTCCTGATGCCGCACTATGTCTCCATTTCTTTAGCAATGGTGTTAGAATATAATTTATAATATTTTTCAGGTGTCGACTTGGTTTGTTATGAATGATATTGTAGCAGTATCTTTGAGAATAATAATAGTATTATTTGCATAATATTGTAATATAGTTGAGTTTTAGTCAACTGCCTTACTGACTTTTGTGTTTCAACAAATGCAATTTATGCGGCTCTAGTGAACTCCGATCGCAAAAGATGATAACTTTCTACCGAATATCGATTTTAACAAAGTAGAGGACTCAGATTGGGTCAGCGTGCTGGCCGATCACTCAAATTCTACCATCCAGTCAAGGCTAGGGCAATAAAAAATGATACCTAACGCAAAAATTCTGCGTACTTCGACAATTTCTATCAAATTTTGCTGTTTAGCTATCAAAAACAATTAATTTAAACAATTTAGATGCTTTAGAGGGTAGTTTTTGGACATAAATCTAGATTATTAGATATTTCCATCTTTAATATTTCGAGTTTTTGGGTCCATTTTGGGTTAACTAACAATTTTCCAAACAAATTTTATTCGTCTGCTGCTTTTAAACAAAAGCTTGACATTCAATTACTTTTTGACGAAAAATTTTGAATTTGCGACTAGACTGGGTAGATAATTTTAAATATTTCGACCATCAATAGGGAGATCTCCAAAGAAGTTGGACCTTATGGCTCATCAGAAAGTGGTTCAAAAACGCTTTTTTTGACAATATCGCAGTTTTCATCACAAGGCACAGTGAACACCAACAATTTTACTTGTTGGTAGGATTTATAGGAAAACCTTCAGAGAACATTTTGGCAAAAGTTGGACCCTGTAGCTCCCCAGGAAGTTGATCAAAACGCTTATTTTGGACAATACATAACAACGAAGACTTTTGGGTTATTTTAATCGCTTTATGTATGAAGTCGGTTGAAGAAAATCACGACATTGTCGAGGCGTTTTCGGCCAACTTCCCGATACGCTACGAGGCCCAAATTTTGTTGAAATGTTTTCTTGGAATTCCACTACAAAGTGTTTCTAAAGTGATTCACTTGCAGCCTCACCTCATGAGCCGGCCCTGGCTCAAATATCTCGATGCCGGCATATTTCTGCTTTTTTCGATGACAACGCAAATAAACAGATTCAATCATCGTACATGGATATAAATAAATACACGCACATCCTCAAGGAAGCATTTTGATAATATCGCCATATCTTTAGGCTAATATACGTTTATTTAGCAAACAGATGTAAGCAATGTTTAATTATAATCGAGATAAAATATTATTGGGCGGAAAATGTGTCTTGTATGCTCGCTTGTTCTCCAAGACCTGGGAAAGAGTGGTCCCATTTCATTCATTTTTTATTAAAAAAAAGAAGAAAGAACGGACAGACGGACGGAAAAACAGAAGGAATGAAAGAACAATGAACATACACACAAAGAACGTGCCTGTGAATTTTTCTCTTGGAGAATTAATTATTTGAAGCTCTAGTGAGTACGAATATTTAAATATCGCTAAAAGGGGGCATACTAATTAAACCACTTGAAATTTATATAAAGTTTATTACAGTTGATTTTCTAAAAATATTACGTGCAATGAATTTTATTTCGTCTTTTTACGTTAAATTACCAACAGAGACTGAAATACCTGTTTGTTCAGATGGGTTTTTAATTCCTTTCTCGTTAGTATTTTGCACATCAAAGGCCGGCTAGTTTTGTTGAGACAATAGATTTGTTTCTTTGTCCAAAATTTGTAGAGATACGTTGATGATTTGATAGTAAATTGATTGATAAACTTTGCAGCTTTCGGGGTGTGTTATTGTAGGCAGTTTTGGTTGGATAGACTTGTCCAGTTTCCTGTTACATCATAGACTATGGTTGGGCATGTTTTCGCTCAATGACTATTTAATCCCATTTCGACTGATTTGATTAAAACAGGACGCATAATGTTTGAAATTTGGTTAAATCAATAATAACACTTGTCCAATTCAAATTTGGTAGTTTAATATTAAACGATCGTCAATAATTAATATGTATGCAATTTAGATTTAACAGCAGATGATTGGATACTATTAAGAAAATTTACATAAAATCCGAGTAATTTATCCCAAAATCAATTATACGAATCTAGTTATTATTGTACATACATAAATTAAGCCGAATTTGACACGAATTTTGTGTTAATAACAACACTGAAGGTACTTATCGGTATTATAATTCCGCCCATTTCAAATTTCCCAAATCAAATCGATTCAATATTTACGAAATTTGATTGCTGAAACCGTTGTCTTGTTCGATAAATCTGCGATGATAAAATTGAAAAGTTTGAAATTGACAAACATAAGGGAAAGTGAATAATTTTCACCCGGCGCCTCCACCAAAATGCACTTCGATTCCCACTAATAATACCCATCAACACCTAGATTTGGGTCTCTGTATAGGGAATTTTAGTGGAAAATTGGCAGACGATTGTCACATCATCTCTCTAATTGAATTGTGAGCCTCTATAGTCGGTCCTTCTTGTGTGAAATCGAAATAATAGGCGCAGTTGACGTACAAGTTTGAACGCAAACTCTTCGTTTATTACGTCCATGTATTAATTCATCTATTCATCCTTTGCGTAAAACGTTAAATAAAGTAAGAGTAGGACAAATAGAGAGAGTGGAATAGAGAAAGATGTTGTTGGAGCTGTTGCTGGCAGGCTAGGCGATCAATAATAAACTGGGGAAAGTGAGGACGAAAGACTGGTGGTAGGTAAAGTAGTGGTCGCAATGGGACTACCACTACGGCTACCACTACGGTAAAAACAAACCAATGGAGAATTTTAATGGAAAAATCAAGAATTCTAATATTGACGACATTGAAATTCTGAATATTTCTATATTTAGATTCTAACTAGTTAATTATTCTAATTTAAAATACGTGGAATGTTCGTAAGTATTGGAATTTACTGAATAAATCAGAAAACCGCACGAATTCGAAATGGATTATAAACAGGGAAAATATTCCAAAGTATTGTGCATTATTTAGTAATTTGTTGAAACTTTTCAGTATTTCCTACAGTCAACTTGAACAATATCAATGATTGTTGGGGTGAAATTTCTAAGGGTTGGATATATACATTGAAATGTGAGCAAACGGTAAGAAATATTCCAATAGAAAAATTACGTGTCTAAAATACGTTCTCGATCAATTATTCACAAGTAGGTTTGAGAAATGCATGGAAGATTCCGTTCAAGATCCCAAAGATTGATTTGCCAATTCAATTTTTTTTACTCTACTAAACTTTTATGCTGAATTATTTATACAGACACGGACCAGTAAATCTTCTGTCAGCAACAGCCGGTCGTCTGCACACAGATTTCGACGTTTCTGCCTTTTCCGATTATTTTTTTCACTTAATTCTCGTCAACGCATACAGGAATCATCAAGAAAATCCATTTCTTGCCGACTTTTTCCATTTAAAACGAACTATTTTTAGCAATAATTGGCGATTCGTCTTGGATTAGGAAACTGTGCCGCGAAGAATGGTCGTTAGAAATTCAACATTGTTTTTTTGTTTTAATCTACTGCCATCCAACGTTGATTTATGTGTGCCGCAATCTCGTCTAAAAGTTTTAAATTATGCCGTAGGTTTCCTTTACTTACTTTTCATTCGTTTGTAAAACCAGCTGGGGGTTACTTTATGTTAAAATACTCGAAGGGTATGTTGCGACCTCGATGTACCGAAACTATGACACGGTAATCTCTAATATAGGTGGAGATTGAGCCGGTGTAACGATCCATTTGTGAAAACGAATTAGGGAAGATGTTTCGAATTAAAAAAAGTTTTAATAATTCCCTCCCTGTTTGAGCGAATTATGTCCAACTAGAGGAAGTTGAGGAATTTCGTTTGAAGTATCGACGAAACGTCCAACAATTGCAGTTAAAAATGATGAATTTGTCTTTAACACACCACTAATTTTCGTTCCATGTTTGTTTAACGAATGTACGAAAATTCAACAGTCTGCAATAATGTAAGTAAATTTACGGTTTGAATTCGTTTAACAAACTGTAAAACTTTATATCACATGTTCGAGTTGCTTTAAAGAGTTAAAAGTTATTGGATTGTTAAGAACTTTAATGTCGGCTGTTATGGCTCAATATATAGAGAGCGCCTGTTGGGGGAATGTTAGCTAACGTTATTATCTTGAGCTGTGAAATCGATTCTTGTGCACCACCACTATCCGTATATACGCATCATTCTACATGGAATGCTGTTATCTTTAAATACTGACGCTTTATAAAGAAGATAAACATTGCGGGGTTATCCTTTGATGTTCCATAAACCAAACATACCATCTCCTATTCAAATCTCTAAGAAATTTAATTGGATTCAATCTCCATATACCCTTCGCCGCCAATCTTGTAAAGTTGATTGGAAATTCAAACGCCCTCACCCAGTTAATTGTCTTATTTAGTAGCCTTAACTGTATTTTGTTGATGTTGAATGGGAGGGTGCCAGTTAATTTTGTTATCTGTAAATTGTGCTGTCGACTATATTCGATTAATGTATACTCGACGTTTTTCTTAAACTACAGATTCGAATGTTGATTTTATCATTCTTATATCGTGACATCGAATTAAATAAATTAAATTGCGATAGTGGTGGGCGGATGATTTTTATGACAAATTCTCTCTATAAATCGTCTTAAATGCGTGGGTAGAAAGAATCCTTTGTGAACGGGATCTTGAATTGATTTGTATATTTTGGGTTACACTTTCTCCCTAAATCTACACAACAGACCGAATTATAATAACATACAAGTTCACCGATTATTTCGTCTTATCTGCATCTAAACCCGTTTAGCAAAAGCGTCCGTTTTTTCCACCCCAATCTCGATTCCATCATAAGTGCATGTCGATGGATTTCCAAGCCTGAAATTCGTTTGCGTGTTAGAACTATCGACGTGTGTTTTTTTTTGTGTAGTTGTCGGATTTGTATTGCAAATATTGATGATTTAGTCAACGAATTTTATTGTATAGAAGAAAAAAACTAGCCCCAAGTTATACAGATAGAAATTCAAATGTTGTCGCAACAATTTTCAGTATATTTGAATGTAACAGCTGTTTTATTTTTGTTGTTTATATTCGTGAGAACGTTATGACAAGTACAATGTAGGAGATTTAAGATACATATTTGATATCATTTTTGGTGGATTGTAAATCATTTTTATGTTGTGTGTATCTTCAGACGATTGCGATATAAAAAGCCAACAGATCTACAACCAGGTGGATGATTTTCTCTACCGATTTCACGTCCTCCCTGATAGAAACAAAAAAACAACGGCGATAATTTAGGGGTGTTTGTTGTAATCTGTTCAGTCCATAATTCATAATTATGGTGAAACTGTTTTATTAAACCTAACCGTAATACACGCCTAAATCTTTGGAAGTTTCCTCGAATAAGACGCACGAACTTCTGTCGGTAATCTGGCAAAACAGAGGGAGAATTCGATAAGTTTCCCACTAGAACATGTGCAAATTGTGGGGATGTGTACGTTTTCAGGCTAACATGATGGATTATTGGCAAGTTTCTTTTGTTTTTAAAGGAATTTTAAAAAAATTGTAGCTATTAGAAGTAGATTCCTTAAGGTACTGGGACACAAATATCTCGACAGAATTTTCCTTTTCGTTTTCATGAAATTACAAACTGAAATAATCAACAAGCAGTCGAGCACATTAACATCATTCTAATCGTCTATTTTAGAGAAATAAATTGTAGACTATTCAATAGACTCTTGAAGGTTATAAAGGCAAAACTTTCAACTGAAATTACGAAAAAATGCCAGCAAATTTCCATTGAGCAGCAAAAAAGAGTTGTTATTGTTTGTTTTCGATTATTTCGCACGTATAAATCGACATTTCGAATTTACAAAACCGAATAAAAGGAACGCGTTGACTTAGATAACAAATTCGCTCTACTACACCTAGAAATTGAACAACCGTAAAATCGTCAAGGGAAATTCTGAACTATACAGAGAGAAGCGATTTTTCTTGACTTTCAACAATTTTCATAATGCACCCATTAACATTCACTTAACAGGAAATAAATTGTAATTTTTTTTTAGAAAAGTTAGTGATGTTTTAAATTTCCTCAAAGTAAGAATTTAATAAAAAGTGCCAGCGAACCAAGAATTCTTTCAAACAATCAATTTACATTTCTGTCACATTTGTGGTAGAATTCAACCATCTAAAAAGCTTGAAAAACGCACGCGTGTATAAAAAGAAGAGGGATGTTAAGATGAGAGGGTTGGATCGGGTGATTTTTCAATTGTATCACTGAACAAACATAGTGAAAAGCGTTCGTTAAATACACAACGGTGGCGTAATGTGAGACAGTTTGGTTTATATAATAGAGAATCGACATTGTTGCCTACGCGTCTAGACAGACAACGAAACTAGGGGGTGTTTAACCACTATTGTCTTGATTCTTATAGATTGATCACACTAGGACTCCAATCGGGCTTGATTATGGAAAAATACAACTCTTCCAGTTTGTATATCATTTTCGATTAATAATTTCGGAGAAAGTAGGTCACTTTAGATGCGGTTTTTTGAAAAATAGAAAGGATATTTGAAAATATAAAATCCCCCAATTGTAGAGTCAACTTTCGTCTATCTATTCGTAGCAATTTAATTTGATTTAATTCATTTTGCTAAGCGCAATGTGTGTTCTACTAAAACTGCGCTTTCCTCCTAAAAAACATAGTTTTTCTGAATTTTCTGAATTTTCCATAAATTTACGTAGATGCAGAATTACATTTCAAATCGAATGAGATATCAATCATTTCGTTATCGCTTATCGTTTTCGAGATATGTGAGTTCCAGTGCTCCTAAGTCAACAGCTAATTGAACTTCCGGTTACTTATGGGAGTGTTTCAATTGATTCAAATTCACAGGCGAAAATATTATAAGCCCATAAATCGCCTTAAATCACGAGAATCTCCTCGGTACGGTTCTGAATGTGTGTAATTAGAGGTTTTTCGATTTTTCGCGTTGATTTTCTCGCTTCCGTATTCGCTACGTGGACGTTTTCACGCAATTTTCACCAAATTCCCCTACAATGGTCGGATATTAAAGTTTTAAATTGAGACTAATGGAAACTTTTGTGTTGTATTTTTTTTTCTGTACCACAAAGCACCTCAAATCACTTGATAGTACAACAATAACAACGAGCTTTTTTATAGACCGTATTTGATCTTGAAATATTAATATCGTAATTTCGAGAGTTGGGCTTTTAGAATCCATTAATATCTAAAATCTATTGTTTCTAACAAATAATTTAATTGAAATTTCGTTAATAATCGTTCGTTTTCCTCCCAACTCGCCGATACTCTCTCTTGAGATTATTCCCATCGACAAGAAAAATTGAGAGAAAACTGAACAATAATGACTATAGTTGGATTATTTGTCGGAACGAATCCTGTTCGAGTAAAGAAAGTTGGAACTTTCAACATTTTGTGCGAGAAGTTGGCACCGATTATCGTTCTGTTCGAGCAATTATCACATGCGCCTTAGATCAACACTAATGAGTCGTTTAATCCTATTGAACGATAACGCTTAATACGATCCTATCATATTGGAAACTAGAAATAAACGTGTAAAGCGAGTTTAAAATGCTTTTTTTTACAAGTATTTAGCTATTTGGAATAAATTTTGGACGCAACGCAACAAATGCGGAATATGAACGCTAAAGTTGAGTCATCGTCAACACGGGCACGATAAGATTTGACGGTTTTACGGTGCGAAGATGCAAATTAAATTGGTGGAGCAACGGTTCATAAAGAATTATATTCGAAGGGGTGCCCATCTTGTTTTATAACATATTCGGAACGTGACAAAGACAAAATAAAGTGGAAGCAATCCTGTTTCTTTTCCTGCAATAAAACTCAAAATATCCTTGGAAAATTAACAAATCTGCACCAGATTTCTTTCTTTTACCAAGATTCTTATTAAATTTCCTATAAGAGAACTACCACAGATTGTTCAAGTGTGTATTGATGTAATTTTGGTAAAATATTGCCGACTACTGTGCACGGAAACTATAAACTAACACGTTCGCCGGTTTTATTGTGTGACTTCCAGATTTAATTTTTTATAAGATTACCGATTTCGTTAGTGTAATCGGGAAGTAATAACGATGATCTATAAGTCGCTAGAACTAGTTAATTAATCGGTTTTGTCTCCCGAGGGGTTTATTAAAAGAACAATCGTGAAGGCGATTGGAAAAAGTTGTCTGGAGTTCAATTCGATAAAAAGTGAATAAAATGTTCTGTTGTTGTTGGATATATTCAGGACAAAAAGAATAAAGTTCATAATTTTTTAATCAAAATTGCTGTACGTTTTGTAGTACTCAAGAGCTTAGAGCTCAGTGAGAGCAATAATTTACTGAAAATTAGTTCAGAATTCTTTAAATATGCAGTGGTGTTCTTTAACTTTACCAACTAATTACCATGACAACGATTTTGAATCTCTTTTGAACTATAAATACTTATAACTGAAATATGCAGTCGTATTCTTCAACTTTTTGGCGGTTCGTTAGCTTGACAACGGTAGAAATCGAAAATAGGTCCAATTAAAAAAAGACAGTTTGTCATGGTAACGAATCTCCAAAAAGTTAGAGAATACCACTGAGAGAAGTCTTTTTAATTAAAACTTAATGATTGAGGGCACTTATAAAACTATCTAAAGGTTTCTAAGTCTCCCCATTTTGGCGATTTAATCAAAGTCTAAGATTTTAAACAACAATTTAGTTTTTATTGCAATTCAATACTGAAATTCGACAAAAATAGAAGATTGAGAACAAAAGTTTCTCAATAGCTAGACCAAGAAAACGAAGTTCAGTTAGAAAAGTGACCTGTACCGTCTTTGTTCATGTTTCAGAGAAAAAGTTACAATTTAGAATGGAAATTTGTCAAGTTCCACTAATTCTTTAAAGTAAAACAATTTAATTTAAATTGAAAAATAAACAGTTAATTGTACAAATATTTGATGAATTCTTCATAATATTAGAACACGGCAGAAATACATAGATAACATTACATCAATTTGGAGTATATTCAACCTATTAAGTCTTCAAATAGAATAGTAAAAGTTTACACTAATATCAAATTGCAAATTTTAAATTGCGCGCCTTTTAAAAAACAGGTTGGTATTATAAAATTCCCCAGATGTTGGTACCTGAATTTTCTAACCTCACAAATCTAATTTTGATTATTCGTGTGCTTCTGCTGTATTGTTGCTCCAATATTTCGAAGAATTTGTGGATTATTTCTATAAGTAAGTACTTCTTCTTCTATTCATTAACTGTAGATTAAAATAAGTTATTTTTGGTTACGTAGCGTCGTAGATTGTTTCATATTTTATCAAATTTGATAGTCCGAGGAGAGCTACGATATTACGCTTCAAAAGTATAGCCAAGTGCAATATATTTGGCAAATTGAAGAATCTGACAAATACTACCTAAAATCAAAAATTACTCCTTTTCCGCTTCGTTATGTTGAAAATCTAAGCCTAAATACGAAAATTCTCTAGAGAAATGATTAAAATTCAGGAAGCGCGCAATTTAATTGTACAGAAAAACGCAAATAATTATAAATTACCGTTCAAATGCACCAGTTTAACGGAAATAATGTTGTACAGATGGTGTTTAGATTAAAACTAGATAAAACAGACAAATTATGTGAGATTTATCGTCGAAATCTGGATAGGAATTCAAATTCCCATCGTAAAGTTGGTGCAATTAATCAAAACCGATAAAAGAAGTATGCGTTAAGTTTTTATTTCCTTTTTCGTTTCGTATTCGTATCGTTGTATCATCGTTTATAGAAAATTTAATAATTGTTGAGTTATTGACAGGACACGCATTGCCTCTATATACTGAAATTTTTATAACTAAGCCAAAACTGAAATTGTATTGCGGCTTTTCTACACTGTTTTACATTATTCCATGCTCAACTGATTTAGTATAAAAATCCAACGTTTCATACGAATGCAGCATTTCAATATTATAAATTCGATTGGAACGTGCGGTAATATTAAACAGTCCTCCTTTTCGTACTGATTCCTATACATGTATATTCGAAATACAGGGCGGCTGAACCAAAAATTTATACAGATATCTTGTTATTTGACGAGCAGTTATAAAGAATATCTTAAGGATTTATTGGAGGTCTCTGAAGATCGTTTTGCCAAAATTCGAACCTCGTAGCTCATCGGGAAGTTTGTCAAAAAATGACTTTTCTGGATCACTTTGAAATTGTTGTACATGTGAATTTTTTGTTTGGCGCCCTATATCACCGAGAAATAAAAGAAACAGGTTTTTTTGGACATCGATCGAGTAACAATTTAAATGCGACTAATCATTCGCCTCCCCAGTTGTACTAGTATTTTTATTTCAATGATTAAGTGCTCATATTACCGTTTAAAATAAACGCCAGTGTTTTTTCAATTTTCTTCCAAGAATCGGTCCGTAAATACCTTGTTAGCCTTTTCGGGTCACTAATTTCAACAAAGGGGACAAATTTAATGTATTGTAGGTGAGAAATTATTAATTTTAGGCCTGTCGAATGGCTCGTCGGGTCAATAACGATTCCCAAAGCGACGAGAAACACTGGTTTTGAAATTAAGGTGAACGAACAATTACCAACAGGGAGGCGAAGGATTGCTACATTTCAATATTCCACGCTCAACCTCGGCCTGTATTTTCCTTAATTTCTACCGAAGCCTAAAGGTTAAACTAAAGAAACTTAAATTTTACGAACGTATTACTTTACCTTAACAATTTGGTTTGTGGAAAACCTAGATTTAGTTCAGCACCCCTGTAAATATATTCGAAATATGTTGAGGACGAACTGATTTATACAAGCCTTATGTACATACGTAGATTTGTACGTACAATTTGGGTATATTTGTCGGAATATCTGCAATAAAATTGTCACAATTTCCGCAATATCGCTGAAGAATCGATTGAAAATCACCGACAAAATTGCTACAACGGCGGCATATCTTTAATGTTTGTTGTAGTTTGAATTAAAAGTAGAACATTAAAAGCTTCAGTCTGTATTTCGTAAATGTTCGAATCATTTGGATTGTTACACGGTTTTCTAATTGTATTCGATTCAATTAAATCACAAATAATACAAGAAGAAAATTAATTAAATTGGTTGACATAACAATTATGTGGCCGGCTACAAGGTGCACAAAGTGGCCACTTGTAAATTTGATATTTTTCAACACACACAACTCTAAATTAACCAACCCCAAAGGGGTCTAAAATTGACCTCGTTACTATGGAGATTGTGCCTAATTATTAAACTTTGATAATAGTTGTATCTATGAATATGCTAAATTAGACTATATCATTGGATCAATGTTTAAAGTTTTCACTTCTTGTTTGGCTACTCAAATACCTGCCACTCATTCCTGTATTAAAACTTTTATTTTCGTTAGAAGGAAAAGTTTTTGGTTCTACCCCTTAATATGAAATCTTTATTGTTTCCAACACCAAGACAAATATTGTTTGATAAGTTTATAACATCAATAATTTCCGACAAAAGTTACCCTCATACCGGGTGGTCCATTCAATTCTAAAGATACATATTTTGAGGATTAACAGGAGATCCTTGGAGAACATTTTAGCGAAAGTTGGGCCTCGTAGCTCATCGGGGGGTCGATCAAAAAGCATCTTTTGGGGCAGTTTTAGTCGTTTTATGGGTGTAGTTGATTAATTGGCGTTTCACTGATCGCTTGATGAGCGACAGGGTCTAACGTTTGCTAAAATGTTCTCTAGAGTTTTCTCTATAATTCCTCGAAATATTTTCGAAATCGCTTGTCGGCTGATAGGATTTATCTTTAAATTATTTTTATACTTTCGGATGGTCTACCAGCTCTTGGTAGTGGAGGTTTTATATAAAATTGTGCATTAATGAAGTTGTCAGGTCAGCGAGCATTGTTAAATGAAACAATTTTATCGAAAATGCAATCATTTATTGTACAAAATTGTATTTACAGTCGGCTGAAATTTAGTTGTGATTATATAAAGAGTGAATCAAATTTGGTCGATAACAATAAAGAGACAGCATGAAATCTGAATATTCCACAAACAATAATTTTGCTTTCCAATTTTTCTACCATTGAAATGATAAATAATCGAAATTGATTAGAATATTTGATTTTGGAGCTTGTCAATACAATCTAGCCTAAGGTTAAAGTCTTATTTGTATGGGTGAAGTTGGATCTTTTATTTACACTTGAATTGGTAAAACTGAGGAGAAAAAAGCTCGCTTCCATTCATCTTCTGTCTATAATCTTAGTTGTTGCGGATTTTCTATTTATATCTAATCCTAATGATTACTTAGCGCAAGGTTGGTGGCATCCAATTCGCAGGAGGAGAGCTTTTGCTTGTCTATTGAGATGTATTTTTTTGTTGTTTCGCTTGAAATGCGTTCGTTTTATATTTTTATAAAGACGTGTTCGCCGTTCAAAGAAGCTTTTTCTCTTTGCATCTTTATTTATACATTAAGATCATCTAAGACCAATTCAAAATTTAATACTAAAACGATATACAACAGAAAAAAATCGAAAAGCGGCTAGGACGTCTTTTTTATTGTTGTTTTGCTTTGGGAATATTGTATTTAACTGTCTATGAAAGGTCTAGGATTTCATAAAATAAACGTAGTCTTGCACATACAGACATGAATGGGATACAAGTCTAATAATAAATTTATTTTTGTAGAGTGTCTGGAGCTATTGTTTTCTGTTCTGTACTATAAGTGTGTAAGAAAATACGTTCTTGGTTCGTACAATGTAGTTTGAGTAAATTTTACAATAGTCAAGCTCTTAGCTTCAATTATCTTGATTCTATAGCGAAATAGCGTGTTGCTTCTACATTTGAAATTTTAATCTAAAAGAAATCACCAGACTCTCGAGTCTATTCGTATTTTTTTCGTCTCCCTCTTATACTTCGCGACTTTTCCTCTCGCTTCTTTGTCTCTTGTAGATTTGCTTTTAAAAGCTTACAACTCAATGTACATACAATTTTTTAAACAATTCTTACATTAATATAGACCCTGTTTACATGTTTCTATTGTTGTTAAAACTGTCGCTCGAAGTGAACATTCAATCCCCCGTAAGAAACAATGAGAAATAATTCGCAAGGATAACTCAAAAACGACAAAAGATATCGAAATGGGACACATCTCATTCGATTCAGAATTCAATTTTATACCTCCGTTACCCCATGAAGTTTGGAAAATCAACTGGAATTTTCTGATAATTGCGAAAAACCGGATTTTTCGTCCAAAAAAGTGTGTTAACATTCAGTAGTACACAGGCTTATATAATCAATAAAATGAATTGAAACACATATAGGTAGATCAAGAAAAGTTAAGGCTTCTAGTTCAACCCGATCCCGTCTTAATTTTCTTTTCCGTGTTTCGGAAAACAGCGTCTAAATTTTTTTCAAAATAGCACAATTTAAGTAACTCAGTAGATGATGTGATGTGGTTTCGTGACTTATGGTTGGCTAGTTGAAGGTGGAGGCGACTTGATCGTCGACTGATTTCTCATACGTCTATCGAACGAAGATTGTAAATTTACAAAGAAAAGGGAATAATGCGAACTGCCTCTAGAGCGAGACTCTTAACTTGATGAGTCGCGCAAACGAGCTTCTATGAGATTAGATATCGAAATAGTAGATGTCTCATTCAATTCTGTATATGAATCGTTACAATTGTCGCCCCTTAACATCCAGAAATCCCGAGCGGATTTTTTTTAATTTTGAAAAACCAATTTTTTCAATAAAAAGGATCTTTAAGTAGATCTAAAATTACCCGCCGTATGATCAACAAAATGAAATGAAATATGGATGGGTAGATAGAGCGAAGTTAAAGCTATAATTGTGAGTTACACTAGTTTCAATTATATTTTCAATTTTTCGTAAAACAGCTCCCAAGTTAGCCTAATTTTTGCTTACGCTTGGTTGAAAGGAGGGTTAGGGGGCGATTTGATTATTTCCCGACAGGTCTTTGAAGTGAACTTTTCAGATTTGAAAGAGCACAATTCTCAACACAACACGCTGCGTTTACATCATTATTCAAGCGTAATTAACAAAGCTCTTAGCTTAGTCACTAGAAGATGTAAACAGGGTCATGATTTGAAGCCCTATCGGTATTTATGTATGGGCAAATAAATAAAATTCAACACACTAATTGCCATGTTGTTACTAAACTAAACGAACATAAAATACAACGATAATAAATTCTGCTTATATTGTAATTTTACAATGAAAATTATAGCGTACATGCAGAAAATGTTGTTAAACTGTCTTAAAATAAATTGAACAAAATTTTTGTTTATGTTCAGGTGAATTTCGTTGGTTTTATTACAAAATTTGGATAGGCAAAAGCGTAGAATTTGACGATAGAGTAGAGGAAATTCGAAAGAAATCCAATAGAATTTCGTACACGTATATGCTTTTGATGAACATTCCAAAATAACTGTTTTCCAAAACAATATCATGCGTCTTTTCGCCTGATTGGGGGCTGGCGAAACGATCGATTGAAATAATCGTTAATTAGAATGTCGCCTATTTTACATTTAGAGTCGTTCTGCTTGTCTGATTCTTCTATTTTCTCGATTCATTGTTCGGTTTGTTGAAAATTTCCCAAACAGTCGTTAATCTTCAACTCTTAACTTGCATGCTCTCTTTAAATTTACTACAACAACCCTACAACAACTGTTAGCAGAGAAGAATTCGGTGTAGAAATTAATTATCTTCTTCATCACGATGGTGGTGGTGAACGTTTCTAGACGTCTATAAAACTAAACAGCCATTAACATTTTCAGTGGCAGCAGCAAAAAAATAAACGCCTAGACCTATCAATTTGTTTGGCTGTTTTATAGTTAATTACTACAGTTATTTGTTATTGTTATTAGATCTTGGTTTTGTTTTTGTTGTTTTTATACCTAAAACGTTCGAAGCTTGCAAATTTTAATTAATATTACTCGTGCTTTATTTATTTCCGCTCAATTTCCCCCGTTACAATATTTTCTGTAATTAATGAAAGAATAAGCCTGAACGGTTGAAAAACTCGTTCTATTCGAATTATGTAAATGACTCCCTTTATTTCGTATACTTGTCATTAATTAAAACACCCCATATTTGTAGAACATCCATTGACAGGGTGTTTGTAGTTTTAAACCAACACATCCGGCTTAATCGTCAACAATACATACGAGTTTCATTAATAAAAATCGTCGATTAAATAAACAAACAAATCGTCTAGTAGGGGTAGTTTTTTTTGATGAATTATTACCGGATTTTGATAGATTATTGTTGTTATTTATAATGTCGTTGTATGATTGATCTACTAATTGGAATTTTGAATTTACTCAGATGTTGTCGAAAAATGAATTACGCGACTATTTTATCGGTGAACCGTTAAACAGATGCGCCCCGGTTGCCTGGAAGATTGTCTAAATTTCGTCATTTCGTATGAGAAATTTGCCAATTTTTCTAAAGACTAATGTCTGGTGAAAGTTATAAAGTATATCAACATATTCCCCTAGATATAGGGGACGTTTTATTACTATTATCCCACTACACAGTAGAAAAGTTAAGTAAAATTTTGATTTTGTTTTGAAACTTTATTCGTTATCACTCGGGAGATTAAAATTAAAATTCAACTTTTACCCAACAATGCGAAAACCGTTCTTTTATCAAGGGACTAGTGCAATGCAGACTATGAAAAATCTACAAAATTGTGGTAATTCAAGTTTAATCAAACGACTAATAGGCTCTGAAGGGGACCAATTTGTTTAAATAAATCATCGATGTATATTATCTCTGTAATTTTTGGCAATCTCGCTAAAACCGGTAATAAAGTAGAGCACATACTTATCAAAATTGTGATAATAGCGCCATCTATTTAGTGAATAAAAAAGTCTATTTACACGCAATTTTGCCATGAAAATATACAATTTTTTTGTATAACAAGTTGGTGGAATCGTCTTCAAATTGGATTAAATCTTGTTCAAAATATGTGATCGTTTTTAATGAAAATACGTGAAAATAGGAAATTTTCAATAATTTGATAACCCACGACTTATCTTTTCCTATTTATAGGTTTTCATTTTGTGCACGAAAACCAACAAGCTCTTATCATATTTCTTATGCTTATAGATTTTCATCTATAACTCAAAATTTCCTTAACATTTTCCAAAACTCTAAAATTCTTCTTATGCAGCTTGGAAAGCTCTCCCGAATAAGCCGAAATAATTTGAATTTTCATTGAAAAATGAACGAGAAATCGCTCGTTAAAGTTTCCACCATTTCACCAAATTCTAGTCCGGCCTTTTAAAAAGTGGAATCTTCGATTTCTACCTTTTGCTCTAAGATCAAGTGATATACCTCTTTAGAAAGAACCCAGCCATATCGCATTAGTCTTGTCATTTTGAATTTTACTGAAATTATTATATTTTACCTCATAATTCAGTCAAAGTGATTTGTTTATGATGAATATGGGGTGTAGTTGACACTTAATTGGAGCAGCTTTCTAAACAGCTAAGAAATTACTACCTGTGCTTTGCTTAAGGAGCCATTTTGAAGATAAAAAAGTAGAAATTGTTGGTTAATCAATTATCGTTTGATTTCAGGCCTTATTAGAAAAATTCTCGTATTAATAGTCGAATTGAATGAAAGCATGTAATATCAAACGAATTTACGGCGTTAGATGAGTTCATAATGTGTTTTTGCGTGTTGTACTCCCCTCGGGTTCTTCATCTTTTTAATTTTTGTACAACATTAATTTTCTTTACAATTTCTCATGTCTTGTTTTATGAATATTCCTACTTACACATTCCCGTTTCGTTTCAATTAATCATTCTTATAAAACTTTACTGATTCTTGTCTTGTTTGTTACAGCTTTTTTGTACCCCGGCGCTTTCTTCGTTTGCAATTTTTTACAACCCCTAAAAATACGATTAAACGGCGACTTTTTTAATCTATTTAAATTAATTCATTGCAAATGTGTATTCTGTCATTCACATTAACATAATTAACTCCCAGTCTTTTCATTTCAATCTAATCTCGACGCGTTTTTTTTCTTGCAGTATACAAAAGTTGCGATGAAAAATAAATAGAAGAGAAACCATAAGGGATTGATTCAACATTTCGTGTTAATGTCACGTATTCATTTAGATTTAATCTAGTTTGGTTAAACTGGGGGAATTATATTCAAAATTGTATTGAATGTTACAGTTTCATTGTTGATTAATGCCGTTATTGACAATATTGTATGATAGATAGCGGGCGTTTTCTACAATTAGCCATTGTTCATTGTTGAGAGGCAGTTTATGGCAGTTTGCGGTCACAAATTATACTACAATATATTATTTATATTATAATTATTGCTAATTGGGAGTTAGTTTGGTGTGTTGTTGTTATACCGTGTTTCACCTCGGACTATAAGTAGCGAAACTTGGGCTCTGTAGGTCATCGTAAAGTTGGCCAAAAACGCTCAGAATGACTCAGGATGCTTCCAACATAATCGTATTTCAGAATAAATATAAAATACTCCTACCCAATCCAGAATAAAATGGAAAGAACCAAAAAACATTGGTTTGTTATTGTAAGTGGGTGACTCGTTTTTGAAACGAACGTTTTTGGCCAACTTTTAAGTGAGCTACAAGACCAAAATTTTGCTAATATGATCTCCAGAGACCCTCCTATAAATCCTTAAATAATTTTATAAATTGCTTGCCAAATAAGATTGTTTTTAATTAGAATTAGAAAACAGAAAACATCCCCTTAATGGATCCTGTGATATTTACTATCTCGATTTATTAATATAATAACAGTCAAAACTGATAACCATTCACTATGGTTTACTAAACAAACTGAGTCGGAATACGCCTATTAATTACATATTTAATCAAATACCTCGTGTTCTATTAATTATAGCCTTGTTAACCCAGCTTGATTTTATTTTAATTTGCCTATTCTCGAACAGGAACGATTTCAATCTAGATTTCAATAGCGCGATAGAGGAATAGCTTGTTGAAGATCTGGATAATGATCGAGTTTCTCACTATTTCAACCCTTATACCTAGACTTTGAGATGCTTAATTAAAATGAAAATCAACATAAATGTTGATTAATTCGTATACGTTGAAATACAGTTTTATTTATTAATGGGAATGTTTATGAAGAAATTTAATTTTAAACAAACTCGAACCAGTCAAACGAATTGGTAGATAAGCAAGCCGAAAAAGATTGATCTCATCAATTAAAGGTAGTACAAATTAGAATAGTAGGGGTGAGATTGAATATGAGTAAAGAGGGAATGTTGATAAAAGTACATGCGCTACTTATTGATTGTCGCTAAATTTAAATTATTTGCTTTATTTTATGGTATTATTCATTTAAATTACCCTTTCGTAGGACTATTTGTATAATAGGGGCGAAATTAACATATTCTATAACATATGTATCTTGGTTTTTCGATAAAATCGGGCCGAATAATTGATTTGAATTATTCTCGAATAAAACACAAATAAAGTGCTATTACATGTTAACATACTGATTTTATCTGGTTATTTAGATTTATTACACATGATGTCACATAATTTTAGTGCATTATAGTAAATAATTCGGCCATATTCTGTAATTGATTCGACCTTTGAGTTGTTTGTATTGAACGTTTTAGTCATAGCAATTTTGCCATCTACACAATTGGCAATTGGAACTAGAAACACTGTTTTTTTGATTCAAACAATAGAAGCATACACTTTTAACAGTCTGATCCGCCAAAAACATGAAATAATTCAAATTGAATCAGAGTTGTAGATACTTTTGTTTTAAGTTAGTTTTTGTGAAAGTTTGACAATAAATTGTAAGAACAATATAGACGATTCGAGTGGATTGATGCGTGGAATTTTTTAGTTTTGATCAAAGTTTTACGATGTTTTCGGTCTGTTCTCTTAACAAATTTGTTTACAGAATCTTATAAAAATTGTTTAGACTTTTAATTGGTTATTGAAGACTTATCAAAATTTGCTAATGAAAGAAACTTGATCGGTTTCAAACGATTCTCGAATCAATTTACAAATTAACGAAAAGTTAATTTAGCGCTTTTTAAAGCGAAATTTGGCCCTTTTATTATAGATTTACGCCTTCCTTTTCCAGACTAGTTATTTTTAACGAATTTTTCTACTGAATCGCGAAAAGTTAAGCTTTTAAGACCCTTTTTGACGAGTTTATTAGAGTTTAAATCTAATTTATAAAGCCTTTTTGTTCTTCGATCTTAGTTAGTTAATCATGAATTTTTAATGATTCTTTGCTACTAGATTATGGACAACAGACAATTTTAATAGTTTGCGTTGTTACTCAGTTAAATCCTCGCCTGTTAACCGAATTGTTGAAGCATTTCTGCCTGAACCACCAATTTTAGAGACTCTCAAAGCCGATGGTCAAAAAAACTCATGAATATTGACAATCTATTTGTTGTCGAATAAGTTTAGAGAACTAAGAAAATTTCCCAACTAAACTGTCTTTTTTGTTTGGCGATAAAGTTCATTGGAAACAAAACATTTGATTCGATTTCTGTCGATCCAACTCTAGACAGCTTTTTGCCAGTTTATTTTCGTAACGAAATTTCCAATTAAAATCTTTAACGAGGATCAACCCTTTGATGATTATGGGTCGAATCAGGGGCGGCCTTTGATTTTTCCAATTCGTACGTCAAACATTCGAAATTGAGCCATTTTTACGGGAATTTTTGAATTTATTAATCTATAAATTCGTGCGTTAAAGCAGTAATTTTTGTTAAATTGTTTGAAAATTCATTGTAGTGTGAAGATGATAACCTCTGACGCATTTTGATGAAGCGTTGACAATTATTTAGACTTTCCTCCAACTTTATAGTCGTAATAAAATAATAACAATTCAATTTCCTCAAACGGTATTGTTGGGAAAATTTTTGTTTTCTTCTCGCATTTTATTTTTTTATCTTGTTTTATTCAACTTACATATAGAATACAGTTTTGTTATCTATAATCTTGTTACTTTCGTTCGGTCGTTCTTCTTCTATTTAGACGAGTTTCCGATAACGGAAGTTTAGACAGTTGTGTTTCAATTGAAACGAATTGAAAAACTATTAAATGTTCCGTTGTAGTAGAATAGAATCGATACACAAGGGCGGAAATCTTTAAGAATTTTCGTGTTAATCTATTCCATTAGAAGCGATAATTCTAGCCAATTAACATCGGAATTAATCCTGATTTATACGTAAAGTAGTAGAGTTGGAGTTTTTCTTTGACTTGACTTGTAGAGAGGACTAAATTAGTGTTTGTTGTTTGAATATGAACTGGGTGCATTTCCGTTCTACATGCATACAAACGTAGGGACAATCTGCGAATATTCAAATCGTTATTTGGAAATTTACTGTCGACATTCTAGCTGTTTTATCCAAGATATACGCAGAGACTAGTTGGTAATTGTAGTATTTTATCCATTATCTCGTCCTTATTTCTATCCGAATTCATTTAAAATGGAAATTAAAACGAATTTTTCCGTTGTATTCTTGTAGACGACCGGATAATTATCCACAAGAAAAACAGCGTTGAAACACGAATGCCCTAGCTCAGGGCCGGAGCAACATAAATGCCGCCTGAGGCATGTTAAATTGTCAAATTCTATCGATTTTGCTATTTAACTATCGAAAACAGTTAATTTGGACAATTGAGGCTGCTTTAAGGGGAAGATATTTGAATATAAAGCTAGATTTGGGAGTTCTGAGGCATTCAAGATTCTCTGAATCTTGCATCAAAAATCTTATTGGTGAGAAATTCGAAAATATTTAGAGGGTTTACAGAGCGGTCTCAGCAAAAATTTGACCCTTTAGCTTATCGGAAAGTCGGCCAAAAACAGTTTTTTGGGACAATGATTCTCAGTCGTTTCCGGTTTAGCGCTTTTGACCGACTTCTCGATGAGCTGCAAGGTTCAACTTCTGCTAAGGAATTCGCGCCTGCACGGCTTTAAAATTTCGTAGCATCAATTTTGGCCGAAAATCGCCACATTTTTTAGCACGATACAACTGTACAAACTCGTCAATATTTGCGCGATTACATTATTGTTTAAACAAATAGACGGCGGATTAATCGATGATAAAACATAAATATTTGCCGAAACACAACCGCCGATCTACAACTAATCAATTTTGTATTGTTGACAAATCTATCAATTGCGGCTTAAACGATTGTCGATAATTTTTGAGTCAATTAGGCAATTTTAAGAATTGAATTGTGTGGCTTTTCGAGTAGTTGAAACTGTAATTAAGCAATCACGGCGGCTTAAAATCAACTTGAGAATTGAGCATTGGAGCATTTAACATTACAGTTGTTTGACTTAACACATACTTTGAAGATTGAATAGTTGTGTGAACTGAATTGTTATACAGGTTTTTGTTGTTGTTATTATTGTTGTTATTATGATGATAGTGGTAGTATTCAAAGCACGATTTCACTATAGAGAAACACTGTTATTGCATAACAGTACTCCTAACTATGTTATATTCAATAGAAACTTTGCTTAATTAGAATTTAGACATGTACGTATGACTTATAGAGCAACATGTGTGTCAGGATTGAAAGTTTGGGCTTATTTATTAGTGGAACTTTAGACGAACTTTATCCAATAATGAACATGCCTTTTTCGTTTAATATATGAGACAAACAGGCTGGATTATAATGATGTTGATGATGTTATTGTTGATTAGAATCGTAAGTTAATTACTTGGAAAATCGGTTAGGATGAAGAGTTGATGACAATAGTCTTTTTCGTAGTCGGCGTTGTATTATTATAGGAGCCAGTTAACATACAATCTCATTGTAATACACAATAAAGACATAGTCAATATAGGGCTGTGATTTACGTTCCATAAATATTCACGATGGTAAAAACACAGGAGTAGAGAATGCGATAAAAAGACCATCCATATATAAGCTGATTCTGGTTGGTGTGTCATTTTTTTTCCGCATTCTCTATACACTCAACTAATGTTACTGAAAGCTTCAAGCTTTCCATAGTAAACAAACAAAAAAGCGCAACACGATACAACAGCAAAAAACTGATAAGACTCATGATGTTGACTGTTTCACTAACCGCTATTAAAGAGCGAAAACGGTCTGAATGTGATTAAATTTGAGAGTTTATTGAAAAGCATTCAATTTATTGCACACGAAACCGACAATACAAAAAAGCGCAAAAAAACTACTAAACTTTATCAGGATCTTGGGGCATTTTTAGTTGTTTTATAGGTATAGTTGATTGATACAAAACGTTTTTCTACAAAAAGGCGTTTTTACCGACTTCCAGATGAGTTAAGAGGGTCATTTTTCGCTGAAATGTTCTCTTCAAATTTTTAAATTATCTTCCAAATTGCTCAATTGCTCTAATAGGACTTATCTTTGAAACGATATTCTTTTGAATGATGTTCTAGACTTATTTGGCCTTTGGAGATGGAGATTTTAAAATAGCACTTTTAGTCAAAATTTGAAGATTTGAAATATTTTGCTACATTTTGAAAATATGCGAGCCGTAATCAAAATTTCAAAGAAAAATACAAAATTGCAATATTTTGATAAGTTTCGTTTAATTTTGAATATATCGAACTACCATGTAGTGATAAAATTACACAGTTAGTTCAAAATTTTGAGATTTTAATGAGAAATTTTGCTTTACTTTTCTAATTATTGCAGCATTATAAATTATAGGCAAAATTTGAAAAAAGCAGCACTTCTGCCTTATACGGAAAAATTTCATGCTTTAGTTGATTTTAATGCTAAATTTCAGACGAATCTATTAATTTTCGTGTAAAATTTTGAAATTTTCCATTAATTCCGTTCTTCTTGTCGAAAAATTGAAGATTTCCCTGGTAAATTAAATTGATTTAATGTTATAAATGTGCGAAAAAGTTGTATTTGGCCTTTTTTAACATTTTTTTAAACCCAGACTATCTCAAAAATCAACTGAAAACCTGTAAATTGACCCGTTTTGTAAACGTTAATTGTTGAGCAAAATTTTTTCAAACTTTTATTGTTGAGTGTCTGTTGAAATGCGTCTATTTATTGCAAACGAAGCTATTTTCGCCGCACCTCTCATCTATTTTTACATTCATCCGGTTGGTCTGTAGTAATCATATAGAATCAGGGGCGGATTTAGGTCCTTATAGGCTGCAGTCCAGGGCCCCGTTCAAACAACCGGCTCAAAAGGGTCAAAATAAGGTTTTTTGTCTATAATTCGTTCAGCTTAATAATGCATATTATAACGAAATGTGGTGTAATTGAATAAATCCTAAACAATACTAGCCCAGGGCCCTCAAAGTTAACGGTCAGCCCTTGTATAGAGTTATGACTAATATATGATCGTATTTAACTTACCCGTTTGGGTCCATATTAATTTGGTCGAGTGTGTTGAATAGAATAGTTGATTATTTCATTTAATACTTTCGGTAAAAATGCTTACTTTCGATGCGGTTTTCTCAAAAACGAAAAACCCAATTCAAAATACGAAAAGTTGCAATTGTGAAGTTAACTTTCGTCTATCGTTTTATATGAGTTTTATTTGATTTCGTTAAGTTTTACTAATCGAAACTTGTGTTCCACTGAAATCATGTTTTTACTCTATAAAACTACGTATTTGCCAATTTTCAAAATATCTAATCGATTTTTAAAAAATCCATGGAGCTACAGAGGTGGAGAATCGCGTTTAAAATCGAATGCGATATTAACAATTTCGTTATCACTTATCGTTTTCGCGATAAGTGTATTCCAGCGTCTTATTTCAGTTCCTCTTAACTTCAACAAGAATCGTCGATTAATACAGGGCGACGCAAGTATTGGGCAACAATCGAAGACAAATCGCGATTATAATTAATCAATAGAGTGGACGTCATCAACAGGAGACTCACTAGTAATTTTTCAAATTCCATCAACTAAGATGGAGTTATATTGTTGTACAACTGCCATATCAAGATACTAGACATGAACACGAAATTGTTATATTTTTTTCTAGAATTCCACCAGCCCCCTAGCTAGAGTTTATTGTATAGTTGTTGATTGTAACTGGCAGCGAGTAAATTAAACAGGAATCGATAGAATTGGTACGAAATTGCCCGTTTTTCAAACAAAAATTACAATTTTTATTGTGGAACTGCAGGGGTGCGTGTATTGTAACTATAAACTATTTTCTCTTCGAATTCTGTTTTTTTTTTCAAATTACTTTATTGGTATTTGCTTATCATTGATTAAATCATCTGTTTGGACTTTGATTTCGGATTGGTTCGGATTCGAACAATTTATCTTCACCAAACATCATCTTGATTATGATGGAAACTTTGTCTGTATGCGTGTATATAAACAGATTTTCTACTTGACGTAACGAAAATTCAAATGGTGGCACAATATTATCAGCATCTTTCGCTTATCCTAGCGAATTATTCACCCTTTACTAGCTCCTTCATCTTAATCGTTGAATAACACTCGAGCAACTAACAGAATTTCATCTCTAGGAGAAAAAAGTCGACTAATATGCAACTAGTTGCTGTGAGGCATAGAAAAGTGGAAGAAACAACTGTCTTGTTCACAACAGTGGAAAAATTCAATTTAATTGTTAATTAAACAATAATGGAAACAACAAATTGACGAAACAATCTACAGATAAAATAAACTTGTTAATAAATATTCAAATGTTCCAGTTTATTTATACGGTAGAGATTCGGTACGAGTTGGGATTAGTTTTACTGGAGGATTTCTCAACTGATTCACTGTCAAGATAAATTCGAGTTTTATCCTTTTCAACGATACAATTACTATAATTTATACAACGGATACGTATTTGCCTTGTTAATTCTATCAGTATTGCACTAAAGTTGTAACTAGTTTACGTATTTTCTTCGTTTTCTTATAAACTCGAACTGAATACGAATTGGATCCGTTAAGATGGAAATACTCATAATTGCATCGGGAAATTGAAGTAAATAAGTCGTCAGGTAGCTAACAAGTTGCAATAAAAAACGAACGTCAAGAGAGCTTTTATTCAAATAGACTCAGCTTTTATTCAAATAAAAGAATTCCGAGAATTTTCCCCCAACACAACAAACTTCATTATCAACTCGTTGATTCTAAATAAAGCCGGTGATAAGGTGAATTTTATATTTTGTCACAGTTTTATTACGGCCACGACTTTAAAAACTACAACACCGACTCTAATCGGGCACATCTCGGACAGGAAATTCCATATTTCAGGTCTCTTCAACCATTTTTAGCGAGTATATACCGTAAAATGTGCGTTAATATAGAACAAACACAATCGTCGATCCGTTGGTTAGGGAGAAGTACACAAACGTACACCCCAGAAAAAAGATTCTCTCGTAAAATCCACAAAATTGGGCGAGTTTTACTACGGTTCGCTTTCACATAAAACTGGCGGTTTTAAAAATTAATCAAACCGAAAAAATACATAAATTCCTCGATAAATTAAATTAGAAATACTGTGAAATAATCGATGAACAGTCGGCGATCTTCGCATCAGACAAGTTCCACTGTAATCTAATCGTATTATACCAAATTTGATTATTGCAAATACAAACAGGTATGACTTGCAATAATTTGAGTAGACTGCAACCGGAAATATATTATTATCATTACAATTATTAAGATTATTATTATTATTGAACATCGATTAGGTTTCTGTATACGTGTTCGTGTTGCGCATACATAATGCATAAAGGGTAATTGTAACAGTTTATCATTTCGGTATTAAGCTTGTTTAGATTTTCAACATTAAACGTTCATTACAAATGTCTTTTAACTAGCTGGAAGGTAATCATTTCAAGATAATCCTAATAAATCATCGATTTATTGATAAAATACAAATACAACAAGATATAGGGATTAGATTTACAATCGGAGATTTAATTATTTATCCTTAATTAAACACATAAACAATATTCCAATCAGAAATGTTGCCGTTTTCTGGTATTAATTCAATTTCTAATGATTATTTTTTCGGGTGTACGGAATCAATTTAAGTCGTATTGGAACGATGAGATTTCGCTATGGCAACAAGGGAATCTGCAAGAATACACAATCAGTTGTGAAACTCTCACCAAGTGGACATTTTTCGGAAATGTCTCGATTTTTACGGTTGTTGAAAGTTAAATTTCGGCCCTATATGGGATGAGCCAAAAAAACGGACTTTGACAGTATGAGTTCTAATCGATGGAAGTTTTTTTGATTGTTCTACCAACCCTAGTTTCTAATTCGGAATGGTGTTAATAGTTCAGGAAATTCGACTTAAAATATCTTTAGAGCTATTGCTACTAGATGGTCAAAATTTGGAACTCAAATCGGCCAAATTACGTACTTTAGGCTAAATTTTGTAGAATTCAATTATTTTTCAGCGTCTAGCTAGAATGAACTTTTATTTCAGCCGCTTTAAAAATCGTAATATTCTCATTAATTAGATAGAGGAGCTATATGTATTTATCTGTGATAATTTTTCAGTTACTTGAAATTACAAAGCCGAAATTAGTGGAAACTGAAAAATTATCAGAGATAGGACATACTAATCTAGTTTAATACAGAATTTTTTGTCTCCATTCAAATAAAACAGAATATAGTGTTTCATTTAAAGTGAGCAAATATTAGAGTTAGAGAATTATTTGAAATAAAAATTAATTCCAACTAAACGCTGAAAGATAATTCAGATTTATAAAACGGACTATTTGAATTTAAAATTTTGATAACCTAGTGAGAATAGTTCCAACGATACGTTTTTTATAGTAAAATTACAAATTTTAAAATTTCAGGAGAAATTAATCTTTAAACAAAATTATTTTCTCTGTAACTCAATAGTTGGTGAAAATTTTCAAAAACGGAAACGGCCTTTGCCTGCTCCTTGAAATGCTCTTTCCAATTCCCTTTGAATCATTGTAATCCATTGAAAAATAAATGAGATAGAGAATTGTGAATATTGACATTTTTCAGGAAGTACTCTATATAGCAGGGGTTGATATAACAAATATCAGAAATTTCCATCAATTATAACTTCCTACATTTTGCCTCACCCTGTATATTGAATCAATTTTTGATTTCCGTTGATGTTTCTATTGAATTCTGGATGATTATATCAACTTTGATCCACGATAATCTCAAGTGACAAAACGTCAACACGTTGGTGTATAAAATAATAGAAAGAACAGGAAAAAATATTGGATTTATCAAGAGGCATATCCTGACAGCAACGTTAAAGATATTGCCTTTGTGTATCTGTTAAAGTCGATTTTGCAACTGATACACCGCCACCGTATCGGCCCCCGTTTAATTCTCCAAAATTCAACAAAATACAATTTCATAAATTAAGTTTGTTATTTTGTGGTTTGAATTTCTTCTTTAACTAACAAGTATTCTGTTTTAGCCTAGTTTGTGAAAAGTTTCCAACTTACAAACTCTCCATAATCCTGCTTCTTAACAATAATAATAATAATGATGATGACGATAAGAAAAATCTTACCTATAAGTTTGTTGGGAATTTTCTTAGATCGTCGAAATTGCGTTGATGTATTGAATTCCCATACGGTATCAATTTGACTTTTACGAAATAAACGTCGAATCAATTTCGGTAGATATTTCGAATTTAATTGTTTCGATGTAATTACTTTTTCTAATTGATTTAAGAAATCAATTTGTTTCTCTAATTTCTTCGCATGACTGCCTTTCTGTAAACTTTGTATATCGCTGACGGCTAAGCCGATCATCAAATTCATCAATACAATACTGGTTAGGACGATGAATAGAAGGAATATAACACGGGAAACGACCGATAAATGCGGACTATTGTCAGCGAATAGATCGGCATATTCGAATTCACCCATCATCATTACTGTAGTTTTAACTAAAGCACGCCACGGATCAACGAATTGTTCATAAGTATAGAATTGTATTGAGAAACTCAATGCGAAACCGACTACTAAACAAATAAACGTCAATAACACCTGCAATTTATAACAAGAATAAGTGGTTGTAGTTGGTTAAATTGAATTATATTGTGTAATATTACCCGGATAACGTTCTGTAAGACAGCCGAGAACATAAGTGCATAATATCCGTAAGTTGGCAATCTACCAATTAGCAACATTAATTCCGTCCAAGCGAATAGAACTGTAACGCTGATCACATGCAAGACCCAAGTTGGCATGTCTATTTCGGAGAAAATGCAAAATTTAGGGGCCGAAAAGTGCCCACATTTATAATTCTACATCTCATTTGTTTTAGAATCAATTCAAATTATTTGAACGTAATTTAAAAGAGCATAAAATGGTATCCTTTGTGTCAATTGACTTTCCAGTTCCAGAGGAAATTGTAATTTTTATATTTTCCCCCATAATTTAGATATTGTTTATTCTACAATCAAATTGAATATTGAAAGCATTTTCCGAATCTGGAATAAATTTTCCAGTTGTCCAGAGAATCAATAAAAAGTTCGCTTTGCTTTCTACATTTTCTACAATTGTACAATATCTCATTGAAAAGTTTATGCGCAGAGGATAATGATAATCTTGAAAATTCCAATTTTAGACAATTAATAAGGTTCTGCGAAAATTTCCTAATAAGTACAAGTCGATCGGGTGTTATTTTCGTATATCAAACATAATTATTTCGCACAAAACTCAACAGCTTATCGAGAACTTTATCAGCAGTTATGGTTATGGAATTTTTGCAAAAAACTCGGAAAATTCGACTGAAAAGGGAATACCTAGAAGCGTTCTCTGTCAGATGGTTGAAACTTGAGTACCCAAAGTTGATAAAGCCCCATTAAAATCTATATACTTTCGTATGCCTTCAGTAACTCGTTTAGCAACGGGTAGGTAATCAAAGTTGGATAACTGACCTACACATCTGTTTTAGTAAAGCCGGATTATTTCCACACAAACAAATTTTCTGGCAATTTTGGAAAAGCTATTCTCTATTTTTGTCGTAAAATAATCATCATGTGAAAATGGAACCCAAATACACTTATAGCTTCTCTAATTTTCCAAAAATTATCAATTTCCTGAAAAATGATGTCTATTGGAAAATTTCTTACAGATTGAAAAACGCTTTCAATTTGCTATCAAAATTTGCAGAATAATCAATATGGGGGAAAATAAAGAAAATTATGAAAAATGCAACAAAAAATGTGCGAATACATTTTCTCTTGTAATTTAAAAGTCAATTGACATTTTCCAAAAGGTAAAGTACCATTGTTTGCTGTTTGAAAAGCTCCTTCTAGCTCCGCTTAAATCATTTAAATCTACTCTAAAACTAATGAAAAAGAAACAAATATCGGCATTTTCCGGCTCTAGATCCACTTAAATTGCAAAATTCGTCCACAATAGATTCGATAACAACCAATTGGACAGAAGTATTGAAATATTGCTGTTTGTTAATGCTAAATTTTATGAGTTTCTTACAAAATTACAAAGGAACGTTAGAACTACTGACCCAGCCTTTTACCGTTCTACTTTTCTTTCCCGTTGTTCGGAAAATACCGCCTAAGAGATCGTAATTTTTGACAAATTTTGCATCTAAAAAACACATCAGCTTGGTCTTGGTCTTTCTACCCTTAGGGGTCTCTCACGAACGGTTTTTCTGCATGTTGATAAACCTGTAGAGACCCCCCGAAGGACTATCAAGTAGTCTCTTTTCTTCTAGCCGACCGTATATCGAAACCATATCATCTCAAATAGTGCTATTCAGATGCAAAATTTTTCAAACTTTACGCTACTATCGATGCTATTTTCCGGGAGACGAAAAAGAGAATTAAACTAGGAATATCGTACAATTATAGCTTCAATTTTCGTTTTATTGATTACTCAAATAATGCCATTAGTTCCACTGGCAGCCATTTTTAAGTAAAAAGTGTTGTTTTTTGGAAATTTCGGAAAAACTAGTCGGGTTTTCCAAAAGTTGAAATTTTACCATTCTCTAATCCTATTAGTTTTTATAGAATCTTCGTCTAATTGAGGATAGGCTGGCTTGTTTAGAGCGAGTCTTCGAAAAATTAAATTTGCTACTTTCAAGTGGCAATAATTGCCTACTCCTATCAAATTATTTGTTACCGAATTTATTGTGGACTAATTTTAGAAGTAAAGTCAGCGAACAAACTATCGTGGGTCTTTAACGACTCTTATCTGTCAACAATCGGTTACCTTTTAGACTCCAATTAGCGGTTGAGGGTTGTGCAAAGGCAGCACACAAAGCCAACGTTGTACATGTCAGATTCAACCACATTTCGTACTTTTGTAAATGTCGCCTGTACGTCAGTACACACTTGAAATACAAAAAAACACGAATATATAATATTTTAAATTGAATTTCGTATACTAAATTTTTATTGTTATCCCTCCACGACCACCAACTTGTTGAATTAATTATCTTTTAAAATTTCCAAGCCGCATAATCTCTAAAAATCTGAAGCTTTCACCCCCTGACACACAAACCCCTGACTTTTATTGCATTTAATTCAAATTTATTTCGGGTTTAAAATTTTCTGCTTACCTGTAGCACAGCGTGGCCCTGTAGGCCTAATGATGTTAAAATCATAATGTAACGCATCAAATTACGCAGAATTTCCAAATTTTCATAATTGTGCGTTATCAACGCCACATAAACCGACATTGATGATACGAATAGAATGTAAGTAAAGATCCATAAATAGAAGAAATAACACATTCTTGACCATTTTAGATGTAGATAGAGTTCGATTAGGGGATGGCTTAAAATCTCGACTTTTTCCTCATCGGTTGCGGTCGTTATTATGTTCGACAACACTTCCATTTGGCGGTGATTTGGCGGCATTAAAACGCTAAAATCTGATAAAACCGTTCGATTTTTGTCTAGTGAGAATTGAAACAATTACCAGCTGAATATTGTTTATCGATGCGACTTTTAAATTTGAAACACTCAACTTTCTTTTCATTCACACACAAATCGAACGAATTGATAAGGAATTGCTCCGGTTGTGAGATTTCCTCAAAGATCACATCGATAACGTTATAATCACCGATTGTATTCAAACTTGCTCCATGTCTTATCAATAATTTCAAGCAATCTTGATGATTTTTACTGGCAGCAATATACGCAGCAGTTCTACCATTATCATCGACATTATTAATGAAATTAAATGTTGCATTTTGTTGTTGTAAAAGCGATTCAATGATGGTTTTATTGCCGCGTTCGGCGGCAACATGCAATACTCGTCCATCATCAATTCTAGCGCCCGCTTGCAATAAGATCTCAACTAATTCTTCTTTTTCGTTGAAAACAGCGTAATTAAGCGGCGATAAAGCTGGATTAATTAAAAAAGAAAATAATTAAAACGAATTGAAGTGTATGTGTTGATTGGATAAGATCAGACATACCCTCATTAGTTGTTATATTAACATCAGCTCCGTGTTCGATCAAAATTTTCGCAATTTTGTTCGATTTATCATCGTCGACATGACTACATATTGCCAACAGTAATGGTGTTAATTTTGTCTCATTTATTGCATTAATATCATAACCCAATTCTAGACAATTTTCGATAGCTTCAATATTGCCATGTTGTACGGCATCGTGCAGCGTTTGAAACTGGATTTTCAAGTAAATTTCGGTAAAAATTTGCTGTTTAAACACTTACCTGTTGGTTTGGCATTTTCAGTAACAGACTGAAAAATTCCCGTTGAACCCGACCGAAAGGAAACCGCTATCAATCCGGAAATATACAATAATTAATTTAATTGTGGGTTTATCGTTAAAAATGATCCAATTTTCAGTACAATAATAATTGTCGGGTGATTTAATTTTTTTTAAGGCTTTTAAGGGAACATTAGAACTTTGTAGCTCACTGGCAAATTGGTGAAAAAGCGTTGTAATCTAACAATGTCGCGATTTTCGCCAACCGAGTGTACATGGGAAACGATCAAAAATGACTAGAAGATCCTTTCGAATAATTTTCACTTTTTTCAGCATTAAATTCCGAAAAAACCCAGAAACTACTCTTGTAAGTGTGTAGATAGTAAAAATCACGACATTATCAGTTCGAAGTGATTTTCAATCAATTTTTGAATGAGCTACAGAGCTCTAAGTTTGTTGAAATACAAAAAGATTTCCCTACAACTTCTTGAAATATTTTTGAAATTATTTCAGAACTAGAAACTTTAAGGTGGATATTTAGATGATAATAATAATGACATTTCTTAGATTTAGATCGATTTTCTGGCTTTTTAAAGAAAATTTTCAAGTTTAAAACGAAATTTTGAGACTGTCTTATTCTAAGCTCTTTGGTGAAGCTGTTTGAAAAAAAGTTATGTTCGACTCGAATCCTTTTTTGAAAATTTTTGCTCTTAAATCGTCAAAAAGCGGCTAATGTTAGACCTAAATTATCAGTTTTTAACACAATTCTATGCATTTTGTCGACTTTTGACTAGGAGTTTGTCATTTAAGGCTCAAATTTTAGAAACTCTCATACCGAATTTTGCGTTGAAGTGGACAATGAGAAACAATATGGACAACTTTAGTTCTTATATCTTATTTTTTCCATATTTTAAACCACAATAACCAATTTTTCATATACTTTTCTATTGTGCACTGAAAAGAATATGAATTAAACAATTTTATTCTAGTTTTAAGTCCAACATTTAAGTATCATTGATTTCTACGACCAAATAATTCTGTATTCATCCATAATCGATCTTGGGGAGTAAATTTTTCAGTTTTTTTCAGGATCCAATGATGAAAACTGAAAAAAAACTATTTCTAGTCACTCTTGGTCCAAGTATAGTTAATTGGTGAAAATCATGAGTCAGTTTTTCAAAATTTCCCAATGAGCTATAAAGTTCTAATTTGCTCAAATATTCTCTAGCGGCTACTCTACAGATAGCTGAAATATTTTCCAAATCGCTTTCCAATTAATATGAGCTACTCGGTATTTATAAATGAACAGGTTGCTCTGTGGATTTTTGCTAAAATTCTCCCTAGTTCTATCCAGGAAATTGTCTTATATTGCTTTGTCTCTGTTTATACATCTGTGGGAACAATTCTCATCATCAGCACACACAAGTAGATAACTTTCCGGTTAATATCGCCGAATGTTTGTGAGAAGTTTAATAAATTCAAAGTGGAATATGCACGCAAACACTTGGAAAATGGTAGGGTCTTGGAACCACCACAAAACCAACCCTACACGCTATTGATTTATGCGTTTTCATTGCCGTTCATTTATATTATTGTTGTTTTAGTTTGAAGACAATGGAATGAAGGTATACAATTTTTTATAGTTGTTGTTATAGTGGTTGTCGTATAGCTGTACATAATCAGGACTAGCTTAGTCATTATTTTTAAATCTTTTAATGGGTGAAAAAGAACGGCCATAATTCAAAGTCTACAAAGTTCGTGCTGTCTTGATTTATAATGTCAAGAGATCGCTGTTGAAAAGTAAACTTACCGTGAACTTTTCATTCACTTTCAGCGTTTTTTCTCTATTTTCCCTGCAATACAATTTGTTTTAAACCAACAATATTACGTATCTACCCTATCAACTACCTGTCAATATTAAATATCTAACAATAATAATAATAGTGTCGGTGGTGGTGGCAGTAGAATAGGTGTGATGATTCTCACCCCTAACCAACAAAGCTTCGTCGACTTTGAAGCGTTATTCTATGAATAATTTAATATGACGTTCGTTTTTAGTTTGAATGTTGGTAGTGACGGTTTTCCGGAACGTTGGTGAACTTCCTCTCGACAAACCTAAAACAATTAAGAGTCAGTGAATTGAGACATGGTGAAAATTTCACTAAATTTCCCACGTCAAATAATATTCCCAACACGCATCCAAAATGTGGTTGGTTCAGTATTACAGATGGATTTCTTTGAAATTCGCAACCGACGTAAAAAATTTAATTCGACACAAGAACTCATAAAAAAGGGTATCTTTGATCGACGATTTCGCCCCTATTTTACAGTCTAGAAAGAAGTACCGTGGCTCGTTGGAAAGGGCAATTCTAGCTACATCATGTAGAGTCTATCGACGATAATTTAAGGAGCGTGTTTTTCATATTTTCTTCTATAATTTAGTGTGTTTATGTAAATGTACGAGCTTTCCAAAATTTTGAAGTTTTCTTGTACGATCTCAAAGACTGAATGTCGTTTTGAAAATCTATTGTGTTTTTTTGAATTTTGATACAACTCTATGGATTTTCCAATTATTCCAATTATGTGCGATAAACGAGCTATAACGCTTACTTTAAAGTGAAAAATAAGGGAGGAATCGTCGATTGGGGTTCTACTCCTGCCCCTGAACGAGATGAGTAATTCTAGCTGGTTTTTTTGTTATTTACTTCTTAAACATTGCTCTGAAACACACTCAGACGTTGAAATTGAGCCGTTTCAGTGGCCATGTTCGCTCCCCATCATCGACTTCCACTTGAAAATCTTATTTTCACCAACAATACAACAAGTAACAATTGAAGCCCAAGGGTAATCGTTGTTAACAATGACATCCATCTGGATTGTGCATCAATAGCTTATGTTATAACTAGCCTAGAAGCGAATTCCAACTATAAACTAGATCATACACAGACGGCTTTCATCCTATTCAACTTTGTAAGATTAACTATTTACCTAAATCTCATTATTGCTCTAGCTTTATCATTACAAAATTAAATCGGACCATATTATGGCCAGTTATTAAGGGATAGGTACCCTTTGTAAAACCCAACATACATGAATTTCCCCCGGGGCTGTGGAGCTCTTTAATAACTATCATTTAATTTAGTTGGCCGCATTGACGATTATGATGGTGGAGTTTTTGCAAATACAGATAAGCCAATCTCGTTAGCAATACGAAAATTTAAAACGGACACTGATTGGAAAATACGGCTTTTTGAATAATCGGTTTGATTATAAAGTATTTGCGTTCAAATAATCGGACATAATTTGTGTACTTAAATGGGGGCAATGGCAATTTCGAATGGATGCGTTGATTGATAACTGTATTTGGCTTCCGACAGTAATATAGCTAGGTTTTCTGGGCCCTTATGCAAGCAACATTAGGGCTCTCTATTTTTATATCGATCAAAAATGGGAGTTGGAAATAAAGCCTACAGAATTAGCATTTTTCCTTGGAGTAGCATTTTAGGGGGAATTTAGAAAGTTTTTTGTTGTTTGATCAAGCGAAATTGATTAAATTCGACTATGGAAATGGTTAAGTAGGAGCGATTTTCTAAGCTATAGGAACACAAGTTTCTGGAAAATGATAAAAGATAACGAAATGGTTAATATCTCATTCGACTTAAAATACGCTTCTACATCTATATAGTTCCATGGGTTTTTAACAAATCCAGTCAGCTTTAATCAAATAAAATTAAACTTATAAAAATTGATAGAGGAAATTGGGGCTTAGCGTATTTTGCACTTTCTGCTCCGCGTTTCGGAAAACCGCATCTGAAGTAACCGAAAGAAGATGCGATATTTGGGTGCAGTAGAGTTTTAGAATTCGCAATATTTCCGTAGAAAAATCGCCAAATGAGCCATCCCACAGACCAGCATCCCTCGGGAATTGCGGTTGTTGCAATAGGTAGGATGAAGGTCAACAGTGGTGGAGCACTGATAGATTGCACTTAACTGGGTGCGCCGACATGACGTCATCAATCATCAAGGGCTGTGACAGTAATACCCCCACGATCTGTGCATGTGTGTCCAACGACACCACCGACATGCCCCTTTTATTCATAAGGAAACATTCAAATGGATCAGATAGATTGATAGACGAATTTTGAGTGAATCGTAATGGTCGATTTCCAGATCGAATCCAACTGATATACACGGAAAAGATTACATACAGATGAGACAGAGACGGTTTGGAAGGCATAAAATAAATGGTTGGAATTGTATGTGTCCGTTTTGAGACCCGAATCCCGTCCTAATGATAAATGATAGAAATCGCAAAATATAACAAAATAAGCAATATTTGGAATTGAATTGATAAACAATAAAATAAAGGCAATGCGTCTCAATAGCCGGTGGAAATTTTCGGTTTTCATATTGTAAAATGTGCGTGGTAGTTGGAATTAATTACCGCTGTTTCAATAGCAATTATCCCCCATATTCGCCTTAAATTCAATAAAAAGCGAGTAGAACAGAAAAGAATGAATAAAAGAATTATTAGGGCAATTAGAGATTAAATTAAGAGAGCTGAAATGAAAATTTAAATGACGGATTCATATACAGAAAGTTTGTTCTTGATATAAATGAATTATGACTGGAAAATATTACATCCTTTATTCATTCATTTATAATTTCGTAAATCTTGAGTATATTTTTTTACTTCTCCAATTTTGTTGTTGTTTTTTGTGTGTGCTATTCTACTATTCATGTTTGAAACGAGAAAATCGTCTTCTTTATTAATGGAAAATCCGGAATATTATTCATTCAACGGAAGTTAGTTGGTGCATAAGCAAAGTCCGGCATATTACCGGAAATTATCCAGAGTCCGGGCCGGAAGTATCCAGACGAACCTCTTGAACATGGCACACAAAACATATGTACAGACGCTCCTATGTGTACGTATTGAGAAACACATACATCAATATGATGGCCAACTTCAAATCCAACTAGCTAAATGCTACTTTGATATTTAAATGAATACAGACATGGTTTTCTATATAAAGAGGATTCGTTGAGAGAACTTCTATTGAGACGTTTACGTAAGAACTTTAATAGAATCTTGAAACGATAAGAATAACAGATATGTTTTTTGTTTTGTGGAAGAATAACGAGAAACGGATCGATGATTAATCAGATCTTTTATTTCACGAATTATTCCAAGAAATCCCACTAATATGTAAATCATTTGGAAAAGGTTCTCCTCAAATATTCGTTCGGCCAGTTTATATGCTAATAAAATTTATAGATACCCATTAAAGACCTATACTATATAGAAAGTTGAAGTTATTTAAATATTTATAAATAGCTTTATAGTATAAGCTTTAAATCAAAGTTATTCGCAAAACTAAAATCCAACGTTTTATTATGTATAGTTCAAGTATCGCTATAATCGATCTATTCAACCAACTGGGAATTTCAAATTTATTCACGACTTTAAAACTTCAACTCTGACGTGATATTTTCGTTTGGAATCGCCACTTTTGCCCGACATCGCTTCAATTAAATTGATTTTCATTCGTGTGAAATACGACACGTTTCGTCCGACGTGGGACCGAGATTGGGCAAAAATCAAGGGCCAGCGGCGCCGCTGCAGCATCGTGAGACCCTTGTTCATATTTTTTCTGCCATTATCTCACAATTTGAGTTGCTAATTTCGGGCAAAATAGGCTACTCCAGGTGCAGTTTCCAGAAAAACGGCAAGACAAATTCGATATTATTTAGATGAATTTTATTTGGTTAGTTAACTTTCACTGTAAGTGCAGTCTTTCAGAAGTTCCAAAAATCCAACCGATTTCTTAAAAATCCAAATTACATGGATGTAGAAGCGGTTTTAAAATCGGATGAGATATTAACGCTTCCGTTATCTTTTATAACTTTCGAGATATGTGTGTTCCAGCTACCATATTATTTTTAAAGTCGTCGTTAATTTTGGTAAATCATTATCGAATGAAAACGAATATTCGGAGATTGTGTTATTGATTTTGTTGGAAAATTACAGGGATGCGACGTACAAAATTCGAGCTAAAGTGTCCTTTGATTGTTGAAAGTTAAATGGTGTGTTATCGATGGAATCGATGTAGTTTTGTCGAGTTTTGTTGCGTGGAATCTAACACGAGAGAATAATGCCCCCCAATCTATAAGATTACATTTTAAACGCGTCTATAACGGCGACAGATGAAACGAAAATAACGATTCTCCCCGTCAACATATCAACACTTTAATAATATATTAGATTATCAACGTGAAATATACGGCAGTTTAAAGAATTTATCAACGAACGAGAATTTATGTTGTTGAATGGGGCCATATACATGGTTAACAATTAAAATTTGTTTCATCAAGGCGTGATTATGTCTCGGTGAAGAATATCGATGTCGGTTCGTTAGACGATAAAAGATTTGCACTAATGACCACCATTTATTCTATTCAACGGTTTCATTTAATTACTTGGACTGTTATTGACTCACTAACAACAATGATATAATTTAAAGAAATGATAACTAAGATAATGACGATGATAATCTTAATTGATCGAATAGAAATCTGAAATTAAAACCTCTTGTTTGTCTCCAAATAAATCCTCATTATAGAATTAATGATGTTTGTAGCCGGTACTTTTTAATTAACATGTATGCATTCTAAAATAATATTTGGGATAAATACGGAAAAAATTAATTATTTCTAATTAGGGGCGTCAGCTTGATTTTAATTAAAACATTTCCCGAGAAACTTTGGGGAATTAACGTTATATTGTCAAAAAAACAACACACAACTTGTTCGTTTTTATTAATATCCAAGTTGAATTCTAATTAGTTTATTTAAAAGAAAATATTAGATAATCAACTAGAGAAATAAGGTCACAGGTGAGCTATAGTTGATATAAATGTTGGGAATAAAACGTAATCAACGATAACGACTATCGTTGTCGATTCTACCATTTGACCTGCATCTTGTACTATTTTTTCCCTTTGCCATCAAGTGATTGGACACATTACGATCGACATCGTAGACCGTGTTCTATTAAATGAATTAATCCAGTAAAGGGACTAGAAACGTCCTTATGGTGGCTGTTAATGTGCGATAAATGCCAACAGTACAATTTCTCGCCAATATAAAAATGCCGTATTGTTAGAACTTCATCAGTGTAAAATCCGTACAACAATAGAACTATTGTCAAGCATAATTGGTGGATATTTCTTGAAATTCAACCAATCTTGAGCCGATTATTTTCCAGTTATAGGAAATAGTTCAAAGATTGACAGTTATATCGATTCTACCCTTTTTGTCCCGTTTCTTTCGCGTTAGGTGCCATTTAATTAGGCAACAGTTTAGTTTAATTTGTTCTAGTTTGGATATTCGCTTGTTAGATGTGCTCATTATCGTTTCACAAGGGACGTATACCTGACGGTTGCTTTTATAACAGAAGGGTTATTTACTTTAAGTGATAGATTTGAGTAATTCACTACCGTTTTATGTGTGTGCGTATATGTAATGCCACCCTTAAGATTTATGTGCCCACTTGCTTTTATCAGAGACGCTAAGTTCTACAATGTGTTCTTGTATATTTGAGGGAATATGTTATTGTCTAGGTGCTGCGAAAAATCCATACTATCATCTATACACCCCCAATCCTCTATACTGTACTGCAGTAATTATCGTAAATAAGCGACATTTTTTTAAAGTAGAAGAATTCAGATCACATTCACTGTTATCCTTTGTACAGTAGCTTGATATAATAACATTCCATTTGAGTATTTTATCTTTACGTTTGTTCTTCTAACGAAATTATCAAATTCTACACTGTAACGCTATTAATAGAATATACCCGGCGCATCCACCATTTTTAATAGCAAATGGGACGTGCTTTTTTATTTCTACAATTTTAAATTGCAAGATTCCGCTATTTTCGATTGTAAACGATCCAAAAACAAACAACAATAGTCGTAACATTTAAAATCTCAACAACTGGCGCTACATTAAATCGTTTCTTTTTGTTTTGATAAACGTGCCAAACCGTTGAACAGTGGTGCTGTTTTAAAGCACGAAAAACCCGACATTTTGTGGCATAATCAGAGAGAAATGACTCCGTATTGTCGTCGTAACAAGTCTCAATATTCTGTTAATTGGAAAGTGCACAATTTATTATCTTTTATGTTCAACAGACTGCTTTGTAGTAGACCACATAGAATGATGACTAATTTATGATTGTATTCAACTCACCTGTTTGTGGCGATGCTAATGCAGTCGGCTATGTTGAATAAAATACTTGCTACTTATTTTAATTAGTTAGTTCTAATTAATAATTTTTGTAAAAATAGGCTACAGATGCGGTTTTCTGAAAAACTGAGAGGAAAATCGAAAAATTGCGAACTTTATGAATTTATATTGCTGTTTTTATTTAAAAAAATTTAGTTTTACACAATTTCCAAGAAATCCAGCCAATTTCTAAGAATCTATACAGCCGCGCAGATGGAGAATCTCATTTAAAATTGAGTGCGATATCAATCATTCCGTTATCTCTCATCGTCTTCGAGCTGTTTGTATTACTTCAATTCCTTTTAAAATACCTCTTAAAGCACAAAAAATCGTACATTTTGTGGTATAGTTAGCGAGCGGGTCAGTATTGGGGCAATTTAGCAGGTCATTCTTCCGATATTCTGTTGAGAAACCGTTTAAAAATCGTCGAATTTTTTCCATACTAGCAAAACTCGTATAACAACCGCCCGAAATTCAATTATTGTTTGCAGTAAATTGGTTCTAACATTGGTTATTTAAGTTGATACTGTCGGTAATTGGAAATTTACTGGCAGGTATTTTAATTTACGATTTGTAGAATTGCGTCGATTTTTTCGTTTAATGATTTCAATTAAACGACACCGTCGTCCGATAAAGAAGCGTTATAATTGAACGTGTTCTCGATAAACTTTCGTATAAATTCAATTTATTATTGTTTGAATAAATAATTAATGTTGATGTAGAGTTCAATTATTATCGACGTTTGTGTATGTTGTTTAGACTAGTAAATAATTGATTTTGATTATTCAATTGTTATATATAGGAAAAACAAGTCAATTTACTAAGAAATTGTTAAAATAAATCGCTCCACTTTTGAGCAAACACAAACCAGGTGACAATACAGTATAGAAGAGATCAAAGCAATGCGTATAATCCCCCAGGTAACAATTTTGATTCACACTCTATGCCTTACGTTTTTCACTCAATTTTTCTCCATAAACCCCCAAGCGATATATCTATACAGGATTCTATTCTTGTATGTTTATTTTAAAAGGTCGATGTTTCATATTTTTCAGGTAAACGGAGCCTGGACTTTGCCCGGATTCGTTTGCGATTTCTACATTGCAATGGACGTGACCTGTTCAACGTCCTCGATTTTCAACCTAGTCGCCATCTCCATAGATCGGTAAAGTATACAATTAAAGCAAAATAAAATCAGAGTTTCGTTGAAAAATTCCATTGTCGAATAAATTTCCAACACATGGAATAACGTTAATATTCCTTAGTAGTGGTGAAAAACTGATATTTACCCAACTGTACTATAGTTGGAATTTTAAATTATATTTACAGTTACAACAAGTATATTGTTACAGTATTTTATTTTGTTGTTCGGTAAAGTTTACCGAAACAGACGGTGGTGGTTTTTTTTTATTGTTGATGAAATATTATAGACGACTTTTAGTTCAATTCAATTGGGAATATGTAGGAGATATAGCCACGAGAGAAATTATTTTATAAGCTTATTCCTCAGTTTATTTCCCCGCTAGATGCATATAAATAAATTCGAACAAAAATGGTGGATGCGCCGGACTACTATTTAATCGATAATTGCAACAATTACAGATAGATCTCTGTTTCCAGTTCCGTAATTGCGGAATTTCCGTGACATTTCCGATCTCTATGCTTCTGTTTCCGTGTCTTTTCAAGCGGATATATAACGGAATTATTATTGAAACTAAATCGTATCCTTTTCGATCCGGTGTACGGAAATTTTGATAACTGACATTTCGTTTGTTTGATAATTATGAATTGAATATGATTGGAAAACGCACTTTAAGGAGCATCGAAAGAGGTATTTTGTTTTGAAAAATTCCAATTGAACTTTGAGTTATAGCAGAAAATTTGGAGTGTGTTTCTTCAAAAAAATTTCATATTTTCCGCTAAAACTTGGCAAATATTATCGATTTTTCAATCATTTTTTTAATTTTTAGCAATTTAAGAGAGCGTTTCAGATCCCCAAAAAATACTCTAATTGGTTGGTTGATTTTCTGGAAAATTGAAGAAACTTGAGGAACTTTATTATATTTTTTTCTTCAATTTGGTGTCTTTGAAATACCAGTTTTTAAAAATCGATATCTCCTTTGTTTGATGATATATTGTAAAGTATTGCATTATATTAGAAAGGGTATTTTAAGTATTTTTGTTTAAAAAATTCTAATTGAATTTTCAGTTATCTGAGTTATTTGAGGTATCTTTGGAAAATCTGTGTTCCGCTATAATTTAGCCAATATTATCGATTTTCCAATTATTTCTCCACGGTATATCGCAAATTTAAAGCGCTTTTTCTATCTCCCAGAAATTTGCTGGTAAGATTGTCAATTTTGCGGAAAATTGATGAAAATTGAACAATTTCAATCCAATTAATTGTTTTTTCGTTTCTACTTCTGTTTCCGTTAAAATAAATTGAAAAAAATCCGTTTCTGTTGTGGCATTTCCGCAACATCTCTAGTTGCAACTTTAATAATTCAATAATTCAATAATTGTTCACTTTTCACGTCATTATTGTGCGTTAATTAGATTGAATATAGTAGATGCGATAGAATTGATGTTGATACTGACATTGAGGCATATCCTGAGAATTGTAGATAGGGAAAATAACGTGTAGTCTATTGGAATTAGTAATGTATGCCGTATACAGAACCATCTACACGTTTTAGATAGAGTTAATGAGTTCATTAGTACAAATGACAGAGATTCTATGAGGTATTCATTGTAGGCGCTCTGTTTTGTTGAAAGCAGACGTTATATTTAGATCAATATTTCATACATGAATGTCTCGAGGAGTCTTTAGGGACTTTTATGACGATTTAAGATATTAAATTTGGCTCGTTATAACTGGATAATAAAAAGTTTCCAAATTGTACTTGTAGTCTGGCATTGTAGACAACATCTATTATTATTACCGAAAAATTTGTTTTTATTAAAACAAGACTTTAAAACCAGTTCAGGAAACTTTCCAATTAGTAAACAAGTTGTTGAAAGTTTAATTACTTGAAATTCTCGTTAAGAACCGTAACAGATTAGAGATTTCCTGTTATGATTTATTTGCCAAAATATAATTGACACGAAAAACGGGTAAATTTTATTGCTATAAAAATAGATGAACAAAATAATAAAAGGACAAGGCTTTTTCGTTGTCGTCTCAAACTGCCACGGCAGAGTATTGATTGGGCGCATCCACCAAAAAATGACACTTGTTCTTGACATCTAACGGCAATTTTATTGGCTTGAAGGAGTTGTGTAATAAATTCAGCCTATATACACTCTACGAACACTCAAACCGAACTCTAGAAGAATTGTATTGTCAATCAAATCAATTCGAATTTTTGTTATTTTTTTAGATATATAGCAGTAACGCAGCCTATAAAATATGCGAAACATAAGAATAACAGGCGTGTTTGGTTGACTATAGCTTTAGTATGGATGATATCGGCCGCTATAGGCTCACCCATCGTTCTTGGCTTGAACAACACCCCCGACCGTATACCGGACGCCTGTTTATTCTACAACAGCGATTTCATCATCTACTCCAGTTTATCATCATTCTATATACCGTGCATTATCATGGTGTTCCTCTACTACAACATATTTAAAGTAAGCTAAACTAACCAACTATGATCTATGATTATTTGGTGGAAATTTAGGCGTTGCGGACGCGGGCGATGCAGGCCCGTTTAAATCGCAAGCCTCTACCATGCGAAATCAAGCCAGGATCTGTGATAGAAAACGTGGCGAATACAAGACGTTTGGCTGAAACAACCCTAGGCCCGGCGACAATTGAAGAACAAGCCACGAATACAGGGTCAGGTTCGGGGGATGAATACGAAGATGGTGGTGATGCTGACTGTCACGTTATCTCAAATGATAAAAGCACCGAATTCATTCTAGCTACCGTTGTTGAAGAAGCAGCGTAAGTTTACTAATTTTCTACAATTTCACGAAAATTTTTGATGTTAATAATAGAGGGATGTGAGATTTAGATAAAGGAAACAGGATTGATCATTAAAGTTTGGAACAACTCGTAAATTAATACAAAAACATGCCATGATGCAGGTAGCTTTGTGTAGAATTTAAGCAAAAAATTCATCACTATTGAGATAAACGTTAAACATTTGTAATCCGACAGTCTCCAACTTAATTAAACTTGCTACTAATGTTGTAAAGGCAACAAAATGACTCGAATTATTATCAATTTCTGTTGTTTTTCCAGAGTACAGCGTAAAAATTCCAAGCCTAATTACGATGGAGTGTAAGTCGAACAATAACCACAAAAATAGACGCCCTAGTATTGTTATTTAGACCCAAATCCCCGAAAATTGCCGCTATAATGCATGATTACTTTATGTTAACTTAAGGGACCGGGCTAGAACTCGTTAAAAGTGGAATCTTGGGGAATTTCTCCCTCATTTTTTACCCAGAATTCGAGTATTTGGGCTTGAAAGAGCAAAAATTTTATTGTTTTGGACAATTTTCTAGAAATGTTGAATCTATACCCGTTTTTCCAATTTATCCCCATAACTCAGCCTATTCTCTAACTTCGTGGCGATCTCTAGCGTTGCTATAGAAACAAATCATCAGAAAGTTAGAGAATATTTGCTCTATAGTCATTTCCATCTACTAAAAATAACAGTTTTGAAATAAATTTTCACCAAAACTGGAGAAACGAAAGACCCTGTTTTCCATGCTATTTTCCCAGAAAAATAAGCAATTTCTTCACATATCAATAGCACCACTTTAAAGTTATTGAATCGTCTGCAAACATAGACGATTCAATGAGTTTAAAGTGGTGCTATTGATATGTGAAGAAATCGATTATTTTTCTTGCTTCGTTTACTAAATAGCGTATAGATGGTGCTGTTATTACAGTGTTGTTAAGTACGCGTTCTACTTTATAACCAATTTGTGCGATATTGCCAAACTGTAGATATTGTAGTATATGAAAATGTTCGGCAACCTCGCCTAAGCAAATTGATTAAAAACATTAATATAGACTGAGTTGTGGAGGAAAATTAATAAGCACTTGTTTCATCTACAACTGGACTTTCCAATACGGTTATCTTTCAAACGAGCGCTTGCACTGTGAGTGAAAAATAAACGAGAAATCTTTTGCCAAAGATTCCATTTTTTCAACGAGCTCTAATCCGGCTCCTTAAAATTATGTCTAACATGTTGAAATTTAGCCAATTTTGGGTTCGTCATCATCGTTATTGTATTGTGGGGTAGTTATTTAGTAGCGATGGTGGTGATTTGTTGAATTGCACTTGATTGTTCATTGTTAGTTAGCTACTATCATTCTGTAATATGCAATCAATTCGTAAATATTACAAAATGATAAATTGTCCATTACAATTACGTTTCTATGATAAATCAATATTTGGTATTTGGCCAAGTTATATTAATGTACGGTCGACAAAAACATCATTGGACATGTGACAGATTTTGGATGTTTCATTACAAAAAATCAATGATTATTATTAATAGGCAACTACTAGGAATGAAGGCAATTCTGTGTATTTATTCGTATAAATTATTAAATTTCAATGTATCTTCGAGTGTATTTTCAATATTTTATTAGTAAGCATTGAAGGAACGTTATTTTTTCCGATATTATTTACATTATTGATAGACGATTTTCTCGTATATCAGAAGAGCGTATCAATGCAGTAATTACGTTTAAAGTGGAGTTAAAAAAGTAAACACAAGCAAATTCCAATCTATGTTGACTGAATAACTTTAAAGCGCTGAATATTTGATACGATTCTGGATATTGTAGGGGGTGTTACGTGAATTTAATGAAACTACTAATGCGTTAAAGAATAGATAATATACGGAATATGGGCTTAAAATGAAATTAATATTTACCCAACCCTAATATCTGTACTGTACAAATATTACCAAGTACACAAAGTATCAAACAACCCCATTTAAATTCTTTGTCAGCAAATTTATGGAAATTATAGTTGTTGATTTACAACCCACTATTTTTCTATAACACGAAAATATGTCAATTATTTTAACTTGTCAATTTGTTGATTATTCTTGACAGCATATCAAGCGTGGTGGCCAGCTTAGGAGCACCAGCACCCCTAGTCGCCGATCCTAATGGCAACAACGATTCCGGCTATGCACCCAGCCATCCGGATACAACAGCTCCGGATAGTCCGAAAAGGAATCGTTTGTTACAATCGAAGAAAAATGGGGCCACTTTAGATACCGAACTTAGGCAAGGATCAATCAATTAGATTGTTTAAAAATAATTGACATATTTTTTGCATGGTTTCTATTTATTCGATCACTGTTGTGCCGGTTTAAATTTCGATATTTCTATATGGTTTTTTCTTAATGTTTTTTTGTTTACAGAACGGTTGTATCAACTATAAATACAGGCTCGACAAGGGAGCGATCGGTTGGATCGAAGAAAGAGCGAAAAGCCACCGCGGCTGCACGTTTTACAATATATAAAGTCAACAAAGCTAGTCGGAAAAAACGGGAGAAATCCTCGGCGAAAAAAGAACGCAAAGCCACCAAGACATTAGCTATTGTATTAGGTAAGATAAACTGTTAGTTTTTTTGTTTCTAGTTTTGATATATCAAAAATAAAACTATACAAAATATAGATAGAAATATTATTTTTATGGAGAACAACCACTTGGAGAGTTTCACATTTACAAACAATAAAACAAGCACCATATACGTGATATAATTTCACAACCTATAAAACAAGAAATTTAAAAGAAGTTTTATTAAAAAGTTGCCGCTAATCAAAGTTTTTCTTCTGAAAATCTCTCGTTTTATTTAAAACGAAAACCAATGTAATTCACAACGGTAAACACAAAAACACCTGGATAATTCCAAACCGACAAGATTTCACATATTGCATATGTTGCGTGGCTAAAATCCCATTATATCGCATTAAATTTACAGTAAATTTAACATTTAGTTGCAAATCCTTGATATTTCTTGTACGTGCACGGTACCCAAATTAGTATGACTGTAACCGCAGGGCCGGACTGGACCGGTTTGAGTCTGGCGGAGATTTAAGGGCCAGCCCATTTATGTCAATGTTTGATTTTCGTTTACCGAAGGTAAAGGCGTTTTTGAATAGAAAAACAACATCGATTTGGTTTTATAAATAGATAAATAAATACATAAATAAATAGAGACCTGTAAAAAATAATTCCAGTTCACCTTCTCTTATGAAAGTGTATTCTTTTCCATTTGACGTCAAACGGATATTTCCGTTGAGGATGCGTAAAAGTGAAACTGAAAGGAACGATCTTGCGATTTGGTCAACAACCGTCAAAAGGAAAAGAAAAGTATGCTAATTTCCATTTTCCTCTCACGTTTATTTTTTCACTTCGTTTTCTCTCTCACAAATTGATGTTACTAAATATTGTTGCAGGTGTATTCCTGATATGTTGGGTGCCATTTTTCACTTGCAACATAATGGACGCCATGTGCAGTAAATTGAATCTATCCTGTCAACCAGGTGTGGCTGCATTCCTTCTAACAACATGGCTCGGTTATATGAACAGTTTCGTTAATCCAGTTATTTATACGATATTCAATCCGGAATTTAGGAAAGCCTTCAAGAAAATCATGTTCCTCGGGCCTTGAAATCATGCATTCAAATATTTCTCATCTTGCTCAATGTAAATAATCAACAAAACAAAGAGAATATTAGAACATCTCGGTAAATTGAGTAATTTTGAATTGAACATTTCTCTGTTGCGTATATAAAAGTTTATCCCCTGTTTTTATTGTTATAACCTGCTAACGATGCGAACTTTTATTTTGCCCGATAACGGAGGAGAGAACGAGGGGATTCCGAATTTATTAGAAACATATCAAACTGGAAATAAAGGCATAATTATAGAATCAAATTCCCGTAAAATTACGAGCTTCAAATATTGATAATAATTAGTCGTTTCAACTGAATTCTTCAATAATCATTTCCGATATTCTGTGATTACTCTAAGATATTTTGTAGGATTTGTAGATTGTTTTGGGACAACAAAAGTTTTTCGATTCCTTTTGTAAATTAACGTAAATTCTAAGAATTCACAGCTGCTGTAGAACAATATATCTTTTAACTTTTAAATACGAGAAAAATAATGATAAGATATAGCATCTGTTTACGGAGGTATTTTACAAAGTCTCACGAACACAACAATTAAATTGCATCAACTTTCGTGACATAAATAAAGAATGTTAACGGGCACAACAGAACAAGTCTTGAACTTTTCCAATTTTGCAACAATGAAATCGAGACGACAATGTCGAATTACGTTTATCCGTAATGTAACTTTATTTTAACGATCACCAACGGCAAAGTCCTCTAGCGGATGCTTTATCAGCGTTTGTAATTTTGTTGTATGGCCGATTTTATAAAAACAAATATCTGTAAATATATTCTATTATAGGTAAATGGCTAAAAATCAATAATTCAAAAACCAGTATTAGGATAATGCGATTTGTTTTCTTCTACCCTCTATTCAGTGTGGAAAAAGCGATTCTTGGACAAGTGCGTGTAGTTGTTGCTCGATTATAAGCGCAACAGTTACACAAAACTGAGCCCCACTTGTGCAAGAATTTTGCTACTTTCATTATCTATTGTAAAATTGAATTTCAAAATGAACCTTACGCTTAATATTGTAAGATAGGATGTATTATAATATAGATGCATTGCAATGGATATATCTAATGTTAAAATAAAGCTATTTCTTATAAAAAAACAAGAACAAAAACAACTTTTATTTCCACCAGTTTCAGGAGAATTACAAAAAAATTATGAAATAATAGTAACTAATACAGTCTATATACAAGGAATTAGAAAGTTATAATACCGGAATTTATTGCGAATAGCTAGCGCCTGGATTAGCGTATTTCACTTGCGGCACAGTGTAATATTGAGGCTGTGCTGCTGTCTGAGCATACGCTTGGCCTTGTGTATACTGGCTATCATCCTGATTTTGGCTATAATGGGCGCTCGGCTGGCTTATAGAGTAGGTTTGTGGTGACGAATATTGACCGGCTGAAACGTATTGTTGTTGTGGTTGTTGATATTGCTGTGGCCCACCGGCTGATGATGTGAAATATTGTGGAATTTTAGCTGAATTAGCATAAGCGACTTTCTGTACAGGCAGTTGGTAGGCGGCAGGTGCTGGTGCAACAGGAGCACTGGCAGCAACAGGCGCACCAACCGACGAATAAGTTGATTTAGTTCCGGCTGATTTACCAGCGACTTGTGCCAATAAACCTAAACTGTTGTAGGAGACGATTGGACTGGAATAGGCGAACGATGACACATCATTAGCTAACGAGTACTGAGGCACCTGTTCAATAAAAAATTCGATTCTAGATTAGAGATCGTTTTTCCCACTCGTTCACTGTTTATTTGTTTCGATTTGTTTATTTTCAAGATTGGATCAATTCCGTTTCACTTTCACTTTGAATGAAAAACGGAAATTGGTAATTATAGCCGGGTCAAGGCGAATAGCAGATACATTGACCTTCCTATCGGATTTCCATAGAAAAACTATCACAAATTCTTCAACAAGTAACTTTCTAATTTTCTAATTTGATACGAAATAGAAATTACCTTTTGAGCAACTGGGGCGGCGGCTGCGGCTACTTTACTTGGTTGCGTATAAGCGAATTGTTGCGGTTCATATTGATATTCTGCTGTTGTTGTTGTTGTTGTTGTTGGACTGGAGCATTGACATATTTTACAGCTGTGGGCTGTGTGTAATATTGTATTTGTGGTTGGCTTGCCGTTTTCTGGGCTGCCGTCAACTGCTGTTGTTGGACTTTCGTATAACCTAAGGCCACTGGTTGCTGGCCGAACGATTGCTGCGACGCATAATCAGCAAATCCATGTTTACCTTGGCCTGATACGGCGGCTATACACAAACCAACCAACAGGATAACGGCAAACTAAAAGAAATCGAATTAGTTGGTATTCAAAGTTGGTGCCTTTTTAAAATTCAAATCATCTAGATATTGATTCGAAAATAGAAAATCTACTCGAATTATTTTTAAATTGGACAAGATTTCTCTCTTCCGCCTCTTGCTATTGTTGTTAAAATATGACAGCGGAAGACAGAAAAAATATTTAGTATTAACACAAAGAGATCCAATTAATTTGATAAAAAGCTAAAACAAACAAAATCGGGCTCGAGTGTTTAATTTAAAAATAAAAGGGACAAAAAAAGTAATAAATTCACGGGGAAATACAAAGGCACACAAACACAATTTAGACACTTGAATCACAGATAATGAAATCTCTACTCACAATAGGGATTTTCATGGCAGCAACGACGATGATGTGTTCTTGTCGTGTTTACAGGTGAGAGTATGTTGTTACAAGAGGATATCCACCTCGTTATATACCTTCAACTTCCCGGTGATCTCCTTTCTCTCTATACACACACACACCAACACATACCCTTTTCCCCGTTCAATACATCCCTTCCAGAATGATCTCGCATTGTTCTAATATGAAATCGTTACACTATAATTCTTCTATCATAACATGGAAAACAATCGGACTAGAGGAAGCTAATATACCGCATGTTTCACTTAAATAATCCTAAAAAAACTTTTGGGGATTTGTAGGGTACTCGTTAGGCAAAATTAGAATTTCGTAGCTCAAAAACCACTTTAAATGCCCATAAAACAATAAAGATAGCGCTTTTTCTTGAATAGTGCAGCTTTTCCAGGATTCAGTGATGAAAATCGTCATTCTTCATTGTTTTACGGGTATTTCGGGATGGTGAACATCGAGATATGGCCAGATTCAGGCGGTTTTTCAATAAGCTAGGAAGTTCTAACGTTGCCAAAATGCTCCCTAGAGCCTTAAAAATATGTTTCAAATATCTCGACAATTTAAGTGAAACCCGCGATAGAGAAACGAAGAAAAAATAGAATCACATCCGATAAAAGCTTCAATTATTTCCGCTACTGCAATATGTAAATTTTTCTAGTATTGTTTTTTGTTCTCTACCAATTTATCGATTGTAGAATTTAGATAGTAACAACACAATGCGGAAAATTAAAGGAAAACATTTTTTTTATAAAACAAACCGAGTAATTAGGGACAATTTATAACCATTGATTTCAGATGGGAAAATTTCGCAAGTCTGATCGCTATACGAATTTCAATTAAGGCACACTTTTAAAATGACAATCGATTTTTGAACTAGACCTCAGAATGCCGGCTGGATTTCTCTTTCTTCAAAGATGCAATCGTCTGATTTGTAATCAATTAGAAAGGTTGTAATTAGCGAAATTGTCGTTTTAAATTTTAGATAATGGCCGCTTTAGTTTGGATTTTATAGGGAATTGTTGGGAGCATCTGTGCAATACACAGATAAAAATGATTTTATCGTATTCTCGTTATTGTTGCATCGAAAAATTGTGAAAATGCCAAGGCAATATTTATTTGCCCTTTCGTAATCAATAAAATCTAAATGATTGTATGAGCAACATCTCTATTACAACCGATCAGATCTACACCAACTTTCATTTCATCCAAATTCCACCGTTCAATTAATATTCATTATAAATATAGCTGGTTTTAGAGAAAGTGGTGTTTTCTTTTGGCGTTGAAAAAAATAATTCAATCTCATTATTTTAATGCGTAATACGATCGGATTCGGCTCGTCTGTGACTTGAGCACTTTTCCCGCCCGGATTCGGCCGTCGATACGGATATATCAAGCCGGAATTCTCGCCAATTCCTTTGTAATCCGACAGGGATAAGCTGGCAACATTTCAGCCATATCGCCGAGATAAGAATTGTAAATCTAGACATACGGATCGTATTTTTATTAAAATTTTAATAATTAATGACTAGTTTGTTCGTGTTTTGATGCCGGTAAACTAGCAGATGTGCATATTCGAAGGTGAAGCCTGTGACAACTTTGGAAATTACTTTAGAGCTCTCAAGTCTAGTCCTGTATAGGATTACGTTGACACTTGTTTGTTTCCCATACAATTTCTACCTACAACTCCCGGATTTAATACAGTACAAACACAGCCTTTTCATCTATTCTAACTTGTTTGTGTTTGTCTCTATTCACTACCTGTACTGGATTTTCAAATGACAATCCGCTTAAGATACGTAGAATCGACAATAATCATAAAATCGAATTTGAACGCCGATCACCGCGATTTTAAAATGGAAATTGGAGTCAATTAAAACGCCAACTTTTCAACTGTCGGATAAAAAAAATTGGATTATCATATTTTTGGTGTCGATGATTTGTCAGCCACCGACCGTATCCTACAATCTTAATTAAGAAAGTCATTATCGAACGCACAATTTCGTGCAAACTTTTCATCAAGTTTCCCAATCTCCAGTGTTTCGATGACAATTTCCGATATTTTCATCGACTTTCCAATGGAAATTCAAGTCGATTGTTAAATTCGTTAGAAAGTTGCACAATTTTCGTCCAATTATCCTCCAAATGCATCACTTTAATTGTACCAGTTTGGTGGAAACACGAATTTTATGACGTAATACTATTATTAATTGCAGTCGTGTTTGTTCTAAAAACGCCCTCAATGTCTGTATTTAACACTACCAAATATATCATGTAACCTTCCCGGCTAATTAAATACCATCGCTCTTAATTAGCTTAGTTGGAGCGGGGAAAAAACGCGGAAAATCGAATGCCAAAGTCGACATGCACACAAATTATCACCAATACCATTCACTTTTCATCAACGATAATTAACGACCGTAGAAGGAGAAGTACAAATTAAAGAAGGATCTCATATAATCAGTTTTACTTTTTCTTTTATTGCTTTTCGCCGACGACGATGAAAGAATTCAACATGAATGGAATTTTCTGATAATAAAGGAGCGTATTAGATTGGATCAAAATTTCTAACGACTTGATAACGTGGCGAAAAGTACGGTCGTGTGCACTAGAAAGGATTCGCTAATTTTCTACTCTGCATCGATCAAAAGGAAATCGTACAATCTTCTGCACTTGAACTGGCGAGGTGAAGAGCTGATTTAACTGATTGACCTCCCATAAAGCGTCTGAACATTTTTGTTGTAGAAAATAACCGATCAAATCAATCTTTAACGATTTTATCGAGGGACAAATTGGGAGCGGTGAAAGAATCGACAAATTTCATATCAAAATTAGAATTTTTATTTGCCATTATCTCATTGTGATTAAATTTAGAATCGTCGAAATAATTTTCTCGCCTTTATCGTGATGGAGTAGATTAAGCAGTGGATCTTTGATTTTTTCTTCAAGCAACATGAATAATTCATGTCGCATCGTTTTAATCATCTCGGCAATCTAAAACGAAATGAGAGTAAATAATAATTTAAAAATTTTGGTAGTTGCCAACCTTGTGTTCTTCAACTTGAAACAGAATCCAACCGTTTTCTAATGAAATAAACGTTGAGCCATTCCTAACAAGAATTTCTAAATCACAACCGGAAAAAAATACTAATGGTATTACAGGAACCATTGTAGAATCTCTAAAATAAACTCGATTTGTCCGTACTTTTTCTTGATAAACTAAATACGGACTTGGAAAATTGCAAATTGAATAGTTGACCGAACTTGGATGAATGAAAACTAATTCTTGATTCGTTGCAAATTTCAAATCTTTCGCATTATTCTCCTTTAAAACCGCCCCACTTGGAGTCTTTACATACGATTTTGACGGCATCAATACTTTGATTACATTCGGGTATAAGGCCGCGCATAAAATTGACGATAACACGTTGATATTTTCGCCATTTCGATTGAACTAAAATTGTATTTTAAAATAATTCTATTGTTGTTTTATTAAACAAACCTCTAGTCCTGTAATTGTATAAATATTGTCTTGGCCGTTAATCCGGCTGCCTTTTAGATCGACTGAAATAAACCCGATATCGACTAGAAATTCTAAAAATTGGTGTTTTATATCGGCAATCATCAGCATTGTCCTTTGCGAAAGGAAATTCTCATTGGCGAAATTCTGGCCAGCAATTCGGCTCTTTTTATAAATCGCCAACCATTTCTGTAAGGATTTTACGATTGAATTCAGATCGTTTCGATTATTTACGTGTAAATCACCTGATATGCTGTTAAAACTGTTATATGATCACTAAAACCGATTGTAAATTTCTTTTTCTTTTCATTAACCTCTTCTCTTTTACCAAATGGTGCAACAAACGGACTTTTATGGCTTAAACAAGCGGCCATTGTTAAAGCTGCATCAATACAAGAAAATATTGCCCCATATAACATCAACTTGCCTATACGGATATCTACGGGTAGGGTGGCTAAATGATGTCCTAAAGCTGTCAATTCGTTTGTTTTATCTAAAGCACCTGCATTCTGTAAGCGGACAATTGCGGTTTCTATATTCTCCTTTACCGGTGGTTCGATAAATAAATCTTCAAACAAGAGAAAAATCAATTTTGCAGAATTATCGGGTGGTTCATTCAAAAGTCAAAGTAGAGATTTTGTATTGGAAGTCCTATTATTTCACGAGCAATTTAAAAAATAGTTTATGAGGGAATCCTTGAAAATTACTTTAGCAAAAATAATCAAATTTTTAAATATGCAGTAAATTCAAACAGGATTTTTCACAGATTAAAAAGAATAAGGTAACGTAATACGTGCATGCCATTCCGATTTTTTGATGTTTATCCTCTAGGATTCAAGAAAAATTATAGAAAATACAGACCAGAATTGAGCGCAATTGAAATGCAACAATCCTTCGCCTCCCTGTTATTGTTCATTCACTGTGATTTAGTATCAATTACAAAACCAAATGGGTTGGTAAAACCTTATTGGCTCCACGACGCAAATTTGTTCCTTTTGTTAAAATTAGTGACCCGTAAGGGCTATCAAATAATTTACGGGCACTTGAAAGAAAATTTGAAACACACCGGCTTACAGTATTGAAACTATTCATTATTTATTTAAAGAAAGCAATCTTGCAATACGTGACTTTTTTAGTAGACAGATACAATAACACAAACACTAATTTATTATGGATAAGAATACTACGAGGAGGCGAATGGTTAGTCACATTTTAATTTGACTTGATGTCCGAGATTTTTTTTTATCCAATAAGAGAGAAATAAAAAAAAACAATTTCACGCGGATGCTCAAATTGTGATTCAATTTACATGTACTCATCGAAGAAAATTTCAAATTTCTCTAAAACAGTCACTTCTTGGCAAATTTTGGGACCTCCTATCATTAATCTTTGAAAAATTTTAAAGTTGCTTGTCAAATAATAAGATTTCCATATAAACTATGGATTTTACGTAATTTAAATATTAGTTGAGCAATTTGACAATATTTTGAAGCTTAGTAGAGGTCTCCAGAGTACACTCAAGTAAAAGTTGGATCCTGTAGCTCATCGGGAAGTAGATCAAAATCACGTTTTGTTTTTTTTTTTGGAAAATATCGCGACTTTCACCAATCAACTACGAACATAAACCGATTAAAAATGACCCAAAGATCATCGTAAAGTTGTTTTTTTCTTATTATGTTTTGAAAAAATGCGAAAAATTACTTTCGACAATCAATTTGAACAAACACGTTACTAACTTCACAATTATTTATTAATTTTAATTTGATAGGGAAAGATTGTTTACGTTGATTGAGAGTGTGTTTTTTTAAAAAGTGAAATCTTTGGTTTTCTTTAAATTAGAAATGAATAAGATGTGCATGATTTTTATTATTTTCACAATAAATTATTTCAAAACAAAAACAATAAATGCCACATTGTAGTAAATAATCGCCCTCTAAACAAATTAAAAATAGAAAACGCCCTTGTTCGTTGGCAGAAATAATTTTTAGCAGTTTTATCGAAATAAAACAACTTTGAGGAATTTTTAATCGTTCTTTCTAGGTAGGTGATTGAAAATCGCGACAGTGCCAAAAAAGCGTTTTTGGCTGACTTTCGATGAGGTACAGGGTTCAATTTTTACTAAAATATTTTCTGTGGATCTCCATTCAAATCCTCAAAATATATTCCAAGTCGCTCGCCAAGTAATAGGGCTAAACTATCTAGTTTTGAATGAACCAAGTTGTATATGAGAACTTTCAAACTACCTAAAACATCTGCTATCTGGCGATCCTCGAATTGTTGCATCAATTTAATATTTAATACAAGTCGTTCTAATGGTATTCGATGAATTTCAGGTATCGGCTGTGGTAACATTTGAAATTTGAATCGATGATATGTGTATAGATGGAAACAAACACCGGCCATAACACGACCAGCTCTACCTTTACGTTGTAAAGCATTAGCACGTGTTACCCAAACAGTTTCTAAACTTTCCATATTACGATTCGGATCGAAATGTTTCTCTTTCATTTTACCGATATCAATAACGAAAACACAATCATCGATTGTAACGGAAGTTTCAGCAATATTCGTCGATAAAACAATCTTACGAACGCCCGATTTCGGTTTTCTAAACAAATTCAATCAATTGATTCGATCAAATAATCAATTAATTTAAGCTTACTTGAAAATCAAAGCTTGTTCTTCGTTCGTTAATGATGAATGTAGTGGAAGTAGTTGATATTTCTGGCCGCGTTTGCCGAATATTTGATGTTCGTTTAAATGTTCATAGAGCGATGTGATTTCAGCGATGCCCGGTAGAAAAATCAGAATCGTCCCGACTTTTGGATATTCATTTTCTTCCGATATAATCCAATTTAAAAGGCATTCAATTAGATCGTTGTTAATTACGTTAGTATCCATTAAATATAAATTCCTGCACGTTCTTGTACTGTAATCTACAAATTTTTTTGTTGAAGTTTTCTTAAAGTCGAATTCCCCAACTTACCGCTATACCGGCGTAGAATTTGTGCATATTTCAAATTCTCATCTCTAATATTATCTTTCGGTAATGGTGTAGATACCACTTCCGAATAGATCATTTCATTTTCAACAGCATCATTTGAATTAATTTTCCTACAATATTCTGTACCCTCTTCTAATACGTATTGTGTCATTTCGAGTATATCCTCTAAATAGAATTGTTCAACTGGGAATGTACGTCCCGGTATTTTCAATATTGGTATATTATTAAAATATTCAGAGAATAATGATGCATTCATTGTGGCACTCATTAATATTATTTTTAAATCCGGTCGGTACGGTAACAATTCTTTCAATATTAACAACAAATAATCACTGAAATATTGCCGATTTTTTTTAATTCGAATCATTTTTATGTTGAATTATCAGTAGCGCAACTAATAATAAGAATAATAATGGTCTAAATCTAATTGAATCAAGATTCATAAAAGCAAAATTAGTTCAGGGAAAAAGTAAGTTAATAAAGGAATTTCGCATGACAGAATTTCAACCGTTCTGAATTACATTCGTTTTATATTCATACAAAAAAAATAAAAAATTAAATTTTCCAACATGCCAGTTTCTCTGTTGTAGGATTTTGAAATTCTTGTTATCCGATACGAATCCCAACAACCTTGCTCTAGATAATTAAACATAATCGAACGAATTGTAAATAAGCAACGAAAATCGATTCAACTGGATTAATTGATAGGATAATATTGTAATCTCATAGAATTTACAACAGATATTTGTGATTTTAGGCTTTCTTAATTGTCTCAACTCTATCTAGAACCGTCTTAGCACTCAGGTAACTCAAAATTAAGGGTTTAGACTATCAATTTTGGATTTTAAAAAGCAGACAATGCTTCAAAGCGAGCAGTCTTCTCAATTTTTTGAATTATGGGATTATCACAAAAACCAAAAACCATTATGACAATTTATACGGCTGTAATGTTTCTAATAATAAAACAAAATTTCTGATTACAATCTTTTAATTTTGGACCTAATCTGTAAATGTTCAAAATTTTTTCAAGTGTGCAATTTTTTGGAAAATTTGATTATGTATGCAATGAAGCTTATCAAAATTTGGCAATTTTGTACAATTTTTTTTGAAATTTTGAATACGGCCATCTTAAATGGTCGTATCGATTCAAAATAAAACAAGTTTTTCAATAAAATCATCAAATTTTGGACTAAAAGTGCTAAATTTTGCAAAATTTCCTCGAAATAGCCAACAAAATTTTTGAATTTTTTTAAAACATGTTAAAAAAATTTGATAACGCCCCTGTAACTTCAATTTAGTTTGTATTTTCCACGTTATCACTGATCTAATCTCGTTTACAATTTTGATAGTTGTAATAAAATTAACAATACGGAAATTCGCAACGTGTATAATTTAGAAATGATTAAAAATTGACCGAATATGATAAATTTATTGCCGTGAATTTCGACAAATAGGAGCGGAAACAGCGTGTTTTATTAAGGAATTCATTTATCTTGCGTATTGGAAAAATGATTATCTTTTGACAAAATAAACTAGAACGAAAACGAAGATTAATCAAAAAAAATTGATTTACAGCAAATTATATTTACAATAATTACCAAATCTTTCAATTATTTTCAACTGAAATAGTTTTCATCTCAGTTGAGAGAATTGTATTTGAAATATTTCACTTTAATAATGGGCGTCATTTTTTGATTTATAGTCTTTTAGTCTTTAATCATCAGATTGTCAACCATCCCCAACTTGGATGGTAATGTATGAGAGCCTATATAGCGAGACACGACTGTAATATTACAACATTTTATGAAAAATTATTATTTCAGGCTATCTATTTTATGTTAAGACTATTAGATTTTTTTATAAGCAAAGCAGAATCGTATAAGAAACACTCCGCAAGTTACACACAAAAAAACGGAAATATCTCAAATGACCCTCTCCGATTTTATTCTCGTGAACTCCTTACAATTTTAATGGAACTAAAAATTGATATTTTACATCCAGTTAAAAATTCCATGCAAAAAATTTGTAATATGAACACTTTTAATTGATTTTCAAGCTGGATTTAAATTTCCATAAAAACCAGGACGGTCGGCTAATAATTCTAATACCGCAATTTAATAAATTTTTGGGCTAAATTCTTCAATTTTATCAATATTTAAACGATTTTTCCTCTAAATAATCAGTCTGAAGTGAATTTTGATAAAATGTAGATGTATTTAAACTATTTTTGCTCTAAGTTTATTTATTTGGTAAATTTTTGGACTTTCGGCAAATTTTTAGACTGTAATTTTTTCAAATAATTTCACTCAAAGAAGAGATTCAGATGCCAATTTTTGTACATTCTAGATAGAGGAAACCATCAATTTTTGAGGCTATTTCATTTGTTATTAGAACCGGCTCATGGGGTGAGATGGAGTCGAATAATTTTAAAAGCCTGTCTCCTCAAAAAGATTGTTAAAAATTGCTTTCATTGCTACCAAAACTCGTTAAGATCAACATTGACGAGTAGTTGTCTCAAAGTTATTTTTAAATAGCAAAATTTACTTAAATTTCCATCAAAAAACGAATAGAAATCAAAATTTTAGCCTTAATTATGACCAAAAGTGCCCAATTTGCTGATCGTTCACAGTTGCGTAACAATATTCGTTTGAAAAACTATTGGTTAATTATCAAAATGTTTCAACATCAGGGCCCAAAATCTCGAAAATTCCCCAAAACAACAGTTAAAACAACTAAAAATTTAAACTTACATTGGAAAACCTCCCCCTAAAAGCAAGCTAAATTGTTTAAATTAATTGTTTTCGATCGTTAGATACCAAAATTCGATAGAAATTGACTATTTAACATTTAAAATATGTAAAATGTATGCCCCAGGCGGTATATTCTATTCTTTCGATTCTGTTTACAATAGAACTTTGAGCAATTGTACTTTATTTTATGCATAAAAATAAGACTTTAAAGGCTTCTTCCACCCTTAAGCCAATAACAAATTGCACCCCTCTAGCGTTAAATAGCTATTTAAACAAGAAGGCAAATAAGCTACGAGAGAATTCTACAAAGGCTTTTGGAAGAATTTTGAATATTACAAAAATCTTAGTTGCCATGGAAACTTTCTATACTAACCAATAGGAGTAGAGTATTTTATAACTCACTAGTGAATTATGGGATACTTTATCGATTTAAAATCGGTGGAATTGTGGTGTCATTATATAACTATTTTGGATAAAATTAGTAATTTAAAGTAGAGAAATTTCAACTTTATGTATTTTAATATTTCCTCATATTTAATGATTGTGAATTTGTGAAATTGATTAATTACGCTACTGATAATTTGAAATTAAATATTTATAATTATACCTCTCTTCACTGCGTTCGTGCACCTCATCAACAATAACATGTGTAACATTTTGTAATGACGGATCAATTTCTAAACGTCTCAATAAGATACCAGTGGTGCAAAATGTTAATCGTGTATAATTCGAAATTTTATTTTCTAAACGTATTTGATAACCAACAATATTACCGATTTTTGTAATCCGTTCATCAGCCACACGTTCAGCTACACTAATTGCCGATATCCGTCTAGGTTGTGTACAAATAATTTCAACATGTTTCCTATTATTATTATTATTATTGAAATTAATTAACCAATCATCTAGTATATATTGTGGGACTTGTGTTGTTTTACCACAACCGGTATCACCACTAATAACAATCACCTGTGCCTTATCAATTTCATTTAAAATATTCTTCATCATATCCCAGGCCGGTAATTTCCGTCGATTTTCCAACATATTTAAATAACGTTGATCTTTGATGATTTTACAATAAGTTTCAACAATTTTCCCATCGATTTTTAACAATTCATTAATATTCAACAATTTCTTATTATCACGATTCGTTAAGCCTTTCTTATAATGACTAGGACGTTGGTGGGTTTTAATTAAATTATTTAAATCGATATTGGGGAATAATTTTAGATTTGGATCGAGGAAATTCGGTGGGTTTTTCAGAAAATTCTTCATCTCGTCATCGTTTTGTAATAATTCAACTATTGTATAAACCGACGGTATGCCATCTTCGGCTAGAAGTTTGGCTTCCTGGTATAATCGTTTGCACAAATGCAGATTGATTAAATTCGGTAATATTGCATTGGTTTTCAAGAAAATCAACGGTGGTTCGTATGGATATTTGGTATTGAGAGGAAAACGTATTTCCAATTCAAAAACGAAATCGTTTAGATGTGAATCGGTTTGTGGGGTATTCGTTGGTAGTTCATGTGAAAATCGACATTTATTACCGAATTTACAATGGCCCCGTAGAAAATTCCGACATTTCTCCTTTTTCTTACCGTCACTACTATTAGTAATGGTAATTTTACGATTGTCGTCCGCTAGATTTTTATTATGGAAAATTTCAATTAGATAATTCAGCTTTAAAGTTATAATCCAAACTAGATTTGGAACTTTTTCAATAAAAGCTTCATCGTAAATTGATTGTAATGAACTTTTCTCATCTAATCGCTGTTCTAATAAGTCTTTCTCCGTTAAATTACAATCTAAATCTTTAATATTATCCGTATTGAAATATTTATTATAAAGTAGATAGAGGGCATCCTCTACATTACTTTCACAATAATGTAACGCTTCAATACAATGATTTTTATGGAAACCGTAGCTACAATTACACGTTTTTTTTGTTTGTTTATCAATTTTTTAAATTCATGATTAATTCTACCTTTCTAATCGCATCAAAGCGAACTGTTTTAAACGATCCCCTTCATCCCGACTAGTCTCCTGTATTTGCGAGAAATCGTAACCACCTTTCACTACTAATCCTTCACCTATCCAATATTTCTTCGACAAGTTTGCTCTAACATCCTCGTAATCTTTGGCATCTTTCAACTTAAAATTCTACAAAATCACCAATTAAACAAGCCAAATAAATTAATTATAAATCAACATTACAGGCCCGTGAATGAATTGTAACGTCTCCATTATCTCATCTTGGGCTTTATTATTTAAACGTAAATATTGCAATTCCTCCTTAACGATCGGTTTTTTATCCACCGGAGCATTACTATCGAGAATTTTTTTAGTTTCGTAAAAAAATGAGGTTACGTTCGCCAAAAGTTAGGTTAATTCACTCACCTGGTTTTAACGTCGGCTATTTCCCGGAGGAAAAAATCCGCCTTACTGATAGCAGTCTCTGATTCCATCGCTGATTCCAAATTTTATAATATTGGAAAATAACACACAATTACACTATTTTTCTAAGATTTACAATAATTTAAATTAAAGAACTCTACAAGACTTTGACGTTTGGATACTAGCGTCATCTCACGGCGATCAGCAAAACTTCAAATAATTACGTCAAATTTTGAAATTTAACGCGCCAAATTTGTTCGAACTATCGAATAAATTTAGAATATTTAAATGTAGAATTTGAGGGGCAAAAATATCCGGATTGGGCCAATATTTGTAGTTCGAATTAACAATAATCCGTTAATTGGGGCAACAAGACTGATGGGAAAATTAAACAGATCACACGTCAATAATTCAATTATCGTTGAATTTATTTTGTTTAAACAATTACTATTCGAAAAGTCATAATGTTGAATGTTTAAAAAATTGTTTTCGCTAAAAATTCGACCCAATAACTGTATTCATGGTTGAAAATCGTCTTTTTCTGTATTTTTAGCCGAGAATTCGACTCTTGGAAACGCGACAAGCTGGCCTTTATTGTCTAAATTGTATCGAGGTCTTTGATATCGCCGATGGAGTCTTACAAAATCATAAATCACTATCAATTCGCCAGAAAAATTGTCAACAAGTTCATTGGATTTACGTCACTTATCAGTGATAATCTGTTGATTGTACCTGATCAGGAGAAAAGTATTTGATTGAGATCGTGATTTCAAGAAATTTCTCGATAAATCAGAATTTTTATAATTTTCATAATTATGATTTCATAAGTTTCAAGAATGCGTTATCTACAGCCACTTGAAGTTGATTTCTAGTTCGAACAATAGTCGGTTTATCATTCAACCCGATAGTGATTAATAAGAAAAAATTCGTTGCAAATTAAATTAACAAATAGAAACAATTGCGCACTGAATATCTAACGAATATTTAAAACATTTACTAATTCCATCAACTTTTTTTGGTTAAATCCTCAATGTTGACACAGTATAGACGTGTACATTGTCAGTTCTTAACAGGTTTCTATGAAACAATAATAATTATATTAATAATTATTACAAACGATATGTAAATTAAATTTTTTGACATTACTACATTGCGGTCAGGTCAAATTCACTATGTTCTATTTCCTTTTCAAGGTATTCGATTTTTATTACGAAAAATTAAAAAAATAAAGTGGTAGATTCAATGAAATACAACAGAAATTGACATGGATGGCGGATTTACGTCAAAGACCCCCATGTAGTGAATCCCTTGGGATTTACACGAAGAATTATAAGAACGATTAACCGGTCAGTGCTACAGTATAATTGCCAGATAAAGTTGAAAATGCGTAGCAGAAAGTTTCTTGTGTAACAAACAGGACTGGGGCAATAAAAAACGTAGCCTGGAGCAAAAATTCTGCATATTCTGCATGTAAAATTGACGAGTTCTATCGAATTTGGTATTTAACTATCGAAAACTATTGTCATTTAACCAGTTTTGTTACTTGTAATGAGCCTTACGATGATAAATTGGGATTTTGAGATATTTAAATCGTTGATTTTGAGAATTTTTGGGTTTTTTTGGGCCAGATTTTGAAACATTCGCATCATTAACCAACAGTATTTCAAACGAATTTTGCTTCTCACTTTTTTGAAAAAAAATTCCAATTTAAAAATGTTGCTCAAGGTAACTTTCAGTCTGCAACTTTCATCCAGATTTTAACAAGTTTGGGTTCCCTTACAGCCACTTTTAGAAAATGTACTTAATCAATCATTTTGAAGATATAGTTCTGAAGCTTTCAAGTACCTTTGAGACTTGATTTTAAGCTGCTACACTCGGTTTTGATAACGAAATGGCCTCAAAGATTGTCGATTTCCTGTGCATTGAAGTTGGAACTTGAACAGCGTTCAAAATTTCGCTTTAAAGTCCAGCAAAACGAATGGCTGCGCAAATTGGCCAAAAAGTAAGTCTTGAAACGAAAATAGGTGTCTAAATTTAAGCCAAATTCGCTTCAAACTAATATTTAGAGGAAGAAACGTTTGAATATTGAGAAAATTGAAGAATTTGGCCTCAAATTGATAAAGCTCGTTTATTAGAGATTTTGTTAGCAGAACTTCTTAGCTTTTATTGGAAGTTAAAATCAAGCTTGGAAATCGATTAAGTGTCCAAATTATAAGCTTTTACAATGAATTTAATTCTGTGGGTGTAAAATTCGATGATAATTGTACAGGAAATCGATTTATAAGAACATAAAATTGTACATTTCGCAAATACATTTTCAAATTATCTAAATCAATCTCGGGGAATTTAATCGTTGTTTTGTGATAGCAAATTGTTAAATATTGTGAAATTTATTGATATTTTCATAAATATAATGCCTATTTTTATTTATTTGTTTGTTCTTCCTCTATTATTCCATTTTAAATTTCGAATATTTATAAATGTCTCATCAATAGTATCTCAAAGATTAGAAAATCTAAAGTGTATTGATTGTTCTAATTACAAGTATTTCTCCCTACTCCCTAATATAGACAAGACACAACAAAAAAATAAATAAAATAACCGACTAATCCTTATATTGCACATTCATCTACACACTCACAGACTTTAATATTGTATAGAAAATATCTTAGAAGGACAATTTTCAACGATGGTGGAAGTATTTGTGAAAAAGTTAGCACTTATTGTTGTTGTTGTGTTGTTAAAGAGCCTTGATTGACAAATTAGTGTGTACTTTAACAGAATTAACTATTGTGATCAAATTCGATTCAATCTCTTCTTCAATGGATACAATTGGGCTCTGGTTCGGTGGCTATTATCAATCATTTAGCCACACCTGACGGCTATCCAGCGTAAAAAGAACTAAATTTTTCCTCATTACTCCAAAATTGAAGAAAACTAGAGGGAATTATACCGAATTTACAGTAATTGTGATAAGTGAAAAATTACCCAAAGTGATTATCTTTGATGTGAGTTGAATTCATATTGTGTGTTGTTGTTCTTCTAGTTGATATTTTCGAAAATTTCCAAAATGATGTCGAAAAAGAAATGGTGCGCTGTTTTGTGTTTATTTATATTTTATCTGTTACTTGGCGCTGGGATTTTCTACAATATCGAATCTCAAGAAGAATCCCAACGTTTGGCAACTGAGAAACAGGAACGTGAAAAAATAGAAGGTAAATAGTTTCCAATTTGAGGTAAAGATAATCGATATTTCTATTTTAAATCAGTGCACTTTAATCGATAATCATGTGATTGTGACACGGTTTATTTACCAACAATTATCGTCGATTTTCAGAAATGTTACTCCGTTATGTTCCCCATTATATTGAGGATTCGTTTTTTGAAGATTTGACGAATTATTGCGGAAAACCATTAGGCAGGAATATGAGCAGTTATGTGGACGTACCGAAATGGGATTTCTACCATTCGCTATTCTTCGTCATCACTGTTGTCTCAACTATGGGTAAATTTAACTGAATTTGCCAACAAATTTCTAATTCTGCGACAATTAGGTTACGGTAATTTGGCCCCGACTACAATGTTCAGTCGGATCTTCATGATTTTCTACGGCCTAATCGGCATACCGATGAACGGTATCGTGATGGTGACTTTGGGCGCTTTTTTCGGCCACTCTGTGAGTTATTTTGCAAAAAAACGGATTGTTTTGTAAATTTTCGGGTTTCAGTTCGAGAAATTGTACCAGCGCTGGAAGACGTCCCAGAAGAACGAAGATATAACCCGTCTTGGTTTGATTAGCCAAATCATCTTGTATTTAGTGCCCGGTTTTACATTCTTCATTTTCCTGCCGGCTGTTATTATGGTAATCTTCGAAGCTTGGACATACGATGTTGCGGTCTACTACGCATTTGTTAGTCTTACAACCATTGGATTTGGTGATTATGTTGCTGGTAATACGCTAATTTATTAAACGTTGTTGAATTCGTTTCATTAATTAATATTGTAGGTACGGCAAAGCCGGATGGAATATCCGAAATTTATTATAAAATTTACCTAATATTCCTGTTAATTTGGATGATCGGTGGTTTGGGGTATGTTCTAATGATACTCGGTTTTATCACGAAAGCCATGCGAAGCAAACAAATACGAGAATTCGAACATATGATAACGCACAATATTGTAAAGACGCCGATAAAAATCCGCCACGAATTACGGTCTATACTGCAGGAATTTCTATTTATGCGTGTAAAACCGGTATACAAGAACGAATTCCAATATGTACCGCACATATTAACGAGAAGCCAAAGTTGTCCGGATTTAACAATTTATAGAAATTCCGATTCGCCGTCGATGAAACGTAAACGTGCATTCTCCGAATGTGCACCGACAATTACGCTACAACGTGTCCAATCTGAGACCGATTTGAATCGGATCGATAAAGAGCGTACGTTCTCACAACAGCACAATTTCCGCGAACAACAAGAACTTATCCGTAAAGTCGTCGATGCTTTGGGTACTCTAGATAACGCAACGAATTATCAGGGCTATGATGGATTTACGGATGAGGAGATTTTAATGAGCGAAACATACCCGTCGTTATCATCGTCGAAACGGCAAAGTTTTTCCGTACAGATACCGAAACGTCGCCGGGCCGTCAGTGAAGTGAAAGCACCGCCATCCGTATCCGTTGAAGAACGATTACGAGAACACGTGGTACGGTCAACATGCCGCAACACAATTGGCCGATTTCCGCCGCCGGATCCGTGTGAATTCCGAACCGACATCGGAAACGGCAACGGCGAAATCGCAGACGAATTGGTTGACGAGGATTAGAAATCGATTTTTGGTGAATAAAGACGAGAGTTTGGTCGATGTCGAGAAACAGACGCCAACTGTAGAAGAGCAATATTTATCGCAAACAGCCCAGGGGCGTTACTCGCTATTATCCATGCAATTACAACAAGATTCCGTTTTAGAACAGACATCAATCGCTGATTTTATACGTGCCTTATCGGCTATAACAACAACACAACCACCGGAAACTGTTTTGTCGCCGAATAATTTACCGAAACGCAAATTGGGCACGGCTAGTGTATCACCGCTTAATCTGCCGTCACCGCCGAAAGTCCGCCGGACTGGCATCTTACCAACGAACCGACGAAGTTCATTAATGCCGGATGTAACCCCATCGGCGGTATTACAAGAACAACGAAGGCGCTTCTCTTTAAGGCCGGTTGAAGAGAATTTATTGGGCGGTGTAGGTACGCCGCCACCGCCACCGTACACGCCATCATCAATCGATAATGGCCAACAATTAAGTCGGCGCTATTCAAGAGTTGCTAATCCGACACAAACGATCAGTAGTCCAGTTCAACGGCAATTAAATCGAAAAGATCGAGACGATAGTAGCGGAAATTATTGAAGGTTTATTGGGGAAAATCGCCTGTATCAGGCGAAACTAGCAAATTCGTTAATTTATTGTTTGATTAGACTGAAATGCGATCGAATTGATTAGTTTCAAGTTTAGGATTAGAGTTATCTTGATTGTTTGTTATGATCACACCAGGTGCCTTATCTAGGGAAAGAATTATAGACAATCGAGAAGTTTTATTTTTACGTACATACATTGATTAAATTATGGAAATATGGAACGATAAATGACAATAATGACAACAAAAGGTAAAGACTAATATAGAATAGGTACATTTATCAGTGCATTTTTTGTTATCGTCTGTTTCCTCAATGAAATTCCTTTTCCTAGTCGGTATGTATATGTGTATTAAATATAATTTGCCGTTACATAACGTGAAATTATTCAAATTATTCCCGTTAAAATATGCCGGAAATAGCCGTTGAACGAATAATTTCAACACTTCCACGGATGATTTAAAATTATAAATAAACACAACATTAACAAAATATAATAAATAATACCCTTATTAACTAGAATTAAACGTTAAGAAATTTGTTGTTTTGCCAGATGGAAAAATCTGAGATCGCTGACAATTCCGTCAAGTATTCTCGTCGATTTCTTTGTGGTGCTGTTGGATTTCCGGCGGATCCGGGAGACATAAAGGCGGTGTTATCGGTACAGGTTGTTGTTCCAACATTAACATAAATATCGATATTAGATTACTGATACCGATCATATAGCCATCTTCATGGTTACCAACTTTCCATTTATCGTTATGCGTTATTTTGATATCGTCCGGTAACCGGACAGTTTTAGCGAAATCGATCAACCAAACGTTGGCATTGTACCGATCATGGACAAATAGTAACGAACTACCAATTACCTAAAATTATCGCTTAATTAATCAACAAACGGGTGACATTCTAAACAATCTACTTCGTGATTGTTGAAGAATTGCGACGTTTCTAACGTTGCTTTAATTGCTTTCAATCTCTGGATATATTTCGGCTGAAATTCAAATTATAATTTTCTCTTAAGCAATAATCAATAAATAATTACCAAAACATGCGGATAGCCATCGGTGAAATCGGTGAAGGCTTCAATGATTTGCTCTTTAGTTTTGGTCGTTTTGAAATCTTTACTCGATGTTCCGTCACCTTTTCGTATACCTTCAATACGAAATCCCAACGTTGCAGTCGATGAGATCGTTTCACGCCAAACCATATAACGCGGCTTCGTTACGCCTTTAAGTTTGTGTTCTTCATCGGTGGGTGCGTTCGAGTCGATTTGCACCATTTTCTCGTACATATCCTGGAATTTGCCGAAATTTAGTTGAGTTTGGGGCTTATTGGGGGGTTTACTTTGCGCAATTTCGGCTTCTCTTTAGCTTTGGCCAATTCCTCCTCGAGATACGTCCGTACGCCGATCTTACAATCCATAACGCACGGCGATATAAAATCGCCTAATAGATCTTGTAATTGTATATAGGAACATTCACCATCATCACTAGTGACAAGACCTTTATATTCAGGAACATACGGCCTTAGAACGTCTTTCATTAAAATCTAAAAATTCCCTAAATTATTCATTACAATAGAATTAATCGAAACATACTTTAAAGCATTTCTCCTCTTTTGCGCATAATTTCTTTAGGATCGTCCCCTGATCCGGACCGGCTTTGAAATTACCCTGGTGTCCAGCCAATTGTACCCAAGGGTAGCGTTGTTTCTTGTAGGTTTGGAAGAATGGTGTCCATTGGACGATATTCCGTAATTTCCGCCAACCAGACGGCTGTAAACAAGAATTATTTGATAAAATTTGACGAATAAATAACCACAATAGATATCGTCGGTTTTTTTTTGTTGTATTGACGTCAATGAATACCTTGTAGAATGTGTAAATTTCTCTAAATATACGCGTAATTTAAGCGAAATCGATGAGGGTAGATGGACTTTTTCAAATTGTAAATTAACAAGTGGGACTGATGACGCTAGTACAACTGGAGAAAGCTGTTGAACACGGTTTTTTCTCGATGTAAATTAATCAAAAGGCTGTTAATAGAATGGTGTTTTGTCGTTGAAATATTTCCAACGATCTGGCCTTGATTCGCGTATCATCGTCTAGTAAATGACCCAATAAAATAGATAATTGTTATTTGTAATTATCGCGATTTATCAATATTAAATATGGACTTTGCAGTCGGTGATTCCGCTGAATCTACGAACAAATCGTTGGGAAATTTCGATAAATTCCCCTATTAAATAGGGCGAGAATTGCGTCATTCTTTAACAAATATTTGTAAATGCCTCAATCAAATGAATCACATTCCAATTAACACACAATTATTGTGTTGATTAAAAAGTTACGTCAAATTTAATGCTGATAACCTTGTTCGATGAAAGCACAACTTTGGGCAAATCGGGCACATCTGATTCCCATTCGGAACTGAGATCATCGCTGGATGCGTCCCCATAATCGGCGGTTAATGGGACTTCCAATAGGCTTTTTTGGTATTGATCGTAGCCGGTGGATGTGGTGGATGCACGTCGGGAATTCACCGATAGACGTCGATTTGAACGCGGCGAACTCGGCGATGGTGATCTAGATGATGGACTGCGATTACGCTGTTGGCCCGATTCCGAATCGTAAATGCACGGCGATGGTGAACAAGTTATTTCCGGCGATTGACCGTAAAATTGACAAGTTTTATTATCACTATCAGGTTTTTGCGCCATTACAATTTTCGGTATAATTAAATTATTATTATTATATAATCCTCGTGGCATTGTACACTTAAAATTCTTTCACCTCGTCGCTGTCATTGTCGTTAAACGAATCAAACAGAACTGATAACGCAGGTTATATTGAGTTGATTATTAAAAATATTATGCCTTGGTGAATGTGGACGTAAAATTTTATGATAATCATTGTGTTATCGTTTGACGAAATATTTTTATTACACTTTTCCTTTAAACATTAAATATTTGCGTTTTGATAGTTGTAATAGTAGCGCGAGATGATATCGACTGGATTTAATATTTTAAAGAAAATCAATTCTTGTCGAGTTTCACTCCATCGGGTTTTCACTTGAACAACAACTTTCTTCACACGATTCTATTTTGTGTAACAGATACACAAATATAGAGCTTTGCTCGCCTCCAACCACATTACTAAACATTAGACGGCTATCAAGTTTGTGACGTCTATAATGTTATTATTCATTATATTTTAACAAGAAAAAGATGTAACCACGCAAGCGTACAGAAAAAAGAATACGCTTTTCCATTAGTTAAAATCCACAATGAGCGTAATTAAAACGATCGAAAAACGTAAACAATAGACCACCCAGTGCTGCACATTAAACATATTTCAAAAATAGTAATCATTACGTTTATTAACGCTATTATTATTTATTTACATTTACGTAAAAGTCAAGGCTAGGGATACCTAAATGACCCACCTAACTTATCACTTTTTAACTACTAGCATTTACGCATGCTAAATATATTCTCATTCTTTCATTTATTAACAAGATCTCGAACGAGATACAAATCTTTACATATACACTACGTCCCAGTCGGTTTCAAAACATGTTATAGGGTCGTCTACGGTCATTGCCATATTAACCTCAAACGTGAATAATTCTCGAGAATTTATGCTGAAATTTCGACACCTTATTGTTGGATGTTGAACGGAAAATCGAGACTATTGTTGACGCACGATTTTAGCCCACAATTCGAGAAACGACAAATAACAAACATTTTTACAGTGTAATTATGTAATTTATCCGGCAACGAATTGTTCGCATTGAAATCGAGATGATGGAACTCAATTAGCGTTAATTGAGGCGTATTTAAAAACTTACCATGATATTTTTCAACTCGTTTCAATTCACCAAAAAGAGGGTAGTTCTTTCTCAGAATAAATCTATTCAGATTTTAATTTTGGCATCTTAACGGATAGGGCTAGAAGTCGGTAGAAAACCATTTCTCGGCCATTTCAAGCTCCACAACTGGGATTTTATAGTTTTGGAAAATGTGGAAATTTCTTGAATTTTCCCCCATAACTCAGCTTATATAAATTTAATTCCCTATGTTTGAAATTGTACAGGAGACTTTCAAGGAACTTTTACCAGTTTTCTCAGTTTTCCGGATTGGAAAATTTCTTACATATTTGAAAAGCTCAACAAATTGATAGAAGCTATGTTACGGGGGAAATTAAAAAAAACATATACTTCTAGATTTTTATGTGTAACTCCAAATTTCCACAACATTTTCCAAAGCTATAAAGCCCCTGTCATGCAGCTTGAAATGCTCGTTCGAACAAGCTAAAATACTTAAATTTTCATTCAAAACTGAACTAGAAATCGTTCGTCAAAGTTTTCACTTTTTTGCCGACTTCTACCTCTTAGACATAAAATTTTGTCTTATAGAGAGGTACTAAACTAATAGAAAGTTCTATTGTTTGACGAGTAACTTGAAAAATATTTTAAGGATTTATAGGAGGACCTTTGAAAAAATTTAGCAAATTTTGGACCTTTTGGCTTGTTAGAAATTTGCTCAAAAAACGCTCGCGTATCGGGATTCTCAAAAACTAACTCTGAATAACAAAAGGTACTTCCAATATCGATCTTTTGTTTTCCCCCATTTTATTCTAGAACAGGTAGAAATACTCTGAGTGGCTTGTTTAGTTCAAAAATCGCAACTCTATCTAAAATGAGCATTTTTAACCAACTTGGCGATGAGCCACAACATTCAAATTTTGCTGAAATAATCTCCAGACACCCTCCTATGAATCCTCAAAATATTTTTCTAATCACTTCTCAAATAATAAGACTTCCCATATAAATCTTACTTTTAATTTAACACCCTAATGGCACAGTTTCTTCTTTATAATTCGATAAAACCCCGTTTTTTGGCAATAAGAATCGCATCTATCTTATGTTACTCGAAGAATATGCCTAGTTTTTCACAAATAAGCCTCTAATTTTGGGAAGAGATGTTAAAAATTGTATATGCGATACTTACAGGGTTTTATTTGATACAGGCACAAACTTTCGGGTGTTAAACCCTTGGAGCTTAGTCTTCATTTGAGGCTGTAAGCGTTTGAAATGGCTGTGACAGAATATTGGATGGCTAATTAATGAGAAAGTGCTTACCGATTTGTAACGAGAATTACACAGAGATTTCAATGAAACGTGTTGTCACCAATTAAACTGTAACGGATTGATTACATTGAAAATTGGTAATAGAGATTATATAATTCTATACCTAAATAACGTACAATTGAACCAAATTGTCGGTTTCCAATTTTTTTTGGTTTTCATCAAAAAAAGTGTTGAATATTAAATGAAATAAAGTTGTAAATTGTTCGATTACATCAAATTTGATAATAAAAAACTGTATCTGGGTACAAAAGTGAAAGCATTTGAACCGCAAGATGCAATGGAACAACAGTTTGTCGATTGAAATTCGATGTTACACATCAATAGATCGATATTATTTTTCCCCCAAATCATAGAAAAACCGTGTATTAGAAAATCGTATAAATTGTGAACATTTCAAATCAATCGTCAGTCACAAATCGTTTACTTCATTGTTCAGTTCAAAGTATTCAAAGCAAAGACAATATGTTTAGTTTTCGGGGACTATGTGTCCTCGCCCTTTTAGTGTCAATTGGGATTTGTTTAACATCAAGCCGTGAGATAGTCCGTCAAACCAGTGAATTGCAAGACTTAGAAACAGCAGCCTCCCATCATGGACATGAATGGAAGAAAGGTGGCGGTAAAGAACACCATTCAGACCATCATAGCAGCCATGGCGACAAGGGCGATAAAGGCTATAAAGGCCATCATCACCATGAGAAAGGCTCAAAAGGCCACCACGATAAAGAAGGACATAAGAAACATTATGAAGAACATGGTGGACACAAAAAAGGCCACCATCACAAAGATGGCTATTATGGTGAACACCACAAGGGTGAAAAGGGCGAAAAAGGGCATAAATACGGTGAAAAAGGCTCCTATAAAAAAGGACACAGCACCAAAGGTGGACATGATGTCCATAAATTAGATGAGTACAAAAAAGAGAAACATTTCTACGATGAAGACCATGATGAAGGACATCATGAGAAACACGGAGGATTCCACCATGCTGATGGTTATAAGAAAGGCGGTCATAAGAAGGGCGGTCATAAAAAAGGCGGTCATCATGAGGATCATTACGGTAAAAAGGGCCACCACGAACACGGTTCCCATTATCATGACGATAAAGGTCATAAACATGCCGGTGGTCATGATGAACACTACCATCATGGATCCAAATATGGTAAAAAGGGTGGACATGAAGGGCACAAAAAGTGGGGCTTTAAGAAGAGTGGCGGTAGCGGTGGTGGTGGTGGTGGCGGCGGTGGCCATGGACACCACTAATACTGAAATAACAGATGTTTGTTTTTGTTTGTGTTTATTTGTTGTTTTATTTGTCGATGGCGAAATAAAAAAGAAAAACTAATTTCGACATTAAAATTTTGATTTTCATTTCCAACTCACCCCACTCAATTCTATTGTAAAACAATGACATTTCCATAGATGCAACATAGAATATGGCAAACAAATCGTATTCTTGTAATAATCATCAATATATTTGATTATAGACAAATCCATCACTAGTTGACAATAACACACACATACACTAAAAGAAGTCTAAATTTAGAATATTAACAATTACTTTCATCGGTAAATACACACGTACTTATTATTGTTACATTAGGAAGACAAATGGTACTTGTTTTGTTATAAAACTTGACCATATTCGTTGTAGAATAGTAACAATCTCTCAATAATAAACAACATAAGAGCTTAATCACTGAATAATTGAATACAGATTGCCGCATTATCTTTATAATTAATTACCGCAAAGTATTTCATACATAATGCATCGAAGAATACGCAAAATGTTGCGGTATTTAAAAGGGCATATGAATGTTCCCAAGAAATCTTAATCTACAATTCAACTTTTTATATGCTAATTTGAATCTATAGAGATCAAGATATATATTCAGAATACCAACTGAACCTTTAAAAGTACATAATTTCGGGGTGAGTCTCAGAAATATTTTGAAAATTTGTAGAGAACATTTTAGCATCGGAAAATCGGTAGTGTTGCAATTTTCACCAATCAATTGCACACAATGCAAAAACCAACAAAAACACTCTACAAGGATCTTGTGGTCGACTTCTTGGTGAGCTAGGGGCTTCAACTTTTGCCAAAATGTTCTCTAGACACGCTTAAAAATTTTCAACCACTTGCCAACTTACCTTCAGATAATATCCGTTTAAATGGTCCGCCCGGTATAACCGTCAATATTCATATTTTTTGATTTACGGCCCCTAGGTGTTAATTTTGATCGGAATATTCGTCGCACAAAAAGAGAAACTTAAAAGAATTACAAGCGTGTAATTTTTGAGTGTTGTCCAAATACGGTTTCGAATATAAATTAGTTTTAATTTCGCATCAACTTAACGAGTACAAATAAGACGAAAAGAAGGGTTAAAAACTGTCCAATGGTCCATGATGTAAAGTTTTATAATTACAGTACAGTTAATTGAACATTGGGACGAATCAAATTTTGGCTTATCACACAACTACTATAACAATCAATCCAAAAGCAAGTATGTATTTAAAACGGCCTGCATATGTCATTCTGTCAGAAAGAAAAAAAAATTGTGTATAAGGAACCGGTCGGACATTGCACCTAAAGCTTGCAAACGAAAATATATCGATGGAGACAGATAAGGGAATACCTAAAAGGCAAAGCAAACAAGAAGTTGTCAGTAAGAAGTTGTACTTATTTTGCTTAAAAAACAACACAACTATAAATAATCTTCGTGTCCATCTGTCTGTAATAAATCGATGTCTTTCCAATTGTACAGATTTATTTCTATTTAAAAATCTCGCTCGTTAGAATCTTAATAGATAGCGTTAATAGTTGCAATAGATGAAACGAACGGTTCAAAGCATTAGAATTAGAAATCGATATAAGATGGCGCAGTCTAATTAACTACAGTATCTCGAACAAACTAGAAATTTTAAATTTGGCGCCTTTTACCCAAATTGCCGAGCTATAATTCAAATTTCTAACCTAAAAATTTTAATTCTTGGGCGCATTTTTACTACACCAATATTGGGGAAGGCGTTTAATTTTGCTTATTTTGCAATTCGTTCAATTTTTCGAATATTTCAAACTTTTTAGTTGTTTTATTAGATGGAAAACGGTTTAAATCCTAACATTATTTATCGAGATTATCAAAAATATTAAAAGTATCGCTAATTTATTTAAATAAAACTATTTTACTCTAAAATTGCCTTAATTGACTAAGAAATTACTTAAATCTTCAAAAATATTGAAACACTGATTATACGAATGCAATTGTAAGGTTAGATTTAATTATTCAACTGGGAAATTTGGTTCTACAAATATACCAACCCATTTTAAGGGCGCGCAATTTAAAATTTTCATTTTCAATTTCGAATAGCTCAAAAGTGATACTATAGGGAACATTTTTAAGATAAACACGTCACCTTTTTCCTCTGCTTGTTCTCTTCAGGTTCTTGTGCGTACAAATCGGCAATGCCCAACAGGCAATCGTCACACCGGCACACGTCACTAGCCCCGGACGCAATAGAACCCATTGAACTTGTTGAATCTACGCTATCAGTACGGACTAATTGTCGATTTGGGTGATGATCGCCTGTGGTGATTTGTTCCATTTTTGCCACCAACAGACTCTCCATCAGGGATTTCGAACGGTTACAAGTTGGTGTTGTCAGTTGTGGAGATGCAGATGGAGATGATGATGATGGCGGAGTACCATCACTTGATGTTGCCATTTTCGATTGCGATTCAACAATGATTTAGCGTATCGCCCAGCATCCGTTCAACTGATCAATCGATAGATATATGGGGAAATTTTCGATTTTTTGCGATTATTAATTGGTTGGAATAAATCTAATAATCAACTCCTCTATAATTCAATTCAATTCAACAATAGTCGAAATTTTTTGATAGACAGCTCTGTATCTTATTATCCCATTTCGGGATATCGGTTTGGTTCGTTGTTACCATAATTGGTGGTCGAATTTTGATTTACATACAATTTAACAACGGTTCCTCGCCGATTTACTCGAGATTTTCAATTGGAAACAATACGAATCGATCTATTTCGAGATAATTTTCGATTAAAACCAGATTAAAACTATAGGCGACAGACAGATTTATAATCTAGTCGTCGTCTAAATTGATTTATTGTTGTTTGTTTTATGGAAATTGATGGAAAAATTCGATTTTAATTGGTTATCATTCGCTAGATCTGCGATAATAACGTATGGAAAATTGCTGGGATTGGTTTTATTATTTCTTTAATCTGTTTACTCTACGGTTAAGCAATCCGAAAACGGGTTGCTCTATTAATCGATCAAATTTCGAAATTTTTACCAACGATCGCAAAGATAAATCCATCGTCGTTACTATCAATTGTAGTCGTTTCTTTTTCAATTAATTAAATTTAATTAAGGCAAATTTACAATATCATTTGAACGATTTCTTGCTCGTATTCTGTAACTTTAGCATTATTCTATGTTCCATTTAAGATAGAAGACAAGATAAATCGTTTCTTTTCTATTAATTAAATTTAATTAGGGATGATTCACAATATCGTTCGGATGAGTTTCTGATTTCGACATCTATGGCTCGTATTCTCTAACTTTAACATTATCATAGGTATGTTCCATTCAAAGACAGATGAGAATTTATGAAAAGTTACAGAATACGATCCTTTGTGTGTAACAATAAATTAACACCAGTGTTCCGTTTAAAGACAGATGACAGCCTTTGAAAAGTTACAGAATACGTCTTTATTATCGATTTTTCGATGTTCTTCTATTAATTAAGTTTAATTGGGACAGATTTCATTTAAATAAATATAATTTGGACATCTACGGCTCGTATTCTCTAACTTTAACATTATTATAGGTATGTTCAATTTGAAGATAGATGATAGTTTATAGAAAGTTACAGAATACGGGCCTTTGTGTGTTTAACGATAAAATAACGCCAATTGAAACAAACAGCAGGTGGTCCGGCTGTCTACGTTCATTTCGTTACAAAAAAATAATCGTTAAAATACGCACATATCTTAAATAAATGCGAAATAATAATAATAATGTCATTTTGATCAGATTAATACACTGATATATTGATTAATAATTGATCGTGATAGGAAATCGATACCGGTTTCTGATTAGACGGTAGTTAACTTGTGTGATGAATAGCAATAACTAATCACAAGCTACGAAAAAAACGACTAATTTGCATAATTTATAGTCAGTCTATCGAAATTTAGATTGTTTGGAAATTTGGCGGAGGCGCTTATTTTTAGTTATCGAAACTATCTGAAACATCTGTATTGAAATTTGATCGCGCTGAAAGATTTCAGGAAACAAATCCGTTGAATGTTGACAGGAACGAGCCTTATAAGTGTCGGTTTGAATCGTAATGAAACTAGAGAATCTGGAAATTTTTAAAGAAACACGGAACTTGGAGTTTTACCATCTTTTCTCCAATTGTACAACTTTAAGTGTCGATTAAACGGGTAGACATAAGATTTCACTCTAGGAAAATTGCAGTCGTTTCGATAGGAAGTTGAAGATGTTATCATGCCACCGTATAATAAATCAGTTGTAATTTAACTTAATAAAAATTCTTTTATTACTTTGAGTAATGAATGAAGAAAGTTGGAAAGAAATCAGGAAGGATGAAATTTACGATAATTGAAACTTGCAATTTCTGTTTTGTTAATATTTCAGTTTAACAAAATTCCAGCCCTTGATGAACGACGAAGAGAAAGTGTACAATATGCAGATCTTGAAAAGGTCAAAATCTGTATTTTAAATGACGTTTTTCCAACAATAATTTATGATAAAGTAGTACTATGACCCCGATATTTTCCCTTTATAACTACATATGATTAATTATTTGAACAATAAATAAATAATCTGATTAAATAATTAATTCCCGGCTGTCTGTCAATCATAAAAATCGAAATTTAAATAAAAATAATAGGGTGTCAAGTATTGGAAATTGATGGATTTCCAGTAATAAATTTCGAAAATCACCAATGATTAAGCCAAATAATTGCCTGGAATTGAACGAAAACGGTTTATTGAAGTAATGATGGGTTCCTAAAAAATACGACTTATCAAACCAAATAATTGCCTCGAATTGAGCTAATGATGGGTTGCTAAAGCTGGAATTTCTACAACACCCCGAACGAACACATGGTTCTTTTAATTTGGCGCACAATCTACAAAGATGAGGATTGTAAACCGATTTTTTTCTGGGATTTACGTCAATGCCTATTACAATCCCATATGTTTAATGTTATTTCAGTGAATAATTACGTTAAAAATTTCATTTTTTGTACGTTGATAAGTAGGAACGAATGCTGGGTAGAAATGCGATCGATCGATCATTCAATTAATTAGACGGAAACGTACAAATCGGAGGCAAAAAAACAGTTAATCTATATTTGGAAAAAAAACCTTTACCGGTCCACTTTTCGGATGCTAATTAAGCGGAACAAAAAAATTAAACCACAATACGTAATTGTTATCAAAACAAAAACACTGGAGAGAACAAAAAAGAGAACACCAACCCACAATAACAGCACACTAGATTATGGCATAATTCTGCGGTTTTTTAATTTATTTACATATTAAACTAGTAAACACAATTGTTATTATTGTTATTATTATTGATAGAGTTGTACGTTATTTCTCATTGTTGTCCGACTGTTTACCGAGATTTCGGTCCATACAACTCGAAGTTTTAGTTCGTACTAAACTAAACTGCCTTCCCACACATATACACATATACGAATACACACAAATACAAACACAAATGTACGTGTGTTGTTGTATATAAACATTCACGCACCAACACATACACAAATGATTAAAATAATACCTTCTATCAATACTACAATATTTACTATTATTACATTTGATACAATTACGGATTTCTATATTGGTTTGATTAATAAATACGGGCATACGGGACATTCAATTTTCTTTCATCAGCAGCGTAACCAGCGTGTGTTCAATTAAAATAAAACTAGAATAAAATAAAACTGTTTAATGCCCAATTTTCGACACGTTTCAAATAGGCAATAAGAGCAATTTTAAAAGAAATCGAACACACTAGAACTCAAATATTTCGAAAATTAGAAGAGATAACGGAATGGTTAATGTCTCATTCGATTTTAAATGCAATTCTACATCTCTGTAGCCTCATGGAGTTTTAAGAAATCGGCTGGGATTTTTGAAATCGCTGAAAAACTATGCTTTTGCGATAAAAGCACAATTTTCGTTTAATCAAAATTAACAAAATTGGATAAAATCATATAAATGGATAGATGAAAGTTGACTCTACAACTGGAGCTTGTCATATTTTGAACTTTCTTTCCCATTTCTTTGAAAAACCGCACCTAAATTTACGTATTTTTCCAAATTATAAACTGAAAGAAGTACCGAAAATTCTCGGTACATAATTCTATATGGTCTACTATAAAGCAGATATTCGACTAAAACTGTTGTTTGCAATAAACTGTACGCTTTTCCATAGTTAGAAGATAATGAAACGTCCAAATTTGCCACTCTGTCGAGATAGTATGGGCTAATATTCCGTACGCCACTGGGTCGCAGATTACGCTATCTAATAAACAATGAATAATCGCTAATTGATTAGAGTTGAGTATTTAAAAACCGCTAATTTTGATCAAGACAGGTTTCTTAAAATTCCTGTATTTTCTCTTCGCTACTCAAAACATTTGTGAGAATTTCGAATATTCAAATAAAACAAGCTCTAATTTACATTTTTATCATATAAATAACTCGAACATTAAAAAAATAATAAGATCAAATACCGGCTAATAAATTTTTAATTAATTAATTAAAAGATTAATTACTTCGATTTAGTAGTCTAGTGGAAATTATGGGAAAGATTAGGATTTGTGAAGTGGAATTTTGGTCGAAAAAATTGTAAAAATTACGAACTTTAGGTTCGATTTTTTTTAACCTATTGAATTATTCATGATTTTTGGTTTATCTTCACCTTGTTTGCTAATGTTTTGCGATAAGTTTTGATTTACAGTTGGGCAATTAGAAAGCATTGACTTGTAGTAAAGTACCTCGTTAGGTCAGAACTAGAACGAAAAGTTGACGTGGGATTCTATTTTTTCAAAAATCAATAAAGCAAATTCGACTAAACATCCCTAAATCTATTGTTTCTCTAATTTAGTACCAAAATTGACTAAAAATTGCAATTTTAGAAGAAAATCGTTGGAGTAGAAACTAAAAATCTAACTCAAAAACCGATAGTTCTTCACTATCAAAATTAACATCAACTCGGAGCTCCCGCAATAACTATTCAAAACTTTAATTTAGAAGCAAAATCTACTAAAAATTGCAGTTTTAGAACAGGATTGTCTAGATTAGAAGCTGACAAAGTAGCTCAGAAACTAATTAACAGTCTTCTTAGTACAATTCACCCGGAGCTCTTAAAACTGCATAACAAATCAAGCATTTCAACTCCAAATCCTATAGAAAGTCGTAGAATAATTTGGGCATAAATTAGGCTTTACAAACAAAGCCACACTTCTACTTATCTACCTATCAGTTCCCAACTAAGGAAACTTGGTGTAAACTTTCTTGAGACATGTTCAAAACGAAATTAATACAAATATGGATTTGATATGTAAATACAAGGCAATTCTAAAGGATTTATAAAATCTCCTGAACATGTTCCGAGACTAATTGCAATTTAATTATCACCTATAGGAGGCTTTAAATCATTGACGATTTAACTCAATTGTAATTACAATCTAACCAATAATTAGAATGATAATGGATTGGTAAGCATTAAAACACAATCAATTTTTAAATTATATACTATTAGTAAAGAAGTTGTAAAAATTCTCTCTTTGCGCTGTACTTGAACGCGGATTCCTACAATACGTCCCACAGAATTTCCATAATTTTCGCTAAAATATTCAACAATACAATCACGTATAGGTGCATAAATAGCTTGTACGTCTTCGAGCAAAAAACAGGTAGACACAAACGTATAATAAACCGACTATATGCTGTTTTTTTGTAGCCTCCAGACGGCAGTTGAACGTTAATTTCCAACAAAACCCGAAGATGTAATGATTATTTAATATTATAAATTACATTAAGTTTTAAACGGGATTAATTTGAATATGTAAATGATAAAATTGCAGTTTATCGAAACGTGTTTGTTTACATAAACAGAAAGTAATATAAGTCCAGGCGGTCTATTTAACCAAATAAAATTTTAATTCAATTTACCAGTAAATCGAGAGGGGAAAAACAACGCTATTATGTCATTAACTCTCCAATTATTGAATTTATTTTAAATTGTTTATTGTTAAAAATAATAGAAAATGAACACAACAATCTGTATGTGTGTACGATTTCAACTTTCTACAATCATCAACATTATTCGATTTTTTATTCAGCTTTTATTTTAGTTTTATGGGCAGTTATAGATCTTCAATCTAAATGGATGTTTACCTTTATTACTGGAAGATAATGGTCGTTGATACAACCAAATTTGGAATCCGATCAACAATATAGAATGCACTGTCAGTTGGATTAACCGATATTGCCAATACTTGAATATCTGTCATGATTATTTTATTAATTAACCATAGTTTGATTGATTAGTTTATTATAAGCATTAATTTTGTGTTGAAAACCGAAATTATAATAAATCATTTCTAGATTTTCATTAAAATATACAAACATACGAATCGTCGTCTCTATCTTTACTCGTTTATTCTAAGCCTCACTCAACTTGGATTGGCTTGAAAAAATGTTTATACTTGGCAAGATAAGTTTGAACACCCAAAAATTACTTAGAAGTTGACAATTTAATTGCATCATGTTTTGATGAGTTTCAAAGTCGAGAATCTGCTAGATAAACTTTTGTAATTTGAGAATAAACCAACATACGAACCGTTGTCTCTATCTTTAGTCGTTTATTCTAAGCCTCACTCAACTTGGATTGGCTCAAAAACATGTTTATACATGGCGGGATAAGTTTGAACACCCAAAAACTACTTAGTAGTTGACAATCATGTTTTAATGAGTTTCGAAGTCGAGAATCTGCTAGATAAAGTTTGGTAATTTAAATTCCCATCCTCTATGATTTTAGCAGATAGGACACTTTATCGAGATAAAATCGAAATTTGATTAGAGTCAAAAGATAAAATAACGATTGCTGTATCTCTTAAATATCTTTACTCGTGTCCACAGTTGGTAGAATTCCAAATTAAACACTTGTATGATAGCGGGTAGAGACTACTTAGGAAAAGTTACAGAATATTAGCTTCTATCAAAAATACAGGTTCCAATTAATCCTATCGATATTCCAATACAGTAGTTATCTCTACTCCAATCTCTGCCATTCTGATTGATTTATTAACTCGTAACAGTTTTCTAATACTTATTGATAATAATGACAATTTAATATTTCTGCGGAAAACAGTGATAAGATACTATAACTGCCATCTGTTATTAGAGTAAGAGACAAAATAATGATTACTACAATCCCTTAAATTTTGTTTAAAATTTCGCTAGTGCACTCAAACGATAGACTTGAAAATTCAACACTTTTATAACAATTATAGAGGGCAGAGACTACTTAAGAAAAGTTACAGAATACGAGCTTTTACCAAAAAATACGCTCCCAATTAATAATCCTATCGATATTCCGATACAACCGTTATCTCTACTCTAATCTCCAATTCTGATTGATTTATTAACTCGTAGCAATTTTCTAACAAACTCCTATATTGATAACGATGAAGATAGACGATAATTTTGTAGTTCCCCGGAAAACAATGACGATTATTGTTGAGATTATCAAAATTTTGATAAAAACAAAACCACAATCACCGGAATTCCTGAATTTTCTTGATGATTACTACGACTAATAATTATTATAATTAAACAAGTACTGTTATCTAGAGATTCGTATATAAGGTCAAGTTTAACCTCCTGTTGTGATATTGCAGACGATGAAAATAAAAAGTGCAAATCATTTAATTTTAGTGTAGATTATCTCAATTTAATCCCGATAGTGGATTCAAACTGTGTTTTCTTAATTATTTCGGCGATTCAATTGGATAATCAGTAAAATTCTCGTGATCTGTATCGTAATAGGCTCGATTACGCAACGATTGAGCTTGCAATTGATATCGGAGAGTTATAGAAATTGCAATAATTCTAATGTCGTTACATAAATAGCTATTACGTTACTCTTTTATGTTCATCATTATAATTATAATTGTTTCATTATATTGCGTATTGAATAAATTTACAAATCTTTGGTTGATTTCTTTGAGGGGTACATTAGAAAACTTGAAGGATTATAATTATCGATTGCCTGTACTGTAGATAAGCTAGGATACCAAAATTCATGAATTTATAAGCAATTTATAAGTTTCAAAGTGATAATAACATCGGATTTTCAGTTAAGAAACAGATAATCCTTTTAATCCATCTCTAATTGACAATTAAATTGAAATCATTCTTATTAATGGACTATAATTTTCAGTTACTGATTATTCATAAATACAGTTATTTAAAAGACGACCGCTTTATTATTATTATTATTATCATCATCATCATTATTGTTATAAGTTTTTGTTCTATTCTGATTTGTTTTGTTTGAATGAAATTTAATAATCTGGCGAGAATTCTGTAATTGAGGAAGATATTGTTATCACTAATTATACCACAAATTAATTTTAAATTAAATTCAAAAGAATTGATTCAATATTCGACTTACTAGAATTTCAAAATGTTCGTTTTCCATAACTGAAACACGTGAAAACTAACGAAATTGATTTTCGTCGAGGGAAATATTTATAATTAATTGATAGGGTCCTTCAGCCGAATGGCCGTGTTCCTGAAAAAAACCACCATCACCTTCGATTTTTCCCCAAATTGTCGTCTTTATAATTTGTTGTTAATTTCAATAATTAGTAACGCAATTTTAATTGATTTCAATTACAATCGCTGGTTCCTGTTTATTATCATTGTTTGAGTTCACGGCAATTACCTTCAGTTGGTCTTGTACGATTTGTATTGTTTACAGGGCATAGTTGAATATAAAATTGCACCGCCAACCAGCCAGGTAGGTGTGTTCGATTGACGCAAATCATTTTAATTTAATGCAGACGTCATTACGGTACGGAGTGATTATCATCAGGGACGCTTCAAAAACACGCTGGGCCCCCATATGAAACGATTATAATAATAAATGGTAAGCAATTTTGTCTTTACAATTCATAATCATCAAAGTCATCGGTTTTTCGATTAAAAGAACAATTTCGGCGAGTTTAATTGAAAATTTCACGCTAAAAAAAACCGCCTAAAACCTGTCTGGAGTTGAATCTGCTCAAATTGAGTGAAATATTCCGTCTTTGTTGGCGATCTTTTGGCAAAATTACAAGCCAAACTTGAATTATTAAAAACTATTTGAACTGATGAATAGAAATCGAATGAAATTGTTCCATTTTTATGCAAATTGGATAAAGAAACTAATAATTTTAGGCGAAATATGGAGATTCTAGCGTAAAAATAAGCCGTTTTCACAACTCAAATTACCGAAATATCCTCCTTTTTACCTTTCTGTAATAAAATTTACTATAAATTTACTTAAAATTGTCTAGAATTAGTCAAAAAATTGGGATTTCAACCGCAAATTTGAAGTTTTAACCACAATCAAAGAATTAAAAATCAACTAAATTTCTTTCTTTTGGTAATTCGATAGCAGAAATTCCCTTGAATTAGAAATGTTTAACAAAAAAAATTAACAAAAAATGCTTTATTGTCTCTAAAAAACGCCTAGACTAAAAGCAACAACAAATTGACTGGAAGAACTGAAAATTGAAGGCAAAAATTAAGTAAGTGACATAAAAATTGATTAAATTGGGCTAATTTATAACTGAAAATGGCCTAATTTCTTCCTTTTTACTATCACAAAATTCAGTCAAAAATTGTGATTTTATCCCTAAATAAGCTGGTGGGACCTAACTTGAAATTTTGATTAAAATTAGAAAATTAGAAGTCATTAAATCTCTGCGTTTTGGTGATTCAACATCAAAAATTCGCTGGCGATTTGAATCGTGATGTTTTAAAATTTAACTCTCAAAAATTCACAATTGTCGCTACAAATAGAAAATATACAAAGTCTAGATCAAAAGCGAAATTATTAAAAATTACGATTCTAGCGCAAATATAGCTCATAGTTTAATTAAATCGTTCTAGAATTCATTAGAAAAAGTCCAAAAATTGGCTAAAACCCGTCGAAAAGTTGCATTTAAACTGAAACTTTGGCCAAAATTAAGGAATTAAAACTTAACCCTCCTTTTGACGATTCTATAGCAAAAATTCGCTTAACTCAAAAATTTTATAAATGTAGTCCTAAGGGTAAATAATTTCCCACTTTTGAGCTTTCATCAACTTAAACGCATAAAAAATGGGATAAAAACTGAAAATCAAAGAAAACGAAATATAATTTGTAAAGTTTCCCAAAAAAATTTAGCCTCAAACTCAAAAATTCTGTCACAAATATTACTAAAGGTGCCTTCAAAACGTTCTTTGTCATAGTTTAATGGAAGAATTCGATCACGATTCACAATTTAATTCGATTTAATAATAAAATTTGTAAGAAGAACAGAAAAAATGTACCAAAACTGGTTAATAAATAATGCGTAGGGGTAGTTCTTACCTCTTGTTTGACTTGTAACGTTTCACTCTCTTCATCACCACTCAATGTAGAACATGTCGAACAATCCGATGATTTCCGGAACGGCTTCTTCAGCACATATTCACTATCTAAATTACTAATTGTTGAACCGCAATAATTCAAATTACTACACGAACTATGTAGACTAGAATCTGGTGATGATGTATGGTGATCTTTACGTTGATTCCTTATATATTCGATATCTTCTAAGGTTAAACCGATTATATCATCCGAATAATCACTAACAACAACCGATGGTGTGCGCCAATAACGATAACGTGATTGTTCATCACCATCGTCAGTGAAACAACTTTGTCGCCGACTGTTATCGTTATCATTATTCAATTGTTGATCGTAATCGAAATTATCAACATTACACTCGGCGCAATCACTTAATTTCCGATCGAACGGTAATGGAACATATTGTGCCTCAATTATTAATTTACTAGGAACATTATCGTGATCGATTGAACCACGCGGACTATATGGACTTATATTTTTATCATCGATTGATTTCTTATCGTAATTTGTTAAATTCATTTCATCATCACTGTGGCCCATTGCTGAATCCGAACTACCACACCTTTGAACTTTATTATCAATTTTATCACGTTCATCATCACTAGCACCTGATGCTGTTGAACTGCAATAGCCACTCGGCGGTGGTAATAGCAATTTTTCATCGATATCTGTACGTTTGTCGTCGAATAATTTCAAATTCGCCTCAGTTTTTGACAACATTGCTAGATAGTTTTCGCGCAGGACTTTAACACTTTTAAAAACAACTTTTTTATCACCATTAGAATCGTGTTTGATCATTCGGTAAACACCAGTACGCCGTTGACGTTTTTTATTACCATTACTATCATCGGTATTGTTGGTACGGCCGGAAGAATTGTCTTCTTCATCGTCTTCAGGGGTTTCCGTTTTGGAGACATTAAGCGCCATCTCTGTTGCAATGGCGGCAACTTTTACATTATCATCAGCGACTCCTGTAAGTTTTTCAAAATAATTCCGATGTTTTTCAGCTTTCAACTTCAACAACTCTCTTAAATCGTCCATATCGATGGATTTTCCTGGGGAATTCGTTGGATCTCTACCATCATACCAGCGAGAATTGGGGGAATCTTCCAGTCGATTCCATAAAGTGCTGCAATTTGGAAAATTATTTAAAATATAACAACAAGAAACTAGAACAACTAGCACATGTTTACTTAATGATTCTGTTATCACTGTGGTTTAAATATATCGAAAACGACCGACTTATTCACTCCGTTTAAATAATTACGATAATAGAATTATATTAGAACAATAGTGTTAAATGGAGTGGGAATTTATAATTGTTGTAAATTTGCGCTCTATATCTTTAGAAAAGGAGACGAAAAAAATCTTGGCCGTGTGTTATAAATCAACACAGTAGATCACCCAACCAACAACCTTGGTAGACTTTTATCATTGGCCTCAATACGAACGAAACCTCTGGGCAAATATGGTGTTGATATTAATTCTTACAACCAGATTCGATTCGTTGATGTTAAAACAAACCCAACCCTGTTGGTTTTTACAACAAATTATCGGATTTTTATTTGAAAATAAATTGTCAACGATAGGAATGTTATCTGGGTGCCGTTGACCCACCGCATTTTAACCCTTGGTGAATGTGAATGAACACCGGATTGACGTCAATGATGTTCCGCAATCTTTCCAAACAACGATTGTTTTCAAAGAAAAATTCCAATGGAATCCAACAATAGATTTTAATCTAGAAATAAATATCGAGATAAAAAATCAGAAATTACTTACATTACTGGTGGATTAAAAGCGTGTAAAACACCTCTTCTTACTGGTATTCTACGCGGTTACAACACTGCCTTTTATATAAATGTGCGACTATTTACTTTGAAATGTAATAAAGAAACAAACGTCTCAGGAAACAATGTTATCAGGATGATATTGCTGGAATATTAGCGTGAATAAAAAGTTTATAAACAACTAGGATTTTTAACGAATTTCACAATGCTATATTTTTTCTATTATAATTTAATCCAATCAGTTGAACAAATCAACCACCATCCGCCTCTTGACGATATAAAAATAGAATAATAATGGCCTTTTATTAATAATATCCGGTATTCCGGCTATTATTAACGATGATAATAACAATAACGTTAATCTTTTATATTTAAACAATGAATCCTAACGACAATATTTGTTGTTAATTACGTTTTATAAAAAATTCGAGATTAATAGTCTTACCGGTGCAATAACATGGGGCGAATTGGTGGATGCGCCCGTTGGGTTTTCCAAGCATTATTTTCGAAAAATTCAAACGCCGAATCGATAACACTCCACTCTAATGCCCGGCCATCAACTAGCACTAATTTCGAGTCCACTACACCGTTGACAAACACAAGAAATTATTGACTGTTCGCGTTTGTTATTATTATTATTATTATTATCATCGCATTTTTCTTCTCAATTTGAGTAGCGCATGCGTTTATGTACGTATTTATAGGTTTATTTTTTTCGAAAAAATGCTCATATAATTACGTATTTGTTTGGTGTTTTTTTATCAAATAAACAAAAAGCAAAAATGAATAAAAAGAAGGAAAATATAATTAATGAAACCGTTTAAATTGACGTCATAGATATTTGTTGTCACTGCTTTTTTCGTGTTGGAAACAAATAAAAATTGATACGGTTATTATTTTATTTATTAAAGGTCAGTAGTTTATGATAAGACAAATATATACAACAATATTTCGTTCGATATTTATAGAAAACGATAATTTAAATTTCAGTTTCACCTGTCTTAAACCGCTTTATTATTTAATAACGATAATGTTTTTTTAATTACTTACCTTTTCGATAAGTTCAAACAATAACAATACGAATTTCTCGTTTTATTTGTTTATCGCCGTAAATAAATACGTCAGTTCAATTTAATTTAAATAGAAAGGTAAATTAGAAAAGAAATTGTTTCAAGGTGAAATTTGGAAAAAATTCGAATTGTTTATAGAATTGTTTTTATTTTGATATAAAATAGTAACACCAACTTTCGTTTCAATACCAACTAAAAAAATCGATCATTGAGATGTTTAACTAATATTTCTAATTATTATTATTATTATTATTATTAGATTTCAAGGTAGATACAATAAAAATAAACCGCAAAATTTTTATTGGATTCACAGAAAAAAAATTATCAAAACAACAAACGCAAATCAAACGGAATTTGGCTTGAATTTCTTCTAATTCCAATGACGATTGATTTTAACTGTATTCTGTAATATTCAAATTATTACTTGTATTTAATAAAATAATGGAATTGAATCTTTGAATCGACTAAAATCAAGAATAAATAAATAAATCTAAAATCGACGATGTTACAGGGAAATTCGTCAAGGAATTGGACTAGAATTGGTTAAAAAAATGTAGAATTTCGCCAAACGATTTCTTTTTTATTTTTCAATCAAAATCCAACTACTAGAGCTTGTTGGAAAGGGCATTTCAAGCAGCATAATAGGCATTACAACATTTTGGAAAACTTTGTGGAAATTTGGAGTTATAGATGAAAACTTAGGAATATGTCCTTTTTTAAATACTCCCTCGTAACTCAGTTTATATCAATTTGTTTGTAATGAATGGGGTTTGATCGATAGCAAATTGAAAAAGCTTTCCAAATATGGAAGAAATTTTCCGATCGGCCCGGTAGTTTTCACAAAAATTGAGAAAAATCCTAAATCTAGAGGATTAAGAGTCGCATTTTCTAAAAGTTGCAGAGAGAATATCAGAATGTTGTTGAACCCTCCGGGTTTTCAAAATTCTGCGAAAATCATAGGAAAACCCATTTGTAATTTTCACCGATTACAAATAATTTTATCGAATTTTACCACTGATAAATGTATTAGTTCATAGTTGAGAATTTTACTCCAAAAATTGCCCCAAAGTGTTTACAATTTTATCGACGACTTGCGATTTGAGTCCTGTAAAATCTGATAATTATAGCTGCAATTTAAGACGAACATTTGGAATTGATTACTTGGGGCAAAAATATTATGACATCTGTATGGAAAATTGAGAATTCTCAAAATTCGCATAAAATTTCTATTATACAGTACAATAAAGATATAATTAGAAATTTTACGACTTTAAAAATATTCAAATTCTACCGTCTAATGCAGTTTCTATTTACCTGTATACCGGTACAAGGCTGCCGTTTAATCCTTTAACAATAAAAACTAGGTACTTGTAAATCAATCGTAATTGTCATATTTATAATGTATAGAAACATGGAGAAACGTAGTTGATTTTCAAATAGCCGACTTATTGATGAAAAACTCAATTGACTGGAAATTATACAAAACAATTTACTTTCTAGTTGTCGAAATTATCGAAAATTTACAATAACCTCCCTTATTCGCACATCTGGTGCAATCGAATTTGTAATAAAATCGGCCACTATTTGTATTTATTGCCCTCTAAATTTGTTTATTGCCCTAAAAAATTTGCTCATAGTTAAGACAGGATTTTGGTGCGCTGACGTCACAGTCCGAACTATCTAACAGTGGAGCGATACCGGTATAGACGGTAGAGCGGTAGTGAATTCTACTAGGCGCTTACTATGTTAGTATGGAATATAGTCAGCCTGTCGTAGCGCCAATAAAACTTCACTATGTTACAGTGACAACTATAGCGATCTACTGTGGCACAAAATCGGTCTCCCATCGTGCGCTATCCATGAGCGTCCCATGTAGAACATAAACAAAACTGTAGGGCGTCGTAAGTTAAATGATAATTGAAGAAATATTGTTTAAAAATAAATTTTACGAAAATATTTCTATTAAAATTCGTTAATAACAAAAAGAAACAATGAATATTGATTAAAATAATGTTAGTTTTAACGTCTAAGATGGTCTTAATTAAGAATACATGCGTGTTTTATTCATATTTGTTTGGTTTTCCGTAATTCATTCAGTAATACTAAAAAAGTTTAAACAAGTAAATACATTCTTTAGATATATGGTATTATCGACAAAACGTTCCGAAATAAGTAATTTTTATAATACTAGGTAATTAATTATAATACTAGGAAAATAAATGTCTACGATTTCAGTTAAAATATTTATGTATATTTCAACATGTTGCAAAGCTCTACATATCGAGATATTAATTTTCAATAAGAATAATACTATTATTTGCCTTCATTATTGTACTTTCTGTGTTTTTGTACCCATTTTTGAACATGAAAAGCGAAAACAATGCAGTATAATTGAATATTCAAGTATTTTAAAATTTGAAATCTAGAAGAAACAACTACGCCAATGGTTGGCCATCCAGACACGGCAAGCGCTCGACAAGCGCTCCGTATCTTATGCCACCGCCACAAGTGCACCAAAATTCTGTCTTAAGCGCATAGATGCGACTATCTTCAAGTCATATCTTGGAAGCGATAAGTTCATTTTGGAATTTCCACGAAACAATCAGTTGCTAACGGACAAATTTGCCGACGAGTGTTATTACAAAGGATTAGAAATTAGAAATTTTGCATCCAGGTAGTTGGAGATTTTCTGGACAATTACCATCGAAGTTTACATTTGACCATGTCTGTAAATATTCATCATTTCAATCGAGCCTTCGTAAAGAACGGCAGTTTTTGTGATTGTATTCTCGACAAGATGCAGTGCCTCAATTGTAACACATCGAACGTGATCATCTATTTCTGCAAGATCTGCAAGGCATATACGTGCGAAAACTGTTGGAAGACACATGCAAGCAACAGTAATAAAAAACATTTATTGAAAATAATGGAAGCACCGTTAATTAAGTCATGGGATGAGGTGAGATTTCGGCGATAATTTGTTGAATTATTTACAATTTTGAGTGTTTTATTTAGATTTTTGGGCATGAGGAAACATCCAGTTCAAGCCCGACATCAGATGACGATTCGGGCTCATTATCATCGTTATCACTTTCGGACACAGATTCGTCATCGTTAACGGATGAAGCAGGAGCTCTTCCTAGAATGGCCAAACCTAGCGAATTGGCTAAACTCCCGGATATTCCAACTCATTGCGATGATCATGATAAAATATTGTCAAATTTCTGTATGACTTGCTCGAAATTATTGTGCAACGATTGCTTGAATGATCATCCTAATCACAATTTGATGGAAATTGAACGTGACGGAGACGTCGGCGCGTTAATCAAATTATTAACTTGTAGCATAATGGGAGATGTATCTAAAGCCATGAAGGAAGCGGCGGCAATAACCGAAAATCTCAAGACTGAACGCGATGAAAATCTACGCAAAATCGACGAATACTTTACAAAGTAAGTTGATAGATTTTCTTAATGATTAACTCAATTTAAATTGAACAATTTTAGAATACGAGTAGATTTGGACAGTTACATCAACAATGTAAAAACCAAAATCGAACAAATCGCGACACGTAACGCCGACAATTTAAACGAATCCCTCAATAAAATCAACGGACAGATTACACCGATACTGTCAGAGATTCACAGATTGTTCGAAGAAATGACTCAGAAAGCCGATAATTTGGAAGAGGTTGCTGATTGCGTTATGAAAATTAACGATCTGATGAAAGACATGGAGGAGCCGTTGGATCCTGCACTGGACGAATTCTATACAAGTCTCTCATCTCAACTGAAACAACTCGAAAAGGAAATCGGGAATATGGGAGCAATTGTGACTGAACCGAATCCGACATCATCTGGGTAAGTATAACGAGAGTGATTTTATAATTGTTTGAATAATTTCGTCGGATTTTCAGGTCGGCTAACGGAGATCGTTAGAGAATTTTGTGGAATTGTTGTGCGTTTTATAATTGTTATTTTGACTAATATATGTAAAATTGTAGGATTTTAATTAAGTCTACAAATAAAGTAGGTCTATTTTATAAGTAAAGCTAATTCTTTTTTATTTACCGATTTCAATTGCGCTTTTTCGACAATTCAAGTTTTCCTGGTTTAAAAATTCAAACAGGCCGCTTTTAATTTCAAAAATCAGTCGCGCCAACTTGCGTTTAAGATACCAACATTGAGGTTAATATTTACTAATACTTTATCCGATTTTTTCATTAATTAATTGATAATTGATAAGAATGATCTAGAATTTATTCCGAGTGTAACGAGAGTTGATTTTATAATTGTTTGAATATTTTCGTTGGATTATCAGGTCGGCTAACGGAGATCGTTAGAGAATTTTTTGGAATTGTTGTGGGTTTTTTAATTGTTATTCTGACCAATATTATACGTAAAATTGTAGAATTGTAATCAAGTCAACAAATAAAGTATGTCTATTTTATAAGTAAAGCTAATTCTTTTTTATTTACCGATTTCAATTACGCTTTTTCAAAAATTAAATTTTTCTGCTTTAAAAATTCAAACAGACCGCTTTTAATTTTAAAAACCAGTCACGCCAACTTAATTATGTCTAAGATACCAACATTGAGGTTAGAATTTACTGATATTTTATCCGATTTTTTCATTAATTAATTAATAATTGATAAGAATGATCTAGAATTTATTCCGGTGATTATCGAGGCGTTTGATTGGTTGTTTTTAAATTAATTAGCGGAAAATTGATAATTGTGTCGTTCTGGATTCCAGGTGAAGTTCACAAAGTCACCGTTGGTGGCGTTTTAAATGCAAATAAAACGGAGTTTTGTACAGATTTTCCGTTTTTTTTTCGGTTAATTATTGCGTTTTTTCCGCATAAAAAATAGCAAATTTTCTAAAAAAATGTTCAAAAAATTGGTGGATTTCACCGTATTATGTTGGTGATAGTGTTTTCAATATTGATATTGTTAATAATTTAAAGTGACATTCCAGGTTATGTATGTTGACATTATTATTATTACAGTTGATTCGAGAGAATTTAAGGAAAGGGGCGTTGTAGCCCAATTTTACCCCAATTCCCCATAAATATCACCGTTTGATAAATAAAATTGTGAGGATGTTTTCAAAGAAGAAGAAGAAACCGCAAATTTCGCCCCCAACGAATTTCGAACATCGTGTCCATACTGGTTTCGATAAACGCGAGGGACGTTATGTTGGTCTACCATTACAATGGGCATCAATCGTTGGCAATAATCAAATATTAAAATCAACAAATCGTCCACTACCTTTAGTTGATCCATCGGAGATAACACCGACGGAGATTCTAGATTTGAAGACGATTGTACGCGGTGATCACAATAAAAACGAACATCGGCTATCATCAACGACAGTTACAACAAATACGGCAGTACAACCGAATAAATCGATAGCGAACGGCATTGTCCTGCCGAAAACGTCGAATGTAGCCCGATCGAATTCGTTGCGTTCATCAAGCCCGCCGAGATTACGTCGGGATCATCGGAATAATACAAACGTACCGCCAGCCGTGCCCGAGGAGCATGTTATGATGCAATATACATCGATGCGGCGCGATCCGAGTATTGGTAAACCACAAGTACGGGATAGTTCGCCAGCTGAACGTTCTTTAAGCAATCATGAAGTACAGACAAATCAACAATTAAATGGCAATCTACCAGAACCATACATTAATCATCTTTCTACTACAACTACTACGACTAGTACAACAAATAGAGAACACCAACAAATTTCACCAGCTAGTTCGATGGCATCGACCGGCAATCAATCGATACCAACTGGTTTAACACAATTAAATACTCATCTACATGGATCACATCAAAATCTACATATGGGTAGTTATCATCCGGTTCGACATGATCAAAATCAAAATTTAAAGAACGGCAATCAGAATATCACCGGAACTACAACGCCCCAATCACAGACATCGAGTAAACATCACGAACAGAGATTAACACACGAACAGGTCAGTTTTAAATTAAATAAATCAACACCATTTCAAATGACCAACTTTCTTTTAATTTACAGTTTCGTGCCGCCTTACAAATGGTAGTATCATCGAAAGATCCCCGTGAAAATTTGGAGCGTTTCGTTAAAATCGGTGAAGGTTCAACTGGTACTGTTTGTATAGCACATGATCGTAATACCGGCCGGCAAGTAGCCGTTAAAAAAATGGATTTAAGGAAACAACAACGTCGTGAATTATTATTTAATGAAGTTGTTATAATGCGCGATTATCACCATCCTAATATTGTTGAAATGTTCGATAGTTATTTAGTAAATGATGAATTATGGGTTGTTATGGAATTTTTAGAAGGTGGCGCCCTTACCGATATTGTAACGCATTCACGTATGGACGAAGAACAAATAGCTACCGTATGTAAACAATGTTTAAAAGCTTTAGCTTATCTCCATTCACAAGGTGTAATACATCGCGATATCAAATCGGATTCAATATTATTAGCATTAGATGGTCGTGTTAAATTATCTGATTTTGGTTTTTGTGCTCAAGTATCTCAGGAATTACCAAAACGTAAATCATTAGTTGGTACACCGTATTGGATGTCACCGGAAGTAATAAGTCGATTACCATATGGACCGGAAGTTGATATTTGGTCATTAGGTATAATGGTAATTGAGATGGTAGATGGTGAACCGCCATTCTTTAATGAACCACCATTACAAGCAATGCGTCGTATACGTGAAATGCCACCACCAAAATTAAAAAATAGTCATAAAGTATCACCAAGATTACAATCATTTTTAGATCGTATGCTAGTTAGAGATCCAACACAAAGGGTAACAGCACAGGAATTATTAGCGCATCCATTTTTACGACAAGCCGGACCACCGGCTCTATTAGTACCGTTAATGAGAGGTGTTAAACATTCTAATTATTGATTTTATGTACTTAATCGTTATGTTTATATGTTGATATTTTGTTAAAATTAAGTCCGATTATTATTTAAACCAAATATTTAAGAATTGTGCTCTCTGCAACGAAATCTCATATATTTTATGATATAGTTTTAACATACTTATAGGTGTTATAATAGTGCTAATTCCAAAATAATAACGGAAAATTAAACGACCAGTATTATAGGTGAATCCATAAAACCGTCCGACTCTTGTGCCTTATGGCTTTCTCTTAATTCTAACAAATCCATCGGACTTTATATAAATGTTAAGCTTATATCGTAGACTTTGGGTAGCTATTATTTTATAATTATCAATTTTGTTAAAATTCAATAATGCACTGTAATATATTTGAAAATTGTAATTCTCTTGATTTCTTCCCCTTGGATAGGATATTTTTGAAGACATTACGGCTGCTATAGCAGAAATAAAACTTGAAGTCAATTTTCTGGAAAACTACCAAGCTCAACGGAAATTTTCCAAGATTTGGGAGCAGTTTCAGTTTACTATATTGGGAAAAAATCTTTGGCAATTGAGAATATTTGTGGGATTGCAAAAATTTTCCAACTCTTAGTGCGGAACTAGAGTCGGTAGCATCCCTAATATTTTTTGGGTAATTATTGAAACGGAAGCGGAAATGAAACGAAAGAACTTGACGGAAATTTCTAAGATTTGGCAGCAGTTTTACTACACTTTGGAAATTTGAGAATATTTGCTAAACTGCAAAATGCAACTCTTGGTGCGGAACTGATATTTTTTGGGTAATTATTGAAACAATTTTGCAAATATTATGTGTTTAATATAAACAAATAACAAAAGCAACATTCAAACCGAAACCAGGCACGTTTACAAATATATAAATATAATAATATTATTGCTGCTTTCTACTAAATACGGCTTATTGAAGCTAAACATTATCATTTATATTTAAAATTATGAAATACTGATCGTCTTGTTAACGGTAATTAATTTCAACAATGATATGTCTGGTCTTTATTGTTTGTTGTTTTATTTGAAAAACAAGACGATCAGGTGAATTTCGTAATATAACACACAATAATAGTGAGCTTTTTGTGTCATCTTATCATACTTAAATCCTATAAGTCCATTGTCTACAGTCTACAATTAACATAATTTTTAATTATTATCTTATTATTACAGTCTGATTCAATTATTAGTTTTCGATTATTATTAGATTCAATTCTCTAATAACAATAATCTACACCACCGCTAGATTTTCTTATACAATTGTAAAAATTACTCTATTCATCGATTGAACGTTAGGAATGTTTAATTATTATCATTGTTTGAAAAAAAATCGTCGCTAATTCAAGTTCCTACAAGTCTACAAAAACGAGACTACAATTCCTCGTACAACTTCAATTTGAGTTCGATCGTTTTAAATCAAAATCAAATTAGAAATTCTTCACATCGATTCCATTTGTTCAGTGAGCTCAAGTATTGGACTCTCGCTGAGAGGCAATAACGGTGGCCATGGATTAGCAGGGAACGATGCTCCCTGTATTGTTATTTTCAAGATTAGAAATTGCCTTAAAAATAGTAACACAACACAACATGCACACACGTGTTATACGATTATCTAAAAAATATCAAAATAAAAAAAAAATACTACGGTTAATTGTTAACTGTTTTTATTAGCTGCACATAAATCACTGTCTAAGAGATTATATAAATAATTGTCGCTTAAATTAAACAATATTTGTACTAAAACAAAAAATAGTAATAATAATAATAATAGGAAGATTGCTTATTGGGGTAAATCGGCCGAATTTTTGGTAAATTCCGGCTCGATTCGCCAAATTAAACTAAATTTCAAAATTCTATTGGCAAAGCAACTAACGGACTAGTCTTTTTAATACTTCGTTATCATATAAAAATCAGAAAAACAGCAACAAAAAATTGTGTGCATCTTTATAAATGCTGCGATACCTGGCTCCAACTGGCTGGCGGTGGTGGTGGCGGCGGTTGCCATGTCGGCGGTGTTTGGAAATCGCTGATTTGACAAGCTGTCTGCATGGACCCGGGTAGCGCCGACCATGCCTCACCGGAACTCTCGACTAGCGCTTGAAACGCCATCAAATCTTTACTTTCAGTTTCGCTCAATGGCAGTGGCGGCAGGACTTGTTGTTGTTGGGCAATTTTATAACTAGCCTGTCTAAACATCTGTCGTCTAGCTAATGAATGTCCGGTATTATCAACACTGCTATTCGGTGATTGGTGTGTAAAAGCCGATTGTTTCTGTAATATCTGTCGTTTTTGTTGCAATAATCGATGTTGCATGGCAGTTTGTAATTGTAATGGAGGTTCAACTGTTGTATTCGTATAACTGAAATTATCTGGTAAACTGACACGTTTATTGCCACGTGGCTGGAGGTATTGTGTGTGTTGTTTTTGGCGTTGCGATACTTCCTCTGGCGGTTCCCGAGCTTGGTATTGCGATTGTAAACGTTGCGCTTCCCTCTGCACCAAATGCAACTCTAATACGCCTTTAGCTTTACAATTCTCGCTTAATTTCTGCGAATTGAAAGCGACAACGCCCGGATTCGTATCGATGACTTGTTGAGCAACAAGACCGTCGCTAGCCCGGCGGCCCTCCCGGAAATCTACCGGTGATCGCGTCAAAGCTCGGGCTGTTTTAAAACTGGACATATGCACTAGAGGATTGTGTTTATGTAGAACTGGTCGGGGTGTTAATGTGTAACTTGTATGAGTTGAAATAGCACTAGAACTCAATATTGGCTCAGCTTTACGTTCTGTTGTCGTACAACTTGGTAGACTACTAGCCAATTCACTGGATTCGGATAGTGGATATTCTAAACTTTCGAAATTACTATCACAACTTAGATTTTGACTTAGACTTTTCGATGTGTTGAAATTTGCAACGACACCACTCGAGGAACTTGATGATGCATAACTCAAACGAGGCGTATGATCTTCTAAATCAGTCTCAACGCCTTCATCAGTAGAACTAGAATACTGGGTTTGTATCTCGCTACTTTTATAAGCATTACTGAAAATCGACAATGAAATCTTAGTTGCGATTAAGGTAGGAAACACTTACCCGGATGATGTGAATCGTCCTAAAGAGCCTTTATTGTCGGCCACTTCAAACGGTTGTGGATTTGTTTGATGTCCATATGGATAGATGTGCGAATGGTAATCTTTAAAAGTTGATGTTTCCGTTGATACAGTCGGTATCGCCGACATTTGTAATGTTGATAAAAGTTTGGTCGCTTCAGTTGACATACTAAAAGTAGTTGTTGTTGCTTGATTGAGAATTTTCAATGCATCTTCACTATTTGTAGCGGCTAATAATTTAGCCGCATCTATACCATGTATAGGGGGTGAATCGCATTGGCGCGTACCTGTATTTATTTTACTATTACTAGCTGTTGGGGCTGTTGTTGAATGCTGCAGTAACCTTCTGCAATCTTCACTAGTACTAGCACGGCCGATTTTTCGCATTGCCTGTTCAGCGATATTCGATGGACGGCGTCTTTGTACGTCGCGTACACCAGTTTGATTTTCACCACCAACCAGTTGATTGCGTAATTTGTCCAATAACAGGAAGTAAATTGCAGCATGGTGGTCGTAACTTCCCGTTCGTATCGACTATAATTAAACGTTTTTAAATATTTCTCATTAATCTTGAATATAATTCTAGATTACCTCTCGAGTTTTTGAACTATCGATACCCAAACTTTGCATTAATCGTAAAATTTGTTCATTAGGTTGTGCCGTTGAAGTTGGTAATGTTAATGGTAATATTGGTGGTATAGAAGTTTGCATCCATCGATGTTTGCGTATTTGGCTAATACTATAACGTTTATTCGGTTCTAATATTAACATTTTACGTATCAGAGATTCACAATCTGAAAAATAGAAAGAGAAATTTGAATTTATAGTGAACATTAGCGTAGCGTAAATAGATAATCCGGTGTAGTAGTGACCTTTGAAAGTCAGTCATAGGGCCATAAAGCCACCACCTAAAACCACCCACGCTCACCACTACCGACGTAGTCGTCGTTAGGGTTCAACATTGACGTCATTTTGTGCGTCACACGAACATCATGCATCGGTGTGATGAGAGGGAGGCATGACCTGACGATTTTGATACTTCCAACAAAAACGAGGGATTATTGTTGAAGAATTGAATTAATACGAATGGAATAACTGTGCAGGTAGGAAAATACCGAATTTATAAAATTCAAAGGCTTGGACAGGCCGCATGGGCGGGAGTTTCGGCTGTTAGGAGGCCCATAGCATTGCCTTTTCATTTAAATTCAAATATTAAAGATAATTGAACTGGAATTTTTAATAAGCCGCTTGTTTTTGGAAATATCGCAAACATATAAATTTCGTTTTAGAAAATTTCGATTGAAGTTTGAGTTACAAAGGAAAATTTTAGAGCATGTTCTTTCGTAATATTTTACAATAATTCTATATTTTTCCTGATAACTTAATAATTTTGATAAAATTTATAGAAAATGGAAAACGCTTTTAAAATCTTCAAGAGATTTTCCAATTGGTCGGCTGGTTTCCGGGAAATTCCCAAAATTAAGCGGTTTTTTTTCGATTAAGTGTCGAAACAAAGTCAATATTTAATAATAGATAACTCGCTTGTTTTTGGATAAATAAAATAACATTAAAACGGGATTTTAACGAGCACCTGAGTTTTTAATTTTGAAAAATGGTTCCTTGAAATCTATCTAATTCCATTTCGACCATTTGGAAAACAAGCGAATTATGATGTCGCACGCTAGTCGAGTTTTTGAATCTCCTTGGGGCCAAAATGGCCCAGTCCGGCACTGTACACATGTACCGCAATATAAATAGAATTAGAGCGAAAATAACTTGGAACATTTATTAATAAATCGAATGGGAATTTTGTCAGATTTGTGGAAAATTTTGTGCGAACTTTATTTCGTTTCGCTTGGGTCCTAATAGAAAAAATACAGAGATTTATATTCAATTTTTATCTCGTAGAGTTGTGAAGGTTATTAAAACAATCCATAACATAAATAAATAACAGACAACTAACTGTTCGTATCGTAATAAACGAAACCTTGTTGTTATTAACGTAAGTAGCATCCAGCTAGATAAACAGTGATTTTATCGTTGACGTAAATTTTTATGGTAATACCAAAGTTGATTAAGAAATTAAACCGTTATAGCCTGTCTATATCAAATCGATCGACTTGTCACTATTATAAAACTTACCAGAACTCATAAAATAAGGAATCCTGAAGCGGCCAGATAGGACACGGTCACGTAACGCCTGCAATGAGCATCCATCAAAAGGTAGCGCCCCACAAACAAGAACGTAAAGAACCACACCCAAACTCTACAATTACCAAACAATAATTAACAACTTGTCCTTATGGTGATTTATTCAGATTTACCCAAATATCAATTTCCGGGCCTGTATACTTCTTGCCTTCGAATACTTCCGGTGCTGCATACGGCGGTGATCCACACCAAGTTGACAATAAACCACCAGGTGTGTAATAATTTGAGAAACCGAAGTCGGCTATTTTTATATTATTGTTGGAATCTAACAGTAAATTCTCAGCCTGGAATTTTACAAATAGTTCGTGTTCATTAATGGATTTTAACAAAGGAAAAAGGAAAAATAAAAACGACCATTTAGTTTATCACCTGTTGCTGTAATTCAAGGTATTCACGTCGAATTTGTATCCGCAAAAATAACAAAACTCGCTAGAGATCGAAGGATAACGCATGCAACCTCAACTTAAAAGGTAGCTTTTTGTTAGTTAATTTCAAACGATTAATCGGCTGGAATTCATTAATTTCTAGTTTACAGCAATCAATTTTCTTAATCCTTGGTTTAAATTGTTTTGCCTCAATTATATTAAATTGTACACGATTTAGAAAAATTACCGTAAGACTAAATTAGTACAATGACTTTCGACCTATTGTTTCTAATTTAAAGCGCACTTCTTGTTGATTATGAAAATGTGCTCTATCGTTGAGGCTGCATAAATGTACAAGTACTCTTGTTAATTGGCTTCTTTTTGTTATTATTTTACATAGTAACAACCATTCATAAATTCCGCTACTAATAGAAAAACAATGCCAGTTTCATTCGACCTTAGAACATTGCCAATAATAACGATCCAGTACAAAAGGATACAAGTGCAACCTCCAATTCACACTACCTACACTATAATTTTATATTTTTTGTTGTTTTAAGTATAGTTGCCCGACTTTGGCTTGACCTAGATCAAGCAGAGCCAAAATGACACGATAGACGTTTTTATTTTTCGAATTAAAATGTACAACTGTCGAATTAGGAAATCGGGTACTTTCCTACGGCTTGTACAATGACCGAGCGAAATCTTTATCTTTATATTTTGACTATTTTGTCAACGAGAATTTTTAGACAAATTTCGATTAGTTTATTGTTAAATTCGACCTTTGTAACTTGGGGAACGATCATTATCGAATTAACGAATACATTCTATTGACGACGACTAATATTTAAAACAAACAAAAATTCCGTATATTTTTAAATGCACGCAATATTATAATACTGATACGATAATATCAATATTTAGTTTCGTATCAAAAATAGCACTATTGTGTGTGTATATGTGGGATTTGACGTCAACTTACTACGTCATTCCGATATTAGATCTATACTAGAAGTGGATTAGCGTCACGGCGTCTTCATATAAAATTCAAAGTTTTAATCTCGCAACTTTTTAAATTCGATTCTTGGTAGGGAATGCGAAAACTCGAATTTACCTTTAAATCTCTATGTACGATATTGCGTGTGTGACAGTACTCAACGGCCGATAGGATTTGCCAAAATTTAATCCTAGCCTGGTCCTCAGTCATCCGACCGTATTTCGCTATATAATCTGTAACAATTCAATTATTCACTACTAAATCTCCATTTCTGAGGCTTTGTTATTGACGTCAAGCGCCAAGGTCCAGTATTTTTGTTATAGAAGAATAAACTCACCGAATATTTCTCCTTGACTGGCATACTCCGATACTAGATAGATCATGTTCTTCGTCTCCATCACCTGGAAGAGAAATCAAAATAGTTCATTTCTAAGTTGGTTCTAGAGAATTTTAGCTCCTTTGTTCCAGTTTTGTATTCTAGAAATCGTAGTATTGTAGTAATTTGGAATAATCATGCACCGTCGTCGTCGACAACAACGACGACGGTAAATGCAGTTGCCAAGCGACGACGCCATGACGTCACGAACCGGTGCTGGCGTCAGGGCCAGCCAAGTTGAAGGTAGTGTTAACGAACTTCCAACACGAATTCTAGTATTTACAATATTATCAAATAGAAAATCACGCAAATTTACCTGATATAGTTTGATAATATGCGGATGATCTAAACGTTTCATTATATCAACTTCACGGTAGACTTTCTGCAAATTGCCGGCATCCAATTGGGATTTATCGATGATTTTGATAGCTACCTGCAACAATCGAATAATTTATCAATTTTTCGTCGTGATAAGCGATGCGTTTTCAGCGGTTGCGATAAAATCGATACTGTTGCATTCTAGCCGATTTTAATTTAACAATTATAAAATTTATTATGCAATAGTTGGCAATACCGCTAAATTCCCATCGTAATTCGATAGTTGGGGCGAAATTATCGCAGCAGGTTAATTATCTGTTTAACGAAAAGAAATAATGACCTGATGCATTTATGATCCATGGTGAACTTGCGTCAAACATGACGTCAATCAACTATATAGAGTTGTTAAGATTTCACTAAATAGATTGAATACGATTCGAATTTAAAGCGGATGTACGATAATAATCATTATTGTTTAATGATTCGTTACAGTCCAATCAAAGTACACGAAAAAAACTGGAATTTCTCAACCGGTCCATTTGGATTTCATTGTTAAAAGACGTCAATTGATTTCGATCGTGACGTACAAAATACGGAAGGCTTTGAACTTAATTAACAACAGAATCACCGGCTTATCGACAATGCATCGTGTAATTGGAATCGTCGGGAAAACGCGATAGAAGCGCTAAATTTGTGATATTTTTGAAAATATTCGCATTGACGTTAATGTAAATTCGAAAATCGCCGTGTCTAGAAAAGTCGCTGAAAACGTAAATCGATCTATTTAAAAAAAAAAAAAACACAAATCTCATATGGAGACAAATTCGATTGGGGTAGTTGGAATAGTGCACGTGTTGCTCTACAAATCCATAAAATTGACTCCAAGACCTTACGATATTCTTATCCTTAGCAACCGGATATAATTAATCTTAAAATTCGGGTGCTATTGTTATTTTAGTGATTGGAAAACGCGAAAAAACGCTCACCTCTGTTTTCGTGATACGGTGTTTGGCTAATTTGACTACAGCGAAATTCCCTTTACCGATCGTCCTTTCAATATCGTAAAATCCAACCCTGATGGCACTCTTTGATGTTGTTGTTGTTGTCGATGGTGTTGTTACTGTCGATGACATGCTGCCGTCGTCGTTCTTCTACAGGCGTCCCTTTATAAACCCCCAAATTCCACACAATTTGTTGATTTAGAAAAAAATAATCGCAAGAATGAATGGAATTCCAACACAAAATTAATTCGAACGTTCCAACGACTGGTTCGCAACACGTACACACATTCAATTATTGCTAAATTCGATGTATTGTCATTGTTTTTTTTTCGGGTTCTTTGCGGAATTGTATTTTTGTGCGGACGACGGTGGCGGCGACCGCTGCGCCGAAAGCAACGCCTCAAATCGAGTTTTAGATGAAACTGCCGTCAGCTGTTCAGGTAGTGAACGATTTTGCTCGGCTAGTACGTTAATAATGACGTAAATGTGCGCCGCGGTGGTCGCCGACAACGACGCAGCACCGCGACGCCGCCCCTATCATTTGAACTTCTACGATTTCAATTTTTTCCGGGTCTAATCTACAATCACGTCATGCACTTTAATTGCGTTTTTTATCATGGCTTTATTTGATAATATCTAAATTATTGTACAATTATTACCCAAAAATAGTACCCCAATCAGGGTGGAAAATAAATACTGTACAATTATAATTAAAGACATTTTGTACTAGTTTAAACTGCTAGTTCTGCCGAAATGACGATGAAGAATAAATTAAAAAAAACAGCAATGATTCCATGATGTTTCAACAAAATTTCCAATTAAAACTACTCTATATTAATATAAATGATACGTTTAGAAATTACAAATTGACATGATAACAATTTCAATGATCAACGAACAAATTCTCTAAATTCTCTCATCTTCAAAACCGAAAATCTAAATCATATGGGGCTGAGTTTTGATTCTCTTATGCGCCGATATTAGCCCACTATTATGCTTCTGTGTCGGCTGCATACACGGTGTTTTGTTAGTTTTCCTCAACATCGATGAAGTCGGCCCATCGAACAACAAATCCAACGAGTACAACCGCGCCAACTGCCCCATTTTCTCACGTTCCGCCCCCAAGACCCTCAATTCGGATTTGGTGGTGTCTTGCAAGAATTTCGCTACACGTTCATTTGCACCGGTACTGATACTAAATCCGGGACGACCGTCCCCCAAACGTCTACGGCCGGCTCGAATCTCCCTCGGATCCGGATCGCTATTGTTGTAAGTCGATTCGATTGTTGTCGTAGTGTCGTTGATCGGTGGACCCCAATCGGTTAGTTCATCGTCGCCGTCGTGGCCTTCACCGCCGCTCCAACTTATGCTGCTTTCACTAGCAAATTCACAATCTTCAATACTTTGAGTTTCCATTAGATTATTCTAGAAATATAGTTGATTAATTATAAAAATTATTGCTCCAGTTTTTTTGGTACTTCGTCAATACTGGAAGAACTCTGGCAGAATTTCTCGATACGATCGATTAAACTGGGGTGTAACGGTTTGATTCGGTGGCGATTATCGATGATTTCCAATCGGTGGGAACGTTTACGTTTCCCCGACGACGGCAGTGGAGTTTCATCAACGCTCATCCGTTTCAGTTTCCGTTTACGCCTCAAACTCGGCCTGGCCGGCGAGTTTTCATTCACCGAATCGCTCTCCAAATAATTATTAACTCCTACAAAACCACATTATCGACTAGATTAATGAGAAATCGGCTAGATTAATGAGAAATCGGCATACTCAAACGACAAAATCTGTCCGGATAGACGTACAACGAATTCTTCATTTTCAGACTCTTATTCCGCATAGCCCTCGCGACAGCCGCCGCCAACGATAACTCATCCGAATCGGATTGGTGGAAACTATTCGTCTGTCTATTCCGATTCTTATCGCGGGGCATTTCCGAATTCGTACTGGAACTGTCATCGTCCGCCGAATTGTTATTGCCGTACAAATCTACAAAACGATGGCAATACTGTGGCCATAATTGCGTGAATTTATTTAAGGGGAACCTACGCAAATTCCCCGTTGAACGTGTCCGGCGTCGCATTTGCCATTTGCCCGGATTATTGTCAATTGAAAATGTGATGGCACCGCAACTTTCCGATTCTTCCAATGCCACACTCAAATCTTGTGCTAACTGGTCCATTGCTTTGTTGTTGCACCGGAAACAGATATGATTAAAATAACGCAATTAATTATTGATCATTTGTATTGCTTTAAATACAATAAAGGAATTTAATTTGATCTAATTAATTACAATATAGAAAGTCGTTTAAAAAATATAAACATCATATTTTGTCACTTGTCAAAATGACATTCCATTTTTGCAATGTTGCCAATATTTATCAACAAAATTCAGTAGAATAATCACGGGATAAAAATCGCTCGTTTTTTTCCAAATTTTACCACCAAATCGAATAACCTGAACAATTTTAACGTTACACTCATTCAATGATGGAAATTCTCAAATTTAGGTCAAATTTTTGTCTAAAATCACCATTTGTAGCGAATCAATAGAAGGGGAATTCAGCATTAAAACTAAACTTTAAAATATTTACCAATTATAAAATTCAATAATAATAAAGTGGAAATACCAGTAATTCTCCAATTCGCAACTTTTTATTAAAATCAAACTTCAACCTAACCTTATTATACAGAAATTTATTGAATTTGGCAACATTGCACAAAAACCAACATTACCAACACAAATCACTAGATAAATTTTAGTAATTTTCTTGAATAAAACGCGCGAAATTCAAACCATAAATTAAGTTTAAAAAAAATATAAATAAAAAACTTTATTAACTTAAATATCAACTCTGAAATACACTAAAATACATCTAATTCGTAGCAGAATTAGCTCCTAATGTCTTCATCAATTCGTAACAATCCTGTAGACGTTTCTTATCACCAATTCTCTCCATTGTCTTTGCAGCTTCCATCAACATTCCAGCTCGTTCGCCTGGCGAGGACATTAATTGACTTGGTAAATGTTTGCATGCCATATACAGAGCTGTAGCATGTTGACGTTCACCACCGATATCCTGTTGATTCCGATCTGTTTTACCACAAATCAACGACGATCGACCATGACGTTGTCGTAGACTGCGATCTAATAATTGTTGTGTACGTCCCGGACTTGCTCCAGCCATTAATCGTGATGTTGCTTCATATAAAAACAGTCTAGGTAGAGCAAACTACAAATGTATATAAGTGGATTAATTTTATAGTAAATACGATTGAATTTAAAACCTACTGGAATATACTGGACTAAATTTCTCAATGATGATAGATCTTTTTGAAAAGCTGATAATATTGGAGTTGATACTGGAATTGTTGATGGGGTTTCTTCCACTAGATCCTCCCAAATTGATGTTCGAGTCTCAAGGATCCAATCGCAGATTAACAATTGGGATAGCTGTAAATTCGAGTTTATCAACAATTTTTCTGTGAATTATCAACAAGATTTCGAATTTATTTAAATTTGGTGATTGTATTGCATTCTAGGCTGCACTGTAGGAACACTGCACTATTTTAAAACTATATGCAATGCAACCGCAATGCAGACCAGTTTGCAATTTTGCTTACTCACATAAAATAAATAAACGGTAAAATCAACTTACTAAAATTAGATTATCTGGTCTTTTACAACTCGAATATGTTAAACTGTCTGTTAATAATTGGCTAGCATGGTCGCATTGTTTCAATATTTTCTTATACGAAATTTCTTGATTCGATAAATAATTTTGTCGGGCTTTAAAAGCCGCCATTACAGCTTTCAATAATGGATCATCTAATGATAATAGAATATCGGGAATATCTTCGATTTTTTTATAATGTTCATCAAGATCGGATTTATCGCCTAATAACCAATAAGCACCAATTGCTATAATTGAAGTCCACCAACTTGTTACTCCATCACGACAACCTGCAATAATCAAATTAACAATTAAAGTAATTAACAAATTTAATTAATTACTGTGTAATTCATTTGTATGGAAAACCGTCTGGACGTCTGCTGTATTATTATCCGATAATAATTCAACATATTTCAATACATCATTGATATCAGTTTTCTTATCTTCGTACGTGTCGTTTTTATTCCCTGGTGCTGTTAATGTACGTAAAGCTGTCTCTAATAAATATTCACGATATGCCTAAATTAATACAAAATTATTTTATAATTGAAAAATTTCCTAATTGATTACCTTTAAAGCGAACGATAACGGATCAGAAACACTTCCAATACAACTATATGGGATATGTGTACGTTTAATATCGTACAAGAATTTTTGCGAAACGAAAAATTTATAACCATGTGGATTTAATAGCCAACGTAATCGTGGTGGTATTGGATCACATGAATTTGCTGATGCTAATTTGGCTAAACCTAAATAATAACGTTGTATACCTTGGAAAATTTGCCAACATGATGATTTAATTCGCAATGATAATGCTATATAAATATTTATCATTTGTACGGATTTCATTTTTGTTTTAGCCGCTTCGGCTAAATTTAACGCGCCTAATGCTGTTGTTAAACCGAATAAATGGCACGTATCATCGGCACCATCAACTAATTGTAATTGGTGTAAATCATGATAGACCATTGCCAATTCCCGACATGACGTTAACGCTTCATATCTTGTAACACTGAAATATTTGTATAATTATTGATGATTGTGGAAGTTTCTATTGGTACCTGTCGATGAAAAAACCGCCGACTTGTCGCGATAACCACCGACCGATCCATAAACGGTGCATAATCTGTCGGAATAATTGCCAACAAAACGAAAAGAACAATTCAAAACGACTTGTTGGTAATGTGATACCGAACGTTTGTAAACAACGGCGTAATTCTTGTTTCGCCTCGGCTTTATCGCCGTTTTTTAAATAATAATCGGCTTGTCGCCGGTGTCGCCAGAATTTCTGCGCCTCTTTCGAACTACTCGGTATAATTGGATCACCATAAACGAACATTTTTATCAAACAAAACCCCAATAGAAATATATTGATAAACCATAGCATTAACGATGAACCAAACGACCAAGAATTCGAATCGAAATCAACTGTAACATTAGATTTTAATATCAAAATAAAAATAAGTGATTTTAGGATTACTTCCAAGAATTGTGCGTTGCGGAACTGTTGCGCCAATATTCTCATCTCCGTAGAATTTATTGAAAACAAAACCGAATGGATTAACCGAAATTATAACCAACATAAACATACAGAGTGTTAAACGTGTATGATCGACCATACCGCGTGTTATACTCATCTCCTCATCACTATCATCTTTCAACGAGGCCGTATATTCCGGACTTGATGGTAGCGAATGTTCCGGCGACATCGAAACATCCGAATGTGGCGGCGTCTCATTCGGTTGATACTCAATTTTAGCGCCTGTTGTTAACAAATCTTTCAAAGTATTCTGTTTTGCTGCCATTTTCAATGCCATATTCTCCTGTTTTAAACGGGCATTTGAATTTTGTAGAAATCGAATATATTCGATTGTCTTCTTCAAAATTCCCGATTTATTCAACTGTAATTAACGCAAATTATTGATGGATAATACGAAAATAATTACAAATACTTTTGCTTCAGTTCCCACAACGATATTCTTCAATTCAACGATTTTATCGTTGATGCTCGTCCGGTATTTCCGTTCGATTGCATTATGAGCGCTCCTTTTAACTTCTTTACCTTTCGTCTCTTTACCGTTGTTTTGTATACGATTGATTGGAACTTTATTTTCGGTGTCCAAAACCAAGGGGATTCCGGTCGCTAGAATTTGTCCATTCGTATTGACTAAAGTGTGTATCGAAGGTTGTTGTTGTTGTGTTGTATTCGATACTGTTGTCGTATACATAACTGTAGGAGTGCTAATTTGTTTCGTATCGACAATTTTGGCTTGCAACAATAAATTCGGTACTTTATCGTTCAATTGTTGTAGATTTTGTACAGTTACAACTTGTGGTTTTTTCAAACTATCATTTGATTTCTTCACAACAGTTGTAGGTGCTGTTGTATTTTGTGTTGTCGGTTGTAAAATTATATGTTGATTATTTGTTAACGGTATATTCGAATAAACAATCGGTTGTGATTGTGATATAATCACAGTTGTCGGATTTGGTACTTGTTGTGGTAGTTCTGTTTTAATTTGTTGTTGTTGAACTGTTTGCTGTAAAGAGACAGTTGGTAGACCTCCGAAAATTCCCCCATTGTTGCTATTATTGTTAAATTGGGTATTTTGTAATGGTTGTTTCGGTATTGTTTGTTGAAAATTCGAAACAACACCAATATTCAAATTCTGTTGTTTGATCGGCGATAACGTCTGCGGATCCAAAAACGTATTATCAATGATATCCAAATTTAAATCATCAATATGCAGTGGATCATCTAATTGCGACAATAAAGCATCATCTGGGAATAATTCATTGGTTTTCATCAATTCACTTTCACAATTTGTTAAAATATCTGCAAATAAAATAATTTATTTTTATAATAAAATAAAAATTGACATACCATCAATTTCGCTGAGTTCGTTTATATTGAAGTCCCCCGTAAATTGGGGGCTTGTGTCCATTTTTAAGCCGGTTTTCTTTTAGAAATTTCCACAAATTTTCAATAGCACAACAAAAACAAAAACTGGAGAAAAATCACCACACTGATTCTAGCGAATCAAATGTCGGCTAACAATCGGATGATGTATTACGTCATCTACAGTAATAGCGCCATCTATACCAAAACTCTCACACTACTATCAATAATCCATAATAAATTACGCATTAAATCAACAATTATAATAATTAACTCCAATTTAATCAAATTTTATTTTATAATTGAATACTTATTGGAATATTTAATTGAATTATTTATTTCTTTACGATAAAGTAGACAACTGTTGTAATTGTGCTAGCAGTCGTTAGATGGCGCTACAAACACTAGTGGTGGCATTTAATAAATTGCGTTTAGTGAAGTGATAAAATTTAAAACAAATTTATCGGACTTGTAATTATTACGATCCAAGGAAGCAATTTCAATAATCAACATTCAAATTATAATGTAAGTCGAATCTTATTTATTTATTAATTTGTAAATTTTCATTCATAATTAACGCGAATTTACGTTAACATCAGCAATTCAAGTGTTATTGGAATTGATCGATAAATATTCAATAAATAGATAAAATATAACGCGGTTTCGCACAAATATTAACAAGATAAACATGTTTTCTATTATTTCGATATATAAACATGTTTTTTGGGGTCTAACTGAACACAAGAATAAATATGCCGTAAATTGTTGTCGCTTTCGTGAAAGTTACGTAATTTAACCCGGAAATCAGCCAAAAAACCACCCTTTTGATCAATCTAGCGTTGCTATATTTCCAAAAAAATCCAGAAATCTGGTACAAAAATTCGATTTTAGCACAGATTCATAAATTTTACACGAAAATTGCGTGTTAGAAGGTGTTAATGTGGACTTACACTTCGTCAAGGAATTTTCTCTAAAATTGCGTGAAATATTATTAAAATATCCCCAAAATTAATTTCAAATGTTTTTTATTGTTGTTTTCGTGAATATCTAAAATCGAAAGATTCTTCGTGCTCGATAATTGATGATTTAGGGCGAGAATTGTTCAAAGTTTAGACTAAAAAACTCACCAAAAGTGCAGAAATTGTCTTGTTTGCACGATTTAGTAACAAAATTTGATAAAAATTGGTAATTTAAGAAAAACAGCCCAATAACCTACAGTATAACTAAAATTTTTGTTTGTAAAATTGGATTAAACTGCGTAAATTTTCTCTTTTATATGTTTGAAAATTTGTTAGAAAAATCGCTGTTTAGAGTTTACAAATATTATAATTTATTTGATGAAAACTGACTAGAAAATGGAAAAGAAATGTTTATTTTTTGTAAAATTGTGTGAAAATTAATAAAAATCGAATTAGAGTCTTTTCCATTGTTGATTTCGAGAGTTTCTAAATCGAAAGCTTGTTTCTTGCCCAAAAATTGATGATTTAGGGCAAAAATATTTCAAATTTTAGACTAAACAAGTTATCAAAAGTGGAGAAATTGACTTGTCGTAACGATTTACCAGCAAAATTCAATGAAAACTGGTAATTTTAGAAAAGTATAACTACAGTTATTTTTAAAATTGGATTTGATGGTAAAATTTGCCAGAAAAATGTTTAACGAAGAAAATTTTTTAAAATCTATTGCATATTATTAACATTTAAACATCTCTGGAAAAACTGAAAAATAGCCACAATAAGCTGAAAACTAGCTATTTTGAAAGAATATCCAATAGAGGACAGAAAACAGTAAATTCGATTGCTTTGATCAATTTGTTTCCCTTGCAAATTAAAGATTCAAACCTTATAAGTGCTTGTAACTAATAAAAAAATAAAACACTTTCTTAGGCTTTAAATAATTATATAGATTGTCCCTCTAACAATCAATAACTAGTAATATTTGTCTATAATTAAACAGACAGAAATTCTTATATTAATAAATTCTAATAAAAATACAATACAACAGAAAAACAATATAGATCAATATATTAAAGCTTGTGTATCCAGAAAAACCGAAAAAAAATTATGGTTTCCCCGATAAAGCTGATTATTCCAGATAAGTGGTGTTTACTAAATATAAGATTACAAAGTTACCTAATACCCAATGTTTTAGAACTAAAAAACAGAGAAAAAAATCGGTACATATTCACCCAAATTAGATAAATAGATAACATGGTATTAGATACAATATAACAAAATTTATGTTATTCATATTTAATTCGATCCATCAAATCAACCAACAATAAGTCTTTACCTCGTAAACAATCGTAATAACAATACAGAGACAATCGTTTATTGATTTTTACGCAATAATTATACGTCGATTAACGATTCTCTTTAGTAGAGATTGAAAATTTTATTGAAAAAATCCACCAGTAAGTTTAAAATCATTGCCTATTTATTGATTCCTACAATTATTAAAGTAGGAAAGTTGAACTGAATTGAAACGAATTTCATATACATTATTTTATTCACTTATAATATGAATGCATTACATAGGTGCAGTGCAATATAGAACTATTTCTAACAATAACATTACATAAAATAATATTGTAATTATTAAATTATAAAGGATGTAAGGTATTTAATAATATTAACAGTACATTTGTAATTATTTTTTCGTTCTCTATAAATATAAAAAAGTAAAATATGAGCACACAACTTGTATTGATGTAATAAGAATATAATATGTAAATATATAAAATCTGATATATAAATATATACAACTTGCAGAAATATTATGTAAATAATTCTTACTATTACTATTATTCTATGTTTAATCTTTCCATCATCATCATCATCATCTTTATTATTATTATTTTGATCCCAATAATAATAATATTTTGAGGTAGTTGTTAAAGCATTATAGCATCAGAACATTCGAGATCTGTTGTTATTATTATTAATAATCATTACAGTACTTAAATTTAAACAAACAAACAAAAAAAGACAAAATAATTGTAACAATTCTATCAATACTTTGGATATAACAATTAACAAATGATAATTAATTAATTTAATTAATCAGTCTCAAATTAAAAATGAACTAAAATGGCAATTTTAACACAACTTTTGACATTATAAATACGAGAAGCTGGTGGTTTCTATTGACCTATGCGTGTTTTATGTTATTATAAATTTTATTAATTTTTTAAAATATAAAACAATGGAATGTGGTGTTTTTTTTTTTGATTAAAAGAAGGCACATTGTGTTGTTGTTTAGATCAAAAATTGGTCCTTTTTGTATCGTTGTTGTGTTATAACAAAAACAATTAAACAAAAAAAAACTAATAAAAATTCAGTCTTGTAATATTTTATATTTAAAATCGTGTAGCAAGAGAATTGCACTTTTGGTTATAAGTTTTCATATAGTAATTATTTTAATTATTATTGTTATTATTGAGCTGCTGCAACAAGTGGTGATTATATGGTAAAATGTAAATATAAATCTATTGAGAATGTCGGATTATTTATGACTAGACTTCTCAGTCTAAATTCATATTTTAATTCAACTATTTAACGAAACTGTTTTAAAACAAACAAGAAAAAAGAAAAACAGGATGCGTGTATTGTTTGAGTGTTGTGTTCAGTCTAAGAAAATCACAGCTATGGCTATATAAAAACTAAAAACAAAATAATAATCACCATATTAATTATTATTAATTAATTAATGGCCATTTTAAGACCTATGGCATCGTGCAACTACGATTGAATTAAAAAATGTACCTCTTAGGTGCTTCAAAAAAAAAATGACTTCATATAGTGCTACACAAAACACTCGAACACTTAAAATACATTTGTCGTCAATTAATTTAATTAATTTTGTTGTTATTTATTGAATTTTGTTATTAATTTTTAGAAATAATTCTATTTATTATTACTGAAATGAGCGATGTCTTTGTAAATTTCATCTACTTACACAATACCTACGTCTATCGTAAGATATACATGCCTAAAAACCCAAAACCAAAAATAAAGAAAAAAACAAAATAATAATAAACATTATAGAAATTTAAGCAATAGAATCACATTATTAAACACGAAATTTAAACAATGCTAATTAAAGAGGAGATTGTTTTTCTAGAAAATAATTTTTACTATAGAAACATCTCCTCTAATAATTGTGGCTTATAGCCCCCAAAAATATATAAACTACATAGACAAAAAAACTATATCTTTTTTAAAAAGATTTTTTTAAGGCCAACAAATGCCGGCTACAAGCACAAAGACCGCCAATTTGCAAATTAACACGATTTCTTTTTGTTGTTATTCATTTTTCTTATTAATCAGTCTCATTTTAATTAAATATAGCGAACTTGAAAATAAAATCTATCAGTCTTATTAGTTTCATTCCAATAAAGGAACTTGTAGCAAATGAGCCGGCCTAGCACTTGGCTTGAACATACAGGCACTCTTCAAAGATATCAAAATTTATACAATTAAATCCTTATGATCTAAGAAATTTGATGAGTACGTTTATTATTAGTATTATTATTATTATTATTTAGTTATTTATTTATTTTTTTAATTTAATGATTTTCTTTTAAGGATTATAGTTGTTTAAAGGGCGAAAGGGGGTTAAGAGGGTTAACCACAGATAATACATATTGCACTGAACTCAGTCATTTCGCAAAATGCAACATTTAAAAAAATTGTGAATACATAAAATATATAATAAGAAAACTTAACACTGAGATTTTAAAACTATATCAGCAGTCTTTGTTTTATTGATTTGCATTACCGGTTATGTTTATTATTATTATTATTATTATTATTATTATTATTATTATTATTATTATCTTTATTATTATTATTATTATTATTGTGATTCCGCTTCATCAACGCTTACCTCCCTTCTAGCCTCCTCTTTAATCATATCTTTCAATAATTCCTCTTTTTTAATAATTGTCGATACTTGATTCATTGGTGGCATAATAACACGTGATTCCTGTTTTCTACTACTACCACCACCAATTGATAGATCTTCAACTTGATCATCATCTTCATCACGTTCACGTTCTGAACTACCATTAGTTTTCGCTATGTTGATGATCACTACCAGGTGCTGGTGATGGTGTCATACTATTCTGTCGCATATATTTCATTAATGTTGGACTTGGACTTGGACTGGTTGGTGCATGACTTGGTGGACTTGTTGAATGACCGGAAACGGCAGCATGTGCTGCAGCAGCAACAGCCATTGCTGCTAATGTTTCACGATCCTCACCACCGCTGCGTCCTTCAAATGCATGTTGTAAAAATGTTGCATCCAATAATGATGTATTGTTATTATTTGTTGGTGGATCATCGTTTTCAGATAAATGTCCACCATATGGTGAACTAGTACCACTTATATTATAAGGGAAACATGCTGGACTTCCATTTGAGCCACGTTTAAATGGTCTACTTGTAGTTATGCCTAATTTTTTAACTTTATCGTAAAGTGTCCGTGAAGGTACACCATACTTTCGTGCCGCTTGTAACGCTGACATTCCATTTCTAACGGCTTCAATAGCTGACATAATATCGTTTCTTGTATATTGCTTGTAACGTTTCCATTCAGGTTTCTGTGTTGGAACATAAGTGGCTATACCGGAACTACGTATCTCATTTGAATAAGATTGTGGTGATGATGAGGGGATAGCAAGCTTTGATTTATCATCTTCATCATTCATTACAGTAAAGTCTGTATAGGGTGATTGGGCATCTTCCGAGGGTTCATTTTTTAAATGCTAGAGTAATTGGAAAATTTCGATTAAAATCTTATAAATGAAATTGATAAATTTCCTTACTTTCTCAACACGTTCTTGTTCAGGCCCATTTGATTGTTGCTCATGACTATCCGGATGACAAACCAAACTAACAGGTTGCGAGGAGTCTGCTTGGCCTTGGCCTAGAACCGTCCTCAAGATTGGTGTGTCTCTATTCATCAAAAGGCTTGATAACTTTTTCCTTCTTAATGGCGACATATCACTGGCTACTTCATAACAACTGCTCAACATAGCAGCAGCTGTTGCGGCTGTATGTGTATGACTTTGATTAGAAACAGAACTGGGCGGCATCGGTAAACCAGGAACTGCCCATAATGGTAAATTCATTCTTGATGTACTACGTTCGCTACTAATCGATTTGCCTGAATAAATACTACTGTAGGGGTTTTTATATTGAATATTTGTTGAATGAGGTGGCGATTGATTACTGCTACTACTGTGTACATTTTGATTTGATGTTGATATGCCCGTTGGTGATTGATCCATTTGTTCATCTTCGCGACTTGAAAAACTTGTACCCGTTGAACGGTTCTCTTCAACTAAACCTTTAACTTTAAGTGCTTCGGCTACTTTCAATAGGGCAGCTAATTGGTCTTGGGCAACGTTCACCTCACCCCGATACATATATTCAAGTATTGCCTTAATTTCACCATATTTAACATCTTTTAAAACAACAACAGGATGCTTACATGGCAGGTCGGTGAATAGATTTTGGAAATATGGCGAACATGCTGCCAATACCATTCGATGACATTTTATAGGCCCACCACCATCACAGGCTAATGTAACATCAGTAAAAGCCTCATTTTGTAGTAGTTCATCGAAAACTGTTAATAAATTCGAACGATGATTATTCCAACGTAGGCAATATTGTTGAGCCGCGCACATTTTGCAGGAGAGACCAAGGCGTCTCACGAGCGGCTGTAAAAGAATATTAATTTTTTTAAAGAAAACAATTATTTTTTTCGATTTTTTGCAAGTTGCATAACCAAAAAATAGATAATGAAAATAAGAGAAAATTTTCGATATACGAAAAATACCACGTGTGTCCTTAATTGTTAATTACTCAAATTTGGGTCAAGTATATGAAGCCTTTACAAAAAAATTCCCATCAATTATTAATCGCACTGAAATTTATAATTTTCCACATTTTAATGTAGATTTTCAATTAAAAATAAATCGACTCTCTATGTATAAATTTTTCAACAAAACGACAGTTGTTGAGACAAACAGGAAACGGTTTCAACATCACGCACTGTTAAATCGTTAGAAATAATGAAAAAAAAAACCGCCACCCCTAAATACTTTGCGGAAAAAAAGGGAAAACAAACCTGGCGAAACACAACCCTCACATGAACACTAGCGTCAAACTGAAAGCCAGTTTTGCCGTTTAATATGTAACTACCCCGTCCCATAAACGGACGAGGATCCTATTGGTCTAGAAATGGATATTCTTACCCCTCCTTTTGTCCCTTAATGCATATTTGAACGATGGAAATTATCGCGGAAAATTGACAAATTCGATTTATGGAAAATTATTTGGAAAAAGTGCACTTACGGTTTGAATTTAGACACTCTCTAATAAACTACTATTACACTGAAACTAAAGACAAATACCGAAATAAAAGTTTTATTGCCACTGACACAATTTGGAAATAGCCGAATGTTTCATTGGAGTTTCTCTTATTGAAATGTTCTTTATTTTTTAGAAAAAATGTCCACAACTGGGAATTTGGTAATCCGGAAAAAATATGATTTTCTTAAAGACAGTGACGTTGCAGTTGACGGAACTATAATGTAATGTTTTAAAAGCTGCGACTCGTTATTGTTGATGATGATGACGTTTAAGAATGCATACGCACTATGCGCGGCGCACTTTTTCACGCACATACACCCAATCCACCACGACTTTTCATCAAAACGCCCGCACGAATTCTGAAAAATATTTTATCGTAGTTGAAGAGAACCCCCGCACCAGGTCTAGGAGTAGTAGGGGTTGGCATTAAAACTTCGGTGGAGGCAATAGCAAATAGCAGCAAATAGGCACACGCAACAAGCGGGGGTGAAGTTGTCTATTTTGTGTATGTGTGCATGTTTATGTGCGTTTGTGTGTGTGTGTGTCAGTGGTGGGGTAGTATTGTAGACTCGCGGGGTAAGGTGTCTATTATAGGACAAACAGACGGTGGATGATTTTAACTATCTTTGTCTAGCCTAGACGAGAACTAGACTAGGATAATAATGATAATAATAATGATGTGGATCTGCACATGTCCCCTATTCTATGTTTATTATCTATTCATTTGATTATTAACTTGTACTAGTATTATTTTATAAATTTATATAAAAGCAATTTGCATTGTGCAAATAGATAGTTGGAAAAGAGTAATTACTATAAAAACTAGGCCATTAAAATAGGTAATTAGCGTTTAATTGTCTAGTCGCTAAAATTAAGCAAATCGAAAATAAAAAAATAATCAATAATAAATTAGAACAACTTTTCATATTGTGATACTAAGGATAGATTGATGGCTTTCGCCATTAAACAAATTGATAACAGCGAATTTTAGCTTAAAGGAGAATTTCTCAAATTAGAAAAAAAAACAACGATAAACAAAAATAGAGATTAAGAATTTACCTTGTAATATTTTCGTTATATCCAATAGATTATTGAACAAAGTCTTATCAATAAACAAGTGAAAAACTACATATTTAATAAGACCAATGTTTGTATTCAACACTATAGAGTAAGTGACCAAAAGATTACAAATTTGTCTTTGAACTATGATCTCGAGAAATGCTATTTATCAATCGGGTCCTATGCAAACCTAGATAAAGGGATCTAATTGCAGATGTAAATTTCCTAACAAAAATATGTTTTCGATACCAAGAACAATACGATTTCCTGTTAATAACCTTAGACCTTAAAGTTTTTATAAAATCCAACATTTGCAGGAAAGCCGTTGTTAATTTATCGTATATTGAATTTCCAATTTTATTGTGTCTATTATTTTTATTAGCAAAAACATATGTGTCGGGTGCTAATATTTCTAGTCAACTTCCGGGCAAATCCGCACCTGCATTGCAACGAAACGCATGATGAGGGGTTGGTTGGTGTTTTTCGAAAATGAATTATGCGTGTGTTTATGTTTATAATATAGATACAAATACACGCACACAAATAGAAAACCAAATGAACGTTGTTTTTTGGTGGCCAAGGACGACCACTCAACTGCATTTTATGTTGCTTCCTCTTACACCATGGCCCTGTTGAATTTCATTGGCCGCCATTTTAACGCAAATGTCCTAAATATTGAAATTCCATTAAGATTGTTCATTATAATAGAACAATATGCAATAATTTGATTAAATATTAGTAGATGATTTCCTTATGTCTATGCGGTTTAAGTTATATTTCATGTAATGTTTCCTTGTGACACGCAACCTGTGCGTCATTTTTGCTTACAACTAGATCAATATGAATACCTAGGTAATACATACTAACCACAATTTAAACACATGTAACAATCGCCAATTACCGGAATCCATTGTTAGAGTTTCGGTAAAAAAACTTAATATATAAATTGATTTGTTCGTTATTTTAATGTTTTCTATAACCGAAAAATTGGAATTTTTGGATTTGTCGTAGATTTTCCCTTTTCTACGCGCTCATTGTTAATATCAAACGTTGTTATGCATTCTGCAAGCGGCTTTATCAGGGTGATCCTATCGCTCACGCGAATCGTTTCCAACTATACTATACACATATATGCGTGGGATGCGTGTCCTAAAACCTAAACCAGCATGCAAACTGCCCCTATCTATTATTTATATTTACTATAAGTTAAAAAATCCCTCGTGCGAAGAGTTTCCCTTTTTCTTCAACCCTCTCTACGTCTCTCACTCTATCGTCGTGTACACACTTTTAACGATTCGATATTTCGGTAGTATTGAAGATATATTCGTCCTCATTTTCTACTGTTGTTATTGTAATAATAACAGTATTGAAGGGAAAATCGGATACAATTTATTAATGATTTTGCGTGGTCTCGAGGAAGTTTCCTTAATTGTTATTACCGGGTAAGGTTTTTTGATTAAATATTCAGTCGTAGTTGGGGGTGTATTTCGGACTCGAAACTATCATTATTATTATTATTACTTTTTTCAATAGTAGTATTAATATTAAATTTGTAATAATTTTATGATAAAGGTCACCAATTTGTGTAGGTGTTGTTTGTATTCAGTACAATGCTTGATTTCTTTTTTCGAAAATCTTAAACGATTTCCGTTCAAGTTGATATCATTCAATGTTGCAATCAACAAATAATCACAATTTATTGTTTGCTTTAGCGATACAATACTGTGCCTTCCGAACGATAAAACTCGTCTGTCTAACAAATACAAATACATTCCCAGCAATTTCCTTTTATCATCAATGAGAATAATGATATTTTTAAAATTATTCAATAAACTCTTAATATTTTATCACAATTTTGGACCCTCGTCAAATCCATTCGTATGGAAAGAGTATGTGTGCAACCGTTGTGATAAAATGTTCAATACTAAAGGGAGAGTTTTTTCGTGTCGTTAATAATGGAAAATTATCGGTCAAAAGTAAATTAATCGATCATTTTCGTTTTCTTATGGGAAGAAGTCCTGGAATAAATCATCGCCTTATCGGACTACAAAGTTCACAAGTCAAATGTTGTAGAGATATCGATACAATTCGGCTATCGGCCCCTCGATAGGATCCAGACTATTTGAAACTATTTTTCCCGACGATAAAATCAATAAAAATTGTAACATTCACGATATTAGTGTTAAAGATTAGTATTTTTGCCACATTTACATTAAATAATTATTTTTAAATTAACTAGAAAAATTTGACTTACATTTTTTGAAATGATTAGACAATGGGCCGCGTTGAATCCGTTATATTTGACAAGTTGATCTTCTTATTATTTATTTTAATAACAACATCGTAATGTATATGATTGGAATAAGCGAATGGCGCGAAATTCGCTGTTATTGTTTGTGAAAAACATGTATGTATATCGCTACCCAGACCTAGGACATTGTCCGTTGTTGTGTTTATAGTTTGCAGTTCTCTCCTGACCCGCTCAACATTGCAAAACGTGAGGAAGTCGACCTGTGCCTGCTTAATGTTATTGGCTATGTTCGCTGACACATCAACGAGGAGCGGCGTGTGCAAAAACCCGAAGGCGGGCGAACATACAAGTTGCGACGACGATTCGCGGACCCTTTCCTGCTGCTATTATATATCGTGGTAGTTCTCATTTTGCGTACAGCAGAATTTCAATGGCATTCATTCGCGAACCGTCTACCAAACGGTCTAGCCGAATACATCCTTGGAAGCTGGGGTGCGTGGTGTTGGACGAAAAACCAATCTAAAATTTTGTGCAAAATTTTTCAAGTGTAATTCCAACAAAAGTGTCGAATTAATTAAGTGTGATTGTGGTGTTTGCAAAATTTGGTGATTTCTCTATTATCACCAATATAGAGTTTCACAGTTGTTATTTGATGATTGTTTGTTCAGTTGTTGATAATTTTCGATAATTTTGTGTATTTGACCAAATTTTAATGACTTTAATGGGCTGTGGATAGCGTCACGTTGTTGTCGATTACTGCTAATTATGTAAATTTGGAAAATTTCCTCTACAATTTGAACAATCGGCACAATTTAAAACTAGCTTTTTTCTAAAAAAATAATAAAACTTGATTTTTTTAAATGAACGATTAGTCTATTCCATTCCTAAAATCGATGTTAAAGGATATAAAATGAACAGCGAAAGGAAATTGTAGTTCAAATAAGCACTTTGTCAGCTTGTAAATTCATAATTCATACCAACTATTAAATCAGTAAACAACTACCGCTTACTGTACAGATTTCCTTAATAATTATTTAATATTCTTTAGAATCTTTTATCGTTTCCAACAAAAAAATTAAAAATTCATAAAAATAGATCTCGTTATCGTTACATAAAGGAAGAACGCCTTGCAAATATTGCGGTTTGCGGTTGAAAATAGGGCGGTTCCGATACAATAGCGCTCATTGTTTGGTTTATTGCTACTCAACAGTGATGCTATTGAACGATTATAATAAATAATGTCGGAGTTTCTTGTTGGTTTCACCATTTATTCAAAAGACTACAAGGGAAATTTTATATTGAAAATATCGATGCAAGTTTTCAAAGTTTTCCTATGAGTCATTTCCAGTATAGCATATCCTGTATGTGTTTAATATCATATGCGAGTATAGGTATAAACACATACAAACACGCACCCAAAATTTCTACACCCCAATATATAATACTGGGTATCTAATTTACATGGTAACAAAATGACAAAGATACAACTATAAGGTTTCATAAAATAACTAACGAAAATGGAGAATCTAAACGTATTTCTGATAACTATTGGTATAAGGTTAACGACCCATCCTAATCTTAGAAGTGTTGAATCTTACCTCGACCATGGTTTATTCCAAGCATATACACCAAGAATTTTTTAATCTCTTAAAAACCGCTACCAAATAGTATGATAAAACGTTAAACACTCGTACTGAAACAGACGAAAATACCAATAAAAATAGTTTCCTTTAGTTTTGTTCAACAATAAAAAAATAAAACAACAACGACAAAATCCATAGAAAAATATGTGGAAGAAGACGAAATACCAATAGGTATAAATTTCAATTTTTTATGTGATTTCTAAATTCAAGAAACCGTAGTAATTTTAATTATATATGGCCTCGTTGACACCCAATCTAAGGGTGGAGTTGTTTTTCCCCAGTTTTTGTTTCCCTATTTCCTTCTATTTTTTTTGGTCAAATTCGTTGTAATAACAGAAATAATTACAATTCTCTTTGATTTCTAAATGTTCTATTAACAATATGTTGCGGATGAGGTAAATTAAATCATCGGTAATATGACATCAGGTCCATATTTTTGATGATTGTGTGACCCAGATTTGTATGGGTGAATTTTGCCCAACAACCCTTTCGAAAAAGATTACCACCGGGGAAAAAACAACAATAATGAAGAGCAGGTGTTCGCTACGACCAACATTAATTCTCTTTAAATAATTGATTTAATTATACGACAGAAATGGTTGCAGTCAACTTTCTCGTTACTGTTCATTTAAATCGATCAATATATTGCACGGATAAATAATTCAAGTTAATGCAAGTTCGATTCTACATTACATCAAATTACTAATTCTATTTGTATTGTTGTTGTATTAGTTGAAGTTTACAAAAGTGACGTCGATAATAAAACAACAAATTAACCATTTACAACAAATTTCCAATAGGTTATTTTCTCTATTATTTTTTTCCACTTATTTAATTGCTAGAACATTAGACATATTTATGTAAATATTTAGTATTTTTTCTCCTTGATTATTTATTATTGCTTTGCATTTTAAAAAAATAAATTTACATTCTTGTACTGTAAATAACCTTGTGCCGAATTTAAAAAAATATCCATCCAAAATAGAACGCAAAAGTTTAAGTAATGGCAATCTACAAATTATCATTTAACCAGAATATGATAGTTTGGAAAAAGGGGGACACCTTGGCACCGAAAACTCAATGACGTGCCGAAAATATTTGCATTAAATGTCGAAATCTACATCTTTCACTCTATACACAAAAACAACAAACAACCTTCTAGAATAAATCCAATAAATAACCCTTCTTGACCCTTAGATGCAGGTAGTTGAGTTAATTACGAAAAATTCCCACCCTCTATTTCCATTTTTTTTCCAAATCTACCATCAATAAAAAAAATACACAAACCCTTTTTTACAACTCTAATATAGTGCAATTTGTGTGTCGGCCTTCAAATCCCGTTAGTTTCGAATGCAATTTATTGGAATATAGTTGTCGCACCCTCATCATTCTTAACTACAACAAAAAAACCGCAGTTTCTACAAACCCTTTCCAAAACGGCAATATAAACCACTGTTGGTTTTTTACTTATTGACTAAAAAATTGCATGTACAACCCTTCCTTTATAGCACCCCTACAATTGAATGGATTTTATAGTTTACAAAAAAGGGTGAAATGTTTATTGTAGCAATTTAGCACAACTTTGCGATAAATGGTTTTATTGAAGTCGATTTTTCTTCGACAATTTCAGTAAAGAGTTGAATTTTATAATTATCGGCTTCCAGAAACCGAGAGATGGGTTGGGTAATAATTACTAAAGAGTCTGCAACCGTGACCATGTTTTTTTCTAATAGTGTACAGTAGTATATATCTCTTAATTCTAGATTTTAATAAAAATACAAAGAGAGAATGGTATTCGAGTTTGATAAAAAAATTAGTAGGAAGGTCATGTATTTAGCAGCAGTGCCCTCTCATCCATGACTCTAGGCTAGCCTAAGTCACTGTCTGTTTGAGTTAGAGAGGCATAACGAACCACACCGAAAAATGGACCGTCTCACCCCTCTCGTGAGCCAACAACATTTTGAATCATTGCATCCTTTTTATTCATAACCTTTGACTAGATCTTCCGGTAGTATTTTAAGTATACTATACGTTCAAAACTATTCTTATATGCAAGTCATAGAAATGTTTGTCTATCTAGCAAAAAGCGGTGTCTTATTGTGTTTTGTTATAAACAACATATTGTACATATTAATTAAGCAATTCTGTCTTTGGATTTTTGTTGTAATAATGTTAAGATGATGACAAGTGGAAAGAGGGAAAATTACCGCCAATATGTTCCCAGTCAATTAACTCACCCCTCTAATCGAAATTATTTGAAAAGAGCCAACGTCCCTGGCCCCGCACCCGTACCCAACCTGTTAAACAGCTCAAAAATTATGTTAAAAAGAATGGTGCCTGCCAATTTTCGTTTTTTATTACACGTTACGTTTAGTGAAAGTTGGTTTGTTGTTTTGAAATTTCGACCAAATTTGCAAATTTTCACTTGTGTAACATTTTATTTCAAATAATATTTTAAGACTTTCACTTCAACTTTACGACAACGAATTGGAATAAATCAGAAAGAATTTGTTGTTTTGGAAAATCTATTTTCTTGTGCGTGAAATTTAAATATTTTTTCAACAATTTACAATCATAAATTCGTTAATTATTTTAGATAGTTATATTGTGTTGGGTTTTAGGTCATATTAACCAATACGGTTGTTTACAACGGAATAGTCTTCGTGAATTTCATTGGCTAATTCATTTTGGGTAAATAAGATAATACCAAAAACGCTCCGTATGCGATTAGCGAGTTCACTAACCGATAGCAGTGTAAATTTCAAACAATGCTATTATAACAGACACAGTTCTGTTTTCTTTGATTTGTTTGGAATTTTCTTTACAAATATTCCAATACGAATGCGTAAATTGGATCATTCAATAAAGATATCAATTTTGTTAAATACAAACAAATCAAACTATAACATAGCGAAAAAACTAATCGGAAAAATTGATTATAGAAGTAGTTCGATACAGTTTTATAAATAGTTCCGACATTTATTAATAATCGACTAAATTTTTTTCTCCTTTCGTTTCTTTCTTCGAGCCCCACCCGTTTAAAACTGTCCGATTTCGTGCACAATTTCGGTCATGATTAATGTGTTCTCTCACCAAACACCACCACCATTACTAAACGAGACAGAAAAAAACTGCACCCCCGTAAACAGTTCCCACATGGGGGCCAGAAGTCAACCTATCTGGACAAAAAAAGGATCTATCATTAATAGCCAAAAGACCGCTACATCGGTTACCGTTAGAATTGCTCAGGTGTGTGATCGTGTCGACTTTTGCACGAATCATCTTTAAATCGCCCGAAAGAATGTCTAAATAAAAAAAAAATCTATGGGAATTTTCCCCAAAATCCGATCTGTGATTGTTATACTATCGCATAAGGGCTGCTTTATTCGCGGCTTTTATATAAAACACCTCTAGTTTGTTTCTGTGTGAATAAATCACAACAGGTGTTTCAGTCTAAAGCTCAAAGTTTTAGGATAACAACAACACAAAGAAATCTTTGCCACCATATTTTTGATTGTCTTGAAACTCTTTCGGTCTATACGGATGACTTGCGATATAAATTCTCCTAGTTTTTTAGTTTCGTCGTTTTGTTTCGTTTAAAATCCCCCCAACAAGAAAGGGTTGAGACAGCTTGCAGCAGGTTAGGGGTGGTGCGGCCTTGGAACGTCTGGCTTGTCTGCGTCTGTAGATATGTGTGTGGGAAACGGCGAATCTAACATTAATCGGTCCCTTCTACTCGTGTTTCTTTCGAACAGCAAAAAATTTTTCCCTATTTCAAGCCAGATTTCACCCTTTGAAGCACTTGTCTCGCAGTCAGGGTCAGGTCGAAATCTGGCAGACACACCCCCCTCGATCGTCTCGAAACGCCCCTATACACTTGCATTCCGCATTCTCGAATAGCTCACTTATGGATATCTAATAATAACACAAAGATACTCTGTTTATTCAGAATTATAAATACCGAATGTTTGTTGATTGTGAAAAATGAAGACTTTTCGATAAAGTTACAAATTTTATTCCCATTCACGTACACGATTGACGGGATTTATACGGAATGTTTCCACCAAATCATTGTAAGATTAATAAAAAAAGTCCCGTCGATTTTATTGTCAACGGAAAGGTCATAGGGCAGACTTGTTTGAAAATTCTTGATAATATCCGTATTGTTATGCAAGTCTGTTTCTATTCTATCATCCTCCCTCGACCGCTGAACTCCTCTATCTTTCTCTTGTTTCCATTTTTTTTTGCTCTATTCGTTTTCGTTTGTTATCTAGCTACCCCCAAGTCGTCTGGTGTTTGTTGTCCAAGGGCAACAACGGGGTAAAAATCTGTTAAAAGAGCGCTGAATTCGAGACCTGGCACAAAAAACTGCCAGTCCCCCGTGGCCATCATCCAAACGAACTAGACTTCGACCCTCCAATCACAGGAATTTTAATGTTTGTTATTCAAAAACATCTATAAAATCAACACATGAAATTGTTCACCTTATGGTTCCTGTTTTTATTATTTTTCGAAAAGTTGAATCGATGGAATTTTTTATATTTGGCAATTTTTCAGGTCTTATCACAACTACAAATCCTTAAACAAATATTTAAAAATAAATATAATTCAAGATTTGAAGGATTTTTATAAAATTGGAGTATTTTTTGTTTGTACTACAATTGCATTTTAATATCCACAAATTATTATGAATCGCTGCATCCCCTGTTTTTTCGGTAAATTCATGAAGGGTTCCAGGTAGTCGGATCTTTCCACCTGACACTTTTACTTTTATTTGTACAAAACATTGTTTTGTTTGTGATAAAAACAGCGAAAATCCTCGAATTTTGTTATTTATTTTCGAAAAAAATAGTAAGAATTCGACGATTCAACCTCGGATTTTGATAAAAATCAGTACTTAGAAACTAGAAAAGAGGTAAAGGTCAGGAAAAGTCTCGTTTCATTTGTGTGTGTGTTTTAGATTTTCTCAACATATGTTGTGATTCTAGTTCAATACACTCGAAATTTGTTTTGCAAAATACCGTAAACATCTTTTATTCATTTGCTTTATTATTTATTCAACAACAATTTCCACAAATTAATCTTTTCAAATCCATCTTAATCATATAGGTATTCTTTTTATTTTAAATTGAAAATCCGTTTCTTATATTTATGATCGTTGATTTTAGAAAGGTGTTTCAATAGTTGATTCGATTCCTTCGAGGTTTCGTTTACGAAATTATACTTGATGTTGATGATAATAATGATGATTGTTGTTGCTGTGCTGTTGTTGTTGTTGGGAAAAAACGCGGAATTGATCTCGATCTGTAATTATACATGTTGAGATCATAAGAGAAAGTCGGGAATGATCGGGCATCACCAAATGATAAATGGTGATTATTAAATGCGAAATTCCAAATGTTGTCTCCGGTTTGGAACGATCAAATTTAGGAGGGTTCATTTTAGGTTTGGCGTCATAGGCGTCGTTGTTGGTTATTTTTACATGGCTTTATTTTTGTATGAAAACACTTTGTTTGTACCTTCGTTTCATAAATATTTAATTGCCAATGCGCATTAGCTTTTGTGGCAAATTACTATTATTTCAAATCGATAAAACTCCATGAACTAGTTATATTTATCAGTTTTATGTAGTTATTGTATTGTACGTTTGTATATGTTTGCTATTTGTTAGCTATTCCGTTGGCAATATTCCTTTGGTAATTGATTTTTCAATAAAATATTTCCAAAGGAACGCCAATAATGAAGGGCGAAATGTTTGTATCAAACAGCACCTAGAGCTGGACGGTTACGGCTTTGTTCAACATTATTATATCAGACGTCACTAACCAATTATTTCTAATTTCCAATCGCAATTTATTGACTCGAAAAAAGCATTTATACAAACAAGTGGAATTTTGTAATAATAGAATATTCCAACAATTTTGTCTTATTTAGATAATACCAGTGTTGAATATTAATGATACCATTAAACTGTAGGTGTGTAACCCTATTACAAATCATTATTATTATTTGGATCGATTAACAGCTGGACCAAGAATTGACCTCTTTTCCGTTGATAATCATTCGATTTTATAAGTTGTCCGTCTAGAAGGAATTCTCTCCAATTTCCCGTGTCTACAGTTTTCTACTCGTTAATTCGAAAGTTTCTTCTTCTTCTTTTTCTTTAGTCCTCCTGTACTGAAAAAGAAAACACCAAAAATTAAACAAGATAGAAATTGAGACCCCGGGGTGGGGGAGATATTATGCGTTAAGATGTTTTCTAGAAGATTAGTAAGTTGAATTTGGCCCCGAAAGTGCAGTGACCCTTTTTCTCTTCTCTACATTCGGCGCAAGTTGGAATACATTGTGCTTTGCGCCTCCGCGACTTAGCGAGCCATAGAACGCAACCTAAAACTTGAGCTTAGCAGCGAGATGATTTTTTTTTTAGGTTTTCTCTTTTCAGTTTTCTCTATTTTTCTTCTTTTTATTCGGTTTTGTGTGTCGACTAGAAACGATAGAAAACATAGGAGGGTCTATTTAAATGTGAGAAGGGCAAGAGGATGATGATGGTGGGTCTCTAAACAGTGAAACGTCCAACTATGTCTGACAGGGCTTGACACAAAACTCTGCAGTGTAACTGAGACGATGATGACGGCAACCGATTAGAAAAAGACCGATGATCATTTAGACAGGAAGAACTTTATGTTAAATTGGTATTGAAGAGGGCGAGGCACTACAAAAATTGACAATCTCTAATCTACAACGAATTTTATTTAATGGAAAATTGATAAAAACGATCTTATTATTGCGTCTAGACATGTAGGTGGTAGAATTTTTCTTATCTAAAGCGCATACAAAACTAGTTAATTAAATAATTGCACGACTAGACTATTTAAAAAAAAGTTTATTCATCCCTGTTTTGCTCAATAATTCACTGACGCATCACAAATTTAGTAATCGAAGCCCAAGCGAATGAAATCTAAATATTTGGAATTGTAGTAAATTTCTAGCTTTCCCCGATCGATTTTAATTTGAATTCAAGTCGTCTATATCTCGATTTTTTAAAAATTTATCTCCCCTATTCGACAATCTCATCTTGTACTAAATTTCAACAAGACAGACATATGGTGGCGTGAATCGGTTTGCAGGTGCCCGTTTTTCCCATCATCTTATAATATCGCTTAACCCTTTCCGTGGCCTAGTTCTTTAATGAGACAGGAAGAAAGGGTTCGCATGGATTAATAATATAAGAGAAGACGAAGAAGAAAAAAGTGAGTGGATGTAGATCTTGATCGAATCTACCAAAACTCCAGGTATAAAGCCACAATCAAAGTTAATTGGGGCGAAACGATGCGATTTTACAGTTAGGTCAAAAGTGTTTTGTCTAGCCATTATTCTCTATTTTTTCTAATAGTTTTGTTCTAAATAACCCTTTCGGTATTTTCAATACAGAGAAAATCATGCGAGGGTGGTTGTAATTTTTGTCTATCCACTATTGATTTTCTTTGTGATTAACAAAATTCTTGTGGTCATCTCAGTTTTTATGATTATTTTTTTTGTACACTCACACAGGTGAACGCAAACCTGCTCGAGGCCGGTTTCCATGCAGACATCGAAGGGGTGAAAAGTCCCCAGTTTTTGGTGCACCTGCGGCGAATAATTACCTTTTTCTCAAATCCAAATTCAAGTTTGTCCAGTTGGATCGAAAATTGAGCCGTGGAATAAATAGTTTTGGAGGGAATTGCGTAATTTTTTCTTAAATTCAATTCATTGTCAGCGGAAATGCGACGACCGTTTATATAGTTTCGTACTTCCGTTGGGCTTTTTAACGTTTAGTTTGGCTTGGCTGCATTTTCGCCCTCTCATCAAATGGGTGTTGTCGCTGTTTTGTTATCGTTCCGTTGTTGAGAAATATTTAAATTTACAGATCATACAATCACCCCAGTATCGAATGATTGTCAATTGATTTAATTGACCGATAACTAAACTCGCCCTGTTTGGCGTGTCTGTCTGGTCGGTTATTATATTTAAGGGGATGGAAAATCATCGATTTTGCAATTTTCCAATTTAATTAAAATTATAAAAAATAATCATGCAAACTATTAATTAGTTGTTTGTCAAGCAGCAATAAACGGTCCTTGTCCCCTAAACCGAACAATTTCGAAATTCACATTCAAACTTGCAACACGTGGCAATTTCGCCTTTTATCATCAACTGACCTAAATACGTTCATATTAAAGAATATCTCAATAAAATCTAATTTGCATCTAATCAAATTCAACTAGAGGATGTGTCCGAAGAGACGCCCAAAAGAATTGTTATCGATAAAAATGTAATGATGAGTTTTAATGGTCGGCAGCTGATCATGTTGAATCTAAATCAGAATTTAATTAGAATTACAGCAGGTGTTACTTTGTTTTTGTGTTGTTGTTGTTGAATTTCTTTTTAGAAAACAAAACCGAAACGCAAAACTTATTAATTAATGAAAACAAATTAATATGGAATTTACGGGTTATAAAGTTTCATCGAGGCTAGTCGATGCGAAAAATTTTTTGAATACAATTTCCCATCCGTTTTTCTCTTTCTTATTGTTTATTGTGTGGTAACGGGCGAAAAAAATTGCATTGTATTAGCGTTTGAAATACGTTACACAGCCACAAGAACGGGTAAGCATATGTAAATAGAATCGGCGAATAGTCGTACAACATTCTGGAACGGGACGTTGTTATTGTTCTTGTTTTCTCTATAACCCGTCTTACCGGTATCTAGTCCTAGTTACTTACACAATCCTTTATTATTCCTTTATTTTTTTCTATATAGGATAATTCTCAATGTGTTGCCATTTGGACGCAATAAAAACTGCAACGCCATGGTCTATAATTCAAATTTTTTTTCATCTTTCAGGTTTGTAGCTCTAGGACAGATGTGTTTTCTATCAACCCTTTCTATTTACGATTGAAATCTGGATAAAAATTTTGGGAAAATTTATAAATCAGTTGGGCCAACTTGCGTTCGGTTTGCTGAGGTTAATAACCTTCTATTTACTATCTAATGCATGTGCATAAGCAATCTTGGCACCATGTATCTTATGATCCAAGTCCTCCAAGCAAACAGACTTGGAAAACTGAGAAAAAACGACGAAATAAATATTTGTAAAGGTAGTGATATAAAAATAAATAAAAGATAAATTTAACTAAAAGTTAGTCTTGATTTAGTCGGAGAATAATCGAAAATCGACTAGATTTGAAACTAATTAAAAAATACCGAATTCGTGTTGGCTTTGTGAAAAAAAGTAGATTACTAGGTAGTTCTATAGTGTTGTTGTTGTTTCTATATTTCGAGCCGTTTATTAGCAGTGTAGTGGATTTATAAATAAGACCCATTCAAATAGTCGCATATTTATGCGTATACGAATATATCGTGTGCGTGAACTTTTATAAACACACACAAAAAAATGGGTCCAATGAACTTTTCGCAAAGTATTTTATCCGCTTGTTCAACAACTTTCTACATAATATAACTATAAAAATTTAAATTATTTAAACGCTAATCTAATTTGAACGTTAATATTTTCAACCGGCATGCGAATCTAGTTTTTGGTTATTTTCCTATTTTAAATTATTGTAATTATCGTGTTTTTTCCGACGAATTTTTATAAAAATTTTAATTAAAAAATGTATGATTGTAATCCTGCAGGCCTTGATAATAACACCCTGGCCTCGTTCTGCTTTTCAATTCGACAATTGTGATTTTTTCCGATGGATTCAAGTATAGGTGGTCCAAAATTAGCACTTATTATGGCGTTTCCCAAAAATAGCAGGCGCCTTATCGCCTTTATATATTTCTAAGTATATAGATGCGCGTATTTATGTGTTAGTGTGTGTATGTAGTAAATAAGACGGAAGACATGGAGGTCTGGTGGATGTTGTCTGGTGCGTGAGTAAACAAGTCGTCGACAAGGAGGTAGTGGAGAACGAGGAGGTATAGTCGAGTAGGGTTATAATATTGTGTGTGTGTATGTGTGTGTTTAGTGGAGGCCAATGCTCTGCCGAATGCAAGCAACAACGCGGTCGCGACTGTTGAAGGACAAGGGTCCAAATTCAATGACCTAACTTTTTAGAGGACCTTTAGAGGACATGCAATGCGTTGTATGCAAGCCGCGGAACAACAGCAACAACAATAACAACAGAGTATAACGATAGATATTTTAACCCATTTGGATTAGATTTAGAAAATTCCGTGTGCGTTGGATGAGGATAGCAGAGAGATTTTTTGGGTAGAGAGAGGGGAATGGACGGGTAAACGCCGAAATTTTTAACCAGCCAACAAGCAACGTCGCGCTTCGCCCCAACCAGATGCCGGTACTACATTCAATTTAGAAATTATCTAACGCACATACATACATAAAATGCGTGTGTGCGTGTGGATAACTTTACATAAAAAACAACCAAATCTTAACCTTGAAAATACAAACATTAGAGTTGTTTTTACACGTAACAACATTCATATTTTTATATACACATACAAGAGCCAAGTAGCACGGTACCTATTATCTAGGACAACCAAGTGGCAATTGGACATTCTCAACAATCTCTATAATTGGAATTTTTGATAAATTTCCACTTGATTGTTTTAATGATAACTGCGATATCTCGATATCTGACTAGACTGTTGTTGATGATGATGGGTAAAGGGAGCATCAATTTATAGGCCATTTAACGCAATACGGGCGTATAATGGATGTTCTTCACTTGGAATGAATGACGCATCCGCTATTCCTTTACTCTCCATATGTTCGGTACGATTGAACAAATCTAATACAATTTTGATATCCAATTAAATTCCAATCGGAAAACAACCAAAAACTGCACTCCATTGACCCAACCACAATGGACCCTTATCGTTGCGATATACACACTTTTATTATCATAATTTCGATTATTTCACAATTATTTCGACAAAAAGACCAACCAATACAATACCGACATCAAATTAAATTCGTATATTCCCGCTTTGGTGTTACTAACCGGCGTCATCTAGTGGATAGTAGCTGAAATTTTCAATCAAGTCAAAATTGTATTAGATTATCGTGATACTAGAATTTTCTTTTATTTTTGCTAATTTACGATTATTTTAGAAAATTAGCATAGAAATTAAAATTATGTTAGAAATATATTGATTTTTAGTTGCTGCCATCTATTAGACATAAAACTGTTACCACCAATAAAGTAAACTGCTTTATCGGCAAAGTCTAACCTGTCAAAAATTATTTGACAGTCGTTCTTTTAGAGTTTGACACCCAAGCCAGCGGTATGTAATTTGACCATTTTAATTAAAAAATCTTGATCATCCTTCAAAATAATTCAAATTAAACTATAAAACACCCTTCAACAGATTATTCTAGATAATAATTCAATAATAGTTTGATTAGTTTTAATCGTTATTGATTGTTTTTAATCGGTTTAATAAAGTGAGGTTATGGTGGCATGTTTCAGGTATAATGGCCAAACAAAAAGGTGAGAAGAAAGGCAAATCTGCCATCAATGAGGTCGTTACCCGTGAATATACCGTCAATTTGCACAAACGTTTACATGGTATTAGTTTTAAAAAACGTGCCCCACGTGCGATTAAAGAAATCCGTAAATTTGCTGAACTCCAAATGGGTACACCTGACGTTAGGATAGATACCCGTTTGAATAAACAACTATGGTCGAAGGGGATCAGGTTTGTTGTCTTGTAAATCTAGTGATTGAGTTTTGTTGATTGTTGTTTGTAGGAACGTACCGTTCAGGATTCGTGTACGTTTGTCGCGTCGAAGAAACGACGATGAAGATTCAGTTAATAAACTTTTTACGTTAGTAACTTACGTGCCTGTGGCTACATTCAAGGCATTACAAACCGAAAATGTTGACGCCAGTCAGGAATAAACACAGGAACACTTATTTGTAATGATTATTTTTTCATTCATCCCAGTTTCCTTGTACCTTACAAAATATCTATTATTTCAGTATAAATTCAAGTTTTTATGGTTCTAAAAGTCGTCTATTTTATGTTTATGGAAAGCGAAATGATCCATTTTCCACAAGATTTTTCTGAATTAATGTTAAAGTAAATACTTGAAGTTTAATACACTTTCTGTATTTTCAGTCCAATTTAATAGGTTTTTTAAAAAGTAGCAATTTGTACAACGAGTCAGGTACAAATTTAAGTAATTTTATACAGGGGTGTGGAATCAAAAGTAGAGAATTACTTAAAAATATTGTTCAGATTTATGAGGGAGTCTAGATCATTTTAGGAGAATTTGAACCTCGTAGCTCACGGGAAATTGATTAAAAATTGTTTTAAATAACGTTACACATTTTGAAAACGAATTAAGCATATCAAATATGATCCTCATCTCCTTTCTTTCATTTTTCTCCACTGAAGTCCACGATAAAATGTAGAAAAATTATGTTAAAATCATTTGATGTATCGCTTTTTGAAATTGAGCGCTTTTGACCAACTTTCAAATGAGCTATGAAGTCCGAATTTTGTTAAAATGATCTTCAAAGTCCTATTTTTTTAATAATTCCCATATTTTTCGCTACGAACGCTCTTGTTTTAAACCAGCACTTCTGTATAAGAAGTGGAGTTTATAATTTTGTGGCAATCAAGCGAAATAACGAACGTTTATTTCAAATCGATTTATTTGTATAAATAATAAGTTAAAAAAAATCAATTATATCAAATTTATATGCAAAAAATTATCACTAATCAGATTGATTACAGAAATCTTGTTAAAAAATCTCAAAATGGTAACTATTGTCAGACATACACACATTTTGATATATTTTGTATTTTTTTAGGTAAAAAAGACTAGTAAACCACAATGATTTCAATCAATATCAAACGAAAACAAATTGCTAACGTTCTCCTTTTTTTCAATTTAATGAAAGTAACAACCAAAAGAAAATATTTGGAAATTTGCAACACTTTCATTCGTCAAATTATTAAAAATCATCTACTAAAAGAAAAACAGTTGTGGAAATTAATTAACTACTAATTATTTACACATTCATCCATACTAGCGTTCGTACGATAATTACGTTAAATCTATATACACGCGACTCATACAATCTGGCACATAAAAAGCTACAATATTCTAGTTGTAGAAAAAAATCACAAATTAAAATTGCTGCACAACTATGGCAACTGGGTATTATTTTAGTTATCATTACTATTATTGTTATACGTTAATTTGTATCACGCTAATCCAGAATCGACATGTGTCCGCCGTTTGGAATCTGTTCTTTGTACACCATGATCCGGTGTTGATTTCAATATATCCGGTTGGCTTTGATTTGTAATTGTTTGATTAACAACAGAATGATTAACAATTGATTGATTCACAGATACCATTGTACCACGACTTAATGTACCCAATAGTGGTGTTCCTGGATTATTCATTAATAAATTCATATAATCGGCAATCAATAATGTTAATTCTAAAATTTTTGGTTTACTCATTGCAAAAATCAATTTCTGTGATGGTTGTTGATCATTCTGGGTTACCACCAACATAAAATCCTCTTGACAACCACCGAATGTTAATACATTTGTGTACGGATAACGGACTCTTTGTTGCATTGTTGCTAAATCTAATATTGTTATCGAATCTTCATTTACAGCCAACCAAATCATTGGTGAATCGTGTTGTTGTCGTAATTTAGCCTATAAAATAATCAATTTGATTAGATGATTGTTTAAAGATAATCACCAATCACCGGCGATTTGGTGCGCAAAAATTGCCAATGTTTATTCCAAAATTTCTCAATTTTTCCACGGATTTAAATGACTGACTCGAAATTTGAAAAAGAATTTCGAGCTGAATAGAATATTTTTTTATTTTTCCAAATTCGAATGTAATTTTGGGTTACAGAAAGAAATGTTAGAGCATGTTTTTTTCGTGTTTCTTTACATTTTTTTATATTTTTCTCCGTAATTTGGTCGAAATTGTTTGTTTTGCAATAATATTCACATAGTATATGGCAAATTAAAAGCAAGTTTTCCGGAAAATTGTTGAAAACTTAGAAATTTCGCTCTCATTTCCTGGGAACAATTTTAAACTTGGATAATAGAACTCATTTGAAAGTTTATATGTAGGAGAATGTTGGCCAGTTTTCCAAACATTTCAATTGTGGAAATTAATGGAAATTCATAACGAGCATAGTTGGAAATTTTCCACAAATGAAATATTCGGAAAATTGGCCAACATATAAGCTTTAAAATCAATGTTCAATTCCCTAAGTTTGTACCTAGAAAAGAGGAGCGAAATTTCCAAGTTTTCGTCGATTTTCCGGAAAACTAACACCTCAATTGAAGATTTGGAAAGTGTTTTTTTAATTTGCTATATTGCAAAATGCTGTAACTCAAAATAGAATTTGAATTTGGAAAACTAAAAAATATCGCAGCACACACCTTGAAACGCTCTTTCAAATTCTGTTTCAATCATTCAAATCTGTTAGAGAATTTTGGAATAAACATTGGCAATTTTCGCACGCCGAATTGCCCTTAAATATGGCAAAACAGACCTGGAAGAGTGTAGCTCCGAAAAACGGCCACTTCCTCGTACAAGTCAAATAAATTCGCACACAATCCAATTGAGTTCGCCCTTTTAAACCACGCCATTTCTCCAACAATTTCGCTTGTAATTCCGTCAAACCGTCTTGTGTTAATTGATCACGATATCGGTATGGATAGAATTTATCGATAGCTGTTAATGCTTGATTAGAATGCGCTGTTAATATCCCATGGACGTTATGTAGAGCGTTTAATGTATTCGAATTCTGTACTGTAGTAGGTGGACTGAACGTACCATTATTCGATTGCGGACTCTGATGACGATTCGATGTACCTTGACTACTCAAAGTATTATTCAAACTCTTCGAACCGCCTAACGAACAATCACCCATATCTAATTGTGCCATCAATGCTGCCAATTCTAATGCTAATTCACGACTTAATGGAAACCGTCCTGATACGATTTGTTTATTGACTTGATAACATAATAATAGACGTTCTTTATCGGTTTCTAATCGTGCACTATTCTTCCACCACAATCGATTCTTGTAAGTTAAACGAATGACTTTACTATTCTCAAATTTGCCTAAACCTTTTTCACGTAGAGCAATCTCCCATTTCGATATCAAATCGCACAATTTCGCATTCGGATCTAAAGTGTGCTCTAAATCTTTCTCTATTGGATCATCACTAAAGATTGCAAAACCATTACTGGTACGACAACAAATTTCGTGCGCTAAACTATCTTGGAATTCTTTGAATTGTTGTCGAACCATCAAAACTTGTTATATGATAAGTGCCGTTTAGAAGATGAACAGGCATTGAATGGGGTAAAGAATGGTGTTGGGGATTTTTCAATAAAATACTCAAAACTTCCATACGTGACGGTTTCAATTCTCGCCCACCTGAATTAATTAAAGATTTCAATAAAAATTCAATAATTTTGTACGTATAAATACCGGTTAGTATGGTGCGTTCTAAGGCGCGTTCACAATAAGCAGCATATTTTCCACATTCGGTACGATTATCGGCATTTCTTTGTAGGTGTAATTTTAAAAACCACAATAATCTCGACGATTTCGGTACAAATAAACTAACAGCTAATGCTAATAATTGCCAGCCTTGTAATAACGTATACGTTGGTGGTCCTTTATGGTCTTTATGTTCTTTATAACATTCTTTATGTTCTTTATATTTCTCCTCTTGCACAGCCTGTATGTTGGAAGATGCAATTTGTTGATCAGATGTACTATTTATACTTGGTGTTGTTTCACAGGTGAATAAACTTTGTGTTGCACAAAGTAGTAGTTGCTGAAAAGAATTTTGGTGTTTCTTTTAAACAAACATTTCCTAAACTCATCTATTTGTTTTGGTTTAATTAATTTTAATCAACTATAAAAATTATAAAGCCGATAAAATAGATGATAGTTTTGATTGAAATATTTGTGAAAATTGTGTAAATGTGTCTGTGTGTAAATTTAATGAATTTTGAAAGATGCACACATAAGCACTTTCTAAAAATAAACTATTCTAAAAAATAGTTGTAAGGAACATTCAAAGGATTTGAAAGAAATCGCAAAATAATTGAAACACCAACATTCTTGTGATAGGGGAGCAGAAAGGGCTAAATTTATAGAAGAAACAAAGATTCCATCTAGGACTATAAATTCTTATGACAACTACCATTGGCGAGCAATTCGAAAAATATCTTAAAGATTTACAGGATGGTCTATGGAGATCATTTTGGTAAAATGTGGGTCTCGACTCAAAATGATTTGGGAATGCTTCAAGGAGAGGCTCCTTTGTTGCATTAAGGCTGTCCAGACTAAAAAGCCAAGCCAGGAGACTGGGAAGGATACCTTGTCAAGGATACCTGAATCAGATTCAGAATTTGGCATCGAAATCTCGTTTGAGATGGTCATAGATTGATCAATTGCATCATAGATTCTCCGCCTGGATTACTGAAGGATCAAAATCAGATAAAGGGATCCAATTATAGGAAAGAGGAAGCTTCTTTCATAGTGCAAGCTGAAACTCTTGCAACAAAGCGCCAGATTGTTTATGAAGAAATCTTACGGGTGCACAAATATATGTCTTGACCGATAGTCAGGCAAAATTCGGAAGGCTTATAGCTTTGAGTCAAAAACCGCCTGGGAATGTTGCCAATGCCTGAACTTCTGGCAAGGGGTAATAATCTAGCTTGGACATCAAGGAATTAGAGGATAAGCTCGCTAAGGCTTCATTTGTAGATCCTCAACCGTTCTGAGGGTTAACAGGAACCCAATAGAGGAAAGTGATCTGTAGACGGAAAAGGGTAATAAAATTGGGGCAAACTCCGGGAATCTATTACTTGTCTAAAAACGCTAAGAAGCTTCTCGACCTCACGAGGAACGAATTAAAATTCTTAACGAAGCTTCTGATAGGACATTACTTCGTTAATATCACCTCAAGCCACTGACAGTGAAAGGTGTAAATTATGTGAATTGAAGAATGAAACTTCCGAGCACATATTGAGTGAATGTGAAGCGTTGGTGCGCAGTAGGGTTATGCTCCTCGGTTACACGACTCTATCGCCTGCAACGACACGGAGGCCTCCCAGCAAGGAAGATAGCCTTCCTGGAATAGTGATAGTCAGACAGTTATGATCATACTAGTCGCAATTAAGTAAAGCTAAATATCTAATGGACCCAATTAAACTATTCTTTAATCATTTTTGAACTTCACGACAACCTACGAGGTCCAAATTTTGCTAAAATGATCTTCAAGGACTCTTCTATCAATCCTTGAAATTTCGAATTGCTCACCAAATAATGGTAATTGTCATAAGAATTGCTAGTCTGAGGGAAACACTTGGTATACAACGAAATAAAATTGCTCTTTCATGCACACATAATTCTATAAAAAATTCACTCACAAGGTAAACTGTACCACTAAAAATGATGATGAATTAAATAAATTGAGTGAAAAAGATATAGCTTGCCAAAGAAAAACTAAATATAATTTTGTACAATTTAAACATCTTAATTAAAATAAAACGATAAAAACTAAATATAAAAAGCACACTTACACTTTTCTTTAATAATTTTTGTGTAGATACCTGGACTCCTAATTTCGGTAATGGGGAACTTTTACTTGTTTGTTTAATTAATGCACAAATTAATTCAGCTTGTAATTCGGGCATATCTAAACATTGTTGTAATGCATTTTGGGCTAATACAACATGATAATCGATACCGGCTTGATCGACAGCCGCCGACATAAATAATTGTAAACATTTAAACAATTTTATTGCTTCAGCCTGTTGAGAAGAAAAAATTATAATTAAATTTATTTGTAAATTAGTAGAATTAAACCTGTAATGTTTCAGTTGGTAATGTTGTTAATGGGAAATATGAAGGAATTGCGCCGTCTTTAGTACAAGGCACATGTAACAGTACTGGATGTCGCCATAAAACACAATTAGAATCACCATCGACTTCCATTAATTTATGGATTAATTGTTCGTATTGTGTGCCAGTACTTGGTCCGCCGCCACTAGCCACAGTCAAATGATACAGCCACGAATCCTTCTCCTTAATCAACAAAATTAACAACAAATTAATTAAATTTATAATTTACAAGACAATTAATACTACTTGTTTCCCTAAACATAATAAATAGGTAGGTCCTTGGTCTGATGGAAATATCCCTATTGTTAGATCGGGTTGTTCGGCATCGCGTTCTTCCGAATCTGAATCGGATAAATGTTCGACTTCTTCAACGCGAGCGTCTCGCATGTTGATCTGTCCAGCTGGTGTCTAAAATTAATAAATATTAGACTTTTAAATTTTGTTGATAATCAAAACTAACTGTATCGGTGGGTGATTTGAAATATAAAAACATTTTTCCGATTAAAACACACCAACATTTCTTGGCGTGTCCGTTTTTAACTTTAGTTAACCATCCTTGAACCGATGGTTTATTTTCTTCTTTACTTAATAATAATTTTGTTGCATTTCTACGTTGTACATTCTGTAAGATTCTCACCCAATCTTCCATAGCTGTTATAGAATCTGCCGTTAAATAATATGTTTTCTTTCCAGTATCAATTTCGAATGTATTCGATCCTTCAGCACGTGTTATTTTACATACTTCATCTAATAAAATTTGTCCTTGTGGTTTTCGATTAATATCATTTTGACTTTTATAATATGTTAATACACCATTCTTTAAAACAAACCATTTTTTGCGCCAGGTTTTCAATTTACCACCCAATTTCGCTAATGAACCACTCTTTTCTAAACTTTCTATACGTTTCGGACTATCTAAATATGATGTACGTAATAACATTGATGATTCTAGACTAGTTGTATCACAACTTAAAGCATCCGGTGGTACTGCATAATCATCAGACATACCCGATTCGAACGATGTATCTGAAACGCCTTCATATCAATATTAATCTTATGATAATCCTCTAATATTTCGTTATTAAACCGGCAAAAGAACTAACCTCGAGTTTTACTTTTGCTAGGCGAACCGCTACTACTAGAAGCAGTACGTTTACCAGGACTGGAACCGGAAGTATCACCCGAACTACGACTATGAGTATTCCCATCAATTGCAGCAGTATTATTACCTTCACCATCACTGGAATCATCCGATGAATCACCAGTAAATGGTATCGATCTAATTTGACTAGCACGACCTTTAACAGTTGCATAAACCGGTACTGGTATATCTTGATAGCCTGCCTGTTCCGGACCAATATCGCTTGGTGTAGTTCCAGTTAATGTTAATCCATCGGCTGCCACCTAATTAAAATTATTAAGAATTTATAGATTTGTTATATAAATTCGTTTACTTGATAGATGCGATCTTCCCAACTGGGGAATCGGTGAATTGGTGGTGTTGGTGCTCTAGGCCATGGTACTTTCTCTCGACTTGGTGTATAAATTTCAGCATAATCATGAGCTAAATCCGGATCCGAGGCACTACTACTAGGTACCCGACCACTTATACTAAGATTGTCAACAGCTGCCCTCAATTCATCAGTCAATGGATCCATACTTGAATTACTTGTACCAAAATTAACGCTCGTTACTAAATTACTCGGTATAGTCGGTTCGAAATTACTCGATAAACAAACGGATTGATGGCGGCGATGTTTCGTACTTCTCGACGATGAGGTAGTCGTATTTGATGTTAATTGTCTTGGTTCTGGTGAACAACTTTCTGAACGTCTACGATCGGCTAGTGCTAAATGATTTCGTAATAATTCTAATTGTTGATTGCACTTGATATTTTGTTCGCGTAATGTTTGATTTTGTTGTTCTAATTCGCGCAATTTATTTGTTACCCATTCTTTTATACGTGCCGCTTTTGCCTCAACTTGCCGGGCATCATGTAGACGTAATTGACGTTGTTCTTCAACTTCGCCTTCTAAACGATGGATTTGGATGTTGTTCGGGTCACTCTGTTGCGACCATGCCAGCTTTTGTTCCATTATTCGCACCTATAATTAATTTACAAAAACAAACAATTTAATTAGATTAAAATATTTACCAAAATTCGCCATTTTGTTTGTAATCTCTTTTAAATACTAAATTTAAATACGAATGTGTAACTAGTTGTGTAGTCTGTATGCATCTAAAAATGTATTTCGGGCGCCACAGCGTCCCGACGACTTGTCACACAACTTCCCCGCACACTCTAAAGAGGGGAAAATACCATCCACCAACAATATCCCCTTACTATTTTCACCCTATCCTCAACTACGATTGGCACAAACAAAGAACAGTTTCATGAAAGGATTCCACAAATCTGATGAGGCACAATCGGAATTGAATTCAAAACAACTAAAATCGGGCACGATTTTCATTAAAATTAAAATTTATTAAACCTAAAATTTATAAGAAAGCCAGAAAATATCGAGACTCAGATTGTCAATATGGAAAATAACGGATTTGAACGGATGTCATGTGATATAAATAGGGGGCCTTTTTAACGCTCCCCTTTTTTAACCAGCTGAGATATAAATGACTCACATGTTTGCTCATTTAGTCAACTGACGAAACAATTAATAATCAAAAGGGTATTTCATATTTTATAGAAATAAACCCAAATTGGGATATGTAGTTATTGACATTTAAACACGTGCCTCAAAATACGACAAAAACGGAAAATACGGCAAAAATTCAAATCTAAAACTACAACAATCGTGATTATTAAACATTTGTTGCCATTTTATTATTTGCAATAATCTAGAATCGGGTTAAATATTCAATAGAAAAATCAACTTACATTTTACCTAGAAATTGTTCCCCAAACAAACCAGCGTTTGATCGTTATTTAGTTAAATAAATAAAAAGGAAACCAAAGACTGAAAAATAAAAATGTATCGCGCGCGATTCTCTGTTTTTCTGTCAGCTGAAAGACGCCATGTCGGGCCGCCAGCGTCGCGACGGAAAATAATCAATAGCCCTTTACGACAGCGAAAGGGAATATGGTTGCTATGCAACTGTAGCGTCGGAAAATCTCTCACTATAGTTTTGTTTATTTAATTTGTCGTCGAAAATTCGTCGATTCTCCTTACCTTATCCTCAGCCTCTTCGGCACGACTTTCCGCCTCCAGGACTCTTTGTTCCAGTTCGGAAAGCTATAAAACGAAATAAATGCATTACAAATAGGTTTCATTAGAATTTTAAAAGTACTGAAACATGTTTGTGTACACAAAATTGTTTCAGGGAGCTTTCAGGATCGATAACAACGACATCTACGAGCCAATTTTGTATGTTTACCTAGTAACAACCAGATGGCGGAACCTAAATTATCCTTCTATTTGTTGGTTTGATAACTGCACGATTGTTTGTTTTGTATAATTGGATTGGTGAACGAGTACAATATCAATATTGTTGTTTAATTAGTATACGTTTGAATATTTTGTATTGAAGAGAATTTCTATAAATTATGATAATGATAAATCATTTGATGTAATTTAGAAATTTCGGATGGGAACAGGTGGTGTTGATACTTGGGCAATCGAGCCCAATAAAACACGACAACACCTGTTTGGGATGCCATCAACACTAGTAGAATGTGAAATTTACTGATAATTAATCACAATTACAATAAAATCCATAGGAATTAATTCCAACCCTATTATAATAAAGGGTTGAAGATTTTCGTACAGGTGTAGTTTACATTCGCGAGCTCTAACCACATGTTGCGTCTGTTTATAACGAAAACTCGCAGTAGTCGGTATAGTGGTAGTTGTAGTAATAATGTTAGTAGAAAAACTCTTTGATTTCCACAGCACGTTCCAAACTTGCTCCAGTTCGTAAAGCTTAAAGCTCCCCTACTCTTTAGATACACGATGAAACAAAACAATCCGAGATTACCGTTCACTGTTCAAGATTCAAATAAGATAAAAGCTTTAATCTTCAAATGAATTTAAAAGTGGATATATACAAAAATTTCCAACTACTTAAATTCTAATCTGTCGTCGGCGGCGGTCCAATTTATTACACGTCTTTTAGATGAAATTCTACAGTTTTAAATGAGAAATAAAAAAGGGAAAAAGTTACAAAGACAAGTTGACGAGTTTTTGCTTCAATAAACACGTCTTGAAGATATCTTGGAAAAAGTCTGCTTTTGTCTGAGACGGAAATGAATTTTCTAGTTGGAAATTTAATTCAACTATAATCTACAACAATTCTAAATTAAAATACGATTCGATTTCCATATTCATTATGAATCAAATGATGGTTACATTTTCCAAATAAATAAATAACGAGATGCGGCAATTTTCACCGACTGTCCATTGTATGATTGGTAAATGGATGTTTCTTTTAACTCTTGCATAGCATTTGTACGTATAGTGTGCGTACAATATCCGCAATGGTACCATAAATAACAAGCACGTTGACAATCCCGAAGGGATTCTCATGATATAGAACATGTCAATTCATACAAATGCTTAGGAAAAAACGTCATCTAAACACGGATGTACGCTTTCCTATGGAAATATGTCGAAACAATTTATATATAGAAATTTTGATAAATAGGATTGTTTGATTAGCTTTACCTTCCGCAACATGTCCTCGAGAGAGTCCATGTCGGAGCTTCCGTTGTTGTTATTATTGCTCGGTTGGACCATGTGGCAAACAAACAAGCTTCAAATTAACACTTTTTTTTTAATTCAAGTCTACAAATTATCAACTAATTCATTTTAAACAACCCATCAATTAGTCGCAAACCAGATCATTGTCTCGAATTAATTGATTCCTTTAGGGATGTAACTAACATTAAAGACCGAGATAACAAGCTACATAACTGAATAATAATCACGAATTTAACAAATTGTTATTGAAATGCCCCGGGTTGTTTCAATCATGGCAATATTTCTACAATGATCGAATTTATGTCGATATTTTAAGCTATTGACTTGATCCCATATAGTTTGTCGTGTATATTTGGCGTCAAAGGGGCAGAACGCAGCCCATTGGGGTCGGTATGTAACAGGCGATGACAGAAAGTGGGTCGGTCTAATCAATATTTACCCGAATCGGAGAGTGAATACACTCGCCTCGAGACTACTTATTTAAAGAATAATGTAACACACTTGTATTCCCCCAATGTGGCCGAATATGTCGTCAACAACATCCTTTAGAGAAACTATAGAAACTGATTTGATGTCGTTTTATTATCAACTTTCAGTATCTGCTCAATGGGGAGACGTAAAGAAAAAATCGAAAAGGGGTTGGGTAAGTGCATTATTACCAGATACAAGCTTTAAAAGATATATCTTAAGAGATAAGTGTACGATTTATTGTGACAATTTTGAAGAGCTTTACAACTTTCAGCGAAAATCACACTAAGGTATAATCAATTAAGAAGAGGAAATTGAAAACTGAAATGCCACTTGTCTGAAAGTTTAATACTACGACTTTACTAGATACTTATTCAAAGTAAATTGGCAATTAATTTCATAAGTCCGCTAAAAATGGGCGCATTTTCAACAATTCAAACTTTACAATTCAACTGAAACAAAGGCAAAATGTCAGAAAAAAGACCAATCGTTTTTATTATTCACTTCACCGCATTTACCGTTATTGGCGGCCGTCCACAAGTAAACATCATTAATAAAACCAATTTATTGCATGTCATTTCCGTCAGATTTCTTTAGATGGGGCTGAAAAACTGCCACCCTCTGTTGAAACAAGACAAAAATTCGAAAACTCCAATTCAATATTTATGAAGTTGAAAGAAAAGAGTTTGCATTGAGTCCTATTAATTAAAGTACCAAATTGAAGAAAATTAATTAACTCGGGATATTTCAACAATTATTATAAGCTCGTTATCTCTAATTATAAACAAACCGAAATTGATTCCTTTTTGTTGGTTCTATTCATAAATTTCATGGCGATATTTTATTTTTGATTTAGAAAAATTGTTAACACCACATTGAGGATACACAACACTGCACAAAAACACAATATTTTGTTTTATAATAAATCGTATACATTGAAGTCCTAAAAGCGTAACATAAATATGTTGTGAGAATTGGGATAAATATGAAAAGAACGTTCGCGTATAGTAGTAGCTGAAAGCTTACTGCTGAAATGCGAAAGCTCAGCTCTGCTGAAAACCTTGTGGAAAACGGCATGCGCGCTTCACAAATCTAATCTATAACATCATATGTATATATACACATACAATTTCAATATAACGAACAGGTGAGGGGTTAGTTAATACAACATAACAACACCCCTGTTTTATAAGAAAATCCCCACTAATTGTTGGAAATAAAATAAACCGCAATTTTTACAGGATAATTGTGATGATCATAATAATAAAACGGGTTATTGGTGTAATAAAATAAACTAGAAATAAAATTTTATACGAATCTTCATGTTCCCAAGGATACAAGAGCGATTCTCGAATTTTATTTAATTCCATTTGTTTTATCCGTTAATATGAAGCTTGTATGGTTTCATGACTAGAGAGTAAAAGAAAGGCTTATTGTTGAGGAACTTTTACCATTTTCTTGTCGTTTTTTTCTGTTTTTGTTTATTCATTCAAAGTTTAGCCGTTTTGTTGCTGAGATATTAAAATTTAATTTGCCAACTTTTCAAGTTTCTCAACAACAATTTAAGAAACCAGAGTGAAAGAAGAAAACTCTGATAGTACGAAAGTTTTCGATTTATTCACATGGATGAAATTAAAAAAAACGAAAAACGCCACTATTTGCATTCGGTAACAAATGAAAAATCATAAATGATTATTTTTTTCTGTAGAATGGGTAATTTTTAAACTGGCCGAAAGTCTCAAGCCAGAATCCGCCTTAATAATTTCGCAGTTGATTCGCAAATCCCTCTAGTCGTTGAACCTTTTAAGGTTTATTTTGGCGTAACGAACGTGAAATATAACTAAGAGAAAATTACTCGACAATTGTACCGAGAAGAATATCTTGAGATAGTAATGGGTAAAGCGAAAATTCATTTGCTCCTAGGAGAATTAATTTAATAGGTCACAAGTCCATTAACATAACCATTGCTTTTAATGTAAAATTTATGTATAGATGGCCGGTTTTTTTCGGTGAGAAATTTTATCAGAACCTCCAAAAATAGGGACCTATTACTGTTAACATCAAAGCGATCCATTAGAGCTTTTAACAGTGTGGTTAGCTTGACCACAACGTGGAGGATAGAGAGCGAAGACGTGGAATTGGAAGTGGAACGGAAATGGTGGAAATCAGTCCATGTTTCCGCTACTGTATTTATTCCATATTGTAAAAGTAGGATTTATAGGGAGAATTCTTCATTTGGCAGCCACTTGATAAAAGTCGAGCTATGAAATTCTTTATCATTTCGTAAAATACTTTTGTTATTTCGTAGTGTTTGTCGAGTCGAGCGTCAAGTCATTAGTATTAAGGGTCGTGCTTTACGGATTAAATTAAATAGACTTAATAGAATCTGATAAATAGAATCTGGTCAATGAAATTTATTACAAACACGCAAAAACCTAATAATATAAATAACCTAATACACATATCAGTTCTTGAAATGTTCCTTCGCAAACAATAAACCCACTTTCAACAACAAAATCTTTCAGGCTGGAAATTTTTTATATATCCACACACGTAGGTATATATAAATTTATTTTTATCCAGGAAATCTATGTGATATAGAGATAAGATGAAAAACAGACAAAATATATAGAAATATTGGAATGGGGAATAATAGAAAAAAATAAAAATAAAACGAAAGAGGACTAGGCATTCTTTAATTGAAAAGATCTCCCCGCTACGTGATATCAATTGATAGGGTGGATGGAGCCCTCTTCATAATTAACTGCCAGCGAAAAATAACACCACCTACAGACAAGAATACAGAAAACGAATAATCGATAATAGGTTGGATTATATTTTCAAATAAAACGATTCCATTCTTGCACATAAATATTACAACTCTACTTTAATTAATCATACAATTAGAAAACCCCGGCGATTATCTTTTGATAATTTGTAGAATTTTATCAGATATTAGATTTATTCACCTGTACTTGTGTACAGATGAATAAACTGCCAATAAAAAAGAAGTAGGTAGCCTAATATTCAAGGCTTACCTACCATTAGTATGAACAAACAATGCGCATGAGTAATTTTGTCAATTCTCAAAATTTTTTTTGCTATATTTCGAATATGTGCACGTACATATCGTAGTGAAATAGCTGCTTGTTTTAGAAAATATCATCATAATATTTATCGATATTTTGTTAGAATAAAAAGAATAATCGCTGTAGTATATTAAAAAGCTGACAGTGTCAATATTTTTGTAGTGAAAATCAAAAATACAACTTTTTGTTTGTATCGAAGGTAATCAAAAGATTATTACATGTAATCGAAATAAAATTTTAATAAAAACAATATAATTAGAAAACTCCTTGTCTTTAATCTTCAATAGCGATTATATTTTGATAATTTGTAGAATTTTATCAGGTATTCACCTGTACTTGTGTACAGGTGAATAAACCTTTTGCACTTTTTCAAAATTGAAACTGATAGCGAAAATTCATTGGAATTATTGAAACGGATCCAGTTTGTTTACATTTAATTGTATAAAATATCATCAGAAAATGATAAGGCTTTGTTTGAGATTACATTGCACAATTCTCATAATGATAATATTAAATTATAAAACTGTCAATTGAAAAGAAGGTAGCCCAATATTTAAGGCGTAGCTACCATTAATATGAATAAACAATGCGCATGAGTAATTTTGTCAATTCTCAAAAATTTTTTTCGGCATATCGTAGTGAAATATAAGCGAGATCTTGTAAGAAATTTTTGGGTGGATGCGCATTGGACTTTTAATAAGTAGGGAAAAAAGCAGTGTTCTATATCTATATATATAGGCGAGAATTGCCGAATATACTTCGGATCTGCGCCAAAAACGGATCTCACCAATAGCTGATTGTTTTCGAAAATATCATTCTAATCTTTACCGATATTTTGTTAAAACAGAAAGAATAATCGCTATTGTATGATTAAAAAGCTGACAGTGTCAACATTTTTGTGGTGAAAATCGAATTTGTTTGTATCGCAGGTAATCAAAAGATCATCTATTACATGTAATAGAAATGAAATTTTAATAAAAAATTCCCATCCCTGAAGAAGTCGTCAAATAACAGCGAAAATACATAAATAATTTCTCCTAATATCTCCCAAAATCCATAATTGAAAGTCAGATTTATACAGCCCGCTTCACTTAAAGGTGTTCACAGCGCCAAACGTCTGTTAATTATCGAGTGATTGGAAACATATTTTAAGGATTTATAGGGGGGTCAATGGTGCACATTTCAGTGAAAGTTGGACCATGTAGTTCGTTGGGATATCGGGGAAAAAGTGATTTTTGTTGAAAATCGTTTTTCGTCAATCAGTTCTTTACATAAATGAACTCAAGATGACTTGATGATTCTCGGAAAACTGTTTTTTTTCGGTTTTCAGGCACTGTATCCTGAAAAAAATTGAAAAACTACTTTCTCGTTCATTGATCGTAAATGTGACCAGTTATTCGCCTCTCAGTTGTTCAATTTTTATCTTAATGGGTGTTCATGTTATCGTGTTTGTTTACTTAAGAAAAAGTGCTTGACACTCGATACTCATAACAAAAGCCCATGCCGGTTATTTGAAAAGACTTGTTTTTCTTTAAATAAATAAACATTGGATCGTTTTAAGAAACTACACCAGTGATTTTCAAACGTTCTGAGCATGTAAATAGTTTTTTAATTCATTAAAGACCCTTCAATTTTTAACAAAAACACATTTCTTATGTTGTGGATAAGGAATATTTCACTCTGAGTCCGTTAAATCGATTTGCGGATTAAAAGAATTTACCAGATCGATTGTTGAGAAACACTGGTTTAAAATTTGATACAAAACTACTGTGACCGACAAAGGGAGGCGAGCGACTTTTGCATTTCAATTTTTTCACGGTCAAGTCTTAAGGGCAAATTGCAAAAACCAAAATGTTACGAATGTATCGCATTAATTCAACACTTTTAATGTGTGAAAAACCCTCTTGCCAATTGTTGCATATTCAAAAGTTAGATTTGATGTCACTCATTTCCCAATGAGCTACGTGGACCTAATTTTGCTAAAATGTTCTCTGAGAACCCCCCTATAAATCCTTAAAATATGTTTCCAATCACTCGATAATTAACAGACATTTGGCACTGCGAACACCTTTAAGAGAAAGGGGCTGTATTTTCAAATAAAACCGTTCCATTTAGAGTCGTACATAAATATTACAACTGTGAATCATAATGAGAAAACGCCATATCTTTAATCTTCAACAGCGATATTTTGATAATTTGTAGAATTTTATCGGGTATTAGTCTACTTGTGTACAGGTGAATAACCTTTTGCATCTTTCCAAAATTGGAACTGATGGCGAAATTTTTTAAACGAACCCAGTTTGTTTACAAATAATTGCGCAAATATCATCTTAATAAGATGACAAAGTTTTTTTTGGGATTACATTGCACAATTTTTTATCAAGTTCAAAAAATTACACTTCAAAAAATTATCAATTTTTTCCCTGAATTAGACTAATTGTTTTATTTACAGCGATTTTATACAACAGATAAATAAATAGTGGGTCCTTGGATAAAATTCATTCACACAGGTGAATTCTACTAGGAGGTAAGCTCTTGTTATACAAAAATACATTATCATTTTATTTTTAGTAATTTCATCAAAATTATGGGTATTTTTACAACTAATATAACCCTTGATTTAATCGGTATATTAGTTGCTCTTATCATTGTGATTTTAAGTTATTTTAAATGGAAATTATCGTATTGGGAACGAGTCGGTTTAAAATCCTTACCAACATCAATAATTTTCGGCAATTGTAAGGACAGTTTACTAGGCCATCGTTCTTTCGATGAAGAATTTATAAGATTGTATCGACAATTTAAAGCACAAGGTCTCCGTCATGCTGGTGTATATGTGAGTATTCAACCAATGTACCTACCAATAGATCCAGAATTTGTTAAGAATATTATGCAAAGAGATTTCCAACATTTTGTAAATCATGGGCTTTATCTTAATGAAGACAATGATCCATTATCGGGTCATTTATTCGCTTTGGAGGATACAAAATGGAGGAATATGCGTGTTAAATTGACGCCAACATTTACATCAGGAAAGATGAAAATGATGTTCCCTACAATGGCCAATTGTGCGAAGAATCTTGAAGATGCTTTGAAAAATTCGCAACAGATCGGTATTGATATTAAAGAGGTGTTAGCATGCTTCACAACAGATGTAATTGCATCCTGCGCTTTCGGTATCGAATGCAATACATTGAAAAATCCAGATTCTGAATTCAGAAAATACGGACGACGAATCCACGAGAATAGTTTCTTGGAGATATTACATGTGTTTTTACAACTTGTATTACCACATAAATTTCTCGATTTTATCAAATATAAACAAACAAAACCGGATGTTGAAGATTTCTTTATGCGTATCGTTAAAGCTACGGTTGATTATCGCGAGAAAAATCAAATATATCGTAAGGATTTCATGCATTTATTGTTACAATTGAAGAATCGTGGCCAGTTTCTGATGATGAGAAACTCAAAAATGATGATGGATCTATTCAACAGGGATTGACATTAAATGAGCTAGTTGCACAGTGTTTTGTATTTTTCGTTGCCGGTTTTGAAACATCTTCAGCCACAATGACTTTTGCATTGTTCGAATTGGGGTTGAATCCAACAATTCAAGAACAACTAAGACACGAAATTATTACCGTTTTAGATAAATACAACAATAATTTATGCTACGATGCTATAATGGAAATGACTTATATGGATAAAGTTATCTTTGGTAAATACATTGGAACAAATAAATTTCTTGTAACACTTTTTTTTAGAAACTCTAAGAAAATACCCACCATTGGGCACAATAATGAGAAAATGTACAAAAGACTACACAATTCCCGAAACGGATATCACCATAGAACGGGGTACTGATGTTTCTATACCAACATGGGCCCTACATCAAGATCCAGAATATTACCCAGAACCGGAAAAATTCGATCCCGAACGTTTTTCCGAAGAGGAGAAGAATAAACGGCCGAATTGCACTTTTCTGCCATTCGGTGAAGGTCCACGGATTTGTATCGGTAAGATTTTATAAAATTCTAATTGAATTTTATTAAACATTATCAATTGAAGGTATGAGATTCGGTTTAATGCAAACTAAAATTGGATTGGTGACAATTTTGAAAAATTTCAAAGTGAAGGTTAATAAAAGAACAAAAGTACCTATGGAGGTTGATACGAGGAATTTTATTTTAACAGCAGCAGGTGGAACTTGGTTGGATATTGAAAATCTTTAAAAATCGGCATTATTGATTATAATTATTTCATTATATAAAGTGTGTAAAAGTAGTCTTGACTTTTTTATTTATAAAAACCGTCTCAACTAGCAAACTACTCTTTTTGGTGCATTGTTCTTTAACAATAAGTTCAACAACACCCTTAACCTAGTAATAACTGTATTTACATCAAAGAAAATAACAAGCCCTGCTCCTTATGGCTACTACTTGCGAACAAAGTCATGTCTATTCATCATAGAAATAAGTAAGTAAAGAATCTAATATTGAAACTACTACTTTATACCGAGTTTCAAGTAGATGCTTATTTTAAGGATTTGTAGGGTAGTCTCTAGAAACAATTAGAAGTTGGTAGCTCATTGAGAAGCGGATAAAAAACTGCTTCGACTTGGCAATGTTTCGATTTTCATCAACCAACTACACACGTCCAACGAACAAGAATAGCTAGAATGGCAAGATCCAGTGATAAAAAACATCTTTAGTTGGTGAAAATCGGAATATTATCAGATTAAAACAACTCACCGCTCATTTTCAAATGACTTAAGGATGCCTCTAATCTTGATTCTTCTGCATTGTAAAAGTAGTGCAAGGAGAAGAAAATCAACGTGAGAAATGTTACCGAGTCATTCTTAGTTGTTTTATGCGTTTTTGAGCTACGAGATTGAAATATTATTAAAATGATCTCCAACTAATTAAAATTTTATCCAGATCGATAAGATGAATTTTAATATTTAGGAATATTTAAGTGAACCTTGCAGCCTTTCAGCCCCTGTTTATCATCTAGATGTTTATAATTTTGAGGAAATGATAACAAATTCATCGTTAGATAATAGTATAAATTTAAAAATTCGCAGATCATCATAAAGCTGCTAGTTCATGTTTATAAAAAATAAAAATCTATCATGACTTTCATTAATAAGTGAATCCTATAAATAGGGGATCAGCTCTAAATGCATATCAGTTCTGTTTTCAACAAAGATGAGTCTCTTTACTAATAATATTGTATTCGATATTATAACGATTATTTCAATAATAATCGTTGCTATAATTTTTTATATTAAAAGAATATTCAACTATTGGGAACGTATTGGTATAGAGAGTGTAAAACCAACATTTCCATTTGGTAGTGCAAAGAATCTATTTCTTGGTAAAATTAGTTTCTGTGAACAATTTTTAAATTTCTATAAAACATTCAGATCGAAAAACCTTAAACATGGTGGTGTTTTCATCGGTATTAAACCGTTCTATATGCCATTAGATCCCGAAATTATTAAACACATCTTAACAAAAGACTTTCAATATTTTACAAATCATGGCACTTATTATAACGAAGAGTATGATCCATTATCGGCACATTTATTCAATTTAGAAGACCAAGAATGGAAGAATATGCGTGTTAAACTAACACCAACGTTTACATCGAGTAAAATGAAAATGATGTTCAATACATTACTTGATTGTTCTAAAGGTATGCAAGATATAATGCAGGAAGCTAGTCAACAACATAAACCAGTTGAAATTAAGGATATTCTAACGAGATTTACAACTGATATTATTGGTTCTTGTGCATTCGGTTTAGAATGTAATAGTTTAAAACATCCAGATACGGAATTTCGCCTAATTGGTAGACGAATATTTGAAAATACAACATGGGAGAAGATTCGATTTTCATTAACATTCGCCATACCACGATGGTTATTGAATTTAGCTCGATTTAAAGCAAACAAACAGGACGTTGAAGATTTTCTTATAAAAACAACACAAGATAATGTTGAATATCGCGAAAAGAATCAAATTTTCCGTAAAGATTTCCTCCATTTATTGATACAATTGAAGAATTATGGTAAAGTTGTTGATGAAAAAGTGTTAACGAATAATGATGGAAATATGGAGAGTTTAACAATCAACCAACTAGCTGCTCAATGCTTTGTATTTTTCGCTGCCGGTTTTGAAACTTCTGGAACAACAATGACGTTTGCATTGTTTGAATTATCCAGAAATCCACGAATTCAAGAGAAATTACGCCAGGAAATCCATCAAATTTTAGAAAAATACAACGGCAATCTTACATACAATGCTATAATGGAGATGACTTTCTTAGAACAAGTTATTCAAGGTTAATACTATAATTGACGATTTAATTAAATTAATTGATTAATTTTAGAAACTCTACGAAAATATCCACCGATCAGTGTTTTGAATCGCCGTTGTTCGAGAGCGTATAAAATTCCGGGTACATCTATTGTTCTTGAAGAAGGAACAGATGTTGCAATTTCAACAACAGGCCTACACAACGATCCTGAATATTTCCCAAATCCTGATGAATTCATCCCTGAACGTTTCACTGATGAAAATAGAAACAAACGACCGCCATTCACATGGATACCGTTCGGTGAAGGTCCTCGAATTTGTATAGGTATAGGCGAATTCGTTTCAATTAAATCGGAAAAAAATCGAATTTTTCCTGTTGTTTTACAGGCTTACGTTTCGGTATGATGCAGGCTAAAGTCGGTATATCGAGTTTATTGAGAAATTACAAATTTACGTTGAATAATAAAACACCAATTCCTGTACAAATGGACAAAGGTAGCTTCATTACGGCCGTTGACGGTGGGATTTGGTTGAATGTCGAAACGATTAATTAAAGTGAATGAGTTGATGTTTGTTATTTTATCTTGTTGTTTAATAATAAAATGAACTTTGAATTTACGTTTATATTTCCGTTTATAAATTCTGATTCGTCCCCTCTTTAGACTTTTTAAGTCGAAAAGAACGAACATCATGTGTTTCTTTTCTGTTTGGCTTATTTCGATCAGCTTATTTCACGGTTCGCAAATTCCAAATGTCCCTTTACAACTACTACAACAATCTTCTCCCGTTCTTATTGCAATTTCTGTTTTTTATCAAAGCTCAACTCGATCCTGTTCAATCGAAATATTAAAATATTCGAATATTTCCAATGTGTTAATATATTTATCGTGTTGTAAATTTCTGAATTTATAATAGATGCAACTATCGTGCACACGTTTGTTATTTTATATTGTTACGATAGGCCTATGGCTACAGCTATATTAATTACAACGCATAAATCATGTTGAATAATTTATTTTTTTTTCACATTTACATGTGCACTCCGGTTTTCATGTTGTTGTGTTGGTACAACAAAAAAACGGGAGTGATACGATCTTGTTTTACTCCCATCAACATTCGCCTATCATTAACTGGAAAACCAGCAGGAAAACATTCCAATTCCACTATTTTTTCTTGTTCGCATAAATGAACTCAACGAATTCAAATTTGGTTGTTTTTCTACTGTTATCAAATAGTAGAAGGTTTTAAATTCAATTTATTATCGTAGAAATTTTTCCACTACATCGAATATTGTTGAATTTTCTCGTCGAGTTGTTTAATGTAATTAAGCCAATTGAAAAAATAAAAATTTGGTTAAAATTAAACCGATCTGTATAGTGAATGGGGATTAAATTTTCACAGAGATTTAGACAGTTAATGCGGCAAAAGGACGAAATAATCTTGCAATGTCATTGAACTGGACATAATGTATCTAAGCTCGATTTACCCAAAAACCACAATACCGTAAAACCGAGAGAAATTTTAATACCGTCTTTATTTTAGTACTTTTCCCAAGACTAATTCCATTCCTATTTATAATTTTCTATCTCGAATGAACAAGAATTGGGTGGGTTGTGGAAAAAACTGGCGTAATTTTTCTTCACCATCACCACTAACTAAAACAACACATGTTGGCGCAATAAAACAACAACGATAATAACAATAGGCATTATCATTAGGCTAGTGGCTCGGGGGCTACTTTGCTCCTGTCACATCAAATATTGCCTGACATATACACAGATACACCACATATAGTGTGATTGACGTTAAAACAGACCGTCCATCCGTAGAATTGTGATTGCGTCGATATATTCGCTCGTATACACAATTTTGTTCGAATAGATTGAATAATTTCAACATGGCGATATTTTCTCCCCTAGTGTATAATTTGTAATCTGATAATCTTTAAAATGTAATGAGCAGAAACATTTACGATTTCGTATATCACGAGACTCGAGTCGTGCGTCATTAAGAAACATATCTTGGTCGTTTATTTCTAATCAGCTTTGCATTTATTTTGTCGTAGATGTGAATTTTAGGAAACGCAATGCAGTAGTTGCTTCATTTTTAATAAACTCTTGTTCAGTTTCCATCAACAAGTCTATAATTTAGAAAGATTCTTTGTCAATCTTTTGGTATATTCGAGACGATAAAAGTAACTTGCCAAATGTATATGATACAACTTCAACTTTTACCCCATTTCTCTTCTTCTATTTATTATTTCATCCGTTTATTTGTAAAAATTTCGCATACAATTCAAAAAACCTGATATAAACCCTGTTACCAGTTAGAACAAGATAGTAAAATATAACGCAACACAAAATATTGTCGAAATAGCAACAGAAACATGTACGTGTGTGTCTGTTGTAGAGAAAAGGGGGAAATAAAACGAGAATAGTCCTAATCCTCAGTATAAAAGCTCCCTAGAGTCTGACATTGCGCGACTGTTTTTCACTACTGCAGGAATTCCACCATTCCAAATACCAACCAAAACCAAGATTTTATATGCGAATCACCAATGACAGTTGTCCTATTTTCCCCTATCGTAAATATCATCATCATCATGATTATTTCAACATTATTAAAAATGTAATTTTACTGATCGTATAAATTTTGAATCACTAGCTTAAAAAATTCAACTCATTTGAAATAAGCTGAATTGTAAAGAGAAAAACTGCATCTAGAATAAATAGAAATTTACACGAAATCGATACAACAATATCAGTAAATCGTATTAAAGGATACAGCTAACAAGTGAGATTAAACTGACGGAATTCGTAAAAGAAAAACTTCAAGTGTTTTGTAGTTTTATAGCAAAACGACCAATTGAATGTTTTGAAAAGGCCAATAGTATGTTAATAGTTGGAAAGGCAAACAATTTTCAATTTAAACTCGACCAAACAAATACATTTTCTATTTATTACAAGTCACTACTAGTATTCCCTTATGGACTTGTTTGTCGGAATAGATGCAAAAAGTAAAGTTTGTAAAGCATACCTTCATTGGCGACAACAACAACATAGTATAGAAAGATAAATTTATTATTTATATCCCTGGGGATACCTTCGTTATGTTCCATTTCATGCCATTATGTTAGTCATAATGTTTTGATAAACCTCTGCACCTTTTACTGACAAATTTTCGTATCAAATATGCATAAAAAAAACGAACGGAATATTAATAAATTCTCTTCTATTACCATATCCTGTATTGTTTACAGAATCTACACATAAATTCGTCTAGGATATTATCGCTTGTTTGTACAGGCTTCATTTAATATGACAACAGTTTATCTGTTCTATACAGATATATAGATGTGGTATAGTTTGTGAGAATGTGGCAATTTTTCAGGCACCTGGACCCGGGGAGATTTTAATAAATACTGAAGGGCCGTTGAAATGGCGTATATTTTATTACAAGGATGACACGACGACACAACACCAAAGTGCCCTTTTGTACATTCCAGTGTTTATTGCATACTGCCAACATATTGGATTTATCCCGATGAAAGCTGGACGTGGCCATGCATACGATCATCACCATTATACAAGCAAATGTGCGTTTTCGTGTTTAAATATTTAATGAGACGTTGGGTCACGATTGCATTCCAACATTAGATATTCACTCATTCATATATTTGAAATTATCCATTGAATTATAGTATGGAAACAAAATGTTGAATGGAAATAGATGAATCAGGGAATCGTTCTCATCCTTTTGCAGTAATACGAACACTAGAGCCCTATGCAATGTAAGCTAAACTGTTAAGTGATTAGCCTCGACACGTGCAAACGTCCCCCGAGTAAACGGTGATTGATTGAGCTTGCACATAGAAAAAATGAACTAGAAATTTACAGTGCAAACGCCATTTATCTTTATTATAAAAACGAAAGCAATTTGTATAGCAGCATCCCTGCTACTTCTTTTACTTTATTCCTATTCAAAAATCAACAAACAAGTACCGTCTATTGTACTGAATATTAAAGAATAAATGAAAAGCGAGAAAGATTTCATTAATATTACAATTTCCTGGGTTTTTATTTTATTTCTTTTATAGTAAGCTTCCATTTCGACGAGAACGATAAATTAGAAAAATCTCTGCATTGATAACGGAAAAAAAAAACGTAAGAATGCTGACAACACTCGATCAGTCGTAAACTATACGCCGTCTCCAATTTCTGGAGATGAAATTGGAAAACTTGGACGTTTCGTACGTTAGGTAACCATATCGACGACATTGTTGAGTGGATCGTAACTTTAACTTGATGTGCTATAGTGGAAATTAGTCAAGTTTAGGTCGGCATTTGGAAATAATGGCAACAACATTCGTACAATATCACATAAATAAATACGAGACAATTTCAGTTGTTTATTGTTCAATATTATCACACCAGATGTTATTAAATTAAAAATGAAAATTTCCCATATAGAGATATGATGAGATTTTATTGGTATGGTATATAGGCGTCAGGTGGGGTAAAGGGTGTTACAACATGGCCAACATAAATAACGTAAACAAATGGTTATAGGGTGGGAACATAAATAATTCTGGTTGCATCAATCCATCCAAATAATCTGTCCCCTATGGCTGGCTCGACCACCGATAAATCCAATATAACCCCCGCTTGTCACAATCACTGTTTGTCAATCGTTCACTTATCAACTGACTCATTGCAATTCGTAAGTGGTTACAACATATTTGTTAGTCTTTATGTATGTGTGTATGTGTCTTACCCATAGTTTTACATTTCAATTAGTATGCCTTACACATCTACACATCTACTATACGAAAATACCTGTTATTAATATGAAATATTACATCTGAATGCACACATTTTGCATACATACTTGTAATCAACTCTAGACAAGCACGTACACGCATTAATTTTATAATGTATGAAAGTCCCATATGTGAATTTAACCCGGCGCATCCACCAAAAAATACAAAATCAACACACTGAAAAATTAACGTAATAATCCGACCCTATAAGTATTCAAATCTTATTAAAATATTGATTAGAGACTTCAATATCAATAATTTCATAATTTCTATCTATTATTAAATTATGAATATTGGCTGAGAAATTCGTAATTCAAGAGTGAAATCCCTTACAAATAACCAGAAATGCAAAAGCCCTATCACTTTAGCTAGTAACTCAGCTCCGGCCATACGTATATTAAACCAAGTTAATTACAATAGTTTGTTAGTAAGTTACTTTGAAATACGAATAGCGTTAAATTAGTTGCAGTTGTAATCCCATTCGATCTCAGATTAGAATTAAAACTTGTAATATAATCGAGCCGACTTGTGTTGTTGGTATAGTTGTAATGGTAGTTGCAGAAAGGACTATGAAAATAGACGAACCACCCCCTCAACTATATAATTAACAGATGGGTTATGGTAGCAAATGGATGTGGTCGGGGTACTAAAGACTTCTCTAAGGAGCTTTGAAACACTAGAGACTTTATCGTCCATTCAAAACAAAATATTTATGATGCAAACAGTATAATTTCGTTTGATGAAAGTTAATTATCTCCTAATGTTTCAACGGAATTATATTTCGTCTTCTACCTACAATTTTACTGAAAGGGCCATAGAAAAAGATGTTGTTTCTAAATTGGACTCGATAAACTATATTGTCCGTCATTTTAATCAACATCAACGAAAATTAAATTTTGTATTATTGCAAATTAAACTTAAAATTCTATTGCGGTTCGATATAATTGTTTGGGATCTATTCAGACACATGCGATAGATTCAATTGGGAAGCTGGCATTATAATTCTTTCTACAAAAGCCAGATTGCAGTCGAGAAACTAGATTTACTACTTATATTCTTCGTCATTTTCTTTTGTGCAACGTCTTCAGTTGTAATGGACAGCGCTATTCTCATACAATAACAGACACTAGTTATATATTGGTGGTGCTGGAATGACATTATCGCAAATAATAGAGAAGATTGAGAAGCCTGAAACCATTCTCATTTAACAACAACAACAAAACAACATTACTAACGACAGTTTGGCCAGTTTTTTTTCCCTTCACTTATTACTTGTAGTCACGGAAATTAAAAGAATATATTATATAACCGACAGTCATAACTTTGTAATTAGTTAAAGTATTGTTGGACAAATATTGTTCGGTAGAAAAAAAACAATTATTGTCCAAATTGCGTGTAGAAATTGAACAAAAACTAAGGCCCATTTCTTCGTTCCCTGTACAATAATAATTACCCTACACACTAGTAAAATATAATACGTCAGTAAGGCAATATTTATGAACTGTATTATACAGACTAGACGTGATTTTCCACTCTACACATATAGAGATGTCCCATTATATTAACCTTAATTAAAATCTATTTCACCATAATCAAAAGGGGTTAGGACAATGGAATGTTTACTCAACTAAATGTATAAAATAATTCTGTTACGTAAAATATATTGTTCCATATCGAAACTGATATCATCCCTTGGATTACTCGAATAGCTGAATAGGACAGACGACTGAGCGTCTCGACGGAGCCGACCCCTCGGTCAACCGCAATGTTACGGTATTAAGGGGTAATGAATATAAATGTAGTTGAGACAACTGGACGGCACTTGATTCCACTACCTTTTGTCAATATATCTTCAAAAAAAAAATTACACTATCTAATAGAATTTTAGTTAATTTACCAAATACTTGATTGGATTCGTATATGATGAATTGCAACAATATGTCGTTGGTAAATCCAAATAAGCCCTAAGGGTAATACCGAACTATAAAGCACAGTTGCCTAGTTGATGCAGAAATTTCAATAATAACCCGACATTAGTTAACATTATCCGAATCCTTTAGGGTCGTTGAATGCAAACATTACCGGTTATTAGCATCGTATAACAATGAAATAACCATCCGATATTAGACCGGAGTCAATTAATTGAGATTTTTCTATTGTAAATATAGATTTGAAGAAATTGTTGATTAATATACAAGTTTTGAATATGAAAATTATTCAAACAGGAAATTACATGCCAGTAGAAATACATGTAATACATACGCATATAAAATGTATATTTTCAACCATTCATATTGATCGAAACACAACTATAGTTGGGTTAAGTTAAGTCTAAAGACGACGACGCAGGAAAGCTGCGGCAAACATTCTAGATTATGTATGATGGCTCCGTATAACTTTAGAATTATACACAGCTGTCAAGTTAAGAACCGAGAAAGTCTTTCTTTCAAACTTTTTGATATATCTGACGGCTGTGCGAAAAGCGCGTGTTTTTAATAATTTATTGTTTTTGTAGAGACCCTTTTACATACATACAAGACAACTACAAGTATAACAACCATAAGACAAATAAGTAAAATATCCATCATCATCACCTTATCGATCCCCAAAAATAAAGTGCGAAAATAAAGTCGTTCTACTATTTGATTAGTAAAAGCAACAAAACCTTTCGTTTTCAATACATTGAATGATGGAAGGTAGTTGTAGTAGTAGAATTTGTGTTCCCAAGAGGGATTCACTCGGTCGGTAGCAGCACACCAAGACGGTCCTAAGTGAAATGTCACCGTTTCTAAGTGAGGATATCCATCTTGACGAACATTACTCGAACAAGGGTACCAGGTGTACCAACTCCTCACCTAGATGGATTTGACGTCAGTTGATCCTAAGAAAAGCGAACATCAATCAGTTGGAAGGAATATGGACGGACGCTGGTCGGGGAGTTTTCTTGTTCACCCTCGATTTAATTCAATTATCATATATGAAAAATTATTCAATTTAACAATGATTATCGGATTTTAGTTGATTTGAAAAACTCTAGACGACACGTTTTATATAGAATTGTATAAGGGTTTTATTCAAAACGTTATAGCGAATTTCATTTCAATGTGTTTCTAGATACATAATTGCATATTTAATGTGAATAGCTGTTATAAAAGCAACACAGTTCGAATTCATGCCATATAACGACCGTAAGCTTGTAACAAAATCGCAGGGTTAAAATTTTACCTCATCATAGCGATTTCTAAACCAACCCCCACGACCCCATTTACAGGACTAACATTCCCGCCATATTCAAATCTGAATTCTTTCAATTTACATCTACTGAATATAAAGTGGAATAAACACGTTTATATGGTGACTTTGTGTAGTTGATAGTCTGACGTTTTACAACGAAGACGACAACGACAACGACCAAGATCACACAAAATGTGAAGAAGAGAGCTCGATTACCTACAATTTTATGGTCACACCGTTCAAGAACCAAGGACTTGACGAGATTTTACGAGAATTGGGTATACCGGTGCGGTTTCTAAGCACATTTTCAATTCCCTGTTCTTATCGAACTGAACAAATCTATTAAATTTGAAAAGTTTTTATAAGAAGAATTACGTCTTTATCCCTACTATTTTACGATTCACATACATTCATTACAAATCCAGTTTAAACTGACAATTTACATTTAATTATAATTCAATTTATTTTGAAGCAGAACTTTGGCATTTTTATTCAAATTTAATAATCAATATTTCCACAAGTCTTTAAAATACGTAACTGAAAATGGGCAGACGGCGTCAATGATGACGGTATTGGTGGTAAAATTCAGATACCATAACAACAGACGGCGACGTCGCGACGCCAACTCCAACGTGGATTATCTCCAAGACATTACTATTATGAATAGAGAGTATCTTTTTTCTTTTATAGACGAAAAGTCTTCCAACTCGATCCAATCCAATGATTTATACAAGTAAAACTCTGTCAAAGAATTCGATTCGATGCTATTTTAATTTTCTTAAAATTGAACGATGATAAACCAATTAGAATAACATAAACACGATCGATTGTTATAGGCTAATGGTTTAATGAGTGGAGGGTTGTAAATAAACGGAAAATGTTGAGGATTTGCATCAAGTTAATTTAATCCCAATTCGAGCCATCTTCATGAATTATTCAAATTATAGTCTACGATCAAGACAAAAATGATTAAAGAAAAACTCCACTATACCTGCTGATCCTTTTATGTTTCTTTAGCCCAATATAAACATAGCATTTTAAATGTTTTACTACAGCCAACAATTTCACAGATGGACGATTTCTTATCGAATAGACAATCTTATTTAACAAGATTGAAATAGTATCGTGATAAAAAAATAGCCAATTTAAATAATAATACGTTCTGTTTATTTATTTGATAGAAATTGAAAGGAACATCAAAAACAAGGACCAGTAAACTGTATCAAGAAAAAAACATTGAAGAAAAGTGGAAAACCTATTGAAAACACGGATCATCCTTACCGAACACATGTCAATGAAATTAAGGATTTAAGGCTCGATCATTTGATTCAAGCGAATCGATTTTCAGATACATGTCTTTAGATGAGATGTTGTTCTTTAACACGCACCATTACCGGTGATGAGACAAAAAAGTTCACGAAAATTCTCTTTTAGCCGTTGAAATTTTGTGTTGTTTGCGTGAAATAATTCGTGTTACCGAGAATTCAATCGATTTTGTTTTACTTTAATATTTCCGGTCACATTTCTATTATTAATTGTGATTTTCCAATTCAAAATTCAACAAAGTTTATGTTTTACTTGATGCAGTATCGTGACTCGTTTTCGAATCAATAATTGAGCTTGAAGGAGATGAATTAAAGGTAAGTTTGACAAATTTTAAAAGAGTCAACAATTAAACAGAAATGCAATCTATTCAAATGATAATAAACGGGTAGTTGTGTAAAGAACAGTTGCAGAAAGTTGTGCAACCAGACTAATTCTACTAAAAGTCATAGTTGTAAATAACTACCGCTTTGTACTCTCAGTAAAATTACAATTCATAAATCTGACTCTGGGTGAAATTCTACGATTCACAATCTCCTAGTTTCTAGTTGGGAAGTATTATAACATAGTACACCGACCAAACCACTACAACAATCTGATTAAAACGCGGATTAATTCTTCTTGTAGTAGAGTTGTTTTGCGTTTAGAAGACACAAATTTATGTAAAAAAAGAACTCCATCTATGTACATTTAGAGAAAGTCTATATTTTCAGACACTTTGTTTTCGCATCCGCGGAAATCATAAATTCAGTCACGGAACGGGTGGAATTAACGGCCGAGTTCGCGGAATGTCATTATTTCTCATTACTTAACGATAACGTGCGATCGCTACAACAGAAGGAACATTTGATTTATATTGCACGACATATTATTGCAATTTTAAATTTTTATTAAATTTTAATGATTATTTTCTTAAATATCCGTCTCTATTTGATAAAATCAACTTGTTTTATACAAACCAACTTTCGATTGTAATATTTCTTTAGTCAAACTGATACAATCGTAGTGTTTTATGTGATATTTTCTATGTTTCCATTTAAATTAAGGCCATATAGAGTTCTCAAATGGTATCGTGATAGCGTCAATGTGGAATTTCTAACCATTGGTATTATATTTTGTAGACGGGTCGTTTTTCTTCCCCATTTTTTTCCCGAATTTAACCATTATGCAAATACAAATCGTGATCGGGAGTATTAAAAACACATGCGTGTGCCTATTCGTTTTTCTACATTTTTTTTAGTTACTTTCCACACATTGAAGACAGCTGTGAATGTAGTTGTATGAAATGTGTTTGGTAGCAGACTTTCATTCTTAATTCGAAATCCAAGCGAGTGTTCTTCAAGAAAATCGTAATAAAACAAAATCATCGAATAGGGGGAGAGAATAAAAGGACGAGTGACCTAATAATCCTGCTGGTCCTCTAAATTTTAAACTCAACCAACTCAATTTTCATATGCAAATTATAAAGTACGATCATAAAATAAAATTGCGATAAAGTCAAGTCTGTTATAGCAACTCATATGGTAATCTAATCCACAGTAAAGTTGAATAACTAAATGAAAATTTTTACACTCTTCTTCCGAATTATACAGTTTTGTAGAAGCTCTAAAATAAAATACAACAAAAACAATAAATTTAATGTGCTTTATCGGCGAAAATTTAAACCATTATTTTTCTATTTGATTTTGTAATGTACAGTGGAAATAGTGCAACAGCAATTTTACGTTTTAAATTGTTTTTTATTGCCACATACGGTTCAGTGTTTGTAATTATTCCACTAGTAAATTATTAACTATTCTAGTGCAATATTACAATGCGGACTAATGCCGCAAAAATTTCGATTAAAAATAAATGAATGTTTCATTAATAGAATTTGATGTGTTCACATTTTTCAAAAACTTCCAATATTTAATTAACTCGCCATATATTTGAGTTGTAAAACAATATTTGTAACCAGAAACGGCCCAATATTTGTACAGTTTGAATTAATTTCAGTTTGTTCAACTAGATGAGAGAGAATATACGAAAAATTGTTCTACTAAGCTCTTATAGAAAAGCTTTCAGGCTGTAATTTAGTGTTTGTTTGCAGACTTTGAAAGCCGATTAATGTTAAAATCCAAAAGATGACGTTCCGGAAATATATCAATTTATCACAATCTCTAACAAACAACATCGAATTACTTTATAAAATCAATAATAACAATCATTATTGGAATTTTCGGTACTTCCGGAATATTCGAATAATTTCCCTAATATACAATAATAGAAAGCGCTTATTACAATTACATTTTATTTTGTCATTAAAGATTTTATCAAGTTTTATTCGTTTTTATGGTATATACACATTTATGATTTATGAATTATTGTACTGTTAATATGTAACAGGTTGAATGGAATATGGTAGATGCCAACTAATATTAATAGTACTTAAAGGGGGATCGAGGGTGGAATCCTGAAGGCTTTACCTGAACACCATGAATAAATGATAACATTAAAGATGGCGCTCGTCAACACGCTCCTCTCACTAGAATACGCTCTCTTTCAATTCAATTTACAACCAGACACTGAGAAACTCTAAAAGCCCCACGTTTCACAACTGAATCAATCCATTATGTGCGAAAGTTGATTAATTAAATGCACAACAAAGCGCTATTTAAACAATTTTTTATCGAAGCCTGTACGAGGAAAAAACGAATTTCCATCAAAAATTATAAATATTTATATGTTTATACAAATGTTATTATTAAAGTTTTAATTAACGAATATCTCAAATTATAGCAACTTGTTCCTCAGATATACAACTTGATATTATTGTTGAAATATGCAAAATATTCGAAAACAATTCCAACATTGTCCAAATTTATTCACGCAATAACAATACAAAAAAGGGCCCGACTTTATACCATCACACACAATTCCAACGACAATGATCTGATAAATTAACAAAACGCACACCGATGATATTTTAATAAAACAGACGAAAATTAAAAATATTTTACAACAAAATTAAATTCCCCAAAACATTAGGCTAATTCAAATATACCGTTGAAATTTTACGATTATACTTTATGTTTAAAACACATTATTAGACGGAGAAAAGTTATTACAGTGTTATAAAAATGTAAATAACAAAAAGTTGATGGTTCATATTTAATAATTTCTAGTCGCTCTTCAATCTCTTTCCGTATACTTTTATCACACATCATGATAAAATTCACCTCGAAAAAATGAAGTTTAGAAAAATTACAATTGTAATAAACTTCAATTTTATTTAAAATGCCAACTTATGTGAATTTTACACGGTGAAAGCAATGCACGAGCACCGGCAAAGATCACAAAGACATGAATATTTGATCGACCATTTATTATTTATGAATCGCATAAAGAGCAAAAAAGGACTATACAGTAAGGGGATGCACACTATTCTTTTATCATATTACCGAAACCTTTCTAAAAATATCCGCTCCCATAAATTTATGATAGATTTGTCAATATATTGTATAAAAATAAAAATACTCACTTTTTCCCTGAGCATATCCCTAGTACGGGTAGCTTGTGTTCTACTCCGATGCAATTCCAATTGAAGTTCAAGACATCTCTCTTGCCAATTGATATTATTTGGATCAATTGTTCTATTACTAGGTCCTTGTGTATCGTAAACATCCAAAGTGGATAATGTTGGCACTGGTGAAGAGGCATCTCTAGGTGGTCGTCTTGTTAACAATCTTGGTGATGATGGTGTTGAATGCGATGACCGTGTCAATTCAGTTAATCGTGATAATGGATCAAAAATTTGACTTGAACGTCGTGAATTTGTTGACGATGATTCTTCTGTCATTTTATTGTTTATTGTTTAATTGTCTTTTTAAATATTTGATTTTTAAAGGGGTCAAGTTGTTTCCATTTCAAAACACAACATTTATTAAAATTTCTTTAGAGAAAAAAACCGATAAACACTGCTGTTTGATATAAACAATGAAGAAAACGAATCAAACACATACACTGGATGGAAGAAATTTGGGATCACAACCGAGATTCTCTTTTATTAAAGATTATTTCGAGGGCTTTTATAGATTAGCCCTCAAATAGAAAATACCATCAAAGTCCGAACGCATACTGAATGCAGACATGTACATGTTGAGAAATACATTATGGCCATTGACCTTTTAATACTAGCTGTATGTTGTAAGGCCGTATTGTATATGCATTCTAGATATATCTCTCTTTTTCTACTAATAATCATTGATACATTCATTCATTGCAACTTTTATAAACATGAATGCACTCCTATATTTTTCTTGTTTAAATTTAATGATTTAAAAAAACAGTTAACGAATATAAACAGCAACACTTTAGAAATTTTAACACGTTTTTTATTAATAAAATTTTGAAGACTAATGGACGACGACGGCGACTTATCTGTAACAATAAAAACAATAAATCATTAATCCATTTATTGTGTTAACAGGTTATAGAGTAATCATATAAGGTAAATACAGGGTCATTTCCCTATATAAGGTAAAAAAATCCAATTTGTCCAAATTAGTTGCGTGTTTTTCAATCGTAACAAAAATTCTACCCAACAACAAATTTATTACCATCTGATTATTTAAATGAATTAATAAATTTACAAAAATCAAAAGCAAAAATTTCATATTTACTCGAAAATTATGTAAATCCCTACTATCGTAAACATGAAACGTTTATAACTTGTTTCCAAGTAATTAAATCAAATTCGTTATTATTTATTGCAAATAATTCAACGAATTTTACAATTGTTGGTAATGTTAAAACACGAATTTTTATTTCTCCTGGTACTGTCATAAGATTTTCACAACGTACAATGTTAAAGGGCCAATTTTTCTCCACAACTCTCTATCTTTCTCACTATAGTTTAGTTATAGTAATAGTCTATATGGTGGTCTTTTCTTAGGGCGTTTTCCTCGACAACCTCGGGTCGTGATAATAAATGATCTACGACATAAGAACAAGGAAACTGACCGTGCATTTTTGCAAGCTTGGACGTGTTGGAATAGAAATCGTTCATGTTGCTACTATTACTTTACCACTACCACCACACAGGCATACAAGTTAAAATAAAGTCACCAAAACATCTGGCTTATTGAAAACCAAATCATTTTGGGAAATTGCGGATGAATAATTTAATTTTCGTAGAAAGATTGAATTATTATGCGGGGAAAGAAATAAGATTAAAATGTTGAATTTGATGTTAATATTAAAAAATGAGGGGAAACGTGAATTTAATACCAAGAATCGCTTGTTTTTGATGTATTGTTGATAAACAGTAGCATAAAAAGGAAAATGAAAGTGATAGTTTTGTATTGCTTTTGTGTTGGTAACACTACAATCATCACATGTTTATTATGTACAGCACATGTTTTTCATTTTTATTTCTGTTGTTGGTGTTGTGTTATACATCCTGAATTTAATATAAACTTGTTTATCCTGCCTTGATCTAGGAGTTATGATTATCTTTTCCGAATTGCAAAATCTGATCATCAGTTTAGTTTTCCATATAACCCCTAGAGTCTAGTAGTATAGAAGTGTAAAATGTTACTACCGATCAATTCCAAACTCAATATAACTTTACCATGTAGGAAAATTTCAAATTTATATAGCCGATTCTCAACAGGAAAACGTTTATATATTTATGAAGCGTCATCTACAATATTGTAGTTTGTATTTAAATAAGAACAAAAATAGTCGATAAAAATAAAATTTCCTGTATTCTATTAATAATTAAGAAAAAATTCGAATCTGATTGGTTAATGTTTATAGGATAGATCGAGGAGATGATGTCGAAATTGACCCTATTTCCGGATGGTCGAAGCTGATCATCATCTCCGGCCTCTGATGACCTGGCAGGGATCCAAATTACCCTTCCTCTAATGATCTATTAGTGCCTGAGGCACCAAAAACAAGAATAACACCTCTTGGGAAACGAAAACTTTAGTCGAAACTGACATATTTTTTTCTTTAGTCTATAGAAAATCTATCAAAATCAGAAATTCTAAAATTGTATCGGTACTAATTAGATTGCTAGAATTGGGGTAAGGAGGAAAGAGAAAAGAAAAACGAACACAAGAACAACAGGAAACTAATTTGTTTTCATCATTTGATATTTTGAGTGTTTCTTAAATTTTATTATCAAACTTGTGACATCTAAATAATACTAATTTCCGATGTAAACTATAATTGGATACACACACACACAAAACAACAAATACACCTTCTTTTCTCTCTACTACTTCAACTTTGTGGAGAAAGGTCGACGACATCGTCTCTAGGGACAATGAAAAAGAAAACAAACTCTGATGCAGTTTATTTAAAAACTTAACCCCTCTAGCAAAGTACCTGAATCTGTATATACGATGCTAACTGAAATATGTTTTAAGTAAAGTTTAAAAATTCGCGCTGAAATCATTGCCAGAGTTTTAGATAAGGCGGATATAAACAAGTAACAGGGTCTCCAGGCCGATCCGGCATCTTTCCGGGACCGTAAAGATAAGCGATAGACGTAATCGGACGCATTATTTATCAAGGGTGGAGAAAGAGATTGTGTAGGTGTACTGTCTTTTATTTTTCCCTTATTCGTTCAAATTTTCCCTAAACCATTTAAGTAAAATTGTTAAAAGTTGCAAGATAAAACTAAATAGAAATAAGTCGATTTGGTTGAAATGGGATGTTTATTGGAGATATCATATGCAAAATGTCCTTTTGTCATCCAACTATTGCCATAAATCTAGGATTTGGTGGAATTTTGGCCTTATCATAATATAAAAGTTTCACCTATAGGCTCGTTTTGGATAAAATATCTGACCGGATCGTATGTCTTTTCACCCTCTACCCTTACAGAATATGCGAATGATGATCTATCTTTTATGCAAACTGCATATTGTAGAAGATTCGATTCCTAGGAAACGTTAGAATTGTAGACAAACTACTAGTTTAAAGAAAACATACAATTTAAAATGGTAATTTAAAAATTAATTCAACAAGTAGAAATATTTCTAGTTATTGTTGAAATATCAAATCAATAAAAAACAAGTCTTGATAATTTTAGACGAAAATTAAAGCCCCCACAGTAATAAAACATTACCAAATGTACTTTATCCTTGTCAGCTGCTATTCACAGATTAAATTTACTTCTTTTATTTCAGTTTACCACCCCTTTTTTCTGTGTCTTTCTACTACAATACTGATACAGCTTTTAATTTCGCCTCTTGGATTTATTAACACAAAACCAACACAAGAGTTCTATGGACAGACACTATTTATGCATATGTCTCAGCTGCCGACCAAACAATTTAATCACACCACCAATCGATTACAAGACGGCAAAAAAAAAACGAAATGTTTATTGCGTACAATGAATTTTCGTTCAATTGTTACTGAATTAAATGAATTACTATACAGCCGGTCACACATTGTACAATTTCAAAAGCATACAATTTTACACTTTAGTCGACAATAATTAAATTTAATTACAACTAAAAAGGTCTCTGTATTGTTAAATCACATTTTCCCTCGTCTCTCTATCTATCGCTTTATAAATTTCCAAGTATTTCGTTTTTTTTTTTTCATTCGTTTTAAATGAAGGAGAAAAAGGGGACGATGAATTTCGTTTATTGGTCGTAAAATTTCCACTTTTTACGGTTGTACAGTAGACGAAATTTACCATAGATGGTTGTAATTAAACGCGTCACCTCGAATTTATCGATGTACCACGTAATTTGATTAAAAGTTTCGGCCACAAGAAGTTTACTAAATGATAAAGACGCTTTGGAAATTTTATCAATTCACAGTAAATCTCATTATATACCGAGAATTTCAAATATACCAACATGTATATTATCTAATTTACATCTATTGAAGTGATAACGTGTAGTTGAGTCAAAGTTTAATGAGTAATAATTAGAGATTCACACTTTTATTTATTTTGACAATTTCAACAATAACGATTGAAAGTCATCGTATGTTTGCTTTTAATATGTGAAAAAGCTGAAGATTACTCCCTTATTGAAATCTTATGCCGACAAAGCAACTTGAATAATCCTGCTATTCACCCACATGACAAGACGAAAATTTGACAGCATTTGGAATGCTTTTATCAACATTCGTTGTGTGATGTTGGTAGTGGATCGATTTAATACGACGATCCTCCAACAGAGAACCATTAAAAATTCGTACAAAGTAAAGAGGAACTCAAGCAGGAAAACTAATAACGACGGAAATCCTAGATCCTTTAGAAAAGACGGTCTAGTAAAATACGAAACAACACGAATTTTCAATCGTTTAATAACACGTTTGTCCCATAATAATCAAATCAGAAATTGGACGAGTAAATAGGCACACAATTTTACCTTAATTACTGTAACAATTGAGTAAATTTTAAACGGATTTTAACAAACTCAACGTGAAAATAAAACAATTAATTAGTAGATTTACAACACAAATTTTAGATTAGTCAGAAATACACAACAATTACACACAAATTAAGGTTCCTGTCTCTCTAATTGTAGAAACGCCAAAGCGCTAATACATCAAGGCGAAATGTTGGTCGACAGACCTCCAAAACACCCTCCTACTCCAATTTTACATTCTACCTTCTCATCTCCTACTATTTTCAAACGCCTACTTCATCCTTTCAAGTTTGGATGCGGTATATTTTAGGAACTCAGAAAACTGCCTGTTTCCTTTATTATTTTCACTCTTTCTCGCCCGGTTTCCACTTCTGATTTTAGTTAATTTTTCCAATTACCAGCTCTTAATGTAGTCGTTACCGACAGTTGGTGGATATTACGACAGACGGAGAAAATAGCTCAACTCTTGTCTGATTAACGATTAACAAAATTAAGAAATTTGTTAAAGTACATGAATTATGGTAGAATATTATTGTAAGCCATTTTTATGATTTATTTTGTTATAAAGTTATAATAAAACGGAGGATTCTGCCATTATTTCATCATTTAGTAGTAGCATTTAGGGGTTATACGAATGGTATTTGGACATTGATTTCCAATAATATTGCAATATTGTGCCCACTATTTGTATACGATGTTGTAAACAATGTTAAATATTACAATAACTGTAGTGGTTTGGAATATACGATGATAAATTCAAATAAGTGTCGAAACAAAAATCGGAATCATTGTTTTATTTGTGAATTTAATCAAATATATGCAGATTCTAGTTCAAGTTAATTGGACAGATTACTTTGGAAATTGTCGCCGATATTAAGATAAAAACTTTTCAAAATTGAAAAAGTTTAATGGGTTCTGTATTGAAACTCATTTAAATTTGACGAAATTCACATTACGATGAAATATTTGAGAATAAAACAAATTGTTAATAAATTATGATAATTGTACTTTATCTGATTATTATTTCAATAAGACTAATGAAGACTGAATTGTGACTTTGTATACAAACATCTATCCATATACAATATTCGTAGAATTGTATAGAAAGTTTCTATAGAAATGAAACTGTGCCTTGAGGGGATTTTTAGAATTCTAACCACTTTCAGTTGTTGTAAAAGGATTGATTCAATATTAAGTTTGATAAATTTAGAACCAGTGACAATAACGACAACGATGAGAAGACTTTTACTATAACTACAACAGCCCTACTACATTTACCCATAATACATTCCAATTCCGATAACGTTCATATAATGTATAAGGTATTGTTTGACGAGAAACAATAGCCAAGTGAAATGAAGCTTTTGTGGGTGTGGGCCAATCTAGCCCTCTACTAGATCTTTTCATCATTCTACTACCACCATTATTACAAAACTACCACAATCGCTAAATTCTATACGGTGGTTAAATGTATTTAAACGTTAATGTTAGAAGGGGACGAGCTTATATACAGTAGTTCGTTTCGTTTACTTTACATTATAATCTATCAAACTGACAACAAGCGAACAATCAACTCAATATATAGTTTATCAATTGACGTCTAGTTTATTGATGAAATTACTACACTCTTGTTATTTAATAAGTAATGAAAAGACCAAAAAAATATCGACAAAAATTGTTGAATAGGACGAGAAAAGACAATCTATTATATTATTTGACATTTACTATTTAATTGTAACTTTCATCGTTTCATTTATGTTAAAACCAACTCTGGATACGATCTAGTCCAGCTGTTTGCTTTCCAATTATCTTTTATCAAAGAGCTCTCTTCTTTGTTACATTAAATGAAACGTCACATACATACAAACTTATTCGCAAAATATGGGATAAAAAATAAATTAAACAATGCAATATCCGCCAAGTTACATTGAATAAAAGGTATTTAGAGTACGTTCTAAAATAATCATAGATTTTCCAATATCTTTCCAGTTGAATAGAGAGACATGTCAATAAAATTGAAAATCACACAAGTACAACATATCGTAGATTTTATTAATAGTAACATTTATTAATTTTCTTGTCGGTATCTCGAACTAATAAGACTTGGAATAATTGTGTTGCACTTTTTTGGCTTAGAACACAATAAGCATTAAACTTAATTAGGATGGGTGTAAAACAAATTAGAATTGAGAGAATGTGTTGGCAAGTAGAACGACAACAATAACGACAACAACTATGTGATGATGTCTAAGGAAGTTTGTATTTAGTGTAAAGATGCAGGTGGTGGTTTCGACGGAAAAGAGGAAGCTGAAATCGCCTCATATCCGGCCAATTTATTTCAATATTTCCAATCGAATTCGTTATAATTATACAAACAATAATGACCATTAGGGAATCACTTAAAAAACGATTGAAATGACGATTTCTTCGATAGAAAGTTGTAGCAATTATTAGAGGAAATTTTTGTTATTTTTTACTATTCAAAACATTTATTTTCCAAATAGTTAGTAACATTGAAGGAAAACTACCGTAAACAAACAATATTTACACGGTCTAATTTGAGAGTAAATATGTATTGACGAGATTATCGCACGAATTAATTATAAATTGGTTTATTTTAATCAAAACTCGTGGGATACATTTCAAACTACGTCAACAATACAGAAATCCCCCAGATTAACGTAATATGAACTTAAAATAATAGTGATACTGAAATCTACTACAAGAAAAGAGAATTCTACAATAGAGGATTACAAACAAGAGATCAAAGCTAGTCAGTTTGGAAAAACTCCGGTTAACTAACAAAAACCGACTAAATTAGACAAACTGGAAGTTTTCCCCCGATAACTCAACTTTATTAGGTTCAATATTTTAATAAATTCCATCTCTAATGAAACGTGATTGTATTGTGTGGATATTGGCAGTAAAAGTTGATATGTTTTAGGAATAGTTTGAAGCGATCCATTTCCACTAATGTAGAAAAAATTCAATAAAAAATTCGTACATCAACGCGACTTGGAAAGGAATATGATTTTTTTGGTTATTTTATTAGAAAATCGAAAGAAAACTTTACTGTTCTTGCAAAAACAAGCAAAAAATAGGCGTACTTTTGATATAAACTGAATGTTGGTAATAATTTGCTAAGTTTCCCTATAGCAAAAACACTTTATCGGATCAATATATAGACGATAGTAATACGAAAAGATTGATAGTTGGGTTGTTTAATGAAATTTACTAGATTTAAACCTAAAAACATGAGTCAATATTTGCAAAACTACCAAAATGGAGTTTATATTCAATATTGAACTCATTATTTCCACCCAATTAACCGTATATTGTATAAAACAACCCTATGATGACGGCCTCTTTTGATCTATCATCCATTCTAAAATCATCCTTTCGCCCCATTCTGTATTCCGTTATTCTATTTTAATAGAAAGATGAGTAGAAAAATAAAACAAAACAAATTTAAATTAAAACTGTATAGAATCGTGTGTGAGTACATGTGAATTATTGATTTTGGCATCAAGAACACATCCCGAACAGTCGCCCCCTATAACAACAGGATTTTTACCAACAAATTCACGATAAACAAATCGGCGATTTTCTTTTAAATAAAATGTTTGAGAAATAAGATTGTATTTGGATTGGCGGTAGTACAACTACAAACAACAAAATTGAGTTTACATGTAAATCAGTCGAGGATCTCAATTCAATTCGGGCCACCCTATTGTTATTGTTATTATTATATTTAAGGGGGCATTTACCCATCATTATTCCTATAATATTTCATGATGAATCAATCAATTCTACATAAATGTGTTGATAGAATAATAGTTGGGAATGGAATAAAGTTGTAATGGAAACGAGAAATTCGTTATAGTGTAGATTCTAGTAGAATACAAGAGACGAAACAAATGTGAAACAAATAAATCGACCTATTATTTAACGAAAATAGATATATCGAAGGAGATACGACGAACAGACAATCCTATTCGGTATAACAACACCCCGTAAATAACAACAAAAATAAAGGGAATAGGGATAGATCTATCAGTTATTTTTCAATAGCATTAGACGAAATAAGGACCTTCGTTCCGCCTTGACAGACCTATTATCAGTCGACACTTTATTTGTTTGATTTATTTGATTTAAACCGACAAGCCACTACCCTTTCGGTTTTATTCCATTCGATAATTGACTAAATTCTTATAGGAGTTACACTCAATAATAATAATAATAATAATAATTTAGAATGTAGGTCAAATCTAACCTACAATTCGGTAATAAGCGATTGCTATATTTCAAAACAATCACACTCAAGATTTCCCAATTAAACTCAATTCATTCGATTATTTATCATTTAAATTAATTAAATTAAATTAATTGAAATTGTTAGAAAAAAAACTTACATATTATGGCGATTTTCTATATTTCTTCAATCTTCAATCTTGTTCTTCTTTAATTCTACAATAAATGTAAATAACAAAAATAACAAATAAATAAATATCGATTGATTAATTTCAATTGAATTTCACATTATTTTTAATTAATTTTATTTTGAAAAAAATAATTTTTTTGGTTAATTTTACACCACCCAACACACATAATCTTCCATGCTGATATTTAAACTGAAGTAAACGCATGCGCCAACCGATGAACAAGTCTGTGGAGAAAGCGCACTCATTGGAGGATGCCAGAGTAGCCACTGCACATGCGCAAATAGTGAAGAGTTTGAAATTTCATAAATAGGCAACGGATACGTCCACAAATCATAAAATTTATAACTTTGAATTTTTAATCAAAAACTAATAATTCTAATATCCTTTAAGTTAGGTATAATTAATTTTTTTTTTATATTTCACAAAAATATTGGCAAGAAAATAGAAATACGATTAATCTAAAGATTCTATTAAAACGCAACCAGTAATACACAACCTATGCAGTCACGGAATTGAACTAAAGCTTTTAAAAACCGAAGAGATCTACGAGTTTGGTATATTTATGTGAAATAACATTGGAAAAATTGTAAAATTAGTCAAATATATTTGTGTTTCCTGAATTTATAATATACATTAAACCTAACAGAATTTTGAGAAATTTGTGTTATATTTACTCTTGTTAAGTTTGTTTCAATTACTTTTTATTCTCGAATTTTGCAATTAAACTTTGAATTGTTTATAAATATATAAAAACAAATCTCGTAATTTAGAAATAAAATAACTCGCCACTATGATACATACATGTGAGTATGCAACCAGTACTACACAAATATCGTCCGTTAGAACCGATTGTGCTTGAATAGTGATTAATGTCAAAAAATCGGCAATTGATCAGGTTTTACCATTATTTTCACTATAATCATTATTTTAATCAATAATTTGATGAAAATTGTGCTTTTTTTCAAAGTTATGTTGTTTTGAAAGTTCTACCAACTGTGATTACCACAGCATTAAAAACTGATCATTTCATGACTATTTGTAGCGTAATTATATTAATTAATATCTTACCATGGATTACTATAATTTAATAATTAAATTAACAACGTTGCCGATGTGTCTATATTTTACTCTTATACATCATCAATATACAGAAATATATTGATTAATAGCTACAATAGAATTTTGTCCTTAAATCCAAAATAGCTGGACTGATGGTTGATTTTTGGAGCTGTATCAAGCCTTTATCAACAAACACTTTATTAAACACCAAACGCGTTAACATTGTTGCTTATTATTCGAATGTATTTATAAAATTATAAACTTTATCCAATTATCGAATTATTTCAGGCTTTATTCTGAATGTCAATCTACACGAGTATGTTTATTTTAACAATGAGTCTCTTAAAATTCAGCAATATTTGTTGATTTTCCCAGCTATTGTTGCTTTGACAACAATTGAAATAGTCTAATTGAGTTAATTTGAGAAGAAAATGGTAAAAATCCTGAATTTTCAAAGAGTTTTTGTACAAAATTTATGACTCTTATTTCATTATAGGTTTATAGGTAGGTTACAATAAAACATAACACTATAATTGTGTTTTAGAAAGTATAATAGTTCAATAGTGATAGTCAATAATATTAACAATTTAATTAGTCTCTAGTTTAAGTAACTACAAATTTAACTTTAGTACTACTTAAATGTGGCTCGACTAGTTCTTTTTGTATGTCCAATTGGAGTTAAGTAATTTTACCTCAAATATTATGAAAGAATCAAAACCAATTACGATTCAGAAGCTCAATAGTTGAGTGAATAATTGCTTTTATTTCCGAAATTTCCACTTTAAACATAACTTCAACTAATATGAAAAGTTATGAGAGCTATCCAATCGTCGATTGGAAATGGATCGGTTGACACGTTTTTGTGTACATACTGCACCTGAGAGGGTTCCATTTAATATCCACCCTTATATTCGAAATAAGGAGGAAATGGAAATGTTTTGAAAGTAACTTTAAATATAATTTTTCAAAGGAAAAACAGAATTTTCTACTTTGAGTCCTTTTGAGCGAAGCAATTGAACCGTTCTTGAGACATTTTCGAGTCACTACAGTTGTAGAAGAAAAGGCATATTAAAGCCAAGTTTAGTAGTCTTTTCTAACCATTTTAACCAACTAATTTATCAATAAACACTTAAATTAATTAGTAATTATGAAGATTAACAACGCCAACTAGTGCTTGTATCAATTGTGAAGAAAATTCGTCGGAAATTCCTAGAAATCTACTTAATGAAATTGTGTTTGAAACAAGATTAAATTTTATTTTTCTCTAAGCATTGTCGAAACCAGCCAAAACCGACATAACAGAATATGCTCCACGAACAACCTGAAAAACAATGTTACAAAAAACAAATTGAAATAATCAAAAAAATACAATAATGAATACTCAACTGCTAAACCTAATGCATGATTGACTGAATAATTTTCAGAGAATTCAATTCTAACTTTCTTTTGAGTACATGTTAATATTATTAAATAAATTTTTCGATTTTCAATATTCATATTGTACCACTCGATTTGTTGCAACAGATAATAAGCATTGTCAGTCTTAAAAAAGTGAAGACTGATGAAAAAACTCTATTAAATTGTTTTAATTGTTACTTACAACAGTTTCTATGGTTTGGCCTGCCATTAGAAGAGCTGCAGCTGTTACTACGCAAGATACACAAAGTGCAGGCATATAGCGATAATCATAGAAGACCAGGGAATTCTTTAAAAAACATATTCTCTATTTAATAATTTTGTTTTTATCTATAAAATTAATATACTTACCGTAGCAATAATATAAAAAAGACTTATAAAACCCACTAAACCACAAACAGAAAAATAGACCACATAATTCGATATCTCCTTAATCTTCTTACGGCCTGCACTGTAAAATTTATCAATTTTCTTTCAAATAAAAAAAAATAATTCAAATAATTAATTTACGTTAACAATTCCTGATGTCGTTTAACAAAACCAATCAATTTCAATTTGATTTGCTGTTGAAATTCAGAATCATCCAACAAGCTGCTTTCAAGAACATCACAATTTTCTCGGCTTGTTAAATCGTCAATTAAATCAGTCAACATCCAAAATTGATATTTCATATGTTGTGTATAATAAATGACTTGATAAGCGTGTGGCGTTATTAGAAAAATTGCAGCAAATGTGAAACTACCTTTATAAATGTTTGCGAATATATTGGAATATTCAGGATGATAATCAACGAAATATTTGATTGGCAAGAATGTTGTGTAATCATAGTGATTGAATATAAGAACAGCAAAACCAACGAACATTACAACAGTTATATTGATAATCGTGAAAATGGAAACAATTTTCAGTTCCATTTTAATTTTTCTCTTTGTTGGTTCACTTGCACTCTCAATCGGCAATATCTTGACTTCTTGAAACAAATTTTCAACCAATTTTGGATCAATTAACAGTATAATGGCACCCAACATCGGCTGTAAATTTCACATAATATTAAATTTATGGAATTTTTAAAAAATAAATCATTACATAAAAACTCATACAAAACATTATTGAATATTGAATGAATTCTAACACACTTAATTCATTAATAAATAAATAAATTTGAATTGTTTGTCCAAATAGTTGTACTATTAAAAATAATACCAAGAGAATTTTCATAAAAAAACATTGATAAATTGTTGATCCCAGAAATTTCACAATAACTAAACCATCGTGCTTCGTTAATTCATCCCAAACTTGCTCCATTTTGGACTTTTCTTCACTTGTACCGTTGCTTCACGACACAAAACTGAATTGATACTAACGAGTTTTGTGTTAATGAAACATTTTAATGTCTTTCAAATAAAGCCATTTTCATGTACCTACTGTTTTTTTTAATTATTCAGTAACTAATAGACATTAGAGACTCTAGGCTTCATTAGAGGCTTGTATCATACTGTTAATGACAACATTAGCCTTGATAGTAATATTTTTGTCAATAATTACAATAAAAATTGATTTGATGAATTAATTAAAATGTAATAATACCTACATTCAGGATGTAATCGAATTGCTTGACATTGTTTAAACCACGTATTGAGCACTAAAAACGGAGTAAATTTTTTTTTTGCACTTTCGGGACTAAAGTGAGATTTTAGTCCCTCAAAACAGGGACTAAAGTACTTCATTATATCCCTAGGGATATAATGAAAAATAAATAAATGTTTCCAAGACAACAAAAGTCTAAGAAATGTCAAATTTTATTAAAAATTTTGATGTTGATTTCCATTAAAAAATACTAACAGAGAATCTTCATTAACTTCTGCTTTTTTCTCGTGACACCAAGTTATGAATATTTTATACTGGTGTTTGTATAATTTTTTTGATTTTGAAGGCAAAATACCTTTTTTAAATTGAAATATTCAGACATTGCTTACCTTTCTATAATGACGATTTCATTAATCTTGTTTATTAATGCAGTAACTATGGTAAATTAGCATAGCACCCCATAATAGAAATGGTAATAGATATTTCCAAATCTTTAATTTTTTTAAATTTATTGCTTTAAACATTTCCGAAAGTGCAAAAAATATCGTATATACCTCGGGACTAAAGTGCTTTCTTTCGTCCCTCGAGTGGTTATTGCCCTCGGGACTTACGTCCCTCGGGCAATAAACTTCCACTCTCGGGACGAAATGACGCGCTTTAGCCCCTTGGTATATAATATACTAATAACACTTCGAGGGACGAAATAGCTCCGTTTTTGAAAATATATGGAAAGAAATTTTCACCTTCATTTTTAGAGCTTCTTATCGAAAAATCATCCTATTTTTACGGCAGATGTACAGGCCGGATTAAGCTTTAGAAACCCTGCTGGCTATGGATCAGGGGGGCAAATCAAACGCAAAATTTGACAGGTAGTTGACAATGTTTAAAATATTCATTTAGAATATGCAGAGCTTTCCACCCACCCCAACTACCTGCGTGAGAAAAAAAAATACTTCACATCTGGCAATGAGTTGTAAATTATTGTATTACTTTTGTTAGTATTTACAGTAGACAAATTTCTTTGTTGAGCCCTATCGTTAAATAATTTGACTTATAAGTAAATTTTCACTATTCCTACGGGCCGACTATAATTCCACTTCATAACTTTAGATAAATTCTAGATGTTTTTTTTATTATTTGAGGAGGGAAATTTGAAATGATTGGGTAGAACTTTTTTCATCGTTTTGATGTTAAAATCTTACAATTAGTTGAGAATTTTGGAATTTTTTTTATACATTTAAGGGTAGTTTTCGTTCTTTTCTGGACCCTTTATACTCTCATTGTTTAAATAGTAAAATCTTCAATTTCTAATAGCCTTTTGAAGAGAATCCTTTTAGGGAATCAAATATTTTCTTTTCATAGTGGTTTTGAAGACTCCTACATAAATTTCCTGTAAATCTACGAATCCTTCTAGAGACTTTCATAATAAATTTGAGGCAAGAAATTTGAAATTATTGTGTAAGACTACCTTTTAATCGTCTTTGACATCAAACATCTAACCAAAAACATAAGGTGATACATTTTAAGTACCTACCTAATTCCCATTAAATAATAGAATCTTACATTCGGATCGATTTTTGCAAAGAATCCTTTATAGGTGTCCCTTTTAGGGAGTTGAAAGTTTTCTTTTCATAGTAGTGTATAAAATTTCAACCCTTGAGGGTTTTCTAGAAACTTCCATAATATTTTAAACGAAGAATTTGAAATTATTGCCACTTTTTCATCATCTTTTAGTCTTAAAATTACCCGATTCCAGTTACCAATTTAAAAAATAGAATTCTTAATTTTCAACAGATTTTCTCTAAGGATCCACCATAAGTGCCTCTTCTAGGGAGTTAAACATTTTCTTTTTATTATAGTTTTGAAAATTTTAGTAGCCCTTATAAATTTTCTGTAAATCTACAAATCTTTCTAGTGGTTTTCATAATAATTTAGGGGAAGAAATTTGAAATTATTTGGCAGAACTTACCACTTTTCATCGCCTTTTGGAGTTAAAATGCCAGTTAAAGCTCTTGCAATGACGAATTTTTTATAAATTTGGTGGTAGTTTTCGTTCCCTTCTGTTCAGCTTAAACATTCCCATTGTTTAAATAATAAAATTCCTTATTTCTGATAGAATTTCGCAAAGAATCCGCCATAAGTGCAGCTAGGGAGTCAAATATTTCCTGTTTATAGTAGTTTTCGAAATTTCAGCCCTTATAAATTCTTGCAAATCTGCGGATATTTTTCTAGAGGGTTTTAAATTATTTAGGCGAAGAATTTTAAAATACTTGCTATTTTAGTACTAAATTTCTAGTTAAAAATCTTGCAAAAGTGCTAAATTTTTTTATAAATTTACAGGGTAGTTTAAACATAAAAACAGTGCAATTTTCATTAAGATTTTATTAATCTAAATAAATAAACAATGTAAATCTTAATAAAATGTTTGATTATATTTCTACATCGTATTGTGTTTTATTTTATTACAATAATTGTTACATGTAACTTACTAAAAAATATCAAATTTAAGATTTGTGTTGTTTTTGCCGCATATTTTGCCTATTTGAATTACAGTAATTTAAATTCACCAATGGACACATTTATCGGATATTTATGGTCTATATAACATTTATTGTTTTATAGAATAATTAATTAATTATTGAAAATAAGAAAAATTTGTTAAAATGACGTTAAAACACACATTGATAAACACTTATAGAGAAAAAACGGCAGTGTTGAGTACGATTCAAGCCCATCTACTTTCAAAAAAACAGTAGTTGTTTATTAATGAGAAACATCCCTCAATCGATTCGGACAAATTGAGCGTTCTTTTTTATCGAATTCTTTGCCAGTATTTGACAACTAAAGAAGAGAAATTATACGAATATATCGGTTTTCAATAAATATTCTTATATACATATATATGATAATATTTCTCTCTAATTATCTAACGTTACTTATAGATTTAAAGTAATTATCAATAATTTTCATGTACTGTTTTTTTCAATTATTCAGCAACCGATAGTCATTGGATACTCTCGAGTACCTACGTGTCATACTGTTAGTGGCTACACGCTTTAGCCTCGATCGATAGTACTTAATATTTTTGTCAATAATTACAATAAGAATTTATTTGATGAATTAATTAAAATTTAATGTAATCGAATTGCTTGACATTATTAACCACGTATTGGGTCCCGAAAATCGAGTAAATTTTTATAATATATCTAGGAACGATATGACTCCGTTTTGGAAAAAAAATGGGTAGAAATTTTCACCTTGATTTATAGAGCCTCTTATCAATAAATCATTTGTTTATACGGCAGATATACAGCCCGGATTAAGCCTTGGAAACCCTGGGAGCTATGGGTCTGTTAGGCAAATTAAATCCAAAATATGAAAAAGAGTAGTATATTTTAAGGATTCATTAGTTACAACTTAAATCCAAAATCGAAATTGCGGGGCTCTTGAAATCATGGAGTTCCAGCCCCTCGAGCGAGCTTTTTATTTTCGAAATTTCCAATCTAATCAACAGTTTCTCGTTCGGCGAATTCTTCCGGGGTGTAGGTGCTCCGTTAGTTGTACCACCAGTAAGCAATTCCGAATATTAATAAAAATAAAAATTGATTATTTGAAATAATTTAAAGGGGGTCAGGCATTCGAATTGGACAAATGACCCTTCTTGGTTTTCAAATTCAAACTCAAACGAGACTACAGAATTGTATGAAAGTTCAAAAAAAAAAAAAATTCTAATTGGCACAAAATGAATAAGAGAATCGTTGTATTTAATCATTCTGTGAGCAACACTCAAAGGAGTTTCTATTAAATTCTCACAAAATTATTCCACCAATTATTGCTTTTTTACAACATCAATAATTATATTAAAACTACTGGTTGATTTAATATACCACCGTTGATTTATTATTACAAGAATATGGTGAATCGATTTCATGCTTTTAGAATTTATTGAGAAACAAATTCCTTATAACTACCAACCAGCGAGATATGTGGCAACGCTCTGGTTTGGTGACATACTTCTAGTTACAGTGAATCAGATATTAGACTATAGTGGATACATAACCCCAACCTTTGATATCTGTCATGTTATTGAGTTATTCACGTATTCTCACTTTAAATCGTTTACTCCGTTTTAATTTCATTCCAGATTACTTAATTTTACAAAAAATGGCTTCAAGTTCATCAAATTCAATAGTTGCAGTTTGTCAATTGACTGCAACTAATAATAAATCACATAACCTTAAAATTGTACAACGTCTAGTCGAAAGAGCGGCCAAACAACATGCTAAAGTATTCGATTTTGTCTATTTAATTCATTATAATTTACCAATTTATATAAATAAGGAATTTTAGTTGATTTGTTTACCGGAAGCTTGCGATTATATCGGCAATAATAAAGAGGAAACACAACAATTATCGGAACCGTTGAACGGCCATTTGATGAGTGAGTATCGCAAATTGGCTAAAAAACACCAAATCTGGTTATCAATCGGTGGTTTCCATCAATTAGTCGAAGCAAATAATGATAAAGTAAATAAATGTAATAAGTAATAGTTGAATAGTTTAAAGAAAATTCAATTGTAGTCAAAAATTATAAATTCGCATATAATCATCGACGATAATGGTGAAATTCGAGCAAGCTATCAAAAAATCCATTTATTCGATGCTGTAATACCGGAACGTAATATTAATTTAAAAGAATCCGATTTGGTAGAGAGAGGTAGTCGAATTTTACCACCTGTTGATACACCTGTTGGTCCTTTGGGTTTATCAATTGTAATTTTAAGAAAATCATCCAATTATAAAATCTAATATTGTTATAATTCCAGTGTTACGACTTAAGATTTCCCGAATTGGCTATAATTCAACGGAAATTAGGTGCGAAAATTCTAACATATCCATCAGCTTTTACAAAGGCTACCGGCGAATTACATTGGGAGATTTTATTGAGAGCACGAGCAATAGAGAATCAAAGTTATGTAATTGCGGCGGCTCAATATGGGCAACATAACAATAAACGAATTTCTTACGGACAATCAATGGTGATTCTCTAAACTCTCATAAAATAATTAATGATAAATTATATTGTAGATAGTTGATCCTTGGGGTAGAATTCTAGCCGAATGTCCTAAATACAACCCAAATCAAGCGTATGATGAAAGCATAGCTGTAGCTACAATTGAATTAAATACAGTTAAAACTTTAGAAGAAGAAATGCCAGTTTTCCAACATCGTCGCAATGATTTGTATCAGTTGAAAACAATTAATTTAATGTCGTTACCAATTAATGATAGTGAGAATTTAATGTTTAGCGATAAAATAATTCCATGCTCTACGGTTTTTTATCGTTCACAATACAGTTTCGCTTTTACAAATATCCGTTGTGTTGTCCCCGGGCGTATCCTTGTTTAATTTCAACTAAATCTTCTATTTCTAGGAAATTTCCTTAATTTTGTTTTTGTTAGATGTTTTAGTAGCACCGTTACGATTAGCTAGAAGATTAGAAGATTTAACTAGTGATGAAATTAGTGATTTATTCCAAACGGCTGTGAAAGTTCAGAAAATTATGGAAACTGCTTATCAGGCGGAATCGTCAACAGTGTGTGTTCAAGATGGGAAATTTGCCGGACAAACTATACCTGTAAATTTACGGATTTAATGGTTAATTCTAATAATTTTACTTGTTTAAATTTCAGCATGTTCATGTGCATATTTTGCCGAGAAAAGCTGGTGATTTTCAACGTAACGATGATGTTTATGAGAAATTAGCAAAACATGATCGTGATGATAATCCAGAAGCGGTACGTAGTTTAAACGAACAAATTAATGAGGCGTCTATGTTAAGGCAATACTTTTTTTAAACATTAGACGACTTATGAATAAATAAATTGTTGATTATTATTGTCGTTGATATCTTTACTACGTTACGATTCAGTTATTGATCAAAATTAACGTAAACACTACAGGGTTTTAGGCTATTTTAAATGAGGTAATTTTGCTTGAATTTTTAACTATAATTGTGTTTTTGTGGATTTTCCTTCAAGACTTTATTTATTTTAATGCGAACCGAACGAAAATAGAGACGGAAGCGGAAACTTTAATAGAAACAAAAAAAACAAATTAGCGGGTATAAAAAAAACTGAAATAAAATTATCAACTTTCCGTTAAATTTCAGAAAAATTGATTAGTTTTCTAGAAATTTGGCAAGCGCTTTCGATTTGCTATACATGTTGGGAAAATCATTGAAAAATGACTAATATTGGCTAACAAGTAAACCTTACGAAGTCGAAACTCCCGATTTTGATGATTTTTGGTATATAAGTACTTCATTCTATTCTAAGGGATGCGTGTTTTTGTCATTCGTGCCCATACGCAAGTTTAAGGGAGAAAATGGGGGTTGAAGTTACCTCTGCAAAATCAGTTTTTTAGCAATATCTTTAGAACGGTTCAATATTTTTTGATAATTCAAAAACTGAAAGATAGACATTTGTGAGGCCTATAACGTGGTAGAAACCAATTGTCAATATCTTGTTGGGGGTGGAAATGACAGGCACTCATGTGCCGTTTTTTACGGTTTTTTGCTATTTTACACCGCATGGTAAAACATAGTAATACGAAATTTTTTGTAATAGTAGAAAATTACAAAATAAAAGTTACCTGTTCGAGGGTTTTTTATTATTTTTAATTGTTACCCCATAAATAATTATTAACTGTTGTAACTTTAGGGGTGAATTTTGGCTATGTATATTATTTTTTGAAATCGTATTTACGTGGGTTTTGAAGACATTTGAAGAACCTTTCAAATGATATATGAATGAGTACCCCAAACTACCCCTTAATGAATTATGCTAATCTGACTTTATGAAAAAATATTTTATTTCTATTAGTGATTCTACTCATAGTAATTATTTTATTTACCTTATCTAGTATATAATTATCCAATTTTTTATTTTAATTACTATTTCTACCAATTAAAACCCCTTCTGAATTATGATATATAATGGCAACAAAATTTGGTAAATTGACGAAAGAACGATTTGAAGTGTTTTACCAAAGTGTTCATCTCAAACAGCAACACAAAATCTGTTTGGGCAGAAAGCAAAGGCTTGTATGAAATAGTCCCACTATCCACATGTGTCGAAATTATGAATTTACCAAAGGGGTCTACTGTACTTATTCAAGCTCTAGAAGTTTATGGCTTTCGCCAATAGAAGAAATTCGTTAAACAGTTCTCGAACACTGTGTTGTTGTCATGATATGATTGTAATATTCACTTAAGGGATAACATAATTAAACTACAATCAGTCCATAATCAGTTTTCTTCCCCAAGATATACAGAATTATTCAAATATGCGTGGTACCAGAGTAAATTTCTAAATGAAAGACCAGATTTTTCTATAGATTTTTCATTCAAAGCCTATTATACAAGCCGTACATGTGACGTTTGTGAATGTAACCTGCAGATGGTGCAAGCAAAATCTTTGCTTTGAACATTTCTTCCAAATCTATCATTATTGTAACAACTACCGACCACAAGCAAGTTGTTACGTATATGGAAATATGTAAAATGTAGGGAATTTCTAGAATAATTGTAAATAGAATAATAGAATATTTTTCTATAAATTTATATTATCATAATTCGGAAGGGGTTGCAATTGGTAGAAATAGTAATTAAAATAAAAAATTGGATAATTATATACTAGATAAGGTAAATAAAATAATTACTATGAGTAGAATCACTAATAGTAATAAAATATTTTTTCATAGTCATATTAGCATAATTCATTAAGGGGTAGTTTGGGGTACTCATTCATATATCATTTGAAAGGTTCTTGAAATAACTTCAAAACCCACATAAATACGATTTCAAAAAATAATATACATAGCCAAAATTCACCCCTAAAGTTACAACACTTAATAATTATTTATGGGGTAACAATTGAAAATAATGAAAAACCCTCGAACAGGTAACTTTTATTTTGTAATTTTCTACTATTAAAAAAAATTTCGTATTACTATGTTTTACCATGGGGTGTAAAATAGCAAAAAACCGTAAAAAACGGCACATGAGTGCCTGTCATTTCCACCCCCAACAAGATATTGACAATTGGTTTCTACCACGTTATAGGCCTCACAAATGTCTATCTTTCAGTTTTTGAATTATCAAAAAATATTGAACCGTTCTAAAGATATTGCTAAAAAACTGATTTTGCAGAGGTAACTTCAACCCCCATTTTCTCCCTTAAACTTGCGTATGGGCACGAATGACAAAACACGCATCCCTTAGAATAGAATGAAGTACTTATATACCAAAAATCATCAAAATCGGGAGTTTCGACTTCGTAAGGTTTACTTGTAAGTTATAAAGGAAAATATGGAAAATGTTTGAAGAAACACTTGCTCCAATATTTCTCTCTATAACTCAAAGTTCAATTAGAAATTTTTTGAATAAAACCATTCTTAGATACTCTTTGAAATGCTCTTTCTGATTTGATTCTTTACAATATATGATCAAACAAGGGGGATATTGATTATTGAAAATTACCGATTTGCGGACACAAAATCGGCACTCGAAGTTTCAGTGAATTCATATCTCGAATATTAGTAAGTTCCGTTGTAAATCCGTTTAAAGAAGTGTGGACAAGCAGAAATATCTCCAAAATTTTGCGGAAGTTCTGCAGTTACGAAACCAGAAACATATCCGTGGCAACCCTAAATTTCATACAAAATATTGGGATGATATCGAATTTTAAACGAAGATTAATTTAATTTCTTAGGATTGTAAAATAGACTCCTCTTTCTGTGCATAAAGTGCTTAGAGTGGGAATTTTCTTAATTATTTTGTCATTCAACACTTCCTTGAATCGTGATAGGATTTGAAGAAGGCAAAATAAGCGAGTTTATAAAACTCGAATGTGGGAAACAAACAGGAAATTAGATTTGTTAATTCTAATAACGATAATTAAGACTCTTCAAGAAGTTTAACAAAAATAAATAAATTATAAAGATTTGAGTAGAACACCTACAATTTGTGATTCTTTTTGTTCGTCTGACACGTAAACGTGTGAAATTTAGGTAGCAATCGATGAAGATGTGGGTCTAGAATCGAAAACGTTTTGTATGAAAATTATTTGCTCTAGTCGCGTATTTTCCAAGTCCCTTACGGTTTATTGTAAAATACAAAAACATAAAGAAAATTCACGAGTTCACGGCCAATTATTAGAATTATTAATAAAAATTAAATTAATAGTCAATATTTTCGAGGATTTGTCGATTTTGATTTCAGCTCTCATTGCATGTTCAAATGAATAAACTTGAACTCCACGAATTTGTGCACATTTGATTGAACTTTTATCAGAATTAATGAAAAAGCTTTGTTTGTTTTTAATTAAATTTGTGAGGCGACGATTACCAATGTTTACCGAGTTTTGTTAAATTATTTGCAACGATATCGTCAAATTTACTACTTAATCCACCTATCAGATAACGATTATGAGTACAAACGAGTGTAAAATTTATAGAAATTCTAATACCTAATTGATAGAAATTGTTCGTATTTGTGGATTAATTTGAGTGGAATTCGAGCAAAACAATTCCCTAAATTGGGAACAAAACTGAAACTTCCTGCCCCTCTGGCATTCATTTTGTGGCAGTTCGTTTTATTTTTAATTAACTGAAAATTTTATTCGGTAGATCGTAACGAAATGATCTCCTCTAAAGATAAAACACTTTATCAAACATCTATTAATTACAGTTATCTCTTCGTACATTTTGCATAAATTACCTTGAGATTTGCCTTATCTCATAGAATATGGTCCTAAACCAACAAATGTCTTTGATATTGCTACTGAATTTTTTGATCAAACATAAAGTAATAATTTTTCCGCTTATTTTCTCCCTGTTTCAATTAGATTATCACATTTATCGATACAAGAAGCGAAATTAGACAGGATTTCATTCAACTTTAAGTAATCGCAATACAAAGAGTCTTGTTTGATGCAATAACAAAAATTGCTTCTTATTAACATTTTATTATCACTGTTCGTATCGGAATTGGGGCAAACGAGAATTAAACAATCCAAGAAACATTTATCAAGATTATTTAGTAATTTATTTACATGGGAGCGAAATAAAGATTGAAAACTTATTTTAGATTCTTGTATTGCGTTTGATTTGTTTACAGACAAATATTGGAAACTGAAACCTGTTGAATTCGATACAATATTACCATATTGTTATTAAGTTTCTGTCAGATTTTCCACTGAAAGGCACCCTGATGTCTATCTATCTATCGTTATTTATTATATCGAGAGCTGTAACTATTCCGGACGGTTGTAACTAAGGGGTAGCTAAAATTGAACTCCCTATTTTCCTCTTCTTTATTCAAAACATTATTTCGTATTTGTTGGCCGACTTGCTGAACGATTCTTTGCCAAATTCACCTGTACACGTGAGATTCCCTGGAATTTTTTGCGCCTTCAAAAACTATTTCCCATCATTTTATTTTCCACATTCAATATTATTAAAGTTATGCGTATAAACTTTCACAAAATGGAATAACTTTGGGGCAAGTTTGATTTCAAAATATTCTACTACAGTGAAGTCAACGAATATTAATAAAGAAAGTCTCCTATATCTGTGTACTTTTCTACTTCAACTCTGTGATTATTGACGACAAATAATCGGATAAAAAAGGCAATATTACAGACAAATTCCTCTTAATTACTTGTTTAGTAGTGGACATTACAAAAAATTGGGTAGTTTCAGGGACAATAAAAATTCCTTAATAAATCGTGATCTGTGGATGATTTCAAATGATTAACTATCCGTACGGATAACGAAGAAAGGGATGTTCCTTTCGTTAATTTCAATTTTAAGTCATTAATTTATTGTCGATATGTAGAAATAGCGGTATTGTACGCAACGGCGCTTCAATATTCGCAAATTATGGCCAACATACTGGCAGTCGGTGACTGGCGTCGCGACGCTCTACGTCAACACCAGTGGCGAAATATTTGCGAACAGCACGTGTCCTACACTGTTACGGTAAGTTGCATTTTATTCCTATAAAATTTCTAAATTAATCTGTAAAATTGGTGGATGCGCCACTTTTCTTTTCAATTGGCAACTTCCGATTAGGCTAACTGATAATTTTGTAATTTTGTAATTTATTACATGCCGATTAGCAAATGAATCAATTGGCCATGATTTGGACTTCCTGTTCGAGTAATTGTTGGTATTGACCGGAAATTTGATCGATTGAATTTCGAGAATTTTTCAATGCAATTTAATAATCTCCACCAACTAAATTTTGTATAGCAATGTATTGATTAATAGCTACAGTTAAAGATAAATAAAATATTGTTAAATCCAAAATAGCTAGTCTGTTTGTGGAGCTTTATCAAGCCCAACAAACACCTAATTGAATACCAAACGCGTTCAAATTGTTGTTTCTTATTATTCGAACGTATTTATAAAAAAATAAAGTTTATCCAGTTATCGAATTATCTCAAGCTTTATTCTGAATGTAAATCTACACGAGTTTGTTTATTTTAATAATTAGTCTCTTAAAATTCAGCAGTATTTGTTGATTTTCCCAGTTATTGTTGCTTTGGCAACATTTGAAACAGTCTAATTGAGTTAATTTGAGAAGAAATGGTAAAAATCCTGAATTTTCGAAATGTTTTTGTACAAAATTTATGACTATCTTATTTCATTATAGATTTATGGGTAGGTTACAATAAAACATAACACTATAATTGTGTTTTAGAAAGTATAATAGTTCAATAGTGATGGTCAACAATATTAACAATTTAATTAGTCTCTAGTTTAATTAACTACAAATTTAACTTTAGTACTACTACTAAAATGAGGCTCGACCTGTCCTTTTTGTACGTCCAATTGGAGTTAAGTAATTTTACCTCAAATATTAGGAAAGATTCAAAACAAAATGACGATTCAGAAACTCAATAGTTGAGCGAATAATTGCTTTTATTTCCGAAATTTCCACTTTAAATATATTTTAATTCGTTGCGGTAAAAGCATCAAATAGTTTTGGTAAAGCCTCAACTTTTATGAAACGTTATGAGAGCTATCCAATCGTCGTTGGGTTGACACGTTTTTGTGTACATACCGCACCTGAGAGGGTTCCATTTAATATCCACCCTTATATTCGAAATAAGGGAGAAATGGAAATGTTTTGAAAATAACTTTAAATGTAATTTTCCAAAGGAAAAACAGGATGGTGTACGATTGTTAAGATTTTCTATTTTGAGTCCTTTTGAGCGAAGCAATTGAACCGTTCTTGAGACATTTTCGAGTCACTACAGTTGTAGAAGAAAAGGCATATTAAAGCCAAGTTTAGTAGTCTTTTCTAACCATTTTAACCAACTAATTTATCAATAAACACTTAAATTAATTAGTAATTATGAAGATTAACAACGCCAACTAGTGCTTGTATCAATTGTGAAGAAAATTCGTCGGAAATTCCTAGAAATCTACTTAATGAAATTGTGTTTGAAACAAGATTAAATTTTATTTTTCTCTAAGCATTGTCGAAACCAGCCAAAACCGACATAACAGAATATGCTCCACGAACAACCTGAAAAACAATGTTACAAAAAACAAATTGAAATAATCAAAAAAATACAATAATGAATACTCAACTGCTAAACCTAATGCATGATTGACTGAATAATTTTCAGAGAATTCAATTCTAACTTTCTTTTGAGTACATGTTAATATTATTAAATAAATTTTTCGATTTTCAATATTCATATTGTACCACTCGATTTGTTGCAACAGATAATAAGCATTGTCAGTCTTAAAAAAGTGAAGACTGATGAAAAAACTCTATTAAATTGTTTTAATTGTTACTTACAACAGTTTCTATGGTTTGGCCTGCCATTAGAAGAGCTGCAGCTGTTACTACGCAAGATACACAAAGTGCAGGCATATAGCGATAATCATAGAAGACCAGGGAATTCTTTAAAAAACATATTCTCTATTTAATAATTTTGTTTTTATCTATAAAATTAATATACTTACCGTAGCAATAATATAAAAAAGACTTATAAAACCCACTAAACCACAAACAGAAAAATAGACCACATAATTCGATATCTCCTTAATCTTCTTACGGCCTGCACTGTAAAATTTATCAATTTTCTTTCAAATAAAAAAAAATAATTCAAATAATTAATTTACGTTAACAATTCCTGATGTCGTTTAACAAAACCAATCAATTTCAATTTGATTTGCTGTTGAAATTCAGAATCATCCAACAAGCTGCTTTCAAGAACATCACAATTTTCTCGGCTTGTTAAATCGTCAATTAAATCAGTCAACATCCAAAATTGATATTTCATATGTTGTGTATAATAAATGACTTGATAAGCGTGTGGCGTTATTAGAAAAATTGCAGCAAATGTGAAACTACCTTTATAAATGTTTGCGAATATATTGGAATATTCAGGATGATAATCAACGAAATATTTGATTGGCAAGAATGTTGTGTAATCATAGTGATTGAATATAAGAACAGCAAAACCAACGAACATTACAACAGTTATATTGATAATCGTGAAAATGGAAACAATTTTCAGTTCCATTTTAATTTTTCTCTTTGTTGGTTCACTTGCACTCTCAATCGGCAATATCTTGACTTCTTGAAACAAATTTTCAACCAATTTTGGATCAATTAACAGTATAATGGCACCCAACATCGGCTGTAAATTTCACATAATATTAAATTTATGGAATTTTTAAAAAATAAATCATTACATAAAAACTCATACAAAACATTATTGAATATTGAATGAATTCTAACACACTTAATTCATTAATAAATAAATAAATTTGAATTGTTTGTCCAAATAGTTGTACTATTAAAAATAATACCAAGAGAATTTTCATAAAATAACATTGATAAATTGTTGATCCCAGAAATTTCACAACAATTAAACCATCGTGCTTCGTTAATTCATCCCAAACTTGCTCCATTTTGGACTTTTCTTCAATTTTAACACTTATTGATAACGAATTCAATTGTATGAATTGTACCGTTGCTTCACGATAAAAATCTGAATTGATACTAACGAATTTTGTGTTAATGAAACATTTTATTGTCTTTCAAATAAAATAATTTTCATGTACTGTTTTTTTCAATTATTCAGCAACCGATAGTCATTGGATACCCTCGAGTACCTACGTGTCATACTGTTAGTGGCTACACGCTTTAGCCTCGATCGATAGTACTTAATATTTTTGTCAATAATTACAATAAGAATTTATTTGATGAATTAATTAAAATTTAATGTAATCGAATTGCTTGACATTATTAACCACGTATTGGGTCCGGAAAATCGAGTAAATTTTTATAATATATCTAGGGACGATATGGCTCCATTTTTGAAAAAGTATGGGTAGAAATTTTCACCTTGATTTTTAGAGCCTCTTATCGATAAATCATTTATTTATACGACAGATGTACAGGCCTCATTAACCCTTGAAACCCTGGGGCTGTGTCTGTGGGTCAAATCAAACCCAAAATTTGAAAAGGAGTAGTATATTTTAAGGATTAATTGGTTACAACTCAAATCCAAAATTGAAATTGCGGGGCTCTTGAAATCACGGAGCTCCAGCCACTCGAGCGAACTTTTTATCTTCGAAATTTCCAGTTTAATCATCAGTTTCTCGTTCTGTGAATTCTTCCGGCGTGTAGGTGCTCCGTTAGTTGTTCTACCAGTAAGCAAGCAAGTCAAAAAAAAACATTCAAATTGGCAAAATGAATAAACAGAATCGTTGTATTTAATACGTAGTTAATAATGTTAACGACACAAAAAAGCGTTTCAATCAAATTCTCACAAAATTATTCCATTAATTACAGTCTAGGATTGTCAGTTAGTTGAATTTGAAATCGATTCCAGAACTTTTATAATAAATTTATAATTTCAAGTTATTACGAGTTTATTCGGTGCTCTCACTGAAGGAATAATTCAATCAAGTCCAGTTTAGAGCCCAGATTTGAATAAGTAGGTACTGCACTTTATTTGAATCATGGTAGAGTTCAAATATTAAATTATTAATTATGACAAGCTATTTCATTGATTTTGGTGGATTTCATGTCTGTTATTGTATTAGGCTTTCGTTTTTGATCGTTATAATGAATTTAATACAATCACTTTATTTGTGGAGCATTGTTAGCTTTGAGATTAATTAACTAATAGCACAATTAATACACAAATGTTAAGTCTATTTAATCACATTAGGACTTTGTTTAGGCTAAAATTGATTGGTCTAGTTATTATAAGGTTCCTTTTATTGATTGTAGTTTTTCGTCCATACCCTAGTTTAGCCGATAATTATGTTAAGTATTGTCCATCTTTAAAATTGCATATGTTATAAAATTTCTTCATTTTTCTTAATTTCCCGAAAGACTTTTGAACCGATCGAAAATTTCTTGGATATTCACTAAGCTCTTCCAATTGATTATCGATTATCGATTGCAGGCTATTTGCTATAAATAATAAAGCAAAATCTAAAAAAACAAGCTTTTATATTATCGTCTGTAATTCAGAATTTCCACGAAATTTTCCTAAACGGTAAAATCCACATTGTGAAGCTAGAAATGGTCTTTCCAACGGGCTATAATAGTTTATTTAGAGCGAAAAATAAGGGAGAAACCGTTGAACAGACTCCCGTCTTTTGAATTCTCCTTCGGCCTCTTTAATGATGCTAAAATTTTTGATTTTAATGAGCAATCATTGATCATCGTACCATTTAAATTGTAACAAGTATAATGCAATAAAGTTATTAGTTATTGAAAAATTTAATTAGTTGATTATTGTTAAGAAATACGACAAAAATTACATTTATATCTACAACTTATGCTTCAAATATACAAAAATTACATGTATTAATTAGCTGATAAATAAGAATTATTAACAAAATTACAATATTTTAACATTGTTGCTATAATATCCTTTAAATTAATTTTTTTATTCCTCATAATAATAAAGATAAATGATTTTAAATTAGTTAAACGCTATGGCAGAATTTCTATTTTTGTTATTACTATTTCTGGATAATAGACAGGAAAAATCTGTCAGTTTCAATAGAATTAAGATGGGGAAATTTCAATCAAATCTTCTCAGAATTGTTCAACCAATTGTGCTTTAGAATTAACATCCAATTCGATTCAGTTAATTTTATTTGCTAGTAAAATCTGCTCGGTCTTAATTAGTTTTCTTGCCAATAATTGTAATTATTTCAACACGGATATCAGCTAGTTGAACAATTCTAATATTATTGTGAATTGGAGAAAATACGTTTTGTATGAGTCGACATGTCTATTCAATTAATTTGTAATGTCGTCTAGACCTGCACTCAACAGATATGGCGAATTTATAGCAGAGTGGCAAGAAAATCGTCCCAATTGTGAAAAGTTCTTCAAAAAATTTAGATGTGGCGAAAATGTCAGGGCAGAAATAGACTCGGAAACAGGTTTTTTAACAGGAGCAGAAACAGAAACGGAAAGAAAGTAAGATTATTGGTGTTTCGTCAATTTTCCAGAAAAGTAACAAGCCGGAAAATTTCTGAAAAAATTGTTTGCTGTTAGAAAATCATCAAAAAAAACTGTTAACATTCGAGAAACAGAAGCAGAAACTGAACTTTTGCGGAATTTCAACAGTTGCAGAACTAGAAACAGAATTGTGAGGTTCCAGTTAAAAATGCACACATATTTCAGGTTTTTTATCAACAAAGTCGATAATTGCTTCTTATCATCAATCAGTGATTGTTAGATTGATTGATTATTATAAATTCTTTGTCCATTGTAATAGTCGACGTTACTGTGGTATTCTTGTTGGTGATTTTGTTCTTACAAAGCTTTTTTGATGGACTTAATAAAAAACACGCAACTCACAACAGTTGAATGAAGTTATAACGCTTAGTTAATTGTTGTTACTAATTTCCTACAATAAGAAAGTTTTTGTTGCTGAAGTTTAATAAATTTACCAAGAATTAAAGCTCCACCCTACAGAATCAGAACAATCGGGCCCCTATTTCAACTTATTTGCATTTTGTCAACAAATTTCGCATTATTTTCAGTCATTAGATATACACGCAATTTTTCGACGTTAGGGATTCGAATTTTCCACTTAATATATGTATGAATAAACATAAATGGCGCCTTATTATCTGTACTTTTTCGAATATCAAAAGAAACTCTCATCAAATCTCCTTCTGGGTCGGTAAAACCGAATATAAAGTCGGCGTTTTTTCGTTCTATTTACACATATCGTCGTGTTCATAAAGAGTTTGCGTCTTTTTCAATAAATAAAAATGTCAGATTTATAAATCGCGAAATTGTGGTGTTTTCGTTGTAACAATCAACAAATAGTAATTGTTGATTATTGTTTGAAATTAGATCGTCTTGCGTCAACTGAAACAACGCCACAAAAGAATTGAGTTCGTGAGAACGGAAGTTAATTGAAATTCAAGCAACTGTATACAGTGTGCGGATTTCATATGGCGAGACTGAAAGAAATTGTAATGAAATTGTTCGGAGCACAAGGACAGAAATAATTGTGTACAAAAAAACGGGCTTTTATTTAATCAACATTTTTATATCGATGCAGGGATCTAATTTTGAAAAAGGTGAACGAATCGTACAACTGAAATTACAACTTGTTTCTGTTATTCCAACTATAATAAATAATATTAACTTTGGCCGAAACATCGGCCAACAAAGCTTTGAAGTTGTAGTGTAACAATCATTAATAACACTCCCGACTTTTTAGCCAACTAACATCTTCCAAAGGAAAATTAATTAAGTATGGCATGATTGTTTATTTGATTTGAGTCGAGCTGATTTCTATCGGAATAAAATTGCCCAAAATAAAATTGTTTATTCCGAAACCGTAACCGTTATATTTAGCCCTTATATTCCTGCTAGTTTAATTAAAAAAGTTTACATTGATATCAATGATTTTCGCCGTTAGTAACAATATCTGTTGTTTGATTAATGTGTTATTAATCAGTTTCACTCAAGTGTTTACACGTCGTCTTATTGCGCCATCATCTCCGATAAAATCGCTCGACAGTTTTAAAGGTTGGGATTTAATAAAAATAATTCGCTTAATTTATTAAAGTTTTTTCGCCGTTATCGTCTCGAAAGCCGGCTGGTGAGGTTTAGAATTCAGAAAATCCAAGCTGTTGATGCAAATCTCCTCTTTATAAAGATATTAATATAGTAAAATAAATAATACAGAACGGCTTTAATTCGCCTATTAAAAGTTTAGTTGTTCTTGTTGAAATTGTCGTTTCCCGGTTTCATTCTGTTTGGAATTTGTGTTGTAAATTTTTAATAAGATCCCCTAAATTTAGGTATTCGACTTATATTCTTAATAGAAATCGACATCTTCGGTATAAAAAGCACAATAAAGTTATAGAGACTGTCTTATGGTGCACAGGTGGTGGTGTTATTCTAATATCATCTTTGCTAGCGAATAATTTATCGGTTTCCAACAATTCTACGAATACGAATGGAATTTATAAATAAATGAGAGCGTCTGAGCCCGGCGCCTCCACCATTTTTGTACAAGTTATCCGAAATTTGACAGAACCCTAGCCTTATTTCTGTTTTTATCCACCATTTTTGTACAAGTCGTCCAAAAACGATGAATTCTGTATTTTATTGAATAAAAACGTACACAAAGTCCTGTAAATTTAAGCGATTTTACTGTTATTTACCCAAGAAATTCCTATTAACGACAGCGATAATATTTTCTAAATATTGTTGTTTTAACGTCTGCAATATTCTTAAAATTTCTAAAATAGTTCCATTAAAGGAATTATAGTTGTGTATTAAATTCAAACATAAAATTCGAAATTATATTTTATTTGCGGTAGAAATTCCGTTGAATTTATTCGAATATATTCCATTGAATTTACGCTCGTTTAGTTTGGTTGAATTAATAATAAACGAAAAACCATATTGGTGGATATTTTTTATTTATTTTTCCAATATAGAAATTTTAAATTGAATTAAATCTTGATTCGATTATAATTCACAGTTATATTGCGGAAAAAATATCGAAATTATCGACGATATTCAGCCTGTTGGAGTAATTTTAGTCGGATGCTCGTCAAGAATCTACAATTAACGTTCAAATATGTTAGATATTTAATAGAATATTCATTTAGCAGCTTTTAATTATTCAATAGCCCATCCAACGATCAGTTTTATAGTTGAGTTATAATCGAATCACGATTTTCTTTCATTACAGTTGATTTATTTTAGAAATTCTATCGAGTAAAACTTTTCTCCGTTTATTAGAAATGAAAGCTTCATTAATGTTAATTTATTCAATTAATTACCTTCAAATTTTCTGTACTTGAATAAGTAGCTTGTTTCGATTCTAATTCGTTGTGCCTGTTGTAATTTTGAACGAAATCGTCGAACATCAAACAAACACTTGATGATTGCCCATGTTGTTAACGAATTCAATTCACTGAAAGTAATGGACAATTTAATTGAACATCTAGAAAATTGCCATTATTTCAGGCTATATAAAAAATTGGAGTTTAAGACATTTTCGAATTCTTATCAATTTTATATGATTGTTGATTAGTTGTAAACAAGCCTAGAGAGTAATTTAGTTTGCTATAAATACATCCTAATCCGCACTCAATCTGTGTAGTCTTAGTTTAATTAGTTTCAAAGACGAACAATGTTAATGCTCCAATCTAACGCCTTTAAAATTATAAACAAGAATCGCTTTAATCCGACAATTAGTCAAAACAATACTAATAATTTTCCGATCGATTCCAGCGAAATTAATGGATAAAAACAACTTGACTTCGGATATTTTCCATCTACTAGACCGCTTGAACGAGACCCAGCCGGAATTAGCATGCGAATTGAGGAAAACATTAACATCTCTAAATCCCGAAAATTGCCCAGTTGATTTCGATACGGTTTTATGTTGGCCGGAAACATTACCGAATACAACAGCAACACAACCATGTTTTGAACAACTCAACGGTATTAAATACGACACTAGTGGTGAGTATTTAACTTTCTTTGTGATTAAATATCGAGCATTTCGCTTTTGACAAACAACAAAAAAATCGTGGAACATGAGAAATTAGCAAATCGCAAGAATTCCAAACAGACAGACATGCAAAAAAGACGCCTAAATGGAAATTAATTGGGAATTCATACGATTCAAACGCCTTAATTAAAAGCTTAATAGTTGCGCGATTTTGAATTAAATAATCGAACCTTGTTTATTTTATACGCACTCGAAGCGGTACAGCCGAATTTTTCCCCTTAATTTACCCCGAATTCACTAGATTTATTAATAAAAAAAAAACTACGGACCCCCGGTTATCCAGTTTGAAAACACCCAGAAACCGTTCCCTTGTTGTGTCGGACTAATCATCCCCAATTTCAGCCCTGCTGGACTTGATAAGCCGCATATACGCGGTTTTGAAGGGACTGAATTCGGTTGACAATCGATAAAGCTCTCTTTCTTATCGTAAAATTTCCAGAAGTACTTTCTATTACACAACTGGAGAGTTATAAAAAATTCCTAGTAGAATTTGTCCGATTTTATTTTGGGTGCAGTTAATGCGGGAAAAGCTCGCATAAGATAGTGATTTATGTTCTACATTAGTACAAAGGAAATTTACAATGGGTGCTTTCTTAGCCGGTTTATTCAATTCCCAGGGATGCATTACGATACGTACATATAGAGTGGAGAGGTATAAATTTATAGAGTCGGGAGATGCTTGAAAATGACGTGTGAATACATCCGAATTGTGGTCGATAAAGGTAAATTCGATCCAGATCTACCCCATTAGATAGAAGTTAAATCTAAAAAACCTTAATTAAGTCTGTATTTGTTATAGAAAGTCCCTAGATTTGAGTGTTTTTTTGTAGAAATATCCACAAAGTGAAAAACAGTAGTCGTTACGATTCCCAGAACTGAAAACTGTAAAATTTTCTGATTTGTATACAGAATATTTGAAAATATTGCCACCAAAAGCGATGATTAAGTTCGACAGTTGAAATTAAACCGAAAATATTACATTTTGAAGGACTGAGACAAGATCGATGAGAACTTGTAAAAAAATGTCTGTTTTTCTCCAACGTACCCTTTGTGAATTCTAACGAAAGCGCAGATTGCCGCCTTACAAAGCCGTTTCGTTTAACAAATCATGAAACATCAACAATCTTCCATAATTTACGACCATTCCAGTTGACAATCTGGCAGAAGAATCGCCGTACTATTCAATTTTTGGGCTTACAATTCGCTTACAATCCAATGATTGTATCGAGACTATTTTTAGTTTCTGTTGCTTCATGCGAAAATAATTGAAAATTTTTCGGGTATTTGAACGATCCCAAAATAAGCAGCGTTATTTATTATCATCATCCGTTTGTGGAATAAAGAAGGATTGTTTCTACAAAGGAAAAGGGTCGCAACTGATTATTATCAACACAAATACAACAATAAACGAGCCAAAAGATTTTACACTGTTGGGATTTCAAGCAATTTTTGTTGATTTCATTAAAAGCTAGAGGAGAAAAAGGGCGGCAACTTTATAGACACAAAATTCCTGTATCCGTCAAGAGAGGAAAACACATTTAGAACATAATCTCGTTTAAAAAGGCCAGATTTGCGCGAAATTCAATCAGAGAATTAGTTGTACAAAAAGTAGAACTACGGAAGAGTCGTTATCTAAATTCACATCTTTTCTTCAATTTTTCTAAACATCGGAAAGTTATCGAGGCGTGGATAAATCTCTGAATCATCCTGAAATTTGGTTGTCTAAAGCTAGAAAATTTATAAAATGATCAACATTTCTGCAGTTCGTCAAGTTTTTCGCTTTAAGTTGCTCTCATTATTGTCAACTTTAACGAGATTAAAATAGACGTATTAGTTAAAAAATACAGTTTCTTGAGGTCATTTTAGCAAAATTTGAACTTTTAGATAATGTTGCGATTTTTTAAAACAAAATTCGTCAAAAAATGACTCAAAGATGCTCCCATATAGTGAAATATTTATATCTTTTTCGGAACAAAATGAAGAAAAACGAAAAAATCGAAATTGGGGACATTCTTAAGCCATTTTGAGTCGGTTTTTGAATACATGGTGTTATCAAAAACGAGCGTTTTTAACCGACTTCTAGATGAGGTTCAAATTTTGATGAAATAATCTCCACTTTTCTATAAATCCATGAAATATTTTACAAATTGCCAATAATGAAAACTCGAAGGTACTCTCCGAAAATCCTTGAATAATTTGCCAAATATTAGGACTCTAGTCTTAGCTCAGCACCCCTATAGAATACACAAACATGCTGTATTTCCAAATGATAATAGCCGAATGTAATTGAATAGAATTGCAGAAATGCGGATAAATTTCCACAATCTGTTGCTCGCATTATTTCCTCAACTATACAACATATTCGCGCCTGTCGATTAACTGATAAGAATATGGATTGCAAAACAATTCCCGAAACAGATGATGATAATAATAGAGAATATGAGAATTGAATTATTCCCAATAATAATCGAGTATTTATTCATTATTTTCAATTTAATAACTCTTAGAAAAAAATTGATCGATGATCAATCCTCAATCAACGAGTACTGTTTTATTATGCCCAACTGATAACAGTTATCATTATGTCTATAGAAACGGTATGAGAAATTCAGTCATCAATCCAGTGGCGTTTCGTTTAGAAAGAAAATTACTTACTGTATTTTCGTTGCAGAGAATGCGACAAGATTCTGTTTCGCCAACGGTACTTGGGATCAATACATCAACTATATATCGTGTAAAGAATTATCAGTATTGGAAGTACCAGAGTTAGAAATTACAACAACCATCTATTTCATCGGTTATACATTGAGTTTAGCTGTTCTACTCGTTGCTGTTTATATCTTTTGGAAATTCAAGTGAGTGTGAGCCGAAAAAATAAGTTGGAGGAGTTGAATCTCACTTATTTATTAAAACAAAGTGAAGAGACCACTGCTCCACTTACTTTCAAATGGCTCAAAATTGCAATTCGACGATTTTCTTCGATGATGATGATGATGTTGACGATGGGACGTAGCAATCGGCCGTCATATGGAAGAGTTAGATCTGGCAATTGTCCAAGTCATGCAAAGATCTAATCTTCCACTCAAAGGCCTCTTGCTTGACGCCAAACGGAAACTGAATAGAAAAACTAGAAAAAATCACCAGCTATATTAATAAAACACACGAAATTCTGAACGTATCGGCGGATGAGACGCGGCTTTTATAGGAGGGGCCCATCCTGGATTGATATGGGCTATCTATAGCCAATAACGTGTCCGTTTTCGATCAGATATCCGTAAATATCACGGATATCGCTCTACAGGTGGGTCCGTCATCATCATCATCATCATCATCGATGAATGTGATTTTTACCGAGTTGTTTGAAAAAATCGAGCAAAATCAACACGAATATTCTCAGAAATAGATATCGGCAATTTTTAAGCGAATTTTTACCATCATTTACAGTAAATACAAACACATAATGGCAAATTAAACAACTTGTTATCTGTACAATGGGATTCTTGTGAATTTAACGATGAAAATTGCGAAACTTTCTAAATACGCCAAAGAAAACTGAAAGCCGGCGTTAAGCCGCTGTTTGAGAGCTTGTCGACAGATTTAATTGAATATTTCAAAATTTTGCTTCCAGAGATTTGCGATGTTTGCGCAACACTATTCACATGAACTTGATGTGCTCGTATATCCTTGCAGATTTTACATGGATCGTCGTTTATAGTTTACAGGTAAATTTCGATTTCTCTTACAGAAATCGTACACGTATTCTATTGACTTTGTTGAAAATAAACACTTGAAAATTTAGAACATATTTGCGATCTAATCTTATCGTATTGAAATTTTATCATTGTACAGGCGACATCTTTTTTAAATAAAAAACGTCAAGTTGATTCAAAGTTTTCTTATAATTCTCTAATATTTACTCAAGCGATTGATTATTTTTTCTTTCGTTAAAATTTATATCGATAAACAAATATTTAATAGATTGGATTTTTGTGTTTTAGTATAACGAGGTCATAGGACTACGCCTTAATTGAAACGATAATTGAAAAAAATATGTTCAAATTCCAGGTTCCGCTTCAATCCAATAAAGCCTTCTGTATTTTCTTGATAATTCTATTACATTATTTCCACCTGACCAACTTCTTTTGGATGTTCGTCGAAGGTGAGTTTCACAATCTGCCCCATTGTTCTTAAATTTCAACAAAATTCCTGTACGATTTAAAATATTAGAGATTCAAATCCAATCTGGGATACCAACAAGAGTTAATTAAACTAGCAGATGATAAAAATACGTTCTGATTACCCATCAATAGTTTACATGACAGGCATATTGACTATTATATAAGCTCTATCAATACTCTTAATTACAATTTGATCAAATCGAATTAATATTGCAGGTCTCTATTTGTATATTTTGGTGGTTAAAACGTTCACCAGTGAGAATATTAAACCGAGGATTTATGCCGTTATAGGCTGGGGTAAGTCTTTGAAGAATCCGTAACTTAAACATCCCCAAATAGTTCGAGAATTCGCACAACTTTCACCTCCAAATCCCCAAATACTTTTGTCCGAAAATTGTACAGTTCTAGAATACCGCCGGGTAATGTACAAGAAAAAAGCTCTTTTAATCAAAAACTAATGAAAGTTCCAATTCGATACGAAAAACCAATTCGATTCGGTCTGCGCGAGTTGTATTAATATTTATAAGTGTACGTACGTTTTATATGATTCGTATTGATTACTTCCAACTGTACATACTGTCTTTCTTTAATAAAAGTTATTGGTATATCCGTTGAAATTCACAATAAAATCCTGTTATTGGGACTTTATTATTTGTCAAGTTGGATTCACGTTTGAATGTTCAATATGAAAATAAATTGACAATATAAATCGGTCGTTATAAACAGAGATGAAAAGCGGAAAACTGTGTGGGTAACTTGTTCAAATTACACTTTATGTAAAGAATAAAACCGAGAATAGCCGTTATGGAGATAACTTTAATTCCGTTTAAATCATTGTCTTGGTTTAATTACATTCATTTCTTGTCTTAATTGTTACATTTCTCGCGAAATTAACTCGATTCAAGTCGATATTTAGATGATTGTCGGGGCAGAATTGAAGCATTCTATAAGTTCAATCGATTCATTGCAATACAATTAAACTGGAGGATTGTAACGTGACTGATTTAGCCGCAATGTACACATACGACTCTATTTTGCCAAGTCAGACCGTGATTAATTACAATTAATTTCGAATAAAAACGCACTCGAATATCTACGATAATTCCGGATTTGGCATGTAAGGGTAACCAGAACCCTTACTCGATTTCGAATCCATAATTAAACTTATCCTCCACTAGAATTCTATAGACTTGGAAACTATCAGGTATACATTTTAATATGACTGTAATGACGCTCGAGGCTCGTACTGGGGATGAATTGATTATACAGAGTGAGCCAAGTGGTTGGCCTATTAGACGTTTAAAGAGTTCTAATTAATGAAAGTTTCTGAAATTTGGAATGCACCCGTTTTTCCACCTGAACTACATCTGGAAAATATTTTCGTTGTTCTATCAACCCCCGATGTATGGGGTAGTGCACCCTACTTTCTTATTTTAAATGGAATGGTATATTTTTTATTCCATATTTAGATTCTATGGTAAAAATAAAATGGACTTTAATAACATGACATATGGTCTAGCGTTTATAGTTTTTCAGGAATTTCGATTTTTTCTGAAAATTTTGATTTTGTAGTGTTTGATTGAAAAATTTATATGTTTGAAGATATCATTAATTGAGAATCCAAATTTGGAACTCAAATAGTTTAAACTATGTACTTTACGCCAGATTTTTCAGAAATGAATTATCTTTCAGCATTTAGCTGAAATCAATTTTTCTTTCAGCCAATTTTCAAAACGCAATATCTTTCTTATTTTAAATGGAACGGTATATTTTTCTTTACACGGTTGGATAGAGAAAAAAAATCTGCATCGAATCATATAAGCATTCCCTATACCTATTCTTGATAATTTTTCAGTTATTCAAGATTTTCGATTTCTAATCAGTTACCCCCTGAAACAAAATACTAAAACATAGTAGGCTTGGCGAAACAACCTTCTGTCACAATTAACTTCTAAATAATTGACTATTTTTATATTTTTTAATTAAAAAATCATAGAAGAAATTGACAAATTATTAAATTAAAATTAATTGGATTTTCTTTTCATGTAAAATTGGATGAAATCGCTGAAAAAAACATACAAAATAATCATTGTTAACCTCAAATGTGACAGTTAATGTCATTTTGCTAAGCCTCCTATGCATTTCTTTATAGGCGAATTATTAAGTCACAGACAACTAGATACTAGTCAATTTAAGACTGGAGAGAAAACTATTGAAAATTGAAAATCTGAAATAACTGAAAAACTATCAACGATAGGTATAGAAAATGCTAATACAGTTCAATGCAGAATTTTTTTCTCTATCCAACCGTGTAAAGAAAAATATACCGTTCTATTTAAAATAAGAAAGATATTGCGTTTTGAAAATTGGCTGAAAGAAAAATTGATTTCAGCTAAATGCTGAAAGATAATTCATTTCTGAAAAATCTGGCGTAAAGTACATAGTTTAAACTAACGATATCTTCAAACATATGAATTTTTCAATCAAACACTGCAAAATCAAAATTTTCAGAAAAAGCCAAAATTCCTGAAAAACTATTAACGCTAGACCATATGTCATGTTATTAAAGTCCATTTTATTTTTACCATAGAATCTAAATATGGAATAAAAAATATACCATTCCATTTAAAATAAGAAAGTAGGGTGCACTACCCCATACATCGGGGGTTGATAGAACAACGAAAATATTTTCCAGATGTAGTTCAGGTGGAAAAACGGGTGCATTCCAAATTTCAGAAACTTTCATCAATTAGAACTCTTTAAACGTCTAATAGGCCAACCACTTGGCTCACTCTGTATTGTTTGTATTTTCTATGGTTTCGTTATTTTTATACAAATGAGCATAGAAATACGTTCATTTTTCATTGTATAATCAACTCATATTTGTACAATATTTCTGTAAATTTTCATAATAGAGTGTTAGTTGAACAATTCAAAAACTCTCCGATATAGAACCGCAATCCACAATATGTTAGATTTTCGGTCAATTTCAGCGACTTTCCCTAATTCTGATTCGAATTATAAATTGATCGAAATTCTATGAAAAACTGGCTAGAATGTAGTAATCTTGGAGTTTTATTTTATTTCTGCATTTGAGTATCTGAATCGTTTCGGTTTTTCAATATTCGCAATTTTTTGCTTTCAGGTGGGCCAGTTATCTTCGTTTTGCTGTGGGGCAGCGCGAAGAGTTTCACGTTACCGCTAGAAGACCAACAAGTGAGTTTCGTTATAGAAATTTCAATTTGAAACTTTCGTCCAAGGCAAAATTGCGCCAATTCGATATTTGTTTAGCTCGCGTGAAAATTTCCATCAAAACAGTCACGCCTTAATTTATTGATATCGAATTCAAGTAAATGTTTACTTTGATTAGACGATTTTTATTTTCAACACAAAATCGATAAAGTTATTATTTTTAAATTGTTTTATCGGTAATTTCTGCACCTGCACAAATAGGTAGCAATTAATTGGATTTTTCTCGAAATAGGCTGGTGAAATATTCCGAAGTTGTCCGTGGACTTCACACCCGTACGATTGGATCTACCAAGGGCCGGCAATGGCGGTTCTTATAATGAATGTAATCTTCCTATGTACGGTAATGTGGGTAAGATGTCGGTATTGCTTAAAACTAGACAATTGCCGCATTTCGAACAATTCAAGGTATTGATAACGAAATTACGTTCAGCGAACAATGTGGAAACACAACAATATCGAAAAGCTGCCAAAGCTCTGCTTGTCCTGATTCCACTACTCGGTGTCACTTATGTGTTAGTAATTGTCGGTCCGACTGAGGGAATTTCCCGGAAAATCTACAACAGTATTCGGGCTATTCTATTATCAACTCAAGTATTACGAATTCTATTTCGAAAATTGTTATTAACGGTTCGATTTTAGGGCTTTACTGTGGCGTTATTTTATTGTTTCCTGAATGCTGAAGTTAAAAATACAATACGCCATCATTACAATAGCTGGCATACGCGGCGCACTTTAGGATCGCGCCGCACCAGATTCTCATCGAGCCGTGAATGGTCGACAAATACACGAGACAGTATCCGGTATGGGAGTAAATGGGGTGCTAGTAGATATTAAAATTAAACAAACAAACAAAAGTTTTTATAGTCTATATCAGAGCCACAACTTGTCGAGGAAACGCGGCTCCACCACCTCGGATTGTACAACAACTACTGTTGTTGTTGTACCATATCCTAGGATAACGCAGCAAATTCGAAGCACCTTCTTAGCACCATCCACTTCAACAATAGCGGGCCACGACGCCGGATGAGATTCGCCACCACGACAGGACAGACGGTACATTCGATAATTCCGCCCGTTTCTATCGCTTTCATCACACTTAACCGCCCCAATTGTGCCAAATTTCTGAGTGTTCACGAACACGGCCATACGTTCGATACACTTCAATTAATTGAAAACGTACGGTCGTGTTCTTTACCACAATTCTTTCACGGCTATAAATCTTCCTAGAAACTTAATTGCATTTGAGATTACAGGTACAACTTGGTGGATTATAGAAATTTAGTCTACATTCAATTCGAATTGTAGCATTAAAAATTGTCTTTATTTGAATCAATAGGGCTACTATGGGTACTCTTCTGGAGGAAGATGGGTCCTGTTCGTCCTCTCGTGGTAATTCCATACCGAACGCCGATTCCACAGGAATTGCAACAAACCAATTTTAAAATCTAAATGTATCACTTTCTTGTAATTGTTAATTACCGTGCAGCATATAAATGTGAAGAAACAACAAAACTACTCCAAATTCTCTTTTATTTCCTGATTATCATCATTTACAACTACAATATTATCCAGTTTATCCGCAATATTTAAAATCGGATTCGTTTTAACCGGCAGTAGATGTTGTATCGGTTCTATAATCACAGAACGGTCTAGAAACGTGACTCTTTTCTCCTGCAAATTCTGTATATTGATACCGAGATTCGTCGCGATATTACTCGGCGGGAACACAATATGCACGCATTTCTGCAAATACGGCACCAGATCATCAGCGAAACACATACACAACCGCGTAAAAGCATCCTTAGAATTCGCCGTAAACGCCTGTTGTTCTTGTCCGTACAGAATTAGGATCGATTTCGCGATTAAAATCAACGATTCCTGTAAGGCGGCTACAACAACATTCACCACGGCTATCGGAGCGCACAATTTCAACTCATTCAAACCGGTTAAAATATTATTCAAGAATTCCGCTAACGGATAGAATTCTAATAGAGTATCGGGCGGTTGTAGGGGATCATCGTTTTTCGACCGCCACGGAACATTGGGGTGGTTTTTGTTGATCAACGTGAAACACTCCATGTTCTTCTCGAAATTCTCCATAGCTCTCTTTACGCATAGTTGGAAATTTCGTCCGATTTTCTCCGTGAATATCGGTATTAACATCGTACGAAAATCACAACCGATTTTACTGAACGATACACCAAAGTACATACATTGGGCTAAGATGGAATCAATCGAAGATATGCCTCGATTCAAATCGTTCTGTAAAGTGTGCAAGAATTCGTTGATTTTATCGCGGATCCACGTGAAAAATATCACGTTTTGGTTGATTTGTTGGTTACGATAGGAGGATAAAGGACTGTGTTCATCGTCGTTGAAAATCGCGCGATACTGTGTGATAATATTGAAAAGATTCACCCTGGTGATTTCGACGGTTTTGTTCAAATGATAATTAGCTGAAATTCGCGTGTATTAACAATTTTAAAACGGAATTATCGTAAAAAATCTACCATCATCCTTAGGGATCGCATTAAGACACGACTGTAACCAGGCATTTCTGGTCTGTAGAAATTTTAACCGCAACTCAGTCTCCGTAAAGACCTCCATCCGTCTTAAATGACTAACGATTTGTAAACATTTCGGTAGAGTTATATCTTGGCGTAATTGCGACAATAATTGGTGCAACATCAATAACCAAGCCTTATCAACATCAGCCACAATACTCTAAAATAAACGTAAAATAAATAAATAATTTTAATTACACGATAGTTATTACTTTAAAAATGGGTATTTCGGGGTGTTTGTTGTACAATTTGCGCACATAACTCGCCAATTCCAAAGCGTCCTCGTATAATCCATCGTTGATGAACGAATTCATCAATTGTGGCAATTCTAAAATCTCCAATAATTGGGCATTTCTGGTTAATGTCAGCGAATTTAAACGGCGCAGATTGGATATTTCGTTAGTTTCGTTACCGAAACGTTCGCATTTCCCTTCGAATTTCGGTATATTCTCCAATAATTCATCCAATTTCGTTTCGATTGTATTGAATTCTGTAAATAGATCGCGCGAACATTGGCCAGTTTCTATGAAGGTTTTATAATTGGATATCGCCAATTCTTGGGTTTGTTCTAATATTGAGGCTTTTTCATCGTGTAAACGGTGCGGTTCTTTTGTCAAATCTTCAAATTTATATTTGCCTAATTTGGTTAGATAATCGCGGAAATTGAGGTTATAATCCCAATCGGCTGAAATCGATAAAAACAACAAAAAAAGCCTGAAAGTCTATTGTTTAGAAATGGTATTGAAATTACCTGGATACCCATCGGGGAATAGCAGTTTTAATAAATTATGTTCTTCAGAATTCATGATTTTTGTTCAACATCTGACAATTATAGGTTATGTTTACACGTCAAAAATTTTCGAATGTCAACAAAATTAGGTTATGGCGAATTTACAAAAATTTTGTAAAATACAACGAAAACCCAACAAAATTGATAAATTTTATTAATAAAACCCAATTTTAACAACATTCGATAATTATTCACAATTCAAGGTAATTTATTATAGTTTAATTTGATTAAATTCTATTATAGCCAGAGATTGAGGTTATATTTTCGAACGTTTCTAGATGCCGGTGGAGAATATTTTATATTCTGAAAAATATAGCGATGATCAATACGAATATCGACATGTAATATTACCGCCAGATTTGGCGAAATTAGTACCGAAACAACATTTAATGACGGAAACAGAGTGGCGTAATTTAGGCGTACAACAGAGCCCCAATTGGGTCCATTATATGCTGCACACTCCCGAGCCACACGTATTGCTTTTCCGGCGACCAATTGCACAAAATTCGTAATTAACTTTTAACTATTTGAATAATTTTTTAAGACAATAAACGGGAGGAAGTCTGTACAAAACCGTCTTTATTTTTTAAATCTGTTCAAATTGTTTGTATTATCATTGGAGGATATTGGTTGGTCTTCGGGCTCAATTTGTAGTTTCTTAATCATAGATTTCGTCTCGCGATATTTGTCATCTTTCACGGATTTCTCGTGATAGGATCGTGATGGGATCATTTCAAATGCACTCATTTTCTCAATCAACCATGAAGATGATCGTTTCAATCGATTATTAGCGAGCGGTACTCTTGTTTGTTTCATTTTCGGTTTATTTAAAGCCGTTTCTGAATTTGTAAATTGACTCGTTTTTGTTAATTTGATTTGTTCTAATTTTGGTTTGATTAAATTCTTTGCTGTATTAGTAAAAGATTGTTGAATGGTTTTTGTTAGCCTAACTTCGTCTTTTAATTTCGGTTTATTTAAGTTCTTTTCCGAATTGGTAGTTTTTAATTTGATTTGTTCTATTAATTTAAGTTTATTTAAACTAGTTTCGGAACTAGTCGGATTTGGTTTAGTTCTTGTTACTTGGATTTGTTCTTTTAAGTCAGTTGTAGAGTAGGATTTTCGTATTTGTGAGAAACTTCTGCTATTTTTGTCACTATCGTTGGGTGTTTTTGGTTCGATTTTAGTCGGTTTAGTTGGTATCCGTGAACCGATTACCCTTTTCGTCGCAGATATTTTCTCTTTTTGGGTCTGAGGTTTTTTCGTTTGGATCTGAGGCTTTTCCGTTTCGAGTTCAGGTCTTTCCGTTTGGATCGGAGGCTTTTTCGTTAGTATCGGAGGTTTTTCTTTGAGAATCGGAGGTTTTTCTGTATTCATTTGAGATTTACTCAGATTTGGAAAATTATTTTGATTTGGTGTTACTTTAAATGGAATTTTAAGAAGCGAAGATGTTAACTCCTGTTTGACGGAATCTGTCGATTTATTTTCTTTGTAATTAATTAACGTTTTTGTAGGTTTAGTTAGCTCATTTTTCGTAATAATTTTCGCCGTATTTGACGGTTCAGTTTCGCTAATTTTAATCGTTGGCTTTTGAAAATTTGGTTTATTATAAATTTCCAAATTGGGTATTTTAAATTTTGTGCCAAATTCTTTGCCCTTTTCCTCTTCGACACGGTTTGCAGCGTCAGTAATTTTACTCGTTGTTTTAACATTTTGAACATTCTGTGTACTCAAATTTGGCTTATTATACGTCTCCAAATTGGATATTTTAAATTTCGGCTCATATTCTTTGCTCTTTTTCACTTCTACGCGCTTACCAGTCTCAGTAATTTTATTCGTTACATTTTGAACATTTTGCGTACTCAAGTTTGGTTTATTATAAGTTGAGGGGCTTTGCAAATTGGTAGTTTTAGAATTTGTTGTAAATTCTTTGCTCTTTTCTTCTTTTACTTTGTTCCCAGTTCCAGCAATTTGAACCGTTGATTTTACATTTTGTATATTCAAATTTGGTTTATTATAAATTGTTGAGGAGCTCAAATTTGGCTTATTATAAGTTGTTGAGGAGGCTTGCAAAGTGGTTATTTGGCTCTTTCCATCTTTAGTGCGGTCTTCGGTTTTAGTAATTTGTACAGTTTCTTTTATATTTGAAACATTTTGTACATTACTTTTAATTTCTTTCGATGTTGCAAGTTTCTCTTGCTGGCTTCGACTTCTATCAGATTTAATTTCAACAATTCCAGATTGTGTAGGCGATGAATCGTCTAGATTGGTTAAATTATTCCATCTTTCTATAACTGGAAGTTTACTGTTGATTTCTTTTTCAGATTTTTCAAAGTGCCTATGGATGATTTCCAATAATTTACAAGCATGCTGATAATCTTGCTGTCTTTGCCACCACAAATCAATATTTTTATAATATTCCTCAATAATTTTCGTTACATTACAATCGTTCATATTCATATTCCTACAAACGTACTCAATTTCGCTTTGATTAAATTTCGAAACGAGCTCTTTAGTTGTTTGTTTCTTCGTTTGATTGCAACACACTTGAAGCATTCCAACCAAATCATTACAATTCTTCTCGAAGAGGATTGTGTGGTCTAATTTCTTGACAATTCCGTCATCCAATTCAAACGATTTAGTATCGTTCGGCTGTTCAATTACTTGAAGGGCTTTTATATTTGCTCCGGGATATTGTTGAATTTTCCCCTGTAGAATCTCGAAAGTTTCAAAAGGGGGCACTATTTCCATTATCTCCGAATTTGCAGTTATCGGTATAACTGCCGTTGATGATTTATTTATGTTCGATAGTTTTGGGTCTTGGTCTCCGTGATTTTGTGGTTTTCTCATTTTCCTATCACTAATCATTCTCTCTAAAATTATATCGCCATTCTTAAATTGGATTATACTATCTGATAATTTATATTCATTTAGTTTAATATCATGTTCACTAATATGTGCCACTTTTGTACCTTTATAGTAACCAACTGGATTCTTTTTTGAGTCTAAAATAGTAGACTTATTAACTGTTGCTGGTTTTATTGGTCTTTTCAACACCAAAGGCGTATTTACGATATCATTTTCATCACCAGATTTTGGTTCTGTACTCTTCTTATCAACAAATTTGTCATGGCCACTAAAATATATTGTACTTTGTTGATCTTGTTCTTCTAGTTTTGAACCGGAATCAATCTGTTTCAAATACCGCGAAATCTCCTCAATGAATTCCATTGTTTCCTTTCGTACAAAGCGGCATTGCTTTATTTCCTGATTGATAAGCTCTTCAATATTCTTATCTTTACCAGTATTTGATTGTAATATTTGTATACAGGTCATTAGTGTTTCTTTAATTTCGTTTATTTCTTTTGGATCTAAATTTGCATTGAGTGTTTCTAATTTTGCTATAATTGTTTGAAGATTGTTCAACAACGATTCGTGCGATTTTAATAATGACTCTATATCTTTCTCATCGCCATCGAAACCATCATTCGATTTCTTTGAAAAGAAACATATTGAATCTTTTATAATACCATTATGTTTATTGTATTGAAATGTGGGCAAAATTATTTTATTATGAACTCCAAGTGCTAAATAATCCAAATTTAGATTATTTAAATCACACATAAAAGGATTGTGTGTATCAATTCTATACAATATTCCATTCGATTGTATTGCTAATTTGTTTTGTTGTTTTAATAAATAACTTTTTATCACATCGTTGATTAGATTTTTAAACATTCTTCTATTAAATAACAATAAATTTATTAAAAATTTCATTATATAAGCCATGTACAGTATTTTAAATCCGTCAAAACAATGACTTATTAATTTGTTGCTTGATTATTTTCATCAATTAATTAATTAATCAAATTCATTTTCAAATGCCATATTCGATAAAATTTAAAATTTGAATTTAGCGCGTATATCCACGCATGCGCTTTCGAAATTTAACGTCAAAGTGACAGACGATTAACGTTGCCACGTTTATCAATATTTCAGCACATCTAGAGTTTTCAAATAGTTACGAATTCGATTTAATATCAATATTTATAATGGTTTATAAATAGGGATAGAGAACTATTTAATATAAAATTACAGATTGATTGTAAGTCTCAAGTACGCCACTGATTTGACGTCTACTCTAAAATCTACGGAAATTCTTTAAACACTTGGCCACGTCGCAAATGACGTTGTCTTCATTGTTATTATTGTCACATAGTGATTGATAAATAAATAATTACTGCGATTTATTTATAATTAGTTTTCTTGTAATTTTCATCGAATAAGGGTGGTGTAATTGTTGTAAATCATCCAATAAATTGTGGAGTGAATGCGAAAATTGAGGTTAGTTTCCTTAATTTACCCAACAATTGATAATTGTTCGTGTGAATTTTTTTATTGTTAACAGATGCCTATCCTGTACAGTGTCGTCTCAAGGGGCAATACAGTCCTCGCCCGTTATGCCTCTTGTGCTGGAAATTTCGCTGAAGTCACCGAACAAATCATAGGAAAAATACCAGCCCACAATGATAAGCTCACATATTCGCATGGGAATTATCTATTTCATTATATCAGCGAGAATGGTATCATCTACATGTGTATTACAGACGATGTAAATGATCAAATTTCCAATTATTATCGGATTTATGTTGATTATTTGATAATTTTAAAGGAATTCGAACGTTCTAGAGCCTTTCTGTTTCTGAACGAGATCAAACGCCGTTTCCAATCTTTGTACGCGGACACAGCCGGTACAGCAATCGCCTATGCAATGAACACGGATTTTTCTCGAGTCTTGGCCAATGAGATGAAACATTATTCGGAATCTAGGGATGTCGATACGATTTCAAGAGTCCATGGCGAGTTGGACGAACTCAAGAACATTATGGTCAAAAATATCGGTAAATTCTTATTATAATACACTTGGATATGTTTTAGTTTGTGTCGTAGATAGATCCATACTACATTTGATGCGGAAAAAGCTACGACGTTACGTGTTTAAATAGAGCGATTTACTGTTAATTTTAATTATAGATAATGTGGCGATGAGAGGTGAGCGACTTGAATTATTGGTGAATAAAGCCGAAAATCTAAATAGTGGGGTAATTTTTTTCATAATTATTAGTTTTATAATTTATTAATAATTTCGAAATTTAGTCGATTTCATTCCGGAAAACTAGCCGCAATTTGGCCCGTTCAATGTTCTGGAAGAATGTTAAATTGTACGTTATTATTGGTTGTATTATAGCTGTGATTGTTTATTTTATTATTTCTATGGCTTGTGGTGGTTTATTGTGGCAGGGTTGTTTAGCTAAAAAATAATTTCAACCGTATTTTTATTGAAATATTTACAAATGTTTATCTGATAAGAATTTTCCCTTTAAATTTGTACATAGTAATTGTTGAAAGATATACACGTTTATTGTATTATTTGAATTAAATAACCATTAGGCGTATAGATGGTGATAATTTATAAGTTTTATAACTAGGCTTGTATTGTTAATGATAATAATAAAGTTTTATTAATCCGAAGATTCCGTTTCAGCTTTACCAAGTTTAGATTTCCATAGTTACACTCTAATTAACGTGTATTTGCTTGGTTCGAGGGTCCGAGTTTGTTTACATTGAATTTGATATCGGATAAATAGTTACTAAACTATCTTTGTCTGTAGTTGTGACCGTTTTTATAAGGGATGAATGAGTTACTAGAGTAATAGTGATATCGTAGAAATACGGGTGGTCTCGAACTCAATGAAAATCAATATGAAAACGATCACATTGAACATACGAATGCACCCTTAGTAGCGTGCCCTATTGGCGTACACACCCCCTACTCTACGCAGGATGTATCGCTATGTCGTTGACTCGCGTCGCCGTTTGCCGCAACTTTAACATGAAAGGGAACCGAACGCACATCAGTTTGTGGAACGGAGTGCTACAAGGCGTTAACGCTGAAACCGTCCTCGTAACGAACACGAATTAGAAATTTTACCAAAGAGAATGTTTTCAGAATCAACAATCACCAAGTAAGTTTAGAAATAAAACTACAATAAAAATATTGATTTTCTTCTATTTTCTTAAAGTTAGAGGGTGAATATGGGTTGTGGTGGAATCCAATCCGGAAATGTAAGAGAAATAAAATAATAAAACGAAGAAAACCAACACAATCATGGACGATAGTTCGCCGGATTTGAGTTTGAAATTACGACGCGGCTCCAGCGATTCCAGGGATTCGTTCTATATGGACCTGGATAAGGGGATAGATTCGGATATTGAAGAGATGGCAACAACTTCAGCCGCCGATTTGGACACTACCGCCACACCGACCGCTCCTGGACACGGTAAAGTCGAAGCCGAAAGGTGAGCTAAAAACGAAATTTGCTTAATAGTCGAGGGAAACAACATATACGCCAAAATGGGGGAAATTTTCTGTTCGTTTATAATTTATGGCGACTATTACCTGCATCCTGGGGATTAACGCCAATGCAACTCGGGGATGTTTAATAAATTAATGTCTTGTTGGATTAAAGTTTTAACAAAGATATAACCATGAATTTCTCGCTCTAGTTCGTAAATGTAGTTTAATATCGTATTTTTTTAAATCCGTCTTGAATAAACACAACGAGAAGCGTCTATTCGACTGCATTATGAATAATTCCGCCATCTCCAGCGATAATAATCTGATTTTTATGAAACTTGAAAAGTAGCAAAGTTTTAATAATTTTCCACTATAACTTCATGAATTTTAAAATATCAAAGTCTATACCTTTTAAGTGTTAAACTTTATTAGTTCATTCAATTATATTAAAGTTCAATAATCTTAAATCTAGGAAAAACAACTCGAATTTTCATAGATGAATGAACGAGGTCAGTCGTTTATTATACAATAAAATCGTAGGTGTTGTTTTATCAATGTCAAGTTCAATCAATTTATAGCAAAAGTGGATTTGATTCGTTTACAAAGTAATTCCACTTTGTTTTGCATAATGATAGACGGGAAATAATTCGCCCTTTAAACGATTTTGATTCGTTTCAATAAGATAATTGCTCAATCTAGTTTGTGGTTTACCCTTTGAAACAAAGTAGTGTCTAGATTAAACTGTAAGGGTTTTGGTGTTGATTTAGTGAAGGCCATTTTAAGGTAGTTTTTTGATATAATTGTAAAAGAAAACGATACATAATTGAAATTTATACAACAGCTGTTCCGTTTCTATTATCTCCACTCATATAATTTTAGATCTTTCTGTTGTGGTGTTGTATTTAAATATAACAAGTGTTGTCTTTTTTCAAAAAAAAAACTCCAACTCGATTATAGTCTTGACTAATTAATTTCAACTTTCTAACCATACAATCGATAAATCCGGGTAATTTATCAAAAAATAGACTTTTTCTCCTGTTTGTGTCCAGTTGGCCGACAATACCGCCCCAGAATGTGAGCGGTGGTAGTCGTAGCAGTGCACTGGGTGGTGGTGATCCGTTATTACCCTCGCCAGCATCCCCTTCAGCTGTGATCGTATCACCGGAAACGCTCAGTCATCATTCATCGCCAACAAAATCATCCCGACCGTTACCGCATGTCCAAATTGCCCAACCCCCAAAGTAAGCTATTCTACCACTGAAATTCCCCGTTTCTCAACAAAAATTTCTGTTTATATTTTAGAATGTTATCAACAGGACCGTTAATGGTTACACCGATCGTTTATCATCAACAGTTGCCGGTTGTTAGGCGTCTTTCACGGGCCGAAAAGCAAATTGAATGGCGTCAACTTGGGGCGTAAGTTTAATTATCTATCTGTACATTAATGATAAGTCACACTAATAGTTAGTTATATCCAAATTCAATAAAAGCGACAATAGAATCAATGTTTTGAGTATTTGAGCTTAAAGGGGAAATATTTAGGAAATCTCTCTGTATTGTACAATTATGCAGTTTCTTCTAAGCGTGTAAGACCGGTTTTAATCTAGAATCTTTCTCGGATTAATAGTTAAGACCACTTTTATAGCATTTCTAAAGCTAGATTTATTCAGATTCATTCAAAAGTTTTGCCTACTTATACAGAACTAGAAGTAGAGAGTTCTTATCACTCCACGAGTAGTTTAAAAAATTGTCAAATGGCTCCGAAGGGATTATTTTTCATTTTTCTGCATTGCACTCTGGAATAGAATGGTAAAAATGGAATAAATCAATATTGGAAGCGTCTTTAAGTAATTCGGAGCCATTTGGCATGAGTTACTCTTTTGTGAAGTCCAAATTTTGCCAAAATTCCAGGGAATCTTTAAATCTTTGAAATACTTTGTTATGTTTATTAAGTTCTCGGAAAATTTTGGGGAATTCTTATTTTTGATTTTGATTTCGATTTCCTAAATTGCCAAAATTTCGGGTAATTTCTTCACTAGATACAGGAGCTTCTAGCGTGAAATCATCAATTAAAATCTTCTAAAGACAATATTTATGTAATTGTAGCTTACCCTCGCATAACGCGACACTTACAACGTTTTTACATCTTAACACAATATGAAAATCTGGTAAATTCCGTGCAATAAGCTTTCATTCATGCGTTTTGCGCCATGTTAGCGTTTTAAAAGAGAAATACCCATTACTGTTAAATTTAACCTATTCGAATTCATTCAAAATTTTTGCCTATTTTTATAATATTCGTTCTTACGTTAATTTAGGTCTCGGGCAGAAAAATCGGGGTTTTAATTTTTGGGAACAATTCTCAAATTTAAGCCTAAATTTCTAAATTGTTAAATTATCAAAATTTCAAGCAGTTTCAATACTAGAAATTCCCAATTAAAGTCTTTGTAACTCCCCCTCGTATAACGCGACACTCTTACAAGTCTTTCACATGTCAACACAGTATAAAAATCCGTGTAATAAACCCCTACCTATACATTTTGCACCAAGTAAGCTTTTTTAAAATAGAAATGTTTTAATAAATTAACTAGCAAATATTCTTAAAAGCTACTTTCCGCATTACTTCAGATCAGACGCAATAAAAGATATTGTTTCAGTCGTATACGCTACCACTCGAATAAAACTCTCGAGTTTCCAGTTTATAAAGGGGTGAAAAGTTGAACTCTTCATAATGCGTCGACCCTATTCATCACTTCTTTATGTTCTGAATACAGTAACCACTTTCCCTACAGACAAGAAAATTACGTACGTGATCGTACATAAAGTCTTTTATTTTAGATTTTGATTGTGTTCGAGTTCAAGGACATGTTTTGAAATTTCACCATTCTTTCTACGATAAATTCCACCCCTCTTGGCCGAAAACGTACTCTCTACTACAGTATATAGTTACATTCTATCGATTTTCCTCTCTCTCAACGCTACTACATTGTTGTTGTTGTTATTGTAGTCGTTGTAAAAGCACTTTCTTTCATTGATAAAACCGGACATGTGTAGTAAAAGGGAGAGTGAAAAATTGCGATTTTATCGTTGACGATTATCAAATGTACGAGGGTTGTTTTTGATAATGGTTGTGATTTTTCCCTTGTATTTGTTGATTGGTTCTGATCTCTTCTAGTGATGCATTAACGACAACATTGTCAGCATTGTACGGGAAATTGTTGGTTGTTATGGGAACAGCATTTCCGATGGCGGAAGTAATATCAACGTATGTCCCGCCATCATTCTATGAAGCGTACTATCTTTATTTATATATTGGTAGTATGTTTTTCCTTTTATACATGTATATGGTATTGTTGCGCGACAAAAGGAAGAGGAAGCGTGAAGTTGAAGCTAGTAGTAGTAAGTTGGATATTAATTCTATTACAGCCGCTATTTTGTTTGTTTTTTCTTTGATATTTAATCGAGGAAGCAATCTAAACATCGGAAATTGGATTAAAATTGAAATCATATCCTGTACTGCTAGAGTAATTAAAATTTTATCTCTTTTTTAGAAGCACAAACTAAAGAAGAACGTATTACTGATGAAGAATCGGATAATGATTCGGCTGAAATGAGCGCCGATACGGTTAGTTCTCAAATTTATAAGCCAAGAAAACCATCATTACCGGTAATGAAACAGAATCATTACGGTAGTTTTTATCTACGAATGGGAGCTGTTGGTAAATAATTAAAATTAGCGTAATTCAAATAATTACAATTGCGATAATTTACAGCTTTCGGTATTGGTAGTATGATCTATTCTGGATTAGAATTCGGCCAATATTTCGAATTAGAACGGAACACTAAATGCCATAATGTCCTTTTGGCTTTAACGCCAGCAACCCGAATGGCATTCATTTTTATCCAAATGTATTTCATCTTCTTGAATAACGAGGTAAACACCCTCTATGATTGTTAGACCTAATCAAATAATCGATTTCGATTGGTTGATTCCGACAACTGCCATCTACCGTCTGTTTCACTTAAATTCTTCTACTTTTGAAAGTATGATGGCCGTTTGAAGAATATTTTGAACGAAATTTGAACCGGGAAGTTGGTCGAAAAAAACAAAGATGCTCCTGATTGATTTTTATGGTTTTTCTCAGTTCTATTCTTGAATAGGTTCTGCATTTATTCTAGAGTGCAGTGGAGAAAAATGGAAAAAATCATGTGGGGAGCTTCTTTGAGTAATTTGAAATGCTTAACTTGTTTTCAAAGATCGCAACAATTTCTAAAACGAGTCTTTTGGCCAACTTACCAATGAGCTACGAAGCTCTAATTTGGATCAAATAATCTCCAAGGACCCTTCTATAAATCCTCAAAATATTTTCCAAATCGCTCAGCCAATAATAGAACTACGACCATTCAAGATAAACATTGTTCAGTTAAAATTGCTTATTTTCAGCAAATTCGTGTTTACAAACACAAAATTATGGCACGTTTTGGCTTAATGCATATGATTGGAACAAACTTATCAGTATGGTTGAATGTTCTTATACAGGAAACAAAGCACGAAATTTTAACGTTTTATAATCCGGAAAACAACTCGTTGAGAATCTCGCATCGAATCCCGTACAAAACCAACGTTTTGGGTCTACCAGAAGTTCGTCCGGACCACCCGCCGGAAGCACACGGTCATCACATCGTAGCTAGAGGCCTAAAAGGGCCCCACCATTTGTACGAATGCCGTCGTACTAATATTATCGGTTCTCTAGTACAAGACGCCTCTCCATTTTTATTCCCTTGTACAATCGAATACAGTTTAATCTGTGCAGCAATTTTGTATGTAATGTGGCGTAGTATAGCGAAATTACCACCAACGGGTAGTATGCGAGCTAAATCCGAATTGGCAGCGTATAAACGTAGTCCTCATCATTATTCCGTTGATTGCGCCCGTGCCCATAAAGGCTTATTCCTCGGTATTCTGCTCTTAGTCCTCACAATAATCTCGCTGATTTTATTCTTTGTGTTAATCTCGCGTTCGGAATTCGTTGGATTGGCCGTAATCGAGGTGAATATTTGCGAATTGACTCTTTACGGTCTGACAACTTTAGCGGCGATCATCGGCATGTGGCAAGTGCGTCAATTGAAATATGACGGTACGAAGAATCTACAACTCGATAATATTCTACTAGTCGGCGCCCAGACTGGCATGTTTGTTTATAGTACATTTACGATAATCGGCGGTCAGTTTACAATACAAAGGAATACGGTTTTGGTGCTAGTTACGGCGTTGTCTTCGCTGCTTCAAACGACTTTGCAGACGATTTTCATTCTGGACGCCTCCCGGCGGTCCTGTGTGACGCCAGAACAGATTCGCCGGAAACCTGGTAGGGAAATTGTAACTTTTCTACTTGTAACAAATCTAGCGATGTGGGCTATAAATACGTTGGAGAAATCTCGTGCGGAATCGCATCCGATTCAGTTACATTTCTATGGTTTATGGGCATGGACGATTATCACTCACGTTTCAATGCCGTTGGCGATATTTTATCGTTTCCATTCGACTGTGTGTTTGTGCGAAATTTGGAAGAGAGCTTACAAAATTAAACCAACTTATATGTAATTTACACGATTTTCGATACAATTTCATCCTAATTTTATAACAATTTTAAATAACGAGAATGTAGACTTCAACCGACATACAGACATTCAACTGTGATAATTCCGACATATTTCGAAATTCTCCTAATAAGATCGACTATTTACCGGTTCGAATAACATTTAAGTCGGTCTTAACCGTGTAAAACTCCCCAGAAACAGTCGTTGAAAGACTTCTAATCGGATCTGTTGAGACCATTATGCAGATTTCCCCAAATCCCTGTAGTTTTGATAAAATTATTAAAATTTCCCCATATGGTAGCTAGATAATTTCAATTTCTTCGATCAAAGACGTATTTTCAGATGATCCTTTTATAGATGCAGTCGACAAATTGGATAGCGTTTTTACAAATCCGTCTTCCTTGTAGCTGGTACAAATAAAGTACAAATTCTATTGCAAATCAGGTGTAGTTGTAGTTAAACGAACTGTCCATGCCATATCGTAATTTGCTCATAAAAGATGTTCATTTTATTTTTCCATAATTTGAAAATAAAAAGAAACCAAACCAAGCACAACGATTTCAATATTTCAACAAGGAAAATCAAAATTTATTTCGTTTTGTTTCCACAAATCTTTAATTCTAGAAAGAGATGAGGATTTGTTAACGTATATTGATTATTCTTTTATGTACAAGTTATATGGGATCAATATTTCGTAGTTATTATTATTATTATTAGCTCTATTGTCTAGTGCAACAATTATTGCTAGTCTTTGATGTTTCTCCCCATAATTTCTAATGAATTTTATTTAACCAGTGCCAATTATTATGATATATAATCAAAATTAAAAAAACTATAGTATATTAATTAGTTAAAGTTTTGTGCCATATTAGTTACTTTTTAAATTGTTTAATATGTTCTAAAATTTCTAATAAAGCCCAATCAAATCGGTGGAATTTATTAGAAATATTTCAGAACCTTCCAATAAATGCTACTTTTAAATGTTGTAAATATTATTGATTATTCTTATTTAAGTAATTTGTTATTGCATTTTACAGTTTTTATCGTATATATTTATTTCAATGTTAATTTTAATTGCAGATTATAATAATGGATGTACTCGGTTTCAATAAAAACACCACTAAATTTAAAACGTTCCTTGTGTTATTACCAACTCAATAATGAAATAAAGACTATTTTTGCATCAATTTTTAGCTGGATTTTTCGAAATTGTAGGAAAAAGTGTCGATTTTCCATTTGATTTATAAAATAGAACAAAAATAAAGTTCATCTGAATGTAGTCCTCTAAAATTAGTTGATGGAAATTGAAACTAAACCCAATCGTTATAGATTTAAAAAGAATACGAAACATTAAAATATCGTGTTACATAAAAATGCTTCTAATTATTGTTTCTGGTGGCTTATAAAATTAGGTCTTGTGGAGAGATATTGTAAACAACGTAGAACGTCAACGTGTAATTAAATCAGCAGAGGCGGACTTGGGGCCTCATTCAATCAAAAGCCTCTCGCGCTCGGAAGCATGGAGAAATTTTTGTTCTTCCTACTCAATAAAAGGTAAAAAAGTTATCTTAAATTGGACTAATTTGTTAAACTCCCAAACAGTGTTCGCCCAAGACCTGTAAGTCAGGGCCTAGGACCCGAAATATCAATTTAGCGAGCTTTAATCCATTTTTGTTCGCTTTTAGCCAAAATTATATTTTAAACTATCCGTTTTTGGCGAATTTTACGAATCCAGAAACGTCCAAAATTTAGCCAGGTTTCAATACATTGTTGGCTTTCGGTAGAAATTTTAACGTTCAATCGCGAATAAGCTAAAGAATTTCCTTTTAAGACGACAATTAGCGCCATTGTCGGCAGTTAAGCCGTTTCTATACCATTTGGGACTATAAATGGCAACTCCAAATATTCGATGAGTTATTTGAAAAATATCTCAAGGATCTCGAAATAATTTCTGCAAAATTAGAAGTTAATTTTTGAAAACCGCAACTTTGCTGGAAACTCACGCTAGGTGGCCAACTTTTGCTAAAATAAGTTCCTCTAAATATTTTTCAAATTGCTCTCCAAATAACGACACTTCCCATAAAAACTTGGTCCGAGCTGAATCACGTAATGTCGTAATGAGGGCCTATATAGTTTTCAATACGTCCCTGTATTAAATTTAAGCAATTATCTCCATCGAATGACTTACAATTAGAAATTTGATAACGAATTGTTTTGATTTATTCATAACGGTGCATCTTGCAATAATAGCAGGCTATAAACAAGCCTCTTTCTAGTTCTTCCACTTAAGTGTTAAGAAGATAAATATAAAACCGCCTACAGATTTTTTATGAATATTAATAAAGTAAGTATCACTGCAATTAAAAACCAAAGTAAGTAATAATGAAAGTATTCATAAATAAGTTTTTCGTGCAATATTCCGCTGATCTTTGACACGACTCGTATGATAAGCGAAATTGCGAAAATTCTGTTTTTGAGGTAAAAACGTCCCTGCATTGACAACTATTACCAGTACAAACCAACACAAAACTCTGCTTTGTGTTGCTTTGATAATTGTTTTTTTCTGGAATACAAACTTTAGATCCGAACAATTATGGCACAACTGTACACTAGTGTTTATTAATGATTAGTGTTGAAGAATTCAAAGTCGAGGGTGATTGTATGGTGGAGACCGGAACTTGGCACCCCCTTGTAGACAACCATCCCCTTTCTCATAGCAGTCACGTGATGTAAATACATGTTGTAGAGAGAGGGGAAACACCAAAACATGATGGAAACGCATTCTATAACCGAGTTGAAGTGACGCAATGCATCGCGCGAACTTGTAACTAATTCGACAGTTGAACTTGGTAGTGGACACAATTTTACAATTTCGAAATTAATTCACAATAATAACAAAAATAATTTAAATAAACTACAAATTCGAATCGTATCGATAACAAAACATCGGAGATTTCTTGAATCGATTGATTTATAAGCGGTAGTCGATGGTTGCAAAATGGAAAGGTGAGTTTTTCGGCTATAAAATTTGTTATTTTTGTAGAAAACAAGTAAAAATAACCACCCGTTGTTTTTAAATTTTTATAATTTGTTTGTAACTGATATTTTCTAAAAGGGTAGTAGGAATGTGTGTGGATTCGATCGGCGTCGTTGGCGTCCCGATGTCTCTTTGTTTCCCCAACACTATCCTAGAATGGAACAGGTGTTTGTTTTGTTTGTTATCCTTCCACTACTTACTACCCCTAATGTTAAATTATTCGTTACACAATCCAAATACTTGTTAGATTATCTAAGGGGTGGATTTTTCTAATGGGTGAATTCGCTATTACATCAACAGTTACGTGACATTTCGTTCAAATTACAGCAGAAATATTTTAATGTAACGACTTTATGTGTATTTGAATCGACCGGTTGGAGAAATAGCTATAGTTTTGAAACATTTCAGTCTCAACAAACTATAAATTATAAATAACGACGGCATAAATTTTTATGATTTGTCCGGCTATCAGGTGGAGAAATCTCGGAATGTTGGGTTGTTGGAGGAAATGTTTAAAATTCGTGCGTCTTGTATCGAAATTTTTCGGAAATTTTAATTTAAAACTGACGAATTTCTATTTAAAGATCCCCATATTAACCAGACGGGTTTTTAATTAAACAAACCGAATGTTTTCTCGATTTTATTTGGGAAATTCGAGTGCTTCCTGGATTGTTTTTGAACAGTTCTCTAATAGTTGTTGGATTTATTCCGGATTTATGCTTAAACGATTCCAGTCTGCAAAACATTGAAAACAATACAACATTATCCGATATTAAACAACGTTAATAAAAGTGAAATAGCACCACACCTGTTTGATTATTTACCATTGTAGTTGGTTTTTTGTAAAAATGAAGTTGAAAGCTTTGAACTTTGATATTACTGCAACATCGACGCTAGTTTGGCGATTTTAGCGCCACGACGGCAGCGTCCGCTCGGTAAAACAACAAACTAACACCCACACTTCTATATGACCAACTTTTATACGTATTGAAGAATTATTGTGGGACTTATAACGATTTCAGATACTAGTTAGTGTGTAGAAATTTAGGTTATACAGTGCGAATTTTGTACAGTAATGTTAATAGGCATAGATCAACAATGATAGACTATGAAGAAGACTGTTAGAATCGCCGAACAGAACTTGGAGAAAAATGCAAAAATCGCCGGCGATATTGTTGATAATGACGGTTGTGATAGATACCAGAAAGCCATCAAATGTAAAGTTAAAATCGTAAGTCTTACAATTGCATATTTTATCAGAATAACCGGAATTTTTGTCGTGCCTTCGATTCAAAACAATCACGACAATTTCGCAATATTTTCTTTCTATGTGAAATATTTCGATGGAATTGGCTTTTCAATCAACGTATCAATGATTGTAATGTTGATAAATTTAGGCCAAATACGCAACGCGCAGCATCCGAAAGACATGTCTTCAGCTATCTGATATCTAACAAAATAAAAATACGACAACGGTGCGAGTCCGTCGACCCAATCCAACATACACCACAATTTTCGTTTAATTTCCCCGGTTCGATAATATAAACACGCATAAATATTCGTTGTTAATTTCCGGCTCATTCTACTATTAATATTCATCTCATTGTTTTCGAACGTTAGAATCTTAAGTGTTACAATCTACGATAGTTTGTTGTTGTTTTGTACTCTATACCTACTAGTGTATTATAACAGTAAATCCGGATATAAGGCATTAGAAGAGGAGAAAAGGTGTAAAACTTTTATCTCCGAGCACTTCCAGACGGCATGGCGGGTTCTATTTGTTTTCATTCCAGTTTCTCGCTTATTTTCATTTGAAACATCGGTAAGTTGTACGATTCTTGTCTACGTTAGAAACCATAAAAATGTATATTTATAAAATCTCTGTTTCTAATCAATATTGGGGTTAGGGTGTGACCTACATTTTCAACCGGAATCCTTTCTATATTTGTTTAGAATCATTAAATTGCCCCAATTAGGCTGTTTTAACACAATAGCGAAGTCGATTTTTTTCCGGCGATTTAAATAGCACATGCGAAATTTGGTGGATGCGCTGTTTATACTGAAGCGAATTTGATTATTTTTAAATATTCCGATGAGTGGAACAAGAGCGAAAGTTGGGCTTTTACAGGCGGATAGATGCTATTATTTCGGATGACAGCAGTCTAATTTTAACGATGAAAGGACTACTTTGTACAACAGTTCTATTTTTGTTATTAAATTGAAGATTATTATTCTAACTGGAATTTAAGTAAAATTAAATATAGTCGAATTATAAATATTTATAATTCGATACAATCAACTTCCTTCCATTGCCATTTTCGTCGTTTACTATCTTACATCATGCTGTCCATAAAGGAAACGTTTGCCTTTTAAGAATTTTCGTAATCGACACTTTCGTTTAGCATTGAAATTACAGTAATCGAGACTAAATTCGTGTGTTATTTTTAGTATAAAATATCATCAAATATGCAACGGTGTCCTTATATACACGAGATGAAAGAGCGTCTCCTTGGGGAGCAACAAATGGGTATGGAACAGACACCGGTGAAGAAGATACCAACACCGCCGCCGTTTCAAATGGACCAACAACAACAACAACAACCAAATTACCACCAGCCTGTCGCTACAATCGTTAAGGTACATTTGTAATATTACCAACAATACTGATAGTAATTCATGATAATGTCAGAATCCGGCGTGGTTCTGATAGGGGATTAATCGTTCAATTGTAAATGTCATGATTTCGATTTAAACGATAAATTGCAGTTGAATTCGGATGGTTATGGTTCGCATACATCACCGACACACCATCGGGCCGATCATACACCACTGATGCCCAAAGAGCCTGAAGATGATTTCGAGTATGTAGAGAGATCCGTTCGGCCGAAAAATGCCAAGTAAGTCGCTAATTTCTTGAATAAAATTGTAAATAATCTAGGCTAATTTATGTATTAACGCTTGATCATTGTGGAGGGTTGGAATAAGCCGTATTTGTTGTTTTGTTGAGGGTTCAGGTGGCTTGTTACGGCCTCGTGTAAAGTCGGCGTAGTTGTGTATTGATCAATAAATGGTCCACGCAGCATCCCTTCATTTTGCTTATTACAAATACTATCCTCGTCTGTCTCGAATAATAAAGAATCTAAAAATATATTAAAATCGTACTCCCGCATATCCACCGATCTATTCAATCGTTCCCTTCAATTTCCAATTATTTAAATTAGACACAAAAACAGGAAACAACGTCCTGTATAGTTGGGATAATTTCAACTATAATTGATTGTTTTAATTATAAATATAGAGCTTTTTTAACAATAAATTGTCTATTTTGTTGTTTTTGGGTGAGGTCGTGGAGGTCACTAGGTCGAAATCCCGGGCTGCTGCCACCAAAAATCCACCAATGATATAGTCGCAGAACCGGTCACGTGGTAATCCTGCAGCATCCCTTCTTTCTCCTCCTTGTTTCTCCAGTATTGTGAGCTTTCTAGTTGACGGTTACGAGGCGTTCTAGCGCCGAGCTTTCGTCGTTTTCTAGTTTTACCCCTTCTGAAATAAACAAGAACGAAAACGAATAAAAAACACGAGACAATTTCTAATTAAAGGCACAAAAGTACAATTTTTTGGTTTTTCCGCTACCGATAATTAATGGTGCTGAGTGTTGTAAACATAACGGGTATAAAGATCGTCCTTTAACTGTGAGAATTTAACAAATCGAAATTCGTCCAGATATTTTATTATTCTTGAAAAAATGGTGTTAAATAGTCACAATATTTATTGAAAAATCGATAAAGTAAAGTTTAAATATGCCATATTCGATCGTAATTCTTCCGATTTAAAAGCCATCGACGAATCAATTCGAATTAAAGATGTGATTGTAGAACCAACGAATTTTGTTAATTGTTTAAATCTCTAGTATTCGTTGTGAGATTGATTTTTCCCTGATAAAAATTGGCGGTAAAACGGGATAAACAGAAAATGGTGGGCGGTGGTGAAATCAAAATTTCCACCGTCGAAGTGGAGAGTGTAGACAATATGGCGACACTTCCTGTTTCACGCATCCATGGCGGAAACGATTCTGCTACTGTAGCCGCTGAAAAAAACAACACCACCAACAAAGAGATGGAATTGAAGAAAGTCCAACCGAGACCGGACAAAAGGTGTGTTGTTGTCTTTATTCAATTCGTTTTCGGTCGATAATTTTTTATACAAATAACGCCCACAATTTTCGTGTTTTAACAATAGAATTGGAATTTTTGATAAATTACAGCGATAAAGATGGTTGGGATTGTTACAACCACTCTGGGAGCTCTTAGATTGTCAAGATGTCGTATAAGTTATTCATCTAATCGCTTATCGTCTTGTTGGAATTTCTAATGAATTATTAAACTACTAACGTGTCTAATTTGAATTCTCTGTTGGATGTTTATTAGCTTAGTTCTTCGAGGATTTGATCGAATTTTCAAGCGTTCTCCAAGAGAATTTTGCACAAAAATCGGTATTTCATTGGCGGAACTCTTCAATTTTAATCCTCGTTGGTGTCTAATTAATCGGGAATTGTTAGTAACAAGGAAATCGGTAGTGGGGTCGCAGATTCTTAAATTATTCCAATTCCTATTGGATTATTTTTAGAAAATCAGTTCACTAGTGTTTGTTCTAGGAATAACTCGGCAATTTTACAATGTTTCTATTCGGTAGTGTATCCGATAAGCCTCAGTATGTATACTTTTACAAACAATAACAAATTATATTGAATCGCTTATTTGTTTATCCGACATTTGTGATTTTTGTTTGAATTTCAATCAAGAAGATTTCATCGCTTCCAATAAATTTTCAAAAGCGCTGATAAACATGCCTCAATTATCACCATTTCTCTTTTCAGGACATCGTTATTCATCATCATGAGTTTTGTTTATGCGAAACTCCTAATCGTCGTCTGCATAGCATATGTAATCTCAGATGTAGTAACCCACAATATTCCATTATATTATTATGAAGGTTTCTTCACATATCTCTATGGGATGAGCATTTTATTTCTGCTCTACGTATTCTGTTTTCTATTGCAAGAAAGTGCATGTTGTGGTGATAGTGAACAAACACCGAAAAAAGAGAAAATCAAGAAACCACCCAAAGAGAAAACCAAAGAGAAAGAGAAAGAATTGAAGAAAGAAGAAGAACGCAAAAAGAAAGAAGAGGAGCGCAAGAAGAAGGAGGAAAAGGAACGTTTGAAGAAGGAGAAGAAGGAAAAGGAAAAGGAGAAAGAGAAAGAGAAGGATAAAGAGAAGAAGAAAGATAAGAAACAAGAGAAGGTAAAGTTTATCAAATCGGCACCGCAGCTTCACAATCAATTAACAATAACTCTAACAACACACACACATCTACAAGAACCACATTAAATTTTTATGTATTTGTGTGCGTGTTTCGTTTACTTCACTTTCAAAGGGGATGATTTAATTTCATTAATTTTAATTAATTTTCATTAATTTTAATTAATCTAAGCATCATCGTAACCGTGTTCGTTTCTTTTATGTTTCTATAATTTTATTTTATTTTTTGAGTTTATTTTGCGTTATTGAGCATGTTGTGCGTGTAGAGGGAGAGATTTCCACGTAAGATGCGCGACATGGTCCAGGAGAGGGCGACATCCCCAACTCACCAGGTGAGCGAAAGTTCGTCGTGCCTAATTAGACGTTTAACTCCCCTTTCTTTGTTTGGTTTTGTTTATTCTTCGGCTCTTTCGGTGTTAATCGAGCGACGATTTTTTCTATTAGAACGCATGGAGAATTTCTTTTCTGTTTTGAACAAAATCCCCCTCTTTTATTCTACTAGAAGGTCGATATAGACAATACAAAGCTTTTGTTTGAAGTCTAAAGCCCTTCAATTCCTCTTTTGTTTTGATCTTGGTCTTTTTGGCACTGTTGGATAAAGCTCCCAAAGTTTGACACGCACAAACATGAGCCATTTCGACACCACCAATAAGCCATATTATTAGTGGTAATCCGTTAAAATATGGTTTATTTGGTCGATTCTCGTTTATTTTATTCATTATTTTATTTGGTTTTGTGGGAGTAGAGCACCTACCGGCGCAACTCCGAAGGGGTGGTTGACGCTGGTCTAGCTGCGGTGCCGGTGCCGGTTGCCGAGATCAGTGCTCTATCTGACGCCGCTGTTGTCCCGCAGGAACAAACAACCGTTCCGCCGCCACCAACGGCCACATCATCACCGCCGCCACAACAGCAACAGACGGCAACAGCACCACCGACTAATAATGCAGCCGATGTGGAAGCTGGCGTGATTTGCAAGGCCAAACGGAAACGGAAAACCACCCAAAACGACCAGAGTCATGGTAGTTTCTTTCTACGGATCGGCGCAATTGGTGAGTCAGTACAATAATTTCGAAAATTTATTATTTTGACGACATTGTAGCTTTTGGTTTGGGCACAATGATCTATAACGGCTTAGAATTTGGTACGTTCTTTGAAGTTCCATTCACATCAGCTTGTTATATGATTTTAAGAGGTGTTAATCCCGTTTTACAAATGATCTTTACATTCATGCAAATGTATTTTATATTCATGAATTCAAGGGTGAGTTACATTATACAATTGATCTAATTGATGGAAATTAACACAATAATAAACCTTCCAGTTGAATATACATCGATTTAAAGTCGTAGCACGTTTCGGTTTGATGCACGTTGTTGCTACCAATATTTGCGTCTGGATTCGAACGCTAGTCCTCGAATATCTTAAAGAGATTACAGTTTATCATAAAAGAATGTTCAATGTTACCGACGCCTCACGTTTCGCAGGTGAGAATCTCAAACATCCCCCATTCTATTAGCTTTTATAACGCTACATCACGCTCTTGTACCATACAAATTCACGTTTTTCCGATAATTTATAGAAAGCATTCGCTTACACAATTTACGCAACGCAAACACCGTATTAGGTAATCATGTTCCGGTACCTGATGTTGTCGAAACAACAGCAGCTTTAACAATGACGACAACAACAACACCGGCAACAATTCTTCCAACAGTAGCGACAACTTTACGGAATTTAATACGAACGACTACAGCAACAACAGCGGCTCGATTAAACAACATTGCTACAACTCTACCAACGATTATGAATACGAAACGTGAGTCGCTTCTGGGCTTGTTCTAGTTTAAGCATGTTTAGATATCGATAGGAATGCTTAATTTTTGACTAACACTACTAACGATTGATTTAGGCGTGTTCGCAACGCCTCCTCAACGACCACCGACACCAAGATTCTTTTATACAACTCGAACAACTCCAACCACCCCAACAACACCCTCAACAACGGTTCGATTATGGCGAACTTTCACCACTAGTCTAGCTACAACAACTAGTTCTACAACTACAACTAGTAGTCCTTCGCGAAGCTTTTTCGATTTTAGAAATTTCAATAGTTTCGACGCTAACAATATCGTTAACGGTATTTACTAACAAAACTAACAATTTTTCAACGATTTCGAGTTTAAAATATTCGATTATTTCAGTTGCTGAAGAATCAATGAATGCTGTTAATGGGTCGGAATTTTTGGAGGATATCGCGCCGCAAGCTCTTCGAGTTTTCAACGCAACAACACTAGTGCCGAATACGACAACAGCATATCCGTTGAGTTGTGAAAGGAACAATATAATGGGGACAATAGTTCAAGATTCCGCGCCTTATTTATACCCGTTCATTATTGAATATTCGTTAATTGGAGCTGCTGTAATTTACGTTATGTGGAAACATATCGGTAGAAATCCCAGGTATTTCGGCCGGAATTCTGCTAGGAGTTTTATCTAAATTTGTTTGATTGATAAGGTATGTAACTCAAGAGGATTTAGAGCATCGTCTGGAGGTGATGCTATCCCGTCGTGCTGTCGCTATGGCTCAGGCTCAACAGGGCCGAGTTGATTGCGTTGGGGCTTCCAAAGGTCTTTTCTTCGGCTTATTGCTACTAGTCGGCTCGCTTATCTGTTTGATTTTGTTCTTCGTCCTGATCCATCATCCCGATTTCGGTTTGTTAGCAATCTATTTAGCCGACGTATCGCATTGTGTTCTAATGGTGCTCAGCATTATTGCAATAATTATCGGATTTATAAGGTAATTGTCTAGAATTATAAGCATGTTATTATCATGATGCTTTCATAATTCATTAATATTGCCGCTTTTTTCTGTTCCTTTTACGTTAATTCTCAATCATGGCTTATGATTTTCGTTTCAACATAAACATTTTGCAATAAAATCGGAAGAATTCGACTGAATTGTGCACGACGTAATTGCAGGGTACAATCGTTGAAATTCAAAACGGAAGAACAAAGCGATCTTAACGATATTTTGTTACGTGTCTCAGCTTTTGGTCTGTTCGTCTATGCTGTATTTAGCGTAATCGCCGGCCATTTAGACGCCTTTACCAAAGAACCGAATCTACTAGTGATGATCACTGGCACGTTATCCATTCTACAAGTAATATAATTAAAGTTTAATTATTTATTGAATTTAATTAACGCAAATTTCAGGTGATTTTGCAATTGTTGTTCATCGCTGATGTGTCCCGCCGTCGTGTCCATCTACCCGAACACGACCGTTCGAAACCCGGCCGGCAAGTTGTAACATTTCTATTAATTTGCAATGTCACCATGTGGATAATTTATACGTTCGAAATGCAAAAAGTCGAAGCGAATCCAGTCCAATTGGAATTCTACGGTTTTCTAGCATGGGCATTTGTACAAAGAATCACATTACCATTATGCATCTTCCATCGTTTCCATTCGGCTGTAACACTAGCCGAAATCTGGAAGACCAGCTATAAGGCCCGACTCGAATAATTCCCATAAATTCCATTCAATCGCAATTGAAACAATAAATTTTTGGAATAATAAGTCTGATAGTTTTGCTCAGCGAAGAAGCATTCTTTTCCGGTTATACAAAATTGTTGTTTGTTTCATATTTTATTTGTAGTTTCTTTATTTTTGTAAATACACCCACATATCCTGTACGCAATCTGTGATTATGTCACCGCTTGATTTCCACCGATTGAACCATAAATCTTCGAAAAATCCTTGGGCGGAAGCCAAAACGCACATAATTTTAATAATTTGGACCATCAAAACGATAATTATTCGAAATAGTTTTCCACGCTCTAAATGTCTGTTGAAATGGTTGAACTTAAGCGTAGAGTAGTTACACGACTATTGTAGTCAAATTTGAGATTTTTTTTACATTTAAATCTATAAAGATAATATTTAAAAGTGAGCGCTACTTGATAATATTGATCTGTAGTTGTAGCTTGATGTTGGTAATCTGTGTGTATATAAAAAATTACAACAAATAGAATAATAAAGGGCGATTATTTGATGATGGGAGATGACGAACGATCAACAACATTTCATAATTTTTACTTTTATACGACATAAAATACAACATCAGTAGACTATTTGTAATTTTTGTGGACCATCAAAGTACCGAAGACTTTTTTTAAATAATAAAAGAGACTATATACAAATTAGAGCAAATATTATTATTATTAAAAAAAAAAACGAAAATCAAATTTTCCAAAATTTTACTTGCACTACAACAAACAATAGAAATAGTCAAAGGAAAATTTGATTTGTTGTAGGATTGTAGATCGTAACGACCAAAAATTTGCAATTTTTGGAATAGAAGAACTCTAAATGGCGGAAATTTTTCAAAAAGAAATCCATGTGATCATTTCGTAATTTGGTATTGTACTATTCTTAACAATAATATTAATAACAATAAGGAATAATTGTTCTCATATACAATTTTACATGTAACGATGTAATAACTGTCTTGTGAATCTGTGTTAAATTAATTGATGAATTTAATTGATAATTACTTTAAATCTATAAGTAACGTTAGATAATTAGAGAGAAATATTATCATATATATGTATATAAGAATATTTATTGAAAAACGATATATTCGTATAATTTCTCTTCTTTAGTTGTCAAATACTGGCAAAGAATTCGATAAAAAAGAACGCTCAATTTGTCCGAATCGATTGAGGGATGTTTCTCATTAATAAACAACTACTGTTTTTTTGAAAGTAGATGGGCTTGAATCGTACTCAACACTGCCGTTTTTTCTCTATAAGTGTTTATCAATGTGTGTTTTAACGTCATTTTAACAAATTTTTCTTATTTTCAATAATTAATTAATTATTCTATAAAACAATAAATGTTATATAGACCATAAATATCCGATAAATGTGTCCATTGATGAATTTAAATTACTGTAATTCAAATAGGCAAAATATGCGGCAAAAACAACACAAATCTTAAATTTGATATTTTTTAGTAAGTTACATGTAACAATTATTGTAATAAAATAAAAACACAATACGATGTAGAAATATAATCAAACATTTTATTAAGATTTACATTGTTTATTTATTTAGATTAATAAAATCTTAATGAAAATTGCACTGTTTTTATGTTTAAGCTACCCTGTAAATTTATAAAAAAATTTAGCACTTTTGCAAGATTTTTAACTAGAAATTTAGTACTAAAATAGCAAGTATTTTAAAATTCTTCGCCTAAATAATTTAAAACCCTCTAGAAAAATATCCGCAGATTTGCAAGAATTTATAAGGGCTGAAATTTCGAAAACTACTATAAACAGGAAATATTTGACTCCCTAGCAGCACTTATGGCGGATTCTTTGCGAAATTCTATCAGAAATAAGGAATTTTATTATTTAAACAATGGGAATGTTTAAGCTGAACAGAAGGGAACGAAAACTACCACCAAATTTATAAAAAATTCGTCATTGCAAGAGCTTTAACTGGCATTTTAACACCAAAAGGCGATGAAAAGTGGTAAGTTCTGCCAAATAATTTCAAATTTCTTCCCCTAAATTATTATGAAAACCACTAGAAAGATTTGTAGATTTACAGAAAATTTATAAGGGCTACTAAAATTTTCAAAACTATAATGAAAAGAAAATGTTTAACTCCCTAGAAGAGGCACTTATGGTGGATCCTTAGAGAAAATCTATTGAAAATTAAGAATTCTATTTTTTAAATTGGTAACTGGAATCGGGTAATTTTAAGACTAAAAGATGATGAAAAAGTGGCAATAATTTCAAATTCTTCGTTTAAAATATTATGGAAGTTTCTAGAAAACCCTTAAGGGTTGAAATTTTAAACACTACTATGAAAAGAAAACTTTCAACTCCCTAAAAGGGACACCTATAATGGATTCTTTGCAAAAATCTATCCGAATGTAAGATTCTATTATTTAATGGGAATTAGGTAGGTACTTAAAATGTATCACCTTATGTTTTTGGTTAGATGTTTGATGTCAAAGACGATTAAAAGGTAGTCTTACACAATAATTTCAAATTTCTTGCCTCAAATTTATTATGAAAGTCTCTAGAAGGATTCGTAGATTTACAAGAAATTTATGTAGGAATCTTCAAAACCACTATGAAAAGAAAATATTTGATTCCCTAAAAGGATTCTCTTCAAAAGGCTATTAGAAATTGAAGATTTTACTATTTAAACAATGAGAGTATAAAGGGTCCAGAAAAGAACGAAAACTACCCTTAAATGTATAAAAAAATTCCAAAATTCTCAACTAATTGTAAGATTTTAACATCAAAACGATGAAAAAAGTTCTACCCAATCATTTCAAATTTCCCTCCTCAAATAATAAAAAAAACATCTAGAATTTATCTAAAGTTATGAAGTGGAATTATAGTCGGCCCGTAGGAATAGTGAAAATTTACTTATAAGTCAAATTATTTTACGATAGGGCTCAACAAAGAAATTTGTCTACTGTCAATACTAACAAAAGTAATACAATAATTTACAACTCATTGCCAGATGCGAAGAATTTTTTTTTTCTCACGCAGGTAGTTGGGGTGGGTGGAAAGCTCTGCATATTTTAAATGAATATTTTAAACATTGTCAACTACCTGTCAAATTTTGCGTTTGATTTGCCCCCCTAATCCATAGCCAGCAGGGTTTCTAAAGCTTAATCCGGCCTGTACATCTGCCGTAAAAATAGGATGATTTTTCGATAAGAAGCTCTAAAAATGAAGGTGAAAATTTCTTTCTATATATTTTCAAAAACGGAGCTATTTCGTCCCTCGAAGTGTTATAAAAATTTACTCCGTTTTTAGTGCTCAATACGTGGTATAAACAATATCAAGCAATTCGATTACATCCTGAATGTAGGTATTATTACATTTTAATTAATTCATCAAATCAATTTTTATTGTAATTATTGACAAAAATATTACTATCAAGGCTAATGTTGTCATTAACAGTATGATACAAGCCTCTAATGAAGCCTAGAGTCTCTAATGTCTATTAGTTACTGAATAATTAAAAAAAACAGTAGGTACATGAAAATGGCTTTATTTGAAAGACATTAAAATGTTTCATTAACACAAAACTCGTTAGTATCAATTCAGTTTTGTGTCGTGAAGCAACGGTACAAGTGAAGAAAAGTCCAAAATGGAGCAAGTTTGGGATGAATTAACGAAGCACGATGGTTTAATTGTTGTGAAATTTCTGGGATCAACAATTTATCAATGTTTTTTTATGAAAATTCTCTTGGTATTATTTTTAATAGTGCAACTATTTGGACAAACAATTCAAATTTATTTATTTATTAATGAATTAAGTGTGTTAGAATTCATTCAATATTCAATAATGTTTTGTATGAGTTTTTATGTAATGATTTATTTTTTAAAAATTCCATAAATTTAATATTATGTGAAATTTACAGCCGATGTTGGGTGCCATTATACTGCTAATTGATCCAAAATTGGTTGAAAATTTGTTTCAAGAAGTCAAGATATTGCCGATTGAGAGTGCAAGTGAACCAACAAAGAGAAAAATTAAAATGGAACTGAAAATTGTTTCCATTTTCACGATTATCAATATAACTGTTGCAATGTTCGTTGGTTTTGCTGTTCTTATATTCAATCGTTATGATTACACAACATTCTTGCCAATCAAATATTTCGTTGATTATCATCCTGAATATTCCGGTATATTTGCATACATTTATAAAGGTAGTTTCACGTTTACTTGTACTTTTCTAATAACACCACACGCTTATCAAATCATTTATTATACACAACATATCAAATATCAAATTTGGATGTTGACTGATTTAATTGACGATATAACAAGCCGAGAAAATTGTGATGTTCTTGAAAGCAGCTTGATTGATGATTCTGAATATCAACAGCAAATCAAATTGAAATTGATTGGTTTTGTTAAACGACATCAGGAATTGTTAACGTAAATTATTTATTAGCATAATTTGTCTAAAATCTGAAAGAAAACTGATAAATTTTACAGTGCAGGCCGTAAGAAGATCAAGGAGATATCGAATTATATCGTTTATTTTTCTCTTTGTGGTTTATTGGGTATTACAAGTGCTTTTTATATTATTGCTACGGTAAATATATTAATTGTATAGATAAAAACAAAATTATTAAATAGAGAATATGTTTTTAAAAGGATTCCCTCATCTTCTATGATTATCGCTATCTACCTGCAGCTTGTCTATCTTGCGTAGTAACAGCTGCAGTTCTTCTAATGGCAGGCCAAACCGTAGAAACTGTAACAATAGTAACAATTAAAACAATTTAACGGAGTTTTTTCATCAGTCTTCACTTTTTTAAGACTGATGATATTTATTACTTGTTGCAACAAATCGAGTGGTACAATATGAATATTGAAAATCGAAGAATTTATTTAATAATATTAATATGTACTCAAAAGGAAGTTAGAATTCAATTCTCCGAAAATTATTCAATCAATCATGCATTAGGTTTAGCAGTTGAGTATTCATTATTGTATTTTTTTGATTATTGCAATTTATAACTTGTAAAACTGTTTTTCAGATTGTTCGTGGAGCATATTCGGTTATGTCGGTTTTGGCTGGTTTCGACAATGCTTAGAGAAAAATAATATTTAATCTTGTTTCAAACACAATTTCATTAAGTAGATTTCTAGGGATTTAAGACGAATTTTCTTCACAATTGATACCAGCACTAGTTGGCGTTGTTAATCTTCTCAATTACTAATTAATTTAAGTGTTTATTGATAAATTAGTTGGTTAAAATGGTTAGAAAAGACTACTAAACTTGGCTTTAATATGCCTTTTCTTCTACAACTGTAGAGGCTCGAAAATGTCTCAAGAACGGCTCAATTACTTCTTTCAAAAGGACTTAAAGTAGAAAATTCTGTTTTTCCTTTGAAAAATTATATTTATAGTTACTTTCAAAAAAATTCCATTTTCCCCTTATTTCGAATATAAGGGTGGATATTAAATGGAACCCTCTCAGGTGCAGTATGTACACAAAAACGTGTCAACCGATCCATTTCCAATCGACGATTGGATAGCTCTCATAACTTTTCATATTAGTTGAAGTTATGTTTAAAGTGGAAATTTCGGAAATAAAAGCAATTATTCACTCAACTATTGAGCTTCTGAATCGTAATTGGTTTTGATTCTTTCATAATATTTGAGGTAAAATTACTTAACTCCAATTGGACATACAAAAAGAACTAGTCGAGCCACATTTAAGTAGTACTAAAGTTAAATTTGTAGTTACTTAAACTAGAGACTAATTAAATTGTTAATATTATTGACTATCACTATTGAACTATTATACTTTCTAAAACACAATTATAGTGTTATGTTTTATTGTAACCTACCTGTAAATCTATAATGAAATAAGACCGTCATAAATTTTATACAAAAGCACTTTGAAAATTCAAGATTTTTACCATTTTTTTCTCAAATTAACTCAGTCAATGTTGTCAAAGCCACAATAACTGGGAGAACAAACAAATATTGCTGAATTATAAGAGACTAATTGTTAAAATAAACATACTCGTGTAGATTGAAATTTTGAATAAAGCCTGAAATAATTCGATAATTGGATAAAGTTTTTAATTTTATAAATACATTCGAATAATAATTTAAGCAACAATTTTAGCGCATTCGGTGTTTAATAAAGTGTTTGTTGATAAAGGCTAGTTACAGCTCCACAAATCAACCCTCAGCTATTTTGGATTTATCGTTCCTTTGTTGAATTCTTTTTACCAAAATTTATAATCTCAAAACTTTGACCATTTCTAACCTTTAAATTTTGAACGATTTTTTGAAAATTATGAATCAAATAATTTCTTTTAGTTTGAAATGATCAAATAATCGAAAGAAAGATTGACTTGAATAAATTCCTCACGCAAAATCATTTCCCACTTAACTCTTACTCAGGGGAAAAATTGGGTATAGAAATTCGCAATGAATCGGACTAGGATAATTCTGCATTGGCGATTAGATGGAAAATAGGCAAGAGAAAAAGTATGTATGAGTTGTGCAATAGAAGTGTTGAGTATAATGTTTTCAAGCCAACACTAGAAAACTCTCATCAAAATTTACGGTACAGTTCAAAAGATAATGTTACGCTACTGACTTTATGACGACGCCAGCGTGCTCTGGTTATAGTTTTCGACTGGACGACCTTGAGCGGAGTTAGAATGGGGAGATCCCCCGATCGGTCGTGCATCATGTGACTTTGCTCTGCACGTTGTACGATTTTAAGGCCTTGTGATTTATTATTAATTGCAGTCAATTGACAAACTGCAACTATTGAATTTGATGAACTTGAAGCCATTTTTTGTAAAATTAAGTAATCAGGAATGAAATTAAAACGGAGTAGACGATTTAAAGTGAGAATACGTGAATAACTCAATAACATGACAGATATCAAAGGTTGGGGTTATGTATCCACTATAGTCTAATATCTGATTCACTGTAACTAGAAGTATGTCACCAAACCAGAGCGTTGGCACATATCTCGCTGATTGGTAGTTATAAGGAATTTGTCTCTCAATAAATTCTAAAAGCATGAAATCGATTCACCATATTCTTGTAATAATAAATCAACGGTATATTAAATCAACCAGTAGTTTTAATATAATTATTGATGTTGTAAAAAAGCAATAATTGGTGGAATAATTTTGTGAGAATTTAATAGAAACTCCTTTGAGTGTTGCTCACAGAATGATTAAATACAACGATTCTCTTATTCATTTTGTGCCAATTAGATTTTTTTTTTTGAACTTTCATACAATTCTGTTGTCTCGTTTGAGTTTGAATTTGAAAACCAAGAAGGGTCATTTGTTCAATTCGAATGCCTGACCCCCTTTAAATTATTTCAAATAATCAATTTTTATTTTTATTAATATTCGGAATTGCTTACTGGTGGTACAACTAACGGAGCACCTACACCCCGGAAGAATTCGCAGAATGAGACACTGATGATTAGATAGGAAATTTCGAAAATAAAAAGCTCGCTCGAGGGGCTGGAACTCCATGATTTCAAGAGCCCCGCAGTTTCGATTTTGGATTTAAGTTGTAACTAATGAATCCTTAAAATATACTACTCTTTTTCATATTTTGGATTTCATTTGCTCAACAGACCCATAGCCCCCAGGGTTTCCAAGGCTTAATCCGGGCTGTATATCTGCCGTATAAACAAATGATTTATCGAGAAGAGGCTCTATAAATCAAGGTGAAAATTTCTACCCATATTTTTTCCAAAACGGAGTCATATCGTTCCTAGATATATTATAAAAATTTACTCGATTTTCGGGACCCAATACGTGGTTAATAATGTCAAGCAATTCGATTACATTAAATTTTAATTAATTCATCAAATAAATTCTTATTGTAATTATTGACAAAAATATTAAGTACTATCGATCGAGGCTAAAGCGTGTAGCCACTAACAGTATGACACGTAGGTACTCGAGGGTATCCAATGACTATCGGTTGCTGAATAATTGAAAAAAACAGTACATGAAAATTATTTTATTTGAAAGACAATAAAATGTTTCATTAACACAAAATTCGTTAGTATCAATTCAGATTTTTATCGTGAAGCAACGGTACAATTCATACAATTGAATTCGTTATCAATAAGTGTTAAAATTGAAGAAAAGTCCAAAATGGAGCAAGTTTGGGATGAATTAACGAAGCACGATGGTTTAATTGTTGTGAAATTTCTGGGATCAACAATTTATCAATGTTATTTTATGAAAATTCTCTTGGTATTATTTTTAATAGTACAACTATTTGGACAAACAATTCAAATTTATTTATTTATTAATGAATTAAGTGTGTTAGAATTCATTCAATATTCAATAATGTTTTGTATGAGTTTTTATGTAATGATTTATTTTTTAAAAATTCCATAAATTTAATATTATGTGAAATTTACAGCCGATGTTGGGTGCCATTATACTGTTAATTGATCCAAAATTGGTTGAAAATTTGTTTCAAGAAGTCAAGATATTGCCGATTGAGAGTGCAAGTGAACCAACAAAGAGAAAAATTAAAATGGAACTGAAAATTGTTTCCATTTTCACGATTATCAATATAACTGTTGTAATGTTCGTTGGTTTTGCTGTTCTTATATTCAATCACTATGATTACACAACATTCTTGCCAATCAAATATTTCGTTGATTATCATCCTGAATATTCCAATATATTCGCAAACATTTATAAAGGTAGTTTCACATTTGCTGCAATTTTTCTAATAAACGCCACACGCTTATCAAGTCATTTATTATACACAACATATGAAATATCAATTTTGGATGTTGACTGATTTAATTGACGATTTAAACAAGCCGAGAAAATTGTGATGTTCTTGAAAGCAGCTTGTTGGATGATTCTGAATTTCAACAGCAAATCAAATTGAAATTGATTGGTTTTGTTAAACGACATCAGGAATTGTTAACGTAAATTAATTATTTGAATTATTTTTTTTTATTTGAAAGAAAATTGATAAATTTTACAGTGCAGGCCGTAAGAAGATTAAGGAGATATCGAATTATGTGGTCTATTTTTCTGTTTGTGGTTTAGTGGGTTTTATAAGTCTTTTTTATATTATTGCTACGGTAAGTATATTAATTTTATAGATAAAAACAAAATTATTAAATAGAGAATATGTTTTTTAAAGAATTCCCTGGTCTTCTATGATTATCGCTATATGCCTGCACTTTGTGTATCTTGCGTAGTAACAGCTGCAGCTCTTCTAATGGCAGGCCAAACCATAGAAACTGTTGTAAGTAACAATTAAAACAATTTAATAGAGTTTTTTCATCAGTCTTCACTTTTTTAAGACTGACAATGCTTATTATCTGTTGCAACAAATCGAGTGGTACAATATGAATATTGAAAATCGAAAAATTTATTTAATAATATTAACATGTACTCAAAAGAAAGTTAGAATTGAATTCTCTGAAAATTATTCAGTCAATCATGCATTAGGTTTAGCAGTTGAGTATTCATTATTGTATTTTTTTGATTATTTCAATTTGTTTTTTGTAACATTGTTTTTCAGGTTGTTCGTGGAGCATATTCTGTTATGTCGGTTTTGGCTAGTTTCGACAATGCTTAGAGAAAAATAAAATTTAATCTTGTTTCAAACACAATTTCATTAAGTAGATTTCTAGGAATTTCCGACGAATTTTCTTCACAATTGATACAAGCACTAGTTGGCGTTGTTAATCTTCATAATTACTAATTAATTTAAGTGTTTATTGATAAATTAGTTGGTTAAAATGGTTAGAAAAGACTACTAAACTTGGCTTTAATATGCCTTTTCTTCTACAACTGTAGTGACTCGAAAATGTCTCAAGAACGGTTCAATTGCTTCGCTCAAAAGGACTCAAAATAGAAAATCTTAACAATCGTACACCATCCTGTTTTTCCTTTGGAAAATTACATTTAAAGTTATTTTCAAAACATTTCCATTTCTCCCTTATTTCGAATATAAGGGTGGATATTAAATGGAACCCTCTCAGGTGCGGTATGTACACAAAAACGTGTCAACCCAACGACGATTGGATAGCTCTCATAACGTTTCATAAAAGTTGAGGCTTTACCAAAACTATTTGATGCTTTTACCGCAACGAATTAAAATATATTTAAAGTGGAAATTTCGGAAATAAAAGCAATTATTCGCTCAACTATTGAGTTTCTGAATCGTCATTTTGTTTTGAATCTTTCCTAATATTTGAGGTAAAATTACTTAACTCCAATTGGACGTACAAAAAGGACAGGTCGAGCCTCATTTTAGTAGTAGTACTAAAGTTAAATTTGTAGTTAATTAAACTAGAGACTAATTAAATTGTTAATATTGTTGACCATCACTATTGAACTATTATACTTTCTAAAACACAATTATAGTGTTATGTTTTATTGTAACCTACCCATAAATCTATAATGAAATAAGATAGTCATAAATTTTGTACAAAAACATTTCGAAAATTCAGGATTTTTACCATTTCTTCTCAAATTAACTCAATTAGACTGTTTCAAATGTTGCCAAAGCAACAATAACTGGGAAAATCAACAAATACTGCTGAATTTTAAGAGACTAATTATTAAAATAAACAAACTCGTGTAGATTTACATTCAGAATAAAGCTTGAGATAATTCGATAACTGGATAAACTTTATTTTTTTATAAATACGTTCGAATAATAAGAAACAACAATTTTGAACGCGTTTGGTATTCAATTAGGTGTTTGTTGGGCTTGATAAAGCTCCACAAACAGACTAGCTATTTTTGGATTTAACAATATTTTATTTATCTTTAACTGTAGCTATTAATCAATACATTGCTATACAAAATTTAGTTGGTGGAGATTATTAAATTGCATTGAAAAATTCTCGAAATTCAATCGATCAAATTTCCGGTCAATACCAACAATTACTCGAACAGGAAGTCCAAATCATGGCCAATTGATTCATTTGCTAATCGGCATGTAATAAATTACAAAATTACAAAATTATCAGTTAGCCTAATCGGAAGTTGCCAATTGAAAAGAAAAGTGGCGCATCCACCAATTTTACAGATTAATTTAGAAATTTTATAGGAATAAAATGCAACTTACCGTAACAGTGTAGGACACGTGCTGTTCGCAAATATTTCGCCACTGGTGTTGACGTAGAGCGTCGCGACGCCAGTCACCGACTGCCAGTATGTTGGCCATAATTTGCGAATATTGAAGCGCCGTTGCGTACAATACCGCTATTTCTACATATCGACAATAAATTAATGACTTAAAATTGAAATTAACGAAAGGAACATCCCTTTCTTCGTTATCCGTACGGATAGTTAATCATTTGAAATCATCCACAGATCACGATTTATTAAGGAATTTTTATTGTCCCTGAAACTACCCAATTTTTTGTAATGTCCACTACTAAACAAGTAATTAAGAGGAATTTGTCTGTAATATTGCCTTTTTTATCCGATTATTTGTCGTCAATAATCACAGAGTTGAAGTAGAAAAGTACACAGATATAGGAGACTTTCTTTATTAATATTCGTTGACTTCACTGTAGTAGAATATTTTGAAATCAAACTTGCCCCAAAGTTATTCCATTTTGTGAAAGTTTATACGCATAACTTTAATAATATTGAATGTGGAAAATAAAATGATGGGAAATGGTTTTTGAAGGCGCAAAAAATTCCAGGGAATCTCACGTGTACAGGTGAATTTGGCAAAGAATCGTTCAGCAAGTTACTCGATTTTCGCGACCCAATACGTGGTTAATAATGTCAAGCAATTCGATTACATTAAATTTTAATTAATTCATCAAATAAATTCTTATTGTAATTATTGACAAAAATATTAAGTACTATCGATCGAGGCTAAAGCGTGTAGCCACTAACAGTATGACACATAGGTACTTGAGAGTATCCAATGACTATCCGTTGCTGAATAATTGAAAAAAACAGTACATGAAAATTATTTTATTTGAAAGACAATAAAATGTTTCATTAACACAAAATTCGTTAGTATCAATTCAGATTTACAACGTACAACGTGCAGGGCCAGTTGTACGATTTTAAAGCCATGTGATTTATTATTAGTTAGCTTCGGATTTTTTAAACCGTACGGTAGCTCTGACGTCATCGCCCCGAACTCCAATATATGTGTGCGATCTGCAGTTGGAACCCGATCTTTCTGTAGAATTATATGTTTATTTGTTGTGCTTGTCGTACTCCAATCATTCAACGTAGTTAATAAAGTAAGAAAGCGACGTCACGTACAATAAACAAGCGGTCCATTGTGGTCGATATTTACTCGTTTTAGACTATCGTTCCATAAGCGCAGCAAGTAGGTTTAAATACGATATGTATGTGAATGAACAAATTCAAATCAATGTGTTTAAAAAAATTTTAAGACATCAAAATAATAATACAGATTATAAAAAAATTATAAAATTATCGAAATATTGGCTACATTTTAAAAAATTATTAAATATTTGAAAATAAAATTATAATTGTTATTATTTAATTTGCAAAAGTTTAAAAGCAAAGACCAAGGTATGTGTTTATATGTGGTGCAAAAATATCTAATGAGACCACGGGGGGGCGGACATACCCTCCTCAGGGTAGGTAAAAATTAATGGGATGCATTTAGGAATATAAGCAACTACAAAATGGTTAGTCGAGTTATTCCATTTAAATAAAACAATAAACAAAAACAGTCTCATGCATTAGAAATGTCAGTATTGAAGATTGAATATTTCTCTAAATTAGAAGAAGAAAATCTCAATCTCAGGTCAGATACAAATGATTAAAAAAAATTACTCCTATTAATTTTTTGTGTTACTTTTATCGTCGAAGTTTCTATCCAAACAATTAATATTTTATTGTTAAAATAGTTTGTTTCCATTATACAAGGTAAATTTTATCCCTGATTATGATAAAACTCCAACGTGTATGAACTCAATTAATGTTTAACTTTAATTCAATTAATATGCAATGTTTTAATTATTTAATTTCTTAAATATTGCAAAACATCAAGTATGACCATACTAAAGTATATAACTGTATTCCATATAGTTATCATTGCGATTACAGTAAGATTCGAAAGCCACGAACGTCCATGGCGTGAACTAAAGGTAGTTACAGAATCCTAAGCTTAATTATTAGTTACCCACAAGAATAGCAATAATTTGTGATGGATCTCGAGAAGATGGAAAATTAAATGGGACAGGAATTTTGAAGGTGTCATCGAACTATATAATAAAAACAAAACAAAAGATACTAACCGCAACAATTGAACAAGGGACAGTATCCATGATAGCAGCTTATGTGAAGCCAGTGGAAATTAATATCACGGTTCACAAAAATATTAAACAAATAAAATTAAAGGAAGAAGCTGGCTATGAACCAAATAATAATTTGGATAAATTAATGCACGATGAACTATCAACACAACAAGAATTGCATGAAAATGTCTGGAAATCAATTCGTCATCAGTCTGGGATAACCAGTGGTGTCACGACAATGATCATGGTGATAGTAGTGATTGTCATTTGGACAATACACAAATTTTGGAGAACACGAAACAACATAACACCAAAGAAATCAGCATCAGAAGAGGTGTATGAAGAATTCGAATTGAAGACAATATCATCAGGGTACAGAGGTGTTGGAGATGCCAAGAATTCTGACGAATGAAAAAATGGATTGCAAAATTGTCAATAAACAATATTGTATAGGTAATCGATGTATTTCAAAATTTTAAAATAAGCAATATTGGTAGTTCAAAGTATAACAAATGTACAACGACCCATGAATGAAGAACGAAAATTTATGGGGGAAACTTAAGTTATAAAAAACCGAAATAACCACTTCAAGCTCAGTTATCGTTAAATTTCAGAAGTGAACGAACAAACAAAATATACTTCGCGATATAAGGTTTGTTCCAGCTTAAAGTTTCGGATTGTTTTATGCACTTTTTTAGTGCGCGTGTCTAGTCAGAAACTAATCACAAACTAGTTTCAAACTGTTATAGTTGGAACGCTTAATAAACTTGTATGATACTTCTGCAAAGCATAATGCAATATAATGTATTGTGGGTTAAAATAAATCATCAACAAAGCACATTTTTTTGGCAGCAATAGCATAATCATATACTACAATGATTCGCGTACAACCTGAAAAAGACCTGATTCAAAACAATTACGTTTAACGCTAACGAATTTCTTATACCTAATTAAAAAAAAAAAATCCTCGAATTTTCTAAACTTGAATTTTTGTGACATTCAGCTCTATATCTTTTAAAATGTACCTGAATTCTTCTACTTTCTTTCCGAGTTGTGACCCGGCCCTTAACTCATAAAAATTTTCAAATATCAACATCTGGGCATGTAATAAAAATGGTTTACAGTAAAACGTTCTGCTATTTAAACCCTACTTTTCTATTGCGCATGACGCCAACTGAAAATCAGACAAAAATCCTCCGACTGTTTTGACCGTTTGAAACTAGTTCTTGATTCTTCGGATTCTTTGGTGGAACGACCAACTGGTAGTACAAATCATGGATTGTTTACAGTTCGAACGCTTAATATGTAACTGCGCATGTCTCTGATTCCTCAAACGGTTTCAAACCGTTTCAAACTAGCTGCTGAAACAAACTTATATCCTCCAGAAGACGAATTCGTGGTTTGTCCACTAAATCACAAACATTATGTGGCTTATCGTAATCTACGTCGACATCTTTCAAAATGTCATCAAACTTTGGAAGTGAAAAGACCATTACTAGTGCTCACAATAAATGACCAATGGGTACTGGGGCCGATTCCAAAAATCAATGATATTTCCAAATTGCCGGACGAGGCTCCCGGACCAGAAGGATGGAGTGAATTTCTGGAATATAATCGGACACCACTAGGGCCACAATTTTCGATGGAAAAACGACGGGAGTTGAAAATTCAAATCAAGAAATTGATGATGAATTAATTGTGAGTGTTAGTGAAAGATGTAAGGGTATTAAAAAAAAGGGGGAATGTCAATAATAGTGAATAGTTTTTTTTAAATGTTAATCATGTATGTCAATTTATTTCATTTATTAGTTAATTGTTTTTTGAGTTAAATTAGAGTAGATCTTGGGGGACAACCAAGATCGGTTAACAAAGATTCACGTTAATGAACATGAACATTTAATAATTTTAGATTATATAATGATTTTTTTTTGCCGACTGGGCAGAATGTTTAATCTTAAATTAAACAGATCTTTCTTAATTATCTGTAAACAATAATTTTGTAATTAATTTGTTATTAAATTAAATAATTGCCGAATTGCTGATACATGTTTGTAATCTAAATTGAATATGTAGAACAAATATCAGCATATTATTGTTTTTATAAAATATGTAGAGTCGCACCGACCTACATTAAGTTGTTTTTATTGTTAAGTCGACATTATTATTGGTGTCATTATTAATTGTATAAAAGAGTGGTTATATTTCAAATAAACCAGTATTAGTTCATACCAGAATTATGCTCGTATTATTTAAGGTGAAATTTTCCCCATCATCTGAACAGCATCATTGTTACAATAACCTCAAACAATCAGCGAAGATATATGCAAATTACCTATTGCAATCTCTCGCTCCGAATACCGCACAATCCGTGAAGATATTTGAGCATTATTAGAGCGACTAGCAAAAGACCACACCACAAACTGCACAGTCATATGAAGGAATCAAAGCTTGGATAATCGCGACAACTAAACCTGTAGCGGTGGTTTTATCCAATACTATCAATACCAATACTTATAAACTAACAGACAAACACAAAACAACACAACATTAGCCTAATTCTATGTTAGTAGTATTTCATGCAATAGGAATGGCCATTCCTCGGGGAAGGATAATGGGAAAATTCAAGGGAATGAAGCTGATGACCTTCGCAGTCAATCTGAAACTCTGAAACATAAGAAACAAATTTTTGTTATAAACACAATGCATACAAAATACAATGCATAAACGTTCTGAAAAAAAGTTTAATACATTCAAAAAGTTACCTGAAAACATATTACATATTTACCATTTTGTTGAAGAACCAAAAGTAGACCAGTATCCAAAAGAGGGAGACGATGAAGATTTCCTTGATAACCAGGAAAATCGTTGTTCATAAGGCCTACAAAATCCAGCAGTATTGATAGTACGTAGATGTACCTAACAAGAGCCTAATGCGCGTTCCCTATACCTACAATCGCGTATTGTTCATTTACCGAACCGAACCGATGTTATTTTATATCCCGTTTTCATCTTTGGATATCTCGACTTGGAACGATCGCGATGTAAATCAAAAAAGTACTTACCCCTCTGCTACAACGCCTCCTGTCCCTCGCTGTTCGGACCTACTGTAATAAAACAGAAAAAAAAACCCGTTAGTAATTGAAAAATCATTTAACTTGAAAAATTATTTTAAGTACGATTAAATTTGTAAACCAAGAATCTATTACACAAATATGGGATTAAATTGTTAACGAAATATAGCATAAAACTCATTTTTGATTAGAGTTTTTTTGTTCAATTTCATTATTAATTACGATTGTTCAAATATTCCAACTTACCCATTCGTTGACTTCTTATCGCCCAAATCCAAGGGATGACTTACTGCTCACTTCTTCGTCCAGGTTGGCACCAACAGAAGCATTAACACCAACACTTTGTTTTAAACACGTACGTAAATTTGTTTTTAAATTTTCAAAACGGCAACACCAACACATTGTTTTAGAAACCGCGTTAATTTATTATTAAATTTTGTAAACGACAACACTTCAACGTTTAACAAAATACGAGGCACTTTGCTTTAAAAAATACGTGAATTATTGAATTTTAGAAACGGTAGCACTTCAACGCGGGCATCGAAATACGCGTCACTTTGTTTTAAAAATCGCGAGAATTCATTATTAAATCAAACAAAACCGATTTCGCGACCGATTTTCGAAACGGTGTTAACATCTCGACGACGAAAATTCGAATGAACAAAAGGCAGGCACTGACAAGATTCGAAAATAACGTTAAGTAAGCATTCCTTTGTTGTATTCTTATCAAAAATTGGAAAAAAGTTGTTCGACTGTACGTACAGGAGTACGTAACTTGTAATCATGTCGTTTTTAACCCGCAAAAAACAAGACAACTTGAAAGTGTTAGTTTACGTAACGCTAAAATTATAAAATTCTAGAATATTGTAGATTTTGTAAATAATAAATTTAAATATAACATTCAAATATTTTGTATTTACGGTGATTTCTACCAAATTTCTAGGTCTAAATAGTTTGAAAATTGGATAAAATTGTTTAAATATTTTTTTCTACGACAGTGCGGAATGTCTTACTTTCGATGAGCCAAACCAGTGTTGAAAGTGGCACTTTACCGCACTAGTGCGGAAAATCCAACTTTCCGCACTAGTGCGGCAAAGTAACTTTTCCGCACTCTACTTTCCACACTACTTGTTCCTTACCGACAATAATTGTTTTCAAGTAACAATTTTGGATTTTTCCATAAATTGTACTTGACTTGGGATTCGAACCCAAGACTAACCGTTTCGAATGTCGACTTGCTTACCACTGCGCCACTCGCGGTTCAAATTTAAATATATTAAATTGTCTTTATAACATAATTTTGACATAGACACTTGTTTATACTGTAGTCATAGTAACTCTCCTTACATTTAAAGTCAATGGTAGGTTGATAATTATTAAAAATTTTATTAGTTAGTTTTTATTTAATTTTTTTAATTATTTTCCGCGATTTTGGACTGTCGTAGAAAAAATAGTATACAATACACGGTCAGAAAGTTTCGTTGCAGAACTCGTGTGAACGTTGCAGCACTCGCTTCGCTCGTGCCGCAACGTGTTCACACTCGTTCTGCAACGATTAACTTTCTGACCTTATATTGTAATATACTATTCCTTGATACTTTGGGTGCAAAATTATATGAAAAATAACCGCAAAAATTATAGTATTGTAAAACACAGAATGATTAACTAAGAATTAAGTCCCAAAGTAGATTAATAGGGTCTAAATTAGCATCATATTCTATAAAATGATGCTAATTTAAAAACATACGAACATACCACGTGTTTCAATTAAATGTTGCTATCTCTAAGGAAACACGTATTATTTGATGAACGATTTGAGAAATACAAGAGGTTCCTTGGAGATCATTTTATCAAAATTTGAACCTCGTAGCTCATTTGGAAGTTGTCAAAAAACGCTAGTTTTAAACAAGGCTGCGATTCTTGAAACCGACATTTTGTGCCAATATTATACACCCAATTTTATACAACCAGGAGTACTTTCATTAGTTTAGGTGCAGACCACCAGTTTGCCAATTGTGCAACTACTTCAATTCGTTTGCGTCTCCACTATCCAAGATGGCTGCCACCATACGTGGACACGTTTTTTTACAGGATGAGCACTCTACTACCTCATTGATCTATGGTTGTGAATTTTCCCTTAAATTCTTGTCGCCGAGCATGCGTTTTGAGTGCGACGTGGTTTCGCCCGTGGTGTGACAATTATATGGTGGAATAGCACGCATGATTTTCCATCTCTCTCGCACAATTTGACGTCATCTTGGTCATGTCAATATAGCTTATAGAAGACTGCTTGTAAATAAAATAATTTTTCAAAAATTTGAAAACTGTCGAACATTATATTACCACATAATTACCAAATTACCACAACAATTAATTATTATCAGTACTATTAATTTTTATAAGTGAAAACAGTGCCAGAAAATCAACTCGAATTTTCCGCGATAATTAAGGCAATTTTCAAAATATCACAAAAAGGGCTCTGCATTCCCCTCGGCTTTTGTATCAGCTTTCGAATGAGGGGTTGATCAATGCTGTAAAATAAAAACTATGCCCAAATTCTTATATCTCCTCCCAGACATTTTCTTAATTTTCCGGAAAACTAACCGTGGAATTGGAAATTTTCTTGAAGGTTTGCAAAGAACTTTTTATTTGCTATCTAGCAGTGCAAGGATTTTTGTAAAATAATCAAAATTGGCCAAGTTATAAGAGAAAATACAAGAAATTATACAAAAATACGAAAAAAACATGTCGTTAGATTGTCACCTATAATTCAAATTTATCTCAACATTTTGAAAAACTGAAAGAATCTTTGGATTCTATAAGAAATGCTCTTTTCAAAAATCTATTTCCGGTTGTCGTAGTCTCAAGAACAAGCGAGAAATTGCGAGTTAGAAATTTACATTTTCGCCGGTTAAAATTATCGCAGCTACTCTTCTAACTTAAATGATATTTTTGACCAACATGACGTCATGCGCAAAACGTACCAAAATACGACATCTGCGCTGTTCCACTATATAATATTCCTAGCATAAAATCGGTCATTTTGCCACTTTTTCCGTTAACGTTAAGGCTCCCCTAACGTGTTCAAATGACCAAGTATTGGCGCGTCAACTCATCTGTCCGAATGTTGATTTTTATTAAATAGGCAACCCATAAAGTCCAAAAATTCATCCCCACCAAAGAGGGGAAGGTCGGAAAACGGATAGAGAAATAGAACGAAAGAGAATGAAAGAAAAAAGAGACAGAGAAAAAACAAGTGTCCAAAAGGGACAACGAAAGCGAAAGGGAATTTTTATGATTTTATTACCTACAAGTTCCAGTAGTATTTGTTTGCCGAAAAAAGATATTTTTCTACGACAGTGCGGAATGTCTTACTTTCGATGAGCCAAACCGGTGTTGAAAGTGGCACTTTACCGCACTAGTGCGGAAAATCCAACTTTCCGCACTAGTGCGGCAAAGTAACTTTTCCGCACTCTACTTTCCACACTACTTGTTCCTTACCGACAATAAATGTTTTCAAGTACAATTTTGGATTTTTCCATAAATTGTACTTGACTTGGGATTCGAACCCAAGACTAACCGTTTCGAATGTCGACTTGCTTACCACTGCGCCACTCGCGGTTCGAATTTAAATATATTAAATTGTCTTTATAACATAATTTTGACATAGACACTTGTTTATACTGTAGTCATAGTAACTCTCCTTACATTTAAAGTCAATGGTAGGTTGATAATTATTAAAAATTTTATTAGTTAGTTTTTATTTAATTTTTTTTAATTATTTTCCGCGATATTGGACTGTCGTAGAAAAAATAGTATACAATACACGGTCAGAAAGTTTCGTTGCAGAACTCGTGTGAACGTTGCAGCACTCGCTTCGCTCATGCCGCAACGTGTTCACACTCGTTCTGCAACGATTAACTTTCTGACCTTATATTGTAATATACTATTTTAAAATACGCTGGACTCTGAATATTTTCAAATATAGGGTAATTACTAAAATTGAAACGGAAAATTTCACGTGTAAAACAAAATATCACAATTTATTACACAATAAAAATCCAAAATCATTATTTCACATATACATATATTACGAGTATACATATGTGTACAAAATTTTTTACTAGATTTTGAATTACAGAATAATATCTATTCAAATTGAAATAAAAAAATACAAAAATTATAATAGTTGATGCTGACATGTGGTGCCTGTCCTCCGACAATAACCTGCAAGAAGAAAGTAAATGTAATAAACTTTATAATAAGTTACCTGATAAGCAATATTATCTTTTATTTATAAAAAGAACCAGTCTCCCACGTATAAAATCCCAAAAAATATTCATTAGCTCTATATGTATATAAAAGTATCTAGAAAAGTAAAAACTGAACATTTAAATTGTTAATTCCTTCATAAATGATTATTTTAATAACTGATGTGAAGAGAATCTGAGGCGAACAGTTGATGCCTGAAATCATGGAAATTGTATTTTTTTGGAAATTTTTATTAACAAATTTTTGACTTACTAGTGCGATAATCCATCCAAAGCACGATAAACTCCAGGTTGAACAGTAGGTGCCGATATTTACGTGGTAGAAATTTGCCTGAAATCATAGAAATTGTATTTTTTTTGAAATTTTAATTAACAAATTTTTGACTTACTAGTGCAATAATCCATCCAAAGCACGATAAAATCCAGGTTGAACTGTTAGTGATGATTTATATAGATACGTACACAGATATAGCTTACATCCAGTTTTCCCGTGTTATCTGCTGTTTCTCAGGTCGACCCCTCGGAAGTAAACAGTAGATAATATTATTGACGTAAGTCTTTTCCAAAAATCATTCTGGGTGTCTTCTTTGATAGTATACGTGGATCAACGATCTCAGGCAACAGACATTTGAAAAAGAAATTTTCCAATTTACTTTCCATTTTTGTATTCCAGAAATCTTCGTCACGCTCAATGATTTCACATGACATATCTTGTTCTGCGTAAACAACAAAATAGCATAATTTCCTCCTAGTTATATGTAATTGCCCTTGTACTTGGTACATATATTGGTGATCCTTTTTCAATTGAACTTCTCCATTTTTGTTTATAGTACAGAAGGCGATTTTTTTATTTTGTATTCCTTCTTCAATATTCATATAACGAGCACTAAAGGGGCACTTTATTTCAATAACAGCATCATCACCAATTAATCCATCTGGAGTTGTTGCTAAAAATCTCTTATTTCTATCAATGAATAATCCACATTTAATTATAGGAACATTATATGTCTCAATAAAACGTTTCTTAGCTGCTTCTTCTTTCATATTTCCATATCTCGTAGCTCTTGATTCACAAAATGTGCTATACTGTATTTTCAGTATTGGTACCATGCCTCAATTTACAAATCTTGCCAAAGTTACTTGCTGTTACTCTTTTGGAACGTTCTCTTTGCCATATTTCGCGTGATAACTGTGTATCTCGTTCAATGATGTCTACATCTGTTGAATCCAAATAATTCAATACTTTCTTTTTCTCATTCTCTATTTCATTATCTGTTAATTCCGCCGTAACTGGATCTGGGGATTGTATTCCATAATCTTCATCTACATGAGACACTGGGCGTTTCTTTTTAAATTTTTTCGGCTTCATCCTTTGTTGACGTTGTTTCGTGATGTAGGATTCTGTATGTTCACTAATTGGAGTATTGTTCGTTTCATTCATTTTTTCTATAAAGTTTCCCACCTTGTTGTATTCTAGACTAGCAATAAAACATCTTCCTTCGTAGGATCCTCTTAGAGAATAATTAATTCTTTTTCCTCCAACCATTTTATTCACAATTGAATTGAATGTTTCGGCACTATTATTATCACTGTCGTGGACCAGGCTTGACGATAAATCAGCTACTCTATTTAAATATTTCTCATATTTATTATATATGTTACTACTAACGAATTGATTATACAAAATTGAATTTCCTTGGCCTACTAATTTGCGGTAATAATTGTCACAATCACTGTGTTCTTTGAAAATGTGTTTTGGACTGTTCAATATGTCTCTTTTTAGGTTTGAAATTTTCGCATATTCTGGAAGACTTTCACTTTTACGATGTTTGATGGCACTTGAAATTGCAATCCTCATTTTCATAATATTTTGGAGTAAATACTGTTTGATGTGAGTTTCTACTCCTGCAGTATTTGCTAAATCTCGAATTTTATTACAATAATTCCGAAGAATGTGATTGCGGCATTCAATTTTTTCAATAAAAAATGTTGGTGTATACGGCGGTTCTTTGCGTAATTTTCTAATAACGCTGCTGTCTCCATCTCCGATTACTTTATTGTATCTTAAATTATGCATTTCTTCAGATTTTTTGAAACCTTCCCATATAATTTGACTTTCCATTGAGGTGGACGTTCCATTCCAGTTCTTATAACACTTATGTCGGACTTGTTTTTCACGTTTCTTGTTTTCAGAACAGACGAAACAATATTTATTCTTTACTCCCATATATAAATTTTTTTTGGTTCTGGCACCAATAATGCATGCGACGCCTGAGAGAGCATTATAGTTGGTTCGATAGGATCGTTTGGACCATACTCCATCAACAATAACCGCGATTGCTGGTTTTCCATCAACAATATCTCCAGATTCAACAGCTAATCTGTATTCTTCTTTTCCTGCTTCCAACATAGATTTCCAGGCCAACTCTTTTGCACTCTCTAAAATGCTTTTTTCGCAATTGATGTATCGTGTTTGTGAAATAACCGGCACGTTTGAAGACGCACACATTTGGGAAAGTTGTTGATAACCAATTCCTGCAGCAACAGTGCCCATGATCACACTTTTCTTGACATCCATGGTATTTTCATCTTGGGTAGAAAATTCACCAGTATATCCACACATATCACACTTATATGAGATTATACTTTTAAATCCATATCTTCGTTCTCCAGTTATGCTAACATTTTTTAGGAAACAATTATACGGTTTATGTTCTAATGACTTTAGAACGGACAGGAGATACGGCAAGTTCACTAGTCTTTGTCCCGTTATGATATTAGACGCATTTAAAACCACAGGTATGTATCCCTTTTCAGTCTCCAATTCTGGAAGCACCTCATCTGTATTATTTATAACCTCTTCTGGAATTGCATTTGTTTTTCCTATAATAGCTGCCCAACGTTTTTTCCCAGCAACTTTAGCACTTTTTCGGCGCAATGATAAACACTTTTTCGTTGAACGACCCATGATAGAACTCACACGAACACTCACACAAACAGTAACACCGACACTTACAATAATAAGACAAAAAAGTAAGACAAGACACACAGAGTAATACAAAATAATAATAAAACAAAATAATCCAAAATAATACAAAAGAAATGAAAATGAACAAAAATGAAATAAAATAAAGCAAAAAAAAATACAACAAATCAAAATAAGTTACAAATGATACAATATAAGACAAAATAATTCAAAAGAAATGAAAATGAACAAAAATGAAATAAAATAAAGCAAAAAAAAATAGAACAAATCAAAATAAGTTACAAATGATACAATATAAGACAAAATAATCCAAAATAATACAAAAAAAATGAAAATAAGCAAAAATGAAAAATAAATGAAAAGTAATCAATAACAAACAGTATAAGCAAATGAAAATAGTAAAATCGTTTGTCGAAACTTGAAAAACGTACGTTCTCCAATAGCAGACAAATCGAAGTGACTGATGTCGTTGTAATAAACATTACCCGAAAAACAACATCAGTTTCGCATTAGAATTTTTCGGTATGGTCAGCAATCGTACAACATAATCCCAAATTTTCCTTACGTATGTAGTATGTTGTTATTCAGGACTTTCTAAAAACCTTGTATGCTTTAGATTTCGTTTAGACTCTTATCATTTAATTTACGTAAAAATGAATTTCATGCAGAATTACAGAACAATTGTATGGACCATACCATACAATTGCAAAATAGTTTTACTATTTTTTGACTATTTTTTAATATTGCAACTATTATTTTCTTTCTCATTTGCTTTTTGCATTACATAAATTTCCAATTGGGATTTCTTAAAATTTTTATTTCGTAACGGTAAATAGTGGGAATTCCATGTAAAATTACCTGTTTTACAAAAGATGCGCCTTTCTCCACATCTGGAAACTATTATAAATTATCCTATTTCTATGGTCAATAATTTCTGTGGGCAGGTTCTTTTTTCGAATTCTATCGTGAAATAATTTGACTTTGATTTCTAATTATCTGTTGTATATAGTAGCTATGAGTTCTTGATTCCCTGAATAAACTCAAAATGAGGCACAAATACTAAAATTATTCACTAAAGAAAATGTTTTTATCAATTTACAGATGTTTGTAAACTTCAATTCATTTCCACAGAAATTCGCGTCTATAGATATTACAATATATCTAAACACGTTAGACTACCACATAAGAGAAAATGAAATGAATATGTACAATCAAACACCTAGTCAAAATCCAAAACTTTAGATTACTATAAATTTTCTATCTATAATGATTAATAGTTGTTATTCAAATACAGAACTTGATATCTGCAGTTTTTTCTTTCAATATAATGTTTACGTAAAAAACAATAATTTGGCATTATTCAAAATTTTGTTATTTTGCATATGTAAGTATTTGAAAAAGAAACTGTTTGGTTGTTGTAATATACGGTACATTTATTATGTACGATTATATAGGTATGTACATTCTTTGGTATATCTAGCAAAATGTTTATGTGGAGGTTGTAGTATAAAATTTATATTTGCCCCGCCAAAATAATTAATTGTTGTAAGCATAAGGCAAGTTAGACGGAATGGAAAAATATTGAAAAAACAAAAATAGCAGCTTCACCAAAGAAATATTTTAAAATTTTGTATGTCTCAATAAAAGGGAAAGTAATGATTCAGGCACCAGAGGGTCGAATTCTGTTACAAATTTGTAATCTTATATCTCTATTTCATTTATATGTGTCTTCGTCTTATTCTGAATAATAACTATAAAGGACATACATCCCCTGTAGAATATTTTTCAAAGTGCTAATCGGTTTAGTCTAAACTGTTTAAAATTAAATGAATGGATGAATAAATGTAGTAATAAATTAATCAATGAAGTTATATGTATATGTATATAGAAACAATTTTTAAATCCAAACGAATTCCATTTCCTTTTTTTATCAATGAAATTATTGGCTTATTATAATTAAGAACCAATGTTTGATAAAATAAAATAAAAAAGTTTTTAATTTCCAGCACTGAGTTCAATTTTGGGAAAACAGTTTAGTGAACTCAGTGTTGCCAAGCTCACTGATACCTACAAATTTGTGAAATTGTATAAGAAAAAAATTGAAAATATCTGCTCAACAATTCAAATAAAAGCTTCATTTCCATTTTTTTATATTATGATAACATTAATTGCTAATTTGTTGTAAGATTTTCATATTCTAAAATAAATATCATGAATTACTCGGTAAACAATTTTAGAAATTATGTACAACTTGGCAATACTACTGAAGTGTATTCCCCTACATTTCTTCAAACGCTGATTGGTCCCTCTATCTTCTACCTCCATCTCACCCTCACGGAATGGCGCTAATTTTACGGCAAATTTCCTTCCAATAGTTGCTGTTTTTATTTTCTTTAAATTGCAATTGTGGGAAAACGATAGGACTAATCAAAAAACTAGATATTAATTGCCCCTTCTATTTATCTCCTCTTTAAAATGATGTAAAATACATTTAATAAAAAATTAATTTAGAAGCGTAATCCCGGAAATTGATATTTCACAATTTTCTGCTTTTTTCAAATTTGATGGAAAATTTTGAAAAATAATAGGTTATTTTCCCTCGATATAAATGTACTCAACATTTTCAACTGGTGACCTTTTCTTCAAATTGAAAATTGTGACTGTAAAAGCAGAAATAAATTTACTCTTATTGAAAAATACAGCGTTAGGGGAGCCTTAACGAAGAAGTATTATAATAGGAAAAGGAAATATTTGACTCCCTAGAAGGAACACTTAAGGCGGAATTTTTGAGAAAATTATCAAAAATTAAAAAAAAATATTATTTAACGAAAATTGCACAATAATTCAATCAATATTTGTAAATTTGCGGATTAAAATGATGCAACCTCATCTGTTTATCAATCCAATTACTAAAAAAGCAACATTAACATAAACCCCCGGTGTATTATGCAAACCACAAGTTAGCCCCCATGAAACAATACCAATTTGTTCATAACGATCCAATTCACCGTCGATTAAACAAACTAAAGGACTACCACCGTCACCCTTACAAGTATCACGATCAAATTCACCCCCGGCACATACGAAACTTTTATGCAAAACAAACAACGGCCCCAGGCGAGCCTCCTGTAGAGCTTTCATACATTTCGAGCGCGGCACAATCGGTAGATCGATTTTCTTCAAAATCGTTTGTCTATTTGGCTCGGTTTTTGGCGAATTTCGCCCCCAACCGGTGGCGATACATTGAGCACCCTCGTATTGGATGTTAGATGGGGGTAAACACACAATTCCGACATTTTCATCTAATTCAAACGGAGTTTTCAAGATTAACAAAGCGATATCGTTCTTCAACGAAGCCGGTTGATATAAAGAATGGATGATTATCTAAAAAAATCGTTAATAATTTGAATAATTTGTAAAAATATCAAACAATACCTTCTCAACGATGCGGTCTTGGTGTTCGATTGGTTCGTTCGAATTCGCCCAATCCCATTCCCCAGCCCGGACTGTATAAACTCCGGAATCGGTAGCGCAATGGGCGGCCGTCAGGGCGACTTTTGGGTGTATCAACGAGCCACCACAATGGTAATTATTGCGATAAATCACCGCTAACATCCAAGGGAATTCAGCGAATTTCGCCTGTTTTCCGCCGGTTATCCGGGACGGCAGCGGATCACCACCGCCTCGTTTGCCACATTGGATACGGCAACACACATCGAAGTCTTTACAGATCGGTATATCTTCGGTCAAATCGTTGAAAATCCTGGAAAATCCACAATTAATTTGGGGTTGATGGGGTTGCAATCGTACCTAATGTCGACTAAATCGGTACCGTCGATGTTGAAGCCGTTATTGTCCTCGTTGCACTGCCAAAAGGGCACACAGACGCAATACTGGAAATCATCCGTTTGGAACCGTTGACAATTTGTTAGATTTACAAGAAATAAGGCGATTTCTAGAAATTCAACTCGCATTTTTATCAGTTATCTCTATCTACGAATACAGATTAGAATTCTTGTGATTTCAACGAAAAATGTCTCGAATCGTGCACGTTCTCAATTTAATTCTATTTCTAAATTTCGCAATTGTATCAAATCAAACGAAATGTATTTGTGTATCGCCGGAACAATGCGAACCGAATTACGGCGCCGGCTTATTGGACGTCAGGTAGTTTTATAATTCGATCAATTTCTGGAAATTAACGCCGATTTTCAGGATCCTTCCGAGTTCCTGTCCAAATCCATCGCAAATCTGCTGCAATCCGGTTGAAGATTTCGATAAAGAACCGACCGACAAATCGAATTGCGGCTATCCAAATCTATGGTCCGGCTCGTTATTGTTTAGAAACTCGACAAAAAATCCGCAAATTCACAAATGTGGCGTGAGTGTGGTTCATAACAAAGCCGCCCTAACGGCTGCTCATTGTGTGTTAGAAAACGGTTTATATTCAATCAAAATCGGTGAGTATCGATCAATTTTAATATTCGCTATTAATTATTGGATTGCAGGTAATATCGTTAGGGGTGTATCGGAAATAATCACGCATCCCGATTTCAAACAAACAACCCTCCATAATGATATCGCTTTATTACTGTTATCAACCCCTATTCAGTTATCACGACGTATTGGTAACGTTTGTTTGCCACGATCGACAATAAATCCGATACAATTGTGTCAAGCGGCTATTTGGATAACGAAAACGAAGAAGAATCGCAGTTTTTCTTATTTGAAAATAATCAAACTTCGCACAATTACCGGGGATGATTGTCAGGAATTATTGCGGACAACAAAACTAGGGCGTCAATTTCAATTACATCAAAGTTTCTTGTGCGCTCTATCGGGGGATAATTACGATATTTGTACCGGAGATGGGGGTAGTCCGCTAATGTGTCCTGTAGAGGGAGAAAACGGGCGTTTGTACCAAATCGGGATAGTTTCCTGGGGGGTTGGTTGTGGTAATTTCAACCTACCTGGAGTTTATACGAAATTGTCGTATTTTAAAGAGTGGATCGATCAACAGATGATCAATAATGGACTTGATATTTTGTATGATTATTGAAGGGTTGATCGGTTAAAATTTTATTGCTTTTACGATGAACTAAACACTGTATATTAACAAATTAATAAAATATATACAACATATAAATATACAGTTATTAAAGAAAAATATCAATATATTAATTGTACATAAAATATATTGTAAAAATAATGGTAAACACACTAGAATATCACAAAAAAAACCTAAACAAATTTAATAAAATTGGAAATAAAACAACGAAATTTATATTTTTGCCACAAATCAAACACAAAATGGACACTTCGACGGTAACTACAATATGGATTTTGTTTCTTGTTTTTTTCAAAATAGGCAGTCACAATTGATATGAGACATTGGTGTTATCGGGGGTGATAATTTGATGGTCCCTCACAACTAAAGGTACCACTGAAAACATTGTACATCTATTACATTTAATTAGACCACCATTAATTGCACTACAAGCCGATTTTATCAATTCAATATGGCGGTAGTAGATGGAATTATATCGTTTTCTCTAATATGGTGCCAGTCTGTTTTTCTATCACAGAACGTGTATAATACTTCGAAAAAAACAAAACTATGACCCTTTATAATTTAATACAATTATTACAAATATATCTCCCTATTATTTTACTATAATTATGTACATACACACGTAAAAACTATTTTCTTCAATAAATCCATCAAAAAACGAACCACCTCCAATTTGTTATCAAACACGATATGCAATTTTTGTACAAAATTAACGAGAAATTACGTTGAACTCTTCCTCTCGATACTTGTTTGTCGTTTAAGGCTCCTACCACTATCTAAACTTTGTCGATGTAGTTTTAAACGTGAATTATCCACAACTCCATCACCATTATCAACATGATCATCGTGAAATAATTGCGCATCGGATTGATTCAAATGCAACGCTTTACACACACTATTCCTTAAGGCTGTTGATAGTTTCGTTAATGAATTACTATTATTATGTCGTCAGGGTAGAATTTCAACATAATTCTCCGGTATTAGGCCGGTTTTACCATTCAGTGTACCCTCTAACCAGCCGGGTTCTTGCGAATTTTTCACTACAATCAAATTCATTACAATTTCATATAAAAATTAATTTACAAGTACCGTTTGTTATAATTTGATTGGGTTCAAACGATAATTCACCATCGTGCTCGCCGAGACAAGCGTACAATGTCCGAACTCGTCTACAATCAAACAATTTTCAATTAATTAAATCGAATTAACGTAAATAATTCGATAAAAATGAAGCCGATTAGATACAATGCAACAATGATAAAGTTTAGAGTTAGACGAACGATTTACGAAATAGAAATCCTTACCGGACCCTATTGATAGAAGGACTACATCTCCCTGAAGCTGTTGTTAAATAATTAGGCTCTTTACGTAGTTGTGCAGTCCTGAATTGAAGCAAATGTTAGTAAATAAGACCCGAAAATAACCAAATTGACCACTGTTAGTTTAATAGAAATTGTATTCGATTTTAAAACTAAGAGGAGTAATTTAAATTTCGCGCATCTAAATGGTAGCTTCCTATTGGTTAATTTATAGACAAGTTTACACTATTCAAAAATAATGGCTACAAGATATCGGATTTTATTGTTCTAATAACATTTTAATGTTAATTATAAAAATGTAGTTCTTGTAAGGGGGCTAAATATGTTGGATTTAAAGTGGGAACGAGTCATAAATATTTAAATTTATGGCCAAAATGGGAAATTTACACTTGTTCGGCTCTAATTTGATGGCAAATGTGGACTTCATAATTTTGGATAAAAATTACAATTTTACGTGCAAAAGTGGACTTTACGTCTTTAATTGCCAATTTTGATAAAAATTCCAAATTTTGTACCAGTATAATTATAAAATTTGCTCATTTTTCTGAAAATTGAGTGCAATTTCAAATATCCAGCATGCTAAAGTTGGCATTTTTGCTTTTTTATTAACTCAATGTGTTTTTTTTCGTCAAAATAAAGCACAATAAAGCACAAAATCTCCAATTTTTGGGGGGTAATTTGCACTTGTTAGGCTCAAATTTGATAGCGAATTTGGGGTTTATAGGTTTATAATCATAAATTACGTTGATTCTGGGTTGAAATTTCGCATTTTAAGTGTAAAATTGAACTTTTACGTCCTTAAATTGCCAAATTGCAAACTTACAAAATTTGTTCTCTTTTTTTTGAAAATGCTATGCAAAATCACAAATTTAGCCTGCGAATTCTCAATAAGTTGGCATTTTTATTGAACAAATGCGTTTTTTTGGTCAAAGTAAAACATATTTTAGCATGTTTTTGAACAAAATCTCTAATTTTGGGTGATACTTTGCACTCGTTAGGCTCAAATTTGATAACGAATGTGGGGTTTATAATCGAAAATTACCTCCGTTTTGGGTAAAAATTAAGAGCAGAATTGCATTTTACGTCTTTAATTTGCCATTTTGTACATGTAGAATGATAAGATTTGCTCATTTTTCAAAAATTTTTGCATATTAAACCGCTAAAGAATGGCATTTTTGAATCTTTATTAACCAAAGCATGCTTTTTCCGTCCAAATAAAGCGATTTAGTACGTTCTAGCACATTTTTGATCGAAATTTCCAATTTTTACAGATAATCTGCACTTGTTCGGTTCTACTTTGGTGGCAAATTGGCGTTTATAGGTTTATAATTTTGGATAAAAATTACGTATTTTATGTGCAAAAGTGCACTTTAAGTCTTTAAATTGCCAATTTTGATAAAAATTTCAAATTCTGTATTCCATATAAGTTGCGATTTTTGCGTTTTGATTAAGCAAATGAGCTTTTCTCGTCAAAATAAAGCACATTTTAGCATATTTTTGCGGGTAATTTGCACTTGTTAGGCTCTAATTTGATAATGTGGGGTTTATAGGTTTTTTATTATTTTTTAGAAATTACGTTAATTTTGGGTAAAAATTTCGTATTTTAAGTGTAAAATTGCACTTTTACGTCCTTAAATTGCGAATTTTGCTACCAGTAAAATTACAAAATTTCTTCTTTTTTTTTGAAAATGCTATGCAAAATCACAAATTTACCCTGCGAATTGTCTATAAGGTGACATTTTTATTAAGCAAATGCGTTTTTTTCGTCAAAGTAAAACATTTAAGCATGTTTTTGATCAAAATCTCTAATTTTGGGTGATACTTTGCACTCGTTAGGCTCTAATTTCATAGCGAATTTGTAATCGAAAAGTACCTCCCCCGTTTTGGGTAAAAATTAAGAGCAAAATTGCATTTTACGTCCTTAATTTCCCATTTTGTACACGTAGAATTACATTTTTACTCATTTTTTCTAAAAATTTTACATATTCAACCCCTATAGAATGGCATTTTTGAATTTTTATTAACCAAAGTATGCTTTCTTAGTCTAAATGAAGAGATTTAGCGCGTTCTAGCATATTTTTGATCAAAACTTCCAATTTTTACAGATAATTTTCACTTGTTAGGCTCTAAAATTACGTCAATTTGAGGTAACAATTTCGTATTTAGGTGCAAAATTGCACTTGAATGGCCAATTTTGATGAATATTTTAAATCTGTATCGTTAGAATTACAAAATTCTCTCATTTTTCTGAAAATTGAGTGCAATTTTAAAAATTCAGCCTGTTAAAACCCCTATAAGCTGACATTTTTGTGTTTGTATTAACCAAAAGCGCTTTTTCGTCAAATTGAAGCACATTTTAGCATGTTTTTGATCAAAATCTCCAACTTTTACAGGTAATTTGCACTTGTTAGGCTCTAATTTGATAGCGAATGTGCAAGTTTATAAGTTTATAATCAGCAATTACGTTAATTCTGGGTATTTTAAGTGTAAAATTACACTTTTACGGTCTTAAATTGCCAATTTTGATAGAAATTTCAAATTTGCTATCAGTAAAATTACAAAATTTGTTCATTAAAAAAAAAGAAAAATGTGTAAAATCACAAATTCAGCCCGCGAATTCTCTATAAGTTGGCATTTTCATTAACCAAATGCGCTTTTTTCGTCAAAATAAAGCACATTTTAGCACAGTTTTGATCAAAATTGCCAAGTTTTGTTGATAATTTGCACTTGTTAGGCTCTAATTTGATAGCGAATGTTGGGTTTATAGGTTTATAATCGAAAATTACCTGCGTTTTGGGTAAAATTTAAGAGTAAAATTGCATCTTTACGCCCTTAATTTGCCGACTTTGTTGGAAATTTTCCATTTTATACAGATAGAATTACAAGAATTGCTCATTTTTCTATAAATTTAGCACATTAAACCCCTATAGAATAGCATTTTTGAATCTTTTTTAACCAAAGCATGCTTTTTCGGTCCAAATAAATCAATTTAGTACGTTCTAGCATATTTTTGATGAAAATTGCCAATTTTTACAGATAATCTGCACTTGTTAGGCTCTAAAATTACGCCAATTTCAGGTAAAAATTTCGTATTTCAAGTGCAAAATTGCAGCTTTACGTCCTTAAATTACCAATTTTCTGAAAATTTGGTGCAATTTCACAAAATCAACCTGTGAATAAGTTGGCATTTTTGCACTTTTATGAACCTAAATGTTTTTTTTTTTCCAGTGTAAACCCGACTCTAGTGATTACTCCTCCTAGTTTAAAAACAAAGTATAGAAGATTTATGAATAATAAAACTTACATATTGCCGGGAGATCGGTAGCCTTTCGGATATGACGGATAAATATTGGAACGTTCGGTTTTTTTCGGTGTTGCTATATAATTATTACCACCATCGCGCGATGTTGACGATACCGATTCATTCGAACTACTCGTACTATTCGGTACTGAAACTAAATCGGAAAATTCTAGAAAAAGTTCAATTCGAACCATCCAAAATCATGCATGTTAGTTAGAATTTAGAAATCAGAACTCCCAATTAGGTACTCCAAACGCCAACCAAAATAATTGAAGCGTTACTATAAATTGCACGCCCTCTTGCACACAATTATTAGATTGTTAATAAAAATAATCGATATAAAATAGTAAGAAAGTAGATAAAAATAAAAGCACGATTTGCTTACTAATGCGGCTGAAAGGTCTGAAGTACGTGGGACTGTAACTAGGTAAATTTGGTATATTACTTTCAGATTGTGATGATACAGTTGGCGTGAAACGCTGTATTAATCTTTGTTGTATAACCGATTGGCCGTTATTTGTCGGTAAATATTCACTACGACTCATACCATAAGTACCATTGCTAGGCGGTGATTCATGGACGTTATACAAACTCGTCGACATATTCGTCTGAGGCTCTTCATAGTACGTTTTAATATTCTGTTAAAAAAACGATAACTTTAATGGTTTATTTGTGTTTTAAACTAAACTACTAACGCATGTGTAATTATAGTCCGGTTGTCGATAAATGTGATTGTTATAATTCCTCGAATTCCCACTATAGATAGGCTCGTTATTATCGAAATTCGTTAAAATATCATTCGATAAATGGGTAGTTGTTGGTGTCTGGACTGATGTTAAATTTCTTGGCGATTGTTGTTTATCGTGAATCATTTTCTCCGGTTCATTATTGAAGATTTTCTCATAATTCTCGATCAATATCTCAACAACAATATTATAAAATTTCAAATCCATAATCGAAGCGACCGTTTCTTCTTCCGGTCGCAATAGAGTCGGACCGAAACACACACCAAGATTACTAACTGTCATCAAATTCTTATCGGATTTAGCAGCAACACTACAATTAAATTAATTAATCAATTATTAATTAAATAATCGAAATCTACTTCGACAGGTGTTTTATCAGCATTTTTAAGACTTCAAAATTCGTTTTCGGTAGACGATAAATGAGCGTATGGACATCATTGATACGAATTTGTCGTGTCTCGTTTTCTACAACAAAACAGTTTAAATTTTGTTCAAATTGATAGAAATCAACTTACTGACGGCTGCAATGAACCCATTATGGTATCGATAAGTCATTAGAGGTTCCGGTAGATTCCTTAAATAACTCTTCAAAGCACTCGTTATAGTTTTCGTTTCCCATTCTTGTGGATCGTCTAACGTCGCCAATTTATCACTTTTCCTCCGATCTAAACCCATAGTTAATAATTTATTAACTTTGGAAGTTACCCCAACGACCCGATAGATTCCTTGTTCTTCTAAACCGCGATTCTCCAACACTTCTATAGAACGTTTCACAAATTGTATACCAACATCATCCAATAAACGTTCATCGGAATTTTGTATTTTACTCAAACCGGGTGTTGTGTACGTCTTTAAATAATAAAAATTTGTTATTTTGTTCAATTGTAAGTATTGTAAATTTTACCGGTTCTTTACCGTCCATTATGTCCATCCAAGCTTTCCGATCTTGTTCCGATAGGGCTTGGAATGTAAAAACAACTCCCGGTTTCGAGTCCAATTGGATATCGAAACAGAATCGTTTCTCGATTGAATCGGACATACGGCGGACACACGACGTCAATACCATGCGTTCCGGTGGCGATAACTTTAATACAATTAAAATTTATTTTATTTTTAATTAAAAAAAACTTACAGTTTTTGTTGTTAGTTGATTATAAGGTAACATACTGAATTCTTTCGTTTCTTTATCATATCTACAAAAATGTTTGGTCCAAGTCGTACCGAAGGCTTCTAAAATAGCAATGTCACAATTATAAACGAATTTTTATAGAAAATACTTGCTTTTCTCTAATAAGAACAAATAACCCTCTTTGCACCCTTTGGACTTCCGTATCGGCTCATCCAAATATTGTTTTTGTACATCAGCCATACGTTTACGTAATTTACTACTATAATCATCAAAATTTGTACGTGTCTTTTGTATTTTCTGTTGCAAATCCAACATATAAGGTCGGAAATCTTTCGCTACTTCATAGCCTTGATGATAGAAGGTTAACCATCCAAATAAAAACGTTAATAAGGTTTCAACAAATTCGAACTTTTTACGTTCGTGTACTTCTTGTATTAGATAAACATATTCCATACTGGCTGTGTAAAAGTGGCGTTCTGCCATATCCACTGAAGCGTCGGCCTTTGGGCAGAAAAATCAACAATTAAAACTATGAAAAGTCGAGAAAATCGTCGAAAATTCGATAACTCCAACGTACGTGTTACCAATCCCATTATCAACGAATCACGACACTGCCATAATCCATCAAGATTTTCGATAAGTATTTTAATAATAAATTTGTTTATTGTTAAAAACAATAAAATATGGAAACACACGGATTCTTATCAAATAGATCAATAAAAGTTAAATAAATAATTCTTTAGTTAGTTGAAATGGGGCGATGATGGTGTTCCCATATCAAAATGTCAGTTGACTAACTGACATATAATATGATATAAGACGGAAAACTGGGGTAAAATGGCGCGCATTCGCGTACACATTTTCCACAATGACGTCATAGTGGGATCGATACGCACCCACGTAAATGACGTCATCAATTATTATCATTCAACCCTCTTCGAGAGAGAGACCTATTGAATGATTGGCCGAAGTCAGCTTGAATGGTGGACATTCCTTCGTTCATTACAACAAAAACTATGTTAGTAACGATAAAAAAAAATAGCAAACCTCTTGTAAGGAATTCTGTTTTTTTGTTGTTAAATTCAAATATCTCTCCTGGCATTGGCAGAATTTCGCTGTTTGTTTTTCAAATTTCTTCTTCTCGTTTTTAACACTACCGATGTGTTTTTTGCGGAATTCCTCCAACGGTTTCACCACATGCGAATAGACGTTCTCCAACTGGAACACAATTCGATAAAATCGGAAAATTTCCAATTAAAGTTGATTAGGGAAAAAAACCGGATTTTCTCTAGAACGTGACGTTTATTAAAGATAGAAAATAGCCCGACACATCAAAAGCAACATAATTAACTTACAGAAAAAAAAAGGAAATTCTTTGACGGATATATTGCGATACTTTTATTTTTGGGTGGCAAATTTAGAAACTCTCCCGATTTCAAGGGAATAACAGAATCGGTGAAGATTCTTCCATAGGGACCGGACCAATCGTAATTTCGAGGTTTTAGGTTGTTTTTGGGTCAAATTATTGACTTTTATGTCCTTTTTGAGGAAAATTTCGACTTAAATTCGAAGTTATTTCCCCAATTTTATTGGAAATAAACTCGATTTTTATTCGTTAGTACAGTTGATGATTATGTTAAACCGATTCCCAAATTGGTCGGGTTTTCAATATTTAAAATGAGTATAACGAATGACTAAACGATGTTTTTTAACCCAAATATTTGCGCCCTAATTACTTTATCCGTTTAAGAAAATAAATAAATAAAATATTCAATATACATCATCATAACGAGAACAACAATAAACAATAATCGATGAAATTCGAGTGAAATATTGGAGAGAATTAACTACAATAGTGTTCGAAATTATCGAGTGTACAAATCTAATTGCTTCCAAAACGATTAACACTGAATATGTGGTAATTTTTGCTGAATATTTAAGCCGGCTAGTAAGTTTTATTCCAGTTTAATAAACTACAAAGTCCACTAAAAATTGATTAGAACCGGTTGAATTGCCCAACGAATAAATCTACTGGAAATTTGACAAAAATGCAATTTTTCACGTCGTTAGAAAAGAAAATCTTCCGGTTTCATGTCCGTTTCTATTTCTATTTCTGGTCTTTTTAATATAAAAGCAAGTGCACAGACCTTTCAGTTTCTCTCGACTACTATACAATGCAATAAAAAGCAATTCTATTTTCGTTCGTTCGAATAATGTGAGCATGTATATACAGATGTTAGCCGCATCACAAACTATATTAAACAATATTCAGACGTATAAATTTACAACAATACTCAATTTAAAACGGGAGATTAATGAACAGGCGGATATTGTACCGCCTACAGTTGAAATTTCCATCCACAATTTTTGAATCGACCACTTGAAGAGTCTCAACAGCCCCAAATTTTCCGACGATTAAATCATTTGTGATTGTCCACAGAAGTGAATCACAAATTCAAATAATCTTTTGTTTGATTCTAACATCTTTCTCATCGGATTGTTTAGAGAATTCAAGGGAAATTTTCACTTCAGTGTAAGTTTGTTCAAAAAAAAAAGCGAAAGTCATCCAACTTGTCTGTCATTATAATTGACCGATTTTTCTTTTAAAATCTTTCTAATTGCACAAATCGCTGACCGAAAGTTGTTGGTGTCATTGAACGTTTTGTAATTTGTTCCTTTTCCTTTCCTTTATAAAGAAAAAACCTCAAATACAAATAGAAATTAAAACAATGGAAAATAATTATCACTAAATACATAAATAAATAAAGATTCGACGACCTTTTACTTTCAAATTAACTAAATCCAAATGTTAAGGCTATTTTATTGTTCATAAGCTTGTTAGAATTGTGTTCGGATTCATGTAAAGTGATCGTAGACAATAATTACAAGTATTTATCGATAGTTGCTAGCCGAACCAAGTTGGGGGCGGTATATGAAATTAACAATTAACAAATAACAATTTCGAGCTGTGATCATTTCATTCTATCGTTATAGTCCCTTGAATTTTCCCATTTTTAGCCCCAATAACTCGAGATATGACTGCATAATAAAATTTGTCTTCAATTAAATCCCATTAAAGCGTCTTCAAATCGAAAATTTGATTAACACTGATTCCTTTAAAAGTAAGAGTGACTAAGAGCAAATTTCATTAATTCCACACAGCGTAGGTGATGGAAATCCGTTTTAATTAAACAGTTACTTCTATTAACGCAATTTTTGATCTTAAACGAAATTAATCATTTTTTGATAGGATTACCTTTAAATTTATAAATTATCTAAATTTTGTCAATATTCGATTATAAAATTTTAAAATAACACTAGAAAGTTATCGAATTTAATATTTTAAAAGTTTCTAGAAAAATAGCTAGATTAAGGCTTTAAGTTGGTATTAGATGTACCAAAAATTGGATAATTTAAAAATTTTATAAGAGAAACTCCAACGCAACGCAATAATTGCACATATTCTGCGTTAACGGCAAGGAAATTGAAGATTACAATTGAGACTCAACCTACATATTATAATAAACCCAAATCGACTTGACCCACTTATTTTACAATACAAGAAAATTTGTCGACCGGCAATTTTCTACAATTATCACTTTATCACTTCTACTATCTAACGATAAGGCTCGAGTTTATTAGGGCAAGTTAAATCTGGTTTTGTATATAACTAAATTGGAGTTCTATTGTTACTACCCACGCTTTTTCAAGGTGTATTGTAAATTTATCATAAATAGGCGAAATATTTTGTTGTTAATTTATTAAATCGTTGTTATTGCAGTACAAGCCGATCGTTTTGCACGCTAAAAAATTTAGCAAGTTGCTATAGTAACACGCATTTTAATTGGGAAAGCTCGATCAATTTTAGCACGGTTGGAAAAGCTCCGATTTACAACACTCCACTTGTTTGAAATCATTTTTGTGTTGTAGTTGTTGAAATTCTAATAAATGAGTGTACGTGGTTGGTTTTCGAACTTTATTCGAGTTGTAATTAAAAAAACGCTCTAAAGTTCAGCTTTACAGTTAACTATATTCGATATTTCGTGAGATTTCTAAAAACAGCATTCGTATATTAAATAGAGGACTAGTGGAAAAGCTCTTTGAGTAGAACAACTTTTATGTAGTCTGTTATTTTTTAATATTTTTATTTAGCAGGGATTTAGAATAAAAACTTGCATTACTCTACATTCCATATAAGATTTTCCTCAAATAACCGTTAATTTAAATTCTTTACTTTATTAAAATAAAACTTTAATTGAGGCGTTCGATTAGTTGCGTTCAAAATAATAGACTAGTTGAGAAATAATTCGATTTGTTAGAATTTAAATCACCGACTCGAATTCAAATAATTACAAGTGTTGAAATAGAAGAGACACAATATTCGAAAATTCCAGCCTACAGAATTATGTTCTAGTTGACGTGAACATTTAGCACATTATTAACGAATTTAACCGTTTTCTTCAACTGAAAAAAGGCGATAATAAAAACGGTTATTAGCCTAAACTTTTATTTATAACCTTACGTTTCGAATTTTAACAATTTGCCAGGTATATGCTGATGACTTTAGGCTTCAAATTTCAACAATTCGGACAAGCTCATAATCAAAGAGGGACACTTGGGGCTTCCTTGTTAATTTGAGTGGACGATGCGCTTAAATATGCAGGTACATACGTACTATAAACTCATTACATTTGCATGTATGACTAATTGTAAGTGACTTGTACAAAACGTGACGTTGAAACGGTTTACATCTATAGTACATTTACGTGATTTTCACAGTTGTACAACTAATTAATGCATTATTTTATTGGACTTTAAAACTATAATCAGCCATTAGATTTAGAACTGTAATAAAAAATAATTGGGGCAATTTTCAAATAAAAAAACAGGAATATTCGTACATTTTTAAAAGTGAACAGACTATAACCGAATGCAATGACAGTACACCAATTATCATACAGCTGTGACCTAGAACTAGTCACCTTTAAGTAACTGTAAAAAGAATATGTGCTATTTGAGATAATTTCAATGAAGATATCGTAAGAAAAGAAGGAAATCTGAATTTTATACCAGTAGATTCGTCATCATCAACTTTCTCTAAATTCTCCCTTTTTGGTTTGATTGAGAGTTATTAAAAAAAAAAAACGATATTAATTTGAACACCTACAATCGGGTGGTCACTTTGAAATGCCAGTATTTCCACCTATAATGTAAATTACAAAAATAACAACAGGTAGGTTGTTCAATTATTGTAAACAATCATTAAAATAGTGCGTTGTACACTTAATTTCTACGCTTTTCAATCGATTTATTCCGACATCAATTCCATCAACTTTTTGGACACCTATCAAAGTTTCTTTTGACGACTTTTGTTAAGCTTTCACGCAATTTTAAACAATCTCCTTGTTATTTTTGTTGAAGATACCAAATAATACCTTTGTTTAGACACTTTTAGATCTATTTTTAATGGTAAAATGTTAATGACCGTTGCCCCAATATGACCTAAAATTTTACTATAACCTAAGACAAGTTCTATTTGTCTTTTTCTAAATTTTATTTTATTTTATTTAACGGTTAATTCTGATGAAATAAATAAGTCAAGTGTGAAGCATTGAATCGAAGAATCGATCTATACGTATTTATAAATACGGAAAATATCATTTTACAAGATATTGGTGATTAACCTTTAAATTGCCACGATATCATCAATAATCTTATGCAACGATAATGATGGGTAAAGGTAGAATATTAAAAATTATGATCATTTTATAAAACGTTTCGATATTGGTAGATTCATTTGTTGTTAGTATCGTACAATTTCCTCCTTTCCTTCATCATCATTATCATCAAAATTATGAAGATTATCATTATCATTGTCAATAATCATCATAAATATTAGACGCGATTAGATTTCTAGTAAATGACAGATAATCATCGAATCGTTCTTCTATCATGCGTGTTGGAATGTTCATAATTTAACCGCCTTTATATCATTATTTCTTCTATATTATCATTTCAAATCCATACTATTTCACTCGATGTAATTTAATAATAACACTAAATTGTCAATCAATATATTTTTAACATCAAAAACAAATTAGAGTAATCAGAAATGAATTAAAGGGCTCTCTTTATCAATTTTCCGGAAAATTAATAGTTCTATTAGAAAAATTCTGCATATTCGGAAAAAAAATCCAATTCTCTAACAGAAAACAGTCTGAATCGTTGAAAAATAAATATTCGTGGTTAAATTGTAGAAGAAAATATAATTTCCTCCGCAATTCCAAATTTCCTCAGAATTTTCCAAAATAAATATGTCCAAATTATGCACCTAAAAAAGCCCTTTCCAACGACCACCGACACAATGTTCCAAGTCTCAAAACAAGGGAGGAATCGTCGATCAAATATCCCTTTTCTAACGACTTCTAGTCCGACCTTTTCCAATTAATTTTTCCAACATTCTCTATTATAAGAAAAGTCTATTAATTCATAATCAACTTTAAATGGATTTCTAAGCCTCCACGTCTACATCAAAGTCAAAAAGTTTGCTTAAATCTTGAACCGTAGTGTAAAGTTTTAATCCAACATTCATTACGTTATTAAGCCATGATTAGATGGTGGTGAATTTATAATCGTAAAACTTAAACGGTAAAATTTTATTCTGGTTGAATTCCACAAATTTATGGACAAGGGTAGATTATAATCAGCCCTAATAAAAGATGTTCTGATTCTTTATGCTCGAAATTTCAGCTTGAAGCTTTTTTGGACATCTTCTACGATACTTCTATCGTTGAGTCATTCGAATGGAAAAGAGCAGCTAGAACCGGTCGAAAGTGCGTGGGTCGATGTACAGCCTAAGGCTTGAAAATTGCACACCTGTTACGTTCGCTTGTTTGCAATTAAAAATCCACCATTGATGTTGAAGTCGATTAAAATCTTCAATTTTTAAGCATTTTAAGCCCCACTTTATTAATAATTTGACATTTTATATGCCGCAAATAGGGGGTGCTACATTACACCCTGAGTGAAATCTAAATTGACTTAATAAATATGCAGATAGAGGTAGAAAATCTTCCAGAATACCACCAATTTAACCCTCCAACTGGCTATTATTGGATGAATTTCTCGATTTCTCGAGTTTACTCAGCCTCGATTAAATCAATTGAGGGAAGCGTAAGAGTGGAACTGAATCCTTACAATCTCATTTAATGATAAGATATGAAAAGATGAACGTAAAGTTAACTAATTTTATAGTTTTTGTGGCTTTTTGAACAGACATTAGTGTTGAAAAATGTTGTAAACTTTCCTTACAACTTTCGAGTAGTTTTCATGGAAATCAAAGTAGATATTAAGTTTCCTTATTGGTTTTATAGTTTTTAATATTCATAAAACGTCCGAAACATATTAATTTATTTATTTAATTATCTGTGGAATAAAGTCACTGCTTTCACATCGACTTAAAAAATCACAATTCTAACTGATAGAAAGCTAGAAACCAATGCATTAGAAAAAATCTACTTACCATTCGATCTCGTTCATCTTCAATTGAATTTATCAATTTACCAAATTCACTTAATGATTTACAAATGACTTGTTCATCATCAGTTTGTGTACCACCGATACATTCAAAAGTGAAGCTTTGTAAACAGTTGGCAAATGATCGTTGGGTATTGCTCAATTCTGTAACAATCAAAGAACAAATTAGCAAAAATACAATCGAGCATATCAACAGGACAACGAAAAAGGTCAACGACCATCCCGACGAGGATCGATAACGTTACATAGGATGAATGCAACCGATCTGTAGTGTTTTCAGAACGAATCCCTATGTAGCTCTCCCTAGGACACGTCTACAATTCGATACTAGAGCTACATTAAACGATACTCTACATATAATTTTAACCGGATTATAGTGTTTGATAAAGTTAAAAAGCATGTCATGGAAATGGGCGATTTAATTCGGGTGACCTTTAAGAAGATTTGTACCAATTCTAAATCACATTTCCTTATTAAACGATGTTGATTTTTTTTAATTTGAATGTTGCCAACCACGCACTAGCTAATTTTCTAGAATGATGGTCGACTATTATCAATTAAATGCATGCATCATGCATTTAATTCCTCATATGCCTAATATGAGTAGTTTAGTTTGGAAACAGTCGTTTTCCGGCACAGTAATCCTCGATTCTAACAGGACCAAACAGGGTGGATGATTCAAATTTTAGCCTTCGTTCAATTGAAATTTAGAGTGTTCAACCTGTTACTTTATAATTCAAGGTAAAGTTGTGCGATTTGAGTTAATCAAAAATTAATTACAAACAATTATGAGTTGAAGATAACGTGAGAAAATGTTAATCCGTTATTGTGAAACAGCTGCAAATTTACTTACAAATATTAGAATTTTTGGTCATTTTCCTTCATAAAATTGCAACTTTATTGTCTTGGGGTGGACAGTTATTGGGAAAATTACGAATATTGGAGAAATTTTGAGTAAATTAACAATTACAAAATAAAAGTAAAATGTAACTAGAACTTCTATGAACATTAAATTACAATGTAAACGATATTACGGTCATAACAAGGTCGATTCAGCAATTATTTAAACGAGAATCCTCTACAATAATCGTTTATTGGATTATTTTATCCATTTTTACGCCCCATAAATTATCGGCAAATTTCATAAAGAAGCACATCCATACAAATCCAATTATTTTAAAGTGTTAACTTCTACTGGAGACTATTTTAATCAATTAAATTACAACAAATCTTGCTGATTTTTAATGATAATCAAAGGGATTGTTGTGTTCGAAAGAATCCAAGTAGATAGGGTAAATTGGTGTTTAATTTCAAGGCGAATTTGTTGAATTTTTTAAATGAGTGATAAGATATCGGCTTTTCCACTAAATTATTCTGTTGTTTTTGCAAAAATCCATAGGAAAAATTATTTGTCCTACTTTTTATTTGTTTATTTATTACTTATTATAATGTGCAATCAAGCGGTTATTGTCAATTTTTGCGGAACTATTCTAGAGAAACGAGTTTTTTATGTATTTGGTTTAGTTGTGAGTCATCTATTTGAATCGAGAAAACAAAGTGACATTCAATAATTTCGCAATTTTAGAATTTAAAACCAATTTTGGGGCTTCGTAGAATTTCTCGACCTTTTCCTTCAACTATCACCAAATTGGAACCGTATTCTTGAGCTCTCTAAACCTGCAAATCTGGCACCAAAATCCACTTGTGAAGGTCTTTTTTCTGACAAAATAATCCGCATTTTGTTTATATTTAATACCCTTCAACTACGGATTAAAAACGCGTATAAATTAAATGAACCAAAGTTCCTGGAACTGATCGAATTAGCGAAACAGTAAAGACGCACACGAGCCTGTTTAAATTTGGAAAGTAGCGATTTTTCTAAATTAAAAACGAATAAACAACTTTATGATTTTTTTCCATAAAAATGCTCGATAAATGTCGGTCTAATCGTCTTCCAAATCGAATATAAAAATCCCTACGTAATTTAAACATTTCATTAACGGACCATAATTTTTACGAGTTCTAACATTTTTATTAGAATGATTCGTAAATATACAAAGTGGAGAAATAGCACATCTGGGCCAGAAACTTGCATTGATATTCGTCTGGACACACCACCTGTGCACTCTGATTCGGGCAATTTTCTTGTGCAATTTTAAATGAACAATTTCTATCCCCAAAACTTCAATTTTGACTTATCGTGCAAATTTTTTAATATTTCCAATCAAAAAAGAAGCTTACAAGTAAACCTTACGAAGTCAAAACTCCCGATTTTGATGATTTTTGGTATATAAGTACTTCATTCTATTCTAAGGGATGCGTGTTTTGTCATTCGTGCCCATACGCAAGTTTAAGGGAGAAAATGGGGGTTGAAGTTACCTCTGCAAAATCAGTTTTTTAGCAATATCTTTAGAACGGTTCAATATTTTTTGATAATTCAAAAACTGAAAGATAGACATTTGTGAGGCCTATAACGTGGTAGAAATCAATTGTCAATATCTTGTTGGGGGTGGAAATAACAGGCACTCATGTGCCGTTTTTTACGGTTTTTTGCAATTTTACACCCCATGGTAAAACATACCAATACGAAATTTTTTGTAATAGTAGAAAATTACAAAATAAAAGTTACCTGTTCGAGGGTTTTTTATTATTTTCAATTGTTACCCCATAAATAATTATTAAGTGTTGTAACTTTAGGGGTGAATTTTGGCTATGTATATTATTTTTTGAAATCGTATTTACGTGAGTTTTGAAGACATTTGAAGAACCTTTCAAATGATATATGAATGAGTACCCCAAACTACCCCTTAATGAATTATGCTAATCTGACTTTATGAAAAAATATTTTATTTCTATTAGTGATTCTACTCATAGTAATTATTTTATTTACCTTATCTAGTATATAATTATCCAATTTTTTATTTTAATTACTATTTCTACCAATTACAACCCCTTCTGAATTATGATGTATAATGGCAACAAAATTTGGTAACTTGACGAAAGAACGATTTGAAGAGTGTTTTACCAAAGTGCTCATCCCAAACAGCAACACAAAATCTGTTTGGGCAGAAAGCAAAGGCTTGTATGAAATAGTCCCACTATCCACATGTGTCGAAATTATGAATTTACCAAAGGGGTCTACTGTACTTATTCAAGCTCTAGAAGTTTATGGCTTTCGCCAATAGAAGAAATTCCTTAAACAGTTCTCGAACACTGTGTTGTTGTCATGATATGATTGTAATATTCACTTAAGGGATAACATAATTAAACTACAATCAGTCCATAATCAGTTTTCTTCCCCAAGATATACAGAATTATTCAAATATGCGTGGTACCAGAGTGAATTTCTAAATGAAAGACCAGATTTTTCTACAGATTTTTCATTCAAAGCCTATCATACAAGCCGTACATGTGACGATTGTGAATGTAACCTGCAGATGGTGCAAGCAAAATCTTTGCTTTGAACATTTCTTCCAAATCTATCTTTACTATAACAACTGCTGACCATAAGCAAGTTGTTACGTATATGGAAATATGTAAAATGTAGGGAATTTCTAGAATAATTGTAAATAGAATAACAGAATATTTTTCTATAAATTTATATTATCATAATTCGGAAGGAGTTGTAATTGGTAGAAATAGTAATTAAAATAAAAAATTGGATAATTATATACTAGATAAGGTAAATAAAATAATTACTATGAGTAGAATAGTAATAAAATATTTTTTCATAAAGTCATATTAGCATAATTCATTAAGGGGTAGTTTGGGGTACTCATTCATATATCATTTGAAAGGTTCTTCAAATAACTTCAAAACCCACATAAATACGATTTCAAAAAATAATATACATAGCCAAAATTCACCCCTAAAGTTACAACACTTAATAATTATTTATGGGGTAACAATTGAAAATAATAAAATACCCTCGAACAGGTAACTTTTATTTTGTAATTTTCTACTATTTCAAAAAATTTCGTATTGGTATGTTTTACCATGGGGTGTAAAATTGCAAAAAACCGTAAAAAACGGCACATAAGTGCCTGTCATTTCTACCCCCAACAAGATATTGACAATTGGTTTCTACCACGTTATAGCCCTCACAAATGTCCATCTTTCAGTTTTTGAATTATCAAAAAATATTGAACCGTTCTAAAGATATTGCTAAAAAACTGATTTTGCAGGGGTAACTTCAACCCCCATTTTCTCCCTTAAACTTGCGTATGGGCACGAATGACAAAACACGCATCCCTTAGAATAGAATGGAGTACTTATATACCAAAAATCATCAAAATCGGGAGTTTCGACTTCGTAAGGTTTACTTGTTAGTGAACAAATAATTCACAAATTCTTCAAGCACAACAATTAGCACACAAATTTGGAAGGTTAGAAATTTAGCGAATTAAGTTATACCAACTCAATTTATGACGAGCGCGCAATTTAAAATCTAATTCGGCCAACCGGGATTGAGAATTTTAAATTGAGCGCCCATCAAAATGGGTTGGTAATAAAACTCCCCGGATGTTATTAGTCTAATCTTACAATTTGAAATTTGGTTAATTTTACTCGAATTTTTGGATTATTCTGGTGGTTATTGTTTTATTTAAAGAAATGTTATCAGCATTGAAACTCAATTTGTATCTGTTCCCTCTATTTATTCGTGGTGATCGCAGAGTAAATTTACAGGAAATTCGACACTATAATGGGATGTTTTATAGTGTCTACTATTTATTTTCCAATCTACTAATGTTACAATCATCGAGTTTGTATCGAATTATAATAAAAAGCAAATAATTAAATTTAAATTTATTGAAAGTATATTTGTTTTATTTGTTGAACAATAGAGTGACGTTGAATTTCCCACATTTCTATTATCTTCATCGTTAATGTAGAAAAAGTGGGCCATAATATAACTGTAGCCATACCCACCTTCCTTATCCACAACAAAAACAACAACTCTCAATTTATAATTCGTTACTTTTTAACCGTGACCTAACATTATTACGCTATAACAACAATATAATGATAGATATTTATAGTAATAATGATGGGATGATTTTTTGCTTATTAATGAAATTTTCCGGACACAGTCAAGGCTAGAAAATTTTTATTGAAAACCATCTAAATACGCCAACATGACGCTTTTTCTATAGGATTTTAAAGTGCCATAGTGCCTTCTTCTAATCTTTCTATTTAGTCAAGTAAATCTTGTCTGTACTTGGTATATCACGTTCAATGAGCTACGATTATGATCTCTTCAAAAGACACAACATAAAGAATCGGTCTTGAATAACAAGGCTGTGTCATCTAAACTCGAAATTTGAATTTTTGTAAATTAAATGAACCGAAATTGCATCTAAACTAGAACGCTTGACCGATTAACAATTGCAATGCCATTGAATCGTTCTCTATTGTTGGATTTGACATGCCGACAAGCCCAATTTCCGGTATATTTTATCTAATGTTTATATTCTACAAACGTTTTTATTCCATTTTCGAGTTTCTCAACAAAATTTTAAATCCATTTTTTATAGTTTTCTTGATTTCTTGTATGTGATTAAATTTTTGAAAGAAACAGTTATGTCTCGAGTTTCAAGTGGTAATGAGACCGTTTCAACTACAGTCCGCACGCAATATTTTTGTTCTTTTCATAGAGAACAGCCAAAAATTATCCAAACAATAGTAGTTGACAAAAAGAAACAATTATAAGAACGAACGGTCCATTATCTCGTTGTACAAGAAAGATTCGCTTTTGTGAAAGTAAAAAAAGTATCAAATCTATTCGATTATGAGGTTTTTCTTACAATTTTTTGATGGATTCGATCTGTTTTATCGCGAAATAACTGGAAATCTTGGCCAAAAATGAGTTTCAGTCTCATTTTCAAAATTGATCGTGTCTAAAGACTTATTTTCAAAATATCTAAAAGTCTAGATTTAAAAAGAATTCTCAAAAATTAACAACAAAACATTTCTTTTTAAAGGCTTAGGAACAAAAATTGATGATTTAAGATAGAAATTTTTAAAAATCTATGCGAAAAGGCCAAAATCAGCTCAAGAACGCCTTTACCAGAAATCAAAAAATTATCAATTAGTTTATAGAATTAAAGGTTCAAATTAATCTATAAAACTTCCAAATTTTTGAAAAATTATCCTATTTTGAATTCGTATTGTTATTTCCAGTAGAAATTTGTGCCCTATTGCAAATTGAATTCGTGTAGAATTCTTCTCAAAAATCAACAAAAAACATTCTTTTGAAAGGTTTAGGTACAAAAATTGATGTTTTTGAAGGAAAATCTAGACAAACTCCAAAATCAACTCGAAATTCGTATCTAAATTCTCCCATTTTATCTCCAAATATTAAGAAATCTGACCTAAAATCCAACGATTCTTACAAGGAAACATTCCCAGGTGTCCCCCTCCGATTTTAATGAAATTTCGATATGTTATTCTTCATCGAATTCTAAGAGATGCATGTTTTTTTTATCGGCGGAAAAACATATCTAGGGGGTGAAATCGCCACTCAAAGTTTAGGCTCAAACGGGGTACTTTTTAAGTTTCGCATACGTCCAGTTAAAATATTCAAACGGCACAAACGGCACAAACGGCATTATACTCAGGGTGAAAAATAATGTAGAAGTCCATTGTTTGCATATAGAAATGTTAATTAGGGTAGAAGTTATAAGGGTTGAAAGTAAGAAAATTGGTATAAGTCAAAAACTATACATCGGATTTTGACGAAACTAATGTCATTCGAAAGAAGACAAAAAAGTAGGAGAAACCTGTTTTTGGATTTTTTCGAAATATTACGTTCAGGGGGTAACCACCCGTCAAGCATATCTATACGTATCGGAAAAAAAATTACTATTCTTATTATTTTTATGTTTTAATTCATAAATAGTGCTTTTTACCAATTTTCAGTAGTTGGGGCACGTATCGATACTACAATAATTATTATTATATTATAACTTTCGAATATATTTTTTCTTGAATTGTTCTAAAACTTATTTGTTATCACTATCAAAGTTCAATTATTTATATTTTTAATGTCAATTCACCCCCTATAGAGTTTTTCCATAAAAGTCGTGAAAGTGATATTTTTCAACAATAATTGATTTCGTAAAAGTACAATTTGTTTTATTTGTAGTATTTGTTTTATAAAAATTTAGCAAATTTCAACCCTTATGTCTGTCATACCATTTATTTATGTATTATAATTCCAAGTGCATTTTGCTCAAAAACATGTTTCTTCTACTTTTTTGTCTTCTTTAGAATGACATAAGTTTCGTCAAAATCCGATGAATAGTTTTTGACTTATAGCAATTTTCTTATTTTCATCCCTTATAACTTCCACCCTAATTAACATTTCGATATGCAAACAATGGGCTTCTACATTATTTTTCATCCTGAGTATAATGCCGTTTGTGCCGTTTGAATATTTGAACTGAAAGTATGCGAAATTTAAAAAGTACCCCGTTTGAGTCTAAATTTTGAGTGGCGATTTCACCCCCAGATATGTTTTCCGCCGATAAAGAAAAACATGCATCTCTTAGAATTCGATGGAGAATAACATATCCAAATTTCATTAAAATCGGAGGGGGACACCTGGGAATGTTTCCTTGTTAGTTAATTTCGAATTTACAACTCATTTCAATCGATGTACAAAACTTGGAACTTTATGAAAATTATCATTTTTTTGATTTTGTATTTGAATTTTTAGTAGAAATATAGCAGAATCAGTATTAGTGAATTTCAAATTGAATTCGGATCGATTTGAATGGTAAATTATGTTTTAGGAACATGAAATAAGCCGTATTTACCTTATTTTTCATGAATTTAACATCTATAGAGAAATATTTTAAAATTTTGACCGAAAAGATCGCCTTAGTCCCATTTTCTAATTTGACGATGTCTAAAAGCTCATTTTCAAAATGCCTAAACACCTATATTTGAAAGAGTTCTTGTCAAAAATCTACTTAGAGATAAAAATTGGTAATTTAGAAAGAAAATATCTCAGAATCTATTCGTAAAGTCCAAAATTAACTAGAGAAGCTTTCTACAGTCAAATATGAGCAAGTTGAAAATCGTCTATCAGTCTCAAAATCAAAAAATTAGCACTTAATTGACAGAATTAACGGCTCATTTGAATTTACAAAGCTTCCAAATTTTTGAAAATTACCATATTTTGAATCTGCCATTTTCAATGGAAATCCATCAGAATTGGTGCTGCTCTATTGCAAATTGAGTTCGTATCGATTTCCATATAAAATCAAAGTTAACTGATTGTTTATCAAGTACATAGTTGCGACCTTTTCAACCTGATATTTGCCAACTTATCAAACGTACAATTGTCGATAATTCGATTTGATAGCAAATTAATTCGTCTACCCCCTCAATCTCCCATTTCCTGTAACACTTCCACACGTGTACAGGAAATATCCGCAGTCTATTATTACTATTTAGATTCAATTATCGGTAATTGATTTATTTTTCTCGTCGCTGGCAATAGAAGAAAAACCACGAAATATTCGATTTTACGTCCTAAAAATTCACGAATTCTCTTTTTATTGTTGTGTTGTCAAGTTGTATCCCAATTTCACGCTGATTTATCCACATTGGAGAAAAAATCCGTGCTACCGAAATTTCTCTTTTACGTACCAAATAAAAATACAATCAAACACGGCGAAAACTGTTGGCAAATGATTCATAGTGTACACGTAAAATTTCTAATTGAACGAAACAAAGTCGGTGCATTTCAATTGATTTCTTTCCCATTTATAGAAAAAAATCAAGGCTAATTTGCCTATATGATATCAACAACAAAAATTGAAGACAATTGATTTAAAATTCATCAGTAATAATTAGTTATAGAGTACAACAACACACCATGATTGAGACTTACACAAAAATAATTATAGTTCCATAGTCCAATCGTGTCTAATCTGTTTTAGAATTTAGTTCAGGCATGATTTCCAGTTCAAAACACGTATAGTATAAACACACGGTTGTATTCTTTTTTGAAAACATACAAGAACTAATAATAATCATAGCAAAACAACAGAAAATCCATTTTCAAATAGATTTATTTATAATTAACCGAGGTTTTTTGTTATTATTGTTATTATTATTAATAATAATTGAAGACCTTGGAATGTACATATTGTAGATAAATACAACAGAATAGATAATGAACAACATTCCATTTATGGATCAAAACAAAAGTGTTTTAAAAAGAAAATGAAAACGTTCATAGGACGGTGAAAACGTAGATTGATTAAAAATGGTCGTTCGAAAACTAAATTAGAAAAGTGACGCCTTTTTCGAGTATTACAAAAGCAATTTAACAAACTTGAAAGCAGAATTTCCCGCCCAAAGCTCTTTGGAACTGATATTTTCACAAAAACATTGAAAATTCAGCTGAAAACCTATAAAATTGGGTTGAATTCAAGCGAAAATAATCAAAGATTTCGTTAATTATTCAAAATACTCATCAATATACACAACAGGCAATCAGAACTAAAAACATTACGGATAGTAAAGAAACTCGAATAATCGGAAACGTTTGAAAATTGCCCCAATATTTGGTGTTTGTAGTTCTAATCGCCAAAACGGTAGATAAATCTACATAAATATCAATGTTAATCGAAAATTTCGATCCATAATAGCGTGATAAAGGCCATTTCTGTTAGAATATTGGAGGGATTAAGTCTCCCTTTACGAATCGAAATTTAATCCCCATCAAATATCATCTATGCGCTACGATAAATAACCGGATATAATAAAACAGAAAGAAAATGCACGGTTGGTGATAAGAAATTTGAATTTTGTGAATCACCCCAAACCCATCCGTGTTGCAATCGGAAAAATCTGATTGTATTCTAAAAAAAAAACTGTTATCAATTGTGGTTTAGTGATAACGGCGCGTCAATATTGCAAAATTCGTTTATTTTGATAAATTTATTTGTTAAAGAATCGTAAAACAATCGATTTATTTATTGGGAATTAAATTAACGTTATTGTCTTCCGAGGGAAATTGCAATCTAAGCCTTTAATTCACTTTTATTCTTTTAATCAATACAACAATTGTATTTAATTAAACATAAACAGCATTGTTTAATTATTTTAATTAATAATTCAATCCATACAATTACAACAGAATTTGATTATCGACATCTACCGATAAAAATAATTGGAAATGTGATTTAAAATAGAATTTCAACCACAAGCTCCATCGGCTAGTGTTTCATCAGAAACTCGATTTGTAATCGAATCTATTCGAATTTATATATTGTGTCAGAACAAAAGTAAACTCGATAATTAGGGCAATAAATAGGCGATTTTCTAAAATTACACCCCCGGTGTCCGTTTAAACGGATTGACTACTTTACTACAAATCCAATTATTGTGAAAACTTCCCCGATAACACGAAAATCTACAAGAAAATCCATTTAAATTTTGTTTTTTTTTTGAGTTTAGGGTCTTAATGATTACAATGATAGGACGATCAAGTTCAATAATCCAAGGGGTGACTTTGATACATTATGGCAGTTTATCATGACCAAATAACTCTGATAAATTACAGATAAATATTAAATTGTGTAGTGATTGATAAGATAATCGTAGAAATTATCCTCAAGAGAGTGAAATGGTCTAAAACTGCAATAAAAAATTCAACATCTGTTCGATCTGATTTATCGCAAAGGCGGGGTTGTAATTGTCATCGACAGGGTGGTCTCGAATTGATTTAAAAGGCCCACTTTTTCCTTAATTTAGATTTGTTTACATCCAGTTCGAATGTACTCACGTTTAGCTGTATTAAGAACGTCCTTGACTTCCTTGATGATTCTCTTGATCTGTTGATTGGTCTTCTCCAATTCACGTTCGTGTTTATGAAGATTCTCACGGAAATACGGACTGTCTATCATACATTCGGTGAATTCTAACGGAGGCAAACCAACCCCCATTTTTACTGGTGTTTCTCCAACTTTTTTCTCAATAAAACAAAAAAAATCGAACGTTTACCATTTAAATAATACACAAAACACTTAGTTTTTATCGTGTGTACAGTTAAAACGATTCAATAATTGATAACACTGATATGAATCGATCAAGGAACATGGATACGTTAATTTTTTATTTTTTTTTGGCACTGTTTTGTTTATACACAACCGCTCTATCGAACGAGGCTGAAGACATTGAATTTACAAGAAAAAACAACCTGTGGATTTACAGAGAAAGACATGCGCCGTAAATTCCATCGCCTCCAATGGAGCCTACCATAGATTCAAATCATGCGCGCTTCTCAACTGAAGCGACATCTAACAATTGTTAACAAAAACACCACAGATCACTGTAAATTCCAGCAAAATTATTTAGAAATTATACTAGAATTAATAAAAAATGATGAAATTGAATACAAAAGTTATAATATTGACGAATATTTTAATATTAAGTTGATTTAAAATATTTTTATTATTGTAAGTGAGCTATAATTAACGATTAAATTCAAATGTCAACGGTGATGTTTAAACACTGTTGTCAGATTGAAAACAATCCGTTAGATTCAAATTAACAATTAATAATTCGCTCATATATCTATAAGGCTTATTATTTGAATTAAAAGATACATAAAAGTCTAAATACTAGCAAGAGTATATTTATTTTTATTAAATTTGGAAATTTTTGAAATTCGCAAAATTAACAATATCAAATTTGGCAACCGTGTCAGAAGTAGTGTATTCTTGAACTACTAAATTTTTTGGAAATTCCCGAAATTTATAAGATTCGTTTTACTAGAAATTTATAAATATTCAATTTTATTCAATTAATTCAATATTTATTAATTTTCGGATCATAATTATATTTATTATTGTGGTAGTTCAAGTTCGGCCATAATAGCTCAAATTCCACTAATACATTTTCAATGAAATGATAAGAAATATTTGATAAAACCTTAAATTTAAACAACAAGATACAAGTCGGATGGGATTTAGCAATTTTTCGAATTTTTACGATTTGTTTATTTGAATTTTCAAGGATTTTCAACGCTAGTAGTTCATATACAACGAAATACCGTTGGTATATAAGTCTCTAACCAAGAAATTAAAAATCATTCGATTTTCTTATTTATTATTGAACGTTTAAAAGAAAAAAATGGCACGTCCTGGTACTTTATTTGAATCGGCTTATAAGGGCGATTTTGAGACTGTCCGTACGAAATTAGAGGAGAATCCGAATTTATTAACAAAACTAGATGAGGTATGATTTTCAAAATTATCAAATTTGATATTTAAATAAACAATTGCACAATAATTAACAATAATAATGAATTTTGCAGAATAATCGTATGTTGATTCATTGGGTATCTGTCGGTGGTAACTACAAATTGGCCTCTCATTTGATCGAATTGAACACGCCGATCGATCCAACCGATGATACGAACACAACTCCGTTGATTTTAGCCAGTTCCGCTGGTCATTTAGAAATTGTCGAATTGCTATTGAAGAAAGGGGCGAATGTTAATCACCAATCGTGCGAGGGACATTCGGCTTTACAGTACGCCGCATCGAAAAACTGGCTCGAGGTTCGCGGAAAATTCCAATTTCCAACGATACTAATCAAGATTCTTTGTAGATTTGCATGAAATTGATCGAGAATAACGCCGATATCAATATAAGCGATAAACGTGGCGCGACACCCCTGCACCGTGCCGCCTCTAAAGGCAATCTAGAAATCGTTCGTTTCCTGTTGGAGAAACAGGTGAAAATTAATGTTTGTGATATTTACGGATCATCCCCGTTGCATTTGGCTTGCGAGGAGGATCGGCAGGATGTGGCGAAATTATTGGTCCAGCATGGGGGCGATTTAGATTTAAAGAATCGCGATGGACAGACTCCGCTAGATTTGTGTACGATGCATTTGAAAAAAGCGCTAGAAACACTTCGATCTAGATTGAAAAATTCGTAATGTTCGCTTATTTCTATTTTACTATCCATTCATGATTTCTTTATATGTTTGTATTAATAACAGTTTGCTAGTTTTATCAAAATTTGATTTACCCATCGCCTTTTTAAAGTTTTATCAAACAGTATAACGCTAGTTAATTCCGGTTCTATAGTGGCGCCTATTTTATTCGCTATGTAAATATTGTTACACTTCTAAACTTTTGTAAAGATGAAAATGTTTACTTATTGGAGGACCCTACGCAATAAAACCCCAATATGTAGGGTAGATTAGGTTTTAATCAAATTATAACTTGACATTTTCCAACCGATAACCCAAATTTTAGCAAAATCATGCAGCTTGGACAAATCGTTCCTAGAATTATATAAATTCACTTCAGATAATGTTTATCTGATGACTGCGACAATTCAAGACGCCTGTCCCAATCGAATTTTCTTCCGCAGATTACCGCGCGTAAACAGGGTGGTTTTCTTGAAATGGGGGTATTTAAGAAAACTAAAATAAACACGAATATTTTATTACTGAACAATATTGTACAATAGAATTTCGTGAGTTTCACTATCAACATTCTCCTTTTATTCCTCAATTTCCGATATAAACAAGCGAAAACATTGCAAATATACTTTCCTAGATCGACTCAATTTATAGTAAATTTGCCTGGGAAAGACAAGTAAATTGTTATTGATACGTAAAAAGGATTTTATTAAAATTTCAATAGAAATCATGCCTCGATTATAGTTTTGTAAGGAATAAAAACGAGACAATTATGGGAAAATCGTCAAAATATTCGTTTTGTTGGCAACAATAGTCGAAGCTATTTCTTCATTATTATTATTATTTCAACAAAGTACTTATTATGTAGTATAACAAGAATTATATTCAAATATGTTTAACAATAGTTGGACAAAATGAAATAGGCCTACACACAAATACAAGGCTTATTATTATCAATAATTATTCGAAATAAAGGTCGGATTGTTAAGCAGATTCGATTCCAAGAAAACCAAAAATTGTGACATCAAGTTCAAAGATCCACCGATAAATATCGCTGAATATTTGCAGATTTCAGTTGGTTAAAATCCATTTTCAGTCTTTTATTGCAATGATTACTGGAAATTCTCGGTTTTTAACTCTTAAAACGCCAATTCGATATAAAATCTTGGTATGAAATTTTCAAAGTTTCAGTCTTTAATGTTCATTTTTTTAAATTACAGTTTGTATGTTGATGGAAATTGCGCTTTAGAACATGAAGCGATACTTTTGTTGTTGTTAATCTCTAGAGAGCTCGACTTATACTTTTTCTAACGTGGATGTTCTTTGTTAGTTAATTGCAGGCTCGTAATTATAACAGCTAACAATCTTAGGCTTTTATGCCACAAAAGAGTAAATTAACCTATCAAACAGTATTTTTGATGATAAATCGAAAATTAGCAGTTTTTCTTGTGAATGTACCGAATTAGAAACATTATTCTCAAATATTAGAATTAGTGGCAGTTTAATTAGAGATTAGAACTGAATAAAACTGTCAAGTTGTACATGATTTGACTATAATCGGGTGTCCTTTCTGTTGTTGAAGCCCTTAATTTTAATTATCGGATTACAATTTGATGATAATGAAGGATCTGATAAAATCCTGAAATCTGCTGGTATTCAGCGATATTTCTATAAAATTCAACAAAATCATCGATTCAACAAATAAATAAAAACAGAGACCTATAACATTATTATTAATTTACCCTAATAAGGTTAGAGAGTTTTAGGAAAGGCATTTGGCGTTCCGGAATCGGGTGATTGTGGTTGTTCTTCCTAAATTAAAATAAAATCAATTACACAAATTATCGATATTTAATTAGAATTACCTGGGATATAATACTGGACCTGTTACTAGACACCCCCAAATCACTATTGAACGGTGTCCTTAATATTGGATCAATTATTCCATTAGGATCATTTTGTTCAACACTTGTACTTAAATCGATCGATGAATCACTAAAACAACAAAATTGTGACAACAAAACGTGGCACGATTTCCTTATTGATATTTATTTTTTTGATTATTGTTTAAGAAAAGAAGCGTGCACTTGAGAAGAGTTGTGGGGGGTGGATTTTTGTTAAATCGATATTACTTAGGAGTTGTCGTGATAGTTGTTGACTTGAATTTATTATGCGTACCATGTCTGGAAATCGTTTAAATATCTTTGTTAGATCTATTTCGAATTAATACCGGAAATATTTCTAAATGAACAATCAAAAACATGCGGAAAATTTGTTGAAAACACAAAAGCCAATCAATCAATTTGATCAAAATGCACAACAGAAGCTTCAAATTTCGATATTCTACAAAACACCAATTAGAATCGATTAAAACCCACCTAATAACACTCCTACGATCGGAGATAACGTCAATCCGCAATCGTTGATCAGCATTACTGGAATCTGGACCAGTTTTTTCCTCGTCATTATCATCTAATAGGGGCAATTCGTCCTCTTGTACCACGGTTTTCTCGCGTTGCAACTGATGCTTCTCCCGTTCCCGTGCCGTAATCTCGTGACATTCACATTTACACTCTTCCGGATTAACGTAATTATAAACAACATTATCCTGTTGTAGCACAGACTCAGGTACATCAATATGACCTCTTGACGGTAGAGTTTGTATCCGTTTCGGTGGTTTCCGCCGTTCGGGTATCTCTTCAAAATTGATCCACTCTTTCTGGATACCTTTCGGTGGTAACGGCGGTGGTGTTTCAACTTTATCCGACCTTGTAGTCGTCACTGTGGTCGTAACCGTTGTTGTTGTAGCTGTCGTCACTGAAGATCTCCGTCCTGTTGATATTCCTTTCTCTGCAAATTCCGACCAGGTATTACCCGGTTTTCTGGGCGATTTTATCGGCTTATCGATCGATTCGTGTCGTGGCAGCGAAATTTTCAATTTCTCGATAGTTTTCGTAATGTTTTCCACATTAATACCGCCAACTATATCCTCGCAGTACTCCTCTAAACAACTGGGATTGATTGGTGTGGTCGATCGGGGCCGTTCAATTGGGCACGTTTTCATTTCGAATGTTGATCGTTGTTTTATCGGTATGATTGGTACTGCAGCTGAACGTTCTAGAGGTAATGTGGTTGGTACGTACGGTAATTCATCTTCATAGGAATCTTGTTGTAGGACTAGATTCTTACGTTCCGGTTCGTTATTATCTAGATCTAATTTTAAATCTAAATCTTTTTTTATTTTGGCAAATTCAATTTCCGAATCGCGTTCCGATTCAGAACTGTTACGATCGTTGTCATCAACTGTTGAACTAATCACTGAATTTCTATTGCTTCCGGATTCTTTATTTATTTCTACGGTATCTTTAACAGTCAATGAACTAGAACCAGTGCTGATCTCGATTGTTTCTTTAACATTAATCGAACTTGTTGTACGTTTAATTTTAACATCTTGCTTGATAATTTGACCGTTCTGATCATGTTCAATATCTACAGTTGTATCGATAATACAAGCGTTACCATTTGATTGTTCTTTGGTTTTATTATTCGGTTTTTCTTTAGGTAGTTTTGTTGTGAAAATTTCATTATTACTGCCTAGTTTCGTTGAAAACACCACATTTTCACTACTAGTGCTACTTTGTCTTTTACTAAACTCATTCTTTTGCATTTTAGCATTTAAATCTAAATCTTTGGGTGTCGATTCAACGATAGCCTCAACATTCCTACTAGCAACAGCCTCAATTACCGTCTCTTGCGAGTCTTGACTCGACGCCTTCAAATCCTGCAAAACATTCCTCCCGTCTTCATAATGATCAGGCGAATGTAACGGTATACGGATACTTTCACACTCTAAAGGTTGTTCGAAATATTTGATTAAATTCTTACCAGAATTCTCATTAAACTTAAATTCAACTTTCCCAATTCCTTCAATATTCGGCAATACTTCATTCGAACTGTTATTGTCACCATCATTGCGAGTTTTATCGTTTTTCTTGGGTTTAAAAATCGAAAATACCGACTTCTGTTTCGATTTACTATCGATACTTTCCGTCGACGATGGTGCAGTTGAGAGACTCGATTTTTCCGCGCGTTCACGACTTTTCGAACGACTCCGGCTGCGTTCGCACACCTTCTCGCCGGTTTCCCGTAGAATACCGCCGATGGTGTTTTTGCGTCGACACCGGGTATCGTTGGTGATTCCGGACTGATCGAGGTCTCTTTACTGCGGAAAATCGAAGCGAATGAGCTTTTCCTCGATAGTGACGGTGATGGTGTTTTATTCTCGACTTGGTCTTTTAGAACGTTGTGTCTTGTCAGTTTTGGACTGGCGCAAGGTGTGGTTGTGAGGCTTCTGCCAGGCTCTTGGATAGGTTTCTGTTGAATTTCATGACTGATTTCTTCCGGTTTTTGTCGTTGTTCAGGAGTCGATTCGATCAAGTCGAGAGTATCCGGTTTTTGCTTATCCTGTTCGGGAATTTGCTTGGCATCTTCTTTGCTGTACATAAAGTCAGGTTTAAGTTTAATTCGAATATATTTCGGTTCATCGTCTTTCTTCTGGACAACAGGTGATGGTGTTGTTGATTTGGGTCTAGGTGTAGTTTTTGTTGTTGGAGTTTTTGATTGTACCGTTGCTGATTTAACTTCGCGAAGTTTCGTTTTCGGTTGGGTTTTCGTAGTAGTTGTTGCCGTTGTAATTTTTCCAGTTCTATTAGTACCCGTAGTTGTAGGAGTATCATCTACAGGAAGAGGTCCCTTTAATGGAATATAAATATATTCAACACCACTGTCAGAAATAATCCGTTTCGGTATATTCGATTTATTGCTGCTATTTGTAGAAGGTTCATCTACTTTAATTGTAATATCACTTTTAACACTTTGTACACGATTTTCAAGTTTTTTAACTGGTTTCTCTGATGATGATGGTGGCAGATTGTCGCTTTTTTTCGTAGACACCGATATGCCCTCAGCCAAAACAGCTTCTGTTGGATCAACTTTTCTCGACAATATAACTTTTTCAAGAACTTCTGATTCTACTTTGGTCCCTGGTTGTTCAACTGTTGTTTGACTATTTACCGGTGGTTTGACACCACAAAACGATGTTTCTAAAAGCATTTTATGCGGTGATGGTGATCTTGACAGCCCTGATTGGCCTGAGATAACAGAAAGGTGACTAGCATTAGATAGACGACTCTGTCCTGAGCCTTGACTGCCTATGCTTGATAATCGTGATGTGCGACCCGATATGGAAAGTAAACCAATTTCTGAACTTTGAGAATCTTTTCTTTGGTGGTGAAGTGATTCGTCGTGCAAAGATGGTGATGGTGGTCGTGCTTTACCTTTTCTCTTCTCTTGCGGATCCTGATAATCCAATTCTTCAGTAGATGATCGCAGATCAAGAGCACCCTCTTCACGGAAGCCCAAACCTAATTTCGTAGTGGCCATACCATGACCCTCGAACAATTCCCGTTCCGGTGTACTATCTCGACTATCATGATGCGATGAACTACTAGCTCGCGATATATCAATTCTCGGCATATTCGGCGTCTGTAAACTCAGTCTAGTTGTATTGGACGGAGGCGACACCGCCGACATGGCAATATTAGGTGACGGCATACACGTGGCACCGACTAAACTAATTCCGGTATAAACAACTTCGGGCGTCTGACGATCCGTTATTGCTGGTGGAATTGGAGTTGTGCCAGGTGTCGGAGTGGCGTCTTCTCGTATGCCTGGTAACCGAACAACAGAACCTGCTGCGTTCCGATCTTCGGGACTCTCCAACTGCAACATCAATTCTCTATAATAATAAACGAATTTATTTGATTTCAATCAAACAATGAGAAAGTGAAAAATAGAAAATTAGGTGGAGAAAAAGAGTTTGCAGGTCTAGAGCTACATGGTGATACGTACACGGGATCTCACCTCATCTGAGAGGTCCTCGAAGGAGGCGAAGGGGGCAGGTCCCATGCGTTTCTGGCGGCGACTGGGGGCGCTTCCTGGGGCTGACATAGTGGTAGTAGACTCTAATTTGGATTTGACTGGCAAGCAATAAACGGATTACAAATTCATTGCTAGATTTATAATTTAAACACCATACTGAGCGAGATAGAATCAGGTAAAGAATACAGGTCACGAATTCCTCAATTGTTGAACCTTCAAAAAATGTATCGATGAAGATGAAATGTGACAATGATTACTGATAAATAAAATCGACTGGAAATTGCTTTTCCATTAGAGAACTTCAATAATTCTCGATTGATTACCATCAAACAAATTACTCTCCAACGATAAATTTATTATACTTGCTCTAATTTTGTATCAACAAGAGTAGTTGAATATAATATCAAAGAATTTAAAATTCATAAATGTTCACTGGACAAGCAAATATCATTCAGAATTATAAATTCTTATAAACGTTTGAACAATTTAAAACATTCTAATCGATTATATTGAAAGCATTTAAAATTAGTCCTGATGTAATTGGACAAATAAACCAAATTTCGATGTTATGCACATCTACAATATTAACGAAATATATAAAGCCGATTTACCTGGTTATTTTGACTAGAAATTGTTGAACCTGTCCTCCACCTCCTTCTTTTCTACATTATTACCCTTATTAAATAAATCGGTGGCCATACGTCTTCACTACTAATTCTCATCTATTAAGTAACGTGTATTATCGCAATAATAATAAATCTATTAAAAAAATACATATTCGTCTATGAACGTGACACATATAACATGATAACAAGGATACTACTCAAGGGGTAGTAGTACTATACACATACACACGCATTGAATACGTCGATTTTCGGGCGCCGCGACGTTATCTCTTCAGTAGAGGGGGGTTGGTGTACAATATTCTACACGTTACCGTTAGGGTGCGTTTCTAACATTCAATCAATATCCATGTGGTCAATGACATGATTAGAAAATATAATATACAAATACTCTAATACTGTCCAGTACGGATTATACCAATTGTGAACAAGCCGATTATTATAAACAAATCAAAATTTACGATTATGTCTAGCTCGAGACTAGGACTCAACTCTGCAAAAAGCTGTATCGATTAATCTGGTCGGTGTTAATTGGAAGTCTGATTGAAAGCGTTTTGAATCGAAAAAACTCCAATAGAAATACTTTTAAAATTAATAAATTCTTGATATAGAAGAATTTCATTTCGACGGCAAATTAAATTCTTATCTGTTGTAGTAAATTAATAAAATTGTGCCCTTCTCTCCATTTATTCACGATATATTTTGCACACGAATATTGCTTTTTAATTGCCACCCTTTTCGATCAACGTTAATTGAAACATGATTGCACTATATTGAATGTTTTTAATTTATACACCGAAATTCAACATTTTTAAGCGATAATCGTTGAAAACTAACTGGTTAAAAATAACATAAGTGGGATTTTTGTTTTCATACGAAACTCCAATTGATAGAAACCTTGAAATACTTACGTTAATTTCGTTTAAATAAAATTATAGGTGTTTTAATTATTCTTCCTTTATTATCTTGTCTACATTGCTTCGCTTAAAACAAGATTATAATTGAGTTTTTCTTTTTTTCTTTTCCCAAAAGCAGTAAAATGGCAAAAAATTTGACATTTCTTACAAATACATAAACATCTCTCCATTTATAACTAAAATTAGAATATCTGAAAAATTTTGAATAATCTCGTATACATTTTGTTTGATTATAAACAAAAGAAAAATTAATAAAGATAAATGCAACATTTAAATAAAATAACGCAAAATTGTATAATTATTAAAGTATTACAACAACCGCTTTCCCTAAATTGAAAGAAAATCGACAATTTTGTCCATGAAATTTTAGAAAATTGAAAAACTTCACAGAAGTTCGAGTATCGGTTTCTAAAATTCCATAAAAATTAATTGTATATCGAAAAAATCACACCAATATAAGAGCATTAATCTGTAGATTATCCACCGATTTCTTCTAGTAGAAAAAATTAATTAGCGATAAATCATTGATACAGGACAATTACTATTTACAATCATTTCATATAAAATATTATCACAAACTGATAATAATCACTTTTATAAATCCCCCAAAATAAATTCAAAATAAAAACAAAAACAAAAAAATAAGTACAGTGGTGCATTTAAAAAAAAAATCACTAATCACTGCATAGGTGTAACACTATTCATGCTGCCACTTATATGTGTCGAGCTACCTAATGTGGAAGACATATCCTGATAGCTAAATTGTGGGAAATAAGGCTCCTCTTGAATGGCACCTAACGGTCCTGTATTATCCGGTGGTGTTAATTCGACACTTTCCCCTGTAAATTCTGAATCGAAATATCTAGTGTCCGTATCACTAGTCACTTGTGGTTTAAATGGAGGTGGTATCTGTAAAAAAAATTATAAAAATAAATTGCTTTATTTTCGAGAATTAATTCAACCTTTTTTTGTTCTAAATCGCGCCAGTTGATACAACTGAAAAATGGATGTGCCATAATTTCTTTAGCATCATCCGGACCACCGCCTAAACGCCGTGCTGGATCCTTTATTAACAAACCTTTTAAAAGATCTTTAGCATCACTACTTAGATTTCTAGGAAATTGAACTTCTCTCATTAGAATTAATGTGAATAGGATATCATGGTCCCGATTGTAAAAAGGCAGTCGTCCACACATCTTAAATTATGGAAATTTTTTGATAAATTTAACAAAATGATTTGGAATTATTACCATTTCATACATAACAACACCAATACCCCACCAATCAACAGCACGTCCATAATCGTTATCTTCTAGAACTTCTGGTGCTAAATATTCGGGTGTACCGCAGAAAGTTTTTGTTGTACGTCCATATGTGATATCCTCTTTACATAAACCGAAATCGGCAATTTTTATATGCCCATCTTTATCTAATAGTAGATTCTCTAATTTAAGATCACGATAGATAATGCCTTGTGAATGTAAATAACCTAAAGCAGAAATAATTTCAGCACCATAAAAACGTGTTCTATCTTCGGAAAATACACGTTCTCTTGATAAATGGAAGAATAATTCACCACCATTTACATATTCCATTACAAAACATAAACGATCGTTTGTTTGAAATGAATATTTTAACGACTAAAATATGTTTTTTTGTTAACAATATTTCGAAAATTCCATAAATAACTTACAGTTAAAAATGGATGATTCGTACTCCTCAATACACGATTTTCGGTTTGTGTATGTGCTACTTCGTCTTTTTGTATGATGACTTCTTTTTTTAAAATTTTAATAGCATACAAACGACCTGTAGCTTTCTCTCTACATAAAATCACTTTACCAAATGTACCTTTGCCTAATACTTTGATGAATTCAAAGCTTTCTAAAGTAACTTTACGTTTACCAGTCGATTTTGATATTGATGTACCTTGTAACGAGAATTTCTCACATAAATCCTCCATATTACTATTTTCACTAATCGATTGTTGTGTTGACGGTGGTAGATTCATTTCAACATCTTCACAATCATTCGATAAACGTTCGGATACAGCTTTAATAGCTTCAACCCATTCTCCTCTACAATTTCAAATAAATTATAATTATAGATTGAAAATATTTGAAATACCTTTCTCGTTCCGTTTCAACGTGGAACATTCTCTCGATTACGGTGGTCCATTGTAGGCCTCTTATCGTAAATGTGTACGGTTTAGGTTTGTCTGTTGACATAATCTGACAACCTTTCACTGTGAAATTATTTAATGGATCATTCATTGTAGTCTCGTCCGGTTTATTTTTAAAACCAATTAATGAACCATTATCTAATAATACAAAATATCTTGGTCGCCAATTTTTTATATGTTCACCGCGTTTATAAAGCCAACCTTCTTTAACTATATTTGATCTATTAAAAACTGGTGTTTGTATTGAAGCAGCTGCTACGGCTGCTGGTGTTGTTATAACTGGTGATTCGTTCATTGTTTAATCTGTAAAAGAAGAAACAAGAATTTATATTTATCATTCTATATTGTAATAAAAATAAATAGAAATTATAAATAAGGTAGATATTATCAACATGTTTATTTTCTTCCAATCTTCTAAATAAAAGTCCAAATTTTCCGTTAATTTGGACAACAACCATATTTACAATTTTATTTTCGCGAATTTTCGGAGAAATTTGGATAATCCTGAGTATTTCCTAGAAATTTAATTGATTTTATCACATTATCATCGTCATTATTGTTATTGACGCTATTGTATGCACATACACTTGTATACACTGTGACCGAAAAGTTCCGCATAATGCAAATAACTTTTTTATTTATCAAAATTTTCGAAAAACGCCTCAACAGGTAACTTTTTATTTTTTAATTGCCTATTTGTAATGAGATCAAAATGACACTACCAGTTACCATCGCGAAGAAATGGCGTTATCATTAATTTTTCTAAATTAAAACCCCCATTTTTGATTTTTTTTCTGGAAAAGCATATTTTTCTGCATTCACCTATGTAAAAATTGTAAGGGATTACATAAGAAAATTTTCGAGAAAAAAATTGTTAAAGTTTCCAAGATTTTCAGTCATCACAATATCTATGCATCAGCATGGCATACACAAAACACAATACCTCTGAATAAGCATGGCAAGCATTGATTTATTAAAGGATCAAGTAGACATAGGTTGAAAATTTGACGTAATTCTAGACAAACATGGCGGATTAAATTGTGGAAAATAAAATGAGAAACGTGGATGATTTCTAGCAATGGAGATGAAGGGCTGAATAAAATTGAAGTGTATTTGATCTCTTTAATGGCTTGTATCATCTCCATTGCTAACAATCATTCAAATTTCTCATTTTATTTTTGACAATTTAATCCGCCATGTTTGTCTCAAATTATGTCAAATATTCAATCTCTGCCCACTTGATCTTTTAGTAAATCAATGCTTGTAATGCTTATTCAGAGATATTGCGTTTTTTGTATACAATGCTGATGCAAGGATATTGCGATGATGGAAAATCTTAGAAACTTTAACAATTTTTTTCTCAAAAATTTTCTAATGTTACCCCCCACAATTTTTACATGTCTAAACGCAGAAAAATATTCTTTCCCAGAAAAAAATTCAAAAATGGGGGTTCTAATTTCTTCGCGATGCTAACTGGTAGAGTCGTTTTGACTCAGCCACAAAAAAACTATTAAAAAAATAAAGTTAGCTGTCTCGGCGTTTTTCAAAATTTTGATAAATAAAAAAGTGATTTGCATTATGCGGAACTTTTCGGTCACAGTGTATAATGGAATATTTGTCAATATTTAATTTTCGACGATAAAAATCAATTGTATTAAAGCCAAAACAAAATAAACAACATCAACAAATTGAAATTTTCCCCAAAATCTACCTAAATACAATTTGTTCTATTTTCACTATAAACATATATTTATGAAAAAATCTCAAGTGTGGCTATTTAAAGTTCATTTGACTGCTGTTTTCACTAATTCCTTACATTCAAAAAAAAATTAGACGAGACTAATCGATTCTGTAAAACAACAAATCAATTTTCAGTTTCATGGACAATAAACAAGCTAATGAGGTGCTTATTCATTAAGCAATTATTGCCAAATAATGATGGAAAATAACAATTAATCGAGCTTTTTATAGACTCAAAACTACAATTTTATCTATAAATTTTATCTCATAGTCTTCTATTGATCATTAAAATTGCTTCTTTTATCATTTTAAATAGACACAAAGTTGTAGTTACTTAAGATTGAATACAATCTTAATTTTCAATAACTAATAATCAAAAACAAGACATTTTATACACAAATATAGATTCAAATTGTAGAAAACGAAGATCAAATGGCAGAAATATAATCAAAATTCCATTTATAAGAATAAACGATTAGTAACTAATAAGTTGGAAATTAGACACAATTCTTTTTGAAACTTGCCAATTAACAAAATTCTTTACGTTTATGAAATCTGCAAAATAAAAATTTCCAAAATTCATATTTTCTATCAACAGAAAATTTCCAAAAATCTCCCTATATTTCATTCATTTTCCATTTCAATACAAATAGAATTTACATTACTAATTTGTTATTTTGAATATTATTTGCACAGATTTATCAGTAGACAAATGCATGATAGAAACGTGATAAATGTTTGTTATTGGCCACAAATGCATTTTTTTGAAAATCATCCACTGAACTTTTTTACCAATTTTCGGTACGAGTAGATAGAACAACTTTTGACGATAATAATTATGGTGAAAAATCTGAATTGATTTTTGGAAATACTTGTCGGTTAATTAAACAAATATTTATACAATAATTTAATTATTGAGCTCAATCAGGTAATAGATTACTATAATTAAACTTTTAATGAATCATACACCTGTACACTTGGAATTTAAATCCGCAGAATGATTATTTATATATTTTCAAGCACTTTAAAACAAACAAACGACTGGAGCCAATATTTTTTGAAAAACACCGAACAGGTTGAATCAATAATCAATATTGAATAGTTGAAAAAATAATGCTCAAATTTGGAAAATTTTGTAAAAAACAAACTGAAATTTGAACTGAACGAACTGTTTTAAACAAATACGTTGTACAATAAAGTGCATTTTCACTAGAATTTTCGTTGTAAACAAATTAAAAATTTCAAAATAACAACCACAAAATACTATCAAAAATTCTAGATCATAAATTTAATAAAATTACAGTAGAACTGCACACCTATTCGGTTTTGTAGTTTTGTCAACAATTTCTAAATTCCCTACTAATAATAACAATAACAACTAAAATAACAATGTCTTGCATAATGATAAAATATTTAAAATGACAAACATAATTCATGTTGTTTTGTTGTTTGGTGTTGCTTATTTTGGCCCGGAAATCTAAAAATTCTTTCTATACGCTACATTAAAGGTCTTGAAATAAGATAAGAACAACATTTAAATATAGATAAATAAATAAAAATTACACAATAAATAATTTATCGGTAAACTGGGAGGAGAAAATTCGATTACGTGTAGAAAATTGTACACACGTGTAGGACATCGTACGAAAAATTCATGAATGAATACGGTTGTAAAAAGTGGAAATATTCAAAATTTAATTGGAAAACCATAAAACTGTCTAATTATATATACCGTATTGTAGCTATTTTTACGATAACAATTACATTAGATATTATAAACAAGAAAAATAGTTAGAATTACTCACATATTGCGATTTTTTTCGAAAAAAACCGCCAATTAACGATTATCATTTGTTTGCATTATTGTCAATATTGGCTCACTTGATATTTGATTTCTTCAATACAACTGAGATTTTATAGGTTAGAACACATGCTATACAACTCAATTGATAAATTCGTTATAAATTATGTTAATTTATTCCGAAATATTCGCCTTTTCTGTACGTTTTATAAATAAATGAAATCTATGAATAAACTAGGATTTCCGGTTGTGCATGTGTGTGTGTTTTTTTATGAATGAATTTCCCCTCCGCCAATTTTTTCCATTCGGTCTTCCACCGAAAAAAACGAAGAGGAAGTTGATAATTTTTTCGCCATACAGCCAACCATTGGCAATAATGCAACGAAATTGAATAATTCCTACTTACATTTGGCTCGATTCGATATTTGGATTGTTGTTATCGAAAGATTCCCAGTTCTAGTTCAAATGACGGTGATGATGATGATGTTGAAGATGATGATGTTGACCGATATTTTGGTCCGAAAGACTACAAAAACGCATTGTTTCTCGCCCAAATTCCACACCGATATCAATCAATTACCAACAATTCGAATCACACTAGATTTATTTAACACGAATCGTGTTCTATTTGATATTTCGGCGATTTTATTTCGGTTTACTTGTCTGTTATTCCGTGTTGAAAATACGCATGAAATTACAAGGACATGTTTTGACGCAGATATTTTTGTCAAATCCTGGTTCATTAAACTGCCGTCAAACTGGCGCCGGCGCCACTTTTCGGCGGCAATTTTCAATCTATTAATCCATCTCGTATACGAACTGAACGTTTTATTTTATAAACGATTTACACAATTCTAGTCTAGACATTGTGGAATTCGAGAATGTTGCGTTTCGTATAAATTTGTCATCATTAATAATATTTCCGTCGGCTACAACTTTAAAATTAGAGTTTATACATAGCGGATTGTTTATATTTACATTTTTACATCACGAAATATACAACCGACACTCAAATTTAAAACAAAATAGTCAATTTGGCTCTAATTATTCTTATCAATTAATACAAAGACGAGAGTTACCTTGTTATCTATAAAAAAAAAATAACATCTACGCTTACGTAACAATAACACGGTGTTTATTTAAGCAAATTGAAGCTTAATGAACAAACTGGAGTATTTGTTTAACAAGTTATATAATTGGTACAATTTCAATACGTTCCTCTAAAATAATCCCAATTGTATAAGCCTGATGGTTAAATTTAGAAACCGTTCATTGAAGACGACACTGGTGGTTTGAATCTTTCTAAATTGTAATAAATGCAAAAATAGACGAACTATTGTTGGAATTCTGCGAGATAAATTGATCAAAATGAAAACCCCAATAAAATAATAATTTAGTTCTTTATTATTACATTAAATTTAAAATTACATGGCCACAAAACATAGAATGACTAATATACTAAAAACTAATCTAACGTTTCAATTTTTTTGCTTTAATCAAATTTGTAAGATTCTCTCGTTAAGTGTTGTGAAACAAGAACGAAACATACAATATTTGAAACATTTTTAATGGTTTTCAAATAGGATAAGTTGATGAGATGAAGAACACGATAAGTTTTGGAAAAATGGAAATTTCTAAAACGTAGATTGAAATTTAAAACTATGCACATCAAACACTTGTTTATTATTAATTTGTGAGTGTATTATCAATTTTACAATGGCATTATACTAAGTAAATGTTAATTTAAAGGTGATTAAGTTTCGAAAACAAATTCAATTTGAAAAATATGTAATTTGTTTATAATCTAAAAACTGTACACATGAAGCTATTAAAAGCCCATTATTCAAGAAAATTGTCGCGCGTATTCGTCCACAGACACACAAACCGATACGAAATCAAACCGGAGAAATCAAATTTGCACGCAACAACTTTTGTACAAATTCCATAATTTTAATTTTTGTTTTATCTACAATAAGCTTTCGATTGATTGATCGTAAACAAATATCGAAAATTAAACGGCAATATCGCACTTGTTCTGATCTAGATATGAGTCTCATCACGATTTCGTTATCAAATCATAATAATTTACAAAAGCTTTGCCGTCCATGGTTTTAAATTTAATGTAAATAATCACGAAACACTGGCACTGTGTAAATCAATTCAAATCAAATCAAATAATAAACAAACACTCTTTTCCGTTTTTATTTTCAATGAAAAATTGTGCTCCAGTGGTACGTTCCGTTGTTGTTGAATTGATAATAAAAGCACGCACCGTTCAATTGGATTTTATTAAAATTGTCGGTTCGACAGAATTCTCGTTAGAAAGTGGCGTGACTCGAAAGCTGCTCAATCAGTTTTGTTGATTAATTAATTAAAAGTTCATTCAATTATTATCTTAGAGAAAAGAGACTTTGTACAAAAAGCTTGTTGGTTAAACATGCACTTTATAATCTAAATTTCATTTTTTTATTATTATGGAGGGTACCATACATCTAGCTACAATTTCTAGGTATTGTAATAGTACACGATCGGCAAACTAACTAAATATTCTGCATATATCATTATTATTGTTTATTTCATATTTATATTTATATATAAACGGCATGGACCGTTGGTGTAACCGTCACAATACCCGACTAATAAAATAAACACATTTTTGTTAAATCAAAAGGACTTGATTATAATTAGTGTAAAACATGGACTGTTTCATATGCAAAAATTCATCAATCATTTATGCGATTCTACAATTCTCACAGTATTTTTTGCATATGTTGAATTATTATCAATTGTTCAAGTCAATTTAAGTACACAACTACGCAAAACGACACCCAATGGAATGGTTAATTGAAAATTAAATAAAACTAAACAAACACAGATAAAAACATAGCCTCATTAAACAAACTTAACAAACATCTTGATCGATTCTTAAAAAAATAAGTATTACAGTTGAAATTAACGAAATTAAAATAGCGAAACAAAAACGTTTCAATATAAGTATACATATTATAAATAAAGATAATTGAATCGAATTTAATTTACTCTTTAACTTCGAAATATTTATAAGTCGGATTCTCGTAGCCGTTAATTTGCATGTTAGCAACATGCCGTTCTTCCGGCGTGGCCGCCTGATCGACTTCAACGAAACCTTGGCTTTGTGGTGATCGAGCCGAACGACGTCTAGCCACAGCCACACCGACAACAATAGCCGCCATCAATGCCATACCGGCGAATGCCAATGTGAAATAGACACTTCTGCCGTCTTTATGGCCGTAAAGCTCCCTTCGAACCGAATAACTCTACGAAATACAATTTTATAATCGGTTAATTTAATTAGAAAATAGAACGTACAGGTTCATCGTGACCTATTTCGTGATTCATGGCGTGTGCAACACGGATTACATCTTGACGATGGGCTACAGCGGCCACCTCTTCGACGGCTTGTTGGACGGCTACATCGTCCACTTCTCGATGGCCGCTTGTTGTTATCGAATTGTTGACAATATCGGTTGTACTTCCAAATGTTGAACTAACTGTTGTCTATCCAAATAAACCCAAATTGAAGTTGTTTAATCAATCTTTTAAATGGAATTACTTACTCGTTCTTCCGGTAGGGACTCGTCTTCCATGTCCTCATCATCAAAATTGCTTATCTTCTTCCCCAAAGCGGCTTCAACGCGTTTCTTCTCCTCTCTCAATTCGTTCCGTTCTTTCTTCCGTTGTTCTTTACGTTCTTTCTCTTGTAGACGTTGTCGTTCGCGTTCGGCTTGTTTACTGGTAACTTCGCTCTTATATTTGTCTAAAATTGCAGCTTCAGCTTCTGTTGTCATTGCTAATAATGAGCCGGGTGTTTCATCTTTTGATCTCAACGCTTGTATATAATCATCCATTAATTGGCCGATTTTTGTCGATAATTCCGGATAGCGTTTCAACATTTGCATACTTTGATTAACTGTACGATCAATATCGGTTAGACGTTCTAAAATTCGCGGTTGTTCTCTAGCTGCTGCATCTAAACTACTAGCTAATAAATGACGGTAATGATTGATAGCATGGGCACGATCTTTATGTAATGAACGTAGGAGTTTTTCTAAACATTTTTGTACACGATGCGCCTAGAAAATTCGAAATTTTAATTAAAACAAATTACAGAAATTGTTTGTTTTACATTTAGAGGAACATCGTTGAGGGCCTGTGTATAACAGCTCATCGCCTCCTTTTTCCTTTGATTAATGTGCGCTAGGACGCGTTGTTGATGCATTGCAGCTAATTGATGTTTCTCAGCATCGCCTTCCTCTTCTAAAGCTTGTACGGTCTGTTGGAATCTTTGTGTCATCCGTTGTTTGAATTCATCAGCACCACGAGGATCAGTTTGACGCATATCCTGATAACGCTCCTCTAAATCGGACCAATCTTTCATTACACGTGTCACTTTCTCACGGTGTGTCTCTTCAAGACGTTCCTACAAAACGAATTTCATTCGAATATAAACGATATTGTTTCAACGATTATTACCTGAGCTTCTTTGTAACTTTGATGTTCATTCCTTGGATCGAAATGCGTGAAATACGGATCAGGTGTTGGTAGCGATGTTGTTTTAGTTGTTGTACTAGTTGTTGTTGTTATTGTGGTGGTTGTAGCACTAGTTGTTGGTGTTGTCGATAATTTCGATACTGATGTTGTACTAGATGGTGTTGTATCCCAATCTTGATCGGACTCATCATATTCATCATCTTCATCTTCATCATCATCATCGTCATCATCATCAATATTTGGATCATCGGATAATTCCGTATCATCGCCTAAATCATCTAAATCGTCTTTGTCCTCATCGGAGTCGATAGATTCATCATCGTCGATATTGTCGAAAACGTCCTGTTCTTTCTTCAAAATTGCCAAATCGATCGGCTTCTTCGGCTTCAAATTATCTGCACCAAACGAAATTAACTCGATTCGATTAAGAATAAAAATGCAATTAAACTCAATAAAAATTAGAAACTAAACAATGAAAGGCGGTTATTTCATTTGAAATCCAACTACAGAAAAATAATTGCATCAAATTAAAATTTATAACGTTAATATCGCATTATTTATTGCAGTGTCGGGACTGAAAGTTTACACAGTTTTCTGAATAATATCGAAAATTCCCATGCGAATAGTTGTAGCGAACTGAAACAACCACTCAATTTATCTTGTGTGGGTCGGGAATAATACAAACTGTTATATTTTGATCAACATTCTAGTTTAATGTTCCTTAAATTTCTTAAATGAACAAACATTAATTTCGAACTTTAACATTAAAATAGTTGAGGAAAAACTTAATACGGACAAGGTGAATTAGTTTGAATATGAAACTGTAAAATGCACTCGCACCCCAATTGAACATCGTAAATTCATCTAATCGCCAACTATTTGAAAGGGGTGTAGAATATTTCAAATTATACAGTATTAGTAGTGGAATACTAAATTTTCGTCTTTATCAACATCTGTTATTAACACACAGATGAAAACTTTGAAGATATTGAATCAAGTTCTGCATATGGTAAATATTTTCAAACGATATTGAAGGAAAGTTGGGGAAAACTGGTCGTAATTTTGAAGAAAAACCGTCTAGACTTCTAGTATACATATGTTGAATTGCAAACTCGTACAATTTAATAGCAGTTATGTTTTAGAAGGGCAATTTTGAAACCCTATAAGAGCAAATCATTCAATATCTAATTAAGGCCGATTAACTATATTAGAGCGCTATATGGAACATCGATAGTATTAAAGTTTGAACTTTTATTACCGATAACTAAAAATATTAAGCGAACGAATCAATTATCTGTGTTGGAAAAAGAGAATACGGATCTAAACCCTCATTGCCATCCTCGCCACCACCATCGTCATTGAACTGTAAACTAAATTTAATTTACGTTCGAATAACATTCCTGTCATAAACATTCAAACACACATCCCCTATATTTAGAGAGTTTAAAGATGTGGGATTTGTGAATATGTTCGAATTCATACATCAATTTCAAAATCAAAAAAATCCGAGTTTATTGTAGTGATGGTGGATGTTTTAGTTTAAATAACAGCCAAGCTTTTGTTATACAAACCGTCGACGTTTCTGTAATATCAGCAATATTCTGCGACGTGGATAGATGAGAGCTAGCCCGATTTTAGAACTAAAACGCGAAATTGAACCGAACCCATTTAAACCTCCCTATTTTATTATAGCCCATAATAGACCCCTTTTGTCCTGCCCAACAACCCCCACTAAGTTTAATGAACGATAACATCTCAAGTCACTCTGTGCCGGATGTATTAAAATGGGAATAACGACGACAGTTCTGCGGTTCAACGAACGTTGATAGTTGTGAATAAGACAATTTCAACTCAATAATTTTATAGGAAAATTTCAAAGATATTAGTCGGATTAATTAAATCTCCATTAGTAAATCGAAGAGGCATTTAAATGGTAGTCTAGCTCTTTAGTTGATTAAATTGCGAATTATTCTAGAAATGTTTGTATTTTAGCGATAAAAATGAAATTCCGGAATTCGAACGAAACGGATCAACGGTTATAATAGGGCTTAACATCAGGTGTTCCTATCGGCTTGTTATCAACTTGATTTGATTCGCTTTAGACGAAAATTTATAAAGATTTATAACTTTATCCGATATATTTGCCCGGCGCATCCGCCAAAATTGATTCATAAAAGTCGAGTTTGTTTCGTAAATGGTTTAGTGGAAATTGGCCAGTTTTGCGGGATTTTTCTTATAATTTACCAAAAATTGAAAATCTGATGGATTTTATTGATTTTCATGTTATAACCGTATATTAAATAGAATATTTTAAGCAAATGAAAATGAATCTAAAGGAACAAATAATCTCCTCATTATTTAAATCCCTAAAATATTCGCTGTTTTCAGCAACATTATTGTTAATTTGAATAATTATTTCGCTTATGTTGTTATTAACAAGACAAAAGTCCCAGGTGTCTTTTGTCTTGTTCCCCTTGTAATCCTTGTTCTCCAACGAAATCTACAAGGCAGGAGGGATGAAAATCATTTGTAAAAAATCATAAAACCCAATAGCATCGGTACTTTCTTGAATTCCCTGGATTCGTTCGTGAAAAGTAATGAAGTTTCGCTCGATTATTCTCGCAAGAAAAATCAAAGCCATTCTCATATCATATGTAAATTTGAACTACCAAATTTATGCACGGCCATCAGCGTAAAGATTTCAACTAGATGAGTTTGTAGTTTTGGAATATCGACGTGAATATTGTCAAGAACACTTCTGTTAAATAAATATGTTTGCCCTTTTGTACTTTGAATAATTCAACGTTCATACATAGAAAATGTTGCTTGAAAACTAGTCAGAAATTCCAATAATTTGCGATATCGCCGATAAAAACTAGAATATTCACCATGAAAGAAATCAAATTTCACTTGACTTCAATGTGGAAACTTAACGAAACTTTATTTGTTTGGACAAACAGAATTTGAAGTTTAAATTAATAGGAAATTCTAGCTACCTTTCACAATTTAATTCCAACGGTGGCTTTTTCTAAATTATGGTCTATAACTGGAGGAACACAAATCATCAAAAATTTATTTATAATTACAACCATAAAATAGGGAGAATTGAAATAAATGAACGTAAAGAATAGAATTGATCAATAATGGAAGTATGCGTGTTCGAATTTAGATAGCAGTTCATTGTTTGTAACGAAGAGATGAATTTTTAAAAATTAACCAGCCTATTGCCTGTAGTAAATAAATTCATATTGATTTTAAAATTGACGAATTTTCCACGCCACGATTATATGAATTCTCCAACACCAAGAAAAATGGAGTATAATCACAACTTTTTTAATTTAACACGCACACATTAACAGGAAAGACGGAAAAATGGCTAATAATCTGAGAAATTACGCAATTTAAAGGGTGATTTTATCCAATATTTCCACTTTACTGCGAAACAAAGCGAGTTTTCCAGTTTTAATATGTGCAATTTCTTTGTGATTTATATCAAGTTTCTGGCGTAATCAATTAATGAAATTGTTAGAATTCGTGGGTTTTTTTTCATTATCACCAAGACTACAATCATCGGTGTTATCGTCACCACAATCACGTTATATGAATGTTTACCGATCCCTCTTCTAACTGGACAATAAGAGGATTTACGTCAAACTCTGATCCAATTACGTTGCACCTAGAGACGTTTTTATTGTGTTTGAATTTCTATTAGGGTCACGTAGTGGCGACACAATTGCTCGGCCTTTTTGCTGCCATGCATCGGGTGGAATAATTTGGAAAAATTATTTCGAAAATCGATATGAACCGGAATAAAACTGTGAAAAACAGTAAATTCTAAAGGACATTGAGAAATGGCTTAATTATGCTAAAAAAGCGAACGAAAAAAGCTGATAGTTGGTAGTGAAATATCGTAATGTGTTTGTGATAAATGTTCGAATATCATGAATGAAAAATTTATGTTTTCTTCTTGAATAAATACAAGTGTTATATAAAAATGTAAAATCAGATTTACACGTTTTTCATTCGGTCATGGCTGGAATCGTAACGAAAGTACCGAGTTTCTGTAGCCGAGATTTCCCTTCTATCTCGCTCTTTTATGCACGTATGTATGCGGTAGTCGCACTTAATGTAATTCCATCACATAAATTCGATTTAGTGTGAATTGTGCATATTCTGCAGTATTCCAACAACATTATAAAATACCTCGATGATTCTCCAAATACAACAGGATATTTTATTTCAAATATTTTTTGATTTACCTTTAAAATGTTTGGGACAACAAACAAATTCCACACCGCTAAACAAAGAAATACCACAGGGCAACAACATGGCGAACGAACGTAATTGTAGACCTCGCTCCTGACAGGCATTACCAGCTGTCGCATTCCAACGGCCGAATGTCCAACAGTTGCTCTGGTTATGGATATGATCGAAGAGGCAATTTTCGGGTACTAGAAGTGCGTCCGATTGGAATGGACCTTCTGCAATCACAATTAATTTTTTAATTGTTTTACCAGTTGAAATAATTTGAATTAATTGAAATTTAACATATTTTCAACATGTAACTATTCCCGATAGGAAACAGTAAAATTTCATTAACTAGTAATTTCCTGCACAATATATCAACATCAACACATAAACACGAACACTTTTCCTCAATTAACAAAATTCGTTTCGAAATTATCGAGTATTTAAACATCACAAATCCTATCAAAAACAAATTTGTAATTAATCTATTTCGATTCAATTGATACTATAGACAAATACGTGGCTACAATCACAAAACATACCTTTATACATTGTATTTATACATAAACAACTAAATTGTAAATAAATACATAATTTGACGGAAATTTACGGTCACTAAATAACACTACAGACTAAATACGAGCAGAAGAAGACAATGCGAAAAATGAATCCTCTATAATGCTTGTTGGAAATTGTAAAATTGGAAAGGATTCAACAATTCTTCCAGAATCAAGTTTCTTATACTTTATGTTAGAATTAAATTTAATATAAAATAAATCAGGTTTTCGTAGCAATAAATAGACTAGATGCTCGTTTTTTCTACCATCATTCAGTAAAGTTCACCACTTTTTCACCCCTTGTGCTACAGTCAGAATCGCTTCATAATCGCCCCCAACAATCCGGAAATCTCCTATTTTTAGAATGGACGAGTAATAAACCCGAAATATTTCTGGTTCTGTAGCTGCACAATTTCTATAAAATTTAGGTTTTGTTTCTGTACCTTTTTAAATTACTAAAATTAGGAAATATAAACTGAAATTTGTTGCTCCTTTCGATTTGGTGTCCGCAAATTGCCAATATTCAATAATCGATATCGCGCTCATTTAACGAGATACCACAATGCTTAAAGTAGCATCCGAAGCATCTTTTTACGGAGCATTGGAAGGCGTTTTTCATTCTGGAAAATTCCAACTGAATTCTTTGTTACAGAGGATAATCTTCCAGCACGTATTTTCTTTGACTTTTTTATATTTCCTCTATAACTCAACAAATATCATCGCTTTTCCAATATTTTCTCACATTAGATAGCAAATTGAAGAAGCTTTTCACATTTTTCATTGGTTTGTTGGGAAATTAACAGAAATTTGAGAGTATTGTCTTTCTTGATCCGATATCCGAAAAATTCCAATTTTTAACCATCGATATCTCGCTTATTTGATGTTATATTAAAATGAATCCAGTAACATTAGAAAGAATATTTTAAGCAGTATTGAAGAGTATTTTTATAGGGGATAATTTTGTAGCTAAATTTTCCCCTATTGTTTCCCATTATCGATTTTTTAACGATTTTCCAACAGCTATAGCAAGTTGGATAAACTTGTTAGTTTTCTGTAAAACTGACGAAAAGTTGATAATTTTTCTGCCTGTTAATTTATTCTTTTCATTTCGAATTGTTTTGTCATCACGTTTTTAAAATATTGAAAATTTTCTGTCTTTATAAAATATCCAAATTCCCATAATTGGGACAATCTGCACATGTTGGGGAACACGGATATAGAGTAATAGAATATTCTCGGAAAGCAGCATTTAAATTGAAAACTTTCAAAGTTATTTCCCATACAAGACGACAATTCTGCTTTATTTTCTGAAAATCTAACGCTTTAGAAAATTCCAATTTGTGTCGAACCATCTAGAATATTGGTAGGGTGAACTTTCTAAACAACATCAACAATTTTAATATTACAACAGATTTACTTTCATTCTCATATCGAATTTTTATCGCTCAAATATCTTCTCTCTTAGGGTACGTTTTGAAATTTTTGTTGTAATTCTAATAGTGCAGTTGACAGGGGTTTTATTTTGTAGTTTTCGGTTTTTATAAATTGTGCCAGATAAGTGGTAGAAACCTTCAACGATGTGATAAGAAATGATGGAATACCCACAATTATGTATACTGTCATCTTGAGATGCAGTTGAGACGTTTATTTATGTCGTCATTTCGAAATCGTACTGTATTTGATAACTGTAAAGTTGGAGAAAAATAATAAAATAACAGAGTTAGACAACTTCATATCGTAACAGTACTGGCGTATTCTTTAGAAGATCCTTTATACTTTCCAACTACATAATTATTGAAAGATAATAGGATTTGAAAAGTTAAAAGCTTAAAATCTCAACTTCAAGCTTCGTTTACGGTTCAAATATTAACAATAACGATTTTATTATTAATACATTTTCGCGATGAAAATGCATTTAAGCAATTGAAATGGATGCATATCATTTTCGACGTTTTATAAAGACGAAACGGCTCTATTCCGACAAATTCAACATAGCTGAAAATTGCGTTTCATGTACATATTTATTCAAATATCAGCTTTTATTGACATTGCAAATTATCATTGCCATTATACAGCAATGTTTGGAAATTGTATAATATTTGGGTAATAATTCAAAAGAATTATTAAACTGATGATAATTATCAGTCATGAATAAATTTCCATATAATCTTGAAGTTAAACCAATGGAAAATTCTCTTAAAGCTTAACATACTTGTCTTTATCACATATGTATGCAACGGATAGTCGTTGGAAAAAAGGGGGTTGGAAATAAATGCAATTCCGGCCATCCGAATAGGCTTTATTTCTATACAATTCGCTTTTTTATCTTCTACTCAACCACCACCATCAAGGAAAATAAGCAAATATTTAAATATATCGCATTTTTTACATTCATGTTGATATCGTGTTGTTTTTTTTTTTAAATAAAAATTTGTAAATTTCCGTCTTTTGTACAAATGTATCAAATATTTGACCCTTTCTCTATTGGCATAATATTTACATGTTCGATGTATAACTGACAAAAATGCAATAAAAATAGCCGAAGGTATATAAATATCAGTAGATCGAAAAAAAATTCACGTTTCATATTTTCTTTCTATGTAGACATTGATGATGGTAACCAGGCCAGTTGTACGTTCTGAATAAAAATCACCAAATATACTGTAAAAATAAAAATTCTAATATTTCCATATATTTTTATAATTCTAAAAGTCAATCTTGAAGAGACGACTCGAACAAGGTTAGTTCCAAAGAAATTACTCCATTATTAGATCTAGCGGATATAATTGAAGTTTAATTGTATAATGATAATGACTTTAGGGAGTTGTTGTAGTTGAGTCGGAATTCTTGTCTTTTAATCCATAATTTATGATCAAACATTATTATAAAATGACAGGGCAAAAATTGTATAATAACAGATCATCCATATGTATTACCATTTATACCGAGCGTTCCATTTAATATTGCGCAATTTAAAGATAACTCCTAAGAAAATTTAAAAGATTTAAAGAGTGGCCTTCAGGGAATATTTGCGCAAAATTTGAGCCTCGTAGTTCACCGGGAAATCGGTCAAATACGCTTTCTTTGAACCGTGTTGCGATTTTCAAACGAGCTATAAAGGCAACTATTCCTACATTTTTCTCTATGATATTCCAGAAAAAACTCAAAATAATTAATATCGTTAGAAATAAGTGTTTTTGATAAACTCCCAAATGAGTTACAAAGTTCAAAATGATCTCCAGAGACCCTCTTACAAATTCTTGAAATATTGCGATGCATCTTCACTAAATTATAGTGTTACAAAGTCCACCCGGTATAAAACAAAACGATTCAGCACTTATACTAGCGAGCAACTTATTTTTAATTGAGCCCAATTGGTAGTTTCCAACAAAAATTAAAATATTGGCCATCAAATTTAGCTGAATTTAGTAGCGCTTGACGGCGTTATCGACCGAAGTTTTTCGTTCGATAGCGTATACGAGGAGCTTTCTTTGTCCAACAACATAGAATAGGGAGTGTCGATTTTTCTATTGTCATAACCATTAGAAAAAAAAAACCATACAAATGACAAATCACCAAATACAATTTAAGAGTATAGGAAGTTTTTTACACACAATGAACAGCAAAAGAATTGAAATCTTTAACGCATTATAGGCCAAACAGAAGAATCAATCAAGCTTAAAATTGTATTTCTTGCTCTATATAGTTTTTTTTAATTTAATTTAATTAATTTAATCTACAAAGAACTCACCTAAACACCGGAAAGGTTTAACCCATCTAGCCGTTTTACATTTGCCTCTAGCTTGGGCACCTGGGGATGATCCAGCCTTACACCACGAACCAATCTTGAGATAATGGCTGCTTTCAACGATATTTGTAATATCCCGTTTTGGATACACCTGTAATGATAATAATGGAATTGTAATGTTGTTTCTTTTCCTTTTTTTTGTATTTCTCGGCCACTAACGATGAGTGTTTGAAAAGTAAAGCGAATAGACAAGATTGATCATCGTTTCGTGCAGTTTTATTGCCTGAAGCAATCGATCCAACTGAACAAAAGCATCGTTCAACGATAACAGATGTTTACTTTTCTTACCCCTGTAGAAAACCTTTAAGGGTGCCATTATTATTCGTGTGTGGAGGAATGCGAACAATATTCAATTTGACGAAAAGTCTGCAGGTTTTTATACAAAAAATAAAGATTTTAAGGTTAGAAATTGAAACAAATGACAATATGGAAATCTAGTTATGCAAGTTCACCAACTCACTTTTCTTGAAAGGCGTGCAACTCAAAATTTCAATTTCTATAGCCTCTATAGAGTTAATTTCAATAGATGGAAAAAAGTACGATTTATTTTATATAGAACGATAATAAATCATTTATATCTAGTCTTTTAGTGTTAAATCCTTAAATCCAGGAAGCTAGACACGATATTGGACTTTAGTCCAACATACATCATTCAATACAGAAAAGTCAAACTGTTTTATTACGTTCCATCGACGATGATTTATCAAAAAAAGATATGAATGCGCCACGATTTCTTCACACCAAAAGCACGCCAGGAATGTCTCTATCACCGTTCTAATTATGTCTCTAATTTACAACAAAATTTAAATATTTCTATAATTTCTAGACTATTAATCGCAGGAATAACTCGCTAGTAATGCGACTGAAATTTAATGGTTGCGTTCAAAATATGGAAAACATACGGGATTAAATAGTGTGCAAAATAAAATAGAGGTCAAGTGGGAAAACTTTCTAACGCTTTTCGGCTGTCTTTTAACATATCAAAACATTACTATTCACATGTAGCCAAAGACCGTAACGAAACTTTACTCATTTAAGCGAACTTGCCGCACGTTTCCAACTCGCCACATTTTATTACGCTTGAATTTTTGCCTTTTTCGTTTTTATTACATGTACGCAATGCTTTTATTGCTGTTTTCTCCGTTGTATTGGAGCTGTTTTAGTAGAGGAATACAAATCACAATTTTGAATTGCGCACCCTTATAAGGTTGGTAGAACAAAATTCCCTAAATTTCTAACCTTACAAGTCCCACGTCAGTCTTATTCGCGTGCTTCTTGGTGTTCCGATATTTTAGCAAACTGGTGGACCATTTGTGCAAGTATTTCTTTTATATTTTGGTGATTTTACTCAAGGAAATGTTTGGTAAGTTAAATGATATTTCGAAAAATAATTTACATTTGAAAAGTTGCTCGACAACATCTAATGAAGATAAGCAAAATAGAGTTTTTAAGGTTAGAGATTTATATAAGTCTAGTTATGTAGGTTTACCAACTCAGTTTTTGAGAGGCGCGCAATTCGAAATTAGGTATAAAAATTGGTTAAATTGCTAGTTTCCACTTTGTTAACAACACAATTAACTATTTGCATATTAATTTAACTTTGTGTGCTTCGAGATGATCTTGATGTTAGTTCATAGGTGGGGTAGGTATATACAATATAGACGACCCCAATTGATGGTGTCATGAATAAAGCTTAATTGGGGACCGTTACTACCATCTAGAGATACTCTTCTAGTGAAACAAGTTAACAAGATTCAACCACAATAATTTGTATGGTAGTAAAGATTTAAATTGTAGTTATCTTTAATTTTCTTATCAGTATTATGTTGAGTTTATTCAGTTTTTGACAAAGTCGTGGATTTAATGCGATAAACATTGTAAATTTTGAGCAACTAATTAACTGTACGTAATTTACACATATTCGCAACTTTTAAGAGGCTTCATTCTACCTAGACCCCAACGCTCACAAAACACTTTGACAGTTCTAAGAGCCTGTTCTGGAGCGTTTAATTTAATTTCGTCGTCGCCTAGTTCACCAACTCTAATTCCATATATTCATATGACCTCATCATCCCCCTAACTGCTATCCTTATTCTTGTAAATTTCCCGTTTCCTATTTTATACATCCGATACTGTTCCGCAAGACATATAAAATTAATGTTTAAACGTTCAGGTATACATATTATGAAATTATAACAGCTTGAAAATGTAATTTTTTTCTAAATGTCACAGCGGTACGTAGATATACGAACGGATCAATAATTCAGCCCTATAGTAAAGGTGACGATGAATAAAGGCGAACTCTTTATTAGATTAGAATTACATGAGGGGGAAAGACTGGGGTGTTGTAAAATTTGTTACCCTGCTTGATATTTCAAATTATCATCAACTGTAGAAGTGAAGCATAAATTTTTATTAAAACTTTTAAAGATGTAATTGTATAGAAGCTAAATTCTATTAAAGGAGTGCAAAATAATGATATGGTATCTGTAACAAAATACTATAATCTCCAAACTAATTATAATGTGAAGATCCGGAAATAATTGCCACCTGTTCTTCAGACAAACAACTATCGATCTTTGTATTCGTATCTGTAATGTTGTTATAAATTGGTGCTTTGTTCTCGTTTAAACTTGATTTTAAAATTCTCGAAACTTCTATTTTATTAACGAACATCTTTTGGGAAAGTTGTAAAGTTTCCCCTTTGCTCATTTAATAATGATCAATCAACGAGAAAAACGTCGCATTTCAACATTTTTATTACAATATAAGTGCACGAATAACACCTACACGGTCGATTTTTCTGTATAATCGACCATAAAGTAACAATGATTCAAACTTACAAACTTTGAATTAGATTTAGAAAGTAGTAGAATATCAAGAGGAGAAAATCCATTAGTCTTTTTAACTCAAACACTTGACACGAAAAGTGTCGACGGGAAAAAAGTAGTGCAAGATCTATAAAAGATCGTCAGCATTTCTCAAGTTGTCATCTTCAAGTGAAACAGAAAGAGAAAAGGATTTGAAAAAACGTTCTATTATTGGGCCGATATCTCTATGGATTCATTTCACAATTGAAAATCTAATTTTAATGAAAATACAGCAATAATAAATCATTCGTTTTTATTAATGACGCGGCAAATTGCAATTATAGTTGGAGTTTTAATCCGTTTTAATACATCAACAGGCTTTTGATTTCGCTAAAGATTGGCTAGAATAAATGGGATAAAAATTGGAATTTACAAAGATTTAGAACATGTTGAGTTCGAGTGGAATCGATTCGAGGTAATAAAAATAAAACACTCAAATGTTGAATGGGCGAGTACGAAGTGTCCAGTCAATATGTTGTTAGTGAACTGGAACTTTAGCCAACATTTGTACGGGTCAAAACGAAAATATTACCTTTTTACAATAGTTTAAGATGTCCATTTTGTCCTTAAAACATGTCGCTTTCGAATACAAATCGGACATCCATTCGCCTTGTTCGGTCATGTATTTCGGATGGTAGGCTTCTTGACCGTGGATGCCGGCATCGCACAACATTGCCACTTGTGGTTCGAAATGGGCGACTGCACCACCATTTAAACCGCCATTATCCTGTAACCCCTACAAAATAGAACAAATTTAATCAAAATTAAATGTAAAAATAGCGAGCTACAGGTGAGATTTTTACATCAATTTGTTCCATTAAACACATGGATTATTCGGAAACTGTATCAATTAATTGTGTCATTTTCATTAACGAGAATTTACATTTTTTATCAATACCAAATGGGAATTGAATTAATTACAAAATCATAACCCTATCGAACAAAACAAATTTGATATTGTATTAAATATTGGAACGAAATCAATGCGGTATTTTGGTTCAAATATTCGAATAAATAAAGCAAAAAATCAATTGAAAAACGAAACCAACACCAAATACAATTTCAGGTTTACAATATAAACACCGTCAGGAGACTTTAATTAACCCTGGTGTAATTTAACTTGTATGTTGTGGGTGTGCATTCGTCAGGATCTGTTAAAGCTTACGGAAAACTGGCCTTTAAAAAGCCCTTGGATATGGATGATACCGACTGGAACAACATTGTTGGATTGAACTAAAAACCAAGCGCACAAAGGTGTCAGTGAACAGACGCTATTTCTACATTGTTGTAACAATACGGGGGATTTTTCTTTTGTTTATTATCTACATACGTACACTATACTATGTGAATGTTTACGTATCTATACAGATATGTTGGTTGTTGTTCTATTTGAGAGATAAAAACATAGAAGAGACAATTGAAATACCACACAATATGTGGACAACAGTGAACCTGGGGCTCTTTTGTATACAACTAGAAGTAAATAAAAATAGAAGAATTTTTCTAAAAATAAACACCAATTAATATAAATTTTGTTATCAATAAATAACCGGCGATTATTGTTATTATTCCGCTAGCACCTCTGGTGTTGACGTCTGTTTGCATAAATATGTAAATTGACACTACTTTTATCGTACGAATTTATTAGAATGTCAAGCCCATCGGTGCAATAAAATTAAACAAAATTAAATAAATAATAAATGTATTTTATATTTTAATAGCTCTCGACAAAACTTCAAAAATCAACAACATTTATCAACATTAATAACAGTACGATGGTTATTAAAAAAATAATAGAAATGATAATTCACCGGACTATATTAATCGGTTATTTGGTTAGTCGATCCAATTTAAATTGAAAAACTTCGAAAATAGCGATCGGTGCAACTTTGGTGGATGCGCCGGGCGAATTTCTTCATTTAAAGATTTTACGCTTCTGTTTCTGATGACTGATGACTGCGAAATTTCCGCAAAATTTCGAAATTCTGTTTCTGCTCTTAGTAAGACAGATATATGACAAAAAATTGATATCAGAGAAGGTAAATTATCAATATTTAATACCCATATCTTGCTGGTATGGATAAAATAGTATTAGAAGCACTACTTCAGGAAGCATCCGAACATGGTTTTCGTTTTCGAAATTCCCGATTGAATTCCGAGTTACATATTTTCTCGGACTGTATAGCAAGTTGAATGACCTTTTCAAATCTCTAAAAATTTTTCCAATTGATTTGTTAGTTTTCCAGGCTCATATCACAACATGTCAACTTTAAAATCGATCTTCCGCTTTTTTGTTGAAATGAATCTAACCGCATTAGAAGAAGCATTTCAAGAAGTATCTAAGGGCGTTTTTTGTTCTGAACAATGCTGATTGAATTCTAAGTAACAGGGGATAATATTGGAGCAGTTTTTGAATTTCGTCATATTTTGCCCTATAACTTAAATCATCTATTTTTCAATATTTTTTCTACAGTATATCTTGACTTGAAGGAGCTTCTCAAATCTCCAAGAAATTTCCCAATTTGCTCATATTCCGAAAAATTTCCACAAACTTGAGGACTCTTGTTACATTGTCCGATTTGCTGCCAGAAACATGCCGGTTATATTAGCCGATATCTCGCTTGTTTGTTGAGATATTCCAATGTATATAACAGCATTGAAAAGAGAATTTCAAGGAGCATATGAAGGCGATCTTCGTCTTGAAATATTCCTGCCAACTTCTAAGTTACAGGAGATAATTTTGAAGCATGTGCTTTATTCTAATTTGATATTTTCCCCTAATATTGGTTAATATTATCGATTTTTTAATGATTTTCTAACAGCAAAGTGCTACCTCCTTCCACATCTCTCAAGAATTTTCCGACAGGCTTACTGGTTTTCCAAAGAATTGCCAGAAAGAGGTAATTTTCCGTTTATGTTAGCTCTACTTTATATAAATTAAAATAACGTTTTTAAGATAGTTGATTAAATTGCAGTTATTTAATTTTGAAAGTTCCAATTAGTGTAGATTTGGTGGATGCGCTAGACGAATTTCTTTAACAATTCCCGATTTAATACAAATTAAAACAACAATCTCGACAATTTCAAATTAATTTATCTTAAGAACAATAACAAACGAGTATTTTAAATAAAATGACTAACAATGAAGAACTTTAAATCGGTCTAGATTAACGTTCTATTTATCATCATCGTCGTCAATTTTAAAATAAAAATCGTCTATTCTTAATGCAGTCTGTTTCTCGATTATGTTGGATTAAAGCCGGAAATCCCGGCTTTTATGAAATATTGACACAATGTTGAACAACTAGATTTGAACTATAATACAGAATCCATCCCCAATACACTCTCAAAGGGCTAAACTCGGTTGTTCTTGGAAATTACTATCATCACTAGGGTTGTATGTCTTGTTTATTCGGAAATTTGTGGAAATTATTAATCGAACTAGTTCCGTTATTGAAGTCATCTCGAGACAATTCTTCGTTAAAATCTAGCAGCAAAAATATTAAATTTCTGTTTTATATACTTGTAATTTAATCAAAATTCCACTTATTTTATTGCTACTGTTATTGGATTGGAGATTCTATAAGCGTAATGTAGTTGGATATAATAACTTACGCAGCCAGGATCGACTTCAAAAGCTTCTTGGTTTAGTCGACCGCATAAAATATTAATTAGGTTGAAACTAAACCATGCGTCCTCCGAATTCACCCTTAAAGACAAACATGACCTCTGTTGAAGTTAATGTAGTAGTAGTAATAGTGGCAGGCAGGTCGATATATGTATTTAAGCGTAGAAATTCTAGTTGAAGGGATTCTGACTGAAGCTTTCAATGTTATCATTGATACCAAATGGAATTTTTTTCCCACTGCTTATTCTAATCTAACTTGGTAGAGAAGCCAAACAAATGTGCCAAATGTCTGTACCTAGACAGTTGGAAATTTTATCGCCGTTTTTCCTGTTTCAAAGCCATTTTGCTCGATATAAAATATAACGGATGCGTGGCAAGCTCTATTAAACTTTTAGTTCTAAGCCTGGAGAAGAATCGTATAATTTTTCTACACATAAAGAATAGAATTTTTGATAAATTCACACGACAATAGATATTGATTCGTAAATAATAAAATTTAGAATGTGATCCTTATTATTAAATCAATAGGGAATATAATAGAGGGAAGATGTAATTTGAAAATTCCAGCGGAATTATGTGCGAAAAATACAAATGGAGCAGCCTGAAAATAATTAATTCCAATCTTATAGCTCTCTTTTAAGAATCCTACGTCCAATCTCCTATTCTTCGTCTTAATTAACATAATTGGACCTTTCATTTACATTATTTCCTAACGAATTCGGTAAAAAAATTTAATTTGATAAGGATTATCTATAAGAATTTCCAGATTAATCACTTGATAGCCTTATCAATAATCTATTTACTGTAATTTTGCGAAATTGCAAGTTTGTAATAATAAAATTACTACTTGGAATGCTTATTTCAGTACAAGTTTGAACCCTCTGTAGAAATCAATATTAAGCGAACTGTCTATGACTCATGCCCCTGGGTTAAGGGTTTCTGTCCGACAACGTGAAAAACCCATGTCGTCATCACCACCACCAACGCTGCTATCGACTCAGTCAAAATAAGATGTAAATTTGACGTCCACTAGGTAAACTATTTTATTGGATGTGTGTTTAACGATAGAAAAAATTCAGGACCAATATACAGCGAAATTTGATTAAATTCCCCGTTTGCTGTTTGATTATTTGATTTACTGGAGGCTGAGGAAGTTTCCCAGTTTATTACCATGAAGGTGGGGTTGTTTTTACCGTTTCTATAGGGTTCCTAAGACAGTCAATTTCGACTAAATCAGTAACATTGTTGAAATGGTAAACTAATATTGAAACCTTCAATTTTCTTTTATTTCGGATAAAATTAGCCGGATTATCCAACGACATTGTTGTGCCCGTGTTCCACTAATAATCCGGCTGTCTTCACTGATACTTCCTAACAATAGCGAAACAGTTATTTATATCTGTTAGGGTATTTTTCCTTGATGTTGTGCCATTATTTAACCGGCTTGTTCGGGAAAATGATCGGCAAGATTGTACCGTCGTCATCAACAAAACTCCTATTTTTTATGAGGCAACCGAAAAAGGTATTCATATATTTCATACTTATCCCCCGGAAAGCTTTATATCAGTTTTTCTTTGAAGCATTATTTGTTTACTTTACGATGAAAGACCGGAATATTTAAAGCATTTTGAATTCTATAGCGGATATCTATTGTGTTTGTGAACAGTGATAGGTTCGTCCAGTTTAGTGAGTCGGATCCGTTAACTTTAATGAAAGAGAATTGGGTAACTTTTTCGTCTATAAATGGACGAATTTAATTGGATTTAAGATAAAGGATGGAATAGGGATCGTTCGCAAAAGACAGATTAGGGTTGAAGAGAGTTTTTATACAAATCGTAATTACTCCACGTATTTATAATAAAATAGTTAAAATTTTAATAAGTCCTTATAAACCTCTTCATAATTGATGTTTTGATCCGGCTCAGTTGAATAAACATTCATAAAAATCCAGACTACACGATTTTAATCTTTTGATAACGAACATATCTGATATTGAATCGTTGCTGCTCTATTAACTTCTCCCAGAATTTCCCCGATAAAAAAAATGTAGTCTTTTAGCCTTTATTAGACAACCACTTAGACCTATTGACACAATTTTTAACGTTATAAATCACTGATTGCATTGATAATAATTGGAACTTGTCCAAGAGTCTTTAGAATTTTGGAATTCTGCCTGATTCGCAAGAGTCGAATAGGATATCACCAAAAAATTCTGAGTAATTCTAGAATGTTCCAAGAAAAAAAAAACATTTATTCCGTATTGATCGCAAGAAAAATCGTTGGAAAAATGCGTCATTTCCACCCCAACGCTTTTGATTTTGTTCATTTGGTTCATTTAATTTAGAAATGGCATAATCAAAGGTGATTTTAGATTAATAATTGCATATATGATCGTGTACTTTAGAAGATAAAATAAAGCGTTTTCATACAGTTATAATGTCGGATATAGGTACCTCGAACAACGTGTAACTCGCTGAAAATCCCGCTTTTAAAGGAGCACGTTTCAGATGAAACACTCCAATATAAATCCATCAAGATTACCGATTTTTATTGAAACTACAACCACCGATTGAACGGCTATTGGTATTTATCCAAATACAGCAATAAGCGGTACAGTTTTATTGATTGATTTTGATTGAACTTATTTGAGTCGATTCGAATAGCCAGAAGATAATAAATTGTACATAAAAAATACATTTCGAAACGATTTGATTCAATGCGCAGATTTTATTGTGGGTAGATTGAACGTCACATTTGCAGACAGAGTCAATTAAATCGAGGCTTTTTGTTCGATTTCATCGATTATAGGGCCGTTTGTCATTTATCCTAACAATTTAATTAATGATATTTTCCACACATAATGCATATGTAGGGGGATATTAATCATTCAACAATAATTGTAAATTTTTGACCAACAACAAAAACTAATATCCGATTTTAGTTCTAGTTTCAACTCCAATCTCTTCAGAACACTCAACGCTCGACATAACTAAACTTGCTTTTAATACCGCAAATCTTTACAATTAACTCATCATATTCTGTTAGAATTATTATCATTAATATTATTTCTACCATTATGTTGTTGAAACAAAATTGTTTCTTGTTGGAATGAAATTGGACGCTTGTATTGTTGCGAAGGGGTTTGGTATTGTGGCATTCCGAGAATTTAGAACTGGATCAATAATTGTAATACAATTAAATTTTATCCGTTGTACAATTTAAAATTACAATACCCTTCATATTAATTACCATATTCCAATATATTGTTTATTGTTTAAGTGCTATTATAACGTTAGAGATTATTGGAACATTCACTCAACAACATGCAACCTTTATTATCAACATTTGAACACGACGTTAATATTGATTTTCTTTTAAATAAACTACGATTTTATACATTCTAATATTGTTCCGTAGTTCTTTAGTTAGTTTAATTCTATAAACATAAATCTTATAGTTTTGTTGATCTGTTTAGCTCCTGGAAATTGTACCAACAACGACAATTATTCAGTGTTTTTGTTAACAATTTACCCCGAAACTATGCAGTTGCGGTACACTTAATTATGCATTATACACAGAAATTTGAGTACTTTTACAGACACCACAACTATTCGTACGTAAATTGAACTCGAAATTTTTGCTTTTAATACCCAGACAATATAAAATTTCATCAATGCAATTAGTGTAGCGCTAAAAATATTGTCAATTCGTCTGTTGCGTGACTGAATCGTGCTTCGAAAAAGTTAGCTCAACTTAGATCGAATATTGGCTATAAAAACGCATGATATAATTAGAGATAGCTGTTCGTCAAAATGCACGAATAGCTGGTTGAAGACCCGATATAAAATAAGCATTTAATGAAAGATTGATTGCATTATACAGTTTCTTTTCGTTTTTTTTACCGGGTATTTATAGAGGTCAATTCGTGACCAATGAATCATAATAGAGGACTAAATTAGCTTATAATCAATGATGCAATCTAAAAGGCACGTACTGATACTAAAACATCGGGATATTTGTGTGTATACTAGGGGAGATTGCAGCAATGATAAAAGCGTGGTCTAGTAAAATTGGCAATTTGGCAAAAACGTCGAGAATCTGACTAGTGAAATTTCCATTAAACATCCAATCAATTATCGTGTAATGACTTCAAATATCTTTCAGCTGTATGGAGTTAACAATAACACGATTTTTTCCCGATTGGTCGTTCAATGGTAATGTTACAAACAAAAACTAGAACAGTTGACACAACATAGTACAAGCCAATATTGATTGTTAACGTTGGCACCATTGTATCCAAGGAAATATCAATGCAAACAGTGTGGTGTAACAGTGGGGGACTTGTGGTGAATGTCAGATAGAAATTGCATTTCTTCCGGAACTCGATATTGTTTGCTCGCTTTAAGGGGAGGAACGATTGTTTAATAAAGGACTACGCCAAATTACCATCGAATATTAATATTCCCCATCGGAAGATCGAGAAAATTCCCAATTAAAATCAATACATGATTATTTGTGTTTTTTGTTTCAAAAACGCCCTATTTTATCATCACCCAAGGGTTAATTTGCGCTTGAAAGCTATTGTTATTTTGGTTTTAACCTATTCCAAACTACAATGGCCCTATAATCTGATAACATTCAGTTCACTTAACAAATCTAACTCATGGAAATAAGCGAGACAGCCATAGGATAGGAACTAATAATACCAGTTTTTCTACCACCCGAGTTTACCCCGTACATGTTGGTTTTCATGTGTCACTTTTAATGCTTCTATTGTGTGCGGTTTTTGCGTTCACCCCCCGTTAGCTAACTAAATATAAAATATGCGATTAAAACAGTATGTCGTCCACTATTTTTGCATAAATTAAACAACAACGATATAGGAGTAGATAAAAAGCCGCTTGTATGCAACTTTGAAGAAAGGTGTGGCATTTTATTGTCCCCGGTAATACTTGAGATTTTTGTTTATTCGTTCTAATTTCAAGTTTCTCAATACGGCAAATATTTGTTTAGATAAATTCCGAGAAAATACAGTTTTTTTTTAAGCGAATTTATCTCGATTAACACAATTATTTCCAATTCCTGTTGCATCCGAGTTTCGGATATTGAAAGAATTCTAGGTCACTATTATTAATTCATCATTTTTGTCGATTTTTCCCTTGTCTTCATCGATTAAAATTGATGAGCGTTATTTTGTATAATACGGAAAAATTCTTGGAGTTGAATTAAAAAATTGAAAACTGGTCTGTTAAACGCCTCCCACGTTGTGTGTTGTAAATAGTTGACTTTCTTGACGATGAAGAAACTGACCCTTATACACACATATGCATATAAAACAGAAGACAACAGAATAAAGGTAAATGACCGTTTGTTGTTAAGACGAAGAAAATATAATACTTGTGGTATTTTATTATAAAATTGATTTAAGTCTTATGTTCAATTTTCTTCAACACAATAAAATTTTATTCCAATTCAAAAATATATTCCATTGTAATACATTTTTCAATAATACATAAATCCGATATGTTGTGTACATTGTCAAGATTATTCATAAGAAAAAAGATTGAAAATTCAATATGTATTTGTCGAACAACATATGGCAGCGATATAGTGAAGCTTTTCAACAATACAAGAACGAAAATCTTTCACAACAGCAGTAGAAAATGCAAAATTTTCCCTATGACAATCCCGAAATGCGCTAATAATAACACAATTTCTACCCCAATCGAAACAGCTAAGAAACGTGCGAACCAACCCTGCAATTATGGATCATATTTCCCGGATAAACAAACATTAAAGCACAGAACAATTAGGGTTAGAATTTGAAAAATTATTGTTGATTCTAATATTCAATGCTTTAATCGAGCTTGCGTCTTTTTCAACAAAAATTCCAACTTCTAAACTTACTATTTTCCTTCACACTTTATTTATTTGCACTTGTAAGTAGTGGAAAATTAATTAAGTAGACTTTAAAGTGAACTATTTGTTAATCAAAGTTCTTATGGAAGTTTTAAAACAAACTAAAGCAATTTACATCGACAGATATTAAAATTTATGCCTTAGTGAAGCTCAAAGAAGCTGTACTATGTTAGAAATTTCCATGACAAGTCTAATTATTTGAAAATTTCAATATTTTCAATAGATTGTGTTTGAAATTTCAGTTGCGGTTCAGCTAATTATATCTAACAAGAGTTTTTTTGAATTGTCTACAGCACTTGTAAGTCTTTCAAATATCGATCAAATCCAAGATTGTTCCCGTATAAAGGAATTCTAAAAAAACCAACAAACCAGAAGCATAATTAACGGTGTTTATTTTAGGATTGATGAGGGAAATAAGCCGCGCTTCGTTGAAACTCCATGCATTTTAAATTGACAGTTTTCAATACCCACAGTTGATTTTTATCGATAGGTTCGAAGTTTAATTCACTTGGGACGTACCGAAAAAAGGAGAAACCACAGAAACGTGTCTGGTTTTTCTTTGAATAGAATTTTAAAAAGAACAGAAACTGTATATACAATACCGTAGAAACAACAAAGTCTGTGCAGTCTGATAAATACATCGCTTTTAGAGCTTACACCTTATCGGTAATCTAACCGTAAATCACCAACAACCCCTCGAGATTCGCACACAAGTTTTTCTTTCAACCACCATAAAATCCGGTTATATTCTTATGGAAAATATTCAAGAAAAAAATTGCGCAATATGAGGGTTAATCAATTCGTTTATTTGCTATTTACAGACAAGTCGAATAATCCATCGCAAGACAAATCCCTTGAGTGGTTTACGTGTCGTTGCAAGTGTTAAGGGGCGCGAAATCGTAAAGTGGGTATTTCTCAAGTCAATTCGAATAATAAAAAAAAAAAATTGTAAGACTCGACAATCGACTATAAAACTACAAAACAGGAGTTTGTGTTTGTTTAACCGGTAAACAAGGGATGTTTGATTTCGTCTATGTTGAACATGTAATAGATGAGAGTCTAGGAATTTAGGCTTTTTCAAAACAAAGAATAGAATTATTGGTGGATAAGCGTTTGGAATCCGCACATTTATCGGTAATCGCATTTTTATTCAACTTGTCATTGAACAATTTTACTGCATTATGTCACATGCGTGATGCAATAAATCGAAGCAATGCAGCCGTTAATGAATTTATAATTTAAAAAAAAAAGCGAAACAACCGAGAAATTCAACTCGAAAATGGGAAATAAAGGAGAAAATGTAATAAAATCGGCGCCTGTTGCTCAATTTGCAATTCACTCCACCTACCAATTCAACATTAAACTGCATAATTAATTCCGTAATAGACGTTATTAAATGACGGCGACGGCGAAGACGCCACGATAAAAATCGAAATTCTGCCCAATGTCGAACAAGACACTCAATTAATTCGGTATTAATCATACATTGAAATGAGAATTTGCAAACGGATCGCCCATTGTCTCCGAATCTCGCCAAACAGAAACACCTTTGACGATATTGTTATAGAATTAAGCCCGGATTACTTATTACACAATTCCAATTGAAAAGCAATAAATTATAATAAAAGGAGCGCCATTTTGTGAAACAACCCAACAAGAATTAATTAATAAGATTAGAATTCGACTTGTACTGGCGTTATTTTATTTCACCCTCGATTTTTTGTTTCTGTTTTAGTCCCGATGCGATTATGGAAAATTCAATTCTATTATATCGTAAAGTTCTAAACCAACAAAGACAAAACGACAGTCCCTTAGGATTTTAGAGAGAAATATTGCAACAGTTCGCGGTCAGTCACACAATAATCCTAAGAGAATCCGTCCGTACGATCAATAACAATCAACATGGGAATATTTAGTGATCCATTTAGAATTCTCAATTTTGCCGAGATTTTATTCTTTTATCATTTGAATACAACGGATAGAATTCCCTTCAATCGGCTACAATCTAACATATGAATGTTTCATCTCATTTCAACTCAATCCCTTCATCTTTCAACTTGAAATAGACACGATAGCGGAAATTTGAAAGCCAGCAGGCTTCTCACATGTAAATACAATCCGTGTGCCGTTTTTTACTCCAATTTGATTGTTGAATTGTTGTAAATTCGCCCATCAAAGACAATATTAGCCAGATGTTGGCGATTTTACGAGCCAACTTATCCTCGAATGGGGGACCTTTATACGCTGATAAGACGGGTGTGAAATGGTTTTTCTTTGGATCTTTTTTACTGCATCCATACCATTGTCTGTTAGTTTTAGGATAATGGAATTTAAAGTGTTATCGTACTTTAAAACTTTAAATATTTGAAAAATCTGGGAGAATTGTAGTAGATCGATGGCAATTCGTTTAAATCGACGGGTAGAATTTATTAGTGTCGCGATCAGGGCCATTTACTAAATCGAAATATTTAATTTTATTGGCTCGTTCTTTGCAATAGTCTCAATAAGGAAACGAATAAAGCTTGTGTGCGTCTAGTGAATGGACCAATATTGCGCCTCAAACGGAATAAGTTAATGTATTCTTTGCGTGTAGATATGTATAGGAACGTTTCCGGTTCGAGTTACATTAATACAAAGAGAATGTAAGGTAAATCCGGTCTATTCGTGTAGTATTGGAACGGCTTTGGAATAATAAGCGATCGAAAATTGGCGAAAAATCGTTACTATAAAGGCTCGATTTTTTCCGATTCGAAAGACTTCCGGCACCTGGTGTTTTCGACGTTTCTCAACTCAACGCTACACCTGTCTTGGAAACGGCCCAAATTACCTGCAATTAGCCGATCGCTTGGACGGCTCTTTCGAATTTCCCAATTAAATCGTAAAATTTTTGGATTTCTACCCAAATTACCCCCAAATAAGAATGAAAACTTACCGATACATCACTAACAATACCACTTGTTAATAACAGTACACATAGAAACGGTGCTATATGCAACATTGTCTATATTTATTCCGAATTTACAAGATTATTTAATAATTTTGTTGTAGATAAAGTCCGGATTAAGCTGTAGTTTGGTTAAATTCAATTATTTGATTGTTTGTTGTTAATCTGACACGAGCCGCTGAAACGGACGCAACTCAACTGTATTTGGGTGGACTTGCAACTGACACCAGCTCCACCTACTATCAGAGAAATACGCATGCTCAATATTAGTCATCCACTACAACTATATCTATCTCATTAAATGGCAGTATGTTCGATAGAGACGGATCGATGTTGCGGTGATGATAATAACAACATGGGTGAGAAGGTGAATGTCTAGACTTTCTGCAGAATATCGAAAAGACTGGAATTTGCCCAATAGAGGCCCTAACGTTCTCCCTTATCAAGCAGCTAACGAAAAAATTGAGGAAATACATAAAAGTTAATAGGCCGGTTCCGATAATAATGACACTCCTCTATACTGTTAATCAACCAATAATAATCGATTTTGATTACATTTTCAAATATGGCAGTTTTAAATGTCTTGATGTTAATTAGTTAAAAGGTTAATTGCACACTGTTTTGATCGTGTTATTTCAAAGTGCCATCAGTCTAATTCAAATTACCGGTTTTACATGGAACGAATGTTGGTGTTAATTGGCAGTTATGATCGGAAATAAAACACGCAGACGTGCCTCAATTCATCCCCTATATCATGAAAAACTGATGGTGATTGCTACCCTAACTGCTCAACGATTTTTGGAAATGGAGTAAATCGACCATAATTTCTGATAACTAAAACGAATTGATTTAAAGATATAATCTTCTAAATAGAAAGGTACTACAATTACCCAAAAGGATACCAATTCAAGCATGTGTTCCAAATTTTCAAATTACTGAATTCTAGAAGCTTTCTAACTGAACTTTGAAGAAAGCACAGAGTGGTTCTTCACATTCAAAAATGCGCAATTTCTTATTTACAAGAAGCTTAAAATTCTGCATATAATAGAACTGATGATTTCTGCCTGTAAAGCAGAATTTTGGAAATTAAAGAAATCGACTGCAATTTTTGACGAAAAAATGAACCAATTTTGGGAGGAATTGAATCTTTAAACGTAGAACAATTTTATTGACGAAAAATACTCCAATTTTCCACAAAGAAGCCATCTCAAAAGTAACCAATGCTTGGAAATCTGCTTAAGAAGAAGGAAATCTGATTAACTGCAGTCGGTAGATAAATTTTGTTTTTAGATTACCTAATTTTTGAAGTTTTTTTGAAGAAAGCCCAGAGTTAATGGCTCATCAGTCTTCACAAATGAGCAGTTCACAAGAAGCATGGAATTTCGTTATTAAATAAATCACAAACCCAATGTTAAAATTGAAAAAAATTCAACTCACTGAAATGAACATAGCAGAACCGGTGTGTACTGAGCTCTACGATTTTTAGAAATAGACGAAATTGACTGTAATTGGCTAAAAAATGAATCAATTTTGGAGGAATAGAATCTTTTTAACATAAAACAATTTTATTAATGAAAAATACTGCAATTTTCCACAAAGAAACCACCTCAAAAACAAGCAATGCTCCAAAAGTCAGCTTAAAAAGGAGAAAGACTCAACAATTGAAGCCTGCACATGTGGCAGAGTTTATTTTTAGACTACCAGATTCTCATTTTCTAACTGAACTTTGAAGGAAGCGCAATGTGGATGCCTCATCATTCTTCACATTCAAAAATGAGCAATTCTCCATGTACAAGCCTCAAGTTCTACAAATTTTGGACTTTTTCCACAGAAATGAATCGGTTTTAAGACGAACAATGCAATTTTCCAGAAACAACCGTCTCGAAAGTAACCGTTCTTCAAAATTCTGTTAAAAAAGAAAACTGGAGTCTGTCGATATTGCTAAATTGGTTTAGTTTTCCGGACTCTCAAAGTCTGAACTTTGAAGAGGACACAGCAATTCTTCATTTACAAGAAGCTTGTTATTTCATCATCAAATCACAAAGCAACATGAGAATCTAAAAACTTTATAAATGACGTTTATTTATAGGAAAATGAAGCATGAACCAAAGTTTTAACCGGAGCGAAACTGCCACTAATAACAATTCTGAAAATAATCGATGCTTAATATGCGAAGTCCGGTCTCGTTGAGAACTACTCTCATTTGAATGCCCACAACTTTCAACCCTTTCACATTTCCATATCCATAAATAACAACAGTAGCAACAGCAATAGCAACATCAAAAGAACACTTTATACACATCCATGTGGAAAATTTACAAATGAATAAAACTCGTTTTTGTTCTTACACGAACAAAGACAATTTTACTATCATTTAGATGATCCTGTATATTTCTATTGCCCCTTACAACTTAATTTCGGTAAGTTGAACGGCACAACATAAAGGATTTCCAGTAGTTGAAGATGTACGGTGTGATTTTCGAACAAAACTAACAAGGCAACATTCCCAGGTGTCCCCCTTCGATTTTAATGAAATTTGGATATGTTATTCCCCATCGAATTCTAAGAGATGCATGTTTTTTTTATTGGCAGAAATACATATCTAGGGGGTGAATTCGCCACTCAAAGTTTAGGCTTACACGGGGTACTTTTTAAGTTTCGCATACTTCCATCTTCAAACGGGACAAACAGCATTATTCTCAGGGTGAAAAATAATGTAGAAGCCCATTGTTTGCATATAGAAATGTTAATTAGGGTAGAAGTCATAAGGGTTGAAAGTAAGAAAATTGGTATAAGTCAAAAACTATTCATCGGATTTTGACGAAACTAATGTCATTCGAAAGAAGACAAAAAAGTAGGAGAAACCTGTTTTTGGATTTTTTCGAAATATTACGTTTAGGGGGTAACCACCCGTCAAGCATATCTATACGTATCGGAAAAAAATTAATATTCTTATTATTTTTATGTTTTAATTCATAAATAGTGCTTTTTACCAATTTTCAGTAGTTGGGGCACGTATCGATACTACAATAATTATTATTATATTATAACTTTCGAATATATTTTTTCTTGAATTGTTCTAAAACTTATGTGTTATCGCTATCAAAGTTCAATTATTTATATTTTTAATGTCAATTCACCCCCTATAGAGTTTTTCCATAAAAGCCGTGAAAGTTATATTTTTCAACAATAATTGATTTCGTGAACGTACAATTTGTTTTATTTGTAGTATTTGTTTTATAAAAATTTAGCAAATTTCAACCCTTATGTCTGTTGTACTATTTATTTATTTATTATAATTCCAAGTGTATTTTGCTCAAAAACAGGTTTCTTCTACTTTTTTCTCTTCTTTCGAATGACATTAGTTTCGTCAAAATCGGATGAATAGTTTTTGACTTATTGCAATTTTCTTATTTTCAACCCCTATAACTTCCACCCTAATTAATATTTCGATATGCAAACAATGGGCTTCTACATTATTTTTCATCCTGAGTATAATGCCGTTTGTGCCGTTTGAATATTTGAACTGAAAGTATGCGAAATTTAAAAAGTACCCCGTTTGAGTCTAAATTTTGAGTGGCGATTTCACCCCCAGATATGTTTTCCGCCGATAAAGAAAAACATGCATCTCTTAGAATTCGGTGGAGAATCACATATCCAAATTTCATTAAAATCGGAGGGGGACACCTGGGAATGTTTCCTTGTAAGTAAATTTGTAAAAAAATTAGATTAATCCAATGAAAGTGTTCGTTGTAAAGTTTTAAAATCGTTTAATCAAATTAGAATGTGGAAAAGTGGCGGACAAGACGACGATCAATCTTTATCGTTCAACGGTTCTTCCCGCTGAATTGAAACAGAGTGCACTAAATTCGATTAAATTTCCCAAATTTTCATCGCTTTTCACCCGGCAATTAGTAGCTTGGCTATTGCAAAGACGTTTTATCCCCCAAATACGTTTAGGGAATACACAATTTTAATCTGATCGCATTACCACTTTTAAGACTTATTGTTTGAGGCAGCTTTACCCAGTTTTTATCGGTCTTTTTACTTTGATACTCGTTGACGCAATTCGAAATTCTTCGCCTAAGACAGATCAAACGACTTACTAGCATTTCAGCTATAGAACGATAGAAATTGTGCATTAATTCTACACTTGAATGTTCAATAGATCCTTCCGCTTTGTGTGTAAGCCTTTTTCTCACAACTCGAGGGTAATTATTTTGCAAATTTTAAATCAATTCTTTATAGACATTATTTTACTAAGCCATCCTGAAGGCTTCAGGACTCTACAAATATGTGTCAAGTGATCGTTTGGCAATCTAGCTGTAAATCCTTTACCGTCTCAAGCACGTCTATTCTACACACATGATTGCCATCCATCGATTATTAGAATTGTTCTACTTCCTATACATATTGTAACAATGCCAGAAATTCAAAACGGCGCAATTTATTGATAAAATTCCCGAAAACCGGTCTCATTTGCAAATCTGACAGCAGATTAATTTGCTGCGATAAAAGGAGTCTTTGTCGAAATTCCAACTACAATCAAGTCTATATTTATTGGAAATTAGTTAATTGAAATTCAAGGTAAGTTGTTTGTTTGTTCATTCGTTCTATTACTATTTAATTAACGTGTAATTAATAAGGTAGAAACAGTTTAATAATAATGATTCTCAAACAATAACAATTTCATACATTAGCAGCAGTTAACGTTCAGTTTCACCACTTTTATTAAACTCTACTGTTTATTAATAAACTTGCAAATAGCTTAATCGAATTATTCTAATGGTTAAACACAAGTGTATAACATACACTTATAACTGAAGCGATATTGCGCCAATTAATTATATCAATATTGAAAGAGACTCATTAAAATCATCTAAAACTATATGTCGAATATAAATCGAATTAAAAGCTGGATTTGCAATGGGGAATTTTATTTTAAATAACAAAAATGGTCAAGCACTTTGTCATCTTGCTCATACAATTTTTTCATCCCCGGTTGATGCTTTATAGGAAAATTGCCAAAGCATTCAAGTATGAATACAGCGCCGGAATTCTTTTCTTATAGACGAATTCTTGGTTAAAATTGACATACCGTGTTCATAACGATCGAATTTATATTTCCTTATTATTTTTGATAGAATCAATAGCTAGAATTTCGGGTGGATTTCACTCTACCGACAGGAAAACGTCGGTCATTTATTGCTAATTTGTATGTAAATTTGGGGTGCCATAATTCTAAATTCCGGTAATCTAGCCTGTTATTGATGTTACTGTGGATAATTAATAGGGCATTTCTAAAAGAAAGACAATTGTTTGGAAAGATTGAAAAACCAACAGATTTACCCGGAGAGTTTCTCAATGGAAAACATAATTTTGACAAATGTTTACCGACGAGTAGCCGGCTCTATATGAGTAATTATTGTTGATGAATCAACAGTTTTCCTTCTACATAACGATGAAATAAATCTATGGCGGAGGATAATGAACTGAGATGGGAAGAAAATTAAAAATAACAAACAAATTTAAGAATTCATTTATCATCTTTCCAAGTAATTTTTCATTGTTTAAGAATAAAGGCTCAGGAAGAGAGAAAAGCTAGCACAATTGCCGAATTTATCGATATCGATAATTACTTACAGATTCCGGTGTTTTTCGATTTTGAAATCGTCCGATTGTCGGATTTATAAATTGTCATTGAAACTGACAATCCCGATTTCTTTCAATTTGTACAAAATTAAACGATAAAACCGGCAAAGGCTGAATTCCGTCGAATTGAGGTAAAAATTTTGAATTACACAACAATGCTCCGGGAATCAATCGGGTTTTAATAATAAGCTTGTGGGTGCGTATAATCGGTGCAGTGGTGCGAAAGATTTGTTTGTTAGATTATCCGATAATTAGGCCGATAGTTTCGTGAAATTCCTCCAAAAAATGGACGAAATTATTCTAATTAAGTAATCGGGAAAGTAAACGTAGGAATATTACAGTAAAAAAGACGTCGAAAAGCGCTGAATGTTGTAAAGTTTGAAAATAAAAAGAATCCTTAATGGTAATTAAGGCAGCCGGTTTTAGAGTTTGCTCCAATATTTACTCGAGTTAATTTTTCTATTCGAATAAAATATTATAATTAACTGTAGAAATTGGTACGATTCTACTAGATGAAATTGCATTAATTTCATGTGTAATAATAGGAAAAATAGGAAACATAAGTTTGCAAGTCTCGTCTGTTCTGAATGTTTGCGTATCTGGCAAAGGAATTGCGCACAGTGTTAGGCCATGGACGAACACAACGACGTCGTCGTCGTCATCATCATTGGCGCCGCGACGCCACTATACACACATACACACCGATATTACAGCCCTACGTTGCCGTAGCGACCGAGAACGATCGATTTCCCAAATACACTCCAGTTCTTGTCAGAGTTGAAACATGCAGCCATTTGCGACGCACATCACCACGACGCCTTTAAATTATCCTTATTTTTAATAATTTGTAATTTTTATTTCGAATACAGGAACAAATCAAATGGGACAACAATGTACAGTTGATGAGGCAACCGAACTGATGAGATTGTCATCGATTGACGGTTTAGAAGCCATCGTTAACGATTATAATGAAGTCAATTATGAGTACAATTTAGAAGATGAAACTATCTGCAATGATACAGATCAAATTCACCGGGAAATCGCTGAAATTTACAGTTATAACGAAAATATTGAGCATGAAGCGAATTATTTCGCCTTCGAAAAGTTCCTCGACAACTACCAATATTGTAGCAACTGGAAATTGTTGAGGGATAACGAAAAAATCGATGTTATTCTCAAATTGAATGAACGGCTAGAAATCAACGATAATCACTTAAGAATGAAACTCTACCGTTGCATCTTGTATATGGTTCAAGGTTGTTGGAATTACACCCAGTCAATTGACGAAATCAGCAACGTTCAAAGATCCAATGCGATTCTATTTTATCGATACGGCACTTTTGAGATTTTAATAAAATTGTTGTATTTGGAGAAGAATTTGATTAAAGTGACCAAAACAGGGGAGAATTTGAAAACAACCGCACGTTTACGGGTAATCTTCTCAATTCTTTGTACAATCATCGAACACGTACGTACTGACAACAAATTAATTGATCGTCTAAAATACGATTTATTAAACCCGGAAAATGACGAATTTCTAATTGTAACACTCTTCAGAATGCTCGTGGATTTCGTTAACGATAGAAAACACTACAATCATTACCCGATTAAAAAAATCCTACTATTATTATGGAAATTGATCCTGGTTGTGTTGGGTGGTTTAGACCAGGCGAAAGAATTTAAATGTGAACAGCGTCGAAAATACAATTTAATCGACGATCACGATAGATTTGTTGATGATAGACAACAAAAAGGCCGATTACGGCCGAAATTAAACCGACAAAACTATGTGGAAATATTGAATCGAATCCGTTTGAAATATTTGGGTTTTAGTATCGAGAACGATTCAACAACATTGGCCGGCTTGCCCGATTGTATCGTTGAAAGTATTGAAATTTTACAGAAACACCTCTACACACCATTGAGCGAAAAACAGGAAGAACAAGACAGTTTCTACGAGAAACATTACAATAAACACGAAGATTACGATTTGAATCCGATTGAATTATTGTATCAGGCGATATTACCGAAATTGGTGATTTATATCGGCGCTTTGAAGCGAATTTTTGTTAAATTATTGTTGAATCATGAGAACAACGCCAATTTAAGACAGATGATTGCCGAAATATTACCGGTCCATATGGGGAATAGTGAGGTGGAATTATTGATCCAAACGATAGATATCCGGCGACATAAAGAGATTGTATTCAAAGCAATTTCGGCGATACTGTTGTTGTTTTTGAAGCATTTCAAAAACAATCATTCTTATCAATTCGAGTATTTGTGCGCGTTATTGGTACGCGAGGGATTCTTTAATGCCATCCTGAAATTCCATCGGGAGAGTCTAATCAATTATGTTGATACACCGAACGAGATCGATGCGTTAGAATTTCCAATCTATATTATTAATCGTTTCGAACACTCCACTGTCGTATCGTTAGAAGGCTGCTATATCGGCCGAAAATTGTTCAATAGTATCAATTTTTTACGAATATTAAACAAACTTGTTAAACGCAAACCGCAACGTATTGGATTATTAATCCGTTGCAATATTTATGATTGTTTAAAGGACAATATCGGGATTCGAAATCGAATATTGCAGTATTATTCGATGAAATTAATGAAATTACAATTGCCATATTTGAGGAAAATGTGGATCAATGCGAATTTGAATATAATCAATGCGATTTTCCATCAAGTCCGCTATCATCTATTGGATGATTTCCTGCGACGATCCACCGATATGATGGCAGGTTTGGATGATTGTTTCGAGAATAATTTACAGATTCGCGTTGATAATTTCCATAAAAGACGATACAATTTTAGCACTATTGTTATCGAAAACAACAACAAAATGGACGATGACAACGACTACCAACCTGTTGATAATTGTTTGCTGAGTATTTTAGGAAAACAGATGGAATTGTGCCCGATTTTCAAACAAAATTACCAAATTTGGTTGGAATACAAGGTGTACAATCAAGATCCCGACCGTTTTGTTCATTAATACTTTACTCTAATATTTTATAATAAATTTTTACTTCTTTACTATACGATTTGTTTGATTCCATCCTAGATTGTAGCTCAAACTCAAGATTGTAGGCCGCAAACTCGGTTCGCTGGCAGGGCCTTATCTGGAACAAAAATTGAGAAAATTCGGTAAAACTATTTTTAAATATTCCATAATGAACGAATATTCGGTTGAAATTGTCCATATCCAAACAATTTAGCCATTTTCCTCGTATTAATTCTCCAATAAACTCATTAATTTCGAATGAAAACCGGCTAGCGTTGATTTTATTCAAATCAGAACGCTGAAAAGATTAATTCTAAGCGAAAATCGTATTCAATACGATAGAAAATTTAAATAAATTTCTTAATATTGTATCGTTACGTAATTATATTTGCTGTAGAGATTGTCTCGATAAATATTTACATTTTTTCCACATAACCTATCGAAAATTAAACAATAATCCTATTTAAAAATCAATACAATCAAGGCATTCCGCTATAGAGTAGTAGCATTGTCAGTAGCTATTTTATTACGGTAAAATTTACATCAATAAATCTGGAATCAATGCAGAATAAGACGGTTACAGTGCTGAAATGATTCCAAAACGAATCTACAAGGAATCGAGTGGTCAACCGGGCAAATCATCGACAATCACAATGAAATTCAATACCGAATACGTACAAAGCTTGCCAACATTGACAATATTCAGTGATTGTAATACAAGCAGGAAGTTGAAGGGGTTCGGGAAAACTACGAAATTGTATGATTTAAATATTTCAAACTGGTAATTGATACTCTATTGGATTGAACGGTAAGCGAAAAAGTTAGGTAAACTTTAATTGAAGTGTTTATTAAATCAACAGAGAGGGAAATAATTGAATGAATAAAATAGAGATAAACAATGTATAAGGGATACAATGCCGCAAAATCGAGGATCCAACCGACATCATACTGTGTATTATCGATTCTGACAAACTTCCAAATATGGTGGATGCGCCGGGAGTTGGAATTTTTCTAACTAATATTTAAATCAACAAAACTCACAATTTATAAGATTTGTTAATTAAAAACAATTAATAGGCTTAATTAGTTGCAGTTTCAAACTAGTTGGCTTGACTTGATTAATTATCGACAACTCGATAAACTTGCAAGGTCTTTAAATTGAGTTTCAGGTAGTTGTGATTACCGTAACAAAGTTAGTTGTTTGTACATAAATTGAATCAAAAATACTCACCAATTTGTTTCGGATAAGGTAAATTAAGATTGTTCATAGTCTCAACGAATTCTTTTGAACTTTTTGTTAGTCTAGGATTGTGTTTCTTCTCTTCCGCTACTGTAGTTACCATCATTCCTTTATAATCATGAGCTGGATACAATTTCGTTGCATCCGGCAATGTGAAGATTTTCTCGTGTACACTCCGATATAAAACAGCTGGATCACCCTCTTGGAAATCGGTACGTCCACAGCCTCTTATCAGTAATGTGTCGCCGGTGAAGGCGACACCCTGCGAAGACATTAGAGCATTATTTTCTTTTAAATTTAACGGAAATCTGCCGTCAATTACGGTTCAACGAACCTGCTCTCATATTATAATCAATCAATAAATATAAGCTAGTTGTTCGCGATATTCCTCCGCTTTTATCAAAGAAAACCGTTATATTGTAACTAAATATCGCAAGAATAATTACACATTACACAATTAATCAATATGTTGTTATAATGAACGATGTTAATTGAACCCTTTACATCAGGGATGCTACACATGAGTATGAAACCATAACTCTAAAAGCGGCTTTGCTGTTCTCCAATGTACGTTTGAATAATTGATGCCCAATTAGATCAACAACGTTTAAAAAAGCCGACAGAAAACCCGTTTTCAAATCGGTTATTTTCATTGATCATTGGGAAATGTTAAAGAGCAGAAATAGTCCCAGGTTATCACATCAGGAAATGATACCAACTGTATATAATCCTCATTGTAGCCGGATTACAGTATGCCTTTCTCTAGAGGGAAATTTTCAAAGTTTCTATTGGTAGTTGGTTGGAATTGAATCACCACTAACCTTTAGAAAATGTTTACAACCCCCACACAAACTACTCCCTAGCCATACGGTTTTCTATAAATACACATGCAAGTGAATTTAGCCGACCCGGACTATTGTACATGTCATTTGGAGTGAAGTCCGGAAAACGGAAAAGTATTCCCATTGTATCGGTCCGAACAACGCAACTTTTGCATGGTTGAATTGTTTGTAGAAAGAAGAGTGGATGGTATATTGATTGACAATACCGTCTATACGGTTTGATATGTTTCACAATCTTAATTGTAACAATTCCCACATAGAGACGTGTTTATTTTTATGTATAAACACAATAAAGTTGGATTTCTTTTGACAAGAGTTTTGTGTTAAATTTGACGTAAACTCCCATCTATTCCCGCAGGAGAGATAACACGACAAAAACCCCAACATATATGGATATGTTTTTATTTTTGTACAAATCCAAGTTGAAAACGTTTCATACACACTTTTCACAAAAATCAGGTCAAGTATTTGAGGATCTTCTTTGTTTATTCTTTGTTTTTAAACCACAACTTTGTTGTATCTCAAACCACACCAACTTTATACAGCACACTGCACTCACATGTGTATTGTTAAATGGATGTATTGGACAACTTCTAAATCTAGCTGGTGGATTTACCTTGTCCCCGATTCCTTTTGTTCAACAATACAATAATCGGGGATATTCGAATCGATTTCAATAATTTTATTCCAAATATTGGACGCCATGAAATTTCCAGAATTAATACGTTTTATAATTTGTACGAATTTCTTCCACTACCGTCGGCTATTTGAACTTCTAAAGAATCTAAAACGTAATTAAATTTTTTTCATTAAATTCCGGGTCGTTTCTTCGATCAAATCCGGTTGAACTTTCCATAGTTTATAAAACCGCTCGATAAGCCCCAAGTATCCCAGTATTGTATTATAAAATATGTAAAATGGAAGAAAATTCTAACGGATAAATCCGCAAGTTTTACGATAATTTCAATAAAAGCAAAAGGATTGTGAAAGTGAAGAAACAGCCAGTCTCACGCCTGCATCATTCACTCGATTTCGATGTTTTATTAAATTTTCCGACAGCACATCTTGAGTTATAAACGGAATGTCGACATTACTACGTGTTCTAACTTTTCTCTAACTCTCTACATACAGAAACACTCAGACTGGAAATATGAAAATCATAAAACGACCAAATTACTAACTACCGACATTTGAGATAACATTGATACTCGAAAAGTAATTCTTGATCTACCAACAACATATATTTGTAGTTGGTAGTTGGATTTCGGTTAATTAATCACTGATAAGGTGATAACAGCACGTTGATAGATGTAGCTTAAAGTTTAGACAGTGATTATCTTCACAGTCGAGCTAGGCCAATTTAGCCTGCCAACTACAGTTAAACGATAATCGTACAACACACGTGTGTAAATCTGCTTTTTGAGATAAATTTCAACGATTTTATTCTTCTATCTAAATGTCACCGGTTCGGTCTTTATTTCAAGAGACAAATACATAATCTAGACGTAATTTAGTTGTTCCAACTATGGAAATTTCTAGGATTTACAATAATTTATCCCATTATAGAAATAGAGAATCGAGTCAATTTGTAGAGAACATTGTCGAGAATACTCTAAGATCTGGGTTGATATACCCACTCTCCTTATTGCTTAATTAAATTTCGATTATTTGATGAGTAGATATAAAGTAGGGCATGAACTGGGATCATGAACAGAATACTAAAAGATATTAAATTCTTAAAAAATTATAAATAGGTTGTTTTATAGGCAAATAAAGGATGACCTTTTGTTGGCGATCCATTTATAACAATGTTAGTTAAACACAAATGTCAGGTCAGATCATATAAAATCATGAAAGTGGATCTAATTTCAAACCGGGACATCTGGGAAGATTAACGACAATCAAACTGTAACTTTGACAAAATTAATGGAAATGTCCACTCATCGATCGTTTGCTCTATTCATACACAAATCTTTGGTAAACTGTTAAAATTGTGTTATTCCATGGAGAAACAGTAAATTATAAAATCAATCATAGCGATTGTTGGCGATTGAAACTTTATAAACATGTCTAGCATAAAGTCGACTATTAGAAAATTGTGTAGATTTCAACGAATAACCCGAAAAATTGATTACATTCTAGATTGTGTGTTTTTTGTCTAATCGACCAATTTCAAACTTTCCACTCACGTATACAATTGTAACGAATACAAAGAAATTCAATCGAAACAACTCGAAGAATTGGAAATAATTTTTTACAATTTGACGGTTTATTATTACCTGTTCTTCACAGTAGAACGAACAACAACCATTAGTATGTCCAGGTGTTGATAATACTTTGAGTTTGTGTTTACCAAACGGTATACAATCGCCATCATCCACGAAGATATCAGCCTGGGCCCCACTTAATCTCGATATGATACTTTTACAGCCAGACAGATGTTTTAAATGGCCACTACCGGTAATATGGTCGGCATGCATGTGGGTGTTTACTGCAAATTTTGATTATTATCAGTTTAAAAGCGAAATTTCCAACGAATCGACTCACCAACGTAGATTAGTTTTAAATTTAATTCGTGGACGATTTGAAAATCGCGCTTTACATGCTCGATCACCGGGTCGATAAGTATGCACTCTGTACTGTCAACGTCACCTAACAAATACGTGTAGGTGGAACTTGCACTATCAAATAACTAGAAAATTGCGCAAATTATTGGCTTTATTCGAATTTCCAATCGAAACTATACCTGGCGAAATATGAAATCCCTCGTAAATGGTATTGTAGGGACCACAGAATTCATCATCGTATTGGACATGTTTATCGTTCGTACTTGTTGAATATTGATTGTTGATTTACAATTTGTTAAAAATCTAGCTAGAATTTTAGAATATTGTGCCATTTTATTGGAAATTGTCACGAATTTCACAAATTAATAAAGAAAATATTGGTTGATTTTGTTGGAGCTTAGCGCCACCTTGTGAGGCAACCGGATAACTGGTAGCTAACAAGGATTGCAACGAATTTTGTGCAATATCGATAAAAATAAAATTATTTACCTAAATATTTACACAATACAAGCGATTAAACAACGAGATTGACAGGATGTCTCCCTCTAATCGAATGTGGGAAATATAAGAACCTTGGACGGAAATATTTGGGTACTTAATCATATTTTATTTGTTAAAAAAAATAATTATATATAATTCTTATGGTTGTAACAAAACATAAATTATCGCTTTTACAGGTAGCAATTTCCTGGAATAATCAACAAAGTTATTTTTACCAAATAATCTACAATATGAATCAATACAAAAGGTAATTACTGGTGATTATGCAACCAGTTATACACCATTTTCAAAATGTTCGTTTTTCGAAATTGAAGTTCAAGGGCTAACAAGGCTATTATCTCTCGTTTCCAGTCTCTCAGAGGTTTCGTTTTTATCAGTGTTCGTGGTTATACCCGAATTCAACGTCCTTTCCACCTCCGTTTTCTACATTCGTGGGAAATTTTAAATATTCATGTAAACAGTACGGCTCTAGTTTGGATTGATTGGGCATTTTTTTCGTTTATTCAAATAATGTTCCCAAATTTGTACGAAAATCTCCGGTATACTAGCCCAGATATTACGCGCCTATATTAAAATTTAATTAGCTCGTTCGTGAGAAGAAAATGGAAATTTTATTAACACTTTTATTATTCAGTTAAATCTCTAAAATGACCACTCAGGTCTAAAATAACACATTCAACTTTTATTAGGCGTTTATTTCGACAAAGTTTGCTTTTATTATAGCAATTTTTGAAGGTAGCGACGGATTTACGGTCGATATAAAGAAATCAATAAAATTATAAATAATTGTGAGTGTAGAAGCTTTCTTTTCGGATAGAAAACAAAGTTTCTAGCTATTTAGTGGAAAATAATAAAAGTCGATAACACACAATCTTTGAATTCACAAATCATCAAGTTTACCACCAATAACAAATCACAGGACACGTAAACGATGTAATTTCGAAAAGACACCAATTTTTACTGGCGTCTTTGTAATACTACCACCTAAATCTACAAGGCACGTAGTATTTTTATTTGTCGACAACCACCTTGAACGGATAGGGTAGCCGTTTAAATTAGCCCAATATAAACGGGCCACGTGTCTCTTTTTACAATTGATTTTTCTAAATTTAAAGCAACATCAGTGTATTGGTTTAAATTTGGTTTGTTTCTGACATTGCTTGTCAAAATCGAGCGAAATTCAAAATTTTCTAGTGAATGTGCCGTTTTTATCCGTTTCGATTTCAATAATTAAATCGCAGTCGTACAATGACAACAAGATTAGACGCCGAAGATGTGTTGAAATGCCCCCAGTAGAAAATCTTTGTACACGAATAAATCGAAGGTAAAATCTACTGCAGAATTAATGAATTGTGGTCGATTGTTGGCCTATTTTACGGTGTATCATTGTACGCTTTGTGGACAAAATCATTCAATATTAGCCCGAAATCGTTACGGTAATGTAAATTTGAAAGTGATATTGTTTACTACAATGTTGATTGAAATTGTTGCGAAATACATCCGACCAGATTATTTTTAGAAAGCAATTGCTTAGTGAATTACAATAGAATACCGCAAATTAGGGGAGATTTACGGGAAAATCAACCAAATTAATGGTAATTTACAACTACTTTTAAGTTGGTTTATTGCAGATTAACCCGGCGCATCCGCCAAAAATGAACCGAAATTTTCCACAAATGAAGTTATAAAGCTAATAGTTGTCGATGAATTCAACAAGTTTCTCGTAATTTAATGTGTTTGTAGACAATAATGCGCCGTATAGACCAACCTTGACTACTTTCCATAAGTCAAGTTTATAATGACCATGACAACTTCAATTTTTATCGGAAATTTTACAATTCTTTCTAAAAAACAACAATACAAAAGAAATACAGAACGATTGTCAAGTATTAAAATCCTGATAAGATTCCGCCTTGATAATAAAAACGTGTCAGTTTTGTATTTCCCACGTGTATAATTCGGTTGTTACTCCTGAAAGTGTACACGGACGAACAACAAAAACAGTGTTCAAATATCGATCCGTTCCTTTTCGGTTGATTTTTCATTTTCGCCGAAACCAAAATAGACAAACAAATTGGCCAGACGAAAAAATGCTGGACGGACAATCAAAAAACGATCAACAAGAGGAAAATGTGGCCTCGCTTTATACGGTTGAACTTGTCTTTCCAAATAGGGAGAAACAACCGTTTGTTGAATGTATTTGCGTTTTAAAAACAGGAAATTTCTAGGCATTAAGAATAGACGATTATTTTCGTGTTTTATTGCGTTTAATTATTAGATTTACAATTTTAAGTACTAAAACTCGCGTAATTTTCCATTGTTTGTTTATATTTTTGCGTTGTAATCGCTAACGTGACGTTTATGATAAATGTGGGTGGATTATAAGGCGGTAATTTAGAAGTTTCTAATTGATTCTTCAATAAATTGTGTCGTTATTGTTTGAAATTAATTCAAATTTGAGTCGATTTTGTCGCATCACTCCACCGAATGACGACATTAATTTATCGACGAAAAACGTGTCTCCTATTAAACTTTAAAATTGAATTTTAAAATTCCTTGTTATCTCCGAGATGTTTGAAAAATTATTGATAATGATTAACGACAGAAAAATAATAAATTTCGGAGAATAGCGTAGAAAAAGATAAGGCTCAATGAACACAAATAGGGGGTATTTAAATATTTCGAATTTATTTTGAAAAAATTACGAGCATCCTGTTCGAATTGGAAATAACAGTTCCATTCTAATTCATTTGCTATACGTTTAACCTTTATGTTTTGGAATAAATAAAAGTAAAATCCCTGTACAGATATTAATTAACAATTCAATTACGATATTTCAAATATTGTCGGTTTTATTAAGATCACTTTCACGCCTCTAGTGAATGGAAAATATCTCGAATTTCTAAAGACAACGACATACAAGATGTAATTTTATGAAGATCAAATGTCGAAGATGCTCATTATGTTTAAAGCTTCTTTTTTATTGTAAATCACACCGAATTTGGCTTGTTATCGGCTGGTTTCCGGTATTTTCAATTCGTAAAACAGAAATAATAAGGTAGCTTTTCTTTTGATTTAAATTAGGTGCGCTACAAGGATTTTCAATTTAAAATATCCTCCCAAATAATCCTATAACAAAGGGGTTTAGAGATTTTTAAGGTAATTCCAGTGATTCAGTTTGGATTTAATTGAGTCGCATTCCTACTCCTACAGTGAAACGGATTCTACCTGCTAGATTGGAGCTTTTCAATATTTCTGCTGATATTAGACGCAATTCATAAATTTTGAAGTATTCCTTTTTCCTTTTTGTAAAGTTATAAGAAATTTATTTTTTAATATAGCGAAATTTTCGATAAACTATACGTAAAACGCATTTATTATAGATAGAAGTTCGTCAATGGAGCTTATTTAGGCCCAGTTTAGGTCTTTGGAGGATACCCGGTCGCGGTCCTGAACAAACATTCGCCTTTAAAGCAAGAATTTAAATGAGTTACGAGTGTATTTTGAAAATTATTTGAACGGTTAAAATTGTCATCCTAATTAAATAGATAGGAATTTTATTCTTCCGCCCCTTTGTACTTGCAACTTCATTTAAATCGAGTCAAATTAGTTTTCCAACAAGTGGAAATGTTCGAAATTCGTTCCACTTACAAGAAAACATTCCCAGGTGTCCCCCGCCGATTTTGATGAAATTTGAATGTTATTCTCCATCGGATTCTAAGAAATGCATTAGTTTCGTCAAAATCCGATGAATAGTTTTTGATTTATAGCAATTTTCTTATTTTCAACCCTTATAACTTCTACCCTATGCAAACAATGGGCTTCTGCATTATTTTTCATGCTGAGAATAATGCCGTTTGTCCCGCTTAAATATTTTAACTGCAAGTATACAAAACTTAAAAAGTACCCCGTTTGAGTCTAAACTTTAGTGGCGATTTCACCCTCTAGATATGTTTTTCGCCGATAAAAAAACATGCATCTCTTAGAACTCGGTGGAGAATAACTTATCCAAATTTCATTAAAATCGGAGGACACCTGGGAATGTTTCCTTGTTAGTTTTTGTGACGACTCCTATTAGACTTTCTACACATCTATAAATTAACACTAATCTAGAAAAATGTAGGTTTGGAAATTTTAATTAAATTGTAATTTCAATATTAGAACAGTAAATTATCGTTGACGTTTTAATTAATCTTAATCATTAAGTCATCAAAGGTCGCTTCAATATTACAACTTTGCCTAAATATTTGTCTTGAAATATTCAAATTAGGCCGCGGAAATTATTATCGATTAATCGATAATTTATGGGAATCTCAAGGATTTTGGTAAAATTCAAGAATTCTTTGTTTTTATCGAAGAAAAAATGTGGTAGGATGCATGTGTAAATAATGAAATTGGCGCTGGATCAGCTGTAGGAATCACCAAACCCAGCTGATCACAATAACAAACAGTCGCAGCTACGACGCGATCCGCGTATGTTCGCTTCGAAAACTCCTACAATATTCTAAAATAAACAATTTTTTGCTAAATTTTGCAATAATCGCCTATTAATCAATCAAGTGCCAATTGTTATTAAATGAAAAACTACTGGAGTATTTTTCTATATTGAATTTCTGTCAAAAGGATAGAAGGTATGCAGAGAAAATTCAGTTTTATTGACTCGTTCGTTGTAAGTCCTTTGTTTGAGCAGGTGGTTATATCGGAACTAACCGGAGTAATCCGGGCTCGTTCGGTTTGTTATGTAAACAAAAAAGCCTTGGAAAATTGAATTTTTTCTAAAAAATTTCTAATTTCGCGATAATTGTAGTTTGACTTTTAACATTATCTTTATGAATCATTTCTAACCAGATACAATTAATTTTACTATTGCATAAAACCCGGAAATTTTCCAGATTATTATTGACTGATTGATCGAACCTTTCTCTTGTTATTGTTGTAATAAAATTACGTCGCAATTGTTTCGATTTGTATACGAGAGGCGAATTTCAACAAATCCAATACGTAATTACGATAAATTTCAACCTTGTAATTCACAAATGATTTCAACACATTGTGCATGGTGTTTGTATATAAATGACCTGTTTTCCTTTAAATCCTGTCGCTATTTTTAGGGATTTAAACTTTATATACACTTCCATACAAACAACTTGTGTTGGGTTAGGAGATTTCAAGTGGCGTCAAATTCTATTTTTAAACAACGACCTAGTATTTGAAAATGTTATACAATTCGGCTGACATAATAAACAATAATTTCGAATCTTAAAAGAGAACGAATCGCAACAAATCAACTATAATCAATGATTTGGGTAAAATTTCAAAATTTTACAAAAACAACTTGAACTTTCGGTGTTTCTAGTTCGATCTGCCAGTCCAATTAAGCCAATTTTGGGACTTACTGGACTTGGCCTAAACTAAATATCCATATTTTAAACGCAGAGAAGTTAAATTACTGAATAAACCAAGTTTAATTTGATCCTGAAACTATCAATTTCAGTCACGTTTCCTGCCCGTTGTGTTTATACCGAGTTGAAACTGTTTCATTATAAATCAAAACTAAACAAAGAAGTCCAGTTGTGGTCCCAATAATACAAAATCACCTTGAGACTTGCTAGTTTGGTGAATTTTCTTTGTGTCGAACACAAAAGTGATTCAATTTGATTAATTGTGGCTTGTAGGAGAATTCAAAGGGGCATTGGCTCGATAATTCAATTAATTTAGAAACCTTACCAGTTCAAAAATATCGCATTGCAACTATTAGAAAATCGCGCAAATTTAACTAAATCTTGAATTTACACAATGATTACTCAAAACATTAATCTGTGTTGAAATTTATAGAAATACAACCTTTCGCTCTATAAAATAGAAGAAAAAATAACTTTCCTATTGTTACTATTTTGTAATAAAAACGAGTTAATTTACGTTTATAATTCCGACTACATTGATATTAGAAACTCCGAGTTGTAGATTTTTTCATGTGACGATGACCTTCTTGTCGAATAAATTAACAACGCCCATAATTCATCGCATTTTCCAGGTAAACAAAGAGACAAAGGTGATGTCTGACGTTAACCGGATAAATGCAATTCTGTTGTAACAAGCTGCTAGTTTCGAGAAAATATCGAGTGAAAGGCATTAATTTATTATTGTTTGTTTCCAGCACCAATATGCCGTCCCTACTCGAAGCCTTAGAACAGAAATACGGTGAGAGTCCAAACGAATCTGAAGGTTCTGAAGATGAGGGCATCTCAATTGCTATATTTGTACCGTGCAAATCGCCGCGTACAATTGTACCATCATTATTAGTATTGAATGATTGTGATATAGCAACGGCCGGTGAGAAAGAAGCATTAATAGCGAAATGTGCATGTGTTGAAGAATTGGATTTAGCTAAAAACAAATTGAATGAATGGTTGGAAGTGTTTGAAATATTGAAACAGATGCCGAAATTGAAATTTGTTAATTTAAGTTTCAATCAATTATCAACACCGTTAAAACATATTGAATTGGATCGTAATCTATGTTGGCAACAATTAAAAAATTTGGTATTGAATTCAACGAATGTCAATTGGGAGAGCGTACAAAAAATCCTAGATCACCTACCCGGTTTAGAAGAATTACACCTCAGTATGAACAATTACAGTAATGTTGATTTATACAACGATCATTGTAATTGCGGCAAACAAGAATCTAATCGAAACGATAATGACGGAAATGAGATTGAAACGGAATGTTTTTGTATAAATAGTGATTATCACAGAAAACATAAACATAAAGTTATACGTAAATTGCATTTCACTGGGAATCCGGTCAATAAATGGACGGAAATTTGCAAATTAGGCTATGCCTTTCCCAATTTAGAATCGTTAGTATTAGCCGAATGTCCAATTGAATCATTACATATTGATGATAATGGTGATAACGGTGATAATCAATCGAATCGGAATTATCAACGATCGGAAAGTGAATGCGAATGTGGCAATCGTCAAGAATCACCACATGACAGTTTCAGACAATTAAAATTTCTAAATCTAAACTCCACCCGTCTATCAACATGGGATGATATCGAACGTTTGTCGAAATTTCCAGCACTACATTGCGTCCGCGTTCAGGTAAAATCCATCAATCCGGTCGTATTCTACAACTTTTTGATAATTCATTACTATGACAACGCTTTTATATTCATGATGGAATTATAGAGTGACAAGCGCTGTTCTTAGGTCACCATAGTAACGAATTATCAAAAAGTTAGAGAATACAACTGAATATTCTAAACCAATATAATTTTGAATTAAACAGGGTTGTCCGCTATGGGAGACCAACGAGTACACAGAACATGAACGGCGCCAATTATTGATAGCTCGTTTACCGAATGTCGTAACGTTAAACGGCGGTATTATCGATAAAGATGAACGTGAAGACGCTGAAAGGGCCTTTATTCGCTACTATATGGACAAACCTGAAAGTGACCGGCCGGAAAGGTATTTTGCGTTATAGAAGTTTGTGCAAAATTAACTATTTCTTTGTAGATATTTCGAATTAGTAGCAATCCATGGGAAATTAGACCCATTAGTTAATGTCGATTTACGGCCAGAGAAGCGTGTTAAAGTCCGTTTTACGTGCGGTCCAAATAGTGAAATACGTTCAGTTGATGTTTATAGGACTGTAAGTGATTTGAAGGCGAAATTGGAGCCGTTTGCTGGCTTCTCATCGGCTAATATGCGACTGTTTTACGTCGATCAAGATTTACGCGATATTCAAGTAATGAGATAAATTTAAATTTTATTTTTTTTAAACTAACTATTTTAGGGCCCGGAAGAAATGAGATTTCCACATAAACGACTGTACAGTTACAATATTTCATCGGGCGATGAAATTATCATCGATGCTAAAAGGAAAATTATTGAAAAATAAAGCGATAATCACCCATTTCTGATTTGATGATTTATTAAATTATTAATTATGTTTAATTCCATGCTTATTCGTATTATTTTCGTTTCAATTATAAACTAATAATAATTTAAACGGTAATTTTAACTGTGCAGCGCTTAAATATTACTAATACTTTTTCAAAAAATTGTGATAATACTGCCATATTGGTGGCAATATAAAACTGCTGTGTAGTTTTATTTAGAATAACAGAATCGGTGTATGGTTGTATTTAATTAAAAAATAATAAATAATTGTGATACAACTTATTGGAGATTTCTTTAAATAATTCACTGTAAATAATCCCAAAATAAGGCCGTCACTTTTGTGGATTTAGCCTTTCGTCTTGCCGATTTTACGATACCGAGACCAACTAGTAACGTTTTTATACTTGAAATAAACTAAACAGAGTAGTGTTATTTCTACTCGCTATAAGTATAATGCAAAAAAGTCGTTTAATCCTAGGATATTTTCTAAACAACTAACCCAATCTAACAATGTCTACAATTTTAATTAAAATGAACTGAATAGCCGAAAACTCACCGATATTTCGACGATCTGCAAGTCTTCAACGGGATGATCACATACATGATACCGATTTAATTTGTTTTATTTGAGTAATAAATATTTTTGAAATGGTCTACAATAAATTACCACACTGGAATGATCTACAATCTCGTAACAAAATAATAAGAAAAATAGATTAAGGACTGCTGTTATCACACACAAAATGAACAAGTTGATAATTTGGTTGTTGATGAGATGGAACAACTTCTTCCAATTATAAAAAATAAACTAAATTCTACTAAAATTACAGTTCATTATGACTCTCTTCTTTATCATCAGTTTTCTTCGAATTTAATTCGACTTTCTCGCCAGTATCATCAATTTTCTTCGAATTTAATTCCTCTTTCTCTCCAGTATCATCAACTTTATTCTCTTCAATATTCGGTGTTTCAATTGTATCCTCCTCAGTCACTTTACCATCAATATCTTCATCACCACTACCGCTTTTCTCATCATCTTTCTTCTCTTCATTGTTAGTTTTACTACTTGAAGGTTTTTCCACCTTTTTGGGTCGCCACAATTTAATTTTATTAACTAAATATTTAACTTCACGATCTAATGCACTCATTTTATCAGTAATTGAACGTACTGTCAATTTAATATCGTCCGATTTTTTCAATTTATTCTGCTCTTCAATCAATTTATTCATCCATTCTTGGGTTTCTTTAATTAATTTGTCTAAAGCTTCAATTTCACTATCGGTAAACACATCTTTTTCAGGATTTGTACTTTTCGTTAGATTCTTTGCAGTTGTTAGGAAATGTATTGAATGATTCAACATTGATTTTAAAGCATTTAAAGCTTCCGGCCGTTCGTTATGTTCCCATACTCTAGAAAATAGGTTGCGGGTTAAAGTTTTTAAATTATCCAATTTTTTCTCGTAGGTTTCAGCATCGGCTTCTGAACCATCTTCATATAACCAATCTGAAATTTCACTGCAAGATTTCCGGATTTTCTCAATTTCATCCTCAGTCGATGCTTGAGTATATTCGTTTTCGTATAATTTATTTTGTACATCAATTACGAAACTTTCTAAATTATTCAAAGCAGTAGCACGCCGATTGAATTCAAATTCTGTTTTATCTAATTGGTGTAATTTCTCTAATGATGCTTCAAATTGTTTACCATCTAACGAATTGATATTTAAATCTTTCTCGCTCGATTTTATCGGCTCTTTTATTGTTATAATTTTAGGTTTTGGTTCTTTCGGCGTGTTTTTTTCGGTAGTATTCGTAGCATTTTTCTCTGTAATATTCTTAATATCATCTTTAATTTGCGGTTTATCTTCATTTTCATTCGGTGTTTTTTTTTCGTCTTTATTAACATCTTCATGGACGGGTTTTTCTTCTTCTACTACCGGTTTCTCTTCACCACCAAACAATTTACTAATCGTACTACCCAATTTGGAGAAAGTTCCCTCTTCTTCAGTTTCAATAACGGTCTTCTCAACAATCAATTCAACATTTATCAATTTTAAAACACCGGATTCATCTAGCAAGAAATGCGCTTTTATACCTTTTGTTTCAATATTATCACCTTGATTTTTCTTTAAAGCTTCAGCGACACCTTCTAGATGAATTTCAGTTAAATTCAAGGCGCCGATATTATTAATTTCATCAACTGGTAAATAATCTAAATCAGCATAGTTTATATTGAAATTAAAATCGTTTGTATGTTTGTTGAATGTTATAATTTTCTTCTGTGGATAGGGATTCATTAGTCCAAATAATGTTCGTTTAACTTGTTTAACACCATCGTCGATTTCTCGTTCGAAAACCACTTGAATTGGATACAATACAGCATCTTTAGTTAGGAATTTTTTAACTTGAAAACCTGTACTTAAATCGGCAGCTTTATAAACCGCTCCTAGAGTGGCAGCTTCGTCTGTGTTCAAATTCTTCGCCAAATCTTGCCCTACAGTTTTCTGTAAATATTCCTGTACTTTTGGTACTCTAGTACCGGCACCGACTAATACAACTTGTCCGATAATATCTTTGGTTAAATGAGCAGTTTTCAAGGCTCTTTCTACAGGTTTACCGACACGATCGAATAGATCACTCATTAAATTCTCTAAATCATCTCGTGTTATTAACAATTTGAAATCTTCATCATCTAATAAGCCTTCAATTTGCGCGTGAATTTCAGCATTTGCTGATAGAACATTCTTAACACGTCCGGCTTCTTTGAATAATTTCGCCATAGCTCTGGGATTTTTAAAGACATCATTTTTTGTCTTTTTAATTTCATTGAATTTCTTCGCTAGATAATCGCGCAATCGTATTTGTATTTCTAAACCGCCTAAAGTACGATCGAAACCAACACCAATTATCGATAATTGTGGGTGTGTTTCAACATAACCGCGTTCTTTTGTTTTTACGGTCTGATAACTGACTAATGTTGCTGTCGTTGATGTGGCACCCATATCGTAGAACATCACATATTGGGCAGTTTCGTTGAAATCTTTACTACGGAATATACCGTAATTTAAAGCAACAGCTGTATAATCGTTGATTAATTGTAGAACTTTTAAATTAGCCAATTGGGCGGCTTGTAATAATGCTTTACGTTCAACTTGATTGAAATAACCAGGTACAGTTAAGACGCATTCTTTAATCGGTTGTCTAGCGCCTTGTTCGGCGTATTCTTTCGCTTTTACCAATAACTGTGCAATTAATTCTTCCGGACTATACACGGTATTGTCATCGTGTTTAAACAATACAGTACCACGTTCCTTATCTTCGATTATATCGTAATATGGGAAACGTTGTTTATATAATGTCACTAAAGGATGATCGATACGTTTACCTAATAATTCTAATAAATACATATAGGCGTTCTTTGGAAATCGTATACCAACAGTTTGGGCATCTTCACCAAACGAACGGATATTATCACGAAAACTGATAACAGCCGGTGTTTTCCTTTTGGATTCTTTATTTAAAGCAATTTCCATCGGTACACCGGGCGATACAATACCAATTTTCATCCATTCGGTACCGAGATCTACTGACATTACAGCTAAACCATCAACATAATGTACACCATACAGGCATATTGTTGAAAACAATACGAAAATGATTAATTTCATGTTTTCACCTGAAATCAAAAAAATGAGGTTATGTTGAATTTTTTTCTTATATTAAATAAAATCAATATTAAACAAACAGGAATTATAAAGGAAGTCGAATATTTAACAACTTACGCGTATTAAATTACATTAATTAATTAAATTAATTAATTTTCTATTATTACTAGCAAATATTAAAAATCCACGTCAGTTTTCCATGTGCCACGAACAGCTGTTTTTCCACCGTTGCCGGCTATAACAACAATAATGACAGGTGTGGCGGATCCTGATTGGTCCATCTTCACTACCAATTAAAATTCAACAAATATTCTTTCTAATATTAATATTAATTAAATATTAATATTAAATAAAACAATTGATTTGAATCAAATTTGTTATTATCTCGATAAAACAATCTCACTTTCTATAATAATCGATTTTTTTAATTCTAGAAATTTGCGTCATCTAGCGATGAAATGAGACACAGTTGGAACCATGTTGCCAGTTATAAATTCTTAAAATTCTCGAATAAAATTCAAATCAATAAATTTCTAAAATATATTAAAATAAATATAAAAGACTATATGCTCTTTTGAACTCGCTATACTAGATTTATATATTAGAAGGCAAATTTATATAGAAAAAGTTACTATATAGAAAATACAATTTTGGCGGCAAATTTGAATGTACAGATAAGATTTTGTGGAAAATTTAATTTACTAACGATTGTAGCATTATCTATACGTTTATAATTGAATTGATAAGTTACCGAGTTCTATAATTTTGTGGTTGTTACTAGAATCTAACGGTTTTCTTAAATAGCTGAAACTCTGGTTGATAGATGGCGCTATATGCGAACACTAATTATTTTCGACGTTAATTGCTTCCAATTAGTTCCCATTTGAAATAATAAAATAAGGAACACATCTATAATTTATAATTATTATCACTTCTCATATAGTTATTTACATTTAACAATCTAATAAAATACAGTTGATTATCAACAACAAATTAATTAATCTAATTAGAAACGAAAAATTTTGTGTTAATTTATATTTTTAGTAGTATTATCAACAAAATTGTTGTTGTTATTCGGAGATGATAAAAAAATAATATTGACTTTATATACATTCTTTTCAATATATTGTTTTTATTGTTAAAGCACACAGTTTCGGTTATTTATTCTTCTTGTATTTTTCCGACAAAAAATTTAAAGAAAACATTGTTGCCAACAGCCATCAAGTTGTGTTATATAACGGTGATATGAATCTTGATTTTTGGACAAAAATAGAAAGAAAAAACGAAAAGGAACGGGATTAAACGGATCGGAATAGAATTATGTTCTACTACTATTATGTAAAAATAAAATATCATTCTTATTTATGTATAAATACGCCGTTATATATAAAGAACAGCTTGTATTATGTATAAGGGTAGTTGACAGTTCATTCTCATGCACCCTACGGCTACAGGTTACCAATACATGAACAATCGCCTATTCAAAAACACCACCGAGCTCTCTCCACCTCCTTATTGGGCTTATTTATGTTTCTAATTTGAACATAATTGTTAATTTTCCTTGTCATTCAAATCCAATCTACATGTACAACGAATATGTGGATGAAAATTTCCAATTTCCCATTGACAAATCGAATAGAATCCACCGATTAAAATCGTATGTTAATTTTCATTCATAATAAAATTCTAGCAAATTATTAAATCTGTTGAAATTGCGCTGTATAACGTCAACAATTTCTGTAGAATTCACAACTTTCAGATCTAACAATAGTCAATAAGGTTGTCTCAAGGTAACATGAACCGAGAGAATTATTTCTAAATAGAATTAAAATTATTAAACGCACGACTGTTTTTATTAATTTACCCGAATGGGGCGTTATTTTAACAGCTTTTTGAGTATCTAAACGTTAAAATCGACAATCAACAATTAATTGATAATTATGGTAGATTTAAGGTCATTTCAATAGAATAAAAGCGGCGACCTTGTTTTATTGTAAATTATGTCACTTTTGGGATACTTAAAAGGTGGCGAATTTTATTTGTTGATAGTTTGATATGTAGAAGAATTAGAAATATTTGATAATGACGGGATTATATTGGCCAACGTTCCGCTTCAAGTCCCAGAAAGCCCATAGAATCGAACAAAGAATTATAAGCTTTGTTGATTATTAATTAACAATCTATCTTAATTGCCTTGAATGTCAATTCGAATTAATAAATTAAAATTTTAAATTGTTTATAAACATATTTAAAGGCTTCCATTTCTGATTTAGTTTGTTTCCTGTTGCGAAATTTCCGCAACATTTGACAGTTTCTGCTTCCGTTTCCGCATCTTTTTGAACTTATATACCAGATATGTATAACGAAAATGACTAATACTAAACAAATACGAAGTCTTTGAAACGTGAAGGTTCCGAGTGTTTTTTTTTTGACTCGGTCCACAAATCGTCCATATTCAATGACCGATATCTCGCTTGTTTGACGACATATTGCAATGAAGCGAGTAACGTAAGAGAGAGCATTTCAAGGAGCATCCGAACCTGTTTCTAGTTTTGGAAAGTTCTGATGGAACACTGAGTTATAGAGAGTAATTTCGAAACATATGTTTTTTTAGATTTTTTTATATTAATCTCATAACGTGGCAAATATTTTGGGTTTTTCAATAATTTTTTCACAGTATCTAGCAAATAAGAAGAGCTTTTGAAGTTTGCAAGAAATTTTGCAAAATGTTTATTAGTTTCTCAGAAAACTGACAAAATCTTGAGGGATTGCAAGTTTTTTCTTGATTCGATGACCGAAAAGGCCAATTTTTAATCATCGATATCTCGCTTGTTTGACGACATATTGCAATGAAGCGAGTAACGTAAGAAAGAGCATTTCAAGGAGCATCCGAGCATGTTTTTAGTTACCAAAAATTCAGATGGTACTCTGAGTTATAGAGCGTAATCTCGCCATATACTTTTTTTACATTTTTTTATATCAATCTCAGAACGTGGCAAATATTGTGGATTTTTCAATCATTTTTTCACAGTATCTAGCAAATGGAAAGAGCTTTTGAAGTTTACAAGAAATTTTGCAAAATATTTATTAGGTTCTCAAAAAATTGATACAATCTTGAGGGATTGCAAGTTTTTTTCTTGATTCGATGACCGAAAAAGGCCAATTTTTAATAATCGATATCTCACTTGTTTGATAACATATTGCAATGAAGCGAGTAACGTAAGAAAGAGCATTTCAAGGAGTACCCGAGCATGTTTTTAGTTACCAAAAATTCAGATGATACTCTGAGTTATAGAGCGTAATCTCGCCATATACGTTTTTTTACATTTTTTTATATCAATCTCAGAACGTGGCAAATATTGTGGATTTTTCAATCATTTTTTCACAGTATCTAGCAAATGGAAAGAGCTTTTGAAGTTTACAAGAAATTTTGCAAAATATTTATTAGGTTCTCAAAAAATTGATACAATCTTGAGGGATTGCAAGTTTTTTCTTGATTCGATGACCGAAAAAGGCCAATTTTTAATCATCGATATCTCGCTTGTTTGACGACATATTGCAATGAAGCGAGTAACGTAAGAAAGAGCATTTCAAGGAGCATCCGAGCATGTTTTTAGTTACCAAAAATTCAGATGGTACTCTGAGTTATAGAGCGTAATCTCGCCATATACTTTTTTTACATTTTTTTATATCAATCTCAGAACGTGGCAAATATTGTGGATTTTTCAATCATTTTTTCACAGTATCTAGCAAATGGAAAGAGCTTTTGAAGTTTACAAGAAATTTTGCAAAATATTTATTAGGTTCTCAAAAAATTGATACAATCTTGAGGGATTGCAAGTTTTTTCTTGATTCGATGACCGAAAAAGGCCAATTTTTAATCATCGATATCTCGCTTGTTTGACGACATATTGCAATGAAGCGAGTAACGTAAGAAAGAGCATTTCAAGGAGCATCCGAGCATGTTTTTAGTTACCAAAAATTCAGATGGTACTCTGAGTTATAGAGCGTAATCTCGCCATATACGTTTTTTTTACATTTTTTTATATCAATCTCAGAACGTGGCAAATATTGTGGATTTTTCAATCATTTTTTCACAGTATCTAGCAAATGGAAAGAGCTTTTGAAGTTTTTAAGGAATTTCCCAAAATGTTTATTAATTTTTGCAGAAAATTGATAAAATCTCGAGGGACCGCAACTTTTTTCTTGATTCGATGACCGAAAAGGCCAATTTTTAATAATCGATATATCGCTTGTTTGACGACATATTGCAATGAAGCAAGTAACGTAAGAAAGAGCAATTCAAGGAGCATCCGAGCATGTTTTTAGTTTTGAAAAATTCTAAGAAAACTCTGAGTTATAGACAGCCATCTCGAAACATACGTTTTTTTACATTTTTTTATATTAATCCTATAACGTGGCAAATATTATGGATTTTCAATAATTTTTCCATAGTATCTAACAAATGTTAACAGCTTTTGAAGTTTGCGAGATATATTCCAATATATTTATTGGTTTTCCAGAAAATTGACAGAATCTTGAGGGACTTCAACTTTTTTCTTGATTCGATGACCGAAACGGCCAATTTTTATTAATCTCGCTTATTTGATGACATATTGTAATGAACACAATAACATTAGAAAGAGAATTTTAAAGCTCATCCGAGGACGTTTTTTATTTGGATGATACGGATTGAATTGTGGAGTACAGACAGTAATCTTGGAGCTTGTGTTTTCCTTAAATATTTCAAATTCTCTCTATAATTTGACCAATATTGTAGATTTTGAATTGAATTTCTAAAAGATATAGCAAATTGAAAGAGCTCTTCAAATCTTCAAGGAATTTTCCATTAGGTTTGTTAGTTTTCCGGAAAATCAACAAAATCTCGAGAACCTACATTTTTTTCTTGATTCGAGGTCCAAACAATGCCAATTTTAATCACCGATATCTCCCTTATTTGATAATATATTGCAACGAGTTTAGTAGCGTTAGAAAGAGCATTCAAGGAGTATCCAAGAGGGTGTTTTGTTTTGTAAAATTCCGGTTGTATTCTAAGTTATAAAGGGTAATCTTGGGGCATGTGTTTTCTTATATTTTTCTATATTTTCTCCTATAATTCAACTAACACTACCGATTTTTCAATGATTTTCTGAGGTTCTACAGCAAATTTAACACGCTCTCCAAATCTCTCAGGAAAATTCCGCCAAGTTTGTCAGTTTCGTAAAATTGACGCTTTTGTAAGTTTTTCGTTTCGGTTCCGTTTGCGTTAAAAGAAATTTAAAGAAATCCGATTCTGTTTCTATTATGGATCTGATAAATGTGTGTACGAATAATTTTAGAACTTAGAAATAATTCGAGCTTATTAATTAATACTCAGTTGAAGCTCGCTAGTGTTTCCAGAGAAATTGCCGCCTGCAGCTACTCTACCAGTTCACAAAATCGACCAAAAATAACACCATCAAATACAGTAGTAGCTGTACAATATTAGCGTAATCTTTCGATAATAATCAACCGTAATTGTTGAATTCAAGCTAAATTCGGAACTATTAAAATTTCCAAATTGTCGGCGATGCTTTCTCGTGATTTATATTTGAAGAATTGTTTGATGTAATTGTAACAAACAAACTTGAAAACAAAGTGTGTTGGAATTTAGACAATAAACAACAACAATAATAAACACGGCTGATTTGACTAACAAATCAAACGAATTTGTATTACAGTTCTATTTTGAATGGATTGAAATTATGTACGAATGATTAACCTTCAACGTACCTTCAACGGTTAGTTTGCAATTTTATCTTGTAAAACAAACAAATTCGGTTGTTATTGGTGAAAATTCCAACAATTTGACCTGAATTTCGTCCAATTCAATGCCGTTATTGTTATTGTAATTGTTGGTTGAAGAAAAGACTGTAAGCAGATAATTAAGAAATCATGATCGACGAATTGATCTGTTGGCCTTCTACCCCAATTGCGGCAATCAATCGTTGCTCGCTTTTGCTTATTTGATGACTGTATTCCTTCTAAACGAAGAATATTGAAGCGATATTTCTAAGAACTATAAATTTCCTTTTGATTACGTTGTATACAACGTAAAACCGACAAATATCGTAACAATAACAACAATACCAACTTCTATAGGCATTGTAGAAGTGTAGAAGATTTGAAATTGTTTCAGTTTTAATTAATTTACTTTTTCATTAAATGCTCAACGGGAATCTGTGTTAATTTCGAGTTTATTTTACCGGTTTTACAGTCAAATTGACGAGACATCTACTAATTGTCTCAATTTTTTCGCTATCTTTTTTATATCGAAGGTAAAATGGCATGATTCGTAGAGAATACACGAGCCGTTGTCACTTCATGCATGAATTTCTCAGATAATAAATGATAACACTGATACAGCCGTATACAAAGAAGACAGAGTAATCTCTGAAGGGTCGTGGTTGTTATAGAAACACTGGTAATGAGGTTTCGGCTCCGTTCTGCTCGCAGTATTCGTATACACCTACCCGAACATTATCCATAATCCATTTTTTCAACGAAACTACCAGTTATAAAATCAAAATGATCCCGTGTATTAGTACGAATCAACTAGTTGGTTAAAGACAAATCTTTAAACGTTTAACGCCCTTAGAATTTGCTTTATTACAACATTAAATTGCTTAAATTATTCGATCAATCGATATTCGGATTCTATCAGTATTCATTTATTCAGTCGCCACCCTTCGATTTAATTACAACAAGATTTTATATTTTAAATTTCTATCATCGTTGTCAACAATTAATCCAATTCTTAGTTGAAAAGAATCGTATTTAACGTAATAATTGACCTGAATTGGTCTTTCATAATCGATTATTTATAAGAATTCAATATTCTGTTACATTTAATGACTGTATTTATACCTCTAAATGCTTAACCTATCAGTTATTGTAAGTCCGTATTTTATTCTAATTTGAATTAATTGTACACTGTCACGAAGAGGGTTGTTATAGAACGGGAGAAAGACAGTAAAGAATGTGGATAATTTTCTACAATATCATTGCAGAAATTGCCCTCTTTAGAGGATAATTTGTAATTTTTTTCAACAAAAACTATAAACATTAATTAGTTGTATTTTAAATAATTGTATTTATTTTAACCATTATCGCAAACTGGTTTAATCTGATATTTCCATCGCACTCAACAGTCGTGTGTGTGCAATTAAAACTTCAATATTTCCCATCGATTTTGTCGTTGTTGCTAATGTTGAAATAAATAATTGATGAAAATTGTCAATTATTTACGCACAATTACAACAACAAAATTTCCTTTAATGTATTAATAATTTTGTTGAAAAACTAAGCAATTTAAAAACAAATAAATTCAATAGAGATTGAGAAATAACATTAAATTATCGTTAGAAATATATACAAATACGTAATAACCTTGTAGGTTTTCTTTTTTTGTGTTTTTTCCTAAAGGAAACAGAAACTCGAAATTGTTTTTGTAATGTAGGTGTGGTTGTTGTGGCCGTTTAATGATGTCAAGAATGGTAATTTTATCAAAATCTCCAGACCAAGATTCATCCAATATTTGTTGAGAATTCGGAAACTCCAAATAATTTTCCAATCACAATAATAGTGAAGGAGAGTGTTAGTTGTTTGTCGGGAATTTCAAGACTTTATCGTTATTCAATTTGGTGTTGAATTACAGTCAAGGTTTTAGGGAAATTTCCACTTATTATCAATTCTTATAGGATTTTGCTATTAAACATTGAAAATTAAAATAATATAGACGCTGAAATAACTCAATTATTGTCCTAAATTTTACTATTTTACTGTTATCTACCAAATTTTTGATGAACAAAATAGTTTTTGAGGTTTTTAAAACAAACCTACCAATTTTGTTCATAAATTTCCAAAACTTTTCCTAGTTAAGTGAAATTATAGTCAAGGTTTTAGGAGATTTTCCCCTGATATCAATTTTTATCAAATTTTCCAATTAAATATTGAAAATGAAACTAAATTAACTAAATTTTGGAACTTATTGGCCCAAGTGGTTAATTTGTTGGAGATTTTGCTATTTACGAGGCGATTTTCGGTTAAATTTTTAAGAATTTTCGAATAAATCTACATTTTAACACGTTTTTATCATAAATCATCAATTTTCCAACAAATTTTGCTTATAAATTTCCAAAAAGAGAAGATTAAAATTTGCCTAATCAGTTGAATTGTAAAGTTTCGGAAAATTTCCTTCTTTTATTACCAATTTTTATCAAATTTTGCTATTCAGTGGTGATAATTTAGAGCAAATTCTCTGCCAAATTCCGCTCATAAATTGTAAAAAATTCATATTTTTAGTCGGTTTTAAATTTCGAGGCATTTCGGGCTTAAATAGTCAATTTTAAAGAATTCTTTTACAGGATCGTTTTTTAAAGAATTTCACAAACGAATCTCAATTTTTAACCCAAATTTTCTTCTTTTATTAAATCGTGTAAATGAAACAACTTAGACACTAAATTAACAACATTTTTCAAGGTTTTGTTCAAAACTTGCCAAAAAAAGAGAATTCTAATTAGTTTCGAATCCTAAATAATGAATGTATAAATAATTTAGGCCCAAAATCGGTCAGGAGAGACGCTCTTTTTATCTAAGGAATCTACAGTGAAAGGAAGACGGTTTCAGTCTCGATTTTTAGCCTAGATTTTTTCAACTTTCCGGTCCTAAATTCAATTTTACTAACAAATTGTGAGAACAAGACAGTTTAGAAACGTGCAGTCGATTTCGGGCTGAATTCTTCAAGTTTTGAGCAATTTAGCCAAAAGAGGCACAATCTCTAATTTTTCATGCCTCACTTCTATTAATTACCTTGGTAAAAACCGACCGTATTCAACGTGAACAACCGAAAAAACCAATGAGATTACACCTATTATTTCGCTCGTTTATCTCAACGTCTTGAAATAAATGATGAAATTTTGAATAATGACAACAACAATAGGGATGATTTTAATGAGACTTTTACAAGAAGCATCACCGAATTTGTTCGATAAATGCAGACTAGGCTTAATGAATGAATGAATGAAGAATCGAAACGAAGTAGTAATTGTTTTCGCTTATCATTTAATTCATTTGAATCATGGGAGCAAATGAGCATCGAAATTATCGATTTTCTCTCGAGTTCAAATAAATTACAACGGAAAGTTCAATATACTACAAACATAACATTGTTTTACGTGTTGTATTTCGATAATTTCATACATCATTTAATTTCTTTATTATTATTGATAAGGATAGCAAGTAAAGCGAGTCTAATTAGATTGGAAATGTACGATTTTAGCGGTGTTATTGAGTGATAAAAAACGCAATCTTGTATCAATGTCCTCGAGCCGTTTCTCAATAAATATCAAATCAATTATAATTGTTAATTAATTAAACGGCGTTGTTTATTATAGAGTGGATACAGGATAAAAACGATTCAATTTTTATTTATAACCAAGTAAAAAAGCGGCCGTTGGCTAAAATATGAAAGTTAATATAATTTTGCCTGTTAATCACAACAAGTTCTGTGGATAAAAGGTGAAATAACACAAATTCCTGTATTAAAAGAAGGATTTGATGCACAAATATAAACGAGGGCGAACAGATCTCCCATAAGGGCTTTGATTATGTTATTATGTAATACGCACGAATGACTTAATTAATGAATCGATAGTTGAACATGAGCATTGAAGATTAATTCGCTAAACGTTGATTTAATACCGCTTGTATTTAGTGTTACCTAATATTATTGATCGATTGCCCTGTATAATAACGTCAAATTAATAAGTATTGGAGAAGACAAAGAAGTTGAAGAAACACACTGGCATTGGGGTGGAATAGAGGCGAAAATAAATACATTATCAAAGTTGGTAATGTTGTGATATAAATCTTTGGCAAGTCGGTTCTTGTGAGGGTGGCTCTTGAATTTAATTTGTAAAATTTCCAACAAATTGGAGAACGATGTGACGTTTTTCCTTATAAATCTCCAACGATATATACCGTTGGAAGACACCTGTTTCGTAATTAATTACCTAATTCGAATTTAATTAACAAAATTATAAGCTAAATATTGCTTAGTTTTACAAGTTCTAGCGATTATAGTTATTTTTATCATCACGGTTTTTGAATTTGTAAAGATTAATGTTTGTAGATATGTTGTGGTGGGATTTATTCCGATTCGATGTGTAATACCCGGTTATAAACCAATAATCCAATAAACGTATTGCAAATATTTAACTGTAAAACCTTCGCATTTAATTGTGTATAAATGTAATTGTTACTGTGAATTTACACAAAATAAATAAATTGTAGCATAACGAATTATTTGAATTTCCAAAATAACAATTTGTTTGGAAAAAGACGCCACCCTATAAAACGGCTTTATTGTCATTTTAACAGTCATCTCGCTACCCTTGAAGCATAATCCTGTTTTATGGAAACGCATCTATGTTGACATTAATTGAGTTTTGTTTGTTTCGCCCTTTCTCCCGTTCATCAATCCTCGTTCGGATTTTTCTGTTTTTCTATTAAAATATTAAAAACAACAATAGGACAAACAACATAATGAAATTGTATGAATCTTGTGTGTTCAATTTAATGAATTGATTAAGATTGGATTGAAGTCCAACTAAGGCTAGATGGGGTGGTAGAGGGCATTAAAGTCCGTAGAAAGTGTTGTAAACTTCCCTGTTAAAATCATTTCAAGTTAGGATGCCAAGTTTTCCGTTAATGCTTTTTTCCGTTCCGTATCCTTTGTCCGACTCTCTCCGAGAATTGTCTCTCGAAATCCAATTACAACAGCTCCTAAGTAATACCAAATTTATACCAAAACAGTGTCAATCGGAATTTTTAATCGGCCTAATTATAAATCAATCCACACGAATCGTTATTAGTCGAAATTATGATAATCTGCGGACTTTAAACGCTCATTTATCGCTAGAAACAGAACTGGAAGCAGATTTGTTTAAATTTCTTGACGGAAATAGGAATAAAACTGGAGACACGAATTAGTAAGTGGAAGAAAATTAAGTAAAATTATTGATTTTTGTGAAACTCATCGGGAAATTTCTAAGAGATTTGGAAAACACTTTCAATCGGCTATGTGCTATTAGAAAACTATTGAAAAATCTGTAATATCGGCTAAATTATAGGGAAAATATGAAAAAATATAACTAAACTTATGCTCTAGGATCCTCTGTAACTCAGAATTCTAGCAGAATTTTCAAAAATCACAAATGTCTTTAGATGCCTCTTGAAATGCTTTTTCTAATGTCATTATATTCATTATAATATCTTATCAAAGGAGCGAGATATCGGGGATTAAAAATTGGTATTTATCAGCGATTGAAACAAAATGTAAACACTCAAATTTCTGGCAATTTTCGGAATTTTTCTTGAAGACCTGATAAGTTCGTTCAGTTTGCTATATTCGGTTCGAAAATCATCGATAATATTTGTTGATATAGGGGAAATATGACAAAATAAATAAAAAACATGCTCCAAAATTATTTTTTAAACAAGAAACCTCCCCGGATGCTTTTTAAAAGGTTCGTTCTAACGTTGTTTAATTCATTACAATACATCATCAAACAGGGGAGATATCGATTATTATTTATCGGCAATTTGAGGATACCGAATCGCTAGTTTTGTAAACATCCGTTTAAACAGGTGCGGAAATAGGAGCAGAACTGCAGCTAATTTTGCGGAAATTCCGCAATTACGGAAGCGGAAATAGAGATCCGTGACATTTCCAGGATTAACAAATCGTGCGAGTTTTATCGTTTGAAATTGCAACAATCTACGGACTTTGTACGCTAATTTATCGCTAGATAAGGAAATTATACAACGGGACAATATAGTTTCAGTTGACGGTTTATTAGTAAAACTGATTAATTCATTGACAGAAATGTCTCGCTTTTTCAGTTGGATTTAGTTCAAATATTCGATCGTTTCTAATTCGCACAATTATCGCCTATTCGAGTACTTCCAATTCAAGGTCTATGTATGCTAGAGACATCAGTAAACGAATTTATTGTTCGATGTAGTAGCGTAAATTTACAACGAAAACTAGACGGTTGCAATTAAAATCGAATTGTTTCGAAAGTCGTGGGAACGGTAGTGGAAGATGTCACACATTTGATCCTTGGCCTCTTCATAGAATCAACACAACACAACAATAAAAAAGAAACTTAATCTCGTTTCATTTACTTTCTCTCCCCGGCCTCCCCGTGCGGCATTCTAATTGAGTTCGACTTAATGAAGACGGGATGAACGGCGGATTGGCGAATAATTAAAACGACATATCGTGCATTTTTCAGGTACTTTATTGCATTACCTGAAATTATGATAATGCCTAATGTACATACAATACAATAATAATTCAATATGATAAAGTGTAATAATTTTTTTTGTTTTTATACAAGAGTTGGTAAGTTGGCGGTAACGTTTTGTTCTGGTATTCTACAAAAATTCTCCAATTTCCAATTATTATTATTATTCGTTCAATTGAAGAGGAATTAAAACAGAATTATAACGAATTTTGACGAAATAATGCCGTTATGCGGTCTATTTTTCAATTATTTCCATTAATTGTAAATTAAATCTAAATTAAATAATCCGTCTACATAATAATAATAATAATAGTGATAACATAACAGTATATCATAAATAAACTAACAAATCTAGCAATTATGTACAAATTAATTGCAGCGTCGAAACCGACAAAAGCCAAAAAATATAATAATAATAATAACCATATAATAATAATAATGTTAATGATAATAAATGATAATAATAGTAGTAATAATAATGATAATAGAAATAATAATAATAATCATTCAAGCATGGTGCTACATCAAAAATACGTCTCCTCTATGGCAGGTATAAAAAATTCAAAAATCTTATCAAAAATCTCAGTGTTCAACATTTCAAAAATATTCTAATTTTCTGCAAATTTCCCACAATTTCCCCTAATTGATATGGATTGAATTATCTCAAATAGGTAAAAGGGACAATATCGCTATTTAAAGCCACAAAGACACAAAGTTATTTCCATTTCGCGTTAATTTAATGGTTTTTTTGTTTAAATGATGCGCCTACAAAGTGCCCGAATTATGTGTAATTGTGTAATTCTTTATTCTCGTATAAAAATTAGAAATAAAACGAAAAAATAACCAACGAACTTGCTGTTTTGTTCCAAAATCTACACAAGCGATTTGTATATTATAATTCTATATATATTCATCTAAGTCTATATATTTTATTTATTATTATTATTTAATATACAGGCATTTATTTTAAATAATAAGACTTTGAAATTGATCTAAGTTTTGTTTAACGTCTCTTGTTTTATTCGTATTCTCTTTTATTTTTGTTAATTTATTTAAACAGAAGAAAAATTGTTAATATCACAGATATTTGCAATTTGCCATTGACGTAACGAATAACGTCCGATAGTTACAAAATTTATAAAATGGGAAACAAATCGACGATGACGACAAGGCTGCTGGAGGGGATCCTTTTTCTATTCAATTACAATTTGAAATTATACACAAAGTGAGCTAATTGCAAAATAAACGATCAATTTTTGTATCACATAAATAAGTCGAAGAAACCGTAAAATCGTTGCCTAAACACCTTTAGGCCGATGCTACGTTTCCAACGATGCAATCAAATTATGGTAGACGTTGCTTTGTAATTCGTTGAACATTGATGCATGTCCACAACTAAACGAATTCGCGTCTGTATCGTTCTGTGTTTGATACCTAAGTCTTGAATCGGTTAAATTATTGTTGATAAAACTGTTAACACTAAAATCATCCGTTTTGTTGTTGTTGCTATTACGATTAATAATTTTATCAATGTCCACAATAGGCTGATGGTTATTATCGTTCACTTTATTAGGCTCAGTTCGATTATTACAATTGTCGATGATGATATCGTCATTATTATCAAGATCGTCGTCGATTTTGAGACGTTTCGGTGAGACTTCGACGTTAACGTCTTCATCATCGTCGATACATGTCAACATTCTAGGTGTTGGTGGCATATAAAATTGCGATAAAACGTCTTGTACGTCACAATCTTCCATATCATCAAACGATCGTTTCCTACAATACCGTTCACCTGGTGTTGTACTTGTTGTTGTTGTTGTCGTTGTTGTTGTTGTTATTGTTGTTGTTTCAATTTTAACACTATTATCACTACGATTTGTTGTAAGATCTAAATTTAAACTATCATCAACTAAACTACTAAACACTTCAATTGATTTACCCATTGTTACTGTATTGATTTCTTCAGCTAATTTCGTGTCGAAATCATTCTCAACAACAAAATCAACTTTAACTAAACTATCCATTAATTTTGTTGTTGTTGTTGTACTTGTTGTTGTCGTTATAGCACCTGTTGTTATCGCTGTTGTTACCGGAAAATCTTGCGCATCATCATCGATAACAACATCATCGTTCGTTACAATCAATTTATCATTCTTCAAATTCGGCAAATTATCATTATCATAGAAACGTGGATAATTCAATTGTTGTTTATGGACTTTCTCATCGCGCGCCTCCTTCTGTAAACGTTTCATTGTATTGTTGATTAAAACCGAACGACACAAACTGGCTTCAGGATCTTCAATTTTCTTCAATTTATTGATACTAATTTTCAACAATTTACGACGCTCCTCCTTTTGTCGGTATTTCGCCGATATCATCGATGGCCGGTTCTTCGGCGGACAATACCCGGTTGGATAAGTCCGCGGTGGGCCGAATATATCATCACAATCATCGATCGGACTCGTTGGTGGCGACTTCATTCTTATCTTCACTTTAACTGCAACAACAAAATAGATAACGTTTTAAAAACGAGTCGAATTGGTAAAAATATTGGAAAGTGTAGACGTTTTGTTAAAGTCTACCTGGTATAAATCAATTACAACTACGTGACCGAGAATGTCGACGACTACTACCGCTATACAACTACACAAAATCTGTTGTGTTGACAGGAAGAAATGGCGTCCGACTTATTTCCTCTTTCAGATAGTTTCTTATTTTTTTTATAATACCCGTAACACGTAAATAAATCACCGTTTATACAACGAAAAATTATCGTCTATGTTAACATGTTGATTTTATTCATAAAATTCTGTCCGTGAACTTGTCGACGACAATTTAAAAATCAACTAGATATGTATCACCCCGAAATCAGATTAACATAATTTTAGGCCGTCTAAGCGTCTACACCGGAAGACCAACTATAGAAACCAACAAAAATAATTGCAACTTATTGAACAATTATAATCCGGATACTTTTCCTCAAATTAATTGGATACACTTCAAAGCTCACGACAGAATCTCATCGAGAGCCAAATACGCACATCGGAACAGCAGGGAAGAACGGCCGCTACCTTATTAAATGAGCTTTCGCATCATCCGCGATTGAAACGAAAGAAAACCTGCCGATCAGTCGACCTTGTAACCGTTTCCGTGCCACGTTTTCAATGATGATCGTGAACTTGCCCCCGGCTATTACTACTAATCCTTACAACTACTGTATCATCGTCTATTATCATTATTTAATTGTTCGACTACTCAATACTGTTGACACATTACTCTTATCAATTTCCTTCTATCAACAAGAGGAAACTAGTCTTGTTTTATTTATTTATTTCAATTTTCATGCAACAATCCAGTTTCGTGAACAATGCAAAGAATTCTAGCAGTATAGCGTCCGAAACAGAAAAACTCACAATCAGAATAGATGGTCTGTAAAACAGACAAAGATAACGAAATGTACGTCAACTTTGTCGATTCTTATCAATTCTAAAGCGACCAACAACAGGAGGATGAAATGTTCAAAAACTTGCCACCGTTAAGTGAAGTTTAAACGATGTTGTTTACCAACTTATCTCGATTTTAATCGAAGATTAACGCTTAAATTTCGATTCTTTGCAATTATTGTCGACTTTTAACAAAAGTCAAGGTTGGAATGCACCAAAAATCGTCAATTCTACAAGTTTGGCAACTTTTTCCCAAATGATAGCGGTCTCTAAAATTTCGTCTCAATTCTACTCGATTTTAAAGTTGATCAAATAGAAGGATTTTAGTCGGCACGTGCTAAAGTTAACATTTAACGATAAATTATCCATCAAAATTTATTATTTGATACACGAGAGGCCTTGATAGCTTACAATCCACAACATCAAGGTTAATAAGCGTAGACATGCGTGATAATAATCATAATATTAACGATAATTAATCATTTATAGATTTGCAAATAATTTAAATTGTTACTATTTGATCCCAAGATGGGAAATTTGTTCGTTTTGAGAAATATTGAAGGGAAACGGTATTTATTTGAAATTTTCGAATAATAGAGGCGACAACAAGGAATTTCCATACAATTGGATTCCGTTCATTTCAATATTATACATTCACTTGGATATTCTGCAATCGGTCGGATTCAAGGGTGAAAGTCATAAGAGAAAGTGGATAAATATTTTAAAGAGAACCGTTTTTATACACATTCCTTTGAATAAATCAATTCTATAATTGTTCTAGCTTATTAAACAATTGCATCAATTACTCTATTAGATCATAGTCGATAATAGAACTGGGATTTGTTTGAAATTCGCCACAATAACCGTCGATTTTCCTCTCAATTCTTCTCTATTTTGAATTAATTATCGAAATTCGGTGTAATAGAGCAAGGTTGTTAGTTTTACAGGGACACCCATATATTTATCGTTGGAATATCGTCAATTTTGCAATATTATTACGAGTTTTTTTTGTCGAATTCAGTGCCGTACCGTTTGAACGAAACGTCCCAACAAGTATCGAGGTCGCGTAACACTTGTATAACTACTTTCGTTTTATATCCACCACTATTTTTAATGGAGTTTATTTCAATTATTCTCCATTTTATATAAAAAAGTTTCTTAATAAACAATTTCCTCGATATTCCTATAAACAATACAACTAATCTATGATAATTCGTATTGATTGATGCGGCTATATCGCCCGGTTTTCAGACTATTGACATCTTATAAAATCACTTTCACTCGAATTATTTCACATAAAATTTCGTCATAGATTTTATTGTTGACTTGTTTTTTTAAAATTGTTGCTTTTTACGAAAAAAGGAATCGTACTACAAATTAACAATGCGATCTTTACAAAGCAAACAAAATCGCTATAATTTAACTTCCGGAAAGCTCGATTTTCTATTTTTCTAAATATCAATGATAATAATAATCGGTTAAATTTATGTCAATATTTTCAAAACAATACGTTTTCTACCTGTGGATTCTTATCGGTTATAGATCGCCGATTTATAAGATTGTAAACAATTTTTGTACAAAAATGAAATCCTATAATCCAAATATTTACAAATCTATCTGTTTTGCTACTTATTTATAGCCAATGTAAAATTTCCGAAAAACAAACCGGCACCTATTTAGATTTGTACAAAAATTCGATAATTAATTCATAAATAGAAGATTATCCTGTTTGTTTATAATAATTGGTAAAATTCTAAATATGATCATCATTATACGATCTACAACCCGTAAAATAAGTGTAATATGGGAAAACCGGGCGAGGGTTGTAGATTTCAACTTGTAAATTTCAACCCTTCCATGTTAGTTAGTTCATATGCTATAAGGGTTCTCCATTTACAACCCCTACTTGATTTATACTTCAATGTAACTTTACCGTTTTTTTTTCGCCTTTCTCCTTTCATTTAATGAATATTTTATTAATTTAAAGCGTGAATTTTAACAGTAAACGCTATCATTTCCGCTGTAGATAAACTGTAGGTTTATAATCTTTTTAATTTTTTAATTATGCAATTTTTTCTATTGTACAATTCTATTTATAGTTATAGTTGTGTCATTTTTTCGGAACTATCGGTTAAGCTATACACAACTTATATGAATAGTGATTTTCGTTACTGTCTATCTGTTCCGCTTAAATGATCGAGTTAATTACCCACAATGGATTAGACAAAAGCAAAGCTACAGGGAATTGTCTGGATCTGGTTCGGGTATTATTGGAATTCTTGAATATATAAGTAGCTTATCAAAGTAGCGACATTTCATTGAATCCGACGACAATACGTAGAGAGAACGGCGAACAATGCAAAGAACGTACTTATTGCGGTAGACAGAAAAAGATCGACGATAGTAGAAACGAACGAAAAAAACCAAACAAACAAATTTCACGTTAATTAAAATATGCTGCTCATCTTTTCAACAGTGAGCAAAGAAAGAAGTTCACTTAATTTACAGGAAATATGACGATGATGGTGATTTGGAAACGAAAACGCCGATTTTTTGACAATAGAACAACACGATGGGGGTGTTAAAGTTAGTTGACAAGATCTTGTCCATAAAACATTCTGGAGAATTGGTCGATTATAGGGAGGCGTGCGGTACGTTGCTGCGTAATTCTATAAATTCACTCGTTTCTGTCTCATGAATATTCACAGAACGCCGTCGGTTACAATTTTTTACATATTACATCCATGATGATGATGATAAAAGTAACTTTAAAATTGAATCTATATTGGTAAATTTTGCGATTTTCACCAAACTAAATTGTAGAGATAAGCCGGTAATAAATCATAACAGAACAGGTAGACAACTAGACGAGAAAATAATAATAAACTGTAAAATTTTAAATTGTCCGAGAGCTTTAGAGAAATACTCAATTTAGTCTCGAATACCCACTCAATTTGTTCGTCTTTTCGCTTTAAATAGAACTGAAGAGGCGCAATTTCTCCTTGTACGACTGAATAAAAAAGATATGTGTAAATGTAAATCAAACAGTCTAATACTAGTGGAATACGGGAAGATTTCTCGTTTACACGAGAAAAACTGAAGTAATGTTGACAATCAAAAACATATCGTGACTATGTTGAACAGCACGCGATCCTGCTGCAGTCTTCCGGGACTTAATATTGTGGAAAATTTAATTCAAGTCCATTCCATTAATCCCTCAATAGGTATTGGCAATGAAATAAGGACGATAAATGGAATTATAAATCGATTTTCGATCGCGATATTTTTCGAAAACAACAAAATTCAACGAGAATTTCAAATCGTCATTTTGATAATGAATAATGAGAATCACTGTGGTTTATTTATCGCTTTTAACATAACAGACCGATCGAGTTGTTGACACGACCCAATGTGGAAAACAGATCGTCTTATCACAAGACCACAAGTGATTAATAATAGAGTTGGCCAACACTAACAATGATGGATCTTTCGATACAATCGTCATTATCAATTTGGGGTAATTAGGGTGGATTTGTGAATTTTATAAATAAAATCGACGACGCCGGCGTCATTAACAACGTTGCCGCCGTCGTCATCGAGAATAGACGGTCATTTAATATAATTTAAACACACTGTAATCCGTTCAAGCTAAAAACCAACGCTTTTTACTAGAAATGTGGGTCAGTAGAACAGCACAAACGTTAGGCAATTTTATTGTAAAATACAGACAAAAACGGAATCAACATTTACAAATGGGAAAGAAAAAATTACAATAAAAGAAAATGTTTGTAGTTATAAATAAACGAGTGAAATATTGATGGGAGAAACACGATAATCCTCTACTTTTTCCTCACAATTACAACAAACGAATAAAAATAAGAGAAAGACCTGTTAAAATCAGTGGAAATTGTAGATTGTTGGTTTGTTATTAGAAACGACCCGTTATAATACGGCTTTTAATAAAATAATAATCCAAGAGCGTACGTAACGAATCTGGTTTCGACTAGACGTAAATATTAGAGAGGCTACAAATGCAATATGTGTACACAAAACAACTTCCGTTAGAATCAGTCGAGTTTAATTATTTCCAACTATAACCGAATGAAATTCTTCCTCTATCTAGATAGATAATTAGCAAAAATATACGGGTATATTTAAACTATATCGAATAATTAACACAATTTTTCAACGGCTCCTTAATTGGCACCAATCATGTTTATAACAGAAAAGAAGATTAATGCACTTGTGTCATCGTGCGAATTATGTAATTTATTCCAAACGCTATGCCTGAGGGGCAACAATAGCGCATTGTTTATTATTTACTCGCTAATATGTTAAATAGGGACTATTTCAATTAGTTTTTATTGAAAATCGCGTTGAAATTACCGAATAGATTCCAAGAAAAATTGAGAAAGTCGAATTAAGCCATCAAAACAACCATACCGGTTGTATTGTTGGAAAAATTGAGTGTTTCATAGAATTCGGAATTTCATTGTGTCTATTTTTATACGAAATAGTTCGAAAATAGCCACATAAAGTGGTAGTAGCGATGACGAAAATCCGTGGGCAATTATGATTAAACAGAACAATTACCAATCAGAAAATAATAACAAGTTGATGCCCTTTTCAATTCCAATCTATTTTCTTTGATCATATACTATATTTAGTACGAAAATAACCGTGACGTTTTCAATTACAACGTACGAACCGATGATTGCTTCCAAGCCAGAATTGTAGATTTTCTATAACTCTGTTTATACATTGCATATACTTATTGCTAACCAGTTTTTTTACTAGAAAAATTTAAATGAATTTACCTTGGGTGCGACACTGAGAAATGCACGTACTACTCGCTTAAAATTTGATTGAAACAAAACTGAAATCGCCACAAATGTATCGTTGTCCTGGCTCTATAGTCCGAAAAAAAACTGTAAGTAGGGTGACCGTATCGTTATCCCGACCAAATTGATGACGTTTGCGCCCCGTTTTCCATTGCCACAAGTGCCAGATGGCAGTTGTGTTTATGACTATAATTTTATAGGTACTGTATACAACAGGGTAGTTTGTCCTCTTTCACATCCCCTATTCCATCCCGCACACCCTCTTCTAAACGAGCTTTCCTATGAATTTTATTCTATCAAATACCGGAACTCTCTCTGTATTTCTTTGGTTTTGATGTTATCGATATGTTTGGAAAATCTGATCTTCCTTATCAGATTATTATTATTGTTATAGTACAAGTTTGCGACCTCGTTAATAATGTTTAGAAGTGTGTCGATGTGTAAATGCGCTTGCGTTTAAACAGTGAAAGTTCGAGGATTAGCTAACGTACACCTTCAAAAATAATCGAAAAATATTTGATTATATAAAAATTGATAATTTCCGCTTGATTCTCAACAACAATAACAACGAAACATCTCACCTATTTATTTAATTTTTATTAATTGAATCAACAATAACGGAAAATACGAGAGAATTTGTATGTTGCGCGAAAATCGTCGATAACTGACCGTTTTATTGTCATATTGGCTTATCACGCGTCTGATAGATAAGCTCTAGTGACGTATATTCATATTTAGAGTCTATTGTTTTTCGGTTGTGTCAATAACCTGTTTTTTGGGGGAATATAATAGAACAACAACGGTTTTTCTATTAAGGTGACGAGATAGAAAATTTCATATTCCAACACACCGTGTAATAACAAATATAAATATGTTTTATTATAAATCTGGGCGGACAAGTGGCTTGTCCCATTCCACAGATGCGACAACCAGATAACTATTGTGAGTCACAAAGAAACAACAAAGAACATGTAAAGCATACTTTAGTTGTGTGTAAACGGAGAAAAATCAACGAATTTTCGTTCGATCGAACAAATCAATGATAAAAATTGTACTAATATTTGCAATTTTCTTGTCCTATTAGTTTCAGAAAACGCATAACGAATGCAATTTAATATAAGTATACGTATTTATGCTTTAAAACCAGTCTAAATCTATCTTTATCTAACTTAAAAGTAGCTTTGTATTATAAATTTACAAAGAACTTGACAGGTTGTTGTACATATTGTGAAATTTATGGAAAATACGGTAAACAGTTAACAAAACCCTCACGGTCTCTATTTCACATTAAACGAAAGAATTTTCGTAAATATCCCAACAAAGAACGCACTTTATTTAATTAATTAGCGATATGATTTGTTCTAATTAAGAAAAATCGCACGCAACGAATTTTAATTTCGAAACTATGAAAGTAACGCAAATCTTACCGACAATCGTTGAATAACAGGTCGGTTTTCCACTAGAACTGCAAAATTACAAAAATCGATACACGCCAATCACCGTATTCCCAAATGTCAATCAGTATAACCAACTGTATAACGTTATGAAATAATAAACTTTGTTTTTCCAAACTAGTTTAAAGTTGGAACTATATGAATCGAAATCAGAGGGCAAAAATGATTAATTTATGAAACGCTTTTTGTTGTTGATGGTCGGTTCAATCACGATCGTAAACGTAGAGAGAACGAGAGAATGATTTGAATTCTCTATAAATCGACATAAAAGAGTTTAAATCAAAATCATTCGCTTTCCCTAAATAGTCGAGGCAAAAAACCCGATGTGTATAAGGGGATAATTATTTCAAAAGCAGCTATTTGGATGTAGTCCAAACCTGCAATCGACAATAAACAGACACATACACGATAGAGGGAAATATATAAAAACAGTTAAGTTGATTATATTCGATCGTCTTTGTTCGTTCTTTTGTTAAAACTAGCACTTTTCATCCCCTATATTCCGATGAATTTTTCAATCACAGAACGAATTATCGACGACTTAATTGGATTATCGTCTAACGAACGCTAGTTTTTATCGAAATTTATGTATTTCGAAAAAATAAAATCGATTAAATTGAGATTGAAATATTTTTTCTACACCCTAAAATTCGAGATTCCCCTCTGTGAAACTCTAAACAGCTCCACAACAGAACAGATAGAAGACTAGACAAGACCATTGAACTCCCGGCCGCTATTACAGCCCCTCTTTGAATACAGACACACGTGTTTACATGTGACATAAAGTCTAAGCTGTTCCATTGCTTTTTTCGCTCCCTCTATTAAATAATCAACAATAACATAAGAGAATTTCAACGATAGAAATTCGAATATAACAGAAATATTCAAGTAATTTCATGTTACATGAACATTGTACGACGTATGGTCGACATCATTTTATAGTATTGTGTGTTATTTCTGGGCATTTTGCCAATTCGTTAAAATTAAAACAATAGCTACTCAATAAATTTAATCAGAGGACATTCTTATCGTGTCTGTTGTTTACAAGTACAATTCGAATAATAATTTTTTCGAATTTATTCGATTTTATAGTTATTTAACAAATAAATCGGGGCTTTGTGAGTCTATACGTGGTGGATAAAGCCGAACAAAGTTGATATTACGCTACGAAACTTGTTTCAAGTTGGGATCTAAACACAAAGACGCTTTATCCGACCTATTTCGTTATACCTCTCAAAATATCGTTGAAAATACCCGAAAAATTAATCAAACAATTAACCGAAAACGATATTTATTTATTTATAAATACGAACGGAACCAACTGAGGTCACTGTAATTATTCACTTAATGCTAACGGCGTTACTCAGCTGTTTAACCAGAAACAACATTTCAATTCTTCATTGTGCAACCGGATAAATAGACGAAAATAAATTTAGGCAAATCGAACAACTTATAATAGTGGAGGGTTAGAGAATTTACACAAAGGGTAGTAGAGTTTGTATTATTCAAAATACAGGTGGTTGATTTTGAAGGGACCGTGTGAATTTTGTTATAATACACGATAATTATTGGCATTATTGTTTTATTATTGTTTGATTCGGTGGTGGAGAGAAAGTTTGTCTAATTTTGACCTCAACTCAAGGCTTTTTCCTTGTGAACGGTTACAACAACGTGACGTCATCTAGTTGTTAAAAAATTCCATAATTGGAAAGACTTTTTTATTGGGGAGGAAAATCCGAATTTTCGCCATCAATGTTTCACGTGAACACCCACAATATTTGTCTAATAATCGTGACATGATAACAACTTGTTTTTTCCACATATACACATTAATATTGTGTCTATGATAGTTATTATATTAATAAAGATTACAATATTAAACCTATAATTAATTTTCCAACCAACTACACTATTACGGTTAACCGATCCGGATTTGATAACATACAGTAATGTAAATAAGGAATTAATCGAAAGGGTATTGATGCCTTACTATTACCACCGTATAGCCGTACGAAACCGCCCCTATTATCGTCAACGGGCGCATTTTGAGGGCACGTAAAAGACCCTAAAATCGGCAACACAACAAATTTACGTTTCGCACACAGTTTGACTTTCTATTAGGATTGCAGTACCGTTATGATTAAAATTATAATTATTTTTTTATTATTATTGAGGCATTCTAGTGGCGTCAATTGTGTTAAAACAGGCGTCATTAATGACGCTATCAATTGGATGCAAAATTTTTTGTTGTAGTGAATTTCCTTTGTTTCAATTGACTCATAAAATCATTCTAGGTTTCTAATAAAACGTTATAATAGCTTTATGTTGTAATCCGACAATATTATGTATCACACACACACAAATACAACCTACACAAATCCAAGGATTCTGTATTATAGTCGGATGAACGGCTGATCGTTATCGGGAATTTTAGTAAATTTCAGATGTAAACGACCTTGTTAATCAAACAAACCAACTCGAAGATAAGAGATAATCGTGCCAACTGCACACAGGTAGATAGCCACATCGCAATATCTCCCGTGTTGAGTTGTTTGTTTAAAAATAGCGAAATTATTACCGTTATAGTTGTAGAAAAAACAACAACAAACAAGAAACTAACCAGCGTTTTCTCTAATGCGCGGTCCTTGGCTCCGCTATACAACCGAAGGAGTTAATTATAGCCAGGGAGTATACTCCAATGTTAACGCGGTATGCGCAAAAATTCACAACATTCCCCCAATAGCCTAAATCAAGTCAAAAAAAACGGGAAAATTCAATTACCTTATTCGGATAATAATCCAAGGATTTGTTCGTGTATCGCGGATTTCGGTTGAAATTGGCACAATTTTCGTTCACTTAGATCATTTTTTTTTTTGCAAATATTAAGCCACAATTGAGGGTTCCACTGGTCGTTTAAAATTATAACGAAAATAAAAAAACTGGCACTTTTCGTTTAATTGGCCACTACATGAAAATGTCAAGGTATCCTACACACTGACCCTAAAATTGTGACACATGAGCTTATTAATTTCTTTATTGTTTTGTTGCGATTTGTTTGATTTTTGATTAAAAAGCGTCAAAGGAAACTTAAAACACGCACACATAAACCCACATACATATCTGTCTACATGTATATATACATATATGTTATAAATCTATGTTTGTGTTAGTGTATTATACGGATCAAAGTGTAATAATTCCACCCGTCGACAACGACGACTCGTGTTGTACTGCCTTGCGCGCACCATTCCAATAGCTTTCAAGCTTATTGCGGAATCTAATATAGATAGCAGTGTATTTGAACGAATATATGAATTTCGACCGTTTAGCATCGAAACTGTATTCTAGTAAAGTGCGACGTGTGGTGGAAGGCAAGTTCGAGTACCAATTCCTGGGCACGTGGACGTTCCTGAAGGCTCTTTTCTTCCCCCGCACACACAGACACTGTGTGTGTTGTATTTGGTTGAGAACTAACACACAAACACACAACATTTCGGAATCAATCTTTTACTCCTTGTCGACGACGGCATTAAGTGGAAAACTGTGAAAAGAGATTTTCCCAGTAGATTATTTGTCTGTGTTTTGACTTTAATCATAACTGTACAACAATGAGATCCAGGTGGTTGCATCTCATCATCACCATCATCAACATTTATTATTATTACAATTTTGATTCTTTTCAAGGATTATTGTTGTCGGAATACCCACGGCGGTGTTGTTGCGTCATCAAAATGACGTCGTAAAATTATCTATATGTATACGTGTGCATATACATGTTGTATGTGGATGAGAGTCTTAATTAAACTCGACCAGGTTTACGAGCTTTTCGAGTTGTTTTCTGCATTTAAATCCAACTTAAACAACATCAAACATACGGTTAATCACCAATTTAGATATTCCCCCAGACGTAAAAAACCCAATTAATAATTTCCCAACTAGAATCTTTCCACTAGATCGAACAATAGAGAGTATTTTCCGTGATAACATAATTAGCGTCATCGCATTAATTGAACGACGAATATCTCCGAAACGCGTGCTTCTAGGAACATCGCCAATTCGGTATATTTGGCGTATAATTCATCAACTAAAAATACCAGAATTCTGGTTTTAATGAAACTATTTCCACTTACCTGGCAGTTTTTGCGGAAGCGACATACATAATTGCAACGATTGTTATCAACGCGTCATATGACACGATAAGTGGCGTTTACGATAAGATTTCTCGGGACAAGTTGAATTTGTTGCATTATAATTCGATTGAGATAGAGAGAAATAGAGAGAATCGAGGCGATTTGCGGATTGCGTCACGGCTTTATTACAATTTTAATCTTTGTGATAAACGAAGAAATAAAACGAGGTAAGATTGCAGTTTTTAGAAAAAAACAAATAAATAAAAATTGATTGCAACAGAATAATTTGTGTCCACTCGTTCTAAAAAAAGAACGTCCAATAGCTGTGGAACTTTCTCCAATTTATTGTGTATAAATTACATATTAGTGGATTTTTTAACAAAAATTTTCCTTTAAGTTTAATTTAAATAAACGAAATCGATTACAAATCATCAATTTTCCGTCGTTTCCGTCTTGTTTCGTTTCTAAACAAGACTGGGAAATCGTCCAACAATTTTCTTTAAGTTCTTCAAATTGCACACGATTGCACTTTCTAATACTCAAGTTTGTTGCCGCTAGTTTTGTGAAGACTAGCAATTATACTTTATTGTGTGCATTGTACAGTAACTGTAACCAGTCGTTAAGTTTTAAGTTAAAAGCAATTGACATGTTGGATATTACACCGATACTTAATCCTCTAAATTTTCAAATAAATTCAAATAAAAGCCAATCATTAAAATCAAATTAAATCCGCCCGAATTGCTCCAACTGCTATTTTAACTAAACATAAACACCATCTAGATCATCAAATAAATACAACTATTAGTTCACTATTAAAAAATTAATGAATTTCGACAGTTTGTTTTTATCGATTAGTCTCCAGTGAAAGTTTACACAATTTTCAGAACAAAGGTCGCTACAATTCCCATGGTCTGTTTTGGCTTTCTTGGGAGAGAACATTGAATTTTTGACAACCATGTCGAGTGTTGGATCAAAATCCAAATCATATATTGAAGTGGGGTAGCGAACGGAACAAATAATGAAATCACGTAAAAAAAGTGAAAGCCTGATTTGTTGCTTGTAAAACTTTAAATTTGCCAATTTATTGGAGGAATGTATAACGGTACGATTTTGTTACAGTTTCTATACTCTATCTAGTTTTAATTTGCCGAAATTTGAAGAATTACATGGATTAACAGTAAATAATTGTCGGATTTGAATCGAATGTTTCTTTAAATTGTAGAATACAATGGGATTTCGTTGAAATTTGAATACAACTCAAAATGTTTAGTCATAATAACTGCTAATCCTCCAGTTTATTAGCGTTCTAATTTCCGTTGAGCAAATTGGAAATTTTAAATTGCGCGCCCTTCAAAACGTTGGCTAGCTTGAAAATTAAATTCCCTATTGTTTGGTTGAATTCCTAACCTACAATTCGCAAATTTAATTGTCTTACAATTAGTGCATCTCGATGTTATTATTCCAAAATTTGAACGCATTTTCCAATTATTTGAATAAGTAACTACTGCTTACCTCTTTTGATAATTTCCAACTAAAATAAGTTGTTTTATTTGAAAATCATTAAAAAAAATACTAAAGGCGCGATTTTCGCTACAAAACAAGTGGTTTTAGTTATTTTTCTATTATCTGGATACTTTTAGTTTCGAAATCTCGAAAATTTACGCAAGATGCGGTAGTAAGTGTAAAATTAATTGAGATTTTGAGGTTAAAATTCATGTAAACAATGGAAATCTAGTTTCCGGTTCGTGAAGCGGCGCCCAATTCAAAATTTTCAATCTGATTAGAAATAGCATACGTACAATTGAAAGTCAATTAATTCGACTTGTTTATCATTAAAATCCATGCTTATATCCGCCCCTAAATAGAAATTCGTGACAAAGGCGTTAATTTTAATAACTTTCATTCGTCTTGTTTAAAGATTTGTACAATTATTTTTGAAATAATGTTGATTTGTGTTCGTATTGCGTTGAAAATTTTTAAATTGCGCGCCCTTTAAAAAGTTGGTAAGCTTGAATAACAAAATTCCCCAACTGTTATTTAATTAATGCATAACCTTCAAAATTGTGAATTATCAGCACAAGTGAGTATTCCTTTTTCTATTTTGTTAATTTGCTATTAAAATTGTTTTATTTGAAGAATTGATTTGCAATTTTGATAATTTTCGTTAGCAAGGATGTTTCTTTAGTAATTTGTCGGTTATTAAAAATATTCGAAAAATTGCACAAAAACACCCTAGCAACAACAAAAGTAAATAAAATTTTGAGGTTAAATTTTTGAAAAACAATACGGTTTAGGCGCCTAATTCAAAATTTTCAATCTAGCCATTATAATGTACTCATAATAAGTCAATTAATTCACGAGAAATCGGCTTGTTTATAATTAAAATCTACCCCTATGTGCGCTTTAGGTAGAAATTCGTGACAATGGCGTTAATTATAATAACTTTGGTTCGTCTTGTTTAATTCCATGAAAGATCCGTGCAATTATTTTTGAAGTAATATTGACTTGGTATTGTCTTTAAATCTAATTTGTCAAGTCAAAGTCTGTTTGACGATAAAAATGGTCTTTCTCCACCGTACATGTCAAAATAATCTTCTTTCTCAATCTGGTGTCTGCCGACGAGTTCGGTTAATAATTCGACAATTCAATCGAATTTTTACTCATCGTCGATAAAATTGCTATTGTGACATGTTGAAGTTCAATTTCTGCGATATTTTCTGTTTAAAGAAACACGATTTTGTGGAGAGCGAAAAAAATGGAACAAACAAGAAGACTGTGAACTGTGAAAGTTGGCGAGCACCTGTAGCCAGTCTTTTAAATTACCATGATTTTTCCGCTTTAAAAACGTGCAACTTTTCATACTAAAAACATAAAACTAAGATTCATGTAGTGTTTATGTAGATTTTAACGTTGAACATTGCTATGGCCGGTGAAACGGTAGTTAGTTCGTCGTTCAACTTGTTATATTGTCGACCGGCAAGTAGGAATCTGTCCTGTTGGTTATTTCCACTTGGTAGTTTGTGTATTATATGTTGAGTTGCTTGTGACTAAGAAATTTACGGCCCGTCAAAAAACTTTTGCCCAACATCTCTTACAAATTATACGCCAATACGGTGTGCGCAACATAGTCCTTGATGATTTATTATGGATTACTTTCACTTACTTTTTCTTTTTCCATTCCATTATGTTCGATCTATCTTACTAGTTTTAGTTCCTTTATATACAATTTTTCCCGCATTCGATTCTATTCGTGTGTATCTGTTCTTTTTTTCTCCAAAGAAATCGAAAATCTATAAAACAAGTTTATTTATAAGAATTCTTCAAGAAATATCTGATGAAACGATTATAAAGAATGTTTCTTATAGTTGAATTGGGTCGCTTAGCATGTGGCACACATGTTGCCATGTCGATCACTCATTAACTTAGCTATGGAGGTCTTCCCAGCATTTGGATCGATAAGCTACTGAGCATTGGGGTGCTTTCGGAAAGTGTTAACATCTGTCCCACGTGACAGGTTGGATTTCAGTGAAAACAACAAGTTTCACATGATTGAAGATGATAAGGGAGTACATACGGTGGTCAATATCATTAGCAAAACAACAAAACAACAAAAATATCGTGTTGTTCTTCCTATTCAACGATTTTTACCACAAAATCAGAAATATTTATGTGTTTATCTTATAATTCAAGAATTCACTGATAAACTAGAAACGAACCACCTAACAACACATCTGACATTACAAATTATCGGCCTATAGAGATAAACACAACTCCAAACAATATTCGTACATAAGCTATCTATTTATAAGGCTATGTGTATGTATAATATTAGTGACAGGATAGAGATAGAAGATGGAATATTTTTCAATAGACACAACAAAGATGGATATAGATTGTATACAAGTTAATATCGAACAAGGATCGACAAAATTTCAAGTTTCATGTTGGAAAAGGATCAACAGTTTAGATGGGTTGTAAAACTTGGGAGTTTCATTCGGGAATTCTGCCGTTATAAATATTCTCTATCTTTCTCTCGATATTATAACAAAACGTATATAAGAAGAAAGATGGGAAATTGTGAGGGCACCCCTGTTTTACGCCAATGTTAAAATTGATTATTGGCAATTTCATTTATAATCACCGGGAGATTGTCTGTATTTAATTAAGTTGGCGATTTGTTCTATTAGTTTTAACAGTTTATTTATAACATTGACTCTATAATAGTGATAACAATTTTAAATAGAAATTATTACCGCACTAGATAACAAGATGTGAAATATTTGCCGGTTTTCCCCTTACATCTACAAATTTCGCCAAACTCAAACAAACCTCCAATTAATCTGAGTCAGTTTTTTTTTCAAAAAAATATTACCCAAACTCAACCTTTACAACAACCTAAATACATAATTTCAATATCATTCGAGATTATAGGAGAGTAAAGGAGATTTTGTACCGTTTCCCCCTCAATTGTAATAAATACAATACTTGTTGGGGTGGCGGTCGAATAGTTTTGAAACTCCATCTCTTCGATATAGCAAAGCGAATTGGGGTGACCTTTGTGTGAAATTTCGAGGGGTTGTCGTCTAGAAATCGAAAAGATCAGATATTTCGTCTACTTACCTATAATGATTTAATTTTGATTGAGAAAATATTAAATTGCGTCAAATCGTCATAAAAATGTAGCGGAAACAATTCGTATTTTATACGAAAAGAAATCTTATGAATAATTCAATATCGGTGACTGTAAAACGGTCCAATTTCGTATTAATATTGAATAATATATATGATGATGGTGGTGATATATTTAAAAGATTATACGATTTTAAATTGTAGATTTTTTCGATGGAAATTTGTCTGATAGTTGGAGAACGTCAGACAATAAGTGAACCAACGGAGCATATTCGGAGGGTGCGTTCTACTCAAATATAAAAAGGACAATAACCGAAGGGTGTATGAACTGGCTTTCACCTGTGTGTGGTTGCTGTTGCTTCTGCTATAATACTTATAATACTCTATACCACTATAACAAACCCAGCAACAGCTGTCGTCTGTGTTTTTTTTAATTTTATATTTTGTTGTTTTATAATGAAAACAACGAGAGAACATATAGACACGCAAATTTACTCGAAAATCTAATCTTGAATGAAATTTGCAGTTTTATTTAGTTGTTGATATGAATTAGAAATGTTTTAAAATCGTATTTTCTGATTGTCTGTCTAAATATAGGGGATAGACCGCTTTGGGGCACCCTCACCCAAAACTGGTATGTGAAATGGTTCAGGTAATCGGTCGACGATTAACCGGACGAATGTCCAAATATCTTTCTCAAGTTCAAGGGAATTTCTCTCTATTCACACAACAGTGAGCGAGGCCAGACAAGCGCAAAATTCACAAATTTCGATTATAATAATTGAATCTTATTATAATTCGAAAGTAGATCTGAGAGAATGCAACAATTAGCGTAAATGTCGGCCTAATTTTTTCAAAAAAAAAAAACCATCAGCTGATTGGTGTCGACGCAAACGTTACAGGTATTGCCCTCGAGTTCTGCGTGTGGGTCGTGTATTTGTATAAAATGCGTTTGTATATGTTTAGATCGTTTACCTGTACCCGGCCATGTCACATTTCTACATTAGTTTATCCGATCTGTAAGGTTAAACGAGTCGAAAAAATCCCGCAATAACCCTCTCGTTTGTATTTTGATAGACGAAAGTCTCTATTTAAAAAAGAAATATATACGTCTGTTGATATGTTGGTGGTATACAGGCGGCTTGAGAAAATATAGAGGATGAATGTTTCTTAATTTAGGCAACAATCGGTGTAACCGCAGGGTGTACAAACACAAAGCGCTCCTTAGATGGAACATCTGGCTCCCTTTATACCGGAATCTCTATCTAGATAGACAAAGACACAACTAGACTTAATCTGGATATTGATAAAAAAAAAACAAACCCCTATTTAACTATATTGTCATTTATTACACGAATTCAAGTTTTTCTTTCAATTGTTGCTTTTTTATTGTAATGTCATTGACTTATACAACACATGACAAGTATTGATTTAGCCCATATGGATTTTGCTAATAGACCAATGAGACTCGCCCCTTTGTTGTTGGTGATATTTGGGGGGTGAAATCTTATAGGAAAAGATAATGTGTTAGTGTGTAATGTTTCAGTGTGTCGCAGGGAAGCCAAATTAACTTGAGGGCTTGTCATTTGACCAATGAATTTACTCAAATACTCCACCATATCTGTCTTTGTTTCGCTTGTAAATCGTCGACGAGATTAAATTGTTTGCCATCATTTCTGAACCATTGATTTGTTTATTTTATTCAATTTTTTTTGTGTTGTACTCTAACAACAGACCACCCTTGTAATATTTATTTTCTATCAAATAACAACGATATTTTGTGTTGGAAATTTTAATTATTTAATGTAAATGATATCGTTCTAGCTACTATTACTACTAGTACGACTACCACCATCACTACTGTCTATAGATTTCAAAATCCATTTAAATATCAAGGTGGAAACTCATTACCAAGTTCAAAGCGAGTCGTAAAACATGTATTTACCTCTTTGAGATTACTATACATATTCATGTTATGTTCGTGTTACGACTTGACGTTTACCGCCTTTTATACAGCCAAGGGGTATCCCAAACCACCCCCTTGTTCTTACCAAAGACACCACCTATCCACACACATACACACACACATCTATAGACTTGTAATATAAGCAAGTGAATCGGTGGTAGTTGTAGCTGTAGTAGAACAGGCGAATCGATATCTTTACCCACCGCCCATCGACTATACGACGACGATGACGACGACAACGCTGCCGTTGGTGGCGGTGGTGGTAGTGGCGACGGCGGTAACCGTGGCAGTGGTGGTGGTGGCATTATCTAAACGAAATAGTTATTTCACTTGTTTACGGGGAATCTGAACGAAGAGAATTCTGAACATCCGGCCGTCGTTTGCAGTGAAATATTGTAAGAGGATTGGATGAATAAAAGGAGGGTGAATACAGGGTTGAAGAGAGTGTTGCTTTATAGTATATCTATATGTATTATAAGCCCATAGGCAAACACCTAAAGTTTATTATTTTCTTGAAGAAAAACGAGTAAAATCATGACTACCATATATGAGTTAATAAAAGTTTCAATTTACGATCGAATAGACAAGAAATTTCCTATAATATGAAACGGAAAATAAGGTAGTTGTTGTTGTTATTGATATCATGACAAGGGTTATGTGGGAAACTATTAAAGTGTTTAATTAATTTCCGTTTTTTGTTCAACAATTACAAATCTTGATTGTATAACCATTTTGAGCAATCCGAATAATCTATAAGATAATCTCACATTTAATACTTACCATAAATGGATTATTTCTTACTTATAAATCAATTATTCCATCAACAAATATTTAAAAAACTATTCTCAAAAAGAAACATAGAAATCGTGACTTGTATCAATAATGATTACAGTTGGAAAAATCGAAAACTGACAAGTTGTTAATTGCAGATTTTCTAACATTTCCATTAAAAACCTTACTAATACGAAAAATCAACAAATACCATTTTAATTTCAGCGATTATAATCGTAATTTGGCTTGTGTAAAATGGAAACTTTATTCTAATCGATCAACATTATTGTAATTTAAAGCCCTGTTTAGTTTAAATTTCAAACAATTAATGTCCCAATCATTCTATTAACTAGTCAATCAATCGATTAATTAATTAATTAAATTTACAAAATGCTCGAATCTTGCCAATTCATCGTCACTCATTGGACCTCTCTTATCAGCTAAAAAGATAGCTAATTACAATATTCGAAATAAACCACCCCCAATCAAACAACCGGATAAATTCGGGTGGTAATTACAATTATAAATGTGTGAAAAATATGGAAAATCACCGGATATTGGAAGTTTATTGATTTGTTGATTGATTTGTTTAAACAATCCTTTTTCATTTTGATCAGGATTGAAAATTCTTCATTAAACTCCCCTATAGTTTTTTTGTTTTTGTTAAATGAACAAGAATCTCGCCTTTGTTCCCGTGGAGAGCGTGATTTGCCGTTGTCGAGACTTTAGACATCATATAGAGAACGAGAGAGGGTTGGTTATTGTGTGTTGCGGATCGGACGTTTGTGGGGTAAAGAGGGTCGATTAAAATTCCACACAAACTTCCCTTGAATATTATTATGTTGAAATGAACGTATATATTTGTTTATATAAGAACACGCCCAATTTCGATGTTTAATACAACTATTTTTGTTATTCAAGTTTTGTAATAATAAGGTAAAACTAGCGGTTAAATTGAATTGCGTGCCCAATATCCTTAACCGGAACGGCGATTATTATCATTGTTGTTAAGATGACAATTTTCGATTTGATATTTTTGAGAGAAGCATTACGATTTATCGGAAGTTATTGAGAACGTAATAATGGAATTGTATCCGGTCAGTTGGGGAGATTCAATAAATCATCCGATGGGAAAAACGCTACGTTTACATATACAAAATCAATTTTTAACCAGATTTGGATTTTTTTGTTTCGTTTAAACTGTTGACTTTAAAAATATGATTCTGTCGTATAATACACATACATAGAATGGTTCAGTGACCTTAAAAACTACATGCTGAGACGGTAAACCAACTACTACTATAAAGTTAGAGTTTAAGTCTACAGAACAGGTCGAAGGGTCGGCCGGATCAAGACTGCAGTAGCGCTTCATCTCATATTGTCAGACACTATTCAGCTTGATGATTATGTAGAGCTTTACTGCATAGAAAACATTGAGAAATCTCGATTACTAACAATATTTTATTGAATAAAACCAGCAATAGAACAAGGCAAGATTAACATTCTATTGATTGAGACAATCTGTTTGAATTTCGTTGAAATCTTGTCTGTCTTTATAGCCACGAATGCGGAAGGACTAATCGTTGATAGTATCATAAACGCCTCTTTAAGACTCCAATCGCCCAACGAGTTTCACAAATGTATTAGTCCTCGAATTGGAAATATACAATTCTTATTTATTTTTTTATCAAATATGGTTAATTAGAATCCAACAGGTTGTTAATTGGGGATTATATAATTAGGAAATCATTAATTAAATATTGTTTATAGTTTTATTAAATTCACAATACAAAATAATCGCATTGTCGTGTAATACTAAATATTTGATTTAATTAATAACTGTTCAGTGTTCATTTCCGGACATTTCAGGTGTGCCACATTTCCGTTATATCCTTGTTAACAACAGCTATGTCACTTTTATCAATCTATCCTTATTTAACTTATTCATACGATCAATGCTTTGATGTTAAGTGTGGTTTTATTACACCGTAATTCTTGCAATAATTACAACAGTTTCAGTAATTTTCTAGATAAAGTTTTTTATATGTTTTATACAATTTTCTATTCGTTCTTTTAGTTTTGTTCAGTTAAATATAAATAGTCTGTTTCCTTTACCAGTTGATTTAAATTCTACAACGGTTCGTTCGTCGTGTATCACGAAATAAATGACCGCAGTTTGGGAATCGATGCACCAATGGTGAATATTAAAAATCTACATTGGCTCATTCGATCTTTCCCTATTTCTATTCTTCTATAATCGGTTATTGTTATTTTTTTAATAAAATCCTCTTTTTTCGTAGTATAGCAATTATTTTTCTACTAACAAAGACGATGAAGTAACTCGGTCACATTTATTACATAACAGAAGTTGAATTAATGATTTTTTCTATCTGAATTTAGCCCAAGTCTTTTTTTAATTTTAATTGTTTAAAGACAATCAATCTTAATTTCGAGTTGCTCTATCCGAATACAACTCGTTATAATTGGACGATATTAACACGTACGTCCATTAAAATCCGAAATTGATTCGATAGAATCTGTAAATTTGTTGTTTTTGTAGCGACTCAATGATTAGAAAGTTGAGTCTTGTCTCAAATTTCAAGTTTCTAATTAGAAGAACAAATTGACGAATTTACCAAGACAAGGTCGGGTTCTACAGGCGTTAATTGTGCAATTTTAACACCATTTTTATTGTTGGAAAACAAGTCGGAAATCGAATTTTCTATTTTAGTGTAGATTGTGTCGAATTTTAATTGAATTAACGCAACTTCCACACACAATTTCCGTTGATTATTTGTGGATTTGCCCAAATATTCGGGCAAATTTCAATTTTTTTGAGAAACAAAACATCAAATAATTGTTGTAATTGATCCGGAAATCGGGTGGAAAAGTTCGTTTGCGGTGATGTTGGACAAATAATTTTTAATTGCGGTTTGATATAGTTTTTAAACCAGAAGCGATGTTTATTTTATAATAAACAACATGTATCGATTCAACAACAACAGACATTTCACTTTATAAAATATCCAGTACCGGTTTATGTTGTAGAGCTGTTGAATTTTAATACAACAATTTATAATAGAAAGATATGCTGGTAGTTGTACTAGTGGTGCAGAAAAATGGCATATAGAAGTTTTTATTTTATTTCGTTCGTTTCCCTCGGCCATATGAAATATGAATCCATTGAACTATAAAATGTACAAACATGAGGGAATTGTAGCAAAATTGTCGATGTAATTAAACCGATGATGTGTTAATAAGCATGACGTTATTACGTATTTAATTATCTTCCTTGTATTTAAACAAGAGATCTCGGCCTTCATTCTTCCTGTGAAAGTGAGCCATGTTTGTATAAATTCTGTTCTACAAAAGGAATTATTGTTGATATAAATGCGCTTTTATCCACGAGAATTCGGTTACTGTTAGCGAACAAAACTGTTCTAATTAGAGACGAAAAAAAACTTTAAACACGTTCCTTTATCATAACACGAAAACAATTAAGATTTAGTTACAGATGTGTCGGACGGATAAATTAACGAATTTTAGTTGAGCGTGCTATTTGGATACATGCCAATTGTTGTTTTCTTACACTCTCCCTATTTGCAGATCTACCATCAGTAAATTGAAGGTGTTGTGAGTTGAAAAATAACAACCTTGTATCGTTAATTATGGCTTTATTAAATCTTGATTTTTTGTTATTTTTATGCGTAGAGTAGAACTTTTAAAATTCTATCAGTGTTATAAATGAATGAATATTTATAGATTTTTTCGATTCCGAAATGGTATGAGTTTTCCTCCTGTGACCGCACGATTGAGTCATATACAATTGAATTTATGTCATCATCACAAATTATCAAACAATCCCAATTTAGTCGATTTGAATTTCAAAATAAAAATATTCATCAATATCAGTATACAACTAGAAAACAATAATGAAATAGTGTTAATAATTAACACGAGTAAGTCCACTCGGTAGTTGTTGCCAGTTTAATTTTGCTGTTATTCCTTTAATTGTTTCTATGTGAGAATCAAAATTGGTCAAGTTGAAGTCGATTCGGATTTCAGTTGAGCTAAATCGTTGATATTCTCCATTGTTGGAGGATTTGAAATGAAAATTCCAGTAGATTTTATAATCTTGAGGTGGAAGTTTTACAATACCTTCTATTCGTTTTCCTTTTGTTAATTTACGTTTTATCGCTGCCTTCTGTTTTATTGCTCTTTTTATGTTTATTTGTAGTTTTAGTTTAATAATTTTTATAGTTAATTTATTTTAATTTCTACCGTTACCTGTAGGGGTGGTCGAAATCGCCCCATCAATACCAGCCGGTTGACGATAATGAAGCAATGAAATCGAATTTTATGTCATCCATGAACGACAACAATTCCGATTATTCTACACAGTTGAAGGTTTTTTTTTGTTTGGTGTTGTTGTTGTTGTTTTTAAAACGATCGTTTAAAATAAACGCTTGTAAATGTATTAGAAAATTAAATACCTTCTTGTTACGACGATTTCCCAAGGCGACCGTTTTTAAGCACTGTCACCGTTGCCATTTATGTTTAATTCACCAAGATTTCTTAGTCTCGTGGAAGTTGGAAAAGTTGTTGTAATTTATTAAGTTGTTTAAGAGTTTCTGTTGAGATCTTAAATCGACTTGTAGGTATATTAGTGGCAAATACCAACAAATTCAACAATTCCAAATACAATTATTCTAATAGTTACGTTGATTTTGATTTCGGTTATTCTAAAAATTTGACAAAGTGATGCACAATTTCAATTTAGTTTCTAATCTCTATTTCGCAATTCTATTGTACAGACAATCTTGAATTTGTTTTGAATGTGAAAATCTCACCCCTTATATCTACACATAAATTCGTCTGTTTCCAGTTCTAAACAACCTCCCGCTTTATTATTATTATTACTACTACCATTATAATCGAAGAGGGTTGTTTCAATTCCACAACAATTCCGCCAGCAACAGTTTGTGAGTTTATACCTGCACCCTATTCGATGGCTATTACAACAACTAGCTACCTTTTACCTTTCTATTTCGGTAACTATTCTTGACAAACTACCTGTCCATTCGTATTTGATTTTCGGTGTATCGAGGGAAAATCGAAAACTTTTCCTTATCGTCTGATCTGTTATGGCCGTAAGGCAATATTTCGACTTTTGATGTAAATCAACCAGTTTGTGGAACTGTTTGATGTTTACAAATTCGTGTATACTCGTCGATTCTAAACAGTTATAGAAAATAAAACATACTTTTTTCTCTGTTCATCAAGTTTGATATTTGAAGTCAAACGATCTTAGAAATCGATCTAGAGAAATACCGGCGAGAATAAGACGGGATGGAAGAGTTTAAGGGTTGTTTTTCCTTAACCGGAAAACGAATTGCTGTCTCGTCTTTTTATAAATTCTCTTCATCTCGACCACAATGACGACAACGACAACGTATTAGTTCTGTTGTGTGCGTGCCGGAAACATCTGCGAAATTCTGATAAAGAAATTCACTTGACTGTTGCACTTTATCACCCAAATCCATATAATAATTTACAACTATTGACATTTCTATAATTTTTTAACAGTAGATACAAGTTAAATAAATATTATTGTAGAATACTCGATTTCATCCCTTTAAGCTTTTTAGTTTTTCCACAAGACCTCCCAACTTTATAATATTTTTAAATTCTCACCAACCCGAACAAGGACAAATAATGCAATTTAACAACAACTACCATCACTGCGGTATATAAAAGTAATTGGATTTAATAAATGCCCATTCTACACCCCAAAAGGGGGTGTATCTACAAGATGGCCGTTTTTCTCCCAACTTATTTCCAGTTATTTACGTAAAGTCGTAGATTTATCTTTTATTCTGTTTCATCTCCATTATTAGTACTGTGATGAAAAGGAAACTGGTCTTTTTCTTACAGTATTAGAACAATATTCTCTATAACGAATATTGAGGGGTTGAAACGACACGGTGAAAAATGTTTAGGGCGATTTACAAAATCTAATAAGGGGGTGTAGTTGTGTCAAGCACGACATCTGGCAATAGAATTGAACATTTTTAGATTTAGAATTCAATTTCAACTGTCGTCTTGTTTTTCCTGTTGGAATATTTAATTACACTTGATAGTGTAACAATAAATATTTCTTTAGAAGGCTAACAATTCCAACCTGACGACTTTGTAATCTACGAGGCGGTAAAATGAATTATCTTCATCAGATGTTACCGTATTTGATTACAATTACAACAAAAGAAAAAACACCAAATGTTGTGGGGATGAAACGTTGGATTATGTGTTAATTGTTTTGATCTTGTGTTGATGATAAGGGGTGGATGTTATAACAACAACAACAACACAGACTATAATACCCAAAACATAATTCGCGTTAGGTTACTTTGTAGGGTTAATGTTCCATCATTAAATTTGCTTGATATTTATACCAACCCCCTCGAAGAAGTAATTGCTAACATAAACTTTAAAACTTATCCATGAAACTTGTTATACTGTATATAACTGTGTGGAAAGCACGCAAAATTGAAGAAATACGCCTGTTGGAACAGAATAGAGGAAAATTTTGCAAATAGTCCTGTCAGTTTTATTCATTCATTCATTCAAAACGTATACGCACACACATATAACATTGAAGAGAACTTATTCGGGCACGCCGAGGATCAAGTTATTTCATTTTCGATCTCTCCACCCTTATTCCGTCCATACAATTCTACACTGCTTTATGACAGGGATAAGAGAGTTTAGATAGATATGTCAGCGATAAAATGTTGTTTTATTTATTGTAAAAATTCGTTCATTCTTCACCCTTATCGGACCTTTTTGGGTGTCGCTACCCAATCAACGAATTAATACCGAAATTTAACGATTTTTAGAATAATTAATTTTGCGATTATTCATCTTATGAATTGTTAATTTTACAATTAACACAGTCGCCAAGTTGGCACCCTTTAGTTTATATTTAAAAGTACAATTGCGTGTATACGTCTATTTTTTTGTGTTATTCCAGATAACGAACCGTAAATCCTATTACAATACACGTTTGTACAGAGTATGGTTTCTGAAACTTCCAACCCCTTCACGGGTTATATTCAATTTTAATATCCACCCTCCCCTAATACAAGCTTTCCTTCTTTGTGTTTTATTTAGAAAAAATAAAAAACTTTTAAAATCAATTAATCTCAACTTGTTCCATAAATGAGGCACCATTATGTTTTATTATTCTAAACGTGTAATACGAATTCGCGTTGGAAAGGGGTTGTTATTGTCTTGATGAATTCAAACGAAGCGAACATATCGATTGTTGTTAGAGATAGAGAAAGATGGTGATATATGCATGTAGTATGGATATTACAAACAGACAGAAAATCGTATAATTGTGTCAGGGACGAGTTGTTTTCTTTAAATCTAAATCAAAATCAACCCTTATTTTAATATTGTAGTACAATTTGACCATCACAACCCTTACCTAATTAATCATAAAAAATTCAAACAGATAACTGTAATGTATTTGATATATCAAGACTGCAAACAGTAACCATAACAAAAGGATCATTCACTATGAAAACATAATAATCTTGGTGGATTTCAGTGTTTCAGTAGTTTGACTAGACAGAGATAAACGATTGTCGTATTTATATGTTAGAGAAAGATGGCTACATCAAAGATAAATGTCGAGTTGGTTTTGAAAGCAAGCACCGTCATCTTTCTCATCATCTTCATCATCATCATCATAGAACAATGATCATAAAAGCAACATAGCGAAAAAGAAACGACGAATATTACAACATAGACATTGAACGAACAAATCAACCAACTTCTCCACTTAATGTACGCTTTAACAGTTTATAGATGAAATATGGACTACGATTTAGCTATGATTAATTGATTGGATAATTTTCGTGTAAATTACAAGTTAAGTATTGTTTATGATTGGATCATTCTTTTATTATTATTGTCGACAAATCCAATTACACTCACAACATCCGGAAATTGTCACTTTATCTCAATTCAATGGTGTATTTTTATAGTGAACTACTACATATAATAAATTTATGCTAATATGGAAATGGTAATCGTGGAAAATGGACACAACAATCGGCCAATTGGTAGATTAAATCTGTTCGTATAGATCGAATTCTATTGCTATATTATGTATTCAAATTACACGGAGAAGCTCGCTAGTATGATTAGATTTTTATAGATCTTCGAATTAATAAATGACTAGTTTATAGAGCGATTTAAGCTGTTCGTTATCGAATCTAAACAGTTAATTGTATCGATTTGATATTTGTAGATTTGTATACTTTGAAGTGGTCATTATGATTGCCAATGATAAAAATAATAGCGAAAGGTCGCCTCTATTTGTCACCGACAAATGGAGGAGATCCGGAAAAAACTCCAATTTAATTAATTTGACATAATTATTATAATTATCGATATAATAATTAAGGAATTGTGGACAATAGATCAAAACTGGTTATAGTAATCAATCGATTCTATAAACTAATAAACCAATTAAATATAGTCGGTGTATCGGAATTTCGTCGACTTGACACCGATATAAACGAATTGATAAATCGTTCAATTATATTCGCTCAACGTCCATTTCGATAATGAAATTTAATTCACTTATATTTGCAATGTGGTTAAATAATCACCTTTACACTTCAATTATAGCGTGAGGATTTTTTATTAGAGAATTACGTTTAAAGCACTTATCGACGATTACTGTAATATTAAAAAGTGATCGTTTCGATAATTTTCGTTAAAGTCATAGTTTTAAAGATAATTGATTAATTTATTAAACATTATGATAGTGTATATGTATGATTAACATTGTCTGTCTGGCTGGCTGGACTTGTAATTTCCGGTATATAATTGAAATTTATTAAATCAACAATTTATACATGTATATGCAATGTGTACATAAATTTATGTACATATTTGCACATATTATAGTATACAGTACAGATTTATCGAAAGAGTTTTGAAACTTTTATAAAACATCGAAACGTACAATAAAGAAAACCATCTGCATTGGAATAAATTTGGTGGAAATTCACCCTCTTTCTGTTTTCTCATATTGCTACAAAATATAAGGATCGTTTGCCAAAATTTCTTTTTCTGATCATATACTGTTAGATTATATTGCAGTAGTTACAACTTAAATCTAAAGATATTCGACTAACAAAGATTAAAAAAAAACCGGATAGAAATAATGGGAGATATCTTCTGGATAGTTTATGTTTGTTTTCTTCGATTTTTATAATTATTAAAGCCTGTTAACTAATAACAGTTGAATTAATAGCAGCAGAGTTGACCGTACAACACAATATTGTAGCTCATTATTTATCACCTAATTACCATTAATGTCTTTACGTGTATGGGGACATAACCAGGATCTCGTCTATCCCACTCTCGCTCATAATCAAATAGTCGATAGTTTATCATCAAGATTACATAGATTTGCAATAATCTATTATTACACCATCTCACTATAATTTATAAAATAACATAAACATTGATTATAATCAATTAAGACAATAGTGAAGAAGAGGAGATTTATTTCGTTTTACGTAAACAATAATCCATCACCATCTATAATTCTATTATAAATATCGATTAAAAGTCGGCATCTTCAACGAATGTTACAAATTCGAGTCGATCTCACTAGTCTCTTGATATACCAATATTTCAACAATTCAGGAGTTTTTCAGGGACGATTTGGTGATCAGTCAGAGAAAAATTGAGCAAATGCCAAGATCTCGCACCGATTTTGAAAGCAATTTATCAAAATTTCTGATGACTTCTCTATGTTTCCATGATAATAAAATTGAGTAATAGCCGAATTAACTGGAGTAAACAAAGAATCATAAAAATTTATGGTTTTTCGTATATTTTAAACGGATCAAATTTTGACTAACAAACAAGAATTGAATTTAAATCTAAACCAGAACAGTAATTGATTTAGTTTGCGATTTATTAAAAGTGGAAGAAAATTCGGATCTAAAGGAAAATGACAATTGTTGTAAATATTTAGACGGAATCATTAAATTAGATAGTTGAAAAGTTTTGATTGTGAGCAGAGTAATTAGCTGGGAATGTTGCTGAGTAATTGTTAAAATTAAAACTAATATAACTTTAGCTTTCTGTTGGAACTTGACAAAAGTTCCGTACCTCATTGTTAAACTATTGAATTGAAAATTAAATTTTCAACGACAAAGAGATATTAGACGAATATTCGAATCAAGATAACACTCACTTTCGCTTTGGAAATGCTCTTAATATCGAGTCTATTTAAGGCTGTTGTTGGATATAAAAAGCTACCTCACCTTATAAATACGGACATATTTCGGGATATAATAGACTTTCATAATGTTGTTTCATAAATACAAGATTGTTCTGTTATTAATTGGACTTTGGGAAAAGTTCCTGTAGTAATACTAACAACAGTAGCTACTTAAAGTATTTAATTTCTCGTTAATTTGTAGCCCTTCAAGTTGCAAGTCTTTTGTACAGAAATACGTTTAGACTGTGATTCATAGCCACTTATTCGAAATTCCGCTTCTTCAACTATCTATCAAAATATTTACATCTCAACTTTCATCGGCTGTATCATTTTCGGTTATTAAACCGGGTAGTGTAGTTCAAAAACCTTTAAAATCCAACAACCACAGCGCGGTGGTAATGTGCGAGTTTATTTATAGAATTGAGAGACATATTTACGAATTGTGTATTCCAATTTGAAGCCAATACTGGTGGAATGTGCACAATTTTACGAATTTTGTTCTTTTCGGAATAATTTGGAGCATTTGCGACATCAAAACTAGAAACTATTCGGCTAATCTAAATTAATCAACTGTTTTCGATTGGGGAATGTTTGTGAGATAGTCGGAAGACAGGATATTTAGTAAAATGGTTTTGGAATCGATTCGTAGCTGGGAGAGAGAATGCGCCCCTAGTTTATGCTACAAGATAATAAATTTTTCTTTCTCGATTTACCAACTCGGCGTATTTCTGAATTGTCCGTTCTCATAAAATCATTGTTTTCGTTGTTAATTTTGTAGAGAACTCTAAATAAAAATGTACATCAGTGTCCAAAACAGTGCATAGAAGTTTAGGTGTATAGAGGAGTATTATACACCACCATTTATCGACCCAAACTGGCGTTGTTTCTATACCTATATACAACATATAGTGGTAGTGGTGGTAGTAATGTGATCCGAGGTTTTGACACGATGATCCCTTTAACAATAATTTACAGCGTACGGTTATCAACTACCATCCAAATAGAGGTATAACGACTGTGTATAGTCAGGCCAGTCATCCACAAATTTCCCTCAATACAAACCTGTTCGTTTTATAAATGTAGAAATTTTTTCTATACTAGTCTCTCACATGTTTCCATCTAGCCATCATTGTAGAGACCTCCATTAGATTCACAAAACTATTGTTTATTTAATTGGATACTCTATTGCGGAATTGAAATATTAAAGACTGTAATTTTTTTGCAACTTATAACCGCAGGGAATTTTTATTTTAAATACAACCACACGAATGTCATGATGAATTACATTTTAACTCTGTCTACAAACTCTAATATGTTGCTAAATTTCATCAAAACAACTTTTATCGAACAAAAAAATTTGAGTAAAAACCAACATTCACACAAGTCAGAGATCATACAACAGTACAATAAAAATAATGAACTTCCAAATAAATTATCACTTACGGAAGATAATCTTCCACATATATTTATGTATAATGAACTAGAATATGATAAGTCTGCATTAACTTGACAGTTTTATTTCTGTATAACTTTCTTTTCACAAACAAGCGTAGATTTTCACCTTTCTGTTGTTGTTTATTTCAATATCGGTGAGAAATTGAAATGTTAACTGGCATATGAAAATCTCATGTTCCCATTATTTGAACGCAGCACAATTTAAAGTCCAAATGAACTACTGCTTTAATGTCTGCTTATGGGACCTCTACATCTTGTTGCAGAATTTCTGCAAGATTTGGGCGTTCTGTTTCTGCTTTTATAAATTGATATTTAACGGAACTCCTGTCTCCTCTCTAAAAACATTTCAAGGAGTATCCGGAAAGGTTTTTTGTTTTGAAAAATTCTACTTGAATTGTGAGTTACAAAGGATAATCTTGGAGCATTACAATTCAGCCAAAATTATCGATTTTTCAATAATTTTCTCATGATGCCGAGCAAATTGGTAGAGTTTTTGAAATCTCCAAGAAACTTTCCAAGAGTTTTAGTTTTCTCGAAAATGCCAATTTTTGAACATCGATACGTCTAAGCAGCTGCTGCTAGATAAATTTAGCAGCATTAGAAAGAGCACTTCAAGGAGTACCTATTTAGGAGCATTTCTCTTTGAATAATGTCGATTGAACTTTGAGTTAACAGGACAATTTTGGACCATGTACTTCTTATATTTTTTCCATATTTTCGCTTATAATTTAGTCAGTACTTTCAATTTTTTGATGTTTTTGTCGAAGTCTTTGGAAAATTGAACACGCTTTTCAAATTTTACAATTTAACAGGTCCACATTACATTTCTTTTTTGATTCAATGTTCGATAAATGCCAACTTTTAATAATCAATATCTCGCTTATTAGATGAAGTATTACAATGAATTTATGATAGTAGTGTTAGAAATAGCAGTTCAAGGAGTACCTAAGAGCGTCTCTTGTCTTTGAAAGTGCCAATTGAATTTTGAATTACAGAGAACAATCTTGGAACATTTGCTGTTTATATTTGTTTCATATTTCCTCTATAATTTAGCCAATATTGTGGATTTTTCAAGGATTTTCTTACAGAATGTGACAGATTGAAAATATTCCAAATCTCTCAAAAAATTTTGGTAAATCTTCGTTTTTGGAAATACCTCTAACTGTAAACTTGCCCCCAATCCAAACTACGGAGTTATTTTGGGTTGTCCAAATTATGGCGAATTTGTGGAAAATCAGTTTTGAAACACGCTGGAATTTCCCGATAAAACAAACAATTTTGCCGGGTTTTTGTTTAGCGGAGTCGGATTGTGCGCCCAATTTTTTTATTCAGCATAAAATAGATTTTATCGTGTCAATTTACAGGGGCGAAGTGGTTGTGCCCAGTAAACGTTAATTGAACAGATACACATACACATCCGTTACATTATTGAAACAATACGAAATCAACGATACAATCATCTGTGTATAGATATAAATCCCCAATTTTCACAGTTAAATTACAAATTGATGAATTCAGCTTAACTGAGATATTTTCTAAATAAAACAAATAAAAAGCCGAACATTATTAGCTCTATTAAAAAGTTTATATTTAAAGTTTCATTGTACGCGAGAGACTAATTGTGCTTGTAATTTTATCTAGCGGTGTATATTGCACTAATCTATAATTATCTATTTCGAAACCGAAATTGTTGTTAAAAAATTTAAATGACGCTAGAATTTGTTAACTGTTCAAACAATAAAAAAATATCTTTACCGTAATTTTTCTGTCGCATCTTCACTTTAAATAATTCCATGGCAGTAGGTAGAGGAGAATGTTAGCGTTCAGTCATCGAAATCGATTAGGTCCGGAATGGAATAGAGTTTAAAAGTGGTGTATGTTGAGTAATACAACTATATGTGTAAAACAAGGATAGATTCAATAAGTATAAGCGAGAACGATGATAATATAAAAGCGTCAGGTTTGTAAATCTGCCGGTTTCTCTACATTTATACTACTGCAGCTGGGTGTCACACTTTGCTATTATGAAAATAAATATTCTACAAGAATCCATATAATACTAAAATTTACTAAAATCCATTTGTTCAACAATCGTTATTAAATAAATAAGTGTGATTGTTCGAAAATGATAAGCAATAAGAGGGTGCTAACTTATCAACAATAGGGTAGATACAATTGATAAACAACCGAATTTAACTTGATTGATTCAACTTTAAAGTTGATAAGGCTTATATACATCGATAAGGTAAATAAATGAACATCTGTTCATTGATTGATTGGATCCCAAGACTAGACAAAACTGTTACAAATGAAACTAAATTGTATCGACTAATTGTAAGAGATTGAATTTTTGATTGTACGCTAACTGAAATTATTCAAATTTTCAACCATCGTCAGTGTTTCCAGATGGAATTGCCAGCTGTGTAGACGAAAAGGTGGCAAATAGGTTTATATAGAGATGTAACAGAAGTGCCACAATAGAAATAGAAACGGAATAAATAAATTGAAAGGCTCACAAAAATAAGAGTCAATTTTCCGGAGGACTAACATTCAAAGGCAGAGATTTATTGTTAAATTTGGCTAAATTATAGGGGAAAATACGAAAAAGTGTAACAAAATTGTTGTCTGTAACTCAAAATTCAATCGGCATTTTCCAAAATAAGAAACCTTCCTAAATACTTCTCGAAGTGCTCTCTCCAATGCTACTATATTCATTCCAATATTACAGCAAACAAGCCAAATATTGATGATTGAAAACTGGCATTTTTCTGGTTCTGAATAAAAAAGATAATCGGAAAACTAAAACTATAAGCTTTCTTTAATAATAATTTCCGTTATACAACCGTACAATGCGGAAATAGAAGCAGAATAGAATGCCCAAATTTGCAGAAATTCCGCAGATACCGAACCAGAAACAGAGGCCCTTAACATCTCCAATTACTAGTAATTCCAAATTTTATAACAGAAACGTGAATTTAGCCCATAAGTGCATTATGATGAATATTTCTCCAAATTGTGTCAAATTTATTGGTGTTTCTGGTTTGAATTGCCATCTATGTAGAATAAGGCGATTTTTCTTGAATCTCGCTTACTTACGGTACGAATTTTTTCAAATTATTAGTCGCAAGTTTATCGTTGTAGAGTTGAATTGGGTCGAATTAGATTACTGGTAAATAATTCACAAATACATGCAAATAATACCGAGTTTATTTGCTAAGTTGTAATATTCGTGCCTTGTATATGACACCTGTCGTTTTAATTTAATGTACAGTTAACTGTTTGTATGGTTATATAAAAGTTGCTTTAATGTGGAAATTGTAGTAGAATTCGATAATTACGATTGTTTTAATTGAAATAGAAAAATCTATATTTTAGTACGTCCAAATATTGATAATCGGACATGAATCCATCTTGGTGATAAGTTACAATCAAGCAGCTGTTTCCTGTCTTGACGTCATTTCCGAGTTATAAGCCGTTACACTTGCATGTTATTATCCCACACTTCTCTTCTCTCGCTTTTGTATTGTATTATTCCCCTTTATTAAACTATCACTATTATTATTGAAATTACAATAAAAATTAATTGTTGTTTAATCATTTCAAATACTTTATGGTTAGTTGGAATTATCAGAATGGACAGAAAATCCCATCGATGTATTCTTTTGATCTTGGGGGATTTTCATAAAAGTGTAGAATGAAGAAGGGTGTATACTCTACAAACGGGACATGGAATATGCCGTACACGTAATCCAATCAATTCCCTCATCGATCCATGTTCAGAGTAGATACACACACCACTACTGCAACTATACACCCTCCTTTTCCATCCCTTGATCGTGGGCCACCCTGATTTCCAAACAGAACTCAATCCATCTACCCATCTCACTCTATCTTACACAACTATTTCTAAATTCACTCCGACTATCTATCTTTGTTTTATTTTTTTTTCAAATTCCATCTCTGTTGTGTCAGTTTCGTTTGATATATTCAAAAGGAACTTGTGGAATTTGTTTGAAACTCCAACGAAGTTATTATTACTTGAGAGAAAGAGATGACGGAAAAAAGAGCCACCGACAAGACGAAGAAGTATCAACAACAGCAATGGCGCATTCTCGTTTTAACTTTTAATATGTTTTAATAGTCAAGCACGAAATACACGAATTCGTCACGAATCATAAAGATCAACAATAAAAACATCGTAAAATCAATCCGTAAGGTATTTATCTGTTCACAGTCACAACAATAGAACGAACGCAGGCGAGTTATAAAAGAGTGCTTCCGTTCAATAACACTCGAAGATCTAGAAACACTATAATGGATATATCGATGCTGCTGTCTATTCTATTTGTTGTTGGTTTTTTTTCCAGTTCGTTCGCTAACAATATTGTGGTAATGGTATGGAAATAGGGCCGGATATGTGGGCGAATTTGCCGCCCCCAACTCCACGCTAGTGTCGAGCATTTAATCCCTGTAACCTTCGTTTACACAATATTAATTTGAGGGTGAATCCCGACGAAATCCCCAACTCAAGTCGATATGCTCAACTTGTTTAAAACTTGCTGTCATATCCGCATCTACAAACTACTCTTCTACACATAATTCGTAATAAAATCAAATTTCTTATCAATCTCTCCGTTTAGAACTGCGACAAACAACGAAAGAGAAAGTCTAGTTTTGTGTGGTTAATATCCAAGAACTTCCGTTAATAAATCAAAATGATGAAAACGAAAGAAAATAGAAACGCGAATTAAAACAATCGGTGAAATTAAATTATTTTTCCAATTCTCCAAAATTAATCCCAATAGAATGATTTAGTAACCCAGCCATACGGGGGTTTGTTGGGAATAAATCAGAAACGGATCAAGACGGGAATTATCATAAGGGCGTGCCACTAGGGTGAATGAATGAACGGAACAACCACCCTTATAGTAACGGCGATTTCCATCGATATTTCCCAAAAAAATCCACCTGTACTGCTCAAATCTGGATTGTTTCTAAAATTTTCCTCCATCTTCATTACTCTTAATTGTCCACTTCACTGTCGGGATCGGCAAGCTGGAAGTCTCTCATTTCATCTCACCCACCCCATTATTATCTTCAAGTCTTTTTAATTTCGAAATTATACAGGATGGAGAGACGGATGACGACTTGGATTTCGGTACAAATTTCTACTTGTTGAAATTAGAACGACGATCAAAATGATTAAATGATTAGTTTTGGAAACTGTTCGATTTTTGTTTGATAATATCGGATTTGATGTGGCCGAAACGGAACACGACTAGACTAACCCCGCCGGCTGTCGGATAACAGTTTTATTTTTTTTTTGTTACAAACGATAGAAAAAATATTTGAACGGCGACGATTCAAGTGAGACACCTCCACTCAATTCGGGTAAATGTTGGACGGAGATGTCGAATAAAATCGATAGGGTGAAATTCTAGCGGATTTTCTATAAGGGTTGTAGGGTGGCGAACAAGTTGGTTAACGATCTATGATGACTGTTATTGAACTACTAATACACAGATTAAGTAGATGATGAGGAACAATAGGGAAATAATAAATTAGAAATAAGCGGGAGAGAAAAAATAGTCAACATAAGGGCAATGTTTCCTGTATCAGGCGCCGGTTCTGTTGCTGTTTGTTCTTGTTCTGTATTTGCGAGTTTGTATCTCTGTGTTGTTGTTGTTGCTTGCCAACTCGTTTCAGTTTTTTCTTTTACCATTTCTCTTTATCTTTGTTGTTTTTTCGGTCGTTCACAAACGAATATGGCAGAGTATTTCCAGTGTTCGCCGTCTGTTACTCCACTATTTAACAGTAGCATTATCTCCGAACAAGTTGTTGTCGGAATAGAGAGGTCTTTGGCTTCTTTTACAAGTCTAAATAATAAAATTCTCGAATTATGCCTCATTCCATTTGCACCACAATAATCAATCGGTTATTGCAAGAATTGAAACAATCCTCAGAAATGGCAGCTCCGGTATGTTGGCAATCGATCCATCCAGTCATATAATAGAGTAACAGACTAGGAATTACTCATTTACTAAACGAATAGCTGTTAAATTAATCTTCCAATCAACTCTGTGATTAACTATTTATTAACAATCGTTCCACCTAACGACTTCTTCTCCAACATGAAAAATATATGAACATTTCGTGATCAAAATTCTTACATTTCTCCATCTATCTATATTATTATTAGCGTGTTATTAGATCGGTTTAAAATATTCCTCTTATATAGATTATTCAACTCTTTTAACAACGATGGCGGTATAAAAGTTCGTCGGACGGGTTATTTCATTTTCTCGCCACACAATTCTCTCTCTATTAGAGAAATTGCCGCCGCCGTTGCCATCATCAACGACGCCACAACTAGCCAAACTAAAGGGAATAGTGGCTGAGTGGTTGTTTATTTCCCAAAAAAATCTCTCTTCTACCTAACTAAACCACCAATCTCTCCTATTTATAATAAACTAGAAAGAGATGAGTGGAAGAGAGATCGGTTGTGCATTGAACCGCAACGAGGTTTTCGACCGGACGGTATAAAAATCGCGAAGGTCGTTCGTTGGCTTTTCGGACAATCTCTCTATACACTATATGCATGTAGAGATGATACATCAAGTTTGTGTATGCGTGCGGTAATCGGTTTTATTATGTGAATTATCTGATATTGAGGTAGAGTGGAGCAAGAGAGAGTTGATTAAGATGGTTGCGAAGTTGGAGAGTATACGGCTGGAAATGCTAACAAATAGAGCAGTGAAAACCGGGGGAAATTACCATGAAATACAAGGGTTGTGGATTTTTATCTTGAAATCTCTCGTGTTGTTAATGTTTCTTATTTAATTCAGATCTTGTTACATTCGGTTATAGCTTACAATTTGATTTGAAATTGAAATCAAACAAGCTATACGTACGTGCATTATAACCATTTAAAGCTTTTTATGATTGATTATATTCAATTTATGATGAAACGAGAATTTGAAAAATGCAACAACTAATAAAATCAGTTGATTATTGTTTATATCCAACAAACTAGCACATATTGAATGCATGTGTTAGATTTCAAACGTACTTTATCATTGCATATAATCAAAATTTTAATTAGTACGATTGCTTTATATTGTTTTGTAAATTATAATGTTTTGTCCACATTGAATTGAATTGTTATTATGGAAATATCTGAAACAAACAGAACTTTGGTGTAATAAACACACTAATCGATGATAATTGTATTTTTAGTAGTGTTAGAAACGGAAAAATAGCAAGTATAAAAACCAGTTTAATTATTAATTTCCCGGAAAACTAGCAACTTGCGGAAAATTTCCCAAAAGACTTGGAAAGAGCTTTCAATTTGCTAGAAATTCATTCAAGAATCTGTAATATTGGCTAAATTATGAAGGAAGATACGGAAAATTTAAGAGAAATCGGAAGATGACCTCTGTAACTCAAAAATCAATCTGTTGAGGTATTCCTTGAAATGCTTTTTCTAATGATATTCGGCCCATTATGATGAACCAAAGAAGCAAAACGGTATTCAAACTTGGCATATTTTGAGCATCGAATAGAAGAAAAGGAAGATATGGAAAGTTTAAGAAAAATCGGAAGATGACCTCTGTAACTCAAAAATCAATCTGTTGAGGTATTCCTTGAAATGCTTTTTCTAATGATATTCGGCCCATTATGATACGTAAAGACCTTGAAATGCTTTTTCTAATGATATTCGGCCCATTATGATGAACCAAAGAAGCAAAATAGTATTCAAACTTGGCATATTTTGAGCATCGAATGGAAGTAAATGATGATATAGAAAGTTTAAGAAAAATCAGAAGATGACCCCTGTAACTCAAAAATCAATCTATACACAGGTACTCCTTGCAATGCTCTTTCTAATGATATTCGGTCCATTATAATATGTAATTAAGGAAGCAGAATAGTATTCAAAATTGGCGTATTTTGAACATTGAATAGAAGAAAAGAAAGATATGGAAAGTTTAAGAAAAATCGGAAGATGACCTCTGTAACTCAAAAATCAATCTGTACTAAGGTACTCCTTGAGATGCTCTTTTTAATGATATTTGGCCTATTATGATCTGTAATTAAAGAAGCAAAATAGTCTTCAAAATTGGCATATTTTGAGCATCGAATAGAAGAAAATTATATCCTCAAGTTTCTATTAGTTTTCTGGAAAACTAACAAACCTTCTTGGAGATTAAAAAAGCGCTTTCAATACGCTATTGAAGAATCAATAATACTGATCGAATTATAGATGAAGATATGAACAGATTAAAAAAGAAACATCTCCAAGACTATCCTTTGTAACTGAGAATTAATTCGAAATTTTCCAAAACAAAAACTCCCGAAATGCTCTTTCTAGTGTTGTTTGGTTCATTGTAATCTGTGGAAATATAACAAAAAACGCCTCAAGATCGTCCTGTAGCTCAGAATTCAATCGACATTTTCTAAAATGATAAACGCTCTTGAATTCTCCTGAAAATGCTCTTTCTAACTACCTTATTTATTGCAATTTTTCGTCAAACATGGGAGATTTCGATGATGAAAAATTGGCATTTGTCGGGCATCCAAAGCAAAAGATTTTCTCATGCAAAACTACCAAACCTATTGAAAGATTTCTTAAATTTTTGAAAAGCCCTTTCAGGTTGCTGTATAACGTGAAATAATCATCGACAAATCGATAATACTGGTAAATTATAGAGAAACATGGAAAAAAATGTTCCACTCAGAATTGAAATGAAATTTTTCACAATTAGAAGCTCCTTGAAATGCTGTTTATAATAATGTTTGGGTCACTATAACGAGCGACATATCGATTATTGAATGCTGATAATTTGCAGACACCGAATCGGAATGTACTTTGGAACCTTCAAGTTTCAATGACTTCGTGTTTCTCCTATTAGTAATTCCGTTATACAGACATCCGTTTGAAAGGCTGCAGTAACAGAAGCAGAAACAGAAGTAATTTTATTTTTTTGCTTGAAGTTGTGGAATCATTGTAGCAAACTGTTGCTATAAACTATAGAGAGTATGAAATTGTTGATAGTCAAGAATTATGTAGTGTCTTGTCAAGTTGTGCCCGGCTCGATTTACGTTGTCGTTTAGATAAACAAGTCGCGTCTCAGTTCTAGTCGAGTTTCCTGCATAAATGATCATATTTTAGTTTCTTTCCGCTACCATTCGGAACTTATAATAAAGTTAAAACTACTATTTCTATTTTGATCATATTTTAACAGCGAATATCGAACAAATCGTGTATTTAAATAGTTAAAAAACTGAAAGAAATAAACAAATAGAAACACCTGTAAAACATTAATTAACATTTAAAACACTCTAAATCCGCAAAACCACTGTTTAGAATCGGCTTTACTTATCCCTGACTAGTTGGCCAGTATACAGGACAAACACCGCCCCCAGTATATCCCATTATCCCGTTTAAACTGGTCGACTCCCAACAGCATAACCTGTTATATAGTAGGCAAATGCCGCTTTTAGATTTCCGCCCAATTGAATATTTGTTTTATATAACAGTACACACAAAGATATTGGATTGAAGAAATTGTTGGACGATTGTAGTTGTAGATATTGCTACACAAACACATACAACTAGAGAGTGTATAGAATGAGAGAAAGAGAGAAAACTCCAGTATGTTAGCACCAAGTTAGCGGGGATGGAATTACTAATGGATATTCGCATACATGTTTAATACGATACGAGGGGATCGCTAAACTTTAACGACTATAATAAATGAAATCTTGCGTTGAGCGCGACCTCTCTCACTCTATTGTATGTGCGACCAATTAGAAAAATTAATTATGCGCACAGTGTTAAATATGGATGATGATATAGCGTGTGTAATCATTAATCTGTTTTCGGTCTCAATTATAAACGAAATATGAATAACAATTTTGAAAAACACTAGTCAATTTTATAAATACAAGAAACTTCAAACACTACTTAACGGGTAATCTTCCAGCGCCGAGGATAATAGGATAATCCGTTGCTGACACAAAAATCGTCTCGTCGTGTTAACCACAATTCTGATAAAACTGGCTCTAATTCACACCAGTATGGGCCATAACTATGCAATTTTACAACCATTTTCGCCCTTAATTTAAACAAATTTGCTAATGAATTGCCAACATGAATTGAAGATTCCATCGATTATTAATCGCATTAATGTTAGATCTACACGTATCGATTTCAATTGAAAGCTAAATTTGAACGCCACAATCGTTAAGCTAAACGACCGAAAAACCGTAACTACTGAATATTCAAAAACAGACATTGATATGTAAATTGATCAATCAAAGTCACTTTACTGGATATCTTAATTCGTGATTTACTGAAAATTTGGAGCGTTTAGAAATGGAGTTTCGATCGATTCGTGATGGAATTGAGAGCGACATTGATAATCGCATCGGTCTTCTATTCGATTGAATCGCCAATTTTAGAAATTTTTTGTAATTTTCGAGTCTAAGTGAACTGTTAAATGTTTGGATTAAGTTGTAAAAACGAGCTCTCGTGTTTATCTTTTTTTCAACAAGTAATGACGTGGCGTGGAAAAAGCGTAATTGAGATATACTCTTTAGTGGAGTGGTAGTGGCGGAAATATTAAATTATTTGCTAATATAAATAACGATTCTAACGAAAGTAAATTTAATTCAATTGGAAACAAGACAATACCTATAATGATCTGCACCGATAACAATACGCTCCTTGCGATTACTACAATGATAAATTAATTTCGTTGAGCGTAAAATCCTCATTTACACCCTCTAAAAACAAGAAAACCTGTTCCGGGATTTTATAATGCATTATAATAACAACGTTTTATATACGCTCGAATGACCGTAGATTACAAACGTCAGGAGCAAACTTTAAATCATTGGCATTGGGATGCAATTTAACTTGAATATTATCGCACTACAAAATCCACATGCATACAATTTGCAAATTCGAATTCAAATACATACGAAATTATTCATATCGGATAATTTGTAATGAAGATTTTCAAATTATTGCAGTAATTTGTAATATTTTCGATTGGAAAAATGTCTAAAACGTTACACATCAACGAACGTACAACTGTAGACTTACAAATCAGTGAAAGTAGGTTGGTTTTGTTTTTAGAATAATGAGTTGTAATCAAGTTACAATAATGACGATTAAACAATAGATTTTTCATCTATTCGAATACTGGTCGTCGAAAATGAGAAGAAACGACGCCAAAAACGAGAACAACAAATAATAGACGTGACGTTGTACGGTAACTACATATTTACTTCCTATTTATACGAAATCTCACGAATTTCAACCTTTTATAAAGCCACACATCTCACTTCTGAGACGTGACTGGTGTTTGTTATTAGGTGCATACTCAAAAAAAACGGGGAATTTCAAGAGGATTTCAAGGCGGAAAAACGACAATATTATTGAAAGTTATTGGAAATTTGGGAAATAATCTCGCGAAAAAACCACCAATTATTCTTAATTTAATTGTTATTTCAGTTATTAATTTTCGATTAATTCAGCCATTTCTGAGTTGTTAGAATATTGAATTGTAGACGACATCTGTTGACTACTAGCGTTTATATTCCGGTTTCCTTCCAGTTTATAGTTTGGAAAACAGGCGCCTTTATTTCTAATCCTTCATATTTAGTTGAAATTTTAAAATGTCTCAACTATCGAATCGAGAAAAGTACGAAACTGAGACAATTTAGAAAATACTCAAAATTCTCTGTTTAACATTGTACAAGAAAACCTTCAATTTCTCTTAATTTCCAATTAGCTATCGATTAAGCCCCATGTGCATTGATTTTGATATATTGAAATAAGCTGAATTATGGGGAAAATCTTATACAGAGTTTTCCAAAACTATAAAATCCCTATGCAGCTTGAAATGTTCTTTGGAACAAGCCCAGAAACATGAATTTTCATATAGAATTATTAGTCAAACCTTCGGATATCATGCAGAGGAAATGTGGTCATAGATGACCGCCATGGGATAAGAACCTGGATTGACCAATTACATCACAAATCCTCCATCTGGTTCACTGATGGATCAAAAATGGATGAAGGGACTAGCATACGGACCCAATTATAGGGCATCCATAGCCTTAGAAAACTACCCTTCCATTATGCAAGCTGAGATTCTTGCATTAGAGATGTGTGCCAGAGAGTGTTTAGAAACCTTACAGGTATGCAAATATACATTTTGACTGGCAGCCAGACAGCGCTGAAAGCTCTAAAGACCTATAGCCTTAAGTCAAAGGCCGTCTGGGAGTGTCGTCAATCTCTGAAACGGCTGGCAAGGGGCAATAAACTTACCCTAGCTTGGATGCCAGGGCATCAGGGAATAAGAGGTAACGAACTGGTCGATGAACGTGCAAAGGCACCATTTGTAGGTCCTGAACCGTTTTGCGGGCTAACTAAAACCCAATGGGGGAAAGAGATCTACAGATAGGAAAGGAGCAATAAAATGCTCCACTGGAGGCAAACTCCGGGAACGAGACAGGCGAAGATGTTCATCGACTACTCGCCTAAGAATGCTAAGAAGCTTCTCTACCTTTCGAGGAACGAATTAAGACTCCTTGAGGCACTGCTCCGTCAGATATCGTCTCAAAAAACTGGGCTTAGTTGACAGTGAAAGGTGTAGGTTATACGAACTGGAGTATGAAACCTCCGAGAACATACTATGTGAGTGCGTAGCGTTGGCACGCAATAGGCTTACCTACCGCGGTAGCCCAATTTTGTCGCCTGCTGAGGTACGGAGTAGGTCTCGCAGAGAGATAATCAACTTCGCAAAGAAGATATCCTTTCTGGGACAGTAATAGGGAGAGGGTTATGAATAATAGATCAGAATGGTCGCAGTTTGGTAAGGCTCAATAGCCAATCGACCCAGCTAAACTAACTAACTATGAATTTTATCGAACGTTCTAAATGCAAATTATTTTTGCAATTATTTCAACATTTATAGATCTGAATTCTCAAATTTAGTCAACATTTCAAGCTGTTTTATCGTAAATCGTTGATTTTCCGTAAAATTCTGTTTCAAAAGCGTCTAAAGGCTAAAGTTCTGGCTTTTTGTCAATTTGAAAGCCATTCACGGGATTTATCAACTTTAAGAGTATCTTCTGGATTTCCAATAAAACACCCCTTATCGTTTTAAATTGTTTTTATTGCTTCAACATTACAATATAAATCTGTTCCCGCTGCGATAAATCTCCAAAAAAAGCAAATAACATCCCCGTTTTATGGATAAATGTATGCATTTATGTGTGGATAAAATGTTTTTAATCATTCATCATTTAACAATCAATTTGTGAGTTATTTTTTTTACATCTTATATTAAACATCATTTAATTATTCTTCTTTTTAATATTGTAATTTATTTAAAATATGTGTAATTCTATGAATTATGTATAGTGTTGTACCATAATTTTTTTGGTTTTGTATTAATTTCTTTGAATGCTACTTGGACTTGTTGCCGATTATATAATCTCCTATATAATCAATTTGCAAAAGCATCCAAATGTATATAGATATAGTTGTTTATAGAAAAAATTACCTAAATTGAAATTAACAATACAAGACGAATGAAGCTTATTTCCCCCCTTATAAACTTCAATGAATCAACAAAGTCTATCCGGTGGGAAATAGAAGAATTGACAAATTGCTTGTTTTCATTGAATTTCTTGTTCCTTGACTTTTGTACAGCTCTAGAAGAGTTACGCTATCTTCCTCAATATTGCTATATAAAATTTATCTACTAGCAAGTCCAGCTTGAATCTTGGTTCTTTCAATAATCCTCTAATTCCAACAATTTTTCTATACAGATAAATAAAAATAAATCAATTTCTCAACAATTCGTTGTCATAATTTATACATCTCTATATAGATATTAATTTACAAATTGCAAAGCTTTGAGTTTGTCTTTTTGTTGCGACAATTTTAAAATCTACTTCCTGTACATTATTATTTATAACTTTACAATTTTAGGAGCGAATTGGTGTTAGGAACAATGATAAATCAAAGCTATTAAAGTGTTTGTGTTGTTTAGAAAGGGACATACACATAAATTTAAAATTAGCGACATCCTGTGTCGACACAAATGTCGCGCAACGTGCGTCATAATGTGTGCCTCCCTTTAAACGTATCGTACTCCCATTCGAATTCGGCCAAATTGGCTTGATTTCAACCACATTCGAATAGTTGCAAATACTAGTAAGCTCAAAATAGAGAGCGCAAGGCAATTGTAACCGGTTGTATTCCATTCCGGTTGTCTACTCTGTTCAAATATTTGTATATACATGATTTTAACAAGTTAAAAAAATGCTATATTCAGAATTTGTTGTTGTTTTATACAATTTTTATCAATAAACTATATAGAAGTATAATAAAACAGTGAATATTCTGTAGTGTTCAGGTTGAAAGTATTTGGACTTTACAATGGAATGATATCGAATTTGTACAAATTGCGTGCATGCAGAACTAACCAATGGTTCAACAATAGCCTGTTAATTTTCAATAATTCTCAATTTTTTGTATAATTTACTGCTAAAGAAACTCTTTAGGCATCTTAGGAGAGGGCGTTGTTTCTTCCAACATTTTCGTTGTCTCAGTCGGACTAGTACCGGAACTTTCCGGCGAAGTCACTTTACTAGCCGGACTGGGTATTTGTGGCGCTGTTGCTTTAATCCGCCCTTTTGTCCGACGTTTACGCAATATAAGCGGCCCTAAACCGGTATTTTCGGTTGTTCTTGGTAATAGTTCAGTAGGCCGTTCTACTGTTGATCCAGAACTGGAAGACTTCTTTTGTGTATCGTTATTTGTATCGTTTTGTGGCGAACTAGAACCACTATCTGGACTAATCCGACGCACCAATTCCGTTAATAATTCCTCCATACGATTCATTTTTTGGTTGAGCCGTTGGATTTCTAATTTAACATCGACTTTGAAGTCCATCAAATTCGTCATGAGTTCTTTGTATTCGGGTGGTGCGATTGGATCGGGGACGGGTGTTTGATATAATGAAGCTGTGGACGGGTCCCTTAAGCCGCAATCATAACTTTGCATCTTACGCAAAGATAAATTCCGTGAGTGAGGCGGTTCAACTTCAAGAATCTCTTCGATAGTGTCTTGTCGTGTTATGCCCGGTGTTGAATTTGTTGCAACTTTCTGCAATTTGGGAAATATTTTATTGCCGGATCCTTGAGCTGGTTGACTAGTTGAACTGCCGGAAGACGATGAACTCGGCCGCTCTTTGACTGTATCTTTAGCACTTAAACTTCTAGTAAACGATTGTGGTGCTTGACTTGAACTTTCCGAACCGGAATCCAGACTAGCTGAACCAAGTAAACGACCCCATTTACTACCGCGTATTGAAGCTGGTCTTGTTACTGTTGTTTTAACACCACCACCACTACTATCATCCTTTTCAGCAACTGATGATAGTTTCGTTGTTGATAATACACGTGTTATTGCTTTATCATTTGTTGCATCTTCAGCCTTCTCAATATCTGAAGATTGTTGCGAATTCGATTGGGTTAATGTACGGTCTTTACGGAATCTTGAAAATATCTTCCTAACTAGATGATCTTGATTTTGGTCTAATTGCGGTTCGTTTTTGCGCCGTTCAGCTAGTTCTTTTTCACGTTTCACATCGGCCACTTTACGGAATATGAGTCGATGGCGTAAATTATAAGTTAATATCAAATTACGGGCGAAGCTATTAGCGAAAGCTTGGTAAAAATCCAATACTTCCAAAAGTTTATCACGTTTTATCATATGTAAATCACAGTACGTTAAAGCACGCACGTTGGCCGCCGATTGGCCAACGGCGTTATCCTTCCAGAATGAATCGCCAAAAACGTCACCTTTCCCTAAATAAAACAACATCATTAAACAGATCTACAAAATCTATAAAATTACCTAAAATAGCGACAACTTCGTCATCCTGAATAACTTCAAGTGAACCAGTTACAATGAAACATAACGAATCGATTGATTCACCAGTGTGATATAGGAGGTCCCCGGGGGCGGAATGGGACATTGTAAAATGCATGGCTAAAGCACGTAAACATCCATCAGAGGCTAACCGAAAGGCTGGATGTTCGTTGAATACTTTCCGATTCAAATGGACACAAATATCGGCTTTCATGTCCTTGGGACAGAAGTTCAAGACCTAGAGAATAAATCACTTTTATGTGCTATCTTGGTTTTATAATAAAAGAGGAGCAAAAAAATTGAATCGCCTTCTAAATCACCATCAATCTGGAAATTGTTAAAGATACGAAAATTCGCTCCAAATGTGATTAACACAAATTTACAATATTGTTGATTTCTTTTCATAAGAATTTCAATAAATACGATTGCCAATTGAAATTTATTTGTCGTGTAGTCCTTAGGCTTGTTGTCAACGCAGACTGAATGTGACAGGCTGAAATTGATTTTGGTCTCTTTCAGTCGTACCTTGATCATAAAAATATTTGTCCTGCATACTAATGAAACGATAAATTTGCAATTCAAATCCGAATTTTTTTCGTTAAAATTGAGTAGATTGGTTGATTTACCTTGTCTTGGTCGAGTCCCTTCGTCATGGCCCATGTTGATACAACATAATCCATTACGCGTTCGGATAGAGCTTTCGGTACTTCATGAAGCTTCATAAATTCACGTACATTATTCAACATGTCGTGATATTTAGCGGTAGCCGAGGTCATCTGTTGGATGATGGTTGTAACGTGACCGAAAATTGTGGCATACAACAACGCTAAAACGAACACAATAGTAACTCAAGTTGGATGTAAAAAGCGGCTATTGTTACCAGCTATAATCATCATGCAAATTGTGAAGATTCTTTCGTTATCAGTTTCAGCGGCGACATTCCCAAATCCAACCGATGTCATACAGGTCATTGTGAAATATAAAGCTGTAACGTACATCGTTTTCCTTGATGGTCCGTTTATTAATTCTGGTGTACTTGAATCGTTAGGCCATACGTAAGAATATGGACTTTGTGTGATATTTGCCAATTTCCATAACCAACTGTATTGGACACCGTTATCGGCGTCGGATCGGCCGATTGAATACCAGATGCAAGCGAGCCAATGTGCGACTAACATGTAGAAACAAAGTAATAGAATTAACATGGCAGCACCATATTCTAAATAACGATCGAGTTTCCGTACAACACGACCTAGACGCAGTAGACGGACTACTTTTAATGCACTAAATAAGCTCCCAATTCCCTAAAGGAAAAAAAAACTTGATTGATTGATTGATTGGTAAAGAATTATTTGAATTTACATCTTCATCATGATCGAAAGCGTTGAATACATCGTACGGTAAACAACTGAGTAGATCGATAATAAACCAACTTTTTAAATAATTCATACGGATCACTTTCGGATCGGAAACAACTTCACCACCAGGTCCAACGAAAGTCGTATGGAAATTCAACACAATATCGATAAAAAATATCACATCAACGATTGAATCTACCACAAGCAATGACACATCCTCGGACGTTTTATTCTTAAATGCAACATTGTATGGCACCATTATAGCCGTATAAAATGTTAAACACAATATAATCCAATCCCATATTGCTTTAAAAGCGCAATAGTGCAACAGAATATGAGGCGGCGTTTTTGGCGCTTCTTGGCGGTATTGCGGCATAATATCCGCACTCAAACTCATCATCTACAACCAAATTGCAAAAGAATCGAGAATTACAACGGTTAAAAATCGACAAACTTGGGCTAGATGCGACTGTTTTGTGGTGTCCTTCAAATTGGGCAGATGCGACGAGAATTGCGATACCAATACCGACCGGCTGCGTGTCACCGATCTGGCCAATTTGGCGAACTTCGAGAGGCCTAAAATTCGATCGAATTAAAATACGTTCTGTGGTAATCTTGAAGATTTGTACCGCCTTTGGCATCTTCGGTCTCTATCGGTTGTTTCAATGCTGTAATGTCCCTGAAGGTTAACAGGAACAACACGACTAAATCCCGTTCGTTTTTTATTGGTGATATTTGCAGTAGTAGCCATAATGGCGTTTCTATAACAGATAATTTGGCGATTAGGGGTTAATGTCACGCTCTAAATAGGGGAGATTTGTCGTTACTAAAAATTCCATTTCAAGCTGCAAACTATACATCTTTTTATTTCAAAAATATTTGATTTTTATTAAAGCTTTCTACGGTTGTTTTTCTGGTTAAAAACACTACCATACTCTATTTATAAAACTAGCTTTCAGTGCTCAATTTGCTGTGATTTTCCACCATGGTTAATTAAGAAAATTTTAAATTGTTAAATTTTCTTATTTAACCATTTCTACAATAAACATTCTCAACCTTATGTGTGTTTAATTGATTTTCCTAGCGAAATCCGTGTCCTTGAATCGTAATTTAATTGATTCAAGTCTAACAAAACAATTCCTTATTTTCCATTTTACTTCGTTTCTAACTGGATGTATAATGAAATATCAAGGATTAACAGGTCTAGGGACCAACTGGCACATCTACTCAAAAATAGTTTATTAAACCAACCGACAACAAAGAAATACGACAGCACACATCAGGTGAATAATAATAGAAATGATATCGTGTCTATTATCCACAAATTAGGAAATAATAGAGTTTCTAAAATATCAACTAAACGTTATTCAATACTGATTGTGTGTGTGTGTGTGTCTATTAAATCGATTGTATCTCTAAGGATTTGGAGGTTTTCATGAAACAGTACAGAATTCTCAAAAGTGCTGTGTTGTCCTTGCGAGAATTGATAAAATCCATAATCTTCAACAGTTATATGAATATTTAAATTTCTCTTTACAAAAACTCCATTCACTTCAAAACAAACAAACTAATAATCGAAATTTGCGGCTGCATTGGAATTTAATTAGCAGATTTTACACACCCGTATTACTATTAAAATATTAATCCATATGGTTGAATATTTTGAAATTGTCCCTGTTATCATCGAATATTGGCCGGATTTTATAACGTAAAAGCGAAATTTGTGATACACGCAATGTACATTAAAGCACGATTTTCTTGGAATATTTTATTGAAAAAATTAGTTAATTTTTTTAAAAGAATTCCGTTTATTTTAGCATGCTTGGAGATATTGAGATAAGCAAATTAGAGACAAAAATCGGGAGCTTTGTACTGTTTTCTGGCCAGTTCTGGATCAACGCCCAATATCTCCCGATATTTTGCAAGCGTGTACGATTTTTTTCAAGAAAAATAGAGGTGAAAATGAAGGGTAACTAAATATTCAAATACTACAAGCTGATTGTTAAATCGAATAAATTGGGTAAAATTGAGTAATAAAATTGAAGAGTATGATTGAAAGATGGGAAGATTTGGTAGAAATTATTGCTACATACCTTCCGGAGAGCCTGTTGGGAAATAAAAATAAATTTTAATTTATTTAAATTGTTAATTTATCTGTTTGTAGTTTATTGTAAAATTTTAAGAAAACATCAAAAAAATAGACAAACAACAGTAAGAAATCTAACGAGATTCTTGCTGAACTTGTCTTGAATTCCCTTGCCACTCGTTTTAGGAGAGTTTTTATTGTTATTGGAGCTCCACTCGTACAAAAACACATAAACGAACACACACAAAACAGTTACACACACATATCAAGTAGTGGACCATGGCCAATTACCACTTTTTAACTCGGTAACTCTTTCAAATCTTTGTGTTCATGAGTAGTTTCCGAACGAAATTCGCTCGATTTCAAACAAAAAACACCCAAAAATCCAATCGATCCAATAGAATCAACTTTAAAACAGCTTATTAGCGAACAATTCGCCCGGCGCATCCACCATTTTTACAACACAAGCTCAATTTTGTGTTAGTTTGAAGAAAATTGAAATTATTTTATTGTTTGTGTTATTTTCGCATGCAAACGTGCCAATTTCTTTATTTTTCAGTTTTTTTTTGATTATTAAAGCAGCTAGTTTCGAACTATTACAGTTACAATCAGCCAATTACAACAATCGATTTTAAAAAGATGCTATTGGTCAATCAAAGAAAAAATAGTTTGCAATGATTGAAAAATTGTAGAATTTCAGACTTAAATCAGAATTTAGATTTCATAAATAAAGCTACATACCTTTATTTTCTATACACAACATGCGCGGTGCAGGAGAACGGACCGAGGCAAACACACACACAGGTTATTGTTAATTATTGAATTGATTATATATTGATATATAGTGTTTTAGTTAATTATTTTATCTCTAAACTATAATTACGATTTTAAATCAGGGAAAATATAGATGGAACATTTTATAATCTGACGGTATGGCCCGTAATTTTCGGGCAATACCGACACTAGATTGAAATTTGCAAAATTCAAAAGTGTATGGTTCATTTTAGCGTATATCCGTTGCCGCTGTAGTTGGGGCTGTTTCTTTTGAATTTTTTAATAGAAATTTATAACGTAACGCGATAATTAAACTTCTCCACGACTATCTAATTTAACGGTCGTTCAAAAGACAGATTACAAGAATTAAACCACAAATCTAATCAATGGAATGTACAATGAATTCGACTGTATTGTGGCATAAAAAGCGTAATTACTGTAACAATTCGTGTTGATTATTTTACGATTCTTTACAATCGAGTCCATTGATTTGCTTCCGTTATGTATTTTTTATTGTATTCTCTAAAGTATTGTTTTGAAAAATTAATAGTAATAAATAGTGAAGGATACTTACTATTCTTTTTGTAGAGTAATATTTCGAATTGGTCGTGCAATTGATGTTCAAGCACATGGTCTATTCTACTGATTGTCTCTTTATCAGTAAGTTCACCAAACATAAAGGCACACCTACAGGACTTCTGCATAACTTCAGCACGATTATAACCAGAGATTTTACAAAACGATTCATTACAATAAACTATCGGATAATCAACAATCTGAGCGTTGGCCAACAGGAAACTGCTGTCCGCTAAACAACACAAAAAAACAAAATTAGTCAACTTTATCAACCGCAACGAGACTAATTCGATCCGATTTCCCACAGATTTACAAATTGAACTTGCCCTAATAGGTACATGAAGAGACCATTAAAACTTTAGACTATTCCACCTATAATTTTTCAAATAATCGTCAAACAATCATCGAATACGATCATTAATTTTCGCCGTAAAAGATACAACCCTGTCTCAACAACGATCAATCCCCGTTATTTATAGTTAGTTTAATTAAAATTAAGTTGAAAGAAACTGGATTCGTTCCGCAAGTATCTCATGTTACGATTCTTAAGCCGGATAAACTTTAATTATGAATAAATTTAACGCCATATTTTATAATAAAAAACTGGAGCTTTCGGCCAATTTTTCTTCCACAAAAGCCCAATTAGCGGCGATTATGCAACTTTTCTTCGATATTCCCCCGATAGTTTGTAAAACAAAGATGTGTACCACTAAAACTGGGATTAAATCGATCGACGTTTTGTTAAACTTAATATTCAAGGCCAATGGTCGAGCTTTAAAGTTTTATATCTCTAGAACAGATCCGATCCAATTCCACATATCGTTCTCTAATCTAAACTTGAATCATACAAATGCATTGCTCTGAATGCATAATCGATTCAGATTTCTCTATTGCTTTAAATTCTATCCGTAAATGATCGGATTCGGAGAAAAATATCGCGAATAATTATTCGTTCTACCTACTAGTTTAATTTCCTTCCTGTTGCGAATAATTTCCTACCAGTTACCGATTTCAATTAAAATTCACAATTAGCGTATTTCCATTGATAAAACGAGCACCCACTTGTTCATATTCGGCTGCCATCACGGAAAATTGACTAGTTTTCCGATATTTCCATCGTTAATGTTGCTGTTTCGTGGGCGGTCGATTTTGCTGGTTTTATTTAATTTTGCAATCAATGTTAGAATTTACAATGGAAACGCTAACTCGAGTTAATTAGAAATAAACGGGAGGGTTATTTTTAATTTTAATACGCTCGAGTCTAATAATTCGGTATTTTTTATTTTAAATTAATTTTAGTAGAAGTAACTTTATGATTTGTAAATTGTAAATAGGGAACTAGCAGGTTTGTTTTCCTGGCAATTGTTCAAGGAAAGTAAGCAAATTTTCCACATGACAGTAGTATAATTGGAAAGTCCATAAAATCGTCTACAAGCTGGAAAAACCGGGTGCAAGAGAATTATTTTTAATAGGTGAAATTCCATGAGTTTCCCGAATTTTCAATTATTAAAATCCTCATATTTGAAGATTATAATAATTGACTCGTAAATTGTTGAAACAAGGGAGAAATCGTTGATCAAAGGAGCTTTAAAGTTATCAAGTCTCGAATATCAAATACTGCTTTAAAATTCTACCGAACGATATTCTAAAACCACGAAAAGCCAAATTTACCAAGAGTGATACTTGTACGAAATTTGTTTCCAAACTAAAACCACAAAGTCTATCAATACAAATGCAAATAGAACAAAAATGTAATTAATTTACTTTAGACTAAGCGGATTGTAAATTTGTTATTAATCTTTTGAACCGTCGACTTTTTTGTGCACTTTGTAAACCTTTACGTATTTTTATTCGGTTGACATAGACGAGTGAATAAAGTAATTACTGTAGTTCATACAAGAGTGAACAAAGCATCCAGTGAAGATGTTTTAAAGTGCGCTAATCACAGTATGAAAATACTAAAAATTGGGTATATTTCGGTGGTTTTTAGCGAGGATTTTGAATTGTGTGTGACCGTGAAGAACTGATAGCGGTCGCCACAATATTGATTTGTAAAATCTAAATAAAGCTTTCCACAACACCCTCTAATAAATTGTTAGTACGACCTCGAAATGCAGTAAAGACCCTCACAATCGTCTAATATTAACCTACATAATGCCAGTAGTTAGTAGGTCAGTACATACATACGAAAATCATTAAATCTACATTATTTTTCTATATAATATACGTTACTTTGTGTAATAATTGATGATAGAATTGATCGGTAATAAGAGTAATACTTCATTACTTTTTGTTTTTTATATTGGACATTAATGCACAGAAAACGTCGATTGTCGCCTATATCGAGACAAAACTAATAAAATATGACAAGAATTTTTATTTATCGGAGAATATTAATCAAAAGTTAAAAGTTATCAGCTATAAAACATAAACAATGAAACAAAAATAACCGCCTCCATTCAAATGTTTGCCGATTAAAGCCCTACTTTATATTCAAATTGCAGCTAAAATATATCGGCCACAATAGCAAATATTTAAAAAAATGTTGCCAATTTCTAAAATTATCAAATGCCACAATTCAGCCGGTTTCCCAGAAGTTTATTGGAAAATATTTGTTCAATACGGCTATTTTCCTGTGTGCTCGGATTTGTTTATCAAGCTTGTCCGCCTACAAATCGCCGATTTTTAGACAGTACACATTGCAATTGAAGTGCGTTATTATTATCAGTTAATCCGGAAATTTTCCAGTTAATACAACTACAATTTTGTTCGACTTGTAAGTCTTCAAGAATCAATGATTAAAGTGAGTTTCAAGTGTGAATTATAAACACATACTTGGCTTGTTGCGATAGGTGAAGAATTTATTTTATAAACACTTTATTGTAGATATTTTCGATTAAAAGATCATAAAAGCGAAACCTTAGTTGCTGTGTCTAATTGAGGATTTGCTCGTTTTTAAACCGGTTAAATTCGGTAGAATTTAACAATTTCATCGTTATTTTGTGCTTATATTTCATCATTAAAGGACACACCATTTATACAAATCATTTATAATTCGTTTGTGAAAATCGAGTTGATTCAACAATTCTACACGCTCACAAATCGGCAAAATATTGTCGATCAAATAAGTCACGTTCGCTGATTATTTATTTATTGAAACAATCCTTGTTGTCTTTTCTGTACAGATACTTCTACGACTTTTGATCGATGATCTGGATAACAAGCGTAAGATTTGTAACGGGTCCGTTGTCGGAATTTCATTGACGCGAAAATGGAATTGTTGAACAGTTTAGTTCGAAAATTCAGCTTCTTTTGTGACTAAAAGCGGAATTCTGTTGAAATTGGTGAGTTGTAACGGAAATGTTTTGAAGAATTGACTGAAGTTGGAGAATTGGGTTCGAAAATTGACTGAAATCGAGTTCTGGAGTTTGAAGATGTTGATCTGTGGCGAAATTAAAGTGCTCTCTTTTAATTGTAAAATTTGCTACAAGGTCGTCTCAAAATGAGACATTAAATTGTATTTTTTTACGAATTAACGCCAAATTCTAATGAACACTAAGAATCTTAGACGAAATTTGAGTAAAAGTTAAAATTCTGTTGAAATTGATTTTGAGAATAATTGACTGCCATGGCAGAATTTGGTTCAAAAATCAACTAAATCGACTTTTGATTTTTATAAATGTTGATTTAAGCCGAAAATTAAGATTAAATTATCCCTTTTTAATAGTAAAACTTACTCATTGTATAAAAAGCCTCAAAATTTAATCAAAAGTACAAATCAATAAGCACTAAGTTTTATTATTTTACGAATTAACGCCAAAATTTGATAAACTGTAAGAAAAGACTTGGACCAAAATCGAAATTTGAGTAGAAATATAAAATGAATATAAACTGGTGATTTGTAACAGAAATGCTTAGAAGAATTGACTGAAATTCGAGAATTTAGTTCAAACTCAACTAAAATCGAGTTTATTAAAAAAAAATGTCTTGAAATTTCGACAAAAATACAACTGATGACCACAAAATTGTATTTTTTTGCTAATTAGCGCCAAAATTTGATGAATACTAAGGAAAATATGCCAGAGACTTGGACCAAAGTCGAAATTTGAGTAAAACTATAAATTCTGTGGAAATCGATGATTTTTAATAGGAATATTGGAGAATTTTGTTCAAAAATTGTCTAAGATAGACTTTCGGCGTTTAAAAATGTTCGTCAAAACACGACTAGCGGTGTTCTAAATTGCATTGTTTTTACGAATTAACGCCAAATTTTGAGTAAAAATATAAAATTCCGTTGAAATTGATGTTTAGAAGAATTGATTGGGGTTGGAAAATCTGGTTCAAAAATTTACTAGAATCGCCTTTTGGTCTTTAAAAATGTTGATTTAGGGAGAAAATTAAGATTAAATTGTCCCTTTTTAACAGTAAAATTTACAAATTGTAAGAAAAATAGTCAAAAATACAAGTGGATTTTTTACGAATTAGCGCCAAAGAGAAAAATATGCCGAAGACTTGAACGTAGGTTAATTTTTTTTTACAAAATTTGTTAAAAAATACTCAATAACGAAAATGCCCCAAATCTCGACTCAAAAATTGCCCAAATCATCAATGCAAATTTTATCAAAAAAATCGCCTTATCACTTGACTAATTTGATAATTTAATCTACTATAATTACTCTTCTTTATCCAATTATACATTCTATTTAATGGTAAGTAATTAACTCTAACAACACAATAAAATTCGACTTAATAGACAAAATTAAACTACCTCTACTAGACATTTAATTTAAACTTTAACATTAATTAGATTATATTTACGTTTATATATTTTTATCAATAATGAAGGAACATTAAAGCTTGGATAGTAAATAATGTTGTTTATTGTGCATTCAAACAAACAAGCTCTTCTTTGACTAATATTACCGTTAAAATTCGGCAACAACAGCCCCGAATTCAATACAACATAAATGCTTTGAGCGTGCTATAAGATCCGTCATCCGACACTAATTTCCCCCTATTTCCTTTGCTCAAGAGGTTTATTCTAATTTGTTGAAGATTAAAAGGGTCACTTTTGGACCAGTCAAGTAGTTGAAATTTTTATCCACTCAACTCTGTAAGATTGTTTATTTTTTGGCCCGTTTTTATGGTCGAATAACTTTCCACACAATGTATCACTGCACTTTATGTACAATGTAACAGTCGTAGATCTCAAGAGGACCATTGGCGTGCTTTATAGCTTAAATTTAATCTTCAACCCCTGCAAATTGAGATTCTCAATTTGAATTTCAACCATTTGTGTTATTTAACGAATTAATCTACAGATTAACGTGTTTGAAAGACATAAAAACAAAGCGAAACAATAGCAGTTTTTATGATTGGAGTTAAATGACTCGTCTAGATGATGCTTTAAGGAGCTATAAAATGGTTAAGGTAAATCGTACAATTTCCAAGCGTTTAAACAATTAAAAAACTGTTTATATTGGAGTGGCCACGTTTAAAACACGTGTCGGTTGTTGTGACTTGGATTATTGTCGAAGAAGATGTAAAAGGTTTCTAATTTCAGTTAAATAATCGATGTTGACAAGCGGCTAAAATTGACTTATTCTGCAACGACAAATCGGGATCTTCGGATAAAGATTTTATTAAATAAATTCCAAAATTTTCGCAATTAACTTATAAATGCGACCCTTTAAATGTATCGAATTTTTAGCGTGCTCAAAGGCGGAATTCTCAAGGGTGATGTTGACAACAATGTCGGGCATGTCTCTAATGCCTCTTGAATACATTAACGTTGTATTTAGCAATATTGTTTGGCCAACTGAGTGGTAAATAAATTTACTGAAATCACGATTTTTTAAATTAGGAGAAGCACCATTAATTCCAACAGCAAATTCTCAATTGTATTGACAGACTTTTTCCGATATCTCGTTACATCCATCATCGTTTCTTAAGCAACAATGAATGATTGTCTTAAAGAGGCCTTAATGGATACAGAGTGGCCAATCGAGAGGAAAAAGGTACATATACCACCCAATTTATTGACTCAACCACTATTCTATATTATAAATCAAAATCAATGGTATGTTTGTTACATTGATGTTTGTTTTGAAAATGTGAATTATTGGTGGATGCCGGATCGTCAACCCTATGGACTAGTTAGCCCGATGACGACAGCAAGTAAAGGCGGCGACACAATGGTCGTCATCATCCCCGCCGCCAACGAATAACCAACCACCGGAATCTAGTGTTGCAATATGCACCTGGAATTCTCCTTATAAAGGGGTTGTATTTGTCTCTGTATATGTGTGTGTCTATAAATATAGGTCTAATGTTCTATTTTCAGAACAGGTGGTCTGTGAATGACCTCCTTCGTGTTGTCCCGGAGCACAACGTCACCCCGAACTGTGGGTCGGTTGTTATTTTTAGAAATTCCAACCACCGATTTACCTACATCCATCCACCCCTATTCGTACTCTTATTTGATTTCACCCTCTTAAATATATTTTTTCCAACCCTATAATTGCTCCAATTTCACGTGTATTATCCGGAAATCTACCCTGTAGATAGACAGGAATGATTATTTATTACTCGAAGCTTACTATGATGGAATTTATTAGTATTCCGGTGGTTTTAATTAACCAGAAATATTACATCATTTTTTTTAAATAAAGCCGGATAATGGTGGCGATGAAAGGGAGAGTTCTCTATAGTTATAAGTAGAATTACTAACCGCAAAACTACACCACCAACAGCTGACATTAAGTGTGGGGCGATAGTATCGAAGAAAGTGTTGAGGGTGAAGGACGATCAATAGAAAAGATTTTGATCTCAACCCCTTTTAACTCTCTATGTGGTCAAACTTATATAATTTCTGCTTATCTTTACTAGTTTCACGTCATGGCAACTCGGCAATGCAGTTATTAAACTTTTATTTACAACAAAATTAAAGTCATCCCCTTGTATTATAATCTGAACAACCCTCTAATATTAATAAAGGAATTTGGTATGGTTATAGTGTCACTAGTTTGGCAACAATACGATTGTTGGGCCATTTATCACGATGTCAAAACAACCAAAGTCCTAATCAAGGATTAAATTTACACAGTTTATTATAATTTCTGGTGAAGTTCATGGTTCAATAGTTGATTTTACAACCATCACTGATTAATATGAAATAGTTTTTACTCCGATAAGCAACCGAAATCGGTTAGTTCGATCGGTTATAAATTTTTTATTTGCTCGATTTAATTACAACACTGTAGGTAATAGAAAAACTACTCACGTTGTGAATTCGATCGGCGAATAATATTTTCCAAAAACGTATTCTGGGGGGCGACAAGCCCCCGTCTGCCGCCTGGCATTTTCTTTTGGATCCAACTAGAAATTCACATCGACGTTTTGGTCGAATTATCAATAACAACCCCCCATTTCACTCACAATTTCCCTATGATTTTTAGACAATAGCTAAATAGTATGTTCGAGTTGTTTTAGTATTTGATCATAATATCAACCGCAGTCTATGTGCCGCCGCCGCACTATCCACCCCATTGCCGTAACTAGAGCACATTTTCCTTCAGCACTGCGTCATCTTAATGTGTACATTTTTCACATTTCAATCGAACATTGTCGTATTTTTTCCGTTTGTTGGTTTTTATTTTAAACAAATACTGACCACCCCTCATTGGGGTAGTTGAATCTAACTACTAGATTAATGATTACGATGTTTCTTACGTATCCGTGTACTGTTTGACATGTTCTATATTGTGTTATATGTTTATACACACATACAACTGGACGATATGATCGTGGATGAGGTGCTTTTATCGCCGCCACCGCCACCACCACTGTTCTGCCGTCAACCGGATTAAGGTGGAAAATCGAAGCGATACTAACGCCGAATAACGGGTGGTTGCTCAAACTACCCTCTCAATAAGGACGGAAGAAAAACAGGAAAGACTACAAATACAAAATTATTTATTTAAACATTCTTTTTTGTTGCAAATATATCCGACATGGTTTTCAACAATTCGTAAACCTGCTCGTAAATCTCCTGCCCTATTGAATCCTGTTTAACTTTTATTTGTTGTTCGATCAACTCTAATTTCTCGATATTTCGAGCCAATTCATTCATCCCGACTAAATCACGGGAATTGGTGAATTTTTGAATGAAATTCGCGCACGAATCTATCAAATCTAACAATTTCTCGTAATCTTCTTGGCTTTTTATCGGTTTAACATTCTCAAAATACAATTTACTATTTAACGATTCCAATAATTTCAACCAATCTTCTAAACGTTTACACAACTCCCCGTTGCCACCGATTTGTTCGAAACAATCCATAACCTCCTCAATTTCGCCCAATTTCCGATCCAATTGTTGATAATTCTCAATCCCGTTTATCTGTTTTTCGTAATTACGGCAAGTTTTCTTCAATTTTTGATAGTTATCCATACGGTACATCAACTGGAATTGCAAGTCTTCTTTCTGTCTATTTAACTCAACATTTGTTATATTTTTTAAAAGAACATTATTTAGGTATTCATTATAAGCAATATCGTACAATGTATCGTTATCTATAATAGGTGTAGGTGGTAATAAATTTCGTTTAAAATGTAATCTCTCAACTGTCGTTGTTGTTGTCGTTGATAATAACGATTCATTTGATTTACTAACGAATTTCTTCCGTGGCTTAAAACCTGAATTGATTGTCGTGTTAGTTGGAGTACGTGCCAATGGTTTTCGAGCACTCATCTTTAATTTTTCTTGATTTGCTACTGTTTCGATACAAATGAGTTCCACAAAACAAACGACAAAATTTGAATTATTTGAGGTTATGTGTGAATGTCAAAAATTTAGCAGCGTTGTCAAATTATTTTTTATACAGATGCTCTGAACTAATAATTAGCCAATGTGTACCGAAAAGTTACAATTTCTGCTCATTTACGTATATATATCTTTCTTTTATTATTCAATAATTTTTTAACTTTATTTATAGTATATCAATTTAGTTTAAAATGAATTAGTATATCTGGCAACACTGATTCAAGACAATATTCCATTAACTAATCTATTAGTAGCTCGAATTCTATCAAGATTAATTAATTTATTAAAATTTAAATAGATTAAAGTTAAATTGATCCTAATTATAATCATATTTCCTATGATATAACAATAAAATGTATAAATTGTGGATTTTGAAGCATGGCGTGTAGAGAGCTTCCAATAGCGATACAAAGTATTGTTTCGTAGAAATGGCGCGATTATTCAAATAGGAATTTCTTATATATGAATGTATAGTGCGTGTAAAAATAAATGGACTGCCCGAGACGGCCGCTACTACTTTCAACCGCAAAAGTTATAATTTGAAAATTCCTTCGAATTGAACGTTTTCAAATTTTCAAATACGGATTTGGACGGAAATCTCTCAAGAGTGTTTTATTGAATTCGACCCCAAATTCAATGAAGCATGAACTGAGTCATTTTAAACTATGCCCATTTATTTTTACACGCACTATTTGTGTATCGAGTATAGAATAGAATAAAGTAATAGTTTTTCTTTAACAAAGTTACTAGTCATTTGTTGATAGCAATGATCAGTTTATCTGTTTTTTTTTTTTTTTAATTACTAGTATAATGAGGTAATTTATTTAGTCTGTTATCGACCATGATTCGAGTTCACAACCTTTTTAAAATCGTTAAAAGACAATTACATATAACAGATACAAATGTTGTTAGATCGAAAATTAAAAGTGTTACAATACCGGAAATTTCGATACCGGAATATTTATGGAGAGATGTATCGAAATGGTCCCAAAAAATAGCAACTGTAAGTTGTAATAATGTTGTTTTTTGGTGGTTTAGTCATTGTTTAGATAGAAAATTCTTTAGATTTGTTTGGAAACAAAGCGGCAATACACGTATGCGGAATTACATAAAAAGAGTCTATCGTTAACGAAATTCTTGAAAGATTCCTTAAGATTAGAAAAACAGAATACCGTAGCTATAATTCTACCGAATCTTCCAGAATATCCGATAATTTTAATCGGAGCACTACAGGCCGGCCTGAGGGTTACAACAATCAATCCGACTTACACTACAGGTAGATTTTAATAATTTTTAACAAATTCCGTTGTAATTTATAGGTGTTTGTTTGATAAATAGAAGAGATTTCGAAACAAATAATCAGTTCGGAAAGTAAATTAATCTTCTGCTCCGACGATTTAGTATCAACAATACGGAAGGCTCTACAAAGTCTCAAAATAAATATATCTATTGTTTCGATAAAATACAAGGTTAGTAATTTCTAATTGATAAGAGTTAATGAGCAAATAGTGCGTGGTGTTTATAAAATAAACAGGAATAATATTTAAAAACAAAAATTAATTCCTATCAATATTTAGATTGGTCAACGTCACCTTGGTGTGATTGATTTAAACGAAATTATAACAGGCGAAATCAGCGATCCGGTTGAAGTTGATCAGAACGATACAGCCCTATTACCGTACTCCAGCGGTACTACCGGTTTTCCAAAAGGCGTACAATTAACACACCGGAATATTGTTGCCAATCTAGCACAATATGCACCCAGTGAAATTACACCATTATGGCAAACAACAGAGAACCATCAAGATGTAGTACCGGGATTTCTACCATTTTTCCACGCTTATGGCCTAAGTGTAATCCTGTTGAACGGTCTAGCACACGGTAATAAAATCGTTACAATGCCGAAATTTAGTTCGGAAGATTTCCTAAAAATGGCCAAACAGTTCAAACCGCACGTTATCTACACAGTACCGTCTATAGTACAAATGATTACGAATACTCCGGAAATAACAGCGGATGATTTGAGTGAAGTACGGACGATAATTTCCGGTGCGGCGCCGTTACGTGCAAACGATCTTAAACGTTTCCAGCAAAAAACCCAATCGAAAATCAATTTCTTACAAGCCTACGGTATGACTGAAACATCCCCAATAACGCTATGCCAAACTGTTGCTTTAGAAAACGGCTTAAAAATCGGCGGTTGTGGCATATTAGTACCAAATACAGAAGCTCGAGTTATCTCAATTGATAACAATCAACAAAACGTAAATCTACCGCCGAATCAAAACGGCGAAATCTTATTCCGAGGCCCGCAAATCATGAAAGGCTACTACAAGAACCCACAAGCCAACCGGGAAGTCTTCCTAGCCGACAACTGGTTCAGAACCGGCGACGTTGGACATTTCGACGAAGACGGCCATTTCTTCATCACGGATCGCTTAAAGGAGTTCATTAAAGTTAGCGGTTTTCAAGTTGCACCAGCCGAATTGGAGGCGTTATTGCGCGATCATGCAGCCGTCGAAGATGCTGCAGTTATCGGTGTAGAACATGCGAAATTTGGGGAAGTACCGAAAGCTTTCGTTGTGCCGAAACGAAATCAACGGATCAATATCGAGGATTTAATTGAATTTGTTGCAAAACGTACAGCTAAATATAAACGTTTAGTTGGTGGGGTTGTTGTAGTTGATGCGATACCGAGGAATCCGTCAGGGAAAATTCTGCGGCGACAACTCAGGAATTTACAATAATACGCTTAATAATAAATTTTATTTTAACTCCAATCGCCAGCGCTGTATATCGATTCGAATACAGTATTTAATTTACAATTCCATGATTTATAATTTTACAATTTAGTTAATAAGAAATTGTATAAAGCCACAAAAAAAATCCGTTTCTAATTTTGTATTTCGGATTGATAATTTAAGCCAGCATTCCAGGATGTACGTGGGGAATTTTCGTGTCTATATTGGCAATATTGGTTGTCATTTCATACAGGTTATAAAGGTTATGTTTATCAAAAATTTTGTTTTGTAACAGTTTACTTAAATAAATCAATATGTAAATTGGAATTTACGCATTTTCAGTTATTGTTGAGTTAAATTTTTTATAATTAATTCAATAACAAATGTATTTGCTGAAGAATTTCAACAATTTCCCACAATTTTCACGCCTTCGTTATGCAATAAAGCCATTTAAACGTTACGAATCTAACGATTTGAATGTAATTAAATCGAAATCTACGAAAATAGCAATACCGAATCAATTGATAAATGAGTATGTTTGGAAAAATTGCGATAAATGGCGCAATAAAACAGCATTGGTAAGATTGATTTTCCTATTCGTAATTAATTGAAATTTAAATAAATAAGAGAATTTAGATTTGTTTTGAAACAGGTAGAAGTTACACATTCGACGAATTACGAATTAAAAGCAGTACACTAGCGAATAATCTACGGAATAATTTGCAAATCAACAATGCGACTGTGGCGATAATTTTGCCGAATATACCGGAATTTGTGATCAGTTTTTTGGGTGTTCTAGAGGCTGGATTATTAATAACACCAGTGAATCCCTTCTATACTACCGGTAATTAATTATCGATAATTATTAAGATTTAATCTATCTTTAATTTATTGTAGATGAAATTTTGCGCCAATTGGAAAATTCAGGGGCCACAATAATCTTTACTTTCATCGAATTGAGTACGATTATTAAACAATCCAAATTGAACAAGAATTTTACAATTATTGTAATTGATTTGAAGGTATTCGTGGGTGAATTTTATCAAAAATTGGATGTACAATTGTGTTTTCTAGAATGAAACCATACCGGAGGGTTTTTTGAGATTTACCGATTTAATTAGTGGAAATTCTAATGAGATTAGTTCAAATTTACGACAATCACCTGATGAAATTGCAATTCTACCATATTCGAGTGGTACGATTGGTTTCACAAAAGGTGTACAATTGACTCATCGAAATGTTGTTGCCAATTTATCGCAGATGTCATCGCCGGATTTCCGAATTAATTACGAAACTCGAAGTAATTAATTTAATAAGTTGGGTTACAACTTAAAAAGGGAATTTTGATTGTTCCTTAATTTAATACTAAAAATTAACACTAATTGAAAATTTTCACTTTTAATTCGCTATAAAGACAGCTTAAATCATTGAAAATTATTATTTATTGAGTTATAGAGGAAAATATTAAAAAAAAAACGTAACACTTTGTTGTAGATCAAAACATGCCCTTTTCAAGAATTAAATTAAGGAAGAAATGATCAAACGAGCTGTAGCCCGGTCCTTTAAATTATTAATAATTATGAATCGAATTTCAGATGATTTCCAAGATGTAGTACCAGTATTTCTACCATTATTCCACATTTATGGATTAGTGGTGGTGTTTTTAAATTTCTTATCGCAAGGCTGTAAATTGATAACAATTCCAAAATTTATACCATCCCAATTTGGACGTCTACTAAAAACCTATCAACCTACACTAATATTTGCTGTACCACAAATTAGTAAGTTGAATTTTATTTAAACAAAACTATCGACAATTAATTGAATTTCAGTTAATTCAATTGTAATTAATTCTAAATTGAAGTATGACGATTTAAAGTGTATAAGAACGATAGCCTCAGCTGCTGCACCGTTAGGAAACGATGCAGTTACGAATTTTAATAAAAAAACCTATGGTAGAATTAATTTATTGCAAATTTACGGTATGACGGAAACATCACCGTTAACATTAATGCAAACTGTAAGTTTAGAAAATGGTAAAAAAATCGGCGGTAGTGGATTTTTATTGCCAAATACCCGAGCTAAAATTCTACCATTAGACAATAACACGAATAAAATCGGTTTAAGTCCCTATGAAATTGGCGAATTAGTCGTTAAAGGACCACAAATCATGCAAGGTTACCACAAGAATCCCGAAGCAACAAATAGAGTTTTAAATGATGGCTGGTTACGTACCGGTGATGTTGGTTATTACGATACCGATCAGCATTTCTTTATCACAGATCGTTTAAAAGAATTGATTAAAGTAAACGAAATTCTTTTAAAAATAATCGAATTAATTCTAAAACAACACAACTATCTCCCATTGTGTATTTAGGTGAAAGGTTTTCAAGTAGCACCAGCTGAATTAGAGGAGGTTTTATTAAAACATCCATCTGTTGTTGATTGTGCTGTTATTGGTGTACCGCATCGTGTACAAGGTGAAGCACCCAAAGCTTTTGTTGTATTAAAAATGAATCAAACAACAAAACCGGAAGAATTGAAAGAATTCGTTGCCAATAGGGTAGCCAATTATAAACGTTTAATCGGTGGTTGTGTGATTATCGATAAAATACCGAGGAATTGTGCCGGGAAAGTCCTACGACGGCTATTACGACAATTATAAACGAATTCGTACGGTAAAGTAAACAATAATTAGACAATAAATTCACAAATCTTGTCTTTCACTAAGCCTAAATTCCACTGTTTTAATATAAAGATATTTCTTTTAGCAATTATCGAATTATAAAACTAACTTAGATTCGGCTGTTAAATTTTCCATAGTACCGTGATAGAGGACATCTCGAATGAGTCGTTCAGCGATACAACGCTGTTCTTTAGACATTTCTCTCAATTGATAAGCAACATTACGGGCGATAGTATCGAAAATATCGCTATCATAATGCTGATTATCGAAATTATCAGATTCATTCTCTATATTAACTTTTTCATCATCATCATCATCTTCTTCTTCATCTTCATTATTATCATCATCGCCATCATTGTAGTTTGTTTCCTCTTCCGGTTGTGGTGTTTCCCGCGAGATTACAATCATTTCCTCCGAATCATCAGAATCACTATCGTTATATCGCTTAATTTTAGCCTTAAATTGTATTATTTAATTAATTATTTATGATAATAGAAACAAATACCGTTGAATTTTCGTTGTCCTCATCGCTGTTGTACTCCGAATTGAATTTGCGTTTCAATAATTTATTGAATTCCGGCCGTAAGAATTCCAACATCTCATAAAAACACCATTGTGATTTATAATTTTGTCCTAGAGTTTTATAGTGTTTGATTTTAACAGTTTCGCGTAAAAATTGCCCCCGTAATGTACGCATTTTTCGTAGAATATCGTGTTCTTTGAAGTCTTTACCGGTAATTCGAATCAGTTCATTGGTGACTTGTTTTATAGCGTCGTCGCGTTTCTGTCGACTACGATAGTCTGGATGTGCTGCAGCGTACAATGATGGGAATAATTTGTACGTGTTTATCAATAATGCTGTATGTTCCAAACTCCAATAGCACAATTTCTGTAAATTAAATCGTTTTAATTTAAATGATTTGTAGTAATCGTGGATTTACATCAACTGGGATATCGTCGAGGTTCTGTTCATCACCGTCCGGACTTTCGGTTTGATCAAAACTCTCATTACTGCTATCATTGACTGTAAATAACAACAAATTATAGTACCACAATTGCGGCTTGTAAATATCTTCCGGTTTATTTGACGTCTCTTTGGATTTCGCAACTTTACGATGCTCTTTACGGAACGAATTCCTCAACGATTGTATTTTCAAACGCACAAAATCCTCATCCGCATCCGGATAATGTTCACGGACTTTTGTTAATAGCGTTTCATAAGCATCGGATCGTTCGTAACGATCATTACGTTTCGGATGCGTCTTATCCCACAATAACGGTAATTGCCGGTAGGCTGTTAATAAATCGCGAACAAAAATATGATGTTCGTTCAATGCATTCACTTTTGTCTCCATATCGTTTAAAATTGAATTATTTCATCAATTAGATTCGATTGTTTTGTTATAAAAGTTAGGTTAGGTTGAATTGAGGTTATCTGTCAATCGATTTTAGAGCGTGCCAAACACGCAAATTCAAGCTGCAATACAATTATCGCAAATATTTCCAAAAACAAATCCATATAATTAAATAAATAATAATATTAATAAAAATAATTGAAAAATAATAACAATTAATTTATTTATTGTATAATTGGGGTTGTAGATTACGTCCTGTTGTTAGTTTTGGCGGTTAATTTCGAAATATTAGCGCAATTTTTATTTTTCCGCGTACAAAGGTTAAAGTTTAAAGTTCTTTTTGCAAATAATAGCCTCGATATTAATCGATAAATGAATCAATTGAGTTCTACTTTATTAATTCAATGACAAATCTAAATAAATATCAACTTAAACTATGCTTATTCATGACAATAAAATTGTTAGAGCATTGCCAATGGGTTATCAGCAAAGAAAAAAACTTTGATGACACTTTATCAGTCAGTAATTTCTTTAATGTTTGTGATAAATTCAAAATTTATATTTTAAATAAACGCGATCGATATCTACAAAACAGTAGTTGTCAAAATTTTTAACTTAAATAACGCAGTATATTCTGTAACTTTTATAAATAGGCCACTATCTTCCAATTTTGTCGTTATTTATATGAAAATGATCTATCTTAGTCATTATATTTTAATTATTTTCAGTACTTTAATCGCCTGTAATTGCATGTATCGTTGAAAAAAGTAATTTGGGTGATTAATTGCAAATCTCTATGGGCAAAGATTATCTCTAAAATTACAGAGTACGATTTTTATATTTTAATTCATTGTAAATTGATTTGTTGATTTGAAACTCCTATTTAGGGCGAAATTGCATCTAAATCTTGTCTGAAAGTGGAGAATTTTATTAGAAAATTGATGGAAGGACCAATAAAACAGCGACAGCGCAAATTACAGCGCAAGTGTCCTATTTTAGCAGATCTATAGATTATGAATCTGAGATTTTCTCTAAAAAATCACAGAATACGAGTTACCATTCTTCTGTAAGTTTCAACTAGGGCTACACCACTGGTGATCGTTCACGGACATCGGGTTGACGACCGCTGATTTCATTAATAGTATAAATAATATTTAAACAAGATAGTTTGCGAATTTTCGATAATAATATAACAGGATGAGTTCGTGAATTTTATAAATAGGCAACACAGTTTAATTGAGCAATGTTTATAAATTAAACTTTGTATTTTGTATGGTCAAAAAGCAAAATAAAAACCAATGAGATTGTTAGTATATCTATATTTTTTATGTGATTTAATTTTATTTTTAATATAAAAGTAGTCGTGGCATTATTTCCATTTTCCGGTAACGCTTCGTTCTGGAAACATGTTCGCTAGAAGTCGCTTATACCATACCATTAAACACCAAAATTTATTAAATAAATTCAAACAAAATATCAAAAATTCCTCAAGCTACATCATCGCATCGGATGCAGAAGATGTCGAAATTCCGAAAGTATCAATACCTGAATTTATCAAATCGAAAACAGGAAAATTCGCAAACCTTACAGCTGCAGTAAGTTTTTATTTTTATAATTTTTGTTGTATTTTTTCGATTGTTCGATTGAAGGAATGTGCAATAACTGGCAGAAAGATTACTTTTGATGATTTACAAAAGAAATCAACGAATCTGGCCAAATCGCTGAGGAAAAAATTGAATTTGCAAGAGGGCGATGTTGTTGGTGTTCTTTTGCCAAATATTCCCGAATATCCCGTTGTTATACTGGGAATAATGGAGGCTGGCTTGATTGTAACACCCCTCAATCCGATATATACAGCAGGTAATTTTTCCATTAATTTCTTTAATAAAAAACTATGGAATGTGAGCGTAAATTGTCCTCATAAATTATTAAATAATAAAGTTTCAAGGTATTCATATAATTAGAATATTTAAATTTAAAATTAACTCGTAAAACAACTGATAAGGAATTTTTTGGTAATTTCAGAGGAAATCAGCCGACAATTAAAGGACTCCTCCGCTAAAGTCTTAATTACGCTAACAAATTTTTGGAAAGTTGCAAAATCATCAGAACTCCTACTTGAGAGATGTTTACCAATCCTAACAATCAAAACGCAGGTATTATTATCACGCTTATCAGGAAATTGAAGGCTTATGTTTTCTAACTTTATCCCTTTATCAATCACAAATAAACTCGACCAAATTTCATAAATTTTTTCAACAATTATTTTTCGTATCAGGCGAATGAATCTCGGCCTAATGGGGCTATCGACTTTAATGAATTCACCGATAATTTTGTCGATTATGAGGAAATACGGCCGAGAAAATCGTCGGATATTGCAATTTTACCGTATTCGAGTGGTACTACTGGATTACCGAAAGGTGTTCAATTGACTCATTCGAATATTGTTGCAAATTTGGTGCAAAATATGGATGCCAACATTCTAGAAGAAACTACAGGTGTTTAAAATTATACACAAATTAACAAAACTCTAATTATTTTGCTTATTAAAGCATCTTATCAAAGTACAATGCCATCTGTTTTGCCGATTTTCCACATTTTTGGACTAACCGTTTGTACTCTTTGTGGATTGTATAATGGATCGAAATCGATAATGTTGCCACGATTTGCGCCCGAATTGTACGTGGATGTGTTAAAGAAGCATAAAACTGATGTTCTATTTGTGGTACCGCCGATTGGTACGTTTCTTATACAAAAAATAACAGTAATAACATATTTTTTTAGTTCTATTCTTAACCAACCATCCGATGGTCAAAAAGGAATATTTAGACCCAATTAAGCTTCTCTGTTCTGGAGCTGCGCCATTGGGGGCACTAGATGAGGAAAAATTCATGGAAAAAGTCAACCGGCCAGTTAACGTTCTCCAAGGCTACGGCCTCACGGAAACATCCCCAACAGTAACACTAACAAGAATAGAATTGAAACAAACCCACCCAACATCAGTCGGTTCAGTTGGCCGGCCAGTAGCTAACACTCTCTGTAAAATAATCGATATCGAAACGAATAGAGAAGTCGGTCCAAATACACCCGGCGAACTACTAGTCAGAGGTCCCCAAGTGATGCAAGGCTACCATAACAGGCCCAAAGAGACTGAACAAACATTCCACGACGGTTGGTTACGCACCGGCGATTTGGCTTATTATAACAACGATAATATATTTTTTATAACCGATCGTTTGAAGGAGTTGATTAAAGTGCGCGGCTTCCAAGTACCACCGGCTGAATTAGAGGAGATTCTCCGGGATTATCCCAATATTACCGATGCGGCGGTTATTGGCATACCGCATCCAAATGATGGTGAAGCGCCTAGAGCGTACGTTGTTGCGAAAGATCCAACGAAATTGAATATAGAGAAGTTGAAAGAGTTCGTGGCTAGTAAAGTGGCTAAATATAAACAGTTAAGTGGTGGAGTTGTTGTCGTTGATAGTATACCGAAGAATCCGTCCGGGAAGATTCTGAGACGACAACTCAAATTGCAATACGAAAAAGAATATTGTAAATAATCGTTGTTATCTTTATTATTGTTATTTTTAAACGCAAATAAACTTTAGTTTTTTTTAATATATTTTATCAGTAAAGGCGTATTTTGTGTTTTGACCCGCCTCAAAAGCGTACGATAAGGCGGAGGGTCAACAAATTCCTAAAATTTTGGTCAAAATTGAACAACAATCAATTTTGAAGAGTTGGTGGAAATTTAAAATCAAACTAAGTGTCTTTTTACGAGTCACAAATTTCGCGTTCCAGCTTTATCGATTCTGGATCAATTTCGTTGTACCAAAAACCCACTTTTGACTTTGTACTAGATAACCAGCAAAAATGGACTTTCACCTTTGATTATCAATTGATACTGTGCACAATGCCCATCGATAACCACAAAAAACGGCTATTATCAGCGACAAAAACAAACATATTTACCCTTGATCTTCCGCTAATTATATCACAATTATTGTCGCTATTAATGAATCATTTAACGAATCGTATAAAGATCACGTTTGTTTTTTCTTGTAATAATCATCGTTATTTATGGAATATTTTACTGAATACAAAAATAAATCAAAATGCATCCCAATGCGTTTATGTTAATAACAAAAACCGATCCCACTTCATTTAATCTGACGAAGGCTGTTGTACCCGATCATCTGATCGCAGACCAAATTGTGTTCTATTCTCATATAGAATCAATTTTTATCGCTATTTTACTCAAGTTTGAATGACTCTGATTTATTGCTAGGATAAATCGAAAAATGGGGATAAAAATATAAAATAATTGCGCCTAAAAACTACAACTACATAATTTATAATAATAGTGTTGTGTCTGTCGAGTTGTGGGTGTGTTGTTTATAAATTTAATTATGTCGGCAACTGTGATAAGAAGATTGTTATTTTCGAAAATAACGAAAGATACAAATTTGTTTACAACAACAAAGACATTTATTCGATATTGTTCGACAAATCGTAACATTTTACAATCAGATTTACCAAATCTTAGCATACCAAATGAATCGATAGTTGAGTATGTGTTCAATAAAACCGACAATTGGTCTAAAAATATCGCTACAGTAAGTTTGAAAATTCGAAATACGCAAAACTATTATTAGATTTGATAAAATTAGACAATTAGTTGATGAAAATTGGAATTTCCAAATTTATGCTGAATCATATGAGTACACAACTGAAATTTTCTTAATTGAACAAACGATTTTCGAATTCTGTACAGTTTCATCAATTTATCCGTTAATCAATTTACTATGTGGTTATTGTTTTATTAACAATATGAATAATTGAACAGTCCTTGCCGATATTGTTATTTATTTTAAACAATTCTGTGATGTAATTGTAAATAAACAGCGAAATTTTAGTAATCACCCTTGCTCCTATCTTAATTGATTGGTGTGTTTTGTAAATAATACGTGACAATTGTATTATTAAACACTAAAACATACCGATTATTTTAATTGCTGCTATTGTTTCAAAAGCATGCAAAATTCCGAGAAATTCTAAATTGCCTGTTTGAACACCGATTATTTTATCCTCCCAGTTCCAAAAAAATAAATTGTGCAATATACAGATACAGATAAAATTGTTGTCTTTCGTTTAAAGTCCACGAAATTCATAATTATTTTCATTTAATAATTATTTCAAACGCCAATGAAGTTTCCGTTCTATAATTTTGTATGTCAAGGATACTTCCCAACCGAACTATTGTTATTAATTTGAACGATACACGTTCGATAAGAGGAACGTAAAACGTGTATTATTATCTTTAATTATCTGGGGTTGAAGTACAATTTTATATGTTCAATTATAACAAACACTCAATATTAATTTGTTTAAATGAAATTGCAGGAATGTTGTCTCAGTGGTCGAAAGTATACGTTCGATGAGCTGCGACTAAAAACGATAAACTTAAGTCGATCATTACGGAAAAAATTACAATTGAATAAAAACGATGTAATTGCGGTATTATTACCGAATTGTCCAGAATTCGCATTGGCTATACTAGGCGGCCTTAGAGCCGGCTTAATTATATCGACGTTAAATCCAATTTACACTCCAGGTTTTTTGATAAAATCCCCAATTAAATGAATTTATAATCATTGAATTGTAGATGAAATAAGCCGCCAATTAATTGATTCCTCAACGAAGGCCATAATAACACTGAACGAATTCTCGTCGTTGGCTAAAAAGGCGTCCGATTTAACCCAACGACAAATTCCAATCTTATCAATTCGTACTCAAGTAAGTTGAAATTGTTGAAATACCCCAACTTTATTAATGTTGTGTTTGTAGAATGGTCAAAGTTTACAGCCTCGAATTATCGATTTTTGGGAATTTACCGATAAAATCGATTATCCGGACCCGGAATTACCGAAACCTCATGATATCGCATTCCTGCCGTATTCCAGTGGTACAACTGGATTACCGAAAGGTGTACAATTATCCCACAGGAATATCGTTTCCAACATTAATCAGATTAATAATTTCAAAATTCCCGTCTTTTTTTATGCTACAAGTATATTGTTTTCCCTCTATTATTGTGTAAATTCTCAGTTGTTGTATTGTAGACGAACATCAAGACGTCCATTTAGCGGTCCTTCCGAAATTCCACATTTATGGTTTAGTTATCACAACCCTTCACCCGTTGGAGAAAGGTGTTAAGACTGTTACTATACCGAAATTCACCCCGGAAATCTACATAAACGCTTTGAAAAAATACAAACCGCACGGTTTATTCGTCGCGCCTCCACTCAGTAATTTCACCAAATCCCTAAATTAAAACAAACTAATTTTCACCTTGTAGTTCTGTTCTTAACCGGCCACCCAGCTGTCAAATCCGAAGACCTGGCAACCGTCCGGAATATCATCAGCGGTGCAGCCCCTCTTGGCGCCCTAGACGAGGCACGTTTCTTGCAGAAAGCCAGCCGCAACGTCAACATCCTCCAAGGCTACGGTTTAACCGAAACAAGCCCCGTTGTTTCGATGCTACGCGCCGAATTACGGCAAATCCCATCATCGGCTGGTAGTGTTGGCCGGCTAGTTTCACAAACCCAAGTCAAAATCGTTAAATCGGACGATACGAAATTGACGGCATTAGGCCCGAATGAACGTGGGGAAATTCTGATTAAAGGCCCACAAGTGATGGAAGGCTACCATAATCGTCCCGATGAAAATCGAACGGTATTCACGGAAGACGGGTGGTTCCGAACCGGCGACATCGGCTATTACAACGACGATAGATTATTGTTCATTACTGATAGATTAAAAGAGTTGATTAAAGTGAAAGGTTATCAAGTGCCGCCGGCTGAATTGGAGGAGATTATCCGTAATTTCCCCGATGTTGATGATGTTGGAGTTATTGGAATTCCTGATCAAGTACAAGGTGAAGCTCCACGGGCGTTTGTTGTGCCAAAATCGGGTAAAACTGTCGATTTGAAACAATTAAACGAGTACGTTTCATCGAAAGTCGCGCCGTATAAACAGTTAAAAGGCGGTATTGAAATTATCGATGCAATTCCGAAGAATCCAGCCGGGAAGATTCTACGGCGACAATTAAAATTAAAATACGAATCAAACAAACAATAAAATTTTATTTTTTTTAATTATTAAACAATAAAAAATTAACGTTATTTAAGTACAGATGCTTTATCTATACCTTGAAACGCTTGGTGTTTTACTAATTCCCGAAAAGCACCCTTTTTTATACCGATTAAATCCTCATATTTACCTTTCTCTACAACACATCCGTCTTTTAAAACTGCAATAATATCGGCGTTTTGTATCGTCGATAAACGGTGAGCTATCGTTAAAACCGTACGTCCTTTCATTATACGTTCTAAAGCCTCTTGTACAAGCCGCTCGGATTGAGCGTCTAATGCACTTGTTGCCTCGTCTAATAACAGAATTTTCGGATTTTTAATCAACGCTCTAGCTATAGCAACTCGTTGTTTCTGACCACCACTCAACATCAGACCACGTTCACCGACCATCGTCCCGAAACCATCCGGCAATTGTTGAACAAACTCATAAACATTCGCCTCTTTCGCTACAGTTACCAAATCAGAATCGGTGATTTTATTCGGTTCTTCAGCACCATAAAGGATATTATCCCGGATTGAACAAGAGAATAAAACTGGTTCTTGACTAACAGTACCGATATGTTGTCGAAACCAACTGGGGTCTAAAGTTTTCAAATTATGACCATCCAAATAGACGGTACCGTCAATCGGATCGTAGAGTCTTAATAATAGGGCACCTAAGGTACTTTTACCGGAACCGCTAGGTCCAACAACAGCCACCATTTGTCCGGGTGTTATCTCCAAATTGAGTTTATTGAAAATTTGCACATCTTGTCTTGATGGATAACAAAAACCGATGTCTTTAAACTGGATGTGTCCTTCTAGTTGTTGCATAGGAACAACACCGCCTACAATTTTAATAAATTGAAAAAAAATAAAAATAATTACAACAATAAAATAACCGATCATTGGTAGTGTAGGTTCACGATCGATTATCTCCCATATACGATTCGCTGCACCTAACGCCTTATTTAATTCCGAATAAAAACTGGATAAACCACCCAAAGATATCCCAACATAGGCGGCATACAATAGGAATGACGATAAATTGCCCACTGTAATCGCTTGTGATGATACCATAACACCACCGTAATATAAGACAGAAATTATTATAATATGGCCACTGAAACCTGTCTAAAATTAAAATAAAACGATAATTAACAGGGCGATTTTAACGCAATTTAAATTACCAAAGCGTAGAAAATTGCTCTAGCTTTTGATTCTTTATAACTTAATTTTAATACATCATAAATTGTATTTTTATAATTGTCCATTTCACTTAATTCACGCGAAAATGTCTTAACTGTGCGTATATTAGAGATGCGTTCTTCAGCAATCCGGGTAGCTTCAGCTAGAGAATCTTGTACTTTTCGGGTTATACCCCGTACGAATCGGCCATATAAAACTGCAATTATTACAACAGGTGGTACGATACCCAAACCAACAAAAGCTAATTCATACGACATAAAAAACTACAATTCCAAACTATTTGAATGGGACAATTTCAAATAAAATAAAAATTACCATCATCCCGGTACCGACACAGACCATTACCGTTGATCGTAAACCTTCCGAAATATTCTTAGATAACGCCTCACCAACTAATTGGGTATCGGACGATAGACGATTCACTAATTCACCAGTTGAACGTTTATCAAACCAACCCTGTTCTTGTCGCATAATTGATCCGAAAACTTGTTGTCGTAACGATTGTGTCATACGATACCCTATAAGTTTAGATTAACTGAAATATTGAAATTATCAATTGTTGTTTTAGAATAAAATCAACTAACCTGCCGTCGACATCAGATAAATTCTAGCATAATTACAAATTGCACCCAATACGAAAACACCCAACAATATACCACCGACTTTATTCAATTTATTCCGCGCCACTTCGCTGTTATCACTGCTCGTGTAGATAATATCGAGGATTTTACCTAAACTGAACGGTATAGCCATTGTTACAGTACTGGAAACAAACAGGAAACAAATCGCACCTGGAAAATGGACACGATTACAACAACAACAACAAGAATTGTGAGTAAATTACCCATTAATGTCCATTTTTCCGGTTTGGCTAGCGAGAATAATCGACCAATGTCGGATTTATTCAACTTCGGCTCGTTTTGTACAATATTCCCATTTTTTTCCAATTGTTTTCGGTTGAAAATGTTCCAAAATCTTGTCCGTGGATTGGTTGTTGTTGTCTCATTTATATTCACAGCCACATAATTTTTGTTCTCGTTAACTTTACGTGCCATCGTTTTCAAATGTCTCCAAATTATTTGACGGTTTTCAAACAATATCGATCTACTATTATTATTAAATAAATTCGTTCTAAAATATCGTACAGATTTGATGAGGTTATGTCGATAAAGCACTAAAGAAAATACAGACATTTTTTCTTCGATTAATACAACAATAAATTAATTACACTAACGTTAATTTAGATTTAATTAAATTACTGTAATTTTTTTTATTATAATCAACATTATAATAGCGAATTCGGTTGGTAAATTTGAGGTTAGGTTGTTCATGACAGATGACAGATTTATATAAATCATGCTAAATGTCGGTTCACACATGCCAATTTCTGCTATCTTCCGTTATTTATGTTATAGCCAAATAAACCATTTAATATTCTAATTAATTGATTAATTAATTAATTAGTAATCTATTAGTATAGATAGTTAATTTATTAATTAAATATTCAATTATAAGTACCTTAATTCACAAATCTATTTATGTATGAATTTATAAAACAAAACAATTATAATTGTAGATTTAATTACGAAATAAAGCTGAACTGTGATAGTAATTCTTGTTATTTTAAAAATAGATTACAAACAAATTAAAAGGAATAAGGCCCTGACCTAAATATTAAATAACACTCGGAAGTTAGGCAACCAAATATACACTCACCTGCTCTTTTTTTCTTCTAAATTTTAATTAAAACCAAATATTCCACAAAAATTCATAAAATTTTACTTATTACTAGTAATTATTACGATTTCTGTGTGATTATTAGAAAAAGTAGCAATATTCTCTTATCAGTGCGTGATATAAATATCCGATAGAGCAAAACAATTGTGCCTACGTAATATTTATTTAAATGAATTAATTAAAGATAATGCAAATTCAGTTTAAACGCATCTTAATTATTCGTTGAAATCGAGCTCAGATTGGAGATGTTTTCTAATAGTGAAAGGATAGGGAGTTTTGATGTACGAGTAGGGAAAGTTTAACCAACAACTATTGAATATAGCCTATTTTAAAAGCAACCATTTCAGTTTTATTGTTGATATTGTAATAGAATCTGCCGGTGGAAGCTGAAATTCTCTCTCTAATTTAGTTTCGAATGTCGTATTATTGTTTCAATTTGGTAAATCTGCTCTATTTCGCACTAATTGGACTTACATGTTTTACTTGTTACACTATTGTTTGAATTGTGATTAGAATAGTGATAGTTGTAATCAGAAATCGTGGGCATCACTCACTTTTTGCGTTTTTTTACCTTTTGTATGGATTTTATTCAAATTTCGGTATTGTGATAATAATAATGTAAATACAATTTTGATAACATACTAATTTACTAATATCAAAACGTTAATGTTTTCGTTTTTAAAAACAGTGCTGATAAGAATTTAAATATATTGAAGTCATAAGAGGCTTGTAGTTTCTATTAACAAAAAGGAAAACTTACATTCTACAACTAAATAGGTGAAAGTTGTTTGTTATTTTTTCTCGATATTTACAAACTTTGTACCTTGTGAAAAGATCCGCTTCTCTAATTGAGAATAAAACCTGTAACGTTGCTAAATTGTGGCTGTTATATAAAACCAAAATAGAGGAATATTGGTGTTTTTGGTGGACTTTGTACTGTTGGACTCCGTACACATCTGTATCTAGTGTTTTATTATTAAATTCATTAGCGACCGCTAGCCCATTCAAAATAAATACCTTAGTTTATCCAGATCACAATTACAATAAAGTGGTTATACTCAAAATAATTAAAAGTAAGTCTACTTGTCAACAACTTTGTTAATTAATTTTTGAAACACCTACTGTGAATCACCGAATTAAAACTAGGTAATTATCAACGACCACTGAACTGCAATTAAAAAGTCATTAAACTATTATAAAATGCATTTAATTACCAATCGTTTAATTGTGATAATTTCAGTTTTAGGTATTTGATTCGGATTAATATGTCGAGATTGATATTAAGGACAAATCTAATTAGTCAATTCCAAAATTCTGGTTTGTGTACAGTTTCATTATTCAACTACAATCAATTACAAAAGAATTTATTCAAATCGCACCGCATACAACAGAAACAACAACGTTATGCTAGTAGTGGTATTGTTAAATCACCCCTAGGACCGTGCAAGCCTATCCCTTTGGAAAATCTAGTGGAGCACGTTTATAAGGATGTGGATAATTGGAGCGAAGACACAGCTGCGGTAAGTCTCTTGCAATTCGCTACGATAAAATCTAGATAGAGATCGAGATCTTTCTTAATAACAACAATTATTCTATTTTTTCGTTAACAATATTAATAATTAATTTGAAAACAAACATTAGAATATTTTTTGTGGTTGCGATACAAAGTACAAGGTCTGTTTTAACATATTTCGTCTATTAGGGTATAGTTGTTGTGGTGATGCTTTATTTTTATTATCAATTAGATTGTGATGTAAATAGTAAATTTATTGATAACAATTGTATTCGGATTGGTTTTGAAAAAAGCGGGTCAAATTCCACTACATGAACAAACACTAAAAAAATATTCGTCGATTCTAATTATAACTTGTTACTATATTTTATTGGTCCGAAAGTCCAAATTTTAATTTAGAAAATCAATACAACACAATTTATGTTTTGAAAATATCCACCATCTTTAATATTAGATTGTGTAACGAGTAGGGTAAGCGGATCATTTGCTGTTCCACTGCATAAATCTCAAGAATTTCTTACAATTTCGTTGAATATCAAGCTTTATGCATTTGACCTGATTTTTGATAATCAGATTGTTTAGTCTTTGATTTATTTGTAAACGATTATAAATGAGATTTAGCAAAAAATATCGCGTCTGAAATGGCGATTTACGTAATTTGTTTGTTGACAAAAATTCAGCATTGTTTTCAGTAAATTTGTTGTTTTGTATTTTTGGAACGATTAATTATAAAGTGGATTTTTTTGGAAAGCATCAATCATTAAGACATATTGATAACAGTTATTATGTCACAAGAGAACCTTCGAAATTTCTTATCATGAGTTTATAATTAGAACTGTGCATTCAAATTGATAATTAAGCGTTGATTTTTTCTTAATTTATGAGGACTTTACTACCGACGAGTCTCGATCGGAACCTTCAAATGATAATAATTGTACTGAATTCTGAAGAGGACAATTTGGGGAGAAATTTAGAATTCCCAGCTTGATTAGCAAAATTTCCGGGGAATTTTAGTTACTCAAACGAAATTTTGGCCCGCTTAAAGCAAAAACAATTTGAAATTCTTACTTCGTTTCTAGCAGATCTGTGTCCTTTCTGTCGAATTTCGAAGTTGTTAACTTGGGTAATAAAACCTCACGCGAAATCTTGGCCCATTTCAAAATCTTAGCCCGATTTTAACCCAAAAACAACTGGAAATTCTTGTACCACTTTGTTTTCTGGCAGATCTGGGCCGTTTCCGGAGAATTTTAAAATTGCTATCGTGAGTACATCCTTAAACGAAATCTTGGAAATTTTAGTCCGACTTTGAAGCAAAAACAACTTGAAAATCTTGTAACCCCTTGTTTTCCGTAACGTTTTCGATAATTCTGGAGTTGCTAGCTTGACTAGCAAAATCTCAAGAAAAATCTTGGACTATTTCACAATTTTCGTCTGGCTTTAACGCCGTTTGGGAAAATTTTGGAGTTGTTAGCTTGAGTCAAGCGAAATCTTAGTTTTAAAACAACAATAATTTGAAAATCTTGTAACGCTTTGTTTTGGCAGACCTGTGCCTGAATATTTCGGAATTGCAAGCTTGGGTAGCAAAATTTTGGCCTATTTCACAATTTTAGCTCGACTTTGAAGCAAAAATACTTTGAAATTCTTGTAACTCTTCGTTTTTTGGCAGACTTGCGCCGTTTCCGGCCGCACGTACACCTTCGGCATGATGCGAATGCTGGTCAATCGCTGTGCCCAAGCTCTTTTAGGCCATTGCGGCATGAAACCGCGTGAAGTGATCGGACTATTGTTGCCCAACATACCCGAATACATCATCGTCTGCCATGGAGCCATTGAAGCCGGTTTAATCGTAACATTCGTCAATCCTCTATACACTCCTGGTAATTTTTCATCTTCAAAAAACCATAAAAACTATAAATTTAATATTTTACGGTTTAAATTAGATGAAATTAAGCGGCAATTTGAGAACGCCGGTGTTAAAATGATCATAACAATACCGTTATTATTGGAAGTTGCAATGATAATATCGCCACAATTACAAGGCTATCGTACAACGATTTGTGTGGGTGGTGAAGATGATCCTAGTAAAAATGTGCAAGGTCTTCAGAGTTTGTTAACAGCAGGACATGAAGCCGATTTGCCTGGAATTAATCCGAAAGAAATCGCAATTTTACCGTATTCAAGTGGTACTACCGGATTACCGAAAGGTGTAATGTTATCGCATTATAATCTGATTGCTAATTTAATCCAAACCGGTCATGAGGCTATCAAAAATAACTACACTAAAGGTAGTAGAATTTGTAATTTTTTGATTATATTCTAAGGGTTATTGATTGATTAGACGGTCAACATCATCGAGTCTTGACAGTTCTGCCGTTCTTCCACATTTACGGCTTCAATTCGATTCTAAACATCTGTCTAAAATACGGCACACAACTCATAACAATACCGAGATTCACACCGGAAGACTACATCAAAACATTAGTCGAATACAGGCCAACATTTCTATTTGTCGTACCTTCTTTACTACTATTTTTAGCCTCACATCCGGCCGTCACTAAAGACCATCTCAGTTCAATTGAAGCCGTACAATCCGGAGCTGCTCCATTGACTGAAGGTCTCCTGCAGAAATTCCGGCAAAAAATCGGCCGCGATGATGTCGAAATCCGACAAGGCTACGGCATGACGGAAAGCTCTCCGGTGACGTTCTGCATGCCGAGACACACACCACCGTCCAAAATCGCTACGATCGGCGTACCCTATCCGGGTACAGAGGCCAAAGTTGTCAGTTTGGAGACCGGCGACGAATTGGGCACGCATAAATCCGGAGAATTACTAGTCAGGGGGCCACAGGTACGAATTTCATTCTAATATTTCAGTTTTGTAAAAGTCGATTGTAGTTGATGATGGGTTATTTGAATAACGAGAAAGCTACGGTTGAGACTATCGATAAGGACGGCTGGCTTCACACCGGCGATGTCGCTTATTACGACGAAGACGGCTACTTTTATCTCGTCGATAGGTGCAAGGAATTGATTAAAGTCAAAGGAAATCAGGTATGTTCAATAATTCTTCAATTTTTAAACCGGATAGGGGGATGAAAAAGACCACTGATAACGTTTAATCAGTTCTTTATTACGTACAAATTGGTCTACCCTATCCTAAATATATAAATTTAAAAAAATGGTTAATATAATGCAAATAACAATGGTTTTATCGAATCTTTTAGTTTATTTTCAGTTTGTAAATTCAGAGACCAAATTCAGTCAGTAACTCAAAAATGTTCGACTAATACTAGAATCGTACAGTTGCAATTAAATTAGTTTCTTAATATTTTTTCATCAATACAGTATCTTCAATTTATAAATAATGAGTTAAATAGACAAAAAAATTAATAATAATGGAATTACTATTATAATGTTGATTCTGAAGTTGTTTCAACTTTATCGATTTCAGTTTTATCGTTATCATCGTCATTATGATCGACATCCATCGGTGTTGATGACACCTCTTTACTATCATCACAATCATTATCATCGACTTTATCATTTTTAACAACAGAATCAATATTATTATCACTCGATTCTATATTATCATCTAATTTCACATCATCTTTTATTGATTTATCACTAGATGTTATTTCATCATTAATACAAGAATCTTTACTTACTTCTTCTATAATGTCTGAACACGTTGTGGTTGTATTATCGGTTTTTTCTTCAATTCTATCATTATCTTCACTATTTTCATCTTTGATCTCATTAGATTCATCCGGTGTTGTTTCCTCTTTCGTTTCATTTAAAGTTTCAATATTCGTCGAAGAATCAGCATCTTTACTTTCATCGTCGATTGATGTTGGAGTTTCTTCTACAATCTCTTTATTTTTTTCTGTATTATCATCATTATCGTTAGAATTTTCAATCACCTAAAATATCAAAAGTTTAAATTATTAGATTTTTGATTTAATTTAAATTTACTGTAGTTGATTCGGTGACCGGTTCAGATTCTGGTTCGGATGAAACAACAGGTTCTATACTATTTCGTCGTTTTTGTACACCAGCAACTTGTTGGGCAGTGATATTTGTTGGTTCTTCTGTGCTATTTTCCGTATCTTCATCCTGTTTATTCGTATCAGATTCGGTAGTTGTAGCGTCTTCAGAAATCGTTTTTTCTTCATTATTTCGACATTGAATTACCGATTCTTGTGTTGAACTACTCGATACAATTGTTTTAGATTCGGTTATAACTGTCTCTTGTTGAGTTTCTTTATTTTCATTATTATCATCATCGTTTTGTTGTTCTGGTTGTGATTGTGCTTCATTGTTTTGTGTTTGTGTTTCATTTTGTATCGTTTTCGTCCATGTGGTAGCCGGTGGTGGTGGTGGCGGTGTATCGTCCATTTCTTCAACATTGATATCATTCGAATTATTACTAGTTTCAGGTAAATGATCGTTTTCTAAACCATTAACAATACCCCCTTCACCATTCTCTGTATTATTCCGTCTACCACCGCCTGGTTCTGTTGTACTAACTACTAATATATTCTTCTCTAATGCCCTCATATATTTATCGATACGATTATATTCTTTTCTTGGTGTTGTTAATAATTCGCATATTCTTTGAACTGTGAACGGTGCAGCTGCAAATGTATCTAATTTTTCTAATATAAAATTCTTCGTAACATCATAATTGAATAGATCTACATTCGGACATGGTGGTATCTCAACAGATGGACATGCCTCGTAAAATTCAGTGATAACACGTATCATTTTTTCACGGAATAAACTTTTTATTATTGACCATTGGTATACAGGATCACCTGTTTTTGCAACGAAACAAAGATACTCCTCTAATTCACGTGGTATATCTGTTGGTTTCGATTTAGAGAATTCTTCTAAACAATGCAACACTTCCTCCGGATTTTCCATGATTATCTTCTATCACTAAAAATAATAATTAAATATTAAAAGAGCCTTAATAGAGAATTATATACGAGAAATTTTCAATAACACGAGAACAAAAACTGACTCATTTGCGTCAACAAGCCCCACTAAACATGAAGTTAGCTACATGTCAAATCGTTACTAACAAAGAGTGGGGGTAGTTATCTAGAGGACACAATCATTAACGTCATATGACCGATAAATTCCCCAAATAAACCAGCGACCTTTAAACAATCCTACAATGTACAACTTTATTTTACAAGGTGTCCCCAACGGAATTGGAGAATCTAATGTTGGAAATAGAAGGAGTTCAAGATGCTGCCGTTGTTGGTATACCTGATGCTTTAGCTGGCGAAATACCGAGAGCTTTTATTGTACGTTCACCGAGTTGTAATCTAACAGAAGATGATATTCTGCGTTTTGTCAACACAAAAGTTGCACATTATAAGAAATTGGCTGGTGGTGTTAAATTTATTGATTCAATACCGAGAAATCCGAGTGGAAAGATCTTACGTAACGAACTCAGAATACAGAACTGACGCAATTTTATTACAAAATTGAGACGATTATTGTTGTTGTTTTGATTATAAGATTTATTTTATAAATATTTGTAAATAAACTATTTTGTTTTTTAATTAAAATAAATCATTTATTTATTTTTACTGAAATACGACTTTACACTAGTAAATTGGAAATTTTGAATTATGCGCCCTCAAAAATCGGTTGGCACAACTAAATTCCCCAACTGTTGTTTCTAACCTTACAATTCTGCAAGTGTTCGAATTTGTTTTTCTGTAGTTTTGTTGCGAAATTTTTGAAAATTCGTGAATTATTTGTACAAGTAAGTATTTCTTTTTCTGTTTTATTGATTTTAAATGAAAGTGTGTTTTATTCGAAGAAATAATTGATAATTTCGATATTTTTGATTTTATCTATAAAGGGTGTTGTTAGTTTTTTTAAATGCTTTTAAATTTAATATTTAGGCGAATATTCGAATAATTGTATAAATTGCACTAATTTTTAGGTTTGGAAATATAAATAAATTATAGGCAAATTAGTTTTAAAACACATTAACCTAGGTTATGAAGGGCGCGAAATTTAAAATTTTCAATTTGATCATTATAAATCTTAAGATTTCTAGAGTTTGATAAGCCTCTATAAAGGATAATAATTTGAAGATTGGGTCTGAAATAGAAATTTTGCCAACAATTTGACTAAAATTTATAAATTTAGAATCGATAGCTAGAATATTTCACAATTTAAACATTAAAACTGTCTAAATTGTTTATTTCGTTGTAAAAATTACTATTTTAAGAATCTTTACGTTGAAAAACTCCCAAATAAACATATAGTGGGCTTTCAATCTAATTTGAAGCTAAATAATACTCTTTCCCACATTGAATTCCGATTATTATGCCAGTAAGTCAAATTAACCCAAATGAAGCAAATAAAACAACCTGATTGGCAAGTTGAATACTGGAAAATCCCTTAATAGAACGGCCGGTTGGGTTCTTGGCTTATATAATGTGTTTTTTTCTAATTAGCATGGTGTGTAGGTAGATTGGTGTTACTATTATTGTTGTTCAATTTGTAGCTGGTTGGAAAGATTGGCTCCAACTGGTTTTTCCCCATTATCGAAGTCTGTCCACATACCATAACGAATTAGTTTAATAAATAATGGTTTTTAAATATTCAAATTGGACGAAAACAATATAAAAATACCATTAATTTAGATATAGTTGTACATTTACACTTTATTAATGTCCTGTAAATTTGCATAGAGAACGGGCACAGATTAAATTCTTTCGATGCTGTTGCTATGACCGAAATCTTTTGATTTAAACGACTTTAAGTCGGATTTTTCCCCGAAATTGAAAGTTTAACGCTGTAAAATTAATCCTAGAAATGGGATAATAACGCCAATAAATTGGTGGTTAATTTAGAGTTTATTATAATTATCGTATAACTACATTAATTTTGTGGATAATTAGTTTGTTATATTTAAAAATATTTAATAAATATCTATACATTTGAGCTTATCAGTAAATATAAATATTTCAGTCATCTTATTGCCTAACCTCTACACAGTAGGGTCGTTATTGAAGATCTCTAAAATTAAACGTTTTCAAAATAAATACACAAAATATATTAGATTACAATTAAATGATTAAATATAATAATTAAATTGAGTATCTTTATATTATCGTTAAATAAACTAATCTATTTTATAATAAATCAAACAAACAAACTAATTTAAACAGAAAAATAGATTACAAAGAATAAAATTTAAATTTTATGATCATGTTAATGGAACAAAGATTAAGATATTGCACTTAAATATATAGAATATAAAAATTCCGTTCATAGAACTTACTTGATATATCATAGATATATGGGACCAAAATCACCGATTTTCGGTTAATAATGGAAATTTATTAGTCGAGCTCAAGAGGTAGAAACACCTCGAGCATCAGACTATTTTATGAAAATTTCCAAAATTCACCCCTACTAATCGGTAAATAATCAAACGATTTTAACAATAATTCAACATGGAAATTACCTTCCGTCTTACGATTAAAATTAACGTATAAATCGTAGTAATACCCTACGACTATTGCAATTTTAATAACTTTAAAATTGCAACAATACAACTATACAAAATAATAATAGTCTACCCTAATAACAACCCTATATTTATCTTAAAACTAAATATTAAAATAGTTGATAATTAGAGATTGTACGGGTGACAGAATTGATAGACCAACCGTTGGGACCGTTCAGTTTTCTTCATGATGCCTTTCTTATAGTATTGTCGAATTGAACGACTCAATTTATCATAATTCATAGCTGGACGATTCTTGCGTTTACCCCACAATCGAGCCACTTTAACCGAATCTTCAATTTTGAAAATACCCTTAGTACGATCCAACCATCGGATACAAGAACCGTAAGTCTGTGATTGTTGTAGTAATTCTTTTAAGAATTGCCATAAATGTATGTGTGTGCTGCTATTGTTTGTACCAGAACGCGCCGATGTTGATGGGCGATTCGGTGGTTCAATTTGAGATGAATTCGATTCATCGTCATCGTCTACAATTAAAAAAAATACTGCTATTTCTTTGTTAATTCGATTTAGTGTTTCTCAATACATTCTATTGAGAAACAACAAAAATCCACTCAAGGATAACTGGTTTTATTAATATTAAAATTGTGTATAACGATTGTGAATTGATTAAATTGGAATTTTATATAGCGCGTGTTAAAAGCAAAAAATTTACCCTCCGAAATATCGCCACTTGATGCGTTACTGGATGTTGTTTCGGTTACCCATTGTGGATTTAAATCGTCTTCAGAATAGGCCGCCTTCCATATTTCGAGTTGGGCATACAACATCATGCCACCCTGTATATTAAATAAATAAGAAAATTGTAATTATTGTAATATAAAGGTCAAGGTCGATTGGGAAACTCAACCGTTAGTTGGATTTTCCCATGAATACAATTCAATTACGAAATAAAAAAATTGAAATTAATTTACAAATATTTATGGGGTAAATTTGTGTTATTATTAGAAACAAACTGACCACAAGCTAATTTAAAATGCATTCCATGTTGATTTTTCCGTTGGTTTACTAGGTCAAAACATGCAACTTTCTCTTCTTCTTTTTCTTTGAATATACGTTTGAAATATAAACAACAACATTTTTCAATCAAATTAACCGTTATTTCTGCCTTTCGTTAAATTGCGTAACGTTAAAGATTAGCGTCAATAACGCACAGTACGTACCTGAGGCGCTCTTTTAACAAAATCGTCTTCACTTAATGTTAATAGAGTTGTACCATTCATGTCCCATTGTTCTGGTATTGGATCGATTAAATCAAACTGTCTAGAGGTCCATTGTAACCACGCCAAAACATTACTACAATTCCACCGGTGTGGATCTAACAATTTCCAATAATTAGCGTGATTATTTCTAATTGTAGAGAAATTTAAAAAAATACCTGGTGAAATTCCAAGAGCTGTACACGTACTAACGATATCTTTCTTCATCTGTTCGATAGCCATATTGAACACTGGCTCGATATTTTCTCTCATCAAATCATTTTGGACATTATCATCCGGCTCTTTCATCTTAAAATCACTAACAAATTCAAAATCGAACGGTTTAATGTTGAATTTCTTTTGGAAACTGGTGTCGCGTAAAGCCTCCCGTAATAATTGATGATCTTTCGGTGAACCACACGGACGTTCCTGTGACGGTGGTGTATTCAACAAATTCCGCAAATTCGATGTTGGATAAGTTGGATTGATTAAATTTGTAAAATCCGTTGTTATTTCCTCTTTAATTGTAATTTTTATCGAAACTACTACAACGGCCGCTTGAACAACTCGTCGCCGGACTGGCCGGTCCCGGGGATGGGGGTAAGAAATTCTCTTGTTTTATATCCAATTGATTTGCATATAAATCATCACGGGGTGATTGCGAATAAATTGAAGAATTCGGCGATGATGTGTATAGTGATAATTCCGGTGAACTCGGATAGAAATAGGCTTCGTTAGATTGCCGATATTGGCCAAATTGATCACTACCACTTGGCGATAATAAATTACCATTCACCGAAATATCCAATAAATTATTGTTATTTGATTGGAAGAAGATATTTTCGTATTTTTTCGGCGATAATTCGGCTTCAAAATCGAGACTTAATTCGGTTGGTGTTGTTGAATTATTGTTTTGATTGTAGAAACTTGTGAAAATTTTCGGATTTTGTTGTTTATTTGTTGTTTCTACACTTGTTGTTGTTGTTAAAATTAACGATTGGGTTGGTGTTTGATAGAATTGATTATAAGTGGGTTCTTCACCACCTGGTAGGAGTGATAAATCGAAATTCTCAGCGAAATTCGTGTAATCACAAGGTGGTGTGAATCCGGCCGATGGTACGGTTTGAGGCATCTGGAAAATAAAAATTACAAAATACTTTTATCGATATTTTTAATTGATGAAAGCTAATTTTCTACTAGGCCGAAATTTTCCGCTCCAACCGAATATTTTCGTGTTGTCGTATTATTTAACTTGTTAACAAAAATCTGTGTCAATTGGCAGGAAAATGGATTAATTATAATAAAAAAAAAACAAACTGGTAAATGTATTGACGTGAATATCATCCGTAGATTTGTTTATTTTCTAATGAAAAAATTTCAACAGATGGTATAAACTAGGTGGTCTGACTACGGACTGATATTGATATAAAATTTATAATAAATTTCGTGATTCATTTCTAAAAAAAGATAAAAACAAAATTACATCCAAATCTTCAAACAAACAAATAATAAAACAATTAATTCAATAGACCGCGGAATTATTTTTTGTGGTAATAATTTCAGCCTTGATTAAGTTCAGTTCCTAACAAGCGCCGAATTTTTTTTAATTTGCCGAATCATTAAAATCGACCGGTTTTTTCCCCAAAAATCGCACAGACGTTCATTTTTATTCAACACCATCAACTTGATTTTCAGTTAAATTTGGGAAAAATCGAGGCGTTAAATGATTTCAAACTAAATTTGTTGCAAATTGGTAGGTGGAAAATAATGTTCGAGGATGATTCACAATTTCCTTATTAAATTCTCTATTAAAAGTACGAAATTACTTACACAGCTAATTAGGATAATGTTGGAATTTAATTTAAGATCTGCACGAAACCGGTCCACGATAACAACTAAAAAATCTTCCTTCTTAGTCTAACATAGAGAAAAATTTTATATATTCCCTCTCTATCTTGTAGATTCGTTCACCTTGATCATGAAGTAAGTACTTTAGGATTTGATGCATCTGTTCAATGGTTTTAACTTGAGATTTTCGTCAAAGAACTTAATGACGCCATTGACTAATGTTTGTTTAATCAATTGACGACATATCCCTAAACCACAATAATGTTAGAAATAGACATAGACAATCTAGCTGTCTATATTTTCGTAATTCTATTGTACAAATATACCTTTCTCTAGAGATTTGGGGAAAACCGATTTTTACAATTGTTTCACCTGAATGAGAAGTGTAATTGGATTTTTTCTCGTCGATTTTTTTTCATTTTTCAATTGATTCATTTCTATTTCATTTAAAATAATCATCAATATTATTTCATTGTGGAAATTCCAAATTACGTAATTATTTAAAACAGAGATTTTTATAAGATAAAAATCAAAGACAAGGACATAAAATTTATATTAATGTACGTTTACGTGTATGTATCTCAACAAAGCTATGTCCAAGGAGACTTGGTCTTTCCAAATCAGAACGTGATCTTGCTCTCTTGCACCATTCACCATTAAAATATGTCTTTTTCTATTCAAAATAGATCGATATCAATCCGTCATTGTTTAAATATATTGTTTATAACATTCTATGGACCACTATTATTATTAATATTCATATTCATACAATAATAACAAAATTATCATTAAATATCACTACCGGGTTAGGATTTTTGAAGAGTGGGTGAAGGCTGATTTTGAACGAAAAATTTAGGGGCTTGGCTAAATATGCATAATTTTAGAAAAAAAACCTTGTTACATTTCAATAAATAAAAGAATATGTCGATAATCTTTTAAAAATTGACATCTCTATCTAAGGTCAATTATTATCTAAAAAGGCCCAAAATTGTTGATAAAATTACGAAATTCTTCAGCTCTGAATTGTTGTTTATACCCTCGAAAGAGACCAGCTTTCTAAAATTTTGAAATTCCATCATTCTCGAAAGTGAAATTTTTGCTATAATTTTTTAATATAAGGAAATGTGTATACGTGACGATTTTTTTAAATTTCTTTTACGTCAATGCAACCGCAGATTTTTCACATAATTCTGACATTTACGATTTTTAAAACAAACATAATTACCTTTTATCGAAATGGCAGAAATGTTTATTTTAATTCACCCATGGAATTTCCTGTCTTTTAATCAAACACCATCATTGTAATCAATGACGGAATTATTGCGGCCGTGAAAGGAATTCGACGATTTTTCCTGCATTTCTCTTCAAAATTTTTGATAAGATTTCAAAATTTTTGGTATTTCGGTGAGTCAAGATTTGAGTGATTGCGCAACTCCTTCAAGCGATACAAAAATTCTTGCAAAATTACCAAAAAAAGGCGCAAATCTCCAACCAGATTGTTGGATTAAAGCAAAATATGTGGGATAGTTCAAAAAATCACTTACTGTTTCATCAAGATTCGTATTCCTTGTTATTAGAACCATTTTGGAGGTCAGTTAGGTTTATCCACAAGAACTTGTTTCAATGTTGCTTATTTTTCTTCAATTGATCGAATCGATTAATACAAAAATCCAAAGAAATTTCACACTTTCAGCATTATTGCTATTATCTTTTTATTGTTGTAGAAATTTATAAGGAAAATAATTCAGAAAAAATGTTTAAATTTGTAACCACGAACCGTTCTCTACGACTGTTGTTAACTAAATGTTGGGCAATAAGTTGATTCTTCACGGTTCACGGACATGCGGCCTACTTTGCTTTCATCCAAGAAAACAAGTGAAAGATATTTGGTGTTTTTATCCAAAAAAAAGCAAAACTTTAGTAATCAAAAATTTTGTTACTAACGCCTTTTATGCAAAATAAACAATTTCTTTCAGTATCGGCAAAAAGGAAAATTTTTAAAAATCTTCCGCTTCAAACTTCAAAACTTTTACAAAACGTATAGTTGGTTGTATAGATGTTACTGTAGACAAATGTACCTCTATACAGCCCCTTTCTCTTAAAAGTGTTCACAGCGCCAAACGTCTATTAATTATCGAGTGATTGGAAACATATTTTAAGGAATTATAGGAGGGGCAATGGGGCACATTTCAGTGAAAGTTGGACCATGTAGCTCGTTGGGAAATCGGGGAAAAAGTGATTTTTGTCGAAAATCTCAACATTTTCGTCAATCAGTTTTTTACATAAATGGACTCAAGATGACTTGAGGATTCTCGGAAAACTGTTTTTTTCGGTTTTCTGGCACTGTATCTTGAAAAAAATTGAAAAACTGGTCTCTCGTACATCGATCGTAAATGTTACGAATGTATTTCTCAATGAGCTACGTGGACCTAATTTTGCTAAAATGTTTTCTGTGAACCCTCCTATAAATCCTTAAAATATGTTTCCAATCACTCGATAATTAACAGGCGGTTTGGCGCTGTGAACACCTTTAAGAGAAATGGGCTGTATAACGGACACATCAATTATAGAATCCTTTTTACTTATCAGAGTTGAATTTTAGCGAAGGAAATCTAATCTAATGCCAAATTTGTGCCCTTTCAATCTATTGACCAAATTGAAAATTTTAAACTGCGTGCTTTTCTAAGTAATGGATTGGTAAACTTGTATTACCAAATTCATCTGATGGTGTTTATTGAAATTTCTAACCCCAAAATTTTAATCTAAACTAGTTTATTTGTGCGTTTCTGCTATTTTTCCAATATGATTCCATAAAAACTAAGATTTTAGATAATCGTCATCAAAATTTTAACCAATTTGAAGGGCGCGCGATTTAAATTTTACAATTTGCCCAATAGAAATGACTTAACATATCCATTGTAACTGTAAATTACGAAATATTTAGTAGGCAATATGGTGAAATGCAAATATCAAATTCCAAATATTTCTGCTTCTATTGAGGCTAAAATACTCGCATCACTAGACAATGATTCATGATGATGAAGATCAATATGGGAACTTCGAAATTAATCAAAAAAAAAGTTTAAAATATTTTATTATTATTAATAATAATAAATTATTTACAGTTCTTCCTTTTACAAAACTGCCAACCATAACAAATTGAATATTTACATAACCACCCTATTTACATAAGCATTAATTATAATTTTTATTGTTTTTAAAATTAAAACCGTTGTAACCTGAACGAATACTTCCAGTTTCTTTTTAAAACTATTAATCCGATACCTAAATTTTGCCAAAAAATATTCAGGAAACACTTCATTATTAATCATGCAAAATTTCATATTGAAACAAATATTAAAAGCAACTAGTAATTTATTATGTTCGTTTAAATTTTTAAATAAATTTTCAAACTCAGTCTTTCTACTGCACTTTTCCCTAATTTATTAAATTAACTAAGACTGCTTGATGAATTCGTTGAACTTCCACGGGTAAAAGTTCCAATGTATCTAGAGCCTGAACCTAATAAATTTTGGAAATTATAAGCAGCACCCTGGAAAGTTCAAATCAACAACAATAAAACATTTAAAATATACAATTTTTCTAAGTAAATCTTGTAATTTTGGCTTACCTGTAATGCAGATCCTAGGAACTGTGTTAAGGCTCGAGTTACATTAATTGCAGCAGAAATTAATTGTCCTCTAACTAAAGTCTCATCATCTCCAACGCCCGGTACAGAGCTTAATTGGACCGGTGGCAAAGAGATTCGTGTTCGTGTTGTTGTTTTCGGTTTTGTTGTCGATGTTGTTCTTGTGGTTGTTGGAGATACCGAAATGAAATCATCAATAACGATTCTTTCTGTTGTTGTTGTTGTTGTTGAAGATAACGGAACTATCGTTGTTGATATCTGTTTTTCCCTTCTTGCTTTCGTTGTGGTTGTTGGTGTTGTTAATGACAAAGAATTACCATCAAATCCTCCTCCTGTTATAAGATTTTGTAATTTTTCTTGTGTTTCCAGATCTAATTTCGTATTCTTCGGATCCCGTTGTATTGCTTCTAGTTTTTTGATCAAAAACTCAACATCAGATTGGGAGACAGAATTTGATAATGGTAAAGGTTGTGGTGATGATACAACAACCGGTGTAATACGTGTCGGTTGATTTACCAACGTTTCTTTATCGGTATTTTTCGGTTTTGCTTTAGGTTTCGGTTTAGGCCGCTGCGTTGTTGTAGTCGGGGCTCCATTAAAAGCATTCAGCAACCATCTTAAGCCTTGCATCAATGCTGGAGCTCTCGGTTGGGCGGGTTTTTTCGTCGTTGTTGGTGCTCGTTTCGTTGTCGTTGGTATTGTAGGAGAGATTGTTGTTTTCGTATAAATTACCTAAATTCAGAGACTTTAAAATATTTCTAAATTTTTGCCTAAAGGAACTTACAGCAAGTCCGTTAGGAGTGGTGGGTGCAATTCCTTGATTCTTCAACAATTCGGCAATTATAGCATCATTACTTTTACCAAACGACGATTGAATATTTGTCGTTTTGGGAATGTTGCTCAGAAGTTGTTCTAAATTAGCCTTACCGGTATCAGCACTTACTTTTTGACTATCAACACTGGATGTTGTAGTAGATTTATCTTTTTGATTCGATCTTTCTATAGCTAATGCTATTATCTGAAATTTAAACAAAATTAACATGCCTATCAGAAATTTCAGGTGAGAAAAACTCACTTTATTCGCTAAATCCGTGGGACTTTGGGTTGTTACAGGTTGATTTACCAAGTTCTAAAAAAATACAATCAAAATTGTAATTAGAGTTAGAATATAAAAGCCTTACTAGATTATTTAAGAACGCTAATTGTTTTAAAATAGCTGCTTGTTCCGATTCCAATCTGGCTAAAGTTTGCAAATCTTCCAGTTGTTGTTTAGTTAATTGTTTTGGACTTTTCGTTGAACTGAGAGCCGGCGATGTAAAAACTTGAGCATCTGCTTGTACTACAACTGAATTTGATCGTGTACTTGAAACTTCATTATCTTGAATTGCTAACGCGTTAGCTCTTGCTGATATTATCGTAATTGGTACTGTTGTCGGAACAGTTGTAGTAATTGTTGCTTCAGGTGTTGTTGTTGGAGGATTTGTTGTAGTAGTTGTTGTAGCAAAGGTTGTAGTAGCAGTTGCTGGTGTTGTTGTTGTTGTTGTTGGTATAGAGGTAGTTATAGGCTCTGTAGTAGTTGCAACAGTGGTAGTACTTGGTATAGAAGAAACTGTAGTTGTTGCAGAAGTTGTAGTACTACTTGTTGTTGTTGTGGGATCGTTGGTAGTACTTGGTAAAGATGTTGTAGGAACTTGAGTAGTTGTAATTGTGGTTGTAGGAGCTTGGCTAGTTGTAGTTATAGGAGCACTAGTTGTAGTACCTGGTGTTGTTGTAGTTATTTCTGGAGTTACCGTAACAATCGAATCGACAGAGGTACTTAAAGGAAGTGGTGTAGTTATAGCTGATGTGAAAATCTGAGACATCGGTAAAGCCTCCTCTGTTGTACTCGCTGGCATTGGTAATGACATTGGTGTGGTAGTTGTACGGCTCTAAAATTACAGTACTACAGAAAATTCCCAAATAAATTTCTTAGATGTTACCTCAGAGTTGCCGGAACGTCCGCTTAGATCAGAAATATTGATGATACTAGTGAAGGCTTTTACTGTATTACCGTTCAGAATTTCATTTAATGTTGGCAAAATTGCAATAGAATCATTTTCATTATTCGGCTGAGTTGTAACTTCTGAAGCATTATTTGAAGTAGTTGAGGTTGTTGGAGTTATTGTAGTTGTTGTTGGAGTAGTAGTAGTAGTAGTAGTAGTAGTAGTAGTAGTAGTAGTAGTAGTAGTAGTAGTAGTAGTAGCAGTAGTAGTTGTTGCCGTTGTTGAATTTGAATCAGTAAAAGATTCATTTACAGTTAGAGCATTCGCTTCAATTGGTGATATACTTGTAGGTTGATTCTGCAAAGAATTCTACAGATTGTTTAATTGGTAGATACATTTTGTAAATTTTATAGAAACCAAGAGATTATCAAAAATCATTCTTTGTCTGTGCGGAAAGATTTTTGATCACTTAAACCATGAATGAATAAAAAGCAAGCATGCAAGCAAAGCAGAACTCCAAACAAGTGCAGCAAATCAACCATTTTTCCCCAACAAAAAAATTACACAGAATATACAAAATTTATATACACTATGATTGATTTTTTTGAAGACAATCAGTTAAGTTTATTTATAATTTAAACTGATTCTCTAATATACAGGCAAAACACATAAAAATGCCCCCACCTCAGTACCACAAAAAGTTATTGACAAACAAAAAATACCATTTGGAGATTTGTGTTATCCTGTTCGCTGCCTTGGTCAGGTGTTACTTGGTTACTGGTTATTTCCGTTAAGGTTGGAGGATTTGCGCGTGTATCAAATCCGCTTACCCTTATTACTGGTTCCATTGGAACAAGGGTACCATTTGGGAATTTCCTCACTATTGTATTATTTGGATAAACACCAACAACTAAATATGGCGTCATTTCATTAGGAAATTCACTTGGTCGTTTACGTAAAATTGTATTATTATTTAATATGGCAAATATAAAATAATCTTTATTTGGTGCTACCGTTGATGGTGTCGATATATCAATCGAATTATTAATCGGTTCAGTTATTGTTTGTAAAGTGGCACGATTTTTTAGACCGATTTGTGATGAATTATTGTTATTTAGAAAACCACCTTGATTAGATTGACTGTTAACTGAAGCATTTGATGTTGTTGAAATTTCATTTGATAATGGATTTACAAGAGACTGAATTGAATTATTCTCAGTAGTTGGTATTAATGTTGTTGTGATAACGTTATCGAAATCAGAAGCATTTAGCGTTGAAGTGGGCGGAATTGTAGTAGAAATACTGGGCTCCATAGTAGAAGAAGTAATACGTGTTGAAGGGGCAGAAGTGAAAGGAGCTGCTTCTGTAGTTATAGTACTCGTTTCCGTAATGGAACTAATTTCAGAAGTTGGAATATCTTCTATTGTTACAGAAGATTGTGCTTCTACTGTAGAAATAGTAGTTGAAGTGGAAGATTCAGTAGTTAAAGGATCGGAAGAATCAGATTGAAAAGGTATAACAGTTGTTGTTTCTGGTAGAGAAGTAGTACTAGAAAATACTGAAGTACTAGTACCACCCAATTGAGAATTAGATTGATTAGGTATTGTTACTGTAGAAATTTGATTATCATCAGATGTAATAACAGTTGTTGTTTCTGGTAGAGAAATAGTACTAGAAAATACTGAAGTACTAGTACCACTCACTTGAGAATTAGATTGATTAGGTATTGTTACTGTAGAAATTTGATTATCATCAGATGTAATAACAGTTGTTGTTTCTGGTAGCGAAGTAGTACTAGAAAATACTGAAGTACTAGTACTACCCAGTTGAGAATTAGATCGATTAGGTATTGTTACTGTAGAAATTGGAATATCATCAGATGTTATCGAATTTGCTAGATCGTTAACTGAGAAGACTGATACACTATCAGGACTTACTTCAAAACGAATTAAAGGTGGTACTATTGTTGGATTATTATTGAAATTTTCTGGTACTATTGTGGTTGGTGGATCTGTTGTTGTTAGAGTTTGTGTGTTTGTTTCTGTTGTTGTAGTAGTAGTCGTTGTTGTTTCTGGTACTATTTCATTAGATAATGTTGTTGATATTGGTGTTGTTAATTCGCTAGCATCAGTTCCAAATCTTGATTCTAATTGGAGCCGAATTGTAGATGCCAACGTTTCTGTTGTTGACATCTCTTGTGCAGTACTCGTTGTTATAGTTGTTGTAGGAGCTGTCGTTGTTGTTTCTGTTGTTGTTGTTGTTGTTGGCGTTGGCGTTGAAGATAAAGATCTAAGAATTTCTAACAAGCTGTCTATTGTGTCTTTTTGTAGAATTTCTTCAGCAAAAACTGAATCTAACACATCTAAATTATTTACAATAGTGCTGGGTGCATTATTTATAAGATTCTCCCCAATTGGTGTTGGAAATATAGAAGGACTAATTGTGTTTAAATCGGTACCTACTTGTTCTTCTGTTGTAGATGTTGTTGTTGTTGATGATAAAATATCATTATTTTCAGTTGTTGCCTCTAATTGTATAGCAGATAGAGAGTTTAATATTTTCTCAATTACAGTAGTTGGTCTTTCTGTAGTAGTCCGTCTATCGTCAATTTTGTCAGTTTTTTTAGTTGTTAGTCTCAATATTGTTGTCGGTCGTGTTGTTTCAACTGCTACAGTTTCAGTTGTTAATATTACATTATTATCCAATCTTAATGGTGTTGCTGTTGGTGGTGATGGTGTAGTTGTAATTGCCGTTATTGAACTAATTATTTGTTCAATTAACGATTTAGGTTTCTCACTTGGTTTCGTTTGGGCTTCTGCTACCTTTAAAAAATCAAACACAAAAAGACAATCATTGGGCACGTTGTTCATTTGTTGTTTACTTAAAAAAAATTATAATTGTTTGAGGCTCAATTTATTTACCAAAATTTTATTGTCGCTTTCTGGATTTGTATAATTTGCATTTACTAGATTTGCCGATGGGGGTGTGTAAATAGGATCGTTGATTGTGACTACTTCCAGGCCCAAATCTTTGTCCTCTACCAGTGATTTTGCCTGAAAATTTCACGTGATTTAAATAATCGGAAAATTTCTAATCATCTACGTACACGTTTTATGGTGATTTATTTTCGAACAAATACAATGATGATGACTTGAAATAAGACAACTTTGTTTGATAATCAATGATTACAAAGTTTTATTGTGCAAAAATTATATAGAAAATGGAATACAAAAATACAAAATTATCAAATGATGATGATTAAAGTAATTACGAGAAATTAATAGGAAAATCAACGAACTAATTAGGGGATTCTTAAAAAATTGTAGCATCAATCAAAATTATATAAACAAATTGAATAATAACTGCCGCTATGTCGAAAAAAACGACACGAAAATCACTTCCTTTAAAATTAGACAATTATGGAATTAAATTAATTATTAATTCAGTAAAATTTTCATTGACTTTCCCATAACTACAACTAATAATTTGGAATATTTGGAAAGTTACCATTAAAAAATTCAACGCATCCAAATAATCCAATTAAAATACAATAATCTATACCTACCTATTATAGTTCTAAATAAATGTAAACTGAAAAAACTGTAAAAATAATTTTGATTTATTGGAATTTCAAGAAAAACTCCTCCAACCTCGCCACCAATACTATTTACAACATACTCAATCGGTGCTAAATTTTCGAAAAGAATTACAATTTCAATGTTAATCTTTCAAGTTACAAGAGTTTTTCATTCAATAGTTTATTTACAAATAAGAAAATTTCGATGCAAATTAAAATAAAAGAGAAATCCGAAAAACTATAATAGTTAGGATTAAATAATAGAATTATTTTTTGTTATGATTATTATAGTAATTTAGAAATTTCCAAACGGATTACTCCAACAAATTATAAAGATAATAAGAACTTACCGCTGGTGTTGTACGTATTGTTGGTACAGTTGGCTGGTAAACTGGCGGTGTATTACCTACCCTTTTACCATTCGATAAGATATTTTTACGATAACGGGAACTGTAGCGGTTCGATCTGGCAAAGGTACTCGGTGGGATCTGCGAAAGAGCTCTTTCATAAGTCCGACTAATTTTTAAGAACGAATAAGCTTTCAACTACTGTGAAAATTCGTGAAAATTGCTACAGTAGCTGATGTTATTTCGCAGTACTACCTGAGTTGAGTGCGGTACTCGTTTCTCATATTCATCTCGTTTCTTGCTACTATACAACTTTCTAGTGTGTTTTGTTGGTTGTGTACGCGAGAATTTCGGCGTTGCAGTACTAATCTCCAATTTTTGATAACTCAAATTATTGATTTTAGCATGAAATCGTTCAGGTTTTCTTGTTGTTGTAGCACTGACAGTTGTGGTACTTATCGTACTCGTTTTCTCTTTTATTGGTCGTGTTGTTGACGGAAATCGTCTCGGAAACGGCTGTTTCTTTGAGATTTTCGTCTAAAATTAACATAATCGATAGTTTTTCTAAACTAGATAAGGGTGATTAAAAATTTACAGGACTCGGTGTTGTTGTTGTTGTTGTTGTCGTTGTTGTTGTAGTGGTACTTGCCGGTTGAACTACTCGAGAAGTTGTTTTTCTTGTAGTTTCCTAAATTATACTTTAATTGAGTAATCGATAAGGAAATCAAATTTTCACTCACCTTGTTGGTTTTCCGTGCCTGAATCAATGTTTTAAACGCTTCAGGATAATTATCGGATTCGTCAATTTCCTCAGCAGAATTTGTTAAATTTTCCTTGATTTTTTTATCATCACTAACTGTCTTCCTTCTTTTATCATTATTATTTTTATTATTAACAACAGTAGAAGATTCTAAGCGTCTTCTTGGAATTCTTGTAACAGTACGTCTCGATGTAACTTCATTTACTTCAGAAATGACCGATTGTTTCACGATAATTTGTCTGGAATTCGGCCTTTGTCTGGATCTTGTTGTTTTCGTTACTGTCTCTACACTATTTTGAGGATTACTGCCTTTATTGTTCGAAGTCTTAAGATTGTCGTCTTCACGTTCGAATAATGGTAAAACTTCCAGTTGGTTCTCATTGAGTATCGGTGGTAGATGCCTTGGACGGCTTCTTAATCGTCTTGTATCATCGACTTTTTGGTTATTGGATCTTAATGAAATTTCATCGACTTTTTGGTTAATATTAGATCTTAATTGAATTTCATCGACTTTTTGGTTACTATTAGATCTCGATTGAATTTCATTACTTTTTATTAAAATTTGCCCACCATTGCCGGATCTTCTGTTATTATTTCTGTTGCGTGGTGGTGTTATTTCTGTAGTTGTCGATACAATAGGGACGACTTTTCTTCCAGTTCTAGAACGTCTAACAGTTTCAGTACTTGTAATTTCCGGACTTATCGGTTGTCGTGTTGTACTTTCTGTAATTCGTCCTCTTAGAGTTCTACGAGTCGGTCGTGTAATCGATGTTGTTGCTGCTGTTGTTGATGAAGGTAATTCGTTAGGATTTCGATTTCTCAACCGTCTTCGACTAGTTACAGTTACACTTTCTGCAGCTTTCTGACTTCTTAAAGGATTTCTTCGATCAGAAATCCTAGAAGATTTCAAATTTCTATCATCATTCCTCAAACTAGTCGGTTCTACTTGTGGTAATTCCTTCTTAATTTCGGATATTTCTTCCGCAATTCTCTGAGTTGTTGTAGTTGTTGTCGTAGAAGACTGAGGCGATAGTTCTTGACTTGCTTTATTGTTATCGTTAGTAATGTCGCCATTGGGCAACAAACCGAGTTTAGTTGCTGAAAAATCCGGTGGTGTATCTTCGATACTCTCTTTTACTTCATAACCATTTGCAACATATTCCGGTTGAATTGTTGTGGTTGTTGTTGTTGTTGTACTTGTTCTACTATTTCGATTTTCTATAATTTTCGATCGTTGTTGATTACGATTCGGTCTTGAACGTGTCCGTTCATATTCCTGCGGCACTTCTATTGACTCGGTTGTTTGTGAAAATCTGGCTCGACCTCGTAATTGTCTTGGATTTGTTGTTTCTTGTTGGTTAATTTCCGCACTCTGGAATTTTAAGAGAGGAAAGAGCAAAAACAAAACAGTTCCTGTATTTAGCAAAAAATCATCGAAGGTTAATTAGTAGCTGATCAATTAGTGCTCTTTTGCTGGTCGGTTTTTTACTAGTTTACGATTTTAATGCCAAAAGTTTTATCAATTATATCAAAACTGGAATTATTTCATTTACAGATTAACTTGTATAATTACCAGGGCGAAATGTGGTTGGCATTTAACAGTTTAAAAAATTAATTTACAAGGTGATCACGTTAGATTTTTAATAAACATTGATCAAATCTTTATTGTAATAGATCAAATCTAACTTGACTTTAAACAATAAAAACAAGAAAAATTAGGTAATAAGAAGTTTAACAAGAACTAATGCCGAGCCCAAAGATTTGACGAGATTTTCGAGACAATAATTTGTATGTTCTAAAAATTAGAAATTTGAATAATCAAATTTTTAGACCTATTAAGATTACATTTAAATTATTTTACGTAATCGTTAAAACTTTATGGATGAAATTGCGCAAAAGTCCGAGATTAATGTGATTAGCCGTTGAAATAGCTGAAGAGCTAATCAAATAATTTAAAATTGTGATTTATTTAGAAAGTCAGCCTTAGGTGTCCATTATTTTTGCATCTACAAGTTCTTTGAAATAAGTTTGTTCTTGGAGTGACTATTTTATAATGTAAAATTTCGAAAAAAATTCCCCAAGAGATATATCAGTAAATTGTAACAATCGTTTAACAATTCCAAGGATATTGTTAGTACATGTGGAAAAATGTATTTACACTCACTTATTGTTACAATTATTGATCTATAAAACCGGATTTCCAATTGCTTCAGGCGTTCTTTATGGTTTCACTTATTTACTTATGGAAAACAATAAATAATTAAATCAAAAATTATGTATTAGTAGAAATATTTCCTATATAATCCAAGAATATTCATTTAACTACACATATTTCTATATGTAAATAACGAAATATAAAATTAGCGATTTAAAATATTCGCTTTCTTCAAAAAATTTCATATTTTCATTAATATTTCCAAGCACTTTCTAGGATTTTTTTGTAACAATACCTGTTACATTGTTAATAAATTACAATGTAGTACAACTAGTTTAATAGCAGTATGACTAAAATGGCTGTTAAAAGGTTTTAATATTTTTATAGGATCGTCATCATCAACTCAACAACTTTCACTACTCTATTATATCAAAAATCACAAAAATACCGGGCAATTCTTATTTTCTCCTACATTTAACAGATGTCATTTTATCGTAATTCAGTCGATTTAATTTAAAATTTACCCAATTTCTTTAAATTTAACCCAATTCGTGAGTTTTTGAATTGTGTAGGCGGTGCATCCACCATTTATACTCTCATCCTCGCAATAATTCCGATTACATCTACCGAGGAAATTGTAAAATTTTCGACAATTTCCCATATAAAATAGTTTAAATAGAAAAAATTTCACGCTAAATTCAACAATTTACCAATCAGTTGTTGCTAATTAAAAACGTATAAGTTTTTGTCTCAATGGCTGCAGGCTTGGTTATTTTAATGCAACCGAACAGATCCGGTTGATAAACAGCTGAATTTGTTGTCTTGTTGAAATTTCTCTCATTTTTACAGAAAGACGAAGCCTGTAATTTGTTTCTATTATCATTTAAGTACACCGGTTATTTTCCTGATGACGTAAAAAGAAAATAAATTCATCATAATGAAATGGATCAGTGAATAAATAGACGAAAATGTCGAACAAGATGATCATATTGTTGTTATCATTAGAGCTGAACAAACTACTACCGAATAAAAATAGCGATATTACGAATAAATTTAACGATTTCTATTTTATCTATAAATAATAATAATGTTGGTTTTAAATTAATTTATTTCAGGTAAATTTGGAAACAAGGCTATCAAGATAAACGGTCTCTAGCAACAATAAAGAACAAATACATTTTAGGAGACTTTCAAAAAAATCAATCTCTAGTAAATGTTCTTGTTAATTATTATATTTATTGTTCTTTGTTCTTGTTATATTCAATATAAGATAATTAACGTGACAGGTAATTATATTAATTATTTTTTTTAGAAGGTATAAAATGCCAATACCGCGGAAATATGTGAGTTGTTTATTTTGTTGTTTACAATTTTTTTCGGTTTATCTAAATACCTGTATGTGCTGTAAATTATTTACCACGAAAGTGAAAACCGTAACGGTTTATCCAACACCGGATCAAATAAGACTATTAAATAAGAAATTTTACAAAATGAATTTCAACACTTATTTTCAAAACAATGGTAAATTTTTAGGGAATTCAGCAATAAGAAACTAAAAAAATGTTTAAAGAAAACAAAATTTGCCTCATATTATCTGCAACAACTTTAAATATCAAATATAATTGGAATAGCATCTTACTTAATCACAGTGAAGGTGTATTGCGAATGTTTAATTATACTAAAGCTCCATTTTTAATTATATAAATCCAGTATTATTAAGGGTAATTGTATTGAACGGATATAGATTGATCCTGTTGTTCCCCTATAATTAATTGTCTATTATTATTTTTTAAATGATTTTATAATAATGCAATCTAAAATCGATTTTTTTCCACTTTCTTATTGTGTGTACGGCGTTTACAGCTATAATTCTCCTATGGCAAGGTCGTTATTGTACAAGCTGAATAGCTCAATATCAATTAATTTTATAGACTAAGAGCCAATCACTTTGCTATTTATAACGCTATCAATAAGAAAAAAATGGATTTTTCCTCGGTCGAATTTATAACTTTCACGAAATCATATCTGTCCTTTATTGTTTCGTAGACAATAAATATTGTCAATTCATTCGATAAAGTATTGACTTTACACATTTTGATGAGTCGTACAAGGCTTTGTTCCTATTTTACCGCATTACGGAATCTATAAGTGCAATTGAAATGTCTTAAATTGCTTAATTCCACCGATAAATTAATGAGATATGTTATTCTTATCGATCGTATTTCTTAATTGTTTAACACATTAATATTCTATCCAATATTTCTGTCAAGGATCTGTTAACTAAACCATTAAAGGTCTCGAATTAGCAACGATTTTGATCAAATTCAACCGTATCAACGCTTGTAATCGAGTTTGTAATAGGGCTCTATCAAGTTTCTAGTTGTTTTGCTGAATAGATGCGTCTTTCTTGCACCAATTGCGATTCGAATCGAACGTATTTGTGTTAAATGAGTAAGACAAAGATCTAGTTGTATAAATCTAACCTTTCATTTTGTGACTATCGAATTTCGTATAATTACACAAATTTAATTAATTAACAGAAAAGGTTGATCAGAAGTTGTCATGGCCAAATATTGATTTAAATTAGTTGAAATTGAGAGATTTCTGGATGTAGTGAAATTCGTTTATAACAATTGCCGATTTTTTACGCTTATCATGAATAATTTGCGGATATATCCAAGGAAAGTCGCTAATATCAAAAATCAATTTGGACTTTCTCTTGTTGATGCTTTTATTCAACAATATGAGCGTTAATTATACGGTGGTCTTTAGCTCGTAGAACTGGAAAAATCGCCGATAAGCTTGTAAAAGTGGAATTTTCAACATTCAGATTCAGTTTCTCGTAATCAAATTAAAAAATTTATGCAAGAATTGAAAGTTAAATCGATAAAAATTCGTTAAAAATCAACTGCAACAATCGAGATCATGGTCAAGACTTGTATCACCCGCAATGTAGATTTTCAATTTTTGGACTACCCAATTTTGTAGTCTTTAAGAGCTCTCTTCGAGGAGACGCTATTAAAAATATTTATTGAAAATGGTAATAATTTGTAATAAAATACGATAAAAAATTTTTACCAAACGTTTCTAACATTTAAATGTCTTGGAAAGTTGAATATTAATTTCTACAAGATTTTTTTGTTGAAACTCATCTTCGAATCCTTTCACGGTTTCAAACCACATGAAAAAAGACTCGAGAAAACCGCAGTACTGTTATTGTCTGATTAACAACAACAATTTCTGTATTATCAATAGGATTCGAGTTTCTCTAATTGACTATTTCCATTATTATTGTAAACGGCCAATTATAAAAGTATTAACGAATTTCTTGTTGTATTACCGACCAATAAAGCAATAAATTGACATTTCTGTTTCAATTTAAACTTTCACTATCCACTATTTTAATCTTGAACCAAATTAAACAGGTTTAAAACGATTTTTGTGTGTTTTTTTTGTCTCCCTCTAGTCGTTTTAACAACTGCTTATTCTTATAAATTTGTATTCGAGCGAAACATTTTCCCTTTCAAAAATTCTGTTACGTCGATATTTTGATTTATTGTACAAAAATGCGATCAAATTTGAAATTGGAAAGCAGTTTTTTAAAATTAGCAGCGCTAATAATCGGAAGTTTATCTGGAATGTATCGCTTAATTATAAAAATTAATTAGATGAAAGTGAAACTGATAATCTTGCTACAATATGGAAGTGATTAGGTTACAATCGAAATTGTGATGTAATTTGAAGCTTTTTCTACTTACTGAAAAGCGCCGTTGTCCAGCAATGCTTACAGCAGATAAAACAACAAAAAATAATAAAAGAAAAATCAACTTCATTTTGGCACTTGATCACATTTAGATTCAAAACAAGAAAAAAAAAACACCACAACTATCACAAATTTGCAGCAATAACAACGTGCATAATCTGAGTGTTTCCCGGTTAAGTTTTCAATATTTTTTCAGGTGATGTCGCGATTCAAAGAACAACATGCATTGCATACATCGACGCCCCGCCACTTGATAGAGGAGTGTTGTGATAAAATTTCGGTAGCAACAAAAGTCTGGTTGGTGTGTCCAACTACTGAATGAATAATAGAGGATTTCTTAAGAACCTGGAGGGAAAAAACACGAAATATACAAAACGTTGGAAAAAAATTGTAACATAAAGTTGATTTCCCTCTCACTTTGCTGTAATGGCTATTGACGGCCTTTCTCCTTTCGGTCGGTCAAAAGCACAAACACATCGACCAACTCCACCTCGTTGGTGTACAAGTTTTAAATAAATAAATAAATAAATAAATAAATAAATAGAGATTATTAATCATGATTTCCATTGTGTATGACCCGATATCCATTACAAAATCGATTAGAAATTGATAGTAAACGTTACCAACAATGATAGCAATTCAAGTATTAGAAAATACGGAAATGCTCAGTGATGTTTTAACTATAATTACCAGTTATTTGGGACCAATTTCGAAAATGTCAAACATATAAACGTTGATTATGAAAGTAAATTAATTATAAAATCATAAAGTTCATGAACGTTCCTTTTAATGGAAAATCCGGAAAAAGCGTAGTAAATAATAGGAATCCAGTAAAATTAATTGATTTAGCATCATTTTGAGATTCCTGCCACAAATATGGGTGTTAGATGTTGCTACATTATGTAAAACATCGTCTTTTTAATATTAACGAAAACACCCACCATATGGTAGATTTGAATAAATCAGAACGCCTCTCACTTGCGATTTATATTCGACTAAAAATGTGCATATTTCAATTATTATCCAAGACAATAAGAATCTTACATTCTAGAATATTTTAAAATAAATCAATTGCGGGAAGTCCCCATCTAATACCAAAATCCACGCCTAACTAAAATTTCCACAGAATCGTATTTAGGAGAAATATTGATGGTATTTAAATTTGATTATGTAAATTCTGTGGTTTTTAATGAGATTTTAATCAATTCTTTGGCCTTATAATTAGAAGTTTCCAAATTGAATGAAATTCAAAAATTCTAGTACTTTTGGTTATTAAAGATTGGTAGTGGGCGCCATTTCTAAATTTGTTTATTTGCGGGAATTGTTGTCAAATTTTATTTAATAATTATCTGTTTAATATAAATTTTCGTTATAGATTGAATATTAATTGTTTTCAAGGATTGATATACAAAATTTACAATAATTCTTATAATAATAATAATAAAATATTGCCTTTAGAATAGTTTCCTGTATTTAGCGAAATTCGAAAATTTTAGTAACTTTTAGTTTCTGTAGTTTACTGAAAACACCGGTTACCGCCATTTGTAAATTCGTTTGTTTTGCGTTGTGTTGTGGAAATTATCAGTTAAATTTAATAATTTCTCTTATAGAAAAACGAAAAACATGGAAAGCGGCGATAATTTGGAGAAATTGTACGAAAAATACAATATCTTATCAGAAGCCAAAGATAAAATCGCACAGGTAATTTACAATTGTTTGATTGTGGTAGAATCTAACCTAACTTTTGTTGTGAAACGCTAGCACTCACAAGAATACATCGATTCTATCGACGGCGTTAACGGTAATGAGAATGAGAAAATGTTATCAGCACAGATTTTGTCGAAATTCTTCAAACATTTCCCCGATTTACACGATAAAGCTTTGAATGCCCTATTTGATTTGTGTGAAGACGACGAAACTAGAGTAAGATATTTAAAACGTATCTACATTAATTATAATCTAATTTATTTAATATTAAAGATAAGAGCGTGTGCTATGCGTTATCTTGTATCGATTTGTAAAGATTGTAAAGAGTACATTTGTAAAGTTACTGATATTTTGGCTCAAATGATGCAATTGGATGAACAACGTGATTTCACAACAGCATCTTGGTGTTTATTACAATTGTTCAAAGAGGATTCCGTTAATGTATTGAAGACAATGTTCATACACGTCCATACGTTAAACAACAATCAATCAGCTAGAGAGAAATGTACTGAGTTTATCTATAAAAAGTTGATACAACCTTTACAAAACAAATCGAGCGATATTGAGAGTATTATTGTGGAACAATCGAAGAAAATCCTGCAGGATAATCCGAGTGGTCAAGAAATTGTGTTGATTTTACCGTGTTTGAAACAGCAAAAATACGGGAAAACACAACAAGGACAGCAAGAATTGATTGATATTATCACAGACATTTTAGACTTGGATCAAGAGTTTAATGCTGTAGAAGACGAGAATGTTGATAAAGTTATCGTTTGTACTACCCATATTCTCCCATTTTTTTCGGTATGTAGTGTATTTACAAATTTACATTTTTTAAGTTTGTGTTTTAGGCTAAAAACGAATCGACAAAATTCGTCAAGTATTATTGTGATCAAATCCTACCAAATTTAGATAAAATTGGTACATTAACAAACGGTAATTTACGCCAATTACAATTATTACATCATTTAGCTGAATTATGTACAACATGTGGTAATTTAGAGAATCCGTCGTTGTATGTTGTACAAATTTTCGATAAATTAAAATTATATATGCCGTTACCGCCAACAAATGATGCTGTTGATCTAACAAAAATGCCAAATTTAGAATTTTCTTATGTTGAATGTTTATTGTATGCATTCCATCGTTTAGCCAGGCAATGCCCCGATTTTCTAACACACGATCAAGATGTTTTAAAAGATTTCCGGTTACGTTTGAACTATTTTTCACGTGGCGTACAAGGCTGTAGTAAAGTCTTAAATAATAAAAATATCAAAGTGAATGATAAAGACGAAGCAGTTAAAGTAAAAATTGCACCCTCCGTTCTAACAAATATTAATTTGTTGATTAAAGATTTGTTTTATCAACCACCAATGTATAAATGTAATGTAACTTTATCGTTCAAGAATGAATCAACTATCACTAATGATGAGGTAAATTTTAAAATTTGCGTTTTAGAAAAGTTGTAATTTTATTGTAATTTTGTAGAAGAAAACGAGTGAATCAGTACCACAAAAACGACATGCTCCAATTACTTTCGATAATGACGGTGGTAATAAACAAACACGCTATCGTAGCGGTGATAATGTGAAACTTTATACACCACCCAGTGGGAAATTCAGCAATAATTTCCAAAATTATGGTAAGGTCTAATCGCTTTTTAAGTAATAGAAAACTAGAACGTCTCGAAAGGTTGTCTTAAATGAAAATTAAAATTTGTAAACGGAAAATGATAATCATGAACAATAATTCAAAGAACTTTCTCTTCATGAGTTCCTTAAACAATACATTTTTGGAAGGTTTATATTCCGAATTAATTCTATTTCCACCTGTATTTTACGTGTAGAGAAAATTTGGAGATCGAAATAATTCTTATTGTTGGAATAATTTATTATTAGCACCATTTTTGAGGTCAATGACATTACCAAAAACGTAACTTATAAACATCTCAATTATAGAAAACAGTTTTGTTTATTGAATGATTCAATTGAAATTTACCTTTTATAGATAGAGGCAGTGGACGCAATATTCGGTCCCGTGGACGTGGTATTGGCAATCGAGGGCGAGGTTTGAGTCGTAATTGGCGCAATTAATTGGTAAATTTTTATTTCTTTCCTCCTTTCTCGTAGATAATTTATTTTAAGTTTTGTGAAGTTTTAATTATTTTCAAACATTTAGTAAACATCCAATACGTAAACAAAACTTTTTACTTGTACAAGTTTTAATAATTCTTAGTATCTTGAGAGAAATAAAAATTGAAGATTTCATTCAAAATAGATTTTCAATTTAATATCCATTTATCCTTTTATTATTGAACTGAAAAACCATTAGAATATATACAATGAAATACAAAATTAAAAATTTACGGGAAAAACGTTGATTTCAAACTTATAAATTAGAATTATTAGTTTAGAAAAATCACCAGTCTTAATGAAATACTGTCTTCTTCTAAACGGCAGCGATACGTCGATTTTGTGGCTTACATAATGTACAATTTTCACCATCCGATGATCCACTATATGAACTATCAGTATCTGAACTAGTAGTATCCGATTCTGAACCTGATCCATCTGTTTGACTATCACATTCCATTTCATTGAACTTGTTTACATGCCGTATTGTATTTACCGGTAGTCTCAATAACTCTGTTGATGAAAATTCCTGCAAAAAACAATTATTTAAAATAATTGGACTAAAAAAACATAAATTTACTCGATAATAGTCGGTGAATTGTCCTGGTACTAAAGCAACAGGATAAAATCCCACTTTAGGCCGATTTACTGGCTTGACTTTACCACGTGGATAATGTACAGTTAATGTTTGTAAATCCATACAAGCCTTCCTTTGTGTACGTCGCATTTTATTAAAATTCAAATTCCAATTAGCTGCCGATTGTACAGCTTGTTGTGTTATATCCAATTTAGTTTTCTCTTGACTTGCTGCTAGACTTAAAGCCCGTTGTTTATTTGTTAAATCTTTAGCTTGACGATCACGTTGATGTTTACAATACTCTTCGTATTTATCTTGAAAATCTGAATACATTATATCCAATATATCGGCAGTATTAACGGCTGTTAAACCTAAATCACACATTGCTTCACAAGCTAAACCACTTTCACGTATAAAATCACGTTCTTGCATATCAACAACCCGACGTGGTATATTTGGGTATTTTCGTTTAAATGATTTTATACCAAGAAATTGGGCTACTTGTTCTTGTAACATATACGGTCCTGAACCACCCCAATAATATTCAGCTAATTGATCAGCCGATATAACTGAACCTTCCGGTTCTTGATGCACTTCTAAACGTGGTCCTCTACGTACTTTTACACTTTCTATTGTTGCTGTACTTTGAACTGAACTTTGTGATTCTTCTACGTCCATTATTGAAATCGGTGTTGCTACCTACAATTTGAATTGTTTTAAAATCGCGATCTGTTATAAATAATTGATAATTACCTGTTTCGATCGATTATTACTAGTATCGGCACTCATACGTGTCTCTTCTTCATACATCACAATATCGGCGCGATCACTTGTTGAAATTGTCGCTTGTTGGGCTAAATTACCACTATTTAATGTTGTTTTTAAAAATCCACCGTCATCTATTTCGTTAGAAACTTGATCATCTCTCATTAATTTCGATTTTGTATCCTAATTGAAAATAGTAAAGGGAAACAAACAAATTATACAACAGTTGAAATTGTACTGAACATAATTCAACAAATTAATGTCTGTGTGTAATGAAAAATTTCAAGATAATCCAAAAATAACTTTAACAAAGCAGGTGAATTTTTACTAAAAATAGATCACTACGATCATATACGTACGCTCTATCGCTTGCAAATACACATTATATGTTTCATATCTCTTCCATATGAAAAAAATTGATATACAAACAGCGAAATATATAAAAGATAAATTTTATGTAACAGAATTTTCATTGAATATCACTTCAAAACAACAAGAATATTGAGATTTACGTTTAACTTGGCGTGTTTACTTTCTTTATCACATGATAAACATACCAAGTCTCAATTAGTCTAAAATATTTATAATTTCCATAATCTTGTTAGTTTTAATAACAATAATATCTAATTGCATACGCGTTATTTTAAAAATCATATCAAGAGTATGCCCTCTATTGGGAAAAATTATTCTATACCGATCTGATGCAACTTTTCGCTGAAACTACAGCTTTATTTATTATTTTACGTCCATACTCACGAATTTTAAGATTTTCTCACGATATTTATAAGCACCAAGGATCATAAAACGTACACTATTCAAATTAGTTGAAAAGAAATAAACTAAACTATATTACGACTTGGTTATGGTACCAATAATAGATTATTAATAATTTGATTAAAATACAGCTACGATAATAGTCCATTTTGACCCCGGTAGGATCCAAAAACCCACATAGACCTTCATCAATCTGGCATACGACAAATACTCGATTTCTATTTCTCTATTATAGATTTATAAAGACCCTAAATACCTGAATTGATAAAAAATTGGTACACTTATAATTACCTTAATTGCAACCGGTGGTGCCGGTAACGACCGGGTGCCCATACCCCGTTTACCACCACGACCACGTCCCGGTCCCCTTGGTTTCCTCGGTTTTATCCCTAATGTAGTTTTAACAGATTGTCCACGACAACTACGTTTCGGACGTGTTGATTCAATAATAATCGGTTTGATTTCTTCTTCTTTTATATCTTTAAAATCTTCACGTACTTGTAATGGTACTTTTCTAGGTCTACCACGTTTCCTTGGTGTTATAATTGGTGGTATATCCGGTTGGATGATTGTTGGAATTTCAGATTGTTGGGCTTGTTCTACCAATGGTGGTGGTGGTGGCGGTAATTGTTGTATATTTTCCTCTTGTTGAACTGTTTCAATTTTATTATTGTCGTTATTATTCTGGTTATCTTGATTTGATTCTTCACTGATAACGATCGGTGATTGTGCTTTTTCTATAGTTGCATTATCTTCAACTATCTTCACATCATCATCATCATCATCGTCTAATTCAATTGTAACAGGTTTTGTATTTAGATTTTGCATTTTTGTTTGATTTAACATTTCCTTTAATTTCGAATGCGTTACATTCACACTCGGTAATTGCACATGTTCATAATCATTCGATTTAATTCTTTTCTGTTCTTGATTCGAATCATTTACCGATTGTGTATCAATCGGGCGTTTTTGGCTTATATTCTGCACAATTTGCGGATGGCCGCCTTCTTTTGGGAATTTTAACGTAATTTTTGTCAATTTCTCATCATCTTTCGAACTACTAGACGTGGATATTGTCGATGAACACGACGATGATGTCGATGATGATGACGGCGGTAATGAGCCTTTATTGATTTTCAAAACTATTCGTTCTTTAACTTCTTCCTCTTGATTTTCTGTCGTTTCGTATTGTTGATCTTCGCAATCTTGCGGTTTTATGATCGGTTTAATTGTAATTTTAGGACTTCCAACTGTTGTCCGTTCCACAATTTCTGTAGCATCTGGCGGTTTAATTAACGGCTTAATTGTAATACGCGGTGCTTGAACTGTTTCTTCATCATTTGTTGGTTTAATAATCGGTTTAATTGTAATTTTAGGACTATGAATTTTCGGTTCATTATCCATTTGATGGTCGATATCTTCATCGGGCTTAATCAATGGTTTTATTGTAACACGAGGACTGTGAGTTTTTTGTTCGACAATATCCTCATCAGGCTTTACAATTGGTTTAATTGTTATACGAGGACTGTGGGTTTTTGTTGTTTCTTCAACCATTTCATCGGGTTTAACGATCGGTTTTATTGTCAATTTCGGACTATGTTTTTGTTGATCATTCTTAACAATCGTTATCTTTAATGGTGAAACCGATTCGGTTAAATTATCCGGTTTTATTATTGGTTTTATTGTAATTCGTGGACTTGATGATCTTTGTATTGTTACACCATTACTTGATGGGCTACTACCTCGAATAGATTTCGATAATTTCGGACTATGTTCATGTTCAGATGGTTGTAATACCGGTTTAATTATCAATTTCGGTACTGTTAATTCTTGATTTTCTACAATTTCATTAGTTTTATTCGTTTCAATATCATCCGGATTGTAGATTTTTAATATTGAATGCATCGTATCTGATTGTTTTGTTATAGTAATCTTTAACGAGCCTTTATTCATATCTTTCTCATCATTGTCTTCTTTTATAGGTTTTATTGTAATTTTCGGACTATACTGTCGCTCTTTATCACAATCATCGACATTTATCAATAAAGGTTGATCTAATTTTATATTACTCGATGTTGATGGTAACGAATCTACATTATCTTCAGATTTTTCGTCTAATTTCTCGTTATCTTCAGCATTTTCCGTACTGGTTTCATTCGTCGATTCAGTAATTTCAGAAGAATTAATCGGTTGTTCGTCGATTTCTGTCGGAATATCCATATTGGTTCCGAGATTTGTTGTTAAAACTTGACTATCAGCTGAATTTGTTGAATCAACAACATTATCATCATTTTTCGTAATTATATTCGATTCTTCAATTTCCATATCAACTACTTGATTAGAATCTGTAACTTCTTGTATTTGTTCCATTGTATTCACATCTTCAACTGTAGATTCAGGGATATTATTAGCCTCATTACTACCAGAATCGGGTTTAAATTCATTTTGCTTATCTTCTAGGTTGAATTCTTCGGTTTTATTATCAGAATTTTCCACAATAACTTCAGATTTCTCCTCGTCTAGTTTACTTTCAACAACACTAGCTTCATTCTTTTCAATTTCCAAAACTTCACTAGTTTCACCTTTATTCTCATCAACTATAGCTTGATTTCCAATAGAATCTTGTGAATCTTGATTACTTGTACCAGCAATATTCTCATCTTTATGACTTAGAGTCGCTTCAACTTCCATCGAATTATCAATGTTTTCATTAGTTTGTGAATTAATTACCGACTCAGATTCTTGAATTTCCTCATTATTATTTGTACTACTATCAACAACTTGAATATTTGATGGATTTTCTATTGTTGGAGTACTCGAAATATTCGAATCATCATTCATAACTTCCTGATTATTGTTACTAGCATTAGAGGGTGTGGCAAATTTTTCAACATTTGACGTTATTTCTTCATTATTACCAGCATTATTATCTAAATTCGAATTTTCGTTGACTACCTCTTCACTAGCAGAACAAATATTTCCATCTTGTTGTACATTATCGCTATTATCAACTGTACAATCGTTAGAAACATCTTTAGATGTAGACTCTTTAGTTTCGGTGGTTTTAATCGGGAAATCTATTGATGTTGTCGGTTTGCCCAATAGATTCTCTAAATCTTGCACAATATCGTCGACGTTTTCTGTAATTTTCTCCATTGAAACGTCCGAAATGTTCATATCGAGTAGATCTTTTTCCGAAACAAACGATGATGTCTGTGGCAGACTATTTATTGATGAATTCTCTATCGATTCATTGGGTTTACTTGAAGAACACTCCAATTCTGTTTCTGTGTTGTTAGTATCGATAATATCGGAAGATGTACTGCTAATTGGATCATCAGGTGCTGGAAAATTCTACAATTATAAAAACGTAATTATTTTACAATAAACCGATTACCGATTACTCGTACAGTTGATGAAGATGATGAAGTGATTGAAGCATCAGTTGATGATGTTGGAATCGAATCGTTAATTTCATTTCTTGTATCGTTTTGTTCAGTTTGTGGATAATTATCATCTGTTGAGGTTAACTCATTACTATCTTTAACTGGATTATTTTCCATTATTTTCGATTTAAATTAACCAAAAATTTTCAAAATCTAAGCTATTCGGAGGAATTTGAAATTAAATAACATTTTTTTTAATTTAAAACAATTTTTAAATAGAAAAATGCACACAAAACTGTTAGCACAAATCTAGCTTCTTCAGTGATGCAGAGTCGCCACCTGTTTGCCGATAAATCCACTAAATTGTAGCGGTTATTTCTGGTGAGTTTCTGTTGATTGTGTTGGTGGTTTATTTTGTGAAATTTGAGGGAAATTTAAATGTGACAATTTTGTTTACATGACAACTCAGATTAAATAACATTCAAAATTTTCTTAAATTAAATTCACAAAATGAATCGTTTATTGGCGCTAATCCCTCGAAATTATTGTATTCGAAATTATTGTGGTAAATGTTCGAGTCCTTGTAGCAACAAATCAAAAAAGGCTTCAAAACGGCACAAGTATAATGAGAAAGTTGAAAGTGGTGTAAATCAACAGATTTTACAGGAATTGAATGCTGCTATGACATATTTATCGATGTGTTGTTTTTATGGCCGTAACGAAGTAAATCTACCTGGTTGTCAGCATTTCTTTAAAAGCATGTATCTGGAAGAACAGCAACATGCAATGACATTAATGGATTTCCAACTATTACGCGGTGGTCATGTTAAATTATTCCCGGTAACTGTACCAGAAAATCAAGATTATGGCTCGATTACTGTAGCATTAGGAATGGCGTTAGAATTAGAAAAGAAAACTAAAGAAGTTTGGTTCAATTTTAAATGAATTTAACAGTTTATATCAAACGATAAAAATGTTACAGAAACTGGAAGAATTGGCGTGCATTGCTGGAGATCACGAAGAACATCATCTTGTTGATTTGTTGTCAGGAAAATTTATACCAGAACAAAATGAGTCGATAGATCTGTTTATAAGATATCTAACATTAGCTGAGAAACATGTCGAAGCTGAGGGTACTGGAGAGTTACTATTTGATAAAGAATTATATAAATTATACTTCAACAACGAAAGACCTTATCTAATACCACCAAAAATACGCGACGAATAAATGTTTATTTGAAAATCCTTTCATTTCATTTTAAATTTCCCGCTTCTAAGCGCAATATGCCAAATTATGACGTTTTATATAACGGTGCCAAATGTATCAAATCAGCAGATACATAATATTGTTTATCGCGATTATAATGAATTTTCATTCGTTATTTACTTTTAAAATAAGCTTTAAGTTTCTGGTTTACTTTTTATATTTATCGATTTTACGAAATGTAGCTGTAAAACATTATTTATATTGATAATGCTGATTGGTGTAATAATCGGCAACGTTGCTAAAAATGTCTAAAAGTAGCTCCAGTATTAATGCATGGTTAACCGGTTGGTTTTCGGATTTTCTTTAATTTTGGTTTAATTCTTTAAATAAATCGTTTTATTTTCAAGATAATTCAATAGAATGGCTGATATTATAAGTGTACACAATAGAGAAGCGGATTTAGCTGTAAGTCTACAATGATTGAATTTTGAGGTTATATTTCATAATTTTTTTAGGAAGAAGAAATTAAAATTTTACGTAAACGAATCAATGAATTTCAACAGAATATCAAGAATCGTACAATAGTTGAAACTCCTGATCCAGAATTACAGAAATTGTTAACTGAAAATACAAAATTAAAACACCGTCTGACGATACTTGAAAGAGTAAATTATTGATTTTAAATTGTCTAGATCGATATAAATTTGAAAAATTTTAGGCGATTTCCTCTCTAAAATCCCAAACAACACAAGAACAATCTACAACAATGGACAATATTCAAGAGATTCTAGACGATTTATTCTCAAATGCCATCCATTCGGCTTGTCCGGATATAACAGACCCACCAGTTGTGATAACATTATCAGGTAATAATCCGAAATTCGGCGATTACCAGTGCAATTCAGCAATGCAATTAGCGAATATTTATAAACAATTATTCGATAAGAAAGTAACACCACGGGAAATTGCCGAACGTATCGTTAAAAACGTACCAACGAATTCTATCGTTGATAAATTAGAAGTAGCCGGACCTGGTTTCATTAATATCCATTTAAATAAAGCATTCTGTTTAACGAATCTATCGAAAATCTTCGAATACGGCCTACAACCGCCGAAATTACATAAAAAACAACGAGTATTGGTCGATTTCTCATCGCCAAATATAGCGAAAGAGATGCATGTGGGACATTTACGTTCAACGATAATCGGTGAAAGTATATCTCGTCTGTTGGAATATTTAGGATATGATGTTTTACGTATTAATCATGTCGGTGATTGGGGCACACAATTTGGTATGTTGATAGCGTATCTACAAGATAAATATCCGGATTATTTGGTTAAATCACCACCAATAAGTGATTTACAAAATTTCTATAAAGAATCGAAGAAACTATTCGATAGTGATGAAGAATTTAAAAAACGTGCATATTCGTGTGTTGTTAAATTACAATCATTCGAGCCCGATCATATAAAAGCTTGGCAATTAATTTGTGATGTTTCAAGGAAAGAATTCCAGAAAATCTACGATCGTTTGGATATTAAAGTGGTGGAACGAGGTGAATCTTTCTATCACACCTACATGATTGATATACTAAAAGAATTAGAGAATAATTACATTGAAATTGATGAAAATGGTCGGAAAGTAATGTGGGGTAACGTAAATGATAGGGATGTAGATGGGGTTATACCGCTAATATTAGTGAAATCTGACGGTGGTTATACCTACGATACTTCAGATATAGCAACAATTAAGTATCGTATCAATAACGATAAAGCTGATTGGATTATCTACGTAACTGACGCCGGTCAAGCTGTACATTTCCAAACTTTATTCAAATGCGCCCGTCGTTGTGGCATTTTAACCGACCGAATACGTGTCGATCATGTAACATTCGGTGTGGTTTTGGGCGAAGATAAAAAGAAATTTAAAACACGCTCCGGCGATACTGTACGTTTATCCGATCTGTTAGATGAAGGTTTAAAACGAGCTTTAGATAAACTGAAAGAGAAGAATCGCGATCAGGTTTTAACAGAGGATGAATTGAAACAAGCCCAAGAATCTGTGGCTTATGGTTGTATAAAATATGCGGATTTATCGCATAATCGTACCCATGAATACGTGTTTTCTTTCGATAAAATGCTGGAAGATAAAGGCAATACTGCTGTTTATTTATTGTATGCGTATACTCGAATTAAATCGATTGCTCGTAATGCCAATTTTACAAAAGATGATATTGGTAAATTAGCGAAAAATCATCAAATCTCTTTAGAACACGAGAAAGAATGGAAATTGGGTAAAATCCTCTTACGTTTTCCGGATGTTTTAATTAAAATAACTAAAGATTTATGTTTGCACCATCTATGCGAGTATGTTTACGAAATGGCGACGGCATTTACCGAATTTTACGATAATTGTTATTGCATTGAAAAAGATTCTAGTGGTGATGTAATCAAAGTGAATCATGGCAGAATTCTATTAACCGAAGCAACAGCGATCGTTATGGAGAAATGTTTCTATATTCTCGGTTTAAAACCAGTGGGTAAGATGTAAAATTTCTTCAATTTTTATTTCTTTCTGGTCTCTTTTTAATATAATGAATTATTTACAAGATAAAAATTTAGGAAGACCTAACAGCTAATAAAATTTATTTACAAACAAGTCTTTGGTTTTGGTTGTGAGTTTCTTCTTCATTTATGTCTACGAATTGGCACAAATTATCGTCAAGAACTTAGATTTAGACCCAATCTAGCTAGGACCATATCTTTCCTTAATCTGACAATTTCCCAATAGACATCGTGTACTGTAAATTAGAAGATTTATTTATATTACACCAACAATTATGGATAACTTACCGGAACTTTTGACTAAACCACGCTCGATATATTTCAGATAATTCAAGAAATCGCACACTGCAATTATCTAGAAGAGAATAATAAAAAAGTAAGTCGATTTCTTAACTGGTTTAAAAATTAAATATGCAAATAGATTTTCAACTACAGTAGACAGTGGAGAGCGAGTAATGAACTTGACATGATTCTAAGGATTGGCACTTGTAGAATTTAAAAATTCAAATAGCAACTAGTTTCCAATAGACAAATAGATCAGGGTCATTGTAATAATGAATGAAAGGTACTTTTTTTATAGCTGCAATTTAAAGTTTTATCCCATCGGTCACGGTCCAATTAAAATCCACTCGAATATTCGCAAATGGGTTTTAAATTGAATGATTCGTATTCAGGGCACGTTTATTTCATTTAAATATCCCTTAATATAACCGTGTACGTTTGAACTTAAAGCTTATAACCTTTAGCCTGTTTGTGAATATTTATGAACTCTAATTGGTAGATAAATCAAGTTGTATTTCAGATCGTACAGATGTTAGTCCACGTGATAGTACACGTGTTATTTAATTTACATAATCACGTGTAAATAGTTTTAACTTACTCGATTTCGGCATATTTGCGAGATGCTGTACCAAACGTCAGGTTCGCCAATATTCATCCGATAGAAGCACAATCTTGGCACCTCTAATAATGCACATTTTCTACAATTATAACAGAAAATTATATTGAAATCGATTTAATAATTGATTTACTTTGGGAACATGGCTTTTGTCCGATCACCAACAGCTTCAATTAATATAATGCCATTCTCGACGGCGTATCGTACTTTATTCGATAATTCCTCACAATTGAAATTCAAACACAAATTAATGTCTTCGATATAAATCCGTTGGATGAACGGATCATTTTTATCCAAACACGGTTTCTGTCGCCAATTCAAAAATTCCCGATGCAAATCCGGATCAACTTCTAAATTATCTTTCGTTTCGATTTCGCACGGTATATGGTGGATTTCTTTAACTGGTGAATCGGGCGGTGAATTCTCCCGGCCGTATTTTAAATTGAAATGTGACGGTGAACGGCGATGTTTCTTTATACTACCATTACCATTAGTGTCATCATTATTATTATTACGTGGATTTTTCGTGTCGATTTGTGGATGTAGATGTGGATTCGGGCGACTTGGTGTTGATGTTAAAACTAATGTTTTCAAAGCTGCCACTTCGGCTGTTAATACATCAACTTTCATTTGACTTTCCTTGAGGGCTTTCTCGGCAGCCGCTTGTTTCTCATTGGCTTCACGCACCATATTGTGGGCTTCCTAAATCGAAATAAAATTGTTTTTTTTTAGGATTGTTTATCGGGAAACACATGGGAAATTGAATAAAATTTCAACGCGTGCTATCTAAACAAACTATAAATAAAAAGTGTTAATCGATTGATTCTAGTGGAAGCTACCGAAATTTGTCTCAAGGATAGTTATTTTCCGAGCGTGATTCATTTATTGCCCTTATAGCCTCCTTTTCAGTTAATCTAATTTTAATCATCTAATCGATTTTATTAATAATACTACATGTCAAGGATACTACTTGTTAAATTATAGAAATTTCACGGATGTTTAATTGGAGAATTTCGTAATTTCCGCCGAATTTCGTATATTTTTTCTAGTTATTCAATTATAGAAAAAGTAATGAAAATTTCCTCAATAGTCATTATCGAAATTCAAGGCTGTATCTATCTATAATCAGATAAAAATCCTATTTCTATCAATAATAAGGAAACGTGACTGGAGTTTTTCGAATAGTTGGAGAATTTCTAATTTTTTCCCTTCAAGTTTTATATCGAATGAAATACTTAATTAAATTAGATCACAGCAACTTTCACGGTCATTTTTTCCATCTCATTTAATTCACACGAAACACGAATAAAATAATAACAAATTCATTCGAAACAGGTGAAAGTTACCTGAAATAAACTAGCGGTTAAATCTTCTAATTCAGCTTCAACATCCTGTCGTATTCGAGACAATCTAGCCACTTCTTCATCTTTTAATTTTAATTCCTCGTGAGCATCACGCAATTCATCTTGTAAACGTAAAAATGTTTGTTCTTTTGCTTCAACAACCGATCGAGCCCAATCAACATCAATATCCTCATTATTATTGATTAATTTCTCTAAACCTAAATCACTATAAACTGAACTATCTGAACTATTTCGATGTATTTTCATTTTGCCATTACTAATCGTATTGATTGTTGGTGATATTTGAATTTTATCGGTGATTGTTGCAATATCTGAATACGAATCGAAATTATCGTGATGATTATCACATAATTTGATTGACATATCAATTTCGTCATTATCGATGATATTATCATCCTCATCAGTTGTACCAGATTCATCGCCTGTTGTGCCAGTTGAACCGACACGACGATGAGTTTGTAATGTTGCATTACTACCAAGATGGATATTGCCGGCTGTTTTCGGCACCATTAATAAACCTTTACTGATTGGTGATGATTGTTTTTTCGGGCTCATTTTTAACGTTTCGATTTCTTTCATCTCTACGAATCGAAATAGTTCATACTATCTGGAAAATAATGCGAGATTAGAAAGCTGTAACGCTTCATTCGAATTTTCGATATTTCTAATGGTAATTGATTAGTTGTATAATTAGTTGGATAATCAATAGAACTAGCGAAAAACTCGGTTAAAATTCAACTCGTGATTGTGATTTCTAGATTTTGTAATGATTACTATAACGAGTTTGATTCGTCGATATACGTTGATGTGATAATGAAATTTCTCAAATATAATCAGTGTCAGCAGTACTTTTTTCCAATAAATAATGAAATGTAAAATTATAGCGATAGAAAACTAAATTCATGTGATATTTACCGATGAAATATCACAAATACACGTTAATTTTTCCAATTTGCTATAACTTATCAATTTAAAATTAAAATAATTTGAGGAAAATTACATGTTTTCGGATTTGGTAATTTTCTTGCGAAAATTGCGACATAAAAAATAATTCAAAACTGTCGACAGCAACAAATTTACGAACATTGTACAATATTGAATCAGAATTTTCCAATTTTCCCATTTAAATAGAAACCAACGACTATCAAAATCGACAAATTTTGATTTTACAACTGTAAATTTGAACCACAGATTGTTGAAAATTTTACCCACACAATTACACGAATCGAATTAAAGGTCAAACGTTCATTGGGAACAATTAGACAATGATTTGTAATGCAAATTTTCCCCATATCCAACAGATAATTTCTACTTTTTCCACCGAATTAATTAAACACCAATCGTTTTAATGGAAAACAAACAATGCCGCAGAGTCACATAAATATTCCAATATTTCACAAGAAATTCAGATTGTTATAACCATGTAAACAATAATAGAAATGAATTATTGACCGATTAAAAAAATGGAAGATTCTAAGAATATAATCATTGAAAAATTATAATCATTACAACTTCCAATTGTTGTCATTCTCCACTGTTGTTATCTCAATCTTGTCAAATTTTTAATTAGTTAGACAAGAATTCTTGGAACATTCAAATTTCCTCAAATTATGCTAATTATATAAACTTGTAGCCTTCATAGACGAGTGTTGATAATTAAAAATTCATAAAGAAATCGAAAATAATACCATTACATCCTGTAGAATTGTATAATTGTAATAGAGAAAAACCAACATTATTCTATTATTAATAATTTCCTGAATATTCAGCCGTCTTATATCATCTTCTATGGGAGTTTATTGACCGAAAGTGGGATAATAAATTTGATAAATATTCTCATGTAGGTTGTAAATAGTAAAATATGATGATAATAATAATAGAGACTATTTATAAATTCAAATCGTGTTATTGTAATCAATTCAACAAGCATAATATGCCCTTATTACTTAATCAAATCAATTACATTAACATCTATTTTAGAATCTTTAATAACTACAATTTTATACCTTTAAAGTGGGTTGAAATTAAGATGCAAATCACCGTAACATACAAATAATTTGTTAATTAAATTGATTAATTGATTATCAACCGAATTGAATATTACACGATGTAGATGTACAAACTCTTTCTCTACACTGTCAAATACGGAATGTTATGGTAACGTTAGCAGGAATAATACTGTTGTAGAGTGGAGAAAACTGAAACGTTGCTAAGCAACAGTGGGGATAGATCTCGTCTTGCTGGATATTCCTGTAGCCATTGGGGGAGATAAATAAAGTTTCGGGATAACAACGAGAAAAACCGAAACTATTTCAATTAATGCTTTAATTCGACGAAAATTCTTATATAATAGTCGTATTGGATTGTGAAATTAGAAAATTGAATAGTGTGCGCCTATTTGAATTTTGTCGCCTTGACTTTAAAATAGTAAAAGTTCAACGATATCTTCATTGTACGATAAATAAAGAGAAAGTTTATTGTTTTAATTTTTAAATATTTATATTCGTTTATATTTCGACGATTTTCGATGTTTTCAAGTCAAGTCGACGAACTCGAAACAGATACACATGTTTATTTAATTGAACTTTGTATATCAGTTTTAAGAAACTATAAATTTATCAGCAAACTCATTAATTTAATTATAATTGAATATTGAGCAAAATTTCTATATTTTACGATTTTATCTACGTCGAAATTTCCAGACTTTTCAACGATGATTATTATAACAAAACAATTTATTTGAAATAATTCGAACAATTCGTGAGAAACAAAAATGGAAATTAGAATAGTTTCTGTATTGTTGTTCTTTCTTTTTTTATGTTAATAAGTATTTGTATGCTAACATTGTCAAGTTTTAAAGCCTTTCACTAATTGTATTGTTGATAAATGTTGAGTTCTACCAGTACCAGGTACCGTCAGTTCTAACTGGGACATACCAGTGGATCTCCGATTTTTTTTTGTTTGCTTGTTTTAATATAAAAATTGAAAAATTTAAAAGCGGAATTGAAACGTTCTGGATATACGCCAATTGTGACGATTGTGAATTCCCTTGATGATGTTGATAATAATTATGTTGATAATATAAATAACTATCCTTGAAATGAACAAATTAAAACCATGGAAAACACAAATATCGATTTTCCGTAAAATATAACATGATTTTTACTTAATTTAACCGTATATTGATAAGAATTTCCTTGTAAAATAGCTAAATATTGTACCATCCTTTATTTATTGTCTAAATATTATTATTAATCGAGTTAATTACAACGTAAATTTCTAGTTTGTGCATTTTTCAAAATTCCAAACAATCATTTTAAAAATTACACTCTACAGGTTTTCTAGAACAACATTTTTTTATTTAAATCCCCTTATTGTTCTTGTCGACTGAAATTAACATTTAACGATACATAACAATAGAAATTGTAATAATAGCGAAATAATAAGAATAATCGTAATGAATGTAGGCAGAGACTTTGAAAATCGTCTCCATTGTACACAATGATGTAATGTTACAAAAATATACGAGACGTATAATGAGGAGAACCGGTCTAAAAGCAACAATCCGGATACAGTTAGATTTACAAAACAGACCAAAATGAGGATAATTAATAAATTGAGTGGGGAATATTTGTGTTGTAGTCTTCTCAAAAGACCAAAATAAGCCATTACAGGTGTATTGATGAAAATCTACATTGTGTTCAACATAATATAAAACAATTCAAGTGTTATTTGGAAAGGTGAAATTATAAGTGGCCACTTCTGAAATTCCGTTCGTTTTCAAATTGACCTGTTGTTTACCCAATCGATAATCAATCGGTGAACAGACAAGGTACAATGAACGTGACTTTTCTTAATAAATATCCGATGTTTGGCTGTAAAAGATAAATACACGAACCAGGGACGTATTAAGAGCTAATTTCCGCTAGAAATTTGAGAAGAATCACAGAGAATATTCAATTAATAATTAAGGGGAAAGCTCTTCAAAGATTTCTCTCTTATATTGTATTCTAAAATTAGGTACTTGAAAAGAGCTACAAGATTTGGGTTCTAGCCTTTTGGAAAATTTGCATGAATTCTGAGTTATAGATAATCTAGAAGTGTATGCTTTTTATATTTCTTTCATAACTCATTGCAATAATGGTATAACCGATAGCAAATTGAAAGGGTTTTTGAAATAGACAACAAATTTTTCGTTTGGCTTGATTTTTTTTGAAATTAAAGAAAAATTGAAAGCTTTATATTGTGCAAGTCAACACAGCCACTAAAATGTGGAATCTTTCTGGCGAAATTCAATTACTGTTTGCACCTACTAGAAGTAATGGTTTGTAGCACTTTTTTCAGTTTATAGAACGATAAAATTAAACTCAAACTATTATTTCTAACGAGCCATAATACTCGAGTTTAGAGCGAAAAATACGGGAGAAATCGTTGAACAAAAATTCTCTACGTTCTTGGAATGATTCGCCCTTTAAAAATCAATTTTATCCTCCTCTCGGAGCAAAAATAACTGCAGTTAAATCTACAGATACTGAAGCAAAATTCGATAAAAAATAATGTATTGAAGACGAAAATTTCTCAAAATAAAGAATAAAAAGTGAAGAATTTCACTCAAAAATAGACTGACAAGCGTAAGACTAAATATTCGCTTTATCAATCATAAAAATTGAAATATATGAATTAAAAATCGAAAATTTCATTGAATAAAAGTGACTAAAACAATATTTATTTGTATATTAACAGGATAACAAATTTGGTGATCAAGTTAGAAGGAATACTCTGTAGATTAGCGATTCGATACAAACATCTTTCGAATAAACATTCAAATCGAATTTTTTTGATGTTTGCTTCTATATTCTTAATCATAAATTCATAACAAGGAAATGATATCATGACAACTTATGACGTTAAAGTTTCACTAGAAATTTTGCACTAATTACACGAAATAACGGAAATTAATAATTTGTCACTTCCATACCGTTCTGTTTTAATAATGATACTTTCCAATTTTCACCAAGCTCATCGTTTCTTTAATCATTTATAAATTCATTAACAAACAGCGTATACAAGTATTGAAGAAACACGATTGTTTGTAATTTGCTTTGTACATTTCTGTATTTAATAATAATAATAATAATAATGCCAGAATTTATAGCCTTGGTTGTGTAGAGACCGGTTTCAGGCAGGTATTCAAGAATTATGCAGAGATTATAAACGCTCAAGTCGTGACCGACAATAAAGAGTTAAATCATCGGTTTTTTTCTTTTGTCTTCTTTATTGTTGTTATTTTTCTCTTGTGTGCGTTATTATCATTAATATTATTGAAGTTATTATTATTATTATTACATACGAGTGGTGGGATAGGATTATTGCCCTTATTCTGCTGGGAATTCATCGCACCTAGAATGGAATGTTGATGGACAGGAAATCGGTTTATCAGAATTTCACGTTCAATTGCAAACGCGAATAAATAAACGATTTGTGTTAATATTGAAATATTTCAATGTCATCGAGATAACAATTTCGTATCATTATCATTAGTATTTAAACAAATTAATTATTGTATTCATAAAGTAAATAATTACCTATAGTCGAGAATATAAGGTAGAATTTCCATATAAATACGGAATTTACAAATAAATTCACATCACTGTTCCACTTCAACAATAACAATAACATGAAATTTCAGCGTATTTGTCCATTCGGTTTTTATGACAAGAATTAGTAATGTGGAAGTGGCCTTATTTTTCGTCGATTAAATACATAAATAATACACATAAATATCGCCATATTTACTCCAATAAAAACGCGTTTTAGATTTCCCAACCAATCATAAAAACGTACAAGCAAGAGACATAATATTCCTATCTTGTTTTATTCGGACTTTTAGATTTTTCCATTGGCCACCATCGATATTAATTCCAAATAAAACAAAAATAATCAATCATACACGCGCTCTAATTTTAATATTAGTGATATTGCGCCATCTATCGTTGTAGTTTTAGAATTATAAACAGGAATCTGTATAAATCTTTACAAAATAGCGGGCCATTCAAATTTATTAACATTAAATGAACGGAAATATCGCTAATATGCAATTAAACTAATTTCAATCGAATCATTCTTGATGTTTAGACATAATTAGATCAAATTTAATTGATTTTAACTTTGGAGAAATAAAATTGAAAAGAATCGGCAACGCTGCCTTTATGAGGGATGTTTTGGAAACAACCCCTAATTCATTCGATGTTTCAACGTGTATAAATCTAAAGATATTTATAAAAATAGATTGCAAGAATCCTTCAAGGTGGATTGGAATTCTGTGAGCTACAAACAGATTCAAAATCCTCTAAACGATACAAAAGGTGAGTAAAGCCCATATTTTTCCATTCGTTTCTCTTATTCGTAAACAAAGACCAAAACCTAGTTTATAAATTCAAAAGAGTCAATTTTATTTGGACTTTACAAAGAAAATTAAATTACTATTCGTATAAATTTGCATAGCAACAACATTGTCGACTACAGCAGCAACGAAACGACAAAACAACTCGCATAATTAAATTATTTTGACTTTGAAATTATGATCTAATAGAAACGAATATCAAGGATAAAACAACATAGAAAAAAACAGAAATAAAATAGAATTGAATGAATCATTTTAGGAAAATTAGTCAATATTGTGCTCAATCAAAAAATGATGTGAACATAAAGCGATAAGAGCGAGGTTCTATTTTTTTATCATCACTCTGGTCAATCAACATAAATACAAGCTCACGCTCTTCAATTAAATTAAACCACAACGGATACTACAATGTTCCGGTATTTGTTCCTTTATTTTTATTTGATTTATCCAATATTATGCAACGAGACAGTTTTCAATCGTTGCAATAACATAGAGAAATCGATAAAACCGAACGTTATTTGCGATTATAATCCGGACGTTGATTTAAATACAGTAAGTAAAATTGTTGGATTTTCGTTAGAGATTTAATAATTCTACAATTTTAGCCGCAAATAATACGCCGTCACGGTTATCCAGCTGAAACGCACACTATCGTCACTGAAGACGGTTATCTGTTGAGTTTACACCGGATACCCGGTTCGAAATCCGGCGAAACTGGTGTCCAACCGATTTTCCTACAACACGGATTATTATCGAGCAGTACAGATTGGGTATCGGCTGATAATGAATCGTTAGCGTTTATTTTAGCCGATGCTGGTTATGATGTTTGGTTGGGTAATAGTCGTGGGAATACGTATTCAAAAGGGCATGTTTATTATCCAATCGAGAGTGCTGAATATTGGAATTTTACATGGCATGAAATGGGTATTTATGATTTACCAGCTGCTCTATATTATGTTAGTAATAAAACAAATCAATATGGTAAAATTTTGTATGTTGGACATTCAATGGGGACAACAATGTTCTTTGTGTTTGCTTCGGAACGGCCGCAGGCAGCGAAAAATATTAAATTTATGACCGCTTTAGCTCCGGTAGCTTATATGACACATATACGATCACCTATACGGTATTTAGCCCCGTTCGTTAACGATATCCAGGTAATTTTAACCGATAGCCAAAATTTAGCAACATTAACACAAAATTTCTAGTGGTTGTTTAAACATCTAGGGATAAATCAATTCTTACCGAGTAACAAATTATTAAAATTCCTAGCCTACGATTGCGAATTATTACGAATTGATAAGAAAATCTGTGAGAATATTGTTTTTGTAATTTGTGGTTTTGATAAAGCCGAATTTAATCAGGCAAGTCTATAAATAATCGATTTAATTGTTTAATTAATGGAAATTATAGAAATTATTACCGATTGTTTTGAATCATGATCCGGCTGGTACATCATCAAAAACTATAGTACATTACGCTCAAGAAATCAATAATGATGGCCAATTTCAAAAATTTGACTACGGGCCTGTTGGTAATAAAATTGAATATGGCACGTTAAAACCACCGGTTTATAAATTGAAGAATATTAAAGTACCAACTTATTTAATGTATGCGTTAAACGACTGGTTGTCAAGCTCGATTGTAAGTCAATTTTCCCAAAAATTAACAAAACTAACTCTATATTTTAGGACGTTTTAAGATTAGCCCGCAATCTAACAAACAATGCAGGACTGTATCAAGTACCTCTAGAGCATTTCAATCATGTCGATTATCTATTCGGTAAAGACGCAGCTAGAGTTGTATATGAACCGTTATTAAAAATATTGCGCAACTATACCGATTAAAAATTGTATTAAATGTGGAATAAATACATTTACCTGATTTATTGTTTCTCGAAAATTACACAATAATTCCCTTGATCGTAATAACTTGAAATAATTCGAACTCCATCGATTCTCCGGCATAATTCCTCTAATTCATTCTGTTCAAATACATGATAGAATCTTAGAAAAGTTTCTGCTTCATTTTGGGAGCAATTCTTCAATTTCCACGGTACCAACATATCATTATAATTGAAATTTGTTCGATTATTGTGAACAGGTAGACTTATATTATCATCGATTTTAATCTCTCGATTCGTCTCGTTTATTGGAACAGTTTCACGTTTACGAAATTTACGTTCTTGTTTGATATATGTCGATTTTTCGTTATTTTTGATTTGATCTTTCGCCCAAACGTAGATCAAAGCTCTACCACCATATCGTAAAATTCGTACAATTTCTTTAACCGCTTGTAATCGTCGTTCCTGAAATAATCAAACAAAATATAACCACCAAATCGATATTGAATAATTACCTCATTAGCTAGATGATGAATAACGGCAATACTTAAAATACCGTCCGCTATACAATCTTTTAACGGTAAATTCAAACAATTACTAGCAAAAGTTTCAAAACCACGCTCTCTACACAATTCGTTCAATTTAAAACAACGATCTAAGCCGATCTGGAAACAAAACCAAATAGTTTCATTTAAAACAACAATTTTAACGAATACCTCAATTATTTCCTTGTTATAACCGAAATATTTACCATTACCGCAACCAACATCAACCAAAATCGATCCTTTTAAACTTTGTACAAAATTCAAAACATTCGGCCACGGTTTCTGTCTAGTATCGCTAAAATGACCCGCTATATCCTCGTAAACATTATAGACGTGAAGATTTTCTAATTCTGTCGCGATACGATTCGTAATACTTTGATTTTTCTGATAAGAATCACAATTCGTTTTAAATAAACAACAACAATCACCGTGTAATATTTTTCTAAAAGTTAACGACACTCTAACGCCACGTTTAAAAGTATTATAACCATTTTCAGTTTGAATATAATCGTATTTTTTGGGTACAATACCGTGTTGCCAATCATAACGACATTCTTTCGATAGGATGGTTAATGAACGTTGTGGTAGAAATACACAATTGATTTGTTCGTTTCGGCGAAATTCCATAACAATCGATGAATTTAATGATAATATAATGATTGGATCTTCGAAGGCACTGTGGGTATCAATATGGGATGGTATACCTTGTCCTGGTTGGTAATAATTGATTGTTAATTGATCCGGTTGAAATTTATAAGCTGATTTATCATTTAAACGTTGCCAAAGAAAATCACAAATTTCCGGAATTCTATCATCTAAAGGTTTATCTTTATCGACATTATTGATATCGTAACGAAACTCGTATCCGTAATGTTTAACTTGCCGGTGTTTTAAACTGTTATCGAATTTATTGTTATCGAAGTAGAATAGATTTAATAATTTTAATTCCTCATCTATTGTAATGAAATCGTTTAGTATCACCAAACCAGATGGTAATTGGTTCCATTGTTTTGTTGTATTATCAATTTCTGGTAAATTCTCAATGAATGATAATAAAACAGGTTTGTTATCTTGCGCTAGTAATAATCTACCATTTAATTCTTGTACAGCTTCAATACTTGATGATTGGTCGATATAACGTAGGAAACTAAACGATTTTTCCGGTATTAATAGAATTTTCTCGATTCTACCAAATTTTTGGAAATTCTCTAAAATCTGTTCCTCGGTTAAACCATTCACTTGACCAACATTACAGATCGCCAAATTCTACCAAAAATTGACTTTAATGACTCTATCAGTTATCAAATCAACCCCAAAGACTATCTCCAGGTAGTAGAGTGGAATAAGAGCATAAAACTCTCTGTTTTAAGGGGTTAAATGCAAGTTTTTGTATCACTTACTAGGTGGTCTTGGGGTTGATTTATTTCCAATAATTTTTATAATTACCTGTGTTGGATTATTAGTACAGACAACATTAATATGTTTCGATATTGTGTGTTGATGTTTGCGGAGTTTTTTCTCTAATTTTTTCGAAAAACTAGCAGAATTCATATTTTCCAATCTAATTGTAAAAGTGAGGTTATTTCAAAACCGCCAACAATATAGTGACAAATCAAAAATCGCCAAATTGTCACTAGACTGAACATAGTTATGGTGTATATTTAGTTGCCTATTTTAAAATAATTGCTAATACAGTGTTCTTATTTTTAATGCAAAGTTGTTGTATTTTTTGGTTCTATATTATTTAACTTTTATACCAAATACATAAGAATTCAGTAAAAAATTAGTATTGCAGTAATTTATTTATTACCACAATGAGTTTAATATTTTTTAATTTATATTTGGCGCTTTCCATCGACAATACATAGATGTCAGAGTTCCAGTAGTTGGCGTGACTTTAGCCACAATTTGTGTATTTAAAGCTGTCATCTGTCATTTACTTGTCATATTCTTGTGGAATGTTGCGTGGATAGTTTGGTTTTTTTGTTGATTATTAATTAACTTTCTATACAATTTTACGAGATATTCTCAATGAAATTTTATTATTCAATTAAGATTTAAATAATTAAAACAATCACGTTAATCTGTTAATTAAGAAATTATGTATAAACGAACCAATTTAAAATATCTTATCGAAATTTCAACAATATTAATTTCCACCTTCTGTTTGATTAATGCCGAAATTGAACCGAATGAAAAAGCTAACGAACAGCCACCACCGCCGCCACCAACGATAACCGTAAGTTGTTTCTGAAATGTAATTAATTTTAAATTTTTGGAATTTTTAGGATTCAAGTGCAAATAAAGATGGTACAGAAACAATCGTACCAATTGAAAATTACGGTTTTATTCATGCCCTAGTGGCGGCATTTTCGGTCATTCTAGTATCAGAGATCGGTGATAAGACGTTTTTTATTGCTGCAATTATGGCAATGAGACATCCACGTTTGACGGTATTCGCTGGGGCCATGTCAGCATTAGGACTAATGACAGTGTTATCAGGTAGATTATTTAGTTTATTTTTGTGTCTTAATTATATTTAATCGAGTGGTTTTTTAATAGACAATAATTAGGAACAATAGAAATCTTTCAAGTAGAAAAATTTAACTATGTAAAAAACTACCCAAATATTGGGTTTTTACGATTATTAGAAATCGTTAATTTGATAAGATTAGTTGATTATTTAGGTCAATAATATTAAGAAATTTTCTAACCGATAATTAGACAAAATAAACAATGATTACCTTGTTTTTTTTGTATCAGATTATCTCTTTAATTCTCTCTAATTTATTGTTTTAAAAATTCAATTGTAGCCTTATTCGGTTGGTTGGCCAATGTTATACCCCGAGCCTATACGTTTTATTTAAGTACAGCCCTATTTGCAATATTCGGATTGAAGATGTTAAAAGAGGGTTGTTCAATGTCGCCAAACGAAGGCCAAGAAGAACTCGAAGAAGTACAAACCGACATACGTAAAAAAGAAGAAGAATATGAGAAACAAAGTATGTTACCCGATCCTGAATCAGGATCACCAAGAAAAACAAAACCAACAGTATTTCTATTAGTATCACGAATATTATTACAAGCATTCACATTAACGTTCTTAGCCGAATGGGGGGATCGATCTCAATTAACAACGATTATTTTAGGAGCACGAGAAGTATACGTTTTTATTAATTTTTTATCTATTTTTATTGTAATAAAATTTGATTGATATTAAAGGATGTTTACGGGGTGATTCTTGGAGGTGTTATAGGCCATGCTTTATGTACCGGATTGGCTGTGTTAGGTGGTAGAATGATAGCGCAGAAGATTTCAGTTCGAACAGGTAATTCCATTATTAAATTTATTCGTTTAAAATTAATTTTGTTTATTTATCGATAGTTACAATAATAGGAGGTGTAGTATTTTTAATTTTCGCCTTTTCGGCACTATTCTTCGATCCGAATATGGCGTAATTTTTAAGAATAACAATCCAAATCGGATGATTACCTTAATTTGTTAATGTAAAATTGGTGTTAACGTTAACGTAAGCGTTATTGTTTATATTATAAATGATTTAATAACAAAAAACAATAGTATCGTAGTTTATACGGTTGTATAAGCGGTCGTTAATAGTTTTAACGTTCAAATTGAACTAAAGATCAAAATTCGCCCTTATTTTCTATAATTTATTACTTTTTTAATGATTTCTACTATACAAACATTTAATTGTGCCACCAATTATTTTTCAATATAACTAACTTATACTACTGTGATAGTAGGTTTTAAAATGTAAAATATTCATTGTAAATAAAGTCTCCATTAAATACCGTTTATTATTTCCTGTATACAACAATATTTCCTTTTTGATAGTGTGGTTTTTTTAAAATTTCGTTAAAGAAATTAAATATCGCGACAGCTTTATTTTCTTTGGCTCTACACGAAAATTATAAGATCAAACGGTTGTCGTCACATTCCACCATCTGTACATGTATCAAATATTTATAATAAATATGAGGATTTTCTAAAAATTTTTCAATCAACTTTTTGCCTTTGATGTCAACGAAACTATCTAGAATCAATAAAAGATGACGTTTAATTTTAGACGTACAGTGATCGCTGTTCAATTAACGGCGATTGAGAACTCTTAATTGTAAAATTCTATTTGTTGCGGTGGCTCGTAAAATTTAGCAATAAACGTGAAATATTGAGAAAATGATATCGGACACTACAAACAAGGAAATAACAATAATAATAAAACGGAAATTTTCATTTTGAACCCCTATATCGAGAGATATCTCGACAACAGTTTTATGGTAGTTCAGTCTAGTCTGCGACTCGATAACAACAGTTGTATCAAACGACGACCTTTGTTCATAATTCAAGCAAATACGAGAATTCTAATTAACTTAGAGTTAATTGGGGAATCAATTAACATCTTCAAGGTCTTCCAATTATAATTGAAAAGATATCATAATTTCTTGCTTTCTATTATGTAAACATAATAAATTTTTTGGCGGTGGATAGTCGGGGGTGGACTTGATGGTTGCGTGATCCTTTGTTATATCAAAACAACACTATAAAGAAACAAGAAGCACCAATAAAAACCGGTTGACTCGAACACGAATAGATCCTTTAATTTTTTGAATTAATATCAACTTGAATTTGTAGTAGCAATCTATATTGAAGGTCGAATAATAAATTGTTTTATTATTTATTAGTTCGGTTACACTAAACCAAAATTATAATTGATTCTAATTGGACCTTGTAAAGAGAGAGAAATTCAATTATCGTAATTACAATTAAGAATTATAACAATACTAATCTACTCCCTAGAGAACTATTCGGGCGCATCCACCAATTGTACATCGCCTATTGTCGATAAAACCTGAGCTGGAGGTATTTTTTCTGATAAATCCGACAATAATTCATGCTGACAGTTAAACTAAATCAATGTCTTTATTGTGAATAGAATAATAAAAGCCGGATTTTGGGGGAATTTGGTTTCCTTTTACACCTCATTGTAGCTGATTTTTCTATTTATTTCGGAAATAATTACCGATTTCGGCTATAATTCAATGCTGTTCTGAAGGCGGCACATTTTAGACGTCTATTGAGAACGAAATCGGATAATTTGCGTCCTATTATACACGAGTTTTTGCGACTTTGATTATGAAATCACGTGTTCATCACTATTGTTTCGTTAATTAATGTAATTAACAATATTTTAGATTTATTTGAGAAATTCCAAGAGCGAAGTGGATCTTTAGTAGCTCAGTTCGTAATTGTTGAAGAACAATTTCAAATTTATTTAAATTTATCGTGTTTATGTGGAAGATAGGGCGCTTTGTAATTCTCTTTGATAATTCTTGTTCTTTTGAATTTATCGCACAAATTTGGTCATATTTGTTTAAGCATAATTGAAATTACAACTTCAAATAGTTCACGTATTTCAAAGTTAATAAACTCACAATTTATCCAGAAAAATACAAACAAACGTGAAAACTTTCAACGTATTGTTTACTTGTAACGGTGAACTTTCAACATGTTGTAAATAACATAAATTGAATCAATTTCAGTAACTGTTAGAATTTCATCAATTTCCGGCGCCGTTTCAGGTAACTACAGCCATTGAGATTGCTTTAATAATGGAAATTCGCACAAGAATATTACAAATGTTGAACTGAAATCAATGGAAATTACTGAGAGATTCTCGGAAACGTTCAAATTTCGAGATAAAATCGCGATTAGAGTAGAACAATAAAAATTATTCAACTCTTATTTAGAAAATAACCAATTTAAATTAATGAAAATGGTATTTAATGTAGCAATAACGTGGAAATACTCACAAATCCATGGCAGTTTATAAGATAATGTTGATTCAATTATTAACTAAAGCATTGATTATTTACGAAAAGGACCGCTCATTCACTTACTGTAATTATTATTTTAAGAATTCATAATTTATTGGGATGAGAAATCGGGTGTTTGTTTATTCATGTGTCTTCCTGTCGCTATAATTGACCACGCTTTAAAATTATAATTTAATTCCATTTTAATCTCATTTACCTATAGAAAAAATACAATTTCTTTGATATTAATAGTGCTCGATCTATGTGCTTTGGTAATTATTAAAATTGATTACTAAATTGAAATTTTTCAGTAATAATAAGAAATTTTTCAGTCGGTGCACGTCTAGTCCTGAAAGAAATACACGCTTGCGCTTTTTCAGTCGGTGCGGGTGTACGGTTGTGTATGTGTTTGTGTGTGTTTTATCAACCAAAGATGTTCCTCGTCTAGTCAGTTTTCAATTAAACATCATTGCAGAATAATGGTACGTTTGAAATAACGTTAAAAAACCGCTGAAACATGCTACGAACATGATACAATACAAACATAAATGAAACAATATTTAATTAATAATAAACAAATATTAATAGATATTTAAATATTATTTTAGTAGTTTTAGTGACTGTGATATTATCCATTTAATTTTAATGAATCCGTTTTAAAATTAAATAACAACAGGTGAAATTATTTTAAACTCATTTGATACGAAAATACTGTATCTTTGCTGAAGTGACAAAAATTACGAATACAAGTAAGTTTATTTTGATTACAATATTTTTTTCCCTAGTAATTTTTCGAGTATTTGTTGATAATGTAATTGAACATATGCATAATTATCTTGATAATCAGAAAAAACAATTAATGATAATAAATTTCTATTAATTGGAATGTCTGAAAATAATCAGTTGAATTGTCACCGACAATACAAAAACACAAAACTTTTCTAATTTCAACAGATAATTCTGTTTAAAAAACTATCGACTCTATGGAAATTTATTTCAACGAGAGCTTATGGCTTTGCAAACAATTGTAAAGGTGCTCTGATTTTTATAGATTGATTGTTATCAATTATGATAGGGATTTATATCGAATTTAGTCTGCTCTAGAATCCTTAACCTCTCGAATTTCCTATTATCAAAATGTTGTTTATTTGTGGCTAATTACCGCATTATTTTGACTATAATTGATCTTGTTTGTTGAGAGAAATGTGTAAGAATTTGATTTCCAGCCAAATTCTATATTTACCTGAAATCAATTCAAGAATAGAAACGTTTTTGAACGTTTAAATTACAAGTGGAAGTGATTATTTTTATTTATTATTAATTAATTGAATGTGTCTGGAATAGAAAAACAATAATCATAGTAATAACGATTAAAATATCGTTAATCGTTAATTAACAATCCTGTCTTATTTCAATCAGTCTGTTGTTCGTAAATTTTAATTATTTAATTGCTACAAATCGATTATAGTTTTTTTTATTGCTAAAATCTTTACGTCATTGAGATCACGTAGAATTCTATTGTTAATAAATGGTATTGCTAATTATAGAACTATAACCATATTTGTGGTAGTAACGAAATTTATAATTACAATTAATTATACAATTCCATAGTGGAGTATTACAGGAAATTGCAGAAGACAACCGAAAAAATATCGGTAATCGTTCAAATTCTCCAAATCGATTAATTGAACCAATCCAACGTGAGAATAAAAGGAAAACTTGTTTTCATACGAACAATTCAACCGTTATAATCTCTATCGACGATATTTCAAGTAGAAAATTTCGTTGGAAAGTAGAACAATCGTTTTTCAATCATTCGAGATTGTTTAACAGAATAAGCCGTATGGACAGGAAATTTGGCAATAATTTACAGAGAAAGGCGAATTTTGGTGGATGCGCCGAGTAAATCGAGATATTGAACACAATACAAATTGCCTATTGATTAATATTAATTATATTCGGTGGTTTGTATAAAAAATCTAATTACTAGATGTCGAGTCGCTGGAATATCAGCCGTTTTCTTGTACAACTACAAAAGATGTAATTAAAAGGCGCCGACACTAGATTTAACTCATTACCCACTAATCTCATTAATCAAAGTAAATTTATTGTTTCAATATTGTAAAATCACGACATTAATTATAATTAGGACGGTCTCTAACGAAATTGAACACGGATTTAATTGTGAAAAGTGTAGTTTTCACGGCTTCTAAGAGGGTCCTAATGAGAAATCGATTAAACAACAGGTGTCAACGTAAACGGGAAAATAAGGCTGATATTTTATAGAAACTCTATTAAAATCCTGTAGACAAGATAGCGAATTATTGAACAGGAGACATCAACAGGCTAATTCTACAGACCAGCAACCATAAAATGAAAACGCCATCAAAGCGTAAATAAATCTAAAAAAGTCCACAGGGATAAGGTGAATCAATCTTAAAGATCAAGAGTTGCCAGTTTGTTCCATCTCAGGTACGGCGCTTGATTTTACTAATTAATAAAAGCAATAACTTCGCTTCTTGTTGAAATTTCATTATAATTCGTTTATTATAACTTTGATAAAGATGATTCAACCTATTGCCAGTCAAATCGAAATTTTCTCTACTAGAGTTCAAAGACTATCCCAACAATTCGCTCAATTTACAGGAAATTGAAGATGAAAGTGTAGCGTAATTTCAATCATTTCCAAAATTTCACGACTATTTTGCCAGAATTCTCGTGAAAATTCAATGAATGTATCAACATTGGATACGAATCGGAGTGGGAATTTTGAAAAATTTAATAATTTTATCTATATCAATGGAATTTTCGATTTTTTTATTAAATCCACGGGAAGTAAATATAAACATACTAGCGATAGAAACAACTTTCACGGACGGTGTCTATTTTTATTGGATAAAACCTAAAGCGTAAAGTACTCTAAAATCTTTACAACATCTGCTGTCGTAAAATTGCTTAAATTATGAGTAAACAGCAATTTTGGCCCACAATATTGCAATTTTTATTGCTAAAAGGACGACTATAATAGAATAATATGCCTGATATATTCTACAATTCTATCACGGTCCAACAATTGAAATTATTGCGGACAATGGTGTTGAATTTGTTAGACGTGCGAACTTTCGATTAATGTTTATAAAACATGCAAACAATTCGATTCATTTACTCGGAATTTAACAAATCAACCCTACAAGTTTAACAATATCGTGTATTCTTCGCCATATGGATAGCCACTAGACGTCCAAGGCGAAATATTAAAGTTTCCGGAACATTTATTGCATATTGCCATGTTCTTAAAGCAAAACTTTATCTCAAAACTAGAACGTGAGGATTTACCGTGTCCATTCGTCTTAACCGAGCCAATTCAAGCGTAAATGGAGATAAAATAATACAATTAATACAGCTACAAATTGGCCCTATATAATTTCACAATAAACTTGAATTTCTCATTATCTCCTCGACAGTGGTGCAGTTAATTCAGCCAAAGCAATTGTAGCATTGTCTTGGAAGAAAATGAGCTGCAGCGGGGAAAATTACGAAGCTATCCTTTAAAATTTCCATCTAGTCAACAAATGGGACATTGTTAAGTACATTAATAAGTCTAACGAATACGACAATTAAGAACAATTGTGCTCTAGTACTACCGTTATTACAGTCGAAAGTTACAATGTACATGCTCCAGGGCACAAATAAGTCCGAATTGTTATAATTTCGCCAGCTAGTCTAGAAAATTTTACGTTGTTTCTGAAGAAACTGTATTATGGTGGATGCGCCGGGTGAATACTATTAGAATAAATAGAAAAATCTTTATATGGAAATAGCATTGAAATAAATTTAATTTTATTAGTAGACAGTTCTGTTCACTTAAACCAATCGATATTGAATAGAGTAAAAAAAATCTGCTTATCTACTTAGATTTGAGTGGTTTTACTTTCTCGAAATAGTTACAACAACCAGAATTGGTCTCTATCGAGGGGATTATTTTAGTAAAACACAACTACAATTTTAAGGATCATAGTATAGTGTACCTGCAAATTGAACTTAAAATAAATAAATAACCATCGAGACTCCCGACTCATATCAAATTTAATAAATCTCTATTTCCAGCCGTATTTTGTATTGATTTTCTAAAATAAACAAAAACAGAAGCACTACAATTCGGGAGAAATATACGCAACATTGTACGAGATCGAGCAAAAATGAAAAATCGCCGTTTATAACAACACAAATATGCTCTATTGATGCAAAAAACGGGACAAAGTTTAGTTTCAAGTACGCGAAATAGAGACGTCTTTCTTACAGTATCAGTTTGAAATTACAGCCAGTTAGAGTTGTTATAAAGCAATCAAAATTTGTCGATTCCTTAAAGTTTCTGTATTTGCTGGATAAAAAATTCAACAATCGGTTTATTTAGCAAACTTTACAAAAAGTACTACCTTAATTAATGTAGCATTCGATTTTATAATCCACTAGCTACAATTTTAATCGTATTAAAATATTGAAATATGGAAAGTTTTAATTTGTGATTTTTTAATATTTGTTGTTGATATTAATTAATTAATTCTGCTTAATTAAATTTGAATTAAAATTTCTATTAAATACAGCTTAGAGCAACATGTACGGCCTATTATTGGAAAATATGTCGGAATACATTAAACAAACGTACGGTGAAGAGAAATGGGAGGAAATCCGTAGGGCTGCTTCCGTTGATCAGCCCAGTTTCAGCACACATCAAGTCTATCCTGAATCGTTAATTCCACGTCTATCGAAAAAAGCCGTTCAGGTAACCGTTCAAAATTCCAACAAGAAACAACCAAATTCACAATTCATTATGCAGATATTAAATGTGACCGAGCGTGAATTTTTCGACCAAATGGGCGTATTCTTCATCGGCTTCGTCAGTCAATACGGTTATGACCGTGTATTGTCCGTACTGGGGCGACATATGCGCGATTTTCTCAACGGTTTAGATAATCTACACGAATATTTAAAGTTTTCTTATCCGCGAATGCGGGCGCCGAGTTTTATCTGTGAAAACGAAACGAAACAGGGATTGACGTTGCATTATCGCAGCAAACGTCGCGGATTTGTCTACTACACAATGGGCCAAATACGAGAAGTATACGATTTTCGGCGATTTTAACACGATTTGTACAGAATTTTGATGGTTTTAACAGGTGGCCCGGCACTTCTACCACAAAGAAATGAAAATTGAGTTGGTTAAAGAGGAGTTACTGTTCGATATGGTGCATGTAACGTTCCAATTGACGTTCGATAATCGCGCTTTTACTTTGGCATCATTAGCGATGACACGTGAAGAGAAACATCTACCGATCAGTGCATCAGTTCTATTCGAAATATTCCCATTTTGTATCGTCTTTGGGTAATATTATTTGATTATTAATCCGATTCGTTTAATTACATTTGTAAATTCAATTTGAATTAATTTATTAATTTAGTTCCGATATGATAGTACGTAGTATAGGTAATTCATTAATGGTTATCTTACCAGATCTACTGGGCAAGAAATTAACTAACTGGTTTGATTTAGTGCGACCATTGATTGCTTTCAAATTTCAAACGGTAAGTTGTCTAAATCGATAGCGAGCAGGCGAAAAAATCTCCACAATTCGAGAATATCGTCCTTTATTATAACCCGGCGGCGAAACCTTTGAATTTAATTCAACTAAAGGAGACGGTCTAGAAGTTTCAATTCCAGGATCAAATAAACAGTTGTCGATCAAACTACCAAAAATCAGTCATTAAACGAAATTAAACCGCACAATTATAATGCACAAGTATTGTAATTACCTCCATCACTGGAAGTAACAAACAATACAAGTATTAAAGTTTAAATTGCGTGTCAGACCCTCGTTCATTCGCCTCTATCTCGCTATTAAATTACCATCAAAGCGTTAATTTCGTTTATATTTTCCATTCATTTTACAGATTCTCAATCGTACCAATAATATTTTCGAATTAGTAACCGTTGAACCGATCATAAATGATCGTCCATCTGAACGGCGTCAAAATACGATATTGAGCGATGAATTGGACACGGAGGAAGACCGAAATTTGCGCCTTAAAGGTACGCTGGCGTCCGATATCTTATAAGAAATTCGATTCTATTTTTCCTATGGGGTTAATATTTAGGCCAAATGATCTACATGGATAACTGGCGGATGATGATGTATCTGGGTACGCCCGTGATGCCCGATTTGAACTCACTCATCAATTCCGGACTGTACATCAACGATTTATCGATGCACGATTTCAGCAGGTATTCATTAATTATTTTTAGAAGTTTCCCGATGATTTCCAGTGGTTATAGATAAAAATCAATCGATCGATATATGTAAATTCGGCGTAATAAAACTGGAAATCAATTTAATTCGGAGCACTCTAATGAATTTCATTTGTCTGAAAAGTTTGAAAAGGTGCCGCAATAAAAAGCGAATAAAACAGTAAACACTTCTATCACCTCTAACTCTGTTTTATTTTCAAAATACTTGTCTGGACTTTTATCGCTACAATTTGTAGCGTCCGGCAAATAAGATAACAGAAAATTAATAGTAGATGTTCAATTAATTTAATAGCACCCAATCTATTAGTTGGTGATAACTGCCCATTTCCGCAACAAGTAGCGATAGTTTCCAATTAGAAGCCGCTAAGTCTAATTGAATTAACTCGACTTCCTATTTGGTTGATTGTAGAGATTTGATGTTGGCCGGTACTCAACAATCAGTCGAATTGAAACTAGCATTGGATCAGGAACAACAAAAGAGCAAAAAATTGGAGGAATCGATGCGTAAATTGGATGAGGAGATGCGAAGAACCGATGAACTTTTATACCAAATGATACCGAAACAAGTGGCTGATCGTTTGCGTAAAGGCGAAAATCCAATCGATACATGCGAAGTTAATTATTTCAATTTTATTATTATTAATTAATCAATTTATTTTCTATTCTAATTTAATAAAAAATCAATTTAATATTGTCACAGATGTTCGATAGTGTATCAATTCTATTCTCCGATGTTGTTACATTCACTGAAATCTGCAGTCGGATAACACCAATGGAAGTTGTTTCAATGCTCAATGGAATGTACTCAATTTTTGATACTCTAACTGAACGGAATCACGTGTATAAAGCAAGTCGTCCAAATTTATCCCGTCGGTTAGAATCAACAGAAAAATACAAATTTCAGGTCGAAACTATCGGTGATGCTTACATGGTAGTTTCCGGTGCACCCGAAAAAGAAGGCAATCACGCCGAACGTGTCTGTAATATGGCGCTAGATATGATCGATGCTATCACCGACTTAAAAGACCCATCAACAGGTTTGTACCGCCAAATCTAGAATTAATTCGACTTTAATCCGGTTTTAATATTAGGGCAACATTTAAAGATCCGCGTCGGTGTCCATTCCGGCGCTGTAGTTGCCGGTATAGTCGGCCTAAAAATGCCCAGATATTGCCTATTTGGTGATAGTGTCAATACAGCATCCCGTATGGAATCAACTAGTGAAGCTATGATGATCCACATATCGGAATATACGCGCAAATTACTACCGAGCACTTATAAAGTTTTAGAACGGGGCGAGATTCAAGTCAAAGGCAAAGGTAATTGATTAAAAACAAATTCAACGGCTTTGTTCGTCTATAATTAAGAAAGTTTATGTAAAGAAACCGATTCTTTAGGTTGTATGAAAACGTACTGGTTGAAAGGCAAAGAATCTCGACCACCTTTACAGCGTTTAGAACGCAAATCGTTAAGTCAACAAGATTTTAGCGCGGTGATTGATAATCGAAAACGGCGCAATACACGGATCCCGTCAATTAGCGAAGATAAAAGACCCGGTATCTATTCGCCGATAACATTTCAGGACGTAGCTAGACGGAGTATAGCCAGTTCGCCGGTGAAGAATTCGAATGGAAGAGGTTGATTGCTAGATTTTTAGTTGGATTTTATTAAAGTTTTGATTGTCTCTTTTAGAAATCCGTTCGAATTCCGCTGGTGCTGTGTATACAATCAAAGATCCGGCGGATTTATTCGGTTCGATGATAGTCGATGATATGTCCGCAAGTACGACAATAACAGAACCAAATTATTTCCATCGGTCGTTAACAATACCGCCACAACAACTATTTAATCAGGAAATTAGTCTGACAGCGCAAGGTGCACCGCAGTCTTCAGCGCCGGGAATTTTACCAAACGATGGGTATAAACCGAAAGGAATCGAATATGAATTTGGGAAATCAATGCATGAATATGCTAAAAAGTTGGATAATAATAAGAAATCGAATCACGAAGTGACAACGTCAAAAAGTGATGGTGATTTGTTGTTGGATAGAAAGAGTTCGAATCACTTGACTAATAGTAACAGTCAACAATTGAGCAAAACACCACATCATCATCATCACGGCCATCATCATCACCATCATCAGCCGTGTTGTTCGAGTTTCGGTACAGGTGGTAAACATCGATTCCAAAGCAATGCTTGCATTATAAGTTAAGTCAATAAAGAATTGTTCGTAATTTGACAATATCGAGGGAAAATATCGAATTTAGATCTCTTTCAATAATCAGTATTGATATAATTAAATAATATTTATTATAAGAACAGAATTAGTAAAATTAATTTGTTTGATTTGTCGATGAATCTTGATGTGATAATTGTTGTCCAAGGAAATTCTCAATTTATAAAGATATTTATTGATTATCGATAATATTGAAGAACCTTATTCAGGTTGGTTGAAAAGATGATTGCAGAAAAGTAAATCTATTTAAATGTGGCATATTTTTTCGAAAAAATTATTTATTATAACATTAATTATAAGTAGGTTTTATGTAAATATCACATCAATAAAATACACGTCTAATAAGAAAAACTATTTTAAATACGTAGAAATCTGGAAATATACTAGGAATCGTGCTTTCTGTAAACCTTTTATCTATAAAATATGAAAATATAACGATTTGGGGCGTTTATTTCGAAATAAAATATAGAGAAATTGGTTCTAAAATTTTCGATAGTGCAGAACGATCTTCTTGCAAACGTTAATATCGGCTCGTTTGCAAATTTCAGTAGCAAAATTCAAAAAATCAAAATCTGCTCGATTAAAATGACCAAGTAAACTCCTTACAAACGGTAGAATTTAACAAAACTAATGATTTGAGACAAATGTTGAAGACGCATCTCAAATTCGAAAATCCTCACGAAAATTCAATAAAATTCACGAAAATCTGCGAAATTTTTGTCTAAGGAGCAAGAATAGTACCGGAACTTGACTTGACTAAGACCTTAAATTTTGTTCTAAAAACAACTAAATTACTTTTTACAACTCAGTTTGAGTTTTCAAACAACTAGAAATTATTGAGAAGTGGAGTTCTATACGAAGATTTTAATTGAGAATTTCACCCTAAACTATTTCAAGCTGAATCTGCAAAAAAATCGGGAAAATGTGCTCTCTATTGGCGATTTTTTAAATTTAAACCAGACACTTTATACTACAACAAAACCGCTAATTTAGGACTCAAAATTCCTCTCCAAACACGATTGAAAACTTCAGAATTAGCCATTTGAAACATTTCCAGGGAGAAAAGCCCAAAATTCCGCCCCCAAACCAACTCCAAATTGTCTACAAAACTCCCTACAAATAGCAAAAGTTGTCAAAACAACTGATGATTTGAGACAAGTAGTTCAATTAATCTCAAATTTGAGAAGCCCACGAAAATTTAGAAAACTAATTTTAGAAAATTTGCGATATAATCACTATTTAAATATTGTCATTTATTACAAACACAGGGGGCCTTCAAAGGACGCTGCGTTTCGATAATTCCCCGAATAAAACCGAAATTCAAGCGAAAACTAAAAATTCCAACATTTTATTAAAGAACGCCATAAAAATACAATTATAAAGGTAAAAATAAAATAAGACTCAACACTTATAGTTCTTAATGTTGGGGTGAAATGGCACGCCACCCCTTTGCCTGCGGTCCAAACTTATAAACTAACCGTCTGCCTCGTACTGGCAATAATACTTGACTTTTATAATAATAGCGCATAGCTCTGCTGAACTTCTCATAGGTCATATTTTCGTTTTTCTTCCGACTGCCCCACAGTCTTGCCACTTTATCGCTTTGGACGAATTTGAATGTGCCCTCTTCGAAATTGTCCCATTTGATTAATTGCGGACAAGTTGTGTCGTCTTGTAGAAGATGCAACAGAAATTCCCAAAGTTTCTGGGAACGTTTACCTGTATCACAATAATAATAATAATTGATTAAATAAAGATATAGACGCCGTGTAAATAGTTGGAGATGCTTTTTATCAGTTGTACCTTGAACTTGATTTCACTTCCATATTATTCTATTTCCACGGAATAGATTATCATTTTATCAGGGATATAAATCGATAATTCTGATTCTGATTTAACAATTAATAAATTTAGCAAACTACATCAATATTCAGTTTTAATTACGTCAATTTTATTATGTTATGATTTATTTGCGGTTTAATTGTTCCTTGTTAATTTTGTTAAAGCAGACCACAGAAAAAAATAAGCCACAATCTAAATCTGTTGATATGGAAAGCTTAAATGTCATCGTACAATTTACGTTGGTTTATTTATGTTTGATACGACCACAAATGGGCTTTCAGGATTTCCATTTCAAACTTACCAATTTTATTTTTAATCGACGATTTTGAAGAGCGCGGCCGGCCTGGTCTCTTTCGACTAACATCAATACTGCTCCCTTAATTATTAAATTATTATTATTATTATTCGTTTTTAATTATTGTAAAAATATGTCTACCTGAATCTATATGTAAAAGTTGTTGATGGTTATCGTAATGAATATCGCAACTATTATCATTATTCGCAACTAAAAAATATAAATAAACAAATTGATATTAAGTCATATCTAAATTTGATTTTATAGATAACGAAATTGCCATTGTTCGCAAATTAAGCAACAATACTTTCTTTGAAACAAATCAATGATTACCTGTACTTTGTTCGTTTCTCAAATGCCACTCTTTGGCCCGATAAATTGCACTACCAACAACACTCGATCGTGCCGCTATTTGGCATTCTTGTTCTGTTAAATTACTGAAAATATAACCGGAAATCGATTGGAAATGTTGCGAATAGATCCGTTGTTCGTCTTCTGTTACAACAAAAAACAGTTCGTTGCTAATAAAATTCAAAACATCAACAGTATTCCATTGCACCATTGGTCTATCATTACAATAAAATAACGGTGTGTTATCGTAAAGACCTAGAGTTGTTCAAAATTAAACGAAAATTGTACGATTTTATCGAAATTGTCTTACTGAAATCGTTTGCATTGAGTAGATTTAAAATGTCCGAGTTTTCAGTCGATTCAAATTCCTATAAAAAAATACAAATCTGTGTAAATATTTGTATGATCGGGATCAATGTTTATATTATATATGCAATATCTAAATTATTTAAATAATAAAAAAGGAAATAACGACGTCCGGGAATCCCAACAATTATTTTTAGTTTGTTTAAATAAAATCGCTAAAGATAAACAAATACTGCAGATTTTTCTGTTGTCCGTATGGATCTACGAATTTTGATTTCTTCAAGAATAACCGATCAAATTTTTGCTGCACCGCAAGAGAAGCGATATTAGGTGCGTAACGATTAAAAAACCACAGTTTTACGGACACTCGATATTCTTGTACTGTTACAAAAATAAAGATCTATTTAACCTACCGCTAATCGATAAGAATTCGGAAATTCCAGTTTAAAATACGGCATATCACACGATTAATTAGCCAAAGTATACAACAAAGATTGAAATTGGTTTAATTATCCAAATTATTACAGTAGTTTTATTTATTCAAGTTGTTCGTGGAACAATTCGATAACACTATTTGATAACAAAACTTTACTAAACTTACGGATTCTACCACGGATGATTAGCAAAGAAAAAACGAAAAAGACAGAATATCTCTGGCGGGTCGAATATCAAAACAATGCGGCATATTTATGTATACAATTACATAATTCTGCCAATTCAGATTATACAATTTGAGTCAAAACTAACATAAATTTTCTATAACAGGTAAAATAATCAAAAATTTTAATGATAGGAACGATAATTACGATTTTTTCTTTAAAATTGTATGACGTCAATGCCCTTATTTTTACATATTTGAACGGAAATAACGTCCCATTTGAAAGTGCAACCAAAAATAGAGGTGCTTAAGAATTACCCCAATTTCGCATAATAGCTGAGCCGTTTTGACTCCCTTATAAATAATGGAAAAGCCGAAAATTGGGGTTTCTCGAGATTCTCTCAAAGAAACCAACAACGTTACTTTCAACTCAGACTGTAACTATTTTTTGTGATTTTATTTACCCTTCTTGGAAAATTTTCGAATTTGTTAAAAAATGATCGATTAGATAACAAAATTCGAGCTTGTAGCTAGGGGAATCACCGAACCGTCAACAAAATACAATAATTTTCGAATTTAGTTGTATAATACTTACAAGTAAATCACACATATTTATGTGTGTGTAGATGAGTTAATGAGCTTCGAAAAACTACCAACTTAACTGTTTGTTTGAACTATTTGCGAATGCAGAATTAAATCTGCCGATAATAAATATATGAATACGCGCTGGGGCTTTTCCAAATAGTGAACGAATATACCGCCAATGATATTGCACAGAATTTATCAGGAGTTTTATCTATGACGCGAAACTATTTAATTTCGCTCTTTTAAAAAATAGTTACAATAACATTATCACAAAATGTATGAATTGACAAGAAAGCTGTGAGAAGTTTAAGATCGACATTTATGAAAGTCGATTTTAATCCAACTAATTTCAAATCAATCTTATTCTCTAGGTTTTCGTCTGAAATTAGCGAATTTTATGCACTTATATTCGAATCTTTATTATTGATAACGTTTACACGTGTACAGTTGTACTTGTTTAAATATAAAGCTTTATTAGTAATTTTCTATCAATTTTTCTTCAATAAATCGGCGTAAGCGCCCGGAATTAAATCAGCCTGATCAACGCCCAATGATCCCATAAGATTTTCGGCAATTCTCTGTCCATCTTCAACGCTTTGTTCCGGCTTCAAACAGACCTACAACAACACGATTTTATTCCCAAATATTACGAATTTATTGGAATTATCCACTTCAAGCTCTATAAAATCACCCAAGTCTTCAACACAATCAATATGGATGCGTGTCTGTTCAACTAAGAATAGATGTCGGACTTTTCTAACAATCTGTTTCGTTCCTAAAGCTCTCCCTAAAATCGCAATTAAACCATCGACATTTTCGGGGGCAATTTCCGATTTTTCATAGCTACTCAATTTTGGGCCTTCGATATCGGGTCTGTCGTAGTAAATCAATTCACCTGCACCATTCTGAAAGTAATAAATCGTAAAATTGCAAACATAGGGAGACATTTAAGTTAACCTCAAATTTTCTCAACTTTAATCTGCCTTGATTTACATTGAAAAATGTGTCGTGTTGTTTGATAATTTCACCATTAGAATTACTCAATAATTTGGCACGTTCTAAAATTTGCGATAATTGTTTAATTCTTGCTTTAATTTCGATATTTCTCATTTTCTCGCAATTATAACACGTGTTACCAAATTGGAAATTTTCAGTGCTACCAACTACAACAATCAACTATTAGTGCAGAATTTCAGTCAAATAAAAATAAATAAGCAATAAAATCATTAATAAACTTTATTTACAACAAATAAAAATATTATTAAAATACTTTGAGTTTATTTGAAATTTTTATGATGAATTTTCCAAATCGAATCTAGTGTAATTTCGTTTCGTACTATTGGCGATATTGATCAAGCTGTCAATGTCAGTGGGATAACCTAAAAATTTTCGATTGTTTTTCGGACGCGTGATGTAGAATTATGGGTTTTCTTCAAATAATTTTCCGAGTTTCACGCAATCGGATTTATTTAAAGCAAATTCTACGGCCGTACACGCAAATTTCGTTCAAACCCCAGCAGAATTTCACAGGTAATCGAAAATTGTTATCGACGAGTGCTATACGATCGATTAAACTGGTCGATGGTGATGAGACTGATAATGAATTCGATCAAGATTTGGAATTTTTCGACAATTATCCAATAGAAAATGAATCAGAATACGCTCGAGATTTATTATACAGACAGTTTCACGATAATTTATTCAGACGCATCTATAATTGCGTGTCGGTACAGGAATTATTTAATGTTTTCAACAACAATAAAGATAGTTATAAATGTGGACATTTAGTTGAGAGTGTGCTAGTTCTATACGATTTGAAAAGCATTTACGAAAAGATCAAGAAGATCGATACGACCAATAAGAAGTTGAATGAATTTACAATCAAATTAAAAGAGAACGAGAATTTCCAAAAGTTACTGGAATTTATCCGGAATGAAACGAATAATTTCGATCGTGAAGAATTAAGTTATCTCGTATATTATTTAAATAAATTGCATCTAACTGTAGACTTGCCAATAATGCAGTTATTATTGGAGAAATTGAGAGATCGATTATTGGAAGAATTTTCAATTACCCCAGCTAAAAGGTACCTGAGTACGGTTTTCGATGATCACAATCTAAAATCTTATCTAATGTCGCAAAGTTTAATACCTCTAGTGTTTGAACAAATTGGTAATTTTTATATTGTCTTATTTTCAGAGAAATATTAACATTTGTTGTTGTAGATAAACCGCAATCTTTGGAATTATTCGCCGATCTAACTTTAAGTCTGAATAGATTGAATCGTTTAATTACCGATGAAATCCTAGAGAAATATCTGAAACGTGTTGAGAGTCTGTTAGAAAATCAAGAAATCTGCGGTAAAGACTATAAACTAATCTTGAAGATTATCTCGCTTTTAAATTATCCGAAATGGAGGCACAAATCAACATCACTAATGTCGGATTGTATTCTATTGATGAAGAATCATTTGAATTTGTTGAATGCAGAAGAATTAGCCGTACTTTATGATGTAATTCTAGCTATAAAAAGATTATATTTGAACTTCGATTTCTCGTTAATTGCACAATTGTTACATTAACGATAGAATTATTGTTGTACTTGATGAGTTATCAATTTATGGCTTCGATAGGATTTGTTGAGCAGGATATTAGCGTGTTTCCGTTTGAACGATACACTGATGCGTCACCCATTTTGCGTCAAATTTGTTTATCTGTATGCAAATTACGGTCCAAACCGAGGTTTTTTGAAAATTGTGTTTAAAAAGCCTTGTAAACGCTAAATCGGTACCATTATAACTTAATTTTTCTGTAATGGAAAATTACATCACTTGAACGAGATATCGAAGTTCAAATATTACAAAATTATGATATTATTTTATCGATAATTTCAGATATTCTTCAAAATTCAAGAGCCCGGTTCAATTCTAAACGAATTACAACGAAGCTCTTCACGTTATTTACAACAAATGGATGATGTAACCAACGAAAAAATCAAATTATTCTCGTCGTTAATCTATTTCTCATCGCCAAATCTCCGTATGCAATACAAACAAATCATAAACGATTACATCAAGAATACCGCCGGTCTAAATAATTTGATAGAATTGCGTAAAATTCTAACATACACTAAAGTTTCCGATTATAAATTGTGTTACAACTATTGGGATAAAGTACTAGAAGCGGTAAAGACCGACGACGATGTGGAGTTGTTGAAAATTTGCCAGAATTATTTGAATTTCCACAGCGATGTTGAGAATTTTCGTCATTTAAAATTCGAAAACGAAATCTTGAAGCTTTTAAACAACCAAATAAACGAATATCAATTCTGCGTATTTCCACGGAAAATCTGCGGCGTTTTGTGTTTTGCGTTATTGTACAGTGATGATCACAAATTTTTGAATGATTTAGTCGAGAATTTGGAGCGAAATTGGACGCAATTAAAGTATATCGACTGTTTGAAACTGTCGGTTAGTGTGCGATTGTTGAATCAAATCGATAATAAACACGTTAAATTTAGTTTATTGAATCGTATACAAACGATTTTGAATAATTTGATCGAGAAGGAGATGAATTACGATTTGGATTTGTGGAAAAATGGTATTTTATTGCGATCGTGTATTTATAAAGAGAGTTACAATTTACGAATATTGAACCAATTGTTGTTGAATTATAGAAATTGTCAACAATTATCATCGAAGATTATCGAGAATATTATCTATTCGTTGACAACAACAATAACATTGATTCCTGAAGTTTTAGATGGAATGGTTGATTATATTATTGAAGCTAATGAGAAAATGTTGGCTTTCAATACGGAACGTTTACTATATTTGTGTTATATCTTGGGTTATCAACCGAATAAACACGAATTCTTTCAAATAACAACGAATCTAACAATCAGGTTTCTATCTCATTTAACATTGAACTTTATTGATAATTGAATCGATTTATTTGTAGAGATCAAGAACGCATGAGCGGCTTATCAGCAATACAATCAGCTCTAGCTTTATGTTTCTTCAATAAACTACCAAAATCATTGATACAATCGATTTTCAATACTGAATTCATGGATAAACTCGACAACGAATTGGCGAATTGTTATTCAAAAGTATTCCAACAATTAATTCAATTTTCTTATATGCAAATTAACAAAATTCTAGTCTTTAAGGATAAATACCCCCAAAGAGTCCGGAATTGTTTGATGCAATTGAATCGAGCCGTTTGTCTCGATTATCCCCACGAAAACGTACCGTGGTTCCATCAGAAATACGTCGATGAATTAAACAAATACGGTAAACTCAAACATTACGATAATATTGTGAATAATTACGATTTTTAGAGCGAAATCCTCGAGTTTACGCCAAAAGAATTAAGGAATATTTGGCGAAAATTTTGGGCAATAGAGACGCAATTTTGGAAGATTTTATAGCGCCATATGGTTACCATGTCGATTTTGTTGTTAATTTCGATTCGAACAACGAACCAACGGTGGATTCGAGCAAATCTAACACGAAGTAATCCCAGAGTTGGCAATAATTGTTGAATTAATCGTTGAAATTACAGATTAGCAATCTTATTGCTACCCCAATACGCGTTTACACGACTCTATATCCAGGTACGGGGTAAGTTCCAATTGAAGAAACGCCATTTGGAGATTCTCGGCTATCAAGTTGTATTCCTCAATGTTAGCGAATGGTCGAATTTGTATTATGATGATGAAAGAACCGAATTTTTATCGAAATTATTGTTCCATGATAAATCTCGGATGGATATAATAAGGTGACATTGAATCGATTCATTAATATTTTAAACAATTTTTCGATATGTATTCAGTTTTTATATTTACCGTCAGATGTTTCAAGTGATTGATAACCTTTACCCACAACAATCGTTTAACAAACATGTTTAATTATAATGTGGGTGTTTTTTTGGGTAATTCATTGTGTATTGGTTAATAGAAAATTACATCCTAGTTGATTATAGTTGAAAATTGCATAGTAAAGGCTATGATTTGAAATCTAAGGGCCAATTATTACGTCAACTATAACCTTGGTTATTACACAAAATTTAACAAGTTTTACATTTTAATTTTTCAAATATTGTTTCTCTAATTTGTCCTATTTCCGTTCAAAATAGCCCGATAACCTCTTGTATTTTTTAATAGATAGAAGAGCAAAAATTTTAATAGAAATAGAGATATAGAAGACCCCCATTTAGATTCTGTTTATTCACACAAATTCAATTGATTTGGGATTTTTTCCGCTACTATTTACGCCGCGAAATTGTTATAATTACAGTTTGATTCGTTAATAAAGGGTTATCATCAATGTGGAAAATCTTGTTTGATTTATAACAGAATTCTTCCTGTAAACGTCAGGAATTTTTGTGATAACACCAAACTTAGAAAACTGTATCGCCTTATCAGTACAATAATAATTATTGTTATTGTAAGTCGTTTTTTTCGATTAATTTTCGAAATAATTTGCGAAATTAAAAATGTACCGTAGTTTTTGTGTTGTTATCGTTTTTTATGCGATAACAATTTACGGAAACTACGCCAAAAATCCACAAGTGTTTTCTTCTTTGTTTTACTTTGTTTATATCAATGTGTAATGCGAATCAAAGCGCACATATGTCATTTATAATAGAAGAGGTCGGAGCAAATTATGACGCTACTGATACGGGTCATCTCACAATATCCATGGTCAAATAAACAAATTATAAACATAATTTTATCATCTGTATTTGTACATTGGGAATTGGATTTATTTCACAACTTCTCTTCTATTGTACTCCAATCGATCTCCTCAATTTAATCAATTACGACACTGGAAATAAACGAGTGGAATTATTAATTTTTTAGGCAAACAAACGTAGATTTTATTGCGATAATTCAATCCTTATCTAACAATAATAGTTAATTAATTCTGTATTTTTCGAGGATAATAGCAAAGTATCAATTTGTTTTTCTAACTGTTAATTACAAAATATTTACAATTTCTTCGCAATCGAATTTTCGTTCAAATGATTAACGGTGTTGTTTTTTAATAAAATAAGAGTTTATTGTTGATAAGATTATTGACAAGTGTACTTTATTCGATTATTGTACCGATAATCGAACAATCGATTAGTCGAAGTCGTTATAACAAAGAGAGGCCTCTTATGTTAATTATTTTGAACAATATGCAAATTTAGAGGACAAAATTGATTGAGGAAGGAACCACAATTGTACTTATTTTATTTCCTCATAACAATGAATATTTTAGAATTATTGCTCATTTGGGTTGAATTGGCTTACAAATAGAGAAATACAAAATTCAATGATTGTAGAAATTCTACGCTCAAGGATGAATCAAATTTTTGTATTAAAGATTTTTTCTAAATTTTCAAAAAAGGCCAATCTTTCTAATGTCGATTTTTCGTTACAACAAGTTCATAAAGTAGTCGATATAGAGCCTTAATAAAGCTCTTTATTTCACAATAAAACGCAACTGATAACGTTGAAAATTAAGGCAATCATAGAAAAGAAAAAACTTGAAAACAATAGAATTCGAAGATTATCTATTTTGTATAAATCATTTTAATTAAATAGGGACTTTTTGAAACTCAAATCGAGTACTTTGAAGATTTCTAAGGTTCAAAATCATCATTATCGTCATCATTTTATGGAAATTCGAGAAAGAACCGTTTTTTAAAAAGGAAATCGACATTTGGGGTAAGGATTTGGAAATAAATAAGGGTCAGTAGGGAATATTTTTAACATAAAAATGTAAATTGTATTATTTTCCAATAAGAACGATATTGAAAAATAGAGCAATTAATAATTTGTTGTCAACGAAGTTTACTACATTATCAAATTTATTACTCATTCAATCTAAATAGAACATGAAAGAATAACAATAACGATAAATTATTGCTAAATATTTATTGAATATTACCATTAATAATTACATAGGTACCTATTTGGGAGAGAATTAGATAGAAAAAATAAATAAATTAATTTCTAGAAGTTCCATGACAGGAAATAAGTAATTTAAACAATAACTGATAAATGTTACACGTGAAATAATTGTTAATGTCATTAAACCGAATAAACAATTAAACTAATCAATAAATATATGAATTTTCTATACGGTTAATAATTATAACAATTTTAAATTTCAATTGATTTCAATTAAACTCCATTACACGCACTTTTAACGTTTTAATAAAATTATATTATAGTTAGATTAATCTATTGGATTTCTCAATATGTAAATAAGTGTGGTACTTGGGTAAAAAAATAACATCTTATCGCGAGCGTGTTATTATTTTTAGTAGTCAAAAATAAACAGTTTACGCACTTTCACTAATGCATATCATTAAATTTACAACTATCAGTATTAACAATATTTATAAAATATAGGATACACGTGTCGACAATTATAATTTTTTTCAATTTCACAAATCAAAAATCAAATCGAATTAGCGCCAATTTTTGAATTGCTCCTGTTTCATTGTCAATCAAACAAAAAATCGAGTGGGGGAAAACAATGATAACCACACCACAGAAACCGACCAATCAAATTCTAGAAACACACATGTCCTTCCATCGCCCCACTACCGAACCACTAATCGTATTTATCGGATATTATTCGCATCTTTTAGCGAATTATCTCATTCATTGGTTAGTCTTCAATTGAGTTTTCTGTTCGAACCTAAAACAAAGGACTTGAACGATATCGTTGTTTTTTTTTTTTAATAATTCAATTGTGATTAAATAGTGAGAGTCTCGTTAATTTTGTGATATTTGTGTTGAAATTGAACGAAAATGAATCTATCGTTCGCTGGTTGTGGTTTTTTGGGGATTTATCACGTCGGGGTGGCCTGTTGTTTTCGGAAATATGCCCCACATTTGTTGTTAAATAAAGTCTCCGGTGCCTCGGCTGGAACGATAGCCGCCTGCTGTCTTCTATGTGATCTGCCCTTAGGTAAATTATACTTTAATTAATGGTTGGTCAAAATTTGAATCTAGTTATGAAACAAATTGATAGGTAGTTTTGTTTTTACCTCCCTTATTGGTTAAGTGCCAACCTGACGGTTTAAAAGAGGCGCGAAATTCGAAAAAATCAAAAAATTGTAAAATCAATACAACGATTATAGGTCGTATATTTATAGAAATGTTAATTTATATTGTTGTTGAATATTAAATCTCAAGGATTGTAAAAATATTCGAAATTTAGTTGGAATTTCTCTTAAATTTACTGTATTTTTTTCGATATTGATTGTAAACCTTTTAATGTTATCAGCAGAATTCAGCCCCTATTTGTTGACGAAATTATCGCTTCATAAATATTTAAATGAAAATATGTCGATTATTATCAAAATAAACAATAAAGAATTATTTAGATAAATGTTATTGTTGGTTAAAAAAAATGTTGTAAGCTAATGAACTTTAATCGAAAATTTTCTCACAACCTTATCATTGAATTATTTGTCAAATATAAGAGGTATTTTGTTTTCTTTATTGTTATCGTTAAATTATTAATAAATCTATTTTTCTCTATAATTAAAAAAACTAATGAAATCAGAAAGCAAATTACGTCAACATTTATCATCCTGTCTATTTTAATAAACAAGTACGGCGCAAAAAACGTTTGAAAAATATATAAATTGTTGTAGTACTCGAAACAAAGAAAGTTTAAAGTGTAAAAGGTCCAGTTTGTTATAAATTTGATAAAAAACGAACAGCTGTCCGTTATCAATTGTTTGATTAATAATCAAATTTTTATTCCAGGTGAAATAACTAGCGACGTATTGCGTGTAGCAACAGAGGCACGTAGTCGTTCATTAGGCCCATTTACACCATCATTCAACATTCATAATTTATTATTAGAAGGTTTAGAAAAATTCTTACCAGATGATGCCCATATTCGTGTTAGTGGTAAATTGCATATATCATTAACACGTGTCCATGATGGTAAAAACGTGATTGTATCACAATTTGATAGTAGAGAAGAATTGATACAAGCCTTATTAGCATCAGCATTTATACCATTTGTATCCGGTATAATACCGCCGAAATTTAAAGGTGTACGCTACATTGATGGCGGTTATAGTGATAATTTACCGACGTTAGATGAGAATACGATTACAGTTAGTCCGTTTTGTGGTGAAAGTGATATTTGTCCAAGAGATGATAGTTCGCAGTTATTCCATGTAAATTATAATAGAATTTTCGAGTAATATAGCCATTAATTGTTAATTTTAGATAAATTTAGCTAATACGAGTATAGAATTATCGAAACATAACATTTATCGTATGGTTAGAATATTATTTCCACCGAAACCGGAAGTATTATCGAATATGTGTAAACAAGGTTTCGATGATGCTCTACGTTTTCTACATAGAAATAATTTAATCAATTGTACAAGGTGTTTGGCTGTACAATCGACCTTTGTCGTATCGAATACAATCGAAGAAAATCTAGATTACGATCCGCAATGTAATGAATGCAAACTACACAGACAAGTAATTGTTTTAATAATAAAATCGAACTGAATTAATTTCGAAATATTTCCAGGAGGCTTTAGTATCGAACATGCCGGATACTGTTTTGAATATATTCCAAGAAGCCATCGATCAAGCGAATAAAGGCCTCTTGAACTGGCTATTCAAACATCGCGGTATGAAATTATTATCGGTACTAAGTCTACCATACACACTTCCAGCTGATATGATGTACGCCACTTTTACCAAGTAAGTATTGTTAATTTAATGCCTGTTTTAAAAATCGATAAAAGCTTGACAATTAACAATTACAGGTTGAATTTAATTTCTAATAAAGCTAGAATAACACCATTAACAATTTGTCGAAAAGTAGCCGAATTTAATTTCTTAAGTATTGTTGGTAGAGATATTGAAACAAAATCATTAAAATATCATTCGTTAGGTGATCTTATGTATTTAGAACCTGCATGCACCCATTATCCTGAAAGAAGGTGATTAAAATTAACGAAATTTGCTTCAATTTTTAATAAATTCAACAATCGAAAAATTCGATTCGTCTGATGATGAATTAATTGATTTTTTGTGTAGATTTATGGCTGCCGCACCGCAAGTTGGAAACGCCGTATGGGACGTTAGTAAATATTTCATGGATCAAATGGCGTTTTTGTTGAATAAAGTCAATAAAAAACGCCAACAAATTAGCGCTAAAATCAACTGCCAATTGTCTATAACTGAATACGGAGGCAGTGAGTTTTTCTTAGTTGAATTTAAATGAATTTTATTAATTTTGTGTTAATTTCAGCCGATGATGTGGAGGCTTGTCAGGATGCGTTGTCGACTAAAAATAAAATGAACTTGAACTTTACACTCAATTTAGACGATAGGTATTTTAGAATTTTTCGCTTTATAATTGCAATTTAATTGTGTGTTTTTTTTTAATTATAATTACAGTGATTTACCAATTGAACAGAGTCCAAAACGGAAATTCTCAACAACGAAAATCTTACAAAAACGTCCAAGTTTCACAATAAATCGCACAGATACCATCGATAATGATACATTCGAACATATATTACAAGTAACATCACATCACGATATGATAATGGCATATTATTATCTAGATGAAAATAATAAAGTTAAAGTAACGGAAATATTCGATGTAACAGATAGTGATTCGCCGATTGTACAAACGACAAACGAGCAAGAATTGAATCATGGTTTAGAATTCGATGATGACGATTGGGCTGAAACGACATGGGCAACGAACTATGAATTGCCACATCGTAAGTTAATTTAATTGTTTTAAAATAATAATCTCAATTATTTTTTCGATATTAGAAACTTATATTGATGACGATTTATCGGATAATTCGTTAGACGATCTATTAGAACAGGATACTTCCAATTTGTTTTCGGATCCGGAAAGCGAATGGAATGGGACATATCGTGTTGAGGAGCCGGATGATGATAGCAGTATGCGCCGATCAATCAACGATCTACGGCCTGAATCAGATCAACCAACTCTCTGTAATGATAAACAACACTACATTATTTCTTAAATAATCTACTATTAATTAATCTTCTCTATCTAAGATAGTTTTATAAACTGATTTATTCATAATAATAAGTTTTTTTTTTAATTTGTCAATTAATGCGATTAAATGATAAATTGTGATATTTTGTATATATCTAGATTTTCTTAAATCTGATTAATTTTTAAGTATTATATAAATATGTTATTTATTATTTAATACAAAACGAATGTAAATAACGCTAATGTTTATTGTTGCATACAAGTATTGTTTTAGTTTAAATTGTTATCGAGATTTTAAAAGAAATGTTATTTTGAAATACATTTTTGAATAATTCAGGAAGTGTTCAAATCTACCGCCTTTTCCCCTCCATTCCACCTCGAATTTGAGGCGTATTGTAGCTCTCAAATAACATGAATCAATCTACGACATAACGAACCAATTTTCTCGGTAATTTTGCCTGTTGGTGTATTCATTTATGCAACCTTACAAAACGCCACTACTGTATATTCAATTAGCTTTCAACTAATTGTAGCTCAATAAAATTATTCAATTATTGTTGTACATACGTATAACAATTTTATTCGAATATGGAATATAAATTTGAAATTATTTAAAGTTGGGTTTAATTACAGTTAATTTTAAAATTTGAGAATAATGAAGTTTCGGAGCTACAAATAGCTAATGTCAAATGACATTTGTTAACCTAAAATTCCCAATGAAAAATGTTATCAATTAGCGGATTAATTAATTTTTAACCGAATGTTTTTAAACCTCAACGACCAATAAAGATTGCGGATTATTATCAGTGGATTCAACCTTTACACTATTCATGTTGATTGTGGTAAAAATTGCAGGATGTGTTGCATAGTTTTTTAGCGTCGATTATACGAAAAAAAAGGGAAGAAATCATTGTTGTCGCCGAAAATACGGAACAGTAGGAAATAATTCAAATTAGAAGAATGTCGACAATTTTATTATCACTACCCGAATTCTACACGTCGTATAAAAGTTGGGTTAGTAAGAATCCGCAGATTGCTAGCGAATATGAAACGATAGCGAAATGGGTCTCGTATTTCCTGGCAGGTAATTATTCGTAATTGTTCTATAATTGTTGGTCATTATTGTCGTTTTCAGGAAAAATTAATAATTCGCATGTAATCTCAGAATTGGTGTATTGTCTGTCGAATCTGTTGGTATTGTCCAACGATCGTATAATTAACAACGTCCGACAACTAGAATTACCAACATCTGGTGATCGGCTGAAATTATGGCTGACTGTCGTTGAATATTGCGAGGTTTTATTCGAGTTGTCCTCACAGAAAATCTGGGGAATCACCGGCAAATGGATCATTATAGTTTCCGTACAGATCTTCAAGTTTGCCCAACTATCATTTGAATAATTCTAATTTTATCCAATTTTATATTCTAGATGCATCTCGCGATTATTATTAATCCATAAATATAAAGAAAATATAATACAGAGTCCCCCAATACCGGCGTTAGATCGGAATAAATTGATCAAATATACCAATAATAATGATGGTAGTGTTATCGATATGGGTAATGGTCACAATCAAGTGGATTCGATGTCGTTTACGTTGAGAAGTACCGGTCGGATTGTGCGGAAAATCGACGCTTCTCCACCTTTATGTTTGCGTACATGGAAACCGTTGCAAAAACAGGAGATTTACGATAATAAACAAACTTTAGAGCAAGCTCTAGCTGGCCGACAACTCGTGGCCGAGACGATTTACGTTATAAAACCTTTAGCCCATCTAGCATCGATGGCGTGTTTCGGAAACGAGTCGTGGAAGCCGTGGATCCTCTCATTGCTTCTCGATGTTACAAGGTTTTTATTTATTATCGCAATTATTAGTTAATCGTTAAAATTTTGCAGTTTACGTTTATATAACTCGTGTAAGAAACAGAGCATGAATGCGTTAACGCCGAAACAACGTTTACAAATTTCGAAACGTACCGTTTTCTTGGTGATGTATCTATTAAGATCACCGTTTTACGAACGACATAGTAAAGATAAAATTGAAGCATTCCTGGTGGCATTAGGACAGAATATACCGTTGGTGAAACTAGTTACTGGACCTTTATTGCAATATTTACCATTCTGGCAAAATAAATATTTCTATATGTGGTCAACATAGATTGTATTTTGATTATTTCTGAGGTATATTCGATATTTCCGTATTAGAGAATTTTTAATTGCATTATTTTAAAATTTATTTGAATTATGAATAAATATTTGGGTATACTCTAGTAATATTCCTATACCTTTTACTTTTCCTAGTTGTGATAATTAGAATGTAATTGTAAAAAATAGAAAAAAAGGTGAAATTCATGAAAGATAAAATTGGCCGAATTAATTGAATTTTATGTAACCGAATTATTATGATGAAAATTTTAGTCTAAATGAAAGGTACATTTTTTGTATTTTTAATTTTAAGCATCAATGTTTAAAAATTCGAATTGTTATAATTTTAGTCCAGTTTTAGCAACCTCAATGGGCTAGTGTATTTTAATTGAAACGGTACGTTTTTTGTTATATTTCTAGCTGTGTTAAATTTCCATTTTTAATAATACAACGATATTCTAATATTCAATTTAATTCTATTGTTAAAATTGTACTCTGTTCTTTTTTTTAATTTCTGGGAAACGTTAAAATTTCTTGGATATTCGGAAAGTGCTTCTAATTCACTATAGAAAGCGAAAATAAATATTTGCTCAGTTATAGTGACAATATTTAGAAAAAAAAGTAAGGAACGATCCTCTAACGACTTCCTCTGAAATTCAAAATGTTTTCAAAATGTTCCAGCAAATGTCAATTTTGTGGGCCAAGAAAGGCCCTTTCCGTGTCTTAATATTTAATTTAGTTATCGTTAAACTTGTATCTACAAGCTTTTTTGACGATTTCTTGGGGAATTATAAGCATTTCTTGGATATTCGGAAAGCGCTTCTAATTTGCTATAGAGTTTGATTCATTCGAAAACTGTTCTCCGATTTTGATAAAATTAATTTTTTTATACAGGTAGAGCTTCAAAAACTAGTCGATGCATTTTTTGGCTGCCCATATTCACTTTAAGGGGTGAAATTGCCGCTTAAAGTTAATCTCCAAAAACACATTTTTAGCTATATCTCGAGAAGAAACAAGATATGGAATTCTTTCAAAAACTGTAATACTATTTTTATTTTTATTCTGCGATACACAATCCTAAAAATTCTTCATGATATCGGCTAATGATAACATTTTAGCTTTTGATTAGTCTCCTGATACGATAATACTATTAATTCAATCTGGACGTCATAAAATATTGGGAGTTGCAACCCTTTAAATAGGGGATGAATCGAAAAAACCAAAAACAGGCAACTTTAGTTTTTCTATAAAGTTTATGATTATAAGGAGAAAAATTTGAATTTCCTAAAATTGTGACCAGGGGGAGCAAAAAAGTACTACCCCACACATTTTTCACCCTCCGCAACCGGGGGTTGCTGTCTGCTGGGTCATAAGATAGTATTGATTGTGTATAAGATTTCAGTTTTTGAATAAATTCGATATCTTGTTTCGTTCTCGACATACAGCTAAAAATGTGTTTTTAGGGGTTTACTTTAAGAGGCAATTTCACCCCTTTAAAGTGAATATGGGCCAAAAAAATTCATCGACTATTTTTTTGAAGCTCTACCTGTATACCAAATTTTATCAAAATCGGAGAGGGACAGTTGTCTGCCTTTCCTTGTCAGTTATAGGGAAAATATGAAAAAAAATTAACTATTTCCTCTGCAATTCAGATTTTCTTCAAAATTTTCCAGCAGATAGGCCTATGCTGTGGACCAAGAAGCGTGCTTTCATATCTTAACACTTGATTTAATTCTACCGCTAAATTGTATCTGGAAGCTTTTTTCTTTGACGATTTTCCAGGAAATTCCTTGAATATTCGGAAAGCGTTTTCAATTTACTGCGCAAAGCAATTGGATCATTCTTAAAAGACCATTATTGGCTGAGCTGTTGGGCAAAATTCGAAAAAAAATTGAAAAAAGATGCCCAAATATTTTACTCTATAACTTAGAAATTCATCAAAAGTTTCCTAAGCAGATACAGCCCCCTTTTCTTAAAGGTGTTCACAGCACCAAAACGTCTGTTAATTATCGAGTGATTGGAAACATATTTTAAGGATTTATAGGGGGGTTCTCAGAGAACATTTTAGCAAAATTAGGTCCACGTAGCTCATTGGGAAATGAGTGACATCAAATCTAACTTTTGAATATGCAACAATTGGCAAGAGGGTTTTTCACACATTAAAAGTGTTGAATTAATGCATTACATTCGTAACATTTTGGTTTTTGCGATTTGCCCTAGACTTCGAAAAAAATTAAAAAAGGTACGAGCAGAGCTTGACTGTGAAAAAATTGAAATGCAAAAGTCGCTCGCCTCCCTTTGTCGGTCACAGTAGTTTTGTATTAAATTTTAAACCAGTGTTTCTCAATAGTCGATCTGGTAAATTCTTTTAATCCGCAAATCGATTTAACGGGCTCAGAGTAAAATATTCCTTATCACCAACATAAGAAATGTGTCTTTAGTGAAAAATGAAGGGTTCTTAATGAATTAATAAATAATTTACATGCTCGGCACTTCCAGAACGTTTGAAAACCACTGGTGTAGTCTCTTAAAACGATCCAATGTTTATTTATTTAAAGAAAAACAAGCCTTTTCAAATAACTGGCATGTGCTTTTGTTATAAGTATCGAATGTCAAGCACCTTTTCTTAAGTAAACAAATACGATAACATGAACACCCATTAAGATAAGAATTGAACAACTGAGAGGCGAATAACTGGTCACATTTACGTACAATGAACGAGAAACCAGTTTTTTCAATTTTTTTCAGGGTACAGTGCCAGAAAACCGAAAAAAAAAGTTTTCCGAGAATCCTCAAGTCATCTTGAGTCCATTTATGTAAAAAACTGATTGACGAAAATGTTGAGATTTTCGACAAAAAGCACTTTTTCCCGGATTTCCCAACGAGCTACAAGGTCCAACTTTCACTGAAATGTGCATTATTGATCCCCCTATAAATCCTTAAAATATGTTTCCACAATCACTCGATAATTAACAGACGTTTGGCGCTGTGAACACCTTTAAGAAAAGGGAGCTGTACATGCGTGTTGTAAGCCAAGAAACTAACTCCCTCCTTTACACCAATAACTCGTGCACATGGGGTTCCAAGTATTGAAATGAGAGAGAAATGAACGAAATTTGCAATTTTCGAAAATTTCATGACTTGTACTCTTGAAAAAATTCAAGAACTTTATTTTTCATTTTGTAAGGCGCCCAGCTTTCGCCGGGCAGTCGAAAAATTCAATCTAGACTCATTTATATTGTCCCTCTCCACGGAAATCTTTAGTAAAAGGCGAAAGATTTATTCGCTTTGAAGAGAGACCAGAGTGCCGCCTCAATCGATCTTCCACCGATTTCACGTTCACGAGTATTCTCTATATTTGTGACTTGTAAACAGTAGCGAACTCTAGTGTGAAAATTGATCAACTATCAAACATTAATTATAATAGGCAACCAAATATACACTAAAATATCTCCTACTTTGGAATTTAATTTTTAGAACAAATTTGACCTATGACTTCGTTGAATTTAGATAAATAACTCCCCCTTTCAAATATTTAATTTCTTGGTAAATCATTTATCTATCAAAAGATAAAATAACAAAGCCGAAGCAAATACAAAAAGCCGCCTACTTTGGAAAATTTGATTTCGTATTTCGTGTCAAAATGTTCTCTTATCATAAAAATTCATATCTCCAATTACAAAATTCTTATATCAATCCGAGACTTCTAAATAGAGCAATCAACAAAGGTACTATCGATTTATTAAAAAGTCCAATAAATCAATCAAATAAATTGCAGCATTTTCGAAGGCAAAATTTCCAATTGAAAATATCTACCGTACAGAACCACCTTTGAATCGTTTAATTTCCGAACAACCCCTTATTCCATGCCAAGATGTGGACGTTACACGCCGCCGACAACCGTTTGGACGCTGGGCGCTACCAATACTTGTACATTTTTATCCAAATTGACACAATGAAACTAAAAATTCCAAATTATAGAGACGCGAATTACACTCGAAAGACAATATAGTAGTCCGCCAGGCGGTTTACACTATTTGTGACCTAGTCAGCGATCCCGAGAGAGGATATGAAGCCATACGTTTGAAGATCCCATTGAGGTTCGTTCATCACGAAGTCTAAAATTATTGACTTTAGATAAACTCAAAGTTAACCCTCTAGAATCACGGATCTTCTCCTACATGAAGATCCATGTGTAAGCGAACAAACAGCGATTTGTTTACGGAAATTAGCCGAATCATTCGATGGTAAAATGATGATTGTTAAAAGCGAAGACATTTTAACAAAAATCCGGCTTGCAATGAACGATGAAGAACTCGCCGTTCAATTGCGCATAGCAGCGTTAGTTGAAGCGCTCGCAAGAAGCCCAATTAGTAACCAAATCTACTAAATTCCAACCTAATTTAATCGGAAATAATTCCAGTTGCTGAATGTCTAGTAAATCACGAATTTCTTCCGAAAATTCTAGAACAAATCCAACAAGATATCGCCGATGATATCCTTGAAATCTACTTAGAAACGTTTAAATTATTATGCGATAATAGCAATGCGAAAAATCAAGCTTTAGATTTAGACGCATTTACAATTCTTGTTATTGTTGATTTAACGAGTTGTTAATTAATAATGTTAATATTTGGGTAAAATTGCAGATTCGTCTCCTTGATAGGGACAATTATAAGATAGTTTGTAAAGCACTCGATGGTTTAGCGGTCTTGACATCAATCGAACGGGGCCAAAAATTAGCGTTACATGAGAACTTGTTGAAAATTATCAACCGCTTCTTGTACCATTACGTAAGTTGATCAATTTGCTTATCGTACAAGGATAGAATTGTTGATTTTAGAAAATTGAAGTTTGTACTAGTACAGCTTCAGTGTTTATGTTTTGTACGATACAAACAAGAGCGAAAATCTTGTCCGCGAGATTTAAAGATTTACCCAGGCGGCTGATAAGGCTGATGAGAAATCCGATAAACACCTCATTACAATTGTTTTGTATTAAAGTATAAAACTCGGCAATTTTTTGCGAGTTATTGTTGAAATCTATTTGTTTTAGACGTTAACAAATATTGTGGAATATCCCCGGATACGAAACGAAGTTATTAGTAAATATGGTGAGATATTAAACGAATTACAAACAAATCTTGATCCACAATACAAACAAATTCTTCTCGATATTTTATATTGGGTACCCTACAGTAGTTACCAAACGAATTCCGAAAATAAAAATGATTAAAAATTAACAATTGGAAATAAACTGATACTTCAAATCTGTATTTCAAAATTTTCTTCTCCAAGTGCTTGTTTCTATATTAAACTTATCGATGTTTATTTATAAAATCAATAAGTCTGTCATAAATATTAGTTTTTTGTCCTCTCTTCAAGACAAAGCAATAATCTTAACGAATTAATTAATAGATGTGTAAAATTGGGGCTTATTAGCATCTAATAAATAAAATTCGGATAAAAAGTGCCAATTCAAGGTTAAATTTTATCCCATTTTTAATGGCACGTGTTATCATACATTATATTGTTAACAATGGATAATAGAACAGTTTAAAGGGCTAGTTTTGGAGTGCATTAAACATGTCTAACTAACAAATGAATGGGTGTGTTAATTACGTTCCGAAATTTTCCACCTAGTAATTAGCGTTATTTTTTTACGAATTTCTTAAATTAAGCCCATTATAAACAAATTATCCGTATCAGTATTATAAGAGGTCCATTATCATATTATCACAAATAAGAGTAAGGATCTGAATTTTTGATAAGTCAGTCATATATAAATAGTACACTGGTAGTTTATCGTTTTATTTTGAACACGATTTTCAATACATACTAAACAAATTCCAGATAACCGGAATGAATACAGCGCGAAGTTTACTTACAATATTTTCTTTATTATTTTTATCATTAAAGTGCATATCGCTAAATCCAGATGCGGGTTTATCAATTGTAAGTATTTAAAAATAATTTAATCAATTTGATTCTATTTCAAAGAATTGTCGGCAACTTTTAGAATGAATTGGTTCACAAATACGGTTATCCTTTAGAATCACACGATGTCCAAACCGAAGATGGTTATATTTTAACGCTACACCGGATACCGTACGGTATTAAATCGGTTAGTAATCAGAAACGACCACCCGTATTATTGATGCATAGTTTCCTAACAACATCAATGAGTTTCCTCAACAAGGGAGCAAATGCATCGATTGGTTTTGTTCTAGCCGATGCAGGCTATGACGTCTGGTTGGGGAATCAAAGAGGCAACACTTTTGGTAGGCGACACGTTTCAATTGATCCCGATTTAGATTCGGAGAGATTCTTTAATTTCACGTAATTATATTTAATTATCAACGTAAACTTTCATTATTTTGTAATTGTAGTCTTAACGAAATTGGCGTTTATGATGTAACAGCGAAAATTGATTATATTTTAACGACCACAAAACAAGACCAGTTATCTTATATTGGACATTCACAAGGTTGTGGTGTATTCTTTATAATGACTTCAGAAAGGCCGGAATACAATCAAAAAGTTAATCTAATGATCAGTTTAGCTCCTGCCGTTTTCGTGAAACATAATAAAAGTCCTGTTGTTCGATTACTTGCTAACAGTATGCAACTTATCAAAGTAATATTAGAATATTTTTCTAAATAACAATAACAACAAATAATTTTCAGTTTTTCACTGAAATTAACAGGATCTACGAATTCTTGAGATTTAGTAAAACCCTGGAAGCTATCAGCGATACATTCTGTTCAGAAGGCTCAATTTTCCAAGAGTTGTGTGCTTTTTCAATTTTCATAATAGCCGGATTCGATTCACCACAACTCGACCGGGTATTTTACCACAAACATTCTCAATTTTCTATTCCAACAATTATTTTGATAGAATTTCATTCCCGTGATTACATCATCGGCACCAGCTGGTTCCTCAATTTGGCAGCTATACCAATTCCTTCAATGGATAAAATCTGGTAATTTCAGTCAATACGATCACGGTGTGGAGAAGAATTTGGAAGTGTACGGTCAACCGTATGCGAAACTCTATAATTTGAAACGTACAACCGTTCCGATCGTTATACGTGCCGGTTTGAATGATTGGCTTGTGCCACCGATTGTAAGTGGCTGAATTATTAAAATGATTCGATAACAATAATTGTTATTGTAGGATGCGGAAACTTTAGTACAACAATTACCAAATGTTGATTTCCGTCTAGTACCATACGAGAAGTTCAACCATTTAGATTTTATATGGGCCAACGATGTAAAACAATTAGTTAACGATGAAGTTGTTGAAGTATTAAGAAGTCGATTATGAATAAATTTTTATTGTTAGATTGTTTATTCGTTTTTAATTGTTGCAATAATTAGATCCTAATTTACTATCAACCACGTCATCTTATTTTGTAATTCTCTCTCTCTAGTTTTAGTAATTCTCTCAATCATTAAATGATTTACAACATAATTTACAATTAATTTCCTTTTTTATGAGTCTCCTTGCAATATCTCGCTTAGAAGAACTAAAATTGTATACTTACAAGATTTCTTATAAAAACGCTAATTATCATTAAAATAATAATTATTTTGTTTAATTTAATTGAGCATGATAATTGCAAATTGAAGGTTAGTACAATTTTGAATTTTGACATCTTCAATGTCATTTGTCTTCTTCTAACTGTAGCTCCAAAGTTGAAACATTATAATAAAAATGATATTAACGATTATTTCAAAAATAATCAATTAATATAAATATATGACTTAATATCAACTAGTACCATTAATTATTAATTTTTCTTTACAGGACTACATATTTTCTTCTCTAAACCGATTACTATATTTAGTCGTTTTATTGTTAGGGATATTTTTCTGCTGTAGTTGGCACATCTGTAATTAATGTTCCAGATTTTATAGATTATTGAAGTGTTTCATTCGCGTTTTAAACACAAATAATTGAATTTAAAATTAAAGAACAATCCAAAATTTGGTAAATTTCGATGAAAATCAAGATCTGTGGTGAAAATAATTGATTGTTGAGGTTATGTTGAATTGAGGTTAATTGAAATTGGCGGCAGTTTGTTAGAATGCCAAAAATTAAAATAGACAGTGTTATCAGTTTTAGTAGCGAAGATCCTGTATTAATCCCCATAAATTAAACGAATTGTACAATTTTTAATTGTTTGTAACGATTTTTAGGTTTATGTAGCCAATAATATTCTATCGAATGATCCGACGAAGAAATGGAAATGCCGGACACCAGGCGAAAAATCAGCAGTAATCGTTTTACAATTAGAGAAAGCTAGTGTTATATCGAGCATAGATATCGGTAATGAACATTCAGCGTATATTGAGATTCTAGTATCGAGGTCTAGTTTGAAATAACGATGATTATAAGGTGTTTCTGGTAATGTCCTCGTTTATGACGCCGACTGAATCCAAAACAGAGCACAAATATCAACAAAGTTCGTATGTTTACAAAAGATGATTTCTCCAAACCGGAAAACGAACAGAAATGGGATCGTGTGAAGATCGTCTGTACACAACCGTTCAATCGTCACGTCCAATACGGCTTAAGTTTTGTTACATTCCACGCATTAGAATCGAATAATAACCCAAATAATGGAGCAATTCAACAGACATTCGGGAAATTTACTTTAAGACCGGATTCACCCGATAATCTATCAGTTGGTAGTCTATTTGCCCGGCGTAAAGAGTCTCAAAGTGAACAATTATCAGCAGCTGCACAAATCCGTGAAGCTTCCGCATCTAACACACCGATAACTAAACCGAAATTAAAATTAAACACTCCATCTACCTCCACTAATAAAGAAAATAATAAAAATGACACAAAAACGAGGAATCGCGATGAAATCCTCTACGATAAAGACGACGATGAGCCGAATAAACGTATCGATACACTCGTTGAAATGAAGCGTAAAGAAAAACAAACGATAGAAGCCCGGAAGGAAAAAGACGACAAAAAGAAGACACCAAAGAAAACGAAGAATAACGAAACAAATGATGAAGTCTATAAACGTGCGAGTAGTTCTAGTGTTGAATCGAAAAAGAAGAAGATTAAAATCGTTGAAAAACAGCGTGAAACACGACCATTTTCGCAATTATTAAAAGACGTTGTTTTGGTTATAAGCGGAATACAGAATCCCGATCGGGCTAATTTACGGACATCGGCTCTAGCAATGGGGGCGAAATATAAACCGGATTGGGGCGATTCTTGTACGCATTTAATGTAATCGAATTCTATTTCATCTATTTTAGTGATTAATTAAAATAATTTCAGTTGTGCTTTCCCGAATACGCCGAAATTCAATCAAGTCCGCGGCCACGGCAAGATCGTTAAACGTGCGTGGATTGAGGATTGTTATTCGCAACGGAAACGTCTACCTTGGCGTCGATATGCGTTAGATAAGAATGATGTTGGCGAGGAGAGTGAAGAGGAGATTTGGGAGAGGATCGATGAACCGGTTAATATTGGTAATGATAACGATAATGTAGAAGAATTCGATGATGAGTACGTATCAATTTTTCCACTAATTAATAAAATAATTAACTATTTAATAATAGTATGGAAGAACGGATAGCTGAATTGAAGAAACAAAATATAAATCCGTATAATTTAGACACTGACGATGAGGACTTAACGACGAATTCTAAAGAAATAACCGATAAACTTCTGGATATTTTCGATAAACAACGGTTTTATATTGACGATAATTTAGATTCGGCAATTTATAAACTAGCAAAACGCTACATTATCGCTTATAAAGGGTAAAATTAATTTCCGATAATTTCACCCAATTTATTTAAAATTTTGTAGAGTTGTAACTAAAAATAAGCAAGATGTCGATATTTTTATCACAACAGAAGATAATGTTTCCAAATTACGAAACGATACAGCTGGTAGTACTGTTTTTATTAAGCCCGATTGGATTTGGGAGTGTCATAATTCGCAAACTTTCTTACAATTTGATGACTATAAAATTGAATAAAACTAAAATTTCAGTTTAAATATTTGAAATCTATTTAAGATCATCCTCTAGGCCTAAATTCAAATAGTTTATGGTTTGTATACTGCCTCAAAGGTGAACAGGAGTCAATAAAATGTGGTAAGTATCATTTTTGCTTATAATTCTATTAATTTAAAATAAATCTCAATATTCTACGTAAAAAGCAAGACCGGCTTGTATCCAACGATCGTGCTCCTTAGAATCGCACAAAATCTGGAAATTTGTCAGAAATTTTTGCCTATTCGAACTGTAATAAACCGGAATATTTAGGCAATTATCTTCGACAGTTAATTTCTATAAAAATAAAACTTAAATCGTATAAAACTACAAATTTGAAAATTACCTTATCGTTCCAAGTCATGTAGCAATTAGGCGCTTGATTGATACTATCCGAGGTGGCTACACACGGTTTCAAATTGTAACCATCAAACAAACCGCCTTCTATCAATAAATCGGTCAATACGAGATAATTTCGTCGATTACTTGAAGTCTTCCATTTCGTCCCCAATACTAATTGGTCAATTTCGATTTTATTGGTACGTGAAAATTCCTGTTTGTAAGCAGCAAGAAAACCGTCCGGATTCAATAAGTGTTTCAAACATACTTGTTCGGTATATTTCCAGTTCGATAAATTGATAGTTTTTAATAGTAAATTTCGTAAATAATTCTGCGGTTCGTTCGTGTTACCGCCCCAGATAGATTTCCATAATTTCGGTATTTCTTGATTTATTAAAGCGTGGCCGATTATTAAGTCGTTATCATCCGGTAATTGGTTACCTTTACATATTCGGTGCAAAATTGAGAAGTTTTTATGGATTTGTTGGATTAATTTGATAGCCAGTCGGTATTCTTGGTGGATAAATTGTCGAATTATCGACTCGGTTTCTTGTATTGTTTGGTGATTTTGTCGGATAAAATCGTAGCCTTGGTTCAATTTTCTCCACAGATTTATTAGCGGCGATAGGTTTTTATACCAGAAATTTCGGTCGAATTTCGGCGATATTTTACACGAAATTGACAAATCTACAAAATAAAAACCGGTAAAAATTCACAAATTTAAAATTCTTACTTTTCAATTTGGTAACAATTTCAAGACTCGTCTGTTTCTCCCAAGCCCTATCGATATTTTCCGGTAAACCGAAATATTCGGGTAGATCGTGCTCAGACAACTGTTTAAAATAATTCATATAATCTTGATATTTATTCGAATTAGGTAGTGGTGATTTCTTATCAAATGGGTTCCAACGATGGCTTAGAACCTCATCAATTAGGAATTGTTTTAAATACGAATCTAGAATTGTTAAATCGATGATATTTTCGATACGACCGCCATAGACAGCATCCCGACACAATCCTTTAATAGTTTGCCATTGTATTTGATTCGAATTCGTATTCCAGAAATCTTCAATCAAACGTATTGTTGTCGTCAAATCATTATCGCTAAATTCGTAAAATTTCAACCATCCTTGCGGTATAAATTTGCGCCGTTCTTGTAGAATACCATGAAGATAAGCCATAACGAAGAATAAACGATTCATTGTTTGATTGAATTTATCAAAATAACCACCACTGAAATTATTGTAAGTTCTCAATAAATTATTACGCAAACCTTGCGGTGTTTCATAGACGAATTTTAAACTATTCTGGGCTAGAACGAAATTAAAATTTTGACTATACTCGGTTATTAACCATAATCGAAAATCGTTGTGTGTTTGTAATTTTTGTAAATTCTGGCAAAGTATCGTCAACCAATTCGTTACTAAATGTAGATTTTTTAGAACCAACCATTGTCCACTCTCGCAGGTTTTCTGTAGAATTGATAACGCCTTCATTTCTTGTCCCTCACCCATCGCTATTTCCGTACATTGATAATTTAAACCGTTCGCTAACGAGTGAATTTCATTAGTTGGATCACTTCCAGATACCGTCAATAATAATATCGGTTCAGTGTTGTTGGATTCTTTGTGGATTTGTTTCAAATCAATAACCGAAGGATCGATACTTTTTAATCCAGTTGAATGCAGAATATATTGAATTATCGCTGAATATGTGCGATCTGGGCGGAGGTTTTTCACCACCAACACCCTCTGAAATTCGCTTAATTTTAGATGTTGTGGAAATTCTTTTTGGCATAATTTCGACGACATGAAATTCTGCCAAACGGTCGGCTCTTCTAATCGTAGATTTTGGTAGAATTCCGGCACATTCGACTGAAATAAATCAATTTTAACGCAATTATTTTAAAATTCCAATAATTTACTTTTAGATTTAGTAAGTTGTAATGTAACTGTTTCGGTAGCCACGGTGGTAGATCGTCTTGATTCGATTCTAATTTTCCTGAATTGATACAATCGAGGAATAGTTCCCATTCGATTTTCGGTATGTTGTAAAGTCGTTTGGTTAGATGTAGGGCGAAAATAATGCGATCATTTTTGAAAATTCCACGACTCATAAAATTGTAAACGATATCGAATAGGTGGCGTTTTTGCAAATCTTCACTACTTTGCATCACCTGAAAACGCGTTCATTACAAAACTAGCGGAATTAAGCAACTGAAAACGTATATCTGCATCGAGCTGCGATCTACGTCCTCATATTATCGCTTCGATTATTCTGATAATACCTGAAAACTCTGCAAAGAATTCAAGAATAATTTAACGTAAGCTGAAACTGATAGCACATAAAGAACGTTGAATTTCGAGAATTCGTTACAAGCAAAATACAACGAACTACCGAACGTTGAAATCATTTGATAAATCTCGTATTCGGATTGTAGTTTCGTTTGTATTTCCATAGACTCGTTTAAAGCTTTGGAAATTGCAATCGAGCTAATTTTCGTTTGATTTAACGCCTCTAGAAGACTCTAAAAAGCACAATTGTTCAATAATTAACCAATTTTAATAGAGAAAATTACAGAATTTTGTAAAATATCGCCGGATGAATTAGCCAAATCCTCCAACAATTGATTTTGTAGCCGATATTGTTTCTCTTGTAATTCTTCACGTTCTTTCAATAAATGTTGGCGACGTTCTTCCAATTGCGGTTTCTCTTGCCGTATAGCCGCCGATAATAATTGTTCAGTTAATCCGGGTTGTGTTACAGTAAAATTCATTGTTGTTATGATTGAATTAAAATCTGAAGATATTTGTAATTGTTCATTACGACTGGTTAGAATCAATTTGAAATCGTTGTGGTAATCGATTAATTTCCCATTAAAATTAATCAATTTTCGTTCACCTTGATAGATGAATTCTTGTCGTAAAATTGGTAATAGATTCGTTGAAATCCTATCGATTTCTTCAATTATTAGAATTTTACCGAAACGTATCGATAATTCTAATGTGTTTAAGAATTTCGGTGAATTCTGAGTTGTACATTCTAATTGATACGATTTTAAATGATTTTTCAACCAATTAATTGCCGAAGATGTCGGATCTATCAATAGTGGTGTAATTTTAGTCTGAAATTAACGAAAATTATTAACGAAAAATCGCTAACGATCACTTACTTTAAGGACGATTATAGCATTTTGTATCGACAATTTATCAGAGGGTAAACCTTCAGTTTGCCATTGTAATTGTTCCCGATCTGTCGATAAAAGCTCTTCAAAATTAAACGAATTAACTTGCAAATTTTCCATCCATTTTCGCAGAATTTCCCTAAAATCCCACAATTTATAAAACTACTTAAAATAAAATTCAAACTAACCGTCTTGTATTCTCCGATTCATTCGACAGATACATAATGAACGCCGAAGCTAAACAACAATTATCCGATAATTTCTCTAATTGTTCTGTGAATTCAACTAATTGTTTTTTCCATCGATGATACTCATCGTCTAGTTTATTAACCAAATCTTCGGCTGTTTTCAACCTTTCTTGCACTTTATTCAAATCAATTTCAATCTCAGCTGCCTCTTTTGTGTAGTTAGCTAATTGTTGTTTTAATTTCGCTACCGTATCATCAACATCCGATAAACCGGCGCTCAAATCATTCAATTGCAATTCAGCATTTGATAAATTCTGTTTCAGTTTCAATTGCTCCCTTTCTAACGGCTTAATCTTCTCATAAACTTGTGAATATTTAATATTCGCTAACACCCATGCGGCTAACGGTGCAGCGGCTATAGAAGCTCGTTTCGCTTGTTTCGGATCGAATGAATCTTTCTTATTTGTAATTAAACGTTGGACACTCTGTCGACTTTCACTCGTAATACGGCTAGCATCAAACGAACGTATTTCTTCTTTCACGCCACGTTTCGATAAGAAAGTTTTCATACTGTTCCATGAAGTATCATTGATACCCATCAATCTTAAAACACCTTCGAGAATATCCCGAATGATTTCCGGTGGAGCTCTTAATGAACGTATTTCGGATAAAGCTTCGGTTTTAATATTGCCAACAGCCGAGCGGGCTTCTTGTATTAACGGTTCCACTTCGGCTAATTCTTCTTCGATTTCTTTTTTACGGTTGATCAACATTCGATTTTCTTGCTCTGTTTTTTGTTTCAAACTCTCCATTTCTTCTTTATGCAAATTAGCATTTTGCATTGTTTTACTTATCATATCCAACGCTGAATTCGCCTTCATTTGTTTCTCTGATAATCTCACCTCTTGTTCGTTGGCTTTCTGTTTTAATTTCGCCACTAATTCACCGGCTTCGGTTAATTTCTCAATACCGGCTTTTAGTTTATTTTGTCGCTCGATAATTGTAGATTTTCGTTCGTTATAAATATCGATATATAATTTAATCATCGAGACATAACGTAACGGTGTATTGATTTGATTTGTTTCAATTGCTTTTAAAATTTGTGGAAATTTGGTGCAATTCTCTATAATTGTAGAAGTTTCGTTGAATTTTTCGACGATTTTCGTTGGTATATCGTTGATGGTTTCTTTACACCATTGCGATTTCCATATTATTTGACTTGAATATAAGAGAGCTGGACAGTTTTCGAAAATACGCCAAATATTCTCGTTATCTGTATCGATACAGGCGATTATATGTAGGTGTCGTTTGATGCGTTCAATGTAGAAATTCATTAGATTGCCTTCGAAATTTTCGCGATTTGCTTCGTCTTTCAAGCCGGAAATCATTGAATCAAGCTCGGCCGTACTGTACAGCCCTGGAATCTGTAAATAAGTTTAGAAATCTCGATCGAAATTCAAAATAAATGGTAGATAATTAGGAAATGTTGAAAATTTAAGGCAGTATAAATCACTTCTTTTAGCTTTCACGGAAAGAAAAGCGTAAAAAATTAATTTATTTCCCGGCGCATCCACCAAATTTACATCTAGATAAATCCATATTTTGCCCTATAATTTGGCAAATATCGACTTTTCAGTGACTTTCTTTCAGTATTAAACAAATTGAAAGCGTTGTTATCCAAATTTTTCAGAAATTCCCGGATAAAAAGGGTTAATTTTCCAGAAAGTTGACGAAAAATCGATACATTGACTGCAAATTTTTGATATACCTGTTAATTTATTCTGCTTCCGTTTCAATTCTGTTTCCGTTAAAATAAATAAAAATAAATCTGTTTCTGCTAAATGTCTCTATTGGGATCATTCAAAATTAAGGAAACATAGGTCGCAACTAATAGCCAAATGTACCTTTAATTTTATTGACAAATAGATCGAGCTAGGCCCTATGTTCCTTTATCATTTCCCACTTTATTAAAAATTATAATGAATTACCATTTATTTAAACATTTTAAAAACATTCTAGAATAAAGTACTTACTTCTCCAGCCGATATTAATACATTAACCATGCTCAAAACCGAATTATTACTCAAAATATGATCTTCTAAAAGCAGATAAACATCTTGTCCGTCTATACCGGCCCATTGTAACGCCTAGAACGCAACCAAATACTAATTTTCAACAATAACTTTATAATAAATCTTACCAATTTTAATTCATTATTAAATTGCGGTTGTTTATCGTTAATTAAACTAATCAATTTAGCAGTTTGTAGAATCGTCAGGATTTTTAAACTGGATTTCCGCCCAACTCCCGATTTACCAATCATCACAACATTACCACAACGCGAACTTAAAACTCTTATCAAACTACTGATAATATCCAATAATTCATTGTTGATCAACAAATCTAATTGTTGTCCATCCCGGCTGTATTGAATTATCGATTTTTTTATCAGAATCTCCCAATCATTACGGTTTATATCAATTAATTTATCACCAATTGATGCCGATGAGGGAATATAGAAATTATTCTTGATCATCTCCAATAAATTCGTAATATTAAACGTTTCGGTTAACAGTTTCGATAATTTATTGTAGTCGTCGATATTTGTTAGTTTATCACCGAATAATTTGGTAGCTTCATAGCATAAAATCTCGTTCAATTTACCATCAATATTGTCGTAATTATTGAGATTGTAACGTGATAGATTTCGGCACCAATTAATCAAATCATGCGGTGTAAAAATGTAATGCAGATATTGTGTAGTTTGGAAAAAATTGCATAATTTCCCATAAATCGCCAAGATCATCGTCGATAATTTGATAAGTTTCGTTTTAGTCCAGTGTTTTTCAGCGAAATTATAATTTAACACTGCCGATAAATACGTGATCGTTATCAACGATAAATCCTCCTGTTCTGGTTGAGTTATATTGAAAATATTAATATTCGATAAGAATCGTTTCGATATTGATAGATTGTTTGTAGTTAAAGTTCCAATGATTGTGATATTTTCAATGCCGACAAGTTCTAAATTTGTATCGAAGAAAGCCTTGTATGTTATCAGCTGAAATAAACGAATTCATGTCAAATTATGTCCGAAATATTTCAGCGATTATATCAGAATCATTTAAGACCGATTTTGGAATTCTTCAGAGATTGTTTGAAATTTACACAGTTGCGCGATGAGAATAATCTTTTAAAAAAACAAGCCAAATTGAGCAAATTAACCGAGGTCCAATATGAATTAGTATTGACAAGTTACAATAATTTATTGGGCCAAATACTATTGGAACATTACCATCTAATACAACAACTCAAAATGGTTCAATTTTATACGAAACAATTAGAGGAACGATATTTGGAACTGTTAGACATATGTGGAAATGATAAAGTTTGTAAGGACGTACGTTTAAAAAATTCACCATACCTGATTAAGAAATTCAATTAAGATATTTGTACCCCATTGGTCAGGTTTTAAAAGTTGTAAATTCTTAAAATAAATCATTAGATGTCCCCGTTTTGGCTTATAAACTTTCCCTTTATTCGTATTCACTGTAATACAATTTTGGGTTATTTTGTTCAAAATATAGTTGGGTGTTAAATTTGCACAACAATAAATCGTTAATAAGTCAACATCGGTGCGTTCTTTCACCAAATATTCGAGAATTAATCTAAAATTTTGTCAAATTATTACGATTTCAATTTAATAATTATAAAAATTACGTTTTCGCTGAACCGTGGGGTCCAATTAACAAGAAATTCTGTTCGTTACCTGGTAATAGCCAAATCCTCAATTGATCTAAAGTCTTGCAAATATCACCAGTTAAAATCAACGGTATTGTATTATTATCATCGATTTCAATCGTAATATTTGAATTTGTGTAATAATTATCGATGAAATCTCGTTCCCGATTGTAGTGGATTTTCGAAATCAACGGCGGTGGAGACTCTGCAAGCCAATCGAATACTTGTTGGGCGAATAATTCCCTGAAATCTTCCTGTAAAATCTGCCCCAAACCGTTAACTAAACCCACAACAAATTGCGCTCGGTTTTCAACACCATACAGTTGGGATAACGCAATTTTTAATAATGTTAATTTCGAACAAGACACGACAATTTCAGCATCGTTAACAATCCAATTAATCGCTTGTAATAAATGATCGTTAATTAAAGTTTTATCGATCAAAATATTAGTTTCATTCTCTATTAAATACGTTTGTAGATAATCGTTTAAATCTAAATCGTTATCGTCAAGAAATACGATTCCTAGACGAGAAATCGTGGCCGGTGAGGCGTAACTTAAATCGTGCGTTTCAAAAATAAAATTGACATTTCTACCGAATTGTATTCGCCAACCGGACGGTAAAGTCAATAGGCGATTATCGTCAAGGACTGAATTTAACGATTCTATCCATTCTGGATCGATATTACCATCGCAAACGATCCACGACCAAATATCTACAAAAATTCGTTCGATTTCGAAAAATTCTGAGAATCTGATAAATACCTGAAGGTTCTTGGGTTACTTGTAAACTGTACATCGTCAAAACTCCATCTTTCCATTGTCGTGTATCTAAATCGATCTGGCCTAATAATTCCGATTTTTGTATACTTTTCGGATTGAAAACGTGTTGTTTGATTGGTTTACCACACCGAATTAAAGCTTGAATTAGCAGATTTCTAATTGTAGTCTTACCGGAATTTGGGGGTCCGACTATCACCACTCCCATACGTTGTTTTAATTGTCCATATAATTCTAAACATTTATTGATTTGGCGTTGATTTAGAGTTAATTTAGAGGTTTTACAACAATCTTTTAGTGTTGTTGTTAAATTATCATCCGTACAGTTGATATTATCGGTGTTGATACTTCTGAAAACATCACCTAGAATACTTTCGAATTTCTGTGCATCATTGTAGGTTAATTTCGATAGAATATCGCAACGTAAAATTTGTACAATTAATTGTAATTCAGTATTCAAATTGATTTGATTTGTGTTGATTTTGCGATATTTTCGCAAATTCTCCCCGCAACTATTCAAAATTGTCCGTATCGCTCGTAAACCCCAATCGTAATGTTGTTGTCTACTCAATAATTTATCGCACAATTGGAAAATTTCGATCAATTTCCGACTGATCAATTCAGCATTCTGATAACCATCGCAGTGTAAAAGAGTCTTTGTGATTTCCTCACAATCCGGATGGGTCATTATAATCGGCCGGAATAATTGTTTCAAATTATCGGGTAAACGATTACGACCACCGTAACTACCACCGGCCGGATTTAACGTGACAAAAATACCACAATGACGATTTACGGTTATCTAGAATTGTTTAAAATTTATAAAATGGTTAATTATCGTCGAAATTACTCACTTCTTGGTCCATTAAAATTAGTTTGTCTTGTCGGGTGCGTAATGCGGTTTGTATCGGTTGTATTTGCATTGATATCGCCGATAATGTGGCTTCTTCTAAACGATTGAACTCGTCGAAACAACCCCAGGCGCCGCTGCGGACTAAACCGTTTAAAATTCGACACATCGATACAGTATCGATGTTCTCATCGCAATTGAACACTAATACTTGTCGTCCTAATAATTGTCCTAAAGCTTTGATTGTTTCGGTTTTACCGGTACCAGCAGGACCGTACGGATTACCGCCCATTCCCAAATAAATACATTGAGTTAATGTTAGAAAACAACGATCCGTTAATTGTGTACGGACTAATTTCTGTACATTCCCCAAATATTCATAAGCGTATTCGATACGAGCATTCGACATTTTTACTGTAATCACCCCCAATGAATTCGAATAGAAACGTAATTGTTTCTGCCACAACCAATCGGTAATATTTGTTGTATTCGAATCTAATAATTCTTCAATAACGTTAATATGGTGGATTGTATCTAAAAGTAACGATTTTAATTTCAATTCAAGCACATTAGTATCGTCATTTTGCTCGTCTATATTCAATTCCAACGAACTATAATGCGATAATTGTGCTTTATAATACGCTAAAAGCGGCGGTAAAGTCATATTATTGATAGCTTGTTCAAGTTTTAAAGTAAAATTAATACTGTCGGCTAAACACAAGATTTGCGATGGATATTTTAACGGATCCGGTGATTGTCCATCGTTCAAACATTGCACTAATAATTCTTTTAAAGTAATCTGCATTTGTTTAACCAGATCATTCAACCAATCCTCAATCGGTTTCTCTATATTGACCGGATTGTTTAAATGAACAATCTCGCCAAATTGTGAACACATCGCTGTAATATTCCTGTGATTATCGTCTAAACGTATCGAATGAATCCCGGAAAATAGTTTCTTCAAATGTTGTTGGATTATCTGTTCTTTCGTCGATTGTCCGATGATTTCTAACAGATCATCATCGCTTAAAAATAGGAACCGGGCGAAACGATCGCGTTTCTCCTGTAGGAATGTCTCTAAACTTTTCTGACAACGCCCCAATTGTTCTTGGAGATTCTTCAAAATCGTCGACAAATTCGGATAACGCGTCAATCCAACTATCCGGCAATCTTTCTCGATGAACAACAGTAAATTTTGGAAGTCTTTGTCGATTTTTTCGAAACGATTCCGATCGTGAATCAAAGCCCCATTACCGAAAATCGGCTCCAAATATACCCACCTACAACGAAATTTTATTATTTCCAATATATTTAAAATAATATGAAATTTCGAATTACTTTCGTTGGATTTGCGCTAATAGCGTTACGTTCTGGTCCAAATTCGCTAATTTCGTCTCCCACAAATTAGCGCGTTCGGAAAAACTCTCATAATCCGATGAATTTTTAACCGATTGTAATAGACTCTGATTGTCGCCGATTTTATTTAAAATCTCTTTAAAATCTTTAATCAACATTACGTTAGAATTTCTGGTATTTTTATGGGGTGTTAATACGAATTTCGCTTGAATTTCCCATTGATCTAATTCGGCTAAAGCTTGACGGACGGCAATCTCACTAGCTGCCTTCTTACAAATCGTCTACAAAACAATTAAATTAGCGATTAATTTGGATTTTATAGCCGAGATTTACTTGTAATTGTTTACTATTATCGATCAATTTATCGGAAACTTGTAGGAAATCTTTTAGGGTTAAATTCTCTAAAGATTTGGGGGACATTTGTAAAATATTGAAAACATCCATCCAGTGTTTCTCTGTGAAATCTTCACCGCGTACGTATTTTAAACACGGAGAAACACCCTATAATTTCAATAAAATTTCATTAAAATTGTTCAACAAAATTAAACTAGAGAATTACTTCAAATTTTTGTATTTCTCGTAGAATTCTTGTCGTTAAATCGTTAGAACCGTCTTGGTTTGTTTTGAATTTAGTTTGCCAGTTCGCTAAAAAGTCTTCAAAACGGTAGATTTTTTTACGGAATACAATCCATTCTTCATTCGATAACGTTTCTAATTCTTGATAGAATTCCTCGAAATGACTCCAAGAATTTTCAATTTTCTTTAAATCGTCTTCAATAATGTTGATTATTTCGGAATTTGGTTTCTCTAAATTGAAACGTTCATAATCATTCAATAATTTGGTTTTGTCGTTCCAAAATCTCCAACCATTGTTTGTTTTTATCTTTAATTTGTTCTAATTGTCGATTTAAATCGTCGATCGATTGTTCGATGATATATTCGAATTGTAGTTTCGGTTTAATTTGTTCGAATTTAACATTAAAACGCTCCATTTCATTCAACAAATTCTCGTATTCTATATTTAATGTTGTTTTAATTGTTTCCATTTGTTTCGCTATTATGTGTTGGTGATTCTCTAGAAGACTTTGTAGACGTTCCCAAGCGCCTTTCAAACGGTTAACCGAATCGATATATTCACGCGCCCAACTGGCCAAAATTTGCGCCTTTTGCAACATCTGATTATAGCACTCCTCCATCTACAACATTAATTTTAATAAACAACAATGTTTCGTTAAAGCAATAAACCTCAGCTGCTTGTTTAAGAATATTCGCATGATTCACGCCAGTTTCGCCGATCTCATCGATTGTAACCGGTTGTCGGGTTAATACCGCTGTAGCCGGATCGATATAATTCTGCAATTTTACCACATCGTCAACAATAGAGTCTTTTAATGATATCACTAATTGATCCCAATAACTGCGATTGTGTATCTCGAGATCTGTCCGTAAACGTTGTAGACCAATCAGGAAACAACCGAGACGTTCTTCAGTGTTTGGTAGTTTTGCTATTTCTTGTCCGAAAGTTTTCGATGCTCGAAAATGTAAATCCCAATGCTGCCATATTTTCAGTTGGTTCACATCTAATGGTTCTAATTGTAGCCAGGATTGCCAATGTTTCAAAACTGCATCTAATTGTTGGAATAAATCATCGGTTTGTTTGTCGACTTTCCCCAAATCTGCGCTGTTTCTAAACCGATAAAATTTATATTAGGGGCCGGGTTAGTCGTTAAAAAAGGTGGAAATTTTGACGATTTTCGTAAACGAAAAAGCTGTTTCCACGTGATTTTTCCATGAAAACACGCAAATTTTTTAGATAGCAACAGATTAACTTTAAAATCCATAAAATCGTCTACAATTGGAAAAACCTGGTGTTTACTAGGTCAAAATGGCTGATTTTTCAAACATTTGATATTTGATTACATGAATTGCTATTTCTATATTTAAAATTGTGCAAGAAACCTTCAAAAAACTTTACTGTTTATTCAATTTTCCGGAAAATTACCGGACCGATTGGAAAATTTCAATTTTCTATCGATTAAACCCCATACTAATTGATGTAGGCTGGTTAAGAAACAAATGTAGATTTTCATCTACAACTCAAAATTTCCATAGTCCTCCAAAACTTATGTAACTTGAAATGGTCTTTCGAACAAGCCGAAAATTTGAATTTCCATCAAAAAACGAACGAGAACTCGTCAAATTTTCCACTTTTTCACCAAATTCTAGCCCCTCAATAATCAATTAATTCTACGTACTTATCGAGAATTTCAGCAAAGATATTCGTGTCGGGATTCTCAACCACCCCCTTAAAATTCTTCGGTATTTCCAGAAATTTTCGAAGTTGTTGCTGGTATTTCTCTTTAAGTTGATCGATATCGGGGGAAAATTGTAATTTATTGTTACGATAAATTATATCCGTATAGATTTCCGGTAGGTATAAATGTAGAGTATTTAAACTTTTAATATATTGCTGTTCTAGGATTTTAAACAAATTCAAATCTATATCACTCTTCCACATTTGCATATTTTTAAAACCCTTCTCTTCAACTTGATTCAAAACATTACGAATTTGTTTAATTATATCCTTCCACTTACTGTAATCTTTAATCAAATCAATATCTTCCAATAGCTTAATTTTCTCGTTAATTTGATAATAATACGATGTTAACAGATTATTCTCTTTCGATAGTTTCTCAACGGCTCGTTTTAATTTCTCCACGTATTTCTCTATAGATTTCGTATCGCTCCAATACACGACTTTCTCCTCTTGGACTAATTTCGATAATTCTAAAGCACTAGCTAACATCATCGGACGCTGGCAGATTATCATCCGATCACCGATTGTATTATGGAAATTTGCAATCTAAAATTTCCCATTAATTACAAATATATCTATTTAGAAATTTACCTGTTCTAAACTCCTAGCTAAACGCATAAATTTCTTCGCATGTTCGCTAGTTTGCTCAATATCACCAGGTATATTATAACCCAAAGCTTTAAATTGCCGAACCTCGTTAATTAAAGTAACCAAACGCGGAGAATAATTGACTTTCATTAGCTTATTCGTGGAGAATTCAACAACAGGATCTGATTCTTTTAAACTAAAAAACTTAGTTGGGAATTTTGTAAACTTAAAACGGTTAAATTTACCCTAAATTTTGGTTCTTAATCAATGCCATAACATCACCAGTCCACGATTCGTACAATTCGCTATGTTGTTGTTTTAAATCTTTAAGAAATTCGCTAACGATTTGATTTAAATTGTCGAAATTCGGTAGATCATTCAATAATTTCTGGGATGTTCTTTGAATTTCGTCAACTCGTGCCTCTAGTTGTTTAATAAAAATGATTTCATTCACGATTTGAGTTGAATTAAATTTTGTTGTTATTGTTGTATCATTTTGTTGTTGTTGTTGTAATTGTTGAACATAATCGTATAATGATGTTAATAAATGTTGTCTTTCCGATTGTAGAGTTTGTCGTAAAATTGGACGATTGATCAGCTCAGAATAACGCGAGAATTCATATAGAAGCTAAAATATTATAAAAAATTAACGAATTTTACAAAATTATTAAAAAACCTGTCGTGTATTGGCGTTAATGTTCGACAATTGCTTCTTCAATTTCTCACCGACACGCTCCTCAGCCGGCTGTAACAAATATTCGAATTGTTTATAAGCCTTCAGCCATAAATTCGTCGAATATTGGCCGAAATCTAGAATATTCAATTGCCGAAATGGCGCAAAAATCTCGCCAGTTTTCAAACTGTCTTGCTCTTGTTGCGTCAACAATCGTATCAATTGCCGATGTAAAGTCTGTATGTGTAAAATTTCATTCAACCGTTGGTTGAATTTAACCAACTCTACTGGCCGATACGGCGGATCTTTCCACGGATTTGTCGCCAAATACGGCCAGAATAATTCTGTTAATTGTTTACAAGAAGTTAACCAATGCTCCCCTATCGATATACATTGTTGTAATAATTCAGCTATTACAATATAATTCTCCTTCCATATATTGTTATTTAATAATTGTTTCGACGTACATTTAATAATCTCATTAGCTACAAAGATTCCCGATTAAATCGTTATCAATAATTAATTAAATTAATACCGATAATGTCCATTAAATGTTGGATTCTCTCTTTCGGATAGGGCGGTTCATGCCGCCATAAATCATCGAGAATATTGTGGGCATTCTCTAGAAGATCTTCAATTTCATTCAACGGTAGTACATCTAGAACACTAATTGTGGATTTTCTTAACAAAATCGCTTATAAATATAAGGAAAAATACTTGAATTCGGTCGCTAGGGGTTTTAAAATTTCTATAAATGCTTCGCCACTAGTTCGAGTTAAACGATCGCGTGAATTCTTGATTGTATTGCCCCAATACTCCACTTCGTGTTCCAATGAATCGACCACTGATTGAAGAAAAATCGAAATTAAACCACTAAGAGGATATGGTTTTGCAAATTTACCTGTAAGTGAATTGAAAGAGTCGTCTTGATTCTCTTTAATCAACAACGACGATCTCAAATCAGCTTGAAGATTGATGATTTGCCGATGGATATTCGAATTATCGCCCTATAAAATCAATAACATTGAATATTCTTGAAATTGTATTGATTTACCTGTGCTAATAGGGGACTGTAGATGGAATTTAACGATTGATAGAGAGCTAAAGTGGGTGATCCATAGATTGTTGTCGTTTGAATATTGTTAATAAAATCGTTATTATTATTACTTAGAATACTCGAAGGCTTTATTTTGTAGAAAATAATAATCTTTTGATTATCATCCGTGTTAATTTCATTGCTAAATTTTAATCTATTGTTATCCAATGAAACGTAAATGGTTGATTTATGCTCGATTTTAAGAAAATCATCGAGATTATCGTAACCGTTGATATTCTCATTCCAGTTCTCTTCTGGTACAAAAATATTAAAATAACATTCTAAAATTATTGTTTCCTGTTATTTTAACAGAAATTTATCACAATTTAATGAATTACCTGACGATTTAAGTAAGAATTTTATAACCGACTCGGCCATTATTACAGCACATTTGTTGCTATTGTAGGGTTGTTATAGCAACTTGCAGGATTTGTTGTAATTGTCAGGGGATGGGGTTGATTCTCGAAATTTGAAGACTTGCAGGAATTTCAGGAGCTCAGAGCCTGAAACTGTTGGTGTTACCACAAAACTTTGAAAAATTGGACTTTTTTACAGCAAATTAAAAGCAAAATAATTGGAAAATAGGTAAGGAGTGTTGAGAAAATAGAGAAAAAATTTAATTTATTAAAGACAATCATCTATGGAAAGTTCCTAATTAATTTAAATAACAGTAGAATTAAGAATTCTAATCAGTCAAACTCTTATTTTTCGGGACGAACTATACATCCATTCGTAACATACAATAAACAAGCCGTATAGTAACCAGATAAGACTACAGTGTTGTCAATGTTTCTAATAAAACCAATATTATCGTGATTTAAAAGAAATAAAAAATTATGCTACTATCCATAATATTTTATGTATTTCCCGATAATCGTATTACAATTCTTATTACGATTTTAAATAAACAAATTAATTTATTATTCATTCAATTGAAGATGTGGCAACATTTATGTACTAACCCAACTAAAATACGCATGCGCAACGCCTATTTGGTGATCGTGTGCCAGTTACTAGACTCGAGCCGTGACAGCTAACCTAACTTTATTACAACTGAAAAAATGTCAAATTCTAATAAAAAATCAATTAAATTATTATTATTGAAAAATTATTAAAGAAATATAAATAACGATTAAATAGTGCCGATTATAGTTTAGCAATTTTATAAAAAACCGTTAAACGAATTTTATTTTCTAGTTATAAATATTTATATTGCAGTGAACTTAACCTCAATTATTTATGCCGATAATTATCAACATTGATAAAATATTCAAATGTAATTAATTGTGTTTAAACAACAATGGCGAATTTAAAGCCGGGCGGTCAGAATTCTCGAAAAAAAGTCCAAGTAAGTGTAGTTACAATTCATAATAATTTTATCAATAAAATGAAGCTAATAATCGAAATTGTAGGTGTCAATGGTGATCTGTGAGGCGGAGGAGCGGCGCCATCGTTCCGGTGTCAACGCATTACAATTAGACCCAACTTTAGATCGTTTATACTCAGCTGGGCGCGATTCAATCATACGTGTCTATGAACATGAGCGTTACTTCCACGGTATGGAACACCACACGGATTGGGTCAACGATATTGTCTTATGTTGTAACGGTCGACATTGTAAACTTCCCTAATTTTACAACAAATCATTCTTTATTGTCTTTGTTTTATTTTAAGTGATTTCAGCTAGTTCTGATACTACAGTTAAAGTATGGAATGCTCATAAAGGCTTCTGTATGTCGACTTTACGTACACACAAAGATTACGTTAAAGCTCTAGCGTATGCTAAAGATCGCGAACAAGTCGCTTCGGCCGGTTTAGATAAATCGATTTACTTGTGGGATATTAATACGTTAACTGCATTAACTGCTAGTAACAACACAGTTACAAGTATTAAAATAGATTTAATTAAATTCTAATTTTATTGTAAATAAAATTTTAGCATCCAGTTTGATTGGTAGTAAAGAATCGATTTATAGTCTAGCAATGAATCCACCTGGTACAGTTATTGTGAGTGGTTCAACAGAAAAAGCGTTACGTCTATGGGATCCGCGTAGTTGTGTCAAATTATTCAAATTAAAAGGACATTCCGATAATGTTAAAGCTTTAGTTGTATCAAAAGATGGTACACATTGTATATCTGGTAGTAGTGATGGTTCGATAAAAGTATGGAATTTAGGTGGACAACGTTGTATACATACAATACGTGTACATACAGATTCTGTATGGGCATTATTAGCTACTGAAAATTTCACTTATGTTATCTCCGGTGGACGTGATAAGAAAGTTATAATGACCGATTTGAAGAATCCACAAAATAGCGTTGTTGTTTGTGTTGAAGAAGCGCCAGTTTTGAAGATGTGCTTCACGGCCGATCAACAAGCTATTTGGGTATGAAATCAATCGATTTTAGCGATTAGAAATATTTTGAAGGATTTACAAGAGGGTCTTTAAAGAGAGTTTTACCAAAATTTGGCCCGTGTAGCTCATCTGGAAGTTGCCAAAAATTCAGATTTTTCAATTTTCCCCATTGCATTCCAATTCAGAATAAAGTAGAGAGAAATGAGAAAAAGGAATATTGGAACAATTCTTGTGTCATTCGAAATTATTTGGCTAACTTTCCAATGAACTACATGGCCCAAATTTTGCTCAAATGATCTCTAGTTTTCCCTGTAAATTCCTAAAATATTCAAATTGGTCGTTAAATATAAGAGCTAGGACCATTTGAGTTAACATTGAATATTTTAGGTGTCAACATCCGATTCTAGTATACGTTGTTGGAAATTACCAACCGAAAAGCATTTCAAAGATGAAGCCAAAATGCCAACCCAACCAATCTCATTAATACCGGGTGGTGCAGCAATACGACAAGCGGTTGTATTGAATGATAAACGACATATATTAACGAAAGATGCCAATGATAATGTAGCATTATATGATGTTTTACGTGCTAGAAAAATTGAAGATTTAGGTCAAATTAATTTCCAAGAAGAAATAAAGAATCGTTTCAAATTTATTTATGTACCGAATTGGTTTAATGTCGATTTGAAAACTGGAATGTTAACAATACATTTAGGACAGGATGAAGTTGATTGTTTCTCAGCTTGGGTATCAGCACGGGATGCTGGTATTAAAGATTGTCCGGATCAAGATCAAAAAGTTAATTATGGGAAATTATTATTGCAAGCCTTATTCGAACATTGGCGTGGTGTTGAAAAGGATCCCGATAGTAAATTGTATTTTAGTGTCCCTAAACATATACCATTGATTTTGAGGTAGATTCCAATATTGATTATAATTTCACGAATTAATTGGATTATTTTAGTGAAGTGGGTGGTCGTACTTTGTATCGGGTACTAGTCGGGGATACTGTTGGTGAAACTGAGAATGCTCTATTGAACGAGAACGTTCCAAATTGGGTAATCTCGAATATTGAAGAGAATGTTACAGGGAAATTTATAAAGATTCAATTTTATCTACAACCACACTCTTCAGTACCGTCACATTTATTAAAACAAGATAGACTGAAAAAAGTATATTTAACTAATTTAATAATTAAATATTAAATTATTGATTTTGTAGGCTGATAGACTGGTGGCCAATGATTTTATTCAATGTCGTAAAGTTGCCGAACATATTTTAGAAAAATTACTAGGCGACGGTAATGCTAGTTCACCGGGTGGTGGTGGTGGTAGTACCGGAGGTAGTAGTAGTGGTGGCGGTACCGGTACTGGTGGTGGAGGAACTGTCAATAATAACGGTGATAATGATTCATCAATACCGAGTACTAACGGTTATAGTGTCGATCAAATCGAATTAACTTGTAATGATCAAGTATTGGATCCATCAATGGATTTAAGAACTGTAAAACATTTTATATGGAAATCATCAGCCGATTTGACTTTACACTATCGGATAATTAATGCAAAATAGATGGGATTTATTTTATTTTAGATTTTTAAATCGACAGGAATGTCTATTTCTGCAACTATTGATACTTTTATATAAAAAAGAAATATTTGTTCAGTATTTGAAATATACATGATGCATTTATAGCTCTATTCGAATAGATTTTTTCGTCAATCTACAATTTTTTCGTTCATTATTTCGAAATCAATCGCTACAATTCACGGATAAATTTGTGGAAGAATAAAGGTAAGAAAACCTGATGGTGTTTATTTAAATTGAACGTAAATTTCAAATTAAACAATCATGTTTCGATCTTAAATGCGTTGTTAACGAAATTTTTTGTGGGAACGCCATTGGGCAAAATTCGCATTTGTACGGTTTCTCATTTGTATGCGATCTTGTATGTACTTTTAATGAATGTGTACTTGTAAAACCCCGGTTGCAATACAAACAAATAAATGGACGTTCACCTGTATGGCTGTACATGTGTCGTTTTAAATCTTTCACACGTTTATTGCAAACTTTACATGTACTCTTCCTAGATTCCGGATCTGAAACAATCAATAGTTATATTTTTTAAATAACTTACAAATCAATAAAATCACACTCGATTTTATTTTTAGTGATTACCGTAATGCACTTTAATGTGTCGTTTATACTCCGATTTGATCTTCAATTGTTTCCCGCATATTTCACAAGTGAATATCGTATCACGATGCACCATCATATGACACCGTAACGATTCGGAATTCTTAAAAGTCTTATTACATTCACGACAAACCACCGGATTTTCCGTATGCATCTTTACATGTTTCTTTAAATTATCTTGCCGTATACTAATACCACAAATATTGCACATACCACGTGGTAAATGTTCAGTACGTCGATGATTGGATAATTTTATCCGTGATTTAAATGTCTCACTACATTCCGGACATTTTAATTCCTTCAATTTCATTAATACTTGTTCTAAATTTTGTACATCTGTTTTAATACGCGTACTATCAATCAAATTTGTTTCGATATCTCCGTGATTACTCTCGATTTTCACAATATTCCCAATATCGTCATTATTATCGTCGTTATCATCGGATTTCGTGGCTTCGAAACCAGGATCCGGCTTATTCTTCAAGTATTCCAATGTTATTTGCCGTTCGTGTAATTCTTTATTGCTATGCAAGATCACTTTGCGGAAATTGAAGAGTTTATTGACGTTATTGAAACATTCCTGGCATATATTCGATGGGAAATTCGTGTCTTCTATAATCTAAAATCAATTTTGTTGTTTGAAACTGTTAAGTAAACAAACGATTCTAACCTTAATTGACGCGATTGTTTCGATCTTAAAAACTATCTCACTATTCTCATATAACGGTAATAATTCATCTGGTGATACTCTTAAACATGTACGGCAGATATTTTCCATTATTTATCGAATATTGTCGAAATTTTCATTATTTAAAAACAACCAAAAAGTCTTGGCGTTGACTCCAACCAAATTTCTGTCAAATTGCAGTAGTTGCAACTCATATAAAATAAAATCCCCATTTTTTTATCTAGATGTAGCTCTTTGCTATAGTTCAAGTTATAGTAGGTCTGATTTATATAAAAATTGATCTACTGTCAGTATTCATTTGAAATTGCGATAAGTAGTCGGATACGTCAACAAAATTCCGATAAAATTCAATTCGTTTTAAATTGTCGTTGATTTAATTTGAAATAATTTTCGTTTCGTTGAATATTCAACATGCCGACAGTAAGTTTGTTGAATTACAAAAAATCTAGATTTATTGATTTTTAGAGGTTAACTTGAGCCTCTTGCAAACAGATTTTCTTCTATAACTAAGTTGTGATAACAAAAAATCCCTTTTCAGGAATCTAAAGTGCATTTATTCAAAGTCGTAATGACTTGTGAAGGCTGTTCGGGGGCCGTACAGCGAGTTTTAGGCAAATATAAAGGTAACCCAGATAAATATTGATAACACGATACAATTGAGTTGGATTTATTTAATCACAGATAAGGGTGTTGAAGATATTACGATTGATTTACCTGGCCAAACTGTTAAAGTAAAGACGACTTTAACATCGGATGAGATACTGGAAGTTATCAAAAAGACTGGCAAGGAGACGAAATTCTTAAAAACTGAATAAAAGGCGCTGCTATATTTTTTTCATCTATATTTTGTTTTAAATTCTTTTATTTCAACAATATTTACAATAAACTATTATTGGAAATTTCGGCAATAATTACGGATTTGTCTTTAACAATTCAATGTATTTTAATAATTTGCGTCGATGTTGTTCTTGTCGGATCGATTTCAAGCGTTCAAACTCTTCACTATAAGTGACTCTTGGCGGTTCTACTAATACGCTAGTTTCGTCCAGATTTGTCTAAAATTGCAACAGAATCGTTAAAAATTTATCAGTAATTACGATAAGAAATATTACATTTGTATTGTCTCGATTATTGCCTGGAATTTGTACTTTCTTGAGTGTTGTATTAAGGGATTTGCGTTTTTTCAACATATTTCTCCCGTATCTGCGCCATAAATATCCAGCTAAACCGAATTATTCAACAAATCAATTAAAAATAACAAATTTACCTGATCGTGCCGCACCATCAACCTACAATAAAACCGCTATAATTACTTAAAACAATAATTTAACGAATTTACTTGAGTTTCCGCGTCAACAATCAAATCTTGTTCCGATTTCTGCACTTCAACGTTTAGCGTTGACGGAAACGGATATTCCTCCATATAATTCTTCGACGCTACCGTAAACGGCAACGAATTCGGTGCTGTTTCGTACCAGTATTGGTCGCGCAACAATTTCGGATGTTCCTGATGGATTTTATCGACTAATAAATAGCTGACTTGTAAATGTCTATCGATCATCCAGACAACTTCGAAATCATCATCGTCATCGCCGAACGGATTAATTAAAGTTTCCGCAACTTTCAACCAGCCCCTATAGAAGAAGAATTCCAATACTGGAAATATCGGGAAATATAAATCGATACTGTCGCTCTTATCCGATTGAATTTGTTGTTTTCCGATTGAAGTAACTAAAAAATACGCGTATGTAGCTATCGTAACGACTTGAGTATAGACTAAAGGGACGCTAATCCAGTCGTAATCCAATAAAGAACCGCACCGGGTCCGGAACTGGTTCAATTCCTCTATAATTGTTTTAATCGCGCCTTTATCACGGATGAAGCCTTCGTGTCCGGCGCGGGTTATTATATTCGAAGCCCACGCTAATGGCAGCCTTAAAAAAACCGTTGAATGCGGACAAATTGGCTAATTAAAATTTTACCAATATTTGGAATAACTGGGAAATTCCCCATCTAGATCTTCGATGATTTTGATCTCGTCCCGTGTCAATAAACCGGCTTCGATGAAATGCTGCCAGGTTGGGAAGCGTTTCTTCACTTTCGGCGAGATCATCGTTAGTGTTATTGTGAAGGTTACGCAAACGTATCGGACGATGGTGCGGCGTAAAATCCGGGCGCGTTCGTGCTGCAATTGGTCGGTTAGTTGTTGGTTTTGGGGGTTGATTGGCGGTATACTTGTCCTTTGATATTGGCGCCGATCAGGATTGCTAAATTATCGGGGTACGGGAGGGATGTGTACTGGCTCCACCACCGGTCCATTATCAGATTTACGTAAAAACCCAACACGAAACTTAAAGGGATTGATGATAGATTCTCTTTACAGTAATTGACAATTTTCTCAAATATCCTACAATTAATTCGGTTTTAATTAATTGAATTTGTTTAAAATCGACATACTCTATAGAGTGATCATCGCCGACAGCTATGAGGATTCTATAAGTGATATTAACAATATAGTAAAATACTAGAAATATAATTAGATCGATCCAAATAATTTTGTAAATACTCCCCCGCCATCTGTAATTAAACAGTAAATTTATCTACTAATTAATTAATTAATAAATACCTTGTTAATAGTTTTAAAAAACACGAAATACCCCGACTCGTCGTCACTTCACTCGTATAAGTTACCGTCATCTTTTGTTCTAAATTTCATTGTTGATTACCTGTTATCTCAATTATTATCACTAATCAATTACCGTTTGATTTATTTTTTACTGGATAATTAAAGGCGCATTTACAATAAATAATTTATTAAAAAAACTACAATTAATTAGAATTTTCCTCTTTTTCCAATTGTTGCAAATACCTGGCGATATTCTCTTTAATCCTGCAACAAAGAAAAATGACGGACATTTCGCTCAAATTACCAACAAATTACCTCCTCCGGAACTCATCGCTTCTTTTCTCCTTCAATTGAATAAAATCGTCATTATCATCCGACAACGGTTGAATTTCACGCTCATTTGCCCGGAAGACATCGAAAACCGACGGTTTCGGCGAGGCCTTCTTCATCGACATTATCGTAAGATGTTCCTCGACCTCTTCGATAATCTGATCGATCAGCTGATTCTTGACAGTCTTACCGATATCGTCGTGTTGGTCATATCGACTATTCTGTTTCGGCCAGATTTTATTTAGCGAATTGGTCCGTTTAAAATCGTTCATTAATAGGGAAAATTGGGAACCACCGTGGCGATTATTTTGATTAGAAGCAGCAGCAATATTAACGGTAGATGTGAACGGGTGTTGTTCTTTATAACGTAACGTTTCAGCGGTGTATTTCAATTCGTCCGGTATTACTTGGTCCCAATATTGGTCTTTCATCATTTCGGGGTAATCGTCGTGCATTTCGTCAACTATCAAATAACACACTTGTAGATTTCTGTCGATCAGCCAGTTTAATTCGAAATCGTCGTCGTCGTCGCCGAACGGATTTATTAAAGATTCCGCTACTTTCAACCAACCCATATAGAAGAAGAATTGTAAAGTTGTAAATATAGGGAAATATAAATCGAATTTGTATTCATGTCCGGATATCCACTGATGCCCCATTACAACAGTCAAAAAATACGTGTACACCGCTATTGTTACCACCTGAAACCAAATTTTAACAACAATACGATAATTATAACGATCTAATTACTTGCGTGTAAACTAAAGGTACACTGATTCGATCGTAATTCAATAATTGTCCGCATTTAGACCGACAAATATTAATCTGATCCAGCATTGTTTTCACCATATAATCGCTAGTAATCCGCCCTTCTTTCCTAGCGCGAACTATAATACTACTCGCCCAGACTAGCGGCAGCCAATATTTCGAATGTGGCGGAAATTTCCGATTTAACGCCTTCAAAATATCAGCTTCGTTCTCCTCTAACAAACCGGCCGTTACAAAATGATCGGTTGTTGGGAAACGTTTCTTAACCTTCGAAGCAATATTGGCGAAGATCATCGTTATTGCTAAACAAATATAGCGCATTATCGTCCGCCGGATTAGTCTGCCGTGTTCATCCTAGAAGTTTCGGTTTGATTTACGATTTCTGGAATTGTTAGCGTACCTGTCCGTGAATTGTAGCGCTGACAATGAGGGCAATCGGGTCAGGTCTTGGTATTGCCAAATATTGACTCCACCAGCGGGTCATTATTATCGTTACATAGAAACCCAAAACGAACGATAGCGGTATAGATGAGCTGCTTTCTCTACAATATTTCGCAATACTTTCAAATAATCTAAAATTATAGTCGTTAATTTTACAAACAATAATCGAAATATAACCAAATACTCTTTTCCTTTTTCGTTTAAAAGCAATCTGTAAGTTAAATTTAATATATAGTAAATTATAAGGAAGCCGAGTAGATCTCGCCAGACGAGCTTATAGATGCTACCTTTCCATCTAAAAGGAATACACTTAATTTTAATCAATTAAATTAATTAATCGTACCGTGCTAGTAATTTTAAAAAACACGAAATCCCCTGGCATGTGGCTACTTCTCTCGTATAACTTATCGTCATTACTCTAAGGCACTAAAACTTATACTAATTTCCTTACGATTCTCTCGTAAATTTTAAAAAGCTTTTATCTTAAATTGATAATTTACTCGCTGGTATACAATCACAGAAAAAATTGTTGATAATTTTGTCTATTGCAAGATTTATTGAAACAAATACACGGATTGATTATAGGATTTATTACAATTATTGTCTTTTATTATTATTATTATTATTATTATTGTATTAACTCGTGATTTTGTTTGTATTTGATTTTTAAATAAATTAATTAATTAATGGAATAAAGGAATGTAATTTCTGTAATGACGTCACATTCGAGTAATTGATGATCTAATCGAATAACAATAACTTTGTTGTTTCATAGGTAAATATAGAAATTCTTAAAGTGCGTTAGTTTTTCGAAAAAATCTATCTAAAAATAGGCGTTTAATATCACAAATTATCGTTTTTCATCAATATTAAGTAGCACTCGATTCGATTTTATTTCAGATTAATGGAATATAAAACAAAATCTCGATCGGAATTAACTGATTTATTTTTCAAATCTTTATTGTTATTACTTACGGAGAAATTTATATAAAAAATAAGGGGAATTTACGAACAACTTTATAAAATAGAAGTGGCAATGGAATTCTTAACAAATCAATTCCAATATCCTGCTTGAAACCCCCATAAAGTCCCACTAATTTGTAAAACAGCCCCAAATCCGTGAATATAAAACCGAAATAAGAGGCACGTTTCTAAAGACTTTAACGTTATTAGAGCGGTTTGCCATCAAAATTTCCGAGAATACTGAATTTTACTGTATATTCCACTAAACTAAACTGATTTACAACATAATTGCTATATTAATCAAACTTCTAATTAATGACTAATTAAAAATAACTAAAATTATTCATATAACAAACACAATTGCGTCATTTTATGATAAAATTGTATTTTTTGCGTAAGCGGAAATTTAAAGCCCCGGGATTAGTATTATCACAATTATTTTTTTGGTAAATAGAATTGCTTCATAATACTGTTCAAATTCTATATTAATTGTAACTAAATGGCGATTTCGGTGAACAACTTGAACTGAGCAGATTATCACGATTCTCGTCGGCTACTGGATTTACCAAATTTTGCCGTAAACTAGAAACAATTCTAAATAAAATCAACAATTTTTTGTTTGAATGAAATTACCGTTCTAGACGTTCTTCTTCGCGTTTCTTGCGCAACTCTTCGAATTCATCCTTTTCGGAATCGGAAGTACCGATACTTATATTGTCGGTGGTTTGTTCCGTGGGTATCGACGATGAAATTGTAGGGAATGGGTCGTACACGTTTCTAAAATTAATTCAATTCAACCGATTATAATTTAGAATATAAAGTTATTAAATTAAATGACTCAAGGATCTTCGATTCGATCCATGGAAAAATGCTAATTTTTAAAACACGATTACTCAATTGATTTTCAACGAATTTCGATGACTTACACGACAATCGAAAGAGCATTTCAAGAAGTATAAAGGGCCATTTCTTATTTTTTTAAAATTTACATGCAGTCCTGAGCTGTAGGAGAAAATCCTAAAGTATCTTTTTCTCGTATTTTTCTCCATAACTTTTCTAATATTGCTTATTTTGCAATGATTTTCACACGGTACATAACAAATTAAAAGCACTTTCTCAATGTTTAAGAAATTTTGCGATAGCGCTGTTAATTTTCCGAAAAATTGATTAAAAACTTTAAAAAAATTATAGAATATTACATTCACAATTTTAAATTTAGACAAACATTTAAAATTTATGAAAATTTAATGGAAAATTTTCGACTATTATTCTCACCTATTAAAATTAACTATTTTGTAGTAAAATTGGTATTGTTTTATAGACAATTTCGTCTAGTTTCCGAACGGCAAATAGATGGCGTTTATACTAAAATACGACGAGGATTACCTATGGTTATTTGAATTCGGTACATCGATAGGTGTGGACGGTGATGGTGGTCCGAAAATTTCGTTAACAGTCGGCCGTTTCTCGAATTCGTTCTTTTGCGATTGTATCGTAGATTGTTCATCAACTTCTTCGATAATTTCATCAGTAATTTTCTTAATACTATCCTGTAATACCGGACTTTTCGATAGAATCTGTTCCAATTCTTGTCCACCGCTATCAGGTCGACTATTCTCCCGACTTAAAAGCCGTTTAAACATACTGGCAACCGAATTTGTACGCGATATAGCATCCGGTACAGAATTACCAATTGATACTTGTGTATTCTTCCTAGACATCGGTTTAGCTGAGAACATAAATGGGGCACTATTCATATCATTCGGTTGCATAACATCATCGATTTTCAACGATGATGATTGCGGTATAGTTGTCGAAGTTGCTAAATTAATTTGTGATGGTTTCACGGCTATATTAGCTGTAGACGGTAAGGGTTGAGTTTCACGTTGGGCTATTGTAGTATAGGGTAGTTCATTAGGTAAAACTTGTTCCCAATATTGATCTTTAACTAATTCGGGATGTTCATGGTGCATTTCATCAACAATCAGGTAACTAATTTGAAGATTTCTATCGATCATCCAATTCACCTCGAAATCATCATCATCATCACCGAATGGATTAATTAAAGATTCGGCCACTTTCAACCAACCAACATAAAAGAAGAATTGCAACGTTGTAAATACAGGGAAATATAAATCGAATTTATAATTGTTGCCTTCAACCCATTGGTGGCCCATTAGAGTCGTCATAAAATAACTATAAACAGCCAAAGTTACCACCTTAAAAACCCGAAATTAATCGATTTATTATCAATTAAATTTTAATAATACTTGTGTGTAAACTAAAGGGATGCTTATTGTATCGTAGCTAAGTAAAAGGCCACATTTTCCTCGAAATTTATTCAATTCGTCTAGAATCGTCTTCACAGCGAAATCATCACGAATCCGGCCTTCTTTCCGGGCTCTTGTCACAATACTCGCCGCCCAAACTATCGGCAACCTTAATCGACACAATTTTACAACAATTAACGATAATAGAAACAAAACAATTACCAATATTTGGAATGTATGGGGAATTTAGAATTTAAATGTTCCAATATTACACGTTCACTTGGTTGTAATAAACCGGCTTCAACGAAATGATCTAATGTTGGGAAACGTTTTTTTACTCTCGGTGAGATCATTGTTAACATCATTGTTTGACATAAACAAACGTATCGCATTATTGTACGTCTCATAACACGACCGCGTTCATCTTGTCCGTGTATTGTAGCGCTTACAAATACCGCTAAAGTATCAGGAAATGGTATTGTTGTATATTGATTCCACCAACGGGTCATAACTACAGTTACATAGAAACCTAATACGAACGATAATGGTATTAGGGTGCTGTATTCTTTACAGTACTTAACAATATTTTCAAATACTCTACAAATAGATTATTAAAAATGTTAATTTTCAATAGAGACACTTACTCTTTTCCAACATCATCCAACAGGAATCGATACAGACAACTGAGTCCGTAATAGATTGTTAAAAAGATCAATAAATCCATCCATACTAATTTATAAATACTACCTCTCCATCTATAATTACAATAATTACAATCAATTAACTAATTGAATTGTTGAAATATTTACCGCCTTAATAATTTAAGAAAACAACCCAAACCACGAACTGTTGCAACTTCCGCTGTATACGTAACGGTCATTTTCGATAAAAATTCTCACATATAATTAAAATTTCCATTAAAATCCTTTTTAATTCTCAAGGGAATCAACGTTAAGCTCCAATCTAACATCACCTGACCATTGTTGGCTTTACTTTAGTTAAATAACAAAAATAAACACACAATTTACAAGATTTACTTAAGTATATGGAAAAATAATGTATACAGAATAGAAACCTGTATGAATCATCAACCAAATGTGTTCTTTAATTGTTAGAAAAAATCCAGTAGAACTTTTACAAGTCCCCTATTATTTGAGGTTAGGTTCAATTTGAACTACTATAGACACCTGTCAATTGTAGTTGCGTTTTGTTGTTTTTGTTTGAACTACCATTAAGCTCCGTTCACGCGAAACGACAAATTTTATGTAAAAATTAAAAGCTATCAGCAAATCTTGATTATTTAAACGAATAATTCTAATCTACTAATGTAATTTAATTAAATGCATCAAAATATAATTTTTACACGGTATAAATAGAAAAAATTGCTGCAATTCTTCTTAGGCCACCTATTGATGTAATTTGTAACAGTGCGTTTGGGGCGGGAGATTCAAAAATAAATCATGCTTGGTTTTATTGCTAAAAATTATAGTAATCAATTTTTTATCAAAATTAGCAATTTTTCTTGATTGTTACAGAAATTCGTCCAAGGCTAATAAATAATTTACATTAATTAATGATTCTATCACCCTATTTTTATCGCCTTGGATTCTATTATTCATGCCATTATCATTAGAACCGTGGGTGTGACCTGAATATTATACAAATTCACCCCCTATATAAACAACAAATAAAATTAAAACAACCCTAGACTGTGTTGATTATGCAATATTGTCAGTTCAGCACAAATAATTGAATAATAATTAACAATTTACATATTTTAAGCTATAATTAAACAAACAAGAATTACAAATTAGAAGACATTTAGTGTTTTTTAAGATGAAGTGTCGCCTTTCTGTTTGCTCAAATGGTGTGAATTTCCAGCAAAAATAGATTAAAATGGGGGGAAAAATAAAACAATACGGTGGTTATTAGAGGCGTCGGGACGCAGATAGAGTGGCGCGCATGTTCTTACCGGAATGCCCGGAACATTTACATGATAGACTGCGAAATCAGAACGTTATCGACATTGTAAAGTACAACAAATAGTGTTGATTGTATCGAAAATAAAAGCTACAAAAATATAGAAAGATGGTTCGAATTTGCAGCAATTTCCCCAAGAATTGGTGAGCATTTTTGCGAATTTCGCCTGTTTTTATTCGATTAAAAAACGATAATTTTGATTAATTACACAATTAATTTTTGGTGTAATTTTTTAGTAATTCGATTGATTTGTGTAGATCGAAAGTGTGAATTATTCGGGTTTTTGATTGAAAATTTGTCGTTTTCTGGAGAAAGGGTGGCGCCCGTCTAGCGTGTATTGATCGTTGATAGTTGTGGTAGTTTCTAATTTCTCCTCAATTTACGCGTAATTTTTCCGATAAAATACAAATAACACGTTCATTATTGATTTTCAATAGGAATCTGTAGAACTTTTCAATTAAATTCAATCAATAATTGTTGATAAGTCTTATATAACTTTATTAAATTGGCTTTTATTTGTTGTCAAATTATGGAATAATTCACAATTCGAGGCTTTATTTTAAAGTAGGTCGCAAAATAAACGACTTGATAAAGCTTGTATTGTACGATAAGTTATATCAGTTGTGGTTCTCTATGGCGGTCGATATCTCTTTTTAATAACGCACGACTTCTGCGTATTAGCCTCATTACTATCATTAAATTAAAGGATTTCCCCCGTTGATTCTTCCAGTTGAGATCCTGTAAGGATGCACATCTTCACCCGACTCGTCCCTCTACCCGTTCAAACACAAAGGTGACCCATTTGCCATGTCATCGGATGGTGAACGCCAATATCTGTGTCCTCGACTAATTGATTATTTAGCAATAGTTGGGGCACGATCTAGCAATAATCTATCACGACAAAATGCTAGCCCATCGATACAACCACCGGAATTATTGCGCCGTTATCCGATACAAGACCATAAAGATTTCCCATTACCCTTGGATATGGTGTACTTTTGCCAACCGGAAGGCTGCCAATCAGTCGGACCAAGACGGACAGCTTTACGCGACGCCTCATCGTTTGTATTCACATTAACCGATAAAGATTCGGGCAAGACACGGTATGGGATCTGTGTGAACTTCTATCGGCCGATTGAACGGACGCATGGTGGTCAAACGGCGGCCGGACGGCGGGCTAGTTTGCATCTACGGCGCGATTCCTGGCGAAAAAGCATGGAGAAAAGTTCCGATTCTGCCTTCTCCAGGTAACCGATTTTGACATTGTCGCTTTAATTTTTGAAATTTGGGAAAATTTAGCGATTATAGGAGCAGTAATGTTGGACCTAGCGATTCGGAAAAAGACTGTCCTAGCCGGCGCGACTCAGAAACAACAACAATAACAACAATACCAACACCAAGATTGGGAGTGATAGCGCCGACGAACGATTCGGAAAGTGGCGGTAGCCATTCGCCGTCACCTAGGGCTAGCCGCCGCCGCCAACGCATCCGTAATCATTCATTAACTTCATTATGTTTACTATCACATCACCCATTCTTTACAATGTTTCGGGAATGTTTGTTTATTTTGAAGAAGCTAATTGATGCGTGTAATGAATCATCAAATCCCAGACGAGTGGGTGGTTCAAAACAAATACCAAGGTAAACTCTAGAACATTAAACCAGATAATTTTAGTTAAAAATAATTTAAGGGATAACGTATGGAGTGTTTTGACTGGACAATCCAGCGAGGCAGCTTCTTCAATCGTACTCCACGATGTTAAAGAAATCGAAACTTGGATATTGCGCTTATTATCAGCTCCGGTACCTATACCGGGCAAAACCAAGTACTATCAATTTCAAACTGCATATTTAGAACTACAATGATAATTTTGCAGGGTCGAGGTGGAGGTTCTATCATCCACGGTTTACGAGCCTTTAGTTTTTGCCTTACCCGGTCATACTAGGTTCAGTTTGGCTGATTTCCCTCTACATTTGCCTTTAGAATTGTTGGGTAATTAGCAAATTTCAATAAAGGCTCAATGATAAAAATTTTGTTCGATAGGTGTCGAAACGTGTCTCAAAGTCCTGACTATAATACTGTTAGAGAACAAAGTTATTTTCCAATCTAGAGATTATAATGCCCTTTGTATGTCTGTGATGGCTTTCGTTACAATGATTTACCCGTTAGAATATATGTTTCCTGTTATACCATTGTTACCAACTTGTATGAGTTGTGCTGAACAGGTATGGTTTTTTTTTTTAAATTAAAACTCCAATAATTCAGTTATTTTGTAGCTTCTATTAGCACCAACACCGTACGTGATAGGACTACCAGCCAGTTTTTTAATGTACAAAAAGAATTTTAGGTACAAATTGAATTAATTAACAAATCCGGGTTTAATTATCTCTGTTTTGTAGACTTCCCGATGACGTATGGTTGGTTGATTTAGATTCAAATAAATTAACATCACCCCATGATATACCTCCTTTACCAGAACCGGAAGGCAATGTTTTAAAAAATCATTTAAAACAGGTAATTTTCGAAAATTTCTATCAACTGAAAGCTTCTATCACTAAAAATTCTTAATCTATACACACTAATTGGCTAATATTTACAATTTTCTCTTCTTATATTTGTACTTCAGGCTATGCAACTTATGGATCAAGTTGGCACTGGAGTAAATATCTTTTCTTATCAATCGGTAGATTGTATTGTTAGAACAATTGCATGTGTCTTGTTAATGCAAAATAATACACCAATTTTTAGATTTTATCAATTTTATTATTCTAATGTGGGGTGTTATTGTAGGCTTTGGGGAGTTTATCAACTCCCAGTGCGTCAACAACTCATCTCCAGCCGTCCAGACGTGAGAGTATCGCAACACCAAATACATTAAGGTTTAATTTTACGCTTATTATCTGAAAATTTTCGAAAAATAATTTTATTCCAGTGTGTCACGTCAAAAATCCCCAGAACCCAGTCCAGTACCATCGCCTGTTTATTCAGGTTCTACTCAAAAATTAGCCACAAATCAACAATTTTCACAATCTCAACAACAACGCCCATCTCTATCACCAACACCACCTTTAGGATTCAATCCGTTCATTTACGGGAACGATGTCGATTCGGTTGATATAGCAACTCGAGTAGCTATGGTAAAAAATTCGGCCAATCAAATTCTCTTATAAATTTTGGAAACTTACAGGTGAGATTCTTCAATTCGCAGAATCTCTTGGCGAATTTCTCGGAACACACGAGAACCCTTCGATTGTACCCCCGGCCAGTTGTAGCATTCCAAATAAACAGTTTCTTGAGATCCCGCCCGAGAAACACGCCGTTTCTGAACCGTTTCGCTCGCACACAAGCAGTTGAGTTTCTAGCCGAATGGTCGTTGACACCAACTAATGTGGCATTTCAACGGGTACAAACCGGTATTTTGGATCCGGCTCAAATCGGTGATAAGCCTAAATGGTATTTACACCAACTTGAGCCGATCAAATTCACCGTATGGGATGATGGTAGTTCGTTGAATGGTGCGTTGAGGAGTTTGCAAAATCAAGAACACCAACCGACTGATGAGAGTGGTTCGGATTCTGAAGGTGCAGACAGTACAAGTTCGAGTTATTCGTCGTTAAGTGATTTTGTATCGGAGATGGTGTCGTCTGATCTATCGCCTGGTTATACGTCTTCGTATCAAGACCAGAAGAAGGCTCAAAATATGTCTTTATCATCAAATGTTGATGTTGCGCAAGTGTATCGACCTCCATCTGAGCTACAATATCCAGAAGGTGAAATGCCAGTTGAGCGTGCCGAATCACCTCAATCGTCATCTAGTAGCGAATCAGATTTGAGTTCACCATCGTTTAATCGTGATTCAGAACTAGAATTTGGTAATCGGCAGAAAACTGAACAAATCCAAGAGAAAGCCGATAAAGAAGAGACTGAAAGTTTCGAAAATGAATCAGATTCTAATTCAACAACAACACCAAAAACTATAATGAGTGCAAATACAATAAAACCCGACTCACCAAGTAGTACAACTAGCGAATTGATATCTACAGAAAGACCAACAACACCAAGAAAAAGACGATCTATTACTCCTGTAACAATAATTTGAAACATTCTTTAAGAATTGCAATATAATTTTAAATTTTCAGGTACCTGTTACTCCTGTTTTGCAAAAACAACCAAGTGTAGGTAACGTTTTGGCAAGAACTTCAAGTTTCAGCTCGTCCGGTAACGATAGTCCGGTACCTCCGTTATCAGCAAGTAGTGCTGGGACAGTTCAGCGACAAAGCAGCCAAGGATCATTGTTTGAACAATTTGCATCGCAAGCTAAAGAATTAGTCCGCGAAACAACCAGACAAAGTAGTCAAGATGGTCTTTTAGCGCAGATGGATAAGCTCAAAATCCAAGCCAAAGAAAAACTAACAGAGGCTGAAGAGAGTCATATTTTTGCACCGTTCGATAAAGTAACAGCGATAGTTTGTCATAATTTTTGAATAATTTTTGATATTCTAGTTGACAACACATGCGAAACGAGCAGCTGAGGAGGCTTCTAAAAGCGTCCAAGAGGCTGGCAAAAGTGCTTTCGAAGCTAGTAAAACAGCTACTGCTGTGAGTAAGAATACTTTAGAAGATTTGACTTATGTTGGTAAGTCAACACTTGGTGATTTAACAAAGAGTGCAAAAGAAGTTGTATCAAAAAAAGGACTTCTCAGGGTAATTTCTTAATAGAAAATCAAAATTTTGTTTGATTTTAATCGATTTATAGGGCGATTCCTTTTCAAAGTCTTCCAATGATTCTCGACGTGAATCAACAAGTAGTACAACATCAATAGTAGCAACTTCTAGTGTTATTAGCGGTGCTAGTCGTGATTTCTTTTCAAATATTAGTTCAGATTTAAATGGAATTGCAGCAAGTACAACAAGTATGTTTTCGGATTTATTTGGTGGTAAAAAGGACCAAAATAGAACAACCGATTCGACAAATATACAACAACAAAAAGCAAAAGAAACAAAAAGTGGCTTATTTGGACCATTCCCTAGAGGCCCTAAGGGTTTAGTTGAAAAAAGTCCATTAGTTAAACATACACCACGTCGACAAGAAGATTTACATAGGAAACAATCAGTCGATCGTTCGGCTACAAATACAGAGAATCAAGTGTTTCTAAAGGATGTAGTTAGTCAAGTTTTGGATGGTGAAGGCGTTGGGTGGTTGAAATTGAACCGTTTGAAGAAACTAATGGAAGATGAGTCTTACCGAAATTTTGTTTTAAGTAAATTGAACAAGACTTTAGATAGAAAGATTGCTCCTGATGATCATATCGATGATGTGGTAAGTTCGTATAGGGTGTCAAAAAATTTGGCTTCTATTATGGAAATTTCCAGTGTGTCCCCAAGCCTGTATGGAAGGGTATGTTGAAAGTTCTACAAGCTGTCGTTCATGGTTTAGAAGTTACATATCGCAATTACGGATTAGGGGGTATGGCGTCAGCGTTTCAACTACATGAAATCGCTCATACTCACTACTGGTCGAAAGAATTATCCGATTACTCTACGGATTTAACTCAAGTAATTTACCGATGAGTTTTCGATAAGATTTTGGCATAATTTTTGCATTTGTAGAGTTCCAGTCCTAGATCACCACAATCACCGCGATCTTCCCTTCAATCTGATTGGGGAGATGTTTCCAGGAAATCATCACAAGCTGAAACTCCCGAAGTGCGGTTAATACAAGGCGAAGAATCCGATGCTGACAATCAACAATCAACAGCCGATATGTTTAAAGATATGATAACACAAAAGAAGAATATGCTGTTGAGTAAATTAACATCATTCGATTCTGATGTAAGTCTGAATTTTTGTAATATCCTGCATGTAATTCAACTAAAATCAGGCAAATTCTAATCTAATTTTTATATTGTAAAATTCAAGTTTGTAAAAATTAGGATATGCTTGATTCTATATGTTGTTGTATGTCTCAGGCTGAAGGCACAATGCACGGCTCTGGAGGTACGATCTCTCCATCCGGCGGTTCAATCACCACAGGTCCAGCTTGTGGCTTAAATAGGGGCGGCAATCAGGCGTCATTTCGTTCGACCGTTTCTGATACTGAAGTTGAAACTCTACAGGTAAATTTTGCTTTATTTTCGATGTCTTCATACCATTTTCAACAACAAACCACTAATGGCAAAATTTTTGTTTCAGTTCCCCAAATTGCCAAAACAACGCACTTCTAGTGTATGGTCGAGTAAATCCTCCTTGAGCACAGGTTTCCGTTATCACGGTGGTCATATGGTCAACACCGTACAATCACCATCACCGGATGCTGTTCGGACTTATCTCTTTGAAGGCTTATTGGGGAAAGAACGGTCAAGTTTGTGGGATCAAATGCAATTTTGGGAGGATGCTTTCTTGGATGCTGTGTCGCAAGAGCGGGATATGATCGGAATGGATCAGGTCTATATTTTGGATTGATTTTATTGTGAAAATGAAGATTTCTGTCAATTTTAGGGACCCAGAGAGATGATGGAGCGTTATAAGGCTTTAAGTGATACGGAACGGAAACGTTTAGAGCATGAAGAAGATAAACTGTTAGCAACAATGTTGTATAATTTGACGGCTATTTTAGTGATGCTTGACTGTAATAAAGGCGAAGTTAAGCGGAAAATTCGGAGATTATTAGGGAAAAGCCATATTGGACTTGTTTATAGTCAAGAGGTCAACTTATTGTTGGACCAAATCAACAATTTGGTAATTTTGCTTCTAATAATTCAAAGTTTAGCTCAAATCTACGTATCGGAGGATATTCTAAAGATTTTTTGTGCTTTAGCATGGGAATGATATCGATTTGAAACCGTTGGGCTCCCGATTACTACACCGGCAAAGTTTCACTGTCCACCAAGGCGTCGATGGTACCGGTGAATTACGATTCATGGAAGTTCGTGATGATGGTTTAGTACTACGGTCAGTTTCTGGGGTTATTGTCGAACGCTGGTGGTTTGAACGTTTAGTCAACATGACCTACAGCCCGAAGAATAAAGTTTTATGTTTGTGGCGGCGGAATGGGCAGCAAACACAATTACACAAATACTACACGAAAAAGGTGAAATTTTATTTGACGTTCATAAAAATCAAGCATAATTTTCGAATATAATTCCAGTGTAAACAGTTGTATTATTGCATAAAAGAGGCAATGGAGCGCGGCGGTGTGGCTGGTTGTGCGCCAGAACTCGGTGGCGAGTTTCCAGTACAAGACATGAGTACCGGCGAAGGGGGTTTGTTACAGGTTTGCATGGAAGGGGTAGGATTACTCTTCGCCAACAGTAAGGTGATAAAGACATTTAAATTTCCACCAATCAAAATATTTATTATCTAAAACGAAAAACATAAATTTTAGAGATCTAAAAACATTGTAATTAAACACCCCAAAATGTATTTCATTGGAAACAAAATTGAATACATTTTGGTCTTTTGTTCTCTTAATAGTTTCCTTTTTTTTAAATTATTGTTTCGTGTTGTTGGGTGCGCTGTGATATGTGCATTTGTCTGCAAGGACCACTCAAACTTTCCTACTTGCTCTGCCACTCGCTCGGTGCCATCTCTGTATTGCATTAGTTTCGTCTTAACGAATTATTGGTCGATTATTTTTTTTAATTAATTCGCAAAACTTGAAATTTTAACATTTTTGAATTTTGAAATTGCCGATTTTTACCGTCTCTTAACGGAGGCTCTTATCAGGTAGTAACTATATAATTTTCGTTGTCTTTCATGATTTTTTAGGAATTTTAATCGAATTAATACTCCATTTTAATGTATTTTTTTTAATTTCAAATATCTTAATTCTTAATAAATATTGCATGTAGCTCGATGTGCAACAAGACTATATTTTTAAAATAGCTGAACGTTCAAGATTCGATCTTTTTTCTTAATTTTTCATTATTACTTTTATTATTATTATATTTTTGAATGTTTGGATGCTACTATTCTATCTCTATCTATTTACTCAACTTTTACTATCTATTTTAACTATTTAACTATATTTAATTTTTGATTTTGTTCATTTCTTATCGATGTCGATGAGTGGTCATGTTTGGCAAGTTTTCCATTGGAGGGCTTTCTCGATTTTAATTGTCTAATATTGAAAAATTTCGAGAGGGTCCTCGGGAATTATCGAGGCTTGGGAACTTTTGAGATGGTCCTTGTTAATTTAATTTTATTATTATTATTATTATTATTATATTGATTATTTATTTGTTGATTTATTTTTGTTTTTGATAACATCGAATATTCGTCACTAATGTTGTGTTTTTGTTCATTTTCTATTTTTTTGCGAAAACAAAATTCTCTGTCCACGTCCGATTGCTGGCTGCTTAACAGGACTTTGAGGTATTATTACAAGAACCAGGTCAAACAATTTTTTGGTCGTTAGATTAGTTTAATAAGAATTAGTCTTTGTTTAGTTTAGCCGCTTTTTCCTGTAGTTGATTTGCTGCATCTCCTTTTTTTAATAAAAAAATCACTTGAATCCTAATTTCATTTTTTCTTACTATGATTTTGATAAGAACACTTCTTTAATTAATATTCTACTATTTTTGCAAAACTAACAAACTAATAGAGGTTATAAAAAGACGGAAATCGATACGGAATGCTGCTCTGGAGGATGTTCGCATTTTTAAATAAACGTAGTGTTAGAGTGCTGCTTTTCTGGCGGGGACAGCATGGCAACTCACATCTATTTTCTGCACAACTAACACACCCCAAACAATAATTTCAACAATTCTACACATTTCACACAATTTCCATTAATATTTCTTGATATTTTTTATGTTTAAAGGTCCATCATACATTAAACAAACCATCTCTGAAGTTGCCTTAAGCTTCATGCATGACACGCATTTTGCTGCATGTTATTTTGTTGAATTTTTCGCTTTGCTAGTATTTATTTTCGAAAATCTTTCTACAACTCATTTAAAATCAACACTGTTCCTATTAACGAGTCGATATGTTTCAGTTCTTCGTACGGATCGACCATATCCGAAAGTGTTTCACGCAGAAAGGAGGCATTTTTGTTATAGAAGAATTCAGTAAGTTGCCCCTATTTTATCTTTTTAACAAGGGAGTTTAAATTTAAGTGTATAGTTTTAGCCTAGAATTTATAGCAAACTGAGCCAGTTGTCTTTTTTATGACTTTTTTGCAGTCAACTTAGAATGATAACCAACGAATAATTGCATTTAGCTTATCCGGTTCTACATTTGTCAATGCGTCACTTTGGATGTAATTTTCAGAAAAAACAAAAAGAATATTGAAAATCTACTCTCGTCCAAATGTCGAGTTAACTTTCTTCTATTTATCTGTATAAATTTTATTTCATTTTATTGACTATCTATAAAGGTATCTGTGTTGGGCAAATACCTCGTTTTAGACACATAATTATGATTTACTGGAAATATGATCAATTAAAAAAAAAACTATTCTCGCCCAAAGTTGAAGAATTTCATTTAAAATCGAATGAGACATTTATCATGTCAATATCTGTCACCATTTGTGAGATAATAGAGCATATCTTTTTGTTTAAGTGTTTTTCTTTTACAGATCCGAAGACACGGCAAGTTATTCAGAGAAAATACAAGTCGCCAATGGTAATATTCTTGATGATTTTTTCATTGTCCAATTTGTATTTTGTTGGTCATTGTTTCATGTTAATTTTCAATTTATTTTCGTTTTATTTGTTTTTTTCTCTGATTCATAGGCTAGCCAGGTGCTGTTATTATTTCATCGGATTACCTCCATTTGCATGACACAAAGAATTCATGAATTTCCTTCATCTGCATGATATTTCTGTTGAATCTGTGAGGTTTTTCTTTTTAAGCTAAATTAATATAAAAAAACAGAAATAATTAATATGTAATTTCGAACGGTTTGATGATTTTTAGGCGGATCAAATCTGTTATTCAGTATTGTGTGTATTCTCCTATGTGGCAGCTGGTAATGAAAAGAACAAATTACCACAATCACAATCGAGTCAATCGAAAATAACAACACCACAACAACAACAAACACCACCAAAGATAATGCCACAAATACCACCAATAACTAGTTGTATTCTACCGACTGTATCACCACAAGAACCACAACAAACATTACCACCGCCGCCGAGTAGTCCGGAACCGGGTTCGGTAACACCAACTGGTGGACCACCAACGTACCCGCCACCAGCTTTACCACCCGGCGTCCAACCACCAGCCCCACCGCCCGGTCTACGAAGTTTCCCAATACCGACACAATTGCCAACTGGTAGTAATAATCGTCCTGTAAAACCACCACCGGTACCGAGTAGGAATTTACCACCGAAACAGCCGTCGTCTCCGCAACCGCCGCCTCGTCCAAAGTGACAACATGGGCGGTATTCATTGCCGTTTATTTATGCCGATGAGACGTGTATTTTACCGTCATGTTTCCCTTGGATGTAAGCAAGCTTTAATTTTTTTTTTTGATTCTTGTTATTGTTCATATTTGAATTTGTCGACACACCGAAAAGTTCCATTATTGTATTGTATATCGATTAGATAGCTTAATCTCTATAGGTATTGTGTGTATTTATCAAAAGATGATAGGCAATAAGTTGTATAGTCTTTTCTAGAATGAAAATAATGGGAGTTTTGGGGAAGAAAAAGAACAAAGGGCAGGTCCCTGGAGTGTGTTAAATTGTGGAAAACTCAAGGCGATCTAGTAGAAATTGCATCTTAAATAATAAAATACTGTGCCTACATATAAGTCCTGTAAAACTTTGTAAATATCAGTTTATAAAATATTTTACTTTATAAAGTAGTCAAGTTTCTATTGATTTGTCAAGCAATATTACAATTGTTAAAACCTATCGCTCTTGGAAATAGCTTATTGTAAAGTGAAGGGAAAATATTGGAGAATACGTTTGAAATAAAAATCTGAAAACAGTTCAACCATTTCTTCCTGATCTTGTTTATTTTTACCATCTCCTCGGTTTTTTTCGGGCTCCTTTTGCATACTTTATAAGGAAATGGAATAGACGATGAGTATGAACTAAAAATGATACAAATATGTAAATTTTTATGCAAATAGATTAGTGTCTTGGCAACATTAGTATGCAAAGCTCTCTTTACTAACATTAACCAGCAAAAACGTTTAGATGTTGCGATAACTGTCATTTCCTCCTTTGAGGTAACAAAAATGAACATTCGGTTACAAATGACACGATTTTATCATAAATTCGTAGAGAATTCAACGAATCTATTGTCGACGTGGTTAATTATAACTTGTAGGATTTGAGAATTTCCATATTTATTAACGAATAATTACAAATTCACAATGTACGGTAATCATAAGGTTCCGGTAGATTTTAATGATAAATTCCGTGTATATTATTTTCAATTTTAGTATAAACAATAGGCATAATACTTGTCCGTTAGTCCCTTTTTCCTCTACATCTCCATTATATTTAGGATGGATAATTGGATTTAGTTAATGGTCGATTTTAATAAATATAGAAGCTGCATGTCCTAAATATTATCTACTACCACTGTTACAGGTTTGTTTTTCAATTTATGCTTTAATATTCCTACCACCGATTTTAATTTAATTAAAACCGTAAATTCTTGTTCCACTCTAATGTTCAAATACGATTCTACTATATGGAAATAAAGTTGGATATTTTCTTCGTAATGTTGTACAAGTTAATCTCATATCAAATTAATTGATGATAGATGGGGATCGTTACAGTAACGCCAATACGAAAAGTGCACGAAGTCGGATTCGATGGGTTTACTAGAAAAGCCAGAGAAATTGCAAGTGGGAAATTCAGATTTCGAGAAACTATCAAATTTTGCTGTTTTAGAAAAATTCAAGTTTTCCTTAAAAAAAGTGAGTATCTACATTAGAGAATATGACCCATAATTCGAAGAATTAACCTTCTCCCGAACTCGCACTTGAGTTATTTTTATTTCTCTTGACAGTTTATAGTTTACAATAAAAGAAAGTCCAGAGGAACGGCCAAATTTTCAGGTTTCAGGAAACTGAAGAATCCTTCCATCTAAAGACAAGAAACCAAAAATGACTAGTCTTTCTTCTATGTAATGAAGACTCAGAGGAGCAACCGTCCGCGTGAGGGAATCTCCAAAATGTTGCTTCATTTGCAATTGAGTGGGCTCATCACTTAGAACCAAAAGAAATTTTACAATAAAAGCTTTATTTGGGCCAAAAAATTTTTTTCCCAAGAACTAGCCTTTCTCGCAATAGTATTATACTTGGATTGCTTTTATTTTTCTTCACAGTTTAGTCAGACAAATGGCAAAATGGGAGACTATCAAGTTTCAGGAAACTTAAATTTTCTCGTTTTTAAGGTAGATCCTGGATAAGCATCCGTCCTCATTGGAGAATCTCCAAAATATTGCTCCATTTTGGGTCCATAAGTTAGAACTCTGGCAATTGTACAAATTTTACGTTAGAAACTGTATTTAGTACAAAATTGATACAGTTTTTGAAGAATTAGCATTGTCGCTCTAGTGCTTGAGTTATTTTTGTCTTCACAGTTTACACTTTACAAGAAAATCCAAAAAACTGCAAAATGGAAAACTTTGTTGTTTTGAAGTATCTAAAACCAAAAATTCATAGTTTTTCTTCTCTATAATGTAGATGATTGATCTTCTCTATAATATAGATCCTTATTAGAGACTTCCTTCCATTTTTGCTCGACTAGTCCAATAATTTAGAACTACAATTCTATAAATTTCACATTAGGAATTTTATTCGAAACAATTTGTTGACTTTTTTGTAGCATTAGCCTACTTTTGTGGTGCTTGAATGATCCCTCTTCACACTTTACAGGTCTTCTATTATTTGAATTTTTGATATTGATTTCGTCTGGTTTCCTCGTGCCTTTACGGCAACTACACTCTAAATTGAATTAATCAATTAGTTCTCTCATTGACTCCATGTCTATCGTAACGAATTGCTGAGATATGTGAAAAATATGAAAAGTCTTGACAATATTCCCCATTAATCCCTCTATCCCAGTTGAATAAGTAATTCATATTCAACCACTAGATGCATACATACATGTATAATAAGCCTTCTAGGTATTCATCATTATGGCTATTGCCTTACCACTACTAAATAGATATCCAAGTAATTGGAATTTGGCAAATATCACAGCTGCCGTAGTGCCTATTTCGGTGTATCTATAAATGTATGTATGTATGATGTGTAAATTATGTGCGTTTATTATACAAGAGTTAATTTACTTCCTACTAGATAGATGCTATATATCTATATTTCACTCTCAAAGGAGAGTGAAATATAGATATATGAAGACGTAAAGAACTATTCAGTTTAATAGAGTTCTGTGGCTTTTGATTGACAGACTAGTTGACGATTGTTGATAATAAAAGCGTAGTTTTCAATTATGAATATTCCAAGAATGTTGGGTATATAAAGTTAGATTTAATGTCCGGCTGATGATTACTTTATTTCATTTTATTTTTAATATTCCATTTAGATTCGTTAAAATTTCACAAGCACGTCTCATATCATAAGAGAAATGTATGCACATTATTCAACGATGTAAATGCAATAAAATTTCCTGTTTGAAAAGAACATACAATAAGTAAGGGAGGAATAAATAAATTTCTGAAAAAAGCTGTATTGTTGCCATTATTGATTTAAATATTCGTTTGTTTAATAAATAAAACCTTTTTACGCTGTATACCGGGTGTTTCATGTAAATATTGTTCTTAGCAATTTCTAATTATCGGGTGGTTTAAGAGATATTTGATTGATTCTTAGTCTTCCAGGTGGAAAACGCAAAATTATTTTGAAACGATCGTCCAGTTATTCTTGATCGTTACACGTGTGTAGTTGATTGGTGAGAATCAAGGCATTGCCAGATTAAAACAGTTGTTTACGAATTTCCTAACGAACCAAGAAGTTGTAATTTTGCTAAAAACTTCGCTAGAGATTGCCCTAAAAATCTACAAATCAATAATTAATAGAAGCTACAGTAATAGCTATGAATATTTATAGGGAACACACGGTATACTGAAGTTCTGCCGTTTTATTGAAATACCAAAACAAAGAAAATTCAACGCGAATCTCTCCCTTGTGCCCTAATGTACTTTAGTCGTTGTTCTCGACACAAAGTAGTCAAAACTTAAAATGTCATTAGGGCAAATCCCTTCTTTCTCATATCGGCTTAGCATGGCCGGCACGAACGTAGCTCCTGGCCGTCTTCTCCCATGCTTGTCTAGCTGTCTAGGTGGTTTTATTGGCATTTTACGTAGCCAGAATTTCCACATATACAGCAAATTTTGTATTTGTTTGGCGTGTTTAGAAAAGAATATTAGTAAGTTTATTTTTTGTACTAATATCGTATATAAAATTAAGACTTTAGCAAGAATTTATGAGGTAAACATTGGGCAAAGTTACATGGAAAGGTTACTTTATAGTATTACCCTAAGCAAATATTTGACCGAGCCCAGGATCATATTTATCGAGACAAGCTATAGAACCGATAGTAGTAGCGAGTTTCTTTTCTTTATTCACCCTCTTTTTCGACCGTTGAAACTATGCTTACTATATAAACATTAAATCCAACCATTACGATATTGCTTATTATGTTTAATTTTAACACGAAATTCTTTATGATTACACAAAAGTCCATCGACAACTATCCTTTCCGATTCTATTTTGGTTTCGTGTCGCATATGCAACACGACAAATGCTCGTTTGTGAATTATTTAAAAAAAGAACATTCAATTTTGTACTGGAAAAAAGTTGTAATCAGAACGAAACAAATAATAAAACTGAGGACCCACTCGCCTAATCTGTTGTACGGTTCATTTAATACATCCTAAATTAGTCGATTATTGCCGGCAGCTACTCAAGTGTTGAGCCTATAAAATTGGCCTATAAACATGTCACGGTCCATTTCAGGGATCATTTCACGATAATTGCGTCAACTTTTTCACCAATCATCCATCATTAATCTTTTAGTTGAATTCGTTTTTAATAATTCAACAACACCAGCAAATTTGAAGATATTCTCTTTTCCAATGTACATACACGAGTTGGTTACAAAGTGTGGTAATAATGTTGCATTATGTAGCATTTTGAAAGCTAACCGGACGTTGCTCATTTCCTGATCACTATGCTGGCGCTTCATCAATTTCTGAACAGTTCACATTACCGGTAAATTCCACACAACTATTGCTTTTTTTATTTTCGAATGGGGTAATTGTGGCATTTTCCGTTATCTTTCTGCCATCTGTCCGGAATAGTCGTCGAGATGGCCAAAGTCATTCGTGTAGTAGCAGTAACAGCACATAATTTGAATGGAGATGGTTAATAACGTTGCAATATACGAAATTGTATGTTGAATATAGGGGACAGATAGAGAGAAGTATTAATATTAGATGGGGTGGTTGTATGGAATGGGCACAGGTCCAGCAAAGTCAGCTCTATTGTCAAACAGCCAACAATTATAAAGGGATTACCTACAATGTGTAATTACTTTTGTGGTAGCAACGGCAATATTCGTCCTTCTGGCAGCAAAGCTGCAACTTGGATGCAACATCAAACCTTATCAGACTATATACTACCAGCTTTTAACTGTTATAGTTGACGATTATAAGACTCTATAACTATTATTATGATAATTTTGCATATAAGTATAATCGAGAATTTTCTTAAAAATAAGATTTGATTTATAAACACGAGAAAAAAACAACGGAGGTTCGTTTATTATGAATCCAGGCAATATTTCGACAAGAACCGTTTTGTATGCTCCAATATCCGTGGAATATATTTCCGTCATAAGGCCAGCAATGGCACAGATTTTCACGACATCTAGAACACTAATTTGTCGTTACTTAAACTATGTTTCCTACGTGTTGGTAGTAATTTTTCTTTTTCACAGATGACAAACTCTTCATCCTATTCTTTACTATGATTTCTTTTCAAATAAATAAATCTCAAATTTAATTTCTTTATTGTTGAAAGTTCACGATGCTATTAAGATGTTGTTGTAATAAAGTTCAACTGGCAATAATATCTTAATGGATATAGTTTAATTCCTAGTTGTCATAGAGATGAACTAGTTGCTCCAAGCTCTTTATAATTAGATATCTTATCAAGCGATCGATGTTGTCGTTTAGATTTCTATGCCAAGTCAAGTTATTAAACCAAATAAACAAAGTCAATGGGCAGTATCTGTTGGAATATATTGGAAACACTAGGCAATAGTTACCACCTGTTCTTGAGTAAACGTAACTAAAGCATTTTTGGTTTTTGGTATGAGAGCAGATGCACAACCGACGATAATCCGCACTCGAAAACACTTGTAAACAGAACTACCATATCTTACAATCTATTACATTTACACAATAGCGGTTATGTAATGTCACCTTAATTTTACACAAATTTGTTGTTGTTTAGTAATTCTACCTGTATTACAATTTAATCACAGCGATGCGCTTTTAGATTTTGTAATTTTCCAACGTTTCGATTAAATATTGGCACAGAATTCGATGAAATTCGATATTAAGTTTCGAAACTTTCCTACTACTACTACTCGACTCGACAACTTCAAATAGGAAATTAGATCCTCATGAGACCGAGTCGGATTGCACATATCGCAATATTTCTTACAACTCTTACCACCATTGCCAAATATGTCAATTTGGGATTAAATTAGAAAAGATGCTGAATGATTTTCTAAATCATACTCTAATAAACTAGAAACTAGGCTTGTAGCAATTAGTTTTGAACATCAACAATGACGTCGACAAGTGGAACAGATTAACACTCCCTGGTCTAGACCGTCCCCCTAAGGAGCGATCAAATCTCTAGTTTTCCACCTCGATTCCAGGATAGAGTGAATGTTGTGCCTACTATCCTACTATAAACTAAGATAAGAATACAGGGTGCGTGCTCATGGTCTAGATTATCCATATAATATAAAAGGGTAGGAGTTTGTTATACTGCAATAGTGGTAGTGGTCTGATTCCCTAAGGATCGCAGGATTGCTAAAGTTGCAAAGCCTGCCACATTACAACTGTAGTTATAGTAATACTGAAGTTTTCTACACTGTACATATAATTTTAGTAGAGGAAAATTTTGGATAATCGAAATAAAATCGAGAGACGTCTCGGATGGAAAATCTAAACAAACACGTTTGCATAGGCTTAACAGAAAATTTATTATTTTCAATAGGATAAAAAATATGATTTATTTTTATCAAATTCGTTTAGAATACGATTAGTTGATTCACCAGTGGAAATGTAAATATTTCAACAAAAGATTGAAATGTTCCTTCCTCTGTTGAAAACTCTATTTATAATTTAAAAGCGAGACATTCCGAATTTTGTTATAATAGAATAGATCTTTAAAAATCACATCGATTTGGTTGTTTTTATGAAATTTTCTAGTGCATGTGTATAGTGGGGTAAAAATCAAATATCGATGTCTGTCGGTGATTGTGCAATGATTGAATATTGGGAATTTGTAATAAAATATTCGAAATCCGTCGAGATTTCATCAATTCAAATTCTTTCAAGTAGCAAAATACGACCTTTGAATGCTCTCCTGTAGGATATACAAAAGACTGACGGACGACCGATTCTTACTGCTTCGATTCTATTTCACGGGGAATTTCGTCTATTGAATTCGTGGTAGTTTTTCTCGACTATAACTAATAAGAATTGCTGGATGTACTTCACAATTTAAAACGAACGCTTTTATTGTTGAGCATTTATATTCTGTTTGATATTCTAACTGTGTATCACTTAAAAAAGTCTAAAAAATTAAATTTTAAGTTTCTTATAAATGGAACAAACAGTCGTATTTGAAGTTTATTCTTTTAACTTTTGTTGAAAAATACGTTCAACGAAATCATATTGTTGAAAGGCAACAGTGGACGGTTGACAACACAAAAATAAAACATCGACATAAACGAGAACTAATACTACCATCTACCAAATTAACGTCAAGTCTATATAATACACAATTAAAAGCAACAACTAAACTGTTTTTACTGTTGTTCAGTTTATTGTCCACCATTTCTATCCATAAATAATGAACTAATTAAAATGTTTAATGGACGCTTTGTTGTCTACATGTGTTGCAATTTTACACCTACATCACCTATTTTTCAACTATTCAAGTCATTATTACTTAATCCCTACAGAAAGATACAATGTGATTAAAACGATAATTAACTCGATCAAAACCTTGTTTATTCTCTGTAGCCCTCATCGATATTTTTCTAATTACGATAGCTTCAATATGTCAGAATTTGTTTTATTGAAACTGGGCGCATCCACCATTTATCAACGGAAATTTGTACAGTTTTGTTATTGTTTGGTTTTTTGTGGTGCGAAATTAACAAAACACCAGCTACAGTCCTCCAATCAGATAGTCGATGATAAAAATTATAAATTGGTAAATGAGTGTGTGTGCGCGTCGGCTAGCTTCGACGTCGACATCGCCGGCGTCCTCATCCAGAACGTCGTCGTCGACGTCGTTCAGTTCACCGCCAACATTGCCAGGTGTCGGGACGTTTCGGTTAAACGTAACTTTAAACTAGGAATTCTCTAAGAAAAAACATGTGCACGTTGGCATGTGAATCTAACAAACTCTTTTAATAATGTAAATTTCTTTCGAAAGAACGCTTAAAAGTCAATTAAAAAGATCGAAAAATAAATGTGAATTCGTCTGTTTGATAACTAAACCAATTATCATCAATTCTAGGTAAGATTTACGACGAAAAGAATCTTAAATTGCCACCCTCTATGCATTGACAGTGACAAATAATTTCCAATTTAATTAATTAATGCGATATTTACTTGGAATATAGACGATAAGGTAAATGTTGTTATTGGAAAGTAATTAAATTGATAAATTATTAATCCTTACACTTTCTTCTACTAACAACGATAATATTTATCAAGATCTAATAAATTATTATAACCTGTTGTTATATTATCAACCCTTATTATCATCATCATCGCCATCATCAATATTATTGTTATTACTGTGGAATTATATTATTCGCAGTTTATTTTATTCAATTTTTTCCCCAACCGTGTGTGTACGGGCGGGAAGAATTGATAAATCTGCTAACAAAAAGAGTGGTAGTTGAAGTTATCGATCAAGATGTCAAGAGAATGGGGGCGAAAAAAGAAACCACCCTCGCATATCTAACAATATAATATACCACCTACTGGTTAACTATTATTCCTTGTTAAATCGATTATATTATTTAGGTTTTTAATCGTTACGACGAATTTTAGTTAATTATACGCGTTTTTGTTTAATTAAATTGGCTTTTCATTTGCCAGTCTGTTGCACATTCTGATGAAGATTTTACAAATTTATATTGTTAACAAAGGCTGTAGATATAAAACTTTCAAATTAGTTTTGTTTGGATTCAATTAAAAATTAAAAAGAAATCCATTTGTTTGTTCGATGATTCTTAAACATGATCTATTGTAAATAACGTTGATAAAAGATGTGAATTTTGCTAATTTTCTATAAATTAACGTGAATCCCCTTTGTAGATATGATCAATTAATAACGTATTTGTACAATAAGAAAATAATTATTGTTGAATTCTGCAGCAGTCTAATTAAATTGCATCGCCAATATTTGTATTTACAAAGCAACGTACTGATATACTCGTCCAATCAATTTATTGTTGGATATTTAGTCGTAAAATGGTCCAATTCGTGTAACATTCCACAAAAAAATAATGATTTTTTGAACTCGTCCAATAAATGTTAACGTAAATGTTACATATTTAGTCTACTTTGTCATGTTTACAACATTTAATATTATTTGCGGTTTTGAATGGATTGTAATTTTAAATTTATAGCCGTATTATTAACGATTTATATGTTAATCGTAACTATAACAACGTTTTTCTCCATTAGAATAATTAACTATTATCGATTTTCATATAACTAGTAGTAAATGTGAATTAGATTGATATTTAACAATTCCCTTAGCCTGTTTATTATCTAATCAGGAAGGAATTAACATAAACTACATCAATTTTACCATCAAATTAAATCCTTTATTAATAGAAGTTTGTTTTTATTCGACTATAAAAAAATATTTCGGGGTTATTTTGGCACGCTACCCCATCTAGCACCATGCAATTCTACGTTTAAGCAATTTAAAATTGTTTCAAACAAAAAAAAAATCGTAAATCTTCGCAATGTTCTTTTGAACTTTCGGTAATCAAACAGATTTTCCACCTCTGACCCAATTCCTTTGATCAGGTGGGATATAGACGGTCGTATTCAAACTTAAAAGCACCTACTTATGGTAAATTTAACGATAATACCGATGATAAGTTGCCGAATTTTCTGTATTATTGTTGTTTAACAGGATGAATCTTCGTATAAGAGTCGATACGATTGTTTCTTGGTTTAATCGAATTTGTTTGAAAAGCAAGAGTCGAGAAGATTCGTTGTGAAAAATGTGCTGAATTGCTGTAAACTCGATCAGATTAACGTTTGAAGATGTGAAAAATACGTTTTCGATAGTCAATCGGTTGGGATCAGTTTTAGAATTTAATGATTGTACGTTTCAACTTTTAGTTGGATGTTTAGTTGAGTTGATAAAGATTAGGATATCGTTATTATTTATATGTAAATCGACTATTGGTAGTTTCTAGGGAATATTAAGGTGCATTATATAAGTTAGACTGTTATCGTGTTAAAGACTTTTTCAAGTACGATCATTAAACGAGTAGATAGAAAATTGTGCATACTAGTAGTGCACAAGTGTTAACGAGTTATAGTTTGACTATATACATAAATGATATAATCCAGCTTTCATCCTTTGAGTAGTTGAAAGCAATCAAAATCCCCATAACTTGCATCAATTAAACTCAAAGTATATGGTAATGTAATTTCAGTTTTACATGGTTTAATTTGAGTTTTTCCTGTTTTATAAAACAATTCAATCATATAAACTTGATTAATATTGTAATATTTGCGATTAATTAATATTATCGTATAATATCGAATTGGACTATCACAAAATCACATTCAGTTATGCCAATTTTAACATAATAAACTCAATCAACAATTTGAATATAACTCAGGATACGCCTTAGCACCTGATTCCGTATGCATGAATCCTAGAATGCTCGATCATATTAGCCGTGAACTCGTAAACTACAAATATTAGATTCGGGAAAGCCGAGAGGGATGAAGTGGAGGGTAGATGATGTCAGTAATGGTGGTGGTGGTGGTGATGCAGTAGAATCATGGTATACGCTTTATACACACAACCACCACCAACCCCTAAACATTCCGGCACATGTTTCTGGTTTGTGTAACACAAGATGACATCATGTTAATGGTTTAATTAATTGTATTAATTTACATAAAAAACAATCAATTATAGATTCGAAAAAACACCCTCCTACCTACCTATATTTCAGCTTAAATCCTGTGTAATCGATGCGGAAGTGGTTCATTTAGAAGGGGCCACGTTTTGGGGTGCTACCGTTGAGTTACAACCACTACTCTTTCTCTTTTTCTCTATATTTATGTGTGTATGTTTCTTTCCCTATCATTTATCCTGTACTTTGTTGCTTTTAACTTAAAGTTCCGGTCCAGTTATCTTGTTGAATTTTTCCAGAAAGCTCGTCTTTCGCTCTCGAATTCATTACGTAATCTACTATGCAATTAAAATAAAATTGACTTACTAAAACAATACGGACGTATAACTTTGCTCAACTTCTACAATATTCTAATTATTATTCCTTAAATTATCGATTCTTAACATTTTGTTACTTTTTTTGGGTAATCAAGAATAGTGGACGAAAAAAATGTGAAACATACGGAACTTTTTTTCTTGTTTCACTAACCTTATGCTATCGCGCCCCAACTTAGGGTATAAGTTGGTTGATATTAAAAGCCGACTGATGGTGGTATAAATTCAGCGACTTTGGGATTTTTTCCAACTAGGTCGCATAAAAATCGCTGCAAAATAGAATGATTGAAATTCAAAAATTCTCCACAAATCGATTATGGTTTGATTATTGCGATTTTTTCTAAATGCAGTAAACTTTCAAGATAAATAAATGACCATCAATGGTGGTGTCATTTTAACACAAACAAAACGAACATTCTCATCGGCCGTCCATGACACTCCCATTAAGCTCTCTCTTTTATTATATCACATATTATGGCCGTGATAAGAACAATACTATCAGAAGAACGAGGCGAGAGAACTCTAGTCGACAGACTGAAACTTTCAACAGCACTTGAGTAGTAGTAGTGGTATGAACAACGACAACAAAAAAGAATCATAGAGCAGACTGCTGACGAACGAACATCACGATCACTAAACATAAAAAAAAACGGCCAAAAATTCGAATTTCCCAAATTTATATTCATCAAAAGATTATACGATTGGAGTGCAGGTAAACAATGTTAATAATTTTTAACGAACTGAGAAGTTAGTAGGAGGAATATTAAATAAATTCAAACTCGAATTTGTTTTAAATTCCATTTCAACTACAAGAATTCGAAGATAAATTTTCTATTCGATACGAAATTTAATTGAAACAGACCCCATTAATTTGCTTTTTAATATTCATTAAACTAATGCAAAAATTAAAAAAAAATGATTAACCCGTCTCTAGACAATTATAAATCTTGTTATAATTTCAAATTCGCTAAATTCATCATAATGAAACAGTATAGGAGCAAATTAAGTGTTAGATACACGGTGAATTTACAACATTTGTTTAATAGTAATGTCAACTTGAATTGAACGAGTCTAATTGGTAATTTAAACAGTAACGTTTAACAATTTAGAAAATTCGTATCGTTATTCTAATTTGAAATATCAACATTTGTTTGAATAGCCTACATTTTCGATCGGATACGATTTGTTGATTGCTTGCGCAAATTAGCAGGATTCGAAGCGTTAATTCACTTATGGTTGTATGTTGTCGGTGAGGGTGTAAAAAATTCAGAAATAACATCACCTTTTTTCTGGGTTGAGTGTTTCGATCAAAGCGACCGCAATTTAACGCTTCCACAACTATCTCAGCTTGTAGTTTAGGGTACCGATAGCGATTGATTAATTTTGAATTTTTAAACAAATCTACTTAATCGAAAAGTAAGTTGGTGAGGAATTGTAAGGTCTCCCCTAGCTCGCCGGATCTTTGAGGTATTTTTAGTCGCTTTGTGTTTACAGTTGATTCGCGAAAATTGCGACATTGTCTTTCAAATTTTGCTAAAAAGTTGTCTAATCGAATTTAGTCCACCGGGTATATTAGTTGTAGATAATAATGGGGAAATCATGATGTTTATTGCAATCATTGGCCTTTACATTGTCAACGGATATTGTGTCACACCCTGTTGAACACACCCTATATAACGAAAAATATAGAGCGAATGGCATTCGTTTATTCTTTAATCAATTCTCTAACGTTCCTTCTTGAAGATAATGATTTTGTTTATTTTGCGACTCATTTAGTTTCCACTCTATTTACAAGAACCTTTACTTCAATATAGTATAAATCCACAATATGAATGTTTATCGATAACGCAAAACTCTATTAAAGTTTCTCTAAAATTATTGTTGATTATTAGTAGCGTACAACTTTTAAGTGTTTCAAAACATGTTAGCCAAGAATAATTAATCACTTTTATTGGTATAAAGGCGTGTATACACTACGACGTGCTTGACTAGCGAGCCGGACTTGTTAATTCGAAGAAGAGGTAAAAGATGAGAAATAACGTTTGACAAATTTATTGATTAAAAAGTTCCGACTGCGGCTTTTTGAAATATCTCCTTCATATCTCTTGAGACGTTTATATTAAAAATAGACCGAAAATTGTCGTAATATTTTATTATTTAATGTTAGACTTTGATCTGGTTTTTTGTACATGAAGCATCTGTAAACATATAATTTGTGTTGGTGGTTCATGTTGCATTTTCAGGTTTATTAAAATTCTTTCAGTTCCACATGAAAGACGCTAATTTTATCACTGTCGACTGTAAAATGTGGTAACAGCACATGCGTACATTTAACGCAATTAACGAACATTTGTCATCGTTAATATTTTCGCCTAAGCCTATTCAAGTCTGTCATACAAATTTTTTTCATATGGAAAGCTCACCAGTCAAACGAAAATTCAATCCTATTGCAAATTGAATTTCTCATTTAGTCTCGGATAAATACGAATATAATGATGATGATGATGATGATGAAAGAAGGTCGTAAAGATAGAAAAATAATTTATATTTTAAAATTTCTGTAAATTTGGCTTCCATGAAGCTTTATTCGAAGGCAATAGATAAATATCAAAGTTTCCGTTTTCTTTCCCCTTTTCAAATAACTTTCAGGTCAAGTTTCTATCTAATCCATGCATTCTCAACATTATCGTTCCACCTCGACTATCAACAACATTCCTGTGAGAAAATTGAGATGACCTTTGGCTAATATCACCTCAAGTTTCGTCTCCTTGTTTGTTAGTCTGAAATGGAGAATGGCAAAACTACTATACATTTTCCAACTATACAATCTAATTGCTTTCTTTTTTATTGTAGTAGAAGCGAAATGAAAATACTACAAAGAAGTGTATACAGCTATAAGAATAGGAGTTTTTAATCTATTCCGGACGGAAATAATTGAACCTCGGTTCGAAACTAATTCCGCTAATCTTTGCCAAGTTAAATTATTTTGCATTTTATTTAAATACAAATCAGAAATTTTCAAATATCAGTATATGGACGAGTTCGCTGCTAGTGGACGATAATTTTTTTGTAAGAATTTGAAATTTGATTTGAAATATTGGATTTTCTAAAAATAGTCCAAAGTTTTTCTATATATGTAGGTACATAGATTGTAAAAGTAGCCAAATTGAAAAAGTTGGATAGTTGAGAATATCATAAAATTCAATCACTAGATTGTAAATAGTAGGAACATTACTTTTGGAAAAGTGAACAACTCAAGGAAGTGGAATATAACAATTCCATAGTGTCTTATTTACCAATAGCGTTGTTTTTTTCGGAATTTTCCAAATCTATACTCATCGATCATATTCCAAGTAGTAGTAGTAGTAGGTGGTGGTAGTAGTAGACGTGCAACCATAAATTTACATTTACAGATTGTTTGAAACTTTCGAATAAAGTTAGATAATCTCGTTTGAAGGCATCCCCACACTTTACAAGCATAAGTTTCTCTATCCATGGCAATTTTATTTAAACAAAACGGACACTTGCAACAATAAATTTTCTTAACAAACTACGACATGACAGGGGAAATTTTCATCAATAAATTCCCAAAGTTTATCATCAAATTTACTGTATAAGAATATTGTAGGTAAGTAAAAAGACTTAAATTCGATTTAATTCATGCAAGAATCAACATTAATATCCATTTGACTATTGTTTTCAACGTAGTCAATCTCCTTTTTGTTTCTATCAAGATTCTACGGATCGTATAATAGTTGTAATTACGTTTTATCTAAATGTTCAAACTATTATTTCCTTAATTCTAGGAAAATTCAAGTAGAAACTTACACATGTGTATTTTTAATTATTTCCTTCTGCGAGAAATCAACGTCCGACACAAGGAATTAATTAGATAGAGTGGTGCTTGAATTATTTACAATGACAGTAGAGAGATAACAACATTAACTGGTTGTTAGTGGAAAAAACCAAAAACTTTACAAATCCAATTATTCTCTCAACTCACCCCATGTTTCTTTTATTAATACACATAAATGTTGCTTTCAAACAGCAATTATTTCTTCCTTGATTTTCTGGCAAGTGTCATACGTCAGTCGGCGCTAACACACGTCGTTAGTTATCTACGTTTTTATTTATTTTTTATTCTGTTGAAAAAGCAGAAAAACACGACAATTAAAATTCCATCAATGTCGATAGACTCCAAGACTGGAGCCATTTTTTCTATTTTATTTGGGAGACAATTTCAGTTTTCTATACAGCACCCATTATTCTTCTTGTTTAAACATTAATCAATCAGTAAGGTGGGGATGTTTCCCAGTATCAACTTTAATCGCCGAAAAAGTTGCATGTTTGTAATTTGTTACTACAGCTATTGTGATAATGACTTTTTCTTTAGCATAGAAATGATGCCCCATTTCGCGTCCCTTTATTGTTGAGGGTAAATAAAGACCCAACAATAACAACAACAAAAAAAAGTACTGATACTCTTCAATTAATAAGGAAAGTAGCAAAAAAACCGACTTACTACCCAAAAAAAAAAAAAACAGAAAGAAATTGAGGACGGAAACAATTTATATTTAACGTAAATGTTTGCGTGTATATCCACAAAGTGTATGTGTTGGAAATGTAACCAAAAAAGAACGAACTGTATGTTCAACTCCCATAAGCGCAGATAAGAATTTATTTTTTTATTAGGTCGGAATTGTTTTATTTAAAGTCTTCGTTTGCTTCAAACAGATAAGCACCGGTGTCTGCGAATGTGCGGATCGGTTTGCCGACTTTTTCAACATTTTATTATTCTGCTGGGCGGTTTATCTCGATCTCTACCTTCAATTGGTCAAATTGAAAATTTTGAATTGCGCGCCCTTCAAAAACAAAAGATTGTTGTTTCCGTAAACGTCTAATCTTAGGTTTTTAACTTTGATTTTCTTAATGTTATGCAATTTTTTCGAATATTTTGGATTTGTAATTTGTAATTCCAAGAGAAATATTAAATTTAAGAATATTTAAACGATAATCAACATCCTTTAGCGTGAAAATTGAATATATCAAAATTTCTTTAATAAAACGCATATTATAAGCAAAAATCATTAAAATAAAGAAAAGAAAACTTACTTGTACGAATAATTTGGAAATTCTTCGAAATATTGGAACAAAAGGGCACAAACACCCGGAAAAACTGACAGATCAAATTTGTAATTTGAAGGTTATAAATCTAGTGATAAACTGTTAGGGAATTTGGTTACGTTCATCTGCTTGGTTGAAAGGTGCGCAGTTTCGAATTTCCAATTTTAATTCATTAAACTATTTTAGATGTACAATTAAAAACGTTTAGATGTACAATTAAACACTGATAAAATAAATTGAATTCGAAAATAATATATAAAATAAAGAAAAAATATCTCTATTGGTTAAAACTAAAATTTAAAATTACCCGCTATTAAAAATGAGTTGGCACCCATGCTTAACTAAATTCCCTAACTGTCGTAAACATTTCCTAACCTTACTTTTCAAATTTGTTTGTCGTTATTCTAATTATAAGTGTTTTTATGCAATTTTTCGAATATTTTGATTTTGTGAATTATTTTAAGGGTATTTTTCGATATTGTGATGATTTTAGATGAAAATAAATCGTTTTCTTCCAGGTAATTAGTTAATTTAATGAATTTAATTATATACTTTCAAGTAGCTTGTAAGTACTATAATTATCATCAATTATTGGGTAGTTTTTAATGAATTGTGTGCTGAAATTTTTATTTTTTGTTCCAGATTATCGACCATTTTCAGTCGGTTTTCAGAGGTGAGTATACCTTTTTGTTTTATATTATTAAAGCAGTGTATTTGTGTTTATAACTGTGTGTATGTACGAGGAGGGTTAGATAACAATAGGCTTTTGAATTCTTATACGTCCGATTCAAGCGTGGCCAGTGTCCAACAATAGGCGATTTTCATTGTTTCCTTGAAGTTCTGTCGTTAATGGGCAACAATCACGTGATACAAATTGGTAGATTCTATTATATAACATCTAGTATAAAAATAGTTTATTTATCGATCGCCTTGTTATTTTTATACAAATTGATAATCAACAGAATCATTATGTTAATGTAAGCAATAATGTTATTGTTGTGTTATATGGGGAGAATGCGAAACAACCACTAGCGTTACAAAAAATGAGCATAGCGATACGATCCATGAAATCTGCAATAAAGGCGCTCGAAATGGGAATATTATTGTATTTCATCTCACAAATTGTTAGATTAAAATAATAGAAGGCTATAATAAATTGTCGTGTGTCAATTTGTACGTCTGCTCTTTATCATTTTTATTGATCCAAATATAACAGGTTTCTATATTGAATTATTTAGGATTCGCAGTAAAATGGAAAGTTACAATAAAGATTTAAATCAAGCTTCAATTTTACTTAACTACAAAATCAACCACAATTTGGTTACCGTATTTCAAAATAAACTATCAAAATTTATACAGAAATTCATCTGTGTGGCTTTATAATTTTTTCAAAACAGATTGTTCATTTTCGGTGATTCTTTTAGTTTCTATTCAATCTGTAAAACGGCCATTTGTCAAACTTTCGTGATTTTCTTGGGTGTTTTAAGTGGTTCACAATTGTTGGACAACTAATACTAAATTTTTATGTGTAAGCTTTAAAATTGTCTAGCCTCCAGTTAGTCAACAAAAAACGATCGAGTCGACCGAATTAGAATAGATGAAGTATATTCAATAGTTTATAATTTAGGGATTCTATTAGTTGAAGGATAATTTGGAAAATGTTTTGAGGATTCGTAGGGTTGTCTCCTGAGAACATTCCAAAGAAAGTCGGTAAAAAACGCGATTTTCATCAAACTACTCACATAAAACAACGAAGACTAACCCTAAAATTGTTTTTTGCTGTTGTCTCTTGAGAAAATGAACTTTTTTTATTGGACAACTTTCCGATAAGCTACGTGGTTCGATTTTTACTAAAATGTTCTCTGGGGCTTTCCTACTAGTCCTCAAAATATTTTTCTCTTCAGCTAAAGTACTTGCAGTATATTGTGGTATACATGAACGGAACTAGATTAAATGCGCTTATAACTAATTGCTCCCTTAAGAATAATGACCGACAATAAACTCATATTTCATTCACTATCACAGCACAATTATCATAGGAATATTGACTAGAATTGTTAGGTGTTCAAATTCATAATAGCATAAATTAACAATTACAAGTACACTGACATTGCTTGATTGCACAAAAAGTGGAAGTAATTTTAATCGAACGCGACATTTGTTCTATAATTATTACCTAATATCGAACTATAATTAGTTTGGTATAATTAGATTTTTCACATGCAACCGAGAATTGTTGGATTTAAGTCGATTTTGTGTTTAATAGGAAGCATATTAGATGGCTTCGTTTTCCGGATTTTTCAAATTTTGAACGACAGACTTTTAGTCGACTTTAAAATTGATGTTTTTGTCAATTCTAGTTGTATTTTTAAATTCTTGGCTAAATTGTACTTTTTCTATGTAAAATCAGCAATTTTAGATGAATTTAGCTCTGAAATTGTGGAAAAGAAACAGTTTAGAGTCTAAACTTGTTTTGAGATCTTTCTTTTCCAAGTTTTTTGTAGAATTTAGCAATTTTAGTTGTTTTAATTTTCTTTTTACTTTTAGTCAAGGTACTAATTTTTGTCTACAGTAATTGATTGTTACTGAATCGTTTCATTGAATTTAAAAAATACGTTTTTAGTAAATGTCTTATTCCGTCTTTGGGCCTAATTTTTAAGTTATTTTAGTTTTTGACAATTAAATATTTAAATTCGATTTTTGTGAATTCTATCATCAAATCATAAGAAGTAGATCCTTTTCTAAGTTCCAGAGTTCAGTCTTTTCAATTTTTATCAAAGTTTTGAAAAATTTTAACCAACCTCTTCAATTTTCAAAATTAGACTCTTAGTTCTTCATTTTTGAATCTAACATTCAACAAGATTAAACAACAATTTCGGTAAATTAGATTCATTTTTGATTCACAGAAATTTCAGTTAATTTCAAATCATTGATATTTGGAAAGTCTTCGAAAATTTTCAACTTTAAGCCTTCATTTTAGGACACCTACAATTTTTTGAGACGCTTTTTCATCTAGTTTAGGACCTTTGCAAAGGCACAAAGGAATAATTTGTGGATTCAAATTCAAATGAAATTCGAATAAAAGCGAATTTCTATCAAAAAATTGCAAAAATTACAGGCGTCGGTGTTGCTTTCAATTTTTGCTAAATTCCCGGTTTAATTATTCAGACTTGGTTTAAAACGTTCAATTTTAATTGGTATATAGCTAGTCTATTGGTATATTTTTCTATCCGTTTCTAGATAGGGTTGTTGACCTCTAATTACTCCGACTGTTACCTGGAAAATTACATCGCCTCCACTATTGCAATAACTGTAATTCCGATCATAACAAGGTAACAACTATGCACCAGAGTATACACATTACGTGTCGATAATTATTGATCATTAATTGAGGGTCAAATATAGCAGGTCTCTAGTTAAATTCAATTTATCAAACGAAATTTCTATATTTATTCCGTATATAGAAATGTAATTGTAGATATTTTGGAAATTAATAGATCTATGATTTTGATATTGTTTCAACGGTGTAAAACGGAATAAAAATGGGTAGCCTGTTTTTTTTTCTTTTCGGCGGCTATAATTCCCGTTTCCGTGTCTGTGATTAAAATCGGAGATGCGTGTTTATAAGGCGTCAATTAAATTATGTCGCATTCACGCGCCAACTATTCAAAACGACACATATAGTTTGATTTATACGAACCAGTTATTTTCGAAAATTGTCGGCAAAATCTATGGTTAATTTAATGCAATAAATAAGGAAATACACAATTATGATTGGCAGTTGTATCTTGTTATTTTGACATCGAATTTCTGATCAGGTATAGGTATAGGGAAATTTAACAAGCTATTAAATGAGTTATAAACTTTTCCCCCTCAATTACTACCACTATATATTATTATCAAACTGATAGATGTTGCACTAAAGCGACCCTTATGTTTGGTTGAATATATGGAGAAACGATAGGTAAGTTGTTGGATTGTATAAGGGAGAATTGTGAAGTTTTATAGCGAAACTGGTGGATTTTTTCATTACCGTGTCTGTTCCATCGTATGATTAATGAACCCACCAGGTCAACTGTGAATTTCTAGCCGGGGGGCGGCCAGTATTCGCCGCATACCATCATCGTACTGATAGCGTTAATGACTACACTGCCCTAGAGGCAAACTCAGGGATGGAAAAACCTACCTATCATAATTTAATTGACACATCATTTTAACTTAACAACTCTTATAACATAGTGATATAAGTAGAGATGATGGTAATATTGAGAATTAGCATTAGATCACGTCTCATCATTTACTATTAGCATAGATGTATACGATTCGCTTCAACCTGACTTCTCATATACGAAGCTTCATTGCTATGCATAGCTTTACGTTTCTCGTCTCTGCTGTTGCTACTACTATTCACCCGGCTACGTTCTGCAATTATTGCAAAATAAGCTCGATATAAATTCGTTGCGCCTCGTCGATAATCTTTACGCAAAGTTTTCAGACATAGGCGGCATGATGCGCCAAATAGGGAGGAAACTTTTAAAATTCTCTTCCGGCAATCACTTTCATAAAAAATAAAGAATTTAAGCAATGTGAAAACTCAATGTACAATTTAATATAATCTACAGTTTCCGTGTAATAGCTAAATTATATAAACACAAATCCAGGGGGTGAGTTGTTTAATATAAAGCAATAACAACAATAAAAACGTCTTGTACGAATCATTGATCTTGTGATATTGTCGCAACGATAGTTTATTTCGTTTCATATTGCCGAGAATATAAACGTATCTGTGAAAAATGAGATAAAATATTACTAGAATTCGCGACGATTTTATAAAAAAAAAACAGTATTTCTTCAATAAAATTCAATTAATATAGAATTTAATAATTATTAATTACTATCAATCAATAGAGAAGCAAAATTCTTCGTTTATAACCAATTAGAGTCAAGAAATCGAGGGAGATTTTTCACATTTTCCAAATGAATGAACCGGAAAACGGTGCCAATGCCATATATAGAAAGTCTTGCTACCGGAATTGCTCTCTTTTACAGGAAAGAATTGTGTGCTTGAGTCAGAACTAATTGTTGGTAAGGATAAATTTTAACGGAGACGAATGAATACCTCTCTTCTATACATGTGTGCTTGGATAGAGGGTGGTTTTGGGTAAGGTGTAGACTATGTAGAGAGATCAACTCGATTCCCTTCAACTGTTAAATGCCACTTTCAGTTGTAATTAGGGTAAGAGCACGTTTTATTTCGAAGAAAATGAAACTGTTTCGTTCTAAAACCATACAGACTTGGCGTTCATTAAACCGATCTCTAAAATTTTACTTGATAATATAAAACCCTTATTAAATTTTTCGTGCAACTCGTTTTTAATCAAACGAATATAATTAATCTACATGTATTGTTTACGATAAATATCGCGCTCTTATTTCCGTTTTCAACAAATCCATTGTCCGACACTTGTAGATTTTTTGTATGTTTACATTCGAATTTTATTTATTCGGAATGTGTACTTGTTTGTTTTTATCAAATGAATATTCAATTGAAGAAATCGAAATTTTGTTGGATGAATTTTTAATTACGCCCAGACAACAACAACAAAAAAAACAACTAACAAGCTTTCCGAATCATAAAACTTTACTAATCAATCGAAAAAAAAAAATAACATGAAAACTTTTTTTTATGAAACATTTCATGTTAGTTTTCGTTATTAGTTGTCGTGAAAATAAAGTTTGAAAGTTGTCTAGATATCGATTCTAATACGAATTCTTGGTAATTTTTATCGATTGAATAGAAGTGTTTGATAATTTCCAAAGATTACCGTCAAATTTTCGAATAGATGATCCTTTTCAGTATATTCAACATCCACTAAACGGGTACTAGTTGATAATTTGATTAATTTATATACAACGTAGAACATGTATTTGGTTGAATATAATTGGAAGCTCAAATTAAATCATCCTTATTCAACTTTAACACACCTACATAATATTTGACCAACTGTATGTATAGTGAATTTGATTTGTAATTAACAGATTTTATCAATTAATTAAACATGACATAATTTACCTACCTATTGGGTATTAGATGCAGGTATAAAGTTTTCTATTCATCAACAATATTACAATCCATTGTTTCGGTTGTGAGCCAATTTAAGATTAGTGCCACTATAATTGTCAGTAGGTTATAGTGTTTTTATGGGATAAACAACGGTTTTATTCTCTTACAACTATCATCAACATGGTTATTTGTTCAAAAATGGAATATTATATTGCATTAATAATTTACCATCTCATAAATCATACTTGTTTAAACTGGAATGTTTTGTGAATTATTCCAACATGCAATTATTACCTAGAGTCGTCTAGATATTCTAAACTAGTCTATTTACATTTCTATTTTCTATTTGAAAACCAAGGGTGGATATTTTAAATATACATACATACAATGACAGTTTAATATCTATTAGTCTAGATAACAGTTGTTTACCATATAAGGATAGAAAGACCTTGTCAGTGATGGTAAATCTTTGTTGGTAGACGACAACATGCAATGTTTCTAATGTATAGGTTGTTTTATTGCTGTTTTGTCCGTTGGCACGACAACGATATTTTAAGGGAATGCAGCAAAATTTTTACACTTATTGCCTCGTTAGTTTAACAATTTCCAAGCGAAACTTGATAAGTTATGTTTATCGTAAACTTGCCCAGAATCGGATATTATATAACAACCTGTATTGGAATCCATTCCATTCATATTAATGCAAGTTTTCTACAGTTAACTTTCATTCAAAAGTATATTTAAGGATTTGTAGGGAGGTCCCCAGCGAATATTCTATCCAAAGTTAGACTCTGTAGCTCATTAAGAAATTGAACAAAAAACGACGAAGTTTTGATATTTTCACTTAGAATCCTTTGGTCTATGGAGTCCGACTTTTACAAAAATCTTCCCCGGGGCCTCATCTTTAAATTTTCAAAATATTTTCCGAATTACCCATCAAGTAATAGGCCTATTCTTTAAATGATGTAGTACAATTTAATCGTCTTCAAACATATCAACGTAAATCATCAAATAGAACAAGTTTTAAACCTGTAAAGTAACGTCCGCACATATGCACACCTAAATGAAGGCTCTCTCAAGTGTCTTGTTTCTTATCGTTAATTATGCTAAAAATTATTCAAATTTACTGAACTGAATTAGGAGGGTAATTTACTCACTTTACCACACTCTCCTTTTATATCAACAACATCATTTATAATTATTTTTTCGTAATTTTTCGACAAATATTTCAGATTAATTCTAGGACGATGTAAAAGCTTGATTATTGTTTTCATTCCAACAGTATTACATTACGTCAACAAACTAATTAGCCCAACCTGCCTTTTGTAGACGTGTTAACAAGCGTACTCCTCGTTTGTTTAACTTTAGAAATGTAATAACTGAATGCTCCTTTTATACTAGGCACGTATGAAACTACCATAGACGCACATTTATTCCGTCTAGTCATAAACTTTACTTTTCTTCTAGAGGCTATTATCAATAAAAGCCCACATAATGTAACTCATTTATTGAGTCTATCGAATTTTGTTCAGTTTTACGACGAAAAGAACGATTTTTTGCAAAATGTTGCTCTACAAGGCTGCTGAACTAGAAGTATACAGTCCGATTCACTAAAGTATGGACAGTAAGTTATAAAGTCTAGTAACTCTTCTATTTTTTAATCGAATGAAAAAATTTGTACAAGGGGAAATTTATACGAAGGGAAACACCTAGGAAACACATTGGAATTGGAAAAATCCTCCTACGATATTTGGAAATCGGAAAAATCGACGTTAACTTTTGAGAATTATGGAAAGTCCTACTTAAAAAATATTTTAACGACTTATAAGGAGGTCCTTGAAGATCGTTTTATAAAAATCTGAACCTCGCAACTTAGTTAAAACGCTCGTTTTAGCGATTTTTGAAAATGGCTCAAAAACGGCAATGCGGGAGCATCCTTGAGCCATTCTCGCCAAAAACGAGCGTTTTTTGATCAAGTTTCAAATGAACTAAAATAATCTATAAGTGCTTGAATTCTCAATATAAACTCTACTTTTAATAGAGCTAGATTTCAGATGGGCGATCAACAAATTTGTAAAACTTGTTGATGAGGTTTGGGGATGTTTTCTGAATTTGTATAAAACTTTACAGTTTGTGAAATTTGAGACTTGGTCCGGAGATCGGGTCAATTAATATTCACATATGAGGTTTAATTAAAATTAAACATTTCCATTGGAATATAGCCAAATAATTTATTTATTTCTTCTTCTTCGAAAAAAATGCGTTTTAATTGATACAAATTATAGGAGTGGATATTTTAAAAATGAATGTAAACAATAATGAACGGTAGAAAAGTTTCGAATTTCCCCCTAGTTTTATGTTTTATGTTTTCACAGAACATTAGTGTGCAAGGTTATAATTAAAATTGATGAAGTACTGTTGGTTTTTATTTTCCCTTCAATTATCCATCGACATTTTGTAATGAAATACACATCATTTACACACGGTATACTGACATTTTACAACAGCACTAAATATTGATGAAGCTATAATAAAACAGTCCTTAAAGCCAACATATGGTATTCGAAGAAACTTTTCCTCCCTTATAAAACATCAGACAATTTGAAAGATTTTATTTCCATCGATATTTGATGCATGTCTGAATGCTACACTAATAACTATTTCTCGGCTATATTTTTTCTACAGCGATGTTGTTGGCAAGCGCACACATTTTTCATCAAATTAAGCCCCTGGCCAATTTCGAACGTGACTTCACCACCTATCATAAGCTTGAAAAGCTTTACAACCACTCATATATTTTGGTTGATTTTAATTGAATCAAATTATTTCGTAATCGAATTTTGATAATTTCGTTGTAAACTCTAGAGAATTATTGAAAGTTTCATCGTCTTTGTAGATCTTGATCTTGAAGATGGTGTTGATTAAATACAAAGCAACGATCAAGTATTACTTATTGTAGATATGTCAGAACATTGATTAGATCTAACATGTATTCGAATTGGGGGTTAATTTTCCGTATTTAATGTAGGCTGTACGTATTTACCTGTCAGAGATAGAATCGCCTGAGGGTGGTTAATTTAATTGGAAATCCTTGGAGATATTTACCGGAATTAACAGTTGGATGTATCGATTTCCAGCCATTTACGTTTATAAATTCGATTGACCGGATTAAAAATTTCGAATTGCGCGCCTTTCCAAAGATGGTTGGTCAACTTGTATAATCAGTTTTTCGAAAAAGCGCGCAATTCAGATCAACGCAATACAATCAACGATATTGTCTTCTATAACACATCATTAAGTTTGAATTGTTTCAGTTGTACATGATAAGCTTACAATATTCGATATGATACGGTTTATTTGTGGAATAATTCCACGTTTTCATTTCAATATAACATTGATAAGACCAAAACAGTTCTCAAATAGCTGGGTAACAGATACAATACCATGTTAATTTTGCATGTCGCAAACATTGTGTAGCAAATTAACTGTAAATCTGTAACAGTGATGGATGTACGGTTTACCCAAACTGTCAGACTAGCCTTGTCTGTGTCTGTGCTTTTCGATAGTTCCTTCATTATATTCTGTTCAAGTGTAGTCAATAGATACAGTTTCCATGTTGAATCATTCTAAACAACGAATACCTCTACAGTTCGGTCAAATTCAATTACAATATAGGCGATTGTTGAATGATAAAAGCCAAAGAAATTATATTAACAAATACTAAAATTGTACATTTGCTGTTTTAAAGTTGCGCCTCAATGCATAAATATAATCATGGGGATTGTTCAACGATGCTATAATTGTCGCATAGTATCGTTCATTAAACAACCGATTCAGTACAAGTTTTAGGTCACAATGTTGAAAGGAGATTCTTGGTTTAGTTCGCTTTTATCCTTTTGTATGTACAATAAAATTCTGCACAGTGGAACAGAGTCGGTTGCTCATGACGTTGGATCTAAATTGAGAATTAATTATAGTGTATGTCGTTGGGTAGACCGTGCGATTTATCACACAGGAAACGCTCTAAAAGACCACCAAAGTTCCAGAAAAGATATATGTATATTCATCCCATTCACTCGTTTTTTTTTGTACCTTTACGGGGTTAGATAAAAAGGATTCGTAAACATTCCTCGAATAATTTTTGATAACAGAAAGAATCCATTATAAACGTTGATATTATCATTGTGGAAAATCGGGGGCGAATTGAAAAGATTCGCAAGATTGAGATAGAAATAACTTTTTGTTGTATAAAAGAGAGGTATTTTCGTCGGTAAAATATGAAATTTCACTTTATTTGGTAATAGTTTTCTTTTAATTCGTCATGTGAGCGACATAGAAATCCAACTGGGGAAATTCTAGAAATTGAAGAGAATTGATTGTCTTGTCTATAAAATAACAAAAAATAAAAATCACAAACATATTGTAACCGTTTCTATAATATAGAAGCCCAGACAATTTGGAGATATTGATTACACGCTCTAGTGAACGTAGATGATTTGACATTATGTCTTGTTTCTTATTTTCGAAAAAAAAACACTTAAATTCTTAACGGTAAAACTAAACATCTAAAGCTCCAATGTTTCATGTCATAAATTTCACTAAATCCAAATTGAAAAGTCTTCGGATTTAGTTGGACATTCGACTATTTATTTTAACAACACCAACCACACATCAGATATTAATTAAATTTATTTTTATTCTTCCGTTGATACGAATGAATATAAAGTTTGTTGGGCTTTCAATGTAATTAAGAGATAGAGCTTTAGTTTTCGATTGTATACAACCCAAACTCTATCGTCAATGTTTTTCTCCAAGTCAATTAAGTGCATCTGTTGGTGTGTATTCCTTTGATAGAATCGTTACTATACAATATAGTTGAATTGCTTTAGTCTGGCTATTGGTGGTGGTAGAAGAAGGACGTTTGCAAGATAATGGAAGCTTTCAGTGAAAGAATACGCTTTCAATTGGAACCCCACGCGACCAATAGAGAGATTGTGCCATTTCCGAGCGACAACACCGGAGTTTTCCTCTACTATTTTTTTTGTCTCTTCCTCTATTTCCTTTTTTTATTATTATTATTATTATGAAGAAGTAAAGGCGAATACAAAAGACCCGCTCCGGGTAACTGCACACAGTCATGTTCAGGTGCTTTCAAAGCAAACAATATAAAATGGTACAAATAACTTTGAAACTTGACGCCTTATCGAAAAATCCACACAAATTGACTTTATACAAGGATCAAAAGTTTTAATTTATGTATTTATTTAATTTCAAGTTGTAGATATGTGGAAAAGGTCCAGTAAACTTTGCCAAGTTGGTTTTAATTAGAATTTTCGTTTGGAAAAATGCACATCCTGTCGTGGTGCGGTCATTGGCACGTGTTTTATAATAAATGAATCAATGTTGTTGGATTAGAATTTCTGTTTAATACACGTGCCAAATGCACATGCTATAGCACGTGTTTAATAATAAAAATTCGACCTTTGTTAATGTCGTTTGAATATTTAACAATTGAATCTCGAAATTGTTTTTCTATACATATTTTTTTCGATACATAATCAATTGTGTTAATATTTATTGTATTGACAAGGTTACCTGTTCAGTGTTTCAATGACATTCTAACGAACGAATCGTCTTTATGTATAATTAGGGGTGGATATACCTTGACCTGAATTGTTGTTAGGGTGGTGCTTGGCGTGCTGTTCCACATTAAATCCCGATTGTTGCTAACGATAATAAATAACCATATATATACCGTGTTGATCGACAATTTCTCGTCAATTTCCTTCTATCGTTTATTGTTGCAAGCTCTCTAGTCTAGTTCTAGTTGGTTCTTTGTTGTTTTCGACTTTGTAGTCCAATACGATGATGTTATTTTGGGGTAAATACAGTAAAAGCATGTTTACCATTCATTAAGTTGCTAGATTAAATTTGTTTTTGTAGTAGTGGTGGTAGTAGTAGTTGTGGAGACGCGATCCGAGCATCTTCTCTCTAGTCTTGAATTTTAATAAGAAGCCGGCCTTTTGAAGAAATTAGTTTTCAACAAAGGCAATTCTTTATAATATAGCAACATTGAGTAATGACTTTCTAGATGATTCAATTAGATTATGCGAAATTTTCTTCTAAAATCAATCTAATAATATTCGATAGGATTTATGTGAAGTATATGCATTACAAACGACAGGTATTGTTATACGTTGGATTGATGTCTTCTTTATATCTCCCATGTTCATATTGAAACTATATAAAGAAAAGACACTCTATGGCACACGTATAAGGTTAGACTTTTATACAGGCAACTTCAATGTCTACTTTTATTTATATTTTTATTTCTTATAGAACACAGTCGTCGCCATATTGTCTCTAGGGGCGACCAAGTCTCTTTCTCACAGGATCGTAAACATTGGGCGCCCCCACATCCACAAACCTTTCAAATATATTCTCAATGGACAGCGGACGACGAAATTCAACATTTCTCTAGAGATCGACAGAGAGAAACTAACATCCTCTACTAGTTCCTCTTTTCTATATGAGTACATCTAGACTTGGTGAAATTAGTGAAACGGCCAGTTATCCTTTGGGTTTTGTCTCGACGATATAATTATAGTTGAATTGAGCCCCCTTTATCCCAGATATCTACGGACTTTAATAATGGATGATTTTAATTATTAGGTGATGATATTCTGACTATTTTCATATGTAGATACGTTTATAATTAATAACGAAAGTTTAATCGAGTTTGAAAAACGTTTGAATTAAATCTCGCATTCTTTACAATTATATTTATAGTAATTGCGACTGTTTATAATTATCGTGCTTTATAATTAGATAACTGAAAGACGGCAACATCTGTTCCATTCATCTATTTGGTAGTTGATACTAAATTCTAATACAAGTTTGGATAGTTGGAGATGGGAGATTTTCCATTTCTACTTCCAAGAATATTGTAGGACTTATCAGAGACCTCTCTAGTATTGAGCAACTTTATAAGCACTTTAGTTGAAATTCTAGGTTGGTTAGTGTCGACTAAACTCAATGTTGAATTAACTCTGTTAAGACTGAATTGTCTCTATGTGCATGCTCTTATTTGGGGTAAAATCTCGAATTGATCTCACGATCATTTCAAGTTTAAAACAATCGAATTAAATCGTAAAAAAATTGATTTTTCTTTATTTCGTATATTCAATATTTCAATTGTATTGCCTTCAATTCGAATGAACGAATAGGAAAAAAGCTCTAAACCATATTTCGTTACATAAAGCGTGTAATCTGTTCAAGATTCCTGCTGCTACATTGATATCAAGTTTCTCTCAACACAAATTGAAAATCTAACTGGTTTAGTCGACTATATAAAAGCATGTAGTAACATCTTATCTGCAATATTTACAAATCTTTCCATTTCATTTCACCTTTAACTTTAAAAAATATATACACACACTTGACCCTTGTAATTTCCATCGTGCTTTGTCGATTCCATTTCCACATTCTTTACAAATATCTCGAAATTGTATTAAAATTGTATTCGAATATTTATTTTTAATTAATCCAACTAGTATTGTAGAGTGTAATGAAATTTACAGCTTATTTTAATTTAAATACAGTCTCTGGAGAGGTTCTTTCAAACAGCGTTCATCGTATTGCCCTTGAAGCCTTATACTCTTCTCGCTACTATAGCTTTATTCTCATTTTTTTCGCTTGAATTTAATCACGGATTGTGATCGAATCAAATCATAGGATTTTTAATTAATCATGACGGTTATTGTGAGGTTTCAATACATTTAATTATCTCTAATCCATCGATAAGAATGCATCGTGTTGCGATTAAATGTAGAGAAGCCAATAACAACGGATTATATTTATTCAATTATCAATCTATACGATTTTTAGTTTTAATTTAATCCGTTTATTTCTGTTGATTGGTGTGATTTTTACAGGAGTACCTGTATTTCTTCCATTAACTGGTTAAGCCGCCAGTGAGCCTGTTTCCGTTTTGAGGTGTCGTTATTGTAGGATTCAGAGCCCAGTTATGGGCGTATTCCATGCAAATTCAACGGAAATACGGGACTTAGATGCATAAATCGCCTTGACGTTTGTGGTATACATAAACGCACACAAGACGAAAGAAAAACACTGTGCATGTATTACATGGAAAAGTCGAATTTCTCTGTGTATGTCTATGTGTATATGTATATATGTTGGTGTGTGTGAGATTTCCAACGACAAAGAAAGCCCGATGAAATATTCAGTTGTCGTCGTACTTTTCAGGTCAGGTCGAGTTTAGTAGACGCGCATTTTCATATCCTGTAAGATGGCAACAGAAACTTCAAAGCTTAATAAGAAAAGTTTACGATAATATACGCCATAGGTCGTTTTATAATTATTTACTTAACGATAGTGTGTAGTCTTGATTTCTTTTAAATTTCCATCCACATCGCTGACAAATCATTTGTCTTAAAATTGCAAATCATTCCACCCACCGGCCATTATATCGTTTATACCATATGAAAGTGTCAGCCACATATCACACAGTTTCTAAGACAGTGATTAACGATAGCCATTCACTGTACACAATCACTAAAATTCAATCTTTTCATCGACGGCTCAAATTCACCATAATTCTTAAATATATTCCATCAATTTGATAGAAATATGAGTGGAAATTTAAGCGATTTTTCTTTTATTAAATATTAAAAAAAAACAATTTTCAAACTATCCATACAGGTTGAATTAACTCGCTAAAATTTCAAACGAAACTATATTAATAATAATAATAGTCTTTCGATTAAACGTCAACTACACTTACAAGAGATTAATTTTTGATAGAAAAACAATTTCGATTTCACGTCGGATAAGTCTGATGTTGAATTAACAACGGCGAACGTGGTTGAAAGTGTTAAACTGTGTTGTTATTTATTCTAACGATTACACGATAATTTTATTGAAACATTTCAACATTGAGGTGGGTTCTTTTTTGTTAGAATCCCAGGAAAATAAAAGGAAATGGGTTAAGCACCAAGAGTATTTTCCGAGTCGTCGTTTTTTGTCGTTGTAAACAGTTGTTGAAAGTGTGTTCAAAATTAAAAAGGCGTTCGTTCATGTCATGTGTCGACAATAATTACGGTAAAACAAGAATTTGTGATGCGCCAGTAACCACAACGACAACAACAAGAATGATGATGATGATTATGATGACATCCAATAATAAACGAATGTTTATTATTGAAGTTTTCAAGTCTCATTAACAATACGACTGGGGATCTGTCGATTAAACTCCAACAAATGTGGAAAGTTTCAATTAACAAGAACGGTTTTAAATGTGTTTTTTTAGAAATCAATACTAACTATTTTTAAATTTTCAAAACTAAATTTAGTTGGGATTGTATTTTTCACTTGTTGTTAGTGTTAACAATATTCCACAGTTAAAAATAGACGGGCATTATCCGGGATTTGAGGGTTAAATCCAGCTTAAACTATAAAATTAGTTATTTTAGTAAATACGTAATTATTAAAACCGCTATTTTAAACAAGATTTTTAAATCGTTCAATATAGCGGAAACATCAGCATCGAAACGGCTATAACTGTAGTAATAAAGCGAAAATTTTGTAAACATCAAAATAATCTCGTTTTCTATCCATTCATTTATTTTAAAAGATAATTGTCGGAATAAATTAAACACGAAAACTGAATCAAAGATATACCTCGCTTTTTGGGAACATCTTTAGCGAAAAAAGCCATTGAAATGCGATTTTCTACCATTGTAGGACTGTTTGTTTATCAAATTTCGTGCGAATTATGCGAAATTAACTAAAATAATATAAGCCCTAAATTATATGAAATTGTTAAGAATTCTAAAGCAATTAAATAAAACTTTAAACAATTACCGCCAGAATTTAGTTCTAAAGTTGTGTAAAAGCGCCTGAATTGTATCTTTAAGACGATTCAATAGAATATTTCATCACAGCATAGATGATTTAAGACAAAAATGTTTTAAAATCTCAAGTTATGGTTGAGAATTTGGCCCAAAAATCGATTAATGGTGTCTAGTAGGGCTAAAAGTTTTTGAGATCTACATTCAAAAATTCGCTAGAAAAATCGATATTTAATGCCGAAAATGTCACAAAATTCCCCTCAAAACCCTATAAAAATCCACGATTTATTATTATTCCTGTTATCATTAAAATCTTATCACTTGGAGGCCCCTGGCGGACGCCGGATCCTCCGATGCGTTGAAACGTCCAATACAAAAGTTCACCATTTGCCTTTATTTCGAATCAGTCTACAATAAATAAAATAGTAGGTCGGCTGAAATAAAACTTTTTATCTTTTGGAAGGAAAAATTTACTTTCATAAATTATTCTTATAGTCTGTAATGTTGTGTTGTTGAAAGTTTAACAGAGTGAAAGTGTTGAAAATAGCACAGGATTGAATAGGAAGTTACTGTTGTATATGATAAAATAATAAATTCTCGGATTTGTTTTTTTCTCTGTTTCCCAAAAGAGAAAAACGAAAACTCTCTCCCATGAAAAATTGTTTAAAAACATTCGTGTTATTGTTATAAATTAGATTTTCGACAAGTTTTAAAAATGTTGAGTTATTTAACACAATTTTGAAGTGTTTTCAACTAGTTACTGTATTCAGTTTAAGTTTTCATAACTGTGACATATATCTGTCGGCTTATCTTCATTGTTTTGAATTCATTCCAGTAACGTTTCTCCATTATAGGTTGCAAACTGTACTGTTAAAAATCTTGTAAATCTTTATGAAAATTCTACAACACTCTTGTACTATTAGACAAAGCTTTTCAACCACCAACCGTTCAGGAAATTGCAAATTAGCCATCTAAAAGGTTATATTGCTTATAAATCTTGTTTTGCTTCTATATAAAGATTATTGAAATATTAAACTTCATTATCGTTACTTAATTCGTCATTGAATAACAACCAATTGAGTGAAATTCAACGATTTTTTTTAAAGTATTGTATAATTCCGGTTGGTAATCAGTAGAATTTCTAAAGTCTATACAGTAAACATTTAAACTTTCAGCGCAATTAAATTTGAATTAAATAGATGCTCGATTATCTAAAATACGTTTACGAAGAACAATAACAAGAACAATAATGACTGCATTCAAACAACCAAAACAATAAATTGTGGAAATTGGAATTAGTTGGAAACATCCTGTTGTAAGTATGATTGTTGGTGTTTTTGTTATAATTTCAGTATTTCCGTCTGTAAACGATAAAAAAAGCTCGATTGTTCAAATTAAAATCGAACAATTCTAGTTTTATTTTCATAAAATCTATATCCAAATTAGTAATTTTGAACGAATATGGCTTTTGAAAATGGAACGATAAAAATCCTTTATGAATCTTTTCTTTGTTGTGTTAGTTTTTATTGTAAATCGCGAATACTTGAAGGTAATATCCGCTCGTGTTGTTATTATAACAATGTTGAAATAAAGAAGATTAAATTAGTTTTGAAAATATAGAAAGAAGAAACACCTACATTCTAATAAAATATTACAAAGTTCTGGAAAAACAAACCGAGAACTTTTCAAGTAGGCGCACCCGTATCCACGCAGTACATACAGAATTGATTAAAAATTAAAATAGCTTTCAACTGGATTTTCTTCCACCACTGCTATAAGAGAATTATATTTAAAAATAAAAATTGAAATTCTTACAATTCTAAAAAAAATTTAACCGATTTAAAACGTCGCTATGATCACGTATTTTATAATGTAACTTTTCAGTTGTACAAGTTTCTAATTGATACAAGTTTAATGAAAATTAGAGGATAATTCTGGGTTTTTTTTTGGTTTGAAATTGTTACAGTGTGCTATTTGAGGCGATCGATCGATCGAAAGTTTAAAAGCTCCGATCCACCCGTTTTATTTCCGCTCCTCTCAATCCAACTCTTCGGCTATGCTCCGTCTAATATTGTACGGTTATAGAAGACTGTAGACGCTTCATGATAAAGCACTAAAAGTTTCGTAATGTTATTGCTTGCGACTCGTTAATCCCAATTTATGTTTGGCACTTCCGTACCGATGATTGTATAGAAATTCTTCCATTTACATTTGCATTTATTGATACTGGATATAAATCATACGTCTTAAAGAAACTACGATGGACTATTAAACGTGTTTTTTAGCTTTTTTATGTTTCTACTCGTTCTTGTTTTGTTGTTGTTGTTGTTATTGTTAAAGCAACTGAGAAGTTTCCAAAATAAGAAGATACTAAACGAGCAAGTAGAAAACAAACTCTTATAAACGATCCAATATTTCCGTACTGCGTATCCGGAAATTGTTGTTGTATCCCTTATCTCGGTTCTCTTTATCACCATCTTTTCTCGTTAAAGCAACGTAATTTCGTTCTTCATCTTAATTACAGTAATGACAGTAATATTGTACAAACATAGATGAATTCTCGGCAAATTAAAACATCTTTTGATAGAATAAATTATGTTATTATACAATTCTTAAAAAAAGATAACACTCTAACTTTTCATGTGAGTTAGCATGAATAATGATAATAAGAGAACATGACCTATGCCATTGAATTAATAAACAAAGCTCTTTTTAATTATTGTCTACAGCTTTCATGTAACACACCAATGAATTACGGCCAGTAATTAGATGGGGACAAAACAAAAAACTACCACAATTCCATGTGAAAATAAACAAATAAAATGTGATGCAAAGATTAATGGGCATTGCTTGTTTTTCGCCCATTAAATGAATATAAAAACATAAATTCCGTCGAAGAAAATATCAAATTAATCGTTCGAAAACTTATTGTTTGGTGGAATAATCAAAAATGATTCGGATTGTTGATGGAATTCCTCGACCATATTTTGTGGAATTTCCAAATTACTTCTACCACAATATCGTTTCGAACCAGAACCCCGAGTGAACACTAGAGGAAACGCAAAAAAAAATATTATGAATTTCATATTCGTAAAACTGTATTACTGGAAAATAAAAATATTCAGATAGGATTTACATGAATGTATATAGAGAATTCTCCTGAGTATTCCTCCAGTGTGGTAACATAGCAAAGCAAAAAAATATGGATGAGATTTCTGTATTTGAATCCATAATTACTGTGGAAACAAACAAAAAAAATTAAACAAATCGAAAATAAATGAAAGCGTTTCATCTAAGTTGAATCGACTGATTTAAGATGGAGATATGCGTCTTCTATTGGATTCCAATCGAAAATTTTTGTAATTTTCCCATTTCTCAGTTGTTTGATTAGTGCAAAATGTTCGGTGATCTTTCTATGCCCTTTGAAAAGTTGATAAACCAACAAAACGTCGAAATAAAAACTTAATTAGATTCAGCAAACTCGATAATTTCTCCAGGGATATGTGAAACATATTTACAGATACGTTTTGAAAAACCGATTCTTTTAGAGAGTTTTTTTCTGAAATTTGTAACACTCGAATAAATTTTGTACCTATTTACTCTAATTTCAATGTTTGAATTTGTATTGAAAGTTTGTTGTTATCAAACATGCAGTATTTGTGAAATTATAACCGGATTATTATTGTTGCAGGACTATATGACGAGTTGGTTTTCCAACAAGGTGAGTACAATTGTTCATGTAGTTAATGTTTTTAATTAAAGTAACATGCCAGGGTGTTATCCACGAAATTCGCTCCTTTTTTTGGCAATTGCATTTCTCACATAGCTGCTGTATAAACAACAGCCGTTCTAACACGTTTAAACTACACAGTTTTATGGCCAATATTGTTGAGGGTTGTTGAAAAATTAATATTACAGAGGTGGTTCTTTGTCGCACATTAAAATAAATATTGAAACTGGCCAGTTTTTATTATTGTTTTGGCTTTAATTTACAAATAACCATTATTGATAACACCTAGCGTTCTTCTACATGGTATTAGCATAAAATTTAGCTTGAAGGTATGATGATAGTCAATATGCGCTAGGCAAGATAACATACTGTTGCCACTTTTAACAACATTGAGCCCTTTCATATTCAAATATTGGAAAGTTTACGAAAATATTTCCATAAGGAAAATTGGAAAATTTGCAATGTGGCTGTCTTAATTAGTTTTCAAAATTCGCACGTCTTTTTGTCGATTTGTAATCTTGTTTGAGACAGCTGACAATATAGCACATGTCTAACTAATTTATGTATAACTTATTCATTTTAAAGCCCTAATAGAGGCTGCTTATATAATTCAGTTTGTCACGTATAATGCATACATTACACACACACTGTATACATACACAAACACATAGATATACAGGAGTTGGAGTATAATATGGGGAGAAATTACTAAATTATGTGTAATGAACAAATGTAGTTTCTAATTACGACCAGAGACGATTGTAAACAAGAGTCCAAGACAAACTTTAAGTTAGTTAATGCCTTCGTTCTACCAAGAACAAAAGCCTGCTATAATACTAAGCTCATTGTACTAGACTACAATAGTGTGCAAACTGATTTAATGCCAACATTTACCCACATTGATGGTGGTTTTTTCAAGTATTTTTTGATTCTGCACCATTACACAAAAGATCATTTCAAATGGATGAAAAATTCATTTATCGAAACCATGAAAACGGCAGTGTGAGTAGATTCTTGAATTAAAATCCAAATTTTAATACAATTCCATTCGTTTCTGTGCAGTTTTTGAACCTTTTAGACACTTTTATGCTCGAAACAAACGATTATTTGGAGACTGGTATGCTCGAAAAACAGCAAATATCGAAATGATAGATTCTATAGAAACTATTTCTAAACTCAAAGCATTCGGAAAATCTGACTGTGAAAATTACTAGCTGTATAATTAATAAAATTTAATGAAATACAGATAGATAGAAAGAGGAAAGTTAAAGTTACAATTGTGAACTATATCCGATTTAATTTCCTTTTTTGCGTTTCGTAAAAACGTATCCAAAGTAGCCTAATTTTTGCGCAATTTTGCATTTAAATAGCCCAACTAGTGATTTGTTGTGCTTTCGAAACTTCTAAATGATTAGAAGAAGGCATGTTGAACGGTTTAATTGTCCTGCGAAACTTTTAAATTAGCCACATGGTTTATCTGATTGTTTTATAGTAGACCACTTAGACTTGTAATAGTACTCAACTTTATTCATTTGTGCATTTTTTAATCTGGTCGACTGATTTGTAATTTGCAGATGTGATTTTCAAAAAATCGAGAACTATTGAAAATACGATAAGCTCCATTTATAGAGCTTTATATTCGTGTAAATTTTAACTTTAGAGGGTTGCTCTCAACTTTCAAAAATAGTTTTTTTCGGAAATCTGGTCGATTAAAAAAAAACCTATGGACCGCCTTTAAAATCGAATTATGTTTCAGTTGGATTGAAATGCATTGATTCAGTTCTCTTTAAAATCGCTCCTAATCGTTAATGAGTTTGAGTTCTAGCTCTAGAGAATCTTACTCTTATGTGGTGGTTGGAAAAATCAACAATGTTCACATGAAGTCCCCATTTTTTGGCCAAATTTTAACAAATTTTGTTACTTTATCGCTCGTTCAATTTTAATTGATGTACCTTAATTTTGTTCACAGTTTCGAACTTGTCATGTTTATAAAATTGCATGAAATGTGAAATTCCAAATCGATGCTTTCATTGCAACACCGCCACCATCAAATTCATTTAATTTAATAAAACATTATAATTAAATATAACTCCATTAACGAATCATTGCATTATTTACTATATTTTTCATTCCAGGGTGTTGTAAATTTCAAAATACTCGGGTCCAAACCACTTTAAAGATAAAAATGTTACTGCCAGAGTTTATGGATGAAGTTATATCTTTTTCCATATCTCGTCATTTAACAGCCGGAAATATTAATATCAAAGCTAAGAGTGATAAATTAAATTTTCCACGCATTTTGCTCAAAGTCAAATAATCACAGTTGAATTTATTCCCCATATTTTTCCTAAGCCCATTTCCATCGAATTGTTTTTCCCCCAATTCTCCTCTATTTTTTTTTGGATGGTGGTTCGTACAAATAATAGGGAATAGTATCATCGATCTTTTAGTGATATTTACGTGTCGTAAACATGTCAAAGTGTCGTGGTGGTATTAATTCAATCTACGGTTCATTTCTCGACAATAATAACGGCTAGACAACAATACTATTTCAAGATAAACCTGATCAAGTCATTCGTTCACCTTACGCTCTAGGTGAAAGATAATTTCTCCTACTTCCAATTTTGTATTAATTGAAATGTTGGTAAAATTATGCAAAATTTCCTATGGTACTGTTAACAGAAATCTTTTCAATTAACGAGAATATTGTGGCTAAATGATCCCATCCAGATGCGTTCGCACGAATTTACAAAATTCCTATAAATAAAGACATTTCACAACGATTTTCTACTATGGTTCTCCACTTGTAAAATTAAAACCAACAATAGAGCATTAGGACTTGAGGGTTTGATGGAAGTTTACACAACGTGTCCATACATAAATTAAGGAATGGACGAGATATTATTCAAACATAAAGCGGTAATATTTAACACCAAAATAAATAACAATCTCGTAATTAATCTTCGCTATTTACAACAAATTCACCACGAAATAATAATCTAGAATTAAAAAATAATCGAATCTGGGCGTGTAAAATAGTCTTGTTATTGATGGAAGCCACTAAAAACCTAACGTTACTTACACTAATGATCCGGTAACAAAAAATATTCGAGTTTTTATCAGTAGTGTGAACTATAAAGTAATTTTACCAAATTTACAATTACAAAAATCGATTTTTATATAGTTTCTTGTTAATTTGCACGAAAATTACTACAAAATATCGATAAGAATCCACAAAGCCGCATAAAGTTGTGAGTTTCCTGCTTGAGCTTTTAATAAAAACTTACCACCCATAAAAAATACCTGAAACAAGTAAGTTTCGTGCTAATAGGTCCACCTATTAATATTGCCTTGGACATGTCACACAATTGTTAGAATTTCAAAACATTTCAATAATTTAGTTGTTCGTGTCTTGATTATAGTGTATATACCTTGATCAACAGTTTTTATTGTTATCTTAATTGCTATTGATATTTGTAGAAAATAGAAAGTTACCGATAAAAAAAAATAACGAAAATGTAATAATCTTGAACGGTTCTTTTTTCGCTCCTACTACCAGTTTGTTGTCTGAAGGGTCCTATAATCTAATTAATTTCGACCTCATCAATCATTGTTCATCATTTTTGAGTGATGCTCAAGAGCAACGAATTATAACAGATGAAGTTTTATTATATACGAACGGTTCAATTTGAGTAAATAATAAAGACATCAATCATGCACAATTTTAGTCGAAAAGATGCGTTTTTAATACTGACTCAATAAATTTGTTAATGATTAAAATTCGATTTGATTGTAAACATTGAAAACTTTAAAAATGTTTGATCCGCCTTAGGGTGCGAAATCTGAATTCTACAGGTGCAGTTTGGCGAGCAAACAAAGCTTCCGGAGATTCCTTTGTTAAAAGTCCGTACAAGTTTGGGGGTAGAAAGCTTTCGTTTTTCGTTAAGAACGATAGAAGGGAGGAAAAAAACCCGGTTCGCCTAGGGCGGTATGTGGCAAAATGTTGGTGTAGTTTAAGTAGGTCAGCTTAAGATGAACGAGAACGAGACATAGCATTTTAGTTTGGTATGTTGGTAAAGGCGGATCACACAGTTTTTAGTAGATGGTTTGATGTTGGAATTGTACGTTACCAACAAGACTAGTAGATTTATAGCGACCGCATCGGTCTAACTAGCTATACAAACACAGATTTGTGGCGAAACTGGAAATCCTAGAAAGACACAAGTCGCGACACCCTTATTCTCAACAAATACACACAATTCAAACCGTCTTAAATCCGAATATATCGACACTTGGCCATATTAGATTTGATAAATTGTCGAAATTGTGTAAACTTTAATTTTTGAACGATTTAAATTCTTTTGGTAAAATTCGTTTGCTATGCTTAAAACTTTCGTTAAATGTATGCGCATATATCGGAGTCTGTTGAAATTCTTGATTACAGATCGTCCGTTAAAGTTACAGTTTAGAAAAATATTTCCTGCTTTCTTTCGTTCATACTTACATATAGCTAATATACGAAATTTACATTCTTTATTGCTCTAGTTGTTTGTCGTTTGTAAAGTTTCTACAAAACTTTTACTTCGATAAATACTCGATGAGAATAAATCGACTCTATTGAAAAGTTTAAGGACTACAAAGACGCTAGTCGTCGTCGTCTCTATGTGTATATGCACTAAAAACCATCAGTTTCTGCCATTAGTTGTGTTTCTGTGTCGTTGTTAAAACAATGTTGTTGACATTTATTTGGATGTTGACTGTTTGTTGCTTGAGAGGAATTTAGTGTAGTATCATTATTTGAAAAGTTTTGCAACTGTATACAGTTAAGCTCTACAGTTTTTCTATCGAACTTGAACACATTGATAAGATTTTTTTTAATAAAAATTGATAACAACTCACTCCCAATAACCGACTTTGCAAAATAGAGGGCTTGCACTCTACATTTCACAATAACATCAGACTTATTCAGATATCTTTTATGGATACATCAACATAACTATATCAGAATCACAAGCCATATACCCGAGTGGCACGCTACATATGAGACGACTACCTCCATTACATCCCAGACAGATACATACTACTGCTCTTAAGACGGTAAGTTACTCGAAAAGATGTTGCCACCACCTTATACTTATTACACCGAAAAAATAGGGGCCAGTAATCTCATTTACGCTCCACTTAATTCCAGTATAATATTTTGATAAACACCCAACAATCGTCGATTTCGTTTTTCTCTGTTTCAAATACCCGATATTTTCGTATTTATAATAGCGAAGATCTTTATAGAAAGTGGAATATTGAATGATTTGCCACATTGGAGTGTAGATTAGTATTCATGAGGGTAACGGCTTTCAACACTTGATGGACGGTCAGTAAAGCGGAAGGCCATTTAAAAATTGCTTTTAGGGACAGAGTTACGTTGTCGCCGTTGAAAAGCTGTCACAAATATTCAAAAAGGACGAAAGTTGCCGAGTTTAAATAGATTTGTCGGCTGAATATTACATTAATTTTTCTGTTATACTCGCATAGAACATGATGGAATCGATTTAGCTTATCTGTTATAGGAATTTAATCAATTTAACGTACAATGTTCGCTACAATTGAGCTTATATGCAAAATGTACTATCTACATATTAATTAATACACTTAAATGCTCCTCTACTGTTGCCTCAATGGTGGAATAAATCGAGGATTCATACATTATTATTGCACAATATATTCGTCGCCATTCTTGCATTATTATCAATAATTATCGGTAATTATAGTCGGTGCGACAACAGGTCCGTGGCGGTGATCAACGCACATTGAGCCTTGAATGACCTACAAACAACCACCCCTATAAATGGACAGTCGATACAGCCGCCAATATTACCACCATTTCAAGCCGAATAGCTTTTATGAAATGATAAAAACGAATTAAAACTACCACTAAGTTCTTACGAAAATTACCATTATTTGTCGAGCGATTTGGAAAATATTTTAGGGATTTATAGGGAAATTCCAAGAAAACATTTGAGCAAACTTTGGGTCTTGTAGCTCATTTATAACTTGGTTTTGGATTATTGAAATTTAGTTAAACACGTTAAATAATTTAATAACCAATCATTATTTAAGTCATTAAAATCGCGACATTGTTAGAAACGCCGTTTTTGGTGAACTTTGGAATGAGCTACCAGGTTCTAATTTGGCTAAGATTATCTTCGCGCCCTCTATACACCCTTAACGTATTCTTGAATTGCTCGACAAACGGCTGAATGACGCTATTAGATAATTTTCGTTAGTCTTGAAGTCTTCAAACTATTAAATTATTGTAAATACGCTGTTGTTATCAAAAATTTACAATAACGGCCTTTAATTCAACCGCCGTTTATTAGATTAAACATTCCCAAGGCAATACTGAAAATTGAGCAAGCCCTAATCGTTTTTCTTGATTGCTTCACCGTTCGGTTACTGTCGCATAATCGTTAATTGAGATATTAATAAAACGAAATTCGTGTATTTTAACCATCTATGTTTCTAATTAAGAACGATTAATAATATTCGGAAAATTTTGTGGTTTTTCTCTTATCTGTTGACTGACAACTAACAAAATTTTATTAGTTTGTAGGGTTTTGTTATAAACGAGAACACGCAATTAGGCTATTATTAAAACAGAATTAGGGAAATATTTTGATATCGTTGTAGGAGGAAACGTACACGTGAAGCAACACATGACAGTTTATAGTGAATGTAACATGACTGGAGATTTATTATTTTTCTACAAGCAGGTCACAACATTGTTGTCATTTTAGATTTTCCTTTTGTTTACCAGAGATTTCCCTGCAGAAAAAATACAACAGTGATATATGCTAAATAATAAATGGAAATTAAAATTTAGGAATGATAGTGGAAAATCAGTGATTTAGATCGAGAATGTCTAGTGAAAGTCGACGATTTTTGATTTAAAATTACGCTCTATGTTTGCGAATGTATCTAGATGGTGTTGGGTTATGCTTTGATAAAAAATTAATACAAAATCTACAAAGACTCGAGATCTCTTTGTTGCCCTCTGAGAGAACGTTCAAGCTCCGACGAATTTGAGATTAAATTAGAATTTGACACAGGCAAGATTCTTGGATAATACACAAACACGCGTATTTTTTCATTGTTATTCTCACCAAACATATATGAAGAAAATCCAATTTCACTCGACTTTTGTCAATATTTCATAGTTTCAATATTGTCTCCATGTTAATGTGTGTCAGTATTGTTGTTGGAAATTCGGTGTTTGCCCAAGTAAAATCAATACAACCACATACAGTTGACGACGGTCGTTTTATACTGCGGTGGTCTTAGTTGGGCGACCTTTACGCATTCTATTCCTGTTTTAAACGAAAAAATGGAAGCCGAAAAAATTGACGATAAAAGAATATTTGAAGAATAAAAGAATATTCCCCATTCTATTTTTTATGCAAATATTCAAAAGTAAAATGACAATCGAGCCGGACTTGCGTTTAAGATGCCAAATTGACAAAGTTGTGGTCGATTCTCTAACAAAACTGTAAAATATCAGTCTTTTAGGCGATTTTTAACTTCCCCGACCGAAGGGTAGGGAAGTTATTAGTTTCGGACCAAAATTTCGAATTCGAGATTTCACCAGATCTTTACGTTTTGAGGTCCCCTGAACACGTTTTTGAAGTTTTTAGCTTGATGTCCGTGTGTGTGTGTGTGTGTGTGTGTGTGTCTGTCGTTTCTCCAACGATTACTCAAAAGCGGTTTAACCGATTTAATTCAAATTTGGCCAGCACAAACTATTTGGTGGCCGCTCGAGTTGATTAGTTTTTGGTGCCAATCGGACCACGGGGGTGGAAGGGGGAGGGGGTTGATTGAAAAAAATTTAAGATAACATATTAATTTGATATCACCAATCGAAAGAGCATGTGCTTTTATGTCCGGAATAATATCCATCATGTGCAATATTCTTTTCTTTTTTAAATAAGGGCACAAAATTGGCAAAATAGTGTAGTCAACCAATTCAAATTTGCCGCCTTCTATAAGGGATCGGTTGCCATAGAAAATTCACTTGCGAAATTTTGAAATGACAGTTCTGTGGTTCTGTCAAAATTTCGCAATTGAACCGTGTATCGAGTTTATAAGAAAGTTGAACTGAAAAGTGTGTGTGGAATCACCGATCAGTAAACAGAGTTTTGGTTGACGAGGTGCTGGTTCCTCATTGAATTTTTCAGTGGTGGTGAGATAGCCACGGCTCTTGATTCCCGATTTTGATTTTTATAGTAAGTTAGTTTTTTTAAACCTGGACTCGTGCATTAATTGTCGATATCCGACACTTGTTTTTAATTTACTATTCTAATTCATGGTTAACTATCCGGAATGAGTCGGGGAAGTTATTAGGCCGATTCTTAAATTCGGCCCCTTTCAAATTTTTTTGAATTTATTTCCGTGTCACTAGAGAGACACAAACACTTCATCATGTTATTATTGCAAAAAAACAATTCGCTATCGGTAATTAATCCGCAACTATGATTGAAGATCGCTCTATATTATCAACGATATATTTAAATATAAATTGAGTTTTTTTGTATTGAATTAATCGACTAGTAATTATTGAAATAATACGAAATTTGATTTGAATGCAATTATTTTCGATGATTACAATCGATCGTAACTTAAAATAGAAATATAATTATTGTACATAGAATATTCTCATACAAAACAATAAATTGCGAATCGTATTATGTCGCTTGTTAGCAACAAGCCATTTATTGCTATCAATTACCGACATTGTTAGTGCCAGATTGGTCGACTATAACAGTAGAGAGCTCCTGTAACGAGTAAGGGAACACCTCTATTGTATAAATAACGTGAAATTCACTGACTGAAAATGCTGTTTTCCTCGCGCATAAATGTTCACCAGTATAGTATGATGTTTCCAATTTCCACTCCAGTACACGACAATTACGGTTGTTTTCTATCGTTTTTCTCCAACTTTTTTCTACGACACGTTCACGTGGAAACTCGCTCGGACATTGGAAATGTTTTTATTGCAATAATTTTATTTTCCTTATTATTAAACGTAACGATGAAGAATCTACGTAATACGATACGAAAATGAGTTGAGTGTAAAAATGGTGGATGCGCCGGCGGAAATCTTCCATCATTCTCCATCTAGTTGTAGACATGATTCATTTCTAACATATTACCAACATTAAGCAACCTATAATCATTTCTCTAAAAGTAGCCAATTCTTTAGTGATTGTTTCAATGAAATAAAGCTGGCAATTCTATGATGATATAACAATGTGCATTATAAATGGGCGATTTTATGTTTCGATTCACTTAAAGATATTGAGTGTAGATGATCGGGAACGAGGCACAGATTCAAATTTTCAATAGTGGTGAGAATGTGTACCTTCAAGACAAAGAAAAACTGTTGGTTAGATTAGATGGAGCTTTTAAAATTATAAAATTGTTTCAACAAAATCGAGTTAGAGAAAATGCGCGGATTTAAATTGAATTGGTAGCTTATTTTGTTACAATAAATCACTGGTGCGACTAATTTTTGTTGTATCAAAATATATGGTATAAGATTGGCTTGCTCTTGCCGAAAATTGATTAAGGAGATCGTTCAGGTAGTCAAATTTGTATCTAAAAGCTTTGCGAATTTTCAATAAACTGTGCCATGATAGAATTGATGGTGTAATAGTTTTCAGTGAAATCCCCGACTGGCTTATTCGGAATAAGGGCAATTTCTTTGGGCGGTCTTGTGAAAGTTTACTCTTTTTTTGTACAGTAAATCTGAAACTTTTCTGTGATAGTCGTCGTTATTGAGCTTAACGACAGAACAATTATGTTTCCTTAAAAGCTCGGCTCTGTTTTTACGTTTTCTTTTTTTTTTTAACTAACGTGTGGTGGTTTTGAATTATAATATCGAGCAAATTCAAAACTAGCTGATCCAACAAAATCACTTTCCGTCGATAAAGTGTTGAATTCAATTTTATGAATTTCTGTAAATCCTTTTAATTATGAATTCAATGTTCGTCTTGATATACGAGCATTCTATAAAGTACATCAGTGTATGCATAAAATTTACAGACTGTTCACAAATTCACAAAGACAACTCAAATACATAATGGATCAAGGAAATATGACACGTTGATGAAAACGGTATACGACAATGTAATCCTTTCCATTATTCGATAATAACAACAATTGTACGTTTTTGTTTAATAAAAATTGTCAAATTTTATAATGTTTATCGGTCATTTCCACTGAAAAATTGTTAAATAAATTAGATCGGTATGGTTTTATTTCACAATCATCGCTTTATTGAGGTGGAGTTGCCTAATCGAATTTTTATCAGCAACCCAATAGCAACAACGACCATAATTTCAAGCGCGCCCGCTTTTTCGGTTCAATATCGAATTAGGATTTAACCCTGATCTAAACTGGTGCGGTTCAAATATAAATTAGATCGTACATTCTAGATAGCCTCTTGTGTATATATGTGTACCTATAGTTGTATGTTATCTTATAAATTTGTTACAAAAGGCTTAAATATTAAATTATTGATTATCAAATTTTTATTCACCAACAAATTAAAGCCGACTAACTAGAAATTAAATGTGGGATTTCATTCGTGCGGTTTCTCAGCTTGTCATTTCAATGGATTATTATACCACAACAGTTTTACGTTATTCTAGTCTATCCTTCAAAGAATAATTAATTTGTATATCCGCTTTTACAGTTGTTACGATGTAGGAGGATTCCCAAAGGGTTAGTTTTACGAGCTCCTTCTACGCTTGTCGACCACATTTAATCAAGAATGAAGGAATACTACTAGCTTGGCTTATGTTACGTATATTTTACATTATTAAAATTTTCTACTCGAATTCGTCACATTTACGAGCTATAACGCAGAAAAAAAACGAAAGTTTGACAATACATTATTAAAGGTTACGTTGAAACAAAAAGAAAAATATCGAGAATAAATCTTGTTGGATCTTATTAGAACGAACTTTGAATTGGTGTAATTTTTCTCTGGGAAAAAAGTGACTCCGTTGGGAATACATGAAATTGACGATGAAACTAATTAAGTATACCTTGTTTATTAGCGGCCCAAAGGTATTCAAGTTTCCATCTGTTTATTATAAAATATATAAGAAAGTTACAAGGACGATGGGGAGAATTGAAATTAGAAGGAAAAACGTGGAAAGAACCAAGAGAATTGTGTCTATTCTAATAGCGTACTCTTCGTCATTTGAAGATCTCGCCCAAATTAATTCCATTATCCTGACAACTTGCCAGGACAATAACGGCTGACATGCTGGGAATTATATTTTAGCGTTTTTGACAATTACCAACTAGTCCCGTTTAGATTCTTTTGGCAAGCTTGGAATTCTCGACAAATTAACATTTTAGTTTCGAAATCCATTAGTACAATAACTTTTTTATTGTAAATACACCAAAGATTCCAATAATTGAATTTCTCATCCGACTTTCGAAAACTCAATCAAATCTATAAATAATTTGGAAAGTTTACTACCTATAGTTTTGTTATTTTCTATCATCCTACAACTGTCTAGTGATTGATAGTTACCGGAAATACAGTCGTGTTATAATATAGTGAACGAAACGGAAGCGGACCTAATGTATTCCGGCCTAAGGAAATTTCATTTCTCGTTAATAACGCGATGTTGGGACACCCATCAGATTTGTTTATCCTTGTGTATTTTAATTGTAAAACAGGAAATCGGGCTTTATAAAAAAATTAAATTTGTATAATTTAAATTCTTTAAATTCTAACATTCTATGTTTAATTTATCGACGTGTTCGGATTTATGAGGGATTTTTATTTAATTATTACTAAATTTGATGGAGTAGTGCAATTAAATTGATGGCACAATAATACGGAATTATCTATAAAGCCTCTAATAAAATACAAACAATTTACAATTCAAAATACAATAATGTATCGTAAAATTCGTTCAATCAAAACAACATCCCGATCCTTGGTTATTATACAAATTGCGTAGAAACAAAGTATATTGCTTCAGGAACTTTGCCATTGTTCTAATAGGAATTCTTCCCGTATTTGAAAAGACGATGTTGATGATGATGGCGATATTATCGATTGATTCTCGAAAAACCAGCGTCTATCCTAATTAGATTCCTATTGATGGAGCACTTTGCCCGAGGCAAATTAAACATTTTCGTATATAACACAATCGATATCATCGGAACTATAAGCAGACTAAATTCTCCTTTGTAATCCGCATTTTTTTTTTCAAATTTCTACCCCACTGAATCTGTACGGTACAAAAAACGACAACTATAATAAATTTATGATTTTGAAGGATAATTTTTTTTCATTACAACCAACTCGGGAATCGATGTATAAGCTTTAAACGGATGATCCGGTCTAGACGTTTAACGGAAATGTCGAATCGACATATTGTAAATAAAGTAAAAATGCCGCTTCTACATGTGTAGTTGATTAGATTACAGACACCTCCTATGGTATATATTCGTATAACAGCCAAAACAAACATTCCAAGTTTATACAAGTACCACATTATCAGATAGGATACAGTAAATAGCGTCTTTAAAACGGATAAAGTCGATCTCGTTTCGCGTAAACTTTTTACCCGTGATTTCCCATTATCTAAAAGCAAATTTATGATTAAGTCTAATAGCGTAAAGTCTCGTAATAGTGTTTATTTATTACATTGACTACTAGCTTATTGACAGTAGTAGATAGAGGGCATCTCTTGAGTATTCGTTGTAATCGAAATCTATCAATTTCATTTCATGTAATCAACTCGGAACAATCCACTAGAGGGATTAATTTTTGTCATCTTGTACAACATCTTGAATTTTGTTGGTTTTATTATATAAAACAACAAAAAGTACATTAATTTAATAGATAATCACTAAAAGATAATGAAAAACAAAGAACCGTCTCTATTCTTAATTCCATCTACTTTACTTTGTCCTCAGAATTGTTTCCTTTAAACACTTTTCCAAGTTCTTATTGCATCGTTCATCTACCAAGTCATTTTATCTCTTTTAGACCGTCCCGCTGAAAACGTCTCTCTTCAACTAATTCTACTGTATTATTCACTCTCTCGCTTTATTCTACTCAAATTTTAATTTGTTTTCCCAATTTTGTCCTGCGGTAGTATTCTCTATAGCCGTCTGTAACATTTTAATTAATTATACAAAACTAAAGTTTTATTTCTCAACGATTTTAAACTGAGATTATTCGTTCGATATTTTTGACAAATCGATCAAGATTTTAATATCAAAAAATAGTCGGATGCGAAACCGAATTAGAATAATTGTAATAAATTGTGATGGATTCAAGTATAACGTAGGAATGGTGCTGTCAGAACGGCCTGAATGAGAATTTGTTACAAACAAAGCTATAAGTCACAATTCCAACAGGCTTTACTTCGTACGAAACTGTGTGTGTGTTGTTGTTGTAACATCAGTAGGAGTAGTGGTAGTAGAGACCTCTCGCTTTCTTCAAAGCCGTGAAAAACAGATGGGATTCGAGGTCTTAAATTTAACGCATCGCCTCGGGAAATTTATGAAAATATGCATTTTATAACACACACACATCTAGCTAGATGTATATAAATTTCAGCCCTAAAGTTATTATTTGAGAAATTTTGTTATACTTGTAGATATTTTTCGATATAACAAAACACTTTACTATCAATATTATCGAATCGATAACTTTCACGTTCTTTTAATATTCAATGGTGGAAAAAATGCAGATAACGCTAAAAATGGAACACAAGTCGACATTTTAACGGAATTTGAATATCGACGACATCAAGACTGCTCCCCCATATCTCTTCTATGCCCTGTCAAAAGTTGAAAATGTAGCGAATTTTCGTTTATGTATTGAACAGATGTGATGGAATTTTGGTGGATGCGCCGGGCGTTGTTATTATTTCACCAAACTAATCGAACTCTTCAGTCTTCTAATAGATGGAATTTAAGGAAAACACCACACTCTCTCTCGTGATCATTGTTGAAATTAGATCAACGATTAATTGTCGGTTTTCGGGCGGCTTTTACTGTATTGCTTCGAGAATAGCTGTGACACTTGGGACTTTCACTATTACCGCTATTACTTTCAATATTGCGCCGAAAATGGTTGTTTAAGAATTTCAACAATAACGACGAAATTTGTAAAACGGCCGATGAAAATGACAGTTGGCGAACAAATAAAAATGATTTCGAAACTTTATTCGGCCGAATAGACGTCTGTCGTGTTTATAAAGTTTTCGAAATCGACTATTTTTATTTAGAAAAAAATCGATATGAGAATGTAGACAATGAAATTCTATCGTGTGTTAAGTTGGATTTTTTACGAAGACGGTTCTGACGTTAATTCGATTGGATTAATAATCGTTAGAGTGGTAGAGCAGCAAGTTTATAGCTAAAAACGTCTATGGAGTGTTTTCTGTCAGCGCCAGTTTCTATATCGTCGTCAATCTACTGGAAGCTTTAGATTTTATTAGCTACCTTGTTTGTTATTTATCCCATTCTAATACGCTGACTGGCGCTTTATTGAACGCAATTTTTTGCTACCGTCTCGTCTAGTTCTAATTGTTTTTTCAACCATCGATACCGAAACGATTCTTCTTCTTTTACCGTTGTTTTTTTGGCGTGGTTGTTATTCTAAAATCGACTCGTTTTTATAAAAGTTTACAGCACGTGTCTTTGAGTGGAATTGAAGCGTTTACGTGACATTCTCACTCTATTTCTGCTCTGGTTATCTTAATCGGATCCAAATTTTATTCCCCAGTTGGGGACCATTTGCTCTAATTATTTACTTTTCTGTTCAACGATTACTGTGAGCAAATGTTCCGGAAATAATCCATCCAAACATCTACCGACCAACCGATAGAGCAGTAGCGAGAAACAGCGAGTGCACTTCAAAATCGAATTAGAAAGATTTACCATCTTCTTGGAGACAATGCGCAGATTTAATTAATGGATTGATGGGTATAACAAGGGAGGCAAGGCGACAACAACAACAACGAAAGAATGGGTGTGCAGTAATTTCGGTTGGACAATGACAAGTCGCTAGAATCCGATTTATCTTGGGCGTTTAGATTGCGATATAATTCTTCATAAAATTGTCATTAGAGCCGAACTTCTCTCATACTTATTGTTTAGTTGGAAACTATTGTTGAAGAAAACGATGGAAATCAAGTTCTCTATTAATTAATATTTAGTGTTGTTCGATCGACTGGAAACTTGTCCAATCTAATTTTGTCAGTGGTGCAGAATGATTTTTGAATAAAATTCCACTAATACAAACACACTAATAACGGCCTAAACAACAATCCCACCTGAATTCCTGCCGACTCTAGATAACATTCATATTCTAACAACATCCTGTTATGAAACTAATCTTAATAGAATTACAGGAAATACTGCTCTATGTGTGTTTTGTTAAGTGTAATAGTTCTTAGTAATTGCCTTAGAAGCTCAACCAAATTTCGCTGATGTTTATCGGTAGACGAATGATTATAATTGAAATTGGAGAGATTCGGGCTTTTTCTCCATAGTTTTTCCCTCCTCGAAACCCGTCTGTTTACAGATTATCTCGGTCAATTTACTTTGATCGTTTATATTGTTCTATGCGTTATTTTTAACAAAAAAAAAATACAAATCTTGTAAGCTCGAATTAATGATTTCGTTCGGGCGTAATCTTCGAAATGATAAAATAGGGATGTAACAAAATAGCAATTCTAAATAACAACAATATTCGTTGTCGCTGTAACAAAAGATTTGTATTTCAACAATAGAACAAAGTATAGAGAATGTTGAAAAATAGCTGAATTCATCCTGAAAAGTGAACAACTCACCCCGAACTTGTCACAATGTAGTTTTATAGGGTTTGGTGTCTATGTCGATGGATATTTGGAAATTTCAACTTCATTAGATTTTCACAAAATTGGACTTTCAATAAATACAATCCAGTTGTGTGAAATTTTCAATTTTCTAACATAAAATTAAACCCTAGAATCGACCTAGAAAGGGTTTCTAGCTAATATTGTCGTAGCCTCGTTTTTATCTGTTTGTTTTCCATGTTGTATAATTAAAACTTTCACAGTATCTCCTATGGTTATAGTGGTGATAATAATTTAATATATAACTCTATTGTGAAAAATCGCCATTATTGTTAAATTAAATATTATTTATTTAGTTATCGCTAATTTCCGATAAAATATTTGAATGCATTGAATGGTTGTCTATGATTTGCCGCCACAGGCGGATAAATCGATTTTTTTGTTTTCGAACAAATCAAAAATACATACAATGGAAATTTCATTTAAACTATTAATTAATAATAACAAATGTTGATTAATTTAGACAAGTTGATTTGTGAAATAGCCAAATAAAATAGGAAATAAATCAATTTCAAATCATACCCACTCTATTATATTCAAATACTACAACACAATACATGAAACAGTTTTGATTTGTTGGTAATTGAATTTTTTACCATAAAATCAATGAAACATTAATTGTTCAATATTCTGTATGAATGGTGAACATTTTAAAGTGGATATTTATTATAAGATCCTTGACGTCAATCAAAATATCGAGCAGGGGTTGTAGATGATATAAGGGCGACATCTCTGTTCGACTATTAACGTCTAAATAGCGACGCCTTGTGAAGCTTTCATCAACTAGAAGCTTTCCTGTAATGCCGTCAGATTCCGGAATATCAAACAAGTTTCATCCCTTATAATTAACATTGATGCAATTCACCAAATATGCAAATTTAATTCATCTATATAGAGAAATCAAAGATTTATAAACATCTAAATGTAGTTTATTCGATTGAATTGAACACGCGACTCTCTATATTGGATCTAATGGGGGCAATAGACGGAATAAAAATCGAGAATTCAGGCGTTGTACGGAATTGTAAATGTAGATACCCCCGTATGTATTGCTTTTTTGCCATTAAATTTTCAAATAGGCTAAAGTTCCAATTGAGAATTGAATAAATTATGAACGGTGACGAATTCTAATTTCGTATTGTGTTGATCATTGTTGAATTATTCACGTCTGTTCTTCGCCGGAAAAAAAAAAACCATTGAAATTCTCGTAAACTTTACGAACCTATTATTGTATTAAACAGCACAATATTGTCGTTTGATTCCATGCAAATCTCTTGGAATTATTCAACATTTCGCAACTAGCTCAGAAAACAAACACCTGCTCGGAATCAATCAATTAATCTAATCGAAGATAATTTTGTCTAAATTCTGTTAAGAATCGACTAGAAAGTTCCTAGAGACGTTTTATATAAATAACGACCGGGGGGCATTTAAAAGTTTCGTCGATTTTAGTGTTCAACAATCGTCCGTTCTAGTGTTGCATCTCCCATTTATACAAGCAAATCTCCTACAACAACAACAACAGTGTACATTAAACTAAACTTTGTTATAATCATCTTAGTAGCGCACTATAAATATGATTTTGGTCGGTTAGAAGCTTTATATAAAACTCTGTCAACCTTGTAAATATTTCATATTTTTCACTGATAAAACGAGAAACGTGGGGGAAAAATCGACTGTACACTGTAAGATATTCATTTTATTCATTCCTTTATACAAAGCACAAGACAAGGAATGCTTGGATTGCTTTGATTCCTCGTAATTTGCTATAAAACTACGAAGCTTTCTACAACTGTAAATTTAAGTAGCTTTCCATTTGTATTAATTATAAAGTATTTTCTGTGGAAAAGTGTAGCCAGTTGTACCGAAATAAAATTTAAAAAAAAAATACAAATAAAATAAAAATTGAGTTTCCCTATATTGTTCGTGGATTATTTCTGAGGCGGTTGGAATGTTTAAAGCTTATCGTAATAGGACGGACGGGGCTGTCTGTCGGTTCGACTAATTCCAACAGAAAAGAATGAATCAAAGTATTCCAACCATCTATTTCGCCATTTAGTTATCAAAGGCTTGGATTTTTTCATTATTCCTATACAGTTACGGTTCGAATTGGAAACGAAAGGGCAACAAACTCGCAAATTACCCGACACAGAAAATACGATATTGGCTCATAATGTTCGATTGAAGGGCTTGTCTATTGAAATTACTAACCCTTAATAATATACAATTTTACCAGATCTGGAGACAGAAACTCTTAGTGTAGTTGATTGACAAAAATTGTGACATTTTCCAACTTTTTGACCGGCTTTCCGATGATATACGGGGTTGAATTTGCAGAAGGTCCTCTTACAAATTCCCAAAATCACTTACCAATTGATAAGACTTATCTTTAAGTTTGTAAATTTCAAGTACCAACAACTGGGGAGTTTTGTTACCAACATATTTTCGATGGGCGCGCAGTTTAAAATGTCCAGTTTCAATTGGCCAAATTGACACTTTTCAAAAATTGCCTAATATAACCAAATTGTTGTCTTTGAAGAGATGATCTATTCAAGTTTTTTTGATTTTAATTATTTTAGCAAAAATGAATTATTTTATTAAAAATATTCAAGAAATTACACAAAATAAAGATAGTCGAAATTGAAGTTTTAAAGTGACAAATTTTTGTAAATACTCAAATATTTGCTTCTACCCAAAAAGAGGTACCGTTAAATGTACAAAAGTACGTATTTTCGTAACTCTAGTGGAAAGTTTTTTCCGAAAACTATTCTAAGATAATTTGATTTATAACTCAATTCCTTTTTTCCTGTATTCGATGAATTTCCAACAGAAATTAACACGAAACACGAGTGTGTAATATCGAACTGGGGACGTTTTTTTCTCGTCTATTCGCTCATAACGAAACCGGTGAAAAATTCCACTTTGAATTCCTGTCTGGATAAACGATAGCCGAGGAAATTTTATTGGACTCTAGGGATGGGAGCGATTCCATCGAATATCGGTTAATTATTGGACTGCATATACGGTAGTAGTAGTAGTGTTAGTAATACTAGTAAAAGTAGTGAAGAGGAAAAATACAAGGGAGAAAATGTGAGTTGAATTCAATTTTTCTAGAGAATTTCTTGATAAATTGGAACACGAATAACCCGGAATCGTTGGTGGGAAACTTTTTTCGTCGTAGAAAAATTTCCATCCACTAAATTATAAATTAAATTCTCTACAAACATTATAATGATGATCGTAATTCAAGCGTATACCCATATTACAAATATATGTGGTGTAATAGCAATTATTTCCTACTATTCAAATGGAATAAATTTACTTGTTTGTCAGAATTAATTGAAAATTGTGCTTTCAAACAGTCTATTGATTTATTTTTGCGAAAATTTAAATAAAACTATTCACTAGTTGTTAACAGAACATAAAATTAACACAGTAGTGGTGGATTAGTGGAATAATTTTAATCTTCATTTTTGGGGGGTTAAAGTTCTTTGTCGCTTTTTTCGAAGTCTTCGTAACGAGCCGGGGTGTGCGTCTTAATAGAAAAACACGACAAATTCCTCCCCTTTCTTTATGATTAAAGCGACACATCTTTAGTTGGTGAGTGTGTTGTAGTAGATGCCATCCTTTGCATACGACTTGTAAAGTCAGTTCAAAGACCGGAATTTCAATTTCTAAAGCTTTCTAGGAAAATTTTCGGGGCCACACCTTAAACTTCATTCCTTATATAACAACGCTACTATTCCCTAGCAAACAATCCACAAGCGCTTTGTAAGTTTTATGTCTTGGTATTTTCCAACATACCACGAATAGACAATTGTAGGCTTTTAGTTTCTATGAAAATAAGGCGTCGATAACGATTTTATAGTAGTTTTTTTGTGTCCCCTTTAATCATAAAAACAACGATGGAGTAAAAAGGCGGAAAAAACTTGTACTTCTTTCGTCTCAATTGTTCGTTTTGTGCTTTTTGATGAAATTACAGTTCGAAATATGAATACTACATGTACAATAAAAACGAGTAAAACTTGTAAAACTCGTTAAATAAAATGAATATCGTTTTATTGAAGCATAATAATTGAAAACAACATAAAAGCTCTCCTCAATTCATTATTTCTTTTATTACAACTGATATAAATTGGTCTTTTATCATTGGAAAAATAGAGAAATTAAAAAAACAGTTATTGTAAATGATCGATAAGATGCCACAAACAACTGTACCCTATCGACGAACTTGCTTGTTTTCCTCGTTTATTTTATTTTATTTTTTTTATTCGTTATTTTAGCTAGTTTTGCACCCTGATAGAAACGACACGACATCTAATGGATGTTGAAAACTATTGGAAATAAATTACTGGAAGCTATTGGACGAAATGCAATTCGACTTGCTGTTTATTATACGGACTAGGCTGTTGTAATAAAGATGTCAGTGTGAATTTTACGATTGCATTGCTTTTATATTTTACTATTAAATGTTGATAAATTTTTATATCACTTCGAAACACACTAAACATGTACTGATTCGATATAGTAGAGTCAATTGAGATTTTCGAACAAATCGACTGTAATTTTTAACCAAAACCAAATATTTTGTTGGCCTGGCAGTTTAATCACATCAAAAACAGTGAATTTCTACTAAAATAAAGCTAATATCGTGCTACTTGACTTGTAACCGACCGCTGATATCGCTCGAGAACTATTCTAAGACAGACAAACTGTCTGTCTCAAGATGAAATTTTGATTCTTTCGTTATCATCGTCGTTTTCCCGTTTCAAGTCTCTTTATGCAGATTGCTTTTCTCATATTCCAAATGAGAATTTCCGCGGACGGATTCCACTCAAACACAAGTGGCAATACGAATTCGTATTGTTGAATGTTTCAAAAAATTTGATACTAATAGCGATTTTTTTATGTAATTCTGTTTTTAATAAACTAGAAATTTATCGGAGTAATAACAATTTCAATGGGATAACAATAAAAATTACAACAACAAAAAAATAAAGTCGGTGAAATAAGCTTGTTCTCCTGTCATTATTTATAATGAATATTGCGTTATTAAACTTGCAATAAAACGTTATAATTCAATAAACTGGAACATTACCATTTCCTCTTTATTATCCCTCAATTACAAGCTGTGCTAGTTTGATTATTAAATAAAACGATATTTATGTTGTTGTGAATTAAATTTTAATACACCATGATGTAGATTTAATTCGACTTGAGTTTGTGTAACTGTATTGTTTACTATGTAACTTTCTCTGAGTTTGATTGGTTAATTTTACGGTTTTAGAGAATCTATCGAATTCGCTGTTAATTTTTCGTTTTTCAATCGGATTCCATTTGAATGTTGTCGGTAACATTTGTTGTCAGCAAAACGAAATCATAAAAAGGTCGCGATTTGCATCATACAGGAAGGCAATAATTGGAAAGAAGCTCTAGCGAAAGAGGAAGCTGCAAATTTCCGGTATAAAACTCTGACGTCGCTATTGCTTTTCGGTGCCATCGATGTCGTCGTCGTCGTTGTTGTTGTTGTCGTCGTCGTAATCGCCGTCGTCTTCACCGTACCGATGTAATTTTATGTATACAAGAATACGTCTGTATTTATTTATGTAAAATCAAAGATTAGAATTGGGATTTGAAAGGAAATTGGCAATAACAAATTAATTGATTTAATACAGATATAAATTTCTTAATGGTGATATAATTGGGTAATTCCACCTGCTGAAATCATAGGTGGGGCTTTAATGCTTTATTTCCCTATTACATTTCCCTTCATTTAAAACACGGTTAGAAAGTCATTCAGCTCAGGCGATTACTTTGGGAATAGTGGCCCGTTAAAAGCAATAATAAAACCATTATCTCTAATTGTCGGAGGCTACTCATTTGTATGAATTGTTCTAAAATCAACGTTACCAACGTTAATCTACATTTCCTAATTAAATCGTAAATTGTCGTCAATTCTTTTATAAACAATGTTCATTTTTGTTGTAGATGAATTGGTGATGGATGGTAATAGCGGGACGTTGGGACGGCGTAGCTTTAAAAGCTCAGCAATAGGTATGCGACGACAACGCAGTATTGAATGGAGGCAAGAACGCGGCTATAGTTCTAGCGAAGAAGAGATGCCCCAAAGGCCGGTTGACAGTCATGTTTTTGCTTCGTTATTAGCACAAGCACAACAAGAATATTCCAGTAAGTATTCAAATTTCTATTTAGATAAATACGAGCCAAATTCAACGCATATACGCAAATACGCGCATATCGAATTATTTTGAAACGAATACAAGTCCCCTACTGTAACCAAGTCCAAGTCCTCTTTGTCAGTAGAAGAGCCAATCGACAGTACCTAGCAACAAGTGGCGTCATTAGATACACAACAAGCTCAACTAAATTGGCATCTCTGACGTATATTTCACGTTATTTTGATATTTACATAGTCGAATTGTGTAGGAAATACGACTTTTATTTGATTTATACCAATTGCAAACTATTCACTACTAATAATTACCGACAGCATTTATGTGCAGTATAGACCATCATTGGGCTTAATGCCAAATTAGTGTACATCTCTTCTAATTAGGTTCCGTACTTCTATTGATAGGTATTGTTGTAAATTGATTTGTCTCTAATTAAATTGTGGACGAATTATTAAAACTTTATTGTTTGTATAAACAAATCTTCACTTGTTGTCTATTCACAGTACGTTACATGAGCTGGATTAGATTTAACAAGTTTACCAAGATTCTCCATCCGTATCCCAGTTTAGTTTACGCCTAAAAGCTCCAAGTTTTGAGCAACTCTACGCGTCTTCAAATACTAGATGCGTGCGGTTTTCCATGTGGTGGAATTTAGACGTGACGGTAGTGACGATATTCAGCATGAAAGAAACTGAAATGATTATAAATCTTAAAGATTTCTGTTTCTGTAAATGCGAAATTTGTAAGCTCCGTTTCTGCTTCTATTCACACAGCATCAGAAACAGCATTTTAAGAAGATGAAAAATTCCAACAGAACTTCCATATTTCGTCCTATAATTTGGCAAATATTATCGATTTTCCAATGAGTTTCGCACAATAGACAGCAAATTGAGGGAGTTTTTCAAATATTCAAGAAATTTTCCAAGATTTGTTAGTTTGCCGGAAAATTGACAGATACTTGAGGGCCACATTTAGTGTCCGAAAAATGCCAATTTTTAATACTCGATATCTCCCTTATTTGATGATATATTGCAATGAATTTAGGAATGTTAGAAAGCGTATTTTAAGGAGTACCCCAGAGGGTTTTTGTTTTGTAAAATACCAATTGAATTCTAATTTACAGAGGGTAATCTCGGAGTATACGTTTTCTTGTATTTTTTCATATTTTCCATATAATTTCTCTAATTTTTCAATGATTTTCTTAGCAGATTGTAGCAAATGAAAAGCGTTTTCCAAATTGTTCGCTAAGCTTCTTATAGTTCCTGAAAATTGACAAAAAAACTGATCAGTACTTTAACGGAAACGGAAACGGACAGGTACAACACTCGTTTCCGTTAAAATAAATTTGAAGAAATCTAACTCCTATTTTGTTTCTGTAACATTGCCAGTGTTGATTATAAATCTAATAAAATTTATCAAATTGTTCAACTGTGAATGCCACCTGATACATATGCCGTTTGATATTGTTATCATTATTAATTATGCCAATTAGGGGGTGTGCACACGTGCGAAAATGGCGCAACGACAGCAAATAAATGATGTGGAATTTATTGAATTTATTATTCGTTGTAAAAGCGCCAATTTTTATCGTCAAATGTACTTTATAGTAGTATACAATGCAATATTAAATCAACAACCAAATAGAAATGTGACCTAAATCTAAAATTCGTTTAAAGCGTCGTTGACGATTCTTCAGATTTGTTGAATTGCAGTCTTTCAAGCAATAAAATATTTAGAAATCGACGATTGCTGTAAATTTGAAATGTTTGAAATTTCTCTTTTGATGCTATCAATTTATCTACTTTTAAGCATAAAAAATATCGTCTCCTTTAACATTAATTGATTATGTTTTAAAATGTTTTATTTTCGCCTTTAAATGACATTCACTTGAACTTATCCACAAAAGCATCAATCTCAATGGGTGTCAGTTGTTTTATTGTTAGTAAATCTACAACTTGACGGTTAAATTTTTAACCGACGAGAAAATCGAATCAATTCCAGTGGCAATATTTGAATCCCGATACAGATTTTAACAATGTACACACATTAAACACATGCCAGTTTGTGTACCACCACACAGGCCATTGTTGAGGTCTCCGATTCAAGGCTCCAATTCAATTCGATATTGTAATCCATTTGGTTTGATAATTCGATAATCTAAATTCCAAGTTACATGCTGATATGGTAATAATATCAAAATGTTATTAGAGATTTACGTGTACCGACTGCCAACTAGTTTTTCCCAATGATGAGTAATCTCTTTTTCCATAAAACTACGAGGGCTGTAACAGTAGGCTGAAGCCCTGCGGGTTGTGTTTGTGTTTGTGTTCCAAGAAACGAGATGGGCATCCTGGTGGGTAACACATACACACTACAACATACACGTCCGGATATATCCGTCTATCCATTCTCGGCACAAAAGTAACTTTGTGAATATAAATCAACGTCATTGTGCCTTGGCTACAGATCATCAAGGAACTGCCAGCAGCCGTACTGGTGTTTTCCTGAAACCAATCCACGACCACACAATCAAACCGACGGATGATTTGTCATTGAAAAGAAATTGAAACTGTTATACTCCTACATTAACACTAAAAAAATTCTGTCTTATATACAGGAGTGCTGAATTAGAAGTATTTCATATTGAATTTTTGTTATTTGGTAAACAATTTAAAAAATATTTCATGAATTTATACGAGGGTCCCTGAAGATTGTTTTATCAAAATTTCAACTTTATCGGGTAGTTTGTAAAAATTTATTTTTAACAATTTATAAATTTTTGATGAATTGTGCGTTTGAATTGGTTCAGAATTGGTTGAAATTGTTTTTATCGCTGTATTTCGGAAAATTAAAAAAAAAACATGATTCACGGTCGACAATCAATAAAAATCAAAATGTGACTAGTCATTCGCCTCCCTAGTTATTGTATTTTTATCCTAATGGGTAAGTGTTTGTGTATTTTTTTACTTAAAAACTCTTCGACTCTCAAAATGTGTAGCCGATAATTGATAAAGTAACATATTGCGAGATTGCTTTTCTTTAAATAAACCAACATTGAATCGTTTCAACAGTCTACGCCAGCGTTTTTCAATCTTTCTTTCAGTATTATTACGTCGATTCCTTGATAGCTCTTTAGAGTTTCTAATTTTAACAAAGGCAACAAATTTCGTGTATTTTAGGAGGAAAATTATTCATTCTAGACCTGTAGAATTCTTCAATAAACATTCTCAAATTGACTGTTAAGAAACACTGGTTTTGGAATTGATACGAAATCAACACAAGGAGGCGAAGGAGTTTGCATTTCAATGTTTCACGTTCAATCTCAACTTGGATTTTCTTTAATTTTTTTGTAACTTGAAGTTGAATATTACATTTTTAATCTGTAAACACCCTTGTTGAAATTGCTACAGATCCAAAAATTAGGTTTAATATCACAGTTCTAGTTCTAAAGTATGTTGCTTTTGCCAAAATGATCTTCAGGGATGATTCACTCATATATCTTCGAATATTTTTTGCTTTGCAAGCCATATAAACTATATACTTTTAGTTTAGCAACCCTGTAAATTTAAATTGTGGGTGGTATTAATGTAATTTACCGAGAACAGGCGTTTCGGTCTGAATCTATTCCCTTGTCATAAAGAACAATATAAAGTGTTGTTGTTTTAGTGGGTATGCGGTTTTGTTGTTTATGTTGGAAATATCACAACTTATTATCCTGTTTAGTAAATTTTATAAAGTGAAAGTTCTACAAACAAGGAGGATTTTTCGTAATACCCAATACTTTTAATTGAATGTTGAAAGGTCAGGTGTGTACGACGCATTTTCATTTATCAATTCACAATAGAAGAAACACGACTCCTTTCGATTGTGAATAGATAGATGGATGGATGGATGGATGGATAGTTGGTAGCTGTATGGCCTTTTTTCCAGCTCTTTGACCCGGCGCATTCACCATATCACAAGTGTCGCCATGGTGACTGGACTGTAGCCCTGTTGCGTGGCAGTGAGCTTGTTGCTTTCTATCTACATTAAAATCGAAGGGTGGCACTCATTTGATTGAACATCATTATAATATACAATTCATTATATTTCCAAAAGAAATATCACAAGATTTTCATTCACTACTAATCTGTCAGATTCACAAGTTTAATTGAATATAATTAGGGTGGAAGTTTTCAGGGAGTTTAAAGTTCGTTGGTCTGTCTGTTAGCACACTGCGGGTGTAATCGGCTGGTGTTTAACTTATCTCCCTAATTGTAGGGTTAATTGAATTTAATTGTCTAAAGGAAACTGGTCGAACGATAAGAAAGTAATTTGTCCTGTTGGATCTAATCAGTAAATGGCTTTAATCTGTCTTCAATACGATAATGAATGGATCTTAGTGACTTTTCGTTTAAAATACTTACAAATACAAAAGAAATTCACTTGAATTGTGTATCATTCATTGTGTAGATTGTAAACTTGTGAAAACATCAAAATATGACTAGGGGATAGAAACAATAACAGATAAAAAATTACAACTCAACTTCACCAAACCAACAGCGAATTAAATTGGCCTTCTTATTTTTTCTTCTTTTATTTAACGTATCATTTATATATATGTATGTATACAGAGAAAAAAACAGTAATTTAATAGAATCGGTCCCTGTACTACCTTGTTATACGAAAATTCATTCCCCCAAGTTGCAAAATTCCACCCTCAGGCGCCAGATTCAACAGAGTAAATCTCTAGAGTAACTTTTGAAATATAAATCACATCCTCTCTAATCATATATGAATGAATGGCTGGAATTTAATCTATAAAATCATGATTTCTACCAATATTCGACGTCGATTGATCAAGAATTCATTACATTTTCACAAAAATAATCCCACTCGTGTCTCTCTCTCTCTTACTAACAATGTTTGGCTATATGTGAAGAAACGACCTACCTGAACGACTACAATTATGACACGAAAAGAAAGGAAAAGCGAGTCGAGACGTGAACTCCGTCCGTCTCCCAAGGGCAAACAGCTCAAGATTGAATATGAAAATTTAATCAGGTAATTTCATAGGGGATGATGCTTCAGTGCTCTGCCGAGAAATTGTATTCTCTATTCCTTTGCACGGTTCTTCATATACTTGTAACCAAAAGTCCAATCTTTTTAGTTAACCCACCAACTTAATTGCAAAACAAACTCACTTATATGACCGAAATTAACCTTTTAACCAATTTCTGAGGAAATTGAGTTTTGAAAACTTGAAGATGCGTAAATAGAGTTTCTATACAAACACTTTTTTTCGATATTTATTGAATAGGAACCGTTAATTCTATCGAGATGACTTACAAAAGCTTGGAAAATTTAAAGTAGACGTGGTGGAACTTGTACGATTTCTTATAATTAATTAAAGCAGCTATAATAACAATAACAACAATTAAGTTGTTTGTTCATTTTCCGGCTTTCACCAGACTAGATTCTATTGTTAGTGTTCTCGAAATGGGGTGGTGGTGTTTGTAAGATCAGAATAGAGGAAGAGTGCAGTGGAGTGTTGGCTTGATGGATGGGCTCTCGCTGTTCCAACACCAAGTCCACGTGTCCGTTGTGTCACGTTTACGATTTGTGTTCAAAGAAACCACAAGTCCGATCAAAGTGCCCCCTTGGGAACACTATACGGGATGTTATTACAGTTGTTTCTGTTTTTTTTGGGGGGTGAATTACGTCCATGATTTCGAAATTGATACTTGGATCTTTTAACATTGTTGTTGTTGTTGAATTTATTTTGAATATTCGGGGTGATTGTGGTTTGTTATAGTTTGATTCGATCGGTCACAATCTGAAATGTTTGGAATGCGTTGTTGAATTAGGATTTCCATCAAACCATGGAATGTCAAAGTGTATAATTAAAAGTAATTAAACCAACAATTATTGTTAATGTTCCTTATTCAAGTGGCACGATTGGTAAAACTCACATTATTGATAATTAAACTTGTCGAATTGTATCTAAAGTTAAAGTCACATTATAGAACTGTTGAGTGATTAAAAGTAGGGAATTCTCTAGTTGATTGGTTTTATTACAGGGAACGTCTATCAATCAAAGTAGTGATGGTGACGTTATCGTCCCTATGCGAACGTAAGTCCACCCAACAGCCTGATTTTGCCCTTTATCGACCAATGCAAACATAGAGAGAACACAACATAGCGACGGCGCCAGTACTCCATTATAAATTAATTGTGTTTACATCCATTTTACACATAAAATACGGTTCTATAATTTCAACAAAAAATCGTTATTATTGAAACGGTATGTCTCTATTATTGGCAAATGGAACAAAAGTTTGATTAATGAGCAACTCGCGAGCAAAGCCATGTGACAAATGTGGGACAATTGTTCTACGGCCCCTAAAGTCTTGTTTCTACTGTGACACAACCCCGGAAACATTACAGAGAGGATTTACCTACCTCTGCGCCCAACTTGACAATTTACTACCCTCCACATGGGCAATCATAAATCAATAAGAAAACCGACATTTGTTCTACCTAAAACTAAACAAAGTTGGAAAAAAAAACACAAGTAGAGATCCTATTGAAATGGCTCTTAATCTATCTAGTTTCCTGCTCATTTGTGGTTCACTCCTGCTTGATTTTCCGCTTGGGCAAATAGATCGAAAGGGCCGTTAATGTTGAAGGATGATGTCAGCAATTGGCCGCGAGCTATTCTAAGTGCCGAATGAAGGGCAGTGTTTACTTGTTAGCTGTCGCTAGTTCATTTATCACAGACTCCATTTTTCTATTGCAATCAACTTGTCGAAAATATCCCACTTTATTTTCGGTTTTTAATCTTAAAATCGCAACTATAAAGCATTCTATAGTTGTGAGTATATCTGTGAAGCGGAATCGTATGTATGTACGTCGATCAAATAGACGGTAAAGTTTCTTATATATTTTATTCCAGTTCAGTACGTTTCCAATTACCAAAGTGTTCCCGATGGGCGCAACCTACGACCTCCAGTCCGTCTGTTTCATAACTGGACGCTCCATTGCCTTCTCCATCACAAGAACAATTCATCACCTCGACAAGCTCTTTCATGCTGTTCTAAAAGAAAGAAAAGTATACATAAAATAACAGGAAACAACAACACATTTACACTCAATCCACATTAAATCTAAATTATTCCATTTATACATGACGTGTATGAAATAAAAACTTTGTCGCTTTTACAAATTGTAAATTTCTTAATCTGTGTTGACCGTTTTACAAGAAACAAAAAACTAATATGAATAAATATAAACGACTAGCAAACTGGGACATTTTCGTTATCTCCATACATAATAAAAAACTAGAAATTTTTAATTAATTCAACGCGTTATTTCCCCAGTTTCCGGCTAGTTAACTTAACGAGCTTCGAAACTACTCGAAAATCGAGTCGAATCTTAATGAGTAAATATAAAAATCTTGAACGTATGATATCGATTATAGGTATGGATCGCTCATACCGGTCAGATGATACAGAAGATGCTGTAACAACAGACAACCCTACAACCCCTTTTCCAACACCACCACCAACTTTAGTGTCTCCACGTTCACCGATACCGCTACACCGTCAAGCGTCCCCATTTCCGTTGGAAAACACCAATAGCCGTCGCATCCATTATGCTACACCTCAAGACCGACTACGATCCAACAATGGTAAGAATCACAGGATAGAAAAAACCAAAATCATCTCGCTTTTGTGGCGAGATATCTTAATAACTAGAACTTTTTACTTATTGTGAGATAGAATATTATTAATTTTTCAAATCAACCTTATTCTTTATTGTTTTTATTTTTGCGGAACTAGTTTCGGGACATCTTCAGCCGCTCCTACATTATAAACAGTTGAATATTAACATCAATCAGTTTAACACGTTCAGCCCGGCGTGAACCACCGGTGGTTCACAGGCATTGCTTACAACTGGCGGCGTAAACCACCGGTGGTCCACACAGAGTTTGCTGTGAAATAGTGAAATGTGGATGACTTCTAGCAATGGAGATGAAGAGCGGAATAAAATTGAAGTGTATTTGATCTCTTTAATCGCTTGTATCATCTCCATTGCTAATAATCGTCCAAATTTCTCATTTTATTTTTGACAATTTAATCCGCCATGTTTGTCTCAAATTATGTCAAATATTCAATCTCTGCCCACTTGATCCTTTAGTAAATCCAAGGCCTGCTCGATTTTTTAGCGCTTTACTTATTACAGGCCTGCCCATTTGTTTTCATTCACTATTCCGAGAGAACTGCAAACTTTGGCCGCATTGGCGCTAGTAACCGGGATATAAAACGACATAGCTATAATTTTTCTATCTCTATTTGTTTAGGTCTGCAAACTGTCAACTGTCATCAACAGTTGGCGGGAAATCTGTTACCAATCATAATTCGAGATTCGTTCAGGTATTAGCGCCACTGTGGCGAAAGTTGGCGTTTCATCAAGAATGTTCTTCTTATGGAGTTTAAGCCAAATGGGCAGGCCTGTAATAAGCAAAGCGCTAAAAAATCTAGCAGGCCTTGAGTAAATCAATGTTTGTAATGCTTATTCAGAGATATTGCGTTTTTCGTATACTATGCTGATGCAAAGATATTGCGATGATAGAAAATCTTAGAAACTTTAACGATTTTTTTCTCAAAAATTTTCTTATGTAATTCTCCACAATTTTTACATGTCTGAACGCAGAAAAATATGCTCTTCGAGAAAAAAATTGAAAAATAGGGGTTCTAATTAAAAAAAATTGATGATAACGCCATTTCTTCGCGATGGTAACTGGTAGAGTCATTTTGACCTCATCACAAATAGGCAAGTAAAAAATAAAAAGTTACCTGTCTCGGCGTTTTTCAAAATTTTAATAAAAAAGTTATTTGCATTATAAGGAACTTTTCGGTCACAGTGTATATCAAATTCGAAATGGTAATTTCGAATTTGATATATGCGAGTTAAGTTGAGCCTAATCTGATGTGTTTTATACGAATTCGACTTAATTTCACGTAATTGACTTAATTTCACTTGATTGATGGTTGATATTGACTGACCTTCAGATAACTTTATTAATTCTTAATAGTTGACTTTGAACAAATGAGGTTATAAAGTTAGTTTGTTTTTATTTTAATTTTAATATTAATTTAATTTGATTAATTTCAAAATAATCAAAAAATACTTTTTATAAATCGTTGAATGTACTTGCGTAGGATATAGATAGAATTTAAATAATGAATAAATAAGAAATATACATTGTGACCGAACAGTTCCGCAAATAATGCAGATAACTTTATTTATGAAAATTTTGATAAACGCTGAGACAGGTAACTTTTTATTTTTTAATTGTCTATTTGTGACGGGGTCAAAATGACACTACCAGTTACCATTGCGAAGAAATGGCGTCATCAATTAGAACCCCCATTTTTAATTTTTTTTTCTGGAAGAGTATATTTTTCTGCGTTTAGACATGTAACAATTGTGGGGGGTTACATAAGAAAATTTTCGAGCAAAAAAGTTGGTTTCTAAGAATTTCTGTCATCGCAATACCTTTGCATTAGCATGACAAACGCAAAACACCATACCTCTGAATAAGCATTGCAAGCATTGATTTATTAAAGGATCAAGAAGGCATAGGTTGAAAATTTGACATAATTATGGACAAACATGGCGGGTTAAATTTTCAAAAATGAAATGTGAAATTTGAATGATTGTTAGCAATGCAGATGATACAAGCCATTAAAGAGATCAAATACACTTCATCCGCCCTTCATCTCCATTGTTAGAAGTCATCCAAATTACTCATTTTATTTTTAACTTCCCCGACCGGAGGGTAGGGAAGTTATTAGTTTCGGACCAAAATTTCGAATTCGAGATTTCACCAGATCTTTACGTTTTGAGGTCCCCTGAACACGTTTTTGAAGTTTTTAGCTTGATGTCCGTGTGTGTGTGTGTGTGTGTGTGTGTGTGTGTGTGTGAGTCTGTCGGTTCTCCAACGATTACTCAAAAACTGTTTAACCGATTGAGTTCAAATTTGGCCAGCACAAACTATTTGGTGGCCGCTCGAGTTGATTAGTTTTTGGTGCCAATCGGATCACGGGGGTGGAAGGGGGAGGGGGTTGATTGAAAAAAATTCAAGATAACATTAATTTGATATCACCAATCGAAAGGGCATGTGCTTTTATGTCCGAAACAGTACCCATCATGTGCAATGTTCTTTTCTTTTTTTAAATAAGGGCACAAAATTGGCAAAATAGTGTAGTCCACAAATTCAAATTTGCCGCTTTCTATAAGGGATCGGTTGCCATAGAAAAGAGTTGTTGTTAGATAGAGAGAGAGATATATATCCTTTTCACGATTCAATTGCGAAATTTTGAAATGACAGTTTAGAAGGTTATCCAACATAATTTTTAAAGCGTAGTAAAATTTATAACGGTATTTTATAAAGACAGAATGATATCTACTGTTGGTATCACTGAAGGCATAAAATCCTATGCGTTTGTTTACATTCTTTTGTCATTTTTGAAACATAACCTCAGAATATTTGTTTTCAAGCGGTTTTTGTGTTTCGGTAAGTGCTTTTTCAATATATAAATGTTTTAAAATAATATAAATTTTAATTTTTCCCTCAACAATTCAATAGATATGATTTGATTTTTTCCATGTTTTTGTTGGGACAACCGTACTACTTTTTACTCTGCGCTGAAATTACAGTTCTGTTGTTTTGTCAAAATTTCGCAATTGAATCGTGAATCGAGTTTATGAGAAAGTTGAATTGAAAAGGGTGTGTGGAACTAACGATCAGTGAACAGAGTTCTGGTTGACGAGGTGCTGGTTCCTCATTGAATTTTTCGGAGGTTGTGAGATAGCCACGGTTCTCAAACCCGATTTTGATTTTTATAGTAAGTCAGTTTTTTTTTTAATAAAGTATCTAGAATAGAAAAAATAATATAAAAAACTCGTGCTACGGTACTCGTTTTTTTAAAACTCGGACTCGTGCATTAATTGCCGACTTTTGACACTTGTTTTTAATAACTATTCTAATTCATGATTAACTATCCGGAGTGTGTCGGGGAAGTTATTAGGCCGCTTTTTAGATTCGGCCCCTTCCAAATTTTTGAAAATTTAGTCCACCATGTTTGTCTATAATTATGTCAAATTTTCAACCGGTGCCTACTTGATCCTTTAATAAATCAATGCTTGCAATGATTATTCAGAGGTATTGTGTTTTGTGTACGCCATGCTGATGCAAAGATATTGCGATGATAGAAAATCTTGCAAATTTCAACAATTTTTCTCTCGAAAATTTTCTTATGTAACCTTCTACAATTTTTACACGTCTGGACGCAGAAAAATATGCTCTTCTAGAAAAACATTGAAAAATAGGGGTTCTAATTAAAAAAAATTTGAAAGGGGCCGAATCTAAGAACCGGCCTAATAACTTCCCCGACACATTCCGGATAGTTAATCATGAATTAGGAAAATATATTAAAGACAAGTATCAGAAATCGACAATTAATGCACGAGTCCAAGTTTAAAAAAAAAACTAACTTACTATAAAAATCAAAATCGGGAATCTAGAGCCGTGGCTATCTCACCACCACTGAAAAATTCAATGAGGAACCAGCACCCCAGCACCTCGTCAACCAAAACTCTGTTCACTAATTGGTGGTTCCACACACACTTCTCAGTTCAACTTTCTTATAAACTCGATACACGATTCAATTGCGAAATTTTGACTGAACCACAGAACTATCATTTCAAAATTTTGCAATTGAATTTTCTATGGCAACCGATCCCTTATAGAAGGCGGCAAATTTGAATTGGTTGACTACACTATTTTGCATATTTTGTGCCCTTATTTAAAAAAAGAAAAGAACATCGCACATGATGGATATCGTTTCAGACATAAAAGCATATGCCCTTTCGATTGGTGATATCAAATTAATACGTTATCTTAACTTTTTTTCAATCAACCCCCTCCCCCTTCCACCCCCGTGGTCCGATTGGCACCAAAAACTAATCAACTCGAACGGCCACCAAATAGTTTGTGCTGACCAAATTTGAACTCAATCGGTTAAACCGTTTTTGAGTAATCGTTGGAGAAACGACAGACTCACATACATACACACACACACACACACACGGACATCAAGCTAAAAACTTCAAAAACGTGTTCAGGGGACCTCAAAACGTAAAGATCTGGTGAAATCTCGAATTCGAAATTTTGGTCCGAAACTAATAACTTCCCTACCCTTCGGTCGGGGAAGTTAAAAATTGATGATGTCGCCATTTCTTCGCGATGGTAACTGGTAGTCATTTTGACCCAGCCACAAAAAAATAATTAAAAAACAAAAAGTTACCTGTCTCGGCGTTTTTCAAAATTTTGATAAATAAAAAAGTTATTTGCATTATGCGGAACTTTTCGGTCACAGTGTCCATCTTTATAAATTTAGAACTTCTGATTGGATATATTGAGTTGTTTTCACAAATATTTGATAAAATGTTCGCAATCTAGAATATTCTATACAATAAATTTGATTGCACGTGCATTAATTCTAAAAATAATAACTAAAATTTTTTATTTATAATCATCGTAATAACTAAATAATATATTGTTGTTAATTTGCGTAATTTGGATTAATTAATCTGTTTAATTGTTATATTTTTCGATTAATTCAATATAAATTCAATTTCGATACAATTTAAATTTCAATTGCAGTGGTGTGTTTCCACAAAATACAAATTATTGACGTAAGTGTAATACTTTGTTTAAGCTAATTGATGTTAAGATTCAACTGTTTATAATGTAGGAGCGGCTGAAGATGTCCCGAAACTAGTTCCGCAAAAATATAAACAATAAAGAATAAGGTTGATTTGAAAAATTAATAATATTCTATCTCATACTACTTTCCTTATTGCCTACTTTATAATTATAATTATATTTTTATTGTTGTTATTGTGGTGGTGTTCTAGGCGAAGTTATCTACGCTACTAACAAAAAACCAATAACAAATAATACTTTGAGTCGATCGGGGGGACGTGGACGACACAAGACTAGCGGTATGACTTCTTCCAGTAGTGCCACATCGTGTAACAGCTGCAATGACAACAGAATCTCGAATAATGGAAATACAGATATCGCCGCCTATCATGACAACCAACAACGGATTTGTCTCAATAATGGTACGTTGGGAGCTCTAATTTCATATTTTCCATGTTTAACCAATTGTAATTTTGTCAATTTTCGCTATTTTGGTTATAAAGCAGAAAAAACGTGTGATTTTTCAATAAAACTCGCTTGAGATATTAAGGTTAGATCAACATAAATAGCGTGAGAATCTAGTTGTGCACGTTTAGCAATCCACTTTTTGAGGGCGTGCAATTTGGTCAGTAGAAATGCTGAATGATAATTTCTCTATCGATAAAATTACAAGGAAATCAAAGTGTACCAATGCCTTTCTATCTACTGTCTTACAAATGCAGTTTCAATGTAATTCAGTTTAGTTTACAAAAGGGACAGCTCCTGGCTCCTTGTCGGTGTAATTGAGTTGAATGACACAGGATACATGTAGTAGCGTCACCTATCTACCTCTAAGCCAATTATAAGTCGTCACTCATTATCCTTAACTTTGTTGTAGAACTAATTGGGTTAGTTGAGGTGGAGCCGGAGTGCCACTTTGATAGCTTGTCACATAGCAAAAGAGATTTAATGGTTAATGGTAACCAGACGAGCAACAAATTCAATAAGTTTTCCTTTACTTATCAAAATTTAATAAAATTACTTCGTGCATAATTGGTTTTGAGTATTTTTCTAAAGAATATTGTTTATCTAAAACATTAAACAATAAAGAATAGATTGTCGGGAATAGGGTAAAATTGGATGATTTTATAAGAAAAACACATGGGGTGCATATCAAGTTCACGATAACACAACAAATCAATTTAATTCACAATAATTTTGTATAAATTTACATTAAATTAGAGTTGAAAACAATTTGCATGAGTTCGTACAGGAAGAGATTTTCCATGAAAATTCATCAGTTGCAATTGTACCGGTTATACGTCTCGGCGACGAATAGATTTCTCATTATTTACAAATAATTTCGCTATTAGAATTTTAAATTTTAAATGTTGAATTTTACAGATGTTAATGAAGAATCACCGCCAGAACCGGCACCACCTGAAGTACCACCGCGCGGCCCATCATTACATTCAACAACATTACGCCGTCGTAATGATTATGCTTTACCTGTCGCTGAAACAGCCAATGTTGTATCGAACCAAGATACACAATTTCTATCGCAAGGTTAGTAATTTATGAAATTCTCTTTTATTGTCTATTATTTGGAGAGAGAGGAAACCGCAAATCACACTACAATAATCGTACAATGGACAGTACGGTCGTCTTTATGAGATCATTAGTTTAATGCCCGACGAAAGGGCGGTCAGTTGTTCTGCTCTTAATACGGTCGATGAATACTAATGTAGCCGGAATACGGCTGTGACGTCTATAAATTTTATTGGCACTTTGTAGTGCATTAGCGGTGATTGTATATGAAAGAGAATTAATAATTCCGCGTTCTAATTTGATAAGGCCTGAGAAATTTCGCTTGTAAGTAGCAATTCCTTTCATTTTTTCTCCTCTATTGTTGTTGTTATTCTGCGTTTTCATGTTGGGGACGTGATGAAAAATTATTATTTAGAACCAGACACACGGTGATGGTGTATATGTGTGTATGGTGGGTGCACTTTTCTGTCAAGTAAAAATGAAATTCTTATCGTTTGCAAGTTTCGTTATTGAGTACGTCGTTTGCATACAATCGATGAATGACGGCGACGTGTGTGCTCTATGGATTACTGTGTTAGCATCGGGAAAACTGACGAGGGTGTGAAACTTTTACAAAGTGGTTTACTCTACTTGGGCAATACATCATACCGCATTTGCACATTATCCACTAGCACCATCGTACAATATGTCTGCGCATTTTACATCACAGATTTTGCTTATAAGAGAACCGACAGTTCCGCCAGAAATCGCGTATCCTAGATAAATTTTAATTACAGATGTTACAGAGTAGTTTGACGTTAGAAAATTACTGAAAATTCAATGATATTGGCCAAATTATAAGGGGAAATATGAAGAAAATATGAGAAAACATATGTCTTTTGTAATTCAATCCGTATTTTCTAAAATAAAAACGCTTTTAGATGCTCTTTAAAGTGCTCTTCTAATGGTATTGTAACATGCCGTCAAACAAGCGAGATATCGGTGAGCAAAAGTGGCACGTTTAGGGCACCAAATAGAAAAAACCCTCCAATTTCTGTTAATTTTGCAGAAAACTAACAGACCTATAGGAGGTTTCTTTGGACATTTGAGAAGCTCTTTCAATTTGCTATATATTTTGCTAAGTTATACGGAAAATATAGAAGAAATCAAAAAACGCATGCTTCAAGCTTATAGAATATCTTCGGAACTCCTTAAGAGTTTTGCTCGAGAGGCAGTCCGCATTTTTCCCCTTTCTTTAAAAATTTACATCTTTGTTCAATAGACGTATGAGAAATCAGTCGAGAAACAATCAAGTTGCCCCCCACCTTCATCTAGCCAATTATAAGTCACGAAACCACATCACAACATCTAATGAGTTCCTTAGTGCTATTTCGAAACGATCATTTTAGAAAAACGGAAAAGAAAATTGAAACGGGAATGGGTTGATCAAGAAGCCTCAACTTTTCTTGATCTACCTATATGTATTTCATTTCATTTTATTGATTATCCAGACAGTTGTACTACTGAATGTTAACACACTTTTTTGACTAAAAATGCGGTTTTTTGGACTTATCAGAAAATTCCGTTTGATTTTCCAAATTTCGGGGGGTTATGGAGGTACAAAATTGAATTCTGAATCGAATGAGATATATCCCATTTTGATATGTTTTGTCGTTTTTGAGTTATCCTCGCGAATTATGTCTCATTGCTTCTTAAAATGCTTTTTCTGATATTGCTTGATTCATTACAATATATCATAAATTGAGCGAAAACTCGATTATTAAATATTGACACCGAGTCGAAACAGATGTACTTTAGAACTTCCGCTTGATGCCCGTTTAAATGGGTGCGGAAATAGAAGTAGAAGCAGGTCTGTCGTGTTATGCGGAAATTCAGCAGTTGCAGAACTTGAAACAACTAGTAACATCTCTAATTTTAATGAAAATCCGAGAATTCTATTTTTATTATCAAATCCGTTTGTATTTACAAAATTAGGAAAAACTAGCATTGCATCAATAAATGCTATTATTGTTTATTAAATTAATGAAAACTTCAATTACTCATTCCGTCTGTTATTTTAAAACAGAATGCGATTATTTTAAAATTAATTTTCAAATATTTTATAAAAGTTTTAATATTCAACTGAAAGCTTGTCGAGTCTCTTTGTCATGATGTTTTTTTTGTTCTGTGTAATTTCTTTTTCTCCATTGGTGTTTAATTCAAAGCTCTTCAGAAATGTACACCTTTAACTGAATTGAAACAAAGAAACATTTAGAATTCAAACGATGAAATAACGAAAATGGTGCTCTTAAAGAATTAATCAATTAGCAATTCGTTTCGATACGGTAACAATATTTCTTGCAATTATGATAAGTTTTCATTTATATAACAATTCTCGATATTATTTCCCCTCTGTTGTGATAAAATGAGAAATAATACAAACAAGACAAGATTAATTACTTTTATGGATTCTAGTCTAGGATTCAATACCTATTATCGTTAAAAGTCTTTGTATGGATTTTCTATTCTTGTTTTGTATCGCTTGATAAAATTACTGAAGACAGTTTGGATTGTTTTAATTGTTGAAACAGTTTGAACAGAAAGAGGTAAAATTAACTTGGTGCTTTCTTGTACAAATGCCGAAAAGAGAGACGCAACTCGTACACATACACAACAATTGTGTTGTTAATTTAAATTGTTGGGAATTTTGTATATAAAGGAAATTGTTGGAAAAGATTTCCTTCTTGAGTCGTTTAATAATTCTTATTTTATACGAAATTATTCATATATTCCTACAACAGAATGATAAATTACAATTGTGAAATAATGTTGAAAATTTACAATAGTTGCTGCAGTTACACTATTTTGCATTTTCGATATATCTTTTACGCTTTGTCTCACTTTATACAGTCTAAAAATAAAGTTAAATTGTAGTAATTCAATGAAATGACAAGAGCAATGCCGTGCAGATGGGCAATTTTAAACAGATTAATGCTAATAAAATAAAGAAGCATAGGGACATGTGCATGCGCAATTAGCTTAATGGTTGTTGCTTTGCCTTGTATACTAGCGACAACAGGCGGTAGATTGGTCAACTAAAATTGTTCGAAATATTGACCCGGAGGACGTGTGCCTTCTAGCTGCCTGTCTCTCTATCTATCCATCCATATTTTCTCTTTTCTGCGTCGGAATAACGAACGCTATAGCGCATCCGTTCACCTTATTCATTATACGCGTTTACGCTACGAATTCACCACAATTATATGCAAAAAAATCAAACATTAAAGTGATCACGTTTAGCGAGTCCCAAAAACGCTTCGACTTCTTGGAGGGTTCCAAAAACAATGCAAGTTTTCCGTTTGATCCAGTTTTCATCGATCGGTTCATGCGCTACTACTTGTAAATTTCATGCAATTGTTATAACTATTCCCTGTTTGCATTACCTACTAAAACTAGCAACTATACTAGAAGTTTAGCCATAGTAAAGTAAACAGTCTTTGATGCTCATATATTGAATTTACTGTTGACAAGATCGTGTATATGATTTTTAATTTCCTTTATAATATCCATCTCTTCGCCTCGTTCATTACATGAACTTTCATTATAAATATTCATAATAATAGGGATCATCTTCTAAGCTTTAAAATTTTCTGTGATATTCCAAGACAAAGACTTGATAATTTACTTCTTTGTACTGCTCTAGAATTACTCAGAAGGTAATATTGCTGAAATTTATTCCACTGAGAAGTCGTCGTTTGATTTTTTGCCAGTCTCTAGTTGATATGATTCATCCCGACAGTATATGAAACCAACTAATTTCCACTTTTATGAGAGACTACAGATTAGTTGAACCTATCGATGATTCCAACTAGGTCCATCTCCAGGGATTAGGGTAAACGTTCATTATAACTGTTAGTCTTTTGATTTTATTCGATGTCGCAGAACAATATTAGGCGTTATAACAAGTTTCCAATCCCTCGATAATCGTCGAGAGGATAAATCAAATCAGTTGGTTAAATAAATAAACCTTGCGGCTTCTTCCGAACTTTTCCTGCATAAATTCATTGGAGACTTAACTAAAAATTCTCACATAGCCGATTTGTTGTATATTCATTTCCCAATGTATTTGGGGAGGATATTAAAATTCCGGTATCGGATTTAATATTTAAGCAATCAACGCTTAAACGAACATTTTAACCGAAAAAATCAACTCGATATAGACTTTATAATAGAATAGCGTGATATTTTTGTAATATATCGAATATAATAATTAATCGGCTGTTGTGTGTGCACAATCTGTATTTGTTGTTTGTTCAACCATCGAGTATTGTACCGTGTTTATTTATTAATCTGAGGCGAGAATGCGTTCCCACGTAATTGCAGTCGAACGCACATGTCCGAAATTTACACAAAACCCGATCTAAATTCCTACCATATGGACCAAATCCACCCCCTTTTTTACTCTTGTTGTAGTCGTCATCATCTATACTTGAAATAATCTAAAGGCTTCGTTATTTGATGATAAATCAACCCTCGAAATATGGAAAATTGTGTAAATACAAGTAAATTATGTATAGGACCATTTGTTATTATCGTTGACAAAAAAAATAGAGGAATATTGCATACAATGTTAACGTTAATCTTATTAGCATCCAGTAGAATGATATTTGACGATTTACTGATCGTATTACGTAAATTGGACGATGTACAATGCATATTTCTTTAAAATGATGAAATAATCTTGTAAATTTGCAACGTCTTCAAAATATTGTCAAGAATTTCATTTCGGATAAATTTCCAACAATCACATCCTACTATTCGTTCATTCTAATCAAAATGGGTTGCTATAGTAACCGCCTTTTGTTACCTGACCACCCTCCTCTCAATAGAGGGTAGCTTTTCTATAACTTCACCATTTATTATGCATCGCTTTTTTCGGTTAAAATCCTATCGTAATTATGTAGAATTTGATGCATTTTAAATGCATTCAAATATTGATTTCAATTGTTCCTGTACTTTTTTGAAGCTGTACAAAAAAAATTACAACGACTTCAACAATAACAACAACCATTAGGGAAATTGTCGTCAACTATTAAGAGTCGGTTTGTAAATGGATGGAATCCGCTTAGAGTGGCAATTCGTTAGTACAGAATCCGACTTGATGGCTTAACTGCCAACTTTAAAATGAAGATGTTGAAAGATGTCTGTCCCAAATAACCGTACAATTGTTGGATAATAAAATTCACATCAAAAATTTGTATGTAGACTAGTGAAAGTTTCATATAAGAGGCATAATCTGCAAATAAAGCATTTGAAATTTTCCCATAAAAACGGAGATTACAACCCCACAGATAAGAGGATCGTAATGGTCAGGAAAGCGGATTATTTTTTATATCTAAATATGTCGCATATGTTCGAATGTTGTTACCACATTGTTGTTATTGTTATCTACTATAAAAACGCTGTTTTTGCCATTTTTATAGAAGATGAAACGATTTTAAGCCATTTAAATATTACGTTATTCTGTTCGGACTATAAGTTCTTATGGCAATTGCCATTATCGGAAATCTCTTAAGAATCTGTAGGGGGTCTTTGAGAGCATTTTCGCAAAATGTGGCTTATTTGTAAGTTGGTCGAAAGCGCTCATCTTGGGGAAGATCACGTTGAATGTCAGAATGACATGAGGATCATTAGGTTTTCGCTCTTTTCCATTGCTTGTTGTTTTTGAATCAAATGAAAAATCTTTGATAAGTCATTCCGAGTCACCGATGTTTTTGTTATTTTTCAACGAATTTAAATGATTGAAATCGAATTTGAAAGAGCGTTTTACGGTGTATCCAGGAGTTTTTTTTTCCAAATTTCGATGCAATTTTGAGATACAGAAAGAACTGTTAGAGGATGTCTTTTTGTATTTTTTATATTTCCTTTCCATAATTTTATCAATATTGCTGATTTTGCAGTGATATTCGTACAAAATCTAGCACATTGTAACATTACAAATAAGCGTTTTTAACCAACTTTTGGGCAAGTTACGTAATCAAAATTTTGCTAAAATTTCTTCCGCATGGCTTTGAATAACGCGATGTATTGACAATATTGCAACGATCTCCGTGTACGATTATTTGGCGTTATGTCAAGGGTAGCTATTCACTAATCGGCCGTTAGTGACACAATGTTGCATTTAAAACAAACATGCGTGACAAGGAGAATTCGCAATAAATGCCACCAGTCCGAATGTCGTCGGCATAGTCCAACAATAATAATACGATGTTGGTCCGTTTTTCTCGATTTTTGTCCGGACCGACGAGATATGAATATTAAAAGACACGTTTACTACCAGCCTTATTGAAATCATTTTAATGGACGAGGGTTGAATTGAAAAGTGGACAGTAATTTCTATTGCAACCCCTCTACTAATTTCAACTGTAATTTTCCGTATTGGACAATAAATAATAAGAGAAATAAAAATGAATGGTTGTAAATTGGCGATTTCCATTTGGAAATGTAGTTGATTAATTCATTGAAGCGCGCGGTGTTGTTTTTTATGTAAACATTTTTTTGTAGTTATTTTAAGGGACAAATAGACGATGTTGCTCGGTTACCTAAACAACTACACAAAGGAGATGATAGCGATTTATTTGTTGCTGAGAGTTCATTGTGGATGTTTCTTTTTAACGACAGTGTTTGTTAATAAATCAAAGTACAAACAGGATTCATATGGATCTAGTAAAATAGACAAAAGGACTAGACAAACAAAATAAATACGTGGCAGAGAGAGATAATGCTTGGAATATCTCAAGGGCGTTTCCATTTTTATGCGATTTTGCGACAGATGCTGCAATCGTTGTGCACCCATCCAAGCGTGATACCATCGGTGAATACACGGTGACACTGTGAATACAACAACCCACATCGTTAGACCAACGACAACCGCATAGTGAACGTGTATACGAGGGTCGCAATATAACAAGCCAATTTTATTATTGTCAAATCGCAATAAAATTGATAGCCGAGATTCCCTATCAATCCAAAAAGGTACACATTCATCGATTATAACAGCTTGAAATAGGCCTAAAATCATGAATATTCACAATCACGTCCTTATCCTAGTGGACTGGACATTAACGAAACTGGCGAATTTCCACCACACCCACACATAGTGGGAAACTTTAACAAGTCGTAGCAAATATGTGGCATATGTTTTGTTGTCTGTTATAATGAAATGTCGCCAGCTTGACAGTTTATCGAATCGGAAAAGGCCCATACCTTGTACAACATCCACCCTAAACAATACAATACACCCTTAATTGAACGCATCTCTCATAAACATACACAATATCAATATTGGCGATAATCTAAAAAAAATCAAATTAAATTCCCGAAGTAACTAATTTAATACGCCCCGCATTCGCTAAATTACTTTCCGATTCATTATTAATCACAAGTCCTCCGTAAATTGGTTCTAAACGCGTCAACTTGTCCACGTCACTGGCATACCACCGTGACAATTAATCATGCGAATACCTTTTATGATGTCTGTATCGACTACTGCACAGTAGGAATAGAGACAAAATCTACCCCCAACTAACACCTCAACTCAACAACTCCATGTACTCACGTTTACTGCACATTGTTTCAACCCCAAAAACCGGATATATCGTACAAATCTGAAAGGGATGTGTTGTACAGGTAATCGCTATTGTTCGTATTTTAGCTGTTGTTATAATTAGAATGTGTAGTTTGATCAAAAATTTCACTCAAATTCTTCTACCCTTCACATTATCTCCTTTAATAACTGAACTAGTAGGGTGAGACGGATTAATTTCTAACCCATTCAACTAGTAAATGAATCATCGTATTATTATTGAGTTTTGCAGAATAATCAACCCTTTTGGAATCAAATTTGATTAAAACTGTTGACAATATCTAAATTTACTTATCTTATAAATGAAAATGTTGTTTTTATTGTTATGTAGGTGTGAAACAATTTTCTATTGTTTCACGATAAGAATGGTGACTATTGATATAATACTGCTAGTTTTCCGATAAACCACTTACAATATCCAACTTGAACGAATGAAGCAATAAGGGATAGAATTCACCCTCTCTCTATCTTTCTATGTGTTTACGTACACCTATAAAGCCACCCTCTAGCGATTTCTGATGAGATGCCTACAACCTATAAGTGAATTTCGCTTCTCCCGAACATAATCACGATAATATTGGGTGGTCGAAGAATGGGAATTCGACAAGAAAGAAAAACTATGTCAAATACACAAAAGCTGCACGTTAACTAAACATTATGTTTATGACATGTACATTTTATACAAGTAATTTGTTTTTGTTGAAATCGACCGCTATTCTAACTGACAGTTAAGATCGATTGTGCCATCATCGGATAACCAACGATTTGTTCTTGTTGTATCTTCTACCTAGTTTTGAATAGTTCTGATTGACACCAGCTGAAATTGTTGCTAAAATTGCCAACTATCAGGGGTTGAAGATCAAAGATTCCATTTCCACATTTATCAAACTGTTTGTGTTTATCGTCTACTAGTAAATTAAGATAAAATTGGAATTCGTTGAAAGACTCATTTCTAGATTGTCGACATCTTATCAAACAATATTAATTACAGTAATTTCTTGATTAATAACCACCATAATGATTGGTATCAATATACATCAATCAATGTGACAATATTATATGCAAAAGATAGAGTAGAACGGACCAATTCAAGAGGATCGTACAGAGGATAAGTTTACGTGACGACTGAACGAGGGCGCTTCACCCCCATATAACTGGGGCAATCGATATTTAGAAACTCCCGGCGGGTTGCAATCGTAACGGTGGTGCGCCCCTTCATCCCTCTTTGCCAGTGCGTGTTTTTCCGCCAAATGTGAATCTTATCTACTCAAAACAAACAAGTGTCAAGAGAAGACGACGACGACGACGAGTAAGACGAAGAAATTACTGTCGACCTGCGCGACCTCTATAGATCGTCCTGCGTAATACTCGTGTGTTTGTGTGAAAACAGTATATGTTTTTTTTTCACGACGGATTGCTCTTCACCTCCTCTTATCTATAAACGTACACGTAGAGGTGGACGTTCGATTGTGTTTGTGTTTATATGAAGCAATAGTATGGTGGACTATATTGACAGAATTGGTGAGTTTTTAGAGGTCTTTCTCTCTCGCTTGTGCCTCATACTACTCATGGTATTTATATATCGATCACGTGCCAGCTTTATTTCATGCCATCAACTTTTATAACTGCAATCCCTTCAGAACCGCGCTTCGAAAAATAGAAATAATCCTGAAACGTTCGCGACCAATCCAGCTTTCTTGATAAGAACTACGATGATCGAAATAATGATAATGACAAAGATCGATGTGATATTCTAATCAATCGAATCAATCTTAAAACTCCACCAGTCTGTTTGTTTGTTTGTCGACAGGACAGTGAATTTGGATCTATCTGTGCATGTTGTGGTGTATTTGGTAAACATCTGTTATTTCCGGCTGGACAGCCCTTTCGATAACTCAAACTATACTTCGATTACAACACTCTCCAGCTTGTCAACATCACACCGTATTGTTCGAATTCACTCAGGCTCAAACAATTAGAAAACGATTATAATTAAAGTTTGTACAGCCCGGCATTCCGCCCGTCCACAGGGCTGCTGAACTTATTCAGAACATCCCTTTATTAGCAATTAAAAATAATAATTTAAGGATCTATAGGAGTACCCCTGGAGCTGATTTTGGCAAAACTTGTACCTTGCAACTCATCTGCAAGGCGGTCAAAAAACGCTCTGTTTAGGTCGTGTTGTGGTTTTTGAAAACAAGCTTAAAGGAGCTCCCATTTTTTATCATCGGATACTAGAATTAATGCAAAACGGCAACGAAGAAAATCAATGTCGGAGCCATGAGCTATTCTGAGTCATTTGTTGGCTAAAATCGCAACATCAGAAACGAGGAGTTTTTGGGCAAGCTACGAGGCCGAAATTTCGCTAAAATAATCTCCAGGCTCCATTCTGTAAATATGTCAAAAAAAATTCAAATTGCCCTACTACTTTTAGTTTCAGCACCCCTGTATTTAAATAGAAAACGAATACTCGGTCGATTTTTCGCTCGAAACGCCAAGATTCCAGTTTTTCTATTATCTGTATTTCTTCGAGCCCCGTTCGTCTATTTTCAACAATTCAAAATTATGCACATCTCATTTTTCTAAAGGACCAATTTGAATTTAATCAGTAAAATACAGTCGCATATTACGTCAACGTGTCGTGAACATTGGAATAAGAAAAATTGCGCTCATAATTTGTGATGGTGTCGAGTTGACAATTGTCGCTTAGTTGTCGTCGTTCATATATTCCCCCAACCCTCTCTATGGAAAAAGCAACGGATCGAGGGACTAATATATCAGACAAATGTGACTATTTATAAATGGCCAACAGCTAATATCAAATTAGTTATAGGGATTGTATAGTTGGAAAAATTCCCTATATTTTAAATTAAAGTATTTGATGAAATTTCGGATAGGGATGTGTTGATGATGATGATGATGATGATGCAATTCGAATAAGAGGGTAGTTTGTCATTTAGTTGGTATAAACGGGGGCGGCGATGATCTCCAAATACACACGTAGAAGAGGACTAATTGCTAATTGCAATTTGAATCCGTTGCCAGGAGACAGTGATTTAAGTCTTTGCCAGTATAAATAGGGCCAATAATCTCTAAAATCCAGTCAGTTGTAAAATATTAGAAAAGGGTGTTATCTTTGAACTTTTTTTTCGTGCTTGTTAACTTCCCCGACCGAAGGGTAGGGAAGTTATTAGTTTCGGACCAAAATTTCGAATTCGAGATTTCACCAGATCTTTACGTTTTGAGGTCCCCTGAACACGTTTTTGAAGTTTTTAGCTTGATGTCCGTGTGTGTGTGTGTGTGTGTGTGTGTGTGTGTGTGTGTGTGTGTGTGTGTGTGTGTGTGTGTGTGTGAGTCTGTCGGTTCTCCAACGATTACTCAAAAACTGTTTAACCGATTGAGTTCAAATTTGGCCAGCACAAACTATTTGGTGGCCGCTCGAGTTGATTAGTTTTTGGTGCCAATCGGATCACGGGGGTGGAAGGGGGAGGGGTTGATTGAAAAAAATTCGAGATAACATATTAATTTGATATCACCAATCGAAAGGACATGTGCTTTTATGTCCGAAACGATAGCCATCATGTGCAATGTTCTTTTCTTTTTTTAAATAAGGGCACAAAATTGGCAAAATAGTGTAGTCCACAAATTCAAATTTGCCGCTTTCTATAAGGGATCGGTTGCCATAGAAAAGAGTTGTTGTTAGATAGAGAGAGAGATATATATCCTTTTCACGATTCAATTGCGAAATTTTGAAATGACAGTTTAGAAGGTTATCCAACATAATTTTTAAAGCGTAGTAAAATTTATAACGGTAGTTTATAAAGACAGAATGATATCTACTGTTGGTATCACTGAAGGCATAAAATCCTATGCGTTTGTTTACATTCTTTTGTCATTTTTGAAACATAACCTCAGAATATTTGTTTTCAAGCGGTTTTTGTGTTTCGGTAAGTGCTTTTTCAATATATAAATGTTTTAAAATAATATAAATTTTAATTTTTCCCTCAACAATTCAATAGATATGATTTGATTTTTTCCATGTTTTTGTTGGGACAACCGTACTAATTTTTACTCTGCGCTGAAATTACAGTTCTGTTGTTCTGTTAAAATTTCGCAATTGAATCGTGAATCGAGTTTATGAGAAAGTTGAATTGAAAAGGGTGTGTGGAACTAACGATCAGTGAACAGAGTTCTGGTTGACGAGGTGCTGGTTCCTCATTGAATTTTTCGGAGGTTGTGAGATAGCCACGGTTCTCGAACCCGATTTTGATTTTTATAGTAAGTCAGTTTTTTTTTTTAATAAAGTATCTAGAATAGAAAAAATAGTATAAAAAACTCGTGCTACGGTACTCGTTTTTTTAAAACTCGGACTCGTGCATTAATTGCCGACTTTTAACACTTGTTTTTAATAACTATTCTAATTCATGATTAACTATCCGGAGTGTGTCGGGGAAGTTATTAGGCCGCTTTTTAGATTCGGCCCCTTCCAAATTTGTTTTTTTCCCTCACTTCCACCCCATCTTATCACCTAAGCAGAGACAATATACGGATGATAGAGAGCCTCCCCTTATTGTAGGCTTGTCATCCTTGGTTTTGCTTAGTTTGGCATTTTCGAGGGAAATTTGTTGTTTGGCAATGTCGCTATAGCTCTTTGTTGTGGTAGTTTGAATGATATGAAACTACACTGTAGTGTACTAATCAAGAATTCAACTATATTGCCAACATAATATGGGTGCAAAAGGATCGTTCTTGTTCGTGGCGGCGTTCTATTTTATAATAGACTAGAGGGAAAGGGTTTTAATAAGTGATAACACATATTTCTGTATATATTGTAACATTCTCTCTTGTTGCGAGATTTAATAACGATCGCCTGCATCCGAATCGAAATGATAAATTGTGATTGATGGCTTCGAAATACAATTCGAGATAGTCGATATTGTAAATTTATATCAAATCGAAAACAACTTGCCCAAAGAGAGACTCTTTCAATCTTTGTCTAGCTAAATTCCTTTGGAATTAATTGTGACACAACTTGAATCCCCTTAATTTCAAGATTGTCACAAAAGAAAAATCTTGTGGTAAATTGAAGGAAATTGTCCATTATTTCTGTTTTTGAGCCGTTCATAAAGTTTATAATTAGCTTTATGTATATTGCCTTCCGGATCTGTTGTAGCGAAAAATACGATATTCTTTAAGTTTTTGTTGTTGTTAAAAAAAGAACAACCGAGTCATAATCAACTTATATTGTTAGTAAACTCTTGAAATTTTTCTTTAACGATAATTATCTGGAAAATGTTGCAAATTTAATAACATTAACCGGATAATTTAGAAATTCTGTTAGATTTACTCATTTAAAATTAGTCTACATTTCCATTAGTAGAAAATTCGTATTTATCAGCGAAATATCGATGTTGTACTCCAGTTAATTTAAAATGTGTTGAGATGTCTAGAAAACAAGGTAAAGGAAACGTTCTTGGACAGTAATCTAAATTGAGAAGGGTTAAATTGACTGGCAGGGTGGCTGCAGCAGGTAATGAATGTTTATCGGACCGAATCACAGCGCACAAGCGGCAGGATACGTACTATTATAGTTAGAAAGACGTCCGACTATACATTTCGAATAGGGTAAGAGAGAGCCGGCAGGATCGATAACGTTGAAGATAGTCCTGCTAGTATTTAATACACTCACACATACCAATTCTTGAGACAATATTATCTTAGAAACTCAATAGAATAAATCTACGACTATCACGAGAAAAATTATAAATTATAACTGAAAAATTAGTTGCAAACATCTCGAATCGTGGTAGAATCGATTTATTTTAACAAGTCCATCACTGTCGCTCAAATAGCAAAATAATCACCAATGGGAATTGAATACTGAATACAAACTATCTACTCCAGTTCCCGTTGAAATCTGTTGGGAGTTTCAAGTCTTGCTAAATTTCTTCTACAGTCAATTCGTTTCTAATCTTTTTTTCGTTTTATTGCGAATTTAAGACAATAGAGTATTACAATAATTTAATACAATCCACCCCTGATAGTCTCGAATAAACCCTGTTGATTTTGACACGAATCTGTGAGTACTTAAAAAAATTATTAGAACTACAATGTTGTTAAACTTTGTGTTTATACAAGTCTTATTATTGTTGATATTGTTCCAGAATACGTGCTCAGCGGCAGTCCCCGAGGGTCCAGCTACCCGGCTAGATCTCCAATGTCGGCCAGTACAACAACCCAACATAGGTAAGTGACTTTTCATAATCTACCGCACTAGAAATAAGCAGCAACAAAGAAAAAATAGTGATAAAAGTTAAATTGATTTCCGTTCACAGTAGGTGAACAATTCGAGAATTGCCATTGGTGTTCCCTTGAGATTGATAACGGCAAATAGCAGGAACACTTTTCTATTTGTCCGTTGCTCTATTGGAGGTCAGAGAGAGGTGAATTTATGACACATTCCTCAATCTAGTTTATGTGTCATCTAGTAAAACTACAACGGCATTCTTCTTGAAACATTGTTTGATTGGCGGCTATGTTTCTGGTTTCTGTACCGCTTCCTCATGAATATTCACTCACGTTTAGATTGTAAATGATTAATCATCATTACTCCGGACGTGTTATTAATGTTTTATAATGGCATGTGTTTATTTACGGGCTTGTATTGTTTGTATACCGGAATTGAAGCTCAAATATGTAATAAAAGCAACGGATCTCCGTACAGTAACACATATAAAGCCGAATCTAACCACTTATATACCATCATCAGAGTGGCGTTTTTTCCGTTGTACATTTTATATATTTGACGATTCTAGAGCAAATTAGAAACAGATGTGGGCCATGATTAATCGACATTCAACTCTCATGATGATATAAGACTTTTTAACTACATAGCTCGTTATAAAGCAACAAAAATATAAAAGAAATTGGCAATTTTTGTTGATCGTTAGTCTGTCTATAAGTACACCAATATAAGGATTCTTGGAAGCCTTATAAATGGTCTTGGGTCAATACAACAAATTCCCATTTCAAATTGATTTAAATTTAACAAACATAAATCATATTAATCAATAATAACGAATATATTTTTTGTTATTCGTTTCGGATTTATCTCGACAAAATGAAATATCGTTCCAGATGAGAATTGTGACAGTTTCATTAGAGTGAAAAAGAATTTGATCTTGTTACCAGTAGGTTATTGCAACTCTCGCTATCGTTTTCAACGTACTTTCCACTTTTCCCAGCTAACATATAGTTGGGACGATCGCCTTTGACCCTCAGCTTCATCTGAAAACAAGCCAGTTCCTGTTAACAACGACTGTTATTAATGGTAGACAGTCTAAAGATTTTTGTATCCACTTTATTAGCTTGTCAACATAACAGATAATAATAATTTATTTGAATTTGGATTGATTTTGATCCGCTAAAAAACGTACAGAGCCTGGTGTCAAATTGAAAAGTTAAAATTAAATAAGAAAATACCTTAAAATGATATAACTTCTCTACTTTTTATTTATATATTCAACTGTAGAATGTGTACAACTCGTTAGTATCATAAATTTATTCACCCTAACATCCCCTAACATATAAAAAATGTTTTATAATAAAATACGGAGGGCTGGCTTAAATTACATGTTTCGATGCATAACAGTTTTATCGCAATTTCTAGTAATTTTTCACAAGTCAAATTGATTACGTGCCGAGTTAATGTCGTGATTTGTCATACGACAATCGACATGGTGCGCCATAAATGGGGGTGGTTTCGTTATAACCCATGAAAATGTGTTGACAAAAAACAGGTGGAAACTTTATCAGGAAACAAAACTCTACTTTAAGACGTTTTCAACTATTGTATTTCTTTACAAATATATGCCGAAAAAAACTTAAAAAATACATATAGAATTGGAAAGATAAATGTTTGATTATTTGGAAGGTTTTTCTGTAAATATTCAAATTTCGTCTTTGTTTCGTTCTATTTTTTTTTTATTTCTCGTGTGCAAGTTTGAACTGGCCAAAGTAAATATTTTCCCATTGAATTTACGTTCTGATAAAACAACAGCCGCATCAAAATCGGCTCCTAATCGAATAATAAAAGGCAACAAATACGGCAGTCACATTACTGATAGCTTAATTTATTCAAATCGAATTTATCAGCACACAATTGATTGGAAAATTGTTTATATTTGCCATGCAAGCATACTTGTCAGATTTGTACAACACACTCATAAGGTGAAACAGTTAGGAGGGCTACAGCTGTCAAATTGGAGCCCGGAGTTACGGGGCTAGAGTTTCAAAAGTGTCTACAAAAATTAATGATTTAAGGAAAAAGTCTTGAAGCTACAAAGATTCAACTCTAATATTGACTCAAAGTCTCTTATTTTCTATTTTTTGTTGAGTTAAAGATAGAGTTTGCCCAAAAATTGGTGCTAAAATTTAGATTAAAATTAAAAATTGTTATCTTCTTCGAATACTAAAGTTTACTTAATACGAACAAAAATAAGTTAAGGCCTCGCATCAATCGGGCAAAAAAATGTCACTTTTCAAAACAACCCTGCTCGTTTATTTTCCAAGGAATTTTGACGGTATTTAAAAGAGCATTTCAAGGAGCAGGGCAGTTAATGTCTGATTTTACAGAAGGAAATATAGAAGCATGTTTTTTAGCATTTTCAGTCTTTTAATATTTTCATAACTTCACAAATATTGTTTATTTTTTAATGAATTTCACACAACATGTAGCAAATTAAAAGAGCTTTCCAAATCTGCCACAAAAATTTCGATCGCACAGTTAGTTTTCCAGAAAATTGATGAAACGTTTAGATATTCCAATTTAATTCTTTTATGTATAGTTTTAAACTTAGACAATTGAACCAGGGCTCGTTTGAAAGCTAATAAATAAGAGTAAGCAATATTTGCGAAGTTATGAGGGAAAATATAAAAAAAAGCTGTAAAAAATGCAAAAAAACATGCTTCTATATTTCCGTCTGTAATTATAGGTTACCTACGAATTTCAAAAAAATCAGATATTAGATGCCCTGCTTCTTGAAATGTTCTTTCAAATGTCATTTAGATCATTAAAATCCGTTGGAAAATAAACGAGGAGGGTTGTTTTGAAAAGTGACATATTTTTTGCCCGACTGATGCGGGTACTTAAAATGTAGCCTTAAATTCAAAAATTCTCCTAAATGAGCATTAAGTAGCAAAATTTGATAATTTATGAAAGAAGAACAAAGTTTCGAAATAAAACTAGAGAACTCCTATTATTTAGAAGCAATTTGAAAAATATTTTCAGGATTTATTACCGGATCTGTGGAGATTATTTTAGTGAAATTTGGCCCTACTTGCTCATTGGAAAAAATAACTAAAAGATACTCCCAACAATGATTTTTTTCGTTTCTCTTCATTTTTTTCAACGATTAGAAATTTTTGGCATTAATTTGAGAAAAATTAATAAAAAGCATATGAAGAGCATCCTTGACTCATGAAATTAACTCGTTTTCAAAAATCGCATCATTATTTAAACCGAACGTTTTTTGACCAACTTCCCGATGACTTACAGGCTTCAAATTCTGCTAGAATTATCTCTAGAGACCAATGTCTTGACAAGATAGGCGCCCTCAAGGTTAATAGGGCTTCAAACCCTCTGTAGCCACCCCTGCCGGTCAATAAAAGGTGTGAACATTGCTTATTCTATTTCGACAATATCCAACAACCCTGTCTATTTTATGGGTTGGTTATTGGTGCATTTACCGTTCGGAAAGATTATTATCGTACCATGTCGTGCGTTACCATCATCTATTACACATGTTTTTTAAAAGTTAATTTTTTGTGATAGTTTCGTGTTTACGATTCAACTTTATGGTGTTTATATTGTTTTTAATTTTCAATTTCTCTTGTATGCTTTTTTCTTTCATATTAAAGAAGGGGTAATTCCAGGCTAAAATGCAGCTATTAGAAGGATTGTCTGGGCAGTGAGTGCACCAAACGGGCTAACTCTCACGGTTATTGCCATTCAACACGCACATACTCTATTTCAATGTTGTGTGAAATCGTATTAAAGGTAGCTAGTTCATATGTGAATTACATAAACATGCTCTCTACTGTGTATCGTGTTTGTTATAACGATTATTGATGGCCACCGCTATCGTTCACGACCTATGAATATTTGATTGTCTATACATATGAAGTTCGCCATTAGCAATTCAATCTATCTTTATTAATCTAAACGTAAATTAACACTATTAGATTGAGGGGTTAGACAACAGCAATAATGATTAAAAAACAGGAATATTTTAAAATAATTAACAGTACCCGCCCTTATTCATTATTCTAAATCACATCTGTTTGAAATCGGATATTGAAGTTTATATGGTGTTAAATTGTGCAAGAGCAACACAGTTAACGTATGTTTTTGTTGTAATAAAAAGCCATACTACTATTCCATTAGTTTATAGTTTGTAATTAGAGAGTTTTGTATGTGTATGGCCTCTCTGTATTTTGATGTAGATAACTAGAAGAGATGCTGTTAACAAGGGCGGTCCTACTACTGATGTTATTCTGTACCCCGAACTTAATTTGAATGTTCTGCACGCATGACGTATAATTTCCAGGAAGTAGCCAGTTTTAATGATCGTAGAAAAGACGATTCGCTTTCCGGGTTATACACAAAACCGATGTGAATTGTTACCAGTCTAAAAATAAAAGTTACACACAATATAATTGTAGGTCTATTATCAGAGACCGCCTTCAACCATAAATTGATCTTTTCTTTAGCCTGTTTTATAGTGAAGGAAACTTTTATAGAACAGTCGACGCGGTGTCTGTATAATAAAAAACAAATCAAACTAAAAGCTCAGGTTTTAAATCGGTGAACCATTACAAAGCCTTTGCAAGATTCCCATCTATTTTGAACACAATAGACGGTCAACATACGCGAGTTTTGCTGTATTTGCTGGATATACAACGATCATTGGAACGAAAACCTGTTGTTATAGTTGTTATACTTCCATTATCCTGTGATTGTCGCTCTATTTCCACATAAAACAATTCGAATCTAAAACAAACAGAATTCAAACAAAGTTTAATTAGGTAGATTTGGAATAATGGATTCTTTCCCGAATACAATCGCATTAAAATTCTCGGGAGTCATCCGAGGAAAGCACCTGTTACAACAATTGTAAACAGATCTAGGGATCAAATCTTATATTTCTTAAATCCGAAGATTCGACTTGCTATAAAAATCCAAAGAAATTGCCAGGTTCTTATATACTCCAATTTGCATGATAAATAAAGCAAAACCGTTTGCCGTTTTGTTAAAACTAGCATGGTTAAATGAGATGGTATAGGAGAAACAACTTTCGAGAAGCTATCGATTAAATTGAAATTTATGCAAGATACTGCACCGGTTTTCACAATGATAGTAGACGAGTCGAACGCTATCAATGTTGCATGCATCTTTTTGCAATTTGCAACAGATTCAAGAATAGCTTGACTGGAATTGATCCCCTTTTCAAGACCTGCTCGTTTTCTACACGTTCAATTCCAAATCATTGCTTCATTGTGGATTATTAATAACTGTTGGATATGTACATGTTAGGGGTGAATGTGCATAACAAAAATAACTTTCAAACATAAAGCTTTCCGACTGTTAATTATCTATTAATGTAATTTGTGTTCCGTTGTATTCTGTACTTAAATGAAAGCAATTTGTCTGTTCTCATTTATTAATGAAGCGAGAACGTATCTAACATAGTGTAGGAAACAAGAAGTAAACTGAAATGTTTGTGGTTTCCATATACATAGAGTCCTTTGTTCGATCAAATTCACCATTGTAATCAACGAAAAGTTCAAATAACTTTTACGTTTTGTCTATCTCATCATCTTCAATTATCCTCTTTCTATTTCAGATTAATTATTTTTGATTATATCGAAGAGTTATGTGTTAATAGTTAAGGTATAATACTTGATAAATCAATGCCCTTAGGATGATATTCATGCACTAGTGCAATTCGATAGTAGCTACCGTTTGAGGGGATAATCGAACAAGTTAATTACGGTCGACGATAGTACATATAGTGTAACATAGAAGAGACAATGATGGTGCTGATGAGGCGTATTGTTCAACTCGAATCACTCATGTGTTGTCCATTTAGACGAGCAACTATCGCCTTTATGTTGAACGCTACACTAGGAGAATAAAATTTTTATGTTAATTAGAAATGTCAGTGCCATAACAGAAACTGAAATTGTTCTGAATTTATTTTAACAGAAATAGAATAAAAAACCATAAATTCACAGGTGCAAAAGCATTTCGAGTAAAATTGTCGAGTTACTGCCAATTTTTCTGAAAACCAACAAGCTTAAATTTCTGGGAGATTTGGAAAGAGCTTTCAATTTACCATTTACTGTTAGAAATTCATTGAAAAATCGATAATCTGCTAGGTTATAAGGAAAACTGAGGAAAAACCTGAAAACCACATGTTTTAAAATTATCTTTTGTAACTCAGAAATCAATCAGCGTTTTCTGTAACAAAAACGCTCTTAGATACTCCTGGAAATGCTCTTTCCAATGCTACTGTGCTCGTTTCAATATCTCGTCAAACAAGCGATTGTTAAAATGGGCATCTTTCAGGTTTTATAAAAGACACCCTCCAGTGTCTATCAATTTTCTGCAAAACTAGTAAACTCTTGAAGATTTACGAAGTTCTTTCAGTTAACTATGGATTGAAAGAAAAATATTGAAAAACCAATAATATTGGCGAAATAATAGGGGAATTTTTGAAAAACTATAACAAAACACGTGCTTCAAGATTGTTCTTGTGACTGAGAATTCAGATGGCATTTTTCAAAACAAAAACGCTTCAGATGCTTCTTAAAATGTTCTTTCAAATGCTGCTATATTCATTACAATATCTCTTTAGACAAGGGAGATATCGATTATTAAAATTTGACATTTTCAGGCACTCTATCGACAAAAAAAGTGATGCAGGCCCTTCAGTTTTTGTCAGTTTTCTCGTAAATCAACAAACCTAGTAGAGGATTTCTTGTAGGTTTAAAAAGCTCTTTTAATTTTTTCAATTTGCTAAATTATATGGCAGATTATGGAGTTTGAAGAAGCACATGTTTCAAGATTATCCTTTGTATTTCGATGAGTTTTTAATATAAAGAGCATCGTCACATGCTCCTTAAAATGCTCTTTCTAATGCTACTTAATTCATTATAATAGATCATCGAAAAGCGAAAACAGAAGTAAAGCTCTCAAAATTTCCGGAAATTCGGCAGTTGCGCAACCAGAAACAGAGATCCGCAACATCTTTAATGTTAATGATGAAATTTTTATAGATTAGTTGTAGTAGTTAGAGTAGTAAATTTCCACAGTTAGGGGATTAATTATAAAGTAACAGGATCGTTGGGGGCCCCATGGATAAGCTTTATAGCCGTCTAAGCATAAATACTGTAACAATCAACATTCAAGAACGGTAATGTTGATTCTCCTCATTTTGTTGTAACTATAATATGAACAAGTTTATGGATTTTTTAAAATTAAATTGTAAATGTGAGGATTGCCGATGATCAAGTTGATGTTTTGTAACTGTTGTAAAATTTGTTATTTTGACATGTAACAACCACCGTCAATTCGGCAAACTTTCAAAAACATTGGATAAAAATCACAACCAAATGGGTGACCGGATGAGTTGCCCAGGTAACGTTGTTGCTGGCAAGGGACCCGACGTCAGTCACCATAGTAACAGCGCCTCTTTAATACCGTCAACGTTTTAGTCAAATTCGCCATACCAAATTAGAGGGTCATCGTTGTTTGATTTGATTTGAGTTTTACACTGTTTACTTGTTGTATCAATCACACTATTCTACACAAATTACACACAGCGGTCAGTAAACAATATCGCTGTTATCGACCAATTTTCGAATCTAATTAAATTCGTTATTTTCGAATGTAGTAAGACCGGAAATTGGAACTAACCGGATCCGAGTGGCCGACTTACTTTACCATTTCTACATCGACAATATCAAATAATGAAGTTCTAATGTAGAGGGATGTGCGGGCCTTATCTGGGAACCACCCTCTATAGTCTAGCCCATCGAACAGGCAAGGCGGGCCTACTGTTATCAAACTCAACTGTGACACGGGTTAGCTTTTATCCAGCACATTGCGACTGACATTCTAAGCATAGGATGTCCTTATAATTCTATTACTTATCTCCCTATCGTTCGTTTTTTATCTATTAACCCGGGAGTTGACTTTTGTACGTCTTAATTATATTATTCAGTCGGCTTTTATATTCTAAACGTCAGATATATCTGCTATAACAATAATAATAAGTTTGCCATCCGTTTTTGACGTCAGCACCCTTCTAGTTGCCGTATCAGAAACCCTTTGATTGAGTTGAAGGCGGACAGTAAGACAAACCTATATATACAGGTGGTGAAGAGGGTTAGGAAATTGGAAATCAAATTAATTTTAATAATTAAATCCAAATTGGCTTGTCATCGTTGAGATAGACAATAATTCCAATCAACTCATATTATAATTATGGAAGATGTTGAATCTTTTTGGGGGAGAAAATGGGTTGGATGTTTGTTGGGAAAGTTGACAACGTCCTTCCCGTTGCCTTCCGATATTGTCACCATTTATCATACCTATAACACAATAGACATGTCCAGGGCTTCCAGAAACGTTATAAATATTTAGAGGAAAGTCATGAAATAAATAACAGCTGTCGCATAATGCCATCGGCTACAGCGCGCTACCATCTCTGTTCATCTAAAAAGATATCAATATTCATTCCGACTGCTAGACAGATTTTATACGTTAGATAATGGATGGAAAAATTGTTTGTCTAGTGGAATTTGTCGATTTAGACAATGTCTATTTTTATAAAATTAAATTGATTTTAATTAAACAAACCGAATTGGATATACGATTTGAATGGACTTGCCTGATAACGGATATATTGTGTAATATTGGCTTTTGATAGTGTAAATGGAAGCTATCCAACGTTACAATTAGACCTGTAATAATAACAAAAGCATCCAAACATAGACGTCTATGTTAGTTAGAAAGGGGTGAATGTTTATAAGCGGGTATTTCAACTTTATTATATCTCAAACTTATCCAAAACAATATCCTGTTGTTTATGAAAACAGGAAATGTTTTCATAAACATAAAATAAACATCATTCTAATAATATCAACAACTTTGGAAACTCCACCTGAAACAATCTTTATCCTATAACCGAAAAAACAAATTTGAAGAGGCTATTAAATTTACAAACAAAACGATTCGTTTTTTCTTCTTTATTTTTAATTCACTCTATTTCGTACACTAGTGGGGTGAATTTTTCAACACAGCAGGATTCATAAGTCTATGTCGGTTGCCATTTTGCATTCTGCATTTCTGTCAACGACAGTCTAATTAATATGCGCCTAAACAAACAAAATTGTTGCTTTCATCAGCTAGCAAAGCCGGCCACAAAGAGGGCAGATAAAATCGTTGATTATCCCCTATATATGATCTAATAGATTGCTTTCAGAGTATATTTACGATCGGTCGCCGTTTAGACATCAAACAGATGGATCGTAAAAACGTTGTTAATATTTCGACATAAGCCAATGTCCATTTACTATAAAAGTTTAATAATAGAGATGGCCGTTATTAACTGTTAAAATCTGGATCGGCATTTAACACGCTATAGTTTAAAGCATCTTGACATCCCCTCCTGGAAATTTCAACAACATCAACAATAACGGGTAAAAATACAAATCCCTACATTATAAATTTTCAACAGTAATCTGACACGACTGTAGTGAATTTTCGTTTGCGAATATAGAAAAGGGGGATTTTGCTGTTATACATCCACACATGAAGTGGAATATCGGAATATACAGTTGACTGGGGTCGAAAATAACAACACAACAACAAGATCGAATTGTTTAAGTATTTATTTTATCGGACGTGATCTGCTATCCGTTCGCATGTTTATTGCGTCAAAACAATGTGCGTTATCGCGCTGAATTCAACTCCCAAAGGAGTTCTCAGCTGTTACACAATGGAACTGAGCACATCCATTTCGCCACATTCTGACTGGTACAAATGCAACACTTTCTATACAACTTTGAATATCCATCAAGTGAATCTCCATCTATCAACCTTCTCTTAGTAAAAAGCAAATATTAAAAACTACACTTCTTAATAATTAATTCTTATAGAGTTTCGTACGCTCGCTTTCTTCAAATTAATCGTAATTCCTTACGTTTATTTCCACCACCCGTTTAATCTTCTAGGTGTATTGTACGTTTCTCGAAAAAATTGACGTTTTTTGTTGCGAAACGGAGATGCCTGCCAAAGATGTAGAGAATTTTGTCCATTATATTCAGGACCGTAACACGTGAAATTTTAGCGCCCCTTATCTTAAGAAACTATAAATTCAAAGATCCTCAAAAAGTTACTGTAGCTTAATTTAACGTTAAGCTTTATTCGTGCCAAATTTAAGAGAAATCTGTAGTGTAGTTTTCCAAATAAAGCGAAAAACGTCAACAGTGGCACTATAGACCTCACTGAAACTCCTGAATCACGCCTAAATTAATTTTATTTAACTCCTCTATCGTTTTGGTTGATTACGAGTTCCCAGTTTTGACTAAAACAGTTACAGAATAAGACCTATGCTCAAGCCATGATCTTATGAAATGTGGAATTTTAGAAAATCCTATAGCTTTAACAGAGCCTTAACGGCATGATTGTGCACTTGGTGCAGTGAAATTTTCGGCGCCTCAATTCTTAAACGAGACGTAATCTTCCACTTAAATTTTAGCAAATTTAGATTTTTATTTTTAGAAAAAGAATTTTACAAATCTTTGGTTTAAGACGTTCTTTGGAACCTCAGAATGTCAATTCCAATAAAAGTTATTCGTATTAGCGCTTTTTGTGCAAATTCTTGAAGATTTTTTATAAAACAACAATTGCCAAAATATAGCAAGAAATTATCACCTGAAGAAGTAATTCATAGATTCTTCAAGGTATTGTAACAACTCCACAGAAGCACCCAAGTAAGACTGAAGTTAACAAAATTTTGAAATTGTAAAATTAAAATTTAGGTAGAAACAGCAATTAATTTGTTGAAAGGTCTATTTCTATTGGATTCTTTGAATTGAGCGCCCTTCAAAAAATTGGGTTGGTATGACTAAATTTCCTAACTGCTGTTGGTACTTAAATTTTCTAACCTTAACATTCCAAATTTGATTAGCATCAGTCTTTATCGAGAGCTAGTTTGGTGTTGTTGCTACAATATTTTATAGAATTTGTAGCTTTTTTGTACAAGTAAGTATTCTCTTGGTTGTTTTATTTAAAGATAATTTTGAGATTTTTGATTTTGCTTATAAAAAAGACTCTTTCCTGCCATCTAGTTACTTTCATATAATTTCTACTCGGCTATTTAATGAAGCAATTTGCAGATTATAAAGATTTGAAGAATTGCTCAAAACCTACGAGTGAAAGGAGGATAATCAAAATTGATATTTTGAAATTTGAGTAAACATCTGGAAGGGTTATACAGGTTCGGCAAATCTTAGTTTCTGGGCTTTTGATACAAATAGCTAGTTTTCTGCTCAACCAGAGGCTATTTTCGCACTCCTTTTACCGCTCTAATTCTACTTTGGGAATATAGAAAGGTTTCGTTTGAGCTCGATCGGTTAGCGTGGTTGAATTCTCTAGTAATGGAAATTTTAAATCATCTATTTTGTTAGTCGATAAGACCTAGCCGCAAATAATGAAATGTGAATTTTGCATAAATTTAAATTCTTTGAAAAACAATTGTAGATTATTTTTGTGGCAGTTTTTCTAATCACGTGATTGTTAGGGAAAATCTTCTAGCGTGACTAATATTGACTAGAAGTTGCTATAAATTTTTTTTAAATACCAACGAAAAATTCAATTCGACACGACTAATTGATAAAATATCCATTATACTCATGCAAACTGTAATGCCACATATTTTCCACTATATTGCAACAATGAAAATCGTAATAATTTCGAAACGTAATTGTCTGTTGTATAAATACGAATGCACACCATTTATTGTAATGAGTTCTGGCACCAGTTACTCCTTCTTGGATGCAGATTGTGAAAATAACAGTCCTGAACTGTATTGTTTCAAAAAGTTCTCTATAACAACAACGACATTTGAGTAATAAATGTACAGTGATGTAGAAATTTCGCCTTAAATTGAATTTTAAATAAATTGAAAGTTTGCGCTGCAATAATATAGAATACGTTCATTTATTATGTGCATGTATATGTGTTATATTACTAAGCATCATACAGAACAATATCTTGACAGGATCCTTGTGCTTTGCGGCCTCAACAATAGTTTACGATTAACATTGAGGACCCTGAAACAAAGCATCTAGATAACAGCATCTGTACAGGACAGGCATGTTATATTCTATTTAAGTACCAAGACGAACGTAAGCCGCTTTTGAACTACCGAATAGAAGAGGTGGAGGCGCACAAGATTCAAGGATCTTTGAATTTAAAGTGATCCTTTCAAGGACAAAGGTAGATTATTGCACCGACATTATCTACCAGTACAACGATGATTACAGAAAAATTATAATTTTTGATATTAAATCGACTAGAATAAAGGAAAACCAATTATATGATGATAAGGGGGTAGTGATAAGAATATGCGGTGGGAGTTTGTATAAAATCTGTGCATTTTTCAAATTCAATTTAACGCAAACACAGACGTTACGTTTATATAATGTCGGTTGCAGATACGTAAAGTCAATAAAATAAATTTATTTTCTGGATGATTGCAGTTTTGTTCGATGGAAAAATGGAGAGAACGGTGCGTTTAGTATTTGATTTGGTTTTGTTCATAAATACGAGCCGTATCGAATCAAATTCTGGTATTAACAGAAGGATTTACATCACTTCAAATGGGAATTTCACACCAAAAGACCGTCAAAAAATCGGCCTGTAGCCTGATCAGAATATTTTGTCGTCTAACTGTTCCTAATTCTTGTTGGGCGATTTGCATTTACCGGATACTCTCTAGGGAACATTTTAGGCAAATTCGACACTTATTTAAAAATTAATGAAAAAATGGTTTGACGTGATGATACTGCAATTTTCATCAGCTCACTTCATCAACAATGAATTGATTATGGATGAAGAAATAATGATTTACTATCAGCGGGGAGCAAATATTCCTGTGTCTTCAAAAAAACTATTTGGAATGGATCTTTTGGCCATTCTTGGGCGTTATTTGGTTGGTGAAAATCGTCTATCTTGAGCATTTTCCATCAATTTTTCAATGATCTACTAAGCTCTAATTTTACTCCAATGTTCTGTAAGGTCCCTCAACTAATCCCCGAAATATTTTCAAATCGTTCGACAATTAATAGGAGCTACCATAAGAACTAGGAACATTTATATGAAACAGTTTCTTCCCGAAATTTGTTAAATTTTTTTAGAAGCAAACCTCTCAAAATGGTATCAATAGGTTTTCTAAAATCAACTCAAAAAAGCCCCTGCTTGCTCAATATTTGAAACATTAGTTTTTGAGTTGTATTTGAAAATATCTAAAATCTAGCCAATTTCATATCAAAATTCGATAAGAGTGGGTCAAAATGTTTCCTGTTTTTGCCTCTAATGCTAACGGTTAATGAAATATCGCACGATTCAATGTTCGCTTATTTATTATCATTAAAATATTATGTGGAGGGCTCATGATTTGAGAATTTCACTAAGCTACGACTCTCTAACTGTAACCGCTGTGTAGTAATTATGAATTTACGGTTATATCTACTTTGTCTTATTGTATGTCTGCAAGTATTCGCTATAGATTATCAAAGTACCTGATTATTACCACCATATATGGCACGTTATAGAAACCAGACAACAGTAAACAATCCCTTATGATAGTTACTTATTAGAAGAGGTGTACCTTAACTAGTTGGCAAAATATAAATATAAGGACCGACAGAAAGACGACCTTAAAGGGAATTAAAATACATAACATGCAAATCCAGAGGTGATATTAGAGTCGACTACATAAAAAGGGTTGTCTTGAACCAGTACACACAAGCCCAGTTATAGCAGTAGCACCAGTATCATTAACATTCATTGTTAAATACAATATTTACATTAGACGCCTTCGCTTTTGAAAATCAAGCCAATATTTGCTATTAATTTCACTAAAACTCAAGGATATTTCGAATTTAATTCTCCGGTTTTCGCTAAAATTCATATTCAACATAAAAGTTTGGTTTTAGTTGAGATTAATTTCAAAATATAAATAAAAAACGACCGTTAGAAGAATTGTAGGAGAAATTAAGATACAATTAATTACGTATACAATTTGCATGTCTATCGTTATTAAAAAGGAAGGAAATCTGCGATCAAAGGGTGGATATTCATTACAATACGATTGATGTTGAAATTCCGGATACTCTCATCTAATTGACGTCAATACTACTACTATAGGGTAGGGAAATCGTCCTTTATTATTATAGAGAACTAGAACTCCCTATGTTTCCTAATAATGTCTACTTAATTTCACATAAATCGTCAAAATTCAGTGATTTTATGGGTGGTGCGGCGTCCGTACAGGAAAACAGCAATTACATGACAAATTTACGTGTTTCACGCCCTACCAATATTTAACAATTTCGTACAACAACAACAACATTAATGTTAAAAGTGTTGGATTAATCCCATCTGTTTAAATTGGCCATTACACCACAATTTCTCTCTATGATACAAGAACATCCTTTTCTCTATTCATGTAACTATATCGTGCATTCATAAGAATTCAAGTAGCGGAAAGAGAGAGGCGAGTCGAAAGCCGTTTAAATAAATTGCAACCAGAATGAATCCCGAACATTCTTCTTAAATTTTCTGTAGATTTTAATCCAAATGGAAAACTGCACATACAATATATGGCGTCTACAAGCGGGCTCTATTCATTCTAATGTATGTATGCGTTTTACGAAAACAACAACAACAATTTCCTCGACATATTTGAGATTATTTACATCGCTTTGAGAATCTTTAGTTTCCCAACATGTGTTTTACTTTGTTTTGTTTACTTAGTTTTCACTTGACTTGTTGTATACAGAATGTCTGTATCGAGTTTCGCTCAATTTCAAAAGAACAGCCCAGACTATTATCTAGTATGTGTCGAAAATTTCCCCCAAGAACTTGCCACTTATATATGAGCAAACAACAAGAATTTTTACCTCATTAAATTAGGGAATTTTCAGAAAATAAATCATCCCTATCTTATGCATATTTAAATCGTCTTTTGGGGTGTCTGTTTTAACGAATCCCTGTGCAACCACCGATCGTTATCTTTGTATAAATATAGCTACATTATCAGTGGATCTTGAGAGATTTATTATGGTAAAATGAGTGGATGAATGCTAGGGGACGGCGTCAACGCTGACACCTACACTACAACTATCAATTCGTTAATAAATTTCGATTAAAACGCCCCATGCTATAAATATTTAAAACGCTTTATTGACAAATGCGGACTGAACCGAATCGGAAACAGAACTGAAATGAAAAACTATGGATTACCAGGTACAGAAAAACTTGAAGTAAAATTAACAACTTTTCGCCAAGTTAACAAGCTTATCGGAAAATGTGTGAAGGATTTAGCGAGCGCTTTCAGTTTTTTATATACCGTGGAAAAATTATTGAAAGACCGATAATATTGGCTAAATTATAGGGGAAAATATGAAAATATAAAAAAATATATGAAAATATAAAAAGATTGTACCTTATAGCTTAGAATTCAATCGGCATTTTCCATAACAAAAACGCTCTTAAATACTCTTTGAAATACTCTAACACTGCTAAACTTATTATAAAAAATTGATATTTCTGGACAATAAATAAAAAAAATGATGTAATTTGGGTTTTCAAGCCTGCCAGTGTACCGGAAAAGTTATAGAACTGAGAAAATCATTGAAAAATCGGTGATATTTATTAAATTGTGAGGAAAATAAGAAAAAGTTCAGGAAAAAACGAATGCTCCAAGGTTTTCTTCTGTAACTCAAAGTTCAGTTGGAATTTTTCACAAGAAAAAACACTTTTGATGCTCCTTAAAATGCCCTTTTTAATGCTCTTTGATTCATTACTACAGCTTATCAAATAAGCGAAATATCGACTATTGAATATTCAAGTTTCAGTGAGTTTATGTCACTAATAGTAGTAAATCACTTAAAAGTTTAGTTTAGAGAAGTTCTTTTAGTTGCTGAGCGATTAGAAAAATCTCGAGGATTTGTAGGGAAGTACCCAGAAAACATTTGATTTAAAGTTGGACCCCGTAGCTCATCGGTAAGTCGGTTAAAAGAAGCTTTTTCAATGATTCTTATTAATCAACTAAACACAAACGAGTAAGAATCACCCGCAAATCTGTTTGAAAAGGTGCGGAAGCAGAAGTGAAAACAGAGCTCCCAAATTTTTCAGGGCAATCAGGAATCGAGTTCCGCAACATTTCTAAAACAACATTGAATATCTTTGGGAAATATTCGTGGCAATTAGAATTGATCGATTCAAGTGAAAATATCCAGCAACTTTCCTTAGAATAGAGCGAAACTTTCGTATTTTTGCACCGACATTCAAATTAATTAAAGCACAAAGTTTGATGGTAATTCAAAATAGTTGTGACTTGTTAATATGTATTTCTGTGACACTTGATGTTGTTTTGCTAACAAAATACACTACCAATGCTCAACTAATCGAAAACTAATTTAAAATTCTATTTGAATTAATTTGTAATGTTTGTTAGAAATTGTTGAAAAATTACCGACAAGATTGACATAGTTGAATTGGAAATTCTCCATTTATCCAATCAATTATTTTTTGTAATCAAACAATCAACGACAGAAAAAGTATACGTGTCTAGGTTTTACTAATATTTACTCCTGTCTGTTTGTCTGTGGGGACAATGGCAACTACCACCCACATGTAAGCACACAAAACTATATTGAAGCCGCTGTATAGTGGTGGCGGCGTGATTGTAAAGCTTCCAATTTTGAGTGTGATTACGCTGCGGCAACTGGTTTGAAACTTTAAGATTTACCACAATACGGTGATTGTTATCGTCTTCACAATCGATGCGATTTCTTGGGTTTTTCGAAATTAATTAACAGCCTTCGGTGATTTGAATGTTGTTGTGGAGTTGGTCAATATTGGGTCGTGCGGTTTTCGACGAAATTTCCAAACAAAATTTTACAAAACACAAAACAACCCCCGCTATGGAATTAATTAAATTGAATCTAATCTGCCTAAGTGTATTCTACCAGTCTTGGCAAATAGAAATTGTGTTGGATGCTGGTTTGATTATAGTGAGGGGTGGTGAGGACTCGGCTTGTTTAATTGTTTGTTTGTTTTTTTTCCTATTTCCACCCCATCGGCTCGATTTACAACTGTAAATAATAAAATTTTCTAAATCACCGGTAGATAAGATCGATTTATTGTTTGCTAGCTAGTCTTCCGCTTTATTCTGTTGAATTCCAAGTATCTTAAATTTCATTATCTTATCAACGGTGGGATATTGCTTTGTAGCTTCCAGGTATTGAGGAAGCGTCGAATTCTCAAATCGATTCGTGCAAGATTCAATGGATTCAAAACTTGCTGTAATAAAATCACTTTTGATACTTGTCCATAGTTTGAACGAATCTCAGATTTCTTCTATGATATTGGTGAATCACGCCAAAATGAATTATTTAGAATTGTATAGAAAAAATTTGGGGCTAATTCTAATGGTGTGTATAACAAGAATTTTGATCTAATATTGTTCGACCCTCACGACATTAACATTTTTTTAATATAGTTCGAAATTGTTTGGGGTGAATTTTAATCGAGAACAGACGCTCATTTGTTGAATAAATTAAAAATAATTACAAATCACTAATTTTGGAAATTCACTCATCTTTCTAATCATCAGATCTTGAAAATACACACACGAATATTTCGATTCGCGATAACGAAATGGACCGTAAACCATCAGCCCTTGTCCAATATTGGATATTATTGAATAAAAGGGGGATAATGTGTCTCAATAGAGTCCCATCTTTGTCAAAGATACACACAGTTGGAAAAAAATCGTCCTTGAATATGTACCGGGGGGATTAAGGCTTAGATACTTGTCATATGAGGACGTATTGTATTGAAATTTCAAGAGGGTTGGTTAGAAGAGAGCTTGGGCGCTTTCTCTATGATATTTTTGTAAACCGTTTGTTACTTTGACAGAGAATTCGGTATATTCAAATAATTGTAGGTACATTAGTATGGTGTTGGTGGCTAACCAAAATAAGCACTCGTTTAAGCACAACAAAGTTAATAATAAAGAAGAATAAATGAATGTGTGCTGTACGGCGAACCAACCCTCTCATGATTTATAACATATAAGGGTTGAATGCTTTTATTTGTATTGTGGATATATAACTAGACGACTGGCACGTACCCTTCGTTTCTAAAGTCGAACAATATGTTTCCCAATAAGGGGTAGTTTTTTTTTTAATTTTTCAATTTGCCAACATTATCGCGGAGCCTGATTTTATTTCCGGTATGTAAAACAAAACAATTGAAATCTAAACACAAGGAGAAATATCTCTTTTTATTCATTATATTCTCAACATCAACATTGAAACTGCAATTTGTTCAAGTTACTGTAAATTTGGAATAACAATATCAAATTCTGCATTCCCTGAATTCCATTCCAATAAAAATAACAAACGGCGAAATGCTCAAATTTACATTTGATGGTTTGAGAAGCTCTTTATATCCAACTACTATTACAATTCTACCTACCCCTATTTCGCCTCTATCAACCCCGTGGGTTTTCCATCTCGTTGTCTTTCTAAAACACACACACTCAAAGTTCAAATCCGTGGTTATTTTTTGTGTTGTAAATGAAAAATTGTTGAATAAAATTCAATTACGACCATTCTTTTATGAAAAGGACGTCGCCGGCTTTTACGATAAAAATTTTAAAATTTTCTTTATTTTCTCTCACAGCCATTTGGTTACGTTTATTTTAAATTTAATTTCGTTTATATCCAGAATACTTGGTGATGACGACAATACAGAAACAACCGGAAAAGGAATGAAAAGGGAAAAACACTAGCAATAGATTACTCATTGAAATATTGATAACGAGATAACATCAACGTGAAACTTTTCAATTTCCTGTCCTGTCAGGCCTTTGGTCGTGTCACGAATTTCTAAAATTTCAGACACAGAGTGCTATTAATCGAATTCCTTCGTAATAAATTATTAAAAATGGAATAGAACTAGTAAGTAGAATTGATCTAAATATTCCAATTTCGTTTCGTTGTAATTGTTTTGGGTTTATTAAAGATTTAAGGGTCATCTATCAACAAATAGTGTCACGTTACCGCCGAAATATCACACCGTTGTGGATTTGGTTGGAATACCATCATCATCCAGTTCCCTATCTGTAATTTTTAATCTTCTAGTTGGGTGATTCTCGACACTGAATATCTCCGCAGGAATTGTTTTCCTTTCATAGATTGTTCGCAACGCTTAAACATACGCTTGGCTGGCGCGTTTCGTTATTTTTTTCCTCGTCCATTCTCTATTCTTTTACAAACCGTTCAACAACATATGCGCCTTTTTATGCTGGTTCGATTAACATACTCGGTACAAATTTCTGTAAGTCTGCATGATAAATTCATTTCAAATCTTCTCGTGACAGTTGATAGAGATCCAAACATGGGTTAGATAAGGTAAATAGGGAAAAGGCGGGCGTGTTAACTACACATATACACACACAAACGCACACTTGTAGCACATGTTTAACATTACCCGCCCATATGGCGCCCGACATGCCAAAGATCTAATAGTTTTTGATAAAAATCAACAGCCCCACTGGTGAAAACTTTTTCCAATCCCCTCAAGTTTCAAGTTTTGCAACGAAATATAGCCATTTTTAGAACGCAATCTCTACTACTATCGTTATACATTTTTTCCCCCATTTTTATCCCGCACACACATCAGCCATGTCGTTCGAGATAAAAATCACGGTGGAATCTTTGAAAAATTGTACGTTGTTCGTCATAATTTTTATTGGAATTGAAGACTTCTCTTTTTGTCTAATTGCACATCAACTTTACTGTTTAGAGTTACCTACAAGAAAACTTTTATCTGACACGAAATTTATAAATGATGTGCAACTCAAGTGTTGAGTAATGATGGGCTAGTTCTATTACAATATATCTCACTTATAGCCGTGTTTCATCACTTGAACTGTCTTCTACTAGTCGCGTTCTAATTTGAATGTTGATGAATGATTGATCCAGAATCACGAATCTGTAGCCTTATAGAATTTGCCCAACAACAACAAAAAATGTCATTAAAACTTTTATAAGTTTCGAATATTTCCCTATATGTATTAGGTGGGCTTAATAAAAACCATCCCCTTCCAATATAGGCATATATGAGTCAATCTGGGATACGCTCTGTGGAGTCAGTTTATCCAGCGGCCTATTGCAATTTGCCTCTCGCTCTAGCTCACAACACTTTAATGGTGTTAGCGTTACGAATTTACCAATTTCACCACCCTATATGTTAGCTTAAGATAGGGCAAAGGCATTGCAATAATGCACAAAGAATGTAGTTCAACGGGAGGGGTGTTGGCCGGGTAACGGCCGAATACTAGGCTATAAAATTTCATTAGTTGTTTGATCTAATTGAAACGCAGCCTCTCCTATAAGGTCCCCAAAATTTTCGTCATTGACAAAACCTATTGTATCGAATCTTAAAAATCATAGTTCCCCCTTCTACTATTACAACTCACATACTTAAGCCTTGATTAGGCGTATTCAAAAAGCTTGTCAGCATGAATGAGATGGCTGTTTTCCTAACCTGCTGTTGAATATTGTAGCGGATAATCCCCCAGTATGATTCAGCATCTGTTATTTTCGTATCCTACAATGACGGTGTTGTAAGAAAATTGAAAAAAGCATAACTCGAATTTATGGGTTGTTATTGAAATTTTGTCAACTTTGTTAATAAGTGGAGCAACGAGTAAAATTGGAGTCTTATCGTTTGTAAGCTCGCAAACTTGGCGAATAAACTAAAACTAAACGTTGCTATTAGTTACAGTAAGCAAATGATAAATTAGATTTTTCACTGTTGCATTTTTATTCCAGATGAAGTGATCTTTACGACAGTTGATTGATGATGATTCGTTATATCAGTTTATTATTGATTTTCTCATCAAAAACGTTTAACGCAGTTATAGATTGAACCGGGCGCTCTTCAACAATTTCCATAATAATGCAGAATTTTTCGTCAATTCTCATATGCCATTGCATTGCCGCAAAATTCAGATAATTAATCTTTCAACGATAAAACATCATCGCATCTTGTGCGGTTCGGCTAAGACGGATTTTGTGGTTACACGTAAGACTTGAGTGGCAGATTTTCTTGCTAAGCTCGTCAACATAGAGCTTTTATTCCTTTGGGTATTGAGTGGAGGATCTTTTTGGTTGTGGCATTTCTCTAAAAATACTACTCAGCTTTTTTCTTCATGAAAATCGTGTAATGGCGCAGAGAAACACTTGAAATTGAATTTCTTCTCGCTGATAAGTCTATCATATGTTTGTAATCGTGATGTCCTAAACAGTGCTGAATTGAAAGCACGCGTCTATTGTCATTTTTTCCTCTACACATGTGTCTGTTTAGTGCTGTTGTTATCATCCACTAGGAAAAAATGGTGGAATGGATATCTAAATCTCGGCTACACTAACACATCGACTACCGGAACGATATACTCACAGACAACGCCTCGTATACTCAATATCTCGGCAACTTTGCTGTATCTCAAATTACATCAATTTTGGATCAATATCGTTAAAGTTGTGCAGTGGATTGATAGGGAATGTGCCATCTTTAGTGCTTTTGTAATACAACAGCTCCACTGTGATGGTTGTAAAGAATTCTAGTCTGTAAGCAAAAAGGACTTATCGTTGTTATTGTGTTAGAAAGTTCAACTTTTTGCCAATGAACTAAACACAAAAACGGAATATCCAAAGAAAATAGGTGAATACACGTGCCATTATCGAATTTATATTCTTAATTGAATAGTGAAACGAGACGCTCAAAATCGAATCAAATTTTTAGTTGGTGAAATAATCATTTCTATTATAAGAATTGTGATGCACACAATAATTGAATCTATCGATTCCATTGACAAGTATCTCAAAAATTTCTCTATTCTTCAACACATGGAACATTGGTGAAGGAATTTCATCAACGATAACGGCGAAATTCAATACAGCCAACGTATCCAGACCGAGAAAAATACAGCACAGATCGTTGGCATTATTGTAATTTATAAAGTCATTTAATAAAGGAATTTTAACATTTTTCTTTGTTAAAGGAAATCGTTTAAAATTGTCGGGTTCTCCGGTGTTGTGCAAACGTTTGTAAAGTGTCAACGTGACATTTATACGTGGAATTTTACGTCGTTGTCATCTGCAATTCCCTCCGAATAAGGGGGTTGTTAAGGAAGCGTTAATTTAACAGTGATGTACAGGGTGCGTTAATTTGATTTCAATTATTTTTTTCCATTTTAGAGTCGCGCTTGTTAAAATCATTCAAATTGAAACAGTGACAAATTGAAGACAGTTGTAATACGTTAATTATCCGCAATTTCCGTCGCTATATGGAAAGATTGACGGCCTAAACGGCTGTATAATCGTCGATATATCGATGATTGATGTATTTTTTCAATTTGTATGTAAAACATCATTCAAAACGAAACACATCTATTTCCGCAAGATATTAATCTCCGTTCGCGATTCCGGCCCGATGTTGCAACAGTAAAATAGTAAAAGTGGTGACGATAGTCGTGGGTAGAGGGATGAAATATCGTCTTCTTTACAATACCATATCGAAATGAATGCGTTCAGTTTAAATTCGCATGTTTAGCGGCCGTTTCGATAAGGCGTTTTCCACAATACACAACCACCTTTATATAGGGATCGGATTAAAAGTATCGGTCGGTGATGCAGGTGACTGAGGTGGCGGCGGTGGTGGCGACAACAGACAGACAGGGTGAGTGAGGGTGGTTGGATGGCGTGCGCGTGCGCTATCCGCTATCGAGTTCGCCCCGAACTGCAGACAACCCCACTTCGTCCCAAACTGTTGAAGCGACCGGTATTACGGAACATACAGTGCGTGTCGCCCCCATTATTCGGACATTATAAATAAACATACACAAATACACACATCTAACATGTTCGTCGTTGATGTTATCAAAACTACGTCATGTTAACACGACGTTTTCAATTTAATTATTGCCGTATTTACATTCACCACCAAACACCTGTGATTAAAATCGTAAATCACGACAAATTCTCGAAATATTAATCAGACTTTACAGTGATGTTGTGATAAAGTGGTGATTGTGTAAAAACAATCAAGAATATCGAATTGTAAACGAATTTACAAATATGGATAGTTTTGGACCAAGACCACCACCGTTACCTAGAAGGGTGCGGAATATTTACGCAGAACCCTTCTCGCATGAGCCGAGGTAAATGTCCCTTTTACCCAGGAAAAACATCACGTCGATTCCCGGCTTCTCTCGTTGAAAATGTGTTGGTATAACGCATAAAAACAATAAATCAAACTTGAATGTTCCAGTTGTGCTAATTTAATGTTGTTATTTTAATATTTCGACTACCACCATATACTTTTATTACCGAAAAGCGGCAACGCAAAAAATTTATGAATTTCCAATTTTTTGTCGTTGGAAAAGTGTTGAAAAGTAATTTCTGATAAAGAAACTTAACCAGAAAAAATTGTAATAGCTAATCTCTATTCATGAGTGCAAAACAAGATATTAGCCGTGAATTTAGTTGGCGTTTTGCAATTTAAATCGACTTTTCTCTTTGCGAAGATAAAACATTACGGCTATTTTCCATCGTAAAGACCTTCTTCTCGTTCGATCACCACGATTCTTTTCCAATTCCCGTTTCAACCGTACGCATTAATAGACTAGCAATTTTAGGGTGAATTTAATTAAATCGAACCCGATCGTAGGTGTTGTATATCGATTGCCAATTTCAATTGTAACGTACAGAACAAGACCGTTTCCTGGAAATGACGTGTTATGCAAAAAAAAATAGATGCACAAAAGTTGCAACGCTAATTAACTTGCTAATTAGCACAGCAAACTGCAACGATTCCGTTCGTGTGAAAGCTTCAAGCTAATTAAAAATTGACAAACAACAATTTTCGAAAAATTCCCAATTCATTTTACAACTTTAAAAGTTAAGCCATTGGTTTATTTTTGCTGATACCCCGGCAACATCCCAATACTTTCCATTCCATTTAACCGCAGCTAGATGGCAACAAAAATGTCCCGCATTTCAGCCAGTCTTTATCGACGTTAAATTCGCATTAATGTCGCATCAATGTATGTAAATTCCTCAAAAAAAAAAAGATTATTTTATATCACATTACCCGATTTAAATTAGAAAAATTTAATTCTATACATCATCCTATGCAAATTCCATATAGTTGTGTATATGAATCCCATTTGGATTTGAATAAATCTGTGCCGAAAGGGTGGGCGATGGAGTAGACAATTTGAAAATTGATCCTTGCTTTCGAGCACTTTAATTGGAATTAGTTTTTACTGTATGACTCGGTTTTAGGCCGAAATTCCGCCTACAAAGACAACTCAAACATCGCACGAGGGTGCTTCTATTTGACCGATTTTACGATGGCTTTAGAAGTTGAGAATAAAAAGAAAGTTTAAAGTCGCCACTTATGGTCACTTTAATTTTAATTGTCCAACTTTTCTCGCATCGAAGCCTCGATAAAATTTCGATCGGCATGGAAATTGCGGGTTATTTTTCTTTTGTGTTGTTTGAATCCAATTTTATCCTCCACGATATGCACGTCTAGAAAATTAAATTAACAAAAATTGAACATTTCGCAGTGTAGATTAATTTTATAAAACTACCAACTTATAAACGGAAAAGCAAGAATTTGTAAGCGTAAAGTATAAAATTTCTTGATGTTTCCTCCTATAAAGTTCATATTTTTCAATATTGAATTGGTAATTTAAAATAGTGCTCGAATAAGGGGCTCTAAATTAGTAATAAGAGACTCGCAAACGAATCTAACTGTCTTAGTTGTAATAGAAATAACAACCAATAAAAAGTGAGTCGCGACTGATAGTTGGAAATTTTAAATTGTGGCTTATTCGTATCGACAAATTGGACTTGATTAGCTGCAGTCACAATGACCTTTCAATTAAATTTATATCTTATTTGTTCTATAAAAAGAGGCATTCATGTTCCATTGTCTGCAATAAAAACTAAATTTAGTTTTATATGATGGTTGGACGAGTTAATCGATTTTTGTATCCCTAATGAAAATAGATTATCAGGAGGGTTATTGTTGTTGTTATGATGCAAATTTGACAGACGAATAAATGTGATTTGTATCAACAGTTACGGTATATGAAATTTCGGGGACTATACTAATCATAGGGAATCTGTCGACCGCGAAATTGAGTTTCCATAATTACGCGCCCACCATTACTCGTAAAATACGACTCTATACAATTGACAACTAAATATTAGAAAATTATCGGAAATGTCCGCTTTTTAGATAAACTGCTCGAGTGTAATAAAAATTTCAAATAGTAGTAGCGCATTGCGGCGGTCGCCATTGTGGCATTAGATAAACATTGCATTTACCCCCTGAAAACCGCCTCAATTTATGTCGGTTTAAAATGGAAAAATCATTGTACACGTTAATCTATCGTGTAACCCCATAACTAATATACAATCACAAGAAATCTACCCTCTTCAATTCCATGGTTATTGGGAATTCCCAAAACTATTTTACCCGAACGTCGTCCGGGGATTTTACGGACGCGTACTATAAAACTTGCACGTCATTGCATCAAATCAGAGCGGACGAACGGCCCTATATTGGATTTCGCTTCGTATTTGCTTCGGTCATGTCATGTTACATGTTTAATTTGGTTGTGTATCGAGTGTCCCAAAATGATTGGTTTTCAAGCCTTCGGGCGTTTTTTATTTGACGAGATAACGTTAGAAAATTATTTAGAATCGACAATTGGATTTAGTTTAGTGGTAATAATTCGCCTTCAACCACCATGAAATCATATATTTCATTTGTTGTCTTTTGTTTGAAGTTATTCGTCCAAGTTTAATTGGTTCTGTTTAGGACATATATCTTGCTGTTTTGTACCTTTAGCCGTTCTTCAACAACAATCATTGGAAATGTAGAAGCAGACGCGCCCAAACGTGACGCTCCCCCAACAAACTTTTAATTGAATCCATGTTGTTTTGTGTATTTTATATTTACTACAATACGAACGCCAAACTAGAATGATGATGAATTTGAAAATCTGCTCTTCTAGATTAGCTCCTGGATTGCAACAGACCCAATTGTCGCAACAGATTCCGGCCAGCAGCAATTCATTACAAGCAGGACCTCAACAGTCACCATTGGTGATGCCAGTATTCCCACTTAGACCAGCCCAATCGGCACATCCACCACATTATTCCCCTTATTCACCGTCCAGGTTTCATATCGATAAGCGATGCCAGCACAGATGCTCCTGGAAGTGCCTCAGTATTGGTCTCATTCTATTAGCGGTAGCTCTAACCGCTATGCTGGCATATTTTGCAGGTAAGCGAATCTATTGTATTGGCAGTTTTAATGAATCATCAGCATACGTGGTGGATTAATTAAATATTTTATACGAATTTAATATGGGTAGAACAAGAAATCGTTTCCGGAGCCAAAATTTCGCTGTAACAACCTGTTAAATAGTTGACATTTACTTGGAAGTTTCCCGTTCTTGTTGAAAAATTCCCAATAATAAAACTTCTGAATACAGTCTAAAAGTTACGCTGTATTATATTATGTACAACTTTATCTCAAGTTGACGTAAATATATTTTCCAAACTTTAGAAAATAGGAGCAAATTTCAAATTAGCTGTTCTAACATTATTAATTGAATAAAATCAATCAATTCTATTTGATATTCTAAAAATAGATACAATTACTGTTCGTATTTAAGCTCCAGGGTTGTCACCCTCTTGTTTACTAGTACTAAAATTAGTTGCTCAAGTACTCGTTAAGGACATTGCCCGTCCCTATTTGATGCGCCAACATCGATCGATGTATACGTGTGTTGTAGCAGGGGTCCTTTTGAATAAACTCATTAAAACTGCATGGAAGCCGTTTATGAACTAATGTCGGATTTACTTCTATCTCGTGTACATTTTGATTACAGCTGTCAGTTCAATGAAGCCAAATATGGACTCATCCAACTGTATACTAGTTCAAGACGTAAAAGACGTCACCCATGACCAAATGACTCAAGGGTCGGTATCAACACAAATGCCAACTGAAGGTAAATCAACAAGAGGGAGACAAATATTCATGTTATTTGATTCAAAAAAAAAAAATCGTTTATAGAATCTCTTCCGACTAGTACTGCAGAGCATTCTAGTGGCACAACACAGCATAGCTCTCTACAACCGCCACAACAACGCAGCCAACCGCAAACACAATGGCCGCCATTACCGTTGTTGGAGGAGCGCGAATTGGACACCCTTCATACAGCCACAATCCCGCCATATCAGTTTTGGAATTCGGAGTTCCGGAACAAACAACCGGCATTCATCCGGTTTAACTTTACTTTACCCTGGGGTGCTAATTTTGCCGTTTTCGGTAGACGTAATGTTGCCCCCAGTGTGACTCAGTATGACTTTGTTGAATTTATTAAAGGCGGTAGATTAGATCACCGTTTACGGAAAAGAAGTGCTTCCGATAATGATAATGATGATGATAATAGTAATATAAAACAAAATCGCAATAGTCACCACCATCGTACAGATATTTTAGATAGTATATCGAATTCGTATGAGGGTACTCGGAAGATTTTAGCCGATTCCGAATCAAGAGGACCATTTTATATACCGCACACTATCAAAGTAATTTCTTTAATTAGTAGAATTTTCAGAATAATTGTGATAAATTCGGTTAAATTCGTGCAGATTGACAATTTGGAAGATTCAACGGACTTACCGCACCCAACAATTGATTTAGGTCTGGCAATTGATGAACATGTTATTTCAAAACGTGAAGCTGATATGGAGCCAAGAGTGAATGTCAGTTTGCTTCAATTCTTGGATTCGGGCCGTTGGTTTTTGTCAGTCTATAACGATGAACTCCAACCGCACATTGTATCCTTAATCATTTCGGAAGCTGAAGAGGTCAGCACAACGTGTCCGAATGATTGTTCGGGCCGTGGTTCTTGCTACCTGGGCAAGTGTGATTGTATTGATGGTTTTCAAGGGATCGACTGTTCGAAGAGTAAGTATTTACTTTATCATCTAACCCTTGGTTCTTAGTTTACAATTCCATTAAGGCACTTCTTTGTGCAAACAGAGTTTGCTATTAATAGCAGTCATTGTTGTTGATGACACACCTTAATACATTTTTGATAATGTTGAACAATTCAACAGGAAAAATTACCGGGCACGTTGTGATAACAAAGCAATAGGAATTAACGGTATTTTCAAACTATTAAAATCTCTAATTAACATTCCCAGCACTTCAAAGCTCTCATCAACTTTATTTTTCATATCACAGCCACTCAGAATTGTAATTAAACTTCTCATTTTCATTACATTTAATCGATGTCACGTATCGGTGGAGCGTTTTGATTTATTTTCCCAACTTTAGAAATAGTTACTTGTTCCGGTTTTCCACCCACACACATATACTTATCTGTCCAGATAACGATCGGGCGACCTTCCCTTCTTTTAGTTTCTTTCACATTCTCGGCTTATTCGATCGAGTCAATTTAAAAATTTCTTTTCAAGGCGTTTGCCCAGTTTTATGTTCTGGTCATGGTCAATACGGCGGCGGTCTTTGTCATTGTGAAGAGGGCTGGAAAGGTCCTGAATGTGATATACCAGAAACTGATTGTCGTGTAGCAGATTGTTCCGGACATGGTCAATGTGTTCGTGGTTCGTGCCATTGTAAAGCCGGTTGGAAAGGTGAAATTTGCGACGAACCAGATTGCGAAGATCCTACATGTTCTGAACATGGTGCTTGTGTCCACGGACAATGTTATTGTAAAGCCGGATGGAAGGGCGTGCGTTGCAACATTATCGATGAACAAGTGCACAAATGTTTACCAACATGTTCTGATCATGGTGTTTACGATCTTGAAACGGCTAAATGTATATGCAATCGACACTGGACTGGACCGGATTGCTCACAAGGTAATACTCCAGTTTCATTATCTACTGGTTTTTTTGTAATTATCACGTTATAATTAATATCACCCCATCTGCTCCCTCAATTATTGTGCCCCGGTTTAATTATCAACGTTGTCGTTGGGAATATGCTGGCTGCATACCAAACCGTTAAAAATTTCCACTTTCACAAGATGAAAAAAGTTTGTTAGATGTCGTAAAAATATCCAGCTAGTGTCATCAAAACTTGTTCTTTATTCTCCTTTTCCGTCCATATTCTCTACTTTTACGATAACTGGATTGGCGTGAAAGCCATTTTTGTAGTTTTATTAAAACAACAACACTCATTATAATATTATACGAATGGCTATTTTCCTTCCATCTAGCTCTTTGCAATTTGGACTGCGGTCAACATGGACGATGCGATTCGGGCAAATGCCGCTGTGATCCGGATGGACAGGGCCGCGTTGCGAACAACTACCATGCGATCCGAGATGCCAAGAACATGGCACAATGTCGAAATGGCACTTGTGTTTGTTCACAAGGCTGGAACGGACGGCACTGTACTTTACGTGAGTTATCATAAATTCCCTTTTTATTGCTCGAAGCAAGGAAATAAACAAAGGGCGTAATTTATATCGCGCAGAGAATTTCCAATCTAATTAAAGGCAATTTCTAATTACAAATTTTATTACGCATCTTAATACAGCCGGTTGTGAAAATGGTTGTTCCGGCCATGGTCAGTGCACCCTAGAAGACGGTTCTTATAAATGCGTCTGTATTGAAGGTTGGGCCGGTTCTGATTGCAGTATCCCGCTAGAGATGAACTGCAACGACGATATTGATAACGATCACGGTAATTTTCCGCTTAATTATTAATAAATTGATCGAAATTGATTCGTATCGTTTCAATACAGATGGAATGACAGACTGTTCGGATAGTGAATGTTGTTCGCATGCCAGTTGCACCGATCACATCATGTGTTTGTCCAGTAACGATCCAGTTGAAGTGCTTTTACGAAAACAACCACCATCAGTAACCGCATCGTTTTATCAAAGGGTGAAATTCTTAATTGAAGAAAACTCGGTACAATCATACGCTCATATGGATGAGTATACAGAAAGGTAAGTGCGAAAGCGTGGCGCGCTGTGTGGCGAGTGTTTTTAGTGCTTAACGAGGTAGTCACGCAGACTTTAAAACTTTATCAAAGTCTTTTTTTGCGAGTCACAGGATAACAAGCTCTCTTGTATAACTCTGCACGTTGTGAGCAGAGGTTGGCGGACAATAAAAATAATAGACGCTGGCCGCTTTGCTCGGGCACCGCACACCCTCAGCGGAGCCTTTCGTTCTTCCCCCATAATCCGGACCCGTCCCCCCCAAAACGGTGACGGTGGTTCCTTCATTGTTAATCATTAAAAAAAAAATAAATAACACTCCACTATTATTGTCATTATTAAATAGTATTAATGTGCCTATTGTTGTTTTTTTGTATGGAAATTTGAACGGAAACGTGACGGAACCGTGTCGCCGGAGGGAACTCATTGTGTCTTGTCTTGTCTGAAACCCCTGTGTGCGTCTGTACCCGTCTCCGAAGCCCGAGTCTGTCGCTCAGATTGCGCTTCTGGCGCGATTTGCACACCGCCGAAACTTTTTTTCTTATCAACAATATTTATTATTGTTTTTTTTTAATATCTTATTTCATATATTGAAAATATAACCAATACCATTTTCTAGCTCTAGGTACGTATTGTGACGGTGGTGGACACAAGTTGAGCATTGCCCCAATGTTGTTTCACGACTACTCACTCGCTTTACGATCATTATAACTATTTTAACTATTATTATTATTATTATTATTATTAGATAAATTCATGTTTGCGTTCGTCCATTTTTCTATTATTTTTTTTTTTGTTTTTGTTTGTTTGCTAGTAGACCTTTTGCTAACTTGTGTCTGTCATTGTCTGTAGCTAAAATTTTGTTCTGATTATGTGTTCGTCACGTTGTGTCGTCAATGAGATTATTTTTTTTTGGCCAGAAAACTAGAGTGAATGAGTGCTGAGTGAGAACGTGTCCGTCTCTAACATGTTATAACACCCGGACGGCAACAATAAACAGTCCTTTTGGGGTAATTCCTTTGGAAACAAACAAGGACTTTTTGTTGTTGTCCGCTCCTGCTTACGTAGTACATGCGATGGTGTGCAATTCTAAAAGGATGCACCTCAATAAAAGAAATGGTGTATCTTCTAAAAGGCACACCTCGTAAAGTATTGCCGTGTGGTTAGTAATTGTCCTGTCTTCTGTGTCCCCTATGTCGCTGCTGCAACCTTCACTTGTAGCGAGTTCTGGAATTCCTTTACACCGCGGTAAGTGGCAGCATCTCCCCATGTTGTTCTGTCTGTCTGTCTGTCTGTTCGTCTGTCCGTGTGCTGCCTGTAGCCTGTGCTCCCCATATCTACATCTATACCTTCGTTTGTTTGTCCAAAAAATTATGTTCTACTTTCCATGTATGTTTCCATTTTATTCATGCTTATTTTTCATGATTTCCACACGACCTATTATAGAAATTTTGCAAATTTAAACAATTCAAACATTGATTCTATAAGAGGTCCGTTTTTATTTCAGTTGCATTGAATGTGTCAGCACTTGTTAAAATTTCTATTGCTATATTTTTTTAATGCCTTGACTTGTCCATATATTCATAGTCACACCATTTTGAATCAATCATGCCCTCTCAACGTTCAACACAAACATTTAAAACTGTAGTGCTTTTAAATTGTAATCAAAAATAGGCTCTTATCTCTTCGTATTGTCGATGGAACGGTTACAATTTATATTGCACTGACATCGAATTGAACATAACAATTTTTTAATCATTTCTATGTATCACTAAAACAAAAGTAAAACACATCTACAATGACAATAAACTATTGTTTTTTGTTTCGAATGAGAAAATCAAAAAACAAAATGCTAAAAAGAAACAACATTGTACACGTTTTACAACTGTGATAACGGATAAAATAGACGGCTCGGCCGAAGCTCCCTCCTTTGTTTTCGTGTCATTGTCAGTACAACCAGCGACCTTTGTACAACCTGTCCTTTTACACCTACCCATACACCACCAGTGCCCTTTATATTGCATCGTTGCATTTTGATCGACCACCACCATCTTTACACTATCAGATATAAAGCCGACCTAGCTCGGTTTGGATTATTTCACTTATCCTTATCCGTTATTGTTGCTCTTATTCTACGAACTAATCGATTGTCTAGATCTAGTCATTTAGACGTTCGCTATTCTAGCAGGAGGCTTAACCCAATTAAGTAAATTGAAAATTTATTCGTTGAATAATCCAAGCTAGTGTAAGTCGGCCTAAAAGTTAAAAGACCCATTCAAACTTTTGATGTTATGGAAACCTCGATGTTATAAATTTTTTTATTGAATTATTTTTCATGATTAAACGTAGTGGTGAAATAAATGCCTGCACATTGGACATCATTGTTGTAATAATGATCAACTGTAAAATTATAAAGGATCATTGAGCATGAAATTGCTAATAATAACTAGAATATAGGCGACATTTTATGATATATCGTGAACATTATTACAACAAAAACAAATGAACAGTACGAGCTTATATTTTACAGCTTATGATCGATGCTGATAACGGTGCATGATGCGTTTAGCGATTGATCGATTCGCAATAATAAAATCTCGATAGAATAATTTTCGTACAATTCGAGAATCGATCAGTCGTCTATTATTGATTCTCTCCGTAAAAGGGAAGCTTTGTAATTGGCAAATTTTCCAAAGAAGATAGAGACATTACAATTTCAAAACCAAATAAAGCTATAATTGAAATTGTAAGTCTTCAACATTACCGGAAAAGGAACGTTAACGAATATTTAACGGACTTTGTCAACAGTCGTGTAGCTGTGATGCGCGGCCAAGTTGTCACACCACAAGGCTTGGGAATTGTAGGCATACGTGTCTCCGTTGATAGAGAATCAAGATTTGGATTCACACTAACTAGACAGGGTGGTTGGTAAGTCAATTTTATTATTATTGTTATTATTGTTGTATACACGCCTATCGATTTGTTTTCCCCATTCGCATCAGTTCGACCTTTTTTCGTTATTAAATTAAATCGAAAAGGGCCGGGAAGGGTTCGACTGGATTCACCCCCTTTCACGAACAGTTCAGGTGGCTTTATTTAGAAACTCTCAATGTCATGACTAAATCATCTGGAAGCTTAATACGGGATGAAACTGGGGGTCGTTGTTGGTACTCTTGAGTTTTTTCTCTTTTTTACTTCCACAAATAATCCAAGTTGCAGTATTAATTGCATTGAGTTTAGAGAACAGTAAACTATTCTATAAAGTATAAACGTATTATTGTTGGAACTAATTGCTTTTGGCTTTTAATTAAATCGTGATTCCTATAAAAGGAAGTTGTCTGATGGTTAATTACTAAGAAGCGCCAAACCGTTCTTCAGGTTATTTGAGATTGACGAGAACGGAAGTTGATACTGACAACAATGATAACAAGGATGTTATTATGTGTTATTTTGGAAAATTACATTGAAATCTATTTTGTCTTTGATGTGGTATACTGCCAATGAAACTTTACTGTTTATATTAAAGCCTCTTTATTTATCGCGAAATATTTGATGTCTTCTATTGTATAACAAATATTATTTAGAACGTTGTTATTTGCATAATTATTCGTTTATAACTTATTTATAACGAACGACAAATGTTGTTTTACAAAAGATTGGCTCCGATTCGATTTCGTTTTATTTCCGATGTTTATACAACAGGGAATTATGTTGATGTTTATATAGCTAATAAATTGCCAGAAGACAATCTTAAAATTCATAGGATCGTCTAAAACAATTAAACACATAAAATGAGAACTTGAAATGACTATGCGAACACCAAGAACAATGGCAATATCTTTTAGCTTGAGGAATATTCTTTAAAATTTGAATAGTCTTCGCCAATAGTACAGGATTAATTAACTAATTATCATTCTTGGTTTTCAACTACAAATAGAATCTAGTAGAAGGAAGCGAGTTCTAACAAATTGGATTTATTGAAATAATTCAATTATCTGTTATTCTCCTGTGTGTTGCATTTTTAATGTGGACTAATTCCCGTGGTAGGTTCGATGTGTTGGTAAATGGAGGCGGTGCAGTAACATTACAATTCCAACGTTCCCCATTCAAACCTCTAACAAGAACCGTATTCGTACCGTGGAATCAAATTGTTGTTTTACCACCAGTCCACATGCAACTCAGTGAAGATTCCGATGTTTCAAACCTACATACAAGGTATTATTTGAAATTTTCCTTGGATTATTTGGTTGGATAAATGGCAAATTTTTAGTTTTTTAAGCCGGAATCCCGCTATTAACTTTCCGGGCGTTTCGCGTTCCCTATTCAGTCCGAATGGTGTATTGCCAAACAGTTGTGACGATCATGATCCAGAAGTTTTACGACCAATTATAACTGGAACGTGGATGCCGGAAGCTGTTGGTGGCCTACCAGGACGCAGTGTCATATTTGCCGAAACACAAATAGTTCAAGAATCGATTCCAATACCCGGCTCTGATCTCCATTTAATGTATCAAAGTTCCCAAGCTACTGGCTATTTAAGTACTATCTATATGCGTTTAACTGGTTCAAAAGTTCCATCAACTTTAACACACGTCCATGTTCGTGTTGAAGTCGAAGGTTCACTACATGTAAAAACTTTCGAAGCTGATCCTGATTTAATACATATATTCGCTTGGAATAAACGAAATGTCTACAAACAAAAAGTTTACGGTATAGCTCAAGCGAAAGTTTCAATTGGTTATCAACATTCAACATGCTTAGAACCAGTATGGGAAACACAAACAGCTGATTTAAAAGGTTTCGAGGTTGATATCTCTGATATTGGTGGTTGGGGCTTAGACATTCATCATCATTACAATTTCCATGAGGGTATATTACAAAAGGGCGATGGTTCAACTTTACATTTTAAACAATACCCGAGAACTGTGAATGTCGTTATGGGGACCGGATTACAACGTTCCTTAGATTGTCCAGGTCAATGCGGCGGTCCAGCCAAAGATGCCAAACTATTAACACCAGGATCGCTAGCCAGCGGCCCTGATGGCAGCATATACGTTGGCGATTTCAATCTAGTTAGAAGGATTACACCCGAGGGCAACGTCTACACTATCCTACAATTACGGTAAGTTTAAATTAAAATAACGCGTTAATTCTATAATAAAACGAAATTTGTAGAGCAACTCAAGTTGCATATCAATACTATCTAACAATATCACCAGCCGACGGCCACTTATACGTATCCGACCCCGAAAAACACCAAATCCTCAAAGTATTATCATTAGAACCGGTACAAGACCCCAGTATCAACAGTGAACCGGTAGATTGTTTGTTCTTTATAAAAATAAAACCCCAATCTAATTGAGTTTTATAAAGGTTGTCGGTAATGGTGAAAGATGTATCCCAGGTGATGATACGCAATGTGGCGATGAAGGTCCAGCGAAATACGCCCGATTAGCCCATCCGAAAGGTTTGGCAATTGCTGCTGATAAAACAATGTACATTGCTGACGGGACAAATATCCGAGCCGTTGATCCACAGGGAATAATTCACACGTTGATCGGAAATCATGGACACCACAATCATTGGAGTCCGATACCTTGTCACGGTGGTCTTATCGCTAGCCAGGTAATTATATTTCTGTAGAACAAAATCGGGAATTATCAAGAGAATATATATCGATAACAATTTAGAATGACGTTTATGGTAACTTTTCGGTTATTTTTACTATCACGATAAAGATGTGAGAGTAGCTGTGTCAATATCAATTTGTCGGAGTAGATTCAGCGTAGGTTTGGCAGCAACATCAAATATCGACTTGTTTAAACTCAACTCTAACAATATCTGATGCTATTTTTCCGTATGGCAACTTGCCAGATATTTTAATCGAGCTATTATTGGTAATTTGTTGCAATATCGTCCATTTATCATTATGGGGAATTGAAATGAAACTGAATTATATCTCTATAGGATTGTTTTTTTTTTTTGTTAAATCCGGTACATGTTATTGTCTTTTTGCGTCCGGATTTATGTCGTTAAATCGCCAAATTGATACACTGTCATTTGTTGTCGACTTTTTTCCTAGGCTCAACTACAATGGCCAACCGGTTTGGCGTTGAGTCCTTTAGATGGATCATTGCATTTCGTCGATGATCGATTGGTATTGAAACTAACTGCCGATATGAAGATAAAAGTGGTAGCTGGAACACCATTGCATTGTCATCGTGATGATAATTCAACAAAACCAAATCAATTAGACGATATATTAGGGACAGTGTTAGCATTGGCTTTTTCACCAAACGGTGATCTTTACATAGCTGAATCAGATACCCGCAAAGTTAATTATGTACGATTGATTGATTCGTCTGGTAAAATTACACATTTCGCTGGTAAAATCCAAGATCGTCAACGGAACAATTGTGATTGTCCGATAAACGTGACCACAGTCAGTCCACGTAATAGTGGCATTATCAATCAGGAAACACCACCGGCTTGTTTATGCGGCAATACTGATGAAACGACTAGTAATGCAGAAACTTTATTGTCATCGAACGCCCGCTTCCAAGCGATTTCAGCATTAACTGTCTCACCTGGTGGCGTTCTACATATTGCCGATCAAGGCTCCTTGCATATATTGGCTTTACAACATTATTTACCAACGCACGATGAAAATGGCGAATTTCGAATTCCATATCCGGCAGCCGGTGAGGTTTATGTTTTCAATCGATATGGTCAACATGTTGCAACGAAAGATTTGGCATCGGACAAGACACGATATTCGTTCTTATATTCGAAAAACACTAGTTTTGGTAAACTGTCCACAGTTACAGATAGTTCGGGGAATAAAATCCAATTCTTGAGGGATTATAGTAACGCTGTTAGTTCAATCGAAAACACTCAGGATCATAAATCTGAATTGAAGATATCGGGAGTGGGATATTTGGTGAAGTTATCCGAAAAAGGACGGTCTGAAATCGAACTAGATTACGATATGAATACAGGACTGTTGACAAGCAGATCAGGAGTAAGTTTCCATTTATATAGAAGACGAGAGAACGGAAAAAAATAAATTAATATACGTCTTTTACAATCCAATTTCCAGGGTGGAGAAACTTCCATCTACCAGTACGATTGGATTGGCCGGGCAACCGGCGTAATTTTATCGAGTGGTGAAACTTTAGAGTTGACATCGAAAATAGCGTCGAATGAAGGTGGTCTGGAAATCTCAGTAAGCAAACCACCCACCCAATTGACAGTTACTGGAAAAGCAAACAAGAAAGTTATTATGATCGACGGTAAGTTTAATTAAGTTGTAGAATAACAAAGATAAAAATAACAACATTTCCAGATGCTGAAATTACCGAAGCTGTAACATTGACGAATTCTACCGTATCGGTGACTTCGGCATGGAATGGCCGTATGGAAATCTCGGCAATTGCCCGCCATCCATTATTAGAAGTTTCGTTGCCGGTCGAAGCGGAAATGCTACCAGTTTGGTCCGAACAAACGACAATTTTCGGTGATGATATACAGAATTTTATGTCAACTTCGTTTAGTTTAGTTGGTGATGTGCGCAATCCACAACAGACATTAAATCGTGAAATTTACGTGAACCGTACGAAAATTTTGGGTATTGAATTTGATCAATTTACAAGTAAAGAGATATTTTACGATCACGATAAACTGCCATTATTGACAATAACTTATGATCCGGCTGGTCTACCATTAGCGTACATCCCCCACAATGGAGCCGATACCTTGAACATATCATATGACACTTTCAATAGAATAGATGCCTGGAAATGGGGGAGTTCTGAATTGAAATATAGCTATGATCGGCATGGATTACTATCAGAAATAACTAGTAGTTTGGATGGTACACAAATGTTCTCATATAACGATTGGAATATGTTGTCGAAGATAACACTAGCTAGTCAGAGGAGTTTTTCGTTGTCGTACGATGATGATGGCGGTTTGAGATATGTCACTCTACCTAGTGGCACTAGACATTCGTTCAGTTTACAACCATCAATTGGATTTTTACGTGCCACTTACACACCACCGGGTAGTACTCGGGCATATCTACAACATTTCTCACATACAGGCCAATTAATTCAAACGGTATATCCCGGTGAAGGCGCCAGAGTAGTTTATCGCTACAACGATAACGGACGATTAAAAGAAATCGTACATGGTGACGGTAAAACAATCTATCACTACTCAGAAACTACAGGAATGCCCAGTCAAATTTCGCATATCGAACCCGATCTAGAATACCGCTGGGACTACCAATATACCGGCGGACTATTAATGGAAGAACGGATAGATTTCGGCGCTAAAACCGGCTTAAGTAACGCCAAATTCACGTACGATTACGACAATAATTACCGATTGATTGCCGTACAGGGCCGTATCGGCGGCCAAAATCTACCACAATACAATTTGGCCTATAATCCAAAAATCGGCGCCTTAGAAATGATCGGTTTATTCAAAATTAACAAACCTCGAAATAATGAAACACACGTTTATGATGGTACGGCACTGTTTTCGCGGAGTATCAATTCACGATTTTTGGAAACTCAAATCGCTCTAACTATACACGGTATGGAGGTATTTCGTATGGAATTCAGTCACGATATGCACGGGTAAATGGGATTTTCTATTAAGAATTTGGAAAATTTATTAATTTATTTTAGGAGAATCTCGCAAACACGCACCTATACGCGAAATGTTGGCGTTAATACTTATACGAATATCAAAAATTACACGTGGGATTGTGATGGGCAGTTGTTGGGAGTTGAGGCGCAAGAACCGTGGGGATTTCGATATGATGATAACGGAAATATGCTGTCTTTAACCTACCGGTAAGTCGTTTTTTCTGTTGTTTTCAGTTGATGATTTTTGAATTAAAATAGAGGAAATACGATACCGATGGAATACAATGCAATGGATCGAATTATAAAGTTTGGTGAGGGGCAATATAAATACGATAGTCGTGGATTGGTTATACAGAATGCTCGCGAGGAGAAATTCCATTATAATGCCAAAGGTTTATTGGTGAGAGCCATTAAACGGGGCCGATTTGATGTTCGATACTTTTACGACCATATGGATAGGTAATAAAAATTATTTTTCCATTGTCATTTCGCCAAATGACGATGTACTTTTAGATTATCAGCACGTAAAGACAATTTCGGTAATGTGACGCAATTCTTCTACAATAACGAACACCGGCCAAGGGAAGTGAGTCAAATTTATTCACCACGTGATGGTAAATTAATGTCGTTAGTTTACGATGATCGAGGACATTTAATTTACGCCCAAGTCTATCGACATAAATATTATGTAGCTACCGATCAATGCGGCACACCGGTAATGATATTCAATCAATATGGCGAAGGAATTAGGGAAATTATGCGTTCACCGTACGGTCATATTGTTTACGATTCCAATCCTTATCTTTATTTACCAGTCGATTTCTGTGGCGGATTGTTAGATCAAGTAATATAGAAATGTTGGTTTTTATTGTAGAATAAAATTGACGTTCAAATTTTAGGTAACATCACTGGTACATATGCCAAATGGGAAAGTTTACGATCCATTAATAGGCCAGTGGATGTCGCCATTATGGGAGAATGTATTAGAGCGCGTCGCGACGCCAACACAACTGCATTTATATCGATTTAACGGCAACGATCCGATCAATATGGGTGTCAACAGGAATCGGCCCAATGGTAATCCAATAAATTTTGATAAAATCGATAATAATACTCTAATTTTAGATCATTTAGATTGGCTAGAAAAAATCGGTTTCAATTTAAAACATCTAGCTCCACAACTGTTCCCTGATGAACTTCCAGGCGGGCGAATGCCTCCTTTATTGACACAACCGGCGAATTTCTGGAATCCGTCCAAAGAAACTATCAGTAGCCAATTAACGAAACACTCCACAGATATACAATCGGGATTTTTAGCCCATTTAAATACAAGACGTATGACTACAGCGACAGATCTATCGGCACCATCGAAATCAGCATTGAAAACAGACGTAATGGATTTAGTACCGAAGAAAATCGGCGCTGCTAGTGACCCGCCGTTCGGTCGGGGCATTTTAATATCGAGAACCCAACAAAATCAAGCGATTGTCTCTAGTGTACCGGCCGCGAATGCAATCTATCGGGACGTCTATACTTCAGTATTCAACCGTTCTTATCTACTACCGTTCACTTTCGTTGTCCACAACGCCCAACAGGATGCTTTCTATTTCGTTAAAGAGGAAACATGGAAAGCTAACGACGATAAAGCGCAATTGAAACGGCTACAAGGCCAAGTTAATACAACATTCCATGAGATTGCACGCGAGAACGGTAGCGGTAACAATTATTTCGATGTTAAAATCCATGGTGTTAACGTTGTCGTCAATTTACGTTACGGTACTACCATCGAAAAAGAAAAACAACGATTATTACACCACGCTAAATTGTCAGCGATACGTAAAGCCTGGCATAAAGAGAAGGAGGCTTCGAAGAACGGCTATTTCGGTAGTCTTGAATGGTCGTCTAGCGAAACTGAAGAGTTATTAAAATCGGGTTATGTGACGAATTATGAAGGCGATTATATCCATGATGTGTTGCTATATCCGGAATTGGCCGAGGATCCGTACAATATACGTTTTACTAAAAAACAGACGGATACAACAAAGAAACGCCGACGGAAACGGGATATTAAATGCCATCTAGACAGATGGTGGTTCGCTTGGAGTCACGGCAAATTATGCTAGTGCCGCGATATTCCGAACATATATCAAAAGAAATCCGAGTAACATTGGGAATAAATCAAGGAACTTGAGAGTATTCTTCAATTAATTAAGTGTGATGTACCAAGATTTAAGCTTACATTTAACTGAATAAAATTAAAAAATAACGAGAGAATGAGACGTTTTATACCGATACCAAAGTCTATTTGTGTATGTACTTCAAGATGCCAAACAAGTAAAACCAAAAAAAGTGTATATTATTTATTTACGAATATGTTACCTATGTATGTGATTTTGTTGGTGCAAATTACTCACCAGTTCCGACACGTTTCGTTTCCTTCAATTTTAAACCAATTTGACTGATTATCGTCGTTCGGGTCCGATTAATTTGCACTTAACTTCAAAAACAAACTAAACATGTAAATAATTTGCATTTAAAAGAAACTATTAGAGTATCTAATTGAAATTCAACAATAATTGGAGACGAGCTAAATTTGTAGAATTTCCAGCTTGAACGAGAACGGAATTAACGTTTGAAAGAAGGCCATTCTAGGCGCGTATGTATCATGAATTTTTTGTAAATATAGTCCAGTTATTACCTTTTGAATAATTTTAATAATATAAAAAGAACGAATTTATCTTAGATAGGCGATCCAAAGAAATATTGATTGATAATTGTATGTTGTGTTGCTTTACTTAATAATTGATTATTGAGGAAAAATAAATATCATTGTGACTGATCTATGTTTATCGGGATAGTGAAGCGATACCTTATCCGCTATGTACCTTGCAGAATTTCTACCACAACTACCACCATCACTAAATTTTTTACGTTTTATTATTATCATTACTATTATTATCGAATGTATAAGAATTTTTAAAAGATATATAAAGATATAATATATATTTTTACTCCGCCTGCCAGTGTAGTATATTTTGTGTGCTGTTGTTGAAACGATAAATTTCCGATAATAATAAATAATTAAACACAAAATGTACTAATTTAATGTCCAAAACTATATGTTGTTGTCTACAGACTGTCATAACTTTGCTGGATAATTGTGTTAAATGCTGTTCAATTCAAAACTATTATGATACTTGTATAGATTTTATGTTACAGAAGAGAAACCAAACAAAAGCCAGTGCTCGTTCGTTTAATTTCGTCTATTCGGTTGTAATTCTCGTTTGATTTGTACAGGTTGATTGGTTTTTGTCCAACTTACAAGAGGAATTTTATATTTTTATTTATAATTGGAAACTCAAGTATTATAAATGTTTTTGAAGAAAAAATAAAGAATTGTTTTTTACATTTCACGTTATTTGCCGTCAAATTTCTACAAACAACATCCACAATGTTTCCGCCCAATCGAATTTTCCGGTTAGTTTGGCAAATCTACAAATTGGTCATTTGAAAAATATTTTGAGCATTTGTACTTGGGGAACATTTTGGATAAACTAGAACTTCGTAGCTTATTTGGAAAGTGATGAATTCCACAAATTGTGATGTTCATACCCAAAAATTTTGGTTAAACAACGAATAACCGTTGGAAAATCCTGGAAAAATGGAAAATTAACGAATCGAGATCGACATAAATGAACGAATAATCATCTACTTCCTCAGTTAACAATTTTACCCTTGAATAACGGTTTATAGCGTCTAACTGCATAACAAAAACGATAGAGTAAAATAGCAAAAAGCTGATGTAGAAATGATTATTCTTCATTCATGAACGATCTTGAATCGAGTTTCCAATTTTGCCAGGATTCAGTGATGAAAAATGGGAAACTATTGTGTAAAGATCACCATTTTTCACCAATTTCCCAATGAACTACAAAGTTCTACGACTACAAATATTCAAAATATTCTTGACTTAACAGGGCTGCTTGAAGAACTAGAAACGAAAATTGTATAAAAAATCTGTGCTAATTTCCACGAGAAATCGTAAAATAAACAAGTTGTCCTTTGTAAATTTATTTAATAACAAAGAAATTAGGAATTTCATAGATTGATGGTATATGCATAATTTACACTATTAATTCTACAATAATTGCTGCATTTTCAATATTTCCTTATTGTTTACTGTTCTTGTTATTGTTTCGGCTCATCCAATCAACTAAAAATCATGAATGATGATTTTCGCACATGACAAAAGAAACTTCTTTTTTTTGTTTGTTTTTAAATAAATTAGTGTATTCATAAATACAGTCCTAGTGATTATTTAAGTTAGGTATTTACAAAGAGAACTCAAAAGCCACCCAACAGTTTCGCCTGTCTTTTGCTTTGATAGAAATAAACAAATTAAAATCCACTTAATTTCGATTTTTTAGAAAAAAATTAGGTCTGTCATTATTAACGTTATTAATAGCGCTATTGTTACAATTAGTTTCGTCATTATAAAAAGTTGTCAACTGAAAGGTCGACTTTCGAGCCTTTAATGTAATTATAGTATAAACTGCTATTTTTTTCTCAATATATATCCTTTTAAATATATATTTTTGTTTGAACACATTTACCACTGTACTCTGCGGTAGTGGATTGGTATGGCTCTGGTGAATTAAAAATAAGTGTTCTTGAATTGAAATTTCAATAAACAAAATCAAAATCATGTAGAAATAGTGAGGCATTTAGATTTAGTGTTTGTGTAATACTGACGACGCCTCTCCAATAACAACGAAAAAATTCTCTACAATCGCCTATTTGATATAATCAAACACAAGAAAATAAGGCTCAATATATACCTTAAATTATTAAATTAATCACCGCTAATCGTCTAAACAACTTTCACATTCCTATTTAAAGACGAAACAGAAATCATTAAGTATCCATTTGTATGGAATACAATTATGAAGTTCAAACTGGAAACTATCATTACCATTTACAATAATTACTATATTATTATGATTAGTTAATCAGCAATAAAGAACACATTTTGTAATAAATAAACAATTTTCTAATGTCTTTTCGGCCGTAAAAACAAAATTTACAAATTAGAGTAAAAACCAGAGCCAATTTCTTTCATTTCCTGCATACAGTTAACGGTAAATCATAGGAAACATGTATACATATGTGGTTACTTTACCTATAATTAATCATTAATATTTTAAATACTAGGCATAAATTACTTTATCTTATAAACTTATGTTCCTAATAAAAACTTGATTTTATCGAATTTACTTTCACATTTCTTAATTTTTATTCAATTTCATTGAATAAAAAACACTTAAATTGATGCGCATAACTTAAAAAAAAAAATTAATAAAAACAAAAACAGAAACAAAACGAAATCGCACACTCACACACACTCACAACAGAGCCTCAATATTGCCCTAAGTCTGTTGTAATCTTAATCTATATCAAAGTTACTGACTTTAGAGAAAATTAGGTGGAAACGAACTTAACTTAAGCCTAATCACCCACCATTGTGTCAAGTATTAGGGCAAATTCCCTAATAATAAAACAAATCAAAAATAACAACAAAATTTCTAGCCGATAATAACTAATCACATTTCACTAAAAATCCGCAAAGCTTCAACAGCTTTTATTGTTTATTTTTAACTAGTTGGGAGAATTAAAAACAGAATCAGTGCACGAAATGATAATACAAACGAAACTATTCATGTATATATGCATAATATAGAATAAAGTTTGTTCAATTGTTATTTTTTAATTGATTAATTAATTAATTTAATGTATTGCAACCGAATTATGTTGAACACAAACGCCAACCATTGGACTTTCGTCTCTATCGTTTTGTTTAGGCTGTTGTGGTCCGTTGGTTGTGGTGTTATTATGTTTAGTTGTGTTGCCATCATTCATCGTGCCTGTATATGATGTATAAGGAAGCGACGATGGTCCATAGCCTATCATTGGACCCTGATGATAACGTTGCCTACTATGAGGATGGCGGGATGATGGTGATGGGTCACAATCCATCGTTGTATAACCAACACCACCACTTGATTGTTGTTGTTGATAATTTATTAATTCCCTCGATCGTCCTACCATATTTAACCCTGCAATATCAACAATTCACTAAATTTTCTTTCTTTAAAAAAATTGTTATTGAGGGAAATCACTAATCACCGAAAATTACCAATGTTTATTCCAAAATTTATTTTCCAAATGATTGAAACAAAATTTGAAATATTCAAGATTTTTGTCGATTTTCGGAAAAACCAACAAAACAAACGGAAAATCTCTTAGAACTTTAGAAAGGGCTTTTAATTTACTATATAGTGCCTCAATATCATTGGAAAATAAGCAATACTGACCAATTTATGGGGGAAAATACAGAAAACTATAAAAAAAAAACATGATTTAATATTTCTTTTCCTATTTTGCGTTGGAAATAAAATCATTTCCATACTAAAAGTAGTGAAGTAATGGAAATTTCCCAACTACTTTGAGTGTGGAAAATCTGGGATAATTTATTTTTTCGAAGTTGGTAATACTGTCGACTATCTCAAATGTCATTCTTTGACAGAAATACAGTCCACTTGATTAACGTGAAAACTTTTATTTATTTCAAATTATTTTTACACCATTCTTGAAAATTTTGATAACAATTTTCATATTTTATTTTTGATTTACCGGGAAGTAAATCATTGATACCATTTTCAACAATATCACGTAATTCTGATGGAGTACACGATAATTCGTTATACATTTTTACTTTATTAAAAATCGTAATTAATATGGAGACTTCAACAATTGAAAATCAACTCGTTTTACAAATAAAAAGTTGAATATCGTCAAGTAGAACTTTCATTTGTTTTCTTTAATACCAACTTCTATAAAATTCCCTAAATTTCAATTCAATTTTTATTAAAAAAAGGGTACAAAGGGGCGCAAAATAGGAAAAATAGTATGAAAAATTTGAAAGGGGCCGAATCTATGAACCGGCCTAATAACTTCCCCGACACGAGTCCGAGTTTTTAAAAAAACGAGTACCGTAGCACGAGTTTTGTATACTATTTTTTCTATTGGAGATACTTTATTAAAAAAAAAACTAACTTACTATAAAAATCAAAATCGGGAATCGAGAACCGTGGCTATCTCACAACCACCGAAAAATTCAATGAGGAACCAGCATCTCGTCAACAAAAACTCTGTTCACTAATCGGTGATTCCACACACAGACTTTTCAGTTCGACTTTCTTACAATTCGATTCACAATTCAATTGCGAAATTTTGACAGAACCACAGAACTGTCATTTGAGCGCGGAATAAAAAGTAGTACGGTAGTCCCAACAAAAACATGGAAAAATTCAAATCATATAGATTGAATTGTCGAGGGAATATACATTTCTTTTTTAGGAGAAATCAAAATTTATATTATTTTAAAACATTTATTTATTAAAAAAGCGCTAACCGAAACACAAAACCCGCTCAAAAAACCGCTTGAAAACAAATATTCTGAGGTTATGTTTCAAAAATGACAGAAGAATGTAAACAAACGCATAGGATTTTATGTCTCCAGTGATACCAACAGTAGATATAATTCTGTCTTTATAAACTACCGTTATAAATTTTGCTACGCTTTAAAAATTATGTTGGATAACCTTCTGAACTGTCATTTCAAAATTTCGCAATTGAATCGTGAACAACAACTCTTTTCTATGGCAACCGATCCCTGATAGAAGGCGGCAAATTTGAATTGGTTGACTAGACTATTTTGCCAATTTTGTGCCCTTATTTAAAAAAAGAAAAGAACATCGCACATGATGGGTATCGTTTTAGACATAAAAGCACATGCCCTTTCGATTGGTGATATCAAATTAATGTTATCTTAAATTGTTTTCAATCAACCCCCTCCCCCTTCCACCCCCGTGGTCCGATTGGCACCAAAAACTAATCAACTCGAACGGCCACCAAATAGTTTGTGCTGACCAAATTTGAACTCAATCGGTTAAACAGTTTTTGAGTAATCGTTCGAGAAACGACAGACTCACATACATACACACACACACACACACGGACATCAAGCTAAAAACTTCAAAAACGTGTTCAGGGGACCTCAAAACGTAAAGATCTGGTGAAATCTCGAATTCGAAATTTTGGTCCGAAACTAATAACTTCCCTACCCTTCGGTCGGGGAAGTTAAAAATTCGTTTCAGAAGTCAATTCCTGCACGAGACCAAGTTTAAAAAACGAGTGCGGTAGCACGAGTTTTTTAATGGACTTCTGAAATTTATTTTTCAATATACTATTCTATAACTCAAAATTGCATCCGAATTTGGAAAAATAAAAAACACCCTTGTGTAGAGGTTAAAATGCTTTTTCAAATTTGGTTTCAATAATTTAAATCGGTTGGAAGATAATTGAGAAATTTTGGAATAAACATTGGCAAATCGCAGGCGACTGTTGATTACCGTTTAAGAACAATAAAAGCAATAATTAATGTGCAAATTAATGTTAAAATTATGTGATTGTACTCGTTAATATGTTAAAAAATAAAACTACGAGAAACCTAATTTTAATACCTGTGTTAGTAAGAGCAGTACGGTTCATCACCGTATCACTATGTTAGTCATCGCTGATTTCCCGTAACGTCTGCACATGTAAAATGTTTTTGTAGAAAAAAGAATAAAATTACCATAAATGGATGGAAATTAAATGAATGAAAAGCTTTAACAAGCAATTAGCCATAAATATTGTGTTATTTTTTCTTTAATTTATAAAAGAAATGTTAATCTTACCGTGTTGACTACTTGAACTGTTCGTTAACGACATATCCAACGAGGCAACAGCAGGACTTGAACTATTACTATTCGGTGTACTGGTACTTTCATCGTTTGTACGTTTAAAAAAACTATGTTGCAATGCATAATATGATGTTATTCGTGTTTTTGGATCATAATCGAGCATACGTAATATCAGATCCTTGAATTTATTGTATTCACTAGGTGAATGGCCGGGTTCGCCGGCACGTCGGCCACCTGGACCACCGGTATCAACACCTAAAATATCGTGCAGTCGTCTTGTACCCGGTTGTTTATATTTCTTCCCATCTTTCGTCTTCTTCAATACGTATCTAGAGAGAAAAAATTATAAATAAATGAAGAGTATGGAAGTTTTTAAAAGTTGTCCAGTCGATATAGCGAATTTTCCAATACATTTACTAACAATATTGCCAAATTACACTCAATTACAAGTAGAGTTGTACAGATTGAAAATACGTCAATTTTATAGAGTAGTTCATATTTTTTAAAATTATATAAAAGATTTACCGTCCATCGCCGGGTAATTTCTCGAAGAACTTCCTCGTCTTGTTCGCTTGATCTAACAGACTTTTCGGCGGCATGCCCAATACTTCAACGATTTTATTCATTTGATCCACCTCATTTGCACCACTAAATAACGGTTCACCGGTATGCATTTCAACTAATATACAACCTAATGACCACATATCAATAGCCAAATCGTATGGTACACCTAACAATACTTCTGGTGATCGATAAAATCTTGATTGTATATATTGATATATCTATAAGATAATTAGAAGGATTAATTTGAAAATTTATTAAATTCTTATTGGAATTTTACCCTTTGTCCTAATTGACACGAACTACCAAAATCAACAATTTTAATTGCTGATCGTTTCGGATTGCACAACAGTATATTTTCTGGTTTTAAATCGCAATGAATAATATTCAATTCGGGCGTTGAAAGGAACAATAGGGCCGTACAAAGTTGTTGGGCAAACTTTCTAGTTAGATTCAAAGACACACCACGAAAGTTTGTATTTCTCAACAAATCGTAAAGATTATATGAAAGTAGTTCGAATACTAGACACAAATGGTTCCGCCATATGAAATGTCGCTTTAATTTAACTATAAAAAAAAAAACAAAATGTAAATTATTTGTCTATTACAGTGAACAAATTTTTGACACATGTCCAAGAAACTTTGTCACGAGAATTCAAAAAACTTTATCACAAAATCCCGTAATTTTGTCAGCAACAAATAATTTTACTAAAAAATTCGCCTTTATTGATGTGACAAAATCATTTCATTTTGTAGATTCTCATGTCGTTGTGACAAAGTTTTTGGGTACAATGAAAGTTTATTTACTATATTTCGGAATACTAGCATTTTATGTTAAAGTAAGAGTTTGTAGAGATTTTGCAAAAGTAAGTTAGAATTTTATAAAAAAGCAAAATTGGTTCAATAAACTTAAAATGTCCAAAAAACTTTGTCACAAAGCATGAATTCCAGATAGTTTTATCATACGAATTTCGCCATGTCAAAAAAGGCGAATTATTGGTAATAATACTTGATGTGGCAAATTTATTTGTTTATATGATAAAATTGATTAAATATGTGACAAAGTTTGTTGGAATCCCATGCCATCAAGACAAAGTTCTTTTGGACATGGGATAATAAAATTTTGTTCATTATACTAACAATACGTTAAACTTTAATAATAGACTTTTTATTTATTGTCAGTTTCACACCAATTTTGCAGTGAAGAAACGTTTATTGTCACATGCCCAAAAAAATTTTGTCACAACTGCATGTAATTATAAAAAAACTGCCATAACAATAAAATTCGCCTTTCTTCAATATAACAAAATTAGTTTTCTGGGTTCCCATGGTGTTGTAACAGAAATTTTTTGGATATGTGACAATGAAAGTTGACTAAACAGTTAATCTTACCTATATAATACTTATTTTCAGCATCGGCTCTATTCATCATTTCAAGTAGTTTAACTTCGATTTGTGCCTGATTTAAAAATGGTTTTTTATTTTTGATAATTTTTATAGCCACGTGACATTGTTCCACGTGATCATAGGCCTTAACGACCTGCCCGAACGAGCCTTTACCAATTAATGAATCGATCTCGTAACGGTCAAGGAACTTTTCACCATTCTTCACAATATAATCGTGATTATCATCATCATAACCATCATTATATAGTTTTCTCTCTTTTTTATGAGAGGTATCTTCTTGAGGTTGTGCCGCTCTTCGTTTCTTTTTTGCATAATAGACCTTTAAACAATAAAATAATTATAAAATTGTAGATATTCCAAAAAAAAAAACGAATAAAATTTAATTTCCCAAAGGATAACATGATTAAAATTTAGTTGTGGTACAATTAAACTTATTTGCATTTCTAGTTTTTACAAATTAAAAATCGTTAGTCTTATGGGAGAGAAAATTTGAATTAAATCATTTACAATTATGAAAATCTTCAACTTCTATAAGGTTTATTCAACCGGCTAAATAACCAACTAGAGAGGGATTTACAGCTGTTGTACACCTTTTAAAGGTTATTGCCATTGTTATGGTTACCAAGTTTGTGCACAATTAAAACAGAAATTATAATATGAATCGGCCAACGTTGATGATGATAACGATAACGATAACGATGATGATAATGGTGTGGTACAGTTCGTCTCAATTAATTAAACAAGCTTTAAAGTTGTCGTAACAAAATATTCTTGATGGTATTATAATATTAGTGGTCACGCATTGTCAATGTGTTGACACTGTCGCCCATCTTCTCATCATTTAGACCATAACTTTTACTGCCAGTAAAGGGGTGCGTGTTCAGCATCCCCAAATACTTAATAACTTGGCAACAATAAACAATGTTCCCAATAATAATACAGTATGTTTCAAACTATGGCAGTCCCTATTAATTGCCAAGTGATTTGAAAAATATAAAGATTTGTAGGGAGTATTTTGACAAAATTAGAACTTCGTAGTTCATTGGGAAATTTGTGGAAAATCCTTTTAATCCGACCGAGTCGCAATATTCATTAAACAATGAGTAAGTTAGATGATAGTTTTTCCCGTTTTTCATCACTGGATCCTGGAAAAATGGGAATACTCATGACCCAAGATCGATTATGAATGAATGAATTATCATTTACTACATCAATTTTTTCTTTGTGTTTGTTTTTTCAACTACTGGCCACTTTTATTGTTTTTATTTTCTGTAAATATCACTCATGATCGATCTTGAATTGTTAATTTTCCCGTTTTGAAAGAAAAAACTATCGTGCAAGGATCTTCTAATGATTATTCATCGTTTAACTAAAATTTTGGAATACTGAACGTCGCGACTCGGTTAGATTAAAATGGTTTTCCACCAATTTCCCAATTAGCTACGAATTTCTAATTTTGCTAAAATGTTTGCTGTGGACTACTGTACAATCTCTCGAGAAACTATCAATATCGAGTACTATTTTTATTTCGATTTTTATCTAATTTTTGTCGAATCAATTTGTACAATCTATTCCGGTGTTAGCTTTCGCAAATTAAAAACAATATAAACACACGTGGGGCGAAATCGATCACAATGTATCTACCACCCATGCAAATTCCTAAAAATCCGACAAAAGCATCCAATAAAACTCATCTATTCTCCTTGTCTATTTTCAATCTATTAACTATCGAATAGATAAAATCCGGAACATTCAAGTCTTCCCAATGACATTTCAATATGTGCGCAACAAGCTTTGAAATTTAGTCTGTTTTCCCAATGACAACCCTCCTATTTCTGTATTTCCAACGTCATCACCACCACCATCATCACCTATATGACTTTTGATGACAACAACAACAATAATAACAATAAATGTCAATAAGCAATTCAATTATACGTTTCACAAACATAAAATGATCCGTTATCAACGATTCGATTGATTTTTCTATAAATCTTTTTTCCGGGACTAGAAATTTAAAAATGCGCGACGCTAGGATGACTATGTATAACTGATAAAAGTTTTATGATAAAAAAAAGAGATAATGATTCATAGAAAATAGATTTGTACTATTTTTTTCTAATTTTCTTTGCCATCAAAAGACTATTTTATACATACTTTCACGAATATAGCAAGGTCACAATGCGGATATTGCATAGTAACAGTCAACATGACAACCTCCTATTCTTTCTCTGAAAGTCATTTTCTCAACATGTACAGATACTTGTACGTTTCACTCAAGTATAATTTACCACCTACTATTTTAATAGGAAAAAATCTAAAATAAAGGGGAAAAAATAATAAATTTACCTCATTAATGTGCTTGTATGTTTTAATCAGATCGACACTAAGTTTTCGTAAAGGTGCTACCGATGAATCTCGGAACGTATGGGGTATTCTTGCTTGCATTGCTTGAATATCAGCTGGTGGGTTTGAGATATGACCCAAACCCAATTGGTCTTCAGCCACCAATCGTCCATATAGGGGCATATGCCGTTGTCTTAACGTATCACCACTACTACTCGATACCGGCACTGTAAATAAAATTAACCAATTAAATCATCTTTTATGAAAACGAATTTTTCAACAAGAACAAGGGAACAAGTTGAATTGTATGTTTGTTTCTTGAACTTATCACCTTCAATATTTTCAACTATATTTATATACCCTTAGAAAAAAAGCCATGAATTATTTATACAACGACATCAACTGGAGGAGACGGTTACCCTAGCCGAAAGGAGAGAAAAAAACGCCAAGATAACAACCAGAAAGCAAAAACAAATTAACAAGAGAGACAGAATTGATAGTACAAAGAAATGTAATTAAATGAAACTTCTCTTTCTTCCACTTAAAAACATATCCGTATATTCAAATATGTCACATAATAAAATGTAATGTACGATTTACAACATTTAAGTTTAACGAAGTATAATCTGAGATTTTCATCTCTTTATAGACCACATACACATAAATAGTAACTATGAACTTTTCTTAAGTTCAGCTTTTTTCTGTGTAAATCAAAGTTTCCGAGTGTTGAACGTTTTTTTGCTTTAATTTTAAGCGAACTGTTACTGAAGTGAACATGATCCCCTTCTAATTTATTGCCTTCTAACAATAAAACAACTCTAAACAATATTCAAAGTATTACATTCAACTTATACATTAATATTTCGACATTTATTACAAAAAAATCACAATTTCAATTAGATTTTTCGATTGTCCAATATTCTAGTTGAACGACAAGAAAATCGAGAATTTTATTCTCCAACAATTTGAGGAATTTAGCTTTAGTCCTCCCGTTTTCTGGTTTAAAATCGTAGAATCTTTTCACCGATTTTTTTAAATCTAACCAATTCAAATCGAACTCAATTAACTGGAATACAACTCAATACTCTCAACTTATCTGTAAATTAATTAACAACTAAGTACCTCATGTATTTCTAAATTCGCAAGAATTGAGAATGCGCAAATTTCAAGCCAAAATCGTTAGCATCCAGACGCATAAATATTAGATTATCATTATGACTATTGTTAAAGTCTCATTTTGGGAAAAAATCACAGACTATAATAAATTCAATTGTAACCTGTTTAAATTGGTAGATTTTTTTCTAAACTATTCAGGTATTAAAATAACTTTAGAAATAATTTTGCAAACTAGCGCCCCAATTAAATCTCGGAAAAACGACTATACTATAATTATATAGTGAGAGAATTCCTGGACTATTTCACATTAGTTGAAGAAATATTACATTAATAATTTGGTATTAGTGCAATTTCTGTTAACATGAATGTTAAAATTACACTTATCATAAATGAACATTTTCTAGTTATTAGTTTAGTTTTATTTATTAATTAAACAACTTGCAAATTTCGACATTGAATCGGAGTATTGTTAAATTCAAACTTTAGCGAATTAGCTTAAGTCAAGTAGTATTTTTACAATTCTATTAATCAAACAGCGCAGTTATTCTTCATTTGGGATTTCTATCGTTATATTATCTACCAGTCCACCTACACGAATACCGGACATATCAACATATATGTCCCTAACATTTGCATTGATTGACAGAATTGTAAAAATACTTCCTGACTTCTACAACTAATTGTTTTACGACTTTACTAAAGTTTGAATTCCACTATATTATGTATAAGTATACATATTGAATAATCCACACATGTATGTGTGTACATAGAAAATATGGGACAAGCTTTGTCGCCAATGGTATGAGTGGAAATTTCTGCAAAATAATGATCATAACAAAACACATAAACTAGAGTCTGTATAAAATATATTCAATGGACCCAACATTTACTCCAACTTCCTATTATTTTTTTGTTTTCAATATATTATTATACCTACATATAGAGACAACAACAAAAAGAAATGCAATTCTACTTGCTAGAATTATTATTAAAGTTGCCATCTGGTCGCTTTCACTTATAGAACAATTACATTAAAACAATAGTAAAGAATTTAAAAAGAAAAAGTATTTTATAAAACGGATAAATTACAATTTCTAAGTGGAGAACGATAATTATTGGATAAATTTGAATTAATTAACTGTTAATAATTGGATTAATTTGTGATGATTGTTTGATAAAAAATTGAAACAGCCTTGACCGACTTTATTAAAAGAAGAAAATAATGAAAATAAAAGATTTAAAACAACAATCACCCTTCTAAAATTTCCACCTTTTCAAGAATTACTATTGCAATTGAGAGAGAAAGAAGCAGGTGGGAGGCTAACAGAACGTATCGATCCGGATGTGAAGAAGGAAGCAAGTAGAGGCACACGTCTGGTCGGCAGCATCCTCCATTGCCGCCACTACTACCACCGTCGCCGCCACCACCACCACCACCACCACTACCCATCCCCTAACCCTAAATGCCGCCGTCACTCCACTTCTACCACCACCCTTAACGTTACTTGTCTCCACATCTCACGCCGTCTGGAATGTCAAGAGGTCGCAGGCTTTTACATTACGACCCCAACTATGTGCGCACCCATTATGCATGCTCCATTATTTATAACGGGGTCGCGGGTGGACCACCAAATACGATTGTTAAACACTAACAAAAGTCAATAATAATAAAAATTACACTAAAAATATGAGTACCGGAAAATGTACGGAAATTAAAAAAAAAAGTTTACAGGAGAATACATAACACGCACAATTTATTGAGCCGGAAAGTTTATATTATACATGTGAGAGTTTTCCCGTTAACGACAGGAACAGTTCGATGACCTTAGCCCGCATCCTTTTTTGGAGAGGGTCATATCAATAATTACCAAGGCTTGAACCTTCAAGCATTTAATTTATAAATAAATACAAAGAAATTGGAGGGAGAGAGAGTAAAAAAACAATATAAAAGATCACGAAATAAACACGGAAATTCACCAAAATCATTCTAATAAAAAGTTTTTGAAAGGGCGACATAATGGTGATTAGCAAGAATGTTACGATAACTTCATCGAATACCACTTCAACCCGACCATCTCTTCATCATTTCATTTCGATCATAATACAATTGACGTACTGTAAGTCCGGTGGTAACAGAATTGTCGCTTGAATGCTACTGAATAGAATTTGATTTTTATACACACCCTTGTACTACAAAGACTTGCACATATTCTCAACATATCATTATTTTAGAATAGTCTCCTTCTGCTACTCACTTCAACAACAACAACAACCTTGTCCATATCCACGACCTTTATATTTTTAAATTTAAAATAGGTAGGTGAAAAAATAAACCATTTGATATAAAAAAATAACACAATTCTTCCGGGTTTTACTTAATTAAAATAAAAATAATTATTGTTTAATAAAAACTTAAAAACCCCCACATTTGTATGAGTATTGAAAAGTTGCAAAACTAAGATGTCCTAGTCTGGTAATTAACGTAATTGTCTGAGGTGACAAAACTGGCTATTTTTAGCCATTCTGCATCTGGTCGTTTAAATGAATTTAAAGATATTTGAAGTATTATCTAACTAGTTCATCTATAATTAGAAGAGATGGAATATTTTAAATTCCAACAATATGAGAAAAATATAAAACTACTATACCTCAACGAAATTAATATTCGAATCGTTAATTTTAATTAAACCCTTAAAGAATATTTTGAAAGTTTATTGACAACTGACTATAATCGTTAATATGCTGGGAATATCTTTCTGAAACTACTCGGCTATTGGCCAAAACTATAAAACGGAAATCAAGAGAATAGAAGATTTAACTTTTTCACTAAAATTTATTTTATGCCTTTTGAGAAACGAACAATCATTATATAAAATTATAACAAAAGGGGCGTGATGGCTAGAATTTTAAAAATATGAGGCGCCAATCGTAAACTCTACAATTTCAACATTTTACAATTCAAATAAATTATAAATATATAAAAATACAAATACGATTATTTTTTTATATCGGTTTATCGTTAGATGAGGCGTTAATTTATCAATTAAGTATCTAAATATTTTATAATAGAATTGCAATATCGACCAAATTTAAACTAGAATACGTGTAGAATCATTATGGATTGAATTGAAGGAATTATTCATGTGATTTTTGGTTGGAAATATCAAAATAACAGTTAAATATAACATTGTTTTATTACAACCTACACTCATTTAAACTTAACATAATTTAAAAGTTAATTAGTTTTCTATTTCAGTCAACACTGGCGTCAAATTTTATCAATAATCTAAATTTGTTATTAAAAAAAGACACAAGAAAAGAATTTGATAAACTAAATATAGAATTATCTGTGAATACATTTTTTTCGTTTAGAATTGTTGACGAGGATAATTCGATTTGTAAATATGCATAAAATTGACATTTCCATAGATACATCTATCATTTTGTTATTGTATAAATGTATGTGTATTTGTAAGAGTATACTAGGTGTGTGTGTGTGTGTATGTGTTATAATAGTTTTTGACCTACCCAAACAAACCTCCGGCTGCAACAGCTCCAAAACACGACAGTGTTATCGATCCAATAGGGAACACGCCGTCGCTTCCGCTCTCCAGCACATCTAGTCTTTCGCAAATTTCCCACCAACTTTGTGACACATAAATCAAACCGATTGAAAAATCAATCCGATACTTTAAAACTATATATTTATCTATTATCAAATCATTTTTATTATAATAATAATAATAAATAAATAAACAAAATGACGATGCCATTTTCACATGGAAAATTGAAAATGATTAAGATGGCAGGAATTTCTATTAATCCTTGAGTTGTTAATATTATTAAATTGCTAACCTTTTAAATAAATTGTTCATTATTACGTATAAGCATTGTATAGGTGAACGTCACAGAGGATTGCGTCTATTTTTAAAAACAGTCGCGGTCATACGAATTTGGCTAGTTTGTATAAAAAAAAACATTGACCTAGTGCGAATAATTTACACGCCAGGATATGACAAATAAATTCGATTGACTTTTATTTTTTCCCTCCAAATTATACCTCAACGCTCTAAACTGCATTGCTGTAATTTTAAATTCATAAAACAGTTATAAAAATATTCCATGAAATATTTATTATAAATCAATCCGTTAATATATTCCTGAAATATCTGTGTAATAATACCTATAGTAGCTTCTAGTAACGCTAGAACGATATCTGTGAATTTCAAAACAGGTGCATAATCAATTTTATACATACACAACAAACATACAAGGCTGATGTTGTTGCTAAGCTAGGGGGTACTATTATTATTATTTTTGTTGTTTACTTGCCAATTATTAAGTTAAACCACCTAGAAACGTGTTCGTAGGACCAAATACACGTATTTTTTCGTTAAAATTTATTCACAATTAAATAATACAAACAGGAATTAAATTTAATTCAACCTAAATTGTCCGTCTTTCAATCTTGATTGAATTGTCTAGAGGTACACATAAGACAGCATCCTGATTGAATTTTTCATCGTCTCTATTGGAAACGACACTCAAACCTATGTATAAGAAACTAAATAGGAATCGAATCGATTTGTAAGCTAATCAAACGATAGAATAACGTTTTTATTCATTTTCTTTACGTAAAGAATAAAAGTGACGGAAGTGCATATGAAATAGCAACAAGTTTGAGAATCGTGGTAAACATCAACAAGCGAATAGTCACAAGTAAACATTAAAATATACACACACATAAACAGTAGACGAGTTGGTCAGACGAGGGCCCCAATAATTTCCGAGGTGAAGAACCGTTTAGAAATGTTAAGAATGTAAGTGTCGGTCACTTACGGACAATGCGTCCATCCGTTTTATCTCCAACAAGAAATTTAACATGATCATCAATTGTTATTGTTCTAATATAAAAGATTTTTATAATAGAACATATTAAATCGTAAATTTCCATCAATCGATAGAATCTTCTAGTTAGTCCATTAATATGTCCGGTTTATTACTGTTATAGAGGATAAAATAATAAAAATAAAAGATCAATGATCGTATCTTATATTCGACAAAATTTTCCTCGATTACTTTCAATACATAAACATTTAAACTGGGAAATGTACAAAATCTACTAACTATACAACAACAAACTCGAAATGGGAATTATATTGGAATTAAACCAGATAATCCGGCGCCCAATAATCTAACAAATACGATTGCAAGCAATAACATCTTGTCTATAGATTGTCAACTGCAAGTTGCAGTCTTTAAATTGAGTTTATCGATGCAATGAACCAACCAAGTAAGCAACAGCAACTCTAACTAGCCCCTTAGGAAACCACACCTGACAATACAATCTAACAACCCCCACACCACAATCTAAACCAACCAATCAACTACAATAACAATTATAAAATAGTTTTCCAGACATTTTACAGATAAAAACAGATAACTCTATAAAATGATTTTTATTAGTTTATTTCGTTCCTAATAGGGTAGAACATTTTACCGGACATTGACCAACTTGTAAAACAAAAGCAAGCATGAGTCAGTTCACCTGCCTCCCAACGTCATCTGTTAACTGAGAGATATATGCCAGACCTTGAACTCGGACTATGTCCTGCCGGACAAATTCAGACAACTTGAAGATAAATTTTTTCAATACAAATTGCAATATAAAAGAAAAATTCACAACAATTAAACAACATTGTGATTGTGTTTTTCATGGGAATTGTCAACAACAGGAAATAAATTTGCACATTTGATACCGTTTTGCATATGGGAACCACAACGAAATTTTGCCAGGCCCAATATCCAATTTCGTTAAACTGTTATACTAAATGATATGAAATTTGATCTTGTCTAACTTATATCGACTACCAAAATTTGATTGATACCGGATACAGGAAAATTGCATGGCAATATTAATTGGTCTCAAACAAATATGCAATAATGCAAATAATGAAATTAAGGTCCGTCTACAAGCACTTAATTAAATTTGATAAGAAAACAATCTCAAAACTTAAAAAAAAACAAATTCTAGCTCTAATTTGCAAACTTTCAAAAACTACAATTTATCTGCAGTATTATTAAATCCAAACAACTCTAAATTACGTAGGTGGTGAAATTTATTAAGTGAACCATGTATACCTATTAGAGAAGGTCATTCTATATTTGAAAAGCAACCGCCCCCATGCACCCAATTTCACATGAGTTAACCAGAACTATAATGTGTCAACCACTATATTACCGCCACTATTATAGGTATATGTTTGTGTAAATAAAGTGTACTATTATTGCACATGTTGCTTTTTCCAGATGGCAACAATTTGATGGAGGCGTCCACCAACAACTCCACCCAAAGAATATAAAGCCTTTTCCATTCGGTTTCATTCAAGTCTATTGCAGTTCTTTCTTTCTCTACAGGTCGATAATGTTGTCTGAAGTAGTTTTAATGTTTTTTTCAATCGTCTATCTCTACTTCTATTCCTAACTATCTGTCTTGAGATTGCATTTGACAAAGTTTCTTAGTTGGTCTTCGAGTGGGTAAAGAAAAGTGCATTCTAATGTAGTTTGTTGAGAATTTTCCGAAAGAACTAAAGAATGAAAGAGAGACAGATAATAGTACTCGACTTCTGCATTTTCTAACGTACAACACAACGATTCACTAGCACACTCGAATTCTTATCTAACTTCGATTAATTTAATTTAAATTCCATTTTCCAATCATAGAATCACATCTGAATATATTCAAAATGCCCCTCAATATAGTGTCTTCACCATTTTATTAAATTTTGCCACTTATTAATTACTTTGCCTCTGCTTAATTCATCCGTCTGTCGTTAGCGTTACACGACCTACGCCAACATTAATTAGACAGCTTCTTTGAATTCTTCATAAAAAAACTAATTCTTGAAACTCTTGAAAATATTGACTATTTTATTTGAAACTACGCCGCACATGAATTTCATGAAACCTGACGTTTGTTTACAAACACACACACGCGAGTCAAACTACGACCTTGATAAAACGATTGATAACACGTTATTTTCACATGGTTACCTATGCACTCCATGTGGGGGGAAAATGTGCCGTTTCTTATCGATAAATTAGCAACAACAACAATTATAATAACGATAGATTTAGGGAAAAACTTGAACAAACAGAAACATTGGGGTATTGAAGTTTCCAATATCATATCCTTATCTTATTGATTGTACAAATATTTATAAAGCGCAACTTCCACGAATTGTTTATTTCAAAATAGAACATCCTGTGGTGTTTTTTTTCATATTTCTCAATTTATACCTGAATACATCTAAAGACGTAAAGGTTAAAATTATAATTAACTCCTATTAAAAGGTACGAGGAAGAGAACTGTTGTTCTATACAGAATCTTATTTTGTCTTCGTTTTATCATACCACAGGAACGACTACTACTACCGCATTATTGTTACTACTTCAGATTCTGCACAAGTTAAAGAAGACATAAACTGTATTCTCATTATATTCTTATTCTTCGTAAATAAAATTATTAAGCTTCCAATAATTGAATTTTTATTTAACTTCATATTACCGCATCCCAGTTAACAATATTGACAATAAATAAATTAATTAATAAAGGCAGACAATGTCTTTTAGAAAAATTCAGATTGAAACCTTATAAGAAAAAAGATCGATCAAATTACTCGTCCCTGAAAACGAATATTACTTCCGTCAACTGTAAGAACAAAAACAACACAAAACAAACCCCAAAAAGGCGTAATTTTAAAGAAACGATTCAACAAAAGAGGGGGAAAACACGATATTCCAACTATAATGCCTTTTCGGATTCTATTATTATATTGTTGTTATTGCTTTGATCTTGTGTTTTCATGAAAATAATGACCTATCTCCAAACGATTCTACCTGTAAGTGGAAGTGGCGCTATATACTTGACATTTTTGCTGTTGCAACAAAGATAAAAAGTAGTGTTTTGATAAAAGGGCTTATAAACCATAGAGAAATTTAATCTAACAAATTTTAATTGAGTAATGAATGAAATAAACAAAGCAAAAAAAATAAAATAAATGAAACAAAGTTTAAAAGTACACTCGTCTATTACAATATAAAACTTTTTTCATCATGTATCTCTTTCCGCGTTTCACACTATGGTAACAATGTGGTTTCCGGAACATCATGTAGATGTTGCATATAAGATAATAACAGTAACAATAACAACAACAACAACCTGCATACACAATACGTGGAGAACAAGCAATTCGATATCCGTTAAAGTGCATTGCGCATGCATGCACTAGAAAAGCATTTTACTCCATCTTCGAAAATCTATCTGGTAAAGAGGATTACAACATTTTCTAATTATATCCATTTAGACAAATTAAAAATCATTGGATATAATACTGTAATAATCATAAAAATAACAAGAACATATTCTTTTAATGCAACTCTATGGTGTGATGTTCGTCCAGACAGAAAACTAAATTATTCCTTATCAAATACGTTCATTATGCAACTTATTAATGATTACAATTAACACGCAAATTCTATACTTCTAAAGGAAACTTACACTCCATTAATGGTATTAGCCAATAGTAAAATTCATTTTTACTACAGAATAATTAATTTCAAACCTACATCTATTGATATAGTAGAATAAAACTAAGCTAAACAATTTGACTTTTAACGAATACAACAAACTCATGTCTGACCACTCGAACTATTATCCAGATATTGAGTTTGATACAAAATAAATCCAGCATCTGTGTGGATATAAACGGGCAGTAACTGTGGCTACATTATACTGGGTTACTTTAGTAACGGAAGTGAAGAGATAACGTTGCCCTAGTTACCTGAGTCTATCTTCTAAATAAAACAAGCAACAAACTGAATAATTTAATCAAAATTGTACTCATACTAAGCTTGAAATTAACAATCTCAACAACAATAAAAATAGTAGAATAGAAAATCAGTAAAATTAAAAACAAAACCAAATACAAGATTTCGAATAAAGAATGAGTATCTATATTTGTTGTTCTCTTTAGAAATTGAGAATATTGAACTATTCTTCTGTAAATTTTAATAATCTTGAACAAGAATCATTCGATTCGGGAAGATGTTATTTTATTCAAAAGATTCAAATCTAAAAGCAATTTTCGAATAGTTTTCCTTTTTTTTTCCAGATTTTTCACAAAAGCTATTGAAAAAATAATAAATTTTCCAACATTTTTTTTATCACTTCTATACGCGCCAACTTGAATTTCTATAATAACTTTAGATATTTGAACATCGCATTTGTTAGGTGGCATTTTAAAGTGCGCCGCGCAGATCAATATAACTCTACATTTCATCCTCTTACATCCCTTAACCCCCGTCTGTCCAGATCCAATGAGTCCGACTATAACGGGGGTGTAGTGACGAGAGGAATGAATACATGTGGTGGTGGTGGCGGCAGTTGGTAAAATGGTGAGACACTAACAGAGAGAGATAGTGAGGGTGGAAAAGAGACAAAATCTTTGCAGGTGGGGCGGAACCGTTCCGCGAGTCATTACCTCGACTCAAAGTGTCTGTCGGTCAATCGAGACATTTTATAACGGATAATCAAATGTTACGTGCAATCATGACGTTTACCCTCTTCTCTCAATACATGTGTTCAACTGGATAAACGTTACCCCTAATTTATCAATTGTTTGTTTAACTTTTTCTCGTTTTTCTAACTAGCAAAATACGAATTAAAAAAAAAAACAAAAATAAAAATACGCAATTTACATTCTCAATTTAAATTAAAAAGTCCAATTGATAAAAATGATTGTATATTGCATGTTCACATGAATTATCCGACCACCAAAAAATAATCCATCGTGGGTATGGCGGGCTAACCAACATCAATAATAATAAAACAACAACTTTGCCGCCATTTAGACTAGTAATTTTGCCCTGCGTTCATGAAAAACAACCCATAAAAATAATCATGCAATGTTTATTACTTCACAGAAATTTATTTTTAGGCTACATATATCTATACTTATATGTAAATATAGTAATTGCAATAGCATGCAACGGCGAAATTTTCATTAAAAATAATGAAAGAAAGAAAAAATGAACATTTCTTGAATGAAAAACAGAAACCTAATTATCGTTTTGAATAAACCTGTAAATATTAGAAGGAAATCACGTAAATTAAACGTTAGTATTGCAATTTATAATAACAGATCAACTCTTTTTCTATTTATTTGAAAAAGTAGGAGTCCCGTCTGATTGCATCAGTCTCATTTTAAGAGTTCAACATGATGTAATATTATGACATAAGACTGCTGTGTAAATGAGTCACCAGCATCTAGTTTTAACTTTTACTTTACCAGAATATAGGTGAAAACGAAATTATCAGAATTAGCAGTTAAATTCTCTAATAACTAGAATTGACAATGAATTGTTTAAGAGCTAAAGTACAAAAATCAAACAAACTTATCTATGATTAGTTAATTTCAAAGTAGATGCTTCTACTGGTTCATTTGCCAAACTGCATTAAAATTACTTCTACTATGTACAGATTTAATTAAATATGGAAAATTCAACAAAATTAACACATCAAGTAAAGTCAAATTCGTTTAGTCATTTAAAAAAATAAAGCAACACAAGTAAAACAACAACAAAAAATATCGACAATATCAAAATTTAACACATGAATAATTGAAGCTCAAAGTCCACGAGTTTAATAAAAGCTACAAGAGAAAAAAAACAACCGAAAAAATTCAACTGAAATAATCCTACATACAGCTGAAATCAATAAATGTTAATTTTCTCTTATGACTCGTAAATTCTATCAACGAAAAGAACAATTCGCAATTTTTCAATAGTATTAATAGGGATTTAGAAATCTACCATGATAAATCTATTTCATCCTCATATTGTAGCCAAAAACAAAAATAATATAAAAAAAGGGCCAAACGAAAGAAAAATCGTTTTAATATTTATGTTATCCGTTAATTTACGAAGGTTAGTCGTTGATGGATGGTTTTAGTCTGAAATCTCTATGTCTTTTATAAATCAGGTCGTAGTCTCTGATGAAACGATCGATTCAAATCTACAGAATACCCCATTTCAAATAGCCATGTCTATGTTTAAGTAAAATGTATCAAATATTCACCCTCTTCCCAGGTGAACACATTAAATTACACATACGAAAAAAATTAAAAAAAATTGTTATACCTATTTCGAACTAATTTTTAAATAGTGCAATCGTTAAAATGACTAATATCTAATTAATTTCGAGCCCCAATAGTTACATAATTTTATTGTTATTATGTAATAATTAAAAAATGATGACACTATGTTGATCGTAACTACCAAAAATAAAAACTTAATTATCTGTAATTAACATAATTACATAAGAGATAATCGCTAATTTTATTACTACCCACAGCATTTTCATTTGATGCACCTTTTAGGATTGTTTTTAAACAGTCTTTTCTACATTAAGTTACTGACATATTACTGGGTCAAAGACAAATTTATAACTTAACAATAAGGCCAAAAAACTCGAAAAATAAAGATAGGAAAATTTGGCAACGATTTCTATTCCGCATTTAAGTTACGTTGACACGACGAGTTCAAATAGTAGACGACTGAAGACGACGACGACGACGACGCCGATGATGGTGGTAATGACAACATCATCGTCATTGTCGTTATTGGTGTCCGTTTCTTTCCACTTCTCAAATCTTTTCTCATCATAAAAAACAACACCGACGAACGAACCAAACGAACATTCATGTCCATAATAGTTCGCTACTATTCAATTTTAGTTTCTAGATGAGTCCTAGCTATGTTGTCGCCGGTCGCTTATCTATTTCCAGCTTAGTATCTCCACTACCGAAACCACAAATAATTATAGCCAAAAGAGAGAGAGAACTAGATACATTGATTATTTATGGATTCGATTAATTGTCAATAAATTAAAAAAGAAAATTCGAAAAAACAACAATGCAGTATTGAGCGAGAAATTCATACAAAATTATGAATGAAGAGGAAATCCTGGCGTCATTGCTATCTTTCTCTTTATTAATAAACAACAAAACTTCAACAGTTTATTTTTAAAACACAGAACAATACAAATACGTACAGAGATCATCTCTTTAGACAGACGGAAATAATAGTTCGCCTTGAAACGTGCCTGTTGTTAGATTCATGCAATATGAAAAATAACGAAAAAAATATTCATCTACCGGTAATTTATTGATATTTTCATTGCACTTTTAATGTAAAAAAAAAACTTAATTGCATTACCTACATGTAAAATAAACTAACTTATCCGACACGTGTTATCAATAAAATTAATTCATTTTTAGAATAAATTTAAAAAAATTTATGAATATGCAACAAATCTAAGAAATGTGGTGGTGATTTTTGAGAAATACTTCCGGATATCGTACAAATTGCACTTGGTAATTGAGTCGATTTTTTAGTTTCATTATAATCTTTCAAGTATAATCTAAATCAGAATGAATACGTTTCTTTTATGTTATTCTTATTATATTCGAAAAACATTTACATAATATTAAAATTTATATACAAATTTTAAATAATTCAAGGATTCACAAAGTTGTTGGATCAATAGAAAAAATAACAATTAAAAAAAACATATATAAAAGAATTGTTAATTTAATTAATGTTTTACTATAATAGAAACACAATATACGTACAATTGTGTCACGAATTAATTTAACTCAGTTTTCTTGGGGTGAAATGATAAAGCATAATTTCTAACACACATACACACCCATTGGATTAAAATCAACTATTCATCATGTAATTAATTTTGTATGTTAAGCAAAAACAAATAACCATTAAAGGTTTGATTTTAATTTGAAAAGTTCAATGTATTCATTTGGTTTTACCAAAAAAAATTGGCGCATGTTCTAGAGATTTGTCGTGGACTTTAACTGTTAAATATTGATAAAATATTTCAAATCAAACAAACAATTTTTAAGCTAATTTTAATGAATAGGCATAAATACTTTGAATATTTTAAATTTTATTTAGATTAGCTTGAGAATTTTCAGAATTTTGTCAAAATTTTCAATAAAGAATACAGGATTCTAATAAAAATAAGAAGCTTCAAATCATAAAGAATTTGAATGTTTAATTAAATTTAGCCACAATAAAAATGTAAAATGGGCCAATTTTGATTGTTCACGTGGATATTCCGAATAGAAATACGGCCGACAATACAAAACAGACAGTTTATGGCGAAATTTAGAAATCGAAATGGATCCAAATACAAATCTTAAGTGCTTTCAAGAATTATGTTTGTTGCAAAATTACAACATCCTTTTGGCAATTATTTTATTTAGAAAAAAAATGTTTAAAATTTAACTGCAAATACCAAAAAATCAATATTATTTCTGTCAATTGATCTTCCATTAAGTGTCTTTATGTACTGAATACGAAGAAAATGTTTTATTTCAGATAAATAAACAATTTAATTTAGTATTGAGACTGAATGAGCGGGAAAACAGAAATTGCTTGTAATAAATAATTTAAACAATAAATTTTGTACTTTGTTCGAATTAACAAGATTGAAACGCAGTATTAGAACATATAACGTAAGAATATAAGCAACAAATGTACAAAAAACTATCTTTTCGGGTCATCATCTATGATTATTAGAATTAGAAAACTATTCATATTTAGTAATCCTGAAAATGAATAAAAAGCAACTTATAAACAATAAAAACAACTAAAATGTTATGCGGAAAAGGAAATAACTGTATTTTAAACAACAATCATTATTGCCAATCGAAAGAAATAAAGGAGAAAAACAAGAGAAATTGTAAATAACGAATCTATTTAAAGGCCAATTAAAAGTATAGATTTTTCTTGTTAAATAACCATTTTATTGTAAAAAGAATTAACGTAAAACAGGAAGAATCAAACTTTAGAATACTGTTGCCAGACATTTATTCGATTTTATTTTTACGTAGAGGATGATTCATTGAAAGCTAGGAAAATTTGACCGAAGCTTTCTACCGGTTCTTAACAGGACGAAAGGAAACATTTCAAATAATACGACAATTTGTAAATTACAACTAAAGATATAGAATTTGACTTGTAATATTTCAAAATAAATCGTAACTAAATTAATAATAGTCAATTATCATAATTTATCCAAACCAAATAATAAAATTTGTCTGTGAATAAAGGTAAATCAATTTTCTATGAACTTGAATTCCAAGGATTTTCCCAATACAATAACAAACAAAAAAAGTTGACTTGCAATTCACATAATTTTTTTCTATTCTTTCTTAAAAATTTTACAATGATTTGCAAGTCATGTACAATAAATTATTATTGCACTTTCACGATTCTAAGTAAATTTAAATCAAATATCTATAAATTTCTTGTAATTATTCTATGTAAATATTATAAACAGAAGTTTGGATTATTAACAAAACGAAAAACGATTATAAACAAAATATCTAACAAGTTAATCCTGAAAATAATCATAATTAAAATCGTTTCAGATAGAATTACGTTGTGAAGACTTATGATGATCGTTTACATATTGATTAAATAGGTAGATTTGTTTCTATTAGATAAATGTCAAGGAAATTATGTTTTTAATGGATAACAATATCGGAATTGTAGAGAATAGGATCACAAAATATTGTTGAAAATTGTATAATTAACAAATTGATAAAGGTTAAACATCCCTAATTAGTGAGTTTATTATTTGTACCGGGTGGTCCATTCAAAAGTGTATAAATTAAAGATAAATCCTATTATTGCGAAACTATTTTAAACATTTATAGTGATCTCCAATTTTAGCTCATCGAGAAGTTGCTCGAAAAATGCTTTCCTACGATATATTTTCGATTTTCAAAAAGATGATTTTTCTCGTTTTCCTCTATTACATTCTATAAATTTGCAAAATCATCTTTCTATTTTACAATTAAATAAAGAAAAATAAATGTGTTTAGGATTCTCAAGTCATCCTCAACATTTGGTAGATTTCCAAATAAGCTACAAAGTCCAAATTTCGCTAAGATTGAAGAATTTTTTGAATTGTTCAATAAATATAATTGTGCCCTAATAGACTTTCGTGGTCCACCTGGTACTGTAATAAAAGTAAAATTTAATAAATAAGACTTACTTTTGGGTTTGTTTTTATCCATGAGCATAAGGTGGTCGTGCTTGCGCCACGCCATCGGCTGCTGGGATACCATGCACGTGAACCCTGGAGAATCCGATAACGACGTAGCGGTCGTCAGCAAGAGGAGCAGCAGGTGTTATTATTGTTATAAAAACACTTTCGACACATGACAATAATAATAATAATAATGATGATAAAAAATATGATTGAGAAATAACAAAGCTTAAACACCACCAATCATAATAATATTGATGATAATAATTAATTAAGATTAACGGATAACACCACTTCACTGGCACCACCATCAACAAATAAAATTAGATTTTAAGAGGTAAAAAAGAGTAAAAACAGCCGCCTATCGTCGTCGTCGTCGTCGCCGACAGTGGCTGCTTACCATGCTGTCACCGGGTAAACAATCCCGCGTGTTCGGGGCCACTAACCTCCCGTTCCAAGGCCAAATAACGTCGTCGTCGTCGTTGTTTGTTGTTGTTATCGTCGTCACCGTTGCCGACACAACAACCAAAGATGACCGGTGGTGGATAAATTTTGATATCCCGCCACTCTACTAAAACACCACCACTATTCAATATAACACTTGGTGTTTATTTGTTATTGTTGTTTGTTGTTATAATAGGGGATGTTGGGGCCTAAGGCCCATCCCCGGTTGGTGTTGTCGTCGCCGCCACCACTACCACCACCACCGTCATCATCATAATCAACATCAACGTTGTCGTATTCGCAGAAGGCCGTGGTAATATAACGCGCGGCACATATACACACACCTCCCCCGTCTACACGTAAAATGGACTGGACCGGACCGCCTCGGATCTCGGGTCAAAAGCACACGACAAAATAACAACAACAGTGCGTGCTATCCACGCCGCCGTTACCGCTGCCGCCGTCAACTAAACAACAGCCGACAATGACGCCACTATACAAATACACAACACAACAATTGATGATTTTTTTTCAATTTCACTTAAAAAAACATTAAAAATCCCCAAATGTTCGGTCTAACTATAATCACCTTGTTTCCAACAATACGTTTCGCTTTCACCTCTTCTTGTATTTTCTCCTAATGCACACGTGTGTTAAAGACGTTGTTATGAAAAATGACACTTGCACTAAACGATTCTTTACCAAAATTTTAATATCAAACACGTTATTATTGCACTATAACAATAAACGATATTAAAACAGACAATAGGTGACTTTCTTTCTCACTAAATCAAATGTTTTTCTTAATTCAATAAATGTGAAAGAATGGATGAACGAATCGGTCGCACACCCTTACACAAAGCAACATGGCAACTGCTCTTGGGCGCAGGCACTGACAGAAACACTGCTGAAAAAACATACGACCAACAACGATTACAACCGAACACATCCTACCACCAACCTAAAGACTGAAAAAACCCCAAAATCAACAAACAATACTTCATCACAGCAACCAACACCAATCAAATATCAGCTAGAAAAAAACAAAAAAACTCCCATCTTTATCACACGCGTTGAAAATTTTCCGGAAATACCACGCAAACGCGCCAAATTTAAAACAACAATAAATACCAAATTTAAACGAATCTCGATTAAATTTCTAGAAATAAAATTTGTAATTAATTTTTATATTAATATTCAAAAATTAATAAATAGCGCCACCGGGCGGCAAATCAAAAAACCACAATTTTTGAAATAAAACGCGCGAATCTTACAACAAATTTCTTGATTTTACCGTGTAAAGGGAAAATCAAACAAAATTTCTCAATAAAATCAACTTTATTTCTCAAATCAGTTAAAACTAATACAATTATAATAACCCCAATATTCGCTACCGAAACCGCTTTGCCGCGTTCAAACTGTGGGTTTATCCGTATTTCCCCCGAGTAATACGGAGTTTAAACCGCCCATCATCTTATCAATTAAATCGATGGATTATAAGACGGAAGGAGAGTGTAAATCGCGATTACTAACAGGATGGCAGCAATATAGAAGCCGGATTTTTTCGTCTTGTCCTCTACCAAGAAAAAAAGAAGAAAACGATGAGATAACGAAGGCTGTCTGGTCTCCTTGTAGAGCAGACAGGCTCGTTAAAGATCAATACTTACTCCTCTAAATGGGGCGACTGCGTTCTTAGACAGACGACACATTATTGTATGTATGAGTGTATTCCATTGCCTACCCCAATCCGTCGCCCGCTTTGCTTGTCTTTTGAATAAAAACCACCCCAATTGAATTCAATAGCGCAGCGCACCCCATAAAAGAGAACGAACGGAAAAAGCGATAAAATTCACAAACTTGTTTGTCGTCACCTTTTATAAAAAAAATGAAAAGACGATAAATTAATCATCTACGGGTTCTTTACCGAAAATTCATAAATCACTCAATAATAAATACATAATAATTTATCAATTTGTTTATTAATAGCAAGATTTGCAATGAAATTTTCACAAAAGGAACAAACAAACAGAAATTTTAACACAATTCTAACTCTTATAAAATAAAGAAAAACTACAATATTAACTTAATATCTAGATGGGCCATATCTAGATCTATAATAATCATTATAAGTGCTATTATTATAATTCTGAGTTGGTAACATTCGTTCATTATAAACATTTTGGTAATAGGGTGTTGGTTGGCGGTTCACATCCGGATGTCCTGGATTATTAATTCTTGTCCAATTGTTACTAACATCCAAATTTTGGCGGAAATTTCGTAAAAATTCGGACGGCGGAACAATTGGTTTCGGTTTATTCGGCGACGATGGTGACGTTCTTTTATCAGCATCTTTTTCTTTCGTCTTCTGTAAAAGTTGTGCCGGTGTCAGGAAAGCAATCGAATTCTTTACCGGCGTTTTAGCCGGTTGTAAATCATCTTCATTCACTTGTATTCCAATTGTTGTTGTTGTTTTAATATCAACACACTGTGTACCAACATCACTAAATATTAAATTTTTCCGTTTTTCACACTCTTGACACGTTTGTTGTCTCTCTACATTCTTCTTTACCAATAATTTTGACGCTTTCACAGCTAAAATTGAAGTATCCTCAATTGAATTTGTTGTTTCTTCCAAATCAACAGTTTCACGAATTACACCGATCTTCTGTAGCACATTATCTAATATAGAAGCGAAATTGTCCGTATTCTCTTTCGTTGATACTGTTGGTGATGCTGTACGTGTTGTAAAACGAAAACGTACAATTGGTATTTTTCTTAATGGTGATTTATATTTGTTATCATTTTGAACGATTTCTTCTCTTGTCGGTTTCACGCGTAGACGTCCGACGAAATTCGGATCATCACTTAACGCCTTCAATGCATCTTGACAACGTGAAATCACTGTAATTGATTTGATTTGAAAAGAAAAATAGTCGTATTTTTCTTAAATCAAAATACACGATAATTGACAAATGAATAATACAACTTACCCTTGATTTTCTTCTGTAAATGTTCAGGCGTTGAAGATGGTACTAATGGAAAAAAATTATTAATTCTACAAAATGTTGACAAAAAAGAATCTCACTAAATCTGTAGATTTAATGACATTCTTTACAATACTTTAAATTAAATGATAATAAATCTAATGATAATAAAGGCGCACCTTCAGTTTTCGCAGTCATTGTCAAAAAATCAGTAAGAGAAATTTTCTTATCGGCGAACAACTGAAAATCCAAAAAAAAAAAATTAGAAAAATCCAAATAAATTTCCCTATTATTACTTTAGTAACATCCGAAGTTTCCATTTTAGATTTCTCACTTTCTTTTTCGACAATTTTTTGAGTTGTTGATACTGTCGGTATTGTTGTTAGATTTGAACGTTTCGGTTTCGATACAATCGGATATTGGACTGGATTAATTGGAGTTATCGGTACTGTTACAATAGTTGGTTGGGCAATATTTAAATTCATATTTGAAACAACACTATTATTAAAATCACCATTATAACCAATAAAATAACTTTGATCATATTGTTGATTTTGATAATAATGTTGGGCTTGTTGTAATTGTGGTGGTGGTACTGGAGCAGGAACAGGTTGTGGGGGATACATTTGTTGTTGTTGTTGTTGTTGTTGTTGATATGCGGAAATTGTCGGTACTGGACAATTAACTTCGTTTAATTTCTCCCGAATCTCCTCCAAAAACGATCTTCTTTTAGCAATATCCTGTTTTCTAGCCAATACAGTAGCCGGTGATTCCGACCGGCTACGTTTCCTTGATGTTCTTCTCTGTTCACGTAACCAAACTTCACGATCTGATAGATCAGAATGACGACTATCACCACGCCGTTTACGTACAATTGAACCAGAACGTCGTTTCCTTGAATAATCACGACTAGTACTCCTATGCCGATCCCTACTTGTATTATAACGTTTCGATGATAATGAACGATGTTTCTCCGATGAAATTTCCTTTTCAAACGATCTTGTATGTTGTTGTTGATGATGTTGTTGACGTTTCAATGATTCCATTTCATTAACATCAACTTCCATTTCTGTACCAGGCGGTACAAGACCTGTTTCAACTAATTTCAATTTATCTGAAACTAATTTCATTTCTTGATCACGGGCACACTTTATTTTATCTTTACAAATATCACGACGTGTCTTTTCCGGATCACGCCGTAATTGATCGCGATTCAATCGATATCGATCACGAGATCTTGATCTATATCGTTGTTCATCTGAATGTAAACGACGATGTTTCGTATCATCATTTAAACGATCACGGGAACGTTTCGGGTGTTCTTTTGAATGTCTTGAACGTTCACTTGAATGTTTACTTAATGATCGTTTCTTTTTATCAATTTCTTCTCGTTTTTCTGGTTCTTTATCTTCAATTTCTTCAGCACTCGGTACAGCAGCATTCTCATCCCATGCATCAACAATATCTAAACCTTCCATAAAATCAGCATTGGAGAAAGCATCGAAAAAATCATCAGGAACATCCTCGACTTCCTCATCATCTTCTTCTTGTTCCACAGTATCGACAACTTCTAAATCATACTTATTACTATCACCGATATCTTCTAATTCGCTTGTTGTTTTATTTTTCGAATTTGGTGTAGTTATCCCGGTGTCTACTTCATTCTTGATTTCGGTTTTTTGTTCTTTTGAATCATTTGAAGATTGTGATTGACGATCACTTACAATTTCCTTAGTGACAGATGCAGTTGTCATTTCTGTTTTAGTTCTAACATCGCTCTCTAAAAATAAAAATTAAAATAAAAAAAAAGCCAAGTTGATTACAACACAAACATGTCTCTATATTTGTAATAATTTCGATTTTAGAAACATTTTTGTTTTGTTATTATCGTTAATTTAGCGTTATTTAAATTCGATTTACAAACCCTGTTGTAATTCTTCTCGAAAATCGATCGATTCTTGTTGGTATCCTTGATTCAACAACCATGGAATAATTCGATTTCGAAAGAAAACCACCGTATAACTAAACAATTTACAATTACTCTCCGAATGGATAAAACAGTGCATCTTTGATAATTGTTTATCGTAGATAAAACGTATCGCTAAGCCTATATTTAAAGTGGGTGAAAAATTCTTAATTAATTGCGTTGATATTTCAATATCCTTCTCTAAAGATGTTGTTTCGGTTACTGTTAATTTGTGTTGTATATTCTTCAGTGTTATCATCCGATCTTGCCATACATTTGTAGTGCCACGACATTTAAAACCAATAATCTTCTCGAATTGTTGTCCAACAACTCCAGGATATTGTGGAAACGTATTCAATTCACTTATATCGAATTTTAAAATATTCTTTAATATTGTGACGATTTTTGTGTTAAATTCCGATTTGAATTGTTTGAAATCGTCGTAAATTTGCGGATAATTAAACGAGAAATTAACGTTGAATTCTTGTACTTTAATTATCGGTCGTGTTAATAGTGTTATTAACGAATCATTTCCTGAATTTAAATAATCCTTTAGGAATACATCACAAGTTACAACGAATCGACCAAGACAATGCGGTGCTGTTACAGCTGTGATATTCCGATTATGTTCAAAAGGATCCTGTATAACTATAGCACTATTAATATGTAACGGTTGTTCCCCTTTATTGACGTTATTTTTGTATAAACGAAACGAATCCGGTAGTGTTTCAAGACTGAAAAAATCTATACGATTTATGGCTTTACCCAAATACGGGCAAATCACTTTTGTTGTGTAATCGAAAGTTGTATAGAATTTTAAAAACCCTTTAAATATCTCGAATAATGGTATTTGTTTTAATTTGGAATTTTCGAATTTTTTTAATTGTTGAAAATTACAATTCCAACCGTCTTCTAATTTTTCATCATTATCGTTCTCTAATTGTTGAACACTCGGTAAACAAAACGGTGGTTGTTGTAAATAAAATATAAACAACCAAGCTAATGCATAACTAGAAAAATAACCATTTTTCTTAAAATCATGCAAATGAAATAAATATTTAATAAATATCATCAATTGATGTAAACGATCATCCGTTGTTAAATAATAATTAATTAATTGTGAATTATAGACTGGCAACATATTTTTTATGTTAATATCGCAATTGGTTTTCGTTAATATATGTTTACATTTAATTATTGGCACTTTTGCTGTACGTATCAGAATAATTTCGTTAAATTTTCTCGATGCATATAGTTTTGATTTGATTTGTGTTAAACATTGAACTTCTGTTGTTGTTGTTGATTTCACTTTATCGATAAAAATATCTAAATCACTACCTAAATAATCTAATTGTGTTATTATTGAACCGAACATATAAATTTCACATACGGGAAAATTACGACGTAAAGCTTGTTGTATATCGTTCGTTATTTGATTACATCTATCTGTTATATCTTTTTCATTCGAACGTAATTTATCACGCAATAATTTAATTCTCTCATCAAAACTCGACACGGTTCTTAAACTTTCTATAATATCACTATGATTCAATACTGGAATTACTGAAAATATAAACAAATTAATCATAATGGGAATTATCGAAAAGTTTGCAGCAATGGGGAATTTTTTTAATTCGCCCAAAATTCAAACTTTTATCGACTCTTTTGTAATATTCTTACATAAACTTCCATTATTTTTTGACGGTGGAGTCGGCGAGGATGTTGGTGATGGTTTTGTAGGCTCTTCAGTTGATGGTGTTGAGGATATTGGAGGTGTTTGCCATGTTAATTCAACGATTTTCCCATCCAATATATGATTCCTTAATAGAATTTCTGTCATTGCTTCTTTAGTTTCAAAACTATACGTTATATTGTTATTTAGTTGATTATACGAAAATGATGTAATTTTGCCAAATTTACTGAAATAATTATTAACATCGTCCAGACTTATATTTGATGATAGACCTATAGAAGATAATTATTATACAATTGTATTTATAATTCGAGATTTTACCAGATATTGTAACACTTTTCGGTAATGAACGTATATGTTTTTTGCCTTTTAAATGCGATTCCATATTCTTGATATTTTTACCAAAGTTTACCTTACAAACTTTACAATATCCATCATTTAATATAGTCGCCATCGTCTATAATACTGTACCGTCTAATTTGCACAATTTTTTAAAATATTTCGGTTCTATATAACCGTCTTTATTACCCGAACTGAGAATTACACCGTTTGTCGATTGATAAAACTTTATACCATCATCAATTGCTTTCTTTACGTCAATATACACGAAAATTTGCGCGTTTTTTCGAATACCGCTAATAATATTTGGATTATTCGGTAAACCTGTAGCAAAATGAATATGATTTCGTTTCATACGAGATAAACCGTACTTCTTTATGGATTTTAAACAACGATAATAGGTGCCATGTATTACATCTTTATCGTAAATAGAGTCCTCAACTGGTATCAATTCAAGTTCGTCAATTTCCTAGAATATTTCGAATCAATAACAGAAAACACAACAATATCGAACCATACTTTTAAAGAATGCCCTTGATTTGCGCGAATCTCCAAAATTCCGTCACTATTTCGTCTAAACGTAAAGCGTTGTTTATCACTCAAAGTAACAACACGTTGAATATCGTCGATTGTATATCGACCACGTAATTTACGATGATTTAAAATCTCATCCACTTTAATAAAACCATCGGATGTTATGTTTAAACCTTCTTTAATTGCCGCATGCCTTAAAAGCCACGATAATGTTTTACTCAATTCTATATCGGAATTCTACAAAAAGTGTTATTTTAATAAAAATCAATACAAACAATTATTGCATCAATTACAGGCATTAACAACAAGGTAAACTAATTAACTTTTTATGAATCTTTTTCTATTTATCTTTAATGAAAAATGTCTACACTTTTGAGGTTATTAGACATAAGACAAACGTTATAGATGGCGCTTTGCTACACGATGCCACATTTATTTTTAACATCTAAAAATTACGAGAAAAATTTATATTCAGTTAATTCTGTTTTCGAGTAGTGTTATTATAAAGATTTGAAAATTTTCTAGTTTTATTTTATTAAAAAAGAAAAATTAAAAAACTAGATTAGTTAAAATTGTTTATTTAATTTTTCTAGGGTGCTTTCAAAGTGACTATCTGACAACGTTGATATAACATGTCATTTGCAATTCGAACCGAAAAACCAATAACCCTAGATAATTTCACAAAATTAAAAAATACGAATAATTCCAAAATATCATTAGATAAAGGATCTAAAAATTCATTTGTAATTTTTATCGAATTATTTTATATGTGAATTAGGTTGAATTTTTTAATTTTTTTGAAGTTATAGAATCGTTAAATTCCCCAGAATCCAGGTCTACCAACCTGATTATTGTTGACAAATTTTCAACAAATGGATACCGATCCGAAATCCAGGTAAATTCAATTAATTAATTGAGGCCTAATATTAATAATGCAATTTTTAGGGGCCTGAAGCACGCTAAAAACAAGAAAAAGTACAACAAACACAAACCGCCGGGCCATGTACAAATGCCGCAAAAATCGAAAAGTTCAATCCTTGAATCGAATTGGTCACGCTACGAATCCGATGTTGATGAAAATGAAGATAATCGTAATGAAAATGTAACGAAACTGGATAGTCGTACAGAAGCACGAATTATTTATTCAAATTGGACTTGAATCTGTTAATTCCAGTATTGCGACAATACCGTTTCACAAACGTTGTAATATTGATTATTCGTATTTTACAGTATGTTGTTTTTTAGTTTTTTTGATAAAAAGATAATTCATTTACGTAAGTTTGTTATAGAAAGATGAGCAAGAAGCGTTGATAAAAACAGCAGTAAAAAACGAAATTATTTACAAAGATTATTTAAATAAAAACAATACGAAAATAACAAACCCAATATTCGATCATCTGGAGTGTAGTGAAGATGAGAGTGACGGCAGTACACGAGATGAAGGTCATGAATTCATTTCACAAGTTTTAAATAATGATTCAGCGAATTCTAATGGAAATATCAACGATAACACCGACAATAACAACTATAATGATGATAAAGAATTGGTAACGTTACAAAATAATCAAATTAAAAACGATACAAATGACGAAAATTTAGAAGAATGGTTGGATGATATTCTGGATGATTAACTAATTTGTTTTGATTTTTTTTTATTTTTACATCATCTGTGGTAAATTTACAATGTTTATTATCCACGAATCTATTTCGTTATGTAGATTAAGTGTCCCATTTAAGTATAACAGATAGAGGCGTCTTTGAGTTGCATCATTCCGATTTATATAAAAACAGGTTTCGATTTTAATTTCACACTGTACATTACATTTATTTCTATCTTTGTTACACTAATTTTGAGCTATTTCTAAAATTTAAAAACTTGGCACTATCATTAATATTTCTATTTCCAGGCGAAAAATTGTTTAAATTAGCAAGAAAAATGTTGGTATCTGTAAAATGTGGAATAAAATTCGCGAAAAAATACGCAACAATTCGGTTTTTCCCGTGGATTTTATCTAGTTTTTATCGTATAACCGAATGACATTGGATTCGAACAACAATAATACTTGGGTGTTTAAATTAAGCGCATTTTTAGATAGAAATTGAGCTACAGGTACGCAGTTATACTAGTACAATTTCTCTAAAAGTTTATTGATTTTTTTGCTAAATATACAGCGTGACTTGGCAAGAATTCTTATCAACTTAGCACGTTTAAATTGGTAATTTTTATTGCAACAAGACATTGATTAAATTAATCGATTGTTTAATGGATACAATTTACACAATCATAACAAGCTTGCATCATTTCTTCTAAATTACTATTATGAATTAGGGTTAGAAAGGTCGCCCAGATACAAAATCTCAGATATAACTACTTCGATCATGCCTTTTTGTATTGTTTGTTATTATTTTTTTATTTAAACAATTTTCGTCGATCGTATATGAGATGATTTTGCGCAACTGAATCCCCTCTCTCAAGGCACAATAAAATTGCACTTTTTTCAACGTTGGGTAAAACCTATAAATTCTGTAAAATGAATCAAGTTTATCATCGCGCTCCACTCTTATCGTTCAATACAATTCAATTCTCTAGCTAGTACCTTCTTATTGTTAGTACCGTTTTATTAAATGGCTGAAAACGTTTTCCATACTCGTTCGTTAGGAACAGCCGTTGAGGGTATCCGTGATCAGTACGCTGACGGTAAAGCGGCAAAAGTTTGGGAGATTTTCATCGGCGATAAAAATTCGCGTACTCAAAATTACAAGAATTTCCTTGTTGGCCTATTGAGACGTAAACGTTGCCGACGAATCTTGGATGTAGCATGCGGTACAGGGTATGTTTCACAACAATTTCTCACCCTTTATTAAAACGAATTTCTATTATAAAAGAATTGATTCTATAATGCTGCTCGAGGAGGGTTTCGATGTCGTTTCGGTGGATGCGTCCGATAAAATGTTGAAATATGCGTTGAAATCCCGTTGGAATCGACGTAAAGAGCCGGCCTTCGATAATTGGAGTAAGTTCTAAAATTGTTGCGTCATTAGTATTGTTGGGTTATTTTTTAGTAATTGAGGAAGCAAATTGGTTGACTCTTTACGATGATATCGAACAAATCGTCGGTGATGGTTTCGATGCTGTTATCTGTTTAGGTAACTCGTTCGCTCATATGTTGGACTCGTATGGTGATCAAAGAGAACAAAAGTAATTAAAACTGTTATCATTAAGACTACCACAATTCTAATCGATTATTTTTAGACAAGCTATTAGAAATTTTGAGAAATGCGTCAAACCTGGCGGTTTACTTTTGATCGATCACAGAAATTACGATCACATCATCAATACTGGTTCAACTCCACCGAAATGCATCTATTATAACGTAAAAAACAACAATAATTCAAGGAATTGTTTTTTAAATAATTGAAATTCTAGAGTAAACACATGACCGATATAAAAACGTCAGTATTATACGTGTGCGGCCGACCGGCTTTAGTAACTTTAGACTATATGATCGATACATCTTCGGCTTTCGATGAGAAAACTGATGAAATCAACCCAGATTTTATCAGGTATTTAGTAAAATTCCAACGATAATTATAGGAATTAACATTGATTTTTAGCCAATTCCGATTGTCGTATTACCCACACCGATTGGAAGTCTTTAAAGATATGCTATTGAAAGCTTTCGGTGAGAATTCAACGTATAAAATTTACGGTGATTTTAAAAAATTAGATGAACTTGAAAATCCAGGCTTCTATATTCATGTTGTCGAAAAATCCGACACTTATTTATAATTGTTATTTTTAATGTTTTTTTGATTTATTATTTTTATCTAAAAATTGTTGATATTGTCTTTATCTATTTTAATAATAAAATTATTTATCCTTAAATTTGTAACAAAACGGGCTACTTTCGAAAAACAATTTACCAAATTGGGGCAAGATTCTCAAAATACCGACAATTTGCAGTCTTAGGATAATAATCACAATCACAGTATCTGATTTTTTTATTGAATATTATATTATTTTTATTTTTTATAGAATATTTTAATGATTACCTGTACAAGCCGAAAGCATCAACAACACCAGTTTGTTGATCGTAAATCATGAACGTATAAACATAATCACTGTAGCATTTATCATCGAATTCGGGGACTTCCAATTTAATTGTCTCATTTGTAATTCTGTTCATTCCCACAATATATTCGAAAGCTTGCTGACGCTGGAACAGCGCAAATCCCTCGTCATAGCCGAAAATGTACCGGCCATAAGCCACAAAAACTTTCGATTTATGGACGAATAAAGTTTTCTTCGTTGGACAATTCGTTCCACCCATCCATTGTTCAGATTTGGCAACAGAAAAATCCAAATCCAAATCCTGACAGGGCACGAAAGTATATTTGGCGAATAAATCGATGAGTTCGTTGATGTTTTCGGTATCAGTTCGAATTAGGACGTTTGATTTGTAGAATAATGATTGGTTTAAAATGTGCGAATCTTCAGAATCATGCTCGAAATCTGGTTTATAGGTGATGGTGTTAATCTGGTAATTTCCTTCAAGGTAGACTTGTTCCATGCCATCGTCGATGATGAATTTGCCATATTCGATGTACATTTTTTCGGTAATTGAAGGACGATCGCCTGAAATTATTTTAAATCAATTTTAAAGGAGGAAATTACAATTATATTAATTTTCTTTACTATCAAATTCTACGCTTGCTTTAAAATTTCGGAAGTAATCGATAAAAAAGGACTTACCAAAAATTTTGTGTGGAGCGATAATAAAAGGGTGTAAACTACAATTCGAACTAGTCGTACAAGATTTGCAATTTGATCGGTAAAAATATACAGTTGAGGCATTTATAACCGGTACATAGTCGAATATTTGTACTACACACAAAATCCAAAGATAAGTAACTGTACTCCACTATGCAGCTATTCAAAATGCCTTGACTGTATAGGAATTCTCAAGACTAGTTTGGATAAATTTTTAATCAACTGATTGAATTTTAACAATTTTATTCATAAAAATATTCACAAACTACAACTGCGATTCATAGAAATATTCTGGAAGATTTTTGGCAATTTGTTAAAATAGCCCGTCTCAATATTGGCAATACTACCAAAATCGATAAATTTCGGTACAAATAACCGCTTTAAAATCGATTCGTAAGTAATCGAGCGTTTCTTAAAAACTAAACTAAACGCCCTTAAAGCCAAACAAATCAACAGTTTCAATGTTATATTATTTTGATAGAATCCACCGCGATTTTTTTGTATTAAACTGTAAATTTTTATCGTAAATTTCTTGATGATCATCATTAGAATTTTGTAGATGATATCACTATCATAATTGGGGTAATCTTTGATTATTGCATGAATTGCATCGAATTTAAAAGCCAACAATAACATACCATTGAAGAAATTAATTAAAACCGTACATTCATTATTGTATGTCGTATTTAGTTCTAATTTTGTGAAATTGTTGTTGTTAAACGGGTATCTCATTGAATATTTAAAAAAATTCTGGTAATTCGTTATCGGAGAATTCGGATTAAACAATTTGAATCTATAACGTATTTGGTAATTGTTATTAAAATTGTAATATTTATAGATTTGTTTTGTTTGTAAATCGAATAATTTCCCATAATAGACGATTTGATTTGAATCGCGTATTGTTTTATTGTTATTAATGATGTAGAGATTTGTTGCAATTTTGTAGAATTTATCGATTAATTGTCCATCTGTTGTGCAGAAGAAATAATCATCGACTGTACGGTGTAAGAAATTCTTATTATTGTTAAAAAACTCTTTTAAATGCGCATTATCGATATAAGTCATGTATAATTCGCATAAAGGTCCAGATAGGGGGTCGCCTTGCAATAAACCATGTTCCCATTTGTACAATTGGCGCTTCTTTCCCGAGTGAACGTATTGATTTTTAATATAATTGATTATAAATAATTTCTCACTATTCGTTAAAATTTCATTATTATCGCTAATAATCGTAGTTAAAAGATCTATATCGATATTACCAAAGGCGTCCTTTATATCGATCTTTATACCGTAAATGTCTCGATTATCCGTATTTTGTGTGAATTTCAACCAATTTTTATACAATGACGACGTACACGTTGTATCGAAAGTATCATTAATCACCTTGTAGATTTTCCTAATCAATTGTTGATATTGTAGTTTTTGGTGTTTCGTCCGTTTCCTGAAGAGTATAATCGGCCGATAACCGCCATCGTTTTTCGGCTGTACCAACAATTTACCCCTCGATTCTTCGATTTTATTCGTCAATTCAACCCTTAAATATTCCAAATTCAACAATTCTTGATGGGATTTCTGTTGGAATTCTTGCCATTTATTCCGCTTCATAAAACGCACCTCATTACTATTCAACATTTTTATCGGTTTATAATAATAGTAAATTAACGGCTTCACTGTTGTTTCCAATAAATAGATTTGAATATTAATTAGATCGGTTTCATTTAAATCGAATATTGGGCGATTTTTGAAACATTCGATTAATTGTTGTTTCAATACGTATTCGTTTTGGGCTTGTGTTAGGATTCTTTTGATAATTTTCTGGTAGAAACAGCGGCGATTTTTTGCACAATTATCGAAATATTCGTTCGGTATAATTCGATCTAATTGTTTCAATATGTTAATTTGATCGGTGTGTTTGAATTTTGCTTTGATTCCATTTAGATTCCGTTTAATATCGATGAAAATATCGCGTATTGCTTGGTATTCTTCTGATTGTCGTTTAAAGAAATTTAATTCGGGGATTCGTTTATTTTTTCGATTTACACCAAGATAGTAGATACCGATCGACATTTTTCTACAAATTAATTTGATTTAATTTTAAGCTTAATTGAATAATAAAAATTACTTACGATAGTTTGTTCGTGGATTTTTGAACAAGTAGAGGCTTGTTTCATTGGTTGATTACAATGTTGCCAACCTTGGAAAATTAAAATATCGTGTATTGAGCCCATAGCGTATTTGAATTAAAATTATCAAAGCACGATACAAAATTCAAATAAATTAATTAGAGTATAATAAATTTAATAACGATAAACTATAATATGTATGTCCATAGAAATGGATATTCTAGGAGGAAAATCTCGAATTAAATCCAATAAATCAACTCTAATATTGAACAAAAATGCTTGAATTTCATTTTTTTAATCATCCTTTGGTGGGATTTACTAAAATTTGTCGATAAAATTGTCTTAAAACCGAAACGTAAAAAACGCAATGAACGGGTCTTCTATTTAGATGAACGAAAATTCAACATCTCTAAACGAATTAAAATATCCAACTCAATTTAAAGAACTAAATGGGCTAACAAAAGGCATCAAAATTAAGGAAAATAAACCCATTCAAATTGCACCCTTAAAAGTGCGCTAATCTTGTAAATTATGAGAAATAAATCGAAAAATACTCAGAACATTCAAATAATTCACAATAATTTGATTATTTTTGGGAATTTTACATTAAACATAACATAAATTTTGAACAAAATTCAAATAAATCGAAATTCCAACGGTACCACCAGTTATTTTCGTGTGAACGCAGCCTAACAATATTGTAACCTTATACACATTCTGTCAAATTTTCTAACCTAAAAGTTTGGTTAAGTTACATTAATTTTTTTAATTCTGATTATAAACTTTGTTAACTCTCCACAAAAACGATGGTAAAAACAAATTAAATCCAATAGAAGTCTAATTTTAATCAGATAATTTCTAGAATTTTCTACGGAGTATTTCACGATTATCAACCAACATAACCTCAAAAACTACCCGAAATTTCTCAACAACAGCACCGAATGCTCTAATACCCGATGGTGAGCCGGACAAATTGTACAAAACCGTCGAATTAGAATTACGTGGTAATGATCCGGCTGTTCTGAATAGTTTTGCAAAATTCGCAACGACTGCAGCTAATCATCTAAATATCGAATCAAAAACGTGCATAGTCTCCTCAAAATCGACATAAATTTGTTAATTTTGCTTTATTGTAGATGGAATTTACGTAAACCCGTCCACGAACGGTACACTGTACTAAAATCGGTGCATATTTACAAAAAACACAGGGTACAATATGAGAATCGAACATATTTTACGTTTGTACAATATAAACATCTAACCGGATCAACAGCCGATACGATTTTAGAGTACGTTGAGAGGAATCTACCGGAAGGTGTAGCCCTGAAAGCCACCAAAGTAAATCGTTTGGAATAATTGTCAAGAAATAAATTAATCGATTGTGTTTTAGATTGAAATACAAGAATTACCTGAACATTTAATACAGAAAGAAATCGCACAATAGGTATGATTGTTTTCTTTGAATTAGATTATAATTTATTGTTGAATATACAAAAAAGTACAAAGAACTAATTTTATTTTAATCTCACTATGAAAACAACGTGGTTGATTATAAAGAAGGAACTTATAAATTATACCACGGTTAAATTTATGTTTCTATTCGTTAGGTGGCGCAGAATTACAGTTCTAAATCATATGGTAGTTTACAAATTAGCAATTCCTCCGGATAAGGCCCTTTATTAATGATGACTAGAGGGTGAAATCTACAGCTCTCTGTAATTATTCTTGTAACCATCGAGTTACGTCAAGGTTCTTATTGATTTCATGTCGGGCTCTTGGATGATAAATCCATAAAGTGATAGCGTCATTGTCAACGTCATTACCAGCACAAATGTTGAAGGGCAATCGACATATCTATTTTTCTAATAAATAAATCTCAATTTACAAGACAATAATTACAATAAATTATCCAATTTATAAAAATCAATCGTTGAAACAACACAATTACGAACTAACCATTTGATTTATTGTTCTATTTGCCAAATTTTCTAATCCAACTTTGACATTTTCAACGTTTCATTGACGAAAATAAATCAGTTCAATGCAAAATAGTCGTTTAATTATACAATGTAAACATTTGTAAAAAAGAAAATGGAGTTGGAGCGAATCGTGGGGGAGAAATAAGAAAACATAAACAACATTGCTTCCTTTTTCGTTTATCGACCGTTTGGCATTCAGTCATTAGAGGGATATAACTGGATTTCAGCCACCCTCATTATCAACGGAGCTTATCTGTAGCCAAATCTCAATGTCAACAATTTCAGGATTAATTAATTAATTGATAATCGTAATCGAGAACTTGTGATGCGTGACGAAAACAATTTTAACATTAGTAAAAATGAGAAAAATAAAAAAATTGGTGATAATTGTATTATTTTACTACGAAAATATAAATGAACGTAATTTTTCTTTTAAAAATATGCAGGATTTAAATTTTGTTTGCCTAAATATTGTGATTTTATTCTAGGGATTGCTATCAAATTGCGCACAATTTGTTGAGAAGGTCGGGAGAAAGGTCAACGAAATCAATACCTTTGGATTTATTCTTAATTGTTTTATTTCTATACAATAATGAACACTTGTTCGTTAAATCTGCCTTGATTAGGGTTGTAAAACTACAATTAAATCTATTTTGCTGTAAACCTTTATAAAGGATAAAAGTTTTAAAAAATTTCAAATTATCGCTTGCTTAATTTTTAGATTGCTTTCATTAGCAACCTATACGCTAAATATTTTTAATGCTCCATTAGTAGTGTAAATTTTGGCAGGATACGTATACTCCGTCAAGCTTAAGGCGGACAGCTTGACTGTAGCGTTTATCAAATTCTTTAATATTGAATACAGGAGCTAATTGGATTTTTTTACCAAACGAGCCTGAATTTTGACCGATACATTCAGGAAATTTAATGCTGTTAGTTCGCATCAAAATTCAATTATCTTCGTCTACCGAATTTAGATACTCTGTTAAAGTCAAATGGATCAAATTAAGGTAATTCGAGGGTAAATAAAGAACGAATAAAACTTCGAAAAAGCCCTCTGAGTAGTTGATTAAAGCGATCTAAAAGAACCAACTTTTTTCCAACCAGGTATTGTCTAATTTTGCCCGCGTTGGCTTTGAAAATATCGATTCGGTGCTTTAATACACATATTGAAATACTAAATAAATAGAATGATTTATACGTTATTGAATGTGAACGCGTATTGATTTTCGTTTAGTAGAAATTTCAGTTGAATATTCCGTTGCAAAATAAAACCATTTAATTTACGGTTTTTCAATTTGAATCAACCATTGTTCATGTGAATTCATCATTACAAATCTAGCGATGAAAATAAATTAGAATTGTAATTAAACTTCCAAATTGGCAATATCTAATTACTGGAATTTAATTTATACGTTTTATATTATCTTACAGTTAGTAGATCCCTTATTATTACCGTTTTGTTGGGAAGTTTTCATATAATTCAGTTAATTTCTCAGTCGCGCTACTGAGTTACAATTAAAAATAAGTTTCGTTACATAAACTATAAATTTAGAAATTGTTTGTAGAAATTGTAATGCAGTTGTAAATTAATGCATTCAAGTTATTAAAATTATCATTTATCGCATTATTAATTTTGTTTTTAATGAAAATGGTATAATTTTACCTAATTATCGATTAATTTATTTAATACCACATTAATGTTCGGTGCAATATTTTTTCAAATAACAATAACTTGAAATTTACTGTATAAATAATCGATAGTTTGTCCTTGGTGATGTTATGTATTTATTATTGACTGTTGTGTTATTATTAGAACATAAATATTAAATTCCTTTTTAATGGTAATTAAACTAAGGGACAACAGACAAGTTAGATAAAACGAAAACAATCGATTCAGTTTAAATTTACAAAAGAATTTGACGTCAATTCGACAGACAATTCTATAAAAGGGACGTAGAATTGTTTTTGGAATAATTGCCAACATATCGCAATACGTAAAAGCGACAAAAATTAAACAACGGTAAAAAAATATCGAATTTATCTATCCTATCAGCCGGAAACTGCGATCACCTGCCAAAATTGTCCGTTTTAAATCTCAACTGGAATCTTAATGCGAGAATTAGCAGATTTAATCGCCGAAATCCATCCAATTCAACTCGAAAAAAATCGAATTTATCCATTCCATCAGCCGGAAATTGCGAATTACCTACCAAAATTACCCGTTTTAAATCTCAACTTGAATCTTAATATTTGAATTAGCAGATTTGAGGCGGAAATCCAACCAATTCAACTGGAATTTATCCAAAACAAATACAATTTCAATCAAGTTTGTATATTTTGATTACAAGTGAACACATTTTTGCTATCGATTAAGTTGTGTAATTTTACATTTTTGTAACATAAACAGGACCGGCTCGTCAACATTTCTTTCTAATTAAGGGTGACGTTATTGCTAATTGTGCCAGGTCATAATGGATGACGATGTGGTTTCCAATCATGTGTTTTTTTTATCAATAAAACAATTATCGAGACGATATTGCGTGACTATCATGCTTGGATAATTGATTCGATTTAAACACTCCAATGATTAATTGTATTGATAATTATTGTATTGTTCTTCCCTCTCTTGTTACTTTATTTTTATTTATTGTTATTGTTATCATTATTATTAAGGCTATAAGGTTAAATAGACGAAACAATGAATAGACCAGATCAAACTGGAACTATTTATATTGTTTGATGTCAGATACTCGTTGTTTAATTAATACAGGATAAAAACCAATTAAAGGAGTAATGCGACTTTTTCGTACTTGTATCAAATTGAATGATAAGAACGATAACATATTTCGTAAACAATGATAATTTCCTTTTTTTTCAAAACAATGATAAACCTGCAATTTTGCCTATTTTTCACCGTAATTAATTCCTAATTATCAGGCCATGTAACTGATATCGGATTGCTGAAAGGTTTCGAGACGCTAATTGTTTAAAATCCTTACAAAAGTGGCGATTATAAGCAGGAAAACAAGGGATTGTATAAGGGGGTTGAAAAGTTTCTATACTGTTTAGAGGCGAACGACTTGTATTTCGATAGTTTACTGTTAGTAAAAGTTAATTATACCATTTGAATGCGCCCTAATTATGTTCTCTATCACTTTCTCTTCAATCTATGTAACTGGGACGTTTGAATATTGCTTCAAGATAGAGAAACTACCCCCGATTCGGTTTCTTAAAGAATTTCGACAAAACTACAGAAAATTCTGCTCAATTATAGTTAAAACCTAGGAATCTTTCCAGTTCTTGATACGCCTCTGGTAACATTCTTTAAATATTGACATTAAAGGGAGCCATAGATAGTAAAAATTAGGGGCCCCTCAGCTCTTGATACGTGTCTAGTCAAACAAGACAAATCAGACGATCAAGGTTAGATTGTATCTAGAAATAATATCAATAACCGTATCTAATTTATCATCAGTAGAATAGGATAGAAATAGGGTAAAAAAGGAGAAAAATCGTAATTTTTACAGTTGGCACTAGAATCATGGCGCCAACAATCCTTAATTATATTTTAGTCACCCAAAAAAATGACTTGACAAATAACAATCCGCGTTTATTTTCGTTTATCCGGCTGATTATCTGCCAAATAATTTCCATACCGCCAAGATTAACTCGAAATATTTCGTCTTAAAGTTAACGTTTACGTTGCAATGCGGAAAATTTACAAGCGTTTTATTGATAAATAGCGAATTTAATTGACGTTAAAGCCAATATTTGCAACACTATTGCAGTTCAATTAAATGACGCGAACCAAATTGATTAGTTATGCGTTGTTGTTTCAGAAGATTAGATTGCGTTATCGCAATTTAGAGTACGTTCTTCTGCATTTTTAACGTTAACGTCAATATTATTTTATTAACTGAGTCACCTGGAATATTTTCTTTCCTATTCATTTAACTCCTTGTTTATAGGAGCATGAGAGAAACGGGTATAATTAGCTGTTTTTGTGTTAATCATGTTTAGAAGATGCGCAGATTATATTGAAGTTTAATTAAGTTGAAATAAAGCTATTATTGAAATTATACAATTATTATGAAATGTTTTGTAAATAAATTCAATCGAGCTAGTCAATTTGTGATTCATCAAGGTTGTTGTAAATTTTCCGAATAATTCGTTTTTAATTACAATAATTTGAATAATGATGTTGATAATAAGATAAACAATCACCTTGCGAATATGTTTTCGGTACGACAATTACTACAACCTTGGCCCTGGCCGTATCGAAAATTGTCGTATAAATTTAACAATTGAATGGCAACAATAACAACAATGAAAACAGGCTCCTGGTTCCAATCAATTTGTCATTTTTCACAGATTGTTTAAAATTCGATTGTAACAATAGCGGCGTATCTGCGGATTTTCCACCGAAAATTTCCCTGACTTAACGCACGTAGGCCGCCGCTGCTACAACAGACGACGTCATCGAGGAAAATCGAATTTCCTCGCGTGACCTATTTTCGTGCACAGAAAATCCTTGAATGCACCGATAACTTTTCGTTGAATTACCCGAAAATTTTCTATCTTTTCACAGCTTAGAGCGTGTATTAATTTTGGAAAACTGTTTTCGAAATTATGCAATCAAAAAAGATGTTGTTTTGAAAATTGTTTTTGGATTCTACCCAATTATCGCTGATTGTTTGCCAATCGGTTTTTGGCAAATTTAACTATTTACTTACTAGATTTCACCTCTTTAGTATTTATAATTTGATAACAACAACTAAAAATAAGTCGTAGAACGAATTTGGTGTTATTGCGGTGGAATTCGTTAGATAGGTCGGAAATTTTCTACCCGAAATTAGAGGCGCATTTTATCGATTAGTTGGGGCGAAAATTTGTTCCACCAAACTCTAAATAAAGAGTGTAATGAGGGCAATTCTAGCATAATTAACCACCTTGTACATTTACCCCACTGTCACCTCTTATCGCCCGTTATCATTAGATACCCCAAATACTTTTTTTAATTGCGTTTCTATTTAATCGCTCATTTAGAGGTATTGAACGGAATTATTGCAAGTGGAATTTTCCATTCTGTATGGAATTTGAGCATCAGTGAATTCTGTTCTAGCTAGACAGCGGAACTGTTGACATGAAATACGATAATAAGTGCATTGACTTTTCTATTGGTCTATTTCTATTGCCATATTCATTATTTACTGTTTAATTAGAAAAAAATTATGCAATTCATTAATATTTATATAAATTATTGCTGTTCAAAGTATGCGTCACGCGTCTAGATTAGAAATTAATTATTTCTTTGAAAGATTGAGGAAAAATCAAAAATTACACGTCTATTATATGATTCCAGGTAGTTAGTTACAGATAAATTTTCCAGTCTTTTATTTGCACAGTTCCTTTGAGTTGAGAAATTGAGGAAATTTTAAACGCAAAATCTTTATTGAAGATTTGAAAATTCAGTTTTGATTTAATTATTTTCAAATTTATCAAGTTCGATGAAAGATCCGTTGTAGATAAACTTTAGACTAAGGTATATAGGTGAGTAAACAGGATCAAAATTGAATGAAAATATTTATTAAATTGTTCATTTGTGCCATAAAATTGAGGAAGTGAATGTATAAACAACTCCACATTCATCATCTAGAATTAACAAACTTTCTATTACTGAGTAACTTCTAAAACGGACGTTTATTTGTTTTTTTATCGTACACTACTTCAAGGTTGTCTATGCAGCTTTATCAACGAATTTTATCTATTTATGGACAATTTGAAGGAAATTATTGTAAATTGAAAAAAACCGGAAAAACCCTGTCAATAATTAAATTACAGGCGCTTACATTTCGACTTTTATTTCTAAAATTTGCGGAATAGGCGAAATTCCGTTATACCACCCATGAGACAACTAAATTTAACTTGGCCTTTCTACAATATGACATTAAACAGAATAGTAGACGGATAATTAAAATTTTAAAAGACCAACATTATTTCGATCAAATTCTGGAAATTGTGACACCCACAATATCGCAAATTTTCATTTGTTCTGGTGAATTACAATAAAATCTAATCAGGACTGGCCTTTAGAAAGTTTATTGTATTGGCCATGAACACGACTACCGTCCAGTTTCCTTGACAATAAAAGATGAGTCATTGCCCAGAACTCTGGCACGTATTCTGTACCTTTTGGGTTTATTGCAATTTTGATACGCCTCTGTGTAAATATTTTTGATTTAAACGTCTGTTTTTGGACAGTTGTTATTGATAGAATCCTACATTTCAATTATTTTATGTTAGTTCCATGAAAACTGACATAAATCTCGCAAAGGTAGGTAGATGGAAGTCGTAAATTTGTAAATTCGACCCTGCTCCAGTTCAAACATCGAAAACAAATAACTTTTATAAGCCGACTTTTATTGTAAATCTACTCCTACTTTCGCTATTTAACGGCAGGATTGTGGATAAAAATTTTAATTTCGATACAAATTGAGCTTCTCGGCGAGATAAGCCGAGTCCGGGCCTGTCTAAGCACACCCTGAATTTCAAACAATAAACGTAGATAAACATTACAAAATTCGAAATGTTTAGTCGCTTCTATCAAATAAACAAACTAATAAATTACAACTTGTTTTCATTCTAGTATCGATTATTCGCTTCAATTTACCTCTGCGATCAATAACAGATGTATCGGAACACTTGCGGACAAGTCGTCGGTAGAAAAGTCTAGAAGGAATTTCGTTAGAATCCGTCAACTTTCACCATTTTTATTGTACGAATCAATTTAGTTTATTTATAGGAAAATTGGCCAATATCACGTCCCTATTGTTGCTTTGAGCGAGACAAATTGCAGCCGAGTCCCGGTAATTTTCCATTATAAATTCCAGCGTGGGCGTGTTCTTTGGTGAGTTGTACGAGAATATTTCAAAAAAGGTAATAGAATGGATGGAAATAATTCAAACATACGATTTATTCATTTTAAAATAACATACAAATCAGTTCCCCAAATGTAAGCACAATGCGTATTGATTTTTCCCAAAGTTTTGTTCCGTTAAAAAATTGTTTTGTGAAGCATTGTGGGCCGTTCGTAATTCTCTTCCGGAATGTAAATTTTTATGATTTTAGAATTGAATTTTAACCAAAATTAGTGTCTTGAAAGGCACTAATTTTACAATTAGCTTATACAGTCGACTTTAACAAGCAATAAATTGTTTTAATAATGAAATATTACACAATATAAATTTCTCCCATCCAGTCTTTTAATTATTAATAAATTACAATATTTAGATTTAAATTAATCTACTTAACGATAAGAAAATTTTGATTGATGAAAACTATCAAAAAAATCGACCGAGCTACTTCTCTACTAACGTTGACCAATAAAAGCTACAAAGTATAGAAATATTGTTTTGAATGTGATATCACAGGGCAAATTGAAGAAAAAATTCGGTCGAACATGCATCAACATGTTCATTTTAGCCGCATACTGTAATCTGATTGTTGAATTAGCATCGGTCGTTATTGATAGACCGCTTTCGTACTACGAGAAGCTGGTCTTTCTAGGTGTCGATGTTGGTGTTGATTTTGATGATGATAACGATGATTTTTGTTGTTGCTGGACTCAGGAACTGGTCCGTTCACAATCTGTATCTTTACTCTTCAACGAACGCTTCAATTTATCCAATAGACGATTGTGGAATTTGTTCAGGCTGGATTGTGAGTCGCTCTTCGGCGGTGAAGATGATGCACTCTTTATTGGACTTTGTAGGCTTGACTCCGATGTCCGTGAACTGGTACGCGAGTACTGTCTTGATGACATATTCGCTGGTACACTGCGGTGTGTCGGTGAGGCTACCATGAAGCCAGTATCAGGTGAAGTTGATAGACTTGGTGTTTCACTCTTACTAGTTTCGGAGATTTTCCGTGAACGACACGATTGTGGATTCGAGCATTCCGAGACGCGTCTGGAACGGTTCGACTTGTAAATATCCCAATCGTTCTTCACTACAGGCATCATAAAAGCCATCTTTACGGTTGTTTATTTCAATTTTATCAGAAAATTGAACACAGAATCAGCACCTTTAGAATCGTTGTTTTGTTGATTATAAAGATTCGATTTCTAATCGGTGTTATTCTCTTAGAAAATATAGTTTTACCAACACAAAGCACAACAACAACTACTACGAAATGTTTAGAATCGATGTGTACGGAACAGTTTTATGTCATTTACCGGTGTACTATCGGAACGCTGATTGGCCAAACGAGTCATGTGGGGCGCACGTTTTGTAGACTACCCGGGAATAAAATCGGATGGAGAGACCTCAGATCAACAAACGAACTAAATTTGAAAATACCAACGACTCGGTCGATAAACAAGCAAACTTTACAACTCGACAACCTCGACTACCCACGAATAGAGGTCGAGTATTCTTTTAATAAAAATAATACCAAGAAGATAGACAACCCAAATTGCGATACCTGCGTGCTAAATTTTGGCTTCATTTTGAATTTGACCAAAAATTAGCCGATTGCTGGTATAGAATTCGATTCTTTAATTCGCTTTGTTGGCTTGTTGTCGTGTTGTAATTGGGGGAAAGTCAAGAATGCGATTTTTTAAACTTGAATTGTTGCGTTCGGAAGCAAACCGTGAAAGTTCACCGCTTCATTGGCCAAATTTCTAGTCATTTTTGATAATTATTGAACCGTTTCGGGAATTGTAAATGCGGTAAAAATGGTGGAGGCGCCGGGTTAATTTTACTTTTCTCTCGCATTATTAACAAACAAAAAATAAAAAACTAGTGATAACGATACAATCTGTTAAATAATTAATTAATATGCTATTACAACTGTCATAAAAAAGTGTAAAGGAAATTTATTATGGCGGTATCGGTGTTAACTATCAAGCGAATCTTTTGCAATCAAACAAACATGGAAATGACAAATTTAGAAATTTATGAATAATTAAAATGTTGTAGAATTTGTCGGTTATTTGGCATTCAGTTGTAATTCAATATTCTGTCCTAAATTCTCTAAAATCAGATAAATGGTCTAGTTTCAATCAATTAAATTTATTAGATTGAATGAAATTTCATCTGATTATCTACAATTTCCAGTCTTCAATCATTCGGGTAGCCTTGCCAGAAGACTTTCACCAGATTTAGTTTTTTCATAACTGCAATTTTCTTGAAAACGTTCACTTTATAATTGTGTTGTAATATTTCCTAGATTAATTAAAACTAAAATAAACATTGTTGTAGAAGAAACACGAAACACTAATTATGGAAACTAATCGTGATCACTGAAAGCTATTAGAATGTTTGAAGGTTCTTTATCGATCTTATATGTCGAGTTATAAAGAATTGAGTGATGATTATGATATCCAGAATACGGCTGCAAATTGAATCGAATTACTTTCTAATACAATTATTTCTAAATGTCAATCATTTTAAGATTTCACATTTTCCGAGTATTTTTCTCAACAGACTAATGTTGCTTCTCCAAAACAAGAGCATTTGATTCTCCATTTCTATATCTATCATTTTAGTATTCTTTATTGTCAATAAAATTAAGCAACAGTGAAAGTGATTGAAAATGCGTACAATGTTTTGTTAAATCAATATTACAACATTCACGCCGCTTCCAAACGGTATCATCGGCCGAAAATACGGAAAATTCCCCACAATTTCGCTAAAATTACAATTTATAATAATCTCCAATTAACGATTCACCGTTACAATCAAGATTCGCATTTTATTCACTGACAAACACGAGCGGAAAAATAGAATGAAATCACTCAATTCGGTGGTAGGGAGTCGAACATTTCGCCAACATTATCAACAACCGGCCAGTTTCTTTGTGTAGCGATTCAAAAATGAATCGACTGAAGAATTTCGCACAATTGCGTCGATTTTGTAGTTTCATTGACACGGTTGACGAAAAATGGACGAACGCGATACCGTACGAACAAGTACCCGGACCTAAACCGCTACCGCTATTGGGCAACACGTGGCGATTCATCCCCTATATAGGTCAGTGTTTGGTTGTTTTTTCGCTTGATTATTATTTTTAGAATTTAGGTGATTTTCAAATCGAACACATCGATAAAGTGTCGCGGAATTTGTACGAGAAATATGGCAAAATCGTTAAAGTTGAGGGTTTATTGGGCCGTCCTGATATGCTGTTTCTGTTCGATCCTGACGAAATCGAGAGGGTTTTCAAACGGGAAGATTCGATGCCGTTTCGACCCTCAATGCCTTCGTTGAATTATTATAAACACGTTTTGAATAAAGATTTTTTCGGTGATGATGGCGGTGTAATTGCTGTGTAAATCGTTAATTATAAATCGTTAAATTTTGTTGAATTTTTAATATTTTAGACATGGTGAAAATTGGCAAAATTTCCGCTCCAAAGTGAATAAAATAATGCTACAACCGCGTACAGTTCGAATTTATGTTAAATCGATTTCGTCAACTGCACAGGAATTCACCAACAGGTACGGCTCGAATTTCGATTATTTTCGTGGGTAATGTGGTTGTTTATAGGATTTATCAGTTGCGAAATGATAACAATGAAGTCGGTGGTGGTTTTCTCAACGAAATCCACAAATGGTCGTTAGAATGTGAGTGGTAAAACCCGATAAATCTCCATTTAATTTGAAATAACGATTTTTCAGCGTTAGCTAAAATCGCTTTGGATGTCCGATTAGGCTGTTTAGATACAAACGCTAATCCCGATACGCAAAGATTAATTGACGCTATCAACGTATTCTTCATGAATGTACCTGTTTTAGAGCTAAAAATACCGTTTTGGAGGCTCTGGAGTACGCCAACTTTCCGAAATTACATCCAAGCTCTCGATACAATAAGAGAGTGAGTTTTGGGAAAATAATCGAGATTAAATTTGTAATTTTATTGTTTTAGAATAGCTTTAAAACATATAAATTTAGCTCTAGAAAATCTCGATAGGAACACCAAAGAACCATCGGTTTTGCAACGAGTTCTACTAGAGAACAACGCGAAAATCGCTAGTAATCTAGCCTTGGATTTGTTTCTTGTCGGGATAGATACGGTGAGTTGACAATTTTATAATTTCCGGCGATTATTTTGCAATTATTCCAGACCTCTAACGCTGTAGCTTCAATTCTTTACCAATTAGCAAATCATCAAGCAGAACAACAGATTCTCTACGATGAAATCGCCAAGAATTTGCCGAATAACACGCAAATCTCCTACGATATTTTAGAACAAATGCCGTATTTGAAGGCGTGCATTAAAGAAACTTTACGGTAATTGGAATTATTCGTTTAGTGGAATTATTCGCTACAATTTAAATTTTCCAGCTTGTATCCGGTAGTGATCGGTAACGGCCGCTGTACGACATCAAATTACGTTATCGGCGACTATCAAATACCGAAAGGTGTGCAGGTGATCTTTCAGCATTACGTTATCAGTAATTTGGATGAATATTTCGATGATAGCCGCCAGTTTCGGCCGGAACGTTGGCTAATTGATAGAACTCATCATCCGTTTGCTTCGTTACCGTTCGGTTTCGGTAAACGGATGTGTTTGGGCCGGCGATTTGCCGATTTGGAGATGCAAATTGTGCTAATTGAGATCGTACGGCGATTTCGCATCGAATATCGCTATGAGAAATTGGAGTATCACGTGCATCCGATGTATACGCCGAATGGGCCGTTGAAACTGAGATTTGTCGATAGATGTAGGTCGGAAATTTAATAAATTGTTTATATTATGAAATTGTTTTTTTTAAATTAAACACGAGAATTGTGTAAAAATACTTAAAATTCAAAGATTTGTGTCAAGGACGGTATTATGTGTTAATTAGCCGTGAATTTCGGTAATTACAGCATAGTTTGTTGATATTGCGTTATTCAACTTGAATTAGAGGTTGTTTGTTAAGAAATCGTAAATGTTTGAGCTAAAAGGGAATTTCCGTAAATTACGACGAAATCGATCTGAGAGAAAGTCTCAACTCGGTCAAGTTCACCCACAAAGTCCAACAATTTTGAAATGGAACCGAGTTATTAGGAATGGCATTGTAGGAAAACAGGCACGTTTTAGAATTTCAATTAAATACAAATCGATATATTTACATGAATACAAATTTAAAAAAATTATGCGTTTCGTTTCAACATACGCAACTTCAACTCTCCATCGGGGGCATACATGAAAGTCACTTTGTACTCCAACGGATCGTAATGGTATTCCAATTGGTACGAGCGTATCAATTTCGCTAACAATATTTGGATTTCGAGATCGGCAAACCGCCGGCCTAGACACATTCGCGCCCCATGTCCGTACGGTAACGAGGCAAACGGATGGATTTTGGAGCCATCACCGCTATTCTCCTCGGTTCTCATCCAGCGTTCAGGTAGAAATTCCTTCGATCGATTAACATACTCTTCCATACTGCCGGTTATTAAATTGGGGAAAACGACTTGTACGCCTTTCGGTATACGATAGCCTTGAATTATCGTGTCCTGTTGTAGGGTACGTCCATTACCGATTACCGTTGAATAAACTCGCAAGACTTCTTTAACGAACGCCTTCAAGAATACCATTTGGTCTAACAATTTCGAATTTAACCGTGCGTTTGGATCGGGTAGAATTCGTTTTAATTCTTGATATAATTTCTCTTGTTGTTCGGGTCTTGTTGCTAATTGGTACAATATTGAACATACGGCCATCGAAATCTGTTAATTAACAGTTAATAGTGTTAATTATTATCGATGTTTGTGTTTAAATCACTTACAGTGTCAATACCGACGAGAATTAAATCTAAAGCTAGAATTGATGCCGTTTTTGGGTTCGGTTCGTTAGCCAAAATCCGTTCAATTAACGATAATTCGTTCTCGTTAACAACTTTTTTGGTTTTCAATCGTTCCATTGCCATATCAATGTATTTAGTACAAATCCTGCAATTGGACTTTATTAAATAAAAATTGAAACAATCCCGACACATACTCGATGAAATAGTCCATATTTCGCACATATTTCGTCCATAAAGTCGTCGGGAAATAACGCCAAAAGGGGAATTTCAGTTCGAGAATCGCCACATTCCTCAACGCATACTTAGCAGCATTGATGATCTTCTGTGGTTCCGAATCCGGCAGTAGATTGGGGTCTAAACAGCCTAATCGCACGTCCAATGAGACTCTACCGATACCTGGAATGAGCGCTAATCAATTAAATTTCATTACCAATTAAGATTCAACCAATCAGACATTCTAATGACCATTTGTGGATCTCATTATCGAAATCGGCGGGCATTTCGTGTTTATCATCCTGCATCTCTTCCATTCGTTTGATGAAATCGTCAGTTACAATTTCGATCGGTTCAATATATTTTTTAACGGTTTGAATTTGCAAGATTGGTTTTTGGACGCGTGATCGGAATTCTCGCCACGGTTCGCCATGACTACAAAATTTGATTAAATCACCGATTTTATTGTCGGATTCTAACTTACACTCCCACAACTCCGGGAAGGTCGCCGAAGAATTCCTTGCGAACTTGGCTCTTGTACTTCACCAAACAGGGCATGGACGGCCGGAACGGCGTCGGTCCCTCATTTCGGTAAATTTTCTCGATTTCATCAGCATCGTAAACGAATAATAAATCGGGACGGCCAATTAAACCCGACAATTTGACAATTTTACCGTATTCTTGATGGAATAATTCCGATAATTTCGCTACATCGGATATATCGTATTGGCCAATAATTGGTAGTAATCGCCATGTATTACCCAATATTGGTAGCGGTCTAGGGCCGGGTATTTCCGAATATGGCTTAGCTTCTTGATAATCGTCACTATGTGGACACACTGAGATGGTTTGTGAACGGTTTCTTGTAAATGTCCGGTTGATTCTTTGGTAAATTCTAGAAATAATCACCATTATTTACCGGACCACAGAATTGTACGTGAAATTGAAACTCTAACGATATTTTCGTTAATAACACCAACTATAACAATAGTAGAGTCGATCGTATTGTTTTGTGTTGACGCTATGTTTCGAATGGTATGCGTGGATTCACTAAACAAAAATCTAGAGGATCGACCTCAATTTTGCCTGACTTTCTATAACTTGTCCATTCACTCATATTTGCGTTCTACCGTGTCGAGGTCGTTAGCTTTATTACGCGAAAAGTCGATTTATTTGTTCGAAAATTACAACAAATTACAGAAATAAAACATTCGATTGAAATATTACGGAAATAAGCCCGGAAAACGAAAGTGTTAAACTCAATGAAAGCTGTTTGTTCAAGAAATAATGAACAATCCACCAAACGCCAATCCTCCGAACAATTAACACTTAAGACCCCCACTTAGGGGTGGAATTATTAAATATTTGTTTGTTACAAATGATCGAAATCGGGAGTGAGTTCTCAGATTATAAACTATTACTATTTAGTGAGCAATTTGAAAAATATTTCACTGATTTATAGGAGAATCCTAGAGACCCTTTTGGCAAAATTTGGGCCCCGTAGCTTATTTTAAAGGCGACCAAGTAGCGATTTTCAAATGAGGATGTTTCTAACATTGATTTTTTCGTTCTTCTCCTTTTATTCTGGAATGAGTATTTATTCTGGAATACGGTTGACAGTTTTCTAATATCGTTAAAAACGAACGTTTTTACATGAGCTACGGGGCTCAAATTTTGCTAAAATTATCTCCAGGGACGCCTCTATAAATCGCTAAAATATTTTTCAAATTGCTCGCCATAAAAAACGCATAACAAAGACGATAAAAATTCTAAACCTTTATTGTACAAAATAAGATCACAGACGATTTATTCAAACCATTTAGCCCGTTTCGCTGCCGGTACAGCTTGCAATTTCTGTTTATAACTATTGACAATTTTCGAAAAATCATCATCGTTCTCCTTTCTCCGTTTATTCTTCGATTTCGGTAGTTTCACCGGTTCCCGTTTCTTCACCATCGTTTTCTGTTTAGCAAATTTCTGTTGTTTCTTCCTACTCTTCAAATTCTCATGATGGATTTTCGCCTGTACCGATAATTTGTATTTCGAACGCATTTTCTGCGGTCCAGGTCGGGCAGTAATACCAACAAATTCCGATTGTTCTCGATCATTTACAGTTGTCTTATTCGATTTCTCTTCTTTAATTCTCTGTTTCTGTTCAATAGTTTTGATTAATTCTGGATTGTAATCTTTACATTTTGGGTTTTTCAAGCGTGATTTCTCTAATCGTTTCTGTTTCGTTTTAATTGCCGTTTTATTCTCGATAGAAAACGAAACAATCGGTCGTTTATTCGGCGAGAATACATTCGGATTGTTGTTCAAAGTTCGCAATGCTGATAGGGCATCATCGTGGCGTTTGTACGTAACAAAACCGAATTCTTTCGATTTACCAACACCGTTGGCGTCCAATTGGTTTAAATCGCGCATTATTCTTGCCTCTTTGATAACAGCACCACGTGGACTGTATTTTTTAAACAATAAACGCAACTTCTTATCATCCCATGTTGGTGGTAAATTATGAACAACTAAACGTTCACGTGATACAAACATATTTAAATTGCGCAAAATTTGAGTTTTGTACTGTTCTAATTCTAGACGTTTTGCCATATCAGCTGCTGATACACCATCGGCGGCTTTAGTACCAGCCAAAATCACTAAAATTATCATTTTATTTTCGGTTATTACAATAAAAATAATACGAACCTCCTTCTTTCATTAAATACAAGTTTCTTGAGTCGTTCGGCGCGGTTTTCTCGGCTGATTTTTCATCGCTTTTCCGTTTAATTTCCGATCGATCTAAAGCTTTGTGACAGTCGAGTATGTTGCCTAGTAGAGTTAACTCAGTACCGGCGTTTAAAGATTTCTCAGCGTCCTCTTTATTCTAAAACAAATCAATAATTAAACAATTATTTAAAGATAATTGAAAAGATTAAACCTCGAATTTAACAAATGCGGTCCCTTTAGAGTGTTCAGTCATTTTATCGAAACAGATTAAGGCGTATTTAATTGGACCAAATTGCAGCATACATTCTTTTAAATCATCATTAGTCGCAGTGAATGGAATATTTTTAACGAATACTGTTTTCCCCTCATTCACATCATGCGACTCAAATTTGGGCTTTTTCGGTTCTTCTAATTTAATTCTATCGTCTTCCTCTTCATCAACATCCTCATCGTCATCTTCTTCTTCGTTCTCAGAGTCATCTTCATCGCTTGATTTTATCTCTTCGACAACATCTTCAATATTATCGTCACCAACAGTTTCTTCCTTTATTGTAACATTTTCGTTTTCATCTTTAGGCTCTTCTTTGATTTCAATTTGATTAGCTTTGATTTCTTCATATTTACTCTTAGCTACAGCGAAATCAACGTTTAAATTCCGTCCACGAAACGGCTTACCATTAGCATGAAACTGCGCTTTACGCGCTTTCTGTACCAATTTAAACTGTATAAAAGCACAACCGACCAATTTACCGTCTTCTTTCTTCAAAATCTGCACATCATCAATTTCGCCGTATTGTTGAAAGTATTCCCGTAAATTCTCTTCGGTTACATCAAACGGTAGATTATGTATAACCAAACGTGCACGTTTCTCTTTCAATTTTAATTTACGCTTCTTGCGTATTTGATTTAGTTTCGCTTTAACCGTCTCTTTGTTACGTGGGGGCTTCTTTTTCGCTGCAACAACAACAACATAACCTCACTTTCCCGGATTTTACAACTAAATTGTTGTAATGATAATAATAACTTACCGTGTCGCCCCATTGTGGTAAAATTGTTGAAATTTGCCTGTTATTATTGTAAAATTGTTAATATTTCGATTGTTTGGTAGTAATTTCGGTTTTAAAACAGCATGTGAGTTAACCTCAAATTGTGAAATCTGTCAAATGTCAAAATGAACCGTCATCTGTCAAGTGTTAGAAGGCCGATTTTAATCAATAATTTCCATTAGTAATCATTTGAGTCGATTTAAACAATAATTTTGGATGTGTTTTTTTATAAAATTCACATTATATTCATTTAGTATTGTTACACAACAAAATTTTTATTGAAATTACCTAACCTCAAACCACTAAACAAACGCACGTGTTTCCCGTTTTTTACAACAAATCTCGTACAGTCACTCAAACAATGGGCGATAACGATGGTGAGATCTCAAATAATCAATGGATTTAAAATTAATTTTTATAAATTAGGTGTACCGTCATTGGCGGATATTTGTGGTGTTTCCGATGAGAACGACGATTCGGATGAATGGGACGAAATGGAAATAACAGGCGAACAAACAACTTGCCTCTTCTGTCCGTTACAATTCTTAACAATCGCCGTAGCTTTAGACCATTGTCGTACCGAACACAATTTCGATTTATTAGAATTAAAGAATAAATACAATATGGATTGTTATTCGTATATAAAGATGATCAATTACATTCGAATACAGAAACCTGATCCGAAAATACTGACAGAATCTCCGGTTGCCCTATGGGATGATGATGCGTACCTTAAAACCGGTGAAATGGAATCGTGGTTGATGTACGGTAAGTTATCGGAAATAATGCGAGATTTCTGTGTGAAATTTTAGAGTTTTTGTAGATTTTGACGATTTGGGTAGTGCCCCATCGACGCCCCATTACGCGATTGATGGTAAAACGCCGATTAGTAACATTAATTTCTCAGATTTGCAACGACAAATCCATGAATTAAATCTCCAATTGCGCAATAAAGACATTTTATTAGAGAATGCAATTAAAGATATTGCAAAAATGAGAGAAGTAACACGGACAATTGTTGAAGCCGGTGATTCTTCCGTTAAACATTCACTGCCTTCAAATGTTGGCCATTTATCATTAGGCTGTGATAGTGATTATTTCAATTCGTATTCACATTTCGCTATCCACCACGATATGTTGAATGTAATTCTTAATTGATTGATAAAACAACAATTAATTCGTTATTGTTTTAGGATAAAGTTAGGACGGAGAGTTATCGAGATGCTATTTTAAATAATCGTGGAATTTTCGACGGGAAAACCGTCTTAGATGTCGGTTGTGGTACAGGAATTCTATCGATGTTCTCAGCTAAAGCTGGCGCTAAAGCCGTCTACGGTATCGACCAATCTGAGGTTGTTTACAAGGCTATGGATATTATTCGGTATTGGCTCAATATCTGATAATCGTTGTAATTGAAACACGAATATTTCTAGCGAGAATCGTTTCGTTGAAACAATCCATCTACTCCGGGGCCGTATCGAAGACACCAATCTTTCGGTAGATGAATTCGATGTAATCGTATCCGAATGGATGGGTTATTTTCTATTATTCGAAGGCATGTTGGATAGTTTTATTTATGCAAGAGATCGCTATTTAGTCCAAGGCGGTGCAATATTGCCGAATCGGTGTCATTTACTTATAACCGGCTGTTCCGATCTGGTTCGTTTCTAATTTTTTCCGATAACAATAACCGAAGTTTACTATTTTAGAACGTTACGATAAATTGATAAATTTCTGGGATGATGTTTACGGATTTTCAATGAAATGCATGAAAGATGAAGTCTTAAACGAGGCCTTCATCGAAACTGTACCGCACGATAAATTGATAACCGATCCTGTGGTTGTTTGTGATATTGATTTGATGACTTGTACGACGAAAACGTGCGATTTCCATACGAAATTCACGTTGAAAACGAATCGTGAAGGCGTTTTAACTTCATTAGCCGGTTATTTTGATACTTTCTTCGATTTACCGACAAGTGTTCAATTTTCGACAGGACCACAAAGCGAGAAAACGCATTGGCAACAAACTGTTTTCTATCTTAAACATCCAATAGAAGTCACAGAAGGTATAATTTTATTCGATTTTAATCGATTTTATTTCAATTAAACTGAATTGTAGGTGAATTAGTCGAAGGTTCAATAACATGTTCGCGTTTAAAAAAGAATCTCCGAGGTTTATCGGTAATTATCACGTTACGCAACAATAAATACCAATACAATCTAGACTAACAACAACTTTTATTATTTTAAAACGAATTTAATTTAATTTAAATTAATTACAATAAAAAACCTGTACCTAAATTAAATGGTTTTATGTACAATTAGAAGCCGTTATTGCGGATTCTAAACACCTGATTTAACGGATCGTACAGCGTCCTTTGTGTTGTATAATATGGAATTTTTCTAAAATCCGTTTGAACATCGGCTCGTAATATCACAACACCTGTCAAAGAAATTCGAATTTAGCGCCATTATCTACCGGAATTGTGGGAATTTTGCGGTATATTCAGATCGAATTGATTTACCTGACGGATTGACTTTCACTTTGATTTTAGTTTGCGGCGACAGCACACCGTAATCAACGTCCTCATAGAGATCCTGTAAATGAATTTTTTTTTAATAATTATATAGCGACAGGAAATTAGATAATTAACCGACTTTCTAGTTTCATATCGACGATATTATATCATATTGTGTGGCAATTTTTCGATATATCATGTGTTCCACCTCGTGGGACGGTCCCTGCAGATTATTTCATCAAAATTTGAACCTCGTAGCTCATCGTGATGGTTAAAAAACAATGTCGCGATTATCAAAAATAGAATGTCTCAGAAGAATAACTTTTTTAAGCATTTCTCCATCGCATGCCGGTGTGTAACTCGTTTTTGGCCAACTTTCAAACGAGCTACGGGGCCCAAATTTGGCTAAAACGCTCTCCAGGACCCTGCTATAAATACTTGAAATATTTTTTAAACTTTTGTCATTTGCCATAAGAATATATCGCCCTAGATGAAACACTCGGTTCGGTTTGAATCCAACTCACCTCAACACGATAACCAGTCGGTGACGCCAAACCCAATTCCTTCAAAGTGACCGCAACATCGGACGGTGTGCCGTCTGTGCGACGATTCACAAATGCGATCGCATAGGAGAAATAGTTTTGGTACAATGGCGCTATCGGACGCGACCAGATCTCGATGCCTTTATGCTAAATTGACGAAAACGTACAGTTATTCAACAACGGTACAATTTTATTGTGTGCTTATTGTTTACCTTGTAGATTCGCCTGCCTTGTATGCCCAACGGATCTTGATCAACGGCAATTATTTTCTTGTTCTGCAAAATCGCTTTATATTCCGGACGGATTGTACGCAAATCAACTGACATCAATAATGGGGCCGCCATTATTGCCCATATGGCCATTTGGGTTTTACTTTGTTCGTAGCTCAAGCCGAAATTGCCGATTATTAACTGGAATATAAGTAAAAGTATCCTGTTTGAAAATATGAAAAATGAGCCATAAAGGTCACCTAGATTGTGGAATTTGTATTGCAAAATTTTTGAGAAACTCAAAGATCTCCTTATGGTGTTTGTCGTTTGATTCTAGCAACTTTCTATTGAAAAATTCCCAAAAAATCGCCCATTATCGGTAATTATCTGTTTCGTTTCCTGTTGTTAATGTTTCCGTTATAATTTTCCCCAAACAAACAAAAATAAAAAATTAATAATCTCTATAGCGTTTAGAATAAATAATTCAACTTTCCCAGTAAATACACTGTTGTATTTATGGTTTATTTGTTTAGATTAATATTAGAAATAGTGGGAATATTGGGCACTTTCATTCTCTTTTAGAATGGACAATCGTTTGTAACAGTGGATTAAATGCGGCAATTTGTATAAAGTAGGACTATTATGCAAAAGTTTATCAACAATAAAAACCGTGTGAATTATTGTTTTGTTTTCGGTATAAAACGATATAAAACGAGAAAAAGAAAGTATTTCTCATTAGTAATTGAATAATTTTCTGTTTAGAGATCAAATTTGAAATTTCAGCAATACTCTAAAAACGAAGGAAACGAACAGGAAGTGAAATTTTCATGCTTACTTTAGAGAAATTTTGAAAAGCTTATATAACTACTGAAAAATATTAAATCGCGCACGTTAGAAACCACCATTATAACCGTCTAATTTAATGTAATTGTCGTTTATTAATTAAAATAATTCACAGCCTTGGCGGAAGTAACACAAAAAATTATTATTGTTCACTTTTTATAGCGATTTCGGCTCTCTATATCCTTTCAAATCAAAACTAATCTCGTCCTTGACGGAAAATTTTAATTATAATTACCATATCGGGATCGTTCCAATGTCCAGGACCGGCATTAGCGACAATAACATCTTGATTATTACCGTAATAATCGATGATACTTTCAACACTAGCCCACGAATCTTGGATATCATCGAAATTCCTCCATAAATTGCAATGTTCGATGATTGACGAAAAATTCGGTTGCATACCGGCGTAAATTTGATAGACCGGCCAACTGCACGAATAGATCATTCGGCGGCCGGTTTGGTTTAGATAGAAACCGAATTCTGGATAGCCCCGGTCCATTTCGCTGGGATGGGCATAACAGCCGTCCAATTTCACGTAATCCACGTCCCAGTCGGCGAACGTTTCAGCATCGGTTTGTAGATAGCCCAAAACGCCCGGATAGCCGGCACAGGTGTAGTTGCCGAAGTCCTCGTAAATGCCGAATTTTAGGCCTTTCGAGTGCACCTGGAATGCAAGTCGGTCGATTAGAAATGGGATTTTCGTGGAAATTGCGAATTTCTCGAGAACTGAGGAAATTCTCACAGTGAGGCCGAATTGTGCACAATCTACCAGTAGAATTTTTGCTCCAATAATTGTTTTCCTTGGCTAAGGAAATATAACGAAACCCACATTTTTTCGATAGGGAAAGGTCGAACGTTGGTAGAGATACTTTTCTATTATCAAGGATTTGTGTGGAAAAACACCGACGTTATAAAGCTATTTTAATTAGCGATGGTAGAGGAAATCTAATCTATTTTGGAAAATATTCTCTTTACTCGTGGCTTTGTAGGTGTAATTTCCCGTCACGTTTTTATCATTGTGAGTAATTTTGTTTTATATGTTTGTTTGTACAGTTTATCGAATTTGTGCAACATAGAGCGATATCGACTAAAATTCGCCCAATTCCCAAATAAATAAAGGAGAGTCAAAATTGCTAAATTGATAAATTAGCCCATTATTTTGCTTTTAGTGCCTTTGCAGAATAATCTGGCGCAGAAACGTGTCTAAATTGCGCCCATTTCACAATTTAAGGGTACATTTAGAGCCTAAAACTCAATGTCAAGGACTCAAATTCGGCTCCAAAATCTATCAAAACTTAAGATTTTACAGTTTTACCCAAAAATTTTCAATAAACACCTTTATATAAGTTAGACGAAGATCGAATGATATCCCACAGACTTTAACATTATGCAAAATAATGAAATACGCACGTATAACCGCATTATTTTTAATAAGCGATGATATCAATAGCGAAAGTGATTGACTTCGGTTTCGGAACGACCTATAAACCACTCCAGGTATACAATTAAATCGCCATAATCGCGTTAATTATTAATTAATTATTCTTTACTAATTTCAGTAGATATGCTAATTTTGATATTTAATATTTATAAACTATTTCATTAATATTTTTCAGTATTTAAACGACTGATATAAACTCTGTTAGAAAGTCCTTTTATTCGTAATAAACATTGAGCAATCGAGTTGAAAATTGATCTTGATTAGGGTGAGAAGGTCGTGACTTTATTGTATAAATTATAAATAATAAATCTCCAAATGTTTCGTTCAAATAAAAGAACAATAGTTTGGGGAATTGTACTATGAATTAATTCAACAATTGTTGCATTCATCGAATGAAAACGAAACGTTAACCTTCAATTCTGCTTTTTTATAAACGAATTTCTTCCTATTCAGGGCATAACAATAATTACAACGTTCCGATTATTTATTAACGTCCTCTATTATTTAAACAAAAATAAAGAAATCGTCCAAATAACGATGATTGGAATATAACAAAATCTCCGTCTATTTAGACGAATTAAGGTGTGTAATTGGAAAGTTAAGTAACAGGTAGTAACAACTTACATAATCAGCTAATGATTTCATTCCTCTAGGAAAACGCTGTCTATCGGGCACTAAACGGCCGTAATTATTCCTCTGTTTTTCCAACCAACAATCATCAACGTTGATGTATTCGTAACCGGCAGCTGCGTAGCCTTCCGATATTAACAAATCGGCCATCGTTCGGAATAAATTCTCGCTAATACAACGATTTCAATTCGATTTGATTCAATTAAAATTGATAGAAATACCTGATACAGTTGTCCGGGTCGTTTTTACAATCGGTATTGCAACGGAAGCGCTCCCAAGCCAACCACCCCATCGGTGGTGTTCTAGCTAGACCATTCTCCAGCGATACAGAATCGTTGATTTGATAGTAGAATAATATAAAGATGCCGATAAAAGTCCATTTTTGATTCATTGCACAATTAATATTGAGTAATTATTATAATTATCCAACCTAGAACAATCAACACTAATCACAACACTTAAAACTTGTAAATAAAATCGAGCTCGAGCATATTGACTGTTGTGAATAAAATACGTGAAAATAATGGAAAAGAATTGTAAATCCCGTCCATTTCACTTTCACCCATTGCCCTATATCGCCCCCGCTTCTTTTTTATCGTTGTTAGTCTAACGAAACCAGTTCGCGTTATTTTTTCGATAAATCGCGGTCGTGATTTCGTATGGAAATCACGACTTGTAACGGCTTTAAATTTTTGGCACCAAGGGTGAGAAAACTGGCGACTTATTTAGAAAGAAATTGTAAATATTTACCTTATCTGGTTGTTTATCGAGAGATCGAAGAAAATAAGAGTTTTGGATGTTGTACTGGCACGTCCATTCACGACCGCGACTTCGTCGTGAATAAGTCTCCTGCAATATTTTGTTGAAAAGTAACGAGGCCGTCGTCATCACCGTCGTCTCTCTATAAACGGTTCAATATACAACCACTATCATCGCTATTGTTTACTATAATAGTAACAATGTGGTTGGATTCTCACCAAATTGTGCAAGGGTCACGGTTAATACTGCGAAATTATTGAGTTTTCTAAACCAAACAAAAATCAAGCTAAGGTGTGGGCTTTAAACAATGATTAAGTCCATCGTAATCCTAGAATTATCATAATTGATTCATTTATGTTCACACTTATTTGTTTTAAAATTCATAGTCGGTGATTCCTTTCGAAATTCCCTTCGAATCCGGTTATCGATTCCTGGTAGCTTCAGTGTTTCTGGTACGAATTGTAATTGTCGAGCCCCAAAAATCGACGAACTCTACATTCGACTTAATCGATTCTGAAGGCTTCCTTTCTATTTAAATTCATAACAGCTCCAGTAAAAAATCCACAAAGAGCGCCTCTTTTCATAAATAATCAATAGCAAATTTTTGAGTTATTGCTCCTCTATAAAAAGCCAATTCATTTACATTTATTGTAAATAGTTTCGGCGTTTTTGTTGCTTTTATAGTAACAAAAGATGAAAAATTGTAGTTCTAACAAGTGGTTTATTGTTGTTATTGCCAAAAAAACCAACCTTGACACTTGTTTGATGATTTCTATATAGCCATAAGTTCCAGCTTGGGTCATTTTGAAACAAAGAAATCGTGTTTTGAACAAATATTTTCGATATTAATAAAAAGTCAATAAACTGGACGCGGTTTTAATTTGTAAACCGAAAATTAAACGCGTGGATCTATTTCCATCATCATCTAATACTCAATTACAATTATTATAACTGACTTTCATTTATTTTTAGATCCGCTTTTTCGCTCGCTTCTAATCACCCGGATATGCAGAAACAAAAAAGAAAAACAACGTTACACATTCCATCTAAAATATTTACCTATAATTAAGACTATTTATTAATTGATAATTAATTTCGATGGACGTGACTTTCACGAGAGTAAATCGATTCAAATTAGATTCAAAATAGTAGCAAACTAGCGGCCAGAAATAGGATTTTGTAATTTGTAATTATTAATATGAATGATCAATTTTGTATGGTCTTTCCAATGAAGTTTCATAATTGAAAGTTGACATTTAAAACTATCCTCATTAATTTGGAACGGGGGTTGTTTTGCCACATTTCTGCCTAGTTAAAACTCGCCTCTTCAGTCAATAAAGATTGGATATTTTAATTTTACAAATGTTTAGACCAGATTCGCGTAAGCGTAGCCTTGGAATTTTATCAAATAGAACCGGTAATTTTACAAATTAATAAATTAATGACGATGATTCGCCAACAAAAACCTGATCAATTAGTCTCCCACTAATTGATTGAAGTCGTACCATTTAATAACCCCTATTTAGCCCACTTTTAGTTAAATTAAATTACTAATTTTAATGAGTAGACTAGTCGTATTTATTTACTAATGAATTTAGGATTATTAACATAATTATTCGTAGAAGTTTCTATTTTCATAATATCTACCGACAGTTTATGCTTACTAGACCAAGTTGAATAAGTAGGCCCAAGATTTAAATTTTCTAAATTTACGAAAGTAAACTATCGATATACAGGGCAACCCCACTAAAGCGGACCAATTTTTGGAAATGGCCAAAATTTGGGTTTTTGGCAATAAAAAACTGTATCTATATACACTTTATATACTTTATTTGTTCGAATTTGGCACAGAAAAGAACAGTGAGAGGCTATTTTCTAGTATTATTTCCTTTTTGTTTCATTAAATAACACTGGAGTTGTAATTTTTTGGATTTTGATTATAATAACGATACAATTTTACATTGAAAATGGTAATTTTCGTTTTTTCCACTTGAAAATTGATTACAAACACTCACTAGCCCTATTATTTTAATTATTTCCTCTTTATTATTATTCTTATAATTACTTTATAGTCATTATTATTGATAATAATAATAACAAAAATTTATGTACGTTTTTAAAAACAAAGTCTGTGGAATATCTGAAAAATGCACTACATACACACACATTCGACTCCATTCTTTCGTGATTTGTTCTAATTTAATTGTCGTACAATTTTGTGGATGATTTCCCCAAAAAACATGAAACAAGAAGTACTTAAACTTAATTTTCAGGTATCACAATCTTTACAATTTGAATTAAAGGAATCTATAAATAAATTTGCAATTGTACGGTGAGGATCAATGGAGACACTTGAGCAAAAATTCTAGTTCTCTTTATTACTATTTTTTGGTGTAAAATTCAACTTTCCCCCAACAAAAATTAAACGATAAACACGTGCGTTACTATTGCGGATTGTTCGAATTTCGTTTAGAGTGAAATTATAGAGAAAAACTATAGAGTAGTGCTATTTTTTAAGGTTCCATTTGGCTAAATACTTTCGAAGAGTAGAAGAGAATTCAAGACAGCGGGTTTCTTTCGTTAAATATGTCTAAGTACATTTGTGTGTAATATTCTAAATATATAACATAGTACTGAGCTGACTGTACAAGTACAAAAAAGACCTGTCGAAAATAAATAATAATTACTTAAAGTACTGGCTCTTATATTAAAATATATAAACGTCAACAGTTGAGAGAACAAATCTATCATGATAGGTACATTGCACTTTAATTCAAAAATGAAACAAACAAGATTTCCAAAGAAAAACAAAAGGAAAATTCTAGCCTTCTAGGTCGTTTCGAAATTGAAAAAATTTGTACCATTGAGAATTTTTTGTTACTCTAATTACCCGCCGATCGAATAAATAATTGAACACAAAAATTGTATTCTGTGGGCGTTTAAGATAAATTAATACCGTCATAATAAGTAGTTTGGTTCGTTAATTGTAGAAGACTAGAATTGTAAAATTGATAACAAAGAGACAGATAAGAATAAACAAAAATTGGGATCCTTAAATCCGATAACAATCAGTCTTTGTCGATTATCGTTGAAAATAATTTAATTGAATCGACAAAGAACGACTCTTTAAATTAGAGAATTGAATTTCGCGATGCAATGTTTAAAACTATTACAATAATAATATATTATATAAAACTTTACATGAATTTACAAAATAAAAACAAAGAAAAACATTAAAAACTACATATAATAAATAACTTGAAGATCTAGATTAATATATCTACATAACAATACAACTACAACACCAAATATTTATGTTTAAAGTGTTCCAAACATAGTCTTCGGGTCGATTTTTGAAGAATCGCTTAGTATTCGATGGCACGAAGAAATTAAATTCGCCCTATACTTGTTCTGTTATTAATTTGTTATTAAATTATATTGAGAAGTTTGTACAGAATTCCGTATTTATACAAGAAGATCAATGTTGTCAATCACTTTTCTTCTATTTATTGTTTTGTTGATTTATTCTTGTCAAATAATCTGAATACTAATTGAGACCGTTGAAGCACAGTCTCATTGAAAATTTCAATACCAAGGGAAAGAACCATTTTCCCTTTTAGGCCACACTCATTCATCCTCGTTCCGCGGACTCGAATCGTATGCCATCGATGCATGCTCCTGTGAGAAATTCAATGCATCCGGTGAACTGTTATCGTGCGGATAATAGAAAGCTTCAGTGCTAGGTCCGGCACCGTTAATTAAACCCATCGGTGGTGAAACACTCGGCCGTCCACTGGCCGATGCCGATTCCGGATTCGTACCCAATGGGAAATTCATATCGCCACCGCTACCATCACGACACCATAATTGACGCATCTCTTGTCGTCGTTGGCGCATCAACATTTTATATTCGGATATTCGCATTTTTTTACCATCTACTATACAAGTCCGTTTCGGTCTAGGTCGATATCGATAATCGGGGTGTTTCTCCATGTGGAGTTTAGATAATCGAGACTGTTCTTCATAATAGGGTTGTTTCTCAGCATTCGACATGGCCTTCCAGCGTGCCCCTAATATTTTCGATATATTCGAATTGTGCATGTCTGGACAAGCTTTTAGAATTTTCCGACGTTCATCTTTAGCCCAAACCATGAATGCATTCATTGGACGCTTTATATGCGGCTTGTTCTCATTATCTCGTTTAGATTGTTGTCGGATGATTTTGGCTTTCTCGGAGTTTTCGTCTAATTTAAAATTTGGATCAGGACCACCCCACACTATAATAAAATGATTGCATTTTAGAAATTTTAATTAACTCTATCAATTTAATAAAATAACTCACTGTGACAAGCTGTCATAAAATCATCATCTTTTAATCCACCATCATCTTTCGGCCGACCGCCTAAATGCGGCGGCGCTGGCAACCCGTACATATGCATCGGAAAATGAGGTTGTTTCTCATCTTTACCTTTATTTCGATCCGCATTAGGCGGCAATGGACTAAATTGCGGCGGTAAACCGGCATAGGGTAAAAACGCTCTTGGCATCACTAGATTTGGAGGTAGTAGTTTTGGAGCTGTTGCTGCTACTGGTTGTTCGTTTAATGTTTGCAAACCAGCCGGTGTACTATGCGGACTGGAACCTGCCGATCCGGAACTAAACGATTTCGGTTTGGATAAATTCAATGGAGCATCCGGATCGGATGGTGGCGGTTGTGGTGATGGTGTCCGTTGTGGTGTTGGTGAACGTTTTTCGGTAGCTGCTACTGCAGTTGCCGATACTGCTGTTGTTGCTGACATGTGTGCAAGATGGGCCGTTGCTGACATCCAACTTGGTACTTGATGCGGTGGTAGCATCTGAAATTTTCTATATTTAGAAGAAAAACTGTTGTTGTTGTTTCAATGGAAACTTACATGATTTGGTAGTTGAGTTTTCCCAACAGCTGGCGGTTGCAGGCCACGTAATTGTTCTAAGAATGGTAAAAACATGAGACTTTGTGGACCTACACCACTGGCAGCATATTGGGCAGTAATTTGGTTTTGTAATTCTTGAAGTTTTTGATGTTGTAGTAATTGTTCTTGTTGTCTTCTTTGGAATTCGAGTTGTTTTTGATTTTCGTTTAATAAATGAGAAGAAGTTGGACTCTGTAAGAAATAGAAATTTATTTAAATATCTAAAAAGCTTTTATTGTTTGTTTGTTGATATGTAAAATGCAAATATAGATTGTTATCTTTATTGTTTTGCATAGATTCACATTTAGTAATTATCCATATGTTATATTCTCTTCATGTTTCTTTTTTCCAAATATTCGCAGGTTGCCAAACCGCCTACGGCTACTAAATATATACCGGCAATCGTCCAATTTTATCTTCCATTCACTGCAGTTCTCATACAGTGAGTGCACAATATTTCGAAAATCTTTAGTAAAATCGTCGAAACAACAATACGCTGGAGGAATAGAACAACGAGAAAAAACTCAATATGAGATAAATTATAGATTATTCTATTTAACGTGTGTTACACATTTTCCTCTGGAGAGGGATTATAATTTATTTGTAGAATGTAAAGGTGAGAATGCTATTGGAATTATTTCTGTGGGCGGTTTTATAAAATACAGAAGCAAACAGTAATGTTGGCAAGCTACGAGAGAATTGTCCGTCTATTCTATCCAGTATGTGTGTGTTTATATTTGCGTATGTATCTGGATAAGAATAATAAGAGAAATCCAGTGAAGAGAGGACAGCAGATTATTCTGGTGTCGGTCATTATTACGACATGATGTATCACTTCCGGTGCGTGTTAATTACTCGACCAGCTAAGAACAAGAACGGGCAGTTTATGTTGGTTTATATGCACAAATAAATAGAACAACAAGACGAAGAAAGTGAAGCAGAAGAAGAAGAAAAAGTTGTAGAAGATGAGGTCGATCATCTCTTTATACACAGGAATTGTTTTTTCTTATACTATTATGTATATAATTCGTTTTCTTTATATGTATAGTATTGCAAGAGAAACGGCCTTTGATGTTATGTTAGATCGTTTAAGTGTTTATGGTTAATAAGTAAGGAGTATGTTGTAATATATAGCTGTCTCTGTATAATAACTGCATTCATAATCTCCAATAAATGCAGAGCGTAATAACACAAATAGAGAAAATTGAAATTACTTAAAATGTTGCAAAATGAATCAATAGAGGGCGACAATATTGTATTTTATAATTTTTATAAATAAAACTCTTGCAGTAATAGTCCAGTTTTGGCGTGAAAGATCGAAATATCGAACTACGCGCCATGGTGCGTTATAAAAAGAATATAATCCAGAATAGTGGATGGATGTGACAAGGAGAATATAAGCTTTAGACAGCCCAGTTCCTCAGGGATTTGTCATGTCGCTTTTACAATACTAAAGTTATAATGCCACATAGACTAGGAATCGACCAAGAGAGAATATACTATACACACATAGAGGATTACAACTTCTATACTTTTCACTTTTATTTTATCTTCCCGCTGTTATCACACAGAAAAGCTATTAGCACTTTTGTGTAAACATTAATCCCAAACTAATCATACAACACATAAGATAAGGATAATAAAAATAATAACCGATAGATAGATAGAGATGAAGATTAGGGAAAAATAATCCATCTTGCGACTTTTCCTAACTATTACGATACGTTCAACTTTTATATTTCCAGTAGTAGTGAAACCATATAAATTGAAAACTGCACACAAAAGAGATCACCTTCAACGGCCTGGAGGAGATTTAATCCCAAAAAAAAATCGTCTACATTAACAGGACATGTTTTGTCTGTAAATCCGATGGAAATTTAATTAATATGAAAAGAACACCCCTATTTTGAGGATATTTAGATCTATATCTGGTAATTTTTCATAGAAATTCAGACAGGCTCAATTCCGGTGCGAAATGCAAATTTGGCGAAACAATTAAAATACAATTCAACAACAAATTTGTATAAATAATGGGTTTGTTAAGTTGTAGAGTTAATAGGTGTAAAATAATTCCGCCAATATACATAAAGAGAAATGACATAATTCATTTGAAATTGTCGTAAGATTTATAGGATAATAAAACTATGAACATATAAACGTTGTGTTTTAAAGTCGAACATTGGAAATTTTACAGTTCAATTCCTTTTATCCATCCGAATTTTTCTTTCTCTCGCTATACAGTTTGTATTTAAAATTGGCCAATAAATAACGAACCAACAAAAAAAAAACTGTTTATACGTACTGTATGTCGAACTGGAGACATATTTTACTACAGACAATATGAAAATTCTATTTATACAACAAATTTTCTTTTGTAAACAACATATCTAATTTTAAATTGTACAAATTTACTGACGACAATATCCCCCCATCACCAATAAAGCTCAACATTAAAAGATTCACAACGGAAAACGACCGAAATAGATGAATGGATTAATATCAACAGTCTTGTTATTCTTTCTTATTATATTCACTGTTGTTATTATTATTATTATGGCTGGTGTTCGTTGATGACAATTGGTCAAAACAAATATTTCAACAATACAATTCGATTCGAATAATGCTTTGATATATCCGATGTGTTGATGGTTGTGGTTGAAACGTCAGATTCCTTCAGGGAATCAAGACGTATGAGCGAAAGTCGGTCCATATGACCGGTATTGATATGACTCGGCTTGATATCGAAAGCAGAAAAGGCGTACGATCGTGCTAATTATAGATCAATTGTTGGGTAGTAATATTCGAGTAAAATCAAATGAAGAAATAATAAACAATAGAAAGGAAACAGAAACGGAAATAATAAAAAACGGTTAAACAAAACCAGATCATAACAGATTTATGAATTTTATAATAACTATAACACAGATATATGTTTTGATTTATTGGACAATAAAATGACAAATATATAGAAAATGCCGACAAGATGAAGGCGAAACTGGATCGAGAGGGATTATCTCTAATAGAAAGACTAGAGAAGAGATGGAGTTATATAAGATTATCTGAAATATCTAAACTATTTGTTCAGGCTAGATCCGAAATTTATATACTTGATGTTTACATAGTTTGGTTATATTAATTTCAAACTTATGAAACTGTTTATTACTCTACCAGAGATGATGAACGAACATCTCTATTCTAGTTTACATATACATGTAAAATACAAACAAATGTTAAACAATTGACGAGAACGTATAAATGAAAGAACAATAGAACAATCCCATTGATTCTGTTTCAATGTAAATCAATCAAAAAGAAAAAACAACAAATACGGCCAGACCGGCTTTGAATTACAAACAAATAAAGCGGATTTGGTTCGAATATCGCAACAGGTTAACAATAAGGATTGCAAAACTATATCAAAGAACTTAAAAGACTAAAATTCTATTGTCTTCGGCGAAAATCTCTGTTGTTGTTGTTATTATTGTTGTTGCATCTGTTCAACACATGTCGACTGCACTAAGGGGCGTTACTTTTATAAAACAACAGGAGAATAAAAACCGAAAATATTTAAACGATCTCTATACTTGATTTAAAACAGAGATGTACTCTCATCTCGAACATTGTTGCAACAATAACGTATTGTCCGTCCGGCAATGTGCCAGAAATGCTAACAAAATGCCAGATAATTAATTATCCAGATACGGTTGACAATACGTTTTTTCATCCCCTTATACTGTGCAGTAACGCCATAAAATATTCATGTAACAATACAGATCAAAGAGACTACTCAATACGATGTAATAGGGGAGAGGGTCCGGTTTTATCAAGATCAGCAACGAAGATTGGTGCTCTAATGATGATGAGTTTGGTGAAACAAATGAAAATGACCTTTGAATGTTTGTATGTGTAATGTATAAACAAATGTTTTATGTATACATTTACGGGGTAGAGAGGAGACGGGTTTTTGTTGGTGTTTCAGTGATGAAAACCCGATTGATGATCCTAGTGTATTAGACATAATAATAAAACAAAGATAGATGAATCATCTAATTTACATTGTTTATTATTATTATTAGCGATTTTTCCGTCTATTACACCGATTTTTTTCAAATTTACACTAACCCAACGATATTTATATCGGCTAATCTTTGATTCTAGTCCGGCTTTATTGTTTCAAGAGGTTGATATTTAACGAAATCTTAAAGTTTATATTTCACACACACATAGACGAAACTAAATCGAATATTTCCATTAGACTTTATGTTGATGTACTTTTCGGATACTTTGATCTCTCTACACATCATTGGTGTGTACTTTTATCCTTTATAGTTTTCCTGAATCATTATAAACTCTCTTTCTGTTATTCGTCCATTCACAGTTGACGTCTGCATTGATTTTATGTGTCCCACGTGTATATACAAAGACATTGCCTTAATTTTCTTTAACACGAAAATTGAAGACGATGACGACAATAGACGGGGATCAATCGGGAAAATAGCATTAAAAAATGTTGTTGTTTTCGTTGAAGATTTGTGTTTCCGTCCAAATATTGTTGTATCGTCGAAAAATTGCCCGACTTAATCCACGATTAGATTTATGGCATTCCAAGTTATATGTTTCAGTTTTGAAGATTCATTGTTGGAATTAAAAAGTTTTACGAAAATAAATGTGTACGCTTTGAGAAACGAGACAGTCTCTATGTGTGTGAGAAAGTCGATCCACTTGATCACGTTTGTTGTTGTTTATTGAAGAACAATCGACAAGCACTCCATACACTAACAAATCTACATCCGGAATAGTTTATGGACTGGGAATAGTATACACATCGGTCCAATACAATATACTACACATACGTAGACTATTCGAACTGATCAGGTGTAAAGGGAAGGTCTGATTTACGGTGTTTAGTCGTGTGAGTGATGGCCCGCGAGAAACAACACTCTTCACGTGTTGTATAAATTCCAACATTTCCAGAAGGCATGAAAGCTACACACAAAGACAGAATCGACACGATACAGTTTTTTCAAAAACTAAAACATCAATCTAATCTCGATTTATGCGAATTCTAGTTTTGTTCGGTAAAGATTGTTTTATTGTTGCATCAGACCTAGATTTTCTGTTTTCGAATTTTAATAGGCCACGATCAAGATGGAATGTTTGATTGTTTGCTTGTATTCCATTTACAGGAATGTCGGGGTTGGTTTAATAACAACAACTCGAATGAACAATATTAGTATCAGGAACAGCGTTAGAAGGCGTGTCGTATGTCGAGCGTGAAATTCTCAACGACAAGGCGCGCGTGCATCCCGCTCTATATTTTCTCTCTTCTAACCCCCTCGCCAACACAGTTGTCTTCATCATTCAACTTTTCCATCGGGAATCGTTCCTCTTTGCTATAACATCATGTTGTGTGTTTGTCATGACGTTCCCATGGGATGTCAGGACGCTAATCAACTGCCGATTAGAAATTGCCAACAACAGTGACACTTTTGTAATATAGAAACGATTAGTTTTGCAATTTTCTTCGCAATTTTTCAAATATTTCATAAAATCGTTTTGTAATTTACAAGATTAAATGTAATATTTCCGTGGTAATAATTCCTGCTGTGAGTTGTCATGAAACGTATGCTGTCCCGCTAATTGAGTGTGTACAGACAATGGCCAGAGAGACGACGGTGAGAAGCACCCTCGGCGGTCGTATTTCAACACCCTCTATATGTTCCGTGGTGCGTGAGAGGTTCAAAGGGCTTCAAGCCTTAATCTCGACTGTGATTTTAATACGTATTATTTCGGTAGCTTTGTATTTAGATTGAGAATATATCTGATTATCGCTCTTTATTATATATTCATCTCCCTTTAACGCCATAGAATTTATTTCAGGATGTTGTTGTTGTTGTTGCTTGAAACAAATAAAAATAGGAGTAGAAACAAATTTGTAAAAGCAATGAGGGATTATTCCGCTACTATTTCCACATAAATAAACACTAGCTGAAATGAGGGGGTTGTTGTACGGACATAATATCGAAACTTATTATTTCCGTTGATTTCGAGTGTTTTTCTTGTTGTTGTTGGTCTACTGTGTGTAAACGGGAGTAGGCAATTGAACGTCTCATAATTGGTAATCAGTGGTGATGTGGAGACCATGGCACGTGTCATAAACAAGTGTCCACGTGATGTATACAATCTAACAACTCAACCATTCTAACCCCTTTTCTATTTGACTCCACACTACACCCGCTCCTATTATTATTATACAACCACCACAATCAACTTCATCATATTTAGATATCTATACTAACCCCTTAAAAAACAGATCGTTTGTGTATTATGTTATTTTAGGATTTAACAAGGGTTCCTACTCCAGATCAAAGGGAGCATTTGGCAAATAAACCAATGTAAATATTTACCTGTATGTGGTCATATCTGTATACACAACCACTATAAAAAAAAGAAAATACAACCCGTTTCTCATATTATTGTAATTTGCGTAAATTAATTAAAAAACTTGTTAATTATCCACAAAAGAATCCGCTTGTTGAGAATTTCCATTCTGTTTTGTTTAAAATAAATGAAATTAACAGAATTATTACAAACTATAGAAATGATTTGAAATGTTATGCCCAGAATATAGTAGTGGTATAAGCAAATAAAGGGATAATCTCTGACAACAACTCACTCTCACCCCCCGTTTAAAATGTTGAAGTTAATTACCCTGAACACAGTGGTTGGTTCATGACTTTGCGGGCCCATAAATCATAATTCATATAGTTAAAGTATGAATGGTTAAGGGTGGGTTAAAACGACGAATACAATACGTTTATGTTCAACCCCACTCGATGTCTTCACGCCTCGCTCTGACGCCATTCAAAGGATTTATTGATTAATCCAAACAAATTATGCTGAAGTTGATTATGTTGCCGAGATGCGAGGGTGGCACAATTTACCACCCCCCATTACTTAACACTATTATAACGTTGTTTTATTTTCTATCATTTCGTGTTTTTTCTTCTTCTCTTGTTTGCCGTTTCTAAATAAAATTGAATTGAAATGAATTGAATAAGAGGAAATGGGGAGGAATTTTATGAAATTTTCTAATATTCTAGAAAGGAAACTGTTGCGAATTTTGATGTGTGGAAATGTTTCTAGATGGCACCTCTTCTTTACATTTCCATCAATTGATTCATTGGCCTTTCTTCTACTAAATGATGATGATTAGAAGATGATGTAGGTTGATGATATCGATCCAATTTATGGTTGTTGTTCTTTTCTATTCGGCAAGGGGAATAGTTTTCAATTCATAATGGTACTTTTTGGAATTATCTCGGCCGTCGACGGATTGAGGAGCGTATCGAATCATATGCCCAACAGAACGTATTATCCAAGAGCAAGTGCGCATTATTTTATAAGAGCAGTCTCTCGTTTGTTTATGTCGAACAATTGTGGTCTTTCATAGCCGCCGACCACTTGACTCTCTCCCTCTCCTATAACCATTCGCTTTCTCTCTATGGCCTTTTTTGTAAAAATTTTTGTTGATTTCTATATGAACGAGTATGGGTTTTTTTAAAAGCTTCCTAGCAATTTTAATTGGGAGTAATATTGCTTCTTGATTTTCCATACATATCTGGGGCGTGTGTTCTATATTTATTACCATCGAACGTACAAGAGACCGTTCTTTTTATTCGTTGTTTTATTTGTAAGAGTTATTTGCTGATTATAATTGACACGTGTCCATCAAATTAACGAAGGAAAAATCGTCGTTCCCATTGTTAATTAGTCGGTGGTGTAGGTGATTTAACATGTGTTCAATTCAATTTGTCTCATTGTTGACATAAAGTGAACGAGACAAAAGTGGACGGCTTTTATATTACACTACATATACCGTAACTAATGATGTAGTGATCAATCATGTCAAGGATCTACAGGATAATATCTAACATTCTATTATCTTATGGATTATTTAGGAAATTGTTAACGGCATGGACGTCATACTTGTATGTATGTTTGTGAGACTGTGAATCTGGTCAAGTTCAAATTTATTTCGGGATGGCCGTTTCATGTCGAAGAAGGATATCGTTTCACTTTCGACTATTTTTAAAATGGGACACCCGTAACAGAACGGCACTCTCCCCAGTCAATGATCCCAGTCTAGATGAACCCTTCATATTATTGTTAAATACATACTGCTACAGATATGGAGTTACTATATTTATAATATCTTGATCGTCATTTTTTCCACATCTAAATTTAAACTTCAAATATGAATGAAAGCGCAGCTGGTTTGAATTAAACAATCAAACACAAGAAAAAAGGCAATACTGTGTTGGTGTGTGTGTGTGTATGTATTTTTTGTAAGGTAAAACGATGAATTTCACAACTAGTTACTGTCACTTTACATTATTAAATCAGCTCTTATCACTCTCAAAGTGAACGTAATTCAATTATAAATGCAAGTCATTAATATAACATCCACTTTCCTTACTAGTAGAATGGTGAGAATCCGCCAAAATCATTAAATCTATTATTTAATTAATTCAAAGTGCACTGATAATAATGACCTTTATTATTATTAAAATCAATATGATAAGAGATGATAAAAAATCGTTATTGAATAGGAGGGAAAATATTTGGCGTATGTGCGCTCTTGTTTGGATAAACAACAATTTTTTTATTTCGAATTTAAGTGAACGTCACTGATTGGCACAAATTTCTAGATTTTCATTTTTAAATAGAATCGCTAGTGTGTTTTAATAGATCACCAATGTGTATATTTAGAAGGGTTCATATCAAAAATAACGGATACGTTGTTGAATTCTCGTCCTCGTCCAATAGATGTACAAAGTTTTTTTCTCCCTGTTGTTATTAAATTGAAACGGACTATATAATTAAGGTGGGGTTTAATATTGGATTTTTGAAGGATGGTCAAAACAGATGTTAGTTCTGTTTATGATCCACGACCATGTCCAAAGATTATTTTTATGATAGCGTTTCAAAATTCTTGGCATTTTATTGCTAATCAACGACAAGGACCGTTTCCTATTATTATCTAATTATTATCTAATTTCGTAGCACTTTTTTCCAAATTAACTTGACTATAAATCACAACTGGCTTCGTTATTAACGACAACTAAATGAATTTTTGTGTGAAATCCATGAGAAATACAAAATGCAACTTTTCCTGTCAGATTATTTAAATATAAGAAAACGGTTGGAATTAAATAATATTCTTGGGGCATTGACTGTTTCATAGAAGTTGAAGCTTGAAACCTGTTCTTGTGTTGACCATCAGGCTACTAGTACTTCGTTATATCCCACGAAATTAATAAATTACACTCACACACAAACAACAAAATACACGCTACTCTCTCTCTACTTACATAATTAAGAAAACAGAGAAAAAATCGAACACACAAATAAACAAATTCAGAATCTTCTCTCTTTTGGAAACTGCATCGTAAGTAGTATTAGATCCCCTAAACTCTCAAGATGACCCTGACGCCGACGATGCAAAGTCCGTCCGATTTGTATTATATTACGATTTAATCATTAGCACGCGTAATTGATAAAAACGAAAATCCATGATCGCCAATTTTTTATTAAATCAAATCTCAAAACAAACAATAACAATCTTAATCATGAACCGGAAAAATATTGTACTTTGGAAACTCCGATTAGGTAAATTATATTTGAAATCGATTTATTTTGTTTTATTTTTTTGAAACTCGATAATTTTTCCACAAATCTCACCCCTTTCAGACATAACATCCTTTCGTTACAGTTACATTTAAACGAGGGTACTACAAAAACGAAACAGGCATTGATGATGATGACACAACGACAACGACGATAGAAAAAAACACTAAAAAATTGGGGTGAACAGATAGGTAACTTCGACCGGATGTTGTCTAATCTGTTAAAGATGCACCGAGACACGTCTATTTCAACCCCAAATATTTAAAACGTATAAAATAAGAAATAACAACGATCAAACCACCCTTAAATCAATTCGATTTTATAATTAGGAATTGGGCAATTATTGTAGATAGTGATTTGATGGATTAGTTGGGCGGCTATAAATGTCATGTTTTCTGTCACATTAACCAACGATTCGAGTGCGGTGTAATTTATTGTTGTCCTTAATTACATTTAATTGTGATATATAGGGGTGGTGTACATGGTAGATACGTGTAATTGGCGACTATAAATATTGGGAATTTTTCAAGTGGATATCGGCGAAATGACGGTATTTGGGATTACTAATTTAATCTTACTGTCTGAGACAGCAGGTTTCCTTTCGTTAAAATTCCTCCATTATAATCTTTGTTCTTGAAAATTGTTGGCAATTTGTTACTAGCAGAAAAAGTAGTTCTACACGATGATTTAAACGATTAAATTAAATTTCTGTTTATCTAACCGGATTAATAACCAAAAGTTTCTAGTGGGACAAGCTGTATGTTGAAGCCGATGGAATAAACAAGTTTTAAGAAGAGTTTTATTAGCAGAAAGTCTTCAAATAAATGGATATTTTATTGCAATATCCTATCTAATGCGTTTATTAAAAGATTATAGAATTCTTGACTAATTATAGCTTTATTATCTTGAATAAGTTAAATAATTTCAACATCATGGTTGGTACACTTGAAAGATTCAGATCAGATGTTTTCCTTGTAATAAATTTTTAATCAATTTTTGCAATATGTGAAGACGTGTGGGTTTCTCTTAATTAATCGAAAATTGCTATTCGATGAAGTAATTTTATTCGATTATTTGTTGAATTTTCCGGTTAAATTAGTGAAATTTTCCACCAACGATAATTTCTATTTTCCGGTATATTGTTGGTTGGAGGATTTGCTGCATTATGATTAGCTTTCAGTAAGACTAATGGTAGTCATTATGTCGACATTGTGATACAAACAAACATCAATAGGAATCATGGAAATTAGTTTGTTATTGTGAATGTTGAGTGAGATATAGTTATAATGTATAACATGGCACATGTCATCACATCCCTACATACATACATGGAGGTATACAAACAGATTCATCATTACACATACATATAACCAACCCTATATCAATATTTGACAAAATCCTTTGTGTTCGATTAAATTATATTCGATGCGGTGTATTCAATTCAAAACAAACTCTAATTAATGTTGTCGATTTGTCATAAAACTTTGATTATTAATTTATATGTAAAAAAATTGTTACAATTTCGGATTATTTCGAAATGGAATTGCTTAAATCTGTTTGTCTTTGTTGGCATCTAGTTTCCATTATGAATTTGAAATTTAGGGGTTTGTTTGTAATGCTTATGTGTATTCCACCATTTCAATGGTTGTACAAAGGACAAATGCAATCAGTACTGAATATACATATTTGTATTTACTAGTCTATATCTGTGTATGTAGATTAGACAGACAGCAATCATATAACTCCAGGGTTCGATGGTTGCTGACAAAGCCCACTGGAATATTACATATCATTGTCCGGGACTAAATCCGGAGAAAGACCGATTATACAGTTGCCAGAGATGGCTTTGTAGGATTAATATAGACATTTAGTATTGAAATAAATAGAAATCTACCAAATAAACGATCCCAGACTATTTAAAATAACAAATGATCATCGTATTATAAAACGATTTACTCGAAACTACAGAACAGATTAGTTTATAATTCCTGTATTCAAAGCTTTTTCGTTGAACCAGTTCAATTGTGTTATCGCAAAAATTTGACCTCATATCCATATTATTATGTTGTTAGACTTATTAGCACGAAAATCAATCCGATTTTTTCTCTACAAACAAATTACATCATCTATTATTTATTTTGAAGTTTATTTGTTGTTTTCAAACGAGAAAAAACACGTAAATAACGCGATATAACAATTAAAATTGGTAATAAAGTTAGGGGGAGCTTTGTTCCAAATTTACGACAAATGGAAAACCATTAGAAGCTCCATTAAGGATATTAACTGCTTGTTATGAAATGGATCTGTTTTAGAGAGAGGTGAGTGCTTTTTTGCCCCTTTAGGACAGAGAGAACAATATCGTTGTTAATACTTATATAAAAATACGGCACGAGTTTATCAAATGCAAGTCTGCACGAGTGACCTGTATTATCTAACCTTAGTACATTTATTGATGATTTTTTTTTTGTAATTAAAAATAAATTGGAGATATCCTGAAAATTGAATTTTTTTCAAAATGTCTATTCGACTATAGATTGGATTGAATGAATAATTGAGAAATTTCAGTTGGCACGTTGATTTTCATTACTTAATTACATAGAAACTAGATAATTTAAAAGGGGCTAGTTGTACGATTCTCGTCGACTCTTTGAGGGTGGATCCTCTATCTGTTACACAAACATTAATGATAACAAAGTTACATACAATTACAATCTTGCTCAAAGAATCAACAGTAGTATAGAAACGAATACTCATTTATATATATGTTGATTTATTTCTTTTAGTACTGTTTTAATGTCAATATTGAACAATCGAAAAAATATTAAAACAGAAATAAAAGTAAAGCGCAAATTTCCAATGATTAAAGGTCGTCATGTTATCAATTGATAACAATTGTTATAATTTCTAATTCGAGGCTGTTCGTTACATAATAATAATAATAAAATAGAATATTGAAGGTTAGAAGAGGGAGTTGTGATTGTTGACGACAGTAGTGATAATTGTGGTGAGATTTATGTTTATGAATAGAATTCAGTTTCTAAGCACAGCTTTGCCTATTTGGTTTGCTTTGTTTATAGCAAGTGAACCAATCAGCCTCTCTCTAAACAACAATTCACTAAGACACTGTTGTTGGTACGTTGTATACATCGAGAAAATTATACTGTTGTAAAGAGTCGGTGGGGGTGACAAGGGGGTTGGTAGGTATCTCTCTTAAGACGTCTGATGGAATTGAGTCTATACAGTTTTGCTTTGATACAAAGTTTAAACAACATAAATACACACATTCACAAAGAGATTGTGAGTTGTGTATTGAAATACCGCAGTCGACGACTCATCGTCCCTCTTTAATACAAATCTCTATATAAACCCAACCCCCTTGATTTCCATGCTATATACTATCAACACCCACACATGTATAGCAACATCAACGATTCTCTTCCTAAAAATAACCAACAGTGTCATAATTATTTCCTTCCGGATATTAAACTGCACGACTATAATTTCATCTATATTTTTCAAATCTACTAATGATAGTGGTCAATTTTATTATTCCTGCAACTAAACCATAATTATAATTTAAAATTATCCATGTTATCATTACAGAGCATGTATCGTAATTGATAACACTACTACAGACAGAATTGTAAGCGATAAAATCGAAGATGATATCTTCGATTTAGGATACTATCATTTAGATGATGTTCAGTTAGTATTACTCTGGGAAAATTGATGTGTTAGATGGAAATTATTTCAGCCACTTTTAGATTATGTTTGTTTTCAACTAAAATAGACAAGATTGATGTGTTGGTTACATACGGGTAAAAAAATATGTTACATTTGGGAAAAAAACGGTGGAGTTATCTATAAAAAGCACGGTAGTTTGGGTAATTAAACGTGTCGATTTTTCAATTTCTTAACATGTTGTTGATAAATTACCATTGCTTCAACTTACTGAAATTTTTCATTACTGATGTTGTCGACTTAAACCAGTAACTATCAATCTTGATTCGTTCATTTTTCAATAAGTGGAAATAAAATTAAATAGAAGAAGTAATGAAAGAGTCGTTCATTTATGCAATCTATTTAGATATTGGATTATTTGTATGATAAATTCCTATCGTTGATCTCTATAAATTATAGTAAAAATTTCGATATTATCGCCATTTTAATGATTATACAATTGTTTTGAGAACAAACGATCATGACAACAGACCGTGACAGAACCCACGCGCAAGTTGTACGCCATTGGCTGGCACAAAGCCTACCCATCGCCATTGGTCACCTAGTGACGGATGAGTTGCTTTTGTCTGCTGTCTGACAGGTGGGATAATACGATCTACTAACAATGGCGAAACGAAAATATGTCTGCGCACGTTCCAATATTAGCCAAAGGACCAACCTGATACTCTTTTCTATATTGTGCCAAAACAAACCGTAGTTAATTAAAATCGATGATAATAAAGGGATTTTTGTATTCGATAATGTAGGTGTGTGTGTGAAAGAAGCGTTCCCGGGGGTTCTTGCGCCAGACCCGGCACTGTCAAAAGAGCAAAAGGTGACCTGAATGCAGATCGGAAACCCTCCTTGTTGTAAAATATGCAACACATACACGCACATAGAGAGACAGACAGACCCACAAACGATTGTCGACTGCGATGGGGTTCCTTTGTCGACTTTTGTGTTGTTGTTATTTGCTCTCTTCTTTATTTCAGCTTTTTGATATACCGGACGAATTAAATTTGCATGTGGATTCAAAGCCAGATCCAATAATCTAATACGTTTTCTTCACCACAAACAAACAGAAGCTTATATACAAAAGAGAATTCGTATTCTTCTACATTTTTTTTAACAGACACAACAAAATAAAAAAAGAAATCGAATCAAACTTACCTTATTTGAGGGGTCTTGATGGTGTTGTTGAGAGATGAGCTGTTCTCTCACCATCTGCAACTGGAAAATCAGTTCGGACAATTTCCGGTCTTTCTCCATAAAATTGTCCCCAGATAAAGCCTGCTGGATTGCAGCAGCCGGTTCAACATCACTACAACAAACAAAACATCATTATTTTTGTTTCTCTTATAAGTTGCTTTTTTTTCTCTACTCTTCTCATTTTATTTTTCTTGTTGAAATAGAAGAGAAATAGAAGTGAAAAGCGTAACTATTGTTAGAATGTCTGAATAAAAGATTACAAGAGGATATGGAAAGGTTGTTGGAGTGTTCTTTGTCTCGTCCACAATCAGTACATTGAATCTACAACTTTAATCAACTCCTCATTATTTCTACATTCGCGCTTAAACTTATCAGATGGCGGTTGCTTTTTTCCCCTCCCCAACTACCGACCACAATTACACATTAGTATACAATTTTAATCACAATACACTCTTATTTATATTTATAGATCAATATGTTAAAGCTGAATAGATTTTAATAAAATCAAAATTTTAAATTGCGGCTCTGTATATCGTTCAAACAACGATAATTTATTCATAAAATAACGATATTGAATTATGCAGCATCAGTTCAGAGGTGTCTGTGCTTGGTGTTAATTTGATCTTTGAAATGCATTACACTACAAACAAACTGCATTGACCTGGTGCAATATGCATAGTCCAGTCTTTGGAACGACACAACGAGAATACGTCGAGGAACACCAACAGAATTTTAAACAACCCTCAATCCTCCTTTACATACAGTACACTACAAAAATCAATTCCACAATCTACCCTCTACATAATTATTATCAAGTTTCAATCAAATCTCCAATCAACGATGCTTAAAACTGGCTGGAATAAAAGTTATATCTTTGCAAACAAGGGTTAAAACGTACAGAAGTCATCAGTTATAGTATTTCTATTGGCCAAATTGGAAATTTTAAATTACGCGCTTTCAAACACCTGCCAACTTAGGATTGTATAAATCTTTAACTTCAATCTAACCTTAATGCATTTTTATAAATTTTCAAATATTTTGAATAAAACAACAGTTTTTAAAGCAAAATCTGGAAAATACAAAAAAATACTCTTCAAAATATTGGAACACAGATTCATTAATCAAATTTGTAAAGTTAGACAATACCAAGAGCAACTGGGGTTTCAGTTATACCAATCCATTTTTGGAGGGCGCGTGATTTGAATTTTCGAATTCGGCCACAATGCCATATAAAATAAAATTCGGCAATTACAGAAAAAACTAAACAAAAACAACCATTTTCCGTCTATTATCGTTCGAATTAATTTAAAAAATTAACATTTTTGTCATCTAATTGATGATTATCGGAATGTAAGTTTATTTCGACTGAAAAGCGGATAATATTCTTAGAAAGTCGTAGAAGTTGGGATAAAATTAAAAGAAAGACAAATATAAAACTGTATTCATTCGAAAAGAATTATGATTTTTGGAAAGTTGGATTTATTAGAAACAGATGGATGATTATTAGATAATGTCAAGAAAACAATAAAAGATATATTTATAATTTATTTTCCATTTTCTGTTTTGAAAGAGAGGAAAAGACCTGCCGAAAATTACCGCTCTAAAAGTTTTAGAATGTACAAAAAGATTTACGATATGTTCGAGAATAGAGTGGGGGACTCTAAGAATGTCTATTAATTACTACACGCTTCCCAAACCATACCATCATTGAATTATTTCAATTTTCCATAATTTTCAATTGAAATCAATTAACCATTATCACAGGCTATATTTTTAACAATCTAAATTGTATTATAGCAATTGAAGCATCAAATTTCCCTTTGTTTAAATTGCAGATTTTAACAAAAATACAGAAATTTAAGATCTTTGGAAGTGGAAATTTTGTTATTCTACACAAAAATTTATTTTATTCCGAGTATTCAACAGTGACAGATTATTAAGAGATTTTAGAAAACGATTAAATTTTCCAGGAGGTCAAACTTCATTAAATCTGTTTGATAAGCCAATTTTCAGTAAAAATTACTTAAAATATCACTGTATTCGTTTCTTGAAGAGTAAGAATTTATAAAATTCTAACATATAGGTGATTATTTAGATGGCGCAATAAGTCTTATTATCTTTCAATCAATAATTCTTCCTATTTTTTATGTAAAATAATTGCTCTAGAATTGAGACACTATATTTTGGATCGATATTTATTTGTTATATTGCACTTAAATTATTTAAATCGATACTAGAGCCTTGACAGTTTAAAGTATACTGTTGATTAACACGTAAATATGAATTTTAAATTGATATCCATCGTCATTAATTAATGTGACATTTTTGAGAAGCCAAAGCGAGTACTTAAGGAAAACCTCAAGATTTTTTCCGTTGAAGGTGATTTAATAAAAATATAAAAATTTTCAAATTGTTTTTATAATTATTAACAATTTCCGTGAATTGTTTATAATCGATTCTTAATCAGTTTTTTTCTTCGAGTCGCATCTTTGTTATTCCCAGACAAATTTCTCCTCCGTTATCTTTATTGGATTGTTATAACAATTGACTTTGTTCAATGTTTCAATATGTATGATAAAAACTGTAAAACAATCGGTATTGTTTTCATAAGTTTAATTGTTTTCTTATTTTAAAAAGGACATCATCTTACATAAATAAAACAGACATTTCCGTTTTCTGATAATCATTCAACTTTTACACAAGTCTTTTTACTATGATTTATCGTTATTGAATCGACCGACCGCAAGCAAGGAGACAAGCATGAATGGATCAGTTGATAAGTCGAGAAAAACAAAGATCGTAAAAGGCTATAGAAAAAAAAAAACAAGTTTCTACTATCAATATAATTTGTCGATTTTTATAAAATAATTTTTTTAAATTTAGTAATAAGCGGAAAAGAATTGGGTTAATTGTGTATTTGGTACAGCTACTGATGCTGATTCTTCACAACTTTATCTATGTGTGTCCGGATTAGACGGGTCAAGGTGAAATTGATAATTTCATATATTGTTTGAAAGATTTATAACGCAATAGATAGGGTTTTTAAGAGGGTTTGTTTCTTTGTGATAATTGATTTATATAGAAAAATAGTGGAGGAAAAACTTACGAATTATTCGTAGAATTAGGCGTTGATGATGGTGTTGGTCGTTTTTCTTCTTTTATCGTACTGTTGTGAATTTTCGACGTGAGCCGTTTCAAGACATCATCCATCGATCGTTTCATCGGGTGTGAGGAACTATTGTTATTATTATGCATACTATTATTGTTATTATTATTAAAATGTAAACTAGTCTTTAGATCGGATGTTGGTGAACTACACTCTGAAGAACTACGCCTCCGCCGCCCCTGTTGCCGATCATTATTTAGAGATAACGCTGAAATACTACTAGCCGACATTAGAACATTATTTGGATATTGTTGTCCAGATTCGGTTGTTGCATATAAAGTTGTTGCTGTTGTTGTATTTGTTGTTGTTTCACACATAATCCTAGCTGTTTTATGTGGTGGTGGTGTTCGATCATCATCTATATCATCAACTTCACTTCCGCTAACACTAGACGATGATGATTCTGATAATTTATAAAATCCACTTGTATTATTAACCATTTGATGGTCGTCCTCACCAATATCACTCAAATTATTACTTGACGTTTCATCCAAATCGGTTAAACCACCACCATCACTACCACCACCACCGCCACCACCGATCATTGATGATGGTAAACTACCACTGCCGCCACAATTACTATCTATCGTTGTTGTAGTTGTTGGTGGTGGTGGTGGCGGTGGTTGTGCCGCCGAATTTGCGCCTTCCTGCAGCTTTGTTGGAGGGGACTTCCGTTTCGAGGACATATTTCTGAAAATACATAACAATTATAACAAAAAAAAAAAAAAAAATCCACCGAAAAAACCCATTTAATTTGGTTAGTTGTTTGCAAAATTCTAAACAAATCAATTTTATAATGTGTTGATGGATGAATTTAACAATTATCACTCGATGATTCAAGTGGTGCCAGTCGGGCGAAGTTTAGGCAAAAAATTTCAAGAAATACAAATCATTTAGGAACCAACAATTAAAATTTATGTATTGAAATTTGCCGGTATGTTAGTCACAATTATAACTACGGTTTACAAATCGTATTTACTCCTGTTTTCCATTTCGATAAAAGATATTTGTGATGAAATAAAGGCAAGAGTGGCAAAATGTCTTTGAAAAGGAAAATGTACCGCTCGGGTTTTTACTTCTATTATATAATATATACATATAGTATAAGTATATAGAAAGAGAGAAGAAACAGAAAATAATATAATGAAGCAAAGAAAATATTTATTTGAGAAATTAGATTTGTTTCCCTGCTGTGTCGCGTCTAAAATTGCTCGCGCGCTCTCTTCAACTCCAATCAATACACGACTGGCGACTGCCATTTCTATATTTTCTCCTTGACGGGCAATCCTCTTTCTCTCTGTGTTTGTTTCAAGTCTTATTTTATTTTGTTTTTGTCAAGTCTCCTTTATTACGTTCTTCTATCAGTATTTCTTTTCTATATAGTACAGCCAATGAACATTAGGACTTGTTGTATCATTAGACACGTAAAAATACGTAAATAATTCTCGTATTTCTTTCTAGATGTTAGAAAACACAAGAGGTTCGCGTTTTATTTGAATTATTCAAACATAAAAAGTCTCCGTTTTCTTCATGCTTTACTTTTATTTTTCTCAATTGAAAAGAAAAGAAAAGAAACACAATTATAATCCTCTTTTTAAAGCTTATTAAAGTGAGATGATCGTGATACTTTTAATTAATTCCTGGACTTATCTAGAGTCGTTCTAATTTCCGTAGAGGAGATGGGATTATTTCCTTTTTACCTCGTATACGCCACACTATTCGATAGAAAATTACCAAAGAACAATCTATACTACATTGTAGAAGTGTTCTTTTTGTGAAACAACGATTAAAACTAAAATTAAATAAAAGTAAATCAAATTGGAAACTTGGAGCGAATTAACATCAACCAGAGTAGATTGTTTCGTTAAATATAGTGTCCATGCCTTGTATACATATTTTTTGTAAGGACTAATTCATACGTCAGTGTGTATCTACTTGGCAACAGACTCAATTCAAGAATAGGCATATCTTCTTTGTAAATGTCCGGACAAATGGTAGTGCATTTGAACACCGAGCGAGATAGAGGCAATTTCGAATATTCATTCTTATTATTTTATTACAATTTAAAATTAGTGTTTTGTCTCGTGCATTTAATCCATTAACATTTGGCTTCAATTTCTATTTATCACATGCTTTCGTTAAGAAATTAAAAAAAAAAAACTGAAGAAAAATCACAATCATTTTCGTATAATAAATATTATTTGTAAATTAAATTTAGTTTCACGCCAATTGCACGCCTGACTTTTTAACGAAAAAATGCTTTTTTGATAAATTTAGATCATAATTATTCTAATTTCGTGATAATAGATGACCTTTAATGGGCATTGAAAATGATTATTGTTTTTAGAATATTGTTATTGAGACTATAATTTTGATAAATCGGATTTAATGAAGACGAATATTATAAATTTTGATAATCACGTATATGGTGGTTTTCTCTCATCAAATTACAGTGATTTAACTACGGAAATTAAGATCTTCATCGAAGTGCTAGACGACCGTTGGCTAGCCATTTACTGATTTACAGAATATTCATTTAGTTATTAATAGATTATTTCGGGAAAAAATTGAGCAAATCATTGAAATGACAGTAAAATATTTTGCAAAGGGACCGGTATACTATGCAAAAACATCATCACCGACCGAGGATTATTGAGCTATCGAGGGGGATGAGATAATAGGACCTCGTACCCGGCAAATCATTTCGAATTGTCCCGTAATGGAGTCCACTTCTCCCGCTCTGTTTTGTATGTTTTCATATTAACGTTTTCAATTTCAGTTTCATTAGAGAATGACAAACCGGACATTGAAATTAATTTGCCTATTATTTCAAATTCATGTTACCCTCGTCTATACAATTTACAAACTTTTTTTTTTTGTTGTTGTTGCTGTTATTCTTTATTTGTTGGGGTTGTTGGTCGTTCGCACGACCTGACGAAGATGATGGATATGCATCGTTCGTAAACAACCATCATGTGTGTTATTCTAAGGAAGCGAACATCCGCTTTCGGTGAAATATCGCCTTGTCTCTATGAACAATTCTAAAACAAGTCGTACTTTTGTGTCCGCCGTCCGATGAGAGGACGACAACGACGACTATAACAACAACAAACCCCCTATGTTAGAGAGTTAGATGATGCGTTAGTAAAACGGTTCAACGGATCTGATACGGAAAATAAATAGGCTTTGATGGTTGTCGGATAGGAAACCAAACTTATAGAATAAATATCGGTTTTGAACGGTTTTTTCTCTTGAATTATCAATGATATTGTTTGTTATTATTGTATAAATTTTTCACGTCAAAGACAACCGTTTCAGGTAAATTAATAATTGATAACTTATTATAATAATCGATTGATCGTCACTGTTCTATCACCACTAATAGGCTGTCAGATTTAAATGCTTTAGGTGAGGATTTCAACTCGAGACTTGCATCATTTAAACAACAATATTGAAGAAAAAAGCCGTTCATCTTAAAGTATTTGTTCTTTTTTCCCATCGCTATCTAAATATCGTTTGAGCCGCTACAATCAAAGAACTAAATCCTGTCCAAATTAATCACAGTTAGGATTAGAAAAATCGAAGCGATTATTTAAATGAAGATGGAAAGTTGGACGATAATAGGAGTCGTCATCATCACCATCATTCATAGATATTGGAATTTTGTCAGAACTAATATAGAGATTTATCTTGGAATTGTATTTTTATCGATCGAAATTAATTCGTAATTAATCTATTGTACGAGTAATCGATCATTCTAATTGTACAAAATACGACTGTAATAATAATAATAATAATAATAATAACAGCTATTGTTCAAACATTGTCCATTATAAACGTATTTATTTTGTATGTATAGTGGATGTTTCATTCAATGTTTACATGTGTGTGTATATTGGAGAGGAGACAAGAATGAGGCGACTAAGGGTGGCTCTCGGGATGATTCTCCCTCGTTTTGTAATAGTCAACATAATAAAAGCGCTACCGTTTACATAATGACCGTCACAATGCGTGTCATCAGCCGTTGCTTGTTCATCGAGGAAGTCATTTTCTTTTACGATACATATATTGGAGATACACTTGACCCGATCTAAAGAATTTATTGTTCATGATGTTGGAACTATTGTTGTGATCAGTGTAATTGTTCCATTGAGACAATACAACAAAAATTAGAGGGAGTGAATTCTTCATTTACTATTTATTGTTATCGATTGAAGATGTTGCTTATATTTTTCCTATACAACTCATTCATTGTTGACAGGACATCACCTAGACTTGACCATATATGAATGAGAATGTCAATCGTCTGATATATGAGCCGTTTTATTTTATTCCAGTAATTGGATTTCTTGTACATTTTAACCATTACGAGCATCGTTCTTTTGCTATGCTTGTGTATCTAGGTATGTACCTTATATTAAAAGTCATGTATAAGATGGTGCACTTGTTCTGGTTATTTCTTGTTGGTGTACTGTATCAAGTTCCAACTGTACAGTTCAACGAGCGTGTTATACATTCGATATATCGATGAATAATTGAACTAAATATCGTGTAGATTGTTTCAATAGAAATTATTCAAAATTTATTGATGAATATTAAAACAATTTGATTAAATATTGCTAATTTATGAAAATTAAACAATAATTATTGCTATTCTTTTAAACTAATCAATTGTTTATGACGTAAGTTTTAAGGAATATAAATAGAGTTTATGCAAAACCGTTAAATTATAGACAATAATTAAAGCAAACAATCAACAAATTAATAAAAAACAAGATATTTACCAGATATCACAATTCCTATAAATTTATTAACATTTCCCCGAAAAATAAATCAGAATTATTTATTAGCTTATAATATTTATGAAAATATCTCAATAATAGTTTATATTTTTAACAAAATCAATCAAATTGAAAAGTACGAAATAATTCTGTATTCAGCTCATCTAGAAGCATTTGTAGTAATTTCTTTTAAATAGCTCCATGCATCATTAAATACATTCTCTTCAACTGAAAAGCACCCCTATTCTATTTATTATTCAATTTGAAGGGAGCAATTCAAACAAAATACTTGTCTAATAGGAAGTATAGTTTACATCTTATCAATAAATTTAATTTCCTGCCACTAATCAATCAAAATAAACAAACGATTATAGATAATCAATTAATCAAAAACATCAAAAATAGGTCAATTTTGTAATGAAGTCATTTTTTGTTTGTTTCGTGCATTTGTTAGATGGAATTGGGGGGTTAATTAGCCACCCATCGAAATACCGGAGCACTTTAAATTTAGACACAAACGGTAACGGATGTTGCAGATATTATGGACGAGTTTCAAAAACCGAACCTGCACCAAAACACTAATGGCATCCAGATGTGTGTGCCTCTTTGTCTAAGAGAGAAATCTCATCTTTTCAAGTTGTTATTCATGTTAATATTATACTCACATAACTATTGTGTGTATGTTGTATTTTAATATGTGTCTGTGTTAGTGTTATTTGGGTGAATAATGCTGTTGATGCTCCTTTTGCTGCTGTCAGAATCTCCCATATGGTCTCATATCAATTTACACGCATTTATAAAGAGAATTTCAACGATTTTTAACAACAAAAACCAACACAGAATTGTAAAAATAAATAAAATTAAAAGAGAAATATTTAGTGAATGGGAGTTAATTTCAATTCAATCTAATTTAGTGTGGAAATGATGAATCAATCAAGAAAAGAGTGGTAAAAAGAGAAACATACGCACAACACTCTTTTATCAGTTTGTCCTCGTTTATATTTTCGAAAAAAAAAACACGACTAGCGCCTCTTCATTATAATAAAACCAAATCTCCTTCTATTCCATTTAATTAAGATTAAATTTAATCTTGGGTCATTAGAACAGGTTTTGTTTTATTTTAAAACTATTAATACACGAATTATTAACAATAACTGTTATTGTAGTTTATTATAAAAGGCGAGCTGATAATGATAACGTATTAAATGATTTTTTCTTAGGCTGTTGAGATTTTGAATAGCGGGTACCAAATAAATAGAGTGGTTGTTAATATTTTAAGAATTTAGTAAGGGTAGTAGTTTAGAGTTTAAGTCAAGCACAACCCCAAGGGAATGCCAGCCACTATACAACACACTTAACCTGATTTATTGGAAGTTGGGTTAGTGGTGAAATACGATCTATATAGATGTGTATATGTGGGAACAATTGGGGCAAAGTACCCCTTGGAGTTTTTAAATAAAATCAGGTCGAATATTGTAGACACCCACACATATACATATGGATGCATGTGGCCATTAGTCGAGTGCCTAATCTTGAGTTAAAACAGATGTGCCACTTTGCATATAACAAAGATCGCTTTCTTGTATACTAAAAACCTATGATTTAATTTAAGGAAATAACAACGAAATTGTGGAAAATCTACTCTATATAATGGCGATTACATCAACAGGGAGGAAATTGGCGTAATTACTATGTAATGATGAAGATGATGATGATGTTGTTGTTGTTGTTGATGAACAAAAACAAAGTTTTATTGTTCAAATTATTAACAGAATGGGAACAATTGAGGCTTTTGAATAAGTAATCGAGAAGCAGGAAATTGTTTTATTGGCGCCTGATTTCCAAATCATTCCATCTCGCTTCTGTTCCAATTCTATATAACACTTGTAAATGAATCCAGTGTGTTGTTTAAATAGAAGTCTGGAAATACTGTTGATTTTTTCCCCTCTAACTCTTCCCTAGTGCGTTTTTATTCCCATTTTTAATTACTTTTTTCTATTTTTTTCGACAATAACAAAGCAATGATCTCATTATAGAGACAACAATATAAAAAGCCGTATCTTTAATATACAGACTATTGTAATAGTGGTTGATTCGGTGAATATTAACTGGCGCATCGACCAGATTAGAATCCAATTGAATTTTCCACACACTAGATTCAGTCGTAATGCAAGTTTCTTATATTAACAATAAAAACAAGTAAAGAAGAGAAAAAAAAACACGAACCTCTTTCGATACGAAAGAAGACAGAACCGGTTTCATTTATCTATCTAGTGATTTGCATAACAATTGTCCTCTCGGATTCAAGAAAACAACCTGTTAATTGTGTAATTATGACCGGTGTGGAATGAGAGAGGCGCCCGGAATTTCAAGTCTTGTCTAAAAATAAATTTCCAATCATACAAGGAAAAAAAATTGCACCAAACTTATATATTTCGTGCCGTTTTGTCTACCAAATTTAGTCCAATTACGGTCATCAATCATCATTTAAGTTAATTGTAAATTGATAACGGTTACACTCCTATTATTAATTCACGCAATACCCGGAAATACAGGTAATTGGTTTAATAGAGTGATTCAAAATTTCCCGTTGAATTTTATTGTTTCGTTCGGTTTTTTTTGGGGTAATATAAAATTTTAAGAAGTTTATTGATTCTGTGAAATGTATTGTGTCATCGAAAATCCACAAATTCTTATATAAATAAATACGATTATTGTAGTCCTCTGATGACTAAAAATCGATATGGGGACAACTTATAAATATTTGCTATATTAATAAGTACAGTCATGAGTTTTTATGATAATGTGGAAGATTTAATTGCACAGTCGGTGCCTTTCAACATCAACACTGTATCTCTTTTGAATGATCCACCTGACTTGATATTTTGTGTTATTATGACTGGACTTATTTGAATAAATAAACAGAACAACGAATGTGTCTCGATTACAAAGTTAATAATCTTTGGTGAGATGTTTTCGATATTTTTTTTGGCTTATTATAAACATTATAACAACAGACTTTCCATTGTGTTGAACGACAGGGATAGTCGTTTGTTTAAAAAATATTAATTTATAAATGAATTGTTAATAGACATTATAATTAGTGAAAATTGTACAAACAATCTGGGTAATAACAATTTAGTATGCAAAGTTGCATCATAAAATTCTGTCAAGTGTGAAATGGTCTTGGTTGTAAAATTCGTCCTCTATCCAATTAAACAAACGTATAATAAAAATAAAATAGAGTCGAGATTTGCAACCACTATTGGTTTTGTCGACTACACCTGACAGTATTTAATGGGCTTTAATTAGGCATACAAGCGTTTTATTTTGATTATTCGAACAGAAACACTGTTACAGTAACGAGATTGGATATAAAGTAACATCACTATATAAAAACTGAACGTGATAACGACCAACCTCTAAATTTCCCTTCATTATTATTACCTACCACTAAACTAACTAATAATAATCGATTTTGTTGTAATTAGAGAGTGTGTGTGTTGGGTCGGACGGCGACTCACCTGAGGTGCGCCAGGAGGGTGAGATCAGCACATGGCGGCAGCAGATTCGCCTCCTGGGAGCGAACCTCTTGCAGATGTGCAGCAGCCACCGTGATGTTGATATGTTTAGTGTCCAACGCACTGGAACACAACGCCGCCGGCTTGAACAAAAACGAATGTCAAAAAGGAAGAAGGATGCGCACCCTGGAGGAGCTGTCCCTATGCGCACCCTCTCACACCTATTGTTTACTTGGGTTCGATTGGCCGAATTGTTGAGCAGCAATGCACCACCACTACCACCACCGGAACAAACACCCCGATTATTGCTCTTTACCACCGCAATTATTCACAAGACAATTTACCCATTCAACATTATTAATATTATTTTAAGAACATTAACATTCAATTATAACGATCGATTATTATAATTGATAACTGAATTTTTAAATGTCAGCAAGCTCGGGAGTTTCTTTGATTTTTGTATTCCCCCCTTTATTCTATTGTGATCGCGCTGATAACGTTCGCGTGCGTATCTACTGCGTTACGGGATGCGTCTGACTTCAATGTTACTGTTGTCGCAGCATCACTGCCCCCACTCTACAATCAATGTACCGCCTTCGCCCCACCCCACAATACCACGTGTCCGACCCGCCCAGAGCGCAAATTGTCAGATGGACGATTCAAGAGAGTGCACTCTTGTGGACGGCCGCAAAAGACGATTTCGGATTCGCATTGTTGTTGAATCGTATGAGGGCGGAGCAATCGGCCGGGACACCCCCTCCTCAGACAAGACAATAATCGACAATAGATGGGGAAAACGAAGGGGAAAATACCAGGCTAGGATTTTCAGGATGGAAAATTGTCGATATTGAAACGAGAATCTACAATGAAATATTTTAACAAAAACATTACGCAAGTGGAATTTTTTTTTTTGGAGATAATGGTGGGAAAAAATCCAATCTATAGATTATCTAAACCGTTAACAGATCATCACTTTAAGAGTTTATTAATTTTCATGTTTGAGAAGTAATTTGTCTGGAAAAAAATCGACAATTAACAATTAACTAAAGATTGAAAATACTTTAATATACATAGACAGACATGAAATCCATCAGTCAAATTCGTTTCCATCACCTGCCAACGATAATTAGAAACCGTTAATATCGACACAACATTGTAACCTATCATCATCATCATTTTCGTAAGAGAGAAAATCAGAAAGAAATTAACACCAAAACGGATTCACCTACTTAAATTAATTAATTCACTAATTGATTTAGAATACAAGTTTTCTCCCCCTGGCTGATTAAAACTTGACGATTAATGATGACTTTTTTTGAATAAAAACTTCACTTTAATATATTAATGATCATGATAATGATTATTATCAATCTCATTACTCTTAATATTTATCTCCGATAATTGTTATTTATTAACTAGATTGACGGTATTTAATTATTGCTTAAATATTATATGTAGATCGAAATTAATAATTGATGATTAATTTTATTGGTTAAAACAAGTTCATTGGACGGAATTATTAATTAGTCATAGATTTTCCAACTTGATTATAATAAGAAAAATCAATTTAATTAATTAAGATATAGTAGGTTGGAGTCTTATTAAAAGACCTGTTATAGGCGCCCAAAATAATACCAATGGAGAGAATACAAGATACTAATGTATAGTCTGTCCACGATGTTGGAATATTGACTACAATTTTATTTGTGAATTTTATTAATTTCTAGTCAATCTGTTGAATTATTGAACAGACTATACATCTAATAATGGCAGTGATTTACAATCAAACATTAAATCGACTACTATTAATGAATTGCTTAATAAATAGATTTTCTATTTTTTACATTTTTTTATTGTCGATATATTAGAGCTTGGCCTGATTTTTAACTATTCATTGATTGTTTTGTAATCCGAAATTATATCCAATTAAATTAGAAAGTGAATGCATTGAAGAAAAATAGTGACAAACACACTGTTAAATCCATTAAATTCTAATTGGAAATACAAATTTCATCACAACATACACACATACTAATAAATTTTTCAAGCAATTTCAAATATTTAACAATTCGAAAATAATATCCAAGAAGACCGAATTCTAAATAAATGTAGTTTCTATGTTTCTTATCGGAGATTTTTCGATGATTTTCAATCAAACATCGAATTTCGAATTATTCGAATTCCTCAATATATTCTATCGAATTCTTTACCTTTACCGGAGCGTACAAGCTTTGCAAATTAATTTCGAAACAAATCTAAATCATAAACAATAACAACAAGCATAATGTTGATAATTAAATGTGATGTCATTTGAAAATATTTCGCTTTTCCCTTGCGTCTCCCCTTTAGATGAATAACTATGAGCAATTAATTTTCCTTCACTGTACCATTCTAGTTAGAGTATTACAAAAAAAATACGATATAAATCATCGTGGTTTTTTCTATTTATTTATTTTTACATTAACAAATAAATCGATAAATTCGAATAAAAATTAACGGTCCAATCCTGTCAAGTTTATTAATTTAATACATTTATAAATGCCTTGGTGAAATTCAGCCATTTTTAAAATTAATTGATTTTTTTGTTGTTCATCGTTCACTTTCTAATAAATATAGATTTTTTTTAATTATTAAATTAAAGTTGATTTTAAACATTTTATAAGTGGATCTTTAACGACACTTAAACAAGATTCAAATTCCCTATTAGATTTTAAATAGAAGCTAATTATACGATATAATATCGAATTTAATTAATTTTCTAATGCATTTTTATATGGTAGAATATAGAGAGAAGACTTAATTTAATCAATTTTACTGTTGTTTCCTGGTTGTGGTAAGATTGTTGTTGTCTCATTACTGAAACAAACAAGGAAATAAATTCTAAATGCACAATAATAATCCAGTCTGGTAAGTTTTTTTTTTAAACCCATTTGTTACCGGTTTCTTCATCCAATCAATAGACGGCGTTAGTATTTGAAATGATTGAAAAGATGACTAAAATCAAATTTAATACTTTTGTATTCATGTAAATGTCACTATAGAAGTGTTAAAGCTTACACTTTACAAGCAGTTTTAATTAGTATTTATTTTTAGGTGAAACATTCTGTATAAGTGATGTTTAAATTCTCATCTCAGTATTTCTGTAGGTTTCGATCTACTCCTTTTGAGAACAGCGACATTTCTCCCTAGTCATGTGAATTTCATGAGATTTAATGCACCACTACAATAATTGGGTTATGTTATAGTTGCTTATCCGGTTCCCTGTTCATCGTCTCTAAGGAACTAACAAGTTAGCAAGCCATTTCCCGGGTGTTCACAACTACAACTATCCTTTTCTAATCTATTTAGTTTATATAGTAAATTATAGAGATATATATGTTATAGTGTATTGGTGGAATGCGCGGGCGGCCCATTTGTGTTCCAGAATATCTGACGTGAAACTGAGAAAACTGGGGGGGCTTCAAACAGAACCTCATTATAACTTGCCCTGATGTTCATAAAATATACAAGCAATAGAGAGAGCAGTTTGCCGATGTGTATACATAGACGTAAAGGTATAATAATGCATCTATCCTGCTCTATCTGCATTATATTAGAGTAGGATAACAAAGATAGATGTATTAATGATGATGAAATGGGAATAATCCCATGTTTGTTACTAGGATAATGTGGTTAACTGGTTAACCCTTTTGATGCTAGGGCTTCGTCGACAAGTTTATATTGTTTTTTATTGCAATTAAGCGGTAATCGGATACACAAAGGGAATATACGACGATATCATTAAAACGCATCGTCGAATTTACGACCGTTTAATATCTCGACGCTTTTGTTGCTTTTCCTCTCATTCTTTTTCTCTTTATTTATATCTATATACGTATTTATTATGTATGTATGTATATCTATGTGTGTGTTGGTGTCGTAAAAGCGAAACACTGGCGTCAGCGCTATATTCCTGCCGCCGACCTGCTACACGAATCCTTCAATCATGCCACCTTTCTCATTCTACCATTATATTTGTTTCTTTCACACTTTATCTTAACTAATTACCAATCAAAAATTGATTGAATCAATACAACTTTATAACTGTTTCTATATCAATACAGATTTTTGTAAGATATATTCTTCAATAGTAACACCAATACGATTGTGGTTAATTATTCAAACCAAATTTATGCTCTCGAAACGTTGCCCATCCAATTCCCGGCAAACGAATCGATATCTAACAGATTTCAATTGGACGTATATACCGGAGGCGAGAGACTGGCAATATTTCATTTATGATGGCAACTAACACGCGTCTCGTATTTAGTCTCCGTTAAATTCGTTCTCTCTTGCTTTAATGGTGGTGGTTTTTCTTTCGTTCCCACAGCCTATTAATAAATGCTTGATCATTTTCAATCGTTGTCATTTATAGAAAGAACAAAGAAGTTATAGTATGGTAGAATTTTGCAAGTTATTTATGGTTTATGGTTAACGCTGTTTTTTTCCGTCTCCTCTCCCATATCAACCTTATTTAATCGTATGATGACGTAGGAAAAGGAGATGGTGCGAGAAGAAGCAGCAATAGATAACGCAGAAGTGATTATCGGCAGATGCTCACTACCACTATCTCGGGTTAGAGGCGACGAGGTGTCAAAGAGACTAGTGATTAATGACTTGGTGCATTAAGCATTGACAGGGTAGTATTGTCGATTTTGTTTAAGAGGGGGTGGGTGGTAAAATGGAATAGAGATAACGGAATAGAGGACAAACTTGATCATCCTGTGAATAATATGCAAACTAGAGAATAACGAAAAAATTAAGTTTATTATCAAATTGGACCACCCATAGTAGAAGCGAATTGCTTGTCAAAAATTATTTATTTCGTTCCTTTAAAATGCCGCATGTCTTTGTCTGCAGTATTGGCGCATTCTTGGCTAGTTCCCATTTTACCACCATCCATATTCGCATTTTATTCGACTTTTATCGCATTTTATGGACGACCCCGCAGCCAAGTTACATACACCGTATATCGACAATAAAGGAACATTGAGAAGTTTTAGTGTGTTGTCCTTTTTACCAGCGATATATAAAATGTATGGAATAATTTATTCGCTACTGCTACTGCCATCACCGTTACCACCACCATCATCATCATCATCGTCATCGTCATCATACGACTGCCAACAAACCTCCTATATTCATTTGGCTATCCTACGAAAATATATGAATAGTTTTCCAGTCGGTAAGCTAAATCTGTCGTTGCGATGTTCATTCATAATCTCGATCTCTGTTTGCACCCGGAAGGGACACCTTGCCAAAGTTCATTCACAGATATTTGAATAGTTTGCTAAAGAGCAACGAATACAGCAAACGGCCGAATTCTTTAGATATTTTTGGAAATGTTGAACAAGGATAGATGGACAGGTTAGAGAAAAAGAATTGTGATGTGTAATATGCACATCCGGCAGTAAATTCTGCACCTGTCGTCAAATATAATAACGTACAATAAGAGAAAAATAAGCGATTTAATTTCGACATTATCTTTAATTTGGCACAGAAATAGATGGCAAGAATAACAACAGATACAATAGGGAATAGTCTTGTCGAACGCTCGTGAATTATTCCATTATTTTAGTCCATTTGGAGTTATATTGTATTGAATAAGGGAAAGATGGCATTTTCAATAGGAGGATTTTCAAAGTGTTGTGTAACTCTAGACAATTTTCCAGTTTCCTATTGCATTGATAACAAGCGTATATTGAACCATACGTATAGTTCATTAATGAACAGACTGTGTGAATAAATACAAAAGTTTCTGAAAGCATTCTGAAAGACGAGAGATAAAGGAATAAAGGCTCGCTACTCGAAACACACACTACACAAGTCACATAATGCTTAATAGAGGATACAGAAATATTCAACATACAAATTTTACATTCTAAATCAACAAAATATAAATTTTAAAATCTATTCTATTTATAGAGGCGTATGGTAGTGGAGCGGTTTAAGATGATTACTTAATTCAAACTACTTTTACGTTTTCTAAGAAATTGTCACTTTTAGTTTTCGGTTAAAAGGAGTGAAAATTAGAAGGGTGAATGTTTTGTAAATACACTTGCTGTAAAGGCCCTGATCCATCTGTTTCTGCATGTTTGGAGATAATTATTTATGATGGCATCGGACCAAGACCAAACATCCTCTATTTCTTCCAACTGAAGAAAAAAAATCAACCATAACTTCAATGATTTGAAATCGTCTTTCAACATTGAATTTTCATTCAGTTAATAAAAAAAAATCGATTCAGCTATTAATAAAATTTAACATAGTGACCTTCTTCTGAAGATTTATTCGTGATCTTTAACAATATCCTCTCTTATTTTTCTCTATAAATTATTCAAAAACATTTAAATACATAGTTTTATTAGCTAATCGTCCAATTTAACGTTATTTACTATAAGTAGCCATTTATACTGTTTTACAATAAATGTTGATCAATATATGTATTTTGCAACTTTAACTGGCGGTTGTGGGAGAAAAAAAGTTAAAAATTTAATTCTCTATTTCATTAATGATTTCAAGTAAACTAGGAGGGTAAGAGAAGAAGGATAATTATTTCTTCATCCAATTAGGGTAACTGAAGAATACACAAACCCACAATCATGCTCGAGGATGCTATGTATATTTATTCATTGTGTCGTTTACTAAAGACTAAATGCAAAAATTAATGGGAATCTTATCTCATTAAATTCAACCGTGTTTTATTATGGTTTTCCTTCCTTTTTTATTTGTTCTCAAGCGGTATTTAATTAAAATAGATGCTGATATTCCGGAAATCGATTACTGAATCTCCTGCTGTAAATAACAAAAAAGAAGTACTTCAACATCTGTCTATTATATCAGTCTTGTACAAGAATTGATTCATATAGAAAAATATAAAGTTCTATTATTTATTTAAATATATGTATGATATATTCAATCGATTCAATTCTACTGTTGGCTACAATTGCAGGATTTCAAGATTGAGTTTCTAATAATGCCGTATTTCCATTCCGCAACATGCGCCCCCGTTAAGTCGCTTTTCTAAAGACTTGGATAATTGAAACGGCTCCTTGTGCGCGATGATGGGACAGCTAGAGCGTTTGTTTGTGACGCTCTCTACCAGTTGTTATACACATATATACACAGACACATAAGGTTCCCGTTTTTAATCTCCCTATTCAAATTATAAAAGCTATTATGTCGACCTAGACTGGACCCCATTGTGTGCAAGTCTAAAGCAGATAAGAATGAGGTGGCTGCTTTTTTTTTCCTCCTTTGGTAACAAAATAATAACAAAGAATATGAAAGAATGAAAAGTTGACGTGGACTGAGCGACTAACTTAATCTCAATTTAAGAGAAATAAGTTAACTATTGTGATTGATTAATTACACGTTTTTTATAATGTAGTAGAATAACTTTTGAATTTACTCCTAATTGCATTGTAGGAGTTTCAAGTCCTTGTAATTGTGCCAGTTGTATTGTTGATTCTTGATTAAGAAGATGCTTGGAAATCAAGGCAACTGGCTAGTATTATTCGAGAGACCAGCTCTCTGGTTTTCGAGTAGGTACTCTTTATCGGGCTGATGAGTTTTTAAGTAGAGTAAGCCCTTTTTGGTGAATAATAAAACTACATGGCACGCGTAGTTATTGTTAAAACCGCCCAGTTTTTAAATTAATTCAATTAAAGAATGAAATCTGATGGTTGTTAAAAATAACCACAAAGTATAACAAGTCTTGCAGGAAATTGCGATGTCGTCGTTTAGATCGCTCGGAACGTGTTCCGTTTAGTTGGTGGTAGTGGCGATGGTGGTCTGCCGTTGACTGTGGCAAACTTCCAAACGTTCATCATTCCAGCAAAGATTGTGTCAACGACAATGGCGATGTGTCGTCGATAAAGAATCGAAATTAATTAGGTCCGACTTCAAAGCCTGTTGTCCAAGAATAGAGAAAGAGTGGTGTGTTGCTCTTATCGCCCGTCCCTCACCACTTCCGGTAGGCGCGATGCCAACATTGACAATGGAAATGCCACGTGTGCAGGACACCGAAATAGATGTACACGTCTCCATCAACAACACAAGTAGAATGAACGTGAATAAACAATAGCCGGCCGATCCTGTACTAAACATCCTGACGGAACATTAATTACGGATCGGTCAAGCACTTTGACCGAGTGCCAAACATACTAACAGTGTTGAACAGTCCTGTCAATCAGCTGAGTATGCAACAAATCTGATGATGATGATGATGTTAAAATAAGTAATTTGGAACGCAACATCTCTATTCTTATTTGAATATTGAAAATTTGGATAATGCTGAAAACATGTGCGGTATATCATTTGATTTTGCTGAAATTAGTATTGTGTAGAAAAATATTAATGGGAGACAGTCGTTTCACATAATTTGGCATTAGGGTGTTAGCAACTGGAGTCGGTAACATGTAATTTCCGGCACTTACAACGTGTTCAATTTATGACGGCGCCTATAATGGACACCCATACAATCACATTACAATGATGGTAGTAAGTTAACGGGGCCCCAACGTTGGTATAGGGAGCTTTTACTCTAACACAATCAATTTTACACTTACAATATGTGCAAATATATTCAAATTGAAAATGAAAAACACAATACGAAAGTCAAATGATATTTATGCTAATCTCAAACGATGATAGATGACTATGCTCTTTGTTTAGATACATTGCAGGAAAGATTTATTGTTTTGTACGTATGCAAATATGAACCGGCCAACCTACGTAATTTGTTATTAACTGAAAGTAATTATATAGAATCGAAAAAATCACATTAAATGCCTGCAATTCGAAACTCGCACATTTATTGTCACCAATCGCCCCTTGTATTTCTACATTTTAATCGAACCATTGTGATGCAATGAATTATTCACTGAATATTTATGTAAAAAAGCCATCGATACAACATCGGGAATTACTAGAAAAGCTCAACGGATAAGGGTGGCGAGATACGGCTGTCTGTCAGGATGATTTATGCGAAACCCATTCCCAGTTACCTCGTTTACTTCTCTAATACTCTTTATAAAAGGCTCCGCAACAGATCGTGGTAGTTATTATAACGTGTTTCAAACATTTCCAGTTTGACGATTAAAGAAAATAGTAATTGTTTTAAAATCAATTTCAAATGAGTCAAAAATAGAGGAAATTCTATTATCGGTATATGATAGATTAGCATATGTTATTCATGGAAATTGACAATAAATGTCGGGGTCGCGTACTCGTTTCAAATAGAATAGGTGATCCGTCTTCTTAATGACATCAGTTGTAGCTTTAAAAGTTGCACTCAACCCTCTATTGGGCAAATTTATTGACGTTGACATGAAGCCCTAAATATACAACAGTGTTGTGGGGGTGTATATTAAAACTGTTTCAATAAACTCCATCGTTAATAGAAACATGTACACGATTTATTATCGTTTCGATGACAAAGTGTGGGCGGCTTCAGCATGCTACTGGACTTACCAAACTTGCAGTATCTATTTAGAATGAATGAGAGAATAAGATGTTGAGATTAATGTGTGGTGGTTGTGATGAAAATCGATCTTTTACTAAAACAAATAATAAAAAGTTAACTTGTGATGACTGTATTTAGACGAGTCAGTTGGTGATGTAACCACGTGATAATTGCAAACAGACATTCGTGCAAGTTAATTATGAATTCAGAACAGGTATATGGAGCACTTTTGCTTTCTGACAGTTATTTTAAATAAAAATCTTTTAAGAAATCGTTGACAATTAAAATTACAATCCATGAAAACGGTTAGTTGATAGTTGTAAAGTCGTAAAAATTTTAATAGTAGGAGCACCATAAAATTGTTAATTTAATGTGTGTAATTTGTAACGAATCTGTATTGTTTTCAATTTTGAAAATTTGATGCGGTCTTATTGTTTTCCTAAATTTTCCTACTATCCTTATTGACGATTGCCAAATAAAATCGTATAGGTAAAATTATAATAAATATAAGTTTTATTCAAATTAGGCGACAGAGTAATTATACTTGTCATCTCATTAAGATGAATCAACTCCAGTTTGCTGTTTATGTAGAACGGACCATAAATTTAACGAAAAGAGTAACATTTAAAAGTAGATTTAAATTAACCATCAGAAGTTGCATAACTTGTTTCCTATTTTTATTTCAATTTTTCAGATTTCTGCTGTTCTTTGTTGTTGTTTGTAGAGTTTCATTTAAGAAAAACTTTTAATAGAAATTCAAAAATAATTTCCCGTTCATTATAAATATTTAATAGTTTATAAGATAACGAAAAAAACCCAAGATGTAAGTAGTTGTATAAAAGAAAGATAGAGTAAATCGATTGTATAAATAACAGGATTAAGGGAAAAAATCGTTTGCAATGCAACAAGAATGGAATGTTTAAAGTTGGTAGTTGTAGTTGTAATGTGTTGTTCATTCCAGTCTTTTTAACTAAAACTGGTAAAGCACGCTCCAACTCACCAACGACTGTATAATTCAAGATATTTTGTATAATTTGTCTCTTATCGTGTAATTGTTTGAATAATTCATACAAATAAATCGAAAACTAATCAAAGACAACTCGTTATTGGAATCGTATAAGTTTGTTGTAATAACTAGACGGATTAAATGTTTGGGGGGATATATTTTGTGGATAATACGTATTTATTCTGTAGGTGTCGGTCTAATACAAGTGGTGTACAGACAAAAGCGTCCGGATTATACTGAATGTGTGTACTTTGTACTTATATCCCTCTCATTCGCGCCCAATCCATTGAAACGACCACAATTATTCGGCAACTGTAATATCCCTGTAATCCGTGTCTTTGTGTCGACACCTCTATACTACTGATATTGAAGTCGATGACTATTATCCTTGCAAAATACAAACACTAACCGTATTTTCAATACCCAACAAATATTGCGAAATTAATTTGGGAAAATCGAAATTCTTATATCAATGTAAAGATTACTTAATTTTGTGATATGAAACTGTAATTACAATTTATTTATAACGATTAAAAAAAGAAAATTCTCTATACAAAATGGTCGTAAAACTTTCAATTGAAGTTCTGTTTATAAATCGTCTTGAAATAATTAACGCTCTCAACTCTTGATGCATTAACAAATTATAGGTGACGAAATATTGAAGATCAAGGATCTTCACTTTAAATCTTCTAGAAAATTTGATGACAGTAGTAAAAATAAACGCCTATCGTCTGTACAAGTTTCATTGTTTTATATGAGAACGAAAAAAAAAGTTCGCTACTAATCGAAAACAAAACAATAAATTTATAAAGGAAATACTAACGGAATTATTAGTTAATCCTATTTAACAAAAAATTTCAAATTTGAATTATTACAAGGTAGCTTCCATAAAAATGAACATAAACATTGGATTTACATAATTAGATGGCTATTTTACTAGTTTAATACGAAATTATAACCACATTAACTTACAGATTAGTTTCGTTTAAACAAAAGTGTCGATTTCCAAAAAAAAATCGGTTACAATATCGTCAGTTTCTTGCCTATTTCTTTAAGAAATTGACAATAAAATATTACCCTGTTGGCCTTTTTAATCTCCTAAAAACAAAATATGGAAGTAAGAATAAAATACATCGTTTCTTCAATAATTTGTCCAACTACAAACAGATTTTTTCAAGATAATGGTAATAATAATATCTAAAAATATGACAGTGAAGCTTTTGGAACGCTTCCATTTTTTTGGTTGTTATTAAATATGAATTTTAACATTTTACGAGAGTTATGTATTATTTTAAATTTTAAATACCTAAAGTTAAATTGTCGAATTGTAAAATAATAAATTTAGGACCAATAATTTTTTTGTTAATACAGTCGAAAGTTAACCGGACCTGAAAGATCAAACTCGACCGATCTTGACGTTAAAATTCCACAATTATTATTGTTAGTTTTATATAAATAACCGATAAAGTTGAAACTGTGAATAATGATTTTCGTGACGTGTAAACATTTTAAAATGTTTTCATTTCTATAAGTTATGTTCACGTTTTTACGATTTTAAATAATAAAATTTCAATTTATTTTTTCTTTATCGACTAAAAATACGTTAAAATTATACAGATAATTGGAAGGGTTGATTACTGTCTCAAATTGCAGATTTATTGTTTATTTTGGCTTCAACAGTTTGCACCCTTTCAAGAAAAACAGGATAAAGTTCCCCTAAATAAAGGGTTGTTTGTGGATTTTCTATTCTATTTTTAACTGTCTTTTATTAATAAATTACAGTTAATTTCTGTGTAGTCTATTAAAAAATAAATAGAACACACATTGTGTTTGGGGTTTCTTCAATTTTTTTTTCTGTTTTGTTTCACGTAAAATCGAAAATGTGTGTTGATGAATGGGCCGGAACGTTCAGAAGAAAATTAAAATGGAAAAAAAGAATGTTCATAACGTAAAATCTAAAGTTCATTCATATATTCCACAACTGAATCGTTGCCAGAAAATGCCATTTCCAACAAAAACAGAACAAAATGCTTGATAAAACTGACAATAATGAGAGGATTAACAAAATTATACATCGAAAATAGAGTTTTGGTACAACACAAGAAAATCAACTAGATTTGTACTCTGGGGAATTTCATACATAAAGAGTATCCATTAAAAATTCATTAAAAAATTATATACCTACGAAAATGTATAGAAAATATAATCACAGCAACGATGTTCTATTTTAATATTTAACAACGCTCTGTCGTTGATGGTGTATCTTTACACCAGTCGAAAAAAACTAAAAATTCATATTACCAACCAAGTTAATAAAGTTACAGGACATTTTACATTAAAAAGGAAAAAGTCTTTTATGAAGAGAGCTAAACCCTTTTTGACCGAAAGCAAAAGTGTTACATTAACAGGGGACGACTATCCCCATCATGATTATAAAAACATTAAAATCGTCGTCCTTCAGAGTTTACCTCATTATTATGCAAGACCGCACACTGTCTACAAAAGCAAGTCGCGATTCACAAAAGGATAACGTTGACATAAATTGAATTAGTACAAACTTTACGTTTTTTCAATACTACAAAATTCTCAAGGGATGATGATCCAATCTTATCCACTAGCAGCACTACTCGCTTACCAAGGATTAAACAGTAAAGAACAAGAAACTCGTACAAAACCCATCGTCGTAAAGACTCTTACCAAAAAGTAGTTTTCAGTTTGGCTTGAAACCAAAAGTATAACGAAACTTTTATAGATTGGCCAACTTTGTAATGCCTTATCTCATATAGACAGGTCGTAAAATTCATGCAATAGATGACGTAATAAAAACCCCGAATAAGCTACACATAGAGAATGAAACTAATACTATTTCAACAAAAGTTTGAAATCCATACAGAGGGGAATAAATACAGTTGTAATTATCGCAATATTAGCCAAAATATTAACCAAAAATCCTCCATATAACGGACGATTTTTAGGTTCAACATGTTTCTATTCAATTTTCAAGCATAAATTATAATTTAAACATTGCGAATATTAGAATAAATTAAACACCTGCTGCCAAAATCTACCTCTATCAAGTTTGTTGTTGTGAAAATAAAACACCACAACCTGCCACAAAACCAGAAATAAATATATTCAAAGATATTCCAATAATGCAAAAATTTGTTACAATTTGCAACTTCCGTTATACCTTTCTCTTTTATTTTTCGTTTTTGTTTTAATTTTACGTGTGCTTTTTTTAGTGGAAAATTGCGCTAAAGATAACAATTTTGTTAATGTCTTAATATCTGTCACCTGGTGACGATATGTTCGGCATATGCTCCTATTCCCTGTTTTTTTTTTTCGTTGTTGCCTTCCCCAGATGAATGCTAGCAATCCTTCGACACTTTCAGCTGTTTTCAGCCACACTAAGTGCTTACAAAGCCCATAAATACTAAATATGAATCCACTATGTTTTATATTAAAAGTGGTGGTAGCAACGGCGGCGACATTACCGTCATCATCCAAAGATTTCCAACTAGTTGAGAATTGTGAAGTGAATTTACCATCGGCTCGCGTGTAAAAATACATTCAACTAGCACAATGCGGGAAACATAATTCATATAGCTTTTAATAAACACTGGATGATGGTTGTTGTTGTTATTTTACACTAGAATGGAGCACGCTACTTTTCTTGAAATATATCTCCCGTTTTATTTCTGTTTTAACGGAATAGTCTCATTATAGACGGAATTTTGTTATGTTAAAAATAGAAAATCGGATTCCTCGATAAATTGCAAAAAAGCTCCTATACATACAGTATAGACTAAATTGAAGATTTTCAGTTTGTAATTTCAGCTACACAGTAAATCCATTTATTAGAAACTCAACAACATTAACGTGTGTAAAATGAGTTAAGTTTGTTGTTGAGTTATTAGTAAACCGTAAATTTTGTGTTGTTTATAACAGATCACTTTCGAAATGTCAATTTATGTTCTTTTATAGACATTTTTTATCATCAAACTTTAAATAGTTGATACCTTGAGGCTACTTTTTCCACATTAATTATTATCAAAATGGTCATGTATAAAACTGGACAAAATTTCGAAATCATCAATGGCGATAAACATAATTAAGAAGAGAAGACTGAAAAAAAACAAAACCAAACCAACAAGAAATGAGAAAAAAAGGAAATAAAATGTAAACGATTCTCATGACAGAATATCAGATTTCTAACATGGATATGATAAAAAGCTAGCCATTCTTTCTGATTTATTTCGGTTACATGCCACGATACCAACTAACTGTTACTAGAGAATTAATTGCATGTTTGCTTCTTCATTCAGAATTTCAAGAATTTTTACAATACTCAAGCAGATATATTATACAGAAATCTAGCTGGATTTGAATTATTGCAAGTCAAATAAATTTTAGTTTCCTGGATGGACGGAAATGGCACCAATTTTCTTGTTTTAAATATCTGCTACTTGAATATATGAATAATTCTGCCACTAATCCAGGTGAACTATTAAAATTTAACAATCGTTTCTAGAGTTCCCTTACTTTTTCTAGTAACTTGCGAAATAAAAACGTATTAGCCCGAGACTTTGATTAATTGTTTACGAGTTAACAATTGTTATTAATTACAAGACACGTGTACCATTTTGTTTTATATTAACGGTTTGAGTAATTGTAATGTTGGCGATTGTTCGTTTATTCTTCCTGTCATTAGAGTAACGTAAAGACGATCGTGACTGTGGCGATTGCAATAATGATCTCATGAAAACTGTTGTTGGTCATTATGCAGTCTCTCTTTCTCGGGAATAATAACGTAAAATTGAGCAAATTAAACCTTTCAATAGTGTAAGGAAAAAAAAGAGGTATTATTCTTAGTGTAGAAAACCGCCGGCTACTGAGAACAACACTTTATACACTCAATAAACTTATGAGATTTTAATATTGCGTTTGTTCATTTTATAATTTGATAATAATTAAGCCAACACATATACGAAGAGTATACTGTATAGGTTGAGATGAAGTAAAAACTGAACTGGTTTGCATGTTTTATGTCCAGACCTGGATTGGTGTTAATGAGGAGAATTTCTTTGTCGATGTGATCTTTCTTTCCATGTTCAAGTTAAGTTTGTCGAAGCCCAAAGTAGATACACATATACATACACATACTTTTATATTCACATATAAACGTATACATTGGCGGTGTGGCTTTTACCTTTACTTTACAGTATTTCAATCGGGAGCATGTTCTTTCAAGACGATTGTATCTTGGTGTATTTATTCGGTAGTTGTGTATTGCTGGACTGTATCTCTATCAGAGAGCTGTGCACAACTTGGTCGCTATCTCTCTATTACAGCCCACCAGATTATTTTACATTTACACGCACTTTAATACGGCCACTATCTCGTTTGTTACGGCGGTCCTTTTTATTGGGATAACCAAGACGATGGGATAATTACAAAAGAAGAAACAAAATATACAATATTCCTTTCAATAGGTCCTAATATTTATGTATTTAGATATGACTGCTCAACTACTGTAATATGGTGCGGAATAAGGGATGTGATTATCAACATTACGATGTCCTGCATTGGCAAGAGATATGCACTAATTAGAGTAGGTGGCGTGGGCTTGCCTCTATGCGCATCCATCATCCAGTCTCGGAGATATGATGAGTTTTGAAAAAAATAAAAGTACAGTCTCCTCAGCTAGAGCAGTAACAGAGGCGCGCCCAGTCAGCGCCCTTTGATCTCCCGGACATAAAGAGATATAACCATTAGGTTTTCATCATGCTACTGCGGCCACAGCATTGCGGCCGTTGGTCCGTTTGTGCTCTCAGGGATTAAGGAAATATAAGTGGCGGGTGAGGAGTCTATTCGTTCATTATGAATTAATGTCCGACCTTTCACATCAAACGCGAATGTTCATTTCTGCGATGGACTTATCTACGGAGACTATTGCTGCACAACCCAACCATTCACTACATTGCGTTGTTACACCCTGTCAGTCTTGAAAACTGCCACAAAAATCATCATATATACGTTCTCCCTCTTTTTATATACCTACACGTATACATGTTATAGAATTTCTGCTAAATCAACAAAACCAGACTACTGCCTTTAGAATTGATAGCAATGTTTTTATTTACGGCAACTTCAAACACGACCGCCCCCAGGATGACTCCATTCATTAGTCTTTCGACTACAAATATCTATTGGAAATTTTCATTTAGTTGTGAAATTTTATGTGGTTATTGTTGTCCGGTTGACAGATTACCAGCACCCGGACTGGTTCTCTCACCATAGATAATTTAATACATTCTCATTTGAATCGGGCAAAAATGTGGAGAGTCCAGACTTGTATGTTTTAAATTACAACACAATTGCACGAGATTGGTGAATACATCTGCATAACTTGGCAAAGAGCGATCGGTCGGAACGATATCATTGTCGCCAACAAAGAATTCACCTTTTTCCCTTTCTTTATTTTTCTCTTTTTACCATTTGTGTTGTTTTAATTTGGGATTTAGTTGTGATTGTTTTATTTTTTTCGAAGAACCGGCCACCTAATGAACATTTTCTTCAGTACAGTGACAAATGGTTTTCGGTTAGGAAGAATTGTTTGTTTGACTTGCACCGACCGAGTGGTTAGCAGGACACTGGAATGCGTTCGAATAATATAACGCTTCAGATGTCGCTATAAGTTTAACTTTTGTCATATAGAATTACAATAAAATCTGTATTTTCAAACTACTTATTGTAATTGGTAATAATTGTATGTTTAGAAACTACAGTAATTAACTTTTGGTAAATTTTACATTTATAAGGGTAGTTAATTAGATGCTAGTCATGATGCTCATCAATTATCGACTGACACCCGCTTCTGTTTCTTATGTCCAACCATTCAAAAACCAATTTGTTTCGGCGATAGAAGAAAGAAGTGCAAAAACTTTACCGACATGAACCGAAAGGTAATAGCAAAATCATCCGTCTACAACTACCACACTAATCTGTATTAGTATATGTTCACACAGAAATATATACGCAATACCCGCACACAAACACACACACACACAAACATGTTAGTTTCATTTCACAATCTTCGTCTTCTCTTAGCAATCTTTATCAGTTAACGTTGAGTTATCGTCTGTCAAATGAGCAGCCGAATTTCAAATTTCAATAACGCAAAAGTGCTCTATCCTATTTCGTTGAATTGGTAGCGGGCAAACGATAAAGTTCGTTCAGTTCAAAAGGCAATACATAGAAAACTTTACATATATTGGTTGGCGATGGTTGAGTTATAGTCAAGATTGTTAGAACAAAACGATGTAAAACAAGCCGGAAGTAGTCCCTGTTGGCTCGTATGGATGCCGTCTCTACACACGGGGCCCTTGCTACTATCGCTAAAAAATACGAGTGTTGCGGGAGTTTAGTTCGCGGAGAAATGATGCACTGTGGGACGGCAATTTTTAAATAATTGACTGGAGTCCGGTGGAAAATGAATTACTAGATACAACCCCTCTATATAATCTATACTAACATTACATTTATAAGATGTAGGAAGAGAGTGCCGTGTCAAATTCAGACCCTGGTTTATATTCCGGCCATGCATTATAAATTCAGCAGTAAACTACAGATATCTAATAAAAATTTAGTTTCTTTTAAAAATATACCAATCCTTGACGGGAATGAATAATTATATCAGCATTATTGACGGCTCAATGTAGAAACAAGGACAAAGAGGCGAAAATTTATAGCGATCAAAACTACGGACGCGTTCAATAGACCGTTCAAACGCAACTAATGGACAACTAAGGTGTCTGAAAACTAACAAAGCTCTCACTTGATTCTTACAAAACAATCCAAAGATTATAAATTTATAGATTTGTTTAAAACTATCCGATCATCGTAAAAATTATAAATTATAAAATAAGGAAAACTCACCGAGACATGTCATTGGGAAATACTCTCTTCAAAACCGCCCACTTCTGAAACACAATACAATAATTCAATTAGAAAATAATTCACATTTCATCAGGTGATTTTACCATTATTTTGGTAAATTTTAACGATAAGACTATTGGCAATTATAAACACTTTTCTACTGAATGAATAGCAAAGGAATTTCATGAATAATCGACAATATTTGATAAGATTTAGTATAATGTTGACAATAATTGCAGAATTGGGAGTGCCTATCAAACCTTAAACAGATAATAGATTTATACGAATGAAATTTACTTTTCAGTTACTAGATATGTGGGTATGTTATTGATTTTTTTTTTCTTTTTAATCTAATAATGAGTCTAAAGGTTCAACTGATTGTCGTTTTCCTCTACATTTCCGTGTCGATTTTTATTTTCTACAATTTCCACCCTTTCGTCAATGTGTTGTTTTGTATCTGGGTGTGATTGAAAGAATATTGCCGATTTTTTCACATTCAACCCCTCGCTACTAGATGATTGTCTATCGACCAAGTGTAATATCCTTTTTATTGACGGAAATGAGAATGTTGATGCGAATGAAAATAGTTGTTCTGCAATGTCCAAGATTTCGTTCCCTTCAATTATTATTTAGTTTAAAATAAATAACAAAACTTGATAGTAGAATTTACTTTATGATAACAACACTTTTATTAATATTTTATTGAATAAGAATACCTAACCAATCTTGTTTGTTTACATCTGCGTTTAGCCTTATCAGATAAACACGATTATTCTTTTATAATCCAAAATTATAAAATCAATCAGAAAGGTTATAATTTTTTTGATACACTTACAGGTTACAATTTTACAAATTGCTCAGTCATTTCTTTACCACAACGCACATCTCCCATGAGATCAACATTGATTAGAATCATCTGATTGCATCGCGTTGGTGTTGTTAATGCAATTTGATCAAGAAAAGCCGGTCGTAGGGGAATTATTGCATTCATACAGAAATACATCCATATTTGCTACCCGAAAGAAAAAAAAGACAGAATTCGCTTTGACACGTGTAATTTTCTTAATCGATAGAAAAGGATAGTCGAGCCGTCATCAATCTATACTGATAACTCGACCATAAAGATTTTTACGAGGAGCTAATTAAATATGGTTACCTGGCGCCCGACTGTTAATGATAAACATAGACGATAGAAAGTGAAACAGATAAACTGCATATGTAGAAAGAATCTAAAATGTTTGCAGATTAGTGGCTATGTAGCATGAAACTGTAATAAATCGCTAGAAGCCGACTGAAAACACTTCACTGTCCGCTATAGATAGATATTACCGTATTAAGATGATTTTTACGAAATAATAAATAATAAATCCCATAAGTTTAATGTTTCAATAATTCAACACCAACTAAATTTCAATAATTTAAATACATTTTGTAAAATTCTATCGACTTTCTTTTGGCATAAAACTTGAGTAAACTTAAAATTTATAATGTTCCACCTGCACAAACACGTACAAAATGTATGGATTTTTTTTTGGAATTATGCATACGTTAAATTCTTAAATAATCAAAATAACCAGTTGGTACAGTATAAATATTAAGGAAAAATGTATTGCCAGCAATTTTTCAAATTGTTTTTTCGTTGTTTTCTAAAATCCAACTTTATAAGGTCGACCATTTGGTCCGATATCCTGAGGAGACGACCCACTGTGCCGGTAAAAGTAGTCTGTTGTTTAGAAATGAAAGTGTTGTTATTGCAACATGGCATCTACATAAAACAACAACAAATTAAGACAACATTGTCAGTTATTTATTTGCTAGTAATATTATTTTATATGGAAACGTCTATGTGTTGTTTTCTTTTTGTCGATTAATTGGTAAATGTAATTAAGATGCGTAATGAAGTGGTCGGAAAAACTTGATTTGTTATTGTTGTTGTTGTTGTTGGTTATGACGATATTGTAGAGAGGTTTGAAAACAATTAAATAGTTTCAAAGATAAATGTGTACATACTTTATTTGTATGTGTTTGATGTCCGACAAACCGATCGCTTCCTGCATCATTAATCATCGGACTATCTCCTGACCATCCTCGTTAGAGTTGCAAGCTAACCTACTTGAGTCTTGACAGAAAGTCTAAGACTATAGAGAAAAACCAAGCTAATCTGACGTGTAGATAATTATTACAATAAATTTATATAAATTTCATTTTAATGCAAACATAATTTGAACATACAACTGAGTCTGTTGTGTTTTATTAGAAAGAAAGAGAATGTGTGAGGTCTCCTTGTAGGTTGTAATTTATTTCCTTGATCATATTGATGGTAATTCAAATTGCCACCAATTTCTCCATTCTTGAACACTAACGAAACAAAATTTTAATCGAATCAATGAATTAGTGCAAACACCTTAAATGGACATCCATTCATTTCATGAAGATCGCCTTATAAGAAGGTCAATGGCTTAACAGTGCCCTATCATTAGGCCATAACGATAGCCCCCAAACAACAATTCGTCAGAACCAGTTTTATTAATTCGCTTCGACTTCAAGTAGGTATATAACAGAGATGAAAATGAAAAAAAAGGCAAACTAAAAAAGAATGAACGAAATGGAAACACAGCAATGATCATTTAAGATTCTCTACGTATTCTTATCCTCCAGGTATATTGCAGGGGTGGTACAATATCCGACTGAGATAATCAGATCAGCATTCTGACAATTTGCTTCAATTTTATATGATATCCTGTGCGATTTATGGCACGTGTATAGCATTCTGAAAATATACCACCCCTTTTCTATTTTTTTAGTAAATATCTGGTGTCCATTTCTTTTCCCTTTGCAATTTTTTTTTTGTGTGTGTAGTAAAACTACCGCTCGATCAGCTCTCCAGGTTTTATAATGCACTTTACTTATTCATTACACACAATCGCATCAATAATTAATGGACAAAGGGTCAGATCGTCGTCTTTTTTAAAGGACCCTATTTTATTGAGTTGGTTTGGTCAAATAGGTTGTTTTTGTTTGATGGTATTTTTTACAACTACGTCCCCCAAATGAAAAATTATTGATCATTGAATTATGAAGACAATTTTTTTTCTCTTTTTTAATATCAAGTACAGTTGTGGAGATTAGACGACGCCTTATTAGTTATTTGGAAAATGACGGAGGAAATGTGATCAAGTTCGATCTGGGCGTCGTCTGTATTCGTCGCCTTCGATCAATTACTGTTTGAGTGTTCAGATCAAGAACCTTTAATTAAGAGAGAGCTATCTAGGCATTGTGGGATGCCTGATCAGAATTGTGATTCAGTTGGCAAGTACGACCGTATAATACCAGTTTACATTAATTCTAGAGGTAAATACACCAGTACCTACAACATACTGTTGTGGTTTTGAGAAAAAAGAATTAAAAGCAAAAAATTATACACGCACACTCATACATACATCCGCTCGCATTCTAGTCAGTACAACAAACAATCCAGTCCTTATACCAATTGAGGCAAAACTAAAAGAACAAGACGATTGAATGAAAGAAAGACAAAGAGATGTGGAAGAAGATGTACAAGATATCTGTACTTATACACATACATAGATAAAAAAGCACAATAGAAATAGGAGAAAATCTGCGAAGCTAAGCAGTAAGCGGTATCATACATAATGTATTTAGTAAACGTGGTTGTTTAAAAGAGAAGAATTGCATCAGGTCAGACCGGAACAGTGAGATTATTGGATTGCCATCCAATCGTTGAATCGTGACAAGAATGTACCAGACTTACCTTGCCCTTAGCTTGTGCACAAGTTAGCACGGCGCGTTTATTAGCGCCATATCGAATACGAACGATCTCTACATCGGTCCAACTGCAATCCATTACAAGTCAATTTTATCAATTTTACAGATCTTCCAGAGATAACTTTACAGCTTAAATTTTAATAAATTCATTAAAGTTTTATAGATTCTTCTAAAATCGTTCAATAATTCAAATATATTCAGCTTCCTCTTGTCATTGAATAGAATTAATTTCTCTTTGTAATATCATTAGATTTTTTTTCGAATCAACCCCCCAGGATCTTTATACAACTAAGTCGTGTATGGCTTCTGTTAAGAATATTTTACGGTAAATAAATAATAATTATGTCTTGAATGAAAAAGTTCATATGCAGTATCGCGACTTCCTATAATTATACGTTAGAGAATCCAATTTCTCTTTCTGATTTGCTCCATTGAACAGCAGTAATAACAACAATGAATTAGAATAAAACATGCTAAAAGAGTGACAATTCATTTTTAAATCATCCAAATCCAGAAATTGATTTCAACCACATAATCCACAAATAAATTTTAGAATAATACTTTGAAATCTATAAGTTGTTGTTTATACATGTTGAACGAAACCACAATCGTTTGCAATTGTCTCTTAATTCGCAGGTGTCGTATTCACCAATTACGTAACAATTCTCCTCTTACGGTATGGCATTATTGACGGTGTAAAGTGTTGTTGTTGTTGTTCAAGTTGCCGCAGGAACTCAACTCTACCTTGTTATAATATAGCAACAATAAAACCAACAACACATTCTATCTTATCTTCTTTTTTAAGTGAAAATTTCAATAAACGATTTGGATATCGTCCTGTTGTTGTCACAATTATATTTTCCTTATGTTGAATCGCGTGAGAATGAATACAATGGAATGTAATCGTATCGCGCAATCTTCTGTTAGCTGTCTCTTAAAAATACGTACTTACATAAGATGAGCAAGTGAATATTTACAAGACATACACGGCCCTCCTCAATAGATGGACGGCCCTGCATGTGGTGGCTTTTGGGGTCAGGGCACGTCAGTACAGAAATGAAACACAACCGACGGATATCATCACCATGTTGAATAAGTATCAATCTTATGTCAAGCAATAACAACGATTAGATCCACCTGGTGGTAAATCAAATTATATTTATTGAAAAATTGCTGATTTTTTTTTAATAACAATAATCTCTATAACATGGTCTATTATAAGCTTCTTGGCGTCCTTCTTGAGCAACTTTACTATCATAATAGCAATAACAACAAGAACAACAACAACTAGTTAGAAACAGCAATCATTCTTGGTTAATAATTATTTGAAATTTATTATTATTCTTAGTGGTAATCGGGGAAAAATTTATGTTAAATGCTACATCTTGTAAATTAGTTGCATATCGTGGGATAACAACATTTTATTATTAAATATTCTTGTTTTTGTCGAGACCAATCGGACGGGAAGGGAAAAACTAGTTTCAGGTTGTTCCGTAATCTGTGAATCTTAAAACAAGAGATGCTTTATAAAACTATTATGATAAAGTGACTGTATAATAGATATCTTTATATTTCCAAGCATTTCCTCTATTGTAAATTTAAATTTATGACTTTTGAATTTTTTACTTTTTTCCAAGGAATATTGTTAATTGGAATAATTTGTTAACGAGGTCACATATAGAAGAAATCAACCCACATTATAGTTTAATAAACTATAAGAAATTGGAAGAGATGGTGGAAAAATAAGAAGAAGAAGAAGAAACGAAGTAGTAATCGAAGAAGCAGAAAAAGAAGAGTGGACAGCTATGACGTCATTAGAGAGGTCAGATCGGCCCGGTTCAGATCAGGTGTATAACCTAACGGTCGAGAGAAAGAACTTGCATCATGACAGGTAGGAGGCTGAAACAATCACGCATCAAATAAAACAACAATCGAAAAACAACATTGAAAGAGGTAGAACGAAGATGGCAAATAGAATATTTTTTGATGGTCCAGTCACGTCCACCTGTTTTCAATTTTGATGGATACATTAATGACTAGAGGGTTTCATCAGGTGGTCCCGTTTGAGGACGTATTCACACGCTACCGACAAATACCATGTGGAATATTTTTTATATAAGTTGGTAGATGAATAAGGAAAGCAAAAATTTTATGAAAGGAAATGCCCGTGTTTGTTTGTCTTTTGAATTGTATTGAGATTATAAATTTTTTCCTCAATCGCTTGAACGATTTGTGGAATTTACCATAATATAATCGACTAGGGCATTATGAAAGTAGAATTATTACATGTTGTTCACGTATAGGACTGTCATTTTGTTTGATTAGTTGTTGTTACTGCTATTATTGTCTGATGAAAGGAAATTAGAAATTTACATTTTGATCACCATTTTTTCCTCCACTTATTTTAAATCACTTTCATTTATTATTTATGTAACGAACGCACATCATTTGAAAGTAAATGTGTGTATTAAATAAATTTTTTGTTTTGTTTTTCCCATTTAAACAAATGGTGGAACTCTCGAATTAACTTCAATCGCTACCTATATACTGGACCAGATCTTTAAAACAACATTGTTGCCATTTTCTTCTTCACTTTCTAATTAGTTGAAACACAGTTGTCTGCATCGTTATGTACAATTACATTTACAATTAAATTTACAATTACAAATTCTTGAAATTTTCGACAATAATTCGATTTGAATTCAAAATTAAACTATAATCAATGCTAATTTTCACCTGTTCAAATCAAAACCAGACAAGGATAGATCAAATTATAATAATTAAGATTGATTTGGGCCTTTAAAGTAAGTACATACACATATATGACACGTTTTCGAAAGTACGCCCCTCGAGGCTCCTATTATAACACATCAAATACCAGAAAACTTTTACAAAAGAACAAGTCTGTGAATGCTTCACAATACGGCAATCAATTATTCTTGCAGATATTTAACGTTCTTTTTTTCTTCTATTTCTTTTCTATCATAGAATTACAGTTACTCAAGAGTGAGCGTATGGTGATTTACAACAGATTATTTCACAACTGGACAAATACAATAGAGAAGATGACCCTCTACGAATCAATTTTACTATTTAAATTTAGGAAAGTTGCCAAAAAAAAATCGCCAAAATACTGTTATAATGAGAAGAAAAAAAAACACACCAACATTTTATTATATAGATTTAGTATATTTTTTGTTTTATTATATCAGTTCCAATTGGTGTGGAACTGAAAGTCCTGTTTCTTTTATCGGATTGAATTGATGATTTGTTTAATTGTCGCCGTCCTCATTCCCGTGCATATACATACATTAACCATAAAATTTACGGCAACAATAAAAAATTTATCGTCGATGAAGCACCGCGCCCGTTCTATCAATTTGCATAAGATTTCAATCGGATTCAGATGAGGAAAATGCAATGGTCATCTTAACAAGAAACAAAACAATAAATTATTTGATTTTATCGGTGCAAGTTTTGCATCGATTATTATTCAATTAACAATTTAATTCGTTATTATTTTTTGTTGATTTCTACTTCCATTATCTATAAGTGTATAAACGTACTTGTGGATGGCGTAAGTGGGACGCGGTGAAACGGAAGAGCAGGTGGACAAATGTAAATCATCATCAATGTATTTCTGGATACATTTCTGACAGATCACTTGTAGCGATTAAATGGATGGTAGTGACGTGAAGGAGTTGAACTTGATTGATTGACATGAATGGGGTGAAACATACCCACCACCCAATTCTCTTATAAAATATTTCTATAAAACAAAGCGCTTTGTTTTATTTTGCTTCTTTTTTTTTTGTTAAAATAGTATCAGGTGAAATTTAAAGTTGCGTGACATAAAACACACGTTAGAATAAAAATAGCAAGGTGATTATTTCGATAATTGTCAACAAAATTTTTTTTCCACTAATTTCGTTTAACAGTTTCATGCACGATTTCCATCTATTATGCGTCGATGTTCCGGTACATCATCAATTCCAAAATTGGTCTCATTCGGAAACACGTGACATATGTAGGTATGTTTACGTATTTAACCATAGAGGCTTACCTGTTGATTGTAGTAGCACTATTAAAGTCCTTTACATTATTACGCCGGTTCCTGATTGATAGCCATTCATGCACACAATTTTTGTCCACATTCACCCACAACACCCGCATATAAATTTCCTTTTCGAATTTGTATCACTTTAAAAAATTTAAAAAAAAAAACACTGATGACTAACAACAGCAAGTCAAATGTTTGATGATTGATCGCCACTTGTCATGAACATGTTGTACACTGTGATTGTATTTGTTTCACTATATAGGGAGGGTTGGGAGTTGGACGCCCCTTTAATTTGTAAAGATCTTTAATCAAGTTCCATTCATGAGTATCGAGCTCTAGCGAGTCGCGTGCTCTCCCGAAGACCTCGCTTCTTACACTGATCACATACTCATGAAGGTAAGAATGGCCCGGTGGGGGGACATATAAGCATAACCCAGGTACTAGGCCGTCAGGCAGGTCCGCTCCGGTTGGACTTCCTTCGTCGTCGGTTCCGACGGATCTTAAAAAACTTCCAACGACATCGGCCGTAGCCTTGCGGGTATTTGCATTGACGATACACTGTTTGGTCGTAATCGGTCTCTAGACAAACAGCACGCACATCTAATACCGACAAGCACTTGAGTCGGTGGACCAATGTTGTTGACATTTAACACTTGATGATTGTTCAGACTGTTGTTTAATTTCGAATTGTCCGCTTTTTTGCCATTTTCATTTAATTGGTCGTATAATAGTCGCGATTTCAAGACATTTCGTCGTCTTGATTGACTCAACAATAGTCGTCATCATCATCATCTTCTGGAGGAGCGAATCGTGCTTTAAATAATGATTGCACGGTATCATTGTTATAGATAAGCACTATCAAACGAAATTTGAATGATGCAAAGCTAACAGTTTGGACGACATCAGTGTACTGACGAATATATTGCTGCGTAAAGGTCTAGGGGTTGAAGTTGAGACTTCAGGTGTCCTTGCTAGTGGTGGTTGTTAGCTGGTGATCAAAGGCGCCGCCGTCTCTTCCATTAGGATTGAATGCGTCTTTTACCCATCGGCGAGGATGGATACTGACCGCATCAATAATTAGATATAGTGTCCTCTCATTACCCTATTGATTGCACTATTGTCTCCGAAATAGTCACAGCGTACGTGCTGCCGACAACTTCTAAACTAAGTTAAGTCTGAGAATAATGGACAAAGGTTGGGCGAAATCTCGTCGCCCTTACAACAACTGACTTGATTATACTTGTTAAAACTAGGGCCACCAATTCGATCGATAAAGTACTAGCGATAATAATAAAAATAACAAAAATAAAACACTTTCTCTTATTTGTCATTGCTGATGTTGTTACTTTACGTTGATTTTAATTGAATGCAAGAGGCCACGTTGATTTAATCGATTGCCTCCAGTCGAAATCCATTCATAATTTCGGTACGTACCATATTCTAGTTGTTTTAATTATTACCATAAATTAAATACGGTAGCTGTTACCGATAATAAGGCCGACATTTATAATATCTGTGCGGTCGGTCGGTTTGTCGCCTGCGGTTCTGATGGGCGTAGTGTTCTCAAGTATGCTTGTATAGCGTATAGCCACCGTCGCCGCCGTTTAGTCGTTCAGCATGACTTGCAACACACAACCAGATGGTTTAGGGCTAATCGTTTACTGGTTGGAGACTTGGATTTCTTTCCTGCTGCTACTGTAAACTAGGAACTATTGTTGATGACTTGCAATATTTATAATCATTGATGCAAGAGAAATTAACAAGTTATACAAAAGAAATGAATAACCGAATTAATACAATTTAGTTGTTGTTCTTTGGTTTGTTTTTATTCCAATTCTTCTTCTTGAATGATGTATAGTTGTCCATCTTGAACTGTGAAAAGTAAACAATGGCAATATAAAGAAGACGATTCACTGTCGAGCAATGGACAATGAATCGAATCATTAAATATTCTACTGCACGTCTGATTTCGCAAGGGGACTTGATAAAAATAACAATAGCAGCCAGTTTGCAATGAAACGCAGATGCTGAGGTCAGATAAACCAACACAGCTCACCACAATACATATATGTCACTATTGTGATTAATTAGTCCAGTTTATATATAATCCAACTGAAAATGTTTCCCTTTCACCCCTGAAACATTTATCGATAGTCATCTTTTTATTTCTTCAATATACGTATGTATAGTTTATTAATAATATTTATCAGTACATGGTCGTGATTTTAATTTTTCCTTTCACAGATTACAACACGTTAGCAAAGTATAGGTGTAGTTGCGTTTAATTCAATTTAAACGACCTGAGCAGGGCTGATGAGGCGGTTTTACATGCGTGTACAATTTTTGCTTCATATTTCAACTTGTAGAAGAGCAAAGAAGAAGAGGTAACCTCAGGTTGTGTGAGCTATACAACTACGTCCATCGTATATTATTATAATACGACTCCAGCAAGGCAAGTACAACTGGTATGAATTATCGCATGGTGGAATTAACATTGCTCCAACAGACAAAGACAGTTTTTTTTTGTCGTTTATGCCGGTGGCTATCCATCACACTGGTCCTGTGAAGAAGAAAAAGTACCTACTGCATACTCACAGTCGGACGGCGGCGGTGATTTTGAAAGTCTACTCTTTCGCTTTGTAGACTTTTTTAAATTGCAACTAAAAAGTGTCCGATTATGGGGATACGCGTACGCCTTATAAATTACAAGAGATTTATCGGCTATGTTGTTGACTGTCTAACCGTTATGAAACATTGTATGCTTGAATATTTGTTGATTTTTCTCCATTGTTACACTGGTATTCTTTTTCCTACAACGATTATCTTCAAGATATTTCAATGTGCAATTTTTTTGTAATAATAAATCAAAAACTACCAGCTTCCGTATATTGTGTATGAGTAATATTGGAGAAATCACTGATTTCACAATACATACGATATAAATATCGACCACAATGGTTCATATTTCATTCCCGCAAGTCTCCTTATTGCATTGTGTCCAGAAGGCGACATTTCAATTTCGTTTGATATATCGATCAAGGTCGAAGGTATTTCGGGCGCAGAATAACTCCCCACTTTGTATTTTATTTCTTCTTACTTTTATTCTATAGAGTAAAGAGATAATTGGTGTGACCCGTTCTAGAGGTGCGTTTCAAATCCCATCACATCAAAACTGTTAAAACGAGAGACACTGGCTTCAACTTGGCCGTAATACAATGCCAACCAAACAATAGTTTACCGAAAGATGAATGTATTTTTATAAGCGACCCCTCGTCGATATATTTATTCAGACCGCTCTATTATTCCATCAACAATTGCTGTGCTATTGTGTACCCATCTGTGTGTTCTGTGGACGTTAGCATATGAGGTCACAAGGGAAGATCCTGAATCTTCTGTTCTGGATAGGACACAGGTGATTATTTTTATTGAAAAACTCATCGTTTCATTATTGTTGGTGACCCGTATAGTTGAGATGTCTTTATTTACATCAAAAAGCAAATCCTAATGAAATGTTGAAGCGATTGATATTTCGCGGTGATGTTTCTTGAAAGTTTAAGGTCTGATACTATAGCACCGTGTACAAATAAGTCTCTCTATAGATAAGAGAAGAATCGTGAACCAATCACAAGTAAGTCGGTTGGGATAATGAAACTCTCTTTGGTTTTAGTATTGAACCAGAAGCTAAGGGAACTATTCAGCAGATGCTGATGGAGAATCAAAAGGAACGAAGAGGTTTGCCGAAACAGAAACAAATACTGTCAAGTTATAAAGAGCGCCTCCACCACTACCACCGCCACCTCCTTCCTATTCGTACTGTTACTGTTACCCTCTTGTCGTTGCTTGTTTCGGCTGTCCTTGCAGCTACAGCCACCACTACTATTACCACAAATACAGAATAAACATCGTGTGCCTCTGTTCTTATATACATATATATTCTACTATAATTAATTACGGAATTACTTGAAAGTTTCAGGTTATTATTGAAGTTGGCAAAATATACGTTGGTACACGCTATTCAAATAAATCAACATATTTTACTACTACAGGTGATGGTTATTTTCTTTTACCAGGTTACTTTTCCTTCTTTCATGTCGATAAACAAGATGCAGAATATATTGCCACCTACATCGCATATTAGATTATTAAAAGTAATAATTTCGAAACAACACTAGCGAGGAAAAAGGTGTTTTAGACGTGTGCAGATTCCACTCACTCAGTCATTGCAAATCTTGGGTAAAATACAAATTGAGATTTATGTAAGAATATATCGATAACATACCTCAATTTATCTTTTAATTAATTTAACATAAAATAGAAAATAAATATTTTCGAGATAAAACGTAGTAGATTTGATATAAAATATTTTCAATTTTCTTTAAAATATCATTGATTGAATTACGTTTTAATGTGACTATCTTGATTGGAATTATTTCTAATCTTTTAAAATTGCTTTACAAGAATTCTTCTATAAGTAATGTTGATGTGTGCTTTGAGAGTAACCGCAATCGGTATCCAATTCAATTTAATATCTAAACATATATGGCTATAATTTCAATATTTTGTTGTATTTGACGATCGTGAGAACTGACAGCAGGTTGCCTAATTGTTGTAAAATCGACATTTATAATTTTCAAATGTTGTACTTGTTGTTGTTATTATTATTGTAAAGATAGTAAAAGAACATGCACCAGTAACTGGGCAGGTCGTAAGTTGGTAACAACGGCCACCGTGGTGATATGTGGCGCTGTAATCGGACAGGCGTTCGCTAGTACACGGCCCAAAGGTGACAATTGACAAACCTGAGTTCGTATCCTGCGTGTCGCCACGTCCTGCTGAGCTATGCGTTCCAACAAACTCGACAACACAAACTAAACTCTATCTTTTTCTATCTTTCTTCACCCTTTCTGTTTGTTTGCAACATTAAGTAGATATTTGTCGCGACTACAACAACAACAGCAACAACAACAACTATGCAATTTTTCCTGCTGTTGTTAAAACGACACACGACAAGATAAAAAATCAACAAGCGACGAAACCAACAAATGAACAAGACAAAGACAGAATTCCCAGGATAATGGGAATTGCTTGTGCATTGAGAGTTTCAACAGTGCAATCATTTCCTCAACTGTTTGTTAGTGTTGTATTGGAGAGGTATATCTGTGTATGTCGTTTTATTTCGATTTACTTCTCCATGGTTGAATGTTTACATTGCCAAGGCCCTAATGGGAATCACAATACATTACCCCTGTATAGTGGTAGTGTGTGCGTATCAACGATTCTAGTTGACAAATGTCCCTCCTGCTTGACTACACAAAGCCAGGAGTAGTGATGCTTTTTTTACTATTTCACCAAACATACACACAAGAAAGAATTTCCGTGTTCTCGCCTTAGTTCTTTCGGAAAGTGCATTCAATCGTTAATCATGAGAATACGGTTCGTGTCTTTTCGACGTTTTCAAGTGTTGTTCACAAATAATAGTTGCGGGCCGTTTTCCGGATATCCTATAAAATAAATCATCCAATACTGTAAATAACAACTAAACATCAATATTTTAAACATCAGACAAATTCACTTTACAAATACAACGGATATTTTACGATCACTATGAAATAGAAGGCAGGTCATGTGTATCATCAGGGACCACTAATCGCAGAATGACAACACTCTATCAAACTTTAACATAGTTGGGGTGGTGAATTCATCATCATACTCTACTACTACGATCAGTATGCTATTAAAGATGCATAAGATTGAGGGTCGGTGTTTCACTCTACAGTACACTCACAAATTTGAAATTAATTTGCCATGCCATGACAAAACAAAATAAAAATAAGGCATACCTAATAAATAAGAGAAGAAGGTGGAAAAAAAACGAACAAACAAGAGTATCGTCATTGTCTCCTGTAATATATGAGCCAGTCTTGGGAATTAATAGTTGCAAGATTCCGCAAACGTTTATTGCCCGGGCGCGCATCAGATTAGAGACATTAACGGTCAGAGGACCGACATTAATTTCGCAGTTTTATGGCAAATCGCAAAAGTGTCTGTGAGTGAGAAGAAAGAAGCACTGGCCGCCACCCTCATCATTTTTTTTTTTTAACAAAAACTGTTTGTAATTATCAAACGTACAAATAATTTTTTCCCGCTTCCTCATCACATTAATTGTCCAAACAGGACGTGTTCGAGTCCTTTTTTCCCCGTCTACACAAGATGGGTAATGTTTCAATTTATCCCCTAGTAACAAATGTCGCACCACGAAAACTTTACCAACACACGCCTATTAATAATATTCTCTTGATTCGTATTTAATCCTTTCGGAAAAAGGGGCGTTCGTGTCTGTGTTCCCTCATCCTTCTATTGCATTCAGAATTCAGGAAAGAAAAAGTATTGAAAAGAAAAAGAGCTAAGACGGCGTCTTATAGAAATCTCCTCTGAATTGAAAGATAACTATCGGGAAAGTTTCACCAAGACTATCATTTTGTTTTGGATTGGCAAATAAAGCGACAAAGATTTTCCCGTTACAATGAAGGTAATGAACGAACATTTACAAAGAGGGTGGAATTATTCGTGTATTGTACAATGTGTTTCAATGATTGGACGGATGGTGGTGTTCTCGCGATCAATCTTTGTCAATGAAGATGATGTCAATATTGAAGGTTCACTGGCCTTTGCTATAGTGGTTCGATTATATAAATTTTCATCTGATAGCTTCCTATTCGCAATAGATTGTTGTTGCTGTTGTTATTTTTTCTCATGTATGTGTCTTGACCTCTTGCGATTCTCATCGAGGCCCCAGTTATCTAAGAGGCGTTCTATTGTATTCTGGTCGTCAACACCATCATCGCCAAGTTCTAGAGGAGGTCCTTTTGAGTTAATTAAATGTTTTATGTAAAAGCTCACATCGTATACGTGATAATGTTTGCTGCTCATGTTGCGCAAGCTAAAGCGATTGTCTATTAAATCATCGAAAGAAAATAGAAAAAATAAAAAGTCCATACGATGACCGATGGTGGGAAAAACTAGTATGTTGTATTCTCAGTGAGAGAAGTGGCCGGACGACGTTATGCTAATGGTTTTAGATAGTGAAAGAATCCGCCACGCGAGTCACTTGCTTAACCATCTTTATGCTATTGCCTGATTGAAGTGCATCAATTCTATTTTTCATTTAATAAAATGAATTAAACAACAACAAAAAAGAGATGGAACAAAGCCTTTAGTGGTTGGTTGGTTACTTCGTTGATTGTTGTCTTTTCTCTCATCTATCGTAGAATATAGGACCCCCCACGAATCTTAGCAGGGGGGCAACCAATGCGACCTCTTCTGGACAACTAATCATCCTGTTAACTAACACAATTATTAATTTACATGAAAAAGTGCTCATGATGATAGGTTCGTTAAACGGTATTAACTATTTTTCTTCTTCTTCTATTTGTCTTTCGTTTTACAAAATTTCGTTTAGCCAACAACAAAAAAATTAACAACAAATACGATCTGAAACAAGACTGTTTTATAATCGTAGATTATAAAAATACGAGTTTACTGTTTTAGAAAATTTAAAATCAAATTGGTATCCTGGTGAGATTATCTTTCAAAAATACAAGTTTTTGTAAATCTTCGATTTAAACATTCAAGACTTGCACATCACGACTTTTTTAATTATTGATGTCAATGTTTATTATTTTCGTATAATTAAATTATTATAAAGTACAATTGCAAACAATCAACAATGGTTTGCTTGTAAATAACAAGGTTGTCAGCGGTGTTTATACTTATTTCCAATGCATAGATAATCGTTCACTTTCGTTATGTGGACCATCACTGTTTGATTGTTTGTATTAATAATCCATATGGAGATTAGTGAAGATTTTTAATTAAAAATCGAATGCATACAGAAATGAGCCGTTACCAAGCGAAAGAAAACAGAAATAAGATAAATAGACCCTATTGGAAACCAAAACAATGGTTATGGCCAGTAATTACATCATTAGTCGCTGCCAAAGTAATATTCATTCTATGAATAATTAAACCGATCAACAATTCCTACCTGTTCAATTTCAAGGATTCTATTTAGTATTTGTAAAATTTCCTGTTAACAATAATTATTCATATTGTTGTTGAATAATAAAAATCGATATATATGTATACTAGTTGTACTAGACAAAAATTATCCCCTTCAAGTCACCGGTTCACGCAACAAAAGCCATGCAATCTTGACTTCAAGTCGTAGATAATGCCGCCATAAATTATATTATTACCTTGTCCGCCGTGTATAATATAAATTGATTGGAATTTCATACCGTGTTCCAGAGCAATTGCCGACACAAAAACCGGCATCCTTCCCGTAGTTCTTGCTTTTGTTGTTGTTGTTGTTGTTGTTGGTGTTGTTATCTTTGGTGGAAAACTACATTGTTTATGTGTATGAGTGAAAATCGTCAGGTTGTTTCAAGAATTATTACCATGCCAATTATGATTTAATGATTGTTCATTCAATAAATTTACGTCTAATTTTAAACACTGCGTTATTCATTCAATTAGAGATGCACCTCTGTCACAAACCAGCTTTAGGGTAATCAGATTTTCTATCAAAAGTTCCATGTTGCTTTTGATAATATTATTATCATTATCATTATTAACAGTACAACTGTAGAATCGAGGAAATGGAAAGGAAACGACTATAGAGATGATGTTTAAGTGTATGTGTGCATTCAAGACATCTATCCGCTAATGTTCTGAGAATGTTCCGTGCCATTGTTCAAATACAATTTTGTCGTTTGCTAATTAATACAAGAAACATCAAAGACGACGTCTACGCCGGAGTTGGATGTTAAAGAGAAGCTGGGAAGTTTCCAAGGACCTCTACTCTCTTACTACTATACTATACACTACTCTACTCAATTCACGACAAAACAACCTCAAAACCTCGACAGGCAACTGTACGTCTCTCTGATGAACAAAACCACAAAATCGACATAAATGTAGAGGAATTCATCGTGGTTCATTTAAAATTTTCTTAAATGGAAAATTTCATTATAATTTCTTCTTTTTATATATAAAATCAAAAGAAAATTAAATTTTCCAAAGAAAATTTGATTGACACAAACTTTTCACAAACATTAAATTCCAACCACTCATCATTGTCGAAATTATAAAGCCGAACGAACGTCTGACAATTATTCGCTTTGATGTTGTGTGATTTGAGAATAAACATTTATTTTAAAGTTTGCAAATACACTCGGGGCCAATGTTTGAAATACAGACAACAGAAGAACGGAATTAACGTCTAGGAAGAGGGAAAATCTCCATACTACTAACTGTATTTATCTAGTTAATTCATCAATATTAGAAACTCTATTTACTCTACGATCATCATTCAAAATAAAACATGATTTCAGTGATAATCAGAAAAATAAAAACGGAATTAATTGATAATTTCGTTTCTTTATGATTTATAAAGGTTATGCGACAGTAGAGAGCAATCTCTAGAGATGTACCCTGATCTGCATATCAAGCTGGTTGGAGGGTTGATTCTCTCTTGTTCAACATTAACCTTATATCTATATAGGTATAGCAATCTGGTTCGTATCGTCAATGCCGTGGCTAACAAATACAAATGAGTCCTTGTTCCCCCATCCTTTTATTTTTGCGTTGTCTTGGTCGCTAATGTTCGTGAACTGGCACAAAGGGAATTGGTTGTGTAAACAACCCCGCTAATATGATTAATGGTATTCAGTTTTAAAGCACAGTGGAAGATGTTTTAACGAGCTTTTATCGTGAAATGAACAACAAACAAGAGAATTGACGAATTCCTGTTAAAATTACTTTAGTTCAACTATTATTGAAATATGTAAAGTTTGTATATTTGGCAGTTTGTTTTAATTTAAGAATATACAGAGATAATAATGGAAAAAGCTTTTTGACGATGATGTTGCAATAGTTTATAGCTCAATAAAACTAGAAAATTTTTAATGACCAGTGGGCTAGATAAATATTAAAAAGTATAATAAAAATGCCACAGTCTGTGTTTTTTTTTATAATAGCTATATGAAATGATTTAAAAATATCAAAAATTGATGAAGCTGCAGCTCGAATTATTGATGAATCAGCTATCAAATCAAGAAAATGTAGAAAAAGATGGAATAATTTGTTGTTTTTATTTTATTATACAATTTGTAAAATAAAAATAACAGAAAGAGAGAGACAGTGAGAGATAGAGATACAAATTGCGAGTTCTTCAAAGATTCAACCAAAAAGTTAATGGAAAGCCTCAGAGGTGTTTGTTCGTTGAATCGTCTTTATACCTCTACACACAACACCGATTTGAAATTATTATTTTAGGGGTTGGGTTGATTTTTAACATTGGCTCGTCGAAAATAACCAAGATAGAATCGGAGTTTTATGTTGTATTTATTCCGCTTTTAGTAAAGTTTACTTTTTATTATACGATGTAAATAGATTTTTTTTTTCTTCTACGTCTTCCACGTACAAAGAAATTTTCAAATTTTCTTAAACAACAAACGAAATAAATTAAGAAATGGAGGAAAGTCAACTCTATAAAGTGTTTGTTTATTTATTTGCTTGTTTTATGTACTCAATCATCACATGGAAACTTAAACAATTCCATGTGTTTTCTTCAACGATTTATGTACTTGCTTTGTTTCCCCCTTTATGTTTCTGACTCTTTCAACATAACCATTACGTTTTTCCACTAAAGCCACCCACTCGATCTTTCTCTTCTCTGTTGTTATGTGTTAAATTCAAGAAGCTAAATATACCGGCAGCTCGTAAAACAATCGGTTACTGCTTCATTATACACATGTACATATACAATACTAAAACAAAACTTTTTTTTTGCCCCCCTGTTTGTTTTATGTTTTCATATGTATGTGTGTATGTATTCTTATTCTAGCAGCCTATGTTTTGTTATCTGACAAGATAAACAATCAATTGTTTCGTGAAAACGTGCCGGAACATGAATTTTATAATAACTCATCATCGATCAAATTCTTGAGCAACACTCTTTTTACCTCTACTTTAATGACAAGATAATTGCAGAAAAGCTCTCTGTTTCTTTTTGTTTGCTACAATGTGTCTACTTAAGGCCACTGATTGGTAATAGACAATAACATATGAACAAAAAAAAGAAAAAAAAACAAATATAAAAATTGTTAATAGAAGAAAAACAATTTTTGCCCGTTGTTGTCTATTTAGTATTTATAAAGAGCAAAGTCATCAAAAATAAAAGGTTGTGGTAGGTAGAGACGTAAGTACATACGTACATCGTCCAAACTAACAACTGTGATGCGACCGATTCCATCTGTTGTGTAATAATGCCTTTTATTTCAATTGTATGATTACTCAATCTCCAAAAAGGATTTTAGAAGGAATTTCCAAATTTGATAGTCTAATTCTAATTGTTGTTGATTTAAAGGATAGGCGACAGATGCTAATGGGTTGTACAAAAATCAGCTCCCTATATTCGTTTAATAACAGTGCTTGGCAATGACGTATCGAAAAATTTTCTTCTCATGCTCTTTCACCACCATATAGACCAACCAACAATAGTGAGAGGGGATTTTTTTCGATCGTATTAAGAATTGTTCGCGTTTAGATGATACAAAATAGTGTAACAACAACAATGTTTGGCAGACTTGTACACAACGTTACTGACTAAACTGACGTATTACCTATAATTAATGATATGTCAGTTTGTGAACATTAAAGTGCATCCATCTGCTTTGTTGGTTGATTCTTTTGAAAGAGTAAAGGAACAGTGAACAGCAAGCAGCTACCGTGGCCGGTTTATATCACACACACATACATCTATAGTTATATGTATAGATTAATGCTTTTGTGTGCCGCATCCCTTTATATAAAACAACTTTGCTCTCTTCTATTTCGTTTCCTCTGTACAAGTATAAAGCCTTCTATCCATCGAGTTCTAGATGAATAGCATTGTAATCCGTCTTCGCCAGTCCAGCGCATATAACATTGTTTTTGCTTTGAATTTGATCAATGCTGTACGTATTGTGAGTGAGGCATTATTATTAATATTATTATTATTGTTTAGGGCAACGATTTAACATCGGGATAAATTCTCACGCCATTATTACAAAATTTATCAACTAAAAACAAAACAATAAAACAAAATGAATTAATCCTTAAAATTCTAGTTATTGTTGACAAGTAGTTGTTTTCTTAGAATATCATCGAGAAACTTGATAGTTTTATGCTTATAGTCGTAATTAAATTGGATAATTTATGCAAAATTATTCACGATTATAGAAAATCCTACTACTATAACTAGTACTATTTTTATTATAGTAAGATTTTTGTACGTTTGCTTCTATTCTATTGCTACAAATTTTAAAAATTGGTCATTCTTTTAGAAAGTTGTTTAAAATTCTAAAAATTATAATTTGGATATGGTCAGGTGTTGTTCTAGAATTGTTCGAGAATTTCAGAAATTTGGCTTGATTTGTTACGTCTCCCAAAAAATCAAACAAAAAATAGATAAACAACTGGTAAAATTTATAAACTCCAGTCGAGCATTTGCAAATAATCAACAAAATAACACATTCTATTCTTCTTTTCTTTATCATTAAATCTGTCAACTTGTCTAAATTTCGTTGAACATTCTCAACATGTAGGTGGATTTAACATAGATAGATGGGTTCGTGTGGACATTGTTTTCATTGTTCCATCTGGAACAGTTCCCAATTTTACAACAATAATAACAACAACAACAACACGGGAATAGATAATAAAACAATCAGAAAAAAAACCTTAAATTTGTGTTAATGCTTGTTGTGATATAGATGATAGTGGTTTAAATAACAACAATCTTAAAATATATAAATATAGCTAGACAAGGATTGTGTTAATTGTGTTTTAGATGAATAGAATGACAGCAAACTTTTAACAATCTTCATTTGAAGATGTGTAGAGCGAGAGGCAACTGTTTGTTCGTTTGGTATTTTTAGAGGACATGTTTGTTTAGTATCTCGTAAAACGTTTCTTTTGTCTTGGTTTATTGTTCGTTTATTTGTAAGAAAGTCACGGTGATGTGTTGTAAAACACCCAAATAAACTAATGTAATTTATTAGCTTTTTTCAAGCTATTTAAAATTTTTGATAAAGATCATACCGTTCTATCTTGTCAGACATTCAATAATAATAATTATTATTATCATCATCGTCATCATCACCATCATCGATTGGATTATAAAGTCTAGGATCGTCTACATATTATACATAAGTACATTTAGTTTGTGTGTCTGTTTGTTTTGTAGCGCCGGCATTTTACCATAGCTTATAGGATTTAAGAGCGAAACGTTTCACAAACGTATTCAATCCCTGCGATATCTGTAACATTGTCTGTTGTAAAACAAGAAAAATCAGTCGGCATCCTTTGTCGCATAGAATCCATTCTTCCGTGCGTCGTTCTACACAATCTAAATACGTAAAAGGACATTCTTTAAGCTGTTGGATAGATAAGTGGAGAAAGAGAAAGAGACATGTCAGACAACTCCTTTGGATGTAAATTTTCATAAAATTTTTGTCGTCGATAACAGTATAGAAAGTCTTTTCTTGTTCCTTTTTTACCTTCTCCCGTTTCATCTTTCTTTATACTATCACGATATAGAAATATAAAAGAAAAATATAAAGGATATCGACAAAAAGGCGTCTATTTGATAAGATCCGTTAGATTGTATGTTTCCATGATTTACCGGAAAACTAGATTATAATGAGAGGAAAAATTTATTAATTATAACGGTGCACTTGTTTAGCTGGAGACAAGAATTGTACGACGACAAATTATTAAAAATTTGGAAGGGGCCGAATCTAAAAAGCGGCCTAATAACTTCCCCGACACACTCCGGATAGTTAATCATGAATTAGAATAGTTATTAAAAACAAGTGTCAAAAGTTGGCAATTAATGCACGAGTCCGAGTTTTAAAAAAACGAGTACCGTAGCACGAGTTTTTTATACTATTTTTTCTATTCTAGACACTTTATTAAAAAAAAAACTGACTTACTATAAAAATCAAAATCGGGTTCGAGAACCGTGGCTATCTCACAACTTCCGAAAAATTCAATGAGGAACCAGCACCTCGTCAACCAGAACTCTGTTCACTGATCGTTAGTTCCACACACACCCTTTTCAATTCAACTTTCTCATAAACTCGATTCACGATTCAATAGCGAAATTTTGACAAAACAACAGAACTGTAATTTCAGCGCAGAGTAAAAAGTAGTACGGTTGTCCCAACAAAAACATGGAAAAAATCAAATCATATCTATTGAATTATTGAGGGAAAAATTAAAATTTATATTATTTTAAGACATTTATATATTGAAAAAGCACTTACCGAAACACAAAAACCGCTTGAAAACAAATATTCTGAGGTTATGTTTCAAAAATGACAAAAGAATGTAAACAAACGCATAGGATTTTATGCCTTCAGTGATACCAACAGTAGATATCATTCTGTCTTTATAAACTACCGTTATAAATTTTACTACGCTTTAAAAATTATGTTGGATAACCTTCTAAACTGTCATTTCAAAATTTCGCAATTGAATCGTGAAAAGGATATATATCTCTCTCTCTATCTAACAACAACTCTTTTCTATGGCAACCGATCCCTTATAGAAAGCGGCAAATTTGAATTTGTGGACTACACTATTTTGCCAATTTTGTGCCCTTATTTAAAAAATGAAAAGAACATCGCACATGATGGGTATCGTTTCGGACATAAAAGCACATGCCCTTTCGATTGGTGATATCAAATTAATATGTTATCTTAAATTTTTTTCAATCAACCCCCTCCCCCTTCCACCCCCGTGGTCCGATTGGCACCAAAAACTAATCAACTCGAGCGGCCACCAAATAATTTGTGCTGGCCAAATTTGAACTCAATCGGTTAAACAGTTTTTGAGTAATCGTTGGAGAAACGACAGACTCACACACACACACACACACACACACACACACACGGACATCAAGCTAAAAACTTCAAAAACGTGTTCAGGGGACCTCAAAACGTAAAGATCTGGTGAAATCTCGAATTCGAAATTTTGGTCCGAAACTAATAACTTCCCTACCCTCTGGTCGGGGAAGTTAAAAAACTAATTCAACTATTTCAACCTATCAGTTTAAATCTAAACTGATTGATTTTGTTATAAAAAAATAATTAACATATTTATAAGTTTAACAATAGCTCTTGGCTAATAAACAATAAAAATAACAACAACAATTTAAACTAGACCTAAAATATTTTTATTTTTGATCGAATATTTGCGATCAATTTCAATGAATTGTTCAATTTTACAGTTACTACTTTTACCAGTCTACAGGGGGTGGTAAATTAAAAAGTACTCAAATTATGAAATAAATAAAACCGTTAAAATTATGATAATAATAAAACGAATTGATCGTTTGGTTGTAATTTATCACCTTTAGGAACGCCTGTATTTAGTGAAACAACAGGTGACCATTACCTATACATGCTTTAAAATGGTATGTTAGCCTATTAAATTTATATTGAATTTCATCATAGTTGTAGAAGGGACCGACAATCAGTTTTACTACACACACCATTATTTTTACGCTTGTACAGGATTTATTTTTATTTAAAAGACGTAATTTTAAAACCAAAAACATTAGATTCTAGCGGACCAACTTCTGAAATTCTACCCTTTATTTCGATAAGAGATTTCGATCTCTTATTGTATCCAGTCATTCTAGTCAATAAACAAATAATTAATAATCCTGCTCTCATTCGTATCTATTAATGAATTTTGCGCTATTATAAATACTAGCGGTTGGAAGCAAAATACCTTTCTGAATGAGCGACATTTTAACAATAGTCAACGGTATATGTATGTAAATAGAAACCTTTCTAATAAGAACACCTAATATGGGCACATAATTTAGACTACCAAATTATAGAAGCAAACAATCCACTTTTACGTCGTAATAAATATTTAGATTGCAGAATATTTGGGCGATTTTTATGAGTTATAGGATAAAAACTCACCCCTCTATTATTGTCGTCATCAAATCCATCAACTTATCCCTAATTTCGGTCCCAGAATGTCCATCGTTGAACCTTAAAATAGAAAATTCAATGAGCATTAGAAATTGAGAAATTAAAAATAGCCGTACCTTCAATCAAGTTCTTCATATAGAAATTTTCCCGTTATAGAAATCACTAAAATTATAAATTCTAGACAAGACTTGGTTAATTATCACGATAATTCTACTAATTATCAAAATAATTGATTTCAATTATACAAATTTATTATTTACACTAAAAAAACAATAACGGCCATTTTGTAAATTTACCTTAATTCGCGTAAAAAATTATTAACACAATTATCGAATAAATCACGCCACGATCATTTAAATTAAATTTTCCGTGTTTTCTTTTGAAAAATAAACAATTTCTTGGAAAATCGCCGGTTTTCTACACGAAAATCAACGTGAAAAACTCATATAACCTACAAACCGGTAAACTTACCACCTGAAAAAACAAAACACCATCGAAACTTTCAATTGTTTATTTATTATAGAGGGCGTACGATTAGTTATAAAATAATTGAAACACTCGTGATGTCCAGTAAATTAAAAATAATTACATTAGTTTAAATGTTTAAATTACAAAATAGTTTAATTGTGTTTAATTGTGTTGTTAGAAGAATAGGATTTGTTTTAACAAGGTAGGCTTTGTTTTTTTTTATCCTACTTGATTCTATAGCCTACTTATAAATAGAGCAATGTTGCCGATTTGTGATTGAGTGCCTGGATTTGGGAGATTTTCAGGAATTTCGATTTATCCGAATTTTTAATTTTAAATCTGGTTAATTTGTGCCTCTAATTTGTTATCAAATTTGGAATTTATCCTTTGATTTCGAGACATTCTTATTTGATTTTTGAACAATATATCGCGGTTTAACGGACAGGACTACTCGGTAAAAACGTGCAAATTTTGACGAACGATATCTCGTTCATTTTTCAAAGAAAATTTAAGTTCTTGGGCTTTTTCAAAAGAGCATTTCAAGCTGAATAAGAAAAATTTGACAGTTTATAGTTCGTTAGCAATTTTTACTCGTTAAACATGATTGTTTTGCACCAGGTGTTTTCAAATGCTCGGTCTCTTGTTTTCCAAACAGATCCTAATTACCGAAACGAAGTTAGAAAGATTTCGAGTTACAATTTTCCAAAACAAAAAGCTTTCTCAGATGCCCCTCAAAATTCTCTTCCTAATGCTATATTTATCCAAAAAGAAGCGAATTATTAAAATGGTGTACAGACCCTTCGATTTTCGGCAATTTCGCGGAAAACTAGCAAGCCGATTTGGAAATTTCTTGGAGATTTGGAAAGCGCTTTCCATTTCCTATATATTCTGCGAAAATAATTCTTAAGTTTACAGTATTGGTTAAATTATCGGCGAAAATATAGAAAAAATATGCTCCTAGATTTTGGTCGATAAATTCAAATCCTACTGAAATTTTCCAGAACAAGAAACCTTCTCTAATGCTCCTTGAAATGCTCTTTCTAATGCTGTTTTATTCATTGGAATTTTTACGAAAATCAGCAACTTATCGGGTATTAAATATTGACATTGTTTGGATACCAAATCGAAAAGAAAGATGTAATAGAGGCCCTTCAGTTTTTGACAATTTCCTGGAAAACTAGCAATCCGATTGGGTAATTTCTTGAATATTTGGAAAGCAATTTTTGTTTTCTACAAGTTCTGTCAAAATCATTGAAAAATAAACAACATTGGTTGAGTTATGGAGAAATATATAAAAATATTATAAAATATTACAAGAAACATGTTTCAAAATTTTCCTCTGTAACTCAAAATCGAATCGGAATTTTCTGAAACGGGAAAAGTTCTTAGATCCGCCTTGAAATTCTCTTTTTAAATCTTTTTCAATTGATGCAATATTTCTAAAAGATTATTAAAGATTCGTGTTTAATTATCTGTCATATTTAAATTTAAATTGAAAAGACAATGGCATGGGCCTCCTAATGGCAGTTGGCCCTGTCCTGATATTTTCCACTGGAACCTCAAATAAACAACAAATGTTGTTTTTTCGTCTTTTCGAAGTATTGTTATTGTAGAAGACGAGGATCTTTTCGTTTTCTTCTTCTTCTTCATCTTCGTCTTCTTTAATCGGGACATGTTTCTAAAATACCGATTTTCGATCCGTTGTAATTTAATGTTGAATTCCTAGCATAAGCTAAAAGACTTTTAAAATGATAGTTGAAGATGTTCATTTTATTAAAAACCATAAATTATCCAACGGGCTAATTTGTTTTAATAACGTGTAAGTTCGATAAATTTTATTGATCCGTTAGTTTTCATTCTTCCTCTATACACCAACAAACACACATAGGAGAGAAGATTGGAACAAAACAACAACACTCGTATATTATTATTATTTTTTTATTATTATCATTTTCAAAATGAAAATCCGATAGACTTGTTGCAATTGCAATAGTTGCACATATACACGAACACCACCTAGAAGAATGTATTCGTCAAGATGTATTGGTCATGTTAAAGATAGCCGGCACGATTGTTTCTCTTAATTGGCCATTGTTGAGGCTACAATACTACCTATAATTAGCGTTACGCAAGGCAATTTATAATAGAGACCCATTATCGCGGCCAGATTGTATATTATTTTGTTATAATTTCTTCTTTTTTTTAATGTGTTGTTTATTGTAATCATTATAGACGATTGTGATTATGATTTATAGGAAAATTTTTCAATCAATTTGATTTTACACACAAACACTCCTAGTATTGTATATAAAAAATCCTCCATAAAAGAATTTATTTTGTTATTCGAGTGAATTTAATTGTCGTCGAGTTGCAACACAAATTCTAATCAAGAAATTGAGATTAATTTCCACAATAAAGCTAATTGCAAAACAACATCCTGACTGTTCACTACATTTGAAAAGCATCAATAATAAGACGACTACTACAACTTTCTACACAATTATACCACAATTCTAGCTAAACCCGACGGCACGAAATTGGAAACAGGCTCATAGATCTGACTATTTTGCGATAGGATTCGATCGAAAAGTGAGATAATTTGGAATTTTTACTAGATGTGAGGAGAAATAGCATGTGTTCCACGTTATTCCTCGTCGCAGTAGCCTATGACTTTGCGAACGTATGTCAGTTTCTTGTTTCAACTAAATAATCTGCATTACCGACATTCTCTTATTTCCACAGATTGCCGATAAGGTAGATTATTAAGGGGACGAGGTACATCTTAGGATGTTCACCGGCGAAAATGTGAGTTTGTAACTTGCGATTTTTCGTTCCTCCTTGGGACTACGGCAACCGAAAATAGATTTTTGAAAAGAACATTTCTTATAGAATCCAACGGTTTTTCCCGTTTTTCAAAATGTTGATACAAATTTGAATTACAGACGAAAATCTAACAACATGTTTTTTTCGTATTTTTGTACAATTTCTCGTATTTTCTCTTATAACTTGGCCAATTTTGATTATTTTGCAAAAATCTTGTACTGTTAGATAGCAAATGAAAAGTTCTTTTCAAATATTCAAGAAATTTTCCAATGCCGGCGTTAGTTTTCCGGAAAATTAAGAAAACGTCTGGGTGGAGATATAAGAATTTGGGCACAGTTTTTATTTTACACCATTGATCAACCCCTCATTCGAAAGCCGATACAAAAGCCGAGGGAAATGCGAAGCCCTTTTTTGAAAATTGTCTGAGTTATCGCAGAAAAACCAACTAGTTTTTCTGCCATTGTTTTCACTTATTAAAATTAATTATTTTGCTTTGAAAAACATACGGTTAGGTAGATAATGTTGTTCTCTTTCCGATTAGCCCATTATTTTGGTAAAAAATGTCGATTTTCCCGAAGAAAATTGAGTGGAAATCCAGCGTCGTTATTGTACAAAGATTGCCCGCGTTACACTAAACAGTGCGGGTTTGCCTAATCGAAAGTTTGTGGAATCATCGATACTGAATCCAAAGCCAGACACACAATTCGATTTGGCAAACACGCACTGTCTACCAGTATGGCGGGTTATCTTGCTTGATAATACACAAGAGATTTTCATTTCATTTTCTTCGAGAAATCAATACTTTTTACAAAAATAATAGACCAGTCGGAAATAGGACAAAATTATCTACATAACCGAATGTATTTCGAAGCAAAATTATTAATTTTAATAAGCGAAAACAATGGCAGAAAAAACAGTTGGTTTTTCCGCGATAACTCAGACAATTTTCAAAATTTAAAAAAATGTTTTCTCGCTTGTACCCCGCTTTTGTATCAGCTTTCGAATGAGGGGTTGATCAATTCTGTAAGATAAAAACTATAGAAAAAAACCTTGTTGTAGCGTACAGAAGTTTTCTTAATTTTCCGGGAAACTAACAGTGGAATCGGAAAATTTCTTCAATATTTAAAAAGAACTTTTTATTTGCTATCTAACAGTACAAGAATTTTTGCAAAATAATCAAAATTGGCCAAGTTATAAGAGAAAATACGAGAAATTGTTCAAAAATACAAAAAAAACATATTGTTAGATTTTTGTCTGTAATTCAAATTTATATCAACATTTTGAAAAACGGGAAAAAACCGTTGGATTCTATAAGAAATGCTTTTTACAAAAATTTATTTCCGGTTGTCATAGTCCCAAGGACGAGCGAGAAATCGCAAGTTACAAACTCACATTTTCGCCAGTGAAAATCCTAAAATGTACCTTGTCCCCTTAAGCTGAATCAAAAAGCTGTCCTACGCTCACAAAATCATAGGCTACTGCAAAGAGGACTAGCATGGCACACATGTATTTGTACCAAGAACATCTGGGGAGATTTGTTAGCAACCCATTTCAAATTGACGGTTAGAAATTTCCGTAAAAACGACTAAAGTAATAGAATATTAAGTTCAAATTGTCTCCTTTTTGATTGACTACAGAATTGGAGTTCTGTTTTAAATACTCAAATTTTAGAAAAATTATGAATTTTTATGGTTGATAATTTCAGTGAGCGAGTATTTTGCGAATGCTATCAGGAAATAGTTCGACTTCTGAGCCAGTTTTTTACTTCGAGTCGTCCGGTATAGTTGTAGTTTGTTGGTGCAACGACACAGTCTCTGTTTTAATCTATTAACAAATAGCGAACCGAACATATCAGTAGTAGGATATGTACGGTATATAAAATGAGTAATTAAGTACCGCCTCTACACGTCTCCTGGAATGCTACTGTAGATCTGGATCGTAATTTGTAAAACGTATTATTACGCCCCGGGCCTGCATACATTTCTATTTATGATTGTTATGTTCTCAATAAGCAACCGGACAATTCTACATATATAGACAGATATAAGGTCCTAAGGGCATTATTTTATATAACCGTATTGTTTCCAATTGTCTGTCGCTTTCCCGGCTGCAGGCCTCAATAACAAAATCTATATTCGATAAAAAAAGGATTTGAATTTGTAATGGAGAGAAAAAACAACTGGTGTTTAAATTACAGCAATTCTCAATCGATTTCCAAATCAAAGAATATTTATCAATCAATTAATTATCAAAGAATTTCGATCCTTTTTAATATAATTTTATTTGTTTATAAATAGACAAACTTTATCGCATTCTTTAATCTAAGCCTTTCACGAAATATGTAAATTAAATTATATATATAGAAACATCGATAGAAATGACTTTTACAAAAATAAATATGTATTAAAAAAAGACGACGGAAAAATTAAGGAAAACACACACATTAACATAGATTTAATATTGCCTCTATGCATATAATGCAATAACAAAACATTCGGACGATTCTCTTGATATCGTTTAGTATTAAAAGAATGTCAATTTAAATTATCTAAATGTATTTAGTAAAATTTAAAACCGGTTAACCGACAGTTATATTGATGGCCATTCTATTTCGTTTTCGGATTCCGATTACGGCCATATAAATTAAGATAATGGTGAAAGTTTTTCGGCACCGAAATTGGAAAACTGGCAACACAAACGACAATACCAACAATAAGGAAAATCGTTACTTTAACTCGGAATTTTTCAATATTCGACTAATCGACAACGAATCGATAACTGGTAGATTGAACAGGATTCATCTTCTATTAACAGCATCGATTTCTGTCTAGGGAGAATTGAAATGTTCACCTGAAGGTATAAATGATTATTGATATCAACTGTATAAATAAATTATAATGTCGATAATGATATGGCTGCCAATTAATTATCGGCGGCTTGTTTGTTTTCTAAAGACATTCGTAAATCATAATATTAAACAAGAACAATATTCGATTTATTGATTTCTATTACATAATTGGAAAAGTTTTCCTGCTATATTCGAGCCGCATTGCAATAATAAATAGATGGACGTGTTGTTGTGGAGCGAAAAAAAATCAATTTCTACTTTCAAGTCGACTATTATTTTAACTACATACTAGCGCTTTAATTCGTTTTGATTTCATCAAGTCGAATGGTAAAAACACCAAATATCTGTGTAATTTGCAATAAATTAAAACGCGTCTAATTTTTTATTCGCCTTCAGTTTCTTCAACAAATCATTTGCTATAATAGCTGTATTATCACCATAGCAATCTGGACGATCGCTGTTGCATCTGTCAGTTTTTTCCACTCTCTCTCTAGACTTGCCACAAGGAAGAAACAACTAACCGACTAATTACCCACCGACAATGTGCCGGATAATTTAGCAATTATCTTCACATAGAAGGACCACAAGAAAAAAGTAGAAATAATGTCCAACCCTACTATAACACAACACTTTACAACAATTAAGACGGGGTAGAAGAGGACAACGAAGCCGGTGATCTTTATCTTAATCGTGCAGAGTAGATCATGAATCTTGTTTCGATATTTATATTTTATGCGTCTGATGGGCGGTGGTACACTAATAAACGGCCATCGAACGAGCGCGCTTTCTTGATTGAGTTGTATAAACTATTCAGTTTTTCTCTTCATTTTATTTTAAGATGGCATTAAATCGCAATTAATGGACGACAAACCTGTCTTTTATTGATATTAAGAATGATTTGAATTGTTCCACTTGATACAAGTGGTGTGAAATTTAAAACGATTTCGGACTAGTTCCCGTCTAAAACGTTAAAACTAAGAGAATATTAATTGATTGCCTGCTGTTTTATGAAAGTGTAAACACCGGGAAGTGTGTAATAGTTGCTTGTTTCGAGTGGAAAAGTGTGTAAATTTCGAAAAGGTGGGCGGTCATCACGTTCCTATTAATAAACTCGGTAATATTAGAATTGGGGTGGTTATACCGCCTAATATTGCTATTGGAATAGAACTACCTCACCGGGGGCGTCTTTGTCAATGTTTGTCCTTGTATCTAGCATCCCTCCCTGTGTTCGGCTTTGATTTTGTTTGATTTCCTTGTTCCTTCACATTTCTAATTATATTTTTCTTTTTAAGAGCTTTTCCGACTCCTATTATCGCCCTCCTGTGCTGTAATTTCTTTCTTTTTCGTCCCTGTCCCTGTTTGTGTATTTCTTGTATAGAACACTAACATACAGTTGTATACAATATATAGACATTCCGGACCTCGCTTTTGCCAGGCAGTGCTGTTGCTGGAAATAAATTTGCCTTTTGAATTTTTCCAACATGTATCCTTTTATCAACAGCGGCATATTCCTTGTACCGGAGAACTCCATTCGCTTAGATAATGAGCCGTTCCCCGGTCTATATTCCCTCATTCTATCTTGTTTATTATTATTTTTTCCTTATTTTAGTCTTGATTCTTTTACCCGGCATCCGTCTTTCATCGTCTACCCTCGGACTACTGTTCAACGACAAATTGCGTATATTGTATTGCCGTTAGGGGGTAAATAAAAATACAGAACGATATAGGAGGATTGGCAGTAATTAGGCTGTCGCGAACACTCACCATAGCTATTGTCCCAACACCTACACGAAAGCCGGCTGTCTAATTAGGCGCATTAATGCGGATTACCAGACGTTGGAATACTCGCTGTTGTCGTGTTAAATAAAGCAGTTTTAATGCTTTTTCCAAATTCAGGTGGTACTAAAAAGAAATGGCCAATTAAGAAGCTTACATTCAAATAATAAAAAAAAAAAAAACAGCTTTATATTATTTTATTTTACGTTTAATTGAACGGCTGAATAAAGGGGCGTTGTTCGTTTAACGCATTATTAAATTGTCGCACCCTTACTTTTGAATTGAATTTCGACACAATCATCAATCAATTTATACAAATCACAAACGCCAAATGAAACTCAACAAGGTAGTTTCCTGGCAATATCCTTATTGTGTATGGGGATTGGCGATAATCCACCAGGATACGTGCTTATTGTGAACGGGGCCTCGTTCCGGAAGCCGGCAACCACAAGGGAAGTCGATCGAAACGGCGGCGCGGCCCCACCGAAATCGTAATTGAACAAACTTTTATAAAAAAAAATGACGTCTTTTTGCCGGAATATCAATAGAGGATTGCGGTGACACTTTACAACTATTAATTATTGTTGAACCCCGTTGGAAAGTTTTGTAATCGAATGTCTGACAGTTGTGTAGCGGCGCTATCGCGTGTGTATATGGACGTGTGTTGAAGATAAAGCACTGGGCCAGATCTTCGCTTGTCATTTTCATCGTCGAAAGATAAATGTTTGACGGTAATTGAAACATTTACGAATAATTCGACAGTTTTATCAATCAACAAGGCGGCGGATTACTTTTATATGACTGATAGATCCGATGCCGCCAAACAGATGGGGTACAGGATTAGTTCCAATTTTTATACATCAGTACTTTTGGAAATTTTAATCAAAATTACGATATATCACAAAAGAATTATAATGCACGATGGTCGTTGTAATAATTAATGATTTTATAGTACTGAGTTGTAGTGGAGGCATAAATTACGGCCGATTCTGACAGGCGGAATTTTAACGAAGTTGTTTCATAATTTGTCGTTATAAGTGTCATTGTTCTTGTGTCGACAAAACAGAAATACCATAGGCACAGTTGCTATTATCTACTTTCAGTTGATATTTATTGAATTACTTGCTGCTAATCTTACAGCATCTGAAGAGACCAGAACTAACAACAACAACGTGGTGTCTTGTTAAATTCCCAATTGGACGAAAATTTGAATTTGTAATGAACAAACTATTGAATTCGAACTAGTTGTAAATAAGAGGTGGAGGTGAACCAAAATAAGATTATTTCCTAGTTGGATTCCTTATTGTGCCTTAAATACATACGCCTGTGTGTGTCGCTTACCAAATCACATTGTATTGTTTCCTAGATGCGTGTGTTTGAAACCTGACAGTGCCTTATCCCACATGCTGTTTAATATTAGAGATTTCGCAGCGAATATCGCAATTACGTTTAGATTCAGGTCGTGATATTCGGGGTGGTTGCCTTCTATATAGACATATAGGGCGGTGGTTGATTATCTTTTCTATATATGTAATACGTGTGGGGATCGACAGCCACCCTTACACGTGGATTAAATTCCACCTGTTGCAATCGTTAAAAACACAGGCACGCATCGACATAAAGGGCACCCAACGATTTGCATACGTAAAAATCTATTTTCGTTAGAGACAATGTCCAATCTGGCAAGTGTATAGTTGTTTTGAGTACAGAGGGAGACAATAAAATGTCGAAACCCTTGCCCTGTCAAACAATCTAACTATAAATTGGTTGCATTGTTCTCGGCAATTTGTTCCATGGTAGTTTTAGGGGGATGAAATCTTGTTATTAAGCGTACGGATCGATAATATTAGAAATTCTACAAGTGATTGCGTCACTAGATAAAAATAAACAAACAAACAAAATAATGGTTCTACCTTTTCTTTTCAACAATCTTATATATCGTCGAGTTAATTTGCATGCAAAACACATCATTAGTTTAAGAATTGTCTAAGAAATCTCTTATTGCAACTACTTAACAACTTGCAATAAAACTCATACATATATTAAATTATAATTACAAATAAAAACAAAATAAAGAAATGTTATAAAGGAAAATGTTTATAATGGATCTTGGTAATGTTATTATAGTGGAAGGATTTGAGGAATTGTCGTTGGAATGTCCAACCAGGTCCTGTTCAGGACTATGACGGATATCAGTCGGCCAAACACAAACAAACGGAATCCAAGTGGCGCAATCTGTTAGGTGGTCAGTCTATTAGTTAAGAATGTAAGGACAGCATTGTACAGTTGATGGGGACTAATGGATGTTACTATACTGGACCCTCTGCAAATATCTAAAATATTCACATTAACCAGCGCCTAGATAGCGAACTCTTTGTCATGTTGTCATGCAACGATTCTCCTCCAATTCCAAAAAACAATCAACCAGACTGTAAAAAATTGTTTTTTTTTGATATTATTATAGTTAGATAGTCGATTTTGTAGGTGTATTAGTTATAAAATTGGATTATTGTGAGCGGCCTTTGGAAATATGTGCTGTAACTGACCTCGAATCTGGCTATTTTTTGAAATGAAATTGAATGTCTTAGGGCGTCAATACATTGAAACCAGTTTCTAAAGAAAATTCCCTGTTGTATAAATATTCAAACAGTTGCGGCATTGTATTACACTGTGGTAACCTTATTACAACAATAAATATTGAAATATTATAAAAGGAACACAAAGAGAATATAACGAATGTAAAATTGAAAGAAAATTGTAGATGTGTGCGTGTATAAAGTTTTGTTTGTAATGGTAAATGGGTAATTCTCTTTATAGGTCCGTTTGGATATCATTAATCAAGCCTTCCGATCGTACGGACATATATGAGGCTTGTTGGTCGGCCGGCTGATGGACGTTTTAAGCAATCCTTCTCCGGCTACAGTTATTACTATTATTATTATTTAATAATAATAATAGCAATCACTGCTGTGAAGGCGATTGCCACACATGTAAGACCATCCAACTTGACTATCACTGTTGCTGCAACGTTAATAATTTCAGCACGGATTTCAATCCGTAAAATCGACATACATCTACATGACTAATACACGTTTCCACCTGTCTTCGGTGATTTATTATTCGAACTTTATTATATTCAGGAAAAAAAATCATCATCGATGGGAACAATATAACGATTTGTCATGATCTAGATTTGGGAATTTATTGATTTAACAACCAACAAAATTCGCCAGTTTCTCCAAATATTCCATTAATTTCCGCTTGTCCTCGCTTCGTTTTTAATTCTATTTTCTATTCCAAGATTTGAATACAACGGTAATTTATAGCGACAGGTGGATTAAAATAGAATTAAAAAAAAACGTAAGAGTTGATTAGTAATTTTGTGTGGGTTTCGGTTTGCTGTTTGTAATCTGAAGACGGAAAGGTGTGAAATGTGGACATGACGTGTTATTGTATCTGGATCTTTAGAGATGCTACAGAAGTGCCATAACAAAAATAGAATCGACAACAGAATCGAGAAAAAGCTTGTAGTGGAATTATCATCTATTTCGTTAATATTCCGGAAAACTGAGAAGTTTGTTGAAAAATTTCTAGGAAATTTGCTATAATATTGGAAAATTATTGAAAAATTGATAATGATGGGCTAAATTACAGAGGAAAATATAAAAACATATAACAAAACACATGCTTCAAGGTTGTCTTTGTAACTCAGAATTCAATTGGAATTTCCAAAACAGTAAACGTGCTTAGATACTCCTTGGCGTGCTCTTTCTGAAGCTACCGCATTCATTACAATGTTTCATCAAACAAGGGAGATATCGATGATTGAAAGTCGGCGTTTTTTGGACGCCGAACTAAAAGAAAAAGGACTCTCCACTTTCAGTTAATTTCTGGAAAAACTAAAAAACCTATAACAAAATTCCTTGGAGATTTGAAAAGCCGTTTCAATTTGCTGTATATTGCGAGAAAATCATTAAGAAATTGATAAAATTTGATAAATTATTGGAAGACATCTGAAATAGTGTAACAAAATGCATGCGCCAAGATTGTCCTCTGTAACTTAGCCTTCAATTAGAATTTCTCAATGCAGAAAACGCTGTCACATTCTCCTTAAAATGCTCTTTCTAACACTGTTGCATTCATTGTAATATGTCGTCAAACAGGAGAGAAATCGATGATTAAAATTTGGACTTCGAAAAAAAAGTTGTAATGTAGACTTTTGAGTTTCTGCCAATTTCCCGAAAAACTAACAAACGTATTGGAAATGTACTTAAAGATTTGAGAAACTTCTAAATTGCGAGAAAATATGAAAACATGAAAAAACATATGCTCTAAGATTACCCTCTGTAACTCGCCAATCGGGATTTTTCAAAACAAAGTAACTTTCGCATACTTCTAATGCTGTTTGATTCATTAAATATCTCATCAAATAAGCGATTATTAAAAATTGGCAATTTGAAGAGACCGAATTGAAGAAGATGTACTCCGTCAAGTTTCATTGGATGCGTATCAATTCCGTTTTATATCCGTTTAAATAGGTGCGGAAGCAGATGTAGAGACAGGCTGTCGAAATTGTGTAAATTCCGCATTTGCAGAACCATAAACAGCGATGATCTGGAAATTTTCGTGTAGTTATGATGGTTTTTGCTAATCGTCAACGCAACGGTTCCCTGGATCATTGACTTCAAAACTCCTTGAGTTTAATTATAACCCACGAATATGTAATTACATGAACACAATCAGTAGATGTGCAAGACGCGCATTCTCGGCCATACCCATTGTAATTATCGATATACATGTATGTATATGTATAGGAATCAGTAAGATTTCTGGACGTTTCATTATTGTTGTAAAAAACAGGCGCCGTCCGTTTTTTCACCGTGTACTTACATACAACTTTAAAGTAATTACACAATAAATCGTCGATAACAATCATATTGTTTTACTATAAATTATTTCTCAAATTAAAATAAATTACATACAGGAAATCGAATCGATAATTGTATTTCTTCTGCTGTTATAATACAACTTCAACTGTTATTCTCTATCAAGTCAGGTAGAGAGATAAGTTGAAAATGAAAGAATAAAGACAGATACCAAACAGGCTTTATTATCCGGTTGCAATTAAACGTTATTGTTATCATTAGAGAGTATTATTTTTATACCAACCGGAAAGGTCAAAATTAATTATTAGACTTTTATATTTACAAAAAAATTAAGAAATAATATAAAAATTTATAAATATTTACATTATTTTGGAATAATTCGGCGATTAATTTTTTCAACATCATCGAAATTCCAAACTGTTTTGTTGATTAATTATAATTTGTTGAAATCGACTTTCTTGCCACAAGCAAACTATTATGTCTTGTTATTGTTATTAGCAAGTTCCAAAAAAAAAAATCGAGCCACTAGCGTTAATTTAAATACGCCGATCTGATCGACAGATAATCCAGTTAATTTATATTTTAATTTAATTTCTGATTGTGCGTACAAGTCGGTTTGTATAATAACAAAAATAGAAAATGAATGAAAAATTGAAATAAATTCCAAGGCATTTATTTGGTGAGCTTCTGGGACATTTTACATAAATCAAATCGATTGTTTGATTATAAGAATTTCTTAAACATTTAACTATTAAAGATTCGAAAGAGACATAGGAGAAAATGTGTAATAAATCATGTTTCGGACAATAAACGATGATCTATGGGTGCAATCTAATGACTTCGGAATGAGCTTGGTTGTTCATTGTGGGTCTTCATAAAGGCCGAGCTCTTTCGTTGGTGGCATCCGAAATCCAACAATAACCCAAAATAACAGAGTTGTATCGAAGATTTCTCGACAAATTTCCGTTCGATTCAAGTAATTTATTGTAATTATTTCTCGTTGTTGTTTTTTAATTAATTAGAAATGTCGTCTATATATGTAGCCAGATTAAAACAACTTTTCCACAAGAATGAAGACACTGTACACCTAAAGACACGCGATATTAATATGGCGACAAGTCGATGACACTGGCAAGTGTAGGCCGTGCATAGACAGCGAGATATTGTGATGCACTATCTAGATTGTGTTTCTTATAAATTACTGGTATTCCTGTGTATGTATGTGTCTGCTACAAGAACTAGTCTTAGTTGAACCGGGTCCAGGCCCCAGCTGCCTTTTCAGGTGCTACAGTTAAACGGAAGACAATTCCTGGCCCTCTCTCGATTTCCCTTCGAACAAAAATCGAATCTCGAAAGGGAATTAACCTTTCACCATACTATCACAACAGGCGTAATTTTTATGGAAATCGTAAATACCGAAGCGTAGATGGTTTTAAAAGTAAACGTCGTAACCTCATTTTAATAAACAATAAACAAGATAGTTTAGTGGTCACTAAAGTCATCTGAGCTAGTGATCTTATAGCTTTTTATAAAATATACGAAATTTTGATTGTTCCCCTCATTTTATTGCCCGGTTGTATTTATAGAAATCGAGAAAACGATTTTCGGTCGTTGTCTCTATCATCATCGGTTCTGCGTTCCCAATTATAGAAGCGTTTAGTTCAAGATTTTAATTAGTTTACGTAATCTATCTATGTTGTTGTTGTTTGTCGTCGGCCCATATCAGATATGGTTCTTATCCATCTGGAACAATCGTTAAAGACAAAAGGAGTACGAAGCAAGTCTATTAGAATGTTTATATGGTTGTAAAATGTTATCCGTTACCGAGCTATTTACCTACTCCAATTAAAGACTGATCGATGATTATTGTTCGGTAAAACAATTCCAACTTTCACCAATACAAGCCTAGAGGCAAAGCAACTCAAGAAACGGACACAATTTCCAAATGAGAGAAAGATCGATCCCATCAATATACATATTCTTCGGCGACAATGTTGCTTTTCTCGCAAACTATTGTTGATATGGCCGTATATAGACGACATTGGCCATTATTTAAGCCTACGCACTATGTTGAAATTTACGGCATTTCCTTATAATCAAAACTAATACTGTTAGATTGGATATTTGTTGTTATTGTCACGGTGGTGATGGTGGCGGTGACGACGCCGCCGCCACCGCTTCGCTTAGCGCTCCGGGGCCCCAGACGGGCCGCAGCAGGTACAACAGCTTGCGTGTCCACCGTTAATGAATGCAATCCACAATCCGCGCAGTTGCTGTGCTTGCCCGACCTGTTGTTTTCCAGTTCAGCTAGCCTATAATTTTTATTGTCACGGCAAAGAAATAACAGCGGGATAGACTTTTGCCTCTTTCGTCTTATTGTGTGGAAAGATTCACTGTTGTCATCGATCATCGTTTGTTCTTACCCTACGTAAACTACATCTACATGCTATTCTATATTGCATCTACTTATTTCCTGTTTTTTGTTGACGTAAAGACTGAAAATTCGTAACGACGACTAGGACGACGACGACGACGACGAAGAATCACTATACTCACCATGCTGCTTGTCTTTCTAATTTAATGTTCGTTCACGCATAACATATTTCCCAGCAAGACTCTAATGCCTACACACGTTTTAAATAATTGTTTCGGTGTCGAACCAGCTAGATCTGTTACACCACACTCGGCCAGATAACCATTCGGGGGAAAAAATGATACCAAGATCGTGGAATAGACTGAAAAAGAGACCTATTGTAATAAATGTGTATAACCATTATATTTCACCATAAAACAAACATTCGTGGTACAGAAAGGATCAACAATCAGATAGTAGCGTGATAAGTAGAAACGTAAGGACATACGTTTGCGATCGTAGCAATTGTTCGGGCCGTCAGGCGGCCTCTAATGGAGGCCCCAACAAAGCAAACGTTGATGTCGACCTGTTGCATTGTGGAGACTAACTAGACGTCGTCTAATTGACAATTGTTTACAGTGGTTATCATTCATGTACTGCAAATTCCTTGTAGAGAGAACCGCTAGATGCAGATAAAACGTCCAGTCTCTGGTTGCGTCGTCTCTAAAAACAAATGTGTATACGACGACGATGACTGCCAACAATGTCGTGATCTTCTACCGTCTAATGAAGGCCATAATTTCGTTCTCGTTACATTGACGATCGTCAATTGTATACCTAATCAATACACGTAAACCTCTAGAATTAATCAAATCGAGTTTGTTGTAAATTGGCCGCTAGAATAAAAAAATTAAATCAATAAATAAATGAGAAAGAGCAATTTAGTGGGCGCTCGATACTAAATAGAATCATTAACACCCACAAGGGGACGTTTAAACGTTCGTCAAACTACTGCACGCACGGCCACGTCCAAGACGATTTTCTCGCTCGACAAGCCGAAACATCTTGTTTGAAGGTGTGATAAATTGTTGTATCAATTATTAATCCAATTCGAGAACCTGATCTATTGTTATGGGAGTGTAATTATCGCCGCTACAATAATTGGTATATTGTCTATTTGTTGCTTGTTAAGAAATAAACACCCACACCTGATACGGTATTGGCGCTAGTTGATCTTAATTATTGTCGACAATATCGTTTTCTCAGATTTTATTGTGTATTGGATTTGTTTTATAATAATTCTACTCGATTTAATGGATCTCTTGAGAACAATCGGAAAGATTTCAACATTTTCTTGTCGTCTTTTTTCCTGTTAAATACTGTAAGAACCCGTATAATAGACCAATTAAAATTAATGACCAATAAGTTAACAAAACCTAACACAAGAGGATAAAGTTGAGGAATTTCATATCAATTGCATCATCATCATCATCAAATCGTTAAAAATAATCATAAAACAAGACACAAAAAAAAAACGCCAGCCATCCAGTTGACTTGATGTTATTGTGTTCGTCATTAAAAAGACAAGTGGATGGCTCAATTCTATAACATATCTGTATGTCTTTTGATATTTATGATTAGGTCCCGTTTCGTGGTTCTTGTGCCAATAAAATTGCCCAGCTAACAAGAAGATTGATGTTGTTGCAGGTCGAATATTTTGCGGTTTGCCGATTGGAATATTTATAGTGCCGCATGAAGTGATTGTTGTATAACGGAGGGCGCCTGTACACCTGTTGAACTGGCGAAACCTGTTCGTTCTGACCGAATAATACAAGCAATAGGTAGATGTGTACATGGGCCACTAGCCAAGGTCGTGTTAGAAACGAGCGTGCGAAAAATTGCACTTTTCTACACTTGTAAATCGTTTAATATTATCGTAAATATAATTTTTAGGTTGCAGTTTGATGTGGCGATGTGGCCAAACGAGTCGACGGCCTTGTGAAAGTATTAATAAGCATTTAAGATTTTTAATTAGTGACCGTCATCTAATGGGGACAGTTTTTGTTTATTTACAATGACAACGGACAATCGTTCGGTTAGATATTAGGTGTGGCAACAATGTATTTATATTATCGTATAGCAGGTTGAAGATATTGCGCAATCTGGCCCCTATTCCACAACCAAATTAAACAACAATCGTCCAACGCACTCCATTTGATAGATAACCATCTGAGAAAGCGCTTTTTTAATGTCTCATTAATCCGCACATGGTCCCCGTAAAAAAATCATCAACACGATTGTCGTAAATTCAACGAAAACATCAATTCATTTGCATACCGAACATCATCACCAACAACAATAGGAATCAACGAAAAAAGCGCAGTTCTCACGGTTTTCACTTGTACGTTTGTTCGTTGTTGGTGGCGTCTCGACGACATACTGTTTAAGAATTCAACCAGTGTCCGGTAGACAACAAAAACATGGGGTGGAATAATAGAATAGAACATGTAAAAACCGTCTCTTTATTCCCTAGGGTACTAATACAATAAAACCGTTTCCACACAATAGTTCTCTCGTTCTTATAGTTCCTGACACAATGGTCCATTGAAGGGCGACTCTCTAGTCAGAATGAACAAAATTGTAAATTGGCCAGAGCAAAAAGAAGAGAGGAACGTCTATTGTTGTACACTTATTATTTTATATGTTGTATAGCGAAGATAACAATGCCGCCCCCAATTTCACTACGATATTACCACTTTCCGGCTGTATGGTCTTGAATTTCCAATTGGCAAAACAATTCCAAATAGGCAACCAGTTAAACTGGCACAGAAATTAATTCTACTGTTATAATTAGAATTTCCGATTAGAAACTTGGGAAATATAAAAATGATTTGTCGATGGTTAAGAAGACGTGTGGAATTAATAAACAATAAAAATAAATTGGAAACAGTGGGAATGCTCTTAGCCGAATCGTTAAAAATTATTGGAATATCATTGGAATTTTGATAATCCCTAAAACTGTAGGGTTAAATTTATTTCGTTGTGTTACAATAGGATTGGATCGAGTGAAACGGCGCCAGAACTCGTATCAGTAGTTTTGATTTACATCGAGCATTCTTCGATTGAATTTTTCACCAACAACAAGAACGACAACCGAGAAAAATGGACGCGACTTGAACTGCACCCCGACTCATTGATTGAATCGATGAGAACGAGCAACCAGGACCGTAATCGCGACCAAACTACTCGAAATAATCACGAATCTATTCGCTATTTTTATCGGAAATTGGTGGGATTTCGTTGGGTGTATTGTGCGAAATTGAGATTGGGCAAGCGATTCGCCGTTGGGCTAGATGCGGACCTGTCATATCAGGCCGGAGGACGGCGAGTGGAGTCAATAAACCCAGTGCACCTGTTGGCCTCGGGTCAGCTATACATTCGCTGCCTGCAGCTTCTCCACTTGTGTATTTGTAATACACAAGTATAGGTCCAGAACGTCGCATCCGGAACCGAATTCGGAGCCAGTTTCCGGACCACTAAATAGACCCGAAATTAAAACAACTATTCCAATAATGAATGGGTTACGAGAACGTATAATTAAATTAAATAGAAATAGTAAAGTGCTTTTCTCTAATTCTGTGTTTGTTGATTATAGTGAGTACCTTTAAAATATAAAGTTCCGTTATGTAATATTAATACATAATTATAACTAGTCTTTCTCGTCTAGTAAATAAATTTCGATATTTTATGGAAACACTAAAAGATTTTACGTAAAATGCCAGGAAATGTGATTGGATGTGTTTTCGTAACGTAATTTATTTGAATGGTTACCGAAAGTAGCCCATTAGATAAAAATCCTAACGGTCCATCGTATTATCAAAAGTTTTCGACATTCAGAACCCAACAACAACAACATTGGACACGCAATTCTTATTAAACCAATTAACATCGGGGCTAAATAACAGGACTAATTTCCAAAGAGTTAGCCTTTAGAGTCTTATAAGTTTTGCTTGTTGATTTCGAACATCTTCCCAGGGTGTATCTGTGTGTATGGAAGAAAGGCCAGTTGGGGCATTCATCAAACCCCATGTTGTTTATGGGAGTTGCAGCGCCACTTACAAGACAGCCGGACACGCGCATAACTAAACGGGCGCCTACGACACTAGTTATATTCAAATTAGAGTCGCTCTACATCTGTAACAACCACAAGAACGGGCTGTAGAGTTTAGCATCGGATTCAGGACGATTTATGGCCGTATTCCGATGATTAAAGTAGAGAAACTGGAGTCGAATGTATTGAGTGAAGAGACCAACTAGAAGAAAAAACAACAGAGATATATTATAGCAGCAAGTAGATGGTTTAAAAGTGTGTAATAATAGATGTGGTAGATAATGCAAGTCAGATGTGTTCGTTCCATTGAAACGAATATTATTTCAGGACTATTAATTTGATAAATTGTGAAAAACTATTAAAAGATCTTTTCACTTGTTAAAAATAATCATAATGGTATTGATACACATATAAAATTTTAAATTCTCGTCTGTATTATAATTAAAACACACAAAACACCAACACATACACACTTATTTGAATCTGTTGTCCTGCAACAACATTCCACCAGGTCAACGGAGCGATCTCTCCGCATCTCCGTTTAACATTCAGAAAATCAATATGCACCATCTCGACATGTCACACATGCTTATCTTCCAGGCGCTTAAGATTTAATGAATTCGAATTCCCCGTGTTATTCCACTCAAATGTATTTCAGTAAATTGATATTTAATTCCCTCATCGTTGTAGATATGCGACACGCAATCGTATACGTTGTTTGATGCCATTACGATAAGCATTTTATATTTAACGCTCTTTTTGGGGGGAAATTTTTAATTTCTAATTGTAATTAATCACGTTGTTGTTGTTGCTGTTGTTATAAATTATAACAACAACAAAGACTCGTCCTGCTTTCTCTCTATTCCTGATGTACCGGTTCGCTATTATATTTGCAATACATTCCTAAACCAGCCTGGACTGCATACATACTGCTGTTATTCTATAAGCACTTAATGTTCCATTCAATAAATGCACGAAAACTGGTATCCTACAATGATAAATAAAACGTTTTCTTTTGAACAATGCGCAGTCTAACAGGTTGTAAAGTCGGGAATGAGGTGCGTCACATTAATAATAAATCTAAGGATTTTTTCCATGATTTTTTCTTGTTTACAACCAACACTTTCTCAACAATTTCAATCGATAGAATAGGCACAATATACCCGGTGTTTCTCCTAAATATTCCTATTTCTTATGAAAATAATCCCCAGGGAGTATTTTATCAAAATTACAAATTCGTGGTTCATTAGGAAACTGGCGAAAAACCGCTTCAATCCGATAATATCTCAAATTTCACCGATCGAATATGCACGTAAAGTAGCCAAAAATTCTTAAGAAATGTCTTTTCGTTTTTCTTCACAGGAAAACGAGAAAATTTTCTCTCCGAGCTGGGCCGTAGCTAAGAAACGATTTCAGGTGGGGCTCAATTTTATGAGGGGGGGCACATTTTTTAAAAGATAAATTTCACAATATGTACATATATAACAATTGTATGAGGAAGAAAAGATCTATTTTAATGTTATAATATAGGTAATATATAAAATAGGTATAAAAAGTCAAAAAATTGTACAAAAAACATGTTGTTAGATTTTTGTCTGTAATTCAAATTTACATCAACATTTTGAAAAACGGGAAGAACCGTTCCGGGCTATAAGAAATGGTCTTTTCAAAAATCTATCTCCGGTTGTCGTAGTCCCAAGGACGAGCGAGTAATCGCGAGTTACAAATTCACATTTTCGCTGGTAAAAATCTTGAGATGTACCCCGTGCCCTTAAGATGTTGGGGTGGCAAGAAACTGTTACAGGGGAGGCTCGGCCCCATCTAGCCACCCCGAGTCACCGAGTTTGATCATTACCACTACTAATTGTTTATTATTTTTGATCTTTGTTATGTAGTCCTTTTTTAAAGTTAAGGGGCTACAATTTGTCAAAAATTAGCAGGGTTGCTTGATTTTCCTAGAAAGTAAATCAGATTTTCTAACTACAATAGCATAATTTTAAAGACCTTAGAATTGCCTACAAGCTGAGAAAACTGCGGAGCCAAACAATGATGTTTAACAGATGAAAGTTGCTAATCAAATTCCCTATAATTTTCCCAAAAATTTCAAAAATTGATTTTTCATGTGTTTCCTGCTCTTTACATATACGTAATTAAGCCCAAAAACGCCCTTCAAAGTATTCTCTTTTTTCCAATTTTCCGGAAAACTAACACATCTATAGAAAAATTTCTTAGATATTTAGAAAACGCTTTTAATGTAACAGTTTGAATAATTGAAAAATAAATATTACAAGTTGAGTTACAGGGAAAATATTAAGAAAACTTAAGAAAAAGACGCTCTAATATTTTACTCTGTAATGCAGATTTTTTGCAAAATTTTGCAAAATTTTCCAATTGGCCAAAAAACGTTTGTCGCGATTTTCAAAAACAAGACCCTACTCATGACTCAAAATGGCTCAAAATAAATGCAAAATACTTCTACCCATTCCAACCGAAAAAAACTCGATGTTTTTGGAAATTGAACGTTTTTTGACTAGCTTTCAAAGGAGCTACGAGGCCCAAATTTTGCTAAAATAATCTTCAGAGATCCTTCTATAAATCCTAAAAATATTTCTCGAACTGCTCTCCAAACAATGACAATTGCCATCAGAATTTATTTAGAGAGAAAAGTAGCTGATAGTAGTAAATGATCTGAAGTTTCCCCATTTTCCAGGATTCACTGATGAAAAACGCAAAAACTACTTGCCATGCAAATTCTAGTCGTTGAGTATAGTTGGTTGGCAAAAATCTTCACATTGACAAGTCAAATCAATCAAATCAATCCACCAATTTCCAAACGAACTGCGAGGTTTCAATTTGGCAAAAATATTCCCCAAGAACTACCTTTGAAATATTTTTCAAATCGCCCAGTATTCAATAGGAGGTGCCTTATAATAGATAGGAGTATTTAGATGAGGCACGGCGTACAATACGAGATTTAACAATCTGACGTTTAACTAATGACCAAAAATGGTCTTTTGTCGGTCTAGTTCATAGAAAATAGAAAATGAAGAGTTAATCAAGCCGGGACAATTTCGTTGAAACAATTTTTTTTCGGGTGGTAGAATCAGTCACTATCAACGAAACAATACAATAAAATTTATTACAAGCATTCATCTTCTAGCCACCTGATTTCTCTTTGTATCGAAGGTTTTTTGTTGAGACACAACAATCGGATTTAATCTAAAAATCTTGCCAATTGTGTGTCGAATAATGAGCTATTAATGTTTATAGAATTGATGAGTTTTGTTCAATAGAATAGAATCTTAGTTTAATATCGATCGAGATAATTACGTTCTAATCTTGTTCGCCATCAATTTTGCATTTATACCACAAACTATTGAGTTAATCCACCCTTCAACGGTTGTTGCAACGTTTAATATTCGTGCAACGTTCGAAATGATGGATGTTGTGGTGTCGTTATCTAATTTTGAACGGATGCATTTGCATTTGTTTCAATTGAATCTTGTGCATACAATTATCCGGTGATGGTGTTTTGTTGTAAGTAGCATCGTGACTTCTACTATTATAAATTAACAGGTGAACGTGTTCGAAATATTTGGCGGCCGTAGTAAATTAAAGTAAAAGGTTAAGAGCTGGTCATCGCTCCAACATACATACACACATAGACACACACATTTAATCAATAGAATGATTATTACAAGAGATGGCTAGCCAGATCTCCACCTTCTCCAATCTATTCAACACTATTACTGTTTTGTATGAACGTATACGTGTATGTAAAATAATTATGCATAAATTATAATTTATTTGTGAAAGGTCCTAGTTGAGATTCATGTTGTTGTTTGTTTGTTGGTAAAGTTGCGTGGCCCCCCTTCGATTCTCCACTATCTTCCTTATTATTCTCTGTCGATGGAGCACTGTTCTCGTGTATTATCGTCTAGTAACCACTTATCTTCTAGAACAGTACGTGCGTATCAAACACCACCGGAGACATAAATCTGGCTAACGAATCGAAACACCTGGATCACAGGAATTTTTATTTAATTTTCCACATAGATGAATCAAATCATTGTTGAGATTACCCAACGAAATACGATACTCGAATTGTACATGGAGATTATCATCGAACAGGTGGATTTTTAAGAAAACTTACAGCAGGATTGATTGAAGGGCTAAATACAATTGGTTCGAGGACAGTAAATCGTACAAGACCCGCCCTGCAATTCAGACAAATGAACAATACCCGTTGCAGGAATAGGCCCCGCCTGCAGTTGTTCTCTGTACAATCTATTGTTCCTGTTGGGCGTGCGCATTTTAACAGGAACAATGCACGTTTACGACAGTTGCTATTGTCCGAAAACTTCCCAATCCTGTTGTTAAGGGCGGCGCAATTCCACCAATTATATAGAAGCCTTATCGGGAAACCTATCCAATATAAACTAATAATTGATTCTTCAATTCAATAGATTTTTTTCTATTCAACAGACTCTAGGTGTTAATTCCGAATGATTATTAACGGTAACAGAACGAGTATTAAGCGACGAAAAAATCTATCAAGCTCCTAAATTACTGCTATTATTTTTAAGAACGTCCAGATATTTCGCTAAAGATAATTGCATAAATTATAGACAGTTTTATTTATTGCTTTGTCGGTGTACAATTTTTCATTAACGTCCAGTTCACCTTTTTTATTAAAAAAAAAAATCCCAATGCGTTACAATAAAAGAAGAAACTTCAAATACTTACACAATTAATGCCAACAGCCAATCAATTTTATTAACTGTAATCTAGTAATAGAGGAATTCAGTAATCAATAAATCATACCAGAAGCTATGATTAGTGCTTTTATAGGTACCAGATCTAAACAATAATCTGATAATTAAAAGGAGGAAACAAATTACCCTGCAGCTAGACATTTATTAAAACACACAATTCTAGCATCTAGTAGTCGATAGACGAACTAAAATTCCTGCTATCATTACAGAAATTTCCATTTTTAACAAATTACAGAAAATTATAGTTGTGGCAATCATAAAAGAGATGGCACTAGAAGCGTTACAATAACGAGCGCTAAAATGAGTGAGATTTATGATGGTTGAGCTACTAGTCTAGAGAGGGCGCCTCTATTAACTCAAAATATAAATTTTGTAATTTCCGAAATTTAAATCATTTCGAGTGCTAATTTCTTAGCACCAAGTGTTAGGTTTCAATGCAACGCCGATTTTGATTGGTGCGAGCTAAAATATCGGCTTTAAATTCGAACAGCGATTCGGGACGGTAGTAGGAGGATTGTAGTGGTGTACGGAATGGGCAAGTGCCCAATATCCAGTCCTGGATATGAGGAAACTGCTGGCGAATGCTAAATGTAGTGGAACTTCATGCCATCCGTGAGTGATTGATGGCAGGACGCCCTTCCACCTAGCGCAATATGTGTTATTGAAATACGAGATATATGGCTGTATAGTTGTTACGCTATCAATTATAATATTCGTCCGGACCAGAAACTGGACTATATATTTATGTAATTTCGATTGAAACTATGCGAATTTTTCTGGATTTGTAACGGTGGAAATTAGCGAAGAGAGAGGGTGTCGCATCTGTCATCGATATTACGTTTGAATTAAAGTAAACGGCTAGCCGTAAACCAGTTAGTATAGAAAGTCTACTGAGCGTAAATTTCGAGGGATGATGCTGTCGAAGAGGGTGGTGGTTGCACCGCAGACTTTCTCCCGCATATGTTAGATTACATGCCGGATTGGATTTCAATAAAATTTCTAAAAGTATTTCGATAATAGTGTTGATTAATTTTACTAAACTGATGGTTGTTAGAAATTTAAAATTTCGCCCCATATATCGAATATGTCCGGTTGATTGTTGGGAGGTAATCAACTGTATAATGTCGACAATTCCATAAATACGTTCTTTAGTTTCCGCCTCATTCTCCAATAATTATTTGGGCTATCATAGCCAGTTGCCCATCTATCAAATTACACGATTGCTCCGATATTATAATAATTGATCAGCGATGAGGGGTGCAGATGTTATATTACGAATCAATCTAACAATATTGCGCCGCAATTTCGGTCCTTTTTCGATCAATTTTTTGTTGTTTGAATTTGGGGGTTTGGTGCCGTTGGTAGAGTTCTTTTGAGAAAGAGATCATCGCCGTCGTCAACGCCGTATTCATCCATGAGTGGATATGAACGATGTAGACAGGGTGGCTCATATTGTGTGGCGAAGTAGTACGTCCATCTGCTTTCCCTAGTCCGCTGCGTGTTATTTCCGCACTGTGAACTCCAAAAGTCCGCACCAAACTAAAAAGCAAGAAGCTGACGTACACCTACACACAAGCAACTAGGTCTATAGAAAGATACCTACAATCTATACCATCTGATATATTCAACTCCTTTATCATCCCCTAGAAGTTCAAATAGAATGGATAATAAAGAAAGGGAGAAAAATTGACGGTCTTGAGTAAATAATTGCGCAAAGAATGGAATATGAAAATTGTTTTGTTGGGGCATATTCGAATATTTGAAATTGTATTTTAATCAAGAGCTTTAATCGGTAGTCCTTTTGACTGGTCGATTTCAACGTCTTGACATTTCTAGCAAACAAACAGAAAGTAACAATATTGAGGGCTGTTTGTTGACAACTCTGGGTATTGTGAATATTTGCAGACCACCCACAATAACAATACAACTAACCACCAATACACACACACACAAATAAATTCATATTACAACTATAGTGTATATAGAGATATAGATTGCAAGCTGCTGTGGTATTCTGGCATAGAGACCTGACAGAGATCTCATTACAGATAGGCCCAGATAAGCCCACAAAGGCAATACCGATTCAATATAAACACTGGGAATAGTCTGATATGCGACAGGGAAATTACACACAATCCCGAAATCCGCCTACATACACATATTTACGTTTCTATAGCACCCTTATCTGATCAGCTATATCAAATTGATTTTATTTGCTGACCCCGATTTTGGGCCACACCAGGTGGCCAATTCGATTTTTCCAACGATTCCGATTTTTTCCCCATTTAATTAACATTCAATTCAATTTGCAAATCTATTCTATAACGCCATCTTTATTATTATTATTATGGTTCTGGTTGTGTGTAGTAGTCGATGCCAATTAGGGATAGACTCGGGAATAGGTTTGTTGAATGGCTTACGGCCCGGTAGCGATGAATTGCGGCATATTCAAGGGTGCATCCATCCAACTAGTATCAGACCGATGCTCTCTTTGCTAATCCAACATCTCACTAATTCACCTGATTGCTGATCTCGCTTTATCTTTGTGCAGTGTACTAGTTGGATGATGTACCTGTTTCTGCTCATCTCGAATACGGATGAGCTTCAATTAACCATAATGCTTCTTGACTCGTGTTATACGCCGACCGAGTCTGAATGTGACATACTACTACAACTACGATTCCCATCTACAACACGAATATGTTGTATATTTCAATGGTGGAAACTGAAATGAATCTTCTATGCCATATGTAGGTATATATGTTTAATATAATGTAGATGAGAATGTTGTAGAGTGGTACGAAGCCGCAACCCCCTAATTAAACAAACAAGTAAACGAGATACGTTTCTGTTTGTTCTAATGTATGTAGGCGTATCAAAAGAAGTGGTTTTTTCTATACTAGAAAAACACAAGTAGTAGTGAATTTTTAGAAAAATCCCCGAATAAAACATTATTATTCGAAATGTTGAAAATAATAGATAAATCAAAATGTTCGTAAATCAAAGTAACAAATTAACTGCGAAAGCTATAAGTTAGTAAGCGCCCAGACATATATAAATGTAGCTATTAGCATAGGCAGCGCTACCAACAACCATAAATCACGTTACAGGAGAAATAACTTGTTATATCCCATTGTATAACGATGTTGTTTTCAAATCTACCCCTCCTAAACTGTTATATGCAAAATTCTACACACACTATTGTAATACAACTCCCACTCCTCATATTCTACCCTTCATTGTGTTTGACGGTGGCGTCGACTTTTCTCCAGCGTTTTACAATTTGCTCCATTTGTTTGGACCGCCAACGTATACCCAAGGGAAACATTGCAAGCCGTGCTGTTATCAATACACACCATCGCCAATAATCAAATTGGCAATTTAGACTTTTTTCGAACGCATAAAACTGGGAAAAATACGAAGATTAAAACGGCAAGTAAGTTTGTTAAAAAGCTAAAAAACGCATCACGCATCAGATAACATCAAAGACTACCACGAAATGAATTCCTGCTATATGCGACTAGACTTTCTATTTTCCCGTATTTGATGCGTTGGGGATGATTTTACCCTCAAGTTTCCCGATATCAATTTTGGTAAATAGAAAATTTCGCGTTATACAACAGAGAACGTTTCGATTAATAAAATGTTGCGGTATAAATTGAGAGATTTGTTATTATTTTTTACGATCATATTAACCCAAAGGAGGCAAAGTTGTAAAAATTCGCTATAATAATTGAATAAAACGCTTTACGACCGAAAATTTCGCATAAAACAGCCGTTTTTTACGATATCCGTCTGCATATTTCCATTCGAAAAATATAAATCATAAAACCGTAGACATATCATAATGGTGACGGATATGATTTTGATTTGGGGCGGGATTTTTAGATTCTTCAAAGATAATGTGTAATATTTTGTAGAAATTCGTTTATAAGGGGGTGGAATGGCAATAAACGCACACCAACAATAATAACAACAACAACAGAACGTTATACCGCGTGACTGATCCAGCATTGTTATTTTCACAGTGATCACCGGTGCGGGAAAATCACACTACCTGTGTCTGTGTATTTATCTCTAAATACACGTGTGTGAATCCACATCGGCGGTGTATATGTGTGGGTGTGTGAAACAATCGCCATACCCTCTTCCGGACAGGGTGGGTAAAATTGAAAAGTGTCCTCTATAAAATAAACGCTCAAAGCTCAGGTGTTGGACGAGTTTCACAGCTTTTCAAACACGAGCTTTATCAATCTCACTTTTTTATTGTTCAATTGATTTTAACGGATACAGAACAGAAACCGAAGCGGAAACTGAAACAGAAGCGAGAAAATATCAGAAACAGGTAGAAGAAACTTTTGGAGTAAAATTAATTAATTTACCGGGAAAATAACAAGCTTATCGGAGAATTGCTGAAACATTTCAAAAGCTCTTCCAATTTGCTATATAATATTGGAAAATTATTGGAAAATCGATAATATAAATTGAATTGTAGAAGAAATATGAACAAATATAACAAAGAACATGCTCCGAGATTGTGTCCTGTGACTCAGAATTCATTTGGTATTTTCCAAAGAAATAAACGACTCTAGGTACTCCTTGAAATGCTTTTTTTAATGCTGCTATACTAATTGCCATATGTTATCAAACAAGCCAGATATCGATTATTTAATATCAGCACTCTTAAGACACCGAGTTACGAAAAAGACTGACATTGAGTGAATCCTCAAGTTTCTGTCAATTTTCCAAAAAACTAAGAAACCTATTTGGAAGTTTCTTGAAGATTTGATGAATTTTACAGTTTGTAATATATTGTGAGAAAATAATTAGAATTTCGATAATATATACTGTGTTATAGGTGAAAATATGCAGAAAATATATCAAAAGCCGTGCTCGAAGATTATCTTCTGTAACTCAGCGTTCAATCGGAATTTTCAATACAAAAGTACGCTCGTAATTACTCCTTGAAATGCTCCCTCCAATACTATTGCATTCGTTACCATGTTTCATCAAACAAGCGAAATGTCGATGATTAAAAATTTGCATTTTTCGGCCACCGAATCGAATAAATGTATTGTGAACCCTCCAGTTTCCGTTAATTTTTTGGCAAATTAACAAAGCTATTGTAAAATTTCTTGTAAATTTGGAAAGGTTTTCCAATTTGCTATAAACTGTGAGAAAATTATCGAAAAATTTATAATATTGGCCAAGTTACAACCAAGATATAGACAAGTTAGAGAAAAACGCATGTTTCAAAATTATCTTCTGTAATTCAGAATTCAGTCGGAATTTTCAGAAACTAAAAACACCGTCTGATGCTCCTTAAAATACTCTTTCTAATGGTCTTGTATTCATAACAATACGCCATCAAACAAGCGAAATATCGATTATTAAATATCAGCATTCTTAAGGCACCGAGTTAAGAAAAAGACTGTATGAATCCTCAAGTTTCTGTCAATTTTCCAGAAAACTAAGAAATCTATTTGGAAATTTCTTGAAGATTTGAAAAGTTCTACAGTTTGGAATATATTATGAGAAAATAATTAGAAATTGGATAATATATACTGTGTTATAGGTGAAAATATGCAGAAAATATATCAAAAGCCGTGCTCTAAGATTATCTTCTGTAACTCAGTGTTCAATAGGAATTTTCTGTACGAAAGTACTCTCGTAAATACTCCTTGAAATGCTCTCTCCAATGCTATTGCATTCGTTACCATGTTTCATCAAACCACCGAAATGTCGATCATTAAAAATTTGTATATTTCGGACACCGAATCCAAAAAAATGTATTGTGAACCTTCTAGTTTTTGTTAATTTTTTGGGCAATTAACAAAGCTATTGTAAAATTTCTTGTAAATTGGGAAAGGTTATCTAATTTGCTATAAACTATGAGAAAATTAGCGAAAATTTTGTAATATTGGCCAAGTTACAAGCAAGATATAGAAAAGTTAGAAAAAAACGTATGCTTCAAGATTATCTTTTGTAATTCAGAATTCAGTCGGAATTTTTAGAAACTAAAGACACCTTCTGATGTTACTTAAAATACTCTTTCTAATGGTCTTGTATTCATAACAATACGCCATCAAACAAGCGAGATATCGATTATTAAATACTAACAATTTGTGGACACCGGATCGAAATATGTACACTTTAGAACTTCAAGTTTCAATGAATTCGTATTTCTGTAATATTAGCAATTTCCGTTATATATCCGCTCAAAATAGGAGAAACAGAAGCAGAAATAGAGCTTCGAAATTGTTTGAAACTTCTGAGGTTGTAGAACCAGAAACAGAGATCCACAATTGAATTTTTCGTGTTTATAATAATTTTATGACACAATTCTAAATTTAAATTGAACGAAACGAACCACAAATGAATCAAAGCGTAAGCCACAGCACGTGCCTTAACGACCGATTTCGTGCAATTTATTGCTAATTCGCGTAAATATAAAAATGTTCGAAAAGACGACGCGTGCCAAAATTTTAATACGAAAATTGAACGTTACTCTGTGTCATATTGGAGCTTTCTTCTCTTTTTTTATTTGACTGTTTTCCAAGGGCGCCGCGACACAGTTCACATTCGGTACCACCAACATAAAAGAAAGCTGGAACAATAACGGTACACGTGTCTGTTTGTGAAGCCACGTGGTTAACGTTTTGTAACCAACGAGACGCGAAATGACGTTTTTTAACACCCTTCAGTGCTGGGAAATCGATAGTTTTCTGCTTAAAAATTGTAATATTGCTAACAAAACAATAGTTGGATCGTTGACAAATCGATAATAAATAAAATCGGTTGAAATTAATAAATTTTTCCGGAATTGTGGCTTTCAGATGGATTACTACGGTTGCAGTCCGATTGGCGATACAAACTTTCTGCAAGATGAATGGAGACTCATCGGAATAGTGGATAGAAAAAAATCGGTCCACCAATCTCGGCCACTTCTTATCCACACACAAATATCGTCTGGATTTATGGTTGCACACTCCCAGATTCGGGGCTATAAATCAAATTGGAATTGACGATGGCGCAGGTTTTCGTCGGCGTTTTATGTCTTTTGGAGACATCCAATTCTTATATTATTCGACAATAATTTGACGACTTTGTTATAAAGTTTATATAGTTGGTAGTATCGAACTTCCGCTACTATAAAATTTAAATAATAAAAGCGATTGATTTGCATTTGATTAATGTAATATTGGACGGTTTCGCTCGGAATTACATTGGAATAAGATGGAACAAAAATAGATTCGTATTTGTTATTGTGGGTAATGTGGAGAAACCGCGCTATCGGTGTATGTATGGGGTGGCCCGCGCCCGAGGGAGTCCTTCAATGATGTAATTACAAAACGGGCATTGTCGGGGGCCCACAGAACTACAAATATTAATCGAGTTTCAACACAATATGCACGCATGACTGGTCCGACAAATTGTTTTATAAAGTGATTACGTATGATGGCAGTTATCAGCAAGTACCATAATGTTTCCTCGCTAATCATATTCAAGTGCACTCTAGAGATACGTCTACAAACTGGTGCGTAGAGGGTTAAACTCTACTGATTCGCAATCTGTCTCTAATTCAATCATCGCCATCATTACTACTACTACTAGTATTAAGAAAACAAAATTTCATCAAATAACGATAATAACAAGATTGAATATAAATAATAATGCATGTATTCCAACGAGATGATCGTTCAGCTATAAAACGATCGGGATTCAAGGCGGAAAATACTTTTTTTAAATCGAACATCCGGCTGCCTGCTTACTTCCTGTGACGGAAACCTACTTATTTTGCATGTCGGAATTGGCGAAAAATTTACAATTCAAAACAACATTGCAGCGATGCTCCATTGAATTTGCATCGACCACAATCCAGCAACCAAACAAACAAAACTACTCTTTAATTTATTTAAAAATCCATATTCGTAGATATTTAATTTTCAACTACGCTATTTAAGAAAGAACGCAGGTATGCCGTTATTGCGTCTTCGATTTGATGACGAATATTGTTTGACGTTCAGTTCAAAGCTTATTGTCGCCGTCTAATTGGACTATCTGAGCAATCAATTGGCCCTTAGAGAGAACACACAATATTCTCTCCTGCTAGTTCTATGATTATATGATTATGAACAATTCATCTCGTCTATATCGAATCGTTTTAGCTGTAATTTGACGGGTCTTAAGTGGCGACTGTTGCAATAAATCTGGTCGACGGGTGATATGACTGGTCACAATGTTAATATTTACGGCACGTGCCAGTACACGTGCCATAAACTCTACGGCTTTTTGATGTCTCTATTTTCTAAATGCTATGTTACAATCAAATCCGACACTATCAGTGCGACATTTTAATATTAACAACTTGAAAAACACTCCCCTATTGTATTTGTAACTATATTTGTAATTTAGAATTTACCATTAGAAAAAAATTATAAACTCCACTATTATGAATAGTAATGGTGATCTTTGTCGAGATACACAATTTTTTGTTGTTGGTTCTTTTACGTTTCGGTCTTTTCTTTGCGCGACACGCTTGGCTGGTTGATTCTTTCAGTTGTTGTCTGTATGTATACAATTTTTTTGTCGATGTGCAATATTTTGGGCTAGTCCTAATGGGAAAATGTAACAGTACCTATTCATTGTTCGTTTTGTAAAAGAATGCCACAGGATAAATATCGAGATAGTACGAACAACAATAATAATACACAGAAAAAAAGACAAAACAACAACACACCACTATCAAGGGGGTTGGTTTTTATTGATGAAAAATGTTGAATAGAAAAGCAGTTGCATATCAAGCACGCTTCGCAGCATCCCTAGAAGCCGTGCTGATTACAACAAAAGCACGCAGGTATATCGGACGGTATACAGCGCGTGCTTAAATCATCTTTCCCAATATTTTTTTTAGTGGTAGTTGTCGCTAGAAATTAAACAGGGGCGACAATCTTAAGCCGGATTTTTCCTCAACTATCGCACAAATACGAAGTAATATCCAACCTCAGCATTGTCAACGATTCTATCTGAAAATTGAATTTGTTTGTTAAAAGATTCCTTTATATGTTACCAAATATTTCCAGTTTCTTGTGCAATGATTTATTGATATATTCGTAGATTATATAGAGAATATTGCACGGTTTTTCCTCAATAATATGATTGAACGTCAAATGCAGTTGAAGGCATTTTTCATTTCAGATTACTGGTTTTGTATAACATTTTCGACATATGTGATTGGATCGGTATTGGTTTTGTGAACGGGGGAAATAAAACGCGAAAGGGAAAATTTCAATAGAAGACACTCAAGTATTGGGAAAATATCTCCATCTCTAGTTTAAATAAATTAGAAATGTTACAGAAGTACCGTAACGGAAACAGAAGCGGAAAAGGTAAAAGCACAAAATAGTTTGGAGTAAGATTATTAATTTTTTGTTAATTTTCCGCAAACCAACAGCTTTATCTAAAAATGTCTGAGAAATTTTGAAAGCGCTTTCAATTTGCTATACGACCATTCGAATATTAGTGAAATATCGACAATGTTGGATTAATTATAGGGGAAACTATGATGAAAAATATAAAAAAACTCATGCTTCAAAACTTTCCTCCGTAATTGAGAAACTCATCGGTATTCTTTAAAGCAAACACACCCATAAATACGTCTTGAAGCGCTCTTTCCAATGTTATTAAATTTATTTCTATATCGTATTAAACTAGGGAAATATCGATGATTAAAAATCGGCATATTTTGAATATCGAATTAAAAAATAGATTTATTAGCACCAAGTTTGTACAAATTTCCCGAAAAATTCGCAGCTCTCATGGAAAATTTCTTGAAAATTTAAGGAGCTCTTTCAGTTTACTATATATTTTAAGACAATAATTCGAAAACCGATAATGTTTGCTAAATTATACAAGAAATTTTGGAAACAATATAACAAAACGTATGCTCCACGATTTTCCTCTATAACGCAGAAACCGATGGGTATTCTCTAAAACTAAAAACACCGCTAAATGCTTTTTGAAGTGCTCTTTCCAATGCCGCTCAATTCATGACAATAGGTCATCAAACAAGCGAAATATCGATGATTAAATGTTGGCATTTTTCGAACACCGAACTAAAACAAGATTTGTGAGCCACGTTAGACAAATTTTCCGAAAATGACCAAAGCTATTGGAAAATTTCTTGAAAATTTAAGGAGCTCTTTCAGTTTACTATATATTTTAAGACAATAATTCGAAAACCGATAATGTTTGCTAAATTATACGAGAAAATTTGGAAACAATATGACGAAACGTATGCTCCACGATTTTCCTCTATAACGCAGAAACCGATGGGTATTCTTTAAAACTAAGAACACCCCCAAATGCATTTTGAAGTGCTCTTTCTAATTCTACTAAATTCATGACAATAGCTCATCAAACAAGCGAAATATCGATGATTAAATGTTGGCATTTTTCGAACACCGAACTAAAACTAGATTTGTGAGCCACGTTACACAAATTTTCCGAAAATGACCAAAGCTATTGGAAAATTTCTTGAAAATTTAAGGAGCTCTTTCAGTTTACTATATATTTTAAGAAAATAATTGGAAAACCGATGATGTTTGCTAAAATACGGAAAAATTTAACTCAGAATTTAATCGGCATTTACAAAATAAACAACATCCTTAAACTCTACTTGAAATGCTCTTTCTAATGCTCCTGTATTTCTTATAATATTTCATCGAACAAGTGATATCAAAGTTTAAAAATTAACATTTTTTGGACATTAATTAAAAAAAAAGTAATATGGGCCTTCAACTTTCTGCTAATTTTGCAGAAAACTAACAAATCTATTGAGCAATTTCTTAGAGATTTGAGAAGTTCTTCAAATTTGCTATTTACTGTAAGAAAATAATTGGAAAATCAATGATATTCGGTAAAAATAGAGGTAATATGGAATAATGAAGAGGAAACACATGCTCTAAAGTTATGCCTTGTATGCTCTTTCTGATTTCTGATCCATCACAATGTCTTATCAGACAAGCGAAATATCAATTCTTAAAATTGGCATTGTTAAAAATTCGCAATTTCCGCTACATATCCGCTCAAAAAAACACGGAAACAGAAGCGTAAACAGAGTTGCCAAATTCTGCGAAAATTCCGCAGTAATTGAACTAGAATATACCCGTAAGTTCTTTAAAATAAACAAATTAAGAAATATTTGACCGCATTAGGTTAAGGCCAATTGTATCAATAAAAAACTGTTTATTTCCAATTGTAAATATTATCGACACGAAATTCCACATCAAAACAACAATTTTTCTAAAATTATCTCGAATAATCGATCGAGACATTAATTATAATCAAAAAAAAGTACAATAATAGATTCGTTCCGGCCACTATTGGTAAATAAAAGGCACACAATTAAAGACTGAATAGAAAGAGATAATGATTAGGGATAGCGGGATAACAGTACAATGATGGGTGTTTACGCGCGAGCGGCCGCAGTCTGCGTGCCCGAATCAATTAAAGTATAATCCGGAACTGTTGGGATATCGTGACAGACCCTTTTCTCTTCACTCCCAACATCTACACATATAAAATCCACCCTTGGAATATACAACAGTATTGGGATTAACTGGCGAAATTTCCAACTATTGTCCAATATAAATGGCATATCGAAAATGATTATTCTGTCCCTAGAACGGCACGAAAAAATAATGAAAAGTGAAAAGTTTTTGTTGGGAAAAACGAAAGTGTATACATGAGAGACTTTCAACGGAATTAACCCAATTCGCCGGCTACAAAAGTTAGACCCAAGTTGATTCTACTTAATAAACATTGCATGAATTAGCCGACAATGTTCATCTATGTCGGATTCTTAATTCACTTTACCTCGAGTTTTATTTTCAACATCCATTAGTTGAAGCCAACATCAAAAGCTTTAACAACTTTTTTCGAAGGGTTAGTTAGAATGACCTCACTTTATTCTTCATCTATAAACACCCCCCCGAATGGCATTTATGATGAATCGCATGACTACAACGATAATGATTCAACACAACTACCAAAATATAAAATATATCGAAGTGTTTCCTGTGTCTCGATTGGGGTGAGTTTTGTCGTTGCCGATCTTCGAACAAGAGCGAATTAACTGTCATGGATACAGGAGTTTTGAGACTGAGGGCGTAATGTGATCTCAAATCTATTGTCTGCCACTTGTATAGAACTATATCAACAGGGGGTGAGATGTTTTAAATAATATTTAAATTCATATTTAATAGTTGAAGGCAACCGGAGCACCCTTACTGGCTGCCAACCGTCAATGAATATTTATCACATCTTTGTTCTGGATCATAATCGTTACTGTGCTTGAAAAACATTAACGAAGTATTAATAATCGAACAATAAGATTTTTTGTGTATAATTCTATCATAAAAGATGTTGTAAGTGTCCAAAGTTTTTGCAAGCCAAAATTCCTAGGATAGATCTATAAATTTCCTGATAAAATTCCGATAAATCTCCAGTTTGAATTAACCGAATTTGAACTAAAATATGCCGATTTTGACGTCAACCGTAAACATTACATTCCTATAATCGTCACAGAAATTTCTATTTCTCGTTAAAACTTGTAGAAAGAGCCAATTACGCGAATTTTATTGCATCAAATAGTTGCGATAAGTGATTAGAAATCGAGAAAACTTGTCAATTAAAAAAAAATGAGAGCAAATCGAGGAATTCTTATCGTTTTAGTGAATGAATCCATTTAAGAACAGATAATTATGGATTTTTGCAAAATAATTTCCGTTGATCTATGTGAATTCAATTAATAATAATAATAATAATAATAGTGATACAACAATAAAACGTCACGCTGTAAAAAGTTCAACGTTTCCATTAAGATCTCTTATTTCATTTGTTGTTTATTGATAACATTCAAGGTCATAATATACAATCACACTGTTAATAAATCGAAAAATTTTCAAGCCAGAAGAGTTCAACGAGTAATAGTAAACAATTTCTATATTTGTTTATTGATTAAGGCACAAACTATTAACTAATGTTCTAGTGTTTCTTGTACAAATTACGCAGTTATTAATTTTTTTCCGCTGTTGTAATGAATGAATTCATCGAAAGATTTCGTTTATTGTGGAATTTTTCGAAATTGTCGCCAAAATTTCGAGATAAAATCGATGTGAATCGCACAAAATAACGGGCTATTTACAATTAAAGATAAAAAATCGGTCATTATTGTAAATTGTATTGTTTAATTACAACCACAATAAACTACTGTTTAATTATTATTATTGTAAATTACGCAAGCGCGTATTTTTTCTATATAAATCACCAAGTTATATACGAATTCAACAGATATATAAACAAATAATCGCATTTTATTATTAAATGGACATCGGAAGACGAATCTATTAAAACATGTTGACTAAATATATCGTAATTGTTATTTTAATTTCAATTGTGCCAAGTTACGGGGGTGTTGTTCTACCAAATTCTGATAATAATAACAACAGTAATGAACCGCAAGTTATTACATCGGTGAATAAGACAATTGGGCCGTGTTTACAACGGGAACCCTGCGGATGGGCCTTCTACAACGGTTCCAGACGTATGATCCAATATTGGATGAAGAACGCCTGTTTCTGTAACGACGACCAGAAATGCATCCAAGAAAAAGACCAAATTTCGCTGCACGCCTTCGTTTTCTACTGCCATACCGTCGAGGGTGGCGCCGATATTAGAAGTAATTAAAAGTAAATCGTTTGGTTTTTAATTTTAATTTATTTAAAATCTCGGGTGTTTACAGTTTTTCCCAAATTGAAAGGTGACGGCCGTATCGGTGAGTAATTCGAGTTAATTTTGGCAAATTCCACTAAGATTTCTAACGAATTACAGCCCTGGAAACGCCCGGACTTGCCGAACAATAGCCTTAAGATATTTATTTATAAAGCCCAATTACTCTATTTATTGTATTTTTTATATGTTGACCAGTATTCCAATCAACAATTCATCAAATAAAGTATTTTTCACACATTTTAATAAATCACCCGTCTATTCTAATACGGATTGTGGCGGTCGAAATGTGGCCAGAATTTATGCTCGAAACGTGTTAGTCGTGCATCATTAGTCCCGTACAAACTCGACGATTTCCTGCCAGTTACCATTATTTGAACGTTTACTGTACACAACGACCACGTCTTGTATTTAATTGTCTCTCATTTAACCCTCCCCGAATTATTGTGAAATTCTTCGACAACAATAATGGAACGATTTAATTTTTGAGTGACATGTCTGAAAAGCGTCGACAGGAAATATCGAAGAGCGGCGTCACGTGTTGGCGATGAAGATCAACCGGAAGTGCGACTTTTCAAACTGTTACAGCACATATTTTTTACAATAGTCGATGCCCGATAAGGCAATGGGGGTGATATTTATATGAGTGAAAGGAGAAAAAATAGGGGATAACGATGATAATGAAGCAGAGAAGCGTTACAAGATCGACTATGACAAGGCGAATTCTTTCTTTTATCCCACATCATTCAATGTAATAATAATGATGATTTATAATTAGAGGAAAAAAAGGGAAGATTCTACTGCAATCGTTCCAAGAATTGTCAATTGAGGTCATTTGATATCAATAAATAAATAACCGTTAAAAAGCTAATTTATCTGTTATTAATTGATCAACAAAGCGGTTTTAGAAGGAGGGTATCAACCCAACTTTACATCACTGGTCCAAAATTGAATGCTTGTCTCTATTTGTAGGAAAGCTACTTGACCTATTGTCTTGTTTCGTTCTTTTATTGCATCCATCTCGAGGGTCAATAAGTCATCAATTCACACGACTATTGATGAGCCACAGTTGTGATTGATTCAACTCTACAATTCCCTGATTAATGACCCTATCTCCTTAAACACATAAACAATACTAAATTCTTATCATTCTCACAAGTATTTCTGTTACAAACAAAGACGAATAAAAAAACCGGATTGTATTTGACACAAAAAGCAATCAGACTATCATCCAGTAAAGAAGACAAAGATATATTTGGACATAAATCCCTGGCCATCGGTCCTATCTCGGCGCCCATCCAATATATCGTCCAAAATGGAACGTGTGTGTGTTTATACAACACTACACTGAAAGTATTATAGTAGGTGGAGAATATAGTGGATAGTAGGCTTATCCTGGTGAGAGGGTGAGTCCGGGATCCTGAGATTGTCCAGTTCGTCGAGATTAAGCCAGAAATTGACCCGATCAGTGAAGACTGGCAACCGTTTCTCATTCACACTACGTTGGACAAAATCGCCTGTCACACTCGTCCTCTCGACGGTCCTGGGGACACGGCCATTCGACCAGAACACAGCAGCCGTCCATGGATCGCACATACAACACACGATATAAATCCATCCTGGCCATTGTTTGGTGCTGTTTTATTTTCTATTTCATGTACGTTTTCGGAATTGTAAAAAGACAAGACATTTAAATCTTCAATAAACACTCACTTATTGTTTACTATTACAATCAAAATATGTTTTCGTTGCAATAATTATGAATAAAACTGATAAATTTCTAAATTTATATTGAGATATTGCAGCTTTAAAGCGGAATGCAGAATTTATTGACGAGAAAACGAATTTGTGAACTTTGTCGATTAATTCGGGGAATAAAATCCGCCAAATTCACGGAAAAATCTCAAAACCAGTCGGCCTTGTTTAACACGATTCCGAGTCCGACCTTGTCCAATGTTAACACACATCGTAAATTCACAACTAAGTGTTTTAATTGAAAGAATCGTCCATGACCTAGCCACGTACAATCGTATTTCACTTTAATTAGCTTAATTACCGGAATTCGTAATTGTACACTTGTCCTGTATTCTTTATATTCGAACCTAAATTGAACAAAGTTCTAGATAATAATTGGATTATAATCAAGTAAGCTTTTACAAATATTACACGATTAAAATTAATTGGGAAAGTTCAGAAAAGAACATCTAGAGTTTGGATATTTTGGATTTTCCTCTAAATCTCGACAAGTAGATTAATCAAATCCGCCACCGTATAGAAAAAGTCGATTTAAAATAAAGGAAATTAAACGGCTGGAATTTTCTCGCGCATACAATTTTCGTATTCAAATAAATGTAAAAAATCGAGCAGATTTGTCAACAATACACGTTAAACTGGTGCTCGCATCGAATTTACACGATAATCTTCCGTGTAAATAATTGGCAATCGTCAAAATTGCTTTTTAATCATCACCCCTGCAGCATTAGTAAATAATGCAGTTTGATTCAATTCTATTCTATTATTATCGTTTTTTTCGATTCTCCCTTTCCTGTATTAGATCGTGTTGTTGTTGAACATGTTGTTATTGTTGTTTCTGTTGCCCACGTGTTTTATATGAAATACTATATTGGACATGAACATCTGCACCCGACTCCGCCTTCAGTATGCTAGTCACCAATGTGCATTAGAGCGTGAGTAACAAACCGCCCCATGTACCGCCTCCTCTTCACTGCTTTCTTTGACAATTCTACAACTACCTCACAAAACACGGTCGGTAGATTTCTTTGATCTAAAAATAAATCAACTGGCCGATGACAAGGATGATGATGATGATAGAAGGCTTCATTGGAAATAATAAATAAAATCACAATCTGCTGGATTAGTGGTTTATTAGTTCATTAGTAGAAAATTCGACATGTTGGCTTATATTACAAAATTAGCCATCAACAGCAGAAGCACTATGGCCTACTAGACTGCTTAAAGTTGCAATGCTCGGAGGAATCGGTTGTGGTTGTGGTGCAGCTTGAATCGTGGCAACAATGATGGCCATAACGACCACAATAACTAGCACGAAAGATTTCAACATTTTATGTGTTTATCTACAACTTTATCTACGTTTATATCTTTATAGAATTAGTCGTCGCGTATTTATATGAAAAAAATGATGCAATTATGTAACTGATGTCATCATTGTTTTTCTAGTTTTTCCGGTATTGATCTCTAGCTGTTGTATTGATTTGAAGGCCTTTTATGTGCTTATTTGCATCCAAATTGCATCAGTCGATTAAATTGCATTAATATCACAACATTCCATCAGTAGATTCCAACGTAATTCATTTTGTTTGGAATCAAATTCAAAAGCTTCAAGCTTTTAATATTAGCGAGTGATTAAAATGAAAGATAGAATCAACACGAAATTTGGCAAGTGAAACAGGATAGACTGACTGAAAATTCGGATTTTGAAGCTAGACTGCTTTAAACAGGATTGTTTTAATACTGTTTTATACTAATCGAATTTGATCTGATAAAGGGTGTTATATACACATACACACATATACAAAGATCCCTCGATTTTCCAAATCTACTACTAGTTGGTTCTCATATATGAAACAACATCCCCTGGACATGTGTATGGCGCGATAGCATTTACACTAATGCACTAATACGCATACAGGATTTTAATTCAAACGTATTCAGAATGATCGGTCGACTGATAAATATTGACTTCAATATAGACGGGGTGCGATGCTAATTTCTCATCCAACATCCGCACCCCTCGCTGGAATTAATTAGAAAAAACGTCATGCCACCGACAGGCTGCAACACGAATTCCACCCCCACCTAGTGGGGTTTTATTTATTTCCACACCTGTAGATATTTGTTATAACAGGCCAATTGAAATGAGCAATAAATTGAAAGATTGAGGGTAGCGCGACAATAAGGAGACAAGTGGAAGTGCAGTTAATTATATCGTATCGTTGTGATCGAGGGTGTTGTCTTAGCGACCAAATATAAGGGGTGGTTCGCTAGCTAGCCAAAGGAATATATTCGACACAATCTACCACTTTAACTGTTTATAGTTGGGCAATGCTCGAGATTCTTAACTATGTAGAAAACTTTGACACAAGATGTTGTAGAAATAGAAATATTTTAATACCGATATGACGGTGTCAGTTGAAGCGGATACACGGAAGAGCTCATTAAAATCCTGTGATTCTCAAATAGAATAAAAACCACTTGAGACGATCGGAAAGATGAAATAACCAAACAAACAAACAAACAAGAAAAAGGATGATTATTTAATGATCACTGGATTGCACTTGCACTCGATGAAGACGTGCCCCAGGTGCAGGCAACGGCCGTTACCGCCTCCAGAAACCGACTGTTCTCCATCCTCATCCGCCATCCTTATATAGACTTGCCGAATTTTGTGGACCACTTAACTAGAAAACCTTACGCTTACACACAGCCCGTTGCAAATGCAAAATTACACGGTTCAACTTATCAAGCCGTGAAACCGGCATTAAGCGGTTCCGTGCATGGACGCACCAATGGATACACACCGCCCTCAACTATTGCTCCACAGATACAACCATCAGGTTTAAAATTCAATCGTTTAAACAACGTTGTAGTTTTTATAACTTTTCATATCGTTGGAATTTCGTCGATTTTTTCGTCTATTTCCAAACATTGTTATGTCGGGAGATGGTGCGTATGGCCTTTAACGAAATATACACGCTCCACTTTATCCTTTAATGGTTTCTCCGGCAGTTGGGGGTTAAGGTAGCGGGGGTGGTCGTGGTCAGATCGATAGAACTGTGAATTGGAAAAAAAACCGCCCCTTGCTTGTTTTCGACAAGAATTATTCCATTTTTCTTCGCTTCTCTTGATTTATCAATACAAACTTTACAAAATACAGTGGGAATAATCTTATTAGTTTGATATTAATAGAATCCGATTCTAGTTTTGAGGCAGTTGTGGTTAAATTCGCTGGCTTTGTGATATATGTGTACGTATAAAGTGGTTTAGGATTTAGCAAAACTAAACCACCCTATAGTAACCGACGACAACAGGAGATGATGTTGATGATGTGGAGTGCATCATTTTATTGTTCGAAATCTATTTCAGCGCATCTGCCTCTCTCCATTATCTACCTCTTCGTCTACTATTCTCATTTTTACTACTTCTTCTTCTTATTCTACTTATCTCCGTTTCCGTTCTCTAATCATTTCCGGCTACTGCACTTGAAAACTACCAGAATCTAGGCATTATAGTACACGTTCTCGGACCCGATATCTATCTATTTTCTGACATTCCTATTCAAACTATATTACATCATTTTGGTATTGTTGTTGAGAAATCGAAGCTGTACGGAATATTTGCAAAACGAATAAAATGTAACGGCTTTTATAATTTATTTATACGAAATGTTCTATTATTAGTGTTATGATTTTCGTGAAATTCCTCCCAGTCGACGAATCTTGAGTCAATACGGAACTAATTCGATTTGCATGCAAATTTCCACTGTCAGGAATGACAAGCAACATTTTAGTTCAACTTTACATCCCCTATACGAAAACATCAATCATTTATAAAATGTTATTATTAACTGAAAAAGTACTCAAATTCTTATATTCAATACAAAGTTATTATCTAAATGTCGGTTGATTTGTAACGGTAACTAATCACTTTGATGATGGTGGTGGTTATAGTGGTAACATCTGCCTTGTGTGTTCATAGACAATGATTAAAAATCGTCGGCCATTTTAGATGAGATTCCAACAATGGCACCCGGTATTATAAAATGATGGCTTACCGCACTGGTTTTTCGTCATAATACAATACGAACAAACACTTTTCACCCATCTTTTCCCCTATTGATCAAGACGAGTGTGTTATCTCACCTGCCTTGGGGTATGTTTTTCAATCAGTCGGTATAGGGCGGGCACCCCGTATTTATTGTAATATTACATAGACAGACAAACAGACGAAATATAAATATTTATGGTGGTTATACATGGAAAATTCCAGCAATTACCATTTGATTAAAAATTGAAATTTTCCAAATTCGATTTGAATCAATTTTTTAAATTAACGAGCCGATTCGAGTGATTTATTCCTGTAATCAATTTAGAATTTGTTACGCTTTTTTTCGTATTTTTTCGGCATCTAAAACGGAAAAAATCGGGTCAGTTTAGCGCCGTTTTTGGCGTTAATCCGCATAAAGCAAGATATACAGCGTAATTATAGCGTAGGCCAATGACTGTAAGCCCTCAGAGCTTTGAGTGTATATCCAAGTGATGCATGGCACAGCCTAAAAAATAAAATCCTCACTTGCCAGATTAATTCGTATTTTTCCTGTCTGGTTATAATAAAAAATAAAACGGGTAAAATTGAAATGTCGAGTTGACTATTATCGATACCATCGAATTGAGAGCGCATTGTTCGATGAATAATGCCGAAAAAAGACAGAAGAAGCAAAAAATAAAGAATCGAAATTTAACGCACAAATTTTCATATTAATTAAAAATCCAATCCAATTAATACAAGAGATCATTGGGAAAACGGGCGCTTGTTGAAGCTGCACTTGACACACGTCGAGAACAACACAGCATGACTACTACAACTATACAACCAACCCGCCCACCCCTTTTGTACACGTTGTTATAACCAGGGTAACAGCTAGTTTCCTATATTCGATCATTAAACTACAACAAATCCGTTAATAAGACGAAATTTAACGTTTAAATGTCACAATTGAAACCATTGACTTTTGCATTGTTGCAAACTGTACAAAAATTCTAATTGCAATAGCGCAATTGCCGTTTAAGGGATGGCTATTGTTGCACCATCGATGATATAAACTATAACACATTTGTTTCAGTTGTTTGGGGGGTTGAAATTGTTCCGTTAGGGTGTTGTTGTATACACGACGATGATACTTGAAAATCTGGCACGAAACTTGTGTAGTTTTGTGTTTATGTGTATTGGGTGATTAAATGTTTGAACTGTTGACGACAGTTCTGATTAAGCTAATTGAATCACCCTCGTTGAATGTAAACAACAACAACACGAAGAAAAATGTTAATAACCCTAGCAAGATCAAAAGTTACGATTTTTATTTGAATCGAAATACAGCATACAACCGGAAAAAGGGTGAGTTATAATGAAACAAAACGACAAAATCACAGTAATATTATTTATTTATTTTTGGAAACAATTGAAAAATTACAAGAGAAAACACGTTGAAAATTATTTTAAAAAGGGGAGCACATTGGGGTAGAATAAATTTTCGAGTATTTACAATTAAAATATATCTTTGGCTCAGCCAGCATGCATTTTATAAATAGTTTTATCGCTCTATTTTCATAGAATATTCTCAAAAAAACACTTAAAGAGCAAATAATTGAAGCATTTTGAATGCGCAAATCCACCGACACGTGTTGACACGAGTTTCCTCTAAAAATCAAATCGTAAACGAATTTCTTCGATAAAGCTTTCTAAAAATCATCTAACATTATTTACAATATCATCTATTCCATATAATTGTTAATTATTATCGTTATTAATTATAAAATGGAAGATTATAATACGATTACAAAAAATTGGAAAATGTGCTACTGTCTCAAAAAACAACTGGTGTATAATCCTATAATAGAAATTATAATAGTATTGTATAAAAAAACAAGTGATTCCAAAACTTAATATCCATTTAATATTGCTCCCAGTCGAAAAACGTTTCAAATTACCATTTGAGCAACCTTCATAATAACACAAATATTGCATCATTTCTATATGTATACAGAATATCCGTAAATAATCCGTGTATAAAACGATATAGTCGATCTACACCGATTCAATCAACTTGACTTTATTGGCCAAGTTGGTTGGATGCAAATAAACCGACTATACAACCGAAATCCGAATAACTACACGAAAATTTGGCAAATTTCAATCGATCTTTGATTTGAATGCGTATTGTTGGAAATAGATTTGGCAGTGTAGAATCGGGACCGGCCCGATAAACCCCCCACAAAAACAAATCAACCCTTAATATTTACGTATATTGTTCAATTATCGGTTTTAGTTGGTGTCTTCTGCGTTTTCCCATCATGGATCGGTTCGGCCGCAATTGATAGCGTCAACGGTTTCATCTTCAACGGGTGTCCGTTCAATTTCAAATCGTTCTTGGACATCGCAACAACATCCTTAAAATCGCGACTGTGCGACGATACAGACCCCGGACTGGCGGCCGGTTTGTAATTGTTATCATTACGATTCGATTTACTTTTACTAGTCACGTGTTCCCGTACAGCCATTTGGTAGGCCAACTCGAAAGCTTGGCCCAATGTCAGGATAATTTCGGTTGCTTGTTCCTAAAGTTTGCTAGTTGTTGATTGGAATTAAAGAAAAATCGCACACTTACCGATGAATTCGATTGGAAAACGTGACAATAGAAACCTTCACCGTCTTTGGTGATGTAAGCGAAATAGCGTTGGTTTTCCGTATCTTGACAGGCGCAATTTATATTGCGGATCTCATGTTCGCATATTGTATTCTACAACAATCACGGTTAGAAAATATTGGAAATTATAACGGAAATATTGGGAACCTTTGTGTTTGGGTTGACAAATTTCACGCCTCTGTACGAGATCGATAAGGAGATCTCTTCGCCGCGATGGTCGTTACTCTTAATGACTTTCAAAATCGATTTTTTCGTCGATTCAATCCCTTTAAACTCCACAACATTAGTTGAACCTAAATACTAGAATTGCCTTAATTTTAGAAAACAATCGCTTATAATAACTAGAAAAAAAGTACATTGGCTGCATATTTAACGACTCCGGTGATTAGCAAGATGGGCTGGTGTCGCCATTGCGATTTAATCGAATTGTTACCGCCGACGAACATCTCGGCCGGTGCTTTCTTCTCCGGTTCCGGTTTCTGTTTGATTGGCGGCGGTGGCGCCGGTCGGGATTTTTTATGTCGATGACGGATTGTGCCCGTGTTGCCCACACTATTCGTCGATCGGGCCGATGACGATTTCATCTCTTGGTTCTGATGGTTCGCTGTAGTTTTCTGGAAAGATTACGTTTTTGGCGCGCCTTAAAGTTGGCTTTTTGTGGACTTACCAGTAGGTTTAAATCGGCATTAATTTCCTCCAATTTCGGTCCGGGTATTATATGTTCGCCGCTACTGACGCTAGCTAAAATGCGTTTACGATGGCCGATTTTATCGATATCGAGAACGGCCGATAATTCAACATCCCATATGCGTTTGATGCGATCCATATCGTGATATAAATGCTTATTGAATGTATCATAATATTGTTCGAGGTGGATGCGTGTTAGCCAACTTTTAACCGGATTTGGTTGATCGTTATTATTGTTATTGTTATGATGATTATCGAAAGTTTGATTATGAACGTCGATTGGTAGTTGTTTGATTGAATCTAAAATAATTTGACGTTCTAATTCACTATTGATACCCATCTCTTTCAGATCATTCTCCTCTAATACGCCATTCTAAAAACGACGATTGCAATCAACGCCAAATATTTTAAAACAATTTGAACCTCACCAAGAAATTGATATCATCAAAACCATTCGAAATAAATAAACCAACATAATCATCCATGCCTAAATTCTGCAACCATTTCTCGACCGTATTCACCGTTTCGTTATTCAAACTGTTTTGTGAACAACTTAAAGTCATTAAGCGATTTTGGAATTCCTTTTCCAATTCAGCGACAAATACAGATTCACGGACAATACCCGTACCAAACGAGGCCATTATCTCTTGTATCTTCGCCCACTCCTCCTGTTCATCGAACGGACTCAATGCAGACACACGTTCTTTGTTCTCCTTATTATTATCCGACTCCTTTTCAGAACTAGACGATTTCTCATTATCGCTCTTTATTAAATCGCTATTATTCGAATTATCATAGACGCGTTTTAATTTTTTTAGCGTTTTCGGACGTTCGGCCGGTGTATTCGAACTGACATTCTCTAAGACGCGTGATGAGCCCTTTATTAAGCCTAAAAGATCGGCCGTATTATCGAGAAATCGTCTACGAATTCGACAGATACCTGCGAACGGTGCATCGGAACGGTATTCCTCAACGATATTATCGCAACTACGATCGGATAATGAGACACTACTCGAAATACTGCCCGATGATTCGTCGCACACGAAAACATACTCTTCTTCAGTCTCAGTTTCCATATCTTTAGATTGTCTCTTATATTCCTAATAGGATAATTATATCAGATTTGTAACACGGGGGTAGCATGCAAGAATTGTGAGGGTGATGCTGTGTAGTGCGCTAGACGTTGTTTCGATAACGACAACAAAAAGGCCAAAACAAAAAGCGGAACATAATGCCAAAAAGCTTTATTAAATAATAATAATAATGGTAATACTTATAATAGTAACATATTCAAATAATACATTTAACAACGTAACATCAATAAAATAAAATCAAAATAAAAACAAACAATAAATACACGGTTAAGTCTTATCATTGGAATAGAAATTTCGGGGAAATACTGGAAAATGTCGCGCCCATCATGCTAATTGACGGCTGTATCTAAACTCACCTGACTGAGTGGGCGAATTTTCTCATGTATCAGAATCTCAGCCTGTTGGGCCGATGGTGGTGGGTGATCGGGGGTTGGTGGTTGTTTATAATGCGTCGGACTCATCGGAAAAGTCTCCTTCTTCAATGTAGCCTTATTATCATCTTGATCGCCGCTTATCATAATAAATGCACTACTAACAAATGTAGTTTCCGGTGCCGAACTGCACGCTACCGGTTCGTCTTTCTTGCGAAAATCGAAATCTTCATAAATCTCCGGATTTCGTCGCAATTTCCTACGCGGATTCTGCTGTTTGACTATCATATTTTCGTACATTGAAGTTATAGCGACCGGTTCCGGCCGTTTTCGGCTATCTAAATCTTCACTTTTGCCGCGATGTAGCTCCTTAATTGTCCGCGGATGTTCGTCATCTTCATCTAGCGTGATATTGAAGACGTTCATTTCGACATATTGGTCCATACTGCGACCGTGCAACAGACGTTCTCGCCGACTGTCGTGATCAAAATCGCTCAAATTACTCTGACTGCGAGTACCGCTATGCGCCAAAAACAGGTACTCGTAAGCGTTATTACTAACACCATCCACTGACATCGACATCGGTTGTAGGTGAGTCGGCGAGACTGATAAGTTTCTTCTCGGTGGTTTTTTCGGCGGTGTTGGCTACATTTGAATACCCGTCAATACGAAAATTTTAGAAAATCTCTACAAACTAAGACCTACCGAAACTTTACTGTTCGAACCCGGACTATGGCCGCTCCGTACATTATTCATTGGTATATAAAATGGTGTGCCACCACTGTCCGGCCGACGGGGATAACCGCAACTGGATGTCGTTGAGGATAAACTGATTTGATCCGATTCACGATTCGTACATAGATAATTGAGATCTTCAGAATGTACACTTGTATCCATGAATTGTTTCGGTACACAAGGTATTTGATAGAGACTATTGTCGGATTCCCTAGAAGAATCAGATTGTCTAAACTCCCAATCGATTGCTGTATGATAAGAGGCCGATGAAGCTGTGCTACTTTTTCTCAAAGACATTTGTTCACTAAATAAAGCAGTAATGCCATCCATAATATTACGTGTTGTGTTATTATTGCAATTGTTTATATTTTGTGTGTTGGATGTGCGTTTTTTTACCGGCAAACTTTGATAAGCTTTGTTCGTACGCCTAAAACATGCAACTATTGGTACAGACAAGAACCAAACAAACAATAATCTTACTTGATTTCGTTGTTAGTTTCATAACATATCGATAATCTACTTCTACATCATGCAAAATTAATTTCGTAATAAATAAATGGGAAATTGAAACGATTTACGACTTACAATGATATCCCTGAAACACCAGAGACACGCCGATCATCGAACTGTTCTGGTGGTCGAGCATGCCGTTGGAAATCCCACCGTTGCGGCGATGTACCCGGTGATGGGTCCGTGGTTGTTGATGATTTTGTATTCTTCGATGACGGCCGTACATTCTCGTACGGACTACCAATATCGGAATCTGTATTTGGTAAAGTTGGAAACGGATGACTGACACTCTCGCCGTCACTATCGACAATCGTTAGACTTCTCTTATGCCCTATTATTATTTTTTTTATAATAAACCAAATTAATTAGATTTTCTAATCGGATAGGATTCGGTTTGTTTCAATATACGATTCTGCTTACTTTTCAATATTCCCATAATTTCTTGTGAAGCTTGAGCCGTATTAAACTGACTCAGCAAATCCATTACCGTATAATTGTTTGAATCACGTATTGATGGATTCGCCCCATGTTCAAGTAAAGTACGTACAACTTCCACTTTACCACATAATGCAGCTTCATGCAAGGCAGTACCAGCTTTCGTACGCATATTAACATTGAAACCGGCCCGCAATAATACTTCAACAACAGCCCTATAGATTCATTAAATTCGTTAAAATCAACAATTATTATTACACCTGTGTATTGTTGTATTCCATTGTATATCATTCAAATAGATCGCAATATGTGTGTGAGTTTTATAGGATTTCGAATGTGTTAGAAGCAATGGCATCTGTGAGCAATCTGATTTGTTTACGGTTCGTAGAACACGCATATTGCGTACAATATGGAGAGAACAGTCGCGAATTGTGGTGAAATAAGGGTAAATCATAAATGAAAGATGGAAATTTCGAATAAATCTTTTATCTAATTGAACCAAATATGGTGGATTTTAGCGAATTTTAATTGTTACGCAATAGCGTCTGTTTATTTGAAATTGTTGTGCTGATTTGTTAAACTTTAAACAGACAGCATTCTCATCAATTTATTACAACAATTCAATATTACATAATTATGATGCCATAGGAAAGTGCAACGACCTTATTAGGAAATCTAATCCAGTTTTTGCTAAAAAATGTGACGAACAATCCGGACTTTTGATGTAACATCGCAAATTTGAATTTAAAACAAGTGTCGTAACACGAGGGGCTTGCGTTTGGGAGTTTGTCCCGTTAATTTTGGCAAAAGCCCAATTTTCTCCGGTTTCTCACGAAAGGAAATTCTCCTACAAAATTTTATTTTGGAAGGAAATTATCTTGCTTCTAATTGTATGAGCAAGATTCTCTAGAAATTTATAGCTTTCTAAAAAAATCATTGAAAGTGTCAAAATTTTGCTCTAAAATAAACACACGGATGTAGATGAATTGCCCCTTTTTGCCCATGGAGCAAAAATTGACTAAAAATAGTTAATCTTTTTTCAATTAGCAAAATGTGCCAAAAAATTCATTAAAAGCGTGAAAATTTATACGATTTATTAGTAAAACTCTTTGGAAACGTGATTTACGATCAAAATTTTGCTCTAAAATAAATCTAAGGATGTCTATTGTCCATTTTAGAGCAAAAATTGACTTAAAGTATTTGGACTAAAACGCTTCCTTTACGGTTAAATGTAAAACTTTAGAATAAAAGGGCAATTTTGAGCGATGAAAACAAATTTAGTCTAAAATGCATTAAAACTGTCGTATTTTCGCGTTTAAACAACAAATTTGGCAACAAAAAGCCAAATTGAGAGCCATTTTCTCTAGCTGGAAATGGCAAAATTCAGGAAAAGTGTAAACTGCAATTTTTCACGGATAAATGCCAATTCCAATTTGGCAGCTAAATCCCAAAATTTATGGCTCCTATGCGTCAAATTTTGTTAAATTATTTGCAACTTTTGCGGCTAACGATGATCAAATGAAGCAAATTTTCACATTTCAGAGTGAAAATTGTAGCTTGTTTCTCTGACAAAATTTCACGTCCATTCCACTCTAGTTGTGGTACTGAAATTTGTTTATTGAATTGTCGGAAATCTTGAACAATACACCGGTCCATTATAAATTGATGGTGGCTTATTTTACGCGTTGATTGCATCTTCATTGTGTGATACTTTCAATTATCCACACGGACAATTCTAATTGTTTGTGTAACGATAACCGAATATAGCAATTGAATCAATTGATAATTGGTGCATAATATTTCACATTATTGCACATGTAAACGCACACCTGCTTATAAAATGAACAACAATCACTAATTAGTGTCTCAAATGACCGTTAATAATTGTGCAATGTTCTTTGTATAGATTTTTTATTATCAAATTAGAATACGTTTATATAGATTGAGTTCTGTGTAAGGCTTTGTATTTTCCACATGTCTAGTTTCAGATGCAACAAGCTTATTTAATAGAAACACGTGTATACACATGTATAGACACGCCAATGTGGTATAATAGTGGATCATCTTCATTAACTAATCCGAACAATTACGTTAAACCGATGAGTTTCATTTTACTAAATTATCAAGTTAATGTTGAGGATTTTGTAGTTGTTATTGATTTAAAATCTACTTACTTGTGTCCATTACGACTAGCTAAATGTAACGGTGTATGCGGATATACTGTATCCGGTGCGGCTAATTTCAAACACTGTATTAGACCAGGATCGGTACGCACTAACAACTCCACAGTTTCTAATCTAGAATCGATTTAAAATCATTAATCGGTGTTAATATTGGTGGAAGTCTATCGAATTTACCTGCCATATTGGGCAGCTAGATCTAAAGCCGTTTCACCACGACAATTCCTAATGCCTGGATTACACGCCCTTTCCAACAATAATGAAACAACGGCCGTATGTCCGAAATGGGCTGCACAATGCAAGGCTGTCTCATCATCTTTAGTCTATAACGAATACAATAAAACCAAACAAAAACAATCAATAAAGAAACTAGAACTAGAAAAGTTTAATTAAATATAACAAGGCAAGTTTCTCGAAAAACCTCAACGAAAACCGGAATGATTTCAGATTAAAATAAGGCCGAAAAAAGGACGGTTAAATTGCAGAAACTGGGGAAGAAAAATAAAACAACTCTAAACACATAAAGAAAACATCGTCGTCGTCGATGATGAAGCGAACGAGCAACAAAAACTAAGCTTTTCTTGAAGTTTAGTTTTAAATTTTAAACAGGCAACTTGTCTGTCAACAACAGCTTAGCTTTTAGAGGAACCGTCAGTCTCCTTACTGAAAATGGCATTGCTATGGTGGAAACACAGGGTGGAATTAACAAATCATTTAAATGGAGCAGCATAATTAGAAATTACAAAATTCTCGTACATCTCCCAATATCAATCGAACCCAATTAAACAATCTGGAATATCGTAAAAGCGAAAGTTTCTCTCTATAAGAGGACCTCTCAACTGAATAGACTCAGATATCAACTAATAGAGAAAGACCACAGTCGGTACGAGTGGTGGTATATGAAAGGGATCATCCAACCATTACAGCAGATCGCGGATTAATCCATACAAACCAACCCTTATAATATCCGGTAATCATTAGAAAACTAAAACAAATTGAAGAAAATCGAAAAAAAATTGGGCACAGTAAGCGCGCAGTCGGTAGGATTCGAACCTACGCTCCCAGAGGGAATCTGATTTCTAGTCAGACGCCTTAACCGCTCGGCCACGACTGCCACACAAAACTATATCAGCAATTCCTCCATTATAAATTTCGTAATAATTAGACTTTTATTAGATTAACAAATTGGGACTTACCGTTAAATTAACGTTACAAATAGACGGTCCGTTGAGTAATAATCGTACAATTTCCACATTTCCCGACCAAGCTGCCAAATGTAACGGTGATGAGCTTTTATTGTCGACAATATTAGGACTTGCATCGTGCTCTAAGAGGAGTTTAACTATCTCCCTATGATTTAAACGATTAGAATTAACCAATTTGTCGTTACTAATTTACCTGTGCCCGTTTAAAGCTGCATGATGTAGGGCTGAATATCCGCTGGAGTCTTGGACGTTAGCACCGGGTCCTCGACGTAGACTGCAATTCAATAGTCACCCCACCGAGATAATAATAAAAGTTAATAAATTTAATAGGGTGTGATTATTATAGTTTTATTGTCGTGGTTGAAGGGGTTGGAACAATAAGATAAACACTTATAAATCGTATTAAAAGAGACAATAGCGGGATATTAGTTTTTTTGGTTAAATAGTTGGAAAAATTGATATTTGATAAGGTGTATTATTGTGATAAGGGTGTGGCAAAATCACTTGCAGTCTGGCATTTATATCGATCGTACAACTACTTCCCTTTCAGCGTTTACTTTAACATTTTATAACCTCAGCCCTTTATCCCTTTCTGCTGTCTATTCAATAGATAATCATTTTCATACGGTATCAAAAGAATCGCTGAATCAACCATACAGACATAACAATAACAATATAAAAGAATTTTTAAATATTTAACTCGAATCACAATTAAATTAGAGAAACAATAGGATTGGGGGAAGTGGAAAAAGTCACTTATAAATATTATCATTGGAATTTTAAACAATTATCGTGTATTTAATTAAAATAATTACATTAACTGATAAGACTCGGAGTTATATTTCATAGATTATCAGGATAATAATGTTCGAATCTAATTAATTAAAACACTACACCTATTTGTATACAGCCTTGACCAAGAAATTAGGCGTAACAGGTTGGGAAAGTTGCGAAATCTAAGCCGAATTCAATCAATTTTATCAACAATTATTACAAAATTCCCACAATTATCTACAATTTATAAAAAATTATAAACGAGGAAATACACGATTTGTTTTCAGTTTAATAAATTAACGTAAAAGATACAAGTGTGTTAATAGATGAATCATGTAATTCATAGAATTTCCAGTTGTAAATTAGGCCCTAATTGTCATAAATTTTAAATATTTATCGAGAAGATTGAATCGATATTTCTATGAGAAAAACATTTGAAATCACCAATGAATGAACGACACCAACTAACAGCTGACTGTCAAAATCCCTATAGACTACTTGATTAATTAATAAATATTACCTAGCTAGTGGGCCACTCCTTCTAGCCCTTTGCCCTAGGATCTTCTCAACAACAGCCACATTACCCTTTCTAGCCGCCTCTAATAATTCCTGATCCTTCCCCATATTATTTGTTAGTATTACAACAATACACTTAAATTAACAAATTTCATCTTTTTTTAACAGAAAACATTATTTTATTATTATTAATATTATTGTTGATTTATAAATAAAAACAAGTAGGCATAGTAAAAAATTTGTAGACAAAAAAAATAAACAGTTGAAAATTTACACACTGCCGTACAAATTCATTGATCGTTGTCAACCATGACAGTTATAACAGCGACCTCTAGCAGCACTAAAACAACTACAAAATGACAGGTGATTACATCCTGTATTTAACCGAAAGTTTGTTTTAATAATTTACACAAATATAGTATTATAGAATGTTGATTTTAATCTATTTAAGTTTTATTAGTTTAATTACAGTAAAAGGTGAGTGTTTATTGCATTTTATAATGTTTATTTTCGTTTAAAATACTGGCGAATCTAACCTCAAATTTCAGGCGATTCAATTGTTTTCGACCTATCCGCCTATAGTACCGACAATAAAACCACACACCTCTTCGAGAAATTCGTCGATTTGAACGAAACAACAAATACAATTTCGATTATTAATAAACCACCGAATTCGTTTTGTACAATTCAAGTACACACGTTTTTCGTCAATGTAACGTTGAGTTACTCGCAAGATCTCCGTATCGGTTCGTTTATTAATGGCAGTAATGTTGGTTTAGTTGTATCGAATGAGACCGAATTATATCTAGATACAGCAAATAATGTGACTGTTCTTTTGGTTGTTGTAGTTTATCGGGATTATGCCCCAATACCGGGTGGTTGTAATTTGAGTTTCGATACACCGATAGCGCCGTATCAGCGGACTTACTATACGGATGAGGTGGTTGTTGTGGAGAGTCAAGCGGCTATAGCGCCGGGGACTACGTGCGAAAAGAATAACATTAAAGTCGATTTGTACCATTTGTATATGAATGAGAGGGATCACGATGGGGAGGCGTATTTTTCTAGTATTAGAAAGATGACAACGGTTGATCGGATTAAAGAGAATGGTCGGAAAGTTAAGACAATCAATGGGTTTTTTACTTATAAAAAATTGTATAGTTCGTATAGAGGTATTGGGCGTGTATTTGCAATTATAGCGACTTTTAATAATCACAGTTCGGCGTATATTCCCATTGTTTCTTACGGTTGTGATATTAACAACTATTCAGAAGACTGTATTGGGCCTATTACAGGACATTGGAAAGTTATGTTGCCGTTATTGCTGATTTTCGGATTGTTTATTTGCTTTTTCGGCCATAAATACTTCAAAATTACCGTCTATTTCAATGCTGCTTGTTTTGGAATATTTTTCATTTTTATTCTAATTACATTCACTTTAGACTCGAATATATCGTGTACGATATTTTAAATAATCGTATTGTTCGAGGAATTATTAAAATTGATTCAGTTGCAGACAAATCAACAATATCGATAGTTGTTGGTGTAATTTTTGCATCATTTTGGTTGTTTCTATGGTGGTTATGTGGAAGTCCCCTATTATCAACCAGTATTTCGTTCATTCTAACCGGTTATTTAATAGCTTCGATTATATTCTATACAGGAATCGGTAGGCTATTTTTAATGTCGTTATTGTTAATTTGATTTTATTGATTTTAGCCGATTATCCATTGTTCAATAGCAATTTAAATTTCTGGTTAATTCAAATTTCGATCGTTATTTTTATGATGATTTTATGTTTTATATTAACACCATTAGGCCATATTACCGCCTGTAGTATACTCGGATCGTACGCTTGTATAACAGCGTTTAGTTATTATTTCGGTGGTAATTTACAATATATTTTTATCGATTCGTATCGACGGATTGTAGTGAAGGATTTCAATACAGCAACTATCGATCCACCATTCCAATATTACGGTTCGTTTCTATTATGTGATTTTCAATAATTAATTTTTTCTCGTATCAGATTTAATACAAACAATCATATGGGTTATAATGACAGCGTATGGTTGGTATCATCAAGTGAAAGAGCAGAGAGGGCGAGCACCCTTCCCACCGCATTATAATACTTCAGAAACTACCCCATTGTTGTCCGAAAATTATCGACAATCACGACAATCGACGCCGAATTTGAAAATAATAACCTGGCTATTACATTTACAAAGATCAAGAAATACGCTTTAAGTGGATTATTTATTTATTGATTCCACGAATGCACTATTTTAATTATTAGTTTTTTTACACATCTAAAACAGCAATACTAAATCTACAATAAAACTTGAATTGTTTAATTGTTTTGAAATGAATCACAGCAACAATAATTTACACGACATTGAATAATACTTTTGTGGAATATCACTATACATTATATATCATAAAAAAGGTTCTGATTAAGCATTTGGAAATTTTGTGTTTAGGAACGAAACAAAACTAAAAAAAATAACGCCCTAATGTCTTCATGTAGTTACAAATATCGCTTAAATTAATACATACATCATTATTGCTATTTCAAGTGTATTCTCTTTTAATGTGCCAAAAATCAAATCTGTATTGCTTATTTTGCGTTTTATTTTTGTGAGGCTTACGCTAAAATAAACATTGCTTCAATAAAAAAAATGATTGAATCCAATTAGGATCCTGTTTAATTAATTATTGCAACTTTAAACTCTTTGGAAACTATAAAGTACTTACACAGAATTCAAGAAAAACAGAACACTATTCACAATCTTTGTTGTTTGTTTTTAACGCTTATTTACACTATGCACAATTTCGAAAATTCTACCCTGACTGGTGGTGGCGTTCAGCAGGTGGCGCCGCTATTATTGAGACGATTCCTGATCTGGTTGTGGTGGTGGTGGCGGTGGTGGTTGAGTCGTGGCTGTTGTTGTATTTGTTGGAATCGGTGGCGATATTGGTGGTGGTAAAGTTGTCGGGTTTTCCTGATGCACGAGCAAACTCGGCGGGGGAAACCCGAAAAGTTGAGATCACTGAATCCGCGGCCAATAATTCGATGTTAAATTCGTTGATAAATCCGGTGTTTGGCTAGGTATTTGAACTGGCACCGATACACCAGCCGATATAACGCCTGTAACAATAAAACGTAACCGTAATAAAGTTTTATAAAATTCTATACAGATTTTTTAAATCTTTTGCCGTTCCACCCTCTTGTTGATAGTAAATCTCTACATATGAGTTAGTGGGGGTTTCATTTTATCTGATGGAATGGAATGAGTTTAGCAGTTTCAGTTTTCCCGGTTTGCCGTCGTAAATTTCATTGTCCGTGATCAGTTTAAAGTGTCGGCGTCGGAGGGTGGTTTCCAATTCTCGGCTCGGCGAACGCTCAATAATGTGCGAACTAAAGCAGGGGTGGGGACACCGTTGTTCTGGTTACAAGCTTCGTTTGGTACCTTTTCTCTCGAGACCCGCTTAACCTCAGTCAAATACTCTCACTCATACACAAACACACAGGCATTTTTAAAATGTTAAAATAGTTTCCCAATAGATAGATTTCGTTTCTATGGTTAACCTACCTGTTCCGGTAGACGTAGGCACCGATGTTGGTGTTGATCCTGAAGCATACGACGGATGCGTTGTTGGTTGTGTATGGGCTACGGCGGAATTGCAAGCGGTAGCCCTTGAATTGTACGAAGAACTCAACGAATGCAATGGATCGTGAAACATGTACGGATAACCGGTAGCGTCTCTCTGTTGGAGGCAACTGCTGCTAAGACCGCTAGACATTGAACTGAAACATAAAAAACAAATAACACACAATTTTAAACATGGACCGAATGGGATTGTTTTTAATTCAGAAATGCTATCTCCACATCATCTCCGGCATAAACAAAGGTGTCTTGTCGGAATCCGAACGACGTGACATGCTTATAGTGGCCATGTCATGTCAGCGGCCCGCCAGAGGATTAGCCTGTCGGATGGACATTGAGAGACAGATAGAATCCTACCACTTAGCCTCGACCATGTCGGGTGTAGCAGCGGGACGTCGCGTGCTTTATAACGACGCCAAAACCCCAGTCCAGAAGAAGAAAAAAAATCCAGTCAAACCGAAATACAATAAGAGAACAAACAATAAACAAATAAACACTACAGCTACCGGCGATTGTATAAGTCAAAGATAAATTCTTTAAAGAAGCTGTCATTCTAAGTTGCCAGCGATATGATGTTTAATCCTACTGATGGTATTTAGACTGATCAAAATAATAAAATAAACAGTAGGGAGACTCACCTGTAAGTGTCAGCCATTGTGGCGATCGGTTGTGGTATGGATGAATACATGGAATTGAAGCCAGAATTAATCGGAAGCCTACTAGCGGATGATGGGGGACTAACCGCACCAACCTGGTCGACGGCCCTTCGTTGATTCCGCAATTTTTCTTCTCGTCTCCATTTGGCCCTCCGATTACTAAACCAAACCTGTAATAAACAATCCGTTAACTATATACAGTTGGGATCGTATTCTCTCCCCTTTCGTCTTCTTTTTCCATTTCGGTTAAATGATTAATACACAGCGACATTTTATTTCGACCTTATATTACAGTACAATTTCAATGAAAAATGACAATTCCTTCATTTATTTCCCTCTTGCGAAATGTTGATGGGTATTTTCTTTTATTTATGTAGCAGGGCGATGACATGGCCAATATTGCGTGGGCTAGTCGTTTATATTATCCACGGTCGATGGACACCGATTCGGATCGTTGGGCTGTTTTTCTGTTTTCCCCCCTTTTTCGTTCATTCCTACACAATTGCTATGTTTTCAAACGAGCTGGTTAATTGCCTTTTTTGCCGAGCTTTGGTCGCACGACAATCCACCAAGACAGTAATTGCGTTAGCCGTAAATTTCATCCTCATGTCTTTTACTATACCTAAGGTTAATAGAAACCGGAACAAAAACCGAATTGACCTGGCTGGTCGTCTGTTTTCAATTTATATCTCCACGAAAATCATTACATTGAAAAATAATAAATGGGATCATATATTGGAGATAAAAAGGGCAAAAAAACAGTAATTCTATTTCCAATTCTACGCTGTTGAAATCTGGTTAGTGGAAATTTGAAAATGAGCTTGAAGCGGTTTGAATGGATCTCTCCGTAATGTTTGGCAAAAATACGAGCGTAAACACATCCGATTCAGGTTTGGCACTCGGAGGGTGATCAATACCAGCAGTCAACGAACCTTGAAAACATGCGTCAACACCACCGAGAGAGATTGGATTCCGGCTGGTGTAGCCCTTCGCCCCAACGGGCCCCATATTGGAGGCGGCCACCATCTAGCGAATACGCACTCTTACCCATCTGCATACACAGATTTTGTGTATTTAGTAGAAGCAAATCGAAATAATGAGAGAAACGTTTTATTAAAACAGAAATGTGTACATGTTTGTTCTTTTACGAGTTTTATTGGGGTACTCAAAAGAACCGAGGGAATTTCGAGTAGGAAACTAAGCAAATAGTCTTAGTCGTTGATGCATTTGTACCAGAAATCTAGAGAGAAACGACGAGATTTTATGTTATGAATCAAAAGATATTTCGTGAAAGTACGTAATCATTTCATGTTTCTAAACTCGCATACCGTTTATATTCACATAAAAGGCGCGTTTTACAGCTTTCAGTTGATGAAAACCCTGCCTGTAATTTAGATAAAGTATCCATGCGAGCGCGCGCCATTTTGCCGGTTCTCTTTATTCACTTCCTATGTTACTTATCCAAATTACACTGTTTCTAAAGACCCATCCATTTCAATATTGCTCCTATGAGTATTTCTCAAATACAGATATTTGTAAACACATAAAAAACAATTTGTAAAAATGAGATACCTCCTTTGATAATTTAATCATTAATTCAAAACGCTCGTGTCTCTACTAACACTTCCTAGTGGTTGTTGTTATTTTTTTGGAAAAGAATTGTTACCTGGATACGTGCCTCAGGTAATCCAATTTTCTCAGCAAGTCTCTCCCTAGCGAACACGTCCGGATAGTGGGTGCGCTCAAATTCTGTAATCAATGAAAAATTCAAAAATATTAACGACAATAACAATTTTCCAGTCGATTGTGTTACCTTTTTCAAGGCTATCGATTTGTTCGTTAGTGAACGATGTCCTGTTCCGCTGGAGTTTCCGTTTCAATCGCAACCTCAACTGGGAGTCCTCGTCGCCTGAGGAATTGTGCTCCGAATTACCGTCAGAAGTATTCTCGTGCATAGCATCACCTGAATGAAACAAAATCTATCAACATCGTCGGTAATACGATACGATTCTATCGACGGCGACATCAGGGAATTGAAACTTATCAAATTTCAATAAAACTGACAACAGTCAAGTTGGAAATTGGTAAAAAATAACCGATAAAATTATACGATTTTTGTTTGTTTGTCGGTTTGTTTATTTGTTTGTTTGTTTGGAAACAGTTATGATTGGTTTCTTTTAAACTACTGTTTGTTGTTTTTGTAGTGCGAGTGAATAGATTTGAAACAAAGCAATATTCTGTTTCCGATATAGAAGAACAGCGGTCGTTTCTACAACCACCGTTAGCGTTGTTGCTGTTACCGCTGCTACCACCACCGTCGCCGTTGTCGTCGTCATCACCGCCGCCTGCCACCAGGGAAGTTAGCGTCTCTCTGTGCATTTCCCACCCTGTGTGCGCGTCCCTATTTACTTCCGCTTCTGTAAACTCCACCCCATTTCATATCCACCCTCACCATTTCATTCTCCTTGTTTTATTTCATCTTCTGATCCTATTCCCTTTCCCTTCTGTTTATGTTTTCCACTGACGAATCTCGCAAAGCAACGAGACCTATGAAACACCCGACGGCGCGATTTACATAATTTCAGATTTTCGAATAATTTTTTATTGAATTCAACGAAATTAAAAACAAAAAAATACATGAATACACCAGTGGAAAACCGGGGAGAGAAGGAGTTAAAACTCCCAACGCTTTTCAACTTGCTTCAATTCCTTTTTTACAACCTAATGTTTTACATATTGGAAGACCAGTTTGAGGCGTCAGCCTTGAAATAGACTGTATCTCTGTTTAATCAGGTTTTGTGTCCTGGAACATTTTCCAATTGACTGGACGCCTATCTCTGGCGGTTCAAAGTGCGTTTTATATTTAATAATGCGATAGTGAAGGTGGTAAATAGCAATAATCCCGCCAACATTACTAATATTGAAGGGAAAAATTCCAAGGGATGTGCCACAATGGAGCTTACCGCTAATACAATTGCGAGTTTAGATTGGGCAGCAAAAGCTCACTCGTACGGAAGTTATATTCATTTTAGAAACAACGACTACACCCCCTCAATGCAAACTAAATTATTCTCCCCCAGAACGAGTCTATCCGAATTTTGAATCACTCTTTACAAAATAATAATAACGCGTATTTTCTAATTTTAATTTATAAACATTGCTGCGGTAAGTGGAAAATGTATGTTTGTTTGCACATTGAAATAGTTTATGGACGAACCGCAACGGTTTTTGATTAATTAAATTCAGCTTATTTTAGCTGAGTTGTATGTGTTTTGATACGAGCTCACTTTTATGTTGGACAAAAGCAAATAGTTGCGGTTAAAATTGTTTATTTAAGCTTTTAAACTGCGCACCAATTTCAACAATAATAAGTATACAAAAGAGAAAAATGATTTACTTACTGCGCTTTTGTAGATCCTCCCGCGATATTTGACTGGTTAGAGCTGTAGGAGCTGGCGGTAGGCCCAGATGGGGGGCAGTCGGCGTCCCCGGATACCAAGCCCAACCTGGCGTTTGTCCGTTGAACATCCGCAATTTATCGTAAACGGATTCGTTTTGAGATGATGCCTGTTGTTCCTTCTGCGATGCCAGATTCCTTAGTACCCTGTTGATTGAAGACACCTGCAAGTTGTTGAATTTGGTGAAATTTCGATTATTTTTTGTGGATTTCTTTTTATTTTATTTTTTTATAATGTGGGAATTGAACGTATGCAAACAATACATATGCCAGATGCAATTCACACAAAAACACCCCTAACTCGTAACTGGCTTAGCCCTATCCCTAGATGGATGCCCTATTACGAGACTATTCTTCGCGACCAACCAACTGGAAGTACAACACCTCGTCAACGGGCACGTCATCGACAAGCGGTCGACGGACAGGATTTTCTCGGTTAAATTTGCACAACCCGTACTGAATCTAATTAGGAAAATTGTAATGTATGTACGAAAATGAACAAGAATTTGATGGTACTTTGTATTCAAAAATCAAGATCTTCTGTGTTATCCAGACAACATAATTGATTGATTTTAGTCGGAAAATATTTAACTTGCTAATTGGAACAATGAAATTAATGTAAATATATGTACGCTATCGGGTATTGTGAAGCCACATGTCATCAGACTAGTCCTGCCTTTGACAGACTGGTAGATCGAGGAGTCGATATCCGCTGGATTTGCTAAAACCACCGCTCATCGTCCGGTTTTGACGGCATGTCGCCACCACTATGCCCTTCTTTATTGATACCACTACCATCATCATTATCATCATCATCGAGAGCAACTCGAAAAAAAAAAATAAAAGAAATTGAAACGATACTAGTAGGGTGGTGGTTGGATCTAGTTGTGGATAGCCAGTCCAACAATTAGGGGCGCGAGGGGTATAAAATTTTTTTGAATAGACGCAGCTAAGCGTATTGTACAATTCGTGTTCGGTCATATGTGAAATGGACCGGCTCGTGTAGTTAGGGACTTTATACAGGATGTCGCCCTGATAATAATGCGAATTTCAAAATGAACTTGAAAGAAATTTATCGTAAAACGTAATTGAATTCGGCCATATTAAATTGTTCAATTTATGAAACCACAGTGATTTCCCTTTCGACAGGATCTAGTCCTGAGGGACAATACCGTCTTGATGGTAATAACCGCCTAACTCCCCATTTTAAATTACAAAACACACTCACCGCCACCGCATCCGTATACGCCCTTCGTTTTTCTATTTGTCGTCTAATGATAGTTGTAACCGCTAATGCATGATTTGAGGATTGAAATTGAAAAGATGTGAAAAAATGGAAAAAATAAACTGTTGCGATTTTGCCGGGAATTGGGACAAATTGCCATTAAAAAACCGATTGGTGAGTGAGTGTCTAGGAAAGGTTGTAGAAAATAAAATCAGAGCAAATAAATAAGAAGAAGGAAAATTGGAAAGCGGCGGTATTTTGGGGTCGGTGTAACCAAGGTAACGCCGACGAGGGCGGCAGAGTGCCGGAACGCGGGGATTATAAAAATAGACAGGGATTAGAGAAAATGGTGGCCGTGACGTTGAAAGCTGGGCCCCATTCCACTTCCATTTCCACATATACATATCTAAATACCTACTGCACGTATTTATCTTAGTTGTCCTCTAAAAAAATATCCACCTACCTACTTTTTGTTTTTTCGGTTAAGCCGAAAAAAATCTTAATTATGGTCGGTGAAGCTTTATTAGTTCGTATGTCGATTTCAATTTACTCTTCTCCCGGTTTAATGTTACGGAATTCGAATTAGCCGTCTCTAAACTAACACTTGAAGGTTATCTGAAAACTAGGGGGTGATATATATCCAGACACGCAGACTATAGATGACCAGCAGCAATTCTATCGGAATTGTAGGGGCAGTTTCATCATCATTGACATAAATAGCTTCAGGGGCGAACGATAGCTTCAGAAAGCATGATAGGTCAAACAATTCGTGTGCAATCGAATGTGAAGAGGAAATGCTACTGTAAGGAGGAAAATGTCTGTAAATAGGGCTGTTTCAACGCGGATACAAGCACCAACCAGACAGTAGATAGCTTCAGGATCTGAAAATTGTATTTCAGCTCCTATATTGCCACAATTACTTATATGGGCGATCAACAGAGGTTTCGATGAGACTTTGTCCGAAAAACAAAGTTACCACAAACTTTACCGGCAAAAGAAATGCTCATCTAGAGACTTACGCATTTGAAAACGACAATTTATCGCCTTATTGTTAACGTAATTTAATTGAAAACCTAGAAAACTACATCCAATTTAGATAAAACGCGATAATTTGTGTAGTTTCAACATTTACCCCAAAAAAATGAATCCCATACATCTTATAATTTTCGTAAATTTCCTCTCCGGTTGGTTGGACGAATTTTACATGTTTTGAAGATAAATCTGGTAAAGTGTAGTAATTTAGCGCGTGCGTATGTCTACTCATCGATAGCAACTATGATACGCATTGCGTGAAAGCATCAAGAGGGACCACCAGTCGGAATTGCTGTCAGCGCCTTATACACACAGATTAAAAAGAGGGATGCGCTCGGACAGGGGATGTAATATAAAATGGCGGCGTTTCCGGTTCGGCTATTGGACAAATTCCAAACCAGAAGGGGATATTTTCATCTCGTCCTAGAGCCTCGTTTGTTTTTATGATAATTACTAACAATATCCAGGTGGTTGCTGCCATATCCACCCCGACATAAAAAAGCAGTATTATGGAATTCTGGAGGGTCCATGGAATCCGAAAGTTGTTCCCTATTATTATTATTATTACTACAACTATACTATTTTTATTTTGCACAATAGAATCGAACACAAGAGGCGGATGCTTTGAGTGTATGTATCGCGATTTTGTGGACAAAAGTGAGGACGATTGTTAGAGAGTACCGTCCGATCGGTCCAACATAAATCTCCTTAAAGCGACGACAAGGGCATTTGTCCATAATACAATAGAACACATAGAACTAACCTATTACTGTTTCGAGTATCGTTTTGATGAATTTGTGTTATTCAATAGAAGATATGCTCCCAATTGTAAGCTGTATTGTAATAGAAACTACCTGCAATTCTGTCAACTTTAGGTAAATAGAGCAAGATCTTGTCACTAATAGAGTTTGCACAGCATTGACATACGACATGTTATACAAACAGAAGGTGCAGGAATACATTTAGCGCTATCCGCAATTTGCGCTCAAATTCTCGCTCTATCTCTCAATTCTACCGACAGACACGCTCTCTTCCTCCATCACTATGCTAATTATATTAGAAACAAAAATAAACGACTCACACTAGGTATGTTGTCGTTGTTGCAAACACCTTCCGATAGCAGTCGATCCCGTATTTCCCAAGCGAAAATCGACGGGCATTCCCGTTTAAATTCAGCAATTTTATTAACGACCGGCTGTGTAGCGACCCGCGGCTTCGATCCGCCAATTGCCCGCGGTTTAATCGAACCAGTCTCATAATATCTGTGAACAAAACTGCAATCACCCAAAATATTCATGAAACTTATCTCAAAATTTTACCTCCCCAAAATCTTCGAAACACACCCGTTCGACACTTGTAATATACGTGAAATATCGCACGGTCGTGCACCGGAATGGGCTAATTCGACGATTTTCTGACGTGTTGAATCCGGTAATGGGCGCCCATTCACATAAACACCGCCTAATTGATTGATGCCACTGTGGCCGGCCGTTGAACAACCAAAGATCGTATTTTGGCCCATTGACGTGTGATGCATGAGGTCTTCTTCTGGAAAAAATGATTTGATTAAGGGGAAATCACGACAAATCTTCATATATAAGTGCGTTTGGTGGAGTGCGTACGATGGGCTGATGTTAGAAATCGTGGATGGGATTTAATCTATGTCCTATTTTACGCTTGCTCGAGCGCATCCTGCTTCGCTTTGAATTCGTCGAGTGTAGATTAATGTTGAATTACAAGGAAAATTCTTGGTTATTCACGACAAATAAGTGCACCGGGAAGCCTTACCGATAAATATCGGCATAATTAGCGTTATTTCTTAATTCCAAATTCATCGAACTCAAATCAACATTATTATAAAATTTAAAAAAAAAACAATCATTTTTAAAACTACGATGGATGAAAAGTAAATCGAATAGATGAAATCCATTAAATCTGAAATTACTTAATCCCAAATATGTAGCATCAGCCCCCTTAACATAAGTGAATAGTCGGGTGGAACTTGCTAACTTTCCAATCCCTTGCTTTATACTCCGTGCAGAATTACCTCCACTAGTCAGCTTCCTATTCACTAATGTTAGAGAGGATTATAACACACTTAAACCCCTTTTATCTATCTACTCGTCTCTTGTCCATTAACTACTCGGCTAGAATTCGTATTTTTCTAAATTTAACCCCAAAACCGAATAACAATACGCTTTCATTAATCCCAACAGGCCGATCAAAGAAAAAATCGACTTCAAATTGTATTAATTTCAACCATTACATGGTGAATTGAGAGCGTACCGAAACGTGAAATTCTCAAAGTACAAGACGCTGCTAATCGAATCCTTTTTCCTAATCCTAATATAGTTTTGTATTAATAACAACTCGATCATGAGAGACGAGGGAGTGGATGGAAAAACTCGATTTAATTGATGCTTGATTAAAGACTACACCATGTAATAGTAATCGTGGGGTGCGATTATTGCGCAGGGGTTAGTTAGAGAGATGTATACTTGAAAACCGCATTCGTGGCGCTTTGAAGTCGATAAATCGATTTTCTGGGTATTATTTTATTGTAATGATTGTACCTTTGTGGGGCATTTTCCACAGGGCCTCAGCACACGATGATTCTCTTAGCGAGAGCGTTTTCGATGCTGATAAGACAGGCGAAAACCCGCCCGGAGTCGGGACGGGTCCGGACGTCGCTCCCAGGTTGTCCTCTTAAAAACACCTAAAAATAATAATAATAATAAACAAAAAAACAACTAACAATTATTGATTGGAAGACAATTCAATTTCACCAACAATCTTGAACGTTTTATCTTTCTATATTATCGCTATATCATTGCCGATTCTTTGTTATTGTGGCTTGTTATAAGTTGTAATCAGTATAGTGTCGGTTACTATCTCATAAAATATATCTTTGTGTGTACAGTTGTTTGAAATTTGTCTTCATTTAGTTGCAGTGGTTGGCGACCGCCTGTTGTGAACAATGGCCTTTACTATGTCATAGATCTTTGCTACTCATGTTCATATATCACCCTCAGTTTTTGTTTTTACAACAATGAAAAACCCGATAGATTTATTTATTGTTGTTAGAAACATTACAATACGGAATTGACAGTAGGGATCTTGCGTAAAAAAGATGTTAACCTTTTCAATTTTCTATGACAAGTAAATAATTTGTTTGTTCTATCATCTGCGTTCAATCCAACCATTTATTTTAATCGCAACGTGGACAGATCATTCGCTCAACTTAAAAACAAATCAATAACTCGTTTCAATACGAGTTTTCCTAATTTTTATCGCAACGACAATTTTCTTGATAGTCAACATTATCGGGTAGAATAAACCGTTTTTGTAATTTCTACACAATCAGATCGAATTTCTTCAAACACATCGGCTTAATTACTCGCAATTTTAATTACTGACACATGTCTTATAGAATCTAATGTTAATTGACTCGTTGGCGGACTAGTGGATGATTTACGTTTTTTAATAAAACCCATACAAAAAGATATCCGTATTCATATGTATAAACTCCAACCAAATTGAACTCCGTCAAGTAGATTTGAGTGTAATGCTTTTTAAAAGTTACCAAACATGAAAGCGATCTCTTCTAACTCTATAGGTATGTTTGATAACTTTTTCCAAACGAATGCCGCAATGTTTATGGGCTTAGTTAGTGTACCGGAACGAGAGAGAGATGCTTTTTTACTTTCTTCATCATCTTCTAATGATTATTATTCAACATTAACAAAAATTACATTTCCTTTGATCTATTTGAATGTAACTTGAAGGGGTTGGTGGTCTTTACAATTATAAGAATCTCAAAAAAAACCGGTACGATACGTGTATGATGTCGTTAGAAAAATGTTGTGCCCTTTCTAATTATCCGACAAGTGGTTGGAAAATATAGAAAGCTTTACCGATTTCAATACGTTAAAAGGCTTAACGTTAAGTGGTGATATTTGTCGAGTACAATCAATAATTGACCCCTATCGGCGTCTATATTCAAGTACTCACCGTTTCAATAAATCCCACATTGTCAACACCAACATTTTTAATAAACACAAATTTCGGAAATCTTCTTGTCGATAAACACTAAACTGAAAACTCCAGTTTCATCGCCTCTAATTATCGATTGATACGCGCAATTCCGCTTGATTAATTAATTTCCTTTTCGCTTGGCTTAATTATGATTGATTTTTCGGATACTTAAACAATGGGCACGTGCTCAATTCTACGTTTCTTGTTCAACTTTATTCTAAATAGTTTTACAACTAGTGTGCTTCACCCATACGGTGTAACACAACGACTGGCTTCAGCATCATGTCAAGGATGACTTGGTCTACGTTACATTCAGGGGCGGGATTTCGTTTCAGGAACGCCCAAAATTTCAGTAAAGGCAACAACAACAACAACACCAACAACGGGAAAAAAGTGGGGTCTACACATCTTTCAACATGTAAATTTTAACATTGTTTAGTTCGGAAATTATGATCATCCTGAAAATCGACAATATCGATGCATATTCGATGGAAATTTGGGGTGTTTCAGCAATTTTCAGGCGCCTAATCGAAAATTATCGATCGATTCTAATTGTGGATATTTGTGATTATTGGTGATTATAATTTCGGTTTATTGTTTGTTATTATTGTGATTAGTGAAAGAAATGATTTAGAGGCGGTATCAGCGATCCGTTTCAGTTGACTGGTCAATGTTGATCACTTGAATTTGATTGGTTGTAAGATAGACGCCATTGTTTCCGGATTTTGGTTGCGACGGCGCATTTCATACCGACGCTAGCCTGCAGCGGCGTCGGTTACAACATTTAACGTCTCGACGTCTCGACGATTCCAACTGACGACGATCATCGACGTTTATATCTACATACACCTTGCTCCCAGCTATCTTTTAATATACAAATATACACACACATCTACATTTAAACACATACGATTTTTTTTTGTTCTTGTTATTTAACCAACAATCACGTTGAGAGTGGTTGATTAAAATTGCCAGCCTGAAGGGTGGTTGCCGTTCATCTTATTTATTTTGTGTTGTAATATCACAACAGTGCTGGATATCTTTAATAAGGTAGAGATATTTGTGTATTTGTGGCAATTTTCGATAATTTTAAGGGTTGTAATGATCGATTTGTCCCTTCTCAAAATTCTGACGTCTATCAGTTGGTTGACGGTAGTTTGAAAAACGACAAATTAGGGATGTATAAGCAAACATCTTAGCCTCAATGATTCTATGAAATTATTAACTGGACAAACAGGAAAACACCACTTATACTATGAATAGATCACCCCCTATTCGGGGTGTGTATCCACTATCAATACTAGCCGTTGCTCAATTTCCTAAATGGGGGAGCAACAGAGATACAAACACAAAAATTCGTGTTCTATATGAGAGAAACGAATTTGTGGTGGGAAATATTATCAAAGTAAACCGCCAAACTATCGGTATCTATACTATGAACGCATAGAATATAGCTACAAGTGCTCGGTATAAGTCCAGATAAGCTCTAGCAATCTTTTTAAATCCTGAAGCCGCAATATTGGCGCGACTCTGATACCTGTATTCGTTTGTAATCCTTATAATGTAAAATCCACGTCCTTTTTCTTCAATCTCCCATGGACTATAGGTACAAGTTTCATCCTTCTACACGAAATTTCAAAAGCTCAAAGACGCCGACGATTATCTAGTTCATAAGCCAGATCCATAGGGATATTTTCCTTGGCTCAACAAACGATGTTTATCTTTTATCGATTTTTTGTGAAGCTACACCGTATAAAAAATTATTCGAAAATATTTTCTATTATTGATCTGATTGATATTTGGAGCTTTTATTTAATAAATTAATAGAATTATTATAACGGTATTGAGAAAATCCTAGGGTTTGACGATTGTAAACAACCCCCTCAATGATGTTGCTGTTGTTGTTGTTACATTCAATACAAATTGAATCGTTACAAATAATGTAAATACATTGGGGGTCTTAGTTTAGTTTCTCCTATACTATAAAGGGGCTGAATGCACCCTCTAATACTTGATTACGCAACTAATAACACGATAAACTGTAGTCCACACATCTACACACTCCATACAATAATTCAACCTTTTATTATTGTCAGTGTAAATATTGATATCGATATTTTTTTGATTCGAATGGGGTGTATTTAGAAAAACCGGCTTACAATTAGCCAATTATAAGAGTTATCAAATTTGCGGATCTTGTGCAGTTTTAATTAATTGCATCTAAATAGAACCAGCTGGTTGGGTGTATCGTGTTTCTTTTCATCATTTGTTTGTGTCTAGTTACCCTTAAATAAGGAGCCGGCCAGGGTGGTCTGTTTTATTTCACGAAACAGACGAAATATTGTTGCTTTATTTTTTACGGTAAATGAAACAAAAAAAAAATCGAGTGAATAGAACTGTAATTTTCAATAGTTACAATAGAGGATTGCGGCTGTTTTATACAATAATCCATATTGGTATACAGGAGGAATCGTATAGAAAAGCCAGTAGCTGGATCTGTGTAGATCAAAGGCGGTCATCATTTTAACAGAAAGAACTGTGAGTGACTGTGTTGGAATTTCTTGGAGCTATTACAAAACACCGCCGTCTTTCATAAAGATACAGTCGGATGTGAAATTCAATTAAATCAAATATAAAACAGGCTGGGGTCTTATTATTGGAAATGAAAAATCAACAAATTGATGTTGGCGATAGTAGGTTGAAATTCAGGTATACACACACGGACACAGAACCGTTGTACTAATTACAAAAATGCAAGAGTGGAATCGACACCCTTCATTTCTATTGACAGTGGACAGGTGAAACCCAAGCTTTTTATGTGGAAAAGAAGACATCGACGACGGACGGTTTTCAGGTAATTTCATACGTCGTCCTGTAACTATCTTGGCCGAGGATCAAATCCAACAACAGTTGACTTTCATCAGAAATCTATAAAAATTGTTTCAAAAAAACAATAACCGTATACACGTATAGAAAATCGGTTGAAATATTAAAACAACAAGACCACCATAAGAGAGACCGGCGCGAGTTTAGATGTAGCTCAATAGCGATATTGCGATAACAACATGTCATCCATCATAGTTGTGGACGAGGACACTTCTTTAATGAAACGACAGCCGCTTCGTACTCGGTCCATGTCTATACGACGATAACAAGACGAATAATATTGAGTGCAACATAATTAACCTGAGCTCCGGCCGAGATAGAAGAAATAATGTTGTTGATGATGATGACGATGACGATGATGACAACAACAAAGCTGAAATTTCCATAATAATTGACACTGACGAGGGATTACTACAGAAAAAGTCGGGATATTTCACTTTTTCTCAACTAATAGATCGTAGAGAAAAAAACCCGTTTATTTATGCCTGGACAATTCCGTTTTGTTGGTATTTTAAAACGAAAAGACCTCCCGTACTGTGATGATTTCCACTTTATTTCGTAATTTTTTGTCGATATTTGCAATAGTAATAATGATGATTGAATTGAATAATTCAACACAAAACCAATATGTTAGATGGGAGAGAAATTTCGTTTTTCGAAACGATCAATCATCCACACAACGTACACACGAAATATAATGAGCGAAACAAATCCCAATGAATTGCTATTCAACAAGCTAAATGATTTACGGTGTGAGAATATCGGTGTTCTGTAATAATACTCGAAAATTTCCACAACAAGGAGCAAACAGTACAGATCGTGCAGTGAAGACGAAGATCGCCTCATCTATTTTGAAACATTTCAACTTTTCAAAATCGCCCATCTAGACCGAGGCTATTAGGGTGAAGTCTTGGGCTATTCAATAAACGGCGATGAGAAGAAGAAACCATCAAACAGTAGCCGGTCATTACAGACCTGCTAAATAAATACAATGACGACCGGCCGATTCAATACAGATTTGTTAGGCACGTTACTTGTTGCTTTTTAGTTAAATAAAAGCGACCCGCTGACTTTCTTTTTACGTTGTTTTTCTAAAAAACAACTCCCTAAACAACCACAAAAAATTGTAATATCGTGAATTTTTCCCATACTGGCAATTACCGAAAGAACGATAATTGATCTTGAGATTATGTTACAACAACGTTATCGTGTTATTTTAATTAAAATCCCCTAATTTTCCGGCTCGACATATATTAGAATTTAATTAACTTAAAACTGTAATTATCAAGACTTGTTAATTTTCGGTGATTTTCGCCAGACATTCGACTGCACTAAAATCGGTACGTTTTAACAGGCTTTATCTTTATAATAGTTAAATGTCGACATCATTCGTACAGAACTGATTTAGCTCGTCTATTAGTTTAGGATTTTCGTAGAAATTTCATATTGACGAACAATAGCAGGATTAGAAGAAAGCTGTTTTTGTGATGTTAACGAATATGGGGAAAGTTACCCGGCTTCGTAGATAGAAATCGTTAAATAAAGGGTTGAGCAATAAGTTCACTTTTTTCGTATATAAATGAAGCAATTTACGGTAAACGAGACTTTCAAGATAAATTTTGCTTATTTTAATTAGCGATTGTTGATTTTACCGAAATTAACTCTATTAAAATGTTTTTATACTTCATCTACAGCCAATTTGACGACTTGGAGTTGATTATATTTCGTCTACTTTGAATCAAACGCCTTGACTGAGATTTAGTAAGAGTTGCAACTCAATTATCTCGATTAACAATTTCAACACGGAATTTTTATACAATTTTATGACTAAATAAAACACGAATTAGACGATTTTTAACCTCAAATAAGACACAAATTACACGATTATTTGCGAGTAACAGTCTCGAATTTACAACAAATTTACACGAATTTAACTCTGAAAGGTTTCCGACATTGATCAATGAGTATTTGCACATTAATTTCATTACGAAAATGTACTTGAAATTACCATAAACTTTGAAAACACTTATCCCTCATATCACACGTTTGTACAACTTCCAGATCTCAAAGAAAGTAAAGCCGCCTACTTTGAATCTGACGACGAGCCATCTAATCATCTAATGCTAATCAGTAGGGGTGCAAATTACCTTAACTAACAAGCTTTAAAACGCGGAATTTTTTAACAATTTTAGTCCTAAATAAGACGCGAATTAGACGATTTAGCGAGTAATAATCGTAAATTTACGTGAATTCAACTTTGACGTTGATCAATGAATATTTAAACATTAATTTCATTATGAAAATCTATTTAAAACTAACTTAAACTTTAGTACACTTATCCCTCGTATTGCACGAGATATTTGACCTTACGTTTACACGACTTGCCAATTTGCCGACCGCAAAGAAAGTAAAATCGATTACATTTGGACCATTTTAAATCTGACTCCTTGATTACGATTGATTGCTAATCAATAGGCGAGTTATCTTAATTATTAAGCTGCAAAACGCGGAATTTTTGTACAATTTTAGATCTAAATAAGACACGAATTAGACGATTATTTGGCGAGTAATAACGGCAATATTCTCGATTTTATCGGAAATTTACATGAATTCAACTTTGAAACGTTTCCGACATTGATCAATGAGTATTTGAATAATAATTTCGTTATGAAAATACACTTGAAACTAACATAAACTTTAGATCATTTATCCCTCGCATTACACGAAAATATTTCACTCTAGAATTGTTCAAAAATTGATGGATTTTAATCAATTTTGAGACTGAATTCGCACAAATAAAACCGGTTGTTGATATTTTCGTCGGAAATTAATGATTTTAATAAAATTTTAACGTTTAATTATCAAATTAAACTGGAATTCGTTGCTTTTAGTCAAGATTCTCCGACAATTACGCCGAAAATCGCCGATTTTGAGCAGAATTCGCTCTAAAGCCACGAAAATTGACAATTTAGCGTGCTTAAAATTAGCTCCACTGATTATTTTCGGGGTTAAATGTAGGGCTTTTATGTGGATTATTATTTGGTAGGACAATAGTTATATTGTGACATAATTTTAAAACATTATGAATAATTAATCGTATTATAAAATTAAACCACGATTGTGTTGCCGTTGTTATCATTTTGTAAATTAATAATTTGCAATTTAGAAAATAAATACAACATTACAAACTTTAATTAGACAACAAGTTAACAAAGCGACAGTACATTTGAACAATTTACAAAATGGAAAAGTCATTTTATGCACGGCCTCCCTTCACCACTATTCTACACTGAACGAAATTAATTAAATAACGAGAATGCATAGCTAACAAAAAACAATAATATTAACAATAACAATGGTAGAATTTATTTTAATTAATCTATTTGAGGAACAAAAGTAAAACATAACGGTTTATTGGATTTTTTCTATTTTTAGATCTACAACAATTCAATCACCTGTACGATAAGACAATTGTTCACCTTAATTGTAGACTTATTAAACGATCACGATCTTTATAGATTTGTTAGTTAGTGACAACTGAGAGGCGGCTAACATCAAACGAAATTAACGATAAAAAAGTAACTGTTACTTCAATCTAAACATCAGTAACCACAGAATTATTGTGTAATTTCGAATCAAAATTGGGCGCTTTTGGAAAGCGTACAAAACCCCAAAGAATTCAACAATTTTCCTTGAATAGATTTGTCAAGAAACTGGTCAAAAATTCTCGTTTCTTCAAATGAATAACGAGCCGAGCTTCTGTGTGTTGACAATAAAGACGTGTTGACTTTAAGTACCTGCAAACAACACAAAATTTCGTGATTTATTACATACAAGCTTTACAGAATCGACTTGAATGTATTGTTGTCATTTATGTTGAAAATACACTCACAAAACACAGGGATATAAGGGAAAAGAAAGCCGAACACATCATTGAAATCCCTGTTTCGAACATTAACGATGACAAATTCATTCTATATAAAAACGTATAGAAATATTGTATAGTCGTTCAACAGATTTTTAATTGTAAAGAAAAAGCTATATCATGCCAGAAAATTACATCAAGCTTTTTGATAATAGTCGCCGGATTAGACGATTCAAATTGGAAATTAATTGGATTTTAAGCTAGTTGACGGTCATTTTGAATAAGTCGCCAAATTCAACACGTGCGCGATCTAGCGGCAACTCACTTAACTCTACTTTAACCTAACATGACAGAAAACTGTACACTTGACAAAATGGAGTGTTCTATAGTGCTATTTTTAATTATTAACAAATTTATAATCTGGAATAATTTAAAATTATCAATTATTATTATTATTAAGAAATACAGAAAAATTCCGATTTTAATTTTATATAATTAACTGTTGAGATATAGCGCGTCATCTGTTGGAAAATAGTCTAACTATAAATGTTACAAGATGGCGCATTATTAGTATAGGAATCTGCTTGAAGTCGGCGGGATATTTGATTTTGGCAAATTTAGCATCGATTTGATTTTGATTGATTGATTGCTCGTAATTTCAGCAATGTCATGATTCCTGCTCTTTTCGGTAAGTCAAAATTCCACTATAATCAAATATATGCATTATGAAAGATTCATACTGACGAAAAATGAACCGTTTGCCATGCAAACATGTAGAATTCCGTTATAATTCTAACATTAACAAGAAATAAAATGGAAAAAACTGTAAGAAGTTCATTGTCCTTATTGTAATAATAATAATCGTGTATTATCATAATAAAACAACAAAAAAATCTTTTAAATGGAAATCGAATCAGCAAATTTCTTCATCATTTCAATATAATTTGTTCTAATTCTCGTTAAGATCATTGACTCGGTCAATCGGCAATTGTACATCTGTATTACCCCAAAATAGTGGAATATTGTAATTTTAGCGAGTCGAAAGTCGGTTTTCATTGTGATTAAGTTGTCGCCCTTGACAGACTATCATCGTTTTTTCTTCATTAATTTTCCATTATTATTAACACACGATGGGTATTTAATCGATGATTTTCCTAAAAAGATCTTAACCTTTCGAATGGGATGTTGCGATATGCACATAGATCATGTTTTTATTGTAGATGATGTTGAAATTAACGACAAACAACTTATCGAGCATTGTTTACATCTCCAACGTTCATTTTAATCAGTAATCGTCAACGCTAAGACAACGCAATATGGAGAAAAAACTGTAGAAATCGTGAACGGTAATGACCCAGTTGGGGTGTTTGGACGGCGAACAGATTAAACGGCACTGTACGCCGATCAGTCGGTGATAAATCCAATTAGAATCGATCGAAATTTCAATAAATAACAATTTTTTCAAATTTGATTCGAGCCAAAGTGTATCTTCGTTTGTACGGTATCGGTGACAGAGATTCTGCGGCCTTCACCTTTAACGGAATTTCTGTTTTATTTTCACCAACCGTTCTTTCTAGTCGTTTTTTTAAAGAAAAAACCCTCCAATTCGGAGTTTTTCTTGGAGATTAGTCGATAGTTCGGAAGACTTGCTACCAGTCAAAAGTCAAGTTTATTTCGATTGGATATAACGTAATTTCTAGTGTCCCATCCGGCTTATCTCCTGTTTATTTATTTATTTTTTTTAATAACGATAACGTACATGTGAATATTAAAATTAATTGGATTGCATTTAGTCGGTTTCTAGGCTCGCAACTCGAAATAAGTTTCACTCTAAATTCGTTGTGGTTTTGCAATATTTGCGGTCGAACGAAATAAATAAATTGAAAGTGTATTGTTTAAAATTATTATTTTTTGTTATTGTTCAATCAGTCTGTTAGTGATAACGATATCAATATTTGACATGTGTATAGTGTTGGGAAAAATATAAAATAATTTATAACAAAAATTGGATCGAATTTGTTGTTATTGATATCGTTGAAATGGATAGTCCACCCCCTTTTGATTCCATTTATTATATTATTCACCCCTGTTATAACAGGCAATAGAAAGGCACCTGCTGTATTTGTAACCATTTGTTAGGGGAGAAAATACCAAACCAGCAGGTCAATACCGTTGCGGTTTTACACATCGGTGTTTAGTGCTAAATTCTGTGTTTCTTTTAAATAAAATTGTTGAATCTTCTTTATAATTAACAAAGTGAATCTGTTTTCGTCGCAGTGATTATCGTTTTTATTAAATTCAAATTAACCAAGACCTTCACTGTTGAACTTAACTGATTAAAGGGAAAAAATATAAACAATAGTGTTTTAACAACTAGTGAAGGACAAGGTGGGTATATTTTAGGAAATTATGGATCATCTCTATTAGATATCGAAAAAAATTATAAAACATACAGATTGTTCTGTTGTTTGATAAATGTTTCCTTGAAACAATGTTATAGTGGTTAATTATTTAGATGACCTCAAGAATTCATAGATCTTCAGTTTTTGTACTTTCAAAATAAAATATTCCTCATGCATATACATTAGAAGTTGTCTTACATAATAAGTTGAATTCATCTTACAATTAATAACGTAACTAACATTGAAATTTTAACATCACACTTTATTCCACTAGTTAGAAAACCTATTTTGTTATAAATTTTAATCAATTATCTTAGAATTTTTCGGTAAGATTTAATTATATTCGACTAATTTTAGTTACGCTATTGTTCATTTAATTTGCCTCTCATTGGAGGGTGAAATTTACGAAATTGAGCCAGTTTTTATAATTTTTACCGAATTACAAATTACAGTTCTTAAATAAAAGCAAAATTCGTGTTTGAAAACTTCTTCAATTGTTGCAGATGAAGTTTCATAGTTGTAGATGAAGTTCTCTAATTTATTCCTCAGCAAACCAAAATTTTACGAATTTGCTCCTCCTGATAGCTTCCAAGACTCGAAATTTCTTCAAAATTTTTACGCTCGGTACTTCCAATTTGTAATTTTTTTTGTCTCGAATCGAGGTTGCAAAAGGCTCAGTTTCGGTCTGGTGTGCTCAAATCTTTAGATTTTGAAACGTCCTTCTTGAATCTCCAGTTTTTATTGCACGGTAAATAGAAACACTTCAAGTACCTTTAGTCGATTTTCTGGCCAACTCTTGCGATAAAGAGTCTATTTAAGCGCTTTTATTCCTTTTTTATCCAAATTCTGTGGTAGTTCTTTAAAATTATCGATTTTTAGAGGCTCTCAAAACTAAAAATATTTTAATAATTCAATTACGAAATCTTTCCAGCTCGAAAAAAGTTAGCCCAAAAGATCTCACGATGCCAATCTAGTTTCTATCAAATATTGAATTTTCTTGAAAGCGTATTTGTTTCCATATAATAATAGAGGAGGTGTCGAACGATGAAGTTTTCTAATTTATTTTTCAGAAAACCCACAGTGTTGTTTCCAGAATTTTTAAAATTTCCTCGCTCCTGGTAATTCCCCAGGTACGAACAAATAATGGTTGGGAATTTCGATATGGATCGGCTGGAATTTCTTCAAAATTTTTACGCTTTATAGTTCCAATTTGTAATTCTAATTTTCATCTAGAATCGAGGTTATAAGAGAATATCGGCGCGCTTCAGGGGCCTCAAACCTTAGACTTCTGGGCTTTTTTAAATTTCCAGTTTTTACCAGTTGTAAACCTCAACTCTGGATATCTTTACTCGATTTTGTAGGCACTCTTGCGAAAAGGCGACAATTTAGAGTAATTGAACGAACTTTAAATCCAAGTTCTTAACTAGTTTTATTTCGATTATCATTTTTTTGGGATTCTTAGAACCAACAAACTTAACGATCCCTCTAACTATGACATCTAATCGACTTACTTTTTAAAAACTTTGTCATAATAATTATAATAACAAGTTTTTGACGTTGTTAATGTATATATTATGAACTAATTGAGTTGATTTAGACACTTTTTAGACCATACAGCTTACATAAACTTATGCAAATCAGTTTTTCGATATTACCCAATAAGTTTTTAACAAACATTGAATTAATGGGTTGAATTCACAGCCTCTACTTTGTATTGTTTTCTCTACAAATTCAACCAAGCTGAAATTATTCCAGTCCTTTTATTTTTATTTATTCCTTGTTGATGTTTACGATTTACAGCTATATTTGATAATCTAGTTAGAGATACTTCCGTATGTTAGAAATCTCAAATTATGTAACAAGATCAAAAATATATGGAGGCGAATGTAACCAAAATAAACCTTGATGGTCGAGTTTCGTTTTCTTTCGCTTCAATTTGTCGCAGATATTTTGAATAAACGTCCAAAATAATTGGTGGATTTTGCGAAAAATTATAACAATAGATCGAATCGGATATTGTTGAAGTGATTGTAATGACGTAACTGTTGCCTTATTTAGCATAAATCCGGCTTTGAGAATTGTTAGAAAATAGATCATTGTAGAATTTTAAAACGAGCGAGTTGAATTTTTCAAAATCAGTCTAGACGAGATTGCTGCTACATTCTTGATGTTCGAAAAACTAAGGTAAAGGTTGAATAACCGTTGATTCTAACTATATTGTCCAGTTTAGTGGCTTCATTATCACTAAAAAAAGTGTGGTGATAATTGTGCGATAGTGGTGGCAGCCGCGCGCACCCAAGGCCTCACCTTGTACCACTACACCACCACCACCACCACCACCACCACGTTGCTACCACCACACAATCAAACTAAACAGAAAACAATTTTGTTGCAGGTATTAATCGTAGTCGCGGCGAGAATGTGGTGCCGGGCACAGTTGATTGTGCTCCTGGCCGCTCTCTCAGCCTACGGCGACAGTGATGATAACAACAATAACAACACTAGTGAGCCGATTCAATTAAGCAATGAACTTCAAGTTGGCCGTTCAATTGATATTTTCACACGTTTCGGTTATTTATCATTAAGTGTTAAAGTGGTGCCCCGTAACGATAGCATAAATTTCCTATTTCGCGAACCAACAGTTGATGTATTCAATGATGTGTCGAAATATATCGTTAGAAATACGAAAATCTCACGACGATCACGCCGTATCTTCGATGGTGATTTCCACATGGAATTCTGCGATAATATCAATCAATTAGTTCAAGCTTATTTTCGAGATTTCTCATTCGAACGTATCGATAGACCATGGAGGGCATTTACGGCCAGTTGGTCATTAGATACAGTCGCTAGAAATTTAGGTATAAATTCGTCATTTGTATATAGAGAACATTGTTATGTATTAGTGAGATTGTCAAGATATCGTGATAATGCAAAATTGACACGAATACCAAACAATGTGAATTTGGCTGAAGCTGTTGAACGTGAAATCGACCAAATACAAATTGGCGATGTGGGCAGTGTTATCAAATTTATCAAAAAATATGGTACACACTATATCGACTCGTATGTTACCGGCAATTCACTCTATCAGGTAAATTTTAGAAAAATTATCAAATTAAGCCTTGATTTTACGATTTTTTCGAGCGAATTACGACGGTTTTCGAACGCAAAAGAATTCTTACGGTCCTCTTTATTAACGTTACATAAATTTAGAACAAAAACTAGGCCAATCTATTGTTAGATTACGAATGTTTTACGTTAATTAAATAACAACAAAATCATAAATAATGAATTATTTTTCCCGATAAATTGCATTAATGACATTTAAATCGTAGTGAATGGAACATCTTCCGGATACAGTGTGAATTATTCATCAATAAAAATGATAATCCATAAATTAAATTGATCAATTAAAAATGTTAATTGTTTTGGAACTTATCGTTAATGTCACGAACAGCCACATTTCACTTTCCTTTCGAGTAGCGCTAAAGGAAAGCCAAATCGAAAACTATTAGAGAAATTCGTTTAATTCCAATAATGAAAAACTATTGCAGCACGCAATAATCGATAATATTGTGAAAAATCCGCAATTTCGTAAGAATTTCCATTGAAACAACGATTTTCTTTCGATTACAGGTATTCGTATTCCGCCGTCCGCTCTACAAAACAATCAAAGAACGTCTCCGCACCAAGGGCATATCGAATTTGGACAAGGCTGAATTACAGCAATATTTCAGTCCATGGTTTGCAGAACATTTGGGCCAAATACGTGTCTCTAGTGGCAATAAAACAGTGGAACAATGGGCATCAACGAAACTACAAATCTTCTATACAATCTTCAAATATCCAACACTATTGAAAGTACACGGTGATTTAAATTTGTTATCAATATTGAATAATATCCTAGAAAACGAAGCTGTATTGGAGATGAATATGAAGACATTAGCGCCGGCGTTTAAAGACCCACAAAAACGCCAATTCTTCGAAGAAATCTTGGACAATTATTTGAAATTATGGGAGAGTAATTTGTAGGGGTTTAGTTTTAGATTTAAACGCAAAAAACACAACATCCTGTGTTGGTGATATGTTTAAATCATGTGATAATATCGCCTACGGGTGTACAAATTATAAACAATTTACAAATTGTTTTATCTATATTGATTAGAGAGCTAAATTAACAAAAATTAAAAAAAAAATTAATCTCACAATGAACTTGTAATGGAAATATTGTTCAAGTAAGTGTCAGTCGAATGAGCGGAATATCGACATTTGCACACCTGCTTGAAGATCTCTGTTGACCTTTTTGCCATTCACAACAAGAATTAAAGGTGTCTCAACTCGTATCAAATTAAAATTATATCTCTAGAAAAACGATTCATATTAAATTGGAATTAATTAGAATTTCAAACAATAGTTACATTATCTTTATAGGTAAAATCGATTTTCGTTAGATATGGCTCAGGAATGGCAACTGAATCACCGATAATAACACCTTTACCTTCGGCTAAATTATAAACAGTAACAACAACACAAGTTCCTAGTTTATCAACCAAACAAAAAGTGCTGCAATTGTAAATATTAACGTATTTTTATATACTTACACCTTATTGATAATTTGTATATAATTATAGAGAATTTTTAAATAGATTTATACGTACAACGGTACTGTATCTTCATTCTGTACAGAACAAACAACTTTCCCTAAAATCACACGTTCATCATTCAAACCACTCTTCAAATCGTTCAAATTCGTCTCGATCAATTTAACGGTTTGTTTATTCGAACTAGTATAACTACCACCAGAATACGGCCCCAATTGGTTCGAATTTATCGACTGGATAATCTGTTGTAACCGTTTCAATTTCATTTTGCCACTAGTTCGTACAAATTCTTGTATATCGTTCAAATATCTCACTAGATTCCGTTCTTTAATCTTCGGCGTCTCCCAAGTTGGATCATACAACATTGCTTTATTGAAACTATCAAGAGCCAACTCGAATTCTTCCTCGTATTTCAACGTCTACAATTTTTTAAATTAAACTCGATCAAAGTCGGATAGAATTGCTTACAATTCCTTTATTGAAATGCAAATCCGGCGTGCTTTTCGCCACGATATCCTTCTCCTGAAAATATTTGAAATTCTAATCGTATTTCGGATAAATCTGTAAACTTACAGCTTGTGTATAGGCGCTAAGGCATTGTTTTAAAGTTTTCGGATTTTGTTGTATACCGAAGAATGAGGATAGATGGGCATTACCTAAAATATACCACGACATGCCATCGTGTGGATCCAAATTGACGGCTTCTTTCGCATATTCTAAACCTTTCTCGATATTATCGACCAAATCTTGGCGGTTTTTCGTCGCTTCTTGCCGCGATAATATCGACAATTTCCTTAAAGAGATCTTATTTCTCCTCTAGAAAAATTCTATGAAAATTAACAAAATTTTTGTTAAATTTTTATAAGCCAATCAAAAACAATTACTTCTTTTAATGCACGTTCGAAACAATTTATCGCTTTTTTAATTTCATCATTCTTCCAAAAACATTCGCCCAATTCATTCCAAGCTTGCAAAATTTTCGGATCTAATTTCACCGATTTCGACAGCAACATTTCGGCATCTTTGTTGTATTTGTTTGTAACATTCAAGAGGCGGCCTTTTAAGAAATAATACTGCCCACGATCTATATTCAAAGCATTGTTTTCATGTTTCACAAAAATCTCCAAACTACGCTTCAATTTAGTTTCGATATCGTCGTTTTTCTGGATTGCATCTTCGATTTTATGATTCTCAAAATAATGATCACGATAGTAGTACAATTTATCGACAGTCTCCTGAAATAGAATTGCGTAATTATCAACCGGCCACTCCTCGATTTTGGGCAATTAGTCAAATTAAAAACAGAGAGGTACGGGGAGGAAAAAACACACGAGTAGGTGGAGAGACACCTGGAATTTTAGTTGAAAAAACTGCAAACTTACTGTAAGGAAATCAATTAAATTACCGTGAGACTTTTCACAGTTCTCACAACAATTCTCAATTTGATTTAAATCACCCATTGTTTCTATGTAAATAATCAGGAAAACATTAAAAAACGGAAAAAATAACGTACAAAACTGTTACGATCGGCTTTACATGTCACTTTCGTTTTTTTAAAGGTTATGTTGTTTTATTGCCAAAATGTAAAATTAATTTCGATAACCACCACTAGATATCGCCACACCAACCAAACAATAATAAACCAAATTTTCCGCATTTAACACAATATTTAAATAATTTTACGTTTAAAATTGATACTTTTCAATAAATAAAAACAACTTTATTATAATTTAACGATAAAAACGGAATAAATTGGGTTAATTATTATTATAATTAATATTGTGGTTACTAGATGTCACTAATTTACTGCAGATGACAGTTGTTGATTTGTTTCATTGTGGCTAAATATAGCTCTATTACAATGGTGCCAGTTTTAAATCCTTGGATTACAAATACTATTATAATCGATAATTCACGTTTATTCCAGTAAAAAACTGTCGTTTATGCCAAAATTTATAAAATTTCACAATATAAAATAGTTGGATTCTATTAAAAAAAACAAGCAAATATCTATTTTCTAAATCGTATTATTTGGAATAGTGAATTCACTCACTTAATGGAGGATTGATAAGCTCGTAACGGTAAAAAAATCCAAATTTTTTACAAATTTAGTCCCTTATGTATTCTCAGTTGGCGTAGTAAATAATTAATTTACCACATGACCATAAAAGTAAGGCCTACTAGATCTCTTCGTACTTTGCTAATTGCAGGCCTGATTATTTCATAAAAATGCCATAAGCTTTTATGAAACGCCAGTTTTCGTTGCAGTGGCGCTATTTACCAAAACATCTCTAAAATTTTGTTCGGTTGGTAACAAATTTTCCTCCAACAGTTGGCAAAACTTTACGAGAAACAAGCCAAGAGGTAGAGATAAAAAAACAATATCTTCTTGTTTTACGGTTTCGAGCGCCATTGAGGCAAAAATGCGCATTTCTTTTTAAAAGTCTTGTATTGTTTTCAATGACGTACTTCCAGATTATTGGTTGTTTTAAAATTTTGAGCGTTTGTGCAACTATAAGTCTTTTCAATGAGATTATTGTTTGGTTACTTTTGAATTTTGCGCCTTTATATTAGGACCAATGAAATTTTTTCTAATTAAACTCATAATCATTGAGTAAACGCAGCTTTTTTACCAATTTTGGCGGCGATTTTGAATTTTGAATAAAAGTTTCTGAATATTACTATCATATTTTCAGTAATTGTGGCTTATTTAATATTTCACTAATTTAGACATCTATAAATCTGTTATTTTTAATCATTAATTCGGAATAATTCTTGTAAAATTTTGAAATTTTTTATGGTAAATTGTCACAGTGGGAAACGATTTGGCAACGGTGTGTTTGCAGTGCTGCAATTAGTTGTAATACGAATCGGGATCAAGTCAGTTGGTGGTAGAGAAAGTTGGCTAGGTGGCGCAGTCGCAATTGATTTGATGTCTCCCAAGTTGCACTGCATTGTTTGAAGATCTTTGGAAAGGTTGTTTTGATAGTGTTATCTCTCAATTTAAAAAATAATAATAATACTAAATATCGAAACAATAACAGTAGAAATTGACGTAATATAAGAAACGTATATTTTCTATTGAAATAACCATATGGTTTGAATGTTGTTATAATTTGAATCGAATTAGATTTTGAGTGGTTTCTTTTTTCGTGTATGTCCTCTGTTTAAAAGTGTAGTGGTGTATATATGTGGATTTGTGTTGAATAGGCTAGGTGTCCGTGGCCTGGCCCCAGCCCCGAATCCGTCATGGATAGCTAGAAGTAGAAGAAATTTAAGAAGAAGGAATTGTATCGAAACGAACGCACCCAAAGATCGACCTAAACCAACATGCAATAAAACCAGCAACATTCCTTCTTCACACCATCCCCTCGATTGTTTTCATTAATTTTGATAGTTTTTCTTGTGTGCCTGTGTTCCCCAACAAATTAATTGATTTGTAACGAAATCCGTTTGGTGGCCGTAATACGGAAATTGTGGAAATTTACAACGATGTCAACCAGACATATCCCTGCAGATAAGGTAAGGTGGACAAAAAAAAACTACCAACCGCACCCCTTAAACACCCAAACTTGTACAGAAATGTTCGCTAATTATTGTTAAAACACTATCCTTCGATTATAACAAAAGAGAATTTCGTTTAAATGCACAGGTAGTGCACAAACTATAAACGAAAAAGGCTACGTCCAGGTAGATGGATGATTCATTTTATTTTCACGCTCGAGTAACGAAAGCTTTCACGAGCGAAATAATCAAAAATAAAAACGAATTGATTGTTTAGAAAGTTGAGTTGGTCTAATCGAATTTTGCAAATTTTCGTGACATTTCGAAAATATCACAACAATAAAACAATAAAAACAAATCTTGACCTTTCCCATCTATTGTCTGTACTATTTTCTTCATAATCACCAATTACACGTCGATGATTCAATAGGCTAAAATTCCCCCGGTAATTTTACGCTAATTACAACTGTAATAAAGTAAATCGTCGTTTTTTTATGAAGATGATTTCATCTGGGAAATTGGCACAAATAACGAAATTTTCGTAAAAATAAATCGTAAATATCCTATTTTTAATCTGCATTATAAATTAGTGGTTGGTGGTTGTTAACAGGTGCTGTTGTTTTAATAAAAACATTTATAAAAAATAATAAGTTCAACAATAATAACAATAACGGAAACAGATGGAAGCCGCCTTGTTCGGTAATTTAACGGAAATTGTTGATTTCTTTGCAGTTTTATTACTTCAACAAACAAAATACGAACAACAAAAAAACGATTAGACTTTTTTAAACTGTATTTCTCGGATGGGAACGGAAACTATCAACAAAAACTTCAAATATTGCAGAAAATTATTGAAAAATCTTGTTGTTTTAATAAAACGATGAAAAAAGCGCCAATTCTCTTATAAAATGTCAACACCATATCCTTTGTTATCTAAACTACCACTAGCATTGGCTTTCGAGTATGTTAGAAAACCCGAACTAGATATAATTTGTTTTTTGTTCAACTTGTAAGAATTCATTGCTTAATATCTAAACAATTTGACTTACTTTAGTGTTGTTAGCTCAAATTGTATGCTAATATGGCTTCATTTAAGCTTAAAACTTATTTTTTGCTACGAAAACCGGCCGTATTAAAGGGTTTATCTAATATTATTAGAATTTTAATATTTTTGCTATGAAAAGGGTGAAATATTTGATTAAACCGATCTTTTTTAAACTGATAAGACTGTAAAAAAATACGTAAAGTTGGCGAATTTTCAATAATATCCAAAGATCCATATAAATGGAAATTAGAATTTATACTGAATGATTTTTTTTGAAATTTGTTGTTCTTTAGGAAATTCAATTGAGTTTTCGATTCGGTTTATGAAAGATTTAACGACTATGGAATTTTATTATCGTCCATCTGACAATTTCATATAACTTCGATTTTTATTGGTAAAATTGTACAATTTTCTATAGTCTTGATCATTGAAACTTTCACCATCAGTGAGAATGAAATAAATGGTAATTAGATGGTGCAAGTATTGTGGATGTAACTTCCTAATTGAGCTCTAGTAATTGTCGATTTAACGATTTGCTAATTCTGGGCGTTTTTCTTCGATTGCCCCATTCAATTTCATGAATTTGTTGACAATATAAAATTGAATTGATTTCTTGGAAAAATTTTCGAATTTATACACAATCCATCTAACTGACAACATGATTTTGTTTTGATAGAATTCTGTCTGTGATATAACTTTATACACGTTTATTCTAATAAATTTTCGAATAATCCACCAGTTATCAATCGATCTAAAAATAGACCTTTGTCAAAACACTATGAAATTCATAAATATGAACGGCTTGTATCAAAGCAACTTCTTTTAATTGAGTATAGAACAAAGGATAAAGGTCTTTTGATCTAATCAAATACTGTCTATAGCAAAGATTAATTAGCAAAAACTTATAGATCTATTCTAGTTCTAGCCTTTTATACCAAAAGTAATCTTATTTTTGAAAAGTCGTTGAAATAAAATCGAGGTTTTACAAGTACATTCAACATTAGATATGTTCTACTATTGATACGTTTCTAATTTTTCTATATTCGTATACCTATAAAATTACATTCTCTTGTAGATAATAATTAAACATTACTAAGGTTTGACTTAATCTCTAATTTACACTCGTTTATAATTTCTAACGTATTGACTAAAATCTAAAATCATTAGACATTCGTTTACACAAAAACACATATTTCTATACTAATTTATTAATGAATTACAAATTCTAATCTATTTACAGTTTAATATAATGTTTTAAGGTTTTCTTTTTTATATGAAATCTCCTAAGCAACCTTACAGGTGAAATTCACAATTTCTTGTTACAAATTTTTTCTATAGTCGAATCATATTCATAGTTTAGCAACAAAATATCGAACTTTATGTAGCAAAAACACCTGTTTTGGATATTATGAGGCTCAAATTTATCAGTTATTTGATTCGTTTTCATGTTATTTTTTTAATAAAAAAAAAATATTTTAATCAAAGCTCTCGAGAGACTGGGATCATCTGATAAACGTAAATTGAAATGTCGTTAGAGAATATTTGAACACGCTTAAACTTGCCTATTACCTTTTTATAATAATATGCTTATCAATTTTTTAACTATAATTACTATAAAATCGTTTAAAATTATAATAGTTGTTTCTCTTAAAAAAATTGTGTTGACAACGGAAACAGATGCAAAACTTATTGGGTAATTTAAACGGAAATTGTTAATTTTTCCTTGGCTCTATTTCTTAACTAAAAAAAAGACTTTTTTCTTGAAACAAACAGTATGGGAACGGAACTAAATTTATTTAAATTTTTAGTTACAGTTTTGCATTAACAATAAAAAGTACAGTTACAAGTCGAAACTTGTCTATAAATTGTTATTTAAAAAAAATGGTATATTTATCAATATTTTTGTCATTAGTGTTATCGAATCATTTAAAATTGCAATAAATAATTAATTAATCTTGCTTTTTGGATAATTTTTTTTTAATTTTGCTTTTTAACAAATCGACAATATAAATCTTTATAATTAGTAAATGTGTCATAATTTTCTAATATTTTGTTGAACTTTACAACCTGTAATTGTTTATTTATTAATTCTGTTGAACAATCAACTTATATGTAGGTATATTTAACGATATTAAAGGTCTTATTAAGAAGGATAATTTTAGAATTTTACATTATTGTAAATTACATGCAGTATATACAGATATTAATAATTTCTTTTAATTGAACAACAGTGTCATCTGCTAGTTGACCCGCTTTATTATTAGAACAAACAAAAAAGTGTTTATTATCATCATTATTATTATAATTGTTATTAAATGCGACAATTAATTGGACTGATTAAGAACAGTCTTTATCTTTTGTAAAAAGAATTATATCTTTATAGTTAAAACAAAGGAAATAATAATAATGGAATTAGGTTATCGATAATAAAAGAGAACCGAAAAAAAACGAACTTCTCCTAATAATAAAATATAGTAAAACTTGTACATAATTAAAGAACTGTTATTATGTCCAATAACTGTTGTTTTAAAACAGTCCCGGTTAGTTAACTATCCGTTGCAAACAAATGATTATTTTCATCGATTATTATAAATTAAATAATGAAAATTGAGAAGAAGTAGATCAATAATAAAAGTTTAATGATGTTTACACAAATTAAATCACAAGTATTTTATTATATGAGTTTAAGTATTTATTTTATTTAAAATTAATAAAGTTTAATAGCATTGTCATTTACAAAATGAAATCAATCAATTCAACCAAGTGTTGTTATTAATCATAATCATTCATAATTATTATCGATTAATATATTCGTTTATAGAATTAGTCTTTGTTTTGTTAAAATTCCAATTCTTGTAACTTTAAGGGTTTTTCTTTTTAATGAAAAGGAATTCGGTCTACGTGGACATTTAATTGTGGCTTACGTGTATAAAAGAATAACATAGAAACGGATCTCAATTAGATAAGTATCAGTTCTAATAAGGAGTGTCAAGGTTTTCGATCGTCAAATTGTATTAAAGTAAGAAAATCAGGATATTGTTGATTTATTTTTCCTGTTAGGCTTCAATAATCGAACACTAGCATTTAACACAATTATTATTATGTGTACAAGATTGGAAAATAGTCTTCTATTGAGTTGAAAATGCTTTTTTTCCAACAGAATAAACATAATAATTTTCAAATCAAATTTACTTTATTCATGAAAAAAAAAACATTATTGAATCACTACGTACGTACATCGACTAGGGACAATGAACTTGGCAATACAGGGATGTATCTACAAAACTACCCATTTAATAAAACCTAAAAATAGCATGAAAATTTAATTAAAATACCTTAGAAATTTCGGAGCATTTTTTTGTGTCTATTAGACACGAAACACACAGGTAGAAGAATTATTTCTATTGTATTATTTTGTACACCTTCACTAAAATCACTAGAGTAGACTTTTAGGGGCTTTTTTCTCACTTTAACGAATTGCTTAAAGGTAACAACTATTAGTTATATATGTGGGTAGATTATCTATTTTGAAAGATTTATAGTTACCTTCTTTTTTGTTGTGGTTGTTGTTCTTAATTATTGGTAGTAGTGTTCCATATTAGGTGTGATACAGGTTTGATGAAGCCTTTTTTCCCCTTCTTAATCTCTATATATGGTATCTTGGTTTGTAATGTAAAAATGAGTTCATGAAAATTATGAGATAGATTTGATTATTGTTGGTTGATTTAGGGCTAAATCGTATATTTGTTATATTCTGTATAGATAAAGATTTGTTAACATTTAATTAAATGGCTTATGTCTGTATAATATTCGTGGAGGATATTACAAAATTGTTAAATTAAAGGTGTAATGTTTGTTCGTTTAATTAACAATGAAATATTTAACATCGGTGGTTGTTTAATGAAAACATAAATAAGTTTGTAAGATTAATAAAAGAAAAATCGAAAAATAGATAAATAAAACATAGATATTTCATTAAAATTAATTACACTACAAGTGTAAATAAAATTTAAGAAATAGAGAAGATTCTAATGTTACATTGAAAAGAAAGCTATTTAAACTCGTAAATATGGTTTAATTAAAATTTTAATTTTACCAACTCCATTTAAAAGATTAATTAATTACGATTAAAATAAAAAAATTAATAATGAAGTGGAAAATAGAACAACAGTTCGAACGGTTACCTTTTGTAATTTTATAGTGCAATATCAATTGAAAAATGTTACTACATATAATAGAATTGTTCACATGGAAATCGCACAGATAATATTTCGCATTAGATCTGGTTTTAATTTTTCGATTAAATACACAATTTTTCGCATTTTGTTTTTATATTTCTTTGAAAATAAATGCGAGGAAATTCATAATTTTTGTCCAGGTTTTCGTCAATATCACAACAACATTCAATCAAATATAAATAATTTAGTTTTGTAGTCGATTTACATGTAGCTTCATTTTGAAAACACCTATATTGACTTATTAAATATCACGGTTGAGACAAATAAAACAAAATATTTAATTATTTATACGTGTAAACAGTTTAAATCGAGAATTGTATAAAATACTGTTAAAACATCGCTTTATTTACTATTGGTTGTTTATTACGATTTAATTATTTAAATTCGCTAATTAAAGGTTGTTGTACAATCGAAATTGCGCAAATTTGAGATAGGGAAATCTAATACGTTGGTTTTTATCGTCTATTTTCGCTTTCTATAAAGCGACAAATTGATATCGTTGCAATTCTATATCATTGTGATATTACAACGCTTATGGTTTACGATATCTGATTTTAATAAACTATATTTGAATGTTAAACGAAATATTAAAGAAGAACCCATGTGATCTTTTCTTTTGTATTCAAACAAGAACAAGTAATATCGATTTTGATTCTTATTCGTTTTTACAAGAACTACACCTTGTTTTTGAACAATTATTCTAATTTAACACCTTTACAAGCGTGTAAACGAACCAAAAACAATGCTTTTATAACTGTCAATAGAACTTTTTAAAAAATCTGCAACGATTTATCATAATAGAGGAAACGTGCATGAGAAATTCTCGTACATTTTTAACACGTTGACTGCCGCGTGATGGCCCAGTATGATTATTTAAATTCTAAAAAAAAATCACGCGACAACCGATACATATTATAGTTTCAAACAAATGTACAGTTGCCAATATTGTTGAAATTAAATGATTTATTGATTCAACTAGCTTTATAATTCTTGTTTTAGACTATCAATATGACAACACGTAATTTTGTTGAGTACTATTCCAAATGTAATTGTAGATATTAAACTGAAGAAGGACATCATCAAGTATGATTGTGATTATTCAATCAGAATTACTTTACTAGGTGATTATGTGAACTGTGAACTAATTAAAATTAATTTACCCATCTCCTTGCATATTAATTTAAAATACGGCCATCAATTACCAATCAATCATCATTAATCAATTAAAATTGTAACCAAAAACTTTGAGCGCTTATAATTCGTTGATTTTTTATTTTGGTTGAATATTAAAGTCCTTTAGGAGTTTGGTGAATTTTGCTGAAACAAAACGAGAACAACAAAAAATTCAGGTGATTGTTTCATAAACTTGAACAACTAAAAGTTAATTACATGATTAATTTATGTAATTTTCAAGATTTATGTTGTTCGATTTAAATAAACAAGACACGAAATTGAAGTTCTACCTTGTATATTAAAGATCTATCGAATTGTAAATTAATTCTTATATTGTAAAATGTCACAATTACACAAGTTTGTTTAGTTTATTGACGTTTAAAATCTAAGAATTTATAATATTCTTCCTGTTAAAAGAGAATAAACTTTTTGAATTATTCTATTATAAATATTGATGGTATGTTTATTATAAAAAATGCCATAATTTCCATAAATTTTATTTTTTAATACGAGTTAACAGATTGAACATTATTTAAACTATTATTTCATTGTAATCATGGCTAAATATATCGATAGTCAAGTCGTTTTAAATCGACTCTAGAATTCATAAAATTTCTCCATTTAGAAATGGTGTTATTTTATTGAATTTAAATAAAACAAATTTTAATAGTTTTCCAGCATTTTCCATTCGTGAAAGTGTTGAATGTTTAAAAAGAAAACTCGTGATAACTTCAGGCTATTTTATAGTACAATAACACTACAATTTCTCTCTTTTCATCTCTATCTTTGTACTATTGTTCAATTAATATACACAGATTTTGATAAATCAAACCTGACAGTATTATTCTCGCTTTTAGTTTTCGTTTTCCCCTTTTATTATAAGTCTTGATAATACAAATAAAGCAACAACAATAAAGAAAATAAGTTTGTTTTTTTTTATATGTTGTAGTAAACTGTTTATAACACTTCCTGTAGGTTTTTACAACGACTTTCATAATTTTTATGTTGTTGGTAATAAATACAAAATGTTTCAAAGTGATGAAATATTCTATTCTGTTGTTTTAATTAATTTTAAATACATCCGTTTTTTCTCTAATGATTATTATTATTATTTATATTTGCCGGAATTGAAGAAAGCCAAAGTTGAAACTTTCTCCTTAATGAATTTCAAGTGAAATACAATATAAATAACGATTTCACGATAATAATAATCACGAAAGTGGATTTTTTTAGAAAATTTCAAATTTACAATTATCCGATTTTAATCGTCGTGACTGAAGTATAACAGAAAAATTAAACAAATTTTATAAACATGTTGATAAATTTGTAATAAACGATTACAGGTTATTGGGAAATAAGAATTTAAAAATTTTCATATAGTTAGAGAGAAAGTGTGTGAATGAGAACTAGGCTAGTTAGACTGTGCCGATTTCGCTCTTATTGACTTGACTTATAAAATGTCAAGTTAATTTGACTATATTCGAATAGACGGAGTATATTTGTAGAAATTCATAGAGTCTATCAACTTGTCGATAGAGAACTTTTACATAAACTTTAACAATTTAACTTGTCCGTATTTTATGAAAATCTATGTATTAAGTTGTAATAAAGTTCCTCGTTGAAGACAAACCTTTCATCAAGTTTAGATGATGATAATAGACTCTATCTATCTTTGTCTTTTTCTCTCTATATTTTCGCTTTCCATCGTCATTATCTTTTAGACTGTCTTTTAAATAATCGAACAAAAGACTTTTAAGAAACTTCAATTAAATTGTTTTATATTTATTAATGAATAGGTAGTCTTCATTGTATGTTCCTCTTCATTTTTTTATCTTTTAGATTTCAATTAAAATTATTTGATTTCATTAAATGTTACGAAAGATTTCTAAAATAGAAACAGAAAGTTTTATATGCACACACATCCATATGTGTGACGTAAGTTTTCCTTTATCAAAGTATTCTTTAAACGAAAAAGATATCCTTCTATTATAACAATTTCCACCAACATTACAACAATAATTGATTCATCCGCTTGGAGAAAGTGTAATAAAAAAAATTGTAAACACCTACAATTTTATTGTTTGTGCACATGATATTTTACACCGGTTTTTTCCTCACTTTTTCATGATTACTGTTGCAAAAATCGGTGACAACCTACTTTTTATTTTTAAAACTGTGTCAAATTTCAAATTCACATCCATCTTCTAATATTTAAAAATTATTCATTATGCGAATTCTAGCAAAAAAACGCTAACATTATTAGATATAAAAGTGTAACGTGTTAGTTTTCGGAATTCAGTCGAAGGACTATTTCTTTAATTTGATATAAGTGTGGAATTCTTTTGTTTGCTGCTAAAAAACCATGCAATTTTCTACTATTGTTTAATTTTTTTCGGTCGTAACATATCCAAGATTGTGTTCTTGTTGTAAATTTCATTCGGTCAGTTTTAGAATCGAAGCTAACAAGTCGTTTGTAGTTTAGTCCGTCTTGTATACCAGTGACCTCATCCTGATTGGTTACGGGTTCAGCTTTCTAAGGCTTCTATTGCTTTGAAAGAAGAATGCCGGTTCTGGAGTTTGTATTAAAGATGATGTTAGATGTACAGTACAGACCATAAATGTGTGTATATGCACGAGAAATATTGAACGTATAAAATTAGAACACCGTTATTATTGAAAGAAGTTCACTAGTAAGAGATTATTGTTGAATTCTTCTTATTTTTTTATACAATCATAAAGTTAAATTTGTATAAGATTGTTATTTTTATGGAGGAAAAAGTAAACATTCTTAAAGTCTCCTAAGACAGTAGAAATAATAAATTACTTGATGTTATATTTCCGTTTTCCCAATTCTCTTGGGTTATGTAGAGGGTCAACCATCTACAAGACGGAACTAATCAATACTGTTAAAAATTTATGGAATTAGGATAGTGTTATAGTATGTTCTAAAATATTGATTTTAAAATTAAATTTTTTAATTTTTGCACAGCTAGGAGAGCACTTTAAACACCTTACTAACCACTTAAGTGATCTTACAAGATTCCTTGAAGTTTTGCTGACGTACAAGGATATAACTTGGGGAAATGCTCCTCTCAAGTGTCACATTCAATTTTATGTATTTTTATCTACCGTAAGTCAAGTTGTTTAAAATTGATTCACTAAACTATAAATTGATTTCTTTCGACTTTTTTGTTGTTGTTTCGAAATTATTGATGATCCTTTACAAAATTGGATGGTCTCATAAAGCGCGTATTCTCATTCTGTTTTTTGCCTTTGAAAGGAAGTAATAAAATGATGCTAGATTAAGCAATGCCATTTCCTACTACACTATTCAAATAAGGGTCATAATTTCTTATCGGCTAGATACCAGTCGTTTGTTACTGAATTATTTAAAATAAGAGAGTTATATATTTTGAATTGAATATTTAGTAGTATTGGCGGTATTTGAGGAATTCATGAAGAGTAGAATTGATTTTTAAATCACATCTTTACAAATATCAATTAACAAGGCCGAAAATTACGTAATTAGATACGAATATCTAACAGATCAAAAATTTTTTCAAATTCAAGGTTTTCTTTATTCTAAATAGAAAACGAAATAAATTATAAAACTATTCTGAATTTGGCAAGTTGCCAAAAAAACTCTACTACAAATAAATAACAATTATATAGAGTTTTTATAAAATTAGCAATTAAAACAAGTTTTTCTTTGTATTGTTATTAAATGAATTGGAACACCCACTATTTGATGTTGCAATTTTCTCAACATTGTTAAGACATTTTCTAGCGACAATTTCGACATTGTTGTTTTAAATTATAATTTGTTCTGGCGAAGATTCTTGTTTGAAAAATTATTGTTTTTACTCACTCGAAATTACGCCAAGATATTTTCGTATTTATTTTTATTACGAATACTACTACTGTTTACAGGTGTTTTATTAAAGTAAATAATTCGACGTCAATGTCGATGATCGAAGGTGATTAATCCAACCTTCACCTTGTTAAAATTCAATAAAGCATCGAAATAAAAAAAATTAAACTTGTATAATCTAACGGACACCATCAACCCCTTGATATTTGTTTTGCACAAATGTATAAATTTACCCCACAATCTGGCTTTGACATAATCTAAATATAATCTTGTCCGGAACTAATTAGTCTAGTTGGTAGTAGGTGGTGGGTTCTTCTCTTGTTAGTATTCATAGAAAATTGGTAGGTTCGTTCATAAAATCCAACACCTATGTGGATTATCTAGAAAATATTTTCGTTTAAAAAAGAACCTATAGAACGAATTTTCATTGCTTTAATTAGAATACCATCAAACTTGCTAATATTTTCAAGTTTTCCCCGTTTTATCAGCTATAATTCCTGTGACACTCTTCAAAGGAAATTAGTATGGAAAAGTTGTAATATTTGATGAACAATCTAAGAAAGTATAGAAGATCATAAGTTTGTTTTGATAAAGATGTCGTAGTAATATATCAAAAAGTTAACGTTGAATGTTTCACAAACGGATAGATCGTAGCTCTAGTTGATGATTCATTTATATACTGTGTATTTTTAATTTAATCGACTTGACTCCGTAGATTCAATTGAAATAGACGAAGATTGTAGAAAATGTCTTGATGCTTTCCAATTGAAGGTTGTGTTCTTTTTTTTATTAACATCCTTTAGTCGGCGACATTTTAAATTTGATTTTGTGAAAGTAGAGGGTAATTTTATCGTCTTCACGGTGTTCATCTCAAAGAATTATGTACGACATTTGTCGCCTTAGTCACAACCATCATTACATCCTTTTTATATCCCCTTGCTCTATTCTTCTTATCCACCATTCTATATATACCTAAATAGAATTTGTTGTATTTGTACGTGGTAGAAGGGTGGTGCTGTAGAATATTCGAACCAGATGTTTGTATGTGTCCCTTTACAAAGAGATTGATTTTTTTCCGTGTTGTCTGACGGAGAATTTGTTCGACGTTTTAAAGCAACTATAGTAGATCAAGTTTTCTTTCACCACGCCTTTAGTTCTATCATCACAACCACCAATATCATCGTCATTGTTAGAATCGTTGAGGGAATTAAGTGACGACATTTCTCTACTGCTATTGTAATCATTACCTTCTATCATTAATTATCATAGTTGTCTGCACGTTTTCTATCTGTCCTTCATTTTAAATTACAGTTACGATATTATACGTTGAGAAAGAGTGCATTTATACAATTCTCAATTGACTAAATTATGAACGATTTTTGTTATTCGATTAGTAAGAATTCGAGTCGGATATTTTTCAACAAATTTGATTGGTTATTATAATAATAATAGCAGTAATTAAAGAAAGAAAACTTAAAAGCTCGTTCTGTAGAATGCTCCATTATTGCCCTATCAAAGTAACGTAATATATCATCAGGAATTAAATTTGATTCAAGTTGAAGAGTTCGTCTTTTAGTAAACTCACAAAGAATATGAATTCTGTAAAATTTTCAACATTATAAAAGGGGTGGAAACAGTAAAGAAACAAATCAACAACGGAAATCACAATTGTTGTTAAACATACCTTAAATTATTTACAAGATGTTTGTTTTTTTTTCATTTGTTGAATGATAAAGTTTTCAATTATTTTTCAACAATGGAAATACAAGGAAATAACAGAAAAAATCACCACCATTGGAAGGATTTCAGTGGGTTTTTTCAAATCAAAAGAGACGCTTGATTAATTCTTAAGAAAATACACACCACGAATAATTGCGGTAGTTCGAAATTATAATCCACATATTAATGTTGGGTTTAATAACTCTCTGTTAGAGAGTTTATTGAAGCAACCATCTCACCTTTATGCTACACATTACGGAAATAATTTACCGTAAATTTTGATTAGATCAAACCGAATAAACAATAGTTTTGATCATATTGATGAATGAACAATTAAAGTGGTTTATTCATTTAAAAAAAAAGAAGTAATCGAATTGCTGTCGTGTAAGTGTCGAGATCTTGAAAATATAGAAGGAAGGAGATGGGAAAAAAGACGTCAACGTTGACGACAACAACGATGAGGTATATGACACAAGGAACCTAGTTCTGGGTCAGAGGGGTGGCGGCCCCACAACAGTATTTTAGTAATGGTGGCGGCGATGGCGGCAGGCAGTAGTAGTGGTGGTGGATCGATAACCGGGCAAAACGCATTGCATTTATTGAGTAAAGTTTATATACCCCCTTGACAATAATAGTGATGATGTTGATGAAAGAAAGGAAGAATATCAATTGTAAAAATTCTATTTAAAATAATTAAACTAAATTCGTTTTAGTAAAGAAGTGGTCGTATTGGATATAAAACCGACGAAAAGTCGACTCAAAAAATCAAAAAATTACCAATTTCCGTACTACTAAAACTGAAGGGTAATCCTCGAATGATTCATTATACATACAAGACTGTCGCCTTTATTGCTTTGTTTTTGTTATTACACTTTGTTTTACGGACAACGATCTCGTCTCTTTTATATCTGGCTTTAAAATGTCATTGACAGAAATTTGTGTGTATTTCAATTAAGTGAGTCATTGGTGTGGGTGACCCTTGTCAGACTTCTTCTCTTTTAAAGAATTCCGATCTGTTTTCGATTAAACTGTCATATGCCCAATTTCTTCCTCTTTCTTTCTTTCGTTCATTTATTTGCAGATTAGTTCTTGTCTATTAAGATTCCCTCTTATAAGTCTTACAAATAATAAAATGCATCTTTTATCCTTTCTTACATTACTAATCGATAATTTTGTGTGATTCCAACCGTTGCTATATCCAATTTGCAATCAACATTTCCACCCCTCTCGTACACTCTAGACTACAACCGCCGGATTAAGTTGATAAGAGCGATAGATGGGGTGGGTTGTTTATAATAGTGTCATTATGGATTGCTTATTGGTTTTATTATTGATTGAATTGTAGATTTGTTTAAATTTAAAGAAACTCTGACCTGATTCTCTTCAACTGTTGTTGGCACTGTCAAACGAATTTAATTTTAGATTTAGTGCACCATGTACCGTTGTTTTTTTTTTTTATTTCTTAATCCACACACCCTCTTTCCATATCTAATTTTGATAACTGAACAGATGTTGAGACGGATTTTCGACTGAATCACTGTCTATTAGAAGATAGAAAAACAATCTTCTACCGAGTTATATTTCTTGAATTACACTTTAACGCTCACAGTAAAGAAACAATAACAACAACAAAAACCAAATAGGGGGTTGTACAAATTGTTGGAAAATCGACAGTGGTTGTTATTGTTTGTTGTGTTGACAGTAGTGTAATTTCAGCAAATCCAATTTGTGAATGGAATCGATAAATTCTATCGTATCTCTCTTCGAGTGTAACTAATCTAAAGTCGGTCATTTCCTCGGATAAATTTTCAATTATCCATACACGATATGTGAACGAGATCAGAAAATATTTGATAAACTTCCAAGATTTTTTAAGTACCATCAAATTGTGTTACTTTAAAGTATTAGAAACAAAAGGAAATTGTGTTTGTGGGCAATTTCCAAGCACATTTGTAGCATTTTATCTCGAACCTTTTATCGTTGCTGTTTTCTTTCTTTTAACATTATTACCATTATTATTATTATTATTTAGTTTGATAATAGCACAATGGAAACTCTGCTTATCCATTAAATATATTAAAGTCTTGGGAAATCTTAAATACCTGAAATTTCCAACTTTCATGATTTATTACACAACATTTTAGGAAGTTGGAATTAAATCAACCGTCCAAATTATTTCCGTTATAATTAAATTGATATTTAATGTGATTTTCTTATACCATCATATGTGGGGTATAATTTAAAATGATAGAGGTGTAAATTTATTAATATAGGAAGGATTGTATTAAAAGATTTGACCTAACGGGTTATATCACGCCTACATTCTTGTATTCTTACACATATGAAAACTGTGGGAAGATATTAAATATCTTGGCTTGTAAATTAATCGTGTCTTATTTTAATAATTTTTTTTAATTTTTCAACTACAATTTTGCGATCTTTATCGACAATTATTCGATGTTGATACTAGTGATTATGGCGGTTATAAATTTGCGGAGTAAGAGGGAAGGTAAAAGGGATGAAATTCTATTATGAGAACTGTTGGACTGGAAGCACGATTAATTTTCAACGGATCCAACTCGGATAAGTTAGGGGATCTTTGGGGGCGAATTCCATAAATTTTTCGATATACAGAGGGTTGTTTTTAATTTAATTTTTTTTGTATTTATTGTATTTTACAGATAAATCTCAGGCTTATTCTTGTAAGTGGTAAAACAAAAGAGTTCCTGTTCAGTCCGAGCGATTCGGCTGGTGATATTGCACAACATGTCTTCGATAATTGGCCAGAAGGTAATACTTCAATTATCTTTAAAATTATATAATTATAGTTTTAATAATTATAGATTGGTGTCAAGAGGCAGTATCAAAAGCTGAAATTCTCCGGCTCATCTATCAGGGTCGTTTCCTTCATAGTAATGTAACATTGGGCGCTTTAGGTCTACCATTTGGTAAAACAACCGTAATGCATTTGGTACCTAGAGAGAATCTACCCGAACCGAATTCGCAAGGTTTAATTTAATATATTTTTAATTGAATTTGTTTTTTAATTAATTCTCCTTTGTTTAGATCAACGACAAAAAAGTAAAGGTGGTAATAGTAGTTGTTGTTCGGCTTCTTGTTGCATTCTATAGGAGATTAAATCCGATAGAGAGATTATAGATTTATCATATCGATAATGATGATGATGATGGTGATGGTGATGATGATGATGTTGATGAAAATAGAAGGAACTGTGTTATAATTATAACATGTTGTGATATCAGTGTAAATTTCGATACTCATGTGCCAGACTAGAGTGTGTGATTGTTTTATTATCAAAAAAATTTGAAAGTAAAGAGAAAAACATCTCATTCATCTGTTGTAATTTTTAGCATATTCATCTAAATTTTATTACCTACGTTAAATTTCGTTTTAATTTCATTTAAACCACTTCGATTTTATTATATTTGAACCTTATTTCTTTCTAAATACACCTAAATTGGATTATTTATAAAATGTATATTTATTTTAAGTTTCAGGAATCGTTTCATTTTCGCGTATTATAGTTTTTTACATACATATATAATCCTATATATATATATAGAGTAGAGAATAAAAACTATATGTGTTTTATTACATATTTGAATCAAAGTATTACTTAAGTAGATTTCTATAGTTACCTAATGTAACTGGATTTAAGTAATGAGCAAAATTATGTACATTTGATGAACAAATTTTTATGATTAGTAGAATTTGAGAACAAATCTTAAAGCCCAATTTATATCCCTCCATGTGTTCTATATTTAATACGTTTCACACTATTTTTTCAAATTATTCAAATAATTCCATATTGTTTAATTCTAAAAATATTAAATAATTATATAGAATTATTACAGGGTGGTCCAAATTTTCCAAAACATTTATTATAGATGTTTATAAAATAATAATAATAAAATTCTATGTTACAAGTACAAATTAAACCCTGAACGTTTACGTTGAATCCCCGTTGCTTTACGATTCGATTCAGTTGATTTACTATACGAGAACACATAGCCTTTAATGTTATATGATAAAAAAATAAAATAAAAGATGATTAATAACAGAAAGAAATTGGTGTAAAATATTTAAACAACGATACTCATGTTTTTGAAGCATTCTCATTTGCAATATCAATGTCATTGTAGGCAAACGAATGAAAACTATCATAACAATGTATGTTTATAAATAATTAAATACAATTTCTAGTGGAATTGTAACCAATTGAATAAAATACAGGAATATAACACGAGAAACCATTAATTCAAACAGAACTAGTCTTGAATTTTTCGAAATTAAACAATGACGTTAAGACTTTATTCACAATTCTGTCTATATAATTTTAGTGTAAATATGTACTAGATTTATCATATTGTATTTCTCCTCATCTGATTTAACAAATTTTTTGTTTGTTTCAACAATTGTTTGATAGTTTTGTTTAAATTATATAAAAATAAATAATAAAGATTTTAAATTCGTTTGAATCTCCCGCTTGTTTAGTTTATAACAAAATCGTTAGATGGCGGTGTTTGATTTATAATCGTAGCCATTTTGGATGGCAACATACCTGCCCTCTAGTCTCTGTTAGTTGCGATAGATATATACGATTTATTGTTACAGACTGAGATCGATGCAATTTTAGTTGTGTTTACGGTAAGTGGGGTAGTGGATGGAGTTCGCGTCTCTTGAAAGATGGCGGATAACGACATTGATTTGTACGCGGACGATATTGATCAAGATTTTGCCCAGGTGAGTAAATTTTCAATAAATCAAACCTTAATTATCTATCAGAAATCATCCGTCTAGTGTTTTTGTATTAATTTCGTTAATAATGTTGATTTTTTCTCAATTGTTTGTTTTCTTACCGGTTGTAGTGTAGTGGCGGTGGTGGTGGTAGGGGCTGTTTCCATTTCCTTTATTTTGTAATTTTGATTTGTTTAGGACGATTTCGGTGGTGATAATGTCGATTTGTACGATGATGTGATCGCCGCACCGGCAGCTTCGAATAATACGGAAACGCCAGAAACGAACCATCAGCCCGCTCCGGCGGCCCCCACAGAAGAGACCAATGGCAACACATATTCGACACAGGGTAACAATATTACTCCGAATGTTGGACGTCGGCATCAACTTTACGTCGGGAACTTAACATGGGTAAGATTATTGATAAAAATTTATTAGAATTGTAAACAATATTCGTATTTATAGTGGACTACAGATCAGGATATTGCCAATGCTGTTCATGATATCGGCGTCAACGATTTCCACGAGGTGAAATTCTTCGAACATCGCGCCAATGGCCAGTCGAAGGGTTTTTGTGTAATTTCGTTGGGATCAGAGGCTAGTATGCGTCTATGTATGGACCATCTACCTAAGAAGGAGATAAATGGACAAAATCCCGTTGTTACACTACCTACCAAACAGGCTTTAAGTAATTTTGAAAGTCAGTCCAAAACCCGCCCATCACCTGCTAATAATTCCTCTAATCGTCCCCAACATCCTAGTCATGCTAACAATTCCGTCGCTCCAGGTCCTCATCAAAATTATGGTGGACGTATGCCGATGAATAATCAAATGCGCGGTCCGATGCCACCCGGTATGCCAGGACCGGGTGTACGAATGCAAGGCCCACCGGGTTATAATGGACCACCACAAATGAATCAACAACCACCACGTTTCCAAGGACAGCCACAATGGAATGGACCACGACCGAACGGACCGGGACCTAACATGGGTCCTATGCGGCCGGGACCACCGCCAGGCCCACAAGGACCACCCCGACCTCCAATGGTAAGTCATAATTAAACTTTGATATTATTGAAATTGATTATCTAACAAACGAATATTTAATAATTCATAAAGAGTGACTCAAACTGAATAAGTTATGCCAATAATTGTATGATTTAACAACAAAAACCTTGTAAATTCTCGACATATTATCGCAGCCCTATCATGATGACCGGGTTCAGTTTCAAGTACCACAAGGACAAGGACCTCCACGAGGTATGCCCAATCAAGGACCACCAACAGGCCCGATGCGTCCCGATTGGAATCGACCACCGATGCAACAAGGATTTCCACAAGGTCCACCACATATGCAAGGACCAAATATGGGACCTCGTGGTCCTCCACCAATGGGTGGCCCACCAGGACCACCCCAAGGTCCCCCTCAAGGACCACCGGCGCCACATGTCAATCCTGCATTCTTCCAACAAGCTGGTCCACCACCACAGATGCAACATCCCGGTATGCAACCAGGTATGGCACCACAAGGACCTCCACAGGGTCCGCCACATGGACCACCGCATGGCCCTCCAATGGGCCCAAATAATGTACCACCGCATGGTCCGCCTCATGGTTATGGTCCGCCGAGTAATATGGCACAAACGCCTTACGGTGGACCGCCACCAGATCATCGAAACGATATGCCACCGTTAAGTGAACAAGAATTTGAAGATATAATGTCAAGAAATCGTACTGTATCATCATCGGCTATAGCTAGGGCTGTTTCTGATGCAGCAGCTGGTGAATATGCTAGTGCTATTGAAACATTAGTAACAGCAATATCGTTAATTAAACAATCTAAAGTTGCTAATGATGATCGATGCAAAATCTTAATCAGTTCATTACAAGATACATTAAGAGGTGTTGAAGATAAAAGTTATAGTTCGGGACGTAGAGATCGTTCAAGATCAAGAGATCGAGCTCATAGAAGAGGGCGTCGTGAACGATCCTCATCCCGTTATCGTGAAAGAAGTCGAGAACGCGATAGAGATAGAGATAGGGATCGTGATCGTGATCGTTATTATACTGATAGTTATCGTGAACGTGACAGGGAGCGAGATCGATCAAGGAGTAGAGGTGACAGGGAACGAGAACGGGAGTATCGCGAACGGGAGGCTGATGAAGCGTAAGTTAAATTAAATTTTAATCTTATTTATTATTTTTAATCTTATAAATATAGGTCACGTGTATCGAGGTCACGCAATAAATCCCCACCGGATGCAGTGGATCCGTCAGGTGAACCAACATCAAAGTCGCGATATTATGATGATCGTTACAGAGAACGGGATTCTGGTAGAAGAGAAAGTGACAGAGAACGTGAACGAGATCGTCGTGATGAATCTCATCGTTCTCGGCATTAGCTACAACCATATTTCAGTAATCAATAATTGAATTTAAAGAAGAAAAAAATAAAAAAAAATGAATATGTAATAAGTCATATTAATAATGTGTAAGATGTAATTTGTTTTTTTAGACTTTAGTAACAATTTAATTATTGAATTTAATTTCAATAACCAAAACAAAAAACTGTTAATTTTTGATTTATATTTGTAATAAGCACTTATTTATATATATAATCCCGGATTTTAGCGGGTTATTTTTCTTTTAGACAACAAAACAGGCACGAAGAAGAAAATAAGAGAAGATTTAACCAAGAAGATTGTATGTTTTAGATAAATATGTGGTTCAGACTAAATACGGATTTTTATTTTATTTTTCTTTTATAAACAACCAATTGTTGTCACCTTTTATCCAATAATTTTATAAAACTTTTGTACAATACTGTAATAATTAACCCCTTTTAATGTTTTTTAATTTATTTTACATTTTCACTATTTTTATTTGAAACGCACACAATTTTTTTATTATTTTAACCTTTTATGTAACATTTTTTAAATTATTGTTTGTAGAAATCTTACTTTTAGTTTTTAATTGTATTTGAAAGAACGTGGAACAAAAAAACAAATGGCTGTGACGTTTTCTTTTTAACAAAAATCTCGTATTAAGGAAATTCACTGTGATCTCAGCAAATTAATTTGCACTTTCAAATTGTCGTAACACTGTTTTTTAAACTTAATCGCATAATTTAGAACTTAAAAACAAAACAAATAGGTTAAAATTTTATAAATTCGAACATTTCTTGTACAGCTTTGTAACAACCGTGTATCAAATACGATAAATCAATTTCTTTTTAATATTTTACACAAATTATTTATTTAAACAATACAAGACTGATAGAAATTGATTTATTCCAAACTTTTTTTAAAAAATAATGAAGACTTCCAAGTCTTTAACCGCAATTGGTTAACTATTTATAGATGAAGCTTTATTTGTTAATTATTCCAAAAACTGAAAAAATACTGCCAGCTTATGTAATTTTATGAACAAATGGGTAAATTCTGTCACTATATTTTTATCTGAATATAATGCCGATTTTTTATTTTATGATTTTTCGTAAATTTCAACTCTTCTTTCATTACAATTTGTACGGTAAGCATAACTAGTGATAAGCTAAAGTTAGCCGAATTTAGTGTTAGTGTTCAAAAAATTTGGAAATTAAAGGTAAGTTGAATAATTTTGAATTGATTTCTTTGTGACTTCAATTATTTTACGCAGCTGCTTTATTTTTGTTCGATAAAATTAGCCAGGATTGTGGAGGCATTAATTAAACCTTTGTTATTCGAGCAAGTTATTTATTTATTTATCATTTTAAAATTGAAAAAACATTAAAATTATAGTGGTCCACACTTTTCGTTATCCATGAAATCTGGAGTTTTTCAGCCTTCTATCGATAAAACCTGCAACTGATAACAGAAATTCTTTGATATTTTATCAAATTTTATCAATTTCTCGAAGAATTCTACAAACCCCTTAACAACATCCGGAAGAAGAACAACAACAGCAACTATTACGTGAAGCTCTCGACCCAGTGGTTGATTTTGTTGTTTTCGTTGTTTTAGGCTTGGATTTGGGGGTAGTTTTGCTACCAGACGTTCTTTTAATTGACGATCTAGTTGTGGTTTTAGGTCTGCAAGAACTACCACTGCATGGGTTCGGCATTTTTACAAAATCTCCGAAAATTACAGTTAAACAATAAAATACAATTACACAAAAATTAACGGTCAATTTACTTAACTTTACTAAAACAGTTTCAACACAATATACGCTTTTGCAGGGTCAGAACGGCCTTTTATAGCTGAAATTTCGCAAGTCGGGAGGGGGCTCAAAATTTGTATTTGCCGCCCTCCACTTACACTAGAACTAATTAAATGTCGCTCTCTATTAACTCTTAATTATTTCTTATAAATATTGGTATTAATGATTGATAAGAAAAACAAATATTCCAACAAAAATAACATCAATTTCCAATAATTCTAGCATAAAATATTTTATTTATTACGATTTAATAATTAAAATTTTCTCATTAGTAAACGTTGTCTAGTAGGTTGATTTTTCAGCAGATCTACTGATATAAAACACGTTGCTGAAAAATTGATACAAAAACAGAGGGAAATTCACAATAATCGTCAACGATATCCAATAAATCACAGAAAAAACAATGAAACATTTGAAAATGACTAAAATTTAAACCAGATTTTGAAAATAGAATCAAATTTGTGATAACAAAAAATACGTTTAATTGTCCCGAAACTAGAATTCTTAAAACAATTTTCTTTAGTCATGAATAGAGAGTGAGTAGTAGCAGAAAAAAGTACAATTTAAAAATTTCAGGAATTTCAAAAATTTTCTTTCAATTCTACTGAATTTGCAGACGTATATCTGACAACGTTGCATGAAAACTAATTTTCGTTCCATTGACGTTGCCAATTTGCAAATATTTCATCTAATTCATGATTAACAATTTTGTAAATTTCGAATATCATCAAAACAGAATTACAATTATAGCATTTTGAAATTTGACTTTATTTCCTTGACAAATAAAATGCGATAAATTGACCACAACACCAAAAATTGTATCCGTAAGCACGTAACCTTGAATCTCAAATTCATAATTAATTGAAATTAAGACTCACCACTGCAGCAAATTCTTAGATTTATTAAAAATTCATCATAAAAATTGATCAAATGATAAAACTTTGAATAACTGAATATTTTAATTGTTATGAAAAATTAAGGGATTTAATGCTGTCAAACTTGGCAACATCGTGGGGAAACGTCAACGCAAGGTCAATTTGGCAGGTGGTGTAAAATGACACCCTCTTTGAAAATTTCCCAAGTATTAATAAATGTAAGTTAATTTAGTTTAATTTAATTATCAATTATGTTTAATTACAACGAAATTCTTTGTATAATTATTTTAATTGATTAAAATATATTGATTTGACCTACTTTCTAGCGTTTATCAACACCTGGAATTACTGAAGAATGTTCAGGGAAAATTTACGGTATTCTAGCTAGAAATAATCTATTTATATTGGGCTTAAGTATAGATGTTGATGAAATTGATATTGATCTTGTTAATTCATTTCCTGCGGAGATAGATTGTTGTGGAATTATACAATTCGGTGATGGGAGTTTTGTTAAAGAAACTGTAACGAAACGTTTATCAACCGTTGATGTTACCGACAATCCGATTTTTATCAATTACAACATTTTAACAAACAAATTACAAACGTATTTCTTCATGAATGATCGATTAGAATCGATGAATTTCAATGTAATCGACGAACAGGAGATTTTAACACAATTCTCTTATACAAGACTAACAACAACAATGCCGTTGTTTTGCGAATTAAATTGTGATTCAATCAAAGAAGCACTGTTAACTTTACGTAGAGAGATAACGTCAGGTTTAATGGTATTTAATTTCGATAAAACAAAAATCTATTTGATGGACAACAGTAGTGATCACTGTTTGATTGGTATAAGTGGTGATCCTAATGTTGGTGAATTAGCCGATGAATCAAAGCATTCTAGTGAGGGTAATGGTAAGAAAAAGAAACAACAAAATGTTGGGATTAATGTATTAGGGGTAAATTTATTGAAACGAATCACCCATGATGATGGGAATATTGTTGGAAATCACGCTCCTGTTTGTGTTTTAAATAAAAGTAATATTTTTTTGTAATAATGGAATTTGTGTGATAATCTCTATATTTTAGAGCAAGCGAAAATGTTGAATTTCACTGTTAAAATCGATAGTCTAGCTATGATACATCAACAAACTAAAATTGCAAGCTTATACGAGATATTGGTGGAGAGTGCTGTTAGAAATTTACGTTTATTAGAAGAATGCATTTTAAATAGTTTAAATCGTATTGAACGGAAATTATCACACCCTGAAGTACTCCATTTTTATCCAAAAGAATGTGGACATTTTCTTACACGAATTTATCAAAAAGATGATAGTGAGAATGTTTTATGTAAAATATCCGTATAGATTTTGATTATAATTTTAATTAAAATCGTCAATTTTTAGTGCCAATCAGAAAAAGACTGCATCAATTATTGTTATTACGACAAATTCGACCAACATTTCGCCGAGCAAATTCCTATATTTTTAAGAGTTCTAATAATCCTCTAATTAATCCACATGAAGGCCTCAAACCTACTAATAATGGTAAATTTTATTAATTATAACAATTTTAATTATTATCATTTCGCATAATAGGTGGCCGGATATCTGTAGTTAAAGGTAAATATAGTTATTATCATTATGGCCAAAATGGTATGGATGATAATGGTTGGGGTTGTGCTTACCGTTCATTACAAACATTATGTTCATGGTATAAACACCAAGCTTATATAGATAAGGATATACCCGATTTTAAAGCAATACAAAAATGTTTAGTTGATATCGGTGATAAACCATCGAATTTTATCGGTTCTAAACAATGGATTGGTTCAACTGAAGTTGGTTTCGTTTTGGATAGTTTATATGGTGTTACATCGAGGATATTATATGTTAGTTCCGGTGATGAGATGGCAACAAAGGGGCCGGAATTGTTGAATCATTTCGATCATCACGGATCACCGGTGATGATAGGTAAATGTCGTCTATTTCTCTTAAATATGCCAAGTTCACCGTGATCGATTAAGGATTTATAGGGAACCATCTAGAGGTTATTTTAGTCAAATTTGAACCATGTAGCTCATCGGGAAGTCGGTCAAGAAACGATCATTTTGACGGTGTAACGGTTTTCAAAAACGACTTACACAAGGATGTTTTTAATATTGATTTTATTCTCGAATTCTTGAATCGAAAATCGCCAGGAAACTAGGGTTTTTGATGAACTTCCTGATAAGCTACAGGGTTCAAATTTTGGTCAAATAATCTCCAAGGGTCTGCCTATAAATACTTAATTATTTGTCAAATCGTTAATCAAATAGGTGTTTCCATAGGACTATTTAAATGAAACACGCGTTATAAGAGACGAGTGAGATTTCTATCAATCAGGGCGTTTTTCATTGATTTAAGAAGTTGCCCAATAAAAGATTTAATTTGCCTTAAACTACTTGTTTTCTAGGTGGTGGTGTATTGGCGCACACCATTTTAGGTGTTGATTACAATGAAGACACCGGCAATTTAAAATTTCTTATATTAGATCCACATTATACAGGTGCTGAAGATTTACATGTAATACAAAATAAGGGATGGTGTGGTTGGAAAGGGGTCGATTTCTGGGATAAGACAGCTTATTATAATATGTGTTTGCCACAAGTTTCTGTTGGTATTTAATATTTATATAAAAGTACTATAATTATTATTATTTTCTTTAAAGGAACACAAATCTAATATATTTATACACGAATTGTATTATTTTATGTTGAAAAAAATTACCGAACAAAATTGGAATGTTAACCGGAAACTAATTGCACAGCCTATTCAACTAAATTTTTGTAAGGCACATCAAAAATACGTTAACAAAGTGCTTGAAAATTTGTCTAAAAAATCAACCTCGCAATAGATTGTAAGCAGCCCCCAAGGCCCAACTGATTTCGTGACCTTTTATTTTTTTATACAACTGCAATTTTAAATAATTACTATAATTAGTCAAAAAAACAATGGAAGACTTACATAAACTTTTGCATCGTCACTCAAACCGAAACCTTTCCGCAACAACACCCAAATAAAACTCAAATCTAAACACATAAACGGTTGGTCGGCGTTGGGTTCTCTACATGCTAAAAATCCACAAATTAATTCAAATAATTAAGGGTTTACTTGAAAATACATTTTTGTGCAGCCGTTTTGAAATCATCCACACGAATTTGTCCACCTTTTGTATCGTCAATCAAACCGACTTCCGTGGCTCTATCGAAATAATAACTGAACGCAAATATCGTTTTTGTTGGCAGTTCTTCTGGTGGTTTAGCCTTTCGCACAAGATAATCGCTAATAATTTTCGAACACTGATCAAAATCCACAATAGGAACCTCCTCGTCCGGCCGTAATTTGTCTTTGATATTCTCTAAAGTGGGGTAGTTCTTCTGTGGACCACTCACATAAAAATCGGTGTTATCGAAATGAAATCGACGCCCTTTTATGATATGATTAATACACTCTGATGTTACATTGGTCTGGTTTGGTTGGTTCTTTGTTACGACGGCTTTCCGGGCCGCCATTAGCCCCAAACCTAGATAACTGTGCGTATATACGGGGATTATTCCGTTCGGTGATAAGGCCTCGTGGATGTATTCTTTTTGTTGTAAACTAGCCGGTGTCAATGCGGCAAAAGTGACTTGAGTTGAGCCACCGCCTAGATCTAGGGCCGCCACGGTTTTAGACGGGTTTTCGTGGATTACATCTAACAGATAATTGACAGTGAACCATGAGAATATACCCTCATCGATGCCGTCCATGATTTCTACCGATTCTTCATTGGTTAAAAACGGAGTTTGTTTGAAAAAATCCTTAACGGAATTTAATAAATTTTCGGCTTTCTCTGCCGGTAACAACCGTAAACCGGCGGTAGCTTTCAAGATTAACGGTGTTTGATTCCAGTATTCCTTCGGGATGCGTTCTTTGGCTTCTTCTAGGAGATTTGACAGGCTTTCAACGCCCTAAAATATCAATTATGATTAAATAATTGCGTAATAATAGAATTTGTACTTTTTGTGGATTATCAGCGAACGATGATAGTCCCGGTTTAGTGTACTTGAACAATTCGTCATCTAAGAATAAATGGTCGCCTAGAAAGAACAAATTATTCGCTTATATTCGAAATAAATGGCAATAAAACCCACCAAAATAGCTTTGGTGGAACGTAAATGCTAAAACTCGGGAGCCGGTACTACCCGCATCCATAACAACAGCATGGACAGGCTTGTGATAGCCGAATTTCATTGCAATAGTATCGACGATTCTATGCCCAATATGCCACGGTATATTATCAATGTAGAGTACTAAAAATTGATGATTATCTACGATAAATTAACGAATTAGTTGTGAACGTACGCATGAATACTGTAAAAATTGTAGCGCTTAAGATAAGACAGAAAAACGACCGTTGGAGTGTCGTTGAGGATTTGGCGTCTTTTCGTCGTTTATTCGGGGCTTGGCGACCGATTTGATCCCTTATCTACAAGAAAAATAGATTTTAGAGTAAATCAATGGAAAGTAAGGTTATGTAAGCTGATTTTCGATCTTAATTACTTCGATAGGAATCATCAGCGTTTAAAATTATAATAAAATCATCAAATTAAATTTAAAATAAACGAAAAATGAAACGAATTTCTAAAATCAACTTGTACACATTTTATCAGATAGGTGACTTACTTTACGTCTACGTAATTCGTTGTTCGTCATTATTTATTTATTGGATTTATACAACCGTTTTATTATTTCTTGATTTTTCTTCAATTTTTACCGGTAAAAAATTAATATTCTATCGATTCCACCGTTTTTTGATGGGTAGTTACAAAACGTGACTGCGCACACTACACGCACTTCAATCCGAACACGACAAATTGCTAATTAACAATTTTGCCTCATCACTGTCGCCTTTTATTTTATCTATCATGCGAACGTTAGACCCCGTCCACACACGGACACATTTTGGAGTCGGCAACAAATTTCTGACGAAAGCACCGACGGACGTCACGTACGTCTGAATGTTTATCCACAATATGTTAGAATGTTGACGACGTATGTGACGTTTGTCGGCTCTTCCGTCAGAAATTTGTTGCAGACTCCAAAATGTGTCCGTGTGTGGACGGGGTCTTAAAATAATGACGATGATGGGATTCGATAAAGGAATTTGGCGCCAATACTTGGGAGATTATTCAAAATCAACGCAATGATGAAGCATAAACTCGTTTTTGGTTAATAAAATTATTAAAAAATCATCATTGTATTATATTTTAAGATAGAAAAAAATCTACAACTACATATCTTCAGTATCTGAATCTGAATCGGCTTCCATTGCTTGTTTGGCCGCTTTTTCAGCATCTGCAAATACACTTTCAGGCACTTTCTCGTGTAAACCTTTACTTTCTTCACACACCCACGATAGTTCCAATTCGAAATTTTTATCTTTTAATTCGTCGTGTACTAGATAGATTCTAAAATTGTAAATTTATAAAATTGAAAATTTGATTGTTTAAAATTACATTTTTGCTGCTTCTTTAACCAATTCTCGACAGGTCATCTGGCCAAGTTTCAATTTCTCAATTTCCGTTTTCGCCGATTGTTTCGCTTTACCTATAGCACAACCGTGATAGCCCTAAAATTCTTTAAATTTTAAACAATTTCGTATAATTTTAAGCGATTTTATTACATAACTAACTCCAGATGGATCGATTGTAAACATGGAAGGTCCATCATCTCCGAAACTAGCTAAAATTACGCTACAACCGTACGGCCGTACGGCACTGTATAAAGTGTAAGCATGCATATACATGCTTACGCGATCGTTTAGGTAATGCAATGGAATACTAGAGCCGTATTGTGAACGATAATTAGCCGCCTCTTGTCGGGCTATATCAACAATCTGTCTAGCGTCGGCTATTAAACCGGAAAACGCCTAAAATTAACAATAAAATTAAGAAACAAATCTACTGATAACGATTCTATACCATTCCAATATGTCTATCAATATTGTAAATTCTTCGATTCGTGGACGGTTCATGCAATTTAGATAGAACCAATTTTTCAGCTGCTAAAACAACACCATCGCTGCCTTTCAAACCAATTACTGTTCCACTATTTTCAACAGCTTTCATTGCATATTCCACTTGGAAGACACGACCGTCCGGTGAGAATTGAGACGCCGATAAATCATACTGAAATCGAGTCGTTGAGGTTAGGTTTCATGCTTTATTTTAGAATATATTCGAAATTTATTGCTAAAGAAATTGTATACTTACTCCAGTACCAATTGAACTCATTTCAATTTAAGTAATTAATTCAAAAAATTTGGAAAATCTTCGAATTCGAAATGATTTGCAAGATTTCCAATACTAGTTTTCAGCAAGTCAACAACTTTTTGACAATTGACAGCTGACAATCAGTGGTACCATCTATGAAACTGAGTTACAACAAATTCACTAATAACTAACGCCGCGAAATTCGAATGTACCGTCATTTGATTTTAAAAAAAGTTAACACAGGTTCAATAATTAGTCTTTATTGCATTTCTATATTAGAACAGTGTTCAAAACTAACATTGAATTGAAGGGTGATTTTTAAGACACTTTAATTACTATTTTATATCTAATTTCTAATCGTAAAGTGATTTTCAATTAATTCAATATTCATCTAAATTATTTGTAGTTTTGTTGTTGTTGTAATTAATTTTCTTGCATATTCAAAAGCAACATTGTGTACGAATATCCTGCTTTTACAGTCTAAAAGTACAAACAAAGTTAATTTAACAGTGGAATTTTAATCAGAAAATTATACCAAAACTGCTGTTTCTGTGGACATTTCGCTGAAATCGCCCAGTGTTATTGTTAACGGTGTTTGAAAACGTATTGCCATTATTTGTAGAATTTTCTTATTTCTTTGATTCTGTTCATACCAATTATTATCATAAACTGCTCTAGACAATTCAAGACTCTAAAATTTCATTATTTAAATAACAAATTAATTGAATGATACATTAAATACTTCAATTTTTATCTCATTAACATTCCACGCGAGACAAAAAACTTGAAACATCACCGTAGGTAAAAATAGAATATAGAAACTCGTCACAAAATCCAAACCGTCCTTAAAATTAATCAAAATTAATAAACTAATTAAATTTCTGTAATTAGAATTACAATAATTGTATAAAGAAGTAAAGCCATGTGTACGGAATTTGCGCAAAATTCCAACAAGAAAGCGTACTTGAACGAATCTCCAAGCGTTGTAACATAACTAAAATTATAATAAATACACCAATTTGATATAATTTATCGATCTGTTCTTACTTGACGATTTTCTTGTGTTCATTTATGCAAAATTTAAGAACTTCAAATACCGCATCGTCCGACGATAATTGCCGTTCGCGTTCGATAATTTTGCTGTATTTTTGTAAATTTCTCAAGATGTGTTGTAGAATCTTCAGTTGACTTTGAACATATACCATTAAAGCAATCGTTGATGCATGTGAGATGATAAAGAATAAAGCAGTATATTGGCCAATAATCATCTCAAGACTGAATGTCAATATGAAATGTTTTTCTTGATCGAATGGTGTCCAGAAAACCTGTATCGTGTGTCTTGTAATTGTATTATTCTGTTGTAACTGTTGATTATATAAGTAGAAATTTTGAACATAACAGAAGAAGTTGTAATAAGTCACTTCAAATACGAAAATACTAAAAAAAACAATAATTCACTTTTATTGCACGTCTTGAATAATTCACATAGATCTTCTGTAGATCTTCATGACTTGAATTCAATATACGTTCTTCATTCTTCTTGATTATCTTGAATAGACTTCGGATCGATTTTGATTTGAGTATAAGGGTCCGTATAGCAATCATAGATATTGAAATTGTACCGGTTAACATTTCTGGTATTTTTGACAAATCTTCTAATCCTTCCGTAAAGACTGCAATAAATTGACAGGTTATTCCCATTATAAAAATTAAAAGGAGAAAAGGCGAGTAGTTTTTGAAAATTTTATGAATTGTTTTCTTGTTTTTGATGATATTTGGTGATAGTAAACCGGTAAAATACAGTAACAACTTTATGCCGTTTAAATGGAGAATGTCTTCCATTGTTGAATTGTTGCACAGTACAATTTCGATTAGATTCCATCGTTTTATATACGGCGATTTCTTGTTCAAATTATGAAAATTTAATGAAACAACTTGAGTTTGTTTCATTGTTAGACAATTATTGTTGGAAAACTTTGCTAAATACCTGTTAAATAAATCGGTTGCTTTGATTTCTAAAGATTTTGTGAAATATACACGACTATTGATTATCGCTATTTTGAAAAGAAGTAAACTTTGCAAACTAATTCAATCCCTGTTTAAAGTGAACATACCTCATGGATTTATGGCCAAATTTATTGAATTTCGTCCGGTCATTTTCTCTGAATCGTAAAAATTTAACAAATCAATGTGAACTTTGAGATTATATCGAATTAGTGTTGCTTTGTGTAAAATTCAGTCGTTAAAATTGTGCCCGAAAATATCCTCCTCTTCCGGTTTTCTGGAAAATTAACAAACCTATCTAAAAAATTCGTTTATATTTAGAAAGCGCTTTCAATTTACTTTAGATAGCAGTTTGAATTATTGAAAAATAAATATTATTTACTAAGTTATTACAGAAAATCTTAAAAAACCAAAGATCTCCTCTATTATTCAAAAGTTTCTCAATACTTTCAAAACAAATGCATCCATGTTGTAGATCAAGAAATATCATCAAATTAAGGGAGAGATCATCAATCAATGATTTCTTATTTTTCATAAAATGTAGCCCTGCCCCTCAACCGAGAAAGTTACAAATTATTTTTAAGAAAATTGAATTAAAATTCTATTCTATTAAACAATAAGGTAAACGCTTCCAATACCGTGATTGAATTTTGAGAGGAAATTTTGATAAAATAGAGTAGGTAGGTGTGTAAAATTTCATTTTCTACATTGAAGAGACTATCAAATATTACTGCGCTCTCAGTAGAACAGCCGTGAATGAATATGCAGATTTTGAAGTCTAAAATCAAACAAAAACTGAATTTGTAAAGACGTTTCGCTGAAGAAAACCCACTAAAACTGCTGTATCTGTGGACATTTCGAAATAATCGCCAAGATCACACGCCGTTTACTCCTAAAACTGTTGGTTTGGTACCTTATCCCTGCGTGTTTTCACTTCGGTGGCATGCGGAGGGCAACGGGCTCGGCCATCAACAAAGATGTGTCATAGTTTCTGGGAGACTGGAAACGACCGTTACTAGTCAAAGGTTGTAGGGGGCACCTCACTAACACTAGTAGTCCTTGGACGAACGGAGACCCATCAAATGTTGTGGGGTTTGGAGTTACTAACATGGGTACTTCAAAAGATTTCTGAATCGATTGGAGGCTGTGGGTTTATAGGAGACCACACACTATCAAAGGTTGTGGGGGTAAACCCACTAATATAGGTATACTACCCTGAGGCAGTAGCAAAAAAGGGTAAACGTTCGACCTTACGGCGTTGTACCCTTAAAGCTGTTTGTTCACTACCCCATATAACCCGAAGTGGTAGTAAAGAGCGTGTCATTCAGCAATTAGTAAGGGAGAGTTTTCTAGTCGCCTCGACTGCCGCCCATCTTTAAGTACCGCTACCGTATATGGTTGACCACGTGCTGTATGCCGGTAAAACTTTCAGTCAGATACCCTATCCTCGTCGTTGTGGAGGTGGGCATGCCCGTTCAGCATCGCCTGGGCGACGTATGGCCGCTGAAGCAGCTTCTCCGCGCTCGGGCTCGGGCTGTCAGTAATGATGTGTGGTAGAATTCTGGGAAACTGGGCACGACCGAGATCTATCAAAGGTTGTAGAGGTAAAGTTCCACTAATATAGGTGCTAAGGGAGTGGGGGAAGCCCGCCTGTGTTGGCTTACAGGTGCTCCTCCAAGGGTGATGGACTCTTAGTGGCACAAGGGTATCTCTAAGGAGTAGGTTCACTGGGGCAGTTATCATTATTCCTGCGGATGCATAATCCCTGGACACGTGGCCATCGGTGGTGTGGTATCCCGGCCTCTGGGAGGGTAGGAAAACGTATTTGGAGGCCGTCGGACCTGGGTTATCTTCCCAGGCACTAGAAGCCAAGTTAGACTATCCCGGGTGTGCGACAGTCGCTCGAAGTGTCGGGTTCAAGGGGGTTCACAACATTTTCGCCGTGTTCCTCCGTTATATGCAGAATTTTCTAATTGTTCTCATTCAATTCGTACCAGTTGTTATCATAAACGGCTTCTGATAATTGCACATTCTAGAATTACAACCTTTCTAAAAAAGGAAATCTTTGACGATTTCTTCGTTGTTTCAATATTTGAAACAGTGAGTGGATTATCCTTGAAAAGGGTGGTTTTTACTCCGTAATATGAATGTACAGTGAAATCTCTAATAAGCGGACATTGTTGGTTCCACATTTTTTCTTCGCTTATGAGAGATGTCCACTTATAAGGAAATAACGAAGAAAATTTACAACAAATAGAATTTTTAATAAAAAAAATTGTACATTTACTTATTTATAATAGGTGACATGAATTTCAAAATACTTCTATGTCTTGCTGATTTAGTTTTATTTTCAACAACAAAATTTTGAAAATGCAATTCTAAAGTTTTTGTTAATCTAAATGCTTCAAAGTCATCAATGTTAAAAAAGAAAGTTTTTAATCTTTTATAATGCTCAAAGCTTCAGGAGCAGTTTTTATTTTACTCACATCGGGTAATTGTGCATCAGTTTTATCATCGTCAGCGTCACTTCATGCATATTTTTAAACTAATCTATTTTTTCGTTTTGAACACTAATTTTTTGATCGATATTAATAAAATCTGCGTTCTGTCGAAGTCTAATCGTACACGATAGAGACAAATCGTCTTCTGCATCAGAAGTAGACAGTTCTTCCAGGTTTGATTTTGAAAACTCGCTCTTGCAAAACAGTTGCTGATGGTATTTGGTAAGACTTCTTCGCAAGCTTTTTTAATGAAATAAATTGCTTCTAATAAAGAAAATAATTTCGTACGACCACTTATCGTAGATTTGTCACAATTTGTGTAGCCAACCCAACATGCCTTAAAATTATAGTATTCTATCGATTCTGCAATCTCCTTTGCTTTGGCTTGAATTAAAAGACCAGATACTGGAACAGGCTAATTCTTGCCTTCAAAAACCATTCGTAACATAACGAATCAATCATAGTTCCTTCCTGTCTGCGAAAAGTTTTCTTTTGAAGTGCATTGGCCATTGTTTTGCCACTGTTGCAGCAACTTTTCTTGTCTTTTGATAATGTCACCAGCTTTTTTATTCCAAAACGTTGCGCCAATTTACAGACCCTCAGTAGATTTTCACTGTAAAAATCTATTGTTTTAAATTTTTGTTTTAATTTTTTTTAACTGTAGAAATTTTTGTAAGTATTTCTTCATTCAAAGCTTTCAAAGACAGTAAATAAACTGGCCATCAAGCTCTACTTCCACTGTTTTGAAATGTCAGCATTGCACTGATTTTAAGAGAAGCTAAATACACTACGATAACTTAAATTTGTCCTTTTACAAGAGGTGTCCGTATCTGTTCTGGAAAAGTTTGAGGAAATTCTAAATTATAGAAGAAAATATTAGAATGCCAAAAGGAGTAATTTTATTTTATTTTATTCAAATAACTCAAACTAGTCTATAGAGTAAACGAAAAGTTCTTTCTAAGTGCTCAAGAAATTTTTGGATAGGTTGATTAGTTCATCGGAAAATCAAAAAAGAAAAACATTTCGAAGAATGTTTCCAGGCACAATTTTAACGATGGTATTTTCAACGAGAACTGACAAATTGTTCCAATTGTTGAGACAACAAAATCAAGCAATAAGGTCCCCTTTTTGGTGAGTTGTAGACTGAAAAATTCATCAAGAAATTACCAGCGCAAAATTCGAATGCACCGTCATTGGATTTTTAATAAAGTTCAGACAGGTTTAAGGGTACCCGTCAGTTATGCTAATTGTTGAGGTCATTTTCAAAACAAAAATTTTCGTGCATTTTCCAATGGATTTTGATGATCTAAACGGCATTTGAAAGAGCTTTTCTTCGTTGTTGTCGTGATATATCAGGTTTTTGGAAATTCGAACGTGGTCCGGAGTTATAAAAGAAAAACCGAAAGCATGTTTTTTTATATTTCCGTTCATAACTCTGTTAATATTGCTTATTTTTGAATGAATTTCACACAGCATGTATAAAATTAAAAGCGCTTTCCAATTATGATATTTTCCGATCGCATTGTTAGTTTTCGGGAAATTTATGAAAAACGAATTGTTGTTGTTGTTATGAGTGGCTTACTTCATCTAGTACCGGATAGAGGGCCTCATCATAATTACAGATTGCTTTATCAAATATCCGGGGCGAGCACCTTACATATTTGCAATGTTGTCAAACCTCTTTTTTCTACAGCCGTCAAAAAATCGTCACATTTTTGCATAGTTACCGATACGCAAAGTTTGACGTTTTTTAACAGTGAAAAATAGTTATTTTCGATATAAGTGTGGAAAGTGCGTTTTTGCGAGACGAGGGTGTACGTTGGAGCACTAGCGTTAGCGAGTGTTCCAACGACCACCCGAGTCTCGCAAAAACGTCTTTCCACTCGAATATCGAACACTATTTTTTCTACGATCGAATGGAAACTACAGAAATTTATTGAACAAATACAATAATTATTTGTATATTATATTATTAATTCAATATATTCAATAAAATTGACACCTTATGATTCTGATATTGACAACAAATTCAAATCAAGCCATCATAGACAATTAATACCAACAGAAAAACATTCATTCAATTAATATAATGTTAGTTGAAAATTAGAAATTTTTAAAGAGTTAAGTTGCGTATCATTTTACATTTATTGATTATTTCGTTAGTGATTGACTTTCAACTGTTTTTATTTTCAACAACATTTACATATTTATTTATTAGTCGTAGACAAATATTAAAATCGTTGTTCATAACACATAAAAATTGTGAATAAGAATGGAAATTGAAGAACCTGGAACTCCGTTAGAAATAACAGACATCGCAAATGAAGTGGTGTTAAATTAACTTTCAAAAAAATCAAAACAAAAATATGAGAAGCTTATAAGCGCTTCTTGGAATATAAATTAAGAAAAAAATGTAAGTTCCTTTTCGGAGAATACTATAATAATAATTAATTAATTAATATAATGTAATAATAATAATTAGGTTGATTTATTAATCTAATTATTATTGTTTTATGTTAATATAATTATATAAATTGAACAGCGTGCGAAAAGTGATTACTTGCCACCCTAGAGTGGAAATGTACACTTTTCCATGGTATTATTTGGAAAAGTAAAAATCACCAATCAGAAGCCAGTATTTATTTTAACTTTGCCGTTGCCTACGCGACGGATCAACTCTATGGGAATTTGACACTTTCCACCTATCAAATACAGACAGAAAATCGACAGTTTCCGTTCGATCGTAGAAAAATAATATTTTTTGCACTTTCGGGACTAAAGTGAGATTTTAGTCCCTCAAAACAGGGACTAAAGTACTTCATTATATCCCTAGGGATATAATGAAAAATAAATAAATGTTTCCAAGACAACAAAAGTCTAAGAAATGTCAAATTTTATTAAAAATTTTGATGTTGATTTCCATTAAAAAATACTAACAGAGAATCTTCATTAACTTCTGCTTTTTTCTCGTGACACCAAGTTATGGATATTCTATACTGGTGTTTGTATAATTTTTTTGATTTTGAAGGCAAAATACCTTTTTTAAATTGAAATATTCAGACATTGCTTACCTTTCTATAATGATGATTTCATTAATCTTGTTTATTAATGCAGTAACTATGGTAAATTAGCATAGCACCCCATAATAAAAATGATAATAGATATTTCCAAGTCTTTAATTTTTAACTTCCCCGACCAGAGGGTAGGGAAGTTATTAGTTTCGGACCAAAATTTCGAATTCGAGATTTCACCAGATCTTTACGTTTTGAGGTCCCCTGAACACGTTTTTGAAGTTTTTAGCATGATGTCCGTGTGTGTGTGTGTGTGTGTGTGTGTGTGTGTGTGTGTGTGTGTCTGTCGTTTCTCCAACGATTACTCAAAAACGGTTTAACCGATTGAGCTCAAATTTGGTCAGCGCAAACCATTTGGTGGCCGTTCGAGTTGATTAGTTTTTGGTGCCAATCGGACCACGGGGGTGGAAGGAGGAGGGGGTTGATTGAAAAAAATTTAAGATAACATATTAATTTGATATCACCAATCGAAAGGGCATGTGCTTTTATGTTCGAAACAATACCCCTCATGTGCGATGTTCTTTTCTTTTTTTAATTAGGGCATAAAATTGGCAAAATAGTGTAGTCAACCAATTCAAATTTGCCGCCTTCTATAAGGGATCGGTTGCCATAGAAAATTCAATTGCGAAATTTTAAAATGACAGTTCTGTGGTTCTGTCAACATTTCGCAATTGAATCGTGTATCGAGTTTATAAGAAAGTTGAACTGAAAAGTGTGTGTGGAACCACCGATCAGTGAACAGAGATTTGGTTGACGAGGTGCTGGTTTCTCATTGAATTTTTCAGTGATGGTGAGATAGCCACGGCTCTAGATTCCCGATTTTGATTTTTATAGTAAGTTAGTTTTTTTTTTAAACTTGGACTCGTGCATTAATTGTCGACTTCTGATACTTGTCTTTAATTTATTTTTCTAATTCATGATTAACTATTCGGAATGTGTCGGGGAAGTTATTAGGCCGGTTCTTAGATTCGGCCCGTTTCAAATTTTTTAAATTTATTGCTTTAAATATTTCCGAAAGTGCAAAAAATATCGTATATACCTCGGGACTAAAGTGCTTTCTTTCGTCCCGAGAGTGGAAGTTCATTGCCCGAGGGACGTAAGTCCCGAGGGCAATAACCACTCGAGGGACGAAATGACGCGCTTTAGCCCCTTGGTATATAATATACTATTTTCACTGCAATTATTAGAAACGCGAAAAAACATCACTTTTATTTATCATCGTAACCATGTAAGCAGTAGACAACTCGATTTATCAGATCATTTTGTTGCAACTAATTTCTGTTATTTCCTCTTCTTCTAGCGGCTGTAGAAAAAACGTTGTTTGTATTTCGTGGCGAAATGTGTGTTTTAATGGCACCTTCGAATGTCTTTTTGGTCTCGACCTGGCGGTCTCGACTAAAATGACATTCTCAGGTGCCATTAAAAAAACACACATTTCGCGCACTTAATACAAAAATAACTATTTTATGATTTAAAACCGCACCTTCGGTTTTTTATAAATAGATGGCCACCTATTTGTGTTTATAAAATTTCGAGTATTTATAAGCTTTTTTCTTTTGATTGAAAATAAAAATATTAGACGCCCCTACTTGTTTAGAATGTCTTTTTTTTTTAAAAAAGAGAAAAATAAAATCCCTCAAACAAGTAAGATGAATATACGACCGTAACTGCGTTGAAAACCTGGAATTTTTTTATTTATTTTTTTTGAATTACTTTTTTTTTGTTATTTTTTTATAATTGATTTTTTTTGTTATTTTTTTTAATTGTAAACAATTGTTTTTTTTTTGTTAGAATTGGTTTTTTTTGATTTTTTTATTATTTATTATTTTATTTTGTTTTGAGAATATATATTTTAATTTTTAATAAAATTTTCTTCGCTCTCCCTCTAATCCTTACACGATAATTACAATCCCTTATAATAAATATTAATATATTGCCTCCTAATAAAATCTTAAAAAAAATCAATTTATTCTTTTTTTTAACCCTATCTATCTATCTATTTCTTTACCCAGTAAATGGTGCGATAATGCCATTTCTTTTTCATTATTGAATGTTTGGGTTTTTAATTTTTGGCAATTATCAGTATTTATTCCAGATTTTCAACACAGTTACGGTCATATATTCATCTTACTTGTTTGAGGGATTTTATTTTTCTCTTTTTTTAAAAAAAAAGACATTCTAAACAAGTAGGGACGTCTAATATTTTTATTTTCAATCAAAAGAAAAAAGCTTATAAATACTCGAAATTTTATAAACACAAATAGGTGGCCATCTATTTATAAAAAACCGAAGGTGTGGTTTTAAATCATAAAAAAGAGGTTTGACAACATTGCAAATATGTAAGGTGCTCGCCCCGGATATTTGATAAAGCAATCTGTAATTATGATGAGGCCCTCTATCCGGTACTAGATGAAGTAAGCCACTCATAACAACAACAACAATTCGTTTTTCATAAATTTCCCGAAAAAACTAACAATGCGATCGAAAAATATCATAGTTAGAAAGCGCTTTTAATTTTAATCATGCTGTGTGAAATTCATTCAAAAATAAGCAATATTAACAGATTTATGAACGAAAATATAAAAAAACATGCTTCCGGTTTTTCTTTTGTAACTCCGGACCACGTTCGAATTTCCAAAAACCTGATAATTCACGACAACAACGAAGAAATGCTCTTTCAAATGCCGTTTAAATCATCGAAATCCATTGGAAAATACACGAAAATTTTTGTTTTGAAAATGACCTTCTCACTGATCCGGGGCCTTAATAATTAGCATTTATTGCATTTCTATTTCAGAACAGTGTTCAAAACTAACATTGAATTGAAGGGTGATTTTTAAGACACTTTAATCACTATATTATAACTAATTTCTAATCATAAAGTGGTTTTCAATTAATTTAATATTCATCTAAATTACTTGTAGTTGTGTTATTCTTGCAATTATTTTATTTGCATATTTATAAGCAACATTGTGTACGAATATCCAGCTTTTACAGTCTAAAAGTACAAACAAAGTTAATTTAAGAGTGGAAGTTTAATCAGAAAATTATACCAAAACTGCTGTTTCTGTGGACATTTCGCTGAAATCGTCCAGTGTTATTGTTAACGGTGTTTGAAAACGTATTGCCATTATTTGTAGAATTTTCTTATTTGTTTCATTCTGTTCATACCAATTATTATCATAAACTGCTCTAGATAATTCAAAACTCTAAAATTTCATTATTTAAATTACAAATTAATTGAATGGTACATTGAATACTTCAATTTTTATCTCATTAGCGTTCCACGCTAGAGAAAATACTTGAAACATCACCGTAGGTACGAATAGAATATTGAAACTCGTCACAAAATCCAAACCGCCCTTAAAATTAAATCAAAATTAATAAAATAATTAAATTTCTGTAATTAGAATTACAAAGATTGTATAAAGAAGTGTAGCCACGTGTACGGAATTTGTGCAAAATTCCAACAGGAAAGCGTACTTGAACGAATCTCTAAGCGTTGTAACATAACTAAAATTATAATAAATACACCAATTTGATATAATTTATCGATCTGTTCTTACTTGACGATTTTCTTGTGTTCATTTATGCAGAATTTAAGAACTTCAAATACCGCATCATCTGATGATAATTGTCGTTTGCGTTCGATAATCTTGCTGTATTTTTGTAAATTTCTCAAGATGTGTTGTAGAATCTTCAGTTGACTCTGAACATATACCATTAAAGCAATCGTTGATGCATGTGAGATGACATAATAGATACCAGTATATTGTGCAATAACCATCGTAAGACTGTATGTCGATACGAAATGCTTTTGTTGATCGTATGGTGTCCAGAAGACCTGTATCGTGTGTCTTGTAATTGTATTATTTCGTTGTAACTGTTGATTATATAAATAGAAATTTTGAACATAACAGAAGAAGTTGTAATAAATCTCGCCAGATAGGAAAAAACCAAAAAAACAATAATTCACTTTTATTGCACGTTTTGAATAATTCACATAGATCTTCTGTAGATCTTCGTCACTTGAATTCAACATATGTTCTTCATTCTTCTTGATTATATTGAATAGATTTCGGATAGATTTTGATTTGATTATAAAGATCCGTACAACAATGGTAGATGTCAAAATTGTACCGGTTAACATTTCTGGTACTTGTGACAAATCTTCTAATCCTTCCGTAAAGACTGCACTAAATTGACAGATTACTGAGATTATAAAAAGTAAAAGAAAAAAAGCCGAGTAGTTTTTGTAAATTTTATGAATTATTCTTTTGTTTTTGATGATATTTGGTGATAGTAAACCGGTAAAATACAGTAACAACTTTATGCCGTTTAAATGGAGAATATCTTCCATTGTTGAATTCTTGCACAATACAACTTCGATTAGATTCCATCGTTTTATATATGGCAATTTCTTATTCAAAATATGGAAATTTAATGAAGCAATTAAGGCTTGTTTAATTGCTAGACAATTATTGTTGGAAAACTTTACTAGATATCTGTTAAATAAATCGGTTGTTTTGATTTCTAAAGATTTTGTTAAATATACACGACTATTGATTATCGCTATTTTGAAAAGAAGTAAATTTTGCAAACTAATTCAATCCCTGTTTAAAGTGAACATACCTCATGGATTTATGGCCAAATTTATTAAATTTCGCCCGGTCCTTTTCTCTGAATCGTAAAAATTTAACAAACCAATCTGAACTTTGAGATTATATCGAATTAGTGTTGCTTTGTGTAAAATTCAGTCGTTAAAATTGTGCCCGAAGATGCCCTTCAAAATATTTTCCTCTACCAGTTTTCAGGAAAATTAACAAACCTATCTAAAGATTTCTTTGATTTCTAGAAAGCGCTTTTAATTTACTTTAGAAAGCAGTTTGAATTATTGATAAATAAATATTATTTACTAAGTTATAAGGGAAAAAGTTAAAAAACCTAAGAGAAAGATGCTCTAACATTTCCTCTATTATCCAAAATTTCCTCAAAATTTTTAAAACAGATACACCCATGGTAGTTGCCATGAAACAAAAGATCGCCGCGTTCGAGTCCCGCTCGAAGAACAAATTTTTCCAGGTCTAGAAAAATCAAATATGGTTTCATTAATTTCTTTCTTAAAATTAACATCTACTTTCGGTTGATTTAACTCTAATTGATAAATTGAAATACATCCATGTTGTTGATCAAGAAATATCATTATCAAATTTAGGGAGAGATCATGAATCAATGATTTCTTATTTTTTATAAACTGTAGCCCTGCCCCTTAACCGAGAAAGTGACAAATTATCCTTTACAAATTTGAATTAAAAGTCTATTCTATTGAACGATAAGGTAAAGGCTTGTAGTACCGTGCTTGAATTTTGAGAGGAAATTTAGATAAAATAGAGTAGGTAGGTGTGCAAAATTCATTTTCTACATTGAAGAGACTATCAAATTTTACTGCGCTCTCATTAGAAGAGTCGTGAATGAATATGCAGATTTTGCAGTCTAAAATCAGACAAAAACTAAATTTATAAAAGCGTTTCACTGAAGAAAACTCACCAAAACTGCTGTATCTGTGGACATTTCGGAAAAATCGCCAAGAGTCAATGATAACGGCCGTTGAAAACGTATCGCCATTATATGCAGAATTTTCTTATTATTTTCATTCAATTCGTACCAGTTGTTATCATAAACGGCTTCAGATAATTCCAAACTCTAGAATTAATCGGTAATTTAATTTTAAAACGACCAGCTACAACCTTTCTAAAAAAGGAAATCTTTGACGATTTCTCTGTTGTTTCAATATTTGAAACAATTCTCCTTGAAAACCGAGAACTGAAGATTGTTCCAATTGTTGAGACAATAGAATCAAGCAAAGATCCCCTTTTTGGTGAGTTGTAGACCGAAAAATTCATCAAGAATACTTTAATTTTTATCTCGTTAGCGTTCCAACTTAATATAAACGTTTGTACCAACAATATTGGTAGAATTATCACGTTGAAAATCACTGCAACATCGAAATTTTCCTAAAAATAAACTATCAAATCATTTACAAAGATAATCATTCAAAATTACCACAAATGTGTATAAAATTATCGCCAAATAAGCTGAAGTTGTACAAAATTCAAACAGTAGAGCGTATTTGAACGAATCATTTAATGTTGTAACATAACTAAAACTGTCATTGATTTTATACAAAATAAATAAAATTAATTAACATACTCGACTATATCTTGATGTTCTAATATAGAGAACTTCAACACTTTCAATGCTGCATCATCTCGAGATAATATTTGGGTCCTTTGCAGAATCTTGGTGAATTTTCCTAAATTACGCAAAACATATTGAAGAATCTCCAATCGACTCTGTGCATAGACAATTAAACCGACCACAATTGACTGCGTTATAATATGAAAAAACGGAACCCATTGAGCAACAGCCATTATAATAAAGAAGGCAAGTTCGAAATGTTTTGCTTGATCGAACGGCGTCCATAAAACTATCGTTGTATGCCTTTTTATTTCCGTATTGTTCAATCGGATTTGTTGATTGTACAGATAGAAATTCAGTATACAATTCGACAGATTGAAACTAAATAGACAGAATAAACAAGCACTGGCATTGAAATAATTCACACGAATTGCACGTTTCGAATAATTCACATAAATTCGTCGGATATATTCATCGGTTGATCCCAATATTCGTTTCTGATTCTCAACGATGCGATCGAATAGATTCTGTACGGTTCTTGTATTCAATATTAGCACTCTGATAATTGTGATAAAATTCAAAATAGCTGTAGTTAAAATTTCCGGCAAAGTTGTAATATCGTCAATACCCATCAAAACGATTGCGATACATTGACTAATGCCGTATAAAAAAAACATAGCCGATGGTATATACGAGTAGATAATGTAAATTTTGCGAATTATCCCGTTGTGGAAGATTTTCGATGGCCACATACCACTAATGTACATTATTGCTTTTAAACCGTTCAAATGCAGTATCGTATCCATTGTCGAGTCTTTACTTGAATACAGAAATCTCCACCAGACGTCACACTTTTATTTCTTCCAATCTATTAATTAATAAATTGAAGATATACACGATATTCCATCGAAAAGGACCCCTATTTTTCGTAGACTGGCGTATATTGTTGATGATTTCTCCCTTATACTAAACCGACAAGAGCTATCGAAAGATCACGATTTAATTTCGACAAAATTTCAATGATCGTTGATTTGATTTCTATGGAATTTCCTGTGTATTATTATTAATTTTTATTACAAGACATTAATGATACTTTCCTATATAATTGCACACTTATATCGGCCAATTTTGATTGTCAGTATTGATCCTATTCCGATGACCTAATTGTTGGATCGTCTTTGTTTAAAGTATCAACACTAGTAATTTATTGATAAACAATTCACTTACAAGGAAACATCCCCAAGTGTCCCCCTCCGATTTTAATGAAATTTGGATATGTGATTCTCCATCGAATTCTAATTGTAAGAGATGTTTGGTTTCAATATCCTCAATTCCATTTGATTTGTATTATAAAGAAAGGTAGATAATGGTCAGAATACGAGTGAGAATATTGATGCTGACAAGAGTGAAATAGAGAAGCTGTGTAGTCGTTAATACGTTAGTTGTCTCTCTTATCTGTTTGCAAGAAACTTTCAAGTATCAGTTGGTTCGGCATATTTTTTAAAAAATCTCTGAATACCCCCAATGATTTCTTATTTTTCATAAACTGTAGCCCTGTTTCTTAACCGTGAAAGTTACAAATTATCCTTTACAAAATTGAATTAAAATTCTATTCTATTAAGCAACAAGATAAACGCTTTCAATACTGTGCTTGAATTTTGAGAGAAAATTTAGGTAAAATAGAGTAGGTTGGTGTGTAAAATTTCATTTTCTACATTGAAGAAGCTCTCGCATTTTACTGCACTAGTTTTTCAGTAAATCATCGACAACTTTTAAGCTTATGACAGCTGACAATCAGTGGTATCATCTACGAAACGGTAGTTACACCAAATTCATTAATAACTAACGAAATTCGAATGTACCGGCATTTGATTTTTAATAAAGTTCAGAGACTGGTTCAATAATTAGCTTTTATTGCATTTCTATTTCAGAACAGTGTTCAAAACTAACATTGAATTGAAGGCTGATTTTTAAGACACTTTAATCACTATATTATAACTAATTTCTAATCATAAAGTGGTTTTCAATTAAGTTAATATTCATCTAAATTACTTGTAGTTGTGTTATTCTTGCAATTATTTTAGTTGCATGTTTATAAGCAACATTGTGTACGAATATCCAGCTTTTACAGTCTAAAAGTAGAAACAAAGTTAATTTAAGAGTGGAAATTTAATCAGAAAATAATACCAAAACTGCTGTTTCTGTGGACATTTCGCTGAAATCGCCCAGTGTTATTGTTAACGGTGTTTGAAAACGTATTGCCATTATTTGTAGAATTTTCTTATTTGTTTCATTCTGTTCATACCAATTATTATCATAAACTGCTCTAGATAATTCAAAACTCTAAAATTTCATTATTTAAATTACAAATTAATTGAATGGTACATTGAATACTTCAATTTTTATCTCATTAGCGTTCCACGCTAGAGAAAATACTTGAAACATCACCGTAGGTACAAATAGAATATTGAAACTCGTCACAAAATCCAAACGGCACTTAAAAAAAATCAAAATTAATAAAATAATTAAATTTCTGTAATTAGAATTACAAAGATTGTATAAAGAAGTGTAGCCACGTGTACGGAATTTGTGCAAAATTCCAACAGGAAAGCGTACTTGAACGAATCTCTAAGCGTTGTAACATAACTAAAATTATAATAAATACACCAATTTGATATAATTTATCGATCTGTTCTTACTTGACGATTTTCTTATGTTCATTTATGCAGAATTTAAGAACTTCAAATACCGCATCATCTGATGATAATTGTCGTTTGCGTTCGATAATTTTGCTGTATTTTTGTAAATTTCTCAAGATGTGTTGTAGAATCTTCAGTTGACTTTGAACATATACCATTAAAGCAATCGTTGATGCATGTGAGATGACATAATAGATACCAGTATATTGTGCAATAACCATCGTAAGACTGTATGTCGATACGAAATGCTTTTGTTGATCGTATGGTGTCCAGAAGACCTGTATCGTGTGTCTTGTAATTGTATTATTTCGTTGTAACTGTTGATTATATAAATAGAAATTTTGAACATAACAGAAGAAGTTGTAATAAATCTCGCCAGATAGGAAAAAACCAAAAAAACAATAATTCACTTTTATTGCACGTTTTGAATAATTCACATAGATCTTCTGTAGATCTTCGTCACTTGAATTCAACATATGTTCTTCATTCTTCTTGATTATATTGAATAGATTTCGGATAGATTTTGATTTGATTATAAAGATCCGTACAACAATGGTAGATGTCAAAATTGTACCGGTTAACATTTCTGGTACTTGTGACAAATCTTCTAATCCTTCCGTAAAGACTGCACTAAATTGACAGATTACTGAGATTATAAAAAGTAAAAGAAAAAAAGCTGAGTAGCTTTTGTAAATTTTATGAATTATTCTTTTGTTTTTGATGATATTTGGTGATAGTAAACCGGTAAAATACAGTAACAACTTTATGCCGTTTAAATGGAGAATGTCTTCCATTGTTGAATTCTTGCACAATACAACTTCGATTAGATTCCATCGTTTTATATACGGCGATTTCTTATTCAAATTATGGAAATTTAATGAAGCAATTAAGGTTTGTTTAATTGCTAGACAATTATTGTTGGAAAGCTTTACTAAGTACCTGTTAAATAAATCGGTTGTTTTGATTTCTAGCGATTTTGTTAAATATACACGACCATACTAAACCGACAAGAGCTATCGAAAGATCATGATTTAATTTCGACAAAATTTCAATGATCGTTGAATTTGATTTGTGTGGAATTTCCTGTGAATTATTATTAATTCTTATTACAAGACTTTAATCATAATTTCCAATACAACGTTTTTCAACCAAACGTTCCCAGTTCTTATGACAGCTCCTATTAATTGCCGGGCGATTTGAAAAATATTTTGAAGATTTGTAGGGTAGTCCATAGGAAACATTTTACCAAAATTTGAGCCCCGTCACTCATTGGGAAATTGGTGAAAAACCGCTTTAATCGGAAAATGTTGCGATCGACCTCATTTGTAAATTTCTCATTAAATGATCTACAATGATATGACGATCCGTGGAAAACAGTTTTTTTTCGTTTTTCTTCGCAAAATCCTGGAAAATCTAAAAAGTTTGTTTACCGAGATCGATCATGAATGAGTGAATAATCATTTACTACATCAGTTGTTTACTACTATTTTACCTTTAAATAGTGTAAGAGTTTTTATCGCTTATGTTTGTTTATTTTTTCAACTGCTTGACACTCGATACCTACGTTTGATTGCCGACTTTAATTGTTTATGCAGAAAATCCAATAAATGGAACCGGAAAAAAAATGAAAGACGCCGATCATCTTTGAAATAAGGCAGAAAAGTATCAAGTAATTAAAAGAATAAACAAACACAAGTGATAAACAATCTTACACTATTTAAGAGTAAAATAATAGTAAACAACTGATAGTGGCTAATGAACTTTTCAATCATGGTTGATCTCAGAAAGCCAATTTTTCAGTTTTTCCAGGATTTCGTGAAGAAAAATGAGAAAAAATTATTTTCCACGGATCGTCATATCACTGTACATCATTTACAAATGAGGTCGATCGCAACATTTTCCGATTAAAGCGATTTTTCACCAATTTCCCAATGAGTGACGGGGCTCAAATTTTGCTAAAATTCTCCCTGGAGATTACCCTACAAATCCTCAAAATATTTATCAAATCGCCCGACAATTAATAGGGGCTGCCATAAGAACAGGGAATTTTTGGTTGAAAAACGCGGTATAATTGCACAATTATATCAGCCAATATTGATTGTCTGTATTGATCCTATTCCGATGACCTAATTGTTGGATCGTCTTTGTTTAAAGTCTCAACACTAGTAATTTATTGATAAACAATTCACTTAGACTGTAATTTTCAACTAATTGATCGTTTATCTTTAAGAAATTATGATTTGTTTGTATCGCTACTGCTATAATTTTCTCAATTGTGGTTCAATTATTTGTAACGAAGATAAGAAGTACTCAAAAGTTGCAATAATTCATCATCGTTACTATGGAGGAACTTTGTCAAATATGAAAAACATTCTTATTTATTACAAAAGATATGAACAGGCAGTGGGAGGAATTTCGTCTAAAATGTAGCTTTCAAAAATCTAATTATTGTTAGTTGAGTCTATTGAATTTTATCTAAATTGTAATCTTGAGGTTTTACGACATTTTTCGATGGTAGTCTGCTTCTCTCTAAAATTTGCCCAATTTTCAGGAAATTTGTTCTCAAGAAGGAAGAATTTTAACAGATTCAAGATTTTTTACCGACATGGGGGCCCGTATTCAGCTTAACATAATATAATTTTTGTTTTATAAAAAATTGTAGCATTTGAAAATTGTATACTTATGTATATTCGTAATATGAGAAGTACTGAAGCTATTAAAATAAGGTTTGTTGGAATGAATGGGATTCTTAGAACGTCTAACCTAAATTATTGTATTATTGATCAAAGTTGACTCTATTTTAATTTCTGTGTATCCGTGTCCTGAAGAAGCTACATTACTAGTTGTATCACTATCAAAATTTCTCGTTGATTGTGGCAGCTCAAGTCGAGAACAAGTAGCAAGCGTAGGGCCCTCAGAGCAAAAAGAAGAAAGAAGAGAAAATCAAAAAGTATCTGCCTCCATACAGACAGACAGTAAAGAAATTATAATAAGCCGTAGTGAAGATACTGCTGTACCTGATTGTGAGAGTAGTAATAAAAAAGAAAGAATTGACGAAAATTTAGATGAACACGAAAATGAATTTTCATGTTCATCTATAGGATCAAAAACAATATCTGAGCACGTCTCTTTGTATTCCAATGATGCTGCAAACAGACCGATACCTGTACCAGATCAGATTCGATTTGAAATCATTAAACAGGGTAGAGAAGTATATCAACACAAAGAGGGGTCCTTTGTTTCTACAGAAAGATCAGGTGAACATACTAAAGGGTCATATCGTTGCTTAACATTCTCATGGTTTTACTTAACTGTATCAAATGAGAGTAAATACCTTTGTAAATGGATGATATACTCACCAACAGCACATAAGTTTTTGTTGCCGACTTTTTGCGTCTGCCGTGGATATGAACAAGCAACTTGTTTCTGGTTTTCATTAATGATGGAAATTAAACCCAAAGATTTCGCAGCATAAGTCTTCTGAACATTTGTCGAATTTTGAAAAATGGAAAACTCTTGCCGTAAGATTGAAATTGAATAAAACCATTGACAGAGAAAATCAGAATATTATCAACAATGAGGCAAAGAAATGGCGGAATATTTTATATCGCCTATTAGATACTATATTATTTTTGGCTCAGCAAAACCTCGCTTTTCGTGGCCATAGAGAAGATATTACTTCAGAAAACAGGGGTAATTTCTTAGAACTAGTGAAGCTGATGGGAAAATACAATCTTATATTAAAGGAACACTGTTTGAAACTTTAAGAATCCGCTGGTGGATCAAAGAGAGTACTTTCTTATTTATCCAAAGCAATTCAGAATGAGTTTATCTCTCTATTAAGTAATTATGTGAAGGAGAAAATTATAACAAATTTAAAAAAAAAATCTAAGTATTTCGGGATCATTTTTGATAGTACTCCAGATGAAAGTCGAACAGACCAAATGAGCCAAATAATTAGGTATGTTCATAGTGAAGGAGTCGTTGTAGAAGTTCGAGAGTCTTTTTTCGATATCGGGAAAAACCGCAATTGAGATGTCAAAAAATTTCCTACAACAGTTAGAGAAAGATGGATTGAATATCGAATTGTGTAGAGCTCAGGGGTATGATAATGCTGCTTCGATGTCAGGTAAACATGGAGGAGTTCAGCAAAAAATCCGCGAAATCAATCCTAAAGCCTTGTTTACTCCATGTGTAAATCACTCCTTAACTCTTTGTGGAATTCATCCATTTTCTTGTATTCCATCAAGCGTAACTTTTTTTGGTACTTTAGAGAGCTTATATTCTTTCTTTTCTGCCTCCACTCATAGATGCAAAATATCGGTAGAAGCTTCAAAAGATGGTCAGATACCCGCTGGAGTGCTCATCATGATGCCGTCAAAGCCGTGACAGATAATGTGGAGAAAATAACGAACATATTAGAAGAAATGTGTGATCCCTCAAAAGAAAATTGGAATACACGATCAGTAGCGAGCTTACTTGTTCCCGCTGTACGTGACTTCACCTTTTTTACATATTTACGATTTTGGAACACTATTTTAGAAGAAATTAATATGGCCAAAAGTCACATTAGTTATGGGTTTAACAAAACTGAAAGCTCTGCATGTATTTTTAAACAAAGAAAGAACCACAATTGTTGATAAAGCTATAAACTTTGACATAGAAAAATGTGAAGCAATTGGTGTTGACATCGAAAATTGTGGTCGACAAAAATTTAGAAAAAGATTACCAGGAGAACTGTCGTACGGTTCTGGCTTTACAATACAAGAGGACATTCGTAGATCGATGTTTAGTTGTTTAGATCGATTTATCCAAGAATTATCTCAAAGCTCCTCTGTAATGGATGAAATTTCAAACACATTTAAGATTGTTGAGTCAAAATTTTTGATAGGAGCGCCTGATGATGATTTAGAATCAGCAGTAGAAAAGCTTAATAATATTTATAATGAATTCGGTAAGGAACAAGTGGTGCAAGAAGTAAAAAGATTTCGAAGACACATACGTGCCGCTAATACGAATGTAGAAGTTACAACATGGACAGCCCAACAAATTCTTCAATTTATTATTAAATCTGACTTCAGTGAATCTCTTCCTAACATATCTCTTATTGTACAATATTTTTTAACAATTTGTGTATCTGTAGCGTCTTGTGAAAGGAGCTTTTCTAAATTTAAATTAATCAAAAATTACTTGAAATCAACTATGACGTGGTTAACAGCTTTGGCGGTTTTATCAATAGAAAAACAAGTAGCGAAGACATTAGATTTTGATGATGTTATAGATAAGTTCAGCAAAATAAAGGCTAGAAAACATCCTCTATAATCATGTACTTACAAGTAAACCTTACGAAGTCGAAACTCCCGATTTTGATGATTTTTGGTATATAAGTACTTCATTCTATTCTAAGCGATGCGTGTTTTGTCATTCGTGCCCATACGCAAGTTTAAGGGAGAAAATGGGGGTTGAAGTTACCTCTGCAAAATCAGTTTTTTAGCAATATCTTTAGAACGGTTCAATATTTTTTGATAATTCAAAAACTGAAAGATAAACATTTGTGAGGCCTATAACGTGGTAGAAACCAATTGTCAATATCTTGTTGGGGGTGGAAATAACAGGCACTCATGTGCCGTTTTTTACGGTTTTTTGCAATTTTACACCCCATGGTAAAACATAGCAATACGAAATTTTTTGTAATAGTAGAAAATTACAAAATAAAAGTTACCTGTTCGAGGGTTTTTTATTATTTTTAATTGTTACCCCATAAATAATTCTTAAGTGTTGTAACTTTAGGGGTGAATTTTGGCTATGTATATTATTTTTTGAAATCGTATTTATGTGGGTTTTGAAGGCATTTGAAGAACCTTTTAAATGATATATGAATGAGTACCCCAAACTACCCCTTAATGAATTATGCTAATATGACTTTATGAAAAAATATTTTATTACTATTAGTGATTCTACTCAGTAATTATTTTATTTATCCTATCTAGTATATAATGATCCAATTTTTTATTTTAATTACTATTTTTACCAATTACAACCCCTTCCGAATTATGATACTATAAATTTATAGAAAAATATTCTATTATTCTATTTACAATTATTCTGGAAATTCCCTACATTTTACATATTTCCATATACGCAACAACTTGCTTATGGTCAGTAGTTGTTATAGTAATGATAGATTTGGAAGAAATGTTCAAAGCAAAGATTTTGCTTGCACCATCTGCAGGTTACATTCACAAACGTCACATGTACGGATTGTATGATAGGCTTTGAATGAAAAATCTATAGAAAAATCTGGTCTTTCATTTAGAAATTCACTCTGGTACCATGCATATTTGAATAATTCTGTATATCTTGGGGAAGAAAACTGATTATGGACTGATTGTAGTTTAATTATGTTATCCCTTAAGTGAATATTATAATCTTATCATGACAACAACACAATGTTCGAGAACTGTCTAACGAATTTCTTCCATTGGCGAAAGTCATAAACGTCTAGAGGTTGAATAAGTACAGTAGACCCCTTTGGTAAATTCATAATTTCGACACATGTGGATAGTGGGACTATTTCATACAAGCCTTTGCTTTCTGCCCAAACAGATTTTGTGTTGCTGTTCGGGATGAACACATTGGTAAAACACTCTTCAAATCGTTCTTTCGTCAATTTACCAAATTTTGTTACCATTATATATCATAATTCAGAAGGGGTTGTAATTGGTAAAAATAGTAATTAAAATAAAAAATTGGATAATTATATACTAGATAAGATAAATAAAATAATTACTATGAGTAGAATCACTAATAGTAATAAAATATTTTTTCATAAAGTCATATTAGCATAATTCATTAAGGGGTAGTTTGGGGTACTCATTCATATATCATTTGAAAGGTTCTTCAAATGCCTTCAAAACCCATATAAATACGATTTCAAAAAATAATATACATAGCCAAAATTCACCCCTAAATTTGCAACACTTAAGAATTATTTATGGGGTAACAATTGAAAATAATGAAAAACCCTCGAACAGGTAACTTTTATTTTGTAATTTTCTACTATTACAAAAAATTTCGTATTGCTATATTTTACCATGGGATGTAAAATTGCAAAAAACCGTAAAAAACTGCACATAAGTGCCTGTCATTTCCACCCCCAATAAGATATTGAGAATTGGTTTCTACCACGTTATAGTCCTCACAAATGTTTATCTTTCAGTTTTTGAATTTTAAAAAAATATTGAACCGTTCTAGAGGTATTGCTAAAAAACTGATTTTGCAGGGGTAACTTCAACCCCCATTTTCTCCCTTAAACTTGCGTATGGGCACGAATGACAAAACACGCATCCCTTAGAATAGAATGAAGTACTTATATACAAAAAATCATCAAAATCGGGAGTTTCGACTTCGTAAGGTTTACTTGTTAGCTATTAATGACTGAATATATTTTGTTCTAATTTATTTTGTTGTTGTTTGTTTTATTTAACTATACTATGTGGTACCTATAGGGTAAAATAAGAATTTTTATTGAAATAATTTATTCAATAAAAAAGGGTCCGGTATTTGACTCCATTCCCGGGCCTTAGAATGAGTTAATCCGCCACTGGTATTCAATGGATTTTCAACAGAATTGCGGATTTTCTATTCAAGATTGGGAAAAAATGTCTGGATTATGTGTAGTAATTTATTTATTAACAATTCACCTTAATCAAACAGTTTTACATGATGGTATATTAGCCTAAAATTCCTTTAAATTCTCTACAATCTTAATAAAGTTATTAAAATTTCGAATATCATAGAGAAGGTGGCCAATGTTTTCTATTTCTAATTAGTGAAACTATTATTTGATTAGATTATGCTTGATATTGTGGTTCAAAAGTGGATTATTCACGAGAATACACCTGTTGCATAGCTTGCAAAGTTGTAAAATAAGAGTAAGAAAGCTTAAAAACCTACAATCAGGTCGAAACAATAATTTGTACGTGATTAAAATTTATTGCTTACCTTCGTGAACAATTCCAAATTGACGATTATCGTATCACCGAGACCAACTACAGTTTCTCGTTGTAAACGCGTCATTATTATCAATAAACTTTTCTGTACTGATAATGAAGCTTTATGCCATGGTGTATCGTACAAATATAACAAAGTATTCGCTGACTTAAAAATAGACGAATTATTTTATTCTAAATATCAATAAATTGAGTCTACCTACTTCTATTGCCAGTTTCGATGATGGCCGACAGTACATTGCGAAAATCTCAAATATTATTGCAACAATATACGATAAAGATTTGAACAAATTCGTTAAATCATCGGTGCGATTGACGGCCAGATGCAACTCAAACGACATTGTCAAAATGAACACGATGCATTCGACCAAAACTATCCATCGGATTATCGAATTGAGCAACTTAAAATTCCTAGAAGAAGACGATTTATTACCTCATTTCAATGATAAATTGAATATACTTGTAGAAATTGACATGAGCTTGAACGAATTGTTTTATTTTAAACGACACAAATTCATCGTCGAAACCATCTCCGATACCCATCTGGGGAGTTCGGCGATTCAAGAGTTTTATTTGCAAAGTTAATAGGGAAATTAGTGTGTATACAGAAGTGTCTAAAGTTAAAAGAATTGCAGTACCGGAAATTCGATCGTAGATACAAAATATTGTCGAGATCCAATTTGGTATCCATTTTGGTACGTAAAAAATCATCACTAATTCGTTCAACACTAACGGTCGAATTAGCATAATTGATAGTACAATAACCACTGTTGTAACAAACGATGTTAAAATTAATTTGATTCCTTTAACTTCTTGCAAATACATCCTGTAAGTATCTTCATCAAGATCGGTTATTGTAATTGAACTTTGTACTTTCTTAGCTAATTGTTGGATTTTTCGGAAAATTACAATTAATATCAGATATTTTACAGTTACCTAAAATTATGAACTAATAAAAAATCTTGATCTATTGCTCTTCCTCTTACATGTATTTCTGTTATGATTGTTTCGACGCAATTTATGAATTCTTCAAAAACTAGATCGCCACGAATCAGTAGAAATATCGCCAAGAATAACGTTAAAACAACAGGTGAAAGACTTAAGAAAAATCGTAAATAATTTAGTCGACCATTTGGTTGAAAACCGATCATATTCAATAGATGATTGGGAATTCTCATTACAGTTTCATGTTCCATGTTCAATCGGGTTGAAAGAACTGAAATATAATCCTTTCCTTATAAAATCTTGCAGCTACAACAACAGAAATGGCTAAAACCTAATAAAATTGGTAATATAAGCGTAAATTGTGTTAATTACACCAAATACAAGAAATAAATGTTCAGAATTTAAGTCGGTATCACTCTATTTTATGTTCATTAGACACGATTCGGTTGAATTCTGAAAATTAAATGATAGATTACAGAACAATAAGTAGATGAATAATAGTCCAATTATCCTAGATTACAGTATCAAATCGCTTAGGTAAAGACAATATAATGTTTATATTATCGATTCTCTTACAATAATATTAAACATGATTCAAAGACAATTTTAGTAACAAACGTAGAAGTTGAAATAAATAAATAATAATAGAAAGAGCTCATAAATCACAACCGGTAATTCAATTTTCCCGCATTTCATTTCTTACTGACATCTATCGGACAGATATTTGAACTTGAAGTACTACAAACTACATTACGTTATTAAAACAGTATTATTACTATCTCAGAATTGGCCATATTTTGATAGGTAATAAATCTAAATAATTCAATTTCTAGATAAATTTATTCAAAAACAAGAGAAATAATTAAAATTTAATAAAAATTCCAAATTATCAGTATAATTTAAAAGAAAAAATGTGAAATATTAGGGTCGCTGGAGTGACATCTATTGAACACTAGCTGTCTTAATACTCGTAAGCAACAATTATAGAAGACTATATTATCGACATCAATGTGTCAATTAGATGTCAAAAATGTCAAAGTCTCGGTGAAAAGCTCAATGCAATGCAACCCACAAAGGTAAATAAACTTGAACAATAACAATACTTTTAAGATAAAATCGCAATTAATTAAAAGAGCACAATAATTTTAATGAACACATTGCTATCAATTAATCAAATATAATTAGTCAAAAAAACAACAAAAATGGGATGCTGTTATAGTTTTTTCTGTAAAGATGATGGAGCGTCGCAGGTAATTTTTTCAAATATTAAAAATTATTTTGAATATTAAATTTATTGATAAATTGGTAATAGAATGGTGAACCAAGCGAACGAACACATTTATTAGTCGATCCAGTTTCAAATAGTACCAATATTCAACGAGTCAATAGGTAATTGATAACAATTTTTTGATAATTCCACATTTGTATCGGTTTTTACAATTTGTTTAATAGTGAAGATTTATCGTGTCATAATTCAAATTCAATCCCTAAAAAGACTGATGAACAATCTGCATTGAATCGAATATTACAAGAGACCGCTACGTACGTTCATTTCCCAAATTAAATTACCTAATTTTAATTTTTAATTAAACAAAATATTGTAGAAATGTCATAGATGTGGCAGCTCTAGATTCACACAGTTTACAACAACACGAATATGCAGAACGTATGAAAATTTACAGTGTTAAAGTGCAACAAGTCTGCACCAATAAACGAAGCAAATTAACGAATCGTTTAAAAAATTGTATATTAGAAGATATACCATGGCCGGAGAAACTTCTAACAACTGATCCAATACATCCAGACGATCGCAATTTGGTAATTTGTAATTTTCGATTAAAAATCTTCTAAGTTAATTCAATTTTCGATTAGATTACAAACGCCGTTGCTAGAGTTGCTACCGCTATAAATGAGATCAAAGTTGAACATAAAGAAGATTTAGTTGTGCCTTTTCGTATACCTGGGTAATCGTATTTAAAAAAAAAATAGCCACAATATACTTTCCCTTTTATGTTTATTTATCCGTTACTACAAGAAATCGATTTGTAATTTTATATGGGGGGCGAGCATATCAGGAAATCTCCATGACTTTTTAATCGTTTTTTATCTTTATTAGTCATAAAATCTATGTTTAAAGGTGCTAAATAGAATATTTTCTTTTATCGATAGTGTTGTTCAGCAGAGATTTCTTATGGTTGAAATTTAGTCAAGAATTTCGTTTATACAGGGCGATTCTCGATCGTTCATTTGGAATATAAGATGGAATTTATGAAATTTTGGAAATTTTTCGTTAAGTAAAGCGCTTTTCTCTGATTTTAAATCGAATATTTTGTGGCATTTTTAGAGTCTGTGGTTAAATTTGGAATTTTCCCAATATAAAATTTCTTCGATTAGCATTCCTTATAATTTTCAATTAGGCTACAACATTTAAAATCCGTTAATTTAATCAACTCAATCATAGAATCTGAACATGTTATAAAATAATTAAAATGAGAGTTAAGGTGCCGAATTAAAATCAAACGTTCAGTCTTAATCTACAATGGGCTATGATCGAGAATCATACTGTACTGTCCTATAAGTGGTGGATTATAAAATTAAACTTAAAATTAAGAAACTCTATTACCGATCTGCGTAATTGTTTAATCCTGAAAAACTCGGCTCTATTTCTACCGAAATTAGTGATATTGCCCCTCAAAATACCAACGAGCAGATTGTTTAATTGATATTGAAACCTATTCCAATTTATTTAGTCTCAAATTAGTCACGTCCTATTATCTTTGTTTTTTCTTTTTTTCTTTAAAAATTCTCCTATTGCGCCACTTATCGTATGTATGTTTAATTTTTAAGTAAACGGTGTTATATATTTGTATAATTCAGCTTTTATTGATTAGTTTATAAATAAAACTTTATATAAATTTTAATGTTGCATTGTTATATTATGGTGAACTGTAATATTAACATGATTAGGATGATAGTGTGAAGATCCGTGAAAGAAATACAATTTAAAACCGGTAGCTAGTAATAAATGACAACTAATTATACCGACAATTAGTAATAATTTGTGTCTTGATAGGCGTAATGCTGGCATTAAAGTTAATAATAATACAGAACCAGAAATGAATGTAGCGATTAAAACTAACGACCATTGTAATAGATTGATTTGTATCGTCCAAAATATCGATACTGGTATATAAATAAATAACGAATATCCGTAAATACAAATCAATTCTAATACATTCGGAGTATGTCCATCTTCCAGGCCGTCTAAATCGTTAATATCGGAACTCCACTTCAATAGAGCCCATAATGTGAACGGTATTAACGTTACATAAATGCAGATTGTTGTTGCCGCATACGAGACTAAATGGAAATCGTACTTCCATTTGTAATTATCTTGTGCGTGCTGCAAATAATCGGCAATATTACCACTAATAGCAATCGTAAATATCAACGTTATCGATATCCAAATTGGTCCGTATAAATCCGGTCTTTCGCGTAGATGTTGTTTTAAACGGTTATCATAACGTGGCGTTATCGAAGCGAATATACGATCAATCACATCCTTTGTATCGACATCAAAGAATTGTTGGTAGTACTCCAATGTCCAAAACGATTTTGATACAGAAGTTTTATCTATAAATCCCCAAATTACTAACTTTTTTATAAATAAAGCGTTAATTACCATCTTCGGTGTTATCTAAAGGTAATGTTTGTGGTCTAGAGGGTTGTCTGTCAAAATCTGGGCCCAAATCTATATTCAATTGGGCTTGGTTTTGTTGGGTTGTTGTTAATAGCGGCGGTGATGATGGTACGTGGACTGTTGGATAATCTTGGAATGATAACAGTTCTTCTGTGGGAACTTCCGGCAAATTCGACATTCTACTGTTATTACTTTAACTTTTCTTATCAATTATTTTCAATATTTACATCGATAACCTTATTGTTTTCAATATTAGAATTTGACAAATGACGTTTGCACGGCAACCATTTTGGAATGTTGCCATTATTTAAATTCCTCGAATTTTGGGGAAAATTAACGTAAACGAATTTAAATCACAACTTACATCAATAGTTTACATGTATTTCACTTTATTATCCATTATTGATCGGAAGAAAGTATAATTTTTTATTAAATACGACAGAAAAGTATAATCTATATAGCATCCGGTGAATATTTTAAATTTCCCGCGGACTTTAGCGACATCTAACTTCAAAAATTTTATGATTTGACAACCTTGAAATTTTGATGACAATTGACTACTTGCGGGATTTTTATATTTAAAAATTATGTAAAACAACAAAATTTCATTAGAAAGACAATATTTATCCAAAGTGTTGAATAAATTAAAATATTTTCCATTATTTACTTATTTAATAGAAATAAATTCGTTAAATTTGCTAAAATATCAAAAAAAAATTCAATTTTTGAGCGACATCTATCATAAACAATTTGAACTAACAATATTGTACAATAATTTAAAAATACAATGAATTTAAGAAAATTTCCATAAATAACAACAAATAAGGAAAAACAAAATCATAAACAATACAATATAACAATTTACGGTAAGAATTTCACAATTTTCAAACATTGATAAAATTGAACATAACCTCACTTTTCAGGAATATGCCTCAATATTTCAAAATAATTTCAACTTTCTACCTAATATTGACGTATATTTGCTTAATTTCATGCTCATCTGATTGTTACAAGCCGGAAATTTCGCTAATTCAAAAAATCGAACATGAAGGCTTCCACCGTGAATTCCGTTGGATTCTAGAACGTACCGCCGACCAACAATGGTCGAAAAACCATTGTAAATTAGCCCTAAGACTCGATATACCGCCCGAAATGTATTTAGACCCCGACCAAATCAATGATTACAATCGCCAAGGTAAATTGTCGGTTTTCATTGATGGTAAGGTCGATGTCGAAGCTGTCGCCCATTTAGCAACACCACACATTGCTTACGTTTATTTAAACGATAGCGAACACGTTTCGTTGAATCTGCCGTTCCATTTGCGCTATCAACGCGCCCAAATCGCCGGCGGTACTGGTAAAGTTCTAATAAATCGCCCCAGTGTTCTAGTGGATTGTTCAACGAATCTTTGTAGTAAATCGATTGTTGAAGCTCGATGTAGTCGTAACGATAATAAATTGTGTTTGTGGCGGAATCAAACGTATCAAGCCCTATTTGATGAGATGGAATTGTTAGTTCCCGTCGGTAATTTAGATGATTATCCGCTAGTTTCAATTGTAACGCTATTATTAGGGTGTGCTGGTTGTATTTATGTCTTATCAGTATTATCAACGGTTAAATTATAGAAAGAATTCAGTCAATTTATTGTAAATTTGTATAAAAATATTGACAATATAGGAAATTATACAAATGAATTTCTATTGTCGCCGTTATCTTCATTACTATCCTGTCGTTGGTAGAATAAAAACGGTACCGCTCCCCGTTGTTCATTGACATTAACTGGCCGTTCTTGTACACCCTCATTACCAACAAAAACGTTATTTACGGCGCCCAATCTTAAATCTTGTACGATTTCTTGGGGGTATTCATTGCGATTCAATTGGGCCACTTCAGCGTCATTTTCATCATTACCATCCTGGCCGTTTTGATCTTGTTCATTATCTTGATTTTCGACTCGAATAATATCCGGTGGTTCCTGTTGATTATCATCTTCATCGTCGGATGCTTCAATTAATTCCAGTACCGGTAATACATCGAATGGTAATACATCAGGTAAGTCTGCTTCTTCTTCTCGTATATTTGGCATTGGTAGTGCGTTATTACCACCAGCAGCTTCATTTACTACTTGACGAACATTACGACGAGGTAGTTCGTTTGCACGCATTTTTGTGGAGGATTATTTAACAAAAATTGGACACAAAACAATTACACAAAGACGTACACTAGACGAATAAAATGGCTTCTCTTTGGAGAGATAATGATAAGAATTATCGAGAATTGATAGGTGTTGAGTTGAATCGCTTGTCAGGTGCAGAATGTCGATGGGTTTTTGGAGAAAAGCCAATTACTATGCAAGAAAGAAAGGTTCGAAGGGCTATTGTGATGATATTATAGAATTTTTCAAATTCGAAAATCTCGATTATCACATAATCATTATCGAGAAAATGGAGACTATTCGTTCAAAACTCCACGGTGAGTAGAAAATTAACCCCCCGTTTATCAATCTAATAAAATTCCATTTTAGAGTATATTAGCGAGATAGAAGATGAACAACAAATAGAAGGCGTTTGTTTCCAAGTCGACGATTCACTCCAAATAATCCTCGATCAGGATCTCGTTAATTCTCTGCGTAGATTCGATCTAAGCGTATCGACGAATTTTTTAATAGCCACTCTAATTGGGGCGATTTTCGGCTCGCGTATCAACGACAATGCAATTCGAGTGCAATTGGAGCATTTTCAGAAATCTTGCGCAATTTTGGGCTGTTGGTCGAGTCCAATTCCGATAACATTCATGGAGAATCCGATCGAATATCCGTTGCGTTGTAATTTGTTAAATAGGCAACGAACCACAATAAGGAGAACGTTTCAATTATCGGCGTTAACACGGAGGCAATCGCACAATAAATGAGGGTTTTGTCGCTTTATGGAACATTGAAATTACCGAAACGACCACTTTTGTAGATATGCTACAGATAGATTTATTTTGTCTCACATAAATAATTACAATCAATAATTACACAAATTGTTGGTATAATTACAAATATTTTCAAAAATACTCAACATATTTTAATTGTTTTTTTTATAATTACATCGATAATTATCATCCTGTTTTGAAAATAAATTTGGATATTGTCGGATGATAATTAGTTTGCATTTATTGAGAGTTTAAATTTAATACACGAAAAAACCACCGATTGGAGATGTAGGAAATAATTACAAAAGAGAAAAAATCCAATATTTGCTCAACGTTAATCGATTTCAATCAATCAAATATTTACTGAGCGATCTGATCTGGATTGCTCCGTTTACCCCAGATACCTTTCAAATTCGACCAGGCCGGCTCACGTTTACCCCAAGATCCTGAAATTAATCCGCATTATTCCCTATTTCCTAGCCTAATTAATTCTAATAATACCGCGAAATTTCTCCCATTTGCTGCGTTTACCCCAACCGCCATGGAATTGGCCCCAGTTTCGCTTCTCATCATCGTTGTACAAATCGAAATCGGGTCCATATTCGCTGCTATACAATTGATTAACGTTGTCCAAATCGAGCAGGGCTGATAATTGCCGGGATGCGGCGTATTCATCATCGTTCGGTAAGAACCGTTTACCCCAACCGTTCTGCGGATTATAATTATCAATTATGCGATTCATTGAGAAATTTTGGTTGTTTACTTGGAAATTTTGCCAGGCCCGTTTGTCCGGTGTTGTTGCTTGTTCGTTCCAGGTTGTTGCCGGGATGCTGCGTTTCAAACCCCAACCGCCGTGGAGGTTGTTCCAGCCTCTTTTGCCCCAGATGTGGAGGTCTTTATTCCAGTCTCGTTTCGACATTTCATCATCCACCTGGAAACATATGTAGGTAGGTTGTTTCCATTAGAATACAACGATTTATGAGTTTTTATAAATCAATTTTGATACATGTTTATATGAACGAATACACATGATTTGCATTTTAATTGATTGTTGTTGACGTTGGAATCAGATGATTATTTAAATAAAAGTACATAAATATAAAAATTTAATTCCAGGCTATAAAACTGGGAATTTGTACTTTTCACTCTGGTGATAAATCATTGGAAGAGACATAAACTAGGACTTACTGCAAATATTTCTACCGACTGTCTCACTTAAATTGTACTACTTGTTATAGCAACACCCTGTATTTGACGACCGGTTCCAGGACCCCTGGAGATAATTTGAACCATGTAGCTCATCGGGTAGGTGGTTAAAAAACTATCGTATTTTCCAATGTTGCCATTTTCATACACACAAACTGGTTCAGAATATCTTAAAATACTCCTAATATTGATTTTTTCATTGTGCTTTTTTTGGAACACAGGAAAATTTCGCGTTTATTCCAGAATGGCATGGAGGAACTTACCGTTTTTAATTCAGTTTGAAAAATCGCAAAATTGCTTAAAACGAGCGCTTTTTGGCCCACTTCCCGATGAACTACATTCGAAGCTCATTTTAGCAACATTTGAACCTTGTAGCTCATTGGGAAGTTGGGGAAAAACGATCAAAACTACACAAATCAATGCCTGCATTGTACTGCTTTATTCTAGAGCAGAATGGAAACAAATCTAAAAAGTATGTGGAGAGCATGCTGAAATGTTCGTGCTTAACTCGATTTCAAAAATCGCAACATTAAAACCAGCGTTTTTTGACCGACTGTATGACGAGCTAAATGGCCCAAATTGTGCCCAAATGATCTCCATGGGGTCTCTATAAACCCTTAAAATATTCTCCAAATCATAATGGAGCTAGGATCATCTAACAATAAGTGAAAGACGAGCAGAATTCGAGACTCAAATTCTGGAAATTTATTTTCGAAAATAATTCAATACGGTTACAGATTGTCGCTAATCCGGGCCTGTTTGTACATTTTAATATCTATAGAATTTTTCAGCACGCTAGTTTTCAGCTGAAAAATGGATGCATCCTTTGGGGATCTATTCAAATTCACTAGCAACCGTATAGTTTTCAACGTGAAAGGCCGAATTAACATTTTCTCTTTGATTTATTGAAAAATACTGTAACATCTGTATTGAATTGAATCTTTCTTTTCATCTATTTTTTGCCACTCAAAATGGTGTTTTGTTTTAGAACTAGCAAAAGTGGAAAATATTTAATTTTTGCCTTTGAAATTTGATCAAAATATATTCCAACTAAACATCTGCGAGTAATTGTAGATGTAAAAATTCTTTATCTTTATTGTTTTGTTGTTTAAACCTAAAGGTGAGTAATGACAACATTTATTCAACCGCAAGCTCATTTTCCTGCATTACACCCCTATTTGACTACAAAATTGAGGGATTTAAGCTTCATTGTATAGAGTCTCACCTGTGGATTGTCGTTGTTGGATTGCAGGGGTATCTCATCCGATAAAGCCGCAACCAGTCCAATTTCCATATAATAAATTAAAAAGATAACACATAAGAATCGTGTCGATGATGCTGTTTTTGTTGTAGTCGAATGTATTGTTGCATCTCGCATTATTGCTGCCTGGAAATCGAAAATTAAAGGAAAAATGTGAGAAAATTTTAGAAAATCTCCAGTTCATTAGCATATGGATTTGTTTTGAAATTAAATCCTAATCCAGCTTCCCTGTTTATTATCATCAAGTTAATCCAAGGATTTATCTTGAATATCGCCGTTAATGAGAGAATACTGTCGTGCGGTTAATAGTAATAACGATGATGATGATTGTATTACGACTACCTTTCAAAATACATATTTGCCATCGTTGTTATTATAACGATCATTTGATTTAACAAATTGGAGGGTAAGTTAAACATCAATTGATTGTGATCAAGGGATGAGTTAAATTGGCGATTCATTGTCACCATGACGGCAAATTCGCTAGTTCTAATCGACGATTTCGTTCAAATCTTGGATATCCAACATCCAATTCCGCATCTCGTTCATCTCTAATAAAAGTTCCCCCATAGAAAAGCCAGCATTCAAAGCATATACTTGTAAATAATGGAATTTAAAACGTTCGTTTTTAAAGAACAAAAGATGGGATAATTTGCATATTTTCCGGTTGTTGTAGGTAATAATGGCATAGTTCTAACGAAAAACTACAAACGAACTTTATTAATTAAATAGAAACTAAAACTAGTCGATTTTATCGTTATTGTAGCAATTATTCGATATTGATTTGCTATAAAACAACGTTCTAATGTCCAGAAAGATGGAAAAAATCTCGTAAAATTACTGATGAGACTTGTTTGATTTTGATTCCTTTGGCCGCCAGTTTAAGAGGTCGGTCACACTTTATTACTGTAGACTTTATTGTCGGCTTTTTATGTTTCTCGATAAGATTCCATTGATAATTTTCGATTATTTGCCACATTTTTTCGACAGCGCAGCTTGTAAATTGGTGAAATTTCAATTTAACTTTTTCTAAAGGTACAAATCACTGGAACTCCATTAGAAATTGTATTGATACTGGTTTTTGCCTCTCGCCACACCGATAAAATTGTAAAGTTTGTTGTCGGTAAACTCCTATTAAAATACCTTCTCACGTTAATTACAAAGTTTTAATTAACAACTACCATCACTGAAAGTTTTGCCATGTGTAATCTCCCATATTAATGCAAATTTTTAAAAAAACAGTTCCACAAGTGTCAGATTTTTAAATCGGATTCAACAAATTTGAAATTCATATTCGATTAAAATAGAATTCTTCATTTCAAAAATGCAAGCGAATTAGACTGAAAACAACCCCTACTTTGGTTTAATTTAATTTAACAAACATTCACGTTAAACAAGTGATAATTTTCGCACTAAACAACGTTAATGAAAGGGGATTTTTGTAAATTATAACATCAAATGTGGGTGGTTAATCAACGAATTGTTGTAGAAAAATCTACGAATGTTGATATCGAAACGAGAACATTTTATTAACAATAAATTAACTAGATAGATATGAGAATCTCGGTAATTTGTTCGGGGTAATTTTTGTTATAATTGGGGTGGTTTTCCAACTGGAGGCGGTGTATTTTTCCGGATTATTACCACCAGAACCATTTACAAAACTAATAGCGTTGTCGTTATTACCGCGAAAGGGTAATATAGAAAAAATAACGACAAATCTGTACAGCACGAACAGGACTTTGAGTAAATTGGAAATTTATCCGGGAAAAATCCGGAATTTTTCCCCAGACAACGCAAAATTTGTATTGACTTATTTCGGGTTTTTCTTATAAGTTTTTTTAAAAGAAATTGTTTAATTCAAGACACCTGTTGATTTATGTGGATAATTTTGAGCCGGATAAAGTCTAAAGGCGGATAACTAATCAGAGTCGGATTAGATTCGGAAATTTTCATCATTATTCCATCGTTTTGGCTGATTTTAAAATAGAATTCGCTTTAAATTGAAATTTTCAAACGGCCTCATTTGGTAAAACTTCGTATATGAGAAACATTCCTATAATCGATCATTGTCGATTGGAACAGGTAAAGTTTTATTCCGAATTATCATGAAATGGTTTCAGCGTTGATAGTTTCCAATTGAGTTCGTTTTAATTGTTAAACTATCAAGCAATCATTTAGAGTGGCCTGGATAGGGTGCAAGAAAAACTAGACGAAAAGCGTTAGTGACAAATATTTGTTTGATAAACGTTTTCGGATGAATTACTCCAATAAACAACCCTTATTGTGTACACAACTGTACGACACAGCTGATTGAAGGCAACAATAGCAGCGTCTTTCAGTAAACTACTTACGTTAAATGGGAAATCTCGTTGAATTATACATAAATTATGAGATTGCGAACAATTGTATTTTAGAAAAGTTTCTGATTTATTATTGTAGCGATTGATTTAAAGTTTGCGTGATAATATTTGGTATTGTTTTGAATGGAGCACGAACAGGATGGGGATGTTGTTCAAAAGGATAACGCCAACATTTGAATACATTTATAGAAATGGTTCCCATATATGTTCGTCTACTATATTCAATTAAGGCGCTTCATAGATTTACTGTTACAATTCTGTTAAATTCGTTTTGCCAAAAGAAACAGCCCTATTGTTATTCACTGTAATTTCATTTTTGATTAACATCTACCTATTCTTTGATCGATTCGTGGTATAAATTCGAATATTTTATTGAATCTCCAATACAAACTATAAAATTCTTTAAAATCCCCGTTAGCAAATATGCATTTGTACGTTATCTCAACATCCCTTAAATGGCTATAAAGTAATTCTGCTCTGGTGAACAAACACAAGAATACTTTATTTTTTATGAATCGTTTATACGACCTATAATTCCTTAGTAAAGCGTATAATGTACTCCAGATGGAGTTTCAATTGTGTTCCACTTATCAAACGTATATTTGCAATTTTAATCGAATCCTCTCCATGAATTCTCATCACCAACTCACAATTTCTTGATGGGTCAACTGTATTTGCAAACCTTCCAAATGCCAGGCTATAAAAATCTCGCTTTATTGTGCAAATACAACGATTGGAAAATCACAATTTTCGAGTTTTCTTTTAAATTAAATATTGAAATGTCTGGTTTTGTTCCGAATTTGGAGATTGACCGGTTTCAAAATATACAATTTTCGTATCGATTGTTTAAATCCGGACTGGTCAGAGATTCGACACAAATAAACGTACACATCGACTCGTTGGCGAGAAATAAAACTACTCTATCCATATTTCATGGGAGATTTTCGTTGACATCAGCACTGATTATGGTATGTATGGCTGTTTGAAAATCTGACAGGTTCTCTCTGTAAAGCCGTCTAGTAGGGGCGGTTTGTTGGGTGGAAAACTTGTTGAAGTTATGGTAAATTTTATATGATGGAAGCTACTCGAAATAAAGATCTGGACTATCATGTTGTAGCGTAAAACTTTATTTTTGTTATCTAGAGAAGTATCAATGTATGGAGAGATATTCAGTTGTGAAAAATGGGTTAAAGTCTCAACTCGTCGAATGTAATATGACTCAATGGAAATGTGTTGGAAATACCAACAAATAAAGCATCGGATGTGGAGCGTAAAGAACATCTGTCATGTGTATGTAATTTCTGTATAACTATCAAAGCGAAACGCGGACTGTTTATAATTCAGTTGTACTAAACGACAGACCGAAAATTGTCTTAATAGTCCGACAAAATGCCATATTAATAAAATCCAACATACTCTATTTTTCCACTCTATTCTAAAGTAATTTAATATTCTATTGGCAGATTTTATTAATAAGTTTCTTCTTTGAGAGGCGGTAAATTGGAGGAAAAACTTTACGACAAACTTTCGTAATTTCATTTTTCCTCTACCTTATTTACTAGCATCATTGCGGATCAAAGGATTAGAAAAATTTTAATTTACGAAGCCCCAATGGCTATCTCGCCTATGCCACATGTACACTAATGTTTAACGGATTACCGCTCAATGTTATCGGCAATTACCCGTTATCGATATGTAATTAGATTGTTGCCTGGTTAATTTGAACGCCAAATTGGTCGGCCAAGACCTGTGGGTGTTCCACCAAATTTAGCAAATTATCGAAAAAAATCGAAACTACACCCCACTTGATGATCTACTCAATCTATTGAATCTGTTTTTGGTTGTAAACTCGTGAGATTTACGATAGCGACAGTCATCGAAATCACAACGGAATTCGTACACCTTCGACTTTCACCCTTACAACAACTCGGGGGTGAAAAAAAATTGAAATAGACTTAGAAATGTAATTTATGATTTAATAGCAATCGTATCGAATACGTGGACAGTTATCGTTTAGTTCCGTTTTTTCCTGTTCTGAAATTGACTGGAAGAGAATTAGATTTCTATTAACTATTTTCAAAATCGATCACATATCGAATGGAGCGTTTTAATTACAATGCCATCAACATCTTAATCGATTTCTTTAAAGCTCTACCTCCATTTTAATGTTATTGTTGTTAAAAGCGACCGAATCTCAACGGAAAATTAACTGCCAACCGTTATTTTCTGTATTAATCCATTTTCTGGTAATTATTCTAGATATTGGACGATAAATTATGAAATAAACACAGAGATAAACCCTTGAAAATCGTTTATATATTTGTATAGAGTTCGTTTTAAAAGACCTACGGCCTAGTCGATTCCACTCACGTTTTGTGTGCCTTGCATAATTTTTATTTAAAAAAATACAATTTATAGATTTACTCGGTAGAAAATATTGTGACAGATTTACGATAAGAACAAGCAAAATGCTACCATATGGGAAAAACAGTATCCTATAAATTACACGGATACCTACATTCATAATTAGGCGTTTCTATCGAGACAAATCCTTTTAATTAGTGAGTTTCTCCAGTTTTGAGAAAGCCCGGCTTTTAAATAAATCACCTTCGATAATAGAAACTTTATTCTCATTAAATCGGATCAATAAAGCTTTATAATATTAACATATAGTTAACTAAAGTCAATATTATTCCACTTATCAGTTACACGAAAAAAATCGATACTCATTTATTAATAATCCGATAATCTGTCATAAAATAGGTATTATTATTATCACCATATTAGTATCAGATTATTGAGATTATTGCAATTAAAATGAAATAATTTGCCTCGTGTTGAGTTAAAAAATTCGTCTCTTTCCTAATAAAACTGTTATCCCAGCGGCAATAATACAGGGTAGATTTAACATTTTAATTGAACAATCTCAATAAAAACCGGTAATGATCCACTTCCTAACAGATTTATTACAATTTTTTTCTAGGTCTGATCAATCGGGATATCGGATTTGTGTTAAATTTTAGAGCTGGCATTAAAGTCTCCTATAATAAAGATCCTTTTGCCGATAATAATCACAATTCATCAGCGTAAATTCCGTGCACGAAATTTAATTCAATTCGGATAATTCGTTTATGATTAACGTTAAAATGTATAAGTACGGATTTAGTTAATTTGGTGACATTTTCCGGTTGGTTATTGTCGGCGTTGTTGATAAACTCGCTAAAGTATTCGATATTTGTTTAAAATTAGAGATAAAAACAGTATGACCGGTGGAGTTGTTAATTTGTTAATAGGAGAAGAATGGCGCAACTATGTGGAGTTATCGATAAAAATTTCAAGCTTTCACAAAATTCCTAGCATACAACTAGGGCAGGAATCTCGTGCAAAATAATCCACATAACTTTGTTGGAAAGTTGTGTTTTAAAAAATTAAAAACTTACCCTGTGTTGTATTGGATCTTGTTACAAATAAATGAGTAGCGACACTCGGATTCGGCTCTACACTCGCTCCCAACGTCGTCTATTTCTTCTAATTCTAGAGGTGTATTGGTGATGAATTTGTTGATATTCTGATAAATATGGGATGTTGACCGGCAGCACCCTGTGTGAGGATTGCGACTATGCGCGCCTCGACGCTGATTATATAGAGATGTCCCCGCCACCAAGAGATGACGGTCTTTTTCCAACGGAAAAAAGGGCGTTCGCTAAACACCACCATCTGGACAATAACAGTCAATTGTGGAAAGAACTCGGCGTGTAGGTGGGGTTGATTGTCGATTTTCTACACAAATTGTCGACAAATCAACGGAAAAAATCATCAATTATACTCGAGAGATTGTTGTCAATTTGGCGGATGCGCCGAGATTTGCGAAAAATTAAACTCCCATTTAAATCCGAACCACTATCAATATTTCTTATCGTGTATGCTTCGTTTGAAGTGAAACTGATTGGCATTATAAAGTTGTACCAGGAAAAGTCGCAAGTCTTTCTAAACTAACTTTATCGTATATTTGGCTAGTCTAGGCCCAATTTATCAATGTAATTGAGAGTCGAGCAAGTAATAGAATTCGAAACTTGGCCGTTCTTATCGCAGCCGTTGATTTGGTTCGTTTTTCGGGACGAAATTAACGTAAATTTCCATGCGATCGGTGATCGTTAAACGTGCTAATCTGGTCCTTTATAACAGTACCGATTGTTCGAAAAAACAAACAGTCTCTCATTACCGAATCCATCACGATTATTGTGTACATAATCGTGTTATGTATCTACGTGTAAATCGGCGGTTTTACTATCTCAAATTCTAACTGATATGTGGATAACCGCTGCTGTTATTGTTGTTGTAAATCGAAAATTTCATCTCGAATAAAACAATAGTTGAATCCGTTTTTTTGATTAAAAGTAGCGACCATGAAATATTTCTTATTGTTGGGATTATAAAACTGGAAATTAACTTGAAGTTTGCGTAATTATTTCGAAGTTATTTTCGTATCATTTAGATCGATTTTAATACAATTAAAGTTCTCGGTTATTTATTATAGTGACGAATTTCGGATAGGATATTTACCACAAATTTGCGAATTATAATTGGCTTAAAGTTGGCGAAATCTGGGGCAATTAACCTAGAAATATTCTATTATCAATCTAATCCAACAACAACAACAACATTAATATGAAGATCAACATTATGAATGAAACCAATTTCCTTGTTCTGTTGACAATTGGGATACTTTCTCGTTATCTCTGATGTACATCGTTACACATAAAAACGTCCTAAAGGAATTATCGGAACTCAATCTCTACCACCACAAATAACAAACATTTACCAATATCCCGCAAATACACGACTATCCCGAGTATTCACACCGCCAACATATTGTATCAAAAATCATTAATGTATTTACTGTAGAAAATTACTAGAGAGATCGAAGATGATTTTTAAATATACGATCAGTAAATATTTGTATGATTAAATCCTGAAACGGATATTACAAGATCGATAGATGGAATATTCAAATTGAAGCGAAAAAAAACTCATATAGATTCTTGTAAAAATAAATATTTGAAACAGTGGCAATTTTAGATTTAATTTTTTGAATATCCACCAATTCCGAACGAATCTCTACTGTTATCGCGATTTAAAAACCACCAAAATTACGGATATAGAAGAAGATTCAACTACTCTAGAATTGAACGAAATATGAATATCTAACAAAATACAATTTTCTGTTATTTTATTACTTGATAATATAAAGTTGGTAGTAGTGTGTTTAGAATAATTTATAAGACAATATTCAGAACAGACTATAAAATAATTTTACGGATAGTTTTATGCGAAATTCAAATTCTCTTATAGCCGGTTTTTATAATAAAAATAGGAAATTAATCAGCAAGAACAGCTAAATTCTTCATTATCATAGTTTGATAAAATCGGACGCTTTGATGTTCAGCTATTATCAGCAAATACCTTCGCATTTATTAATTTTAATAATAACAAAAATAATAGCACCAAAAACCATTACGCCTACATTATCAACACAGATTTTAATTAACGATTATTCAACTATCATCATTATTATTATTCGGATATTTATTACAATAAATGGGTAAATTCTCATTACAATTCGAAACATAGACGCTTTTTTTAGTTCTCCCCAACATAGTCTGGCTCAAATCAAAGAAGCATCAGGTGTCTTCTATCGATAATCCATCAAAATTGTTGGCAGAATCATATTCGATTTATTCGATTACGTTTTTTGAATAACTGATGGATTGTTATGACAACAGATTAATAGGCGAGGAAGCGTTTTATTGTTTGTTATTGTTCTAAATTTAACTTATTCGGACGTGAATCTATCGATCAAAATTGCTGTACAACAAATATCGAGTCTTAAAGATATTCGATTGTAATTGTACTTATAGTATCGATAATTTTTGCAATCTTATCAATTCGGAAAACTTTATCTAAACTCTCGAATTCGACACACCTTGTACTCAAATCAAATTTGCCGACTCAATTTGAGTGAAAACTCTAAAATGTTCCTTCGATATTTCCGCCGAATCGATACTAATCGATAACAATAAGGAAATTTTGTTGAGATCGAGTGAGTATTTGAAAGCATGTCGAACAAACGGAATTTCAGTCTCTTTGCAAATAAATATCAGTTTTCAACGGCTACAGATCAGGCGTAAAAAAGGGAATTAGAAAACACGAATATAGATCAAAAAGTATACACGAATCTCGTTAGATGCAGTGTTGTTGAATGTCAATTCTTCTGAAACACCCACAAACTGCATAATAATAAATGTCACAAAAATCCGACAGTAGAGAAGGATTAAGACTCGATTCGAACCAATTTTTGTTTTATTCGGTTATTTCTCCGCTTGTCGCTTTCTGTCCCTTAAGCCGTATTTATCAATAATAATGTAAAATAACCGGATAAAAAAAACGAATATTGATAGTGATAATAATAATAATAACAATAATTAACCGCAGGAGAGCTTTTATCGAGTCAATTATCACCACATGGTATCTAACTAGAATAAACAGCAGGATAAATAGTAATGCAATTCCCATTTTTACCATTCCATAATCATCATAATCTTTCTTAAATCCAACTAATTTTTTGCATTTATTCACCCTGTATATCTCCCCATTAAATTAAGTGTACGTTTGATTAATTCCCAACAATATTTGAGGATTTAAATGGATTCACAAATGTGATTGCTTTAAAACTATTTGAAAAGATCATATTCCCATTACTTGGGATCTTTAACGTTCGCGATGGTAATAATCGTATTTACATCGAAACAGGGGATGAAACCGATGAGGGGATCAATTATCCAGATCAAAAGTAGAAGTTTTCAATTTAAAAAATAAACATTTCAATATCAGAGATGATCAACTTTATAAATTAAAAGTTGCTACTCGGAAACGATTGCTAATAGTTGGAATTAAATTCGTTATTTTGCAATTATTTGTTGGAATATTCAATCAATGTTTTATTCATTGAGTAATAACAAAGTCGATTGCGGTCGGAATTTCCACGTGATCTACAAATTCGCTGAATGATTAGATAAATCCATGTTTTCGTTAAAAATTTATCATTTTAGTTTTCTAATCCTTTGTTGGCAATACAAATAGTTAGTAACATAGGAAATGATTTGGCTAAATTTGAGCATGATCTACTTGATCAATTAAAAATTAAGTTCTATTCGGATTTAAATTCTGAATGTACGCGAGCACGTCCGTAGATTAGATTTTACACAACTGATAAGGACAAAGCTATAAAAGTAATTCCCCGATTTTATTTCGAAATAAATTCGAATAGTCGGTACAATTGAACGATTACCTTGCAAGATGGATACACGATTTTATACTTTAGAAGAGATTGCTAAAAATAATGGTAAAGATGGTGCAAATACTTGGATTATAATACGCGATAACGTTTATGATGTTACCAAATATTTAGAAGAGGTAAGAATTTTATTTTTAAATCGAAATTCGTATTACTGTAACGTACCCGGAATTCCCAATACTAACGCAATTTCATCATCTCCATAATTCGATATATCCCCTAGTGTTCCATATTTTATTATTGTTACAATTTTAAAACAATCCACAATTTACGATCCGGCCAATTGTCGTTGATTTATCTTAATCTTGATCTCGATTCCAGCATCCTGGCGGTAGTGATCTGGTCCTGGAGTGGGCCGGTAAGGATGGGACGAAGGCGTTCGACGAATTCGGCCATTCTGGTGATGCCAAGAAAACGTTGAAAACGTTCAAAATCGGCGAAGTTGTCGAGGTAAATTTTCAAATAAACCAACGGACGGGAAAGACCGTCAATCGTTAATAATTGAAGCTTGTAAATATTCATTGACAATTCCTGTTTTGATTCAAATGAATCTGTTTTTAATTCGTTCGGTCGTTTTTTATAATGTCTTGTCTTTTCGAATATTAATTCGAATTTATCAATGCGTAAAATTCAAATATTGTTCGATTTTTTTATTCGACTCCAATAACTAAAGTTTTGGAATTTTATCAGGATGAACGTAGGAAGAAAACGAATAAAAAACAGGAAAACAATGTGAAAATCGTCGAACACAATGAAACAACAGACGGAAACAGGCGGTAAGTTTCTCGTTATTGTTTTTACGTTTATTTCTCTACTTATTTAATTATTAATTCTCATTATTTTGTAGGAGTTGTCTGGCTGTTATCACCTGTGGTTTATGCTCTTAGATTTTACAATTTTCCCAATTTCTCTACTGTGATATCAAATAATTATCAACACTAATATTATTGCTACAGTTTAGTTGTACGGAAAAACAAATCAATTCGTTCGTGCGATGTTAATATACTGATGGTATTAACAGTGAAGGGTGGAAGAACACAACACACGCTCATACACACCGAAAAAAAATACCGAACGAATATAATGAAAATCGTTTTGTAAACAATCTGATTGTTGGACGAAAACAACGGCTTAACGATGATAATAGATTAGGGATCATTTTTGCTACAATTCTAATCCGCACTATTTGTAAATTAACAGAAAATTATGTAATTCCCCAACCAATACAGTCAACACACAAAAAATTAATTCCACCCCTTATAATTAATTGTAGACATTAGAATTACAACTCATTTAACTTAAATAGTCGTTAAGGCTTATCCAAAATGCTATTTACTTTTATTCAAATATTTTAAACATTTAAAATATACGTACTTTAATTTATAATTATTGTTATCTTTAACTTTAGATATAATCAGAATTGATCCGTTTAATTTTCCAAGAATTAAATTTTTACAAATTTAAACCGCGATCTGTCGATAAATCCGCGATTGGCGGCTATCTCATAACAACTTTGATTAATTAATATTTCCCAAATAATATTCCTATAGGGATTTAATCAATTTCGGACTCAGAATTGTATTTCAATTAATGATAAATTTATTAAACTTTCTCTACTATTTCATAGTCTAGTTTCCTGGACATTAGGCAACACATTTTACAATATTGTAGTTGAGGTCTATTTTGCAAAGAGGTCGCCACTTGGCGCCACGTCATGTTTACGATTATATTGTCGGTAAAATAGTAATCTGTGCTGTCAGTAGTTTTGACGTGTGCCATTTGTGAAAGTGTTTTTTTTTTTAATTTTGAAACATGTTGGACTTATTTACAATTTTCAGTAAAGGAGGCATCGTTTTGTGGTGTTTCCAAAGTACCACTCAAGTATTTACATCGTCAGTGAACGCCTTAATACGTAACGTAATTTTACAGGTAATAAAACCATAAAAAAACGATAAAACTCGAATTAAACTCGCATACGTTTCAGGAACGCAGTGGTATCCAGAATTACGATTACGATGGCTTAACATTACAGTACAAACTGGATAATGAGTTCGATTTGGTGTTCGTGGTGGCCTATCAGAAAATCCTACAATTATCCTACGTTGATAAATTCCTGAACGATATCCATCTGGAATTTCGAGATAAATACAAAAATGATCTATCGCAAGGCAGATACTTTCAACAGTTCGATTTCTTGGATTGTTTCAATGAAACATTGAAAACATCGGCGGAATGGGCGAAGATTCAGGCGAAACAACCGAAAAGTATGCGCTCATTTGAACAATCATTGAAATCGAAGAAAACTGTAGCTTCGATGATCGAACGTAAACACGATAAAGATGATAAAAAGACTAGTAATAATAAGAAGAAAGAGGTGAATTTTATTGAAGAATCTACAACGTTGAAAACACCACCATTGTCGCCGAAATTGGGGGGTGGTGAGGATGTTATTGCAGCTAATCGGGCGAAATTCGCCCAAAAAATTAACAAAAAGAAGAACGATAATAAGTAAATTTCTCAATATTATTTTATTTATTTGTAATAATTGGTGAATTTGTTGTTAAATTAAGAAAAAGCCCGAAATCTCCCCCGGAGAAAGCCGGTAAGAAACCGCGAATTTGGGATTTGGGCGGCACCAACAAAGATTTAGAAACTCTAGAACGGACTACCGATAAACCGGAAGATATGAAGAGCCATTTTACACCGGATACAGAAGTAATTAATTTGAAAAGAAAATTTTAAAATAATCGTTTTTAATTTGTAGATTGTCGGCCAAATGCGCGGTGTAATTAAAGATCTAGAAGTAGAATCATCTGATGATGAAGATACGGATGATGATCAAGAAATAACAACAACAGCAACAACAACAAAATCGGGAAAAACTGCCGAAAAAGGCGGAATGTTTTCGATATTTAAAAGTTTAGTCGGTTCTAAAAATCTAACGAAAAACGATATGCAACCAGTATTAGAGAAGATGCGCGATCATTTAATATCGAAAAATGTTGCCGCCGATATTGCAATAAAATTATGCGATTCGGTTGCACAGAAATTAGAAGGCAAAGTCTTAGGGACTTTCGATAGTGTTACATCAACAGTTAAACAAACATTAACCGAATCGTTAGTACAGATTTTGAGTCCAAAACGTCGTATCGATATTTTGCGTGATTGTATGGAGGCGCAACGTCAATATCGTCCCTATGTTATGACATTTTGTGGTGTAAATGGCGTTGGTAAATCAACAAATTTAGCGAAAATTTGCTTTTGGTTAATTGAGAATAACATGCGAGTATTGATTGCCGCTTGCGATACATTCCGAGCTGGGGCTGTTGAACAATTACGTACGCATATGAAGCATTTAAATGCCTTACACCCGCCGGAGAAGCATGACGGGCGGGTTATGGTGCAACTTTACGAAAAAGTAATAACTTTCCATTTATCGTATTTTTATTAATCAATTTATTGTTTCAAAAAGGGTTACGGTAAAGATGCGGCCGGTATTGCAATGGAGGCGATCCGTTACGCTACCGATTCGAAATTCGATATTGTTTTGATCGATACAGCCGGACGTATGCAAGATAACGAACCGTTAATGAGAGCTTTAACGAAATTGATTAAAGTAAACGAACCCGATTTGGTTCTATTCGTTGGTGAAGCACTTGTTGGTAATGAAGCTGTCGATCAATTAGTTAAATTTAATCAAGCTCTAGCCGATTATTCTTCCAATATTAATCCGCATTTAATTGATGGTATTGTTTTAACGAAATTCGATACTATTGATGATAAGGTTCGATTATTTATTTGTTGTAATTGTGGGTCTAATTGGGGGAATTTTTATAGGTCGGTGCTGCTATTTCTATGACTTACATCACAGGTCAGCCGATTGTTTTCGTCGGAACTGGTCAAACTTACACGGATCTGAAGGCATTGAATGCAAAGGCTGTCGTTCATGCCCTTATGAAGTAAACTTTAAATTTCCCAATTTTATTTGTCATTTGTAAAGTATAATTATGGGTGATTGTTGATAAACTCTATCTTTGTTATCAATTCATTTATTTAACACTAACTTACAATACAAAAATAATTTACTTATTCGACAACTATTAAATCTACGAGGTACGTTTCAATGCCTTCCGGATGATCGTCCAATCTTCCATTATATCTTGCGGCTTCAACATGTAAACAATATACGGGCCGGACACTGTGACGGCTTTACGGCGCGACCGCGACCGCGATCTGGAGCCCCATTCGCCACCTTCACCCCAAGTTATCTCGCTATTGTGTCGATCCTCCTCCAATTTCCGTATCGTTTCCATCAATTCACTATAGTAATAATCGTGAGCCAACGATTTTTCGCTCTCGAAATTCTGTAGGGCCGCCTGTTGTTCCGCCTCAAATTGATTCGTGATGTTATCCAAGCGTAATTGTCGTAAAATCCCGGCAACTTCAGTGCGAATTCGCATATTCTCCTGTAGTTCTTGTAACGGGCCCAAATAATCAGGGGAACGTCCGGCTTTCACTTCGGTCAATTGGTGTTCGACCTACAGAAATTTAACAATCTTTAATACAATTTAGATTGAATCATGTTAGTTTCGTTTACCTGCGCCATTCGTTCGCGATACAATTGTTCGCGTAGATGACTGAATTGATTCTCTAAATCTTGGACGTGTTGCAATAATTCATTGCGGCGATTCTCGCATTCGCCCTCGTCCATTTCGGAACTATCGTCCGAGTCGGCCTCATCTTCGCTGGAATCCCGGCCGGCGTCGTTTTCACGGCTCGTATTCGAATGGTCCGATTCAGCCCCAGAGATGTTCCCATCACTGACATCACCACCACCTCCGTTATTATTCTGGAGCTTCATTGGGGGCATTTTCGAGTGTTGTTCAGAAATTCTCTATCAACATTTAGGAAAGAAACACCTAATAATAAACACGACTTGTAGAAATCTTCGAGAACTGTAACGAAATTGACAACTATAAAGTGGGGTTAAGTTAAATGAACTAAACAAACAAATCTGCCAATCGACACAATAGTGCCAACCATAGACAAACAAAATCTAGATTAAAACTCGATTATAAATATTGAAATTACTGTAATTAGAATAATTTGAAATATTTTGATGTTTCACAGACAATTATTCACTATCATCTAGTTATTTATTTTAAAAATATAAACTATATTAATAGACACAGGTAAATTTGACAACGTTGCTAAGTAGCGGCAACATTCAATTTCTATTCCGAGTAAGTCTTTATCTTTTTCTATCACATGCAAATGTAGTAATAGCATCTCTTTTTAGTTATCAATCCAACTATCGCATGCGTACAACCGGAAGATAGAAGACTTTCTAAAGCCTGTTACAGATAAGAACGTACGCTACAGAAATTACGATGCGTAACAATTATCAACATAACACACGCTTGATTTGAATATTTATTTATTTGATTAATTGCATAAATGAACGCAAAATTTTAGTAGATCTACCAATAATTGATTTTCTTTTAAAAATTTAAATGCTTTGGCTTTCTTTTCTAAAAATATATTCTACAGAAAAAGTAATTTGAATTGCCTGTAGTATTTTGGAGCATGGTGTGATTATTCACACCACGTTTTCGAGTAAAGTGTTATCCAAAATATAGTATAATAGATCTAGATAGCGCTTTATTTTAAAATTTTTGAGATTCGTAGGTAGGCAACCAAAATTACTTTACTTGGAACAGACAACCAAGCTTCAGATAAAATATCCTTGCCATGGTAAGTACGAGAGGCGAAAGTAGAAAAACGCTATTCATAAATACACTAGATAGACTTATGATATAATTTTCCAATAAACCGGCTATAATATAAACTAAATTATCCCATAAACAGACAAAAATATATTGAAATAGATGATTTATAATAGAGTAGGCAACAGAAAATACACATTTGTAACGTAAAACTTAGAAGCCCTGGGGTTACTCTGTTATGTTCTCGTCAATTTTCCCTTAAGTGAGTGAATTTAATTTCTTAAAAAATCAAACGTTGTAAACGTTATACGAGTAAGGTCGAAGAGCGAGTGTGAATTAGACTTAAGGGATTGCTAAATATTTCCACAAGGCTGCACATGAGCGCGGGGGGCGCTTGTGGGGCCAAACAAGAATGGCGCCAGTACAATTTGTTCGATGTAGAAAGAGATGGTGTATGGTTTAGTAACCTAATTGCTTGACAACAGCCAAAATCCCTAAAAAAATCCCTAAATTTTCCTTCATAAACACATTTATGTCAACGATGGGTGAACATGTTTGAAATGCTAAAGATTCTTGTGTTATTTTTATTCAATTATTGTGTTTTCTCTATATAATTATGTTGAATCAAGTACCACCAGAGGCTGTTTATTCAGCAGCATACGTTGAAAATTATTTAGATTGTGTTGAAAATCTACCAGATGAATTGCAACGTCTTATATCGAGAATGCGAGAATTGGATGTGTGTTATTTAGGTAGATCGTAAATTATTATCGTTTAATTCTCTAAATTCTAATTGGTATTTTGCTGTATTTAGCCCGTGTTCGAGACGCTGCTTATCAGACAGAAAGCTGGAAGAAAATCGGCAACGACAATCCTGGCAAGAAGGCGAAAAGTTTTGCACGAATGCAACAAGCACTGATCGCCGCCCAAGAATTAGGTGACGAAAAAATGAATCTATTACAAACAATTTTAGATAAAATTGAATATAAAACGAGATTATTAGATCAGGATCTAAAACATTTAGATTTAGGTAAAGAGGAATCGTCTCAAATTGAGAATAAAGAACAACAGCCGCCTAGTAATAATTCCGGTAATAATGCGGTATTACCAAACAATGAACGTCCAAATAAACGTGCAAGACGTACAAGACACGATACATTCTCTGGTTTAGAATCGAATCATAATGATACAAATCAAGAGCACATTACGCGCAATCAAGCGCCTTTATCGACGAATTCGAATTCGAATCAAAAGAAGAACAATACCGGCAAGAAGAAGAAACGTAAATCACGCCAATCGGCCCAGACACAACGTGAGGAATCGCCAATGCGCGAAGAGGAACCGGTTATTGATCCAGATGAGCCGACTTACTGTCTTTGTGATCAAATCTCCTATGGGGAGATGATTATGTGTGATAATGATTTATGTCCAATTGAATGGTTCCATTTCTCTTGTGTTCAATTAACCACAAAACCGAAAGGTAAATGGTATTGTCCGAAATGTCGCGGGGATCGGCCCAATGTTATGAAACCGAAAGCACAATTTCTAAGGGAATTGGAAAAATATAATAAGGATAAAGAAGAGAAAACATAATTATTTTAACGTATTGTGTAGATTCTTTTTTATAATTTTAAAATCTTATGATATGCATTTTCTTATATCTTATCGGATTTTCAAAAGTTCTAAACTGTGTATTTGAATAATTAAATAAAAAAGAATCATGTCGATTTGCCAAATTTATACAATATTGCACTACAATACGCGTCAATTTGATAAAATCTAAAATCTATTTACATCGATAAATATTCTAATTGGTACGTCTTTCTATCACTTTTTTGATTAAAATACAAGTGATGTATAGAAATTAAAATTAAAATTCGCTAATATGGCAGTAGAACTCATTGTAAAATGTGCTTTTCTCATAAATTTCTTTACAACAATTAAGTACAAAATAATCCAATCACCTAACAATAAATAACATTCTCTAAATTATAAACTGCAATACAACAATTTCTATAATTACGAATTTTCAATAAAAATATACGAATAGTTTGAACCATAAAACTATATCAGACTTAAAATTTGTTAACTATTCACGCACCTATCTACAAATCAACGACAGATATGTTTAACTAACTTCAAAAAAAGCCATGATTGGTAAATATAAGTTGAGGTAAATTAAAATGTTCAAACCCACACTCCGTGCGGATTCTTATTTGTCGGTACAGCATTCTCTAATTGTCTCGGTGATCCGATCATTTTCCTTGTACTACCGGATTTATTTGGACCTTCAAAGATGGCACGTAAATCTTCCGGTGGTGGTGCTATTGTTAAACTTTGCAAATTCGCCTCTTTCATCTCATTCACTAACATTTCAACTTGCTTCTTTTTCTCAATAATCGCCTGTTCTAATACTGAAACTTCTTTCTTTAAAGTTTCAGCCGTTAGATGGTGTAATTCTGTACTTTGTTTAGCTAATTCGATTTCACGTTGTAAACGTTCCATTTCAACCAATAAATTACGTTCGAATTGTTTTTTCGTTTCGTTACGGCGCGATTGGGCACGTTGTTCAATTTGTAATTCATCCATTAATAGGCGTATTTTGTTTTTGCATTGTAACAATTCGGTTTCACAGTTCGCTAATTTCGATCGAAGTAACGTGATTTCGGATTTTAGCGTTTTTTCTTGTTGTTTAACAATTTCGCTCTCCTCTTCCAGATAACTTAACGCTTGAATCTTGAAAAAATGCAATTTTAATCAAATAAATTCAACGAAATTAAAGAAAATCAAACCTGTTCTTGATTAATTTTCGTTATATTACTAACAGTATTCAATTCTTGCGATAAATACTCGATTTGCATCTGTTTCTCGCGCTCTTTACCCTCCCAAAACACGATTTCAGCATCATACTACAATAAATCCAAAAAAACATCAATTTAAAAACGCGATATTTAAACGAAAACGATTACTTTAGTCAGATCGGCCTGTTGATTCGACAATTTTTCCCTTTGATAATTGATTAACGCAATTAATTCCCTATATTGAGCATTGAACACCATATTTTTAGTTATATCACTTTTTTGTGTACGTGTTTCCTAAAAATTTCAACTAATTAAAACAATTTAATAAAATTGACCAATTGGGATACTTGTGTTGATATTTTCTTATTGGGAGGTGGCGGATCTCGATAAGGTGGCGGTGCTGGTGGATCTTTATAAGGGGGTGCAATACGTTGACTAGGCGATTCAAGAGATTTGTCTTGATTCAATTTTTTCGGTGAATTATTCGGCGTATTATTATTACTAGTGTTGTTACTATTATCTTTAACTTCTAATGGTACACTCCTAACATGGGGCACTCCTTTTACCACACCCACATTATCAGAACTGTGACTGCTACTACTGAAACGGTAAATTTTTCAAATTCTATCCCATTTATTGAACGAAATAGTGAGATTTACGTGAAATTCAGCGATTTTTGGAGATCATTCGGTTTCTCTACAGTTATATTGGCCGAAGATTGCGACGATGTCGAAATTGTTTTGGTTTTATTTTGTAAATTTTGTGCCTTATTATCGTTATTCCATTGTAGAATAAATTGGACATCATTCGAATATTCGCCCCATTTCATTAAAATCTACAACAACCACAAATCAATGGAATTATATCGGAAAAAACGTGGAAATTATACTTTTAATGGATGTTCGTTCGGTGCCAATTGTCGTTCGTTACTGCGCCAACGTTCAATTAACGTGAATCGTCCTGATTTACCCGTCGCGTGTGCTAGAGCAAAAACTACATCCTGTAAATAAACAATTTTTTTCGTATAAAAAATCGATTTTCCAACGGTACAAATACTTGGCAAGTTGTTGTTTCAGTTACACCACAAACTATCCGTTGGATACCCTCCACCCAAACTTTTAATTCCATATTGTCGATTTAAAATGGATTAAAGCTGAAAATTTGGTTTTCTTGCAAGAAAATAATGAAAATTTACAGTAAAACCACTTACATTTGTTCACTATCATCTTTCCCCTTCAAATAACTCGAGCCAATCTGAATTTATATGATCAAAAGTTGAGCTTAACGTTACTTGCTTATTGTTATTATCATTATTATTATTGCTGTTGTTATTATTTTATTTATTTTAAAAAAATTGACGAAAATATTACAAAATTTTCATAAAACGTCAAGCTGTCAAAACAGAAAATGTCATCAAATGTCAAACTATAGCCAACTGTATAAAAATAAAAGTCACTAGAATTATGCTTTAAAAATTGTGACAAAATTATAAATTATAGATAATTTGATATCTTGTTCGATTTGTATCGAGTTATTACTGTAATTTAAAGTCAATTATTCGGTTTATAACAATTTATAAAAAATAATAAATTCATTGCTGTTTATTTAATGACTTGAAGTTGGTATGTCTGTTTTCGATGTCAAATTTGGCGGGAGCTCTATCAATCAGTTGTTAGGAGTAATTATTTAAAGAGCCGTTGTGGTTGTGATTTTAATTTTATTTATTATCAACAAATTTCTGTTTTCAGTTAATTGTCACTGTGTAATAATGGCAACTGGTGAGATAACTAAATCACCGCCGAAACCTAATGGTAACGTTGATAAAACTCGAGAAACTAACGGTTATAACGAGCGCGATGGCGCCCACGAAGAGTACCAATATTTAAACCACATCCGGACGATTTTAAACAAAGGTTCAAAACGCAACGATCGCACCGGTGTTGGTACTTATTCGTTTTTCGGTGTCCAGATGCGGTACTCATTACGCAACGATATTTTCCCGTTAATAACAACAAAACGTGTCTTTTGGCGGGCTGTTGTCGAAGAATTATTGTGGTTCATTAAGGGCAGCACTAACGCTCACGAATTACGCGATAAAAACGTCCATATATGGGATGCGAATAGTACACGAGAATTTCTGGATAGTGTCGGTTTGCATGGTAATGAAGAAGGTGATTTGGGGCCGATTTATGGGTTCCAATGGCGTCATTACGGCGCTAAATATCATGGAATGCATGCTGATTATAGAAATAAAGGCGTTGATCAATTGCAGAATGTTATCGAGACGATCAAATATAGACCGTACGATAGACGGATAATAATGTGCACTTGGAATCCGTTGGATTTACCGAAAATGGCATTACCACCGTGCCATTGTTTGGTACAATTCTTCGTGGCTGACAATGAATTATCGTGTCTTTTATACCAGAGATCCGCCGATATGGGGTTGGGTGTACCCTTTAATATAGCCAGTTATTCGTTATTGACCTACATGATTGCACATGTTACAGGATTAAAAGTTTGTATTCATCGTTTTGTTTCAAATAATAAAATAATGCTAATTCTTGTATTAATAGCCGGGCGAATTCATCCACTCAATGGGCGATAGTCACGTGTATTTGAGTCATGTTGATGCGTTAAACGATCAATTAGAAAGGGAACCACGACCATTTCCCAAGTTGAAGATTAAACGCAATGTTAAGAATATTGAAGATTTCGTTTTTGATGATTTCGAATTGATCGGCTATAATCCGCATCCGAAATTAAGCATGCCCATGGCTGTCTAATTAGTGTTATGATTATGATTTATACGTATTTTTCTTGTCTAGAATATTTATAAATAAACAAAATTTGATCTTTAACACAATCTCAAGGAAGTAATTTGTAGATAATTTAGTTAAAAATGTTTGTATACAAATTTTTTCCTATTTTGCGTTGGAAATAAAATCATTCCCACACTAAAAGTAGTGAAGTAATGGAAATTTCCCAACTACTTTGAGTGTGGAAAATCTGGGATAATTTATTTTTTCGAAGTTGGTAACATTGTTGACTATTTCAAATGTCATTCTTTGACAGAAATGCAGACCACTTGATTAACGTGAAAACAACTTTTATTTATTTCAAATTATTTTTACACCATTCTTGAAAATTTTGATAACAATGTTCATATTTAATTTTTGATTTACCGGGAAGTAAATCATTGATACCATTTTCAACAATATCACGTAATTCTGGTGGAGTACACGATAATTCGTCACACATTTTTACTTTATTAAAAGTCGTAATTAATATGGAGACTTAAACAATTGAAAATCAACTCGTTTTACAAATAAAAAGTTGAATATCGTCAAGTAGAACTTTCATTTGTTTTATTTAATACCAACTTCTATAAAATTCCCTAAATTTTAAGGGTTCAATTTTTATTAAAAAAGGGTACAAAGGGGCGCAAAATAGGAAAAATAGTATGAAAAATTCGTTTCAGAAGTCAATTCCTGCACTCGACCATTAAAAAACTCGTGCTACCGCACTCGTTTTTTAAACTTGGTCTCGTGCAGGAATTATGGACTTCTGAAACTTATTTTTCAATATACTAATTATGCAATCATTTTTGAACTTTTATTGATCGAAAGTAAATCGTTTAATAGAAAACGGATACAAGCGATGCTGAAATATTTGGTCTAAAAACTAATTAATTATTGCAATACTTTCAAATTTTTTGTAATTCAGTTTTTCTAACAATAAGCAGTTTCCGTTAGTTTAAAGTAAAAATTATTGTGTATAAGCCATTTGGTGATAAGTATCTTTACACATAGAAAATTTTAAATTGTCAGTCCACCAAATTGCAAGCTAATCTTCAAGGTTACAAGATACTACAATATCACAATAAATGCACCTATTATATGATTATTCACTTATTTCTTTTTTCAGGCATTATCAACCCCTTTTATCTACATATGTCATTATTTTTTAATGCATCAATAGTATATTAAAAAACAAGTGTCATAAGTCGACAATTATTGCACGAGTCCAAATTTAGAAAAAGAGTGCGGCAGCACGAGTTTTCTAAAGGACGAATGCAATATACCACTTTTTTATACTATTTTTTCTATTTTGCCTATTTGGTGCCCTTTTTACAAAAAAAGTTCGAGTTATGAAATTTAGAGCATTTGGTGGGAGTTGGTGTTACTGATATAACAGTTGAACATTTGAAAATTAATGTGTATTTTGTTCAATAAGGTACCTAGAGTGCGCATCCCCTATACTTTTAGACCAATTTGGTCCTCATATGGGGAAATTTTGACAGTTAGTCTTCACTCTTTCTAACTTATGAGTGTGTCGTTCAAAAGGGGCCTCCTTTTCTTAAGCCATGATCGACATATCCAAAATGTCTGCCAGACACTTTTTTTGACCGGATGCGCACTCTAGGTACCTCATTGATTTTGTTTAGTATTTTTGACAGTTGTTAATAACAACAAAACGTTACCAACCTTAAGAAAAAAATACTATATTTTCCTTTATTTCACAGAGTATCGAAAAGTCCTCATTTCGGCACACTAGCGAGTTGAATAATATCGCTATTATTGACGCAAAACAGAAAAAGGTGTATTAAAAATGTCAATTTTTTTAACTGGTAGTAAGATTCCTGGAAATTTTGTTGTTGGATAACTGGTGAAATGACTCGTTACTCCATACTCCATACAATTATTTCTCGGTATAGACATATTAAAATATTTATTCCTTAATTTGTTATAGTTTCGTTGTTTCCAAAAAATTATATAATTGTAGTTTTTTAATTAAAAGATCACTTTCACCAATTCTGTTCAATAGACGATCATATTTGAACGTAATTTTACCGGAATCATTCAAATCGCCAAGTTATCGTACGTTTAAAGTTTAAAATGGCCCCCTGAAGTATCCTGTTTAGATTTTTCGATGCAGTTTCACTTAAAGAATCTTCCCATAATGAGAATTTATCCAAAAAATCATAATTTGGAGTGATTATAAACTCCATAAGGGTTCATTAAAGTTTGATTTTATTTGAGTTTATCGCTCTCATGTTTGCAGAATTTTTTCCATTTGGTGTAAATCCAGCCTCATGATTTAATTCACAAAACTGATAACGAATTGGAATAATAACCAACTTGAATCATTCTTGTAAAAGCTAAGTCGAAGCAATTCAAAAAATGATAAGGTTTATGGCATAGATTATGTTTATTATAATTTTAAGTTGGAGCGATAGTACAAATATGCTTACATTATCTAATGTAAATATCAATTTTTTTGTGTTTACTCTTCTAAATTAACAGGTAAAAATCTAAACAATCCATTAATGGTCCTACATATTCAAATATAAGACACATGATGTTGATAATGAGTGAAAGCGCTTGAAAATTTCGCGACTCATTCAAAATACTTTCGAAGAACTACCTTCATTCGTTACCATTATTGTATCATTGTTATAATTATTATTGATAAGGGTTTCGATAAAAATTGCAAATTAAAGCTGTAATTAAAAAAAAAACACAACAACGCAGTTATGTTCTTGCTATCGGTACTTTTCCAGGTCACCAAAGAAAGTGAGAGTTCCCCCATCGATATAAAATTTTGTTTTACGACAGTTTACGAATACATCAGTTGAAGACGTTCTAGTGGACTGTTGTGCCGTTTTGACAATTTCCCAAGAGGACTTCTAACGTATTCAACGCGCAATTTCTGTTAATTTGTGATAATAATGGCAGGGTAAAAGCTACATTTAAAAATTTCAAGAGACTCAATATCGCGACAATTTTAGAAAAGTTACAAATCTAATTATAAACATGGATAGTGATGGTAAGAATTCCTCTCGATGTGATATTATTCCATCAATACCTGTATATTTATCTGGTAAGTTTCTTTTATTGTGCGAATAGATTAAAACAACTACAACGAAATTAATTTGTGTTATATAATTGAGAAATTTTATTAAATTTCCCATTAACTCTTAGAACTTTCACTCTACCCTTCAGTCATCGGTATATTATGCTTTTCCTGATCCTTGTATAATCCCAGTTTTAGATAATCTACAGTACGTCCGTTTTCCAGCGATAGTAAGAGTTGCCCAATATTTATAATTTTAGCGGACTTATAAGCAATTAATAATGAACAAAATTCTATTATGTACAATTGGAGACGTGTGTAATTTCCTCCTAAAAGACCACAGTGAAGCAATACTCGAAATTATAATATTTTTTACATTCAAAAAACTAGAAAATTTCTCTATTGAGGAAACACCGTTGAAGGTCTCAAATTGCACATTTCACCATATTATAAATTGCCGCTATTGCCACACACATAACTATAAATTGCATTAATGTTGGTAATTAGAAAAAATTCTTCAATTTTAATTAAAATGAAACTTCTTATTACAGCAACAAATATTTATGGTATCATTCTCGTAACACTTACAACAATTGCATTACTACTCATTTTAATAATGTTCATTGACACAATCCGGTATATAATGAAGAATCTATCTGGACGTATAAAATCACATTCACTCTTCGTTGCAGCCGTTTATCCGGTAATTATCAATCAAATTAATTGTAATCAATAAATCGCACCTGAAATTAGATAACCATCAATACACGTTATTTACTGTAAAAATAGGTGTTTGTTGTATTACTGGTTATCTATAATTGATTTTTGTTATTGCGCCTAAAATCAGATGATCATTAATACAGGTTATTTACTATAGCACTAGGTGTTTGTTGTATTACTGATTGTCTACAATTGATGTTTTTTGTTGTAGGTAGTAGCATTCGCTACTTATTTCCCGCTTTTCGTGCCAAGGGCTCATCTATTAGCCGAAGCATTAACACAGGGTGCTTTTGTGGCCGGCATGTACCGTTTATTTTGTCTGTTTCTAGCATATTGTGGTGGTCAAAATCAATTGTTATTCAAAGCAAAAGAAATGAAAATGAATTTAAAACAACCACCCTGTTGTTGTTACCCTTGTTGTTTTTTCCTACCACATATGGATGTCAATAAGTAAACGAATCAAACTAGCAATAATGAAATCTAATCGATTATTATTTTAGGGTGACGATAAAAAAATTAAGATTTCTAGTCTTTCAATTACCAATAGTACAAAGTTTAATTTATCTTGTATTGCTAGTGATGTGGGCAGAACGCGAGGTATTTTATTTGTTTTAATTAATAATGGCAATTAATTGGATTTATAAAATTTTAGAGTTTGTATCAGGTGAATTACATGTACATACAACCAGTGATTGTTGCGTCAATCTTTATCGGAGTTTGGGGCATGTTAATTACAATCAATCTACTCAATGGAATTCTATCCGATGATTATCAATTAAAACAAAAATATATCGTACTACAATTAGTATTAATTTTCGCTAAATTGCAAGGATTAATCACGAGAGTTCTAGTATGGCAAGATGTATTACCGTGTAAACCACCGATCACTCCATCAGTCTACGCTAATAGTCAGTTGAATTTTGAAGAATTGGACCAGAAGCCGGTAGAAAAGTGGCAACTTTAACTAATTCATTTTTTGATGGGAATTCAAATTTTTGGGCTTATTCGAAAGACTATTTCATTTTTAGTAGAGATATTGTGGAAATCTAGAAGCAGTTTGAAAATTTTCCCACAATCAGTTTATATCAATTTGATCGATAGCAAATTGAGAGCTCCTCAAAACTTGAATTTTCATTAAAAAATTAACCAGAATCGTTCGTTAAAGTTTACGCTTTTACCGGCCGCTGAATTATAATTCCAAATTAATAACGAGTATTATTTTAGTAATTTATAATTGTTTAATGTTGGGAGAGTTATTGATATTAACATTTATCGCAAGGCGGTTGTATAAAAGACTCCTACCGACGAAACATTGGGTATCAACGATCACTACAATAGGTGGAATAATGGGTACTGATCTGTATGGGATCGATAACAATAATAAATCGTGCGAAAATTATAATTTGAAATTGGAGAATTCCCAATATGGACACGTTAATGAGGCTGTTGTTAGCGAATAATTTAAATAAATTCAATTTTATAACGAAAATTTGTGTCAAATTACAAGAATCCTTGTGCAATACAATCGATGGATATTTGTTAAAATAAATTTATTGAATATAAATACTTTTTACAAAAATAGTAAAATTTCGATCGTTTCTCGTATGAAACTCTTGCAAAAGGCTAAATTTTGTCCGTTTATTATTTTGTAGAAACATATTTATAAAATTAAGAACACTACATTGTAGTCAATTTAACAAGAACAACCACCATTCACCATCAATTCTTTTGTACTTTCGGTTTTATATCGATTTATTATCGTTATCATATAACGGTAAGTTATACAACTGCCGATAAAGACACCTAAAATAAAATTCAACGGTATTGAAGCCACCAAAAACCAAATATAGAAATAGATCATCTCATCGTTCTGAATTTTCGTATCGTTTTCCTGCCGTTTACCATCACTTTCACCAATATTTTGGTCAGTTTCGCGATTTACATTATCGTTCAGTTGTGTTTGTACAGTGAATTCGCGACTGTCTTCTTCACTGTCTAGACTTTTAAAAAATTCTTGCATTTTAAAGAAATTCTCGTTCTTAATGTAACTTTCACAAATCGGCTCGAAAGTCGACGTAACACCATTATCATCGAAAATATCGATGAATTCCCGATTCTCGTTACAACACTGTATCGGTTCGATGATTTCCGTGAAATTCTTTATTGTTAAATAGCGAAATAATTTAACAGTCTTACAGTCGCATTTCCATGGATTAAACGATAAACGTACGATAAAGTTGGGGTTCATCGTTTCGAAAATAATCGGATTTATCGATTTTAAATTATTCTGTTGTAGGAATAGAATTTTTAAATTCGTTAGATAATCCAACGCATCTTCAGGTATATTAGCGATACCAGAGTTTGTTAATTCTAATATTTGAAGACTTGTTGATTTTATCAACGGCATGTCGAAGAAATGATTATTGGATAGATCAAGCAATAATAATTCCCTATTGTTCAGAACTAAATCATCAGGTAGATTGGTTAGCAGATTATCGGCTAGATATAGTTCTTGTAAATATTCCAATTCAATGAATGCGAAATTCTCAATTGCATTAATATTGGTATTATTCAAATAGATCTCCTTAACTTGATCGCTTTTCTCAAAACTAAAATCATCAACATCAATATATGGGATATCGTTGCCTGATAAATCGATAATAATTGGATCGTTTGTTAAACTTTCAAAATATGGTACAAATTCCAATTGTTTGTTTATACAAAGTACAGAATCCTTGGTGCAATCGCAACTTAATGGACAACCAAATTGTCCACCATTTATTAATCCAATTAGATTAATTATTAATAATGGTATCGACAACATAGCGGACGATCTGGAATACAATTGAAATTAGGCGAGAAAAAAAATCTTTGATAACTACAAGTGCTGATTTTTGAATCGAATAATGGAAATTACGCTGTTGTATTTGGCATTGATCGCATCACGTACAAATAAACGGAATTTGTTGTTTAAAGAAACTTACATTATCTCGTTTAGAAACACATTAATTGTCTTTTTATAGGGGACGTTTTACGATACTACAAATTCAATAATTGTACCGAATTAATGCACTAAATACAATACAGACAAGACCACGTTACCAGTTTATTTACAACTTATCTTATCAATCGACTGAATTAGAAGGCTTATGAAACTGTCGATATTTGCTTTAGTCTTATTATGTACACGCACACAATCAATTTTCGATCTTGAAGTGTTTATTTTTTCGAATCGAATCAGATTACGCAGGTAGGACAGAGGTGGCGATACTATTTTATTGAAATTTTAAAGAAACAGAAAAACTGAAAAACTACAGATAAGATAATGTAAAATTATTGTATCCTATTATTATAATTCAGTTAAAGAGCAATTAGAAATTTAATCAATTTTACTACTTTATTTCAACCAATATCTACAATTAGTATTTTATTCCTCATTTTCATAATCGGCTGGATTCTTTCTCATCATTTTATTGTGCAATTTCTCAATTTGATCGTAAATAACGTAACCTGTAGCTAATGCTGAAATTAAATTATTATTAATTCCACTATTATCGAAACGATAAAATTGTAATTACGTGGTACAACGTAGAGGATCTCCTCGCGGACTCGTCGAATCATATTCGGTAGTCCATGGGAAACAAATCCACCGAAGGCTTTCAATTCGAATGGTGATAATCTGTACGTGATAATTCCACGTAATTTGTACAACTGGCCGAAACCGTGCCCCATTCTAGACCTACAAAGAACAGTCCTACATTTAAGAGGTTATGTTACATAATCGAATAGAAACTATAGAAAATTCGATATATTACAATTAAATGAAAGTTAATATATTTTAGTTAAGATAATTCGAAATTTTTGTGTTAATTAATAAGAAATTTACCTGTTTTAGGAGAATTTTAAGAATTTAGCTCCGATTTTAATGGCAAAATTTGACAGATCTAACGGGATTTTATATCCACATTGTTGGCTAACCTGGTTACTAAATTTAGAAGTGTAATGGAAACGTCCCAGTAATCCTCAAACGATTCAAGTACAATTTATTTATGATAAATACGGTAAAAATAACACTTATTTATAATTAAAAATAATAATGGTAAATAATTGTGTACTTATAAATTAATTAAGCTATCTCAGTAATTATTGTATAATTTTATAGGTTGTTAAACGGATTGTTTGAGTTGGCTCCAGCACTCGAGTATCATTTGGACCAATTGCGAGACGCAGTTTCTTGGGGGATAAATTTAAATATTTGATTTGCAAGGAACAATGGGTACCCATTTGGACCAATTGCGAGACGCAGCTTTTAGGGGGTAAATTTAAAAATTCGATTTGCAGGGAGATAATTTTAGAAGACTTTTATACTAAATTGTTGTATTTATTACGAAATAATTTATCACACAATTTCAAAATTCTAATCTAAATGGGTAAAATTTATGATCGGAAAAACCATCGAATCGACAAAGCCTACTATTGGTATTACAAGAGTTCAAATATTCGACATCTTCAGAATCTAATTGGAAATCGAAAATGTTGAGATTTTCGATGATACGTAATTTTGTTATAGATTTTGGAATAACAGCAACGCCCAAATTGGTCTTCATTTTCCGCGTTAATCAAAAAAATTATTAATAAAATATTTAATGTTAATTCTAGTAGGATTTACCAGATAGTTTAGAACGACTTGTGCCGGTGTTTTGTTGTGTTTATTCGCAATCTCTTTAATTTTCGGATCTTCGATACTCGGCTCGGGAAAACCTGGCACATTTGCCAAATAACTAGAACCAAATGGACAATAAGCCATAACAGTAATTCTACGTTGTCTGCAAAATTCAATCATTCGTCTTTGATTGAAATTCGGATGGCATTCAATTTGATTAACGACCGGCTTTATTGTACAATTATTTAGAATACGTTCGATTTGTTCGCTATTAAAATTCGCTAAACCGATACTCCTCGTTAAACCTAAACGTACACAATCCTCCATACCTCGCCAAGTTTCAATATAATCGACATCACTATAGGCGCGAGCTCCATCAATGAACGGTAGAGTTTTCGCGTTTTCCTAAACAAAAACTATTACAAATAATTCTAAAGTCGGCGATTTACAATACTTTAAACCCTATAGGCCAGTGAATTACGTATAGATCGAGATGGTCCATACTTAAAGATCTCAAAGTTTCAATTAGCATCGGTACAACTTGTTCGCGTTTGTGGAAATTGTTCCATAGCTGAAAAACGGAGGGTTTTCGCTATTATTAAACTTAGACAACAATTGATAACAAATTAAGCAAAATCATTCTTATTTGTAATCGCAATTGTGAAATGATAACGTTATTACTTTGCTCGAGATAAACAGATCGTCACGTTTTACAACTCCTTGATAGAGTTTAATGCAAATTCCTCGGCCGACTTCTTCTTCATTTCCGTAGATCCAAGCGCAATCGAAATGACGATAGCCGACTTCTATAGCATACTGTACGGCTTGTTCAACTTGACCAGATTCAGCCTAAATTGCATAAAATTGCTTTAATCAATTTTAGCGATTTAAAATTACTTACTTTGTACGTCCCTAAGCCTATTGTTGGCATTATTTGGCCATTGTTTAGTATAATTGACCTAGACATTGGCGATTTTTAACGATAACCTCCCGACTGCACATTTTTTCATTACACTGATGCCGCGATAAATTTTTATCTAAAGTTGGACCATTTTATCATTTTTTTATATTATTGAATTGTATACAGAAATCGTTTAATTGAATGTCAACCGAAATATTGATAAGGTGATGGACTAGAAAGGAGATAATTTTTGTCTGTTGTTGTCAATAAAATAATTACATTTAGCTAATATTTTTTAATTTTTAAAATTCTATATTAAAACCGTAATATTGATGATCAGCGAATTTCGGATAGTGGCAAATACGTTGATTTGTATTGCACGAATCCAAATACGCTAGATCGGCCGTCGATAATTGGAAATCGAAGATCTCGAAATTCTCTTTAATCCGTGATTTCGTCACCGATTTCGGTATCACACTGATGCCTAACGAGACCTAAAATTACACGCGATTATCACAATAAAAGTAATAGTAATGAATCTTACGAGATAATTTAAGACAACTTGTGCTGGTGTTTTTTTGTATTGTTGGCCGATTTTCGCCACTTTCGGGTCGAATATAGTCGGATGCGGATAGCCGGGCGTATTGCTACGTTCACTGCTTCCCAATGGACAATAACCGGTGATGACAATATTGCGTTGTTTACAAAATTCGATCAATTTCTTTTGATTGATATTCGGATTGCATTCAACTTGATTGACAACGGGTTTAACTTTACAATTCGCTAATATTCGATCGATTTGTTGGCTGTTAAAATTCGATACACCAATACTACGTGTTAGATTCTTTGCTAGACACTCTTCCATACCTTGCCATGTTTCCAAATAGTCAACATCACTATAAGCGGATGATCCTTCGTTTATCGGCCATAAAGAGGCTGTTTCTTTAAAACCAAACGGCCAATGGATTAAATACAAATCAATATAATCCAATTTCAACCATCCTAAAGATTCTTTCAACATCGGTACAACTTTATCGCGTGCATGGAAATTATTCCACAACTACAAATTCCTCAACAAATAAACAAGACTGTTACAATACAAATGATAAGATAATCTAATTACTTTACTTGTAATAAATAACTCTTCTCGTTTCACGGTACCATCGTGGATCTTCTCACGTATAGCTTTACCTATTTCGCTTTCGTTACCATAAAACCAGGCACAATCGAAATGACGATAGCCGATATCGATTGCATATTTTACAGCTTCCTCCACCTCACCTGCTCGAGACTTGAATCAACCGTTAATATCAAATAAAATGAAGAGAAACCAACAATTTCACCTTGTATGTACCTAATCCGATAACCGGTAGTTCGAGACCATTATTTAATCTTAACGTTGGCGAAGTCATTTGAAACAATTCAAATTGAAATTGTCAACTTATCAGTAGTAACACTAGAAACAAAATAATCGAGAATAAAATTCCAGAAGGTCGTTACGTCGTTATAAAGGCCATTTATTTATTTATAAATGATGATAATTTAACGCCATCTAACAATTATTATGTACAATTACGAATTATCTCGATTTAACGGTCTTTTAATTTATGCGTAATTTGAAATTGCCGCCTCAAACTTGTCAACGTGCTGTCAAATCGAAAAGCAGGGTTGTCAGGTGTTGTTTTCAAAAATGCAATTTTCACTACAAAAAATCGACAGATTAATTAACTATTTTGAAATTAAATTAAAATAATGTACAATGGAAGTTTTAGTAAAAATTTGCAATAGAATATTGTGTGCTATGAAATTATCAAATTTGTTAGAAGTTGGTAAATTCGACATCAATGTAAGGATGATTGTAGGGTATGTTATTTTGAGGTTATGTAGAAAATCAAAATGAGTGAAAAAATCGAATTTATCGAGCCCCATTACTTAAATCTACTCTACAGTGAGGTATAAATAAATCAAATTCAATCATAATTCAAATTTTAACATTTTTATAATCATAGAATTACCTGTCGGAAGTAGACCGACAATTATGGATAGAATTACCGTATCCTGTAACAAAACCGCCGAAAAAATTGTATAAATCCGGTGATTTTATCAAGAATTATCACGAAATTGTAGAAAATTACAACGACAAATTAAAATTATTAAACAAAAATAACGTACCTGATAGAATAATTAAACAAAACTTTCAAAACGATTATCTAACGATAACTAATGGTTTATTGGATTGTTGCAATCAAGAACGATTACAAATCACTTATAAAACTGATTATAATCCTTATTATTCAACAAATCTATTAGAATCGTTCGATTTGGATGGGAGATGTTACTTAATTCGACCCATCAATAACAACGATTTAGGTATTTTCAAATAATTCTTCGAAAATTATTACAATTGCAATTTCAGGTGTGATAAATGTGACTAAACGCTACAAAAATAAAAGACTGAAATTAGAAGAGTTTCGTTGATGGAATACGGGGCCTATCGGTTGATAACCGTGAAGATTACGTTAATTTATTGTTGCGCTTCAAGAACGATTTGAAATTATTGCGAATTGAAGATGTTAACGATTTATGTTATGTTGATTATTGTAGAGAATTTAATGAAAAAATTATCGATTGTCGAATACAACAAAATCGTCTAGGTGTGATTTTCGACGATGCAAATCTACAAATATTCGATATAAATATCGATAAACAACTAAATCTAGGATTAATTGTAGAGAATCCGATTAAATTCGATTTCTATCACGATGATTTTCTTGTATTAAATCGTGATAGTTTACAATTAATCGATTCGAAATCTGGAGATAATCGGCAATTTTTTAAACCGAATTTACTCAAATGTGATTGTTTTTGTTCGTTTTTAATCGATAATTTTACAGTCTATATAGGTACAAGACATTGTCTATTGCGGACAGATTTGCGAAATTTCGGCCAATTCGAATATTGTACACATATGATGAAATATTCACCGTGTTATATCGATTTAAATCGTACCGATTCAACTACAATTTTATGTCTATCGAATCAACAATCTAACGAAAAGGTTATCTTCAACGGCGATCCTATCGATAGTCTACCGTTAAATATTCCAAATATTGGTGAATCTTTTGAAGTGTATTTGAAACAAAATTTAACGGAATTGTACAATAATTTGGAAGAACGAATCGAATATTCTACCACAGGTATTAAATTATTGTGTGAAGATAATTGTTTGGGTTTATATTCGTGTAATATTCCCGGTGATGTTTTCAAACAAACAATTTCAAAAAATCCGATTCATTCCGATAACGGCGATATTGTTAAAGATTGGATTGAGAAATTACCGCAACCCGAAACGAGTCTTTATGTTACAAATTTCCATAATTTAACCGATTTATACGCTGTTTTAAACGATAATTTAGATAAATCTAATCTGTTTAAACAGAGTAATAGGAAATATAATAGATTTTTAGAGAAATTCGAGCGGCTTTTTAGAAAGGATACTTTGCCGACACTAGCCGATAATTTCGCTGTAATTTGGAACGATGATGAAGAGGATAGAAATGTTGATAATGTGCCGGAAGTAGCACCGCACGATAAGGTGACAAGTTGGATACAATCCAGCTATTTTAACGATGACGATTTTAAATAAATTCAATTTAAAAGATAAATGCGATTTATTAAAGCTTATTGAGTTGATTATAAAACAGGCATTAATTCGAAATTATATTTGTTTACGATATTTTTACACAAGTCTTCCATTTCGGTTATTAATTCTTGGATACGTTTCTCATCGCCGACATTGAGGTTTTCGGCAATTTTTCGTACTTCATCGCAACGCTCGTAGATTTGTTTGTAATTCAATTTATTTTTATCTAAATTATATTTGACACGAACGCAATATTTAATTAAATAAGCCTTAATTTTTGCCATTTGTAGAAATTGTTCATCGTCGCGTTGATTGATGTGAGCGTCAACAAGGATGGACTCAATTTCACTATCGCTACGTATACCTCGATGATAAGAGATTTTTAAATCTTTAACTTGATTGCTTAATTGCTCGTTTGCTGTTAAAGTTAATATACCGTTTTCGTCTACAGACATGGTTGTAATAACTGTACATTGTCCAGGCGGCGCTGGGGTTATATCGTAAATATTCAACGTGCCCAAATAATGATTTTTTAGAGCATTACTACGTTCACCCTCGTAAATATTGAAACCCATACTGGTTTGTTTATCGTAGACTGTGATACGATTTAATGTATGTTTGATTGGTATTTTCGAATTTCTCGGTATCATCACTGTGATAACTCCAACGAAATTACTGATACCTAACGATAGACTTGTAACATCATTGATGGCGAATGCATGGATTTTTTGGTCGTCGTGTCCGGACAACATTGCGGCTTGTAATGCAGCACCTTCAGCTACACACTCGTCCGGATGTAAGAATTGATTCAAATCTCTACCATCGAAATATTCCGAGATTAGTTGTTGTACTTTAGGGATACGTGTCGAACCACCAGCTAGTATAATCTCATTGATTTCGTCTTTTCTAAGTTTAGAATTTTTCAAACAACGATCCATTATTGTTATAGTTTGTACGAATAATTTGTCGGCTAGTTGTTCGAATTCTTTGCGTGTCAATTGGATATCGATCGGTTGATTGGTGAAACCGATCAATGTAAAACTAGCCTCTTCTATTGTCGATAACGTTTTCTTGGCTTCTTCGCATTCGTTAACCAAACGACGCATATTTCTAAAATTAAACCACATTCAATACAAAAACAAGCAAATGTTTAGACTTACGTATAATTACCACGCGGATTATGTTTGTATTTCTTATCGAGAATATCGCAAACATAATCGACTAGTAATTTATCGAAATCATGACCACCTAAATGAGTATCTCCATCAACGCCGATTATATCAATTTGGTTTTTGGTACGTTTCAAGATTGCAACATCAAACGTACCACCACCTAGATCGTAAACCATAGCGTAATTGGTACTGTTTTTATTATTTTCATAGAAATACGAAAGCGCCGATGCTGTCGGTTCGTTTAATAGTTTCAACACGTTAAAACCGGCCAATTTTGCAGCTTCCAAAGTTGCTTCGCGTTGAGAAATATTGAAATACGCCGGTACTGTTATTACAGCTTTTGTAATATTTTCACCCAATTTCTTATCAGTATCCTGTTTGATTTTCGTCAATATCAACGAACACACTTCCTGTGGTGTTTTCTTAATTGTATTACTCCTACTTTTAATGCTAATCATCAATGAGTTATTATCGGGGCCTTTATCAACTTTAAAACTGAAATAGCCCAAATTGTTCTGGACGTGCAAATCGTCGAATTGCCGGCCGATTAACCGTTTCACTTCTACAATGAAATCATCAACTGTGCTCGTTTTTTGGAGTAGTCTTACCGTAAATTCCGTATTCTGGTTTGGAGTCGCCTAATTTCTTTGCATATTTACCAACAACGGTGCGGTTATTCTCCATGAAGAATACAAATGATGGCGTTATACGATCGCCTTCTTTATTCTCGAGGACTTTAATTTTGCCATTATGGAAGTAGGAAACACAGGTATTCGTCGTACCTAAATCTATACCGACTACAATTTCACTCATTGTTTTTAATTCACTTTGTTATTTGTAGACGCACAATTCTATTTATTTATGATGAAATAGTTTGATTAAACAATAACGACTTGGGAAAATTCCCATGCATTAACCTTGAACGCACAGTTGTTTATGTTTGTGGATATGGTTACAACATTTCCAAAATTTTGTACCATGAAAACGATTCTATTCAATAATTGTTAATAACCGGAAAATTGGCTAAAAGGCTAAAATTTGTTTTTTTTTTGTAATTAATTAGTTGTTTGAAAATTGCTATAACCAGTAATACATTTTTGTACACCAAAAACATTTGGTATTTGGATAAGGGAATTGTCCAAAAGTCTTGGCCTTTCTTTGTATGATTTAGGAGCAAACTGGTTTCGCAAGATTTGGGAGCTTTCATTCTTTGTATGATTTAGGAGCAAATTATCTAAGGTGAAGATGTTGCGAATGTTTCTGGTTTCGCAAGATTTGGGAGCTTCTGCTTCTGTTTTCAAAGTGGAAACAGAACGGAAATCATTGATGAGAGAAATACGAATTTATTGAAATTTGAAGCTTTAAAGTACATCTTTCCCGATCTAGTATCCGTATAATCGATATCTTGCTTGTTTGAAGATGTATTTTGTTTTGAAGAATTCCGGTTGAATTCTGAGTTACACAGGATAATCTTGGAGCATGGTTGTTCTCCTATAATTTAACGAGTAATCTCAATTTTCCGACGATTTTCTCAAAGGACACAACAAATTGAAAGCTTTGCCCAACGTCTTAGAATTTTTCAGGTAAGCGTTAGTTTTCCTGAAAATTGATGAAAAGTTGACAGTTTTACTCCAAGTTATTTTTAATTCATTTGTTTTTACCTACTCAAATTAGCCTTCTTTTGATTTAAGTCCAAGTATTGGAGCATCTTTTTTAGAGTCATTAATTCGAAACAAATGTGAAAAATTTACAGTTAGTTTTATTAATTTAATATTCATTTCTACAATGACTTTTTAGTATAAAATCTATGTACAGTTTCTTTGAGGAAGAGCGTCTTGTTTGTATCAAAAATTAATTTACAAAATAATAAAATTACAAAAAAAAAATCATAAAAATATGGCAAGAGGAATTATAATTAAAGCCTTGATACAAGGTTTAACAATTGTAATACAAAAAAATTGTTTAAAAAGTCTTTCAGAACAATTATCACTATTTGAAAAGAATTGTAAATTGTAAAAATATAAAACAAAAAACAACCACAGTCAATCTTATACGTATTCTTCAGACGGTTTAGGAGCATTCGTTAACCGCAACGATGACGATACACGTCCGTTAACAGAATCAGGTAACTCGGCAATGTCTTTAAAAACACCCGCTAAACTCTCAAAATTCGGTCCCCAATTGAGCAAATAATCCCATCCTAATGCTGTTGTCGATGGTGATGCTGTTGTTGTACGATGATACATCGGCCCGCCTAATTCATCATCGGATGCTACCAATGTGCTCATCGAACCACGATATGATGAATCGAAACCATCAAACGATGGTGGTGGTATATTATTTTTATTACCAGTACTAGAATCAACATTGCGTCTTGTATCTGGTTCATTAGTTTTATATTTGTCACCAGTTAAACTGGCATTATCATATTCGATTTCTGAACATGTGAAACTATCATTACCACTTTCATCAGTTGTTGTCGAACTATGGTGGGTCTCTGGTACTGGTGAATGGTGCATATGATTCAAATGATTATTACTACCACCCCTGGGTGCTTCACTTGAACTGGAAACAGCATCTAATGTTGATACTAAACTTGAGGTACGTGGACGTGAATTTAAACGTTCTATTTCTTCGGCTGTTAAACCCATTGGTGTATTATTGACGGCTGGTGGTGCTGTTGTTGTTACTTTCCGGCTACTAGAACTCTGTCCACTTAACTGTGACATTACAGGACTGTTTAAACTACGTTCACTATTACTATGTAAAACATCTTTACCGACACCACCTGAACTGGATGTTGTTGCCAATAGTGCACTCTGTAATGGTTTACCACTAATATCGTGCAATGTTAATATTCTTGGTTGTTGTGCACTCATCTCACTACTAGGACTCAAACGGGCTAACGGTGTACTCTGATGTGGTCTTGAAGCTGGACTAGTAACCGGTGGGGCACGTGGTGCTGGATAACCAGCCGGATGATGGGGCGAATGTCGGTGTTGTGCTTGTGCTTGAGCCGCTGTATGTTTATGGTGATAACCGGCAACTGGTGGTGGTGTGGCTTTATATTTTCGTACACCACCAGCCTCTCTATAACCTTTATAATGATAAACAATATCAATATCAGAAGGTGCAATAGAACTGGCATTTTCTAAATCGTAATGTTCGGGAATTTCCGAATTTAAATCGTTCGTATTGTGATCGTGATTATGATTAGAAGTTGGCGGTACTGGTGGATGGTGTTGTTCTTCACGTATAGGTGGATTTTTAACGACTACTTCCCGTTCGATTATATCCGGCCGTTGTGGTCTTGGTACATCACCTTGAATCAAATCCCGTTCTTTATATTTTTTCGATAATAATTCGGGCCCAACTAGACCAGGATGACCGCTTATACCACGGATGACATCGCCATTTTCTGAATGATAACCCATTGAATTATCATTAGAATGTATACCACGACTCAATACATTATCATTAACTGTATTTAAACCATTACCACTAATCATAGTGGCACCACCGTTTTGTTTACCGGATGGACTAGCCGGTGCACCACCTTTTTCTTTGTGTTGTTTCCTCAATCTAAACACTACAAATGACACTAATATGGCAACGAGTAATACCACAAAGAAAACAATGACCAGAGTTATTCCAATACTGAGCGGATCTGGATTTGTTGCTGTACCAACACCAATAGGACCATTACAATCTTTAATAACTTTTCCTTTATAAATAATTTGATGGAATATACTACCGGAACCGTTGAATGGTTGTATTTCGTTATTGATTGAGAAATTTGCAAAACACCCTTCGAATGGTTGTGGAATTGAATTGCGAGCGTAATAGAAAGTTCGTTGAGCACCACCGATTGAGAAATACGTTAGATACGGATCGAGAAAGTCGTGCACAACAGCCGAATCTAATTCATCACCGATACGCGCACTATCTAATAAAATTTCTAAACCACGAGTATGTGAATGTAGAGTTAAATTGTGCCATTGTCCATCGGTTATAGTTGAATGGGTATCAGTCATATTAACACTAGTTGATAATTTACTTATGTACACTATTTGGCCGTTGATTAATTCAACTGAGGTATATTGTTTGTTGCTTGTTGCATAAAAAATAATACCATCCGAACGGACAGTACGGAAGACAATACTGATTGATTTTGCTGGTGTATTATCGTCATTTGTATTGGTCACAGCTCTCGGTGATCGATGTTGATGCCATAGAGTTGAACCACGATATAATGATTCTAATAGTTGCATTCGTTTATGTTTTTTCGATATTGTGAATTCGATAAAACCACCTTCACTTAAACTAATCGGTTGTAGAGCATTATGACAGTTTGGCGATATTAAATTACCGCCACAATTACAATTGACTGTATTCCAACGATCATAACACATTCCAAAACCAAGACAAGGATCTGAAGCGATACCGGTAGTACAAGAACCTTTCCTACTGCAAGTATTTTGAATTCCATCCGATTGAATCGGATTACTCAAATTTAATAAACGACCATTAACAGAAACGCTATGAACACATCCAACTAAATCATCGGAATGAATTTGACCAGGTCGTTCCAAAACAGGATCAGCACTACTTAAACCACCAATAAGCAGATGATGATTATTGAAATTTAAAGTCCTGTAAAATTGCGGATTTAGAAATTTTATTATGGATTAGATCAAGAATCTTACCCTGCTGGTCCGATATCATCAGCAAAACAAGCAGAATCATTCGGACGGCATTCTTCACAGACATCCCCATGTTCAATACAGGGAGCGACGCTTAGTGAAACTACCCGTCCGTTTCTTGTTGCTATAATTTTATGCCAATTGCCGTCAGCAAGATTGCCACCAACGCTGATTGAAGTGACGGCTGTACGGGCGCCACCAAATGAAAATATAGCTCTACCTTTGACCAATTCAACGGCAACAAAATCGCTACGACCACCCGTTTGTGAACCATAATTGTACACTAATAATGAATTTGGTTTAGTTGTTGAAAAAATAAATGTAATATCGTTAGTTGCAGCATCTAAAGCTGGGAATGCCATGAATGATAATTCTAGGAAGCCGAACGTTGATTTTTCACAATGTCGTCCATAACGGCCATCTGTACAACTGCATTTATAACCAGGCTTAAGACTGACGCATAAACCGCCATGGAGGCAAGGATTTGGCCGGCAAGAATCAGCAAGGGCTTCACATTGATTACCACGATAACCAGGACGGCATAGACAGAAGAATGATGAACCATCAGGACTTTGACGGCATGAACCACCGTTCTGGCATGGATTCTCTGAACAGGCATCGCCGCGTTCTTGTTCACAATAACGACCATCTTTTGACGGCGGACAAACACAATGGAAATTGAAGCCTTGTCGTCTACATTGGCCGCCGGATTTACACGGATTCGGCAGACATGGGTCTTGACGTTTATTGCAATTTTGACCGGTGAAACCGTCAGCACATTGACAATTGTACTCGTGGATTACCAAAGGGGATGTTAGAACGATATTTTGACTATCTGTGATTTTTGTTGAACGTTTTATTGTGATTTCCTCAGTACAAATCCCTCCGTTTTCACAAGTATTATCGTTACATGGTGAATAACCGATTTTAATATCGTCAGTTTGGAATAAACTAATCATCGATTCTTTCTTCTTAGAAAATCTCTCAATCACGTACGATCTACTCTTATAACCAACTCCGGATTTGATAGCTACAGTTACTTCTAAATTATTACCAATATCGTAAAGACCATACAATAGAATAGTTTCACCGATATTTACTGTTGTTTTTAGAATATCCAACAATCCGCGGTAGTATTGATCGAGAAATTGTTGAGCTGTACAGTTTCCAATACGCATAGTTATCGAATTTTCAATAGTCTGATTCGTAAAAGTTACAAATTCAACAGTAACAGTCGATACAACATCTGAATGTTTACCATCATTACCAGAAACTGATAACGAATAACCTTGTCCGGGTGTTACTCTAGACGCATGTAAATTACAACCTGACGGTATTGATAGAACACCGGAAATTGTGGGTGCTGTTAAAATTTTACATTTATAATCACCGGTAATATCCGGATCGTTTGGATGAACATTGGCAATTTTCCCAATGGGAAATTCACCGTTAAATACATAAACTAAAATATGAACAGATCGTGAACTTGACGGACTATCATTCTGGTCTAGGACTTCAATTTTAACGTAATGCTGTGATCTCATTCGAGGCGTTCCACTATCTTCAACTTCAACTAGAATATCAAGTTGGGGTGTTGTTTCACGATCTAATGTTTTTGTTGTAACAACAACACCACTGTGTTTATCGATTTTAACATAATCGCGATGTTTACCACCGATCAATGTAAAAGTAAACGGTGCTCCATTCGGCGGTAAATCTGGATCTTTTGCGACAAGTGTCATGATTTTAGTGTTCGGTGGTTCATTTTCTAGAACTTTTCCAACAACTTGAGCCGGTTCGAATATCGGCCCGTTATCATTAACATCAGTTATATGAATTTTCACGGTAGTCGTACCGGTTTGTGGTGGTAATCCTGTATCAATAGCGCCGACAATTAACGAATAAATCGGAATTGTTTCGCGGTCTAATAAACGGGCTGTTTCGATTTCACCGGATTGTGGATCGATTTTGAACGCTTGTTCTAAATTACCACCAATTATCGAATAACTAAATTGATTATTTTGTGGCCGTACATCTTTATCGACAGCTTTAACAATAGTGACTTTACTACCAATATTAGCAGCTTCGGAAATTTCAGCTTCATAGAGATTTTGTAAAAATTCCGGTGGATCATTACCATCTTGTACTGTTACAATAACTTGAGCCTCATCTGTATCATTACCGCGTATACCACCGGCATTTTTCGCCATTACAGTTAAAACAATACGACTTTGTGTTTCACGATCTAAATGTCGTGAAACACTAACAACACCAGTTTCAGGATGGATGCTAAATCCACGATCATTACTTGAACCAACAAAGAGATAATAAACTTTACCATCATCGCCGGAATCTTGATCGGTTGCTTGTATTTGGCCGATTTTCGTACCGACTTCCGACGATTCGGATACATCGAAATGGAAAACTGGTTGAATGAAACGCGGATAAAATTCATTGACACCTCGAATATGGACTTTAACTTGAGTTGTACTCGACATTGGTGAATCAGGATTTGATGCCTTTATTGTTAAAATATATAAATCTTTTTCTTCGTAATCGAAACTGTATTTAGCCGTGATTCGGCCGGTCTTTCGATTAATCTCAAATGCGTCCTTATCGATACTGTCTTGAATTGAATATAAGATAATAGCGTTCTTTGGTGAGTCTGCATCAGTAGCTTTGACTTGATATACGAAACTATTCGGTGGGAGATTCTCAGAAATGTACGCTTCGTAAATTGTTTGGTTGAAAATCGGCGAATTATCGTTAATATCGGTTAGAGTTATGGTTAACATCGCTATAGTTTTTCTCGGTTTAAATCCTAAATCTGTAGCGGTGATATTCAAACGATATTCTTGTATCGTATCGTAATCTAACGGTTGTAAAATCGTTACAGCGCCAGTAACAGCGTCGACTGCGAACTCTTTTCGTTCGTTACCATTCGAGATTTGATAGCGAATCATCCCATTAGGACCGTCATCGGCATCGGTAGCGTTAACGATTAGAATTGTGGAGCCCAATGGTTCGTTTTCAGGCACAATTACTTGATAACTCAATGCTGTAAAGACCGGTGTATAACGATTTTCACCAGTTACAATTAATGTAACTGTAACTTCATCTTGTTGCGGTGGTATACCACGATCCGTTGCCCGTACACGTAAATTAAACACTTTACCAACACCATTGATTCTCTCATTCAAACTAATCCAACCGGAGGTTTTATCAATTGTGAAATAACGTGAACCATTACCGGTAACGATTGAGTATACAATTTCAGCATTGACGCCGAAATCGAGTGAATCTGTCGCTTTAACTTGCAGTAATAATTGACCTTCTGGCGCTTCTTGTGGTACCGGTGATAGATACGAGTTGTGTTCGAATTTCGGCGCATTATTATTAGCATCGACAATATTGATTGTTACAAGACATTCAGAAGACATCGGCGGTTTACCATTATCGGTGGCAAGAATTGTTAACGAATACATATTTTCAGGTGATGATTCTAATTGAGTATATTTATAACGTAGACTACGTTTACTGAATATTTCACCGGATGCCGGATCGACTGTGAACAAATCGGAGGGTTGTTGTAACGAATAACTGATAACAGAATTTGGTCCTTGTTTATCACGATCGGTTGCTGTAACTTGCCCAACAAAGACAACATCCCGTTGTAGTTCAGGAAAATTGAAACTATAATAGGAGTGTTCAAATTCTGGTGCATTATCGTTTTGGTCTTGTATTGTTATTGTTAGCGGTGTTTCAGCACGCCAAGCTCCATCAACGGCCGCAACTTTCAATAAATATTCATCTTGTTGTTCACGATCTAAATGTCCAACAACTGTTACATTACCACTGATTGGATCAATTTTGAATTTTTCACCAGGATTTTCGGTAAAACTATAAGTTGCATTAGCATTCTCACCAATATCTTGATCTGAACTTGTCACACGTATAACAAACGAACCAATTTCAGCATTCTCGGTTACATTAACACTAAATAATCGTGTAAATCTAGGTGGATTATCATTTTTATCTAAAACTGTAACTAGAACAGTTGCCGTGCCAGTTAATTGCGGCACACCTTGATCTAATGCTTTAACTACTAATTCGTAATTAGAGATTTCTTCACGATCTAATCGTGTGTTCGTGTAAATTTCACCACTTTCTGAATCAATTTCAAAAGCTTCCTCGAAATCATCAACCAATCGATAAGTTACTTGACCATTCTCAATAGAATCTGCATCGGTTGCTGTAACTTTAACAACTAATTGAGGCGGCGCTTCTTCTTCTAGAATCGACGCATTATAGAGGAGATTACTGAAAATTGGTGGATTATCGTTAGCATCAGTTACATTAATTGTTAATTTCAACACAGTCCGTAATGGGGGCGTATCGGAATCTATGGCCTCAATCCAAACTTCATATTGTGGTGTTGTTTCATAATCTAAACCATTTCCGGCAACTTGTACCTCTCCATTTGTTTTATCCATAATTAATGCCTCACCGATATTACCACCGGCTATTGCGAAACGTACATTACCAGCTGGTCCTTTTTTCGGTGATGTAGCACGAAATCGTGCCACCAATTTGCCGGTTTCTACATTCTCTTTCAATACAAATTGTGTCTTGGCTGGTGATGTAAACATTGGAAATAGATGATCTGGTTTTAGATAAACATGTAATTCTGTACTAGCTCGTCGTGGATATCGGCCACTGTCTTTGGCTTCGATTTCTAAATTGAATACGTTCGTTGTGGATTTTGATAGTTGATTTAAAGCTTTTATAACGCCAGTTTCCGGATTTATCGTAAAATTATCGGCGTGTTCGCCGGTTAACGAATAGGTAATTTTACTGTTGATACCGATATCGTCATCGGTAGCTTTGGCGCCGAATACGAATTGATTTGCTTCGGTCCGATCGGAAATGTAAACTTTATATTTTGACGATGAGAACGATGGTGAATTATCATTTTCATCGGTTATAGTAATTGTTAGATTGACGGCTGTAGCTCTTGGTTCTGTTGGTGAACAATCTTGTGCCATTAGTGTTAAATAGTAAACATCGGTCTCTTCACGATCCAATGATATTGCCGTTGTGATAACGCCAGTATCTTGATCGACACGAAAACGTTCAACTTTATCACCTAGTAGACTATAACGGATTTTAGCATTCAATCCAACATCTTTATCGGTGGCAATTGGTGTTAACACCCATGTTGAAATTGGTGAATTTTCAGCAACAGTGGCATGATAAGATTGTCGTTTAAATTCTGGACTATGATCGTTGACGTCTTGTACAATTATTCGTACAGTCCCTGTGCCGGTTAATGGTGGTGAACCTGTAAACGAGATAAAAAAATACAAACGATATAACAATTGCTATAGCACCTCTGGCAATTCTATAAACGTTTTCGAATACGAAGAAACATCAGTTCAATGTTGTGAATGTAAATTTGATGAGTGACAGTCTGTACAACAGTGTTTAAAATGCCGGACTTGTCTGTTGCTGTTAAAATCCCACGGCCTTCATTGTTGAAATACATGAATGATAATTATCTTATATTGGTATAGTGGAACGAGGATGCGTTTTTAATGTTGTATAAAGTTACAACAATTGATTGAATATAACGATTTTATTTTCACGTTCGCATTCTTTGACACCTCTATCTAATGAAGTTAATTTCCGTTTCCAATCGATTTCAACATATTGCAAAACAATTTAAACATCAACCGATCATTGGTACAAATCGAATAGTAGTGTCATGTTGAACACTCAATTATACTAGTTGATCATCAGATTTTATTATTAAATTACCAAATTTACAAAAATTAACTGACGTGTAGAAACGGTTCTGTTTAAACGACATTGTTAATTAAATGTAAAAACCGTTTGGTGAAGGAAATTGAATAAATTGCTTTAAATTATTTGATTACGGGTTCTTTGAATTTCGGTTTTTAACAAAAGAAACAACAAAAACAACGATAACGTTTTGTTGTCTGATAATTTGTTTCTTTTTAATTAACATTTTCAAGAATTTCCTAATTGTTTTAATGGAATAATTAAAATTTTTTCCATGTACTGTTGTTGTTGATTAACAACATTAATTTCGACTTTTTAGCTTGTTTGTTATAATGTAATGTAAGTACAGGTAGGGCGCACGATGAATAATCGTTTTATATTTGGGAATTTATGTTATCATTTTGGTTTTGTTTCATCGAGACATCAATGTCAAATATAAATGCAGTTTAATTCCCAGTTTGAATTAAGACGGATGGTGGCCGTTTGGGCGGAGTCTCTCCGTTTTTTTCTTCGTCTTTCACAACGATGATCATTTGAACCTGTCGTCCAAACTAATAAACGACGCCATATACCCAACTGTATATGCACAATAACGAGAATATTTTAAATGCTATTTCAATTTTACTATTAATAAAGATGGAAATTGATAACCGGCCGGTTATTGACCTGAAACTGGTAATATTCACATTTGATCGAAACGAAATATGCCACCTGATCACGGAAACAATATAGAGAATTTTTGAGTAATTCTCGAAAATTCATCAATATCAATTGAACAATTCTATTAAATTAGTTAGTTAGTTGAATTCTGGTTGCTGTATTTGCATTACCTGAAGGGGCGGATGACCCCATCTGACCCGTGAATGAATTTCAAAGTATAAACCTAGTTATGTGCGCTGAGAGCTCGTTCGCCCTCCGGCTCAGAATTGCTATACTATAACATATACTAGATAGAAAGAAACCGTCATATCTCTGTTGTCTATGATAGATAAATAGGCCCATATACAGCATGTACCTGTAATAATAACCGTTATGGTTGATGCACGCAATTGTGCCATCTTGCATAGTTAAGTATAAGGTGCGACTACAATAACATATTTCCGCTAAATATCTAAACATCAAAAGAATTTAGAAACTTCCCGATTGATTAATGAACGTTAATTATTGAATTTTTTCGATTTGATAGAATCGGTGATAAATATTAAGCGATAATCATCAAACTTTGTCGTAATATCTAAACGAAAACAGAAAAAAAGCAACAACGACGACAACTTGAAAGAAAACACTTGACCCGAGTTCAAATCTATAATAACTTGAAGCAAGTATAACAATACGTGCAGTGCACGATCTGTCTTGTCTCTGTTTTAATGTTCTTGGTTTATAGATATTACTGATTGAGGTTGCTGATTTTAGTATAGATATCGAATAGGTCCTCCTGTTTCCTGGTATTAATGATAATATCCCTGTTTATTATCGAGCGATTCAAGAAGAAAAATTAACCGCCACTGTTCTATAGTTTTAGAGTGACGTTTTGTTTAATTGAATCGAATGAGAAGTTGAATCGTGGGTGCTTTTATTCGGTCTGATTCCGGCAAACTTGTTCTGGACGAATCCAATAACTCTTTTGATTTGCTTTATATACAACATCTCTACATATAGAATGTATACAACTAACTATAAAATGCGAAAAAAAAGAGGGGAAAAAATGGAAGTAAATAAACAAACATCCATCGTTTCCATCGTGAAAGCTCTTGGAGTTGAGCCGCCCAGCGTGAGTTGCTAATGAACCATCGAATCCGAATTTATCAAGTCGCGTTCAAGCACTGATGCGTTTGTTTAATGTACGCCATAAACCACGATAAAGCTTTGGCATTTGCTTGCATCCATAAAATAAGATAGTGAATTGAATCCTGGAAAAATTCCAGGAATCCGTGCTTTATATACCCTATACCACATCTACATTTATATTTATTACACTAGTTAGTAATGATGATGATAACAATAATTATTTGAAGAAATGGTGATTGAAATGCCGCCGAATTGTGAACGATACATACAAGTGGGTGGATAGATGGACATATGGTGGTATCATTGTGCACGTACCCCGGCGGCCCGTCACTTAAACTAACATGAATTGTCACGAAGCCGGAGTTCTCACGATATTGCGATTAGCATCTACATTACCGATCGTAACGAACTGAAGAGACAAAGCGGCGGTCGATGATGGTCTCTGATCGAGACTGATCCGATCGAACAAACAACCACAACAACAACAAAAAAAAAAGACCAAATATTATTTCTCATATTGTACGATTGATTTTATTTACCTAAATGTTACTCGGTCGGCTACAAATAGTAATTATTCGACACACGACAAGACAATAATTCCCTTTTCTATATAATTTGGTAATAAAATTAAAGTGTAACGAATTAATTGAACACTTGCTTCTACCTATTTATTAAACAGCAGCTAAAACGGTGCAACGTAGTATTATTAAAAAATTATAAATATTAGTTATACATCTTAAATGAGTTTCAGTGGAATTCGAACAAGGCGTCTCTCAGGAGCGGTTATTGTTGGGCGACTTTAATTTATGCTAATTCGGCTATACAGAGATGACTAGAGGAATGTTTTGCGTAAAAGAAAATTACAACTGAATCTACGTAGTGATGAATCGGGAAATTCCCCGAGGATTTGAAATTCACCCCCGAAGAATCATGGCCTAGACTAGAACTCTTAAAGAACAGGAGACCGGTTCAACGATTTCTGCTTTATTTTTTACTCGAAAATCAAGAACTATAGCTCGTTGGAAAGGACATTTCAAGCCGGAAAGTTTTGTAGAAATTTTGAGTTAGATGATAATTTAGAAGGATGTTTATGTTTTGTCTATTTGTTCTTAATGAATATCTAAGAAATTTTCGGATCGGCTTGGTAGTTTTCCAAGGATTAAAAAAAGAAGAACATTTTGTTTCATTGGGCTACCTAAAAGATAGATTTATGGGAAAATAATGTAATCATATTCATGGGAAATTATGGGGAACTTTAATTACTATTACTATCGATCTATAATGCTCCATTTTGGAGCGAAAAATAAGGCAGAAATCGTTGAATAAATTCCCCCTTTTTAAGTTCTAGCCTATTCGAAAGTAAATTTGTTTGCTTTTGGGATAATTATATGTCTGGATTCAATACTGAAATACCGGACAATAAGTCCTTATGACAACACCTGTTATTTGACGAGTAATTTGAAAAAAAAGAGGATTTATAGGAGGTTCCTTAAAGATGATTTTAGTGAAATTTGAACTTGGTAGCTCCGGAAGTTGTTTAAAAAATCCTTGTTTCCAACAGTGTCGTAATTTTTGCAAATATAAACAATCATCTCAATATTGATTTATCCTTTTTTCTCTATTTTATTGTCTAATAGATGGGAGTGTTTAGCGTTTTTCTAGAATGCAATCGAGAAAAACGAAAAATTGGAATGTGACCAACTTATGAATGGGCTACGCGGCTCTAATTTTGCCAGAGTAATGCCTAAATATCCCTTAATGAGTGAATAAGTTAGTATAATAAAAAAATCTCACCTGTATCCATAGCGACTAGCGATAGCGTATATTCGGCTTGTATCTCCCGATCGAGGGCGCGTAACAGCGAAATTTCCCCAGTCGATGCATTGATACGAAAAATATCGGTATCACCTTCTTTGATAAAATACCGTACTAAATTATTGAATGGTGGTGTATCGGCATCATAGGCTTTAACTGTAATCACATAACCACCATTCGGTGGTATAATATTTTCCATAACGTAGGCGAGATATGGTGAATCGAGGAATGTAGGTGGATTGTCATTGATATCTGATACTGATATTGATATTTCCGCAGTATCTGAACGTACAGTATCACCATTAATATCACCGGCACAGTCTTCAGCACGCACTTGTAATAAATAACGTGATTTTCGTTCGTAATTGAGATTCTTTGCAACACGCACCACACCTGTATCTTCGGCAATACTAAAATCACGATTTGTATCACCTGAACTGATGGAATAACGTACACGACCATTCAAACCATCATCAATATCGGTGGCCGATACCTGTAATGTTCAATAACAAATTTATTGAGATGGGTTGGGAGAATCTGTTTTGTATGCTTTCAAAAATGATTTCATTTGATAAGAACTTATACAAATGTATAGTTGTCGTTTGTTTTTTTTTTCGCTGTTTTAACATTGTGTTTTGTGTATTGGAACAAGTTCCAAATTTAATTTTAATAACAGTCAGGCAGGTTTCTCGAAATCATGACTCGGAACATTTTGATCGTATAGAATAAGCGAGTTGTCGCCAATTAATCTGTCATATTGACGAGGATAAACTGTTGGAGATTTTGTTTTATTCCTTTATTATTATTATTACTTGTTGTTTTTTTTTTTAAGGTTGTTGGAGTTGTTTCTTTTATATATCACAGAACGATCGATTAGCTCTTTTATTTTACAACTTCAATTGTACAGATACCGAGATATGAAACAGCATTGTCTTTATTTTTACTTGGACTTGTACGACTATTAATCAAAAACTTACCTGAAGGACACTAGCGCCAATTGATGCGTTTTCAGCAATCGATGCACTGTATTGTTTCGGATCAAATACCGGACTGTTATCGTTCTCATCGAGTACTTTAACGAAAATTCGCATTTGCGTCGATCTAGGTGGATCACCGCGGTCTCTAGCGGTCACAATTAACGTATAATTACTCTTCGTTTCGCGGTCAATACGTCCGGAAATTCGCAATAAACCATCAACTGGCCCTAGAGAGAAGACACCATTTATTGTCGGATCATTAACCAGCGAATATTCAATGTATCCATTGCGTCCTTCGTCTTTATCAATCGCTTTCACAGCCATAACAACAGTATTTAATGGGATATTTTCAGCAATTGTTGTTTCATTCGGTGTTATAAACTCCGGTGACATATCGTTAACATCTTTCAGAATAATAGTAACCTGTAAGGTATATTTAGACATTAACAATGTAATACAATCTGAAAAGTTGTTGGGTTTTTACGATTTTCGATAAAATTACAAAATCATAAAATATTTCAATATCAACTAGAATTCGTAAACAAAACATTCAAGTCCATTGAACTTGGAATTTTCACAAGTTTCTTTATAACTTAATTACGAATTACCATCATAAAGTAATTCGATTATATTTCCAGAAATTACCAAATTACATAATTGGCTCATTTTAATGAAGCCACAAGGCGTGAATGATCCTTTGAGGGAATCCATCAAACAAAATCTATGGTAATTATAGTTTTTGCCTTTGAGAATTTTTATTTTTATCCATGTTTAAATGTAGATAAATTTTTCGGATTCCTTTGAAATTATTGTATAGTTGTAGGCTTAGATTTTTCTCCATAAAAATTGTCGAAATTTATGGGAAAGTTTGGAATTTTTATGCACCGTAAAAACGTATTTAACTTTACCAAAAATTGTAAATGTCATATTTATTATTGTTACTAATTATGAATAACTGGAGAGACCAACTACTGGGTTTGAAAATCAATCAATTAAGTAAACACAAAGATCGTGTGTAGATGAAGGCCGTTCGATTATAGCCAAATTTATTAGATTTCATCGTTTAACTACCTACACAACTATCGATAATTAACATAAGGATGGAAAAATATTGATTTTCATCGATGGAAATTCTAACAATAAATAACATGTGGACGACGTCGACGACAGTAACGAAATTGTTGAACATTGTTCACAATTAAGTCTTTGGTAAATAGACAAGGTGCCAAGTTATTAAGAAAGTTGATTTACTCATGATTGAGTGTTTACACAGTCAATACCAATAGAAGCCTTGTTAACACCCTTGTACAATCCACACTCACAACACGTCTTTATCTCGATTTTAGCTTTGGTGTGGTCGACAATACGAACATCTCCAAATAAATTTCGTGTTATTAAACAAATAACGGATGAAATATTAAGCTTTTGTCTACGTTAGAACCAGGATTGTAGCCTCAAGGTTTCGCATTTATTGACGCTATTTTATTCCAAACAAGTTTCGTTATTATTTTAAATCAATAAACTATGGGGAAATTTACAATTTGCCCTAACAATGACAATCCAATCGAGAGGAAAAAACTTTAATTTCACCTTCAACAGCCTGTTTGTTGTTATTTTATGTTATATCCATCCTACCAACATTCATCTACATACGCCGTATGATATTTATAGCTAGAAGCCAGAATCCACTTATTTCTAATCATAAAACCAAGAATTGTACGAGCAATAGAATTTAATCGTATGCAATTGCGTGATCCAGTTTAAAATATAGTCGCAAGGAAAAGAGGAGGAGACGACAGGACTAAACAACGAAGAAAAAAACAGATTTAAAAGCCTACCTGTACAGTTGATGATAGTCTCGTTTCAGATGGTACAGCCTGATCAGTTGCTGTCACAATCAAATTATATAAAGCTTGTCTTTCACGATCGAGAATTTTCTTTGTTAATATTGTACCATTTTCGACAATTTCAAAATCATCATTCTCATCACCGGCTGTGATTGTATAACGTATCCGTCCATTATCACCTGAAATATTACACACGTTATTAGTATTTTAATGATACGCAATGAAATCGAATTGATTGAGTAGAGAGTTAATGAATATCGCCGGTGTTCTAAAATGGCTCATTATATTATCGTATAAATGGAATGCAATCGAAAGGTGTGTGTGTCCATAAGAGTATTTTAATGGGGTGTTCAGTTTTATTGATTAAATTTCGTAATTAATTCTAATTCTATAACCGCGCATATTTACCTGAATCGAGATCGGTAGCACTAACTGTTACGACAGATGTGGAAATTGAGACGTTTTCGAAAATTTCGTTACTATACGACATCGGATCGAATAATGGTGCATTATCATTCAGATCGAGTACATTACAATAAACGGTTAAAGTGCTGGATAAAGCTGGATGGCCGGCATCTTGGGCTTGTACCACCAAAATATAATGTTGGACCTATAACAGACGATAATAAACATAAATTAGTTATATCGAACATGAACTTGATTTTCGATAGTCAACGTTAATCGAATTTACAATTTTTATGTTAGGAACTTTAATCAACAATCACGGGGATTTTAGTCATGCTAGTTTGCCAATCTGTTTTCTATGAGGCGCGCAATTCAAATCGACCAATAGAAATTGAAATGCACGCTCCCCAAACGTTGGCATAACCAAATTCCCTAGATTTATCCCTAAATTTATAACCTCCAAATTGTAAATTTCATTTTCGTTAATTTTATTCGAGAGTTAGTGTTGTGGTTCCAAAATTTGGAAGAATTTGGGATTATACAAGTATTTCTTTTTCTATTTCGGGGATTTTCAATGAAAATATTTTATTTTAAACATTAAGTTTTACGCTTTTTCCTAACATTTTTAAATGTCTTTCTATTGGGATATCTAGTGAAACAATTCGCGAGTTGAAAATACTGGAAATAGGACGAAAATATACGATTTATAGCGTTATTCAAATTTAAAATCACAGGGAATTTATTTATATAAGTTTGCAAAATTGGTTTTTTGTAAGGAGCGCAATTTAATTTAACCAATAGCAATTGCACATTTGAATTGCGCGCCCTCAGAAATAGGTATAATCAAATTCCCCAAATGTCTCATCAAATGTTTAAATTTGATTAATGTCAGTTTAATTCGTGTGTTTTTGTCTTGTGGTTACAAAATTTGGAAGAATTTGTGAATTATTTACACAAGTAAGTATTCCTTTATCAATTTTGGAGGTTTTTATCCATTTTTGTTTAATTTTAAATAATGACATTGCTCATTTTTCGGTATTTTTTCGTTCTTTTTCTGCAGCACTCAAGTTGAATATAACATTTTATTATATTTAATAAAACGTATTAATACTGGAAAATTAGCATAAAATAGTCGAATAATGACGTTAAATTAACCATTTGTTGTTAGAAACAGGGGAATTTGTTTGTACAAAATTACTGGTTTTTTTGTTTGAAAGGCGCGCAATTCGAATTTTCAGCTTTATGTTTGTAGTTGATTGTGGTGTTGTCATCGCGAAAGAACGCCACTAACGAGGGAGTTTAACGAATCGAATTTATTGGCAACCTTTAAAACAATATTTATGAATAATTCATCGTAATTTCTAATAAATTAACTATATGAGTTGAGTTATAACATAATTGAGTCTAGTTTCGTTTTGTATATGTTGGTCGGTACATGACAAATTAGTGTTGTAGAGTAAAAATAAATAAAATAATGGGGGACATAAAAAAACTACACCTATAGGTATAAGCGAAACTATTGAATATTATATGAAAATAACGTATACACCTTTAGGAGACATAAAACCCGTTTTATAAAAGAAGCCTGAATAAATTCTTGCAACTTAGTGTCAGTGTAATAGGTATAGTGAACGCCTTTAAAAATTATTCTTATCGTTGATAATCTTTGTACAAAAACTCGTCAACGAATCAATCTATATTCTATTAATATTATAGTAGAGTTATGTTAGAATTGTTCTGTTTATTTCATTTTTGTTGTTGTTTCAATAAAATTTATGATCCTTATAGTTGATTTTACCATTTTCAGTTTCTAATCAGGTTATTGTCTTGACGCATCATTGATGTTGAAATGTTTTATTTTTATTTAATTGCAACTGTGTTGTCCGATGAGAAATAACTCGGACTGAATTAGTCAAGAACATGTTGCGTAGACGATGGGTACAACGCATCATCATCATCATCATCGTCATTCCCTATATTGTACAAAAACCTGACCGACTATAATACAGTTACAGGAAACCTGTGTGCAGTTTCTAGTTTTTTATAATCAATTGCATGGCCAGTTTTACTTAAAGGATTCCTTCCACAAAACATTCCAACTATAATAAACCAAATCAACATTGTTAGTAATTAAAATTGTCTTGTTCGTTTTATTTATTTTTTATTTCCACCATTTTCGCTAGTGTGTTGGCAATACTTAATCGAATATATCACAAAGGTATATCTATTAGAAAAAAAAACAATGCCAATAGAAACACCAGCACACCTTTATGGTCGGTAATAATTCATTTCACCAGTTTAAATGCTAGATTAGTTTGGATAATTATTCTCGCTATCTTGTTTTATACAATTGAAGTCGCTTGCCCACGCGACTTACAAACATATTCATTTCGATTTTTCAGTTGAATTTCGAATTTTTCCCCCGTTTCGGATGGTCCTGCATTCCAATTTGTAATTATTCAAATAAGTTTCCGTGACGGTATTCAGTCCGGTCATCTATTATGTTAAACATTCCGTAATTGTACCAACAATACTCTTATTCCATTGCACATGTAAAAGGAGTCATGTGCGATTATTTACGGTTCTTGTATTAATAATACAATAACTCATTAAAATAAGTTTGTTGTGTAAGTTTACCATCATTGATGTTTACTCGTTCTTTTACCGATTCTTTGTCGTCACTGTTGATGAAGAATTGTTTTGTGCACGTAGTTTTCATTATTTTCAGTCAACTAGTCGATAAACTTTTTACTTCTACGAAACAATTCAATTTCTATAAATTTTCGCTTAAAGAAAGCGTTTAAACATTGTCTAATTATCGGCATTTTCCAAACAACAATAAAAACCATATCGCTCTATTTGACATTATTGTTGATCGTAATTGGAAAGTTGTCCCAACTATTACTATATTTGTTATTCTCTAAGGATTTGGGCTTTTTTATCCAAACTCCTCCATGGATGGGACGACAAAATAAATGTTTATTTTTTAATTTTTTGGAATAATTATTTTGTATATTTGATGTGGTAGCGATGGAGCGTGTAATTAATCCTGAAAAACACTAATCGTCCCGTCCATACATCACAACCGGACTTGAATACAAATAGGAACGACCACCGTCGTACTGTAGCAATAGAAAATACATTGACTTGTCTAGAAAAACCGACCGTTTTGTCTTTATTTGTATTTATTCTTGTTTTTTTATTAGTTTTACGAAATCACCAGGTTTAGTATAATAAATATTGTAATAATAATGGACACGTTTTAATTACTAACCGATCTAATAACAAATCGAATGATTGTTGCAACATTTGAGATTGTGCAATTTTCGATTTTATTAAACGCTTCTACTGTTATTTTGGGTATTTTATTTGTTTTGTTTTTCAAACAGGTTGAAATTGCAAGTGCGAAGACCTCCTTTCCGATAGAAATTGAAACCGTAAATCTCATTTAGCAATGAAAAGGTGCCATTAAAACTGGCAAAGTCACTTTCTATAATATAAACAAACCGTGAACTTGATTTAAACTGGCGCTATACACGTTGTTTATGTTTTATTTTTAACCATTTTCGTTTAATATTATTATTATTATTATTATTATTATTATTAAATTTTCTCATGTACTTGATATTGCGCAATATTTGTGGTTGACCGTACTTTTAACAAAACAAATAATTTATAACTTACTTCTTCATAGTCGAGTCTCGATGTTAGAGTGAACACGCCAGTTTGTGGATTTAAACTAAACACATCATTGGCCCAATCACTAATCACTGTATAAGTTAATTGAGCATTGATTCCTAAATCTGGATCGGTGGCACGGATTTGTCCGACACGTGAACCACGTACGGCATTTTCCGGTATATCGAAAGAATAGGCACTTTCTAGAAATACAGGTGGATTATCGTTTGTGTCAGTGATCTGAAACAGAAGATGGATTTTTAAATAAATAAATGAATCGATGATTGGTTGGTTAATTAAAATTGTCGAATGTAAATACGATAGATAGTAACGCGGAACTTGTTTTTCGTTGATTAATCAGAATAAGAATAAAAATGAAAAGAAGACGAAGTAAAAGGAGGCGTTCTTCAACATTATGCAGTTATAGAGAAAGAGAATAACCAGCCGGATTGCAGTTTATCATAGTTGCCACCAGATGCAGATCCGACAGATTTCATACAAGAGAGTAACGAACTGTAATTGGTGATGGAATTCAATGATTATTTTATCCATACAAACACCAATGCTCGTATGAATTATACACAAAAAAGGATTAAAATAGACAACTTATAGAAAATCAATGCTAGTTCAAATAAACGAAACATAAATCGATTCTAAACTTACTTGTACTGTCAAGATGGTGTCAGTGTATTGATTTCCATCGCTAGCCCTCACCGTCAACTTGTAAGAATCTTTCGTTTCTCTATCTAGCGAATCGACCAATTTCAAAACACCTGTATCTTTATCTAAAGCAAAATGTCTATCATCCCCCTTAATTAGAGTGTATTCAAGTTCACCGATCGTATCAGGATCGTCGGCTTTAACTGTAGCCACTGATTGTCCAGGACTTAAATCTTCCGAGATCGAATATTGTAACGGTGTATCTTTGAATGATGGTGGACTATCGTTTCTGTCGAGCACAGTAATTTGAACCTGTAACAGAGAATTGAAATTACAAAACAAAAAATCAACAATGATGATGATGATAATAATAAACGGGGAGGTAAAAAAAAAAATCAAAAGAGGTTAATTGTTGGATTAGTTTAAGGTCATCGTGTTTGTGGTTGGTTGCTTGGTTGGGAGTCGGCATGATTATGTCTTACGATAAATTCTCGATTTACTTGTTGTACTTGTTTTAATTCGATTGCAATCTATTGGATGGAACTAATTGGTTTGATTGATTTATAATAAGATTGTCGACCACAATTTCGTTACCGTCTTCCGGTATTGGAGCGTTTCTACTATTCAATTTAAGATTTATAATTAATCTTTAAGTTCTGTCTTTCTTATACAACAATCGTCAAGATGAATGTTTTATTTATTTATTTATTAGTTTTTTTCAATTCTGTTTCTTCTTATTTGAATTGTACAAGGTAATATTGAGAATTTATTAGGTCGTATTTTTCGTTACCTACAATAATATATGCTAATGTTTACATGTGGATTTAAACAATTAAACATGACTAGTCGTTTAGATAGTTAGAGATACATGTGAAATTGTAATATATCGTGTGGTGGATTTATAAATCATTTAACATATAACACAGACATCATATGAGGTGCTTTATAATGGGCAACTCCTACTCTAGAGCTTTTAATAAAGACTTATTAACATATCTTGTGATTCATTCGCTGTTTAGTTTTACTATAGTAATTATATTGGTTATTTTTTAAAAAAACCAAAGACTATAAACTTGAGAGTTAAAATAAAAATTACACACAAACACATCATCTAAATCATCCCTGTTGTTGTTTTATTCATAATATGACTAGTTTCAAATTGTCGTTGAAATTACAAAAGCATTTATCATTTGAACATGATGAAAAACTATACCCACATAAACGAAACAAATTTTACTATAATTGATCGAATCATTCCATAACGTCGTCCTGTGGAATTATCCATTCTTAGAATTATAAACAACGATCCAATGAAGTGACGAAAACAAGAATACATTTTAGTTAATACCCGTCCTCTCATTAGTATTCTCCGTGAATTAATCCAAAAACAGAACGGCAAAAGACACCGACAACATTCATCGGCGTACATTCCTGTTCAGCTCATTTCAGCCGCTAAACGACGTCAACCAGCACTGCAAATATTTCAAAATCGTACTGAAAAACTGCTCAACCGAACGGACGAGACTCATAAACATCCAACCGGGAATGTGATGGTTGGTTGTAGGGTCTCGACGAATAGACGACGGGCCATCGAACGGGGATCCGTCGATCAATTCGATGATGATGATGATGGTGATGATGACAATCGCGACATTGTACACGTTTCATCTATTGTTGGATAATTTTTATTATTTGTTATCTTTGATTCATCTCGATATTCGTGTATTACATTACGCTCGTTTTTTTCCACTTGTTCTTTTCCTCTCTTTGCGGTGTTGTTTTTAATAGGAAAATTGTAGTCGACAGCAGTCGCCTGAGGTTGTGTTGGATTGGTGTACGCATACATCACCAAGTACCAACAGAGGCCATCGACCACTTGTTCGATAGTGATTTCGACTAGATAAACTCATAAACTTATGACAAGATTGTATGCGAATCATTGATATGTAAAGTATGAATAATCCAATACGTAAAACGATACAATTGTATTGTTATAATGTCGTCTATCCTTCGAGCAATGAAAGTTAATTATAGATTAGATTTTGAATTTTTTTAATGAGATAAAAACGGAATTTGAATAGAATACTGATCAAAGTTTACGATTAAATTTATAAATAAAGTTGACCGCCTGGAGACAAACTGAAAATATTATCCTGTTCGTACATGTTTTGGAACCATTACTATAACAGTTTAGTTGAGTTTAATTAAACAATTTCAAATCGATGAAAAATGGTATCGTAACGCGGATTCTTCGAATTCCCATTCGACTATTCGTATATCTAAACGACTACTTTTACTTAGAATAATTACCAATAAAGAGGAATTGGCAACAGTATATAGTTGACGATACACAAGGAAATTGAATTCAAAATAATGTTAATACATAACGAGCTGTAATATAAATCTAAAGTAGCCTTTCTTGTACATTCATAAAACCTTCAAAATCGCAGATTAAAATAACGTATTCGATAAACAGATTCCAATAAATATTTGATAAGCACTTGATACACGAAATGCTACTTAAAATTACTTTAGTAGATTATCTGAAAACAGACCAGACTTTAGGATTCTTTGTGATTACACCGAATGAAACAACATTTGCTCGATCAAAAACATTTGCAATCATATAAACTTTCACCGATATTGTCGGTTTGTTATTCAATTTTTTCCCGGTTACAATTGAACGTAGTAGTACACGTCATTTATATCGACGATGGTGACAGCATCCGGATTACAGAACACAAACACTTTCACCAGATCGAATCACAAGGATCTATGTAGTCGGCGATCTGTGTGATCGGAATATAATTTTTTTTTTTTTAACGAAACGATCGATAGAATAGACGATTTTATAGTATTGTTTTATTCGAATGTATTGTTGGATGTTTTGATTTAAGATACAATAAAATCACCCAATGTCCTGTAATGACTTATTTATTTGCATGATTGTAAATAATAGAAGCAAAACCATATCGTATGGCCGTATTGTTATACCAACATAACAAGTCGTACCCTTGACCCGTATAACCCGTCTGGGCACCTGAAGCAACCGTATGACCAACAGAGAGGTAAATGACAATAACAACAACAACAATAATGGACAATACAATCCAACAATCATTTATTTTGGTTCTTTTGTTTTTGTTGAAACATTGAAAAATAAAAATAGAAACTGCGATGCTTTTAAAAATCGTTTTTAATTAAGTTCAGTTACAGTTACAATGTGATTTGCATAAATGTTAATTAATCGGTGAATTTCATCGAAAATATTCGAAAAATGCCCAAATTTGGCCAAAACTAGACTTGTCAATTAACATAAATTTCAGCAGCACGTTTCTAATTAGATAACAGAAAAATCAACAATTGTTGTTGCAATCTATAAGAAATTATTAGGAAGAGACTTTTTGACTTTCTAAATTCTAAAATCAACTTTTACTAGTACAATAATTAAATTAATCATAACAACAAAGCTTGTCAGTTATCTTCATTTAATGTCATAGTTCCTATTTTTAACCGATAATCTAGAACAACTTTCAAAAATTCACTTCCTCAATATATGGATTGGATCATTTGAAAAAGCGTCTTTAGAAATTTCTAACAAGGCCGTTCACTGGATTCATTAATGCAATCTGTAATAAACATGTTGAAATATTTCAACTTCCCACTTTTCTCTCAATATTCTTTACATAAAACAAATTAATTGCATTTCTTAAACTTGATTTCGTATTGTAACAACACATCTTGACAACTTGGAAATATTGCAAGATAAAAAATCACAAATGGACTTTTTCAGCGTCAGCTTAACGTCAATTTGGAGACTCTCATTGACTGACACTTTTGCAACATTGTAATCACAAAAGAACAAAATTTTTATTCCCCAACATTTGCATATCAATCAATCTACATACAACAAATATTAGAAACAAAACAAAAACATCCCAACAATCTAATTTGTTGTTGTTTTGTATTTTCCCATCAGTTGCTAACAAGTAATTTACGGTTTTGTAATGATTTGTGATGTGATTGCAAATTGGGGCCCGTCACCGATCCAATTCCGTTCAATTTTATTTGAATTTCACGGACAATAGTGTCGGTTTTTGGGTGGTCTATTTCCTTTCCCTTCGTGTTTTCTAATTTCGATTTTTACAATAGTCGATTAATAAATGGTGCGGTTTTATTCACTATTGTATTGTTGTGACATTTTTGAAAGTTTTATGTTCTGTCTTAGTGTCTTACCGCAAAATATTCAACTGTAGAGAAAGTTTTTTCTGATATTTTTCTTAATCTATTCTTTGTATAATTAAGACACAGTGATAAGGTTGTTTTTCGAACGCTTTAGGCGAATTATCTAGTTATTATCTATTGTTGTTTGGAATTTTTATAACCTACATATTATTATCGAAAATAATTGACGTTTTGGGCTCGTCGCCTACATAAATTCAAATCTTTTGCATATAATTATGATGGCAATTTACATTAAATCAATTTTCTTATGTCTTTAGTTTTTATTATTTATTCAGGAATGTCTTGCAAATGATAAATTATTCGAATTAATGATTTTCAAATAGTATTTTGACGTTAATGTTTTCTATTCAAGTATGGAAAAACGTTTCAAAACAAATGACTTTTTTCTTATCATAGTTTTTTTGACACTTGTTAATTGACTAATTTTGATTGATTTCATAGTAGAACGAAAGAAAAAGGCAACAACAAGGCAAATTTATACAACATTTATTCTTAAATGGTGTTAATACCTCCTTCTGAATAGCAAGGACAGTTTTAATTGCATGTCAACTAAGAGATATTGCCGGCTAGCAGGAATGTCACTGGAGTAATTGTCAATTACCTGACCGTGAGGATCGACTAATAGTTGTATGCTGAGAGATCAACTCTTTCTCTTCATTTCTGATGCATTTTTAACAACAACAATCATTTAATTTCTCTGTATCGATACGTATATGCGTGTGTGTGTGTGTGTGTTGCTTTTAATTACAACATTTTCGTTGGTATTCTAGTATCGATTGCCGTTGCCCTCACCATTATCATCGGCTAACAATCAAGATGACTTGATCATTTCTATTGTCAAGTATGTAATGAAAACTGACCAAGCGAGACCTGAAAACTACCAACCATAATCAGGATTATCGTTGGTTTATCTTGAATGCTGCCATTCGGCCAAAATTCCACTTGTCAAGAAATAAATCGAATTATCCAAGCAACGGCAAATCGACAAACAACCAGGAAAAGGTGTTGTCCAGTTCAATGTCTGATAGTAACCCTTAATTATTACAAATAGGGTTGATTTAAATTATAATTATAATCGAATTTTGTTGATAAACACTAGAAAAACAAGCAAGAATAATTGTGTGTAGGTCTGACGATGTTAAAGTCGAATCGATTCAAAGAACGAGAAATAGAAAAAGAAGAATGTGGAGTAGACAAGCCCGGGGCCGACAGAATCATAAGAATGTCTACAATGCGCCCCTTATCAGATTCTAACCGTTAGTTTGTTAGTTATTGTTTTTCTTCACGATTGGTTGACCAGCAAGATATCTCCCGACATGTATTAGTAACTGTCATTGTTTACTGATAATGTCATTGTCATTGTCAACATCATCCGAATCGGAACCAATTCTCTTCAATTTCGTGTATTTATAATGAAAATCTTTAATTAAACCACCTCACTACACTTGTATATTTGATTCAATCTCACAAGACAAATTTTATTTAATATTTTCTTTTAGTATGGCGTTTTTAAAAGCTGGTCCGGAATTGGAATCGTTGACGGTACGTATTATTTTACATATTTATTGGCCGGGCGTGCAATTTCTGTGAATTTATTGTTAATCCAGTCCTGTGTTCCTAACAAGATTCATAAAAGTCCGGAGATTTTCGTATCTTTAACGACTTTGTTTTCTCTTCTTCTCTATCTTCTTCATATGCACACACAATATGAATGGAAGACACATTAAAAATGACATTGCACCAAAATAGATGTGTTATCCAACATTCTCGGAATTATTTATTAGATTATAGCACATATACAAGTCGGAGACGAAGATTATGATAATGTTTAAGTGGGGAAAATATTGTTATACCTACAAGATTCTATCTAGTTATACTTTAGTTTTAATTAATCAAACAATTCCAACAATGCAATTGAACTTGTTGGAATGAGAGATTACAACAATCTATAACAAATCGAATCGAGATAACTGAAAGTCTGTTAGAAGATCCGTTTTAAGATTACGCAAAATCAAGTCGAAAATCTTATGGTTGAATGGTCATTTGAATGGCATCTTTGAATCTGGGATTTCTTTACTGTAATCAAAGTCCTTACCGAAATCTTATTATAAAAATTAATCTAATGAATAAAAGAAGATAGAATGAACAAGAATTAGAGAGGAATGGAAAATTGTTAATCAAGAGAAAGGTCAATTAACTCCAATGACTGTCTTCTAATAACAATTAAAATGTACTGTTTATTTTGGCTATACGTCCATTCCAATATTAAGTCAATTTATTGGAATTTCATTGACGTTTAGTAAAATTCAAAACATGTTGATGATGATGATGATGATGTAGGCGAACTAAGAAGATGACTTGCAATGCCGGTATAACCAGCGATTGGTATCGTTTCTTTGAAGATCGTTAACGACCTATAAGATTTGTATTTTGATATTTCATAAAGAACAAGCTATTGCAATTAATAATCGTGAAAAAAAAATAGTACCACTCGATATTTCGGCTCTACTATTTCTATAACTCGATCTAAAACTATTCGAAACTTTATCGATACAGTTACGAAAACAATTTCGATTAATTTATTACAATTAAAACAAGCCAAAATGACGAGGACTCATTAACAAGAATCGAGTTTTTCCCACCCCTGTCATACAAATCAATAATGATGATGATGATAATAATAGCAAATGTAAAAGTCAACATCAGACAAACGGTTTTTAACATAAAATACAATGCAAGTTTCAGGTCGAATAAATTAAAAGCTCCGGACATGGACCGCGCCGATGCCGGCAGAAAAACAAATTCCGACCAGTAACCATGGAAACGGCACGGAAAAAACCCCATTGTTGATCAAAACGAATTCAAAATGGCTGACAGAGATGTCTCAGCTGCGAACTGAGATGTGGAGTAATTTGTTTTTTTATTATTATTATTATTATTATTATTTATTTATTTTCAATTTTTTTTTGGGTGGATTTTCGTTTGCGTTGAGAGGCGCGGGACGACCTCAACTGGCCGGGCCGCGTTGACAGAAATACGCTTAAAGTCTTCGAATCTGTTGATTAATGTTTCGAGACGAATTGGCCAACGTTTACTACTACCATTGGGTATAAGGAGACACAACGTGTGTTGGCTAGTCTCTTGACTTCCAACATATTTGTTGGTGCTTCTGAGCGGTGCTTCAGTCTTAATTTGGTGTCGATGATTTTTCGACAACAACTCAAACAATCAATGCTTAATGGCCAATTAAAAAAAAAAAAAAAACAATAACAATCAATTTTGCAAATTATAGCCGGATAATTTATTCAATCTAGTATTAATGAAACCAGATAGATTCATTTTAAATTGATGATTCTGCTTGGTGGAATGCTAGTTTGCCTTCTAATCTACAAGCACATTAGTTGCGTTCTCTGTATCTTTTGATTATGACTATTTGGACGACAGACGTTACTCATCTCAACAATCATTGAATCTTTTATAGGTCAACTCGTCTATTTGTTTGATTTTTTTTTTAAATTTGTCATTATTACCCTAATTGTTATAACCATAGAAAATTGATTGGAGTAGTATCAACAATTAAAAATTTTATTGGCATCCGTTCATTAATTACTGTATTGAATTTAAGTAGGGATTATATAAGACTTGGATAGTTATTTACAACCATTTGCACTGTTATTATTAGTAGATTAAGAAATCAAATTGATGTTGTTGCAGTGATAACTATTTGTTATTTATTTAAATGAGTTATAAGGATGTTTTCTCTTATAGTCGAACATTTTTATTTAACACAACTATCATAATTATCTGGCAAAGTATTGACAGTTCCGCCAACATTATTTATTTACAAAACACTAAATATATCCTTCTGGCATATTCAACTTCTGTTTGAACTATTTTATCAATTACCGTATGTTTTTAGTTGAAATTGCCAGGTATGTATTCGAATTTGACTTCTCATTTATCCAAGTATGGACTATTAAATGAAGTTTTATTACGTGAAGTTTTGGCATATCTGAGGGTAATCCTCTGGAAGAAGTTGTAAATAAGGGCCTGCACTGATTAAAAAGAGCACAGCTTAGAAATCCGATTACAAAACAAAATGAAAGAGCTAAAGCACTGGAATTTTGTGCTAGAATAGTAGAGCCTTTAGTTTAGAAGACTAATCAGCATTGTTTGTTCGTTTGGACAGCGCTTTTATTCGAGTTTATCGGTAAGAATCTTGTTTTAAGAGGCACAAATTTTGAAAATCTCTCCATTCGGTTTCAGTTCATACTGTTTTTTTCTTTAATCATTGCTTGGATTTACTTTGCTACCTATTTTGGAGCAATTAATTAATTGTCAATTTTCCCGGACTACCTTATCAGCGGCATTGTTGAAATCAAATATTGATTGAAAAAAATCCTCTTATTTATTCTTATTTGATTCACAACACAGTACGAGAGTATTTAGGCCAAACATAACGAAAGCTAATAAATATCACAACATGGGGCCGATTTCAGCATTGCATCATTTTCTCATGCTGTGCACGACACTGAAATGTTTTCCATCGATTATAAGCCATCACTGATGAAACAATCTTCCGTGTTTTTCATGTTCATTTTAAATATATATCTGTTTTGTTGTCTTTTTTTTTGTTCTTAACCCATTCTTTTTATCTTTCTTTTCTCAATGCACAGTGGAAAAAGTCTTTTACAAAATTATTTTCTGTATAGTAACGTAATTCAGTAGCGTAGGAGGTGGCATTCTGTTCACCAAGCATAACATGAACGCCCACAGGCGGTTCCTGGTGTTTCTCTCTATATGTATCCTATATCTAAGTGTATGAAGATTCAATGCCTCGAGCATATACCTCTTTGCACTTTTCGTACGGTTACAACAAATAAAAATAATAAATAAGAATAAAAATCAATGAAATTGTCTTTTGGAATGTTTGAATTGTCAATATGGAAATTGTTTAAATTTTAAACACTATTTTTCAATTGTTTTAAACGATAAAATCGTCGACGTTAAGATAAAGATCTACTTAAACATACACTGCAAGATTCTTATAGTTATATGTATTTGTGTGTGCAATCTCGATTAGTTTCAAGACATGATTCTTGTTTGTTCGTTTCAAAAGATCCACTTTCGACTTTATTTTTGATTTGTTTGGCTATCTTGTCGACAAAGTCATAAATTTACAGTTTATTCCATTCGGTTTTATGATTTACGATGAATTGTAAATGAAAATCTTTTATACAACCGAAACCGGCCAATAATAGCAATTATCATCATTATTATTGTTATTTTATAATAAATCGCCAATTTGTTGAAAATTAATTTGAAAGAAGTAGAAAAAACGAATAATAATTCGAGTTCATTAACAAAAATTAAATTGGAACTACTTTTTTCTTTCCATCTATTCTTCTATGAAGAAATTGAATTTTCTAAATTCAAAGACATCAAACTAATAAATAGAATACAATCAGCATGCGGTCGGAATTCCATTAAAATTAACACTAAAACTAATCGTAACGTCCTTAATTTTCATATTAAATAATTTTACAAATTATTAGATCAATCGGTATTTGTAATAACGGCGATTTTTTTCATAAATCGAAGTACACATTAAAATGATTAAATAAAAGGTAGCGGATATCCGTGACTAGTCTTCACACGTATTGTAGGTGTTAAAAAAAGCTCGAATCTTTTGTTGTTGAGCTTTTCAATCTCTCCACCTATCTGTTTAGTGTACATTCAAAAATTTTCGTTGTTCATGGCTATAGTAGTCGACAGGTATGTGCAGGTATATGGTTCTTATTTATAAGGGGTGTTAGCTTTTGTTCTCTATCCCTTCACAGTGGGGTGCCATAACTTTTTCCTTTGTACTGAAGGTGGTAGTATCCGAATACAGATGGTGGTTCGTTGAAGTGAACAACAACAAAAACCCCAACAAAGAATACGAACGAAAAAATGAAATCTAAAGATTCAGGAATCCACAATTATTCTCGTTTAACGTGTCATCTTACACGATTATTTGTACAAGAAGTTTAATGTTACCAATTGGAAGATTCTAGAACTTGTTTAATACTAATATTTAATTAACGTATCTCACAAGACAATAAAACACAGAAATGTCCATATGGAATTTAAATTTATAACGTTTCTAAGAAACGTATGCGTTTCTATTATCCATTTACCGAATTTACATAAGGTCCAACTTGAATTATTTATTAACCCCATAGATAAATTCTGTGAAACCAGTGATTTATATATGCCGCATTTTTTTCAAAAACAAATAGGGTCAAGCCGTTTTCGGTGGGTTATAATTTTTTATGGTTAAATTTTGTCCCCACATCGCCGCTATACAACCGGCCGGATGATTGTTTCAGAGAGCCTTTCCACGACCGCCCATTTTAATTTGTTGCCACTGTTAATAAGTGGCTTGTCTGCTCGTTCTTTAAATTACACCCAGTGTATACCTGACCTGTTTGATCTAATACTGTTCTTTGTAAATTTTTAAAATGAAATGCCTATTATCGTGTATACCTGGAATTTTTTCATTGTTGTTCCGTTCCTTTCATTTGTACAATTTGTCTGAATCATTCCTATTATTTTTGTGAATAAAAAATCGACAATTTCATGAGAATATTTGAATAAATTAACTTGTACGTAATAGATTTTGATTGTTTTTTCCAAATTTTAAACAATAGTTCTAGGGATTCATTTGGTTGTTGGAATTTGGAGAATTCTCCCTTTAATCTCATAATTATGTAGAAAATCTATGGAATTCACTAACATTTCCGTTCTGTTTTGTGGTGATTTTAATGATCGATTAAACCGACAAAACTATAAAGATTCGAACTAATCATTATTATTTGATGTCTTTGGTTTTGTGAATGCGAGTGTCATGGGCCAAATAGTTAATCTCCTCTTGGCATCTGATTTTTATTTAGTCGGGACCTGTTGTTGTTGTGGTTGTTGTTGTATATACCGTGGGACGGTGACGGGCATGATGCCCTAACTCAAGGTGAGATTACAGATAGACGAAGATTAAAGTCTTTCCGTCTTCACACTGACTGACAGTGAATCTTTTCATTACAAAATCTTGGCCTTGGCGGCATTATTGTAGAATTTATATATCTATACGACTATGTGTGAGTTATACAAGCAGGTAATGTTGCCCATTTGGGTTTGGTCGATTCGTTCGGATTTGAATTCGACACAGAAATCATGCGATTGTTCAATTTCGTTTTACTGATAGAGTTATTAATTCGTATAGGGTTGTTATAAACGTTGTCGACTTATACACAAGTTTAAATAAGATTTCAGTGATGAAAACATTGCAACTATACCAACAATAGAACAATAAAAAAAATAAACGACGAAATCGAAATGTATAACACCATCGATTCGTGGAATAGAACACAATCGTGATAGAATTGAAACGTTTATTGTGGTGCAAAATTACAAATTCAAACAATTATTTTGAATGATTCTTTTTATGGAATTGTATCAACTACGAATTTCACATTCCACAACCGAAATATCATCTCTAATTTATCCAAGTGAAGTGATTAAAATGTCCATAAAACGATAAGTATTGACATAATTATACGACAGTGATAATGCGTTGTGCATTATAAACACAAAGCTTGCAGACTTATCTGTCATCTTTATGGCCTCGTAAAAGCTTATTACTCTTTACGGTTATACTACAGATCGGTATATCTAACAAATTTTTTATATTTTAGAAAAATTCGTTTTCAAAAACGCCAATATTCCAGTGATCCTACAAAATAATTTCTAATCGATATCAAATAATTGAAGCACAAGTGTTAAGAATGCGGAAGAATTTTGCCTATTAAACTTTACGACGATCGTTGTATATATACGGTAAGTTAATTGCAACTATAGACAATATTTCGATATTGTAAAACATTCAAATTCCGTATAATAAAACACGATTCGATTAAATTGTTTGCTACTTTTGGCTAAATATTAAAACAATAAATCGTTGTTATTATTAATTTTCATAAATTTTACGAGCATTCATTCAGTTACGTATCATTCCTGTTGAGATTTAAAACAGTAAACCGACAATAAATCTCCAAGTAGCTTATATGATACGCCTCTGGTTCGACAATTTAACCAAACAATAAGCTAAAGAAAGACGAGGAGATTTGAATACAATTACTTCGACCACGCCACAAACTCGTACATAAAATTAATTGTAAATCTATATACCTATATGTAGATATTTATTTATAGAAAGTTTAAACACTTCAATGGGAAATCTCTGATTTGGATCGCTGATAACCCACATAAATCTGGTCGCAAACACCTTGTTTTATTCGGACGACAATAAAAACACGATTATGTGACACTGGTTACTGGGACAACATATTTTTTTATTTCTCCAGTTGTTTTTTTTTTGTATCTCGACAATTCTTTTTCTTTACAACATTTACAACAACAGATTAAGCTTTAACACAATCGCCTCAACTTTCACACTCGTTCAGATTAATTTCCTAATTTAAATTTATGTTGAACATCTGAATATTTCTTAATCGTAACAAGGATACTGTTGATATATTGACATCATCACCGGTGATAACAATTAATAAAGTTGCTCAAGAAAAGGCGAAAGCTTTGGCGTATAATTTCGAAAATTTACAACGGACATTAGTAGAAAATCTGATATAGGGGAAACGGATCTTTATATAGTGAGGTGCTATTGATCGCTATTATAAAATGATAAAATCGTCTACAAGCCGTTTCATTATAGAAATCTTTGAATAATGATGATTACTAGTAACTTTATTCATGTAATACTTCTATATGATCGCACTTACGTTGATCTTAATCTGGTATGCCTACAACTACATTGCAATATAATGTAAAGTGCAATGTAATTTAAAGTGCAACTATTTCGAACAAAAACAACAATATTCAGGTACAAATTTACTAATTTTCCACTAATTGTATGGAGACAAATACAAGAATAATAAACACTTTAATATTCCGACAAACTTCCTCATTTATGTGTACATTTATATTTACCATTATTATTATTATTTCCTTTACAAATGGAATGATGATTAAGTACTTAGAGTTGTGCGTGAATGTCTTTCGTTAACAATGATTATGTTGACATGTTCAAATTAAACACAAAGCCAAAAGGAAACAACAAGAACGGTTATAAAGTTTTCAAACGTGTACTAATAAAGTCTGAAATTGTCTGTCTATAATTTAACTTTTTTGAAATTTTATTTCCACAAATATAGCTGTAATTAACAGATTTATGACAATAATATTTATATTTGCCTTTAAATGGGAATTTGTTACAGTTTTCGTTTCACAATAACGCCATAAGATCGAGCAGTTAATTAACGCAAATTCTCGAATCCAATCCAATACATAAATTATTTAGAAATAGTAAAAATTAATTTGTATATTTTGAAATCAATGGTTTTTTTGTGTTGATTTCAGGACAAAACTGAAAGAGTCCTTGTTAGTTGTGAAACGGGAAAATAATTCGTCACGTCAGTCGGCCTAACAGTATAATTGAAGTATTTGGTGAGTCTTGATTTGGTGAGAGATTCATAGTTTGAGCCTAATGGGTGTAACGGTAAATATGGCGAAATTCCAATTTTTGATTCATTCCGTTTTCCCGAGTGTGGAAAAGTATCTGTTGTAGGTTTTAACAACTTGAACAATATCGAATGTCTACATAGTGCAGTATTGTGTTGATAAAAAGTATGTTTCAAGTATAGTTACAATAACTTTAAAACGAGAGGCACTCCAAGCAATTTATTCCGTTATCGGTTAGTATACTCTGAGTAACTTTACAATCGGTCAAATAAATTGTTTCGATAACGATAGCCATTCTTGGTATCGGCTTTTCAGGCAAATTTCACAAATTTGTCAATGAATTTCCGGTACGATTAGAATTAAGCGAGTTTGTTTCGAAAGCTTCACTGATAATTTGAAAAATTCTCTTACTGTTAAAAAGTTGCTAGAGGCAACTAAAAGTCGAAAATTATGCTAAAATTTTCTCAAATCTCTAAATCGTTAGAATTTGATGGCAAAAGTGAATAAAAATTGATTCTTTACTTTGAAACATTTTGATAGGTTGTATAGATTTTCTTAAAAATAGAGGGTGAAACATCCAAAATTTCCACTTCAATTGACAAAATTTCAATTTTTTGACGACCTAAGAGTAGATTTAACTAAAAATGTAGCTGTTTAGAACAGAGTTCTTCGAATCTAGACTAAAAATTAAGATTTTCACTCGAAAATAGACCAAAAATGGCCAAATATTTCGCTTGAAATAAAATTATCAATTTACAATTTGGATTTTGAAGTTTTAGGCGTCAAATTCGATACAAAATTTAATCATAAGCCATAAGTTGATTCCTAAAATTGACTAAAATTACTTGAATCTCTTTTTACGATTAGATAGTGAAATTTGTTAGAAAAGCTGACAAAAGAGATTAAACTTGAAAATTCGCCTCAAAAATCCAAAGTTTACTCGGGACAAATCTTTGTTTTTACATGAATTTGGGAGTGTTCTTTACTTTAACGACACAGTTAATTATAGATTTTATAAAAGAAAACGATGATTAAGGAAGTAATTTTTACAATCTTGCTTCAAACCACAATTTGCATCTTTTACGACCTAAGAACAGAGCAAATTTAGACTAAAAAAAGTTTGAAACTTGAAAATCGTCTATAAATGGCTAAATAGTTTCTCTTAAAATAATATTTATCAATTTACAACTTGGAATTAAACGTTTTAGGAGCCGAATTCGATAAAAAAATTGATTATAAGCTCCAAATTAGCTGAAAATATTTAAATGTTTCGTTTTTACGACTCGCAATTTTTCGTTTTTACGACTAGCAAATAAAATTTGCTAGTAAAACGAACGATTTCAAACAGAAATATCCTAAAAACTGGACACAAACTCGAAAATTCGCCACAAAAAATCCAAATCGTCCCTATTTAGGACACGTTTATTTATACAAGAACTTGGGAGTGTTCTTTGATCTAACGACATTGTTCTACAAGTATACACACGGTGACATAGAACTAAACGCTGTAAATTACATGAAATACAACGATTAGCTAAAAAACATTCCACACGATCCTATTTTGTGTAAAATCTCCATGTATGTACAAGTTCAAACGATTTATTTACCCATTTATATATCCCACAATTGAAAAATTGTGATCAAAGATGAGGCGTTTGGTCTGTTAGAACTAACGTTTTTTCTTATTTTTCTCTACACGATTGTATCTGCTGAGAATTATATATGAGCAAAACTCCGATCGGTGTAAAATAAATAATTTCCATCGTCATATCCGATCTTTACGTATAGATACTGTTCAAGTTATGATTTTTCTCAAACGTTCTACTCCACGTATACACCTCTACCCGCATCATTTTAAATATAGTAGGTATTGTTTGATAATAATATAAATGCTCTTGGCAGAAATGAGATGACAAATTAACAAAAGCCGTTCCAGTCCCGTTGATTCCAGACTTGTTTCATTATCAACTGATTGAACGTTGACTATTTATCTTTGTAAAATAGATTTTGCATAGATATTGCAATATTTATTTATTTAATTCAGAAAGTTTCATTGGTATTTCAAACGAATTATTAGATGATTGCAGACGTATTGTGCGTAATTTAATTAATCAAATAACATGACAGAGTCAGGTAGGAATTTTCTCTTATTTTCGGCCAGTCTGAGTATACAACAATCGATACATTATAACGAATATAAGTGAATATTAATCTTCATTATTGTGTTTGTGGTGGCCGTAATGAACACCAGATCGTCCGCCGCCTACAATAACAACAAGTTGAAGAATCATCCAGTGATTGCCGGCGGGTGCGGCTAGTTCACAATCGCAATATCCTGTCACTTTTTCTACACATTTCTATTATAATTATAATGTATTTTGTTAGTATAAGTTGAAGTCGATCGAAAAATTTACTGATAATTTATAATATCGGCTATACTGTTGGTATATGCGATCATATTTTGTCTCATTAGTTATTCTAACAATAAATACAAAGCAATTATATTGTAAATTATGATGACTTTCTAAACTTCCTGCTAAGGTACTTTGTTGGTCAGATACTAATAATTTAGATGGTACTTATTTATAACCATACATCAGTGGACTCTTACAATAATTCTTGCTTATATTTTTGATTTATACAGCTTGTTATTAAGCAATATGATAAATCATTAGCCAGTTGGCGATTGTGACAAATATCGAAAATATTCCCAACTATAAACTATTAAAAAATACAAATCTAATCGACAAACAACTCGAATCGATTCCAACAATATCGGTATATCAACGTTATTTATCGTTTATACAATAATGAGTCTCAGTGGAGTGCTTGCTAAAAAACCCTTGTACCTTTTATAACGAGCCCAAAACCGATTGCTGCAATCGTTGTTAAAAATAAATCTACACTGTTTTATATTTATGAAAGTCATCATGCTGTTCTAAAGTTATAGTTCCATCGAAACAGACCGGGGGTATATACACACACCAATCTAATAAATTCATATAAGCAATGTATATTACACGTATAAGTGATAACTTTACATCTTATTAAAGGTTGAGCACGCGATTTTCACAATAAGTAGCCGGATTCACGCCATTTTTGTATTTTAGTTCTTTTCAGCATGCTGAAACGCCACTAAAACCCAACCGATTGAATTATTAAACTTTGTTATAAAAGGAATTTATATCTATTGCTTTTATTTGAATAAAAATTAATTCTCGGAATGAATCTTAGAATTTTTTTGCAAATTTTATAAAATAGTTATGGTTAACTGGCACACCATGGGGCACAATTACCAGTTGCGAGTAATTCTAATAAGCTGAAACTGCCGCTGTTACGCGTTAACTCCTTGATTAATTTCCACTTTTCATAGAAACTGCCAACATTTATAATAATGCTACATGATTATTTTGACAAGACGACTTTATTTTGTTCAAAACTAACGACCTACAGCAATAAATACAATACATCCAATTAGAATCACAGAAACAATAAATCTTTATAATGGACGATCTATTATAAATGCCAATATTCTCAAGATTATTGAATAGAAAAATCGCCTCTTTGCTAGATTTATACAGGAAATTGCTCGTGAAAATTTCAGTTTTAATTGAATAAAATCGAGGTAATTATTCACTTTAATTAGCGTTAATTCTTGCGAGATAAAACACTGAATTCATTAATTTTACAAAGAGAGTAATGAAGTAGATTTGTTTTATAAATAAATAGTTACTTTAAACATTAATGAATTAATTGGAGATTATTGTAGATTAAAATGGTAAAATTGACACATTATATTGGATAAATTAGATAGACGGAGCAAAAAATTAAATTAAATTAAAATAAAACAAAAATACAAGACGATGGTAAATTGCCATGTAATTGTCAATCAAACATTATAAATTATAATTTTATCAAGAAATTGAGATTATTTAATATCATATTTGAAATTCAAATCGCTTAAAATCAATTTATTTATTATTGCTTCGACTTGAGTATGATGTAGCATGTCAATTTTATTAATGAAATTAACATGTACTACTACAAAGAAAAAAACAAAAATAAATAAAACAATAAACGTGAAACGGATGTAATTATTGCTTCGTTTTTTGCACTCAACTTGTTGACTGTAGAAAACCGCGTCAACCGACACAAGAATGTGAAATTTTGTAAAATATTCCAGCGGTTTTGCAATTTTAACACATGCATACATTAACTCGTCTCGTTTAAAAGTCACACAGAAATTGTGCAGATGTACTAAAAATTCAGCTTTCAGAAATTGAAATTTTATAACTCTATAAAAAAATTCAGAGAAGGACTCTTTCATGATTAAAATCTCTAGAATTTGATACATTCAGCTCGGATTTAAAGATTTTCAAACTTGGAAATTTCTCCAAATTCTAAAGTCTACAAATTTGGATTTGCAAAAAAATTTCTAAAACTGACATACAAATTTTCCGGAAAATTTGGTGATCGAACATATGAAATTCCGATATATTCCGATAAAATAATTTTTCTAAAGTTGAATGAGTTTCGTATACTATTCTCAATTGAAAACCATACAGAAATTGTGCAAATATCGAATACTAGAAACTAAAAATGCAATTTCGCTGCAATTTACAACGAATTTCAAAAAGGGATACTTTCAAAGTCTCAGAATCCTTAGAATTGTGATTAAAGCTCAAAAATCAGATCTTCTTTCTGGTATTGTATTTGCACAATTTCTCTAAGATTTTCACAAATTATAGACAATTTTCAGGCTCCAAAATTTCTCCAAACAAGCACAAAAATTTAGATTTCCAGCAAAATTTCTGTAGCTCTCACACGAATCTCCCGGAAAGCTTGAAGACTAACAGTTCAAAAATGTGAAATTCTGTAAAACATCCCAACAATTTAGCTCGAAAACTTCTCTAAAGTTGAATGAATTTCATAGAAGTACGTTAAGTGCTCTTGACTGCAAATCACACAGAAATTGTGCAAATATCGAGAATTAGAAACTCTAAATTCAGCTTTCTCTAAATTTTTTGAAGGCATCGAAATTCTATAAATTTATAACGAATTCCATAAAAGATTTCTTCAGACTCAGAATCGCTAGAAATTGAAAAATTAGTGTAAATTCGATAGCTTCAGTCTACTATAAAGGCTAAAAATTTCAAATCTACTTTCTGGTATTGTATTAGCACAATTTTTCGGACAATTTTTAATTTTCAAACTGAAATATCCACAACTTATACAAATCTTCCGGAAAACTTGCTGACTAATCGATCATGTGAAATCCCGTAAAATATTCCAATAACCTTTCTAAAGTTGAATGAATTTCGCATACTATTCTCGATTGAAAATCATACAGAAATTGTGCAAATATCGAGTACTAGAAATTAGAAATTTACAACGAATTTCAAAAGGGGACATTTTCAAAGTCTCAGAATCCTTAGAATTCGATTATCGGAGAACAAATTGATATTTTGATTTCCTATTAAAGCTTAAAAATCAGATCTTTTTGGTAGTGTATTTCCATAATTTGTCTAAAAATTTCACAAATTATATGCAATTTTTAGGCTCAAAAATTTCTCCAAATAAGCCCAAAATTCGGATTTACATGAAAATTTCTGTAGCTCTCACACGAATCTCCCGGAAAGCTTGAAGACTAACAGTTCAAAAATGTGAAATTCTGTAAAACATCCCAACAATTTAGCTCGAAAACTTCTCTAAAGTTGAATGAATTTCATAGAAGTACGTTAAGTGCTCTTGACTGCAAATCACACAGAAATTGTGCAAATATCGAGAATTAGAAACTCTAAATTCAGCTTTCTCTAAATTTTTTGAAGGCATCGAAATTCTATAAATTTATAACGAATTCCATAAAAGATTTCTTCAGACTCAGAATCGCTAGAAATTGAAAAATTAGTGTAAATTCGATAGCTTCAGTCTACTATAAAGGCTAAAAATTTCAAATCTACTTTCTGGTATTGTATTAGCACAATTTTTCGGACAATTTTTAATTTTCAAACTGAAATATCCACAACTTATACAAATCTTCCGGAAAACTTGCTGACTAATCGATCATGTGAAATCCCGTAAAATATTCCAATAACCTTTCTAAAGTTGAATGAATTTCGCATACTATTCTCGATTGAAAATCATACAGAAATTGTGCAAATATCGAGTACTAGAAATTAGAAATTTACAACGAATTTCAAAAGGGGACATTTTCAAAGTCTCAGAATCCTTAGAATTCGATTATCGGAGAACAAATTGATATTTTGATTTCCTATTAAAGCTTAAAAATCAGATCTTTTTGGTAGTGTATTTCCATAATTTGTCTAAAAATTTCACAAATTATATGCAATTTTTAGGCTCAAAAATTTCTCCAAATAAGCCCAAAATTCGGATTTACATGAAAATTTCTGTAGTTCCCACACGAATCTTCCGGAAAGCTTGCCGACTAACAGTTCAGGAATGTGAAATTTCGTAAAATATCCCAACAATCTAGCTCGAAAACTTCTCTAAAGTTGAATGAATTTTACACAAATATGTTAAGTGCTCTTGACAGAAAATCACACAGAAATTGTGCAAATATCGAGAATTAGAAACTCTAAATTCAGCTTTCTCTAAATTTTTTGAAGATATCGAAATTCTATAAATTTATAACGAATTCCATAAAGGATTTCTCTCAGGCTCAAAATCCGTAGAAATCGGAAAATTAGCGTAAATTCCACAGCTTTAATCTATTATAAAAACTTAAAAATCCAAATCTACTTTCTGGTATTTAGCACAATTTCTCGGAGATTAAAACAAATCACAGACAATTTTAAAACTGAAATATCGACAACTTATTCGAATCTTCCGGAAGGCTTGCTGACCAACAGTCCAAGAATGTGAAATTCCGTGAAATATTTCAACAATCGAGCCAGGAAGCCTTTAAATTGAATGAACTTCGCACGGGTACGTTAAGTGGTTTGGAATGAAAATCAAATAGAAATTGTGCAAATATCGGCGATTAGACATCAAAAATTCGAATTCGTTGGCTAACGTTGCATTGAAATCTCCAAGAATCTAACAAGTCGCCTCTCGAATATTCTCAACGTTTTTCTTGAATAGATTTCACACAAATACGTGAAGTGGTTGTGAATTGAAATCAAATAAAAATTGTGCAAATATCGACCAGAGACCGAAAACTATCGAATATTTCCAAGAATCTAACAAGTTTTACGTGCATTTCAATTAAACTATGACTTAATATGAACGTAATGCAAGTATGTCGTGATTGGAATTCGTTTTAATCTCGATTTCACGCTACCCCAAGCGTATGTGTGTGTCTATATGTGTGCATAGTTTGGAAGCGAGAGCGAAACACTCCCACGCAACTTTCACTTGCGCCAGCTGCATACAGCCTGTCGGCGTTGTTGCCCATTGAAGGGCAAAAATCAGAGGCGAAAGAAACGAAAAAACAATAAACAACAATAACAACAACTGTGCTATTGTTATTGTGAAATTTTCGATTAATTGGGATTTCTTTTCGTTGATAAATTATGATGAAATTGAGGACGGCTTGCCCAATAATGTAAATTATCAATGATGGGTCCAGATGTGGTGGTTTTTCTCCTTCGAAATCCAAACGAGGTGTTAAAGATTTAACTAAACAACGATTCGAATAGAGGAAGACGATGACTTGAATAATCAACAACGACAACAACAGTTGTATTTAACAAAGATCTTGTTAAATACAACAACAACAAGAGACTGCGATATACAACATTTGATATTTGTCAAAGTGGTGTGTTTGTTGAGTCTTTTATTACCTATCGTCGTCGACATTTTAACAGACACACAATTGATTCGAATTTTCGACCGTAAAACAATGTCGCAACCGATGTTAATTAATCTGAATATCAATTAATCGATCTTGTTGTTTGTTTTATAGTAATTAGTTTCCGGTAGAATAAAATCGAGGACGTGAACAACAATAATAATAATAATAAAAATAAAGAAAATGATAGTAGATTCGCTCACAATACGTCGTTCGGTGTGATAAAACCGGAGTGTTTGTGCTTGTTTTTACCTTGATCGCCAATAAAAGCCGTTTGTAAACTGGTCGCGGTACTCCCGATCGGATTATTAAATAATCGGCTTTTTCTTGATTTTCTTGCATGCCAGACCACCTAACACACACGCACACAGCCAGTATAACGTACATAGAGAGATACTTGCCAACCGAGTCGCGAGCTAAAATCTTTTTTCTTGTTGTTGTTGTTGTTATTGTGCGGTTGTTGATAGTTGATATTCTTCAAACTTGAACTAAATCGAAAACTTCTCAGAACAATTTAACCATAACGAAATAAATGAATTACACTTTAATAATAATAAAAGAGATGAATAACAAACACAGTCCGGAATGTAGACGATATATCAAAGCACAAAGACAAATTGCTATGTGTTTGCATGCAGAGATGCCGTAAATAACGTTCATGCCCGTGATTGAATATGCTGAATGCATATAGAGTTGGTACTTTGTGCAAAATATCATGCCCTTTCCCACCCAGACGACCTCTATTGCATTCCAAATCAGCAGCAACAATTGTCCGTTATAATTCCACGACAAATATTCGAAAATATCTTCAATTTTATAGCTCTATTGATTGGCTAGATTGGGGATAATTTCCAGTTGGTAATTATGCAGGTGTCGATCTGTGTCCAACTCACGTCCACAATCCGATCTAATATAAAAAGTGGCTCATTTTGCCAATTATCGATGTTAAATAAAATTCGTCTCGGCAATGGTCGATTAATTTATTGTTGTCAAGTATTGTGTGCTAACGAATTAATGCTTAGTTTGGTCGGCGAAAAAATAACGTCTCGAAAATTATTAATAAATGTGTCTCTACTACTTGGCATTTGATGAATTTCAATCAACGTATCCAAGTTGGGAACTAAACTTTAGCTTTTTTCCAATCGCCGATTATCCTGTTTCTAGTTAAAAGGACGCCATACAATCGGTATAGCTTCGAGATACGATTATCAAAAAAGCTGACGTAATATCTAATAGGCTACATGCGTATAGGCTGAAATTTGTATTTTAATTGCATTTATTTCATAGCTTGCAGCCATTATCGGCCATATCAATGTTGGATGGTGATTTCAGCATGTTTGAATGACTGAAAAATTGTACAACTATCCGTTTAGATTGTTGAACTGTACATAGATGATGTATTTGAAAAAATCGTAAAAGCTTCAGGCTTATTGTTGCTATTTAATATGATAAATAGATGAGTAATTGATTGTTTATAATATTCTCCAATTTATTTGTCTTATTTGTTATATAAATAGTTGTAGTTCCGGTAATTTGCATTGAACTTTATATATCATAGATGATATCGATTCTTGTAATAAAACTATGTCCGTTGTATATAATTTCGATACGAAAATTGAGCAGAAATATTCGTCCAACAAGGTAATCATTAAACTGTATGGTCTATCATTATACAATTTGCATAAATTAAATGATTTTGGAAACAGATAGAAGTACACAGAATAAATTTTGTTATGGATTTATTGGGAAGGTGCGTCCCTGTAATTATATTGTAAACATATAGATTTATTACAAACGACTTGATAATAAAGATTACAAATATAAAAATCTGTGCGATAATCTTATCACATTAGTATATTTGTTATAATTTCAGCCAGATTTGTGTGCTTTAACGCGGGTGGCCAACGATATTTTCGTGCTGTTTCAAATAATATTATTAAATTTTCGTTCAAGTTTCCAGCACGTGGGAACATAAAGTCCTGCAACTTGACTACAACCATACCATAACTAACAAGTAATTGACGGTTGTTGCCTTAGAAAACAATTCGCAGGTTAGAACCGCGGGCCTTCACGAACTCTCCACTCTTTCACCCAACACATGTAATTCTTTTCTTTATTTTTGCTTGTTTTCTGCCGATCTCCACCACCAACAATCAACAACCGTGCAGCAGGATGTTAGAAGAGAGAAATTATAAAACGGACTCAATATAGAGTCCTGAAGAGTTGCTGAAAAATTCTATTGATCGTTCTTGTTCTTTGATTTTATTTTATTTTTTGGAATGTTGTGGAAAGAAACCTTGCAGTTTAACAAATGCACACATGTAGTTCGAACAACAAGAAAACAACACCGCCGTCTATTCGATCGGTGGATAGCTATCGGCTTGCGGCTGTTCTAGTTTGTTTTGTTACAAAGAGAACTTGTTCATGAATCAGAATTGAATTAGAAAACGGACAAACTTGTTTACATTAATTTCTACACCCGCATTCTTCTCTAGTAGAACCGATACGAATTGGTGAAATTTCGGTGAAATTTCGTGTTATTGTCGAAAGAAAATCGACCTGTTTTTTGAGTAAATCTACAAACAAACAAATTTCCTGCTACTCATGAATTGCAAATTTTTACAGCAGTTAGGATGTTACCAGATAGTCGTAGAAATAATATAGCAAGAAGTTTGCGTTTTTATGGTTATAATGGCCTTTTCTTATACAAGTTATTTTCATAACAATAGCTACTTTGAATTGTCTCTATTCCTGCAAGTAATAGACCTCAGTAGCAACTATTCAAACATAATAGACCTATGCATCTTTATAAGCTTGTTCATGATGGTATATACTTAAATAAACTTGATAGTAGTTGGAGATATTAACAAAAATTTTTAACGAAAAATTGATCAATCTCCCTATAGCTTTTGTGCGATGTTTTCCTTGTGGAATATTGGCGAAGATTTAATCGTTTTCTAACACAATATCGCCATTAATGACGGGGCTTTAGAAAAACTCGTCGGCTGTCATAAAAGTTGATAAATGAACCGAAAGACGACCGGTAGCTCGCTTATTACAAACCCAACCAATTTGTGTGTCCATCGAAGGAAATTAGCGCAATTTTCACATTACGCGTAACATTTTAAGTAGTTGTAAAGGGAAATTCATCGATGCGAATTTCGGTATGTGAAATTTACGAAAATGACATCATCAACAATATTATCGGGTGTCATTATCGCACTAGCCATCACGTGGACTTGACGCGATTTGTCTTGAACATGTAAGGATTATTTGATACAAAACTAAATCTTGTCACACCGCACTGGTAAACGAAAAGATACCATCTTCAGCGTCACTCAAACGTCTGACGGCCACCGTTGATGGGCCATTCAACGAAAACCATTCGGACGATATTCTTTTTAACGTTGAAACTATTCATTATATATTTTTTTTAATCGGCGTTTCGCCGTCATAATTCTATTTAAATAGAACTCGAATTTTGTAGTTTTGAAAAAATTACACCACGGAATTTTAATGATTAAATTTTCATACTGACAAGCTTTCGTGGATTTCCTTTTATAGACAACACTTCCCACTGTTGTCGTCGTCGCTGTTGTTGCTGTTGTTGTGTTGTTGCATGTGCGCCAACAGAAATACCAATCTATTCAGTTACACATCTTGTCGATATAAAATTTGCAATTCAATTAACGAAATTTATTGTGGGGTTAGATTGATAATAAATTACGGAAATATAATTGGAAAATCGTTAGAAAAACGACCTTTTCTACAAATAATCACAACGTTTAAGAGTTTGTATAATTATCGGTAATTTGTTTCGACTCAATTACCACGATTGAACTGTTAGATATGTGTTAATTGTTGAATTAAAGACGATGTAATTTGAATCGTGCAAGCCTTTTATTGTTGTTATAACTGAATTGTGTAGGTTCTTTTTATTTCGCAAACTATGATTAGTACTTTACATAAACGAAACGTAAGAATTTAAAGCATTCTAGTCGCACCTTTTACAGTTTTCAATAATAATATTCGATTTAATTTACGACAATTTAACGGTTTTATGTCAGATTATAATCGTTTAATCGCTTCTATAAATGTACACAATTAGAAATAAATTCGTTTAAATTAACAATGAGATAAAAATAGTGCCATTGGTGAAAATGAAGAAATTATAATTATAAGATAGTAATTATTGTGTTTTCTGCAGTTAATCTACATCTATACAAACGCATAAAAAGATCGTTAGGATTAGGTTTTTTTTCCAAATAAAAAGCTTACAATTTTACGATATTTTCACAACGGTGTAAAAGTTGTTGAAGGTAATAAAAAATGGAAAAAATCTAGAAAAATTATAGGTGTCGTTTTGAAAATACCTACTATCAACTAATGTTCTTATAAATTTTCTATAACGTGTAATTGTATTTCCGTCAATTCCAATGCGATTTACTTCCAACAAAACGGCTTCATTATCAAAACAAATAAATTGAGCGCAAGAACGCTGTTATAAAACCGATAATAGATCGCAATTAGATTATAAATATCGGTAATTTGCGAGATTTACCATACAAATTGCGCTACATTAATTTATTTATAGCGCGACTCGTCGAATTCGGACGACTTGTCTTCGAAATTGCGCAATTTTGACTACAGAGTTTTTAATTTTATTATTTTTAAAATATTCTAACGATTTACAGGAGCTCATTTTAGTAAAATTTGAACCTCGTAGCTCATCGACAAGTTGGTCAAGAAAAAATTAATTACGCATGTTAAATGACTAATGATGATTCTTTTCGTTTTTCTCCATTTTATTCAGGAATGGGTATATTTTGCGTTTATTCTAGAATGGGAAAAAATATGTGGGGAGCAGTCATTTGACAAGCTTATCTTTTTCAAAAATCGCAACATGATGTTTTTCGAGCAACTTGCCGATGAGCTATCCGGTTCAAATTTGACCCTTAGAATATTTGTCAAATAATGAGAGTTGCTACATATTAGAAAGACCCTATTGTGGAGATTTTGTAAAAAGTAGTTTGAAATGCGATTGGTTGTATTTGGCCGACTTGTCTTGGAATTGGCGGCGATTTTCCGGTTTCGCAACGTCAACTATTAACAACTATACGCTTTGCGTATTTTTATTTTCGCTTTCTTTGAACATGTGAGTTTACGATCTGTAGAAATATCGATGTACCGATTGCTATCGGCCGCGTTGTCGTCTGTTCGTTCTTCGTTTTGTTGTTGTTTTTATCCTTCTATAAATGTGTATATCTCTGTTCGGTTCTTCATCGTTGTCGTTTCCTTTTTCCCCCTCATTGAGACATCATATTTTCGTTTGGCGTGGAATCTTGATCGTCGACCATTCCTTTTTATTAGCCACGTAAACCGACAACAACATAATTTCTTTTGTCTTACTGGTTGCTGCTGGGTTTTCAATATACACAAACCCGTACACATATCAGGGTAGTTGAATAAAATGAATGTTTGTGTATGATAAGAAATTTCAACAATGTCTTGTTCGATTGGACGATTGAAGATTTCCAAGTTGGATAGAGTGGCGGCGTCGGATGGGGCACCCCGGCGATGCCGCCATCGTTCGTAAAATGATTAATGGCGTTCACATCTGAATAAATATAATTGACAAGGCAATATATATCAATCTATCAATTTGATGTTTGATTTGTTTTGTAAAAAAATCATTTAAGTTGCAACGGTGAGAAAACAAATAAACGTTCGTACGGGTTTTTCTCGAACATTGAACTTGAGCGTGGGCATTATAATGTTTTTTTGAGTGCCGAGTGCGTTTTATAAATATGACAGATTGTAAAAATGTAGAGTTTATGGCTGGGCTAGGGCTATTTATGGGTTTTTATAAAGCATAATTGTTCGGAGGTGTAGATCGGACACGGATATTATTAAACAAATTCACAATTATAACGACTGTCCTCCGATTTTACCCAAGTTTACTACCAATTTTTTGTCACCTTTCGAAATGATTACAAATTCTCCAATATTTATTCGAATGATAGATGTGTAAAGAATAGAACAACGCTATAAGAAACTAGTTATATTAAATAACGCGTGTGATTCAGATCGTTTCGAATAAATTTTATAGTTTAAAATTCAGATGTAAATGAGCTGAATTTATTTGTCGTATAAATTTGAGTTGAAACAGTCTACCCCCCGGTGAGAGCGAGTTGTTTTTAGGGGACACATCTCGTCGCGCCTGTCCAACAATTTTTAAAATAAAAAATTCGAACGCAATTACAACGATTAGTCTACAGTCTTTTAATTTTCATCGGTTACTTTGTAGATTTGGTTTTATTTAATCTTTGAGACATTAACAAATATCAGTCATCTTTATCAAATCTTGTCAGTTGTTTATTTCGTTTCATTTTAACATTTTCGTCCAGTTTATTTTATTTTATTGAATTTTTTTACTCCGCCTGGTATGTTGTTGATCAACAAAAATGGACGCAATTATAAGCAATAATTTAAGCGAAATGGCCGTTGCATCGGCAGCCGATAAGAGGGCACAAGTCCTCAATAATTTTGTGAATTTATCACGGCCAATGTCAACTTGACCAAATGCAAAATACGCCTCAAGAGACAAGTGAACGATGCACTTATTAGATTCGATTAAGCAAAAATACGATGAAATTGGGCGCATGTAAATGATAGCAGCGGCTCTATAGTTGCATCTTACCCAACCGAAAAAGAAATTTTCGAACTCGGGGCTAATTCATGCAAAAATCGTCTCGTCGATACATTATCGATGCAAGAAACTGAAGGCACTTCACCAGACCGCCACCAAATGAGTTTATCTGACAAGCTATCTTTCGCACACAGCTGCAATTACTCCTAAATTAGCCTCAAGGTGGAAAAGATGATATTAAGCATTAACATCACGATAAAGAGTGGGACACGTATAGGTATGCATATATGTTGGTATGTAAAGTATATAGATATACATTGGTTACTCTTCATGGTCCATAAAACTGTTTGGGCGGGGTCATGATATTTAAAATGTTCCTGAAAAAATCGATTCCACCAATACGATCCGCTCCAACATCACCAACATATGCACCAGAACAGAAACAGAATCCTTAAACATATTCTCTTAAATTTATTTTAACCAAAACAGAAAAAGAAACAAAGATATCGTGCAATAAAATTATCAACTTTCTGACAATTTCTTGGAAAACTAACAAGTGTACTAGAATCTTTCTATGAGATTCGGAAAATACTTTCAATTTGCTCATTTTTTCAGGATCCAATGATGAAATACAGAAAAAAATATCTCGAAAGGATCAATTATTCTCTATGAGCAGATTCAAGCAGTTTTCCACCAAAATGAGCTATGAAGTTCCAATTTTGCCAAAATGTCCCTTGGTACTACAAATGGTACTTGATACTACAAATCTTCAAAATACTTTGCAAATGCACCAATAATTAATAGAAACATGCTCCAAGATTAACCTATGTAGCTTAAAATTGAAAAACATCTCCTGATGCTCCTTAAAATTTTATCCATTATGCTATTTGTGTTGTATCTTTTTAAAAAACAAGAAACAGAACTACCAAATTTTGCGAAAATTCCGCAGATACGGAACCAGAAATAGAGCTCCAAATCTACATACGTACCACAAAACTAATGATTTATGGCTACTAGACGACTTTGTTGAATTTTGTAAATATAAAAGAAAGTCTAGTTTTCTTGGTCATACAAATTTATAATACCGGCATGTTCTATACATTTCTTCTACAGAGATGATCGCTTACTGGAGCATTAAAATCACCAGCAATAAATCTATCAAGACCCCTTTTATTAGATAAGTTGCAGCCAACAAAAACCAATCTACCTACTCTTGTCGAAGGCAATATTATGAAATCATTCTGTTTTCGATTATAAATTAAAAAGCTCTGATGCATTTTCGAAATGTTGGAAAAATAACTTGAAAGCATTCCAATAGAAACGCTGTAGAAGCATGGAAGCGTTAAAATTGAAAACATTCACCATACATATGTATAGAGGTATGTATACGGTGTACATTTTGAAATACTTCCTGTTGCCCCTAGCTAAAATATCGAGAAAAACCGGCTAGTATAAGAAGATGTTTAAATTAATTGTTCAAAAAAAGATTGTATCGTGTAGGTATACCTATAACTAGAAAAATTAGCATTTTTTTAACGGAACAGTATAGAAATCTTAACAATTTTATAGAAAAATATTCGCCCAAGGATATGTTCTAGTTTCATAGTTTCAAGGTTTATTATTTATTTAAAAAATCAATCCAAATCAAATGTCAATGTTTGTTTTTATCTATGAAAAATGATTTTCAGTTATTTTTCAATCAACCTACAAACTACCATACCCATAAATTTATATTTTTCCTATATTGAACCGACACTGAAAAATCTCTTAACTATGTTTTGAAAATTGGTAGGATCATCGTATCTAATTCGTCTATTTTAATCTTTTAAGCACGGCGAGCATCCGAAAACTTGAAGGAATGAAACGTTGATGATGACCTTTCCGTTCTCTTTCTATTTGGTTAAATAGCCCGCGTTTCGGTCATGATTAACGTGCACCGTTCGAACAACACCAAGGGGGGCTGCCCAGCAGGCGTACTGGTAACCCGGTCGGTATAACTATCGATACGTTCAAAAAAATAAATAGCCCCTTGTTTAGAACAAACTACAACTACAACAATAATACAGATGGTTGTTTGTTGTTTGGCCATCAATTATCCAGCATGATTATTGTTACGAATCAAATCGTACTTTTTCGACATTCCATATTAATTAATTCTAATTAAAGCGAAATATATATTTATATTTATATTTATATAGAAATATCACACTGTTTTGGTTTAGGAAATCGATTGAATTGTCGATAAAACAAATATGTTGATATCATTAATGTTAATGTTGTCTTTTATATGACAATAGTTTCACAAATCGCCGGTAATTGGGACGCGATATGTTGCAAGATGAAGGAGAGATGTGGTTCGCCTCAAATAGATGTTACATAACCTAATATAGGCGCCGTACGGTCAGTCAGCATTATACCAATACGCCTACACATTATTTTAACCTTGCTAGGGAATTTATAGAAATGATTGCTTGTTTATTAACTGCAATAATTTAAAAATAATACTCAAAAATAGATCCACAAATAGCATTATTTCATTGACACAACTATTAAAATCATTAATTGTAAAGAGGTTTCTGATTCTATAACTGCGGAAGCTTTGCAAAATTTGGGAGACCTATTTCTGTTTATATTTCCGCACCTTTTTTGGAGGGGTGATTTGAAAAATAGTCTAGAAGCCTTGGACATCATTTTTTGACCAACTTTTGAAATCAGCTGTAAGGTCAAAATTTTGCTACAATGATCTCCAGGAAGCCTCTTATAAATTTTTGAAATATTTCTCGAATTGCTCCAAATAATGGGCACTTGCCATAAGAACTTATAGCCGAGGTGAATTGCCAATTTTCAAAAATCGATCTCACTCGCTTTATGCATTTGAAGAAGCATCTTTATTTTGAAAAAGTCCGATTGAATTTGGAGTTACAGAGGATAATCTTGGCGTTTTTTAGTTTTCCACATTTCGCCCTATAACTTAGCAAATGTTATGGATTATTCAATGATTTTCTAATATTAGATAGCATTCACAAGAAATTTTCCAGTAGGTTTGCTAATGTTCCGAGGAACTTTAGGGCTTACATTACTTTTTTTTCGATTTGATGCTCCGAAATTCCCAATTTTGCATCATCGATATTTCCCTTATTTGAAAAGATATTGCAACGAACTCAGTAGTAATAGAAAGAGCATCTCCAGGAGTATCTAAGGGTTGAATTTTGAAGAATCTTGGAGGTATCATTTAGTCAAAATTAATGATTTTCTAGCGGTATAAACCACGTGTGCCACGCTATTTCTCTTCGCAGTAGCCTACGACTTTGTGAACGTAGCGCAGCTTCTTGATTCAGCTTAGTAATCTACATTACCGACAATCTGTTGAAATAAGAAGATGTCGGTAATACAGATTATTTAGTTGAAACAAGAAACTGGCATACGTTCGCAAAGTCATAGGCTACTGCGAAGAGGAATAGCGCGGCACACATGGTACAAATAGAAAGCGCCTTGCAAATCTCTTAGAAATTTTCCGGTAAGCTTGTTAATTTTCCGGAGTTGTTCCCGTTTTTGTTCTGTTTCCATTAAATTGAATAACATCTGTTTGCGATTCTGTTTTGGTATGGTAGTTCCGCTTTTTAATTTTTATCGTGAGATTGAGCTTCAGTTGGCACGAAAACATTATAATTATCACGTACACTCAACGTTTAAAGAATTATTTCTCTTCTATAGTAGGTATGCGTGTGTTTGTGTATTTTTCAAATACACATTCAATATTCACTTATATGGCAATAGTATTTTGATTGCAAAACGTGAATTTAATGGAAATAGCTTCATCGAAACGTTACATTTGCGGACTTGTAAAAGCGTACAACAACCTCCTCCGTCCACGGCCTCGCTTAAAACACCGACAAGACGACTTGTTGCAAATAAACGAATACGTTTTCTACAATTTTCTTTTTGTTTTTTTTTTTTTTTGTTTAAATGTGTGTTTGTGTGTGTAAAATCCTCATCTAAACAATAAAATCTATCGGCCTATATTCGCTTTCTTTTTAGTTTTGGGATCGTTGTTGTCGATCTTGTATATCCACCCACTGTTACGATAAAACATAACTATGCAAATGACAAACTCTCACTTTCCTCCAGTTGTTGGAGTTGTTTTCGCTTTTTTTCCGTGTCGATTTTTGTATTGAATCTAGAACAAAGCTTTCACACATTAAAGAATTTCAACAATTGTTGCCATTAAATTGATACTTTTATCTTTAATCCTGTTCGTTTATACAATATACAACGTGTCCTGTGTTTGTGTGTATTGTTACGGATAGTAGGGTGAAATAAATTCAGGTGTTTGGGTTTAAAGAATTTGCATAATTGACAGCCATAGAGCACACACACGTATACACCTTTGAGTCTTAAATCGAAAGATACAATATCGTAATCGGCGCATTTCATTGATCAACAGGGTTAGTAAACGCTAATTGGTGGCGGACAACATTTGTTTATATGTCAGACTTGGTCATATATTATCCATTGTTTTTGCCGCCCTGGATGCCGCATTTGTCAAGTTTCCCAAAAATCCGGTTGACCTTGTAAAGGCCGAGATTCCACCATTATGTGCACACAATGGTATAACATTGATATGTAGTTGAAATTAAAATTATGTACCCACAAAATATTGGATAAATTCTATGAAATTAACTAAATTTGTACAAGTATTAATTAATTGTTGATTTGGTGTAATGATTTCGATATAACTAGAGTCCGAATGGTAATTGTAATCGGATAATGCAGATGGTTGTATTATAAGCACATCACTACTATGCTGCAATTCTTGTAGCGTTGTATTTAACCTATGGATGTGTGTATGTGTACAATAAAACTACATTGCATTCAACAAGCAAGCCACAATCATGACATAATTACACACCTGATTGGCGCGGACATTCATAACATCATCCGATTATAACTCAAATAACACCAAATAACGATCCAGCTTCCGTTTAGACCTAATAATAAACTGCACTATTATCAATAATTTTCAATTAACATCAAAAAGTGGTCATTTTCATATTCCAGATTGTCGAGAAAAAAATTTAAGATAGATCAAGCAACTATCTTATTCAATTACAAACAAGCTCTGGTGATAGCAACCTCTAAGACAACTATCATCTCTTAAAAAACACAAAATTTGGACTTCATGGTTTGGTTTTATGCGAATTTCGAGGCAGAATTGCCAAAATGAGAAGTCAATTTTCGACATTTTCGTTAAATCTATTTACGTTGAGATTTAAACTGTTGTAATCGCTTTTTTGATTTTTTCGTTTAGGGCTAAATTTTTAGACGTTTATATTGAGTGCTTTGCGAGATTATTTCGCATCATTTTGGCAAAATTTGAGCCATAAAAATTGGTTACGAAATGAGTTCCACGCGCCAAATGACTCAAGAATTAGCCCAATGATGTTTTTCGTTTTTCTCCATTCTATTCTGAAACGGGAGGAGTATCTTGCATTTATCCTAGAAGGTAATGGAAAAATTATATAGGGAGCATCTTTGAGTCACTTGACGTGGTTAGCTCGTTTTCAAAAATCGCAACTATTTAAACGAATTTTTTTCCCAACTAGATTCAAACTTTGCTAAAATGATCTCTAGAAGCTCCCCTAAAAAACCTTGCGATATTTTAATCGGACTTCCTGTTTTTAATTAACTCCTCAATAAGAGATTAACTTATCAATTTCCTGATATTTTTGAGAATGGCTTTACAATCAGCATAAGCAAGAGACTAACGCACTTTTTGGACATTTTAAGGGCAAAATTCTCAAGGTTTCGAGACACTTATGCACTAATCAGTAATTTTGCTTGAGAGAAATTTTGACAACTTTAAGTATTCTTTTCTATGAAGCCGTGACAGAAATGATCTCCAGCGACCTTCCTATAAATCTTTAAATATTTTTCAAACCACTGATCAAATAATAGAACTTTCTTTTGTTTTTAATTAGAACCCTTGTATCAAGCTGAATCGTTAGTTAAGATTTTCAATCTTACTTTACAGTAATCATGAGTGGTAGATTTACATACTGTTGGGCAACTTTCGGAAACTCCTAAGTTTCCGAAACATTCCTGCTCCCAATCCTTAATTTTAACGAATTTTACCACAGTTTAGTCGATTTTACTCACTTTCAGGTTTAAGTTTAATTTTGGAGTCTAAAAATGTACTTTTCCGTAAACTTGTGCATGAAAATTTAAACATTTCCTACAGTTATCGAGTACACTAGTGGGTGTTATAATGAAATTATTCCACATTCTTCTGATTGAAATTCTATGAATATAACCGGTGACGTCCTTGGTCCAATATCGTTACAACAGGAAATAGAATTTACACACATTTTTTAATGATCGATAATTGAATTAAAGAAGTAGGACGAAATCTGGTGGCATTTAGAAATAAGCTTATAAGAGAATATTCACACGAATCCCCAAGTATATTTACATCAAATTCCCAACGAAGTACATTATAAAACACACATATGCGTACAAAACCAGTGTGTTCATCTTCTGTGAACAAAACGATCAGATATAAAAAAAGGACGAGATGTATTTAACAAAGTTATTCACAGATTAAGTTGCATATTACCATGTTAACATTTTGCATGGTCTGTTTGATGCTTAAATTATTGTTATGATGTCCAAATAGTTGATCGAATTAATTACCGGATAATATTTTCTACACCATCAACATTACAATGTTAATTAATAATAAAATCGAATGATTGTTGTACAACAGAAATTTTTTAATATTTCGATTTTTCTACCGTTTATTTTTGTTGTTTAAAAACTTGTTGCTGTTGTTAATAATGGAACTATTCAAGTTTTTGATTGAATTTGTTGTTGTTAAAGTTACAAGTCTGTATGTGTATCTTGTGTGGGCATTGAAGTCTCCAATATAGTGTGAAATATTCATCACATCGTCGTTTTTTTTCCTCGGTCGTCGTCTTCTTTTACTATAATTTATTTTTAAATTGGGTTTATAAACTTGAACAAGTGAAGGTTATCTGGTGTGCATAGGAAATTTCTTTAATTCGACATGGTCTTAATGGTTCCTAATCAGAAGACTAATGCTTCTAGATATGTTTTGCTTGTCTTAGATGAATATTCAATTTGGAGCGAATGGTGTTTTGTCAAAATTTTTGATAAAATGCATTAAGAATCATCCAAATGATAAATCCCAACAGCGGGATCGATTCGTTTCAATATTCAAACTAATGGATGACTGTGTCTCTACTATTCACACAAACAAGTCAAGAATTCATAATCAAACAGTTGACAAGGCAATTTATTTATTTCTGTTGTGTTTATTTGTCCGATTCTAACAATGATTTTTTTTGAATTTCCAATGCAAATCCTTGATGGATAAGCAGTTTTTTTCTCCAAAGCCAATGACTCGTACAGTAGCTCTTGAAGAGGAAGAAGAAGACGTTGCAAATTGTTGGATAAACAAGTTGCTTTCAATGTAAGCAATTGATGCTTATTTAGGGTAAATTACTAAACACTCTATAAAATTACGAGATTGGTTGGTCACTTATATTATATTCTGGCCGGTTGTTGGAAAATATACAGTTTACTCAACCAACTAATCAAATATCATGGCAGTCATTACGATCATCTATCTTTGTTTATATTATATGTGATGGTAAATCGTACTCTGTCAGCTTCGCTACTGTCTGCCCGCCCCTTATTAAAGTCGAAGCGGCACTTTAATCCAACTTATCAATTACCAATCTATCTATCTTTGTTGCTTGCTTATATTGAGAGCTTTTCGCCAAGTCCCCAACCGAAAATTTCTATACCCAACATATATGAAACTTTATTGTATATGATGTGTCCAATACAACAGTGTTCACCTAACCGGATAATTATCACCAAAGATCCGGCACCTGTTATTTTGTGGGCATTGTCGTTGTATGTTTTGTCTATGTGTGTGTGTTTGTCTGTATACACGGCACAGTTAAACACTTGCACCACGCCTTTCGATGATGCCACACGGAGATCTGAACATGTTGGATCATTCATCTTATAATCTGACAACACAGACCCAAGACTGGCCATCTTGAATCACACCATAACAACAACAACAACAACCAATGATCGGCTACACAGATACGTTTCCGATATATACGAGAAAATATTGTGTAGGTTCATCGTTGGTCAATTGCAAGATAATTTAATATGCGTGTGCAAATTCCCACAGTGGAAAACGTTTCTTTTATTACTATTTCTTCAAACAAAACAAAATATTTATAGACTTAAAATATTTAAATTGGAAGGAACCGAACGAGCATAAGAAAGCATCAATTTCGGATCATCACGATATCTAAAAATAATTATTGGTTGTTTTAAACAATACGTTGTCAAAAATAATTGCCGTTAGACGATCAAAACACAAAATTCTTTAATGGGTATTTGTTGAAATTTCGGGGATTTTGTGCGAAAAACCGTCTAGGCTTCAAATTCCAACTATAAAGGGTGTATTTCATCTCACAATTGGTTACGTGCGTTGTAGCTTGTTCGGACACTTGAGCTGCTTGAGCTGTCAAATTAGGAAAATATGAACCAATCTACGACACTACGAAACTGAAACACAGCAAACTGTATGCTAAGAGTATAAAGAAACAAATACCAAAGTAATACATGAATTCTAAGATAAGTTTCTTATATTATTTTGTACCTTAGGGAATTTCTAGTGGTTGGTATTGATGATATGACAGCTAGAAACTCAATTTATCAGTCGTATTCTCTAACTTTTTAGCGATTCGCTACCGTGACAACGCTCGAAATCGACTGTCTCTTTGAACAAAACTTCTACCTTATTCCTTACTATTCCATAGAATGTATAATTGAAAAGAGACAAGAATAAAGCGAATTATTTAAAAACTCCAACGCTGTCATAGTAACGAATCGCCAAAAAGGTAGAGAATGCGACTGTATATTTCTTTTTTTATTATCCGAGCTACTTTTCATATTTCTCAAAGTTTATAATTAATAAATGAAATATTAAGGAATTTAGGTGATAAAGCAAATAAATTACATAATCTATTAAAGTGGAGTAAAAGAGTGCGTTTACAAGTATTATAGCACTGTTTTTGTAGTATAGTCGGAAAATAGAAAGTCTTATAGGAGTGATGAGAACGCGACTACGACAAAATTCCTGTAGCCAAATTAATTAATTATTGGTTATCGAATCGTAAATAATATTGATGATAACAGGACCCTTGTCTATGCGAGTGATAAATGTGTGATTTTGTTATTGTTTTACAATTGTGGATCCCTTATAAACACCAATTAAATCATTTAAAGTAGCAATAAAGTAAAAATACCGTTTTAAATAATATATAATTATATAACAAATCACCTAAAGTTTGAATTATATTTTAAGATGATGAGGAAGACGAAGAAGAAGACGACGAGAGGAGAAAAAAAGCCGAGAATAAAACAATGGAGAATGGCCGGTATTGGGCGGATGGGGCCGGCCACAACCAAAGCCACCGAAATTCCGCCTCCGGTCTACTTTGACAATATCAGACGATAAATTATATCAGTTCGATACCTTTAAATGGTTTATTGTTGTTATTATCTTAATTATTGGTTTTTGGGGGGTATTAACATAGTTGAGTAAGACTTGAGCGCACTCTGTACTTTATATTCTACACTGATATAAATCTAACCGAACCATAAAAAAGGAATGTTGTAATAATTCGTAAATATGTAGATGCCATAGATTTTCTAAAGATTTCACCTTAATTAACAAAACTTATACGATATGAATATTTATCAGAAAATCTATGGAACGGTAGCTTGGAGACATACAAGGCGATTTAAAAAAAAAATAAAATAGAAATAACCCAATCGCCTGTCAAAAAGCGAGACGACCTCCATAAAATTTCGAATTTCCACCGTTCGATATTAAAAAATCTCTGAACGAAACACCTGTTGGCGAAAAATCTACAACATCGATTATTTCAGATAAAACACGGTGTTTACAGTATGTAATTTCGAGTAATATTATATTGTCCGTTCGAAATATAGTTATCAAGTGGTTTTCGTATAAGGAAATTAAGGAAATTTCGATGATTTTTATGGGGCTTTTTCATAAATTCTTACGATCATCTCTGGAGGTGTCGCTCAAAAAAATCCGATACCCATACGTAGCTATAACCAGAGGCTAAAACGTAGAGTAATTTACATAAAACTATTATTACATATCAAACTATATTGGTCGTTGTCATGAGATTTAATCTGCAGGCAAATAAAAAAAGCCTAAAGCTCCTACAAATATTATAATGTTTAGCGAATCGCATGTCCAAAGATGATCGTCCGAGACTGTAGACCGGCATTCTGCCCTGATATTTGGTGTCGTGTAATCGATGGTTAAATTGTGTGGAAGATTGACTGAAACCCAACATTAATATGCAACGGTTACTGGAACGAAAACAAGGAACAATACAACAAAACAAATTTCTCGAAAAAAAACCCATAAACGAGACTTTCTACGAAGAATTATAGACTCTACCGGTGAGTTTATCTAAATTCATCTAAATATTTCAACACGTCACAATTACAACAACAACATTTCAGCACTACCAGTTGTACTACAACTTATAAGAGAAAGTTATTGTTTGAATGCAACTTGAGCTATTATTTTTCCACCAACTACCGTTTTATAGGCTGAAAACTGTTTACAACAATTAAACTCGATTCAATTCCACTTCGGTAATAATTGAAATAAACGTTTATTTTTTCAATTGATCAAACAACAACCGACAATTGTGGTGGTCTTGAAGATTGTCTCTATCATCCGTTTGTCCACTATTAAATTGACATGGTTTATTGATAACGGCTATTAATATAGTCGGGGTGGTTCGATTTAATCTACCGATATATTTTTAATAGACCGAACGAAAATAGACGACATGATAAAATTCCACAAGACAGGTGCAAGGTTGTTTTCCTTTTCGGAAAAAATTCAAATCGACAGCGACATTAAATTATTCCGATATTAGAAATATAATAGACAGATTGATTTAAAATTTGGCAAATCTCAATGGGGGATTTCGATTTGAAATTATAAAAGTAATAAGATACGTTCGGTCATGGCCGATCAAATTTTATATATTTCCCATCACATTCCTACGTTGCTTTTTTTTAATTCAACGTTTTCGTCGTCTATTCGACTATTTGGTTTGTTAATAAATTAACGAGGATTTTCTGGATTGTTTGGTATTATCGTTAGATAGCCGATGTCGTGCTTGTTATAAATCATCCAGTTAAGTGGTATCGCTGTAACAGGAACAACTGCCGCATTTCCACTAATAATTAAACCGATAAACTAATCAATTTGAATTAATTTAAATTCTAGATGCCACTTTGTATAGGTAGTTGTGCAAAATTGAAAGCGGTATTTTCAAATAGTCCGATTGCGTGTCGTTTAATAGACGGCTAGCCCCTGTTTGGATATCTTAATGTTAATAAAATTGACGATCTATTTCTAAGGAAATGTCTTAAAATTTAATTAAGCGATCGTTTTATAGCAAGTTTTCTATTATAGAATGCCATCATCATTCATTTCGACATGAGTTATATTGTACGATGGCAGTTACAAAGTAGATAAAAAAAGACTAGCAAGTAGTTTTCTTTCTTTTATATGATTAAAGTACAAATGTTTGCATCGCTATATCTTTGTGGTAATATTTTAATAAGTCGCGCCGATTGACAAAGCGCGTAGGCCGACATGAAATGAACAACCACAATAACAACTTGATGTTTTGATAGTAGTGGTGGTGGTGGTGATGCTGAAAGTACTGTTTGTCTGTTGTCTTAGTGGCGATGATGATGATGGTCAAGTTCACAAACCTCGTTATGCCCTCCTGCAGAGTATCGAACTTGAAACTTGCTAGTTGCCAGCATACAAATTACAAAACATAGAATTTATACACAATCCACACACACGAAGATATTCAAAGATTTTTTTAAATGGTTATTAAATCAATCGGTAGTAGGAAATTTCAATTTTACTAACGAATTTTCGATTTGTTTCAAAACTTTGACAGTTAAAAATCGACACATTTATCATCGTGGAGAATTAATAGAACATACGTGATTAAAAAATCATGCTTCGCCCACTATACCGGGCGTTTCAACTAAATATTCCTTGTTCTTATCGCGATTTCCAGCTGATTTGAAGGATATTTTAACGATTTGAAATCTCTTATCAACGTTAGAACTTTACAGCTCATTGGGAAATTGGTGAAAATCGCTTTAATTTGACAATGTTGCGATTTTTACCAATAAGATGATCGTCAATGACTAGAAGATACTTCGGAAATAGTTTTTTCCATTCCTTATCACTGATTCTTGGAAAAAACTTGGATTTTTGGAAAACTTAGCTGTGTGTGTAGCGTGTTCACTAATTTTTCTATGAGCTCCGATCTAATTTTGCTCAAATGTTCCCTACAGAATCTTAAAATATTTTCCAAATCGCGCGGTAATTGATAGGAACTAGAACAATTTAGATAGAACACACCGTACAGTTGAAAAAAAAATCCAAAGTTCTTATAACAACTCCTAGAAATTGCCAGATTTTAAGAATACTTTAAGAATTTGTAGCCCTTAGGGAACATTAAATCTTCGCAGTTGGTTGGGAAATTGATCGAGAACTACTAGGAGACTCCTTTCTCATCACTGGCTCCTGGGAAAATAGGTAGTTCTTCGAGGGTTAATGAAAATCGCCATATTGTCAAACCAAAGCGGTTTTCATTAATTTCCCAACGGGCTACGACATTCTAATTTTGCTCAAATTTCCTACAAAACTTCTGAAGATTTTCCCAATCGCTCCGTAATTTTTGAAATAGTTTCTCCCGTTTCTCATCACTGGATCCTGGGAAGATAATTCTCCGAGGTTTAATGAAAATCGCCATTGTCAAATCTAGGCGGTTTTTCACAAATTTCCCAATTAGCTACGACGTTCTAAATTTGCTCAAATTTCCTAGAGACTATCCGACAAAACTTCTGAAAATTTCCCAATCGCCCCGTAATTAAAAGTGACTAGCAAGATTTACATAAGAGTCGAAAACTAAAAAAAACTCGAAATACTAGTCGCATTTATAATGTTAACGTCATATTATGACAAATACTAAATTAAGCACATTGCAGTCGTCTAAGCGGATTGCCGGATATTCAGATGATTTATATTAAATTGTTTTAATGATTTTTTTTCGTTCAAAGAATATTTCATTTGAATCGACGCAAGTTCTCTAATGGAATTTTTCAGCAAATGAGTTACGCATCATTAAGTTAAAGAAATGGCAGTATCTATTTCTAATCAGATTCAAGACGGTCTCAGATAGCGCTGATATTATCTAAACAAGACGAGAGAAGAGACGAGAATCTGATAAATATAAGCCTAATCCGGTTGTGTTTTAGCGATTCAATTGCGAAAACGTTTGAATAAAATCCCGGACTTGTTTCCCAACAATATTGAAAGAAAATTGCGCCTAATTAGTTTATCCCATATTGATATTAATCAAATACAAGTTTTACGGCTATTACTAATTAATAAAGCGTTTTGTTTTGTTTTTTATTTTTAGAAAATAAACGAAAGGAAAAAGCCACGTTCCTGTTTATGATGGGAACGAACTCGGATCCTCACACCGACTACATTATTATAAGAAGCACAGAATATAGTCGGACATAACGATAGATCAATATTTTGTTTAATTGTAACTAAATCGAAAGTATAATTGGCCGATTGGGCCACTGGTAAGCTGTCGTGTTCCAATGTGGAAGCAGTAGGCGCTTATTTCGAACCCTTTCTGGTTATGTTGTAGCCGTTTTTTTGCCAATCATATCGCAACTATTTCAACAATTATCAAAATCGATTAATTAAAATCGTTTTTTTGCACTAATAAATTATTAATGAGTTGGTTTGTTTTGTCTAATGAAGATACATAAATGTCAATATTTGTAAACTATAATGAATCATCGATTTTTTATTTAAATAAGTTCAAATAAGAACAAATTGAAAATGAATCTAATGATAAATTATACTGACGATTACGTAATGGTGCGATTAAGTTAATTTAACGTTTTTCTAAACAGTTAGAGCTTCTGACAAATATTCGTTTATGTAAATTCGCATTTTAACATGATCAAACAACTCTATACAACAATTTTTCGATCACCATCATCACCAAAAAAAAAAAAAAAACAAGAATCGAACATAAAAAATAACCACCTAGACGATTTATAAATATTAAAATTTTGTGTATGGATTTTCTGAATTAATCAACAGATTTATAGTTAACGTTGAATTAAAGTGATTTACGATTTCAATCAAATGCAATCGATATTTTATATATTTAAAGATGATATAGCCCCAAAAAAATAAATAAAAATTAATGGTAGAGTTATAAATTGTAATTATTCGTTTATTATGGGCGATGTAAATATTTGTAAGAGTATACTTTAGTTAAAAATAAAATACCGGATGATATAACTTATAACAGCAACATTACAATGAACTTGATCTTTATAACAAAAATTAACCGAAAAAAGCAGGCATAACGACTATTAAAGCTGCATTAAGAACTCTATTTAATTGTCGTCAAATTAAACTAAATTACAACATCAAATTTCAATAATAAAACTCAATTTTAGAGCATTATAATTGTAAATCTCGCACCAATTTTCCCCAAATTCGCTGATTGGGGTCATAACACTAGCGGTTTTATCGGAGTATACTTTCCATTATAAACACAAGTTGATATTGAGAACTGTTTTACGGTTATTTGGTTTTTTGATGGATGAGGGCAATAAAACAATCCGGTAGAGGTTACATTTGGTGAAACAACAGGCCTGTATTGTTTTTTTTTCTTGCACCACTAAATAAAATGACTACGAGTGGCCAGATGTTCGGTAGAAATATTCGTTTTAAAGGTTGGAATTTTATTTTTTTTAGCGGAAATATTACACTGGTTTTCGCATATTTTCGCAAAACAACATCTGCTAATGTGCTGTGATCATAGTTGAAAAGAATTTGAAATGAATTTTTTGCGGATTTTTGTTAATTTATAATCGAAAATTCTACTGGAAGTTTTCGAAAAGTAGTCACTTTAAATCGACTTGTATTGATGGATCGTGAAACAGATGACCTTTAAAAATCAAACAATAGGCCATAAGAATAATGAGCTGTCGTGATTTTTGGGCATATTGTAATACGGTAAACGGTATTTTAACGAGTCTTTCCAACGATGACGCAGAATTATCGAAAGTGGACCTCTTTAGGGCCTTTATATCTCAACAGTTTTCGATTCAAAATCGCCATTTTCCAAACAATTCCCTGTATTTGTTCCAATTAAATCGAATTGAATATTTCTAGAATCTATTTGTGAATGTCAAGTGTGAAAATTTAAAATGGAATTATTCATATCCGTATCGGTGTAAATTGAAAATCGTTAATCAATTAACAATTAAGGTCAGTCTTGTTTAATTGTAGTTTCTATTGGGGCTATGTTTAGTAATAATTTTGCAATACTAATTGTTCAGCACTATAATAGTCAACTAGCACACGCTGATTTTCTGATATAATTCCCCCGTATTAATCTGAATTTTTGCAACTGCTTTCTTTCAATATTAAATGTCAATAATTGTAGCAATTTCATGATTATTTCATGATTAGATATGAACAATGCTTAAATAATATCAGCTTCAAGTCCAAATATTTTACTCTTTTAGAAATTATCCTATTATTTCGTCAATAGAGTGGAGTTATAGAGGAGAATTTGATTTGGAGACTTTTCTGTTGTTTAAAACAATTTGAATTAAGTTAAATTTGGCTCTATTTTTATTCGTCAAGTTTAAAATTTTGAATTTCGCGCCCTTTAAAAGTGGGTTGGTCGACTTGTTAAACCAAATTGTCTATAACTGACACAGTAATTAATGTATTGAGCTTGTATTGTACACAAAGGCTCAATTCGCTAACGTAAATTTTCAGTCATCCTGCTTTGTACCTATACCACCTTTTATAAAAATTAACCTGTAAAAACTTGGTAATAGTTTTAGAATACCACTTATTTTTCAGGGTATAATTTTTTAAAATTTGAAATTTTCTTCGTGTAAGTTGAACAAGTCTAGAATACCATAATTGGTGCCTCCTAATTGAAGAAATTGTAACCGAATCGTAATCTTTAACTTAAATTTATATTGGGTTTAGTCAACCTCAAAACCTCAATTTCAAAAAAAGTTATTCGTATTATTGCGTTTTTGTGCAATTTTTTTGAATATTTCTAGTAAAACAACATATAAAATAATGAAAATAGAAAAAGAAGTACTTACGTATAAAATTTTTCTCAAATCCTTCAAAATGCTCGAATAACACCACAGAAGGACACGAGTAAGACTGAAGGTAATCAAATTTGGATTTTAAGGTTAGAAATTGAGGTACCAACAACAGTTGGGATTTGACTACCAACTTTTTTTGGAGGATCGAAAATCCCCCAAATCTTATACCCAAATCTAACCTTCAGTTTGTGGATTATTTGTTCACGTAAGTATCTTTTTTATATTTTAATGGTTTTGCGTTAAAATAAGTTGTTTTATTTAAATAATTGATTGCTATTTCTAATGTTTGATCTTCACGGATAGGAATGTTGTCTTTAGTAACTTTTCTATTTTGTAAATACTTAAGTGCGATATTTGCCTTTAATAATTGGCTAAAACAGTTAACAAATTTTTTTTTTTTGGAGAATTTTGAGGTTAGAAAATAGGAGTCTAACTGAGCAATTCATTTTAAGAAGTGCGCGCAATTTGAAATTTCCAATTTGGTCATACATTTTATGAATAGCCGTTATTCAATGCGTGTTGGTATAGGAGTGGATTAAGTTCGGTTGTTGGGTCGTTTGGGGCCAAGTTTGGTCGAATTTCGCCGAATCAAAATCGTACAGTGTAGAGTTTATGAAAATATTCCAATTTAAATTGTACGTCTCGTTTGATTTATGTGCAATTTTCTCATATTGTAAACAACAAGTGTTTGTTGTTTCTTGTCGATTTTATTAAATTTCCAGTTGAATACGAAAAATCCCATAAATCAAAATTGCTATTTTAATAGGTTATTTTATAGTATTATTTCTGTTATGTTTAGTATTAGATGAATTGTTATAAAGCCGGTATAAGAACAAACACAAATAATACAATATAAAATGGTAAGGGTGAATTTGATCCATTTCAATTTGCATGAAATCATTCACAATTAGATCTAATGTCAAACAGTCACGTACTCATATATTTATTGGTTATTGTATTGGTAGACAGAACGAAACTCAACAATAATAATAACAACAACAAACCACCAAACAAATAAACTTCAAGTTTAAACTATTAAAGTTTCAACTTCAATACAATACAAGGTGATTAAATGAAACTCAATGCATCCAACGCTCTCGCTTATATTATTAAATCCCCGTATTGCATATATTTATTTGTATAAAACAAGCAATTTAACATTTTACAAACACGTTTGTTGTATTTATAATATCATACCACAACGTATATTTGTGTGTATGTAAAAAAAAGTTGACGCGACAATGATTTCCACTAATGAGCTCAGAAATTTTCGGACTATTGTTCTGCCTACAACTTACAAGAACTGTAACATATATAGATATATACACATACACAGGTCACTAGATCATTATTTATTAGTATATGGTATATCATATATGGTTTCTTATATGTTGAAGTTGGTACAGATGTAATGACGTTCTGGGTTAGGCTGGTAATATGATCTATGGCCATAGTGGATGGAGATGAAGGCACGGCCCAACATTGGGGAGTGGTTGGCATTTGAAAAATAAGACGTTCAGATAACGCCCTATGCCACCGACGCTCTCCTATACACACATACAACTTCGAAAAACCGGAAACATATCCATTTTCATTTATATTAAGCAATAGATTATCGATTGATTTTAAATACGAGAAAAATTAATTGGCCATAATATTAAAGTAAATACTATGTTGTACCTATATGAAAAGAATGCAATAAGTCTAGTCTGGTAAATAATTTAGAGTGGTTATTAAATAAATGCATATGAAGAATATAAACGCCAATTAAAAACTTGATGATTGATGGTGCGATTAAAAATCTCATAACTGTTAACATGAAACTAAAGTCTTCAAAAATTATAGCAGTAGATAAGTCACGTACAAATCGTATTGTTTCCATTTTACAGAGCTATTGAATTAAAAATAGGTCTGTATAGTTTATAGTACAGGAAGTCCTATTATTTGAGGAGCCTTTACGAGAGTCTACTGAGATTATTTTGCCAAAATTTGAGCCTCGTGGCTCATTGGCAAGTTGACCAAAAACGCTCGTTTTGACAATGTCCCGGTTTTCAAGTAACTCAATATTTTGGGACACTTGATTGGGAGATTTCTTGAGGGAGGTTTTTGACCAACTTCCTGAGAGACTACGAGGATCCAATTTTGCTCAAATAATCTCCAAAGACCATTTTATAAATCGTTAAATGTTTTGGATATTGCTCGCCAAATAATAGCAATTAGCATAAGAACTTGTACTCCGAATTGAATATAGTATGGAAAGGAACTCCTACTATTTGACGATTTGAAAAATATTTCCAGGATTTACAGGAGGTCTTCTGGAGATGATTTTACCAAAATTTCGTAGCTCACGTGGAAATTGTTTTAGATAATGTTGCAATTTTTGAAAATAGTTCAAGGATGCTCCTTACATCGCATTCCAGATTAACCGTGAATTATTTCTACCCATCTCAAAATAAAATGAAGGAAAACGAAAAAATCAATATTGGGAGAATCTTTGAGTCATTTAGAATTGTTTTTAAAAACCGCAATACGGCAGAGCTTTTTTGACAGACTTCCAAATGAGCTACGAGCTAGAAATTTTGCTCGAATGATCATTAGAGATCCTCCTGTAGATTTTTGAGATATTTCCCAACTCTACTTTTAGTTCAGCGCCGCTATATGATAAAAGCCCTAGAGGCTTGCCAAATAATTGGACATATTAATATAGGCTTTAATTAGTATAATGTTGTAATCTTCATTTAGGATAGGGGGCAATATTCAGATATATGTATTACAATGCGTATATATAGTTATAGTCAGAAAATGCAAAAAGCCTGTCGGTAATTTATTATACAGCAACGGAAGATTGTCACTCCAATATATATGCAAGAACGATTAACGAAACGAGCGGCGCCTTTGAACGAATCCGTCGTTCAACTTGGGCCCTGTCTGACATTGGAGAGATCCACAAAAGATTGGAGAGAAGAGTGTTGGTCGTGCTAGCCGCCGTTTTTATTTTATATATACATATATGTATAGTATATACATTTATATACCTACCACCATCATCATCATCATCATCATCATCATCGTCATCAAGTGGACGGCAATTTCAAGTACCGTGTGGCTTTATAATAAGCAATAACTTTAGCAGATTTTTGTATATGTCGTGTTGTTTTGGCGTACTATAAGTTATGGGACAGATTTATACGTGCGGTTTTCATTCCAAGATGACAAATGGCTTTCTGTACACTACGGTCGAGTTTTGTTTAGGTCGGAATCGAAACTTGGGTTGGCTTTTGTACGCGCGCCTACTGTGCGACATTGTCGACGCAACTTGGAAATTATTATTCCAGAACCAGCATTACTTTATTTGCCAACTTTCATACCATTTATTTGACTACTTTATGAATACCAGACTGTGTGTAATATTTATTTTTATTTGTCCAACTCTCACACCATCCGCAAAAAATTATAATAACAAACAGGTAGGTCTGGAAGAGTTACCAGCCGAGTTGATTGCAACTATTGCCATTTAGGATTCATAACTAGATTCTGCAGCGATATCTGTATCGAAAGATAACCGGACAACGAAAGCGCATTAGGCTGCATTCTCCAACATTGGTAAACACGCCCGGCTTTTACTATATTTAAACCATAAAAAAAATAAATCCGTCAAATTCATTGATCTCTAATTCTATTTATTTACGGTCGATCTAAAGCAAACGAAAAAAAAGCCAAAAAACGTTTATTATTTACGTCAAGGTCTGTTGGTTTGCAAAATAGCAAAACACGAAGAAGTGTAAATAATTTGATAATAAGTTGTCTATTGTGAATGGCTCTACATGTGTATGTGTGTCTAGAAAATGAACGTATAAGTTTAAAGCCGTTTGTCGGATTCTTTGTGTCTGAGGACTTTGTCAGTAACTAACAATAAGAACAACTTTAGGATTTTTTCTCGTTTTGATGACTCACTACAATATAGAAGTTTTCAAATTAATTTCTTTCAGCGACGACGATCTATTTTCAACATTTGATTAGAACAACGCGTCTAATTTAATAAATTGATTATATGCAAATTTGCGTGGCCGGTCAGCAGAAAATCGCAACAATAAATTTCCATCAGTGTCTGTGTTTGGTCGTAGGGGGTCGTCGACGGACACAAGTACCATTCGTTCGGGACTTTATTCGTAATATCTACATGAATATTGCAGATTGGCTGGTTAAGAATATCCCACCAATGAACGAATTATATTTAATGAAATGAAGATTACTTGTTGCTTTTTTTTTCAATTTTATTTCATCAACAGGACGCACGGTTGGAGACAACAGGAAATTGCGACAGGAGCCAAATGAGACGACTCCGGCCATATGGTGGGATTCTCAAAAATTCTCAATATGTAATTCTAGTAGATACTCGGTTTAAATCACGCAAATCCAACAATAATGGCATGAAACGAAATTTGTATAATTAACTAATTCTTGAGCGCACTTGATAATCTTAGAACGTGAGATGCCTCAAGTGTTTCTATAAGTGTGAATCTAACTGAAAATTTAAAAAGAACTATAATAGTTGTATCCATTAGGCGGCTTGTCTATAATAGAATGTGGAATTTCTGCAATTAATTATTCGATTCTAGAACAGCTTGTCAATTTTGACGAGTATATTCATCGTGCAGTTCAATAACAACTTCTAGTTAAAAGTTAATTAAGATAATCGTTTGGTCAAGTTCAAAACACAACTAAAAGTATATAGAATCTATTGAATCAGCATTTTCGCTTCCGCCTTTTATTAAAAATTAAATTTATGGATTTGGGCCCAACAGGATCGCTTGAAAATTTGTAGTGCCATATATAATTCCAATTATACCATTATGATTGTGGCCAGTGATCTTTGGGTTTTAATGAGAGGATTAATATTGAATGAAACGTGGTATTATAAATAATGCCCGTTTATATATTTTATAGTTCTGGTTTCGCATACCGCTTGTTGTCCGTAAATTTATCGATATTGAAAATAAATTTCGAATTTAACAAACATACCTTTGTTTTGGATGTGCGCGGCTGGCCACCGGAGACAATTGCATAAACTTCAATTTCGTATAGATCGACGCCCTTTTCCCTGTCCAATTCTGTTGCCGTTGAGACAACACCCAATTTTGTATCGATGTCAAACAACCTGTCAACTTGTACACCATCACCAGTCACGTTCGTCACGTAATATTCCACATCGCCGGAGTCAAAGTTTGCCGAAACCGTTAGAATACTAGTACCAGGTGGTTCATTCTCGTAAACACTGCCAGTGAACAGGTCACTTTCAAAACTCGGCCCGTTTACTAGCGAATTCGTTGCAATTATTGTCAAATAAGCCTCACTCGATTTCCGTTCGTTTTGCACAGCCTCATCGGTGGCTTTCACTGATAAACGATAAGTCGGTTCGGGATTGGCAATAGCACGTTTCAATTTTAAAGCACCAGTACTTTGATCTAAACGAAACAAATCACTATTACCGCTAATTAATTCGTAAGTTACTAGACCGTTTGTTGCCGAATCTTGGTCTCTAGCGTAGACGTCCATGATTAGGGCACCATCTCTGGAGAATTTCTCCGGTGTTGGTAGTAGGGCTGCATTCATCGAGACGAAAATCGGCGCATTATCGTTGATATCTTCAACAATCACTGTAACTAATTTGTCGGCAGATAGTCGTGTTGAAATTGGTTGAGCTTGGTCTGTTGCAACAACCGTCAATCGGAACGTATCGATTGCTTCGCGATCAATTGGCAACAATGTATGGATAACACCAGTTATTGGATTGATACCGAAATAATGTTGATTATTTTCCGGTTCTTGTTGAGCTATAGCGTATGTTACTTTACCATTGATACCATAATCGGGGTCATCAGCGGTCACAGTAACTATAGGGGTGTGCACTGGAATTCCTTCGCGAATCTGTCGGACGATCGCCGTACTGGGAAACGATGGTGGATTATCATTGGCATCTTCAACAGCAATGGCGAACAAAATTGTTGTAGATAATCTTGGATTACCATTATCGGAGGCTGTTATGTTCAACTGATAGCCACTCAATTCTTCGTAGTCTAACGGTTTATGTAAATACAACACACCCGACGATGGGTCGATGTGAAAGGTGTCTTTTCGATTTCCTGCAGTTATTGAAAACATTATTTCACTATTGACACCTAAATCAGCATCGCTGGCGTGAAATTGAATTAATTCTGTATTAATCGGTGTCGTTTCAATTACAGAAATCTTTGAATTTGTCTGTGTAAATTCTGGTGCATTATCATTCTCATCAAGCACTTGTACAGAAACGGTGGATGTTGAACTTAATTGTTTCGATAAGCCTGCATCTTTTGCTGTAACAATCAAATTATATTTTGATTTCGTTTCACGATCTAATGATTTCGCTAATAGGATCTGTCCTGTTGCTTCGTCAATATCGAATCGACTATCCTCATTACCGCCAACAATCGAATAGAATACATCCCCATTTAAGCCTTCATCGGCGTCTGATGTGTATAAACGTACAACTTGAGCACCAGCTTGTGCCCCTTCCGATATTTGTACTTTATAAGGTGTTCGTAAGAATTTCGGTGGATTATCATTAACATCGGTTACGTAGACGTTAACTTTGACTTTATCACGAAGTCTAGGTGTACCATTATCGGTAACTGTGGCTTCTAATGTTATAAAATTTTGGCCAGTATTTTGTACTAATTCTTCCCGATCGAATATATGTAATGTTTTTATAAAACCATTCTTTGGATCAATGGAGAAATCATTTTGTGAATTCGATAGAGAGAAGATCAATTCAGCATTACGGCCAATATCGTGATCGATTGCGGTTAATTTACCAACAAATGAATCCGGTGGTTCGTTCTCTCTTATACTGAATGTAAATGTTGTATTTGTAAATTCAGGACTATTGTCATTTTCATCAATTACATGTATAACAACTGGTACAACTGATGATCTAGATGGATTACCCGAATCACTAGCCATTACCGATAATGAATAATAATCTCGTTGTTCGCGATCGAGAGATTGCCGGACGTATAGGAAGCCATCGGGGAAAACGCCAAATTTACCTTCATTATTACCTTCAATTATTGTGTAATAAATCCTACCATTAATACCTAAATCGGCATCACTGGCAGCTAATGCGAAAAATCGATCATTCACAGGTGTCGATTCCAATAATGATGTTTCATACGATGTATGATCGAAAACCGGTGTATGATCATTAACATCCTTCACTGTAATTAAAACGGAATGTTTCGACGACAATGATGGTTCACCACCATCTGTTGCTGTTATTTCAATATGTAACATTGTTCCCGGATCGGCACGTATCGGTTTATTTAAATAAATCACTCCGGTCGCTTCAGATATCCTAAATTGATCATCCGGATTGTAGCTCAGATTATAAGTCACTCTACTGTTTATACCAGCGTCAAGATCTCTAGCACGTGCAAGATACACTTGTTGGCCGACAGCAGCATTTTCAGCAAGCTTTACCTCATCCTTATCGCGCAAAAAGACTGGTTTATTATCATTCAAATCCAACACGACAATATTCACTACTGTTTTACCGAAATACAAGCCGCTCTGTGCCACAATTGTTAAACTATACATTAATGTTTGTTCACGATCGATTTTCTTTGCTGTAATTATTTTACCACTATGTTCATCGATATTAAAATTTCTATTCGGATCACCGTACACAATCGAATATAAAACATTACTGTTAGTATTTCGAACACTAACACTACCAACGTCTCTCGGCCGATGTACCGGTAAATCATTATGATCTTCAGTTAGTTTAAATTCATAACCATTACCGTAATTATCGAAATGTAGTTCTTTCATTTCGGATTCTTTAATTATTTCTATAATTGCATCATCAATTGCACGTTTATCGCCATGGTCTTGTGCCGAAATTTTCAAACGATATATAGGTTTTGGGGAATTTTTCAAATTATTTGTAAGTGTCACAATACCAGTCCATTCGTCCACTTTAAATAATCCATCACCGCCGCTTTCCAATTTGAATGTTATCATTGCATTCTCGCCTTCATCTCGATCGGTCGCTGTCACTTGTACAATTGACGTGTCCGATTTCCAGTCATCAGATATCGGTACGAAATATTTTTGTGGATAGAACTCCGGATTGTTATCGTTGATATCGAGAACATTTAAATAAACTGTAGCCGTTGATGATTGCGGTGGTTGTCCTTGATCCTTGGCTATTACAAGAATTTCATAATGTGCAATTTCTTCGCGATCTAATTTCCGTCTCGTCGTTAATTGCCCGGTTAATGAATCTAAAGCGAAAGTGTTTGCATAGCGTTGGCGTACTGTTGGATGTAATGAATATGTGACGCTACCGTTTGTGCCTTGATCATGATCGGCAGCTGTCAACATTGCAACTAATGTACCAGATGGTGTATTCTCCGATAGGCTCGTATTGAATTTAGTTTGTGAAAATTGGGGTGCTTCATCGTTCTCATCTAATATAGTCACTTTTAATTGCGTATAGGCCCATTTTGGATTTGGTCCACCATCACGAGCCGATATATTCAATTCAACAGTACCTTGTATCTCGCGGTCTAATACAGCCTGTGTTGTTATCAAACCAGAATCTGGGTTAATCGTGAACCATTGATGCTCATTACCCGAAACGAAAACGTAGTAAATTTGTGCATTGACACCGGTATCTTCATCAGTTGCCGTTATACCGGCAACATAAGTACCTGGAGGCGCAAATTCGCTGAGGATGGCAGAATATTCGCTCTTCTCGAACACCGGTTCGTGATCATTTACATCGTTCACATGGATGATTAAGAATGCTGTTGCTGTACGTGGTGGTGTACCTTTATCAGTTGCTACAACAGTCAAATTATATTTACTAATCTCTTCACGATCTAATACACCATTTACACGGACAATATCAAAACTTGGTGTATAATCTAAACGGAAATGGTTGAGTTCGTTGCCGGAAACGATACGAACAGTTGTTGCACCATTTAAACCCTCATCTAAATCGACAACAGAAACAGCCGCTACTACAGAACCATTACCGGCATTCTCATCTACCGTTGCAAACATTGCCGTTGATGGGAAATAACGAAATTTAATTACTGGATCATGATCATTAGCATCAACCAGATTTACAGTAACATAAGTTCGACCATCCTGACGCGGATTACCATGGTCACGAGCGAATACAGTAAAAACACAACTCTTTGGACAACCAATGCCCGGCTTCATTTGCGGACAATTCTGCTGTGGACATGTTAATATTTCTGTCGTTGATATAACACCAGTTTCTGGATTTACAGTAAATTGTCGTTCTGTATCGGCAAGATAATATGTTATCTTGGCGTTATCGCCCAGGTCGTTGTCGGTTGCCATCACTTGTAGAACCGGCGTGCCCGGCGGTACACTCTCGTTCAATGACACGATATAATCACTATGATCGAAAATTGGCGGATTATCGTTCACATCTAAAATTGTCACATTCACTTGTAAATGTCCGAATTTCGGCGGTTTACCACCGTCTCTAGCCGATATATTCAAAATATAAAAACCGTGCGTTTCACGGTCAAGTTTACCGGTTGTTTCCAAATGTAAATATGATGTTTCTCCTATTGGATTCGCCGTTACGATCAATCGAAATTTATCGTCTTTATTTCCATCAATTAGACGATAATCATCACTAACACCATTAATACCAATATCTTTATCGGTAGCAGCATCTAATAATAATCGAGTTCCGGCTGCTGCACTTTCTGAAAATGAAACGGCAATTGATGGTTCAGGAAACTCCGGTGGATTATCATTGATATCAATTACAATAATTCGAACTTCAATTGGATAAGTCGGTTGACTTGATAATACAACTAAATCGTAACGATCATTCGTTTCGCGATCCAATATTGAATTTGTTCGAATTTCACCACTTTTCGGATCTAAATTGAATTCTTTTGGTGGTTCATTGAAACGATATGTGAATCCAGGTTTCGTTGGTATCCTTCCGACAATTGTACCTTTCGGTTGTCCTTCATCAATTTCCAATGTGACACGTGTATCAACGGCACGGGATTGCATTTGTGCTGTCGTATAACCACCGTACAATGTTGTATCGTATGGTAGGGCACGTTTCCTACCAGGACCAGGACCGGGAGCTTGTGCCCCAACTAATAAAATTGCTATAATGGCCAATAGCCAACATTGTGAGCCCCACATGTTGTTCTTTTTCTGGTCACGTGCGACACTATCGCAACATTGCCAATTTCTTCTTCAGTTTGTTGTCGCGATTGAAATCTCTGTGGTCGCGCATTAGAAACATCAACAAACAGTCAACAATGCAACATTTCGGCTCCGTTTGTTAACAGTGCGTCCGACACGTGTGTGTTAGATGCTGTGGTGCTCTAACATTCCTTAATCCCTCTGCCCCGTCCAAGAACTTGTTCAACCTCAACAGTTTATCTGTTCTTTCTTTGTCTGACTGATCCAACACAGATATAAAGCTCTCACTTTGACTGGTATGCAATATGGCCGGCACAGAGACGAGATCAACGGGGATTCGCTCTTCTTGTCCGGACTATTCCACGAAAACGAACCAAAAACACCCGGAATTTTCACTTGACACTAAACACAACTAATTGTCTACAATCAAATTAATATTTCTATTCATCAATAGAATTGAATCACTTTGTAATCGAGCCTGGACGATTATCCAAACGAATTTCATAGAAAGTTGAATGAAAACTTGTCATTTAAACAAAGTCCTGAATTGTAATAATAATTCACTACACTTTTGAACATCCGCACAGTAGAACAACACACACGAATTCTTCGATATTTAGATGAGGCAAATGAATTTGTACAACCTCATCCGCGCGCGAAGCTCGACTGAAAGAAACTCGCGTTTACCTGGGAGGAGTTGTGGACCACGGCCAATAGTAACCTGCTGGACGGTGTTGCCAACTCACCTGTACACTTTTCAGATATCCGACCTAAACATAAACAATATTTATGAGTATGTCAGTTGGACCAGGTTTAGCTCGTAAATCTATTGTGGGACTCGTTTTTTTTCCCTTCTCGTATTTTTTGGGATGGGTATCTAATGCACAGTCTTTGAAACAGAATAAATGAATTAATGTTGGGTTATGCTATGATTCTCAATTTTTTCGGATAAGTTATTGGTTTGGTTTTCCAATTGGCATTTTGGAACGCTCGACCATTAGATACAGCCGAATTTGAAACATTACGATTGTAATAAATATATCAGAATCTAATTGGTGTAAATTTTATAATCCAGCTTCCTGTATATTCCACATATTTTTATTGGAAAATATTCCATTTCTAATCATCAATTCACATTCCATTCTAATCGAGTTGGTTTGTGGGTGCGACTCAATTCTTTGAACGATAAATCAAACACTCCAGTAGCATCCATACCGTATTCTCGGATATATTTGTAAAATGGCATTGTTCCGTGTAATCTCTTAATAAAAACAATATCAGAACAGAAATGGCTCTCGGCTGCTTGGTTGGCATGTTAAAAAGCGTGCGAACCTATGTAATGGTTCTATAATGTTAAATTAATAACGACGTGCATATTGTATGAGTTAATGACGATCAAGTCAAAGTCTATTCTTTTTACTGTACCTCCTCGTTCAGCTCGCAGCGTCCACAATGTTTACCCCATGCAGATCGTGTTGTTCGTTTTGAACCATTCAAACTAGACAACAACAGGCTAGATGTCCAACATTGTCTGATTGATGGGCATTCCAATAATTTCGACATTACTGATGGGATAGAAAAATAATATAAACGACTACCACCACAATCGACAATTTCCATTGAAACCAACACTATTGTGCAATCCGTTTTGAACATTATTGTAATTTATAATATTGTACAATACTTTAACAATGATTGTTCGCTATTTGCACTTTATAATAAACGGTCTAGTTAACAATTCTTAATACAAAAAAACCATCAACTAGACTATATACGCCTACATGGGTAATTTTATTATATCTGTTATTAACATCGATAATCGATGGTTGTTTTTCCGGCCGTTGAAAGGCTAGCCGTCTGATTGCTAATTAAAATCACCGTGCAAATTCAACATTTACTACAATATGGGAAATAATTAACATAGTAGACTTACTTTAGGTTTTTAGAGGGTAGGGAAGTTATTTTTTTTTTAAGACAAGTCCTATTAGAGAATTTGCAATGGAGCCATTTTAGCAAAGATTGAACGTCGCAGATAATCGGATAAGTGGATCAAAAACGCTTCTTTTGAACAATGTCGCGGTTTTCACCAACCAGCTACACGCATACAATAACTATGAATGGCACAGAGATCCTCGTAAACTTGTATTTATTGTTTTCTTTATAATAAAAATTGCTTTAAAAAACGCATTTTTGATAATCTACGGGGTCCAATTTTTATTAAAATGTTCTCTGGAGATACCTTTGGATTCTTGAAATACTTTGCGATTTGCTCACTTTTGAATAAAAATAAAATCTGGATTCGTGAAATCTTAAAAGGCTCAAAATTCACCTCCGATAAGTGGGTTAAAAACGCTTCTTTTGGACAATCAATTATAGGCATAAAATGACCAAGAATGCCTGTTTGAGTCCCTTGTTTTGGAATGTAATAAAAATTGAGATATTGTGCAAAAAGGCGCTTTTTGGAAAACTTCCAGATGATCTAAGAGGTCCAATTTGTAAAAATGTTCTCTGGAGAGTTCCTTTAGGATCCTCAAAATATTTTTCGGACAGCTCAACAATTGTGTACTTTTAAATGTCTCGAAATTTGGACCTGTGAAATTATAAAAGGCTCAAAACTCTCTTTAAAATGGTCCAGTACCCAAATTTGTTAGAAATCAAATAGCAAAATTTACAAAAGTGAATATTTCAATATATCCAGCCCTAAATGAGAAAATTTTTGTCAAAAATTATTAGAAGTCAAGATTTTTAGCCTCCAATTTTATTAGGTGTCTAAATTTTGTTTTTTTTACAATTACGTAGCAAAATTCGTTTGAAAAACTGATGATTAATGATGAAAATCATGAGGTTTCAAAATCTGGGCCTCAAAACTCGAAAATTTTTCTTAAACGAAATTCTCCCACTGAAAGCAATTCAGTTTGTTAAATTCGATAGAAATTGGCAATTTAACATTCAGAATACGCAGAATTTTCCCCCCAGGCGGCATTTTCTACTGCTTCGGACCTGTTCACTTGGAAAAGCTCAAGCAATCGGAAGTGGGTAGTTTCACCATTTTTGTTAATAGTAAAACTCTACAAACAAGAATGGAATGCGTGTGTAGAATGTGAGCCAATTACATAACCCGTTCTAGACTTTTTCTTGTTGTCGTTTATTCCACTATTATTATTATTACTATTAACTAAGCACATCATTGTAACAAATCAAACATCTTTAAGATAGTTCTGGTTGTTTTTATATGTAAAATTTTAATCAAACCTCAATTAAAATTTATCGCAAATTACAAATTGACGATCATTTATTTTCTTTTAAGATCACAACATACGAACTAATTAATTACGAGAATGGATTGGACGATTATCTGAAGGCTTTCCGGTTGTTATTTTATTCGCATTATTATTATTTTTAATTCGTGTGTATTGAGAATCTTTGACTGCCGATGAATATCTAATAAGAATTCGATACGGCCAACGTTTGTAATGATTTCAACTAAATTTGGTCAAACCGATTTCAAAACTAGATTTATTCAAAGCGTCGATTTTCCCCTCCGATTTTAATTCATAATAAAATTCGTTTTATATCTGAGAGGGTGCTCGATGTGTACTCGCCGAGGTGTCTTCAACTTTACATTCTTCACCTCTTCGACCCACGCGGTTCGCCACAAAAACCGCCGCAACCTCTTCAACATTCAAAAATATTATTCATGGTTTTTTATGTTGAGAGCGAGAAACGAAAGATTGGGGACCAACGGGAAATTCGAGTGGTATTTTTTTAAATTTAAACAATCTGCATAAGACAATAGATTGTTTGAATATTGGTTGATTTGGATGTGACAAAAACTCGACTGATGCAATTTAAATTGTGGTCTGTATTCGGAATAACAACACGATTAACACAACTGTTGATGTTGTTGTTGTTGATGATGATGAAGAAGTAGTAGAAGAAAAAAGCCACCTACTCATACTGGGAGCGAAATTTTTTTCTTCGAAACCCAACAATAATATATTCAAGAGGTTCTAGCTTGGTAGGGAAAAAAATATTGAATGCGCCAAGCTCTGGCATCTATATTGTGGCCAATTACCTGATCACACAACTTCGTCTTTCCTATCTTTATCTGTCTTGTTGTATACGTATGTTTGTTAGTTGGAAAACTACCACCGTATTGTGCATACACACGGGCGCTCTTTTATAGTGAACGTCCAGTGAATTGATTGAAGCTTTGAAAACTTCTTCGACCATTGTTGAGTGTGGAACGAGTGAGAAAGATGAAGAAGGGCCCGCGGCTTTAAGTTGAACAACAACAAGTATTGCTGCTGTTGCTGCTGCTCGGCTAGCCGGCCGCCTGCCGACCATTCTCAACTCTCAACCCCAACAAAATATTTTATTTTAAACAGATTTATTCAAATAATAGCAAGACAGTTTCTTTGGGAATTTCTTATACACAACAGATGATAAAATACAGATAATACCTGGTAGTTTCAGTTGTAAAACAACCGACTCGAAGTCAATCAAATAAACACTAATCTTGATGTGTTAATAAAGCGATATTAAATTATCAATTGTAATAATTGTCAATCCAACCAATTGACTAGATAAGACTTGAATGACACGCTTAAATTATTATATCGGATTTATTTAATAGAAACAACCTTTATTGAACTAAATGCCAGGGATATCGATTTTTACAACTGTCCTACTAATCGTTTTTTTTTCTCAATTAATTCTTCCGCATTTCTACACCGACAATTTCAATTACTCTCAAAAATATAAAAAATAATTCCTTTGATTCTATTACAAAGCTATATTGTTGGTCGAAAGGCATTCTTGTGCTAATTTGTTGACAATTCATAGATTGTACAAATTGAATAACTGAAAGCGACCGTTGTTTCTCTAACATAAAACCAACAAATAAAAATCGATTTCTTTGTTAAAATGCAACGAGAGTCCTTCAATTTGTAGCAAATTGTTTACTGGAAAGGTGATTCTAATATTTCGTTTTGTTAATTTTCTCCGTAGCCGGTTCCCAATCCTTTCCACCATTAAAATATATTTACTGGCTATTAAAATAAACAAAGCGAAATAAATGAATGGATGTATGTTGTTTTCAGGCATATACTAATAAGCTGATATCAAATTGATATTTTTATTTATCTTTAACAAACCCGTTTGTTTAGGTGGAATCGGCAGAGGTAGGGGCATAACGAAAATGAACTTACAGCAAACCAGTGGAAGGCGCATCATATTTAACGTTGTTTAATTGCAATTATCTCCCAACAAATGTGTAAATCATCCATTTTTTATTACATTAAATCGTTATAATTTACATAACAAATAAAAAGCGACATAAATTTAAACAATCTCCCTCAAATACGGTTTACTATAAAATTGTTTCACTAATAAATTTAAAAATTGCGCAGCATTATGCAATGAATTCGATGCATCTTGTATGCGATTCAAGGCGAATTCTTCGCATTCTTTCAATTTACCATTCGATTGGCCGAAATCGAGATTCATTAGAATTTTTGCACATTCCAAATTGCCACCGGGTTGGCCGACTTTACACGCCGCATTCGATTGATGGCGTACAGTTTGTGCATCACCACCTTTCATTTCCGGTAATTGAGCTAGAATATAACCGGCTAGAGCGCGACACAAAAAACGAAATCTACGATTGTAAAACAATTAAGTTTTCTTTCAACAAATCTAGAATAAAAAAAAACTTACTGTACAGTTGTGGAATCTTGACGATTAATTCCGATAACACTAAGCAGACTTTTACTCCAACGTGAATTCGTTTTTTCTTCCGATAATTGTAGGAGAGTTTTTGCGAATTTATATAAAATGATACCGGTTGTTGTTTCATCGATTGTACACAATCTATTTGATAGATTTAAAAGTTCGTACCACAATAAAACAATTTTCGGTTCGATCAATTCAGAAATTTTTATCTTTTGGATCCAATCGATAATTAAATTTAATAAATTCGCAATATCTCCGGTTTTATCTACACGTTTCAATAATAAAGCGTATAGTCCGAGAATATAGCCGTTATCTATCAGGATTTGTTCCAATTCGGTTTGTTTATCGACTATTACAACCAAATTTTCGGCCAAATTGCCCCAGGAAGGTTTGAAATTTTCCGAAACTACAAATCAATCAATAGAAGAATCACCAATTTAAATATTTTATAATTACCGTTATTTTGAAAATAACTATTGATTGTAATTTCTAAAAGCGGCGCTATTGATTTATTCGAATTGACGCCGACACATAAGACTTTGAGTAAACTTCGAATAACCAGACCATTGCCTAGTTTGTTGCTAATCCATTGTTTAAAACACTCAATACTAATCCGATTTATATTCGGAATATTATTAAATGTTAGTAATTCTTGTAGAATTACACGAAATTCATGTTCGCTTAAAACTGTGGTTTCTAAATGTTGTAATTGTTGGGTAATTACCCCAACGATTTGTTGTTCCTTTTGCGGTATCGATGATTTATTTTTATTCGTATAGACTTGCATTAATTTTATGTTAGTTTTTATAAAAATCACACGTCGATTTAATAGATTTATAGTGGTTTTTTCTATAATTCGATCATGTCCAGAAACAGTCTTTAAAAAACTAAAATTCGAATAATTTAACAATTTTAAAACAATCACTATTTCAACTTACTGTAAAAGTCTAAAATCTAAATCTACAGGATCACTTTTAAATAAAACACTAGAATCACAGCTCATCACATACCAATCCATAATATTTTGGAAAATACTCGATTCGAGTATATCCCAATCTAAATATTCAGCATCGCATAATAATGTGGTGATTTTATCGAAATATTTCTGTCGAACATTCGGTTCATTCGATAGTTTTATCAACAAATTCAAATAACATTGATAGATTCGCGATTTCATCGGAATTGGTGAATCTTTGATATTCGTCAACCATGGTGTCCATGAGATCGATACGAAAACATGCCCCAAAAATAGATGGCAATCCGGTAAATATTGATCGATTACACGCAACATACACTCTAAATCGTTTAAAGACGGCCAAAAATGCTCCCATGGGAATTGTAAGAAAACGTTATTAATCGGACCTAAGATATACTCTTTAACTGATGTATGAGCGAAACAAGTAACGTACCATTGCCATATAAAATTTAAAATATTATTACAAGCTAAAATTGATAAGTTATACGATAATTGACTAGATAATTAAAACAAACAAACCAGGTAGAGTATGGATTAAGAATTGGATACATTCGAAAAATACATCGATAATTTTCTGGGCTAAATGGACATCAGTGGGTATCCACGGTAGAAGAATCGAACGATCATCGGCTAATTGTTGTATCCACGATGCCATATTATCTTTTAAATGTTGCATAGAATATGGCACAATCCATGGCGCGAAAATATTAATCAATGACGGCCATATAATTTGACACAATTTATCCCCCAATACACCTTGATGGGCATTTAGACTACTAACAATCAAACCATGACCGATCATACCGAATAAAACGGCATAAATATCGATATAATGCCGACATTTTGGATATAAACCATACAAACCGTATTGTAATCGTTCTTGGGTGAAATGACGGAATAATAAATTGGCCGTATCTAATAATTCTTGATGTTGTAATAGATGTTGAGATTGTGCATAATGTCTTAATTGTTCTCGTAACGTTAATTTTAAATTTAATTGTATCGGTTTTGTTAACGAATTGATAATATCAAACCATACAATTTTCGATAATAGACCATTATCAATATTACTATTGCTAGCTTTCAATAATTGTATCAAAATTTCACCGTAATGTTCAGGAAATTGAAATTCGAATATACTCAATAAATGTCGTCGATATAAACCGTGCAACATTAACGAATCTACCGGTGGTTCTAAACCTAAAACACTCAACGATTTTATAACGATTTGAATAAATTCGGATCGTTCAAACAATTTCGGATTCTTGACCGTCAACCAATTTTCAATATCGAACTAGAACAATAAAATTAACAAAAATCGACACAATTCACCAACAAACCTTCGATAATAAAGCGAAAGTAACATCGAAACTACCATCGATCTCTTGGCATATTTTCGAATACATGAACAATAAATTTTTAGTACCCACATTACCGGGTGAAAAATGCGGTGCTAGATAACCACCCAATGTTGGTTCTTTTAAAATCTTCTCTAATAGACGGGGCATTTCGATTTCAACGCCGCAAATATGCGAACATCCCAATTTCTCAATACATGTAGCATATAGGGTTTTCGTCGGTAGATAAGTATTCGATTCTTCATTAATTAACGATAGAATATAGTAGAATAATTCAATTCCAAGTTCACCACTTGCCGGATTACACTGCAATTGAGACTGTAAAATTCTAAATCAACCAATTAATTAAATTTAAATCTAAAATAATTAATAGAATTATACTTGATTGTTTGTTGGATTGTTACAGATGATGTACACAAAGCTAGAGCGGGAGTTTGTAGACTTTTCGCTAATAAAGACTCGAAAGCGTTCCGATTCGTTTGTATTTGGTGTTTAATTCCATCATTAACTCGAGCTTCCTACCGTTCAAACAACAATAATCGAAAATTTTAAAGAATTTAAAATTACCTGGACTTCCATGACAATAATTGCAGCCCCCGAACAATTTACAGTATCCTGGCGGCCTGTACACGGAACCTTTCCTCGTAACTTTATTCATAACAGATCGATATAATTGCGGTACAAATTCTTGATACGAACAATCTAAGGCTTTATGTTCCGACAATTTTAAAGTGTGATTACTGGAATTTAATTTAAATTATTACAGTTTAAAATTCGAATTTAAAACGTACTGTGCGAATTGTTTTAACGTTTTAAAACAAGTTTCCAACGATTTAAACATTGCTTCTCTATTACTGAAATCAATAACTGGTACAATGGGGGCGTATGTTCGTATTTCAGGTGGATTTTTTGGACTTTCATAAACTGAAAGACGGCGTAATATCCTTTCAACGGGATCCAAACTTTCCATAGTACCACCAGGATTTGTTAGTGGTTTATTGATATTTTTTTTATACCGGAAATTATTGGTTTGCCAAATTTTAACGCATTGTAATTGGGCTTCTTTTACAGTCTCGTAATCAACATACTCCAACCATGGTGTCTGTTATATTAAATTAATTAATAAAAATTCGATAATTATAAAAATTATTACATTTTGTCCCTGTAGAATAAAACTCAATAAATTCGGCCGATACATAGCCGGTAATGATGGTAATAAAAGATTAAGTTCTTGTAATTTCGGTTCTTCTAACCATAAACTAAACGCTTTAAATACATCAACGTAATTTCGATAGAATTGTTTCCTATCGAGTTCATCGACTTTTAATAAATTTTCATAAAAATCCAACGTTTCTTGTAATCGTTTCTTGATACGTTTCAAAAATGCAAAATTCACCAAACCCTCAAAGAATTTATTACCAATACAACCGACATTGACAGTAGTCCGAGGATTTGGCAATCTGGTCAAATATAAAGTGAAGAATTTCTGCCAAAATAACGCCAATAGTGGATGATCGATCGGTGTATCCATTGCTTGTTGTGCCCAACGGTATAAACAAAGCGAATTTGATGTTATTGTTGGTTGTTTTAAAACCGAACACGATTTCTAGAAGTTTCAAAATTAGAATTTTATATTAACAAAAATAAGGATTATACTTTAAGAGCTGCATCAACGTTAACTTTCCCTTTTTGATTGTGGAGTTGTATCAGTAATTCACGCCATAATCCGGTTCGTTGTTCTTTCTCTTCGAATTCTATCTCGATTACAATGTACGCTAACCAAGGGTAGTACATTAGAGAGCCAACAATTAGACTACCGTTTGTACTAGAATTGGATACCCATTTGAATAGTGTACTGATAGTTCCGGATTGTTCCAAATTCATATTGCACTTGAAAAATGGTTAAAATTATAAGAAATACTCGGTTTCTAGTAAAAATTCCTACTTATAGCAGCTCCTATTGATCACCGGACGATTTGAAAATCAAGGAAATAATAGGGTATGAATTTCTGGAGACTACCCTAAAAATCGCCCCTAAATAAGAGCTGCCATAAAAACTAGGAATAATTAGCTAAAACACTCGATCTGATAAAATACTTGTTGTACATCCTTTAAGACGTTTCTAATGATTTCGAGAGCATCAGCATGGAAGAACGACGCCCTTATTACAACATCAATCATATACATGACACCATGATCACGATTCCAAGTCGGTATTGATACAAAAGTATTCAACCATAATCGAACTAACAATCTTGGACTATCCAGATTATAATTATTGTAATTAACAATTTGTGTTTCAATCATATTACCGAATTGTTGTAATACTGTTGTTTGATTACTGATAAAATTCTTCGCCATTGAAATATACCCACGATCGGCATTAATTAAATTCATCACAATCTCTTGGAATTTCTCGTTATTAATTAACGATTCTTGACAATCCAAAAATAACGGTATCATTAAATATAAAACAAACAATACAGCTTCGTGTTTTTGTTGTTGTTGTAGAAATAACAATTGTTGTAAGCCTTGTGTACAAATTAACGGCACTAAATGGCCCCAAGTTGTCATCAATAAAGCTACAAAACTGGCCAATGGTTGTTGTTGGCGTATACCTTTCATTATTATATCGTAATTAATCGGATCTAAGACTTGTTTGATATCGTTGAAACAATGATCGTTGATGTGGAGTTTTAAACGTAGAATCATCTGCCAGGGCCAATTCAACAAACCCAATTCGTGTTCGGCGATTTTCAATATCAATAAAGCCACATCACAGTGCAGATTGTAGGGGAGAATATCCCAATTTAGACGCGACAAAATCATACGAGCCAACTTATTCTCTATTGTTGTTATATCGTTGGATAGTAGAGTTGAAATTAACGCTAAATCGTTATCGGAAATTTGCCAGATTGTTAGCGGTAATTCTTCATATAAATACAGCGATAAATTATCGATTATATTGATATTGGTTTTAATTTCACCGAAAATAATCGATAATAATTGCGGATATTTCGATGTTAAATGCGTCAATAGAGTTCTTGAAGTTTTAGAACAAATATCGTTAGTATTTGGACTAATAAAACCAATTTGTAATAAATCTCTAGTTACCGATACAATAAATTCAATATCGTTAACACCACGCGATAGAGCCATATTAGCGAAAGTATTCAACAAATAATATAACTCATCATCGGCTAATGTTGCTAATTTCTCTTCGAATTGTTGTCGAAACGATTGCTCCCACAATTTCTCATGATAATCGTCATAATCGTTATTCAATAATTTAACAGCTTCAATATTGGAATCGTGCAAGAAATAATAAATCCTCCACACTGTTTCTAGACGTATCAAATTATAGGGAATTACAGCCAAAAATTGCCAAGCGCCCAATTTTTGGGCGGTGTACAACGAGTAGATTGCCCGTAGAAAAAACGAATCGTACTCGATTTGTAGACGTTCCATCATTGCCCCATCGTCGATTTTACAAAATCGGGAGAATTGTTCCCATTGATCGGTCGCATATTGGACGATATGACGAATAAATCGACTCAAACGTTTCGAAAATTGATTGTATCTTAATTGATTATAATTAACCAAACCACGATTGATAATCTTCAATAAAACTGTAGAGAACGCTAGGAAACGCAATAAATGATGTTCGGTAATTTTGTTAATATTGAAATGATTCTCGTAGTTGCGTTTCTCAATTAATAGAATCGAACGAAATAGATTTTCGAATGGGATTTGTGTTAGAAATGCAACTAAATCGTTCTCTTTCAACGAATTGCCACATTCGTCATCTTCCTCGCCTTCCGAATCAACTACAACGAATAATTCATCTGTTGTATCTTTAGTTTGGTTGATATCTTCTAGGAATTTATCGCGTTGTTTGATCGGCGTTAAAATTATCGACAATATCGATAAAATATGGTTGATTTGATAGTTTGAAAATGGAGATTCTAACAGATTATCTTCGATCGGTAACTGGATAAATTTCGCCCCCCATTCGCCCACACCAGCTGGACATCTTAGGATATGATTTAATATGAATAAATGGTCTTGATAAGTGGCTAGACGTAATAATATAGCGATTAGACGTTGTAACCAATCTCTTGTTTCTTTTAAAAATTGTAAGTCACGTATCAACTTCCGTTGGAATGTAAATAAAACAGAGAGACACAAACGGATCTCCGATAAATACGGTTTTAAATGGAGTGGTTCGTTTTGTAACGATACAATAACTGGAGAATTTCCATCTAATTTCGATACAAATAGACAATTCGTAATCGCCGTCTGGATATACAACTCGATCTGAAAGCAAACAATTCAATTTAAACTCGAAAATCTTCAATTATAAATAAATAATTGCATTAATAACAAATGAGTAATTCTTGATAATCTAAAAATAGAAACTGCTAACGTTACAATCTAGAAAACCGACCTGTAATCGGAGATCTTCCGCTGAATACGAATACAAAACGTGATTCTCATAGGTTAATTTACGAATCAACCCCAATATTCGTACGATACTTTGGAATATTGACCGATGAAATGTCGCCTTTTGGTACGAATGTACGGTTGTAACAGCCGCCCCATCCTGGCATAATCCGCGTCCTGTTACCGCCACCGTATCGGTGGTCCATAACGCAATTTGTAATTCGTTATATTCCTTTTTTAGTTGCTTTAATTCTAGCGTATTACCGCAGATTTTATTGCGTATATGTAGATAATTGTTCAATAATTCGTATAATGGGTGTTGCTTAATTGCTAAGCCCTTTAATTCAGCTTCGATGAAATGTTCAGTGAATTGTTCCAACATTTCTAATTCACTATTCGTGTACAATGACGATAATTGATTCTCTGTGTATGGTTTTATTTGATTCGATTTAGATGTTTCTTGTTTTGTATGTTGATTTGTGTTGAAATTTAGTTGTTGTGTCGATTCTATCTCGTTGATTAAACAACGATTCTTTGTTAGAAGTTTATTGAATTCCTGCGAATTCTCCGCTTCTTTTCTAACAAATTCAGGAATCTCCGAACGGACAACAGTCGCACTTTCGTTATTATCGGGGCTTTGTTGTAAATTTGTTGGGGTTTCTTCCGACTCTAACGACAAACTTTTAGCCATCTGATTGACCCTATCCACTGTAATTTTGGCTTCTGTATCCTCCCTAGAACCTCCAGGCTGAATTTCGGCATTTTCTTGCGCTTCTTCTACAATTTTATCCCGTTCTTCAGCTTCTTTAACTTTATCCCGTTTCTTTTTCTACAAATTTAAGGAAAAACAAAGAACTTCCATGGTGTACTATGATTTTACATACCTTTGTTTTTGTTTTTTCCACAACCTGTTCCATATTTAAACACAAATTAATTTAACTGAATTTTTTGAGAAATTAAAGCAATGTTATCATTACAACGCAGTCATAACAAAAAAATTGTGTACAATACTATCAGCTGATGATTAATATTGTTATTTACAAAATCATCCAAACAAATGAACTACTCAATTACGCAAATTACGTATTAATCGTAGAACTTACGAATTATATTGAATTCAATTAAATTAAACGATAAAGTAATTAGATTAAATAATTGATAATTAATTGTAAACTAAATCACTTATTACGTCTAATCAACTCGAATATTACTGGTAGATTTGAATTGCCAACGTATATTAGAACTACTTATAGTTATTTTAAGGTTAGGTTTCAATGTTGCCAAATTGTAGTTGCAAATATTTGTCATTTATATTCGATTATTTATTCAAACTAATTAATTATACGACTTTTCTAAATATTTATAGAATAAAAATTAATAATTACCATCGATAATTTAATTTTTACTGTTGTTTTTATTGACATTTTAGAAATTGAAATCGACGATCCAGTATCTACAATTTTGTAAACAACTGCACAATCGGTCATTCGAAATATTGAATAATGAATTGTTATAGTTGTAATCAATGTTCAGTTGGTGTATTGGGATATTTCTGTAATGTTGGTTGTCTAACTTAATCCATTTGTGAAAAATATTCGACTTTGTTATCGTTTTTTGAGGAAATTATAAACAAATTTGAAAGATTTTCTCGAATATTGTTTATTTAAATTTCATTTAGTTTGTTTGTTATTTAAATTTCATACCATTTTATCGATAATTAAGGGTAATAAACTAAATTTCTCTACACTACTGTTTTAGAGGAGAAATCTGTTTTTTCCCTAAAATTTGATCAATTTTTTATATTTTTTTGAGTGAAATTCTAAACAAACTTTAATTATAACCAGTTTCTATTACGCCAAATTAATTCTCAAAGAATTTGATCTTATTGAATATTTCGTGTGTCTTCTGTTTGTGCTCGAATTTTAGGAAAAAAATCGTTGAAGAATCGGAAAAAAAGAGAAGAAAGTATAAAAATATGGTCGCTTTCATATTTAGAGAGAAAACATTCTTGTTGAAAATGCTTCAATTAGTTAGAACCTCAACCAATTTAATTCATATTCACATAACTTGCACTGAAAGCAAGTCATCATGTCTAATGGAGTAAGTCAGCAGAATTTCCCAATTCTTAATTACCATGAACGATTGAAGTGCACACACTTTAGAATTGCTAGAATAGGGAAAACCACCCTCTTGCTTAGATCTACTGTACCGAATGGAGAAGACTAAATAAATAAGAATTTAATGGTTGTTTAAGTCAATTAGATGTTGAAATATTTCTAGTGGCACCTATTATTTCCCTCCACCATAAACCTGGTCTTGTAAAAGAAACTCTCATTGATTCAGACACCAAGTCAGAAATACAACAACTGTGAAAGTGTCCGTATACTTTGATAAATTTCGCTGAACTTATGCAACAATATTTCAAATTTTGAAATGATCGAATCTTTAATTAGACCAACCAATCGTATAATAAATTAATTGATCAATTACAAAAATGGTACGTATGAATTTAACAATTTTGAATGATTTTATTGGAATCTCGTTTATTCTTCTACTTGTTATTAATTTTTAACTGTTAAAACGGGATGTAATTAGAAATAACGGAATTTAGAACAGTTCATCAGCTAGACGGTCGAATTAACCGAAATCTACACTAAACTATTAACAAATTTATTTTTGATATTAAGCTGAAATTCTGTAATTATAGTGTGTCTTGAACGGCTCTATTATCAAATTTTCCGGTAATTCGTCATTAAATCAAGCCAAAATTGATGTAGTGTGACTAATTCAAGATGAATTATATGTAAAGTGTTTGACAATGCACAATTTCACTGTAGCGAATATTCGAAAGTAAAAGTATTACGTTTCCAGTAAATTGATATTTTTACTTCGTCTACATCCAGTTGCCATTTAAAATTAATTAGAATTACAACAATCTCATTATTGTGTTGTACGTTCACTTTTAAAGCCGTACGTGACCGTAAAATTCGGCATTTCCACGATTATTTTGTTGATAATAAAACAGAAAATTTTCACAGAATTGCTCAATTTCGATAAAAATCGCACACGTTCCCATTAAGAACGTTAATTAAAGTTAATCGATCCGCTATGTCAACATATCTGGTGAAAATAAATTGGAAGTGTGTCATGTCCATAGATAGTTCTTTATTATTACCCAATTAATTAATCAATTTCTAAAGTTTCCATGGTATTTTAAACAATATTTATAAGTTCTGGAAAGTGACGATATAGATCGAGATGATTAATAATAATAGCAATAAAAGTAACAAGAGAAAGTTATACGGTGATGTTATAGCTAGAAAGTATCGAAATTTCGTTTAAAACTCGGAATTAATTCAGGTTAACTTGACCTAAACCTTAATCAAGTCGAAAAATTGTGGAATTTAATTGAAAATTAACAAAACAATTGTTAATTGTGATCGAGAGCCTTGAAGATAAATTACAAGAGAGTTAATGGTTCTGATAATTTTTAGAAAGTCCGTTGTTTTCCGTTATTTTTAACATATTCATACTCATTTCTTATTGTCTTTTAGCACTATTTATATTACGAAATTGGTTTTTATTAGTATGGTTTAACTGTTAATTTTCCGCTATCTTCTCTAGTTTTTAACAATTTTTTCTCTATTAATGACCTAAAATTATTGAGTCAAATAAATTAAACCAAAATTCAAATTACTTTCGGCCTATTTGATATTCATTTTACATAATTTTTTAGATCTTCTACACTGTTTTGTTCCTGATGGGCCTGAATTTGGTGTTGACTTTACCGCCTCGTTTAACACTGCCCGATTTGAACACGTCATCGTTCGAGATCAATAATTTAAAACAAGACTCATTGAATCTAATCGACGATAAACAGAACACTATTGAGGCTACAATTAAACATGTTGAAGATTTGCTTAAGAACGATCCGACATTACCGCGATTAACACGCGGTGAAATTTTAGATCTACTTGAAAATATTACAACAACCGAACAACAGAATTTCCGTGACCCTAAAGCTATAATGGTAGTAATGCCGTACACACCATCGAATTTAGATGATAAAAATATCGAAGATCTATTCACGAAAAAACCGGTAACGCAAATAATTGCAGATCCCGATGAGGATGATGATGAAAATAGCAAGAAGACTACCCAAAAATCGACGACAACTATTAGAAATTCTAGCCCAAATGTTGTATCAACAACACGAATTCCTGTAAGGACACAACGTCCATTATCGTCGAGTGTGTCGCCTGAAATTACAACTTTCAGTCGGCCAACTACCGAAATTACTGAAACGACAACCTGGAAGAGACGTCGTCCGCTTCGACGGCGAACAACTACAACAACTCAATATCCTGAAATTACAACACAACTACCAAGTGGCGGTATACAAATCGTAAATTCGCCAAATTTATTCATGCCACAAAGACCATACGATCTTATACTCGATCAGAATATCAAGCATGAAGTTTACAATAAAAAAACAACACCGAAACCGCTTGTTGTTAGCGAAGATATCGATTTGCCGGACAATTTCCGAAATGTTGTTAAACATTTGAATTTAGATGCTGCTATTGTCGAGCAAGAAAAACCGAAAATTTCCACAGAAGAACAGAATCGAATTAAAGAATTGTTAGCGTCAATTGGGGCTGTAACAACAACAACAACGACAACATCGACTGCAATACCGGATGTTGGTAGTGTTGCTGATAATTTGAGTCCTGAAATGAAAGATCTTTTGATGAGTTTCGGTCTGATACCGAATCCGAATGAACGACCTAAAACGCAAGTTAATTACGAATTCATACCGGATAAAGCTGAAACACATCCCGATTCTTATATTGGTTTCAAACCGTTACCTGATAGCGATTCAGCTAGGACTGACATGGAAGCTTTATTAGCATCGTTCGGTTTGGGGCGGGCTTCACGTAAAGACAAATCGCTGAAATCTAAAACGAATATTAGGAATGATAGTCGAGCGAATTTCGATGTGGTTCCCGATGAGTTTAAGGATGTTTTAAAGGATTTAGGTATAGAAAATTTACGTGAAGACAAGAAGATTGCAACAAAAATGTTGGTAGATAGAACTGTTGAAAAACAGCACGTTTTCAATCCTGATTCACAATCCACAACTGAGGAGGAGTTAAAAAAATTGGATAAATTATTGGAGACTATTAAACAATTAGAAAAACTCAATGGGACCGCTACAGAAGAAGATTTAAAGAACATCGATTTCGAAAGTATAAAAGAACTAGTCGGTAGTTTAAATAACGATTCAACAACTCTAGATCAGAAGAATTCACCGAATCCAATAAATTTCGATCTTGGTGTCCGTAAAAACGAAGTAAAACGCCAAGAGAGTAACTCGACGACGACAACAACGTCAACAACGACAACAACTGAGGAACCAAGAAATCCGCCTCTGGCCGATCTGGAGGCCTCGTTCGGTGGCCAATCTTCGACAACAACAACGACAACACCAGCACCAGAAAAACAACAACCCGCATATTTACCGGTTTTTATCGTTTAGTCGACTGGAACACATTCTTCGATATCGACGATCAGAAGGGTAAACGGGTCAATTTGAGATTCCAGCCGAAAGTTGGTGATCCCAAACGATTCTTATCGGTTACAGTACCTTGACGAATTGATGTGATAGTGGCCGATTTCAATAAAATTTTGCTCAATTATTTATTGCCTTAGACGTTGTAAATATCTTCTTTTTTAAATAAAAAATCGATAAAAATTTATCCGAGAATTTATCAATAACCTGAAATTTCAGATAAATCAAATGGCCGTCTGAAAATGGCACCATTTGGCAATTTCATTGTAGTTTTAATAATTTTTAATTATTTTCCAAATAATTTTTGTGATAATCATTTATGGCATTCACATTACGATCTAATCCACCAGAATCGTGAAGGTAAGTTTTACGATTTGTCTGTTGCGGATTTTTTATTTATAAACTTCTAGAATTGGTTATAAGCAAAGTCAGGTCTGGTGATGCATTCGAATTAAACTTTAAAGTGGATCGTTTTAAAAGTCTGTCAATAGGGAAATTTAGTTATGTTGTTGGTTCAGATCGTAGTCTTTTAGTTTTAACGATTTTAGGCCAACAGTCGAATAGTTTTACGAATAAATCATCAATTTTAGGTAATTTGGTTCCGTGCACGTCCATTATTGTCGAATAAACAATACTTGAGACTTTTATAGAGCGAAAAAATTCGCTTTATTGTTAGATTGTAACAAAGATCTGAAGTATGCAATAAATTCCAGTTTTCTGCCCCTAAATTATTACTTAGAAGTTGATAATTTAACGCTTTAAAATTTGTTTTATCCTTTGATTCAGCACGAGATTCTCTAGAAAAATTAATGATTTAAAACGCGAATTTTACCAAATTCAGAATTAAAGTCGAGAATTCAGCTCTAATATCGACTGAAAGTGTTTAAAATTGGACAAAATTCATGAATTTGTTGGAAAAGCGCACGATTTAAGCCAGAGACTTACATAAAAATGTGCTCTTTTCACGTCTATATAGCAATTTTCAGTAATTTAGAACGAAAACTTGCAATTTACAAAAATTAGAACCGTTTATTAACCATAATGGACGTGTATCGTTACAGTTGTAAAAATTCAAATTTCACAGATCTTCAAAGTAAAATCAACGATTTCGTGCTTTTCCAACGGTGGAACTCCATAAAAAACCAAGATGAAGTAATTCTAATCGTAGCCACTGAACACCAGGAGTTATTATGGTTCAAAATAGAGAATCTCACCCCTGTATTTATCTAACATTAGATTGGGGTATTTTTCTAGATTTATTGATTTTTAGATGAAATTTTGGTCGTGGCCACTACAAAAGAATCTCTCCCACATCAATTACTTCCAAATCGATTTCGACGATCATCTATTAGTGATTACGAATTATTTAAATCGAACAACTGGTGATTTATACGAGTTTAATTTAGTGAATCAACCGAATTTCTGGTTGCGACAATCAATCCAACTTTATAACACAACAAAATCATCAGCTCTAACGAATTTCGGTCCGAATTATTTCCTGTCAATTCCACAGAAATCGTTGAATTCTCTATTAATTTACAAGTTGATTAAAGATCGATTTGTTCCTTATAAAAATCTGACAAGTGATTATATCGATGATGTTGTCTCGTTTGAGATCAATTCGAAAAGTTTCATCGCTTTCAACGGTTATCAAGCCGGGATTTATCGTTTTGTTAAAAACGATCTAATTAAAGAAGACTTATTTGATTCGCATTTCTTAGGAATCATGTATTGGTTGCCGATATCGCTAAATAATCGCGATAATATCGCTCTATTGGCGCAACGTTGGCTGGACCATACGTATCATTTCTCATTTCTCGTTGAAGTTATCGTTTATAATGGGGTTAAATTTGAGGAACACGAAGATATTTCGTGTTTATATTTTGGTGAAACTTTCGATACTTTGGGTTGTTTAACTGAAAACAATCGGCGTGGTATTAGAGGGGCTGCTTCAATACGAATTGGTGATAATACGGGACTGTTATTACCTTCTGATAACACATCTGAGTTCTTTGTATTCGAAACTGAAATGAGAAAGACTCCGAATCCGGTAGAAGTTGAATTGAAGACATTTCAAGAGACACAAAAACGACTTGATGTAAACAAATCAATACAATTATGATTAAATTTAAAAAAAAATCCAATTGTAGAATCTTCTAAACACTCAGTTAGCGGAATTTGAAAAAGTTCTCAACTCACAGTCGAATAATACTGAAATTCGTAATTCCCAGTCGAAAAATATCGACGAAAATCCGGATTTAGAATTCCTGAAAATTCAAGTTGACAATCTCGAAACTAAAGTCAATAAAATCGAAGATAGAATCAAAGAAATTGAAATTAATGAGAATCAAGCTTTTTACGATACGATAATCTTCAATGGTTTGGTAGAAATTCGCAGTGATTGTTATGCTGAAACTGTAACAACTGAAAAATTAAACGGCGAACCTACCGACGCGATTTTCAGTGATATTGTCAGGCGTAACTCGACTGAACGAATATTTGGTGATAAATCTTTCAGTACTCTAACAATAAATCGTCTCCTTCTGGATGAAATCAACAATATTTCGGCTGAAAAGCTGATTTTCAGTAAAAACGGTACGTTAGAATTTTCAGGGAATTTAACAATTCAAGAGGCTATGATTGTGGAGGATCAAGCAACAATTCAAAGCGTTAACGGTTTGATTTTTGAAAATGAAATTACTGAAATTAACTGGAGTCCGCATTTAGAATTGGATAATGTGGTAGTCTTGAAAAGTTTTGAAACTGAAAATCTGAACAATATCCCTGTAAATGCCGATCTAAACGTTTCAAATTTCGATAAATCGATAAATTGGAGTGATTGCAAACTCGATATGTTGTATATTCCTGAAAATATTGAAGTTGTTAACGTTAATGGTGACAATTTTCAGGAATTTCTCAAACAATTGTGTTTAACGAATATTGAAACCTACATCCCTGAAAATATTCTTATAAATGGCGTAAAATTGTGGTATATTTTGTTAGAGAATTTGTTAATTTCGGTTGATTTCAGGATGTTAAAATTGAAGGAAATTCAACAATCGACTATCTAAACAATCTGAAATTTCCGGACGGATTACTATTTACGGATGATGCAACATCGAAAATTACAGGCCAGAAAACGTTCTCAAACAAACTGAAAATCCATGAAATGCACTGTAATGGTTTCCTCGACAATATCGATCCGGATGAAATTATAACTTTAACAACAAGACAGACGATTACTGGGAAAACGACCTTTGAAAATCTTGAAATCAGTGAACATTTAAATGTAAGAAGCGGATTGTAAATTTTCCAGTACTCAGTTGAGGGATTTTCAGATTTTCGGCAATGTTAACGGATTGGATGCCTCAAATTTACTGAAAAGACCAACACTGGCTGAATTTAATAAGATTCAATCGAGGGTGAATTTTAAAAAATTGGAAATTAACGGTTCGATTATTATAACGAATGATTTCAATGGGCACAACTTTTCAGAACTATTGGAAAATGTCGTTTATTCGGTACGATATTCCAGAATTATCATAATTACTTTTTTGTGTATAGTTACAGAATATCACTTTTATTAATTGTACATTTTCAGGATGAACATGAAGTTCAAATAACTGCAATAAAAGAATTTCCTAAAGGTTTCACGGTTCACAATAATTTGAATTTGGACTCAAATTCAATCAGTCACATTAATTTAAATTCGCTGGTAACTAAAACGAGCAAACAGGAATTAAATTTCGATAAAATCAACGGTAATGTCACTATCGCTAATTTACTATTAAACGGTCTTTATAATAGTATCGATATCAAAAAACTGGACGATGAAACGGTTAAATTAACCGGAGATCAATACATTTCATCAACATTGATTTTTAACGAGAATATTGAAGTAAACCAACTCGATATAATTGAAACGATTAATGCAAATTCTCTTGAAGCCCTACAAATGGAGAATCAAGAAATTGAAATTCCGTTGAAATTAGACAATTTGACAGTTGAAATTTTAGAAATTCGTGGCGATCTCAGTGGGAATTTCACGAATTTCGATTTAATCGCCCTGGATGAGCGGCGATTAAGTTTGAGTAAAGATCAACGAATTTCCGGTAATTACTCTATCGGAAAATCACAAATTTCCGAGATTTATCCGGAGAAGATCAACGGTTTTGGTAAATTCGAGATGACCGATCAGGAGTTGTTAGAAACGAAAATAATCGACCGGTTGGCTAGAGGAAAAATCCAAATTAAAAGTAATAATTTTCGATTTTTTTGGTAAAATCGTTAAAGTTTCATTTGTAGATGTGCACGTTAACGGTTCGTTGAAAATCGACGAAATCAACGGTGATATTCTAATGAATCTCGGTGGAATTTTATTCGAAGAAGGCCTGCAACACTACCAAAATTTAACGTTCAAAGACAACGTTACGTTCGACAAATTAACAATAAACCAATATAAAAATCGAAATTTCAACGAAATTATCGATAATTTAATCTACAAGAACGAAACTCGGCCGACTATCAAAGGTTTGAAATGGTTCAATCGTGGAATCGTCATCGAAAAACTGCTAGAAACCCAAAAAATCAACGAAATTCCAATTTATTTAATTCTAACGAAACACGGCAATCAAACGGTACAAGGACCGATTGAGATTACCGGCGATGTAACTATTTCCAACGATCTAACGATTGATAAAATCAACAATATTCCGATCGATTTAATTACGAAGAATTACGAGAAAACCGGCGATACTTACAGGATAAACGGTAATTGCGGATGCTGTAAAGTTTGAGTTTTTCACGTGAATAATTTCAGGTGACGTTATTTTCAATAGATTAGCACACATTGAAAATCTACAAATCAACAACAATATCGATAACAAAAATGTGGACGAATATTTGGATTCAATCGCTCTAATTGGTGGAGATTTCGAAATAACCAACGAGATTATCTTCGAAAATCAGGTAGAGTAAATTCAGAGTTTAAAACTCGCTGTATTTCCATAATTTCAGGTGAAAATCGCTGGGAATTTAACCGTGGAGAATACAATTAACGGCGTGAATCTAACCAATTTCTTATCAAATATTGTAACAATCACCGACGCTAATTCTCTACAAATACCGATACGGTTCATCGATCCTGTAATTGTCGATCGTTTCCAATTAAGCGGCAATATTGAGACCGATTTAATTAACAATATTCGTCTTGATGAGCTGTTAAAGCAAGCAATTTTCGTCGATCAAGGTTTACTTAAAGGCAATTATTCGTTAGAAAGTGCTGAAATTGTTGGGAATCTTAATACTGATTTTATCAATAAAATCAACACGAATCGATTGATTCCGTTAAAAATCGACCAAAATCTAACCGGATTATCGTTTAATAAATTGATTTCATTAAACAACATTGAAGTTAATGAATCGGTAAACGGTTTAGATTTGTTGGAGGAATTTCAGAATACTTTACTGAAGGATGTTGATCAAGAAATTACAACAAATCTGCTATTTAAAGGCGATCTTACTATAACGAAAAATCTCACAATTGATCAGACTTTAAACAATAAAAATATCGATAGAATTGTTACAACAAATACCGACCAAAATTTGAACGCCAGTTATAATTTTGTAACGAAACAAATTATCGATAAAAACCTAAATATTGACGGTTGTATCAACGAGATTAATTTAACCAATTGGCAAGAACGAAGGCTGAAAATCTACTCAAATGACACACAAATAATCTACGATAATTGGAATTTGAGTCGGGATTTGATTTTCGAAAATGGCGCAACTGGAGGTGTTGAAATCAACGGTTTTAATTTGGAAAATTTACAAAAAGACGTTGATAAGAAGCGCCGATTCAAGTATAAAATCGAAAAGAAATTCATTGTAAAATTGTGGTAATTTTTAGGTATTTTTATAATTTTTCACTAAATTTCAGGCGACTTATCGCGAAATTTGCGACAATCTAACTGTCTCCCACCGGAAAGCGGAAGAACAGATGTACAAGTTCGATTATTTAGACCGATTACAGTCCTTCAGTTTCAAGAAGCCTATAAATTACATCTATAGTTTTCAGGTATGCTGAAAATTTTGATTTTCGATTGGATTAATTGTTTAATTTTCAGTTTGGCGAGGTCCATTTCTTATTAGTTAACGAAATCGGGAGTTGTGTTTCTCATCTATTACGTTGGAATAATTTCGAATATTTACCAGTTGATGATTTTTATTTGGGTGAAATTCTACAAATTATCACAGTGAAAAGTGGAAATTCCATATTTTTAGTCGTTCGTAATTTTCAATTGAGTGAATGCCAGATCGAAGGGACCAATATTTGGGGCTTCGATACGTCCAACTATTTTAAGGTAATTCCAAATATTCGATAGATTCGATTAATTATGAAAAGGATAGGGTTTAGATAGTTCTTCTGGATTTAGGCTAAATTTTCTGACTATGTCTCAAATCATTACCTTTTTGGTAAATTTCGGTTTTAAACCACCAAAAAAGAACGATTCTAGCACTTCTAGGCAATTTTAAGCCGAATTTTTGCGAATTTCAAGTAACGATTGAGTTACAATGACCAAATTTGTTAATAGTGAAGGTTTTTTTGTTGTAACGCATATCGGTGTCATCTTTCAGAATAATTTTTCTCATTGTAGGCTAAATTCGTATCTCTAATTATCACTTTTTTGGCAAATTTCGGTTTTAAGTCACCAAAAAGGGATTATTCTACTTGATTTTAAGCTGAAGTTTTGCGAATTTTAGGGAACTAATTGAGTTTAAACGATCAAATTTGTTATAAGTGTAGGATTTTTTTGTTGTAGAGCACATTGGTATCATTTTTGGGAAAATTTTTGTAGCTTTAGACTAAAATTTTAGACGTTTATGTCTCAAATCATCATTTTTTTGGTAAATTTCGGTCTTAAGCCACCAAAAAAGAACGATTCCAGCACTGCTAGACAACTTTAAGCCAAATTTTTGCGGATTTTAAGCAACGTTTGAGTTACAATGACCAAATTTGTTAATAGTGAAGGATTTTTTGTTGTAACGCATATTGATGTCATTTTTCAGAATATTTTTTCTCATTGTAGGCTAAATTCGTGCCTCTAATTATCTTTTTTTTGGGAAATTTCGGTTTTAAGCCACCAAAAAGGAACGATTCTTCTTGATTTTAAATCGAAGTTTTGCGTATTTTAGGAAACTAATTGAGTTTTAACGATCAAATTTGTTATAAGTAGAGGATTTTTTTGTTGTAGCGCATATTGGTATCATTTTTGGGAGAATTTTTCTAGCTTTAGACTAAAATTTTAGACGTTTATGTCTCAAATCATCACTTTTTTAGTAAATTTCGGTCTTAAGCCACCAAAAAAGAACGATTGTAACACTTCTAGACAACTCTAAGCCAAATTTTTGCGAATTTTAAGCAACGTTTGAGTTACAATGACCAAATTTGTTAATATTGAAGGAATTTTTTTCGTAACGCATAGAGTTGTTATTTTTCAGACTAATTTTTCGGATCGTAGGCTAAATTCGTGTCTCTAATTATCACTTTTTTGACAATTTTCGGTTTTAAATCACCAGAAAGGAACAATTCTACAAAATTTTAAGCCGAATTTTTGCGAATTTTAGGAAACTAATTGAGTTTTAACGATCAAATTTGTTGAAAGCGGAGGAATTTTTTATTGTAGCGCATATTGGTATCATTTTTCTGGCTTTAGAATAAACTTTTAAAATTATCATTTTTTGCCAAATGTCGGTCTTAAGTCGCCAAAAATGAGCGATTCCTGTCCTAGCCGATTTTAAGCCGAATATTTGCGAATTCTAAGCAACAGATTGAGTTGCAACGATCAAATTTGTTAACAGTGGAGGAGTTTTTGTTGTAGCGCATTTTGGTAATGGAAAACCAGCATTTATTGCAAGAATCCGCAATACCGGGAACCTTTTACGGTATTAAAAACGGTATTGTTAGCGAGTTTTTCATCGTTACCACTATTGATCCAGTTTTACGTAAAATACGTAAATGGGAGATTTTTGAAGGTAAAGCATTTAAAATTCGAAATCAACACCTTAATTTCTATATTATTTCTATTGTAGATAACATGGCCTTTGTTCCTAGAGATTTGAAAACAGGCCCGGCTATTAGAACCGGTAGAAAATTGATAAGACTCAACCGTGATGATGATTTATTCATTGACAACGATTTAAATACAGAAATTATAATTAATGCCAATTTCACTAAAGAAAGCAACACAAATTTCCCTGGTTACAATAATAATGATTTGGTTGTTGTTAGAATTGTTTCGAAAATGAATAAACGCAACCTATTAGCGATTGTAACTCAAGAAGATACATTAATTAAAAGTGGTAGTTATGATATTATCGAGGTCCGTATATTAATTGTTTAATCATAAAATTGTATGGATTTGATTGTAGATCTACGAGAATCCAATTCAAGGGAAATTATTCCAAAAAATACCAACATTTCAACCATCTTCATTGATTTCAATCGAATTTAATAACGGAGAAACCCTTCTAGCGTTCTTAGAAGACGAAACTGTTCTACAAATTTACGAATATAAAGGTATTGAAGGTTTCAAACACAGAACATCGGTGCGAATTAACGGTTCGAAATTGTTCACATTAATTGTACCAAAACGGAACGACGATGGTAGCAATGGTAGACGGTTTATTATCGGTGTAATCGATCGAAATCGATTGCATTTAATTGAAGCCCGAATGTTAGGTAACCAACTAGACGGCCATTTGGATTGTTTATTGTAAATGTTAAATGTAGTATTTCTGTCAAGTTGTTCGTATTTTTGCTCCGAAAATAAGAAAATATTGTCGATTTTAGACACAACAATAAAACAATGCGTAATTCTGTTATAGTTTCGTTGAACTTGTGATTCATACCTCGGTGTAAATTGGCGATATTTACGCCACAATTGTCGAATTGTTTAAAAATTAAAGTCACGATTTGCACAACAAATTTCTAACGTGGGGTAACATTGTAGAAAAATCTTTGATTATAATTATGATCAACATTTATTACTTCCTGACATTTATCTTGTTTCAAATCTAAAGTAATATCGAATGATAGAATTGAAATGACAGCTGCCGTATACTGCAGTTATAACGCTATTAATTTATTCATGAGCATTAAATGTGATTTTCAATATTTTATGACAGATTTGATGATCACCGTGTGCATTCGAGCTGATTTATTAAGCAAGAAAATCAATGACTACCTGATCTTATCTCCACCGGAATAAACTAAAGATACCTGCACATGTAGTTGCGCTTCTAACGATCGTATTCTGGAACTTCTCCGAGTCAATTACAGAACACGAGCCTAGAATCGAATCAATAGTAGGGGCTCTAGAGACCACAAAACACGAAACTAAAACCTCTGCAGTGGAATACAATAAAGATATGTTCACGCTGGAGCGTATTCTGGAACTTCGAATCGATACTCGAGATTCTAGAGATTACAAAAAACAAAACTAGAAACTAAAATTCCTATGCGTATATAGCAAAATTGGCCCTTTTAGGTTTGGAGATTAGGCCAGGTTTATATTGTTATGTTTTAAAGGCAATTTTACGGTTACAGTTTAGTGATTATGAACGAGATAATTGCTTGTGATCTCTGTTATTTCATTAACAAATTATTCCATGTTTTTTCTCTTCATCAAATCTTCTTTACAGTTGTTAAAAAGGCAATTATGAGTCAAAATGGAACCAGAAACTGCCAGAAATAGAGCATGGAAATCTAGCCATGCCTTTAATGTCTTTAATTACGTTAAATATCCAAAAATTAGCACTCAATAATTGTTAAAATTGTTCGTAGTTCCTTCTCTTTTACACGCAAATCTGCTGCGTTCTCGTGCGCAACGACCCTTACAAAAAGTTGCAAATTTATCGAAAGAACTCCAGCTGTGTAAATTTCCTTGATTGGATGTTGTAGAATTAAAATAAAGCTTTACATTGACGTTCTAATTAACACTGAAATAATTTCAAAAAATTACCATCGTAACTGCTGAAAAAATCTTTCATTACCAACCCATCAACTGTCATTTTACTGAAAGTTTATTTTAAAATGCTACATCTGTACATCTGTCATACTGTTGTAATACAATCTGAAAATAAAGTGATTTGTTATTTTTTCAGTACTGTTAAAAAACAACAATTTTCAGCCGATATATCGATTGAGACGTGCGCATGTTACAGGAATGATTCTAAGCTTGCGCTAACCGAACTGAAATTCAGCCCTATTTCATATCCTGCCACTCTAATTCCACCATCAACCTACTATGTCCGAAAAATTCCCAATAAATCGACAAATTTTCTAAATGAATCATCAATAAAACTCAAGAAATCCGTGCAATTCTTACATGATTTGAAATATTAGTGAAAATTTCGTTCTTATTGTTGTCCGATTATCCTGAAAGTTATGTTAGATGATAGTGCATCGACCCGGCTTTTTCTAATCATTATTTCTATAAATTTATAGTTAATGTTAATTATAAATTAGTGAAAGTGTCGATAATTACGTGCAATTAGGTAATTGAATTGAATATGTTGGATTAACGTTGAATTCTTCCTGGAATTGGTAAGTCGTCACTTCTTTATTAATTGATTAAAACAATTAATTTAATTGATAAAATCGAATCAATACAATTTACTGATATCGCCGATTAGATAATTGATAAGAATAATAATCTGCTTGCATCCAATTACCTTGTATTTTAATTAAAGCAAAGCGGAATTAATTACAGAATTATACAGAACTATCATCAAGATTCCTAATAGACTTACAGGGACTATTAATTATAATTAATTCATTATTGGAGATTTTAAATTGTTGATTTAATAACGGATGTTGTGAATTCTCCGTCGTCTATCCAGATTGTGCAAGGTGCTAATTTTGCACAAAAAAAAATCGAAGTAAAAACTTCGATTCCTTCTGGTGAACATATGTGGGGGAATAATTTTAAGATACATTCATACACCAGTTCTTTTCCATCGGGGTGGCTATTTAGAAACCCATAACAGCTGTTGTATGGCACGGGCCATTAAAAAAAACCCTCATTATAATCTAGCGTTTAAATAATAGAAGAAAAGTTAGCTAACAATGTATGACAACAGTATTGAATTCAATGAAAATTACCGCTGATTGTTGATAAGTTTTAGATTTATTTTGTTGGTATCTTTGAATAATACATCCCCTGTTTGGTTTTGAAATTATTCATCTATTGTTCTTTTAATATTGAATATCCTGGGTGTGTTTTATTCTAATGACAATTATTTATAATGATCGAAATGATAGGAATTTCCTTCGGTTTTCTTCTATTTATTCCGTTTATTTATTTTCGAAATTCTATTCCTATTCGTTTACAAGTTTCAATAAATAAGTTGTAAAATGTATGGATTATATTCGATTGTTGTATTGTCAATTGGCGGTTGTAAATTTATTAATTGTAGAGTGGTAATGGTGTTTTTATTAATATTTATGTCCAATTTTGCTGAATTATACAGCCACATAACTTGCAATAATCGCGACTATAATTAACACAATAATTATTGTATTGAACCTTTGCTGGAGTCCATTGTGCAGAATTTTTTTATTACAGAAGTTCCGTTGTTGATTTTTCCCAATTCAGTAATTTTCAGCTAGTAAATCGCAAATTTTCAGTCTCCCCGATTTGCACAATCTTCTATTAAGATTAATCTATGAAAGTTTGATAATAGTTGAAGATGATTTTTAAAAATTGAAAATTTTAGAACCGTAACAGAGTAATTGTGTGCCTTGTGTAACGAAATTTTGGTGGCCCCTATCAGTTTCTATTGGCTAAATCCCAAAATTTCGAATTCCAAAGAATGGCTTGGTATAGCCAAAAAACGAAATTCTGGACAAGTTTGAAATGTCTTAAGATTAGTTACAGGTGGTATTCTGGAATTGCCAACAAATCGTATAAGTTCATAAAAATCCCCCGAACAAACACAAATGAGGAATCCTGCAATTTGAAAGTAATTCAAGTCTAGTTAAAGTTATAGAAATTGCAATATTTCCGCTATAGTTTTATTTGGCAAAGCAAGTTATAGAATACCACTCTGAATAAAATATTCTCGATTTAGAATTTAGAATTACTCAATTAATATTAAAATTGAATATAGCATAAATTGACCTAGAAATTTGTGTTAATTGATAAGAAATGACACAATTTTCTATGTCATCCGGTTCTTATCACCATTAATTTCCTCAATACCTACCTACAGTCCTATTAATTTTTATACGAATCTCGATAAATTGTACATAAAACAGCCCAAATTCCAACAGACAACGAATTTACAAATGCCGAAAGTTCATTACTCTTATCTTGACCAACATAAAAATTAATTTTATAATAATACGATTTGATTCTTGATTTCGACAACCCACCAACTAGTTGACAAATTCGATTAATTCCAGCATGAAATTCCCATATGGTTTCATGTAAACTAAACGAAATTTGTGGGGTTTCTAGAGGGGTTGTTGATATTCGAAATAAGGGAACTCCACACACACATCGACAGATTAAAAATCTTTCTATACGTGTACAGATGTGCATGCGTGTTGTACCTTTAAATGCTGCACTTCAGCAGCATCAAGGCGGTTTTTGTGTTTAAACTTAGTATAGAGGCGAGTTGTTGTGTGGCACATGTGACAATTTCAACGATCATTTCGGAAATTAAATGACACTTCTGACTAGTGCAAGAAGGCAAATAAATTTATAAAAATCACACACAAATACCCCACAAATTACAAGGTAATTATTCAAAATTATTCCCTATTGTTTCACTATGTTAAATTGTTTGAATTGTACGATTTTATTAATAATTTATGAAACTATATTAGGGTTGGTTACTAGGTGAATATTTAGAATTGTAATCATTGGGGCAATTTAATAAAATCTCAACGAATTCTTGACTTGTTACCTGATAGTGTGACCTTATAGCATCAAGGAAATCGATCTGTTTTCAGTGGTTAGAGGAAGAGTGGTTTCCTTATCGCCTCAACCAGAAACAGTGATAACGATCCCACAATTTCACCTAGAAATCGATAGTTTTAATCGTAAATAATAAGCGTTATTATTATTTTAAAAAATTACAATTAAATCGAAACAGTCTCGACAATATAAAATCAAGATCAAGTTTTATCGTCTTTGATACTTTATTAGGTAACAAAACCGTACGACTTCTGTTTTTATCAGAAACAGTATTGATGTAATGTCTGGTCGCGTTCTACTACTTTCATAAAATTGCCATTTATATCAACCGAATAATATAAAATTAAAATCACACAACAATCCAGTATTGCGATGGCCAAATAAAACCGAACAATTGTAGATCAAGAGGGGTGTCCAGCCCCTTTAACGATCAATAAAATGAGTTTCCTAGGATCATCTGATTGCTATTCGTGTAAATTCACTTCAATAATATCGTCTAGACTAGAGCTATTGTTAATATTGATGAGGAAATTGTATTGTTGTACATGACGAGATAATACAGCCACCCTGTTGGTGTGTTTTGAATAAATTCATGAATTCTGATAATCCGACCGATAATTGCCACAAATCTAGATAGGCAACACATTAAACACCACTAATCCAATCGTTTTACTGTTTCAATAACAATTAAAAAAATTAATCTTAGGTGAAAGTTGTTGGAAAAAATCTCAAATTGTTTGATAGCATTCCAATGTTTATATCTTGTCGTCGTTTAATCAGATATCGATTGAAATTAATGTGTTTATTCGAAGAAGGCGGCAATTTAGAAATCTGTTTTCATCAGCTCTATCGGTCCATATTTATTGTTAAAATATCATAATCGAAATGATTGATTGATAATCGAACTGTTTGTGTTCTTGGAATTGTTGATAGAAATCGTGTGAATTCTTTTCGTATTGAATCAATATAGCGGGTGATGTCTATTAAAACCACATCATTCTAAACGAATATAGATCTCGATCCTAATCTCGGCAGGTTTGTTCAGTTTTTGGGTGTTGAGGAGAGATTGAAGATCGGGCGCGACTTGGAGATTGGTCGAGAATTTAGTTGAAGAGAGAGTTTTTGTGTTGATATTCAAGACATTTAACCGTTGACCTGTCAAGTAATTATAATAAGAATGTACCCATATACAAATCAGTATTTGAATTAGCCAGTTCCGCTCCCCATACCTACAATCTCATCACTTTCCGTTCGTTAACGATTTAAAGAATTCGTCTTGTTTGTCTTGCTTCGGTGGATATCTTTAAAATTCTATAAAAGAAGGCGTTAAAATTAGCACATAAGCACAACAATCAAATATGTATGATTTATGGTAATTTATAAATTTATTTATAATAAATATAGGCGATAAACCTTAATGATAATCACTGCTTGTTACTGTACAATAAGCAAGAATTTACATGGTGATTAAATCTTATTATAGATGCAAATTCGACTTGCACTACAATTCTATATGGAAATATCCAACGAATCTATTTCCTAGGAAATAATCGAACCGAAAAAATTCGAATTCGAAATTATAATAGAAGATAAATACTACCCTTAACGACCCCAATAGAATCAAAATTTATTACACTAACATGACTAATAAATATCGACGCACCTTGTATCACCTCTACCTACATACATACATAAAATCAACTCTTCAAATGAATTTAAAGTAGAACTAGATCAGTGTATTGGTGAAGGTTGTTCATTCACAGAGCCACAAAATTACGAATATTCTCTTCAATGAAATTTATCGACTCTAACTCATATAGGAGCCATTAACCACCTTACAGAATCAATAGAAAATCCAGTTTTGTAGGTGTTAAAGCCTTAAAAAGTCCAACTTCTATCTAACGATAACTCTATTCAAATTGATGGATAAATTAAAGCGAGGCGAATCTAGTTTTTGGAATTTAATGCCTGATATTAGGCGTAAACTTGATGTCCGGTTCTTATTAAAAGCGAAAGTTTTAATACCTTTAAATCCCGCTTAATTGTATCGTTTTTAAGCCCTAATTTTGTCTAATTTAAAGCCGGGATTAGCGGATGTCTTAATTTCCGACTAAAAGAAGCCTTCTCGAGCTTAAATCGATGTTTCAACGATTTTTAATAATCTTAACTATTAAACTCAATTGCCGGCAGTTTTTTGACTACCTTTTGGCACGCAATTCTTGAAAACATTCTAAATTGTTTTAATAACCCAAGGCAATTTTTTCAACTCGCCCCTTATTCGATTTGTAGTGAGAGGCACCCATAGAATTATACTTCCTACAACTTATCGATCATGTACGTGCTCAACTCTAGACTGGACTTAATGTCCAATAATGATCCTTATTATTTGCAATGGTTGACGAGAAAAATTCGAAGAATTCTAGAAACGAACGATTTGTTTATCCTGTTTCTTTATAACTCATACATTTGTGGTAAAATCAACTTATAATTATGTAATGATTCAGTGAAAATTCCCAATAATAAAATAATAAACGAATAAGACAAATAGAACACCTTGCAATTATTTGTAATTATACTAAAATTATCAGTGAAGTAATTTCGAGTGATAAGTCGACTATTTTTGCATAATTTTTTCTATACTTATTTACAATAGGTTAGTGTATTTTCTAGAAAATTCCGTTTATTTTTCCATTGTTGTTAGTTTATAGACGGAGTTAACAGAGATTAGAGAAGTTGAAATTTTCCATTTTGTGGTGTTTGTGTTAATTGCAATCAACGAATATTGTTTACAGGATTTTTATTGGTTCTTTTTCTCTCTATTTGGAACAGTTGGTATGTATGTGAAAGTGGTTTATTTGAGAAGATCTTCCTATTTCCGTTATTCCTAAAAACTCAATTTACTTAGAATCGGTTATAAATAAAACGATTACATCAAAAAAATCTAAATCGGTTCAAATACTCGGATTTTCGGTTTGTTTATCCGTAATCTCGTTATTTGGAAGTTTACAAGTATCGACGAATTTGTCGTGCACTATTACATGAATTTTACGCTAGGAAAATTCCTTTGATAATCAACATTAGTCCGTTTTATTTCTCTATTTTCAAATTATACGCCCATTTGTGGATTAGTTCTGGCAATTATACCGATTAGTTTCACTTAAAATTCAAACTAATTCAATCAAATTACAAAATGAATCAATAGAGACGGTTGATTATTCCCGATTTTAGCCACTTAAAATTGCGAAACTCGATGTCAATTTAGAGTAATTTCCTCAATTTCACCTACCGCATTTTCCGCATTATGCCACAAATTGTGTGTGGAAAATCACGGAAACTGTACGGTAATTCATTTGGAAATAAATGCCAACTTTCCATTTTTTCCGATAAATTTGAAAATTAAACTTATGGAAATTGAATAATAAATCATGTTTCGGCAGTTTTCACTGTTAAATTACTTTAAATTCTTTTGTAATTAAATATCTTAATTATTTTTCGATAAATTAGAATCGCAATTAATTCATCTCGATTGTTGATTTTTTGATTGTCGAAAATAATGACGGCCACATGTGCAGGTCACGTTTTATCGCGGGATTTTGTAAGTGTGTCAAACAGAGGTCGGTAATACCCAACAAATCGTGTCATTTATAAAAATGTAATTTTATTATTTACCGTTTTCTTATTCACATAAGTACACTTAAGAATCGACGATAGTTTACGAATAGCTGATTAAAAAAATCAATGTTCTACAGTAATAATAATAAACTATAAAATTCTATTTTACTTTAAATTATACTTGATAATAGTAACAATAACAGCGATGATGATGGTGTTTTGTTGAATTAATGAATTTAAATGCATTCACATTTGTTGTGTGGGTTTCATGTTGTAACACACAGTTCAGTATTTGACAATCGTTGAATTTATCGTGCAAGAATAAAAACAGCATAATTCACTGCGGCCTACGTCTTCAAATGCTTAAAAACATGTAATAGAGCGATCTAATAAAATGCATCAAATAAAAATTAAACGACCATAGCTATTAAGTGTGAGAAAATTCCTGTAAATTTTCTTTATTTTATAATTATAGACGAATGCATAAGATTATTAACACCCACGAAAAATACGTTTTCCTTCCATCATCCACTAGATCGTTGTGGAAGAAAGTAAGAAATTACACCAAGTTCAATGGCTTGTTGATGATTGTGATTACGTCGTTGATGATGATGATGATGTATTTTATACTTTAGTGAACATGGGAAATATTATTATTATTATTGTAGGAAAGAATTTAACTGTTATTTTATCAGTCATCTATAACATTATTAAAATTACAAAATAACTTATCAGTAAGTACATTTCACAAAATCAATCAAAATTTTATAGCCGTTGTACGATATGGGAAATATTCCGAAATTTTTTGTTGAAATTACAAATTTATGTTATACAAAGGATAGTTTCTGAGACTTCCTCATAGTTGAAATTTTTCCAGAGAAGACATTTGTTTGGCTACAATTTTCTAACGAACTATTCGTTATTCAATCATCTCCCAATTTGGATTTGTATCATAATTGATTTATCCTTTGTAAGCTTAATTTATTAATCCAGAACAAAATCAAGGCAACATCGAGCAGACTAGTCAAGAATCTCGCCTAATTGGGCTTTAAAGTGATTCAATCCCCAGGTGTGCCTATTTTAGGAACTAATCACAATGTTGAAACTTGACTTATTCTTGCCTTAGAAGGCATATTCTTAACCAAAATTTTCTCCTCAATGTTCGCCAAATCGAACTTTGAAGTTGTGTCTATTTTGAGAATAAGCTGGATAAATCATAAACTTGTAGCTTTTATTCGAAGATTTTGAAGTAAATTCTCGTTAATTATTCTTAAATCGGAAGTTTTACTAAGGCCGAAATTGTTATAGTAATAAAATTTGGCCCAATCGAGCTTTGAGGTGGTGCAGACTAATTTTGAGATCAATTTGGCTAAATTAGTTGTCAAAATTTGTGGCTCTTGTTCATAAAATGAATAAATTTGGAAGCTTTCCAACCGAATTCCCAAATCGAAATCCTTATGGTTGCCGAAATTCTTCCACAAAATTGTCTGGTTGGAAATTTACAATACGAGTTATGAGGGAACTTTCGAAAACTGGCTAAAATAGTGCACAATTATGTAATGGTTATTGAGGCGATTGTATGTAGTTTTAATTCTTTTTCCCAAATTCATATTTTTAATTTTAAATTTCAATTTATACAATTGCAACAACGTTCCGGTTTTAGAAATTCGTCCTGCTTCAATAAACTTATGCATACATAAAACAATACAATTTTATCGAAATAAAACAAATCTATCGATTGGAAAAATTGATAAAATTTTATAATGCAACAATAATTATAAGGTAGTTCGCTACCATTTCACATACTGCATAAATTCTTGATATTTATCGTCTCTTCTCTTCTAAATTATAACGATAATAAATAAATAAATAACATTAATATTGATTTTATTGTTCAATATGATAATGATAATTACAGACAGTACATTTACTTTGTCAATAGATCAACAATAATACGATTAAATCTAATTATATTTTGCGGTCTCTCCATTTATTCACACCCTAATCTAGATGAAGTTGCACCTTACCTACATACCATATATGAGATTAAAAAATATAAAAACAAAAATTCTACAGAAAGTGTATATTAATGGAGAAGGTTGAAGAAAAATTAAATGTGAAATAAACCGTAACGGAATAATAATTTCAAGTTTATTTAATTTGTGTTAATTATAATATTGAGAAGGGGTTGGAAATTTACATATGGAATTTTTTTTAAATATCTAATTAATTGCCTCAGTTGAATTTATTTCCTGTTTGTAGTGAAAGTGCATTTTTCTGTCACTAGTTTTTTCAATTAAATAGTAACGATGGTCAGTATTTCAAAAGGTAATTAATCAAAGTTGATGAGAAAATTACGAAAATAATCATCGGTAATGCACACTATCGATCAACTAACAATAATACATTGTTTTAAACAATTAGCGGTACTTTATCTGTATTTCGATCGCCAATTACAGTATAGTCATCCAAAATTAAGCGGGACAACTTGGTTTTAAATTACGCGCAGATAGGGATCGATTTCTCAACATTCTTGCGCCCATCTGGTCGGTTTCTGGCACAATTCCAGCATTGTCGCGGTGAAAATTAGACAATGATGGAATTGTAATTTCCCAATAATGAAAAGTGTGATGTTTCTAGGTGCGGCCGTACGACCATCAAGGCTGTTAAGAGTGCAATGTCGTAGTTCTTTTTCTTCAGATACTGGCATATTGCCAAAAATTATGCTCGTTACCGGGTTCAATAATCTCACAGATATTTGTTTACATTGATCATTATCCGAATTATTATTATTATTATTATTACAACAAACTACAATTACTAGAATTTTAAATAAATTATTCACGAAGATTTACAATTCAGTTTATCAACACAACTGTAAGTAATAAAGGTGTGTACTATTTAAACTTTACAAATTGTATGAAATGCATTGCGATTGCATAAAGAGGATTTTGTATGCGTTTAAATAATTGTTTCTGTATAGAAATATGCAAGTGCATCTTATAAATTTTAATGATAACACAATGATGGACATTTGACAGATTATAAGAATTGTAATTTCTAGAAATCATTCGAATTACAGTTGAAATTGACGTTAAAAAAATCGTCAAAAGCACGTCGTTACACGTGCGGCCCACAAAATGCCTCCTCTATCTGTTTGACAACATTTGAACATGATCTAGGCTACCGGATTGCATTTATAGACAAACGTGCCGCCGTTTTGTACGTCGTTAGGATCTTAATTAACGCGAAGAAAGACGATTTTAACGGGATATTTTTACAAGGACATACCGTGTTATTTATATTTATAAAGGTCTTCTCTTAAATTTTCGATAAACAACAACAATTTCGCTAATTTCTCGACGAATTTTATAAGGAAAACTGAAAGGTAGAATCAGAAAGACGATAAATTATCAGTGAATTTGATATGCTTTCCCATATGCTACAATCAGATATCCGAAATTCTTCGTTTTATTCGTTTAATAATTAATTATGTAAAATTGTGTTAATAGTTTTCTATCTAGTGATTTTTGAAATGTCAGAATCGTTTAAAAATACAATTTTATTATCAATTTTATGGAAATTTTAGGTTTAAGGTAATTGATTTATTTTTATATCTTTGTGGCTTTCACGTAAACTATGTGGGTACAAATATTAACGTACAATGATTAGACACAATTTGAATTTTTATGAAATTATAAACTTTGAGATTTTCTCACTTCTATTTGCATTGAATCGAATTTTTAAACCTTGTAAAATTAATGTTTTGAAATTTAAACGACAAGTGCAACATTGTAGTTTGCAACTATCGAACATTGCGACTAATCGTGAATTTTAACAAAGTTTCCAATATTATTGCCTAAAAAACACGTTCACACATTCTAATTTTCATAGAAACATCGAGAACTTTTAAAGTCCTTTCTGAATGTTTTATGAGAAAACGATTGGTTAAAACATAAATTTATCGACGAAGTTTTTCCTAAATTGCCAACACTCGTCGGGATATTTTTTCCCTAAATCATTGGTTTTTAACTAATTTGACTACTAGGTGTAATAGTTTAAAAACATTGTGGTCTTGCTCTTGAACCGTAAAAATACCGTGTTCTCATTTCTAGTCTTTTAAGTTTTGAGATAAATTCTCCAAATCGGCAAGAATACGGTAAGAATTTAGCCATATTTAATCGATTTTTGAATCAAATTCGTTTTAGAAGCCAATTTTAAATTCTAAATTGTAATACAAAATTTTGGTTGTCTGTACGGAAGTTACAAAGTTTGAAACGGCAAATATCGTAAATCAACAGATGGCAGACAAATTGATGAATACCTAGTTGGAATAACAACTGGAGATTCTTTTCATTAGTTTAACTGTTTCCTTTGATGTTTTTATTAAAAAGAAATTTTAATAAGAATTTTACTTTCAAGTGTACGGTTTTTAATAATGTAACATCAGCGTGATGTTACGTAGAAAAAGCGTAAACATACTCGTGAAACTTTCACTAATAATTAATAATAATAATAATAACGATAACAAAACAATCATAATAATATGCTAAATATAAACATGATACAAATTTCTGTATCTCTGTTTCGAAAATTTCGTGATTCCTTCTCGAGATTTGATCATATACTCTATCGTAAAATTTACTATTATACAGAATGAATATCTCGATATAGAAATTGTTGTATCGTGACACGATTTTTCTTTTACGAAAAAGAAACGATTGTGCAAAAATTAATAATCGTACAAAATCAAATTAAAGGAAATCGTACATCATTTTAAAACAATTCAAACAACAATATTCATTGTTTAAACATCAGTTGAAATCTGTCTATTCTGGCATTTCTAACAATTATCACTATGTATTTGTTGTTGCAATAACGAAAATAAAATATTTGAAATTAACATTTATACTTGGATAGAAAAGCTGCACCTATATTAAAGCAAAATAAAGATCATGCAACGAACAATAAAGATCTCCAAGATGTTTTATTAAATAGGAATCCATCAAGGTGATTATTTCAAGAGCACAATTACAAACGTATCGATCTACAATTATTAATAAGTCAAGAATTTATCGCAATCCGTACAGGAAATATCGAAGAAGTATTGCCCATTGAAATTGTCATCTCAAGGAGACTCCCAATTGATACGAGATTTTTTTGGGAAACTTTCTTGTTGTGGCGCCATACAATCTCAACTGGGTCACGATTAAAATGTAGAATTTTCCAAAGTTTTTCCGATTGTCTTGTGACCAATCGTTAAAAGAACAACACACTTATCGATATATACACCTGCCTGGAAGAGTAACAACAACAACGGCGAGTAAACGGCTTGTGATCTCATAGCGTAAGGCTATCGCGCCGTCAAAGGTAGAAAAGCGAGCGCAGTTCACCTGTTGTCGTTGCCTGGTCAAGTTGACGGTGTGCGTGTTTTTAGAAAACAACAAACAAACAGAAAGAACTATGCCGTGAAAGGAGCGCATAATATCCTTATAAGAAAAATCATCAATTATCTCTATTATATGGAAGATTTCTAGTGAATTTTTGTGTGTTTCCAATCGATTAAATTAAAATTTTAAAAAAATGTGCAGTAAAGAACAAATTTCTGAAATTATGGATAAAATACACACTGTAAGTTTCCCAATTTTTTACCCAATTACAACGCGAAATTTATTACAAGATGTTACATACACGTTTCCTCAATATTTGTTTTATTGCATACGCTGAAAGGAAATTGAAGTTATTAGAGCAATGATGAGTCTTAAAATTTTTATTGTTAAATAGTTATTAGGTATAGCAAGCTATAAATTACCGTTTTTGCGCCTGAAAGCTCGGATTACAGTCCTGAAGCCATCAGAAATTCTCAGTGAAAAAACTGAAATTAATCGAGAAATTATAAAATAACACAAACTAGGCTTGTAATACAGTTGCTAGACAACTTTTTCAACAATTCAACAATTTTTTTCGACTTCCTATTAATTTATGATCACTATAATTATGATGAATCAATCGTATATTATTACAACGTCGAAGAATTTACGATTAATTAATATATTGTTCGATGTCTTGATTTCTAGAAGATTATTTATTACGATTTTCTTCAGTTAATATGAAAATTATTAATGCCGTTACTTGCACTTAACAAATAAAACGAGTGAAATGAATCAATTGCCACTTTATTTCAATTTAACACAATTACCAAGACGGTTTAATTAGTGTAGTTTTCAATTCTAAAAAATTCTACTCTCACTAACGTGTCAATTTAGAAAAAAACCAAATACCTAAAATCGATTTAATAATATCGATTAAAACTTTAATTATCCATTCAGGTTACTGTTCTAATCGACTATCGAAATTCCGACGTTTATTAATTGAAAAATTAAACTTTTTAAATGTTGATGAAAGACTCTTTCACAATAATAAGGTGTGATTTTAAATTTATTTTAATAAAACGACCAATTTTAATACAACAAAACAAAAAAAAACACGATTTAGGTTAGTGGTCTAATCGACAATTGGGGTCTCCACGTCCATTCAAATAACCAATTTTTTGTACGTTACTCTATTTAGGCACGCTGAACGAGACGCGAATTCATTAATTGTTGAAGAAATCTGCATTGTTAACCGATTTTGATTATCGTATAATTTCCCATCGTTTACCAAATTTCGTTTTAAATCAATTAGATGTTGATAGAATTAGGACAACACGTGTTTTTATCTAAAAGAATCTCGATTTTTCTTGTTTCTCGGTAGAAATAATGCGATTTATGTATATGGAATTGTCGATTGCACTTACAAATCGATAAATGGATGCATCTAGGACAGAAATGCACTCGTTTATTTTCCTTTTTCCATCGCAAATATAGTTAATAAGGTCACAAGTGAATCAGTAAGATTCGATTTTTAATCCTTCGTTATTTTCCAACACCATAAACGGTAAATTAATAATCGATAATTTCTCTTTATTGTCAATACTACACGATCTCGGTTACGATTTCATTTCAGTTCTCGTTTTTATCGATCGATTGATTGATTAATAAAAGAAAAATCGTATCTAACTGTTATTTTATAATTGTTGCAACGTGATATTTTTAATTTATGCAAAACATTCTTTACACAATATACAGTTAACAAATGCAACTTGTTATAAGAACAAGGAAATAACAAGAAAATATGATGGTGCATTGATTTAGGAAAAAACGATCAATACACCTAATCGTTTATCAATCAAATTGTAACGGTTCTGGAAACCTCAACTCGTTCGCAATTGAAAATCGGTCTCAAATCGTTGATTATAGTGGGAAAAATTCGATCCGATTGGGAAAATTCAAATGATTGTTATTTCGATTAATTAGGTTTGATTTCAAATTCCATGGTCGATGTAATCAATGTGACAATTGTTAATGTTCATAGAACGGACACGTGACTTGTCTTATTTATAATACAGATCTGATATGAATAATTTGCTAATAAATAATGAAAGTTGCGTGAGTTTTAGTTTGTTTTTATCTGCATACCATCGTACACGTTTTCAAATTAATGAAAATTAACACTTTCAAATATTAATTAGAATCAATTTTATCATAAACTCATTAATTTACTGTTAATTGAAGTATTGTCTTTGCTGTTTCAATTCAAACCGACATCTCGATAGAATTATTGAGGAAAGATACATAAACAGGTGTCTTTTTGTAATTTCTTATTTTCCATATTAATATTCGCCTCAACAAATCACACCTACAAAATCACTTATCTATTTGCGATATTTCTCTAGAAATTTATAAATAAATCACTCAATGTCAACTATTTTAACATGCAATTATTCAGGATTTAATTAAAACGTCCGGAACTTTCCTGTTGTAGGTACAAAAATCTTACTTTTACTCGAGTGTTTTTTCTTGTATTGCTTGTAATTAGCTTGATTGGTTTCTGTTGTAATGGAAAACGGATGATTTAACAACTTTACCTAATTTTGTAATATTGTTTGTCTTTTTCAGGGGTTGCCCAAGTGCTCATTAAAATTACCAACGTGGGAGAATTTAACTAGCGCCCTGCCTCGATTCCACATCCCAGCCATGCCGGCCGTGCGATCAAAGCGCGGCTGGTGCGGCTGTTTACAAGTAAGTAATATTTAAATATCCGTTAATTATGGGACTCTACCCAAGCCAATTGAGCGAAATTGTGGCGCTTTTACTGTTATTACCGGGAATTTATAGCGTTATTAGGTGAATTGAGGTGGGTTTTGGCATCACGCAATGTGTACTTGACCACTTTGTTTGTTTAGTTTTGTAAACTAACAACGAAATGCCATTTAATTAATCAACACAACGTTTAAACTTTGACATTAAATTTTATTAGAAATTTTTCTAGCGTCAATTCTGTCACGGGAAACGTGCAATTCAATTCAATAAAAATTAAACACAGGGATCTGGGAAATAACTCAATTCTGAAGATTACAATTGTAAATTCTCGATGAAAACAACTTGAACGTATTCAAGTTAGAGTGATTTGTTATGTTCTCATCACAATTACAATCACGTTTAACCGATAAAAGTAATTAGATAAAAATTATAATAAATCGTTGATCATAATCGTTGATTTGTACAATTCAATCAAATTTATTATACTAGGAAATATTTAGGGTGTGTATTTTTTTAAATTTGTTACACCAGTATTTAGCTCGTAAAGACCTTGCAACTAATTGAGGAAATACAGGATACAATACAAAAATACAACATGCAATACGTGATTAAATTCCACACCAAAATACGAAATATTGGATTAAAATTGTTTAATAATTACACCCAGTTGATCGAGATTATCAAAGATTAAAGGATCTATCATGGATATTTAACGTTTTATATTAGACAAGTTGACATTTACCGGTAATAGCACGAATTGACCCTAACCGTACGACATGGGTCATGGAAATTCTTCCTTATAAGTGCACAAAAATATATAAAAATTCAAATTTGATTCGGTTTCATTGACTTAAATTTAGAAAATCAAGACTATTATTGTAATAGAAGATATTTACGTTTCTAATTAATAAAGCACAAGGTCGGGAACATTAAAATTATACAATTTCTTGGAGATAACGGAGAAACATCACGTGCAATTATCGGTGATAATTAATGCAAAAAACAACGAGAATGTTAATAAGACAGTAATAATATAATATTTTGATACGGTAGAAAATCTACTGGAAGATTGCAGCGTATCAAAAATGGGCTTATCTGGCTCTTTCATCAAAATTTTCTTTCAATTAGTCAACATTATATCGTTATCATTAATTTTTAGCCGACTTTAATCAATTTCAGGCGATTTTGATTAAATTTTTAGTGAACAATAAGAGTAAATTGGTTCAAATTATATTGGTTCTATAACTAATCAAAAAACTTATTCCAATTTCTGTAACAATTTGAACCAGGAAACTAATTTATAACACGGTATCCGACTTAGAAACCTTTTCAATCCGAATTTTAATACGGTTTCTTTATTGATTCAATTGGAATCGAAACAATAATAACATCAACAACATTCGTCGGGTTTCTTGTCCTTGATAATTCCAACTTAATCCTATTGTAATCATCTCTGTATCATTTTAAGAGAAATCAAATAATAAAAATAGGAATATTGTGAAAGATGCAATTCAAATTAATGTCATAATAGAATATCATGATGTTTATTGTCAGATTTAATCAAAGAAGTTTTAATAATAAAAGAGGTTATTAGGGTTATATCTGGAATTCTTTCCGTAAAACTTTTATGTTTTTCCACTCAAATATTTGAATGAGTCATTGGTGAAAACTAGAAATGCTTCGATTTTTGTATAGTAATAAAAACAAACAATGCCCCAAAGGTGGACGTTAATATTATTATTGCTACTTTTATAATGTTTGTTTGTATATAAAGTTGAGGCTACTTTCTCAACGTATTTTTGATTTCGTTCTCTATCATTATTTTAACAATTTACATTTGTGTATTGCATCTCATTCAAATCTAAACAAACTCAAGACAATTCTATAATCCTATTTTTCAATAATTTATCGATTTTGTTTGCTTCCATTAGAAACCGGTTCATTAAAATCACCAAATTTATTCAAATTTTCGTATCTTTATTAGAATATTACCCAAATTAGTTTGAGGATAGTTTTACTTCAATTATTTAGAGAAATCTTTTATTTTGGAAAATATATGAGATTTCACTTAAAGGCGCACATTTCAAGTCACTCTCAAATTGTTAGCCAACCAAACCCAACTATTGATTGTGAAACACAAGAAAACAATTCTTAAATTGAATTTCTGTCTATTTATTTCAACCACAAATGTTTAGAATTAAAGTAACAGCTGCATTTATGGCTAGACTGCAGTCTCCAGGAGCAGGTGGTTATCCTCAAGCGTCTACTCTGTCAACTTTTACGATATTGTTGTTTTCGTCCATATTGAAATAGAAAACTCACTTGAAGTTTAAAACTAATTGAAACTGAACTACCAAAAGATTGAATGAGGAACATCCATAAATATCAATTTTGACAACTTAAAAAAATATTGACGATTTTTACCGGGGAAGAAGCGTGGGTTTTCAACTTTCATGCGAATTTGTCCGCTTAAACCGTACATTCGTTACATCAGTTAACGTTATAGTCGACTTTCGAAAAAAAGTGCGTAGAAAAGTAAGACTTTCTCAACGGTACTCTACAATTTTTAGCGTAACAACTCTATTAACGCTAACTTTAAAACAACATAAAAGTAATAATTTGAGATAAAAATTAGTATAAAAAACGAATTTAATTTTATTAAAATATAAATTAAACCGTTATTGAGGTGACTCTATTATTCGTACTTACTATTAAAAGCGCTACAAAGCTCGTTTTTATGGAATTTATAAATCAATTATGACCAGAGATTGCTGCTGTGAAAATAGAAATTCTTGATTATCATTTTAATTATTTCTAAATGCAATTAATTTCGATTGTTTATTATGTGTAAAAGACAATTTCACAAAAATTCTTAACCTTCGACTACTAGAAATTCCATTAGAATTATTTTTTAACAAAAAAGATCAAGCTTTCTCTTAGTTATCTCTCTATCATCATCATCAATATTGTTTGTTCTTTATTTCAGGATGACGAACCACCTGAAATAACCTACTGTGTTGTTGAGAATACCGGTACACTAACACTACAAGCGATCACACCCACACAACCGATGCCATCTCAGGAAGAATTAGATGCAAAATTTGCTGAGTTAGTGGTAAGTAGTAGAAAACTACAACTATAAAAAAACCATAACACGGATGTCGATTCGTTCCCGTTCATTGTTGGTTTGGTTGTTTCCGATTTTTGAAACTTTTTACGAACGAGAAAGTCCACTTATCACCGTCAATATCGAAATAGATGATGACATTTAACATATTTTTCTAGGTAAAGGTGATTGTAAATTACGGCTATATTTAAATGAATTCTTGTAGTCTATAATTGATAACATCAAGAGTGAAAATAACAGTCTCCGATAATAACTTTAAGCGATATTTGTTGTTCATTTTCAGGACATTATCTTATGTACAGTTTTCTGAAAGTTATACAAGTATCACGCGATTTTAATTAACTATTGTTTACTATAATAAACAATAATACCGTAGGCTTTACATGAACTTATACATATTTATTTTTTCAGGAGGAACTCGATTTAACCGCCCCAAATAAGGCTGCAATGTTGAGTCTACCACCACAGAAGAAATGGCAGATTTATTGTTCGCGAAAAGGTGGTGAAGATACAGTTGACCAAACACATGCTCCTGAACATTATATCGAAAGACTGCGTCATCTATCAACTGTAATTCTATAAATTTGCCGTAATTTCAATTGACTATAATTGCGAAAATTTCAGTTACAATATCCTGAAGCGAATACAGATGAAGAGGTGCGTGCTAGAACGAAACAAATCGATGGCTTAAAAACAGCATTACGTACATCAACGCACAGTTTTGTTATTAAATTTATCGAATTAGACGGTTTATCAGTTTTGTTGGATTTTTTGGAGAAGATGGACTATTTTACTGCTCAAAGTACGATACATACCAGTATTATTGGTTGTTTTAAAGCTCTAATGAATAATTCGGTAAAATTCTAAATCATTCTTATAAATTCGATTGATTTCGATTATTTAATTGTAGACGGGAAGAGCTCATGTTCTAGCCCATCCAACTAGTATCAATACAATCGCTCAGTCATTAAGCACCGATAATATCAAAACGAAGATTGCGGCATTGGAAATTCTAGGTGCGGTCTGTTTAGTATCAGGTGGCCATAAGAAAGTTTTAGATGCGATGTTGCACTATCAAAAGTATGCATATGAACGGACAAGATTTCAGGGCATTATCAATGATTTAGATCGTTCAACTGGTATTTATCGTGATGAAGTAAATTTGAAAACTGCTATCATGTCGTTTGTTAATGCTGTTTTAAATTATGGTCAAGGACAGGAGAATTTAGAGTTTCGTTTACATTTACGTTACGAATTCTTAATGTTGGGCATCCAACCAATTATCGATAAATTGCGCAGTCATGAGAATGAAACGTTAGATAGACATTTAGATTTCTTCGAAATGGTCCGTAATGAAGATGAGAAGGAATTGGCACGTAAATTCGAATTGGAACATGTTGATACGAAGAGTGCAACTACAATGTTTGATTTGTTACGACGTAAATTAAGCCATACACCAGCCTATCCACATCTTCTCTCCCTACTTGAACATTGCCTCCTATTACCATTAGATTATGGATCACATCCACAACATTGGCTATTATTTGATCGTATCGTCCAGCAGATTGTCTTACAACAACAAGGCAATGAAATTAAAAATCCTGATGTATCACCGATTGAAATCAATGTTAAAGAAATCGTCCATCTTCTAGCTAAAGAAGAAGAATTAGTAGCCGCCCGGAAAAAAGCCGAAGAACTCGAACGTGAAAATACAGATATGTCGAATCGATTAGCGAAAAAAGAACAAGAACTCGATCAACGTACCCAAGAGAAAGAAGATATAGAATCGAGTTTGATGCGAATTAAAGAACGTTTAGAGAAAGAAACAGCAGCCCATATTGAAACACAACAACGCTTAAACGAATTAGAATATCGGGCCGCTGATTTAGACCGACAGATAACTTGTGAACGTGGTGAACGTTTTCGTTTAGAACGTTTAGTTAGTTCGGGTAGTATACCGGATGATGCTAAAGTGATTGGTTTGAAAGGCGATAATAATGAATTTAAAAAGGAATTTGCAGTACCTCCACCACCGCCAATTGCTCCACCACCACCTCCTCCAGTTCCTGGGCCACCGCCACCACCACCAAATGCTCCACTAGCACCACCGCCTGAACCATTAAAAATTGAAACCGCCAAAAAGAATATACCACAACCATCGAATCCGTTGAAATCGTTCAATTGGTCGAAATTACCTGAAACTAAACTCGCCGGTACTATTTGGAGTGAATTAGATGATACTAAAATTTATAACACAATGGAGCTTGATTGTATCGATAAGTTATTCTGTGCTTATCAAAAGAATGGTGTTACTGTAAGTTTTAAATAAATTTTAAATGAATTTTAATCAACTCTTTGTTTGTTAGAATGAAGGATCGATTGAAGATTTACGACAATTGGGTAAGAATCGTACCAAAGTTTTGTCTGTTATCGACAGCAGACGTGCCCAAAATTGCACAATTCTTTTATCAAAATTGAAAATGTCCGATGAGGATATCACGAAAGCAATATTAAGTATGGATAGTAAAGAGCAATTGCCGATTGATATGGTGGAACAATTGTTGAAATTCACGCCAAGTTCTGAAGAGGCAGCTCTATTAGAAGAACATTGCGATGAAATCGATTCGTTAGCTAGAGCAGACCGTTTCCTGTATGAAATCTCCAAAGTGCCACACTATGAACAAAGATTACGTAGTTTACATTATAAGAAACGCTTCCAAATTACATTGAATGAAATTATACCGAGAATAACGAGCGTAATGGAAGCTTCCCGAGAAGTATCAAGATCTCGTCGTTTACGAAGACTTTTAGAAATTGTATTAGCTTTAGGTAATTATATGAACCGTGGTGCTCGTGGAAATGCTTCCGGTTTCCGGTTAGCATCCCTTAATCGATTAGCAGATACCAAATCTAGTGCCGCCAAAGGTACAACCCTACTCCACTATTTAGTACAAATTATCGAAAAGAAGGTAAGTCTATTTATATACAAATTTAACCATTTATTTACAATTGGTGATTAGTTTAAGGATATTCTACGTTTAGATGAAGATATTCCTCATGTTAAAGTAGCAGCAAAAGTGTCCTTAGGCGAACTCAACAAAGATATGACCCAATTACGAGCCGGCCTAAGGGACGTGGCAAAAGAAATCGAATTCCATCTAAGTCAAAGTCCATTAGCTAACGATAAATTCGTACCAGTCATGAGAGAATTCCAAGCTACAGCTACTTGTCGATTAGCTGAAGTTGAAGACCAATATCAAGACATGAAGGTAGATATATTTTTAATAAATTTCTATCACCAATACTGAATGATAAATTCTAGACACGTTTCGAACGAGCAGTTCGATTATTCGGTGAAGACCCAACAAACACACAACCGGACGAATTCTTTGGTATTTTCGATGGTTTCTTGGTGGCATTTATTGAGGCACGTCAAGACAATGAGAATTTACGTCGACGACAAGAAGAGGAAGAGAAACGTGCCAAACAGGAAGCCGAATTGAAGAAATTAACATTGGAACGTAAACATACACGTGAAGGTATATTGTCGTCGATAAATAAAAGTTTAAGTTTGAAAAATGGTGAATGTGCTAAAGGCGAATTTGATGATTTAATATCGGCATTAAGAACTGGCGATGTATTTGGTGAAGATATGGCGAAATTTAAACGTTCAAGAAAGAGTAGAGTTACTGGAAATTCACCACCTAGGAAGAATTCAGTGAATCGGGAAGATAGTCGAGAGAGAATTGTTGCAACAAATTGTAGTAGACGACAGTAAATTCTCAATTATTATTTTGTTTAATTTCTAATTACGACTATTTAAGTAGTGGCCTAATTCGTTTTTAATTGGACCAATATTTATATTAAATAATAATAGTAACAATAACGAGGCGTGTAGTCTGCCACATAAATGAAGCTTTTCTCATTTTTTACGTAGCATTTTTGTATTATAATTAACACCAGTTTATCAATTTTATACTCATGTATAACAATATTGTATGTTTGTATGACGTATTATTAGTTTTTAGTTTTAAATGTTTATATTATCTACAAAAGTTTTAGATAAATATTGTATTATCCAACAGAATGGAACTGACATAAACAATTCAATGTTGAAATATATGGAGATTTGTTAATTTATTCGAAAATACAAATAACTTACCCTTTTAATGATCACTATTTGTCGCCGAAAGACACAATATAAAGCATCTATGCGTCTATTTAAATTACGTTTACTTTTGCTCCCAAAGTGATGACCTGCTAGGTGATGACATTGAAATAATAAGGTATGTCGCTCACATCCCACAAAATATCAAGTATTTCTGTGTGAAAAGCAGAGAATTACCATTTTCTTTGTTGGCCTACGATGTAAATAAAATTTACGTGCACTAACAGCATGTGCTTCTTTCCACACCACCTGTGAGGTAAAGCACAGGGTGCGTTTTTTTTTTATAGTGGTGTCCCCTGTAGGCCTAATCTCCTATCCACCATCAATATCGGTAATAACTACATATGCAAACCAGAACTATTACTATAGTGTTAGTAAATAAAGGTAAAAAGATTAAGAGAACCAATACAATAAAAATTCCCACCTTACCGAACTTTTGCTATTCTGACATTCTTCTGTTGCCCAATTATACGTAAATTATTTAAATTTGTAGCTGACAAAGTTAAAATTTGTAGATAAAATACTTGCAGATATTTAGCTACTTAATATACCAACAAATTATAAAGTGAATTGAAATAACCTCTAAAAATAGAAAATATTACCTGAAAATTATCTAACATCTGAAAAGAAAGATAAATTATATCCTGAAATAAACTTGTATTATGTACCTGAAATACAAACAAATTTTAGATTACAAAACGAATAATAAATGGGAAAAACACTAAAAACAATAAGATATCTACCTGAAAAAATTCTAAAAAAGAGAAACAAATCCTGAAATAAAATAATAAGAATTTACCTGAAATATCAATAAAATTTAGAGTATAATATAAATAAAAATTCCGAAAATCACTAAAATTGATAAAATACCTCAAAATCATTAAATACCTGAAGAAGAATATAAATTATTTGCTGAAATTGAATAAAAATTAAAGTACCTACTTTTTCGTACTTACTGTAACGTAAATACACAAACAAACTTCAGTACACTATAACACTTTTCATTGTAACGCACTTCGTTTCACTAAATCGACTAACTCAACGTTAGCAATAAAGGAGTTATTGTGGTGATTTTCGATTATTGAACGCTAGCGTTTGGAGAATCGACATCAAAAATTAGAGTTGAAACATCAACTCGTGACAGGTACAAACCGTTTACTTTAGGGGCCTTGGGCTATCATTATTTAGGAACCTATTCAATTAGCCCAAATTTAAATCAGTTGTAGAGAGACATTCGGCAGTTTTTTAAAAACTGATTCATTTTTTCATTGAATTGTAGACAAATAATAAAGCACCTCTATATTTTTATTTTTTTAAGCTCAAAAGGGACTTTTTGAAAGGGGCTTTGGACTGTAGCCCGTAAAAATCATACCTATATCCACCCCTGATTAGTGACAACTTTTACCTATCTCAAACTTACACGAAATTGCAGAAAATTATAAAATGACTTACTACTTCACTGCTACACTGCCTCCTGTCCCACGCTGATCGAACCTACTGTTATTAGAAAAAACAAAAAGAAATCAGTAAATTTGGATTAATATTTGGGTTAATTTACCCTTACCCTTTTGTTGAATCTTCGTCCAACTCTAACCGATGACCAGCTCGTCAACCCATAAAAACACTAACACTATTACTATCATTGACACTAACACTACTACGTTTTAATAGCACCTACATTTCACTAAAAATTTAACCACAGAACTTTATTCACTACAACACTTAAATGACCATATTTATACTTAAAATCGCTGAACTAAATTAAACTCTTCAAACTTACACTCACACACTACTTAGAAATATGTACCTAGAATATCAACAAATCATAGATTCTAAAATCAAAGGAATAATTACAAATATTACCTGTAAATTCTATTAAATTGGTATCTGAGAAAAGAAGTTGAGTAAAATTATAAAAATTATCTGAAATTCAAACAAATTTTAGTTAATCAAGTAAATAAAAATAAGAGAATTATTAAAAACAATAAAATACCTGAAATTTATGAAACCTCTGAAAATAAATTGGATTAGTTTACCTACAATATCAATAAATTTGTGATTATAAAATGAAAATTTAAAAATCTTTGAAAATGACAAAATTATCTGAAAATTATTGAATAGGTATCTGAAAAAGAAGAATTTAACGTGAAATTAAATTAAATTAATTTACCTGCAACATCAAGACATTTGTGATTATAAAATAGGTGAAGATAAAAAAATGCTAATAATTATAAAAATATCAGAGAATTATTAAATACCTATCTTCTTTTTGGATGTAGTGGGCGCCGAAGTTAGCCCAGCAAGTGACCCTATGAAACCATTACTGGTGGAGCCGTTTAACACATAGCATCGACAATGGTGTTGCCTGGCAACACAAGATCTGGTTCTTAAGCGATAAAGTAATAAATTATATACTAAAATTGAATACAGTTACATTAACAAAGTACTTTTTCATACTTACTATACTGAATAACGTAACTACACAAACACACCTGAACACTTTACACTGCAACACAGACACAGTTGATTTCCACAAATAGAATAGCTCAACTTTAACAATGAAGGAGCACTGCCATCAAAAATTAGAGTCAACTCGTGACTACTTCTTCGAGCCTCGAACTTACGCAGAATTGCAGGAAATAAAAAAGGACTTACTACTTCACAGCTACACTGCCTCCTGTCCCACGCTGTTCGAACCTACTGCAATTAGAAAAAACAAACAAAAATCAGTTAATTTCGATTAATATTTGCGGTAATTGGATTTACCCTTTCGTTGAACCTTCGTCTCCAGCCCAACTCCATAGGATAACCAGCTTGTCCATCAGGAAATGCACCAACACTATCACAAGCACTAGGACTTACACTGAAACTGATACCACTACGTTTTTAAAGCACCTACATTTCACTAAAACTTTAAACACACAACTTCAATCACTACCATACTTACACTCACACACTACTTACAAATATTACCTGTAAATTCTATTAAATTGGTATCTGAGAAAAGAAGTTGAGTAAAATTATAAAAATTATCTGAAATTCAAACAAATTTTAGTTAATCAAGTAAACAAAAATAAGAGGATTATTAAAAACAATAAAATACCTGAAATTTATGAAACCTCTGAAAATAAATTGGATTAGTTAACCTACAATATCAATAAATTTGTGATTATAAAATAAATAAAAATTTTAAAAATATTGAAAATGATTAAATTACTTCAAAATTATTCAATATCTGAAAAAGAAATTAAATTAATTTACCTGCAACATAACGAAATTTGTGATTATAAAATAAATGCAAATTTAAAAAAGTATAATGAAAGTGATAAAATTACCTGTAAATTATTGAATATCTGAAAAAGAAGAGTTTAATCTGGAATAAAATAAAATAAATATACCTGCAATATCAATTAATTTGTGATTATAAAATAAATAAAAAATTTAAAAATATTATAAATGATTAAATTACCTGAAAATTATTCAAAATCTGAAAAAAAAATTTAACCTGAAATCAAATTAAATTAAATTAAACAATTTACCTGTAAACATCACAAAATTTGTGATTATAAAATAAATGCAAATTTAAAAAAATATTTTGAAAAAGATAAAATTACCTATAAATAATCGAACATCTAAAAACGAAATTAATCTGAAATTAAATTAAATTAAATTGCCTGCAATGCCAATAAATTTGTGATTATAAAATAAATATACAGTAGAAACCGGTTATAACGACTTTGAAGGGACCAGCCGAATCTGGTCGTAATAACCGATTGTCGTAATAACAGGTAATCGTTTTTTAAGTAAATAAGAAAGTAAAAAAAGATTTATATATTTATAAACTAGTGTACATAACAAAGGGTATACATGATTTAAGGTAGTAAACCATATTTACGATTCTATTGGATAGTGTGAGAGAGAAAGAGAGGCCTCTCTTTCTTTTTTCTCTCACACAAGTTAATATTATAGCTCTTCACATGCCGAATCTCAAAACCTATCCAATAGAATCGTGAATATGGTTTATTTATTTATTTCAGATACATGTTTTTGTGTTACGTCATTTTTAACATTCAAATTTAACATCGTTGTCAACGAATTCCACTGTTAAACAAATTTGGCAAAGACTTTAGTGGTTTTTAAGCAAATCTTGGATTTAAGTTGGCTGAACAGAATAGAACATAACCTCAAATAAATTCAAATTTTGTCATAAAAATGAACGTTTATCAACGAATATGCTGAAAAATTCTAATAAAATTTCCAAAAATTGTATCAAAAAACACATATTGAAGCCTCTATCAAAATTTAATTGAAAGTTCAGGCTCAATTAATTTGGCAATGCATTTGACATCATGTCTTATTTAACAGTGGATTTAACAACGACAATCGAATTTAACATCATGTCAAACACAATGTCAAAATGCTATGACGTCACGAAAAAATTGAATTTAACACGATGTTAACTTTGACATTGTGTTAAATATTTGACATCGAACGGTGCAACCGACCCATAATCTGTAATTTTGGTTTGTTTCTGGCACTTCAAGTATACAAATGATTTTTGTAGCTTACGCTCCATTTCAACTAAAGTGTGTTCATAATTGCCACCGTGAAACTGCTCGTTGGACATGACAATTTTTCTTAATAGACTTATCGCATTGAGTCCTTCATTCAAAAATGGCATTGTAAACCGTTCTTCGTCTTCTTCGTGTTCGTCATTTTGCTTTTGAACCTCAGCTACGATTTCTTCTTTGGTAGCTGGCGCACACATTGATCCAGTTATCTATGTTTATAAACTCATTAATTTAAGAAGTTGATAAAGCTGGTTTAAGAATTTGAGCTAATTGAGCCAAGCAAATGTCATCTTCTTCATCGGCATCATTATCTGTTAGAAAAGGCTGTGACAAAGGAACATCTGAACATGTTGTAGAGAGGTCTTTAAATCCTGCATGTCTGAAGCAATTGGCGATGGTTTCTTGTTTAACCTTTTCCCATGCTTCTGATATCATCAAGATAGCATCAAGAACAGTAAAGCTTTTTTCCTCTTTACTTTCAAGATTTTGTATGATTTTTAATACCTGCAGTGTTCGATATTGAGTTAAACATCTGATAATACCTTGGTCCATTGGTTGTAATACAGAGGGTGACATTTGGTGGCAAAAACACAAGTTTTATGCACTGCAGCTTAGAAACAGGTTGATAAGCAGGACAATTATCCACTAGAAGAAGAATTGTTTTCTTCTTTGCCTTCAATTCAGCGTCCCAGTTTCGCAACCATCTTTCGAAAATCTCTGATGTCATCCATGATTTTGTATTGTTTTCATACACCACAGGGAGAGCACGAATGTTTTTAAAGCATCTTGGTTTTTTAGATTTGCCAATAACTAAAAGTTTCTTCTTACATGATCCTGTCAAATTTGCAGCAACCAATATTGTTAGTCTTGCCTTAGACATTTTTCCACCTGAGCATTGTTCGCCCTTAAATTTTAAAGTCTTATCAGGTGTCATATTATAGAAAAGTCCCATTTCATCTGCATTAAATATAGAATCGGGCTCGTAACCTGCGCTTAATATTGGCCACTTCTACGTTAAACAGTCTTCTACTACCTCATTAGGAACACTAGCAGCTTCACCACAAATTTTTCCACCGAAAGATATTGAGACGAGCTCGAAAGCGTTGAACCCAACTCGTAGAACACACAAAATCTTGATCACCAAAGCGCCGAGCAAAATCGTTGGCTTTTTCTTGTAGAATTGGTCCACTGATTGCCACATTATTTGCCCGTTGATATTTAAACCACTTCAACAAAGCTTCTTCAATCTGGGTATGCTTAGTTGTTCTTGCTCGTTTCATTTTCAATAGGTTGTTGTCAAAAAGAGATTTAACTTTTTCTCTCTCCTTCTAAATGGTTGAAATTGTCGAGTGCGATACTCCATATTCCTTGGCCAAAACTTTATTTGTTCTTCCACTCTCTAACTTTGGTATTATACGAGATTTTTCTTCGATAGTAAAATTTTTTTTTTCTTTTCCACATGGTAATCAAATAAATTTGCACAAAACAGAGGACAAAAATAAAACGAACTGTATAGTGTATAGGTTGAAGCAACAAACTGATTGATACAGCCAAGACGACGCTTTCGTCAGCACGAAAGCAGCAGAAGTACTGTAGACTCAAGACTTATTGACACAAATTGAGCCTATCTAAGTAATATTGCCGGGGGTACTGTTGCAGACTGAAAATAATTAATTCTTAAATATGCTTGTAGTAAAAATTGTAATAACAATTCACTATCTCTAGTCAGCAACTATACTACAAGTTGGGTAAATTGTTCGCAACTATGTACTCTTTAAATTTCATTTGAAATTGCAGTGACGCCACAGAGGCTTGGTTTACACTTGTTTAGTTTTATAAATATAAATAACTACATATTATCTTTACTTAGAATTAATAGTCGTACTTTTGTTTATGAAGTAACATAATATAATGGGACACGTAATGTAAACAAAAAAAGTCGTTATAACCGATATAATTCTCCAAAAAATGTTTAAAAAATTGCGTCGCTCAATACGATATGTCGTTATAAGCAATGTTGTACCAAGCGGTATATCATATAAGGTGTTTATGTGGAATTCAGCCGGGACTTCTGATTTTCGTCGTTAAAACGAATACGTCGTTCTAAACGATGTCGGTATAAACGGTTTTCACTGTATATTTTATTTAATAATAAAAATGATGAAATTATTTGATATTACCTAAAAATTGAGTAAAAGTTGCATTAACGAATTACTTTTTCATACTTACTATACTGAATAACGTAAAAACACAAAACCACCTAAACACTTTAAACTGCAACACAGACAGTTGATTTCCACAAATAGAATAGCTCAACTTTAACAATGAAGGAGCACTGCCATCAAAAATTAGAGTCAACTCGTGACTACTTCTTCGAGCCTCGAACTTACGCGAAATAGCAGGAAATAAAAAAGGACATACCACTTCACAGCTACTCTGCCTCCTGTCCCACGCTGTTCGAACCTACTGTAGGCAATTAGAAAAAACAAACAAAAATCAGTAAATTTCGATTAATATTTGGAGAAGTTTGACTCTTACCCTTTCATTGAACCGACGTTTGCACCCCAACTCAACGGGATGACCAACACCAGCTTGTCGATCCATAAAGACACTTGCACTGACAAAAACATCAACACCACTACGTTTTAAAAGCACATGCTTCTCACCAAATATTAAGCACTGAACTGTTAATTATGACACTAGGTTTAAAAACACCGAATTTATTCTTCATTTTTCCACCTACTAATTAATAATCAGACTAGTTGAAATTAATTTGCTTGCTTTACGAAGAAATTTTTCACATTTTCTGATGAAAAACTAGACAAAATCAAGAAAATTCTGAACGACGCACAACACGAGAAGATGGCGACAACACAAAAACGTCATTGACCCTGTTCTCTTCTGATTGGTTCAAAATGACGTCAGAAACTATTCTATCAAATAAGTAAAATGCATTAAAATCTCCAACAATTTATCGAAAAACACGAAAAAACACCAATTTTTCCGATTTTCCATATGATTTTTCAACATTTTCCGGTAAAAAAATAACTGCACACAATCAACATAACCGTCTCTTTAAATCCATTAAAATCTCCAATAATTTATCGAAAAACACGAAAAAACATCATTGATGCCTATTTTTCTAATTTTCCATATAATTTTTCCACATTTTCCAGTAAAAAAAACTGCACACAATCAACACAATCGTCTCTGATGGACGGTCTTCACGAAAAGGAAGTTAGCAGGAGAAGCAAGATGGCGCCGTCGGCTTGCCACCCCCTCTGATGGTCCATCGCATGATACTGTAATGCAATAAATTTGCTCAAAATCACAACAATTTTCCGATAAATACAAATTTTCTTGATTTTCCACGCAAATTTTCCACATTTTCCGAACAAGAAGTGTACACAATCAACACAACCGTCTTTGATGGACGCTCTTGACGAAAAGAAAGGAAGCAGGAGAAGAAACATAGCGCTTCCGGTTTGCCACCCTGCCACCCCGTCTAATTGGTCGAAAATTGCATATCAGTGTTTAATAATTTTACTGAAAATCACCAATAATTTACCGATAAACACAAAAAAACTGCACTGATTAGATTTTCTTGATTTTCCACGCGAATTTTCCGATAAAGAACTGCACACAATCAACACAACCGTCTCTGATAGACGCTCTTCACGAAAAGAAAGGTAGGAGGAGAAGGATCATGGGAGAAGGAAGATGGCGGTGCCGGCTTGCCACCCCTTCTGATTGCTCCATCTAATTGGTCCATAATCGCTTAACACTCTTTAACGCAATAATTTTCCTCTAAATCACCAACAATTTACCGATAAACAAGAAAACCCCGCACTAATAATAATTTTCTTGATTTTCTACGCTAATTTCCGTTTTTCGATTAAAAAAAACCGCACACAATCAACATAACCGTCTTTGATGGACGTTCTTTACGAAAATGATACGTTGCCGGCTTGTCACCCCGTTTAATCGGTCCAAAATCGAATAACACTATTTAATATAATAATTTTCCTAAAAATCACCAAAAACACAAAAAAAACACACTAATATTAATTTTCTACGCGAATTTTCCTTATTTTTGGATGGAAAATCGTACACAATCACAATAAGCGTCTCTGATCGACGGTACCGCACGAAAAACAGGAAACAAATGAAGACATTTCCTGCTTACGACTTTCTGATTGGTCCATCCAATTGGTCCAAAATTTTTGTTAAAGTCACCAATAATTTAATAAGAAACACCAACAAAACCACATTGATACTAATTTTCTTGACTTTCACGCGAATTTTCCCCATTTTCCGTTGAAAACTACAAACAATCACCGTTGATTACGAAGAACAGGAAACAAATGAAGACGTTTCCTACTTACCACCTTCTGGTTGGTCTAAAATCACATAAAATTGGTTTATGCAATAATTTTCCTTAAAATCACTAATAAAAGCTAACGAAACCTCTTTATTATTAATTTTCTTGACTTTTCACACGAATTTTCCGCATTTTTCGATAAAAACAATACACAATCAACATAACCAACAATCAAACAAAACAATCAACAAAACAATAATCAACGCACTCTGCGATAAAAATGAAACAAATGAAAATAAACGTAATGTCTGGCTTAAAAACCCTTATGAGTGGTCCTGGTTCTAGATGGCATCCTAAACTGCTTTATCAAAAAAATAATTAATCTTGAAATTTATTGAAATTTATTAAAATTTACCAGATAAATAATTAATCTTGAAATTTATTAAAATTCATGATTTATCGACAAATACAAGAGAAAACCCTTAATATTAACTTTCTCAATTTTCAATTTCAATTTCCACCATTTTCCATTAAAGAAAACACCGAACAATCAAGACAACTGACTTCAGTTTATGTGAAAAAAAAATTAAACAAAAGAAGAAAAATGACTTCCAGTTTACTAGTTTTCAACTCTGCTGATTGGTCCAATATGACGTCACAAACTACACTAACTAATTAAATGAGTTTATTAATTAACCAAAAATTGCATTAATTAACTATATCTTATTATAAATTATTGTTTTTTTATGATTTTTTGTAATAAAATTATATGTTTAAATTTAAAATTATAATTTATTTACATCTTTTTTCTTTAAAATAATAATTAAGAGTTGTTAGGGCTACAATAAGACAACTGTTTTATTGTTTTTAGCGCCATCTTACGACGCTTTTACAATTCTCATAACAATTGTCAAATTGTCATTAGAATCGGCCAATCAGATAGAACCGTCCTAAACCTAACCTCAAATTGTGGCAAAATTTCCTTTATTAATTTTTAATAAAATTCAAATAATTAAATAATCGAATTTTAGGATAATTGAAAATGCGGAGACGTGCCGGCGTGGGCGCTATAGAGCGCCAACGCCTCGAACAAGTCAAATACGAGGACAAAGGCAACGAATTATTGGAGAATCAATTTGAACAAATGTCGAAACAAATGGAAGTGTTTAAAGTAAATCTAGAAGAATTTGCGATGAAACATAAAAACGAAATAAAAAAGAATCCGGAATTTCGTCGACAATTCCAAGACATGTGCGCCAGTATTGGTGTCGATCCATTGGCTTCAGCTAAGGGTTTCTGGACGACAATCCTAGGAATCGGTGATTTCTACTACGAATTGGCAATACAAATCGTCGAAATTTGTCTAGCCACTAATCACAAAACCGGTGGTTTAATCGGTTTGGATGAATTGCACACGAAATTGATTAAAACACGGGGCATGAGTCGACATCATCAGAATATAACGAAAGATGATCTAATTCGAGCTGCGGAAAAATTGAAATGTTTAGGCAATGGATTTAAATTGATTCAAATTAGTAAACATCAATATATGGTCCAGTCGATACCTGGTGAATTGAGTATGGATCATACTGCTGTATTGAATTTATTATCAAATAATAATCGATCATTCGCCTCGGTTAATTATTTAGTACAACAATTAAAATGGGATGAAAATCGGGCTGAAAAGGCTCTAAAACATATGGTCGATCAAGGCTTGGCTTGGACCGATTTACAAGAACCTACTGAAGTTTTATATTATTTTCCAAGTTTATTTACAGCTTGTATAAATTCAACCAATTAAAATTTATCTACATTCTTTGTGATTGTTGACAATAATTGCCTGTATTCGCACAATTTATTGTTAGAATTGCGCAATTTTTCTGCTAAATTCTTGTTAATATCTTTCATTTTGGTCAATTCTTGTTTCAAATCCAGTAGACGTTTATCAAAGATTTGTCTGATATCATCAATAATCGTACGCCATTTCTTATTTAATTGCCGTTGCGATAATAATTGTTGCTTTAAATTTGTTGTATTTTCATTATAATTTTGCGTAAGTTCATCAATTTTGTTTCTATACTCGTCTTCGATTATCCTTAAATATTTTAAATATTTTTTTAAAGTATTCGCAGTTGGTTATGCCTTTGTTTTTATTGTCGTAGATTTCTTCATATTTTTCTAAATTTGGCTAATAATTGAATGTCTGAATAAAGCTACGACACTATAATTTCGTCACTGACTACAGGATTTTAATTGGAGAAATTTCATTGGTTGTTTATAAAGACACAACATTTCAAAATAACCGATAACTTAGCAATACGTTATTGAAAACAAAACATTCTCTATAAAGGCGCCAAATTTTAAAACAACCAATAATTTAGTGGTACGTCATTGAAAATAACCAATAGGAAGCTAATATTTAAGCGCGCAAACTTTAAATCTTAGTTTAGAAATAGAATACGTCTCAAAGGCAACCAACTGCGAGGTAAATTATCAATAGTTACCGTTTTTGTTGATTTAATTCCAACTGGTGTTCGTCTTCAATTGTACCAATTTTCGTTTTTAATTCTTGACAATTATCGTTAATTTCACCGAATTTCTTTCGAGTTTCATTCAATTCGATTTCTAATTGTTTCAAATCTCGTTTCAGTTGTATTTTTTCAGCATCACGATTTTTAATATCTCTTTCATAATATAAAGACATCTGATTTAGGTCATTTCTAATGCTCTCATTCTCGGATTTGAGTTGTATGTTTTGTTTTTCTGAAAATAACTGAATAATTGATTACAATTTGCGTTTATTTATAAATAATGAAGAAATTCACCAATTTTTGGAAGGTACTCTCTAAATTCTTCTCTAAAATTAGCATTTTCGACAATGAATTATCGTTTAAGTCGTGTTTTTTAAATATTTCCAAATCTTTAACTAATAGTTGGATTTGTTGATTTTTATTATCAATTTCGATTCGATTCTGTTCTACAATCGTTTGTAATTCTTGTAATTTTCCTTCATAATTCTTACGAATCTCCTCGATTTCCTTCCGAGATTGCTCCTCATTCGCTCTTGTAGATTCTTCAATCGATTCGGTTAATCTCTTTATTTCACCTGGAAAATTTGTGTTTTAATAATCGAGACTAGAGTTTTATAAAAAAATTTACTTCTCATTTCTACTTCTCGTAAGAGAGCGGCGTCTTTCTCATTCAACGCCCCATCAACGATCATTACAGCCTCTTGCACTTTCAAACAACATTCTTGATTGCGTATTTTCAACAAATCAATTTCATCATTCTTAATAATTAACTCATTCTCCAATTGTTTACTAATTTTTGAATAATCATTCAAACGATCTTGTAGTTTTAATATTTCCTCCTCCAAATTTTGGATAATTTTCAAATTATTATCGTCGTAATTGCGTTTTTCATCAATTTTTCGTGTGCTTTTTGTTAAATTCTCTTGCAATTTCAACGAATTTTCTAATCTATTTATCTTCTCTTCATAGCTCGATTTTAATTGTAACACCTCCTGTTTCGGTACAAATCCCTCAATTGAATTTTGATACGATTTCAATTCTTCTTCCAAAAATTCCACTCGTTCTCTAGCAGTTTGCCACAATTTTATCGTATTGTCTTTCTCATCAACCGCACAATTCAACTGTTGTTGCAAGTTTTTAATAAAATCATTCTCTTTATATTGAAGATTTATGTCATCTGTGGACGGTTGTAGAAGAGAATTTTCTAATTTCAAACGTAATTCGTTATTTTCGGTTAACAATAAATTAATTTGTGACCGACAGTTGGTTTGTTCGATCTAAAATCAATGATTTTCTGTTGATTTATTCGATTTATATTTTTGCAATTTTACCCGATATTCGTCCAATTCTTTTGAAATATCCGCAATTGTCTTCTCATAATTATCAATTAATGGTTGAATATTTCTTAAAATTGATTAATTAATTTAATTATTCTAATTTCATCAAATACTCACTCTAAACCAATCATGATTTCAGTATCAATTTGAATTTACCGCCGTCAATCATAGTCTTTCGCTATTGGTTCATATAGAATTTTGTTTATTTTATACAATTTTTCACAAATTTTCTTAAAATAAATAATTTTAGCGCTGATTATTTCACAATTAGACAAATATTACTTCTATGTTGTTGTTGTTTTTATCATAATTAACAACACGTGTTGTTTTGCAATTTGTTTGTATTATTTAACATTAATCAAGAAACCATGGTAAATTTAAAAATTGTACGAATTCGACCAATCGAATGATATTTTTAAAGCGCCTAATTTAAACATTGTGGCTACAATCACGCAATAATAGTCAGTGGCGTAAAATTGTTGTTAACATTTCAATTATGAGTCAATTAAATTATTTTAATTTATAAATAATCAATTATTGTAACAAATACAATTTAGATTTATAGTTTGTTGGATTATAGTTTTTTTTTTGGTAAAATTCAATATTCAATTAGAAGGACGCCGCTGATTATGGTAGTATAAGTGAGGTTATGTTGTTTTTCACCGTTGAACATGTTGAACAATTTTTTGAAAATTTCTCGCCATTACAATCGACAATTTTCAGTATTTTTTAACACGAGATCAAATAATTTCTTGAAAGAAAAATTAGAGAAAATCGTAATAAATGAATTGGATGATTGGCATTATATACGACATGAAATTTTAACAACAGATCCATCTAGACAAATCACAGAAAAAAATTTAGATGCTTTAACAATGGGCGTTTGTACAAGCTTGAAAAAGTACCATTTAGCGGAGAGTTATTTTAACTTTTTGAATCATCAACAATTACCAATAAATTTAGCCACATTTGGCAAATATTTGAAATTATTCTACGCTAAACATACTGACAATAAAACTCCTCTAACTGACGAAGAACAGGAGGAAATTCTAAAGATTTATAATAGAATTAAACAATCGTATAAAATATTGGATCCGTTAACAATCGAGAATATAATTGTGGCATTATCATTAACGAAACAATGGACAGAAACCGTGGATTTATTGAGAAATGAAAATCTGGTAAATGGCCCCACACCAGTTTGTTATAATGCTGTAATTTCAGCAGCCTTACGAGAAAATCAACCGCAATTGGCATGGCAATTATTGAACGAAATGCTCGGTAAATTACCCCAATAATTAATATTTTAGATTTAATTCAATAATTGTATTACAGAAAATAACAGAACCCCTAATAGTAATGTGTATTTGCCATATTTCGAACGATTAAAACAATTTTCAGGAGATATAAAAACAATATCGCTAGAATTAGAGAAATTATTGCTGTTTCTACAGGACAATAACCTGATTTTTGACGAAATCACAGCAAAAACCTTGAAGACAATTTTGGGTGAATTAAAAATCAACGCCACTACAATCAAAGTAATTAACCATAAGTAAATTTTAATGAATATTCCGCAATAGTATCGAGAAATTAAAATTTTAACTTTTCAGTAATACTTGTGGGAATTGTTCGAATAAATTGAAACGTTTCGATTTAACCGATGCAGAATTCGACGAGTTGAAAACACGAATTTTGAACAACGTTATTGTCGGTAAAAATATTTTCAATAAAACTACACCAAAAGAATTGGAGCGATTCCAACGGTTCGTTTCGAATTTAAAGCCACATCATGTTGTTGTTGACGGTTTAAATGTGGCTTATTCGATTGGTTCTAGAAAAACACCATTAGTATTGTCGAATGTTGTCAGTTCGGTTGTATCGTATTTTGTACAACAGAATAAAACGGTTCTATTATTAGGACGGGAGCATATGAACAAGTGGCCGAGGAATAATTGGCAATTTATTAAAGAGAACACGACGGTTTTCTTAACCGAAGATTTATCACAAGACGATCCGTTTTTATTGTATTGTGCTTTACATTGCGGTAAAGATACGGTGATTGTCACGAAAGATTTGATGCGAGGTCATCGGTTTCTGTTGAAAGATTTGCATTATCAGAATATGTTTAGTCGATGGTTATCACAACGACAGTATCAACTGATTCGAATCAACAACGGGAAACCGATCTTTAGAGTAATTACAATATTAAAAAATCTATAATTTCTACAATTATTTCAATTTTAGTTGCCGAAAAAATTCACATGTACCCCACAGAAGAATGGTGATTATTGGCATATTCCATACGAAATTCCGTTGGATGATATTAAAGAACGAGAGATACGTTGGTTGTGTAGTAAATTTTAAATAAATGTCTATCAAGAAAATCTTTATTGAATGGAGAAATCTCAACAATTATCACCTTTATCACCTATCCAACTTCCATACTGGTTGCATTCTAGAATATACTCCCTTTTATCCGGACAAATTAAACGGACTTTATCTTCGAATAGGTAAGAATTGCCTTTGATTATTGTCGATTCTAGAACGTCCGGCTTACGGCAAGATAATCCTAAAACACAGAAATCGAAATAGATTAAAGACGTATGTCTGGACTTGATGCACATTTGTCTATGGATAAAATACAGGTTTAAAAAATTAATTTGAGTGCAATAAATTAATAACGTATGTCGCAGTTTGAAAATAATTGAACTGGCAAAAGTTTTAGAATTATTTCCTAAGATTTCTTAAGTTAGAAAATGAGCTTTTACTTGCGCATTTCCCCCTCAACCGCGACCATTTCCCATTGGCTAAACAACGAATTGTTGTATCGCCGATAGTTCGATAGCCATCAATACATTTCATCTTTACCATACTACCAAATTTATAATTATCAATATTATCGGTAATTAACATATTTTTAAATTGTGGTTTTTCACATGAATTGGCTACAATTTTAATAAAATAGAAAAATATTTGAATTAATCAGTATTGTATATACATTGACAAGATATATTGGGTTGTGTCCAATAACCGTCAATAATACACGTTGATAAGCTATCACCAAATAATTGGTAACCAGTCCGACATTTATATTTGATAAAATTACCAGTACCATTACCGACACCATTAAGGGAATCGATATCGATATAACCGTTATTAGGCGGTGGTGGGATTTTTTTAACATCACAACTAACAATTTTCGACTTATCAGCGATACATTCACCTAACGGCTTGTCCCATGTACCTTGAATCCAATTGAAAATAAATTTAGTCGTATTCTGTAACTTTTTGACGATTCGATACCATGACAACAACGTTGAATAATTCTTAATTTCGTCATTAAATTGGGTTTACTACAATTTTAAAGCCAGAATCTTGGAGCAAAATTATAGTTAATTTTGATGTAATTTGAACAAATAAAGTTTTTAATTTTGATAAAAAAATGTAGCAATACTTTATTTTTAAATTATTTATTTTGCGCAGCTGATGACGGAGTAATATCTGAAACCGGTTCTACGCAAAATAAATAATTTAAAAATAAAGTATAACTTGTAACCTTTGTTACATTTTTTTATCAAAATTATAGTTGAACAATTAATAGAAATAGTGGAATTAAAGACACTTATCGTTGATCTATAGCGTTGTCATGGTAAGAGATCGATGAAAGTTACAGAATACGACTGGTTCTGGATTCTACCATTTTCTAAACAAATCGTCTGATTATTTCCAACTAGTTTCGTGTTATTTTCACAAATCATTTCGATCTGTGAACCGATCGTATAAATTATTGTACCATTATCATAATCATCATTCAATAATAAATCATCAAGTTTCTTTGTTATATTAAACAATGAATTTTCCGGTTTTTCCACTTGTTTACACTCTATTATTGAACATTGTGGTTTATTATTCGGATGCCATTTACCATTATCCATACACTTCATTATATTTGTGCCATTTAACTTATAACCATCATAACATTTATAAATAATTGTTGATTTATAGTAATAATTATTACCAATTGTATAGCCGTTAAGAACATTACCAGGATAGCCACAATACACTTCTAAAACAATCTATAATTTATTATTATTATTTTTTTAATTAAAATACTCACTTTTACAATACGGCTCATAGATACCTTCCCATTTGCCAGATTTCAAACATCTACGTTTACCCCCATCAAGACCGTGTAATTCATATCCAGAATAACACTGATAATAGGCAATATTATCAGTGATATTAATGAAGGCGTTAAATACCGATTTCGGTTCGTTACATTTACGACAAAACGTCGAATTCTCGATCTGAAAACGCAATAATTTGGTCGAATAATTTTAATAAAATAATTAATATTACTTTAATATCGCCGTGGATATTATCGTAGATTTCCGGCCATGCATACAAATCACCATAATCACCATTATTATTACAATTATTTAAATGTTCATCGATTTGTTTATCGGTTAATTGTCTTGACCATATATCGATTTCTGTCATTCGACCATTAAATGATTCCGTTTGACTGAAACCACCACCTATACTGTCTTGTTCTTGGCCTATTATTAAAATACCGTTTGATTTTAATAAATGATTATCGCCTAATCCTGTACCATTCAAAACTTTCCGACCATCCAAATAGAATTTGTATGTACCTTTTTGGTTCATCCAAATTGCACAAAAATGGTGCCAATTACCATCATTTAATACAATATCTGTTACTATATATTGATTATTTACATATAAAGTTAGTCTAAAATTGTTAGAATAATTAAAATAAGTTGTAGAATTTTCAAATATTTGATAATTAACCCTCCGTAATCGGTAATGGTGAAGGTATTGTCGTAATTTTGGGTAGCATACGAGATAATCGTACCATAATTGATATTATCGTTAGTTTTCAACCATAGACACACTGTAATCTATAAATGAAACAACAAATATATCGAGTTACGACATACGTTCTACTTACTTCACTTAAATTCGAATTAAAACCGTTTAATTTCACGTATTGTGTTGTAGAATAGCCTTCAAAATTTAAAATATAATCGATTTTCCGTTGTATTTCACAATGATCACCGACAAATAATTTCGTACAATTACACCGATACGAATTGGTTAAATTGATACAAGTTCCATTATTTAAACACGGTGAATTTCTGCAAAAATCTACAGTTTGGTTACAGAAATCACCGGTGAAACCGTCCGGACAGAAACACCTACAAATAATTAATTAATCATCGTGGTAATTGATGAATAGAAATAATGACTTGTAACTGAATTGAGTGGCGTTTTCTACCATTAAATCATTACAAATTTGATGCGGTTTACACGGTTTATAATCACAAGGTAGTAGATTACAACGTTTACCGATATATCCAGGCGTACAATTGCATTGATAACCGTACGGTAATAATTCCGTACATGTTCCATTATTTTCACAAATATTATTAATGTGACAAAATTTGATATCAATCTCACAAGTATCACCACCATATCCCGGTGGGCATAGACAAAAATAATCGTTGGGGTCGTTTTGATAACAAGTACCACCGTTTAAACAATGCAAGATGCATTTATCATCGGTTTCTTCACAATATTCACCTTTATAGCCTTTCAAACAGTGGCATAAAATCGAATCTTTTATCACTTCACAAGTAGCATGGTTAAAACACGGATTTGAATCGCAAATATTCCGTTTTCTCTCACAATTCGACCCCAAATAATCATCCAGACATTTACAGGAGTAATGTAAATCATTTTCAGCGATACATTCACCGCCGTTTTGACACAAATTTTCAGTTTTACACAAATGATAAGCAGTCGGTTGACACTGTCGTACATGATCAGCGCCTATTTTCAATGTTGTATATCCGAAAGGGCACGCTAAACATTGAATTTGTCCGTAGTAATTCTGATAAGTACCAATAGGGCATAAACGACAATATGGACGTAATGTGGGTCGTTCAATTAATTTGGTTGAATTCATTCGGTCTGATCGGCGCTTAATTGTCTTCTTTTTGGCGAAAGTTCCAGGCGGGCATTGTTCTAAATCGATTATACCTAAATTAGGATTAAGATAGCAGATAGTTTTTTCGATCGGGCGGCCTAAAAATGCCAAGTGGAAAGGGCATTTTAAGGAGCGAGGAATATTTTAATTAATTTTTGAGTTATAGAAGAAAATTGTTGCAATTTTTTATACTTTCTTTAATAACTTAAGGGGACGAGGTACATCTCAACATTTTAACCGGTAAAAATGTGAGAGACTGGGAATTTGTAACTCGCGATTTTTCGCTTGTCCTTGGAACTACGACAAACGGAGATAGATTTTTGAAAAGAACATTCCTTATAGCCCCTAACGGTTATTTCCGTTTTTCAAAATATTGATGCGAATTTGAATTACAGGCGAAAATCTAACAATATGTTTTTATCGTATTTTTATACAATTTCTTATATTTTCTCTTATAACTTGGCCAATTTTGATTATTTTGCAAAAATTCTTGTACTGTTAGATAGCAAATAAAAAATACTTTTCAAATATTCCAGAAATTTTCCGATTCCACTGTTAGTTTTCCAGAAAATTAAGAAAACTTCTGTACGCGACAACACCGTTTTTTCTACAATTTTTATCTGACAGCATTGATCAACCGGCGGAGTGCCAGATAGAAAGCATTTTTTGATATTTTGAAAATTGCCTGAGTTATCGCAGAAAAACCAAGTGGTTTTTCTGCCATTATTTTCACTTATTAAAATTAACTATTTTGCTTTGAAATACGGTTATGTAGATAATTTTGTCCTGTTTCCGATTAGCATATTATTTTTGTAAAAAGTGTTGATTTCTCGAAGAAAATGGAATGAAAATCCAGTCTCTTTGTTTGTGTATTATCAAGTAAGATAACCCGCCATACTGGTAGACAGTGCGCGTTTGTCAAATCGAATTGTGTGTCTCACTTTGGATTCAGTATCGATGATTCCACAAACTTTCGATTAGGCAAACCCGCACTATTTACGTGAACGCGGGCAATCATTGTAAAATAACGATGCTGGATTTCCACTCAATTTTCTTCGAGAAAATCAATATTTTTTACAAAAATAATGAGCCAGTCGGAAAGAGAACAAAATTATCTACCTAACCGTATGTATTTCAAAGCAAAATAATTAATTTTAATAAGTGAAAACAGTGCCAGAAAAACCAGTTGTTTTTTCCGCGATAACTCAGGCAATTTTCAAAATATCAAAAAATGCTTTCTATCTGGCACTCCGCCTTTGTATCAGCTTTCGAATGCGGGGTTGATCAATGCTGTCAGATAAAAATTGTAGAAAAAACGGTGTTGTCGCGTACAGAAGTTTTCTTAATTTTCCGGAAAACTAACAGTGGAATCGGAAAATTTCTTGATTATTTGGAAAGAACTTTTTATTTGCTATCTAACAATACAAGAATTTTTGCAAAATAATCAAAATTGGCCAAGTTATAAGAGAAAATATAAGAAGTTGTACAAAAATACGAAAAAAACATGTTGGATTTTCGTCTGTAATTCAAATTTGTATCAATATTTTGAAAAACGGAAATCACCATTACGAGCTATAAGAAATGTTCTTTTCAAAAATCTATCTCCGGTTGTCATAGTCCCAAGGACAAGCGAGAAATCGCGAGTTACAAATTCCCAGTCTCTCACATTTTTACCGGTTAAAATGTTGAGATGTACCTCGTCCCCTTAAGCACTCTTGTTAATTTTGCAATGAAATTGTAGATTTCGATGGTAAATGAAAAGCGTTTTTCAAATCTACAAGGAATTTTTCAACTGACCTATTAGTTGTCGGGGAAAATTGATAAAATCCCTGTAAAATAAGCAAAAAATACGAAAAAAAAATTCTAAAAATTCCTTCTGTAACTCAGTATTACATGCAAACTTTCAATTGAAATATTTCTTAATGAATCTAAAAATGCACTTTTTAATTCAATTCCAATGATTTAAATCTGTTTGCAAATTAGAAATCGTTAAAAAAAATTGGCATTTTCCGCTCACCGAATCGAAGAAAAATTTTTTAACTGAAGAATACCTCGACATTCTGCGAATTTCTTCGATCGTAATTTCCTCGTTGAATAATGCAAAGGGCATCGTGTACAACGATTTTGGCCGAATTTATCGTTGTAGTACCCGAAGGGACAACTTTGGCAATGATTTGTGGTCGTATTATGGAATGTTCCTTTGGGGCATTGTACTGAAAATTGTCAATTTTAAAAGTTTTATTTCCGAAAATATCAAAAATTACCGCATCGTTTCTTTCGTATGATGTAACCATTAGGGCACAAATATTTCGGTGGATTATAATGGAATGTTATGTTATTTTTCCCAATTGTGGTTGCATTTAATAGTTGTCCATTATAATTGGTCCTAATTTGGAATTTAATATTGATTCGTTTTTTACGTTTCTGGTGATTATTTGAATTTTCATCGATTTCTCGTTTAATTCTAGCGATTGTATTGAAATCTTGTTCGCAATCCGATTGGGTTTGTATCGAACAATTACCAAAACAATTCGTTGTTTCTAGCGTGTTTTTAACCAAATTCTCCCACTGAAATTAACAAATTACAAAATTACTTCGATGCAAGATAAAACAACATACGCCCTCTAAATTCGTTTGATTACAACTATTATCATCGTTATTATCGATAATATTCGCAATACCGCTTTGTTCGATATATTTCGGTAGTTCTGTTGTCGAACATTCCGGATAATATTGGCTGTTATTATCTGAATTTTGCCATTTCGCTTCTGTATTCAAACAAATTAAACTCAACCGATCATCGTCTTGGTGCGATTGTTGGGGTAATGGTAAAGCATACCCTTCTTGACATGTTATCACACATTCCATACCATTATCAATAGAATTACATTGACTATTACCATAAATCGGATCCGATATCGGTTCGCATTCGATTGGCTCTATTGTTATATTCATTATACACATGTTTCTATTACCAGATGGATCAACGGCTGTATAATTGATGGACGTTGTTCCGAATGGGAAGAAACCGAAATCGTGCGAACGGGAGATCTTTAAAGATAATCGAGTTGTAAAAATGTTAGAGAAATTTGGTTGAAATTACATTGACTTGTTGTGAATTATCGTAAATATGTGGATCATCCCATGTGATATTAGCACCGAATTTTTCATTACTCAGGTAAGTTGGCGGATTATCACAATCTTCAATTATTGGCTTTTCTTTATCTGTGAATTTGTAATAATTGGGGTTCATATTGCAGTTTGCGCTTATTTGAATCGTTTTCGAATCGTTCTATAATTCAACTAACTAACGAATTCCTAGATTTTTGATATTTGATTTGCAACAAACTAATCGATTTCAGTGATTCAAAAACACAATTTTAGAATGATTCAAGCTTCGATTCAAACAAACAGAGTCTATTGTAGTTATACCTTCTACTATAATAAAGAAGCTACATTTGGCCCGATTCCCCCATGAATCCTTAGCGAAATAAATAATCCGATTGTGTCCAATTGGAAACTTATAATTATCAATATTTTTAATTGTCGGTTTCATCCAGACAGAAATTTCACCATCTGAGTTATCTTTAAATAGAAACTATTTATTAATTAAAAAATATTAGGGAAATTACATGAATTATACCGATAACTGTGGGTGATTCCCAATATGTTAATCCATATTTTTCGCCAATTTCTGCCGTTATAGTTATATTTTTTGGACATTTAATTAACGGTGGTTGTACATCAATACAACGACTACTCTTCAAATCGCTATCCCATAGACCGTAATTATCGGTACACGTTTTTCGATTGGGTCCTTTTAATTTGAAACCACGTTGACAGCTGATTTTGCATTGGGTACCGTACGTTTGTTTTGTTGTTGTGCACGATTTTGGTTCAATAAAACCGTAGGCTAGTTCCGGTAATTTCGGACATTTTATCTCTAAAATCAAACAATTTTGTATGATTTTTGTAGATTGGGAGTTATTTAGAAAAATTATGTCTAACAATCAACCTATAAAGTGGGTCAGTTTACAAATTTTTAATCGATTTTTGAGGTAATTTGGGCTTTAATAAAGCAATAAAAACTCTTCGATATAAGCCAAAAGAACTACTTTTTCTTCAAATATTGTCTGAGAGTATAGAATGTTACAATATTTCTCAAAATAAAAGAAAATTTCGCATTGGTCTTGAAATTTTGGACTAGCTCTAATGTTTCCAAATTTTGTTCTAAAATGCTTTTTTTTTTTTTCAAAATAAGACAAAATTTTCACTAACATCTTCAAATTTTGGGCTAAAAGTGCCAGATTTTTCAAAAATTCCCATCACGACGGCTCGATATAAGGCGAAATTTTTTTTTATGAAAATCTAAAAATTCTTAAACAAGACTTACGTTTACACGATGTCTTTAAACCGTCCCATCGTGCTAATGGTAGACATGTCCGTTGTGTTGAACCGATTAACGATTTACCTTGTGCACATTTAAAAGTGCACACTGTATCGACTGGTAGATTTTCAATAGAATTGTCGTAAGTGATACCAAGATCACTCTGGGTACAAATCATAGAACCGTGTTGAGGTGGTTGTAATTTACTACAGGTTTTTACTGGAATTTTTCAAAATTGTACGAAATTGGGGCGATTTTTTAAAATTTAATTATACTTTGGCATGCTGGTTGTTCACCACTCCAAGTAGCATTCAACTGGCACAATCGAATACTACTACCAATCAACGAATAACCAACTTCACAACGTATCCCACAGGCACTATTATAGACAATATCACAATCACGTTTCTTTACAAAATAACCGTATTTCGGTAGTATAATTTTTGGACATTTCAAAACTTTAAATTAAATCAAATACAATCAAAAATTAGCGATTCTAATCACAATTATCAGTCGTATTCTGTAAGTTTTTAACGATTCATTACGATAACAGCGCTGGAGATTGACTAAGCTGCTATCTCATTTTTTACCACTCAAATTTTGTATAATTAAAAAGAGAGATACATTGTCGATCTCTAGCGTTGTCGTGGTAACGAATAATCAAAAACTTACAGAATACCAATTTATTTCAACTTACTTTCACAATGATTATCAATGGTTGATTGATAACCAATTTTACATTTACAACTATCGATACTGTAAGATGGAATTTTTGTTGTATGATACATATCAGGACATGGTAAACATAGATTTAGACCATTCGAATAACTACCAGATGGACATGCTAAAAACAACAACAATTAAATTTTAATTCTTGATAATATAAGGTGACTTACGTAGACAGGAATTGCGTAAACCGGACCCATAATAGCCCGGTTGACATATACAAGAATAATGTCCAGTTGTTGTACCACATGCACAATAAGCATTCTTATCACAACACGATTGATTCGTGCTATTACATAGATTGTTGCACAAACGATCGTTAACTAAAGGCACATATTCGCCTGTCTTATAATCTAAAAATCGATTTATTCTCATGATTATCATCTATCTAGTTTCGTATACTAACCAACATGTAGGGCACGTCTAGCCAGATTTTCAAACTCTTGAAAACTATCCAATAGATAACTGAAATATTCTCCAGGTTGTGTTGAAATCTCATATAATTCCTTATAATTACCATTACGTATACCGATTGTAAAAATTACAACGTTTTGTTGTGTCTTCAATTGATTTGCTATCGGAATTGGTGAACCACCATTAGAAAAACCGTCGGTAATTAAAAATAATACCCGTTGGGACTCGTTGCGGCTGGATTTGAAGATTTCTTGGGCTCGTTTGAAAGCCCCCAATGTCCATGTACCGCCACCATTATATTCGATTTGGTTCAATTCATTGTTTAGTAGTTTACATTTATTGTTGTTATAATTCGGCGTTGTGATCTCGTCAATGTGCGTTACCTTAAAGTGATTAATTAGAAAAAAAGTTGATTGTAAGCCTTGACACTTTGGTTTAGTGTTTGGAAATTTGAACACCTTAGGCGATTGTACTATATTGAAGTATTTAAAATTGGCCTCGTGTTAGTTAACATGTGCCAAGTTTATCTAATTGGGCAACTTCCCAATTGGGCTCTAATTTCGATAAAATTATCAAAATGAGCCTTCAACTAGAGTGGGAGCTTTGATTTCTCTCTATTTTTTATTGTAAAATCGTTGGAAAGGGCATTGGAAAATTTTGTGGAAATTTTGAATTATATTTCCATATTTTCCCACAAAACTCAGCCTAAATTAATTTGTTTGCAATGAATATGGGGCTTGAGGGAGTTTTACAAATATCCAAGAAATTTTCCGGAAAATTACGAAAAATCGCAAAATTTCAAAAAACTTTCTCATCCATCATCTTAGACAAAGAGAATTAAGTGAAGATTATCGTCTTTAACTCAAAATTTTCACGGAAACTGTTGTCATGCAGCTCCGAATATTCTTTCCAACGAGCCAAATACTTGATTTTAGAGTGAAAAACAGGGGAGAAAGCGTCGCTTAAAAAATCCTTCTGGAGTTGGCTCTTTTACTGCAAATTTCCTCAAAATTCAACTTACCACATTGGAACTGAATGTAATGACAGCAACTCGAGTATGATTGAAATCCACAGTGATATCACTCAAGAATTTCTTAACGAATTTCAATTCACTTTGGAAATTCTCACCGCCAATACTTGATGATGAATCAATTAAAAATACCAAATCTAATAATTGTTGTTGTTTTTGTGTTTTAATTAAATCAACTTGTATACGAAATATTTCACTTAAAGTATCCAATTTGGATTTAATAACTGAGTTCTCTAATTGATTCGTTTCAAATTTCGACAATTTCTTATCACCATAATTCAAAAATTCACTATTATTTATTGTTGAGTCGAGATTGAATTTCTCTGATAATATTAAATCGGATATTTGTAAAATTATAATTGATATTATCATTAATTTAAACGCCATAGTTAATATTTAATCATTATAATTATAGTTTGAAATGGTATGAAGTGTTTACTTTAAATAACCGATGCACTTAAATCTACATATGTTTAACATATGAATTGTCTATTTATGTTCATTAATGAATAACAGGCTTTGTTTATTGATTTTTATTTTAATTAAAAAGAACTCTTGGTGTTTTTTAATTAATCTATCGTCTTTTTTCTATAATCAATTATACCATTAAAATTCATATAAATTCTCTTAATTAGAGGTCAATCTACAACGAAATTGTCGCTCTTTTTTTTTCTTAAATCTACACGTGCCTGAATTGTAAACTATGCCTTATTTACAGAAAAATATCAGGAAATCACGTGAACAAACTATGTAATGTATCGTGAACCAGATCAACGACATTTTTACCTATTTCTAAAGCTATTAAAGTCGGTATAGCGTAGATGATGTAACTTTAGTGTTGTTTTTCCAACAATCTTTTAGAGTAAACAAAATTTTCTCGAATTTTCCGTAAATTGTTCATATGAACACTCCTCTAATGATGACAGTTGTATGCTGAACGTAATCCAGAATTATTCATATTCTCTAACTTTTAGCGATTATTACCATGACAACCCTGGAGACTGTTCTATTGTCTCTTTTTAATTCTACATTTGATAGAATTGTAAAGGGTGAGATAGAAGATCTGCGCAGAATTGTCATGGTAACGAATCTCTATAAAATTAGAGAATACTCGATTTTTGGTCCGTGGGGTGAATCGACAAGGCTATTGCCGCCTCACCTGAATACTAAAATGATAAACGGAGATTTTTGTTTTAATCGAAAAAGAACCAACGATTGTTACTTTACAGATAAAAACAACAAATTTACAATATCAAAATAGTTTTTTTCCATTCAAAACGATTGAACGAAGAATTTTCCACCGAATAAAAGTGTCCAAAATTGTTCGCATTAGAAAGATTCCACTGTACTGTTATCTTCCCTATTCAAGTATTTGAAATTCTTATCAGTTTAGCTGAGTAAAGATTATTTTAATATTGTTGATGACCCGGGTCGAAGATCAACTTTGTATTGAATTAAAATTCCTATCCGTATTTTCCATTATTATTGATTATTTATAGTTATTAATATAATTATTATTGTATTGGAGTTATTCATTAACAAATTAACTGAATGCTCTAAGCAGTTTTTTCCATGTTACTATTTCAAGGTTTGATTTGATTATAATTTAAACATGTCGAATTTTTTCGAAGGTGATCACAATAAATTTAATAGGGGGGAAAAAATGTTCTTTTAGTGAAATTGAGAGAAATGCATGAGTGGTGACGGAAACGGAAGAAAGAGAAAGTGTTCATCAAATAGTAGCCTCTTTTTGCCTTTCTTCTGATTAATTTGATGAATAGTTTAGAAAAAAATTGACAAAAACTCGAAAAAATGCTACAACTAATTGGGTAAAAAAGAGAAAGTTTCGTAGATTGCCCAAAAACATTGTAAAAGAATTGTCGTCAATCCAACAAATTTTCTTTAATTTGTTGTTGTTTATAATAATGATAATAACAAACAACATGTTGAATTTGGCAATCCTTTTTTGTGTTATTTGTTGGAAATCTTGTTATTTTGTTGTCTCATGTCGCTCATCAGGCAAAATAGAAATCACTCAACTTTCGCGACCATGAAATTTTATGATAATTACAGCTAGATGAAGATGAGAGAGCACGTGTATTAAGTGAGGCTCCATTTAATTATTTAACAATAATTTCCCGATTATATCTCTAAAGTATCAAAGGTCTAAATAATTCATTTATATTGTTGACTAATCACTGAGACTTTGTACTTCAATACAAATATTAGTAATATAGCACAAAAAATTAATGTCGCAAATTATACGCCATTATCATTACTATTATTATTATTTTTAACCGTTCTATAATCAATTTATTTTAGTTTTTTTTAATTTTCTAATTTTGAAGCGTATTTTAGTGTGAACGCAGCCTTAGTTTGATAAAATCTACTTTCCATTTGGGTAGTAGGCCTTGGATTTCATTGCGCATGCTCTATTAATAATCGTCCAAAGTTTGTTGATTATTATAAAACAATATTTTCTGATTGTTGTACAGCTTTTTTGTGTTGAATTATGAATTCTCCAGTTCGGGTGGGTATAATTTATTTGAATATTCCAAATTAACCGGACTTTATTAATTAAATTATAACAATACGGATAAATCCAAGTGTGCTTTGACTCTACCATATACGAGGTGTAATCGATTCGAATTGTTAGTGTTTTGTTTATTTCATTTGTAATTTGATTAACAAAAATGGCAACGGATACATTATTGATGAAACAACGCAATCCGGATATTAAAGTGCAAATTGTTGCTGCACAACCAAAGAAATTAACGCATTTACCACAACGGCCGAAAGTCGATTTGGCATTCTCCAATTTATCATATACAGTACGTCAAGGCAAACGTAAGTCTTTGATTTTTACTTGGAACAAAGGAAAATTGTCAACTTGTTTACAACTTGATTTAATTATGAATGTTGTTAGTTTCTTCCTTGTCGCTTTTGTCGCCTAAATTTCAAATATTCTCAATATAACAGTAGTTTTTAATTAATGTCAAGGTTATTGATAATTCCTGATAACCTTTGTCCCTTGGTGCATTCGAACGAGATATGTTCGATTTAAATACACCCGCGCTAAACGAGTTTCCATTGTTTTTTTGTTGATCTAATTTAAAATTTGTACAGCCCACTTGGTTTTTATCAAATCGCATGTACAGGGCGCAATTACAAAGTTCATGTAGATGTTATCTTTTTCAGATTAGATAAATTCAATCTAATAATATTGAATGAATTACCATCTTATCTATTTTATTGTATGGTTTTAATTGCAGTTACCGGATGGTATATAGTGGTGGTTACGGTTACTAAACTTCTAGTCGTAGAAAATAGACCCTTTTTGTTTGTTATTAGTCGGAAATATTCAGAAATTTGTACAACTTCCATCATTGATAAACCTATCACTTATGCAAGAAATAGAATGTATGTTTCGATTTCTATTTGCCAAAATCGTATATTGGTAGTGATTACGGTTACGAAAGTTCTACAGTTAAAGAGCGCCCAATTTAAAAATTACGAAATTTTTAGAAAGTTTTACTATCAGAAAAAGATCAATAATAGATTTAAAATTTCGATTGTAATAAATTGTGATAATTCGAGAAAACTCATTAGATGTTGATACGTCATAATTCTATTTTTCTTTTCTAAAATTTATACAAATTATTAGTTACATTATTTGTAAATTAAAGTAATTGATTTTTGAATAATGATAATAATGATGACAATTAGCTTATGTTTTTCATTAATTTAACCTTCCGACTTTGTAATAATAAGTACGTACGTGCTTCAACCTTGTCCTTTTGATTGTTTATTCGTCCTATTCATCAAAGATATGTAAATAAATTTTGAATTCTGTCAACACATTTTCAAAGAATGAAAAATTATCTCAGATAAAACCAAGAAAAACAACAAAAATTACCAACATTATTTTAAATAATTAACGTGAATTCCCAATTATAACAAAAAATTTTAAACTGGTTTAATGCCTTTTTTCGTCTATACAATAACAAGATTTTGTTGAAATATTTCCAGTGTCGTTTTCTCGGTAATGAAATTAGAGGAAACTGGCAATTTGTTTGTAATTTAAAACTTGGAACTAAATTAATAGACCATAAATAGAAATTTTCGTTGACGTTTATTATTACTCGATGATTTCTTTATTATTTCATTATTAGAACAATATTGAAATAATAAGTCTATTATTGTTATTATTATCAATTGTGCGTCTCTAATGAATATTTAAAAATGTGATTAGTGTTATTGGCCTTTACTTTAAATTGGCTGCAATTTATTATCTTCCATTATAAATAATTTATTTTTAATTTTTATATTCTAGTAATTTATTGTCTAAAATACAGTAAGATTTAGTAGTGACGGCACTAATTTGAATATTTCCAAAATACGTTGAATTCAACGTGTTTTCTACCTGTTATTTTGTTATTTCAACAAACCATAAATTCTTTAAATTTAATGGAAAGAAATACGAAAAATATGAGTAACACTTTTAAACTCAATTTAGTATCCTAAAAACGGCTTGTTTATGCTAATTCTAAAATAATAACAGTTTTTATTGACCTATCCAATTTTTAAGTTACACGTACAAATACCTAAAGATTATAGTTAGAGATGATGTGAAATTGCCAAAATAAAAAGAAAATCGTAAACAGACTATTTAAAATTCATTTTAATGGAAACAGAACAGAAAGGTAACTGGTACGTAGAAAAACTTGAAAATGATCAATTCTCGTTAATTTGTGCAAAACTAACAAACCTAGTCAAGAATTTCCCAGGGATCTGGAAAGCTCTTGATTTGCTTTATATTGTGAGAAAATCATTGAAAATTTGAGAATTGTAAGCGAAATATGTAAAGAAATACAACAAAATATGCTACAAGAGTGCCGTTTGTAACTCAAAATTCAATCTGCACTGTACAACTCATAGATATTCAATAAACTGCTCTTTCCAATGCTATGATAATCATTGCAATATTGCATCAAACAAGGGAGATATCGATTATTAAAATTGGCATTTTTTAGACACTGTATCAAAATAAATTTTTGACAATTTCCAAGAAACTAATAGTCGTATTGGATTTTTTTTGCACAATTCGGAAAGTGTTTTCAATTTGGCATATATTGTGAGAAAATTGTCGAAAAATCTGTAATTGAACTTTGAGTTACAGAGAAAAATTTTGAAATACGTGTATCTTCAAAAAAAATTATATTTTCTTCTATAACTCAACAAATATCGATTTTTCAATAATTTTTTCACAGCGCATACTAAATTGAAAGTTTTTCAAATCTCGGAAAATCTAATAGGTTTGTTGATTTTCCGGAAAAATGATAGAAACTAGAGTGTCTGTCTATTTCTTTTTCTTCAGTTCGCTGGCTAAATACCAATTATTAATAATCGATTTCTCACTTGTTTGATGATATATTGTAATGACTACAGAAGTAGAAGAAAGAGCAATTTTAGGAGTATCTAAGCGATTTAATTTTGAAAAATTCCAATTGAATTTTGAGTTATTTCTGGGAAAATCTTGGAGTGTATTTTTCAAAAATTTTCATATTTTTGCCTATAACTTGGCAATTTGAAGCGTTTTCCAAATCTTTTACAAATTTGCCGGTAAGATTGTTAATTTTCCTGGAAATTGATGAAAAGTTATCAATTTTACACCGATTTTCTTTCGTTTCTCTTTCAGTTCCCGCTTCCAGCTGTGTTTCAATTTCAGGTTCTGTTTCTGTTACGGTATTTCCGTAACATTTTAGAATAAGTTAATCTTCATCTGTTTAATTTTTTTTCAAGATTTCGAAAATTCGCTAAGATTGCTTCCAATTAAGTCCAATTCTTTCATTTCATTTTGCAATTAAATTAATTACCTTGCTTCACATTTCAGATGATAAGGTCATCCTCAAATCGGTCAGTGGCCGTCTACGTTCCGGCGAACTTACAGCAATTATGGGCCCATCCGGTGCTGGTAAATCAACACTTTTAAACATTCTCACCGGTTATAAGTACGTAATAATAATTCGATTTAAATTCAATAAGTCTCATTATATTTTAATTTAAATAGAACTGAAGGGGTGCAAGGTCAGATTCTGATGAATGAAAATGAACGCGACTTAAGTTTATTTAGAAAATTATCAGCTTATATCATGCAAGATAATCAATTGCATTCGAATTTAACCGTCGATGAAGCGATGACAGTTGCAGCCAAATTGAAGATCGGTGATAAGAAACGACACGAACGTGAAGATATTGTATTTTCTTTTAATAATTCTATTGATTTATTATTAATTTTTCAATTTTATAGATAACTGAAATTTTGGATACTTTAGGTTTATTAGACCACCGCCGTACAATGACTAGCGGCTTATCAGGTGGACAAAAGAAACGTTTATCAATTGCATTAGAATTAGTCAGTAATCCACCAATAATGTTCTTTGATGAACCAACAAGTGGTTTAGATAGTTCATCATGTTTCCAATGCATATCATTATTGAAAACTTTAGCAAGTGGTGGACGTACGATAATCTGTACAATCCATCAACCTTCAGCCCGTTTATTCGAAATGTTCGATCATTTATACACTCTATCAGATGGACAATGTGTTTATCAAGGTTCAACAAAACAATTAGTACCGTTTCTATCAACTTTAGGTCTACAATGTCCATCGTATCATAATCCAGCTTCGTATATAATTGAAGTAGCTTGTGGGGAATACGGTGATCATACAAGGAAATTAGTTAATGCTATTGATAATGGTAAAAATGATATACGCGACAATCAACCATTCCCAAATAATGGCCAATGGAAGATTACTGACGGTTTAAATAATGCCAATCAATATTTGAATGATAATTTAACCACAGTGATTGCTAGTAATTTATCGAAAGGTTCTAGTAATGATCAAGCGACAATCAATAAGAATATTAATAATGAAAATGATGATGATAAAGATAGTAATGTTGTTGTTGTTGTACCCCAGCAACAAAATCAACAATCTAATGAGAAAACTACAGATGTTGATACAGCTTTATTGGAGAATTCTCTACCTGTAAAACAACCGCGTTATGGTTGTTCTGAATTCCGGCAATTCTTCATTATATTGAAACGTGCCTTACTTTTCAGCCGTAGAGATTGGGTAAGATTTCAAAACAATTAAACGTATTCTGTAACTTTTTGATCAGTTGTTATGACAACATCAATGAATAGATGAGTCTTCTTAATCCATTATTTCTGTTCTTCAATCTAAATATGCAATAGAAATATTTAAAATAACAAAGTAGTTCAAGTGGAAAAACTTCTAGTACTTTTAATTGGCCATTATGTTGGCTCACCCTGTATACAGAGTGAGCCAAGTGGTTGGCCTATTAGACGTTTAAAGAGTTCTAATTGATGAAAGTTTCTGAAATTTGGTACACACCCATTTTTCTGCCTGAACTACATTTGGAAAATATTTTCGTTATTCTATCAACCCCCGGTGTATGGGGTAGTTCATCCTACTTTCTTATTTTAAATGGAATGGTATATTTTTTATTGCATATTTAGATTCTACGATAAAAATGAAATGGACTTTGATAACATGACATATGGTCTAGCGTTAATAGTTTTTCAGGAATTTCGACTTTTTCTGAAAATTTTGATTTTATAGTGTTTGGTTAAAAAATTCATATATTTGAAGATATCATTGATAGATAATTCAAATTTGGAACTCGAATAGTTTAAACTATGTACTTTACGCCAGATTTTTCAGAAATAAATTATATTTCAGCATTTAGCCGAAATGAATTTTTCTTTCAGCCAATTTTCAAAACGCAATATCTTTCTTATTTTAAATGGAACGGTATATTTTTCTTCACACGATTGGATAGAGAAAAAAATTCTGCATCGAATCATATAAGCATTCCCTATACCTATTCTTGATAATTTTTCAGTTATTTAAGATTTTCGATTTCTAATAATTTACCCCCTGAAACGAAATACTAAAACATAGTAGGCTTGGAGAAACAACCTTCTGTTACAATTAACATCTAAATAATTAATTATTTTTATATTTTTTATTTGAAAAATCATAGAAAAAGTTGACAAATAATTAAATTAAAATTAATTGGATTTTCTTTTCATGTAAAATTAGCTGAAATCGCTGAAAAAACATCGAAAATAATCATAGTTAACCTCAAATGTGACAGTTAATGTCATTTTGCTAAGCCTCCTATGCATTTCTTTATAGGCGAATTTTAAGTCATAGACAACTAGATACTAGTCAGTTTCAGACTGGAGAGAAAACTATTGAAAATCGAAAAGCTTAAATAACTGAAAAACTATCAGCGATAGATATAGGGAATGCTAATACAGTTCGATGCAGATTTTTTTTCTCTTTCTAACCATGTAAAGAAAAATATACCATTCCATTTAAAATAAGAAAGGTATTGCGTTTTGAAAATTGGCTGAAAGATAAATTCATTTCGACTAAATGCTGAAAGATAATTCATTTCTGTAAAATATAGCGTAAAGTACATAGTTTAAACTATTCGAGATCTAAATTTGGATTATCTATCAACGATATCTTCAAATATATGAATTTTTTAACCAAACACTATAAAATCAAAATTTTCAGAAAAAGTCGAAATTCCTGAAAAACTATTAACGTTAGACCATAGGTCATGTTATCAAAGTCCATTTCATTTTTATCATAGAATCTAAAAATGGAATAAAAAATATACCATTCCATTTAAAATAAGAAAGTAGGATGCACTACCCCGTACACCAAGGATTGATAGAATAACGAAAATATTTTCCAAATGTAGTTCAGGCAGAAAAATGGATGTGTACCAAATTTCAGAAACTTTCATCAATTAGAACTCTTTAAACGTCTAATAGGCCAACCACTTGGCTCACTCTGTAGATATAATTATTTAATCGCAAAAAATAATATAAATAAATGATAGAATTACAAAGATTGTCGATCTATAGCGTTGTGGATCTACTAAAAGTTCCAGAATACGACTGTAATTTTAATAAAATTATAATTTCCAATTTTTAGACTTTGATGTATTTACGTTTATTCGCCCATATTTTGGTTGGTTTCTTAATTGGAGCTCTCTATTTCAAAATTGGCAATGATGGTGCTAAAGTTTTAAGTAATTTAGGTTTCCTATTCTTCAACATGTTATTCTTAATGTATACATCAATGACAATAACTATATTATCATTCCCATTGGAAATGCCAGTTTTATTAAAAGAACACTTCAACCGTTGGTATTCATTGAGATCGTATTATTTAGCAATTACAATATCCGACATACCATTCCAGGTAAATTCGATAATTAATTATTTATTTTTAATAAAATTTATTTCAATTCCAGACGATATTCTGTGTAATTTACGTTACAATCGTTTATTTAATGACAAGTCAACCGTTGGAATTATCCCGTTTCAGCATGTTTCTACTATCATGTTTGTTAGTATCGTTCGTTGCCCAAAGTGTTGGTTTAGTTGTGGGTGCTGCAATGAACGTCCAAAACGGCGTATTTTTAGCACCAGTAATGTCAGTACCGTTTCTACTATTCAGCGGTTTCTTCGTATCGTTCGACGCCATTCCGATTTATTTACGTTGGATTACCTATCTGTCGTATATTCGTTACGGTTTCGAAGGTACAGCTTTGGCGACGTACGGTTTTGATCGTCCGAAATTACAATGTTTCATACCGTATTGCCATTTCAAATACCCGAAAACAACACTAGAAGAATTGGATATGGTCAATTCCGATTATATGGTCGATGTTATTGCTTTGATTGTTATATTTTTCATTCTAAGAATATCGGCGTATTTGTTTTTAAGATGGAAATTACGATCGAATCATTAAGTTTAGTAATAGAACAAAAAAGTGCATTATTTAGTTATAATTGATTATTCTATTGGTAAAATTTGTTACAATACATTTAGTCCAGTTTGTGATAGTTTGTAAAATTGTTGTAGTTGTTAGGGGCTGTGATTTTCCAATATTCTAACTTGCCGCAAATTTTGTAATTATCAAGTGGAAGAAAAAAATATCAATACTGGACATTTTGGTATAAATTACAATACAATATATGTATTGTTATTTTTATAAATATTATTGATTGAATTTTATAGTTGTCTTGTTTAATTAACACCCAGTTTTCTAATATTGCTGAATAATATCCTGTTACGTCAACGAAATTTTTTTTTTAATGAAAGATTAAAAAAACAATACAATTTAATATTCCATAATTTGAATCATTAGGGAGCTTTCCGACTGAACTACATGTGATCAATATCGAAGATAAAGCTAGAATTCGTTGAATTTGACGTCATTTGTTGTCAATTACCCCATTTTTTTCTAATAGTGTTCTAGTTTTTATATAACCAAAGCCGAATCGAATATTAATTATTCATAAATGATGGAATTATTAGAATAATGACTAATGAATTTATCAGTAATGATTCAGTTTTTTTATTTATTTAGTCATATGTTTGTCGGAAAATTATAGTTGATGATGATGATGATGATTATTGTTATTACCTTAGGCATATATTATCAACCAGTAAACAAGAGAAAAACAATAATTTGTTTTTGTGCCTATCTAGTCCAACAATTTTAGAGAAATCTACAATTCTAATCTTTAATTGTTATTGTTTTCTATTCCTACCGTAATTTTCAACTACAAACTACATGGGAAATCAAATTCTATTGTAGATAAAGTGCAACAATATAAGTTCGCAACCGTTATATAAGTTAATTACTAAAAAATTAGATTAGCGTCTTTATTAAAAAATCGAAAGAATAAAATCAGACTGGCCAGGGGTTTCCCCCGGGGCCAACTGCCATTAGAAAATCTATGCAAAGATATTTAACCAGTTTTCAACAAATTAAAACAGATTTTTTAAAGCATTTCAAGGTGCATCTAAGGGCTTGCTTTGTTCCTGAAATTTCAGCTAGAGGAAAATTTTTAGACACGTTTCTTCATAATATTTCACAATATTTTCATATTTTTCCTCAACTTAATCAATATTGTTTATTTTCCAATTATTCTGGCAGAATTAATAGAAAATAGAATGCGATTGCCAAATATTCAAGAACTTTCCCAGTTTTGCTAGTTTTTCAATTGCCAAAAACTGAAGGGCCAATTTAGTGTCGAAATAATGCCATTATTTAATAACCGATAGCTCGCTTATTTTTGGGGACAAATCGTATGAGCGAGAATTTGAAGGAGCATTCGAGAAAGTTTTCTATTTGGGAAAATAGCACCTTGAAACCTTTTTAATTTCGTTTCGGTAATTAGAATCTGTAGAAAAACAAGCGTGAGTATTTTTCGCACGCCACATCGATGAAGGTCTAGATCTGAAGCTGTCAATTTTTCCAATACGCATAAAATTTACATAATTTAAAATTCGATACAATTCAGGTGAACGTTCTCGAAATATTTATCGATCTTATCGATTAGTTGCGTCAAATTAGACATCACTATGAATTGCTGTAAATACAGTCCGATTCAGTAAACTATGGACAGTAAGCTATAAAGTCTAATAACGCTTCTATTTTTTAATCGAATGAAAAAATTTATACAAGAATTCGAAGGGGAACACCTAGGCTATCTATTGGAATTGGAAAAACTCTCCTACGATATTTGGAAATCGGAAAAATTGACGTTAACTTTTGAAAACTCGAAGTTAACTAGATACGAAAATAATATCAGCATTTTGAAAAATTAATTTCTCTTCGCGAAAAAAGGTTTGAAATATTGTGAATATTCGAAGGGGTGATTGAATTGTTTCAAAAATCCAGGACAGGGAATCCCTTAGCCCACCAGCAATAAATGTGTAAAGCATAAAAGACAAAATTTGAAGGGCCGTACAGATGTCGATGGTTAACTTTTGAAGAAATGCACAAGTTGAAAAGAAATAAAACACAAGACAGAGAAGGAAAAGGTAACACAGAAATAGATGGTTAGTGTAACGAATTGAAAAAAAAGTACTGCCCTTCAAATTTGTCTTTTCTTGCTTTACAAATTTATTACTGGTGGGCCAAGGGATTCCCTGTCCTAGAATTTTGAAACAGTTCAATCACCTCTTCGAAAATTCACAATTTTTTTAACCTTTTTTCGCATTTTTTAGGAATATTGTGTAATTGTCAAAACTTAACGTCGATTTTTCCGATTTCCAAATATTGTAGAAGGGTTTTCCAATGCCAATAGATAGCCTAGATGTTCCCCTTCGAATTCTTGTATAAATTTTTTCATTCGATTAAAAAATAGAAGAGTTATTAGACTTTATAGCTTACTGTCCATACTTTACTGAATCGGACTGTATATTAAATAATTTGAAAAAAAAGAGTATATACAGGTGGAATTTTTTTAATACTTCAAATATTTACATTATTCTCTAATCTAATCCAGTTTCTGTTATCTTTTTATTGACCATTTCAGCTCTATTTGCAGCTTTACTTTCTTCAAAGCTGAGTGAAATCGAGTCATTTTCTAGTAATCACCACAATTATCATGAAAATGGTCTGGAAATATAGGATCAGTCCGTATTATACAGCCGTCTTTATTAGCAGAATACTTATATTGAGAAGTTGTAAAAGAAGTCTCCTCTTGAAATTCTCGTTATTGACGCCATAGACAAAGTTGTTGCAGCATTTCTTCAATCACCTTGAACAATTATCATCTTTCCAGGTCAATATAAACCTACGCATCTGAAAAAAAGCTGCATATCAGGTACAGTTGATTTACAAGAGTGGAATTAATTAACATTTTGTATTTGTAATATGACTATTATAGTTATATTCATCAAATTACCGTATATATTTGTAGTGTAATTGAGTGTTTGATCAAAAATAACATTACACTTGATTAAACTAACTCTTGGCAAAATTTTTTTTTACCAATTCTCAATTAATACAAGGAGAACTGTACGACAAACAATAACGTAATAGTTTACGTCAAAAATTGGATATTGGACAAAATTCAAAGGAAAAAAACACCAAAATGTCCTTGATCATTTCGGTGTACGATTAATTTTTTTTTGTGTGTGTTCTAGACATAAAAAAGGCCACATACAATAAAATTAACATATTTTCAATATACTATTCAAATTTTAAGTCCGACAAAGGAATCAGTGATCGAAAAATAGTTTAATTTAGCCGTATCTCATAAGTTCAATATTTATAATGGTTTAAAAAATTTATTAAAGTTGAATAATTAAATTAAATTGATGTTATTTATGGAAAAATTTTGTTCTTTTTATCTAAAAGCACAATTTTTTGAGCGAAATTCCAACCAAATCAAATCATAATCAAATAAACAACGTAATTAATCCTAGATTAATAGTTAAAATTAGGTAAACAAGGTAATTTAAAAAAAAACAAAGTGTTATGGATTGTCTAGCAATAATTATTCCGCATTACTCATATTTTAGACAGGCCCGAATTGGACAGGATGGGTAGGTAGGAGGCCTATGCAAGGCTTTTTGAATATGGCACAAAATCGAGGCTGAAATTGTCTTTTTCTATACTTAAGTGCTAATTAAAGGAACTTAAACCCAAAAATCTATAGAGAAACTAATTAAAATGTCAACATTGTTTTTTTTCAATCGTTTAATTGAAAAAATTGTTAAAAATCGACAAGAAATTTCTAAAATGAACTGTAGAAGTATTTGAATTGTTTTTTTCTGTTTAAAATGTAGAAGTAAAATTTACCAAAAGCTCAATAATTAAAAAATTATTAAAGGTTGGACAAAAGCCCAAAATTCCACTCGAAAATTGACTCAAATTTGCTATATTTTAAAGTAAAAGTTCAATAAAAGAATTTCTGATTTTGGATAAGGGCTGCTTAAACAAAATACAATCGGACTTGCTTATAATGTATTCGATTATTAGATATTCTCGGTCATAGCGTAAAAGTTTTGGACTTTTAAAGAGATTTTAGATTTCAAATAAACAAATCATTGCATTGCACTGTCAATGTCAATGTCATAAATTTACTAGTTATTTTGATTTATTAAATTATGCATAGAAAATTTTTGGTAAAAATTTTAGAGTTCGAAGATTAAACAAGCACTGATAACATATTTCATTAAAATTAAGTTACACATGTTGGATTTTGTCAAAAATGCAATCAAAACTTATTAACAAAGAATATTTACACAGTTGTTCGAAACAGACAATAAACATGACGAACAAAATAAACAGGTTTGTTTTTTTGTAGTTCTTTAAAAAGTGTTAAAATTCCTAACTCTTTTATAACGTAAACTCGGTTATTACGTAAATTTCCCTGTATTTCTAAAAAGATGGCAAATTGTTTTGTGGAAAATTTTGCAGAAAAATTAATTGCCTGGAGATTTGGACTTTAACTCGAAACTGTGGACTGCTTTATTAGTCCTCTGGCCAGTGTTTTTAATTACAATTGCCGATTATGTATATGCTTGTATTTATCGTTTCACTATTGGTATAACTAGATAAATAATTAATTAATAATTAGAGAATAATACAGATATCTTCTAAGGGATCTAAATGCACAAAACAATGGTGTCTCGATAGTCCAATTGATAAGCATCAATGATAAGAAAGATTTCCAACTGCAATTGTTCTACGTGATATAAACATCTCTAATTTGTGCTTTTGTGATATTTATAAAAATTACAACAATTAAAATGATTCATTATCGATTAATTATTCTAATATAAAGCAATTATTTCAATGTCATTATTTTTTTATTCGTTTTTTATAATTGTGACCAAGAAGCCTCAAGACTTGCCTTAATTATAAGTTCTCAACTAAATAAGTATCCTGTTTGTTTATTTCTTTCGCCTAATGAACAACAAAAATTACAAGTAAGATTGCAATCTAATTATAAGTTGTAAGCCTGTATAGCTACAACTGGCCTAGTCTTATAAAAATGAATGTTTGCTGTTTACAGCTGCGTAAAGTTTATCCTCTTTTGTGTCCCCCTACCTACCCGTGTAGTCGAGCAAAACACAACAAATAAAGTTCAGTGTTCCCCTCACGGCTACACTAAAACCAACAGTTAGATGGGTGCACGTGAAAAAAGCAATAACATTCGATTAGTTTTAAAATTTAACAATAATCAAAGTGTATTCGATTTGCATTGAATACAAAAGTTTTGAGTTTTCTTGGAAAATCAACGAAAATGGAAATAACCCAACGAGTCGAAACAGAAACAGTTTTATCGCAATTCAACCAATGTACCCCTGTTAATATCGAATTTCAAGATTTAACATACACGGTGCCACAAGGGAGAAAAGGTCTGTTTTTGTTTTGATTTTATTTTTCATGGAAATTTGCCCGATTTAATAATCACGAAATTATTGTGCGTAAGGAAAACAATAAAATTTCCGCTCTAATTTGATTAAATTCTATTGTTTTAAGCTTTTCGTAATGTCATAGCCGAGTTATTCTTCAATATTTAATCGAATTAAAGTCGAAATATCAACAAATTCCTACGTTTTATTAGTATTTAAACGACCTAGACCAGAAATTTTGAGGCTTTTTTTCAATGATTGTTTGTATAAAATGCCCACTTGTAAACTTATAACGGATTATATAACTTTACCTTTCCATTTTTTTTATTTTCAACGCTGCCAATAACATCAGATATTTAACAACGAAAATTTAAAAAAAAGGTTGAGATTTAAACCTTGAAGTTTTGTCTAACTGGCAACCTTAAAAAAAGGTGCACCTTGGTATTCAATCGTAAATAAACATAATTTATAATGAAATTAACAATAATTAATTATCGTCTAATACATATAGGTCAAGTTTAGTAATTTTTTCAATTAATTTCCAATTAATTTTTCTATTATCATCGATAAACAAGCGTACGAACTTGTTCATGAATCATTTTTATTCTTATAATGTCGACTATAAGCAATGGTGATTACCCAGTTTTCTCCCCACTATTTTTTTTCTTTCTTGAATAATATGTAATTATTTTCAAATTATTGACGAATGGGAATAATTGAGGAGATAAAAGGGTTAGTTTTGAAGGTTATTATATCATCATTAAAGTTATTCACAATAACAAATTATAGTTTAATATTATGTTGGAGTTTGATTAGTAGGATCTGGGTAAATTTTGCAAATTTTCATTAAAAATCCATCCGATTAGAAAGCGAAATCACTTTCGTAAGATACAACTGAAACTTTAATTGTACAAAATAAAACAAAAACGAACAGAAATTAGTTCAAAGACCAACGAACTATTAATAGATGATGAAAAAGTATTGATCTTTATGGTAAATTACTGGAATTCCTTTTATTGCATTATTGTTAATTAAGAAACAACACTTTCTGTATTCGATACTTTTTATAATTTGTGATTAATCGAAAATTACAGGCAGTAAATTGATTTTAAGAAGCGTCAGTGGTTATTTCCAATCGGGTCAATTAACCGCAATTTTAGGATCGTCTGGTGCTGGCAAGAGTACATTACTCAATATTTTAGCCGGTTACAAGTAAATTTCTAATTAATCTCCAATAATCAATGGTATTCTCTAACTTGCTGACGATTCGTTGCCATAACAATTCTAGAGGCTCTATTCAATTCAATTGTAAAGAGTTAGAAGTTTTAGAAGCATTGTCATGGTAACCAATCTCTACAAATTAGAGAATACAACTGGATAATTTTAATAATTTGTATTATTATTGAAGACGTCGGGATGCTGGTGGTACAATTTTTATAAACGGCGAACCCAGAAATATGAAAACATTTCGTAATATCTCCCGTTATATAATGCAAGAAGATCTATTACAGCCAATGTTGACTGTTGATGAAGTTATGTTAATGGTGGCCGATTTAAAATTAGATAAATCAATGAAATACTGTGATAAACAAACAACAATTGATGGTAATTCTATTTGCAAACATCAAATTCTATAATCGCCTAATTATTATTTTTTTATTAATTAGAAACATTAAATTTATTACGATTAACACACGCGAAAAAAACAATGACAAATCAATTATCTGGTGGTGAACGGAAACGGTTATCAATCGCTTTGGAATTGTTGAATAATCCACAAGTGATATTCTTAGATGAACCAACAACGTAAGTGTAATATTCAAATTGTACAGTGTTCTATTTCAATCGGTAACACCCTCAATTGAGGGTGTACCTAATATAGATACCATTCATAAAAAATAGTAAAGTTTTGAGTGAAACAGAACAACTTGTATGTGGTTGAATATTTGTTCTTTTTCTAAATAATTAATTAAATTACAGCGGCCTTGATGATCTATCCTGTTCACAATGTATTCTATTATTGAAGAAAATTGCCCAAGGTGGTCGGACGGTCATCTGTTCAATACACCAACCGAGTGCTCGTCTATTTTCAATATTTGATAATGTCTTTATAATGTCCGATGGCCAATGTGTTTATCAAGGATATGGTCCAGATTTAGTACAATATTTAACAAATAATATCGGTATTGAATGTCCGAAATATTATAATCCAGCTGATTTTAGTTAGTAAATTTCCAATTGAAATAATTAACGGTAATTATTATTTGTTTTCATAGTTATTGATGTATGTACTGGTGATTATGGTGATTATCAAGAACGTTTAGTTTCCTCGATAGATAATGGCAGGAATTGTTTTAAAAATAATCAATTAATTACAATTTTTGATAATAACGATATAACAACAACAACAACAACATTCAATAATAATTGTAAGAGAAAGAATAAAATTGAATCTTTCGAGATGATTCGCAATTGTAATAAGATAACGAAATTTGATCAATTTAAAATATTAGTTAAACGAATGTGGATACAAATGTGGCGTGATAAAAGCTATTTATTGTTGAAAATAATTCTACATTTAGCTGTTGGTATATTAATTGGTAATTTATATATTGGGATAGCATGGGATGGTTCTAAAACAATTTTCAATTTTGGCTTCTACTTTACTTGCATCATTTTCTTTATGTATGTACCAATGATGCCAGCTCTGTTAGCCTGTATGTTGAATTAAATTAAACAATAATTGTTTAATTAATTGTTTTAAATTGTAGTCCCGATAGAAGTGCAACATTTAAAACGTGAACACTTCAACAAATGGTACAGTTTAGGCTCCTATTATTGGGCATTAACAATCTCCAGTTTACCAATACAAATAATATTAGGCTGTATGTATTTAACTATAGTTTACGTACTCTCTGACCAACCGTACGAATGGAAACGTATGTTATTATTCTATTTTATCTGCATGTTAACCAGTATAGTGTCGGAGAGTTTCGGTCTTTTAGTCGCTACAAATCTCCAATTAGTGGTATGATTGTTTAATTCTAACAGTTTTTTTCTCTAATTAGATTCCTCGTAGAATGCAATCTTTATGGGTCCGGTATTATCAGTACCATTCATATTATTAGCAGTTTATGGTTATGGTGAAGGCTACGAGAATATACCATCATTTGTCAAATTCTTAATGCATTTCAGTTATTTGCGTTATTCAATGGAAGGTATAACTGTAACAATGTTAAGGAATCGTGGACAATTGGAATGTCCGGAAGAATTTTGTCTATTTGTTGATTTGGATTTATTTATTAAAGTAATGGGCATGGATAATGCTATTTTAATTTTAGATATATTTGCTTTAATATTTTGTTTATTATTATTCCGTTCATTGAGTTATTATTTATTATGTCAACGTTTATCACCGAACAAAACATTTATTGCTTTACGTTATGTTGGACAATTCGTTAAATCACATTTCCAGTATTGAAATTAATCCTAATGTTGTTAATTAATTTTGTTATAAAAAAAGAGGAAAGTAATAAAATTTATTACCGGAAACTGTGTTTTATATTCTAGATGTTCGAAGAGATGTCACGGAACTAACAAGCTTATCGGAGAATTTCTCAGATTATCTCAAGGGAGATATCAATTGTTCCAAATTGCAATTTTTCAGGCATTGTATTGAAAAAGTTTCGATCAATTTTCTGATAAATTCCTAGAATTTCTTAGAGATTTGGCAAGCGTTTCAATTTGTTGTGAAAAATTTCGAACACTGCCCAAATTATAGGCGAAAATATGAAAAAATTATAACAAAACAGGTACCCCAAGATTGCCCTCTAACAATAAGTGACTAACAAGTAAACCTTACGAAGTCGAAACTCCCGATTTTGATGATTTTTGGTATATAAGTACTTCATTCTATTCTAAGGTTTGCGTGATTTGTCATTCGTGCCCATACGCAAGTTTAAGGGAGAAAATGGGGGTTGAAGTTACCCCTGCAAAATCAGTTTTTTTGCAATATCTCAAGAACGGTTCAATATTTTTTAGTGATTCAAAAACTGAAAGATAGATATTTGTGGGGCCTATAACGTGGTAGAAGCTAACTGTCAATATCTTGTTGGGGGTGGAAATGACGGGCACTTATGTGCCGTTTTTTTACGGTTTTTTGCAATTTTACACTCCATGGTAAAACATAGCAATACGAAATTTTTTATAATAGTAGAAAATTACAAAATAACAGTTACCTGTTCGAGGGTTTTTCATTATTTTCAATTGTTACCCCATAAATAATTCTTAAGTGTTGTAACTTTAGCGGTGAATTTTGGCTATGTATATTATTTTTTGAAATCGTATTTATGTGGGTTTTGAAGACATTTGAAGAACCTTTCAAATGATATATGAATGAGTACCCCAAACTACCCCTTAATGAAAGATATTTTATTACTATTAGTGATTCTAGTCATAGTAATTTTTTTATTTACCTTATCTAGTATATAATTATCCAATTTTTTATTTTAATTACAATTTTTACCAATTACAACCCCTTCTGAATTATGATATATAATGGCAACAAAATTTGGTAAATTGACGAAAGAACAATTTGAAGAGTGTTTTACCAATGTGTTCATCAGGTTTACTTGTAAGAACAAAAACGCTCATGAAATTCTATCGTAATATCGCATCAAACAAAACAGATATCGATTACTAAAAATTGCCACTTTCAGTCTTCAGTTTCTGCCGATTTTCCGCGAAAAACCAACAAACCTATTGAAGAATTTTTCGAAGATCTATCTCTATCAATTTTCTATTACTGAAAAATCAATAATATTTGTAGTTATAAGGGCAAATATGGGATAAAAGAAGAAAACATATTCGAAGCAGAAATATAACATACCGTACCGGCAAACTAAATCAATTTATAGGTAGTTTTAGTTACGTATACAACCAACAATACGTTAAAATTGCGCAAATTTTGTAGTATTTAATGCAATTCAAATCGATATTAATTTAACATTATTTCTATTAAAAAATATTATTTTACCGATTGCATCAGATTTAAATACGATCTGATAAATGTAATGTAATGATAGTAATATTTTTCGAAAAATTTTTTTCGTTGTAATTTATTTGTTAATAAGAATTACGCAAAGCTACTATCGTGTTTACATTGAGAAGTATTACAATATTGATATAGGATAGTAGTATCAAATTTAGTATACTTTTTGAAGCCAACAAGATGAGTTGTTCTGTTGGAAAAACTGCTTTAATGTAAGCAAATTCAAGTTTATTCACCTTTTATAATTAAATTAAATTGTAAGTTAATTTATACTTAAAGGGATCCTCAAGATGGTGATCAATTGGGTGATGAAAGCGGTATGTTATATGGTGAATATTTAATGTTAGATAAAATATTAGAAGCGCAACGTTTATTGAGTGAACAAAATCAAAAACCTGTACATGACGAACACTTATTTATCGTCACCCATCAAGGTATTTTATCGAATTATCATTTTTTAAATTAATTATAAAAGTTGAATTTATAGCGTATGAGTTGTGGTTTAAGCAGATCATTTGGGAATTAGACTCGATCCGTGGTATATTCAATGTTGTTGTAGAAGAAACGCAAACTTTAGAGATTTTAAAGCGTTTAAATCGTATAGTTTTAATATTGAAGGTAATTTATTTTTGAATAAAAAATCAAAAAATTATGTAGAATTGTACAATTATCAGATAATTTTGCAACTATTCAAAAAAGGTCACGACTTTTGTTATTTCAAAATAACTTAATCAAATATCACAATTTAGGTTTTGGTAGATCAAGTGATGATATTAGAAACAATGACGCCATTAGATTTCATGGATTTTCGTGGCTATTTACGTCCAGCTAGTGGTTTTCAAAGTCTCCAATTCCGACTATTAGAAAACAAATTAGGCGTACGTCAAGAACATCGTGTCAAATACAATCAAAACTACCACAAAGTCTTCGGTAATGATTTGAATGCATTGAAATTGATTGAATTAAGCGAAAAGGAACCATCATTGATCGATTTATTACAATCATGGTTGGAACGTACACCCGGTTTAGAAACGGATGGTTTCGATTTTTGGGGGAAATTTCAAAAATCCGTTGAACGTCTTCTAGACGATCAAACGAAATTAATCGAACATGAATCAAATCCATTGATTAAAAAATATAAAACTACCGATATAGAAAATCGACGTGAAATTTACGAATCTATTTTCAATATTAAAGTACATGATGCTTTAGTATCAAGAGGTGAACGTCGTTTCTCACACAAAGCCCTACAAGGTGCTATAATGATAACGTTCTATCGTGACGAACCGAGATTCAGTCAGCCCCACCAAATGTTAACACTTTTAATGGACATTGATTCGCTTATCACTAAATGGAGGTGTAAGTTTGAAAATTGACAACATTAATATTTTAATAAATCCAACAATTTTGTAGATAATCATGTTTTAATGGTACAACGTATGATTGGTTCCTCACAATTAGGTACTGGTGGTTCGTCCGGTTATCAATATTTACGGTCTACATTAAGTGATCGTTATAAAGTGTTTGTTGACTTATTTAATTTATCAACATTTCTAATACCACGTGATTATCTACCACCATTAACCGAATCAATGAAGAGTCATCTATGCAATTGGAATAAAAGTACTAATAGTCCAAAAACGAATCGATCTAGTTAATTAATTTATAAATTGTTTGAATTGCATCATTTTTAAGCTAATTTATTTACAATTATCAAGACAATTGTATAAATTACGTTAAAGTTTGGGCTATTTTGGATGTAATTGGGACATTTATTTAAATATCGTCGAGTGCAAACTAAAATATGAAATGAACGATAGTTGCTCAATTATTGATTGAGTTAATAAATTAAAAAATAATACTCGCCTTTATATATTCAAAGCGTAGAGACTTTTTTGTTTTTATCACCCAATCAACCCTCTTGGAAGGTTTTTTTGTACCATTTAAAATGTTCAAAACAAAATCCCTATTCTAACCTTAAAAGTTTGAAGTTGAAAAACAAAACTTAACCTCAAAATAGTTGAAATGTAACTTACATTATTCTATATTATATTTATATATGTTATAATTATTATTACGATTATTGTTCATTAAATAAAAATTTAAAATATTTTAAACTTTAAATATAACGATGACATTTGGCATTTTGACAGATCATGCAATATTTTGACAGTATTGACGTTTTATCTATCTAAACGTAGCTCTATAAATAAAATCATTAGTAGAGTTAGGATCTACAGTCGCGCAATAAAAATTTCAACTGTCAAAACTTACCAGTGGCGTAATTGATTTAATATTCAAATAATTTACAATTTACTTGTAATTAATTAAATATAAAAATAATTTCCATGATTAGTAATTAATAAAATTAGTAAATTAATTTAGAATTATTGATAATTGATGAATTTGTGCCTAATATTTCATTTATTTTCGAGTATAAATCGTCTGTTTATTAACCTAAACGAACTACAATGAGAGAAAAGTGGTGGGGAAACCGAATCTGTCAAAATTTCGCTAAAATTAAACACCTGCGTTTTAGCGATGACGTTGCTAAGTTAAACAAATCTTTATAACTGGTCGACTGTTTTTCTAAATTCTATCGCTATCGATATAGAGCGCCTTGCCTTGTTGTTGTTTGTTGACGGATAAAACAACTAGTTTAAAACCGAAATACATGTGCCGCTCTTGTCAAATTTTTCAGGGATTAGATTTGACAGCGTCCCAAAAAAGTGACCAAATCCTAAGTCTAATCATTAGAGATGAAACGGATAGCTGTTTGGCCGGATACCAGATATCGGATATTCGGCCAAACTTCTAGCCGGTTATCCGGTTGATTATTGCCATTCGGTGCATCGCAAGAAGCGAGCTTGTGGCGCTGTTGGTGGCGGACTAGGGCGGCTTCGGATCTTTTATGTTCACGAGTAAAGTTAGCTATTGTTTCAGTGAATTGGTGCTTGATTGAGGTTATTACTCTTATTACAATAAAACACGTTCTTTTGTTATTTAAAATGTGAAGTACTTTTATAATGACATCGGTAAAGAAAAGATCGCCTGTATGGGAATATTTTAAAATAAACAATGATGATCATAAGTTTACCCGTTGCTTACTGTGCAGTGTTAAAATTTCTCGTGGTGGCGAAAGGGAAAAAAGCAGGTATGTATCAAACAAAATTAGCTTATCTCTTGTTTTCGTGTATAATTACTTTTCATGAAATTGATTTATCGATCAATTGGATGTTGTGAGTTTATAGCAGAGTTTTATTGACGGAATCTTCTGGTTTATTTTTTCTAGGTACTTCTGCCATGAAAAATCACATAAAAGCAAAACATCCAGATGAGTACCGTGTACTAAATAAAGATCACGCCGCTGTCGTGCTTATTATAACTCCTTTGGCCATCCCGGGGACAAGTTCATCTTCAGTAGCAGAGAAGCAATTGACTATAACAGAATCTTTCGAAAGGAAATTACTTTGGGACGTTAATGGCGCTAAAGCCAGGAAGTACCATTATTTAATAGCAGAAATGATTGCATTAGACACCGAGCCATTGTCCATAGTAGAAAGAACCGGATTCACCAGATTCCTAGAACAAGCGTTACCCTGTTACAAATTGCCAAGCTGGACTTATATTGCCCAAAAAATCATTCCTGACATATATGACAGAATTTTTGAGAAAATCAAAAGTAACATTGCAAGTGCACTCGCTATTTCAATGACATCCGACATATGGACTTGCTTACACAACAACGCTAGCTTTCTGAGTTTCACAGCTCATTGGGTATCTCTTGAATTCAAACTAGAACATAGAGTTCTTGTAATGAAGCCTTTCTTAGGTTCACACACAGGAGAAAATATAGCAAAGGAGCTTAACACTATCGCAAACCGCTGGAATATTGAGCATAGTAAAATACATTTACTCATTCATGACAGTGGCGCTAACATAGTGAAGGGTATTCGTTTGACTGAGTACGATTCTGCTAGATGTTTCATACATACGCTTCAAAGAGCTATAAACGAGTCGCTCAAACCCCAGCTTGAAGTGACAACAATGATTGCTACTGGAAGACGACTTGTTACGTACTTCAATCATTCAAGCTTAGCTCAAGGAAAACTGCTGGCGATTCAGAAAGAGCTAAATTTAACATCAGTTAGTGCAAGATATCAGCACTAGATGGACTTCTACCTTTTATATGCTAGAGCGTCTGTTAGAACAAAAGCGGGCCATATCATTGTTTATCGCTGATCATAATACACTCACCAATTTGACGGCTTGACAGTGGTGTTTGATGGAGCAATGCATCTATTTATTGAAACCCTTGGAACAGCGCATGATTTTCCATCTCTCTCGCACAATTTGACGTCATCTTGGCCATGTCAACATAACCTAAAGAAGACTGTTTGTATGGTTTTTTTAAATAAAATAATTTTTCAAAATTTTGAAAACTGTCGAACATTATATTACCACATAATTACCAAATTACCACAACAATTAATTATTGTTAATACTATTAATTTTTATAACTGAAAACAGTGCCAGAAAATCAACTCGAATTTTCCGCGATAATTGAGGCAATTTCCAAAATATCAAAAAAAAGGCTTCGCATTCCTCTCGGCTTTTGTATCAGTTTTCGAATGAGGGGTTGATCAATGCTGTAAAATAAAAACTGTGCCTAAATTGTTATATCTCCTCCCAGACATTTTTTTAATTTTCCGGAAAACTAACTGTGCAATCGGAAAATTTCTTAAAGATTTAAAAAGAACTTTCTATTTGCTATCTAACAGTACAAGAATTTTTGCAAAATAATCAAAATTGGCCCATTTATAAGAGAAAATACAAAAGATTGTACAAAAATACGAAAAAAAACATGTTGTTAGATTTTCATCTGTAATTCAAATTTATATCGACATTTTAAAAAACGGAAGGAACCGTTCGATGCCACAAGAAGTGCTCTTTCCAGAAATCTATCTGCGGTTGCCGTAGTCTCAAGGACAAGCGAGAAATTGTGAGTTATAAATTCACATTTTCGCTAGTTAAAATTATCACAGCTACTCTTCTAACTTACATGTTATTTTTGACCAAAATGACGTCATGCGCAAAACGTACCTAAATACGACATCTGCGCTGTTCCACCATATAAAATCACGTTCAGCCCGGCGCACTTTATCAAAGTCCGTATGGTCGGCGGGCCCGAGATTATCAGTTGATTATTCGTCTGACGGCGCTTGTTTGTTTCACTATCTCATAGCTAGAGTTAGGATTTTGCTCCCTTGACAAAAGCGGCACATAAGGTTCGATTTTGAATCAGTTGTTTTATCCGTCAACAAACAACAACAAGGCAAGGCGCTCTACATCGATAGCAACAGAATTTAGAAAAACAGTCGACCAATTATAAAGATTTGTTTAACTTAGCAACCTCATCGCTAAAACGCAGGTGTTTGATTTTAGCGAAATTTTGACACATTTAGCTTCCCCTCCATTATTCTCTCATTGTAGTTCGTTTAGGTTAATAAATAGACGATTTATACTCAAAAATAAATGAAATATTACGCACAAATTTATAAATTATTTATAATTCTAAATTCATTTACTAATTCTGTTGAATATCATTGATAGAAATTATTTTTATATTTAATTTATTACAAGTAAATTGTCGATTATTTGTATTTTAAATCAATTACGCCACTGGTACGTTTTGACAGTTGAAATTTTTATTGTGCGACTGTAGATCCTAACTCTACTCATAGCAAACGATGTGTGGACCACCGGTGGTTCACGTCGCCAGATGAATGTAATGCCTGTGAACCACCGGTGGTTCACGCCGGACTGAACGTGATATTCACTCCACGGCTGCTGTACAGTTTTCTTTTACAGGTGGTTCTCGAATTTGGAGCGACAATTAATGATTTTCAATAAATTGACAAGTAATCGCGACGTTGCCAGTTCATTCAAAAAGGCATATTTAGAGCGAAATTTATCTTAAAATAAACCAAAATCTCGATAAAATCCTATAAATCAAATCAATTGTCTAAATAATAAGTTAAACGAAATATATTGTAATTTTTACGCTTATCATTAAATTGGTTATAATTAGCATAAAGAATAGTGACCTTGATGGACTAAATAAAAGTGATTTGTTACAAAACAAAGATTTCAAAAGGTTTGCGTGTTTTAAGTGAAAAACTAAAAAATTTCAATCGTTCAAGTTGATTTATGTATTTTTTCGAATTCCAGTAATTTTAAAGAATTCTAGACGATTTACCAAATTTGGCACCAATGTTCATTTATTGACAACAATAGATAAACATATGTAAGACAATAATGTGATATAATTTAAATTATTTATTATTTATTAATATTTAAAAAAAGCAATGATAAGATTTTAATTTAAATTGAAATACAATTCCATTTGCTAATCAGTTGTGGAAAATATCCAATAATGTCGTATTCAGTGAATACAACACCACTATTAGATGATAATAATGGTGATGGTGATAATGATTCAGATATTGATGAGATTTTACAAAATCCAACAATTATCCAACAACAGACCGACCATAGAATGTTTAAAATTAACGAACCAAAAGATAAATATAATTTAGCTTATATCATTTTCTATATATTGGGTATGGTCACACTGTTACCATGGAATTTCTTTGTTACAGCCGATGATGTAAGTAAAATTATCAGTTTATTTAGAATAAACGACTTTATCGGAATTATTGGCGATCGAAGTCTGCTATGATTCACAATAATAGCCAACTAGATTCGTACAATGCTACAAATCCATAGCCGACTCAATTACCATATACACCTGTTATTAACGCTGGTTCAAGTAGCGACGTACGTCCTCGATCTAGAGCAGACTTTGGTCGAAATTAATTGTAGATGTAATAATTGTTTTTAATTACAGTATTGGTCGTATAAATTTCGTGATATTAGTAATAATACTAATAATATTACTACGTATAGTGGATTATTAAAACGTACATCATTGCAAGCAAGTTTTACTTCGTATATTAGTGTAGCATCGGCTCTACCAACTTTAATTTTCTTAACATTGAACACAGTATTAAGCCAGAAAATCTCATTAAATAAACGCGTCATTGGTTCATTGGTATTGATGTTAATTTTATTTCTAATGACATTAAGTTTCGTCTTGATCGATACCGATAAATGGCAAGATGGTTTCTTTATTCTAACCATAACAACTATAGTTTTATTAAACAGTACTACTTTTAATTAAATAATTAATTAATTATTAATTATTTTATAGTTTGTAGTGCGGTCTTATCCGGCAGTATATTTGGTGTAGTTGGTCGTTTTTGTCCGATTTATATCACAGCAACAATTAGTGGACAGGCTTTAGGTGGTATATTTGCGGCAATTGCCGAGATTATTTCGTTATCGATCGGTGCAACATCCCAACATAGCGCCCTATGTTATTTTATTATCGGTAATTTAACGATAATCGTCTCGATAATCAGTTATATTATATTGAGTAGGACGATTTTCTTTAAATACCACTATTTATACGAGAGTAAATTGATGATAGAGAATGAATTTGAAAACGAACTAATTCGTCCACGTTTAATTGATTATAAATTAATATTGAAGAAAATCTTTAATTATGGCATATCAATGTTGATTGTTTTTGCTATAACATTGGCGATATATCCGGGTGTGACTGTATTGATTGAGTCGGAAGGTAAAGGACATGGACGTAAATGGAATGGTAAAATTGCCAAATAATCGAATTCAATTCAATTTAATTTTAATTGATTTTCAGACGTATTTTTCGTACCAACTATAAATTATCTATTGTTCAATATTGGTGATTATTTAGGACGTATACTCGCCGGTAAATTCCAACGACCTAGAAAAGGTTGTCTGTTACTGATATTGAGTTGTGCACGTTTCATTTTTATACCGTTATTATTATTGTGTAATGCACAACCACGACATAATTGGGCTGTTGTTTTCGATCAAGATTACCAATACATTTCGATTATATTCTTATTTGCTATAACCAATGGTTATTTAGCTAATATTATCGCGATACAAGCACCCAGGTAATATTTGAATTTAACCAAATATACAGTATTTATTCTTGTATTTTACAGGTTAGTTGAGCCACATGAAAAAGAAATCGCATCGTCTATTCTAACGGTTTTTATGGGTGTTGGATTATCAATAGGATCGGGTATTTGTTTACTTATGGTGAAATTACTGTAATTGATATTGAATATACAAACCTTTTAATAATTGTGATACGCCACTGGTTCTAATTGTAGCCCAATTATTGTTTTACAATAGATGGCGCTGTTAGTTGATTAGTAAACTAGTGGCGGGATTTGATTTTATTCAAATTTACGTGTAATAAAATTTATGTTTAATTGAGTTGTTTCTAATTATAAACACCATATTTCCATGAAGCACTATTTTCGATTAAAATAAGGCTTGATAGTACCAATTACCGGTTATAATTGATATATACAGGTGCGGATTTGACATTTGTCCAAGGCCTGCTAAATTTGATTGATCATTGAATTGAAACTTTGGGAAAAATTATAGTTTTACCAATTATTGGTAAATCTGTTGTAACCGCAGAAATGATTCAAATTTTAGAATATTTTTAATAAATATCAGGGCTGTATTGGAAAATCAAGCGCGCCTTGTATTTGTCGATTGAAAGACAACTGAACGTTCGCAAAGCACAACCAACTACAAGTTCAAATATTATGTTAGAATTAAAATTAATTATCCAATTGTAGCAAATTATTTCCAATTAATAATCGCCTTTACGACTCTTTTATAATTAGATTTTATTTATTTTAGCTTGTTTGTGGAAGAAATTAAAGTGAAAGTTTTGAAAATTTAGTAACATTTACGGGTGGTGATAGATTTTAAGTTGGTAGTAGTGGTAAATGTCAAGGTTTGCCGACTGTTTACGTGTTTAATTGTCAGAAACTTTCGAAATTTATTTAAAATAAAATAATTAAAAAAATATAAAAATAATCAATGAAATTCAACAACTTTCCATATTAACTATTGTAAGTTGTACAATTATATAAAAAAAATCACCTTAAACTGATATTATTTTTTTAGGTTAGATTAATAAACAATCATGGTCTTCTTACGTTTGTATTTGAGTAGAAAATCGCGTACAATCCGGATAATCGTCGGTGTATTAATGTTAACCTTTATTCTCTATTTATTGAAAACCTACGAGAGACCCGAAGAACTCGCTATTGAGTTACAACCGTTCAAAGAACGTTTAGTCTACCGGCCAGCCCCACAATTAATCGACGGTTACGGCAATTACGAGCCCAGAAATTTGGAAAAAACGCCACGGTCCTGGTGAAGATGGTAAACCGCATTATTTACGTCCCGACCAACAATCGGACGCCGAACAAACCGAGAGCGAATATGGCATGAATATTTTATGTTCTGATGAAATATCGTTGAATCGTTCGATATTAGATACACGTTTAGAAGAATGTAAACATTGGAATTATCCGGAGAATCTACCGAAAACTAGCATTATTATTGTGTTCCATAATGAAGGTTTATCGGTATTGTTACGTACAATCTATTCGATAATTCAACGAACACCTAGGAAAATTTTACAAGAGATACTATTAGTTGATGATTTTAGTGATAAAGAGAATTTGAAACAATCATTAGATGATTATGTTGATAAATATTTTAGTGATGGTTTGGTACGTTTGATACGCAATAAACAACGGGAAGGTTTAATAAGAACGCGGTCTCGAGGCGCCCAAGAGGCGTACGGTGAGATTATTGTATTTTTGGACGCCCATTGTGAAGTCAACACTAATTGGTTACCGCCGCTATTAGCACCGATTTATTTAAACAATTCAGTAATGACCGTACCGATTATCGATGGTATTGATCATAAAACATACGAATATCGTCCAGTTTATAGTAATGATCGTCATTATCGTGGAATCTTTGAATGGGGCATGTTGTATAAAGAGAACGAAGTACCGGAACGGGAATTAAATCGACGCCGACATAATAGTGAACCGTACAATAGTCCAACACATGCCGGTGGTTTGTTTGCAATAAATCGTGAATATTTCTTAAAATTAGGCACTTACGATCCCGGTTTACTAGTATGGGGTGGTGAGAATTTCGAATTGAGTTTTAAAATATGGCAATGTGGTGGTAGTATATTATGGGTACCTTGTTCACATGTTGGTCATGTTTATCGTAGTTTTATGCCGTATAATTTCGGTAAATTACAACAATTAAAGAAAGGTCCATTGATAACAATCAATTATAAACGTGTAATTGAAACATGGTTCGATCCGAAATATAAAGAATTCTTCTATACACGTGAACCGTTAGCTAGATTTCTGGATATGGGTGATATAACGCAACAATTAGAATTAAAAGAACGATTAAAATGTAAACCATTCTCTTGGTTTATGGAGAATATCGCCTATGATGTTTTAGATAAATATCCGGAATTACCGAAGAATCTCCATTTTGGTGAACTACGTTCTCAAGCTATAACGAATAAATGTTTCGATACCTTAGGCCATAGTCCACCGTCATTAATGTCATTACAATATTGCCATGGTTATGGTAATAATCAATTGATACGTTTGAATCTTAAAGGGCAATTAGGTGTCGGTGAACGGTGTATTGAAGCCGATCAACAAGGCATCAAATTGGCGTTCTGCCGTTTAGGTACCGTCGATGGACCGTGGCTGTACGATGAACAGACGCACACTTTATTACATCGGACACATAAAAAATGTATAGCTTTACATCCGCAAACTTTACATTTATCGTTAATGCCTTGTGATATCAATAATGTCTATCAACAGTGGATTTTTAAAGAGATTCGACCGAAATGGTAGATCATATTCTCGAAATTTTCAACGATTCGTTACCATGACAATCTCTTTGAACCGAAACGTAACGAATTAACAAAAATTAGAGAATACCAATCGTTTTCTTTATTTAAATTCAATTTCCGGCAACTACATATCGTTAATTTTATAGTTTTGTTTTAAACGAAATTTTGTACTTAAATCAATGAAAGTGCCTTCAAATTCCTCCCCTTAATCCCTTACTGTCTTTTTATTATGATAATAATTTGACCCGATACAAGCTGTAAATAATCGTTAGGCATACTCTTGAATTATTTATAAATAAATCAGATAAAATAGCGAATTTCTTGATAATTTCCCTGGTGATTTCAATAGGTGGTCGGGGCCGAAACCGAACTAAAAGCTTGTTAAAATATTATTGACCGAAACACAAAACGGCAACACCAGACACTATTACTGCTTGTAATTATTATATTTTCAAGGTAAAAATCGTAAAATTTTTAAAGTTGTTGAATTTTCGAAAATTTTCGGTTTTATTTGATCAAACAATTAAAAAGGTGAATATTTTAAAGTTGGAAAAAAACACGTTAAATTTTATTGTTTATTCAAATGCCAACGAAATAAATTGATTGTTGTTAATCAAATAAAATTTTCAAGTATTTCTAGTCGTTGGGACCACCTGGTATAAGCAATAACGATGCTAACTAGGAGTAGAAGAAATAAATTTCATTGTTGTTTTATTTCGTTTATTAAATATTGAATAAATAAATCGACAATTAACGTCATTTATGAATGTTCTTTTATACTTGTGTAAACTTTGAATAAACGTAGAGTAGAGTTAAAAATACACACTTTTTCTATTAATTAATTGCTTAATTAATGAATTGATTGATTAATTAATGAATGTAAAGGAACGTTTTCTTAGAATGTTTGATACGTTCGTTCTTGTTTTTTTTTTCAATCTAATACTTTTGCAGTTTTTTCATTGCCAGCAAGAAAGTGAGAGAAGGCCAAAGTTCTATTATTATAATAATTATTATTTAGTTGATATTTTATAATGCGCATTTCTAATAATAATAGTAACATTGGTAATACAAATTTCGAGAAAATTCTACGAATTTTATCTGTTTTTCGATTGTGGCTATTTTTTTAATTTCTAGTTTTTGATCAATTGGCTGATAAAGGAGATTACGTGATCGATAAAAATAAAGAATTCACAACACACAGAACAGGTGTGTTGTTGTGTTATTTAAAGGAATACCATCTAGAAGGGGTTATTGACGACAATAACGTCGACAAGATCGACCAGAAGTGCCATCCAGTCTATCATAGCCAATATCAGACATTGTGCAGACGAAATAAAGAAGAGGATAAAGCGAGATTATCGATTTTAGAAAAGAGAAATACACCAATAATAATGACGATAATGTTCGTTTAGATTGTGACATAATATTAAAAATATGTAGATAGCCGGAAGATACTTTTATTTATTTATTTATTTATTTATTTAATTCGTTTTAATAAGTAAAAAAAGAAAAGAAAAACACGATAATTACACTTGTATTGGAATTTCAGTGGGTCGTTCGGTTATAAATAATTTTAGAAATTGATTGCATTGCAGAAATATAACGAAAAAAATAAATTGAAGATTATCATCAAATAGAAGCAACAGTACCACCTTCTCCTTCAACATCTCGTCTTGAAATGCAAAGATGAGCAAACAACGCGTGTTTGGTTCGGAATGCGGAGCCTCCAGCTATGCACCTGGCTATCGAAAGCCGGAGCCCCCCTTTCGTCCACATTACATATTCACTCTATATACATTGGACATGTCAATATTTTATTCACAATCTGTATGTAGAAATAATTGCAAATTAGAAAGAGTTTGTACGTTATAATCAACTATGGGAAAGTGGGTATGTTGTTTGATCGACTGTTGAAATCTCTCTATCTCCGAAAAAAAATCATTAAATTTTAAATTAAGAATAGATGATGAATAAACAACACACACACACACATGTGTACATTTAGAAGTGGAGATATCTTTGTTCCAAGACATCATCGCTGATGGCAAGTCTTGAGGAATGTTAATTGCAGTCCGACCGGCGGTCTCAGGAGCAGTGACTGCAATGTTCCGCAGCACTAGCAGTTCTGGTAGTTCCCACAATGGTCGCATCATCCCTTCAATTATCCACAAAATAAAACGACAAATTTTATGTACAAATAAAATTTTATCAAACAACATTATAAACGATAGAAGGAATGTTGCTTAGTGTTAATGGTTGAAAAATTCTAATTTCTCCGCCATTGTCACCATTTCGATTTTAACATGATTTTTATATAGGTACAATTCGACGTTGACAACGGCCCGAAAAAAAATAGCATTCCATAGTTTTAGTTGTTAGTTTTCGAAAACATTATCAGCCGGTCCCATCTATTCGAATATTCCGGCTATTTTCTTTTTTCCGTCCAGTTCTCTCCTTTTGTCTCAACAATAATCACTCCATTCTTGTCTAATTCATTGATAAAAACAATAATGAAGAAGAAGATGGTCGATAAACTACCACCCCTGATAAACACATTTTGGGCAACAATCAAAACGAGAATAATATGCCACTGATAGACGAAAAGACAACCGAGACAAATTAGTATAACGACAAGGCAATAATTCACTCGATTTTATTGCTTCTTCTAGACTCGCTACTCGCTTTATACAACTTCAATTATAACAATTATAACGCAAATGGAATCGTTATAAGGGTAGTTTTTTCGTTTTGTTTTGATCTTTACAAGTAGTTCTTCTAGTGGCTGTTTTCACACATTAGTAAAGTAGTTTTATTATTTTGTTCCCGCATCTCTAACTAAACATTTGAAAAGAATTTGTTAAATATACACAAACACACACTCACACAGTTGTGCTAGCTCCTTTTTTATTCTGTTTTTGTTTATTTAGTAGTAACGGCGATTTAATAGGGTAAACCGCTATATGTATAGCATACAATAAACTTAAAAGCCACTCTTCTAATAATGTCTTGTTTGGAAAACAACAAGAAATATGAAACTATTCATGCAATCTCTTTTAAATCTCCCGCTAGTTTCAATCAATCAAACCATAATTAGAGTAGATTTTCCTACGGGTTACTGTTCTAAACTAGAATTGAAATCTATGTGAAAATCCGAATTTTATCGGTTTTTCTTGCAAATATCCGCAATTTATGAATTAGTCTATCTTCTAATCAAATACAAGAATTGAGAATAATCAAATCGCCTAATTAATAAAACCGGAAATAATTCTAAAGACGGGTTACTGCCTCTATCTATTATTGAAGTCTCCTTGTGAAATACAAATTTTATCGGTTTTCCTTGAAAATATCCACATTTTTTGAATTAATCAATCTTCATCGACTAGTATCTACTCAAATGCAAGATTTAATACAATCAAGTTGTCATGACTAGCCTAATTAATAAAACTAGAAACAATCTGTAGACGGGTTACTGGCCTAATCTAGTATTGAAGTCTCCTCGAAATCATCGTCAGATTTCTTCGATTGAATTTTCGACAAATTTCGAGTCTTCTTCGACGTTAAATTCCGGGAAATTCTAAGCGATAATGGATTTCACATTAATTTTACGAACTGTAATCGTGTCAACACATCGCGGAAAACTTCTCTCATATTTTTAATTTTTAATTATAAAATGATAAATTCGAGCGTGGATTTGTTTATTCTTTCAAAACTCGTTCTCCTATTACAAGAATTCATTCAATAAAACGTTGAAAAAATGGGGAAAATGGCCGAGGATTGTTTTATTTGTTGCAAAATTTGCAGTTATTAACGTCATCAAAGTTTGCAGAAGAAGCTGTTTTTATATAGTCGATTGCGTAATTTTTGGTTTTATAGATGAAATTTTGAAAATTTTCGAATTTTCTGTTGTCAGTCCGAAAGAATTCAAGGATAATTTTCCATTTTTTCCGGTATTAATTGGAAATAAATACGTTGAAACGTACAGAACTAATTGAATTGGTAATGAGAGCAAACTAATATGCAAATATCGGTTTTATTTATGGTGTTCTTGTGTTGTTAGTTGTTTTTTTATTATTATTATTTTTTATCCTATTGATCTCTATATAATTTTATTTTTTCAACATTCCAACATAATAACCTTTATCACAGCTACAGTAGTAGAGGCGAAGAAGAAGAAGAGAGAATTTATACCTGTCGACTGTTTTACGAAATGTATTTTTAAGTGTAACGCCGAAATTTCCAAAAAATTGCCGATTATTTGTGGGCCAAGAAATTTTTGGAATATTTTCACAGGAATTTTCACACATAATTAAATTTAACGTGCAACTAGGGTATGAAATATGGAATGTCACCGAATTGAAGAGGATTTTCGAAAATGATGATAGGTGGTCAAATATTGTCGTTTATCTATGTTGAACATCTTTTTGAAATGTACACAGTTTAGAGACGATGGAAAAAATGAAAGAGAAACGAAAGATAAATTAAAAGAACCGGAAGCCGCATAAAGTATCTTCTTCTATTCGAGTTGTCAATAAAAGGGACGACGATGACGACAGTGCAGCATGATTTTGCACTTAACTTTATTGCAGGTAATACCTCAAACCACACATCTATACGACCTTTATTATCTCGTCGTCCTGTTGCACTAGATTGTTGAAAAATCCCCGACACTTTAGTCATCACCAATAACGATATAATGGAATGTTGTTGAAATTACCGGTGAATGAGATGGGAGAATTGTTTTTTTTTCTTGGTTTTGTTTTTGTATTCTTATCGTTTTGTTTCAAGTCGAATCCCAACCTCGGCTGTACCATCGTGAGAAAAATTAAAGAGTTGCAGACACCGGGTCTGTAAGGCCGCATTCCATCCGAATCTCATATTCAAATTGTTTTTATTTAGACGAAAGAGGAGGAGAAACAAAGGAAAAAAATTGTATATAACCAACCATCAGCCTCCGCCTTCTTCTTCTACTTCTCGTCTTCAGATTGAGAACCACCCAGGTGTGCCATCATGAGTTTGTTTTTCCTGTGTTTGTTAATGACGCTGTTGGTCGTCGGTTCTTTGTTCTTCTTCATCGTCTTATTTCTCCTCTTTCTATATATCTTGGAAGATGATAAGTGAAGGGAGCAGTGCACAAATACACACACACATACACACACTCGCATTCCTAGCTGGTTATCGGGGCTTCGGGGTGGCCAACGCTGAGCCGCCGCGGTCTTTGCTGCCATTCCGCCGTGGGCGGCCCACTCTCTCTCTAATGGGCCCAACTACAAATCAATCAGTTCTTTACACAAACACACACATATAAACAACGATTTAGAAACAATACAAATACAATAGAAAGAGATAGATTGATATAATTTCGTATACTTTAACAAGTTCGGTAGATTTTTCTTCATGTTTGACACAATGGTATTTTTAGCGAAATTTCAACAGCTTGTTTTGCCTGATCTATAATATCGTGAAATCATCAACGTAGAGAAGATTGTGCCGCCACAATACAATGGCAATAAAAGATCATTAATTCGAGTGGACTGTGTCATTATTGTTATTATTATTAGAGTCGCTTTTTTACCACTCTTTTCAGTTTCAGTAGATCGGTCAATAAAAACGAGAAATGGAGGGCAAAAATAAATAAAATAGCCGATCAAAATTATATACCAGGTGTGCATTTTCCCCCTTATATCCACCGCTGTCCAACGAATATCTGGCCAGTCATCAATCACCATTATAGTTAAGAAGAATAAGATGTTATGAATTGTTTCCATGTTGTTTGACCCTTTATTAAAACTCTTTTTTTTCGGTCATCTCTCCGTCAGTCTTTAGCCTGCATCTAATTGATTTCTAAACTCGAAACGAATGAAAGAAAGAAATCTGAGCCGGGCCATTCTCGCCGATTATTTACGAATATTTTTGATGGTAAATGTGTGAAATCGCGATTGTCCTGCCTGTCAACAAAAACACAATTTATCTCAATAACTAGCCCAAAAAAAACAAAGGATTAAATCCGAAAGAATCAACAATAAGACAGTTTTAATTTTCTACTTTTGTGGTTTGTTAGTTTCAACATTCAATTCTCTACTAACTTGATGATGATGATGATGATGATGGGGTGGTAAAAGAATCGTTTTCCACTCAACTCTCTATTATCGAACTGAACAAAAGAGAAGCCGACTAGGAGTTAATAATGCCACCAAGACATTGGAGAGAAGAAAAAAATGGTTCAAATCTAAAGTGGTGACTTGTTATTAAAGACGTGAAATAGCGCACACATTGAATCTGCGGGTGGCAAATAGGCATAACAGAGAACGTCGTACTGGGAGGGCCGGCCGTTCTCTACTTCTCTAGCTATATGGAGCGCATCCGGAGCGGCTTTCGGCCGTATTATTAATTTTTTTTTTTTTGGCTGGAGATATCGGCCAATTGGCGACTTTAATCGTGGAAATTGTGTTCGTTTCCTGATCGCCGATTGAAATCTCCACAATATCAATTAGAGATGTTACTGATCTTTATTTCTGCTTGGGTAACTGTGGAATTTCCGTTAAATTTGAGAGCTCTGTCACTGTTCCCACATCTTTTTCCTTGTGATAACAGAAATTGATAATATTCGAAAAATACGAGTGGTGTGCGTCAATTGGCTTGTATTGTAATGAATCCAACAGCATTAAAAACAGAATTTTAAGGAGCATCTGAAGATGTTTTTTATTTTGAAAAATTCCGATGGACTTCTGAGTTACAAAGGAAAATTTTGAAGCAAGTTTTCTTTTTATTAGTTTTCCTCCATAATTTAACAAATATCATCGATTTTTCAATGATTTTCTAATCGTTTGTAGCAAATTGAAAGAGCTTTACAAATCTGGAAATTCGCCAATAGATTTGTTAGTTTTCCGGAAAATTGCCAGAAATTAAAGGGCCATTGTTTTCGATACAATGTCTGAAAAATGCCAATTTTGAATAATTGATATCTCCCTTGTTTGTTAATATATTGTAATGAATATAGTAGCATTAGAAAGAGCATTTCAAGGAGTATCTATCAGCTTATTCTATTTTGAAAAATTTCAATTGAACTTTGAGTTACAGAGAAAAATGTAGGAGCACGTGTTTTTCTTTAAATTTTCCCTACAATTTAGCCAAATTGGAAGGGATTTCTAAATCTGCAAGAAATGCTCCAATAGATTTGTTAGTCAGCCGGAAAATTCACATAAAGTGGAGGGCCTACATTAGTTTTTTATCGAAATGTTGTAAAAATTTCCAATTTTTAACAACCGATATCTTCCTTATTTGATACTGTATTGTAACGATTATAGTAACATTAGAAAGAGCAATTTGAGGCGCATCTATGAGCTTTATTTGTTGTGAAAAATTTCAATTGAACTTTGAGTTACGGAAGAAAACTGGAAGCACGTATTTTTCGGTAAGATTTTCGCATTTTCCCTATAATTTAATCAAAATTATCGATTTTCCAATAATTTTTAGAACAGTTATGGAAAATTGACAACGTCATCTAAACGGCTCAAAAATTTTCTAGTAATTTTCCCGAAAATTGGGAAAATCGATCATTTTGCTACAAGTTCTTGTGTCCCGGTTAATTCTTTTTGCTTTCTATTCCTGTTTGGCTTTCGTTTCGTTAAAATAATTTTTTAACGAGTTCCTATTTTATAGACAATAGGTAGAAATAAAATTGTATTGATATGTGAGAATAAAATAGATTTTTAATTGTATTATTGTGATATATACACGATTCTGTACAAACGAGAAGCTTATATTAATTTTTTTGTATTTCAATAAAAAAACTAAAATTATTTTACAAAAAAAAGTCAAACTAGTAGAAGAATGCTAATTTCCGTTCTTCTATACACAATATGGACACAATAAATATTCCTTATACAGGTACAAAAATATATACACTCGATTATTTTACCATTATTATCAATAATATTAATATTACTTTATTAATTTGTGTGTTACTATAATTATACCTTATTTCTAGTATTATTAATATTATCATTACTATTATTATTGTTAATATGATTATTGTAACTTTCACGGCAATAGCACCGTTCCAATATTACAAATAAGACACGTTTCGATCACGTGAATGTTTATTTAATTCGTCTTTTGTTTATTGTTTGTTTATTATTCGTTGATTAATTAAAATTAAAATCACAGATTTTTGGGGTTTTACCCTCGATTTCGCGTTCACTGGTTAGAGGTGGTTACAGTTCTATTCTTGTTTATTTATTTTCAGAATTATTAAACAACAATCTTGAGGATCACAGATAATTTTGTTTGTTTGAAACAAATCACTATACCACACAATACACAGTTTTTAATTACGTCGTTTAAATTAAATTAAATAGCAAAATCACAGTTTATTTTCTAGAAATTTTTGTGAATATTCATCGACAACCACAGCCGATCACTACCATCTCTTTATAATTCTTTAAAATCACTTTATTCTGTCCATCCACATAGAGCATGGACATCGACGATAGTTGCGTTGGTACACAGCACGGTTTCGGTACATCCGTTGGCCGTACCGAATTCATCAAACTTTGTACAATTGCATGGTTCGTTGTATTCATATGTTCAGGCATTGGATAATCACATTCACCATCACAATAATAGGCATCGTAGCCTAAAGGTGCCACAATCCAATCACTCCAACCAACATCGCGAAAATTCACATACATTTGCCGGCGCCGGCACGGATCCCGTTCGTTTTTCCGGTGGTGGCCGCCGCCACTGCCGCCGTTACGGCGATTATGGTGCGACGATATGGCACGTTTCTTTCGTTGGACTTTCAGCAGATCGTAGCCTTTACGCGGCTGATTGCGGCCGTCATCGGTAAACGTCAACAAAATCGGCTGATTTACATCGTCCACAAATTGTCGTTTCAACTGTAAATTCTTCAGAGCCACCACTTTTTTCGTCTTTTGATTCGTTACAAATGTTGTTATCAATAAACCGTAATTATTTTTCGGATTATTCAACCATCGTATAACAGCCGGATAGACGTCCAGTGTTATTGTTGAATTCTTTCGTGGATTTATCAATTTCGAATCGATGATCCGTGTTATTGGCCCATCAACACCTTTAATACCAGGCCGGACGATGTCTTTAACTAGAATCCGTTGATAACATTCTTTATCTTTTGTATTATTGTCACCAATTGACATTAATTTTATATGGGCGGCTGTTAAACGTTCATTCTTCGGCACTGATGATAGATCGAATTTTAAACGGAATTTCTCATGCGGACGCTTGAAACGATCATCGATTGCACTCTCTGTGGGACAGAAAAATCAAAAATATTAGAAAATTATTAATATTATACAGAGACGGCACTAAAAACGACCACACAATCGAAGAAAGATGTGTTTCATGTAGTCATTTTTAATGCCTAATCTATATAACCGAAAGTTTGTAATTTTACGAGGTGTTTTATTAAAACAAATTATTGTCTACTACTATTATACCCAGGCGGCATTTGAAATTACTGCATATTTAAACAAGATTTGCAATTTTTGTTTGTATTCGTCCGTTTTTAATGCCTCATCTGTAAATTATGTCTAAATTGTAGTTAGTTGCAAGGTTTCTAATTCTAAAATAAAATTTACAGAAGCGGCATTTCAAATTACTACATAACTGTTGATTGATGAAAGATGGAAATGTGCAAATTCTTTGTTTCTATATTGCCATTAAAAATGTCTAAACTGTACATTTCCAAGAAACTTGTTCTAATTTTACGATAGAACTTGAAAAATTGGAATATTTTATGAAAGAAATCCTTACTAGACGAAGAAATTATTGTGGAAGGAATTATTACAGAAACGGCATTGCAAATGACTGCATAATTGAAAAAAGATGCGCAAGATTGTTTGTTTTTATGTACCCATTTCTAAAGCCTTATCTGTACGTTTGTAACCAACTTGTAAGGTTTCTAATTTGATGACAAAATTAAAAAAAAAGAGGATTCTACAGAGGAGGAATTTCGAATTAGCTCATACTCAAAAAGACATACGAGAAAAAATGTTTTTACTGCGCGATCTGTACATTTATAGGCTATTTGTAAGATTTCCAATAAAATTTAAAGAAATTGAGGTATTTTACTCAATAAATTATTACTTTTCTACAGAGACGGCATTTCAAATTACTACACAATTGATATGAGGCGCGAATAAAAGTAGACATTTTGTTTGTTTCTATACTCGATTCACGGAGATAATTGAATCTTGACGTGAACGTAACAGCACTAAATTCCCTAAATGTACTGGTCAAAATTTAGAAGTTTTAGAGGCGCTAGGTTAGTATAAATGCCTACTAACTTGTCTCTCAAACGAAAAATTCAATTAGTGCACCGTGTATATGTTATTGTTTCAAATGCCTTATTTGTAAATTTTGCAATTTTTAGTAAAGGAATTCTTATTATTCCATAGACGATCATTTGTTTCTGTGTAGTTGGTTTTAATGCCTGATCTGTACATTTATTAACTTGTAAGGTTGATAAAATTTAAAGAAACTGGGCAGTTTTATAGAGTATTATTAGTATACAGAGACGGCGCTTCAAATTACTACACAGTTGACAAAATTATGTACAAATAGTTTCTATGCATCTGTTGTTGATGCCTTCTCTGTACATTTACCATTAATTTCATTATAAACTTGAAGAAATTGCAGAAATTTTAGAATTCTAAACAAATCGTACGCATTTCTAATATTTAATCAATCACTACGCTTGATAAAATATTTAGAAAATCATTTGAATTTAACCTTGTTGTATTAGAATTTGTTATACATCCGATTTATTCACCGAACGTAAGATTTTATAGCAATAAGTAAGATTATAATTTTAAAATAACTCTTTTATTGTAGTCACGTGATAATTTATTTGCAACACCAACTCAACATAAAGTTACTAAATTGATAAAAACTAGGGACTTTTATTCGGTCCGGTTATTAAATTTCCTACAATAGAGGAGAAATTGTTGAAATTTTGTCGGATTATGTGGAGATTGTGAAATTTTATTAGCCGACAATGCGACAAAAATATTTGATCATCAACGGTTACTATAACGGTTCAATACAATTCCAATAATAAATCGATCAAATAAGACAGGTGTTGATTCTATTTCCAACAAAGAAAAATAGAATTTAGATCGCCCGTTAGAATTGTGTAGAAATAATAATATGATGAAATGGATCGAATCAGTGATAGTCGGAATAGCGAAAGTTACCGTAATTATTATATAACGTAGTTCAATAAATTTTATATTATTAATAATAATGGTAATGTAAAGAAAATTGTACATACCTATGTGTAGAAAACTTCGTACAGTATTTGCATTCTCCGTGTTCCTCAACGGTATCGATGTTGTATCTAAATGGAATTTCTCTTGTAATTGGTATAATTGTTTCAATGCTTCTGGTATGATCATGGATTGTTGTTTTGGTACTGTAGTTGGTCGAAAATTTACACCGAAAATCGGTAATAGAGCCGACTTTACATTCTCTATAAGTTCCGGTGGTAGATTCGTTGTTGATGACGATATTGACCAACAACAACTCACCATCAATTTCAAAAACATATAAATCAATAATATCGGCTTTAATCGCATCTTCATTGGTATCTGTAAATAACAATTTCTTTGTAATATTACAAAATAACAGGGCATTATTAATAAATAAAAAGATAAACGCAAACTTTGATAAATTAATGCAAATTATCGTTACAGGAATGGAATGACGCATCAAATATCTAGTAAACAATCATAAAAATTACTCATCTCGGAATACTTCTTTTGAAAATTGATTAATTATCGCAATTACAACGAAATACGTTTCGATTATTTCGTGGATGATCGATTAAATCGAAATAATTTTCGAAAATAATCGCATACGTCTTCTCTTAACTTGGATAGTTGGAGAAGTCAAGCAAGTTGGACTTGTTCACCTTTTTCCAACAACAACAACACAACAACAACAACAACAACAAGAAAACCGACGGATTGGAGAAAGCTGACATGCCGTGAGTATGTCTTCCAACATTACCGAACAATTCGTCTATCAGTGATAAGAATGATAAGAATGGGGTGGTTAAAATTGACAACAAGGGGGAGAAAGTCAAGGTTCGTTGGCGTGTTTCTCAATTTTCGTTTTCCCAACATAAACTTGGTAAAATTATTGTTAAAACCGAAAGACCATCAGTTTAACTATTACAAGGTTGATTTTGAATGTGTTTATAAATTGTACAATAAAGAATTAATGATGAGAAATAAAACGGTGGAGATTTTTTGTTTGAGAAAAACCCAACAGCCTCTCTCCTCTATCTGTTTGAAGAACTTGATTTACCATTATGGGTATGATAGCGCCGTGCTGTCTGTTCAAAATGCAAACACAAAACACACACACAATTCGCTTTCATCAACATTAAGACAATCGTGTTTCAAGACTTACAATTTTAATCATAAATTCCGGCCCTAATTGCACAAATCGAACTACACATAGACCCAGCAACAGGTTAACTGTTAAAAACCACCCTTATCCGTTGTCTATACCTGTTAAATGTCGTATGAATGTTTACTAGTTGTAGAGGGGTTGTTTCCACTACAACTAACTTTTGGACGAAAAACCGAGCGAATCTACCAATGATAACCAGGTAGGGACACGTGCGCTATTCCATCTCTGTCTAGAAATTTTCGATAGATTTCAACCCTCACTTATACACAATACAGCAATGATAACAATTATGATTAGTGTTGATTCTTGTGTTTGTTTAAATTAATGCCAGCTGTTCGTACAATTGAAACCAATTTAATTACAACTAGTGATAATTTAGACGATTTTTTCGCCGTGTTGAACAGAGATAGATATGCATAATTGTATGAGGGAAATTTTCGAACTTTCTACGAATTGGTTTTTTGTTTGTAATCAGTCGGGCGTAATAAGCCCTTTTCCAAGGAAACGATACTAACGAGTCATCGTTAATTTGATGCGATTTTAATGGACAGAACGAATAGGTCATGGATCGTCCATTATATCGAATTCTTTGGTAATGGCAGCGAAGACGGTTTTATATTTTATTCAAATAAATTCCAAATAAACGGCGAAATATGGATGATAATCATTCGGATGATAATTCAAGGATTTTACAGATTGTTGTTAATTTAAGTAAAGTATTTATTTGTTTAGACAAAAATTTTGCAATATTCTAGAAATCATCGGCTTTTACGAATTCTACACGAAAATAAATACAGAAATAAATAAATTATGCCGTTGAAAGATGGCCTTTAGTTTTCGTAAATTTCTCTTTTCTAATCGCCTTGTCCGCTCATTATTATTATTATTATTATTTATAAAAGAATTGTAGACAGCATGACGCTGAATCTATAGAATGTTTATTATTGATTATCGATAATAAATCACAAATATCCGGATAATAAACATGGAATTCTTGGAAATGCTCTTGCAATAGTCTTGAGAATTTTACAATATTGTGACGATAATCGCGATATAACGGGTCATCTGAATTTGTTGCGAATCGTGCGAATTACGGAAAGTGAAAGCCGTCCCCGCGTTTTTCCTGATCGATTTTAGTTTTTCCTCTTGTACCCTCTACTTGGAGTGCTAGTACGTTTGTATATATACTTTTATATTTATTTTATATACATATATTTATATAGTATGGAATCTCTGAAATTGCCGCGAGCTGTTACTAACCAGTTTGGTTAGATTATGGTGGACATCTGTCCTCTGTATTTGTGTGTATGTGTTTGTGTATAATGTCACTCTACGGAAACTTTTACAAATAATATTAAAATATTTATCAACTTGCATATATGCATAAATGAATATTTTAGGTTGCTACGAGGAAGCTTGGTTTTTTAGTTTTTAGAAAAAGACACAGCATCGAAGAAAAAACTGTACGTATTAATCTACGACCAAAAAAAAATTGAGTTTTGTTTGCTGCTTCACGCAATAACGGTGTCAATTTTGTTGGTATTCGAAAAATGGTGACACCGAAATTAGGCACCCTCGATACAATTAATAAGTGAAAGCAACAATTTGTGGAAAATTTCCGACGATTTGTTGTTATTTGGTGTGTTAAAAACAGGTGAATGTACGCGAATTTTTTCGACACGTGGTACTAGACTAGCACCGATTTTAGTACTAGAACTGTTACCTTGTATTTGTGTTGTTTTCTCTAATTGTTGTTTGAAAAGGGGGCCTCTGTTGATGTTGCCGCCGGAGTCGAATGTTGTTGTTGTTGTTGATGAAACGGTACCTACTACATGGCCCGTCCCGATTCCTCCGGGCAAACCGAACAACAAAAATCTACACACCACGAATTTTCACGAAATTTCCTTCAAAACTACTGTTATACTGCACGACATCTTGTTGTTATTGTTGAAATTCGATAAATTCCGGAAAATCCAAACATAATATGCACAAATTCACTGGCACACGCACAGATCAACACACGTTTCGACGAAAAATTTAAGAATTCCCAAGTCGCGTAGATTGTTGTAAATTAGGAAACGGCCACCTACGCACCTCGTTTCTCTCAACTTTTAGTCTTACTTTTTATTATTAAACTTTTGTTGTTTTTCGTTCACTTTATCCGCTTGGAAAAACGATAAAATTGCGCCCGATAACGCGCCTACTCTCCGCACTTTATTCCGAAATTAACGCAAATTTCACACCTTTCGCCACTGCGGAAAGCTTCGATTTGTAAAATTGCTCAAACAGTAGTCAACAACAAAAAAACAACGAAAATTACAAAAATGAGTGTCGGTATCGACGATGTTTTCGATCAGACTGGTACCAGACTTGCTGTCGACTTCCACACTTGGTTCGAGTTACTCCCAACACACACACATCCGTACACATGCACACATACATCGATATAATAAAACAATCTACAAATATTAGATGAAGGGCCTAATTAGAATCGGAGCCTATAAATATCGTATTTCTAAAGTGCACCTCTTCGGTTACTTGTTTGTTGTTTCTAGATTTCTGTCAGATAAGAAACTAGATAAAAACCGAAAAAAACCTCTACTAATATAGTGTTAAATGATCTGTAACACCTTTCCGTATCGATGATCATCCTAATTTGGATGCCTCTCTTTCTCCCCTAATTACGATACAGTTTGATTTTAAGTCATTCTGTTTTGAAAGTTGTCAATCCATTTATAAGGGTATTTTTACTACTCTCTCCATATACGAGTTTTATTATTTTGTTCAGGTGGAAAAATAGGTTGTTGAAAAGGTGCAATTGATGTTAAAACCGGAAACACTCCACTTTTATTGTTGTCATACACTTGTAAAAGTCAAGTATGTTTTCTTTCCCTGTCAACTATAATAATAATGATGACAACGATTTGAAGAAGGAAAAAATACAAGTGGCTGGCTGTTTGTTGGGGTGGCCTATTAAAATAAACAGATATTAAAAAAATATCAGTAGACAACCAATTTTACAATTATCCACAACTATATGAAATTTTTAAAATTACCGCTCATTTTTTGTATTATGTGTCGCCTATACAATAAATAATCAATTCTCGTTCTAGCTTATGCAACTTGATATACACCAAATTGTGCTTATACAACCAATATTGCAGCGCCATTTGTTTTTCTAGTAGACCGCTACATTTAATAGCAATTGGCGGTAAATTTGAACAAAAAAGTTGTCATGTATAGCTTTATTAGTACAAAATTTATTTAATGTAATATTTACATGAGAAATTTTGAGAATTTGGTTAAAGCCAACCGTGAAAATATTAATATAAAGAGTGCATTAACCCTTACTAATTATTGAGTATAAGTTATAGAATTATACAAAATAAATTTAAAAATAAATCACACTATTTTTTAGATAATTCTACTAGACTTAGCGTATTTGTAGAATTTTTACACGTAAAGCAAAATACACGCATACCCTTAAAATAATAAATAAACCACTCAATGCAGCCACATCAATCGTGTATGTTAACATATCATCATTCATTGCCATTTGTTTCAAGAATTTCGTCGGGTATTTAAAATGGCAATACATCAATTTACATTCTAAAGCTGGACGATTTAAACCATAAATTGATATCATTGTGCCTTCAAAACTGTATTTAACATAGCTCATGTACGGCAACCAACTCAAATAGACCGGTATATCGTCTAAATTGGCAAAGAAACCGGAGAATAGAATTAATGGAATTGTTGAGATTGGCCCCAAAAAAACGCCCGCCTACAATAATAAAAATAGAGAATTAAATTAAATAATTATCGAAATAATTGTATTGTTAATTTACTTCAATATTAAATGCTGCACCAACTAATAAACCTAAACTTTGGCTAACTAAAGCTGTTAATACGGAAATCAATAGAACCATCCCAAATCTCGTTGCTTCTAATGGTTGTGATGTTAGATAATAAACACCCATCATATAGGAAATTGTTAGGGCCAACTGAAACGATAATTTTCAAAATTTCAGTGTTAGATTCAAAACTTTTAAGTCAAATTTCATATAAGTGGATTATCTTTCAGTGTTTAGTTTTAATTCGTGTTTAATTTCAGGCAACTAAATATTTGGTTTATTTTAAATGAAACATCATTTTTCTTAATTTGGATGTTTAAGTATTCTACATGAATATCTGTTTGTCATCAGTCGTATTCTCAAACTCTTCGTCGATTCGTTACCATGACAACACTGGAAATCACAAATCTTTCTATTTCACTCTTTAAAATTCCATCATATGTATAATTGAAAAGAGCCAAACACAAAACGAGCTATTCGAAAATGATAGTGATCTCCAGTGTTGTTATAGTAACCAATTGTCAAAAAAGTGATAGAATACGACTAAATTTAACGTCTCAAATGCACGACCAACGATATAAAATAACGCGGTTAAAAACAATTAAAGTTTGAAGAATTTGATAAAAATTACATTATTTGAGCTTCAATATTTGAAAATCTGAGTCATATTTTTAATATGAATTTCTCAATAGTGCAAAATTCAAGACTTTACCCCCAATAACTTAACTTTAAAATAATACAATAGGATGCATTACCTCGTAAAACACGATTGTCATAAGATTACTTTCCACTTTAAAAAGGCAAAGGATGCGTTATCCGGTTAGAACACGATTGATAGAACATTACCGATGCCTTGTGGAGGGTGAAAATGTCAAAATTTCATAAAAATTCAATTAATTTAACCAAAAATAGACCAAAAATCGTGGATTATTCTATTTATACTTACTTGAAACGGTATGTCTGCTAGAGTTTTGGCAAAATAATAAGCTTTCAACGAGTACCAATAATTTAAATGTTCCCTTATGAAAACTGACAATTCTAAAGGAACTGGAAGAGAAAAAACAATTATTTAGTGGTATTCTCTAACTACGGCGATTGGTTATCATGACAACAACTACTGTCTCACTTTCTACAATTCCGTCATTTATGGAGTCGAAAAGAGATATGCGTTATTTAAATATGACAGTTGTCATGGTAACCAGTGGATAGAGAGTTAGAGAATACTACCGGTTAATGGACTTACATGATAATATCGTTGGCATTAATGCTGTAAACATTGTAAAGATTGTTGTGAAAAACAAACAACCAGCATTGCTCATAACTTTAGCCGCATTATTACCAATATCATAGTACATTAAACCTAATAAAATACCAATAATGAAATGTGCAACTAGACGCATCCGTGTCAATGTTTTATCCCTGAGTGTTATATAAGTTGTACGTTTTAATAATATCCAAAATTGTAAGAGCCCACTTGTTGGAAAACTATTATTACCATTATTATAATTATTAGCATTATTACTATTATTATTTTTATTATTTTGTAGATTTTCAGATGAGTCCAACAATGATGTTGTACAAGTTGGTAGTTGTTCATTAATTGGAGTTTTTTTATTTGTTGTTGTTGTTAAACCATTGGCTACTATAGTTGGATTTTTAACAATATCATTCGTTATCTTATCATTATTTAAATCATCTAAGAAATTATTGCAACGGCCGGCATTGACAGCAATCACCAATTTTTGGACATAATCACCATGTTCGCCACAAGCCACTTCCATAACGTAATCAGCCGGATTATGGTAGCTTGGACATTCTAGACCCATTAAACGTAAAAATGGTACTAACGCTTTTATTGAACCACGATAAATACATTGTCCTTCGGCTAACATGTACAAAGAATCGAACATTTCAAATAACCGAGCCGACGGTTGATGGATCGTACAAATAATCGTCCGTCCACCTCGTGCTAACGATTTCAATAAACATAAACATTGGAAACATGACGAACTATCAAGACCACTTGTTGGTTCATCGAAAAACATCACCGGTGGATTATTCACCAATTCTAATGCTATTGATAAGCGTTTCCGTTGGCCACCCGATAAACTTGCCGTTAACGTATCGATACAATCTTGCAGGCCCAATGTTTCAATGATTTCATTGATAACAATCTTCTTTTCTGAGTGGGTTATTCCTCTGCCTAATTTTAGGTTTGCCGAAACTTGCATGGCCTCTTTTACGGTTAAATGTGGCGTTAGACAATCATCTTGCATTATATAACACGACATTTTACGGAAACGTCGTAAACTGCGTTCTTTGCCGTTAATTAACACTGAACCGTCTAAATTTGATGTCCTTAAAATGGTCGAAATTAGAAGTTTAATATTCGGCAATGACCCTGTTTACATCCTCCGACGGCTTACAATTAACAATAAGAAAATAAACTAGAGCGCCTTTACAATTTATTGTTAGTTATCACCGGATGTAAACAGGGTCAATTATGCCAACTCACTTATAGCCAGCTAGAATGTTCATTAAGGTACTTTTACCGGCGCCAGAAGGGCCCATAATGCCCGTCAATTCGCCCGATTTGAATTTACCATTGATTGATTTTAAGATGGTTTTATAGCCACGTTTACGTCCCTCTGATACAGAATAAGATAAATCATTGAATTCGATATCGACAGATGGACGTTTTGGTAGATGTGTTAATGATATCATTGGCCGTTTATGGCCGCTAGGACTACTACTGTTATTTGGTACTTTGCGTAGAGCACCGGTTATTGTCGCCGCTGATGATGATGAGCCATTGCAAAGATTCGTTTGAGATCCACTGGAATAATATTAGAAATTAAACAAGTAGTCTAATCTGATAAATAACAGATGTACAAGGTAATTTATGTCAGGGTTGGCTATAATTTCGTTATGTAGAGTCGTAGATTGCTTCATTTTAATAAATTTGACATTTTAATGTATTTCCAGGTATTTCTCAAGTGTCTGCAGCAAACTAAGACATTACATAACCAAGACGTAGTCAATGACAACATCGATGTAGAAAAAGATTCAATTTGATCACTTTTAGTCGAATTTTAGCCTAATTTTTAAAATTTCATTAGTAATTTTGGTCTTATAGCTCGGACACCAATTTAAGGACATAATTAAGATAAGGCACGTACGAAACCACACAAATTCCAGTTAAAAGTAGGTGGAGTAAAATGAGATGATAACCAATAATGAGACAACAAAAAACTATTCAGTGGCGTGGAAACAATTACATAGTTGTAATTGAATTTTGTTTTTCAATTTACATTGCTTAAAGTAAGATACTAAATATTTATAATTTTTATTATTTAATTATTATCAATTTATTTTTCAACTAAATGAATATTTTGTGCTTATTAAACATTGGCCTAGTTATTTACAAATTTCATCTAGAAATTTGAACACGCCACTGGTTGTGATATGAAAACTCCACCAGCCAGGCGTGGCTAGAGACGAACGTGCTTTATCTTAAGTATGTCCTTTAATTCCGATTGGACTCTAAGGGTGATGGCTAGTAAAATGTAAACTGGATAACTTTTTTATTTTCCAACGGATTTCAATGTTCCAAAAGGGAATTTAAAAGGGCATTTCAAGAAGGAGGGAAGTACGTATTTGATTTTTTGAAATTCGGATGTAATTTGGAGTTACAGAAAGAAATATAGAAGCATGTTTTTTAGCATTTTTTACAGTTTTTTTTTATATTTTCCCTCATAACTTGGCAAATATTGCTTATTTTCTAATGAATTTCACACAACATATGGCCAATTAAAAGCGCTTTCCAAATCTGTCAGCAATTTTCCGATCGCAATGTTAGTTTTCCGGAAAATTGATGAAAGGTTTCGACATACGAATTTTGTTTTTTTACGGACAGTTTTAAACTTAGACGACTGAACTAGGGCTTGTTTGAAAGCTAATGAATAGCGGATTATTTGGAGAATAGTCTGAGATTGAAATTTGGAAAATTTACTGGAAATTTATGGTAGCGAAATGTGATAAATTTTCACCTATTATTTTTATCTGTTAAAATTAATTATTTTTGTATAAAGTGTATTGCAATTTATAGATTATTTCATTATCTTTCCAACGGTACTATTGTTGCTGCAAAAAAGTGAAAATTTTTTTGGAAAATTAGTGATAAACAAAACTATGTTTATTATGTGGAAAGCCGACAGTGATAGTTCGATAACTACTCGAGAGAGTGTAATATTAGCCACAAAAATAGGTTTCTTCCAGCGGCTCACAGATGTCAGCAGGTATCTTTCTGCAATGTTGTCAAATTATTTTTTCTGCCTGAGGCCTTATCTTTGTCGTCTTATTATTGCATAGATAATTGGAGAAAAAAAAACAATAAACTGGTTGTATATAACTAACTTTAACAATTAACAAAAAAAATAGTCGCTATTTTAATTGGAATGTTAAAAAAAGACAATTGTAATTTTTTTTTACAAAAAAATAAACGTTTTTAGCAAATTGGCGACTATTTTTTTTTTGTTAATTGTTAAAGTTAATTATATACAACCAGTTTATTGTTTTTTTTTTCTCCAATTATCTATGCAATAATAAGACGCCAAAGGTGTGGCCTCAGGAACAAAAACAAATTCGGCAACATTGCAGAAAGACGAGATGACAGACTTTAGAGCCCCCTTTCCGCCAATAGATGTAATTCATTTTTGTGGTTTGGAGACTTGCTATTCAACTAGTTTTTCACACGATAAACATAGTTTTGTTTATCACTAATTTTACTGAAGATTTTCACTTTTTTGCAGCAACAATGGTACCGTTGGAAAGGTAATGAAATAATCTATAAATTGCAATACACTTTATACAAAAATAATTAATTTTAACAGATAAAAATAATAGGTGAAAATTCATCAATTTCCCATCATAAATTTCCCAGTTAATTTTCCGAATTTCAATCTCAAGCTATTCTCCAAATAATCCACTATTCATTAGCTTTCAAACAAGCCCTAGTTCAGTCGTCTAAGTTTAAAAACTGTCCGTAAAAAAACAAAATTAGTATGTCGAAACCTTTCATCAATTTTCCGGAAAACTAACATTGTCATCGGAAAATTGCTGACAGATTTGGAAAGCGCTTTTAATTGGCCACATGTTGTGTGAAATTCATTAGAAAATAAGCAATATGTGCCAAGTTATGAGGGAAAATATAAAAAAAAACTGTAAAAAATGCTAAAAAAACATGCTTTTATATTTCCTTCTATAACTCCAAATTACATCCGAATTTCAAAAAATCAAATACGTACTTCCCTCCCTCTCGAAATGCCCTTTCAAATATCGTTTAGAACATTGAAATCCGTTGGAAAATAAAAAAGTTATCCATTTTACATTTTACTAGCCATCACCCCTAAAGTATTTCTAAATTTCTAAAGTAATTCTAAATTTCTAATTTTAAAGTCAAATTTAGTCAATTATCGGCGAGATTTACTGTTGAATAAACGATTTGACACTTTTAATTAGTTTTTGAAAACTATCTTGGATTTACATTGAAGTTTAATGAGACTCCACCTGAAGTATCATTGTTATCTTGATAATCTTATCAAGATAACAATTTAGACAATGTTAGTTTTGATTTTTCAATAGATTCAATGACTAATTTGGAACAACTTACCTACGTTTAGACTGTTTTCAGTTGATTTTTCGAGTTTTAAAAAATTTAACCCATGTTTTTGAATTTTACTGAGGTTGAATTGTTAAAAAGGGAATTTCGATCAATTCTACTCGATTTTTAAGCTTTAATTACTTTGAAATTCGGCTCTTTATTCGTCAAAAACGAAAGAATCATAGACTTTTGGGTGATTTTTAGGTTTAAATTTCTAAAACTGCAAAAGTGTTGGCCATAAAACGTGTTCAACACATTTTGAAATTAAATTGAGACGATTCGGATGATTTTATTCGTCGATTTTTTTTAGAATTTTACAATCTGACGAATTCTAAATCAATTGTAATTTGGACACGATTCAAATTGTCGACTCCTAATTAGAATTTTTAAATATTCTTCTGTTAAATCATTAATTTTGATGGAGTTTGAAAAGTTTTGGTCCAAACTAAATATAGAGATTTTAATTCTCCAGCTAAATTCTGAACCAGAATAAACCGATTAAATTTCAACATAATTTTGACTTCAATCAAGAGTTATTCTAGCACGTTTGTTACCAAAGTCAAGTCAATTTTTGAGTTAAATTATGGTGTTTTAAATTAGATTTTAGAGAAATCTTCCTAGTAAATCATCAATTTTTCAAAAGCAAAAGATTTATAGACTTCTGGTTTATGTTTGCACTCGAATTTCTAAAATTTCAAAAGCGTTTTCCTTAACACATTCGTGTTTAATAAATTTTGATTGATTTTAATCGTCAATCTTTATCGAATTTTGATTTTTACAGTCTAACGAATTCTAAGACGACTGTAATTTGGACACTTTTCAAAGTTTCGAGTCTTAATTAAAACTTTTAAATATTTCCCTTTTAAATTTTAATTAATTTTCAACGTGAAAGTTCCAATTTAACGGAATATTCCTAAACAAGTTTTAACATTTCGAATTGAAACCATTAAAAATTAGACACTTCTCTAATTTGGATCGAGTTTTAAATTTTTTTTATCACAAATCTAGCAAATTTGTCATCAGACGCGGAGCTAAATTCTGAAATTACCAATTTCAAGTAAATTCACGTAGAAAATTACGACAAAGAACCAACTTTTGTTGAATTCTAGCACTTTCGTTCTGGTAAATTTTGCCATTAGAGCGTTAAAATGCGCAGATTCGGACAATTTAAAACGCGATTTTTTCCCTTTCTAGACTTTCTAGACAAAAATTCAATTGGAGAAATTTGCAAATACATATTTTGTACGTAATAAACGATTATTTTTCTCATTATTGCCAACAATAATAAAAATAATCGATCACGAAATCGAAAAGCCTTGACTTATCCCCTTTTCCAGATTGATTACAAATTGATGATTAAGAAAAACAAATATAATTACCTCAAAACTGATGCATTATTTAACGATTCCAATTGTAATGATTGTGGCGGTACTTGCGGTGGTGGTGATACACTATCATTTCGAATATTATACGATACCGATTCGTGATTGTTCATTTCATTATTAATCGGTAAATGAATTTTGATACTCTTACATTCATCCATTTTTTCCCTCTTGAAATACTTCAAAACTAAAACAGATGTGATTGATAACAATCAGTTTTAATATTTTTTATTAATTGCGATTATCAAAGCGATATTAAAAAAAAACAAGGAAGTTCCATTCGATTACTAAATAATAAGCTTGATAAATATAACGGTCGGTCGGAATTATTAGTGAAATATCACGATTGCGATAGTAGTTTTTGTTTGGATAATGCGATGACCCGTTATTTTGATATTATATTTGTTTTTTTTTTAAATAAAGTACTAGAAAATAATGAATGGTCTGGATCGCAAGGACAATTTTAATTATCAACTCTTTTTGGAATCACATTAATTTTATTAATTGTAACTGTATTTATCAATTGTTTTCTTTGTTATTTTTCTTTTGTTAAAAAAACAATAAATGCGATTGTATTGTTTTTATCAACAATAAGAGGATAAATATTTAATGCACAATTAAAGTCTAATTGAGATTAACACGTTGTTATCGCCCTAACAATAATAAATTTAATAATTTGATAAATTCAAATGAAATAAAAGGTGTTTTTTATATAAATTTTAGAATGGATTTGATATCGAAAAATCAATTTGGCTTTAAAACAATGGGAATATTCAAAATCTACTTACTTCGATTGTCGCCAAGACAGTCTCACGATCTTCGATTATTGCATTTAATTAAAGACAATCAAAATTGTTGTTGTAGCGTTTGATTAAATGATCAATTTTCAACAATAATTGGCTGGTAAATCAGCTGTTTGTCATTCGAAATCAAGACAACTAACCAATGATTCACTTGCATTAAACACTGTAATAGCTCACATAGGCACACACATATCGAGACTGATAAATCAAATAATTAATAATTTATGTGGAACAAAGGTAAGATGTTGCTAATTGGAAATATTCGCCGATATTTATCTGTATGGAAAGCAAATTTCCCTGTTTCTCTCCAAACAAAAATAACTCACTGTACAATGTTGTGGTTGAATTATATTCCAAGTACATACGTACCCGGATTGCGTACTTTGACTGTTGTATTGTCGACTTTCTTTCTTAAACCAATACAGTCGCTTTAATTGTTAAATACTATTAGATTTTCAACCTTATTGTAGTCGGGTACATGTGAACTGGCTCTTTTATTAGAAAAAGACAAACAGATATGTCTAGTTAGTGTGTTAATAAAGATCGATTTTCTCTTTTCTGCACATGTGTACTGCAAATAAATATAGAAAATTATTTAACTCTACAATTCGAATTAATTGTTAACTTGCAAAAAATTAATTGAATAAATTTGGTGGATGCGCTCCATTAATTAAAATCTAAAGGTTCATTTACACCGATAAGTGACAACCAAAAAAAATTCGATTGATATAGAGCGAGATAGCCATCGATTTCGACCAATAAAACCAGCTGTATATCGGCCATCTTTGTCGATTTGTGCAATTGTCTAAGCCCAGTAGCGTCACTAATGTGTAATTTAATTGAAATGCAAGAGGCGGATTATTTACAACAACCAGTTGTAAAAATAATGAAAACTGGAAATTTATTATCACAAATGATAAATGTTTTTTCTCTTTTTTTGCGCAATTAGTATTCAAATGTGATAATAATTTAAATAAATAAACGTTATAAAATGATAACGGGTCATCTGACCCGTTAAAACGCAATTTACAACACTATTTCGCCTCAATTAGCCATAATTTAGAATTATTATAGAAATAACCGAATCAAGCTACGACTGGTCAGATAATATTCCTGGCTTATGTTGGTCTATGTGAATGTTAGCGACGTATTTCCGCATTTTTCAGTGAAAAACATTCCATCTCATATTAGTTGGCCGTGCTTCGGTTGTCGTAGATTAATTCATACCTTATCAAAGCTACAATAATACATAATTAAAGCTTAGCCAACTGCGAGGTGAAATATCGTTGTAATAATAATGCGTTTTATTATTTAAAGCCTGGTAAGTTTTTCGGGTTTTATATTTGGTATAGAATAACAACAAATCCACTTTGTATATCTCTTATCTTTATCTTTATTAATTTAGTGGTCATTGGTATTCCCTAACTGTTTGGGAAGTCGTTACCATGATAACACAGGAGACATTATTCTTTTCTCTTTTCAATTTTACGTATGATGCAATTGTAAAGAGTGTGATAGAAGACTTTTCAAAAGGAGGATCATTTTCCAGAATTGTCATAGTAACGAATCGCCAAAAAGTTAGAGAATACCATTGACAATGGGTATCAGCTATTCGAGCGGCGCGTGAAGATCAATTTTAGTTATTTTTAGTAACAAGTAATTAAAATTACTCAAAAAAATAAATTTATTAGTTATCATTATAGTTGTTTTCTTCTTTTTTTTTTCTTTATACATATTTAAATATAATAATAATAATAATAATAATAATAATAATAGTTAATAACAATTATATAAAGCTGATTATAACGGATGATCCAACAACATTTATTCTAAAATATTAATGCTATAGAAATGTATAACTATTCTTGTCCTTTCAATCGTTGTGCATAAGTCGGTGATTGTTGAAACCATCTCTTTCTAACATAATAAATTGTTAAAAATGCAGCAATTAAAAATGATAATCCTGTTATAATACCAGTTGAAATTGCACGTATCCTTTTATATTCCGGTACGATTAATTTAATTTTTTCACTAAGTGCCTGTTGATTATCTATTGTTAATGCAACAACTTGGACTTTATATTCATTACTGTCAGTTAAACTTGTCACTAAAAAACAATAATAATAATGATAATAAAATAATGGGTAATTATAATTTGAATGTTCGTATTAACCAAATCAAAAGTTTTGAAAAGCGCGCCTTTAAACCAAATATAACCAAATTCCCTAGCAGTTGTAACTTAAATTTCTAACCTTACAATTTAAAATTTGATTAACGTCAAATTTATTCGAATGCTTTTCATATATTTCGAAGGATTTGTAAATTATTTGTAATTTGTTTTTTTCTATTTTGGCGATTTTCACACTAAAATAGTCTTTAGTAACATTAATTATTATTTGTGCATGTAAATCTTCTCTGGAATTGATTCAAGAGGTTAGAAATTCTGGTAAACAACAGGCGCGCAATTCAAATATTGATTCTCGAAGATGACTTACACAGAAATGATGTATTTGAAGTTTCATAGCTGCCAACTAAATAATCATCTTCAAACCAGCGTACAATATACGATTTCAAATATTCTAAACCATATTCGGGTGGTAGCCATGTTATTGTATAACCAATATCAGTTGGTATTATTGTTACATTACGTGGATAACCAATTGGAGGTAAGAAACTTGTACGATATCTATCAATATTATTATTGTTATTATTATTGTTGATATTATTGATACTATCATTTAAAGTCTTTGTTTTAACACGAATTGATTTACTAAATATACCATCACCATTAGCATCTTTACAAAGGACCATAAATTCATATTCGCGACCTTTTAAATATCAAATTATTACAATTATTTACTCTCATTTGTACAACAATATTTTATCGCATAATTGGCCATGATTTTGGATACGTAACAGACATAAATATCAAATATAGTATCGTACGAACCAATCTACGACACTACAGTTAAAAATAGAGCCAACTGCGAGATAATATACCGTTATACTTCTGTAAAGTGTATAACGTGATTTTACTTCACAATTGGCTATTCGTTTAGGACGTAGTGTCGTAGCTTTGTTCGAACACTTGAAAATATATCAACAAATACCAAATACGTACAGGGTATACTATATTATTTAAGTAGCCTATGATTTTGTAAACGTATGTCAGTTTCTTGTTTCAACTAAATAATCTGCATTACCGACATCCTCTTGTTTCAACAGATGGTCGGTAATGCAGATTACAGAGTTGAAATAAGAAGCCGACCTACGCTCACAAAGCTTAAATAATGTTGTACACCCTGTATAGCAAAGGACGAAGCAATTTACGGTATTACATTATTAAAGACAACCAAGTACCAGAGGAAATATCATCGAACATCTGTAGGAATTTTACTTTGCAGTTGTCATAGTAACTGATCTATTAAAAGTTGCAGAATACCACTAGACAGCCAACTGTGAGATACCAACAACTGTCAAATTTAATGAAGTATGAACCAATCTACGACACTACATAACTAAAGTATGGCCAATTACGAAAATATTGTAATACGCCCTGTATAGAAATTTACCTGTATCTAGGCCGGTAATTGTAGCTTCTTGATTTTTAAGAATTTTAATCGGATATGTTTTCCATTCGGTTGTTTCAACCGGTTTATACCAAATACTATAATCAATATTTGTACGTTGTCGATTACTTAACCATTTTAAATAAACTGAATTTATTGTTGTTATAGCTGTTAGATTATGTGGGGCACTAGTTGGTACATTTTCAACTAATAATTCTGTTTCAACTGTAATTGTTGCAGCTTTATTTGTTGCTGCACAATGATAAATACCACGATCATTTTCTTGAAGGTTGAATATTGTTAAATTACCATTGTTGATGGTGTAACGACCATCCGGTAGACTGATACCATCTTTCCGATACCAAACAATAATCGGTTTATGTTCATTAATTTCGCCATCATTATCATCAATATTGTCATTGTAATTAATTGCAGCATCACGTGCATTACACGGCATCTCGACAGTCTCCCCTAATTTTCTTAAATATAAATTATGGGGTGTTTGTAAGAAAACTGGTGGTTTCTGGACGATAACATGAATCGGTGTTGATGGTCCTTCTGTGCCTAATTCGTTGTACGGTGTACACGTATAATAACCATTATGGGTATCATCGACTTTTGTAAAATATAAACTACCATTACGTCGATAGAAAACACCCTGTATATTATATGGATCGAATAAGAATCCATCTTTTTCCCATCGTAGATTTGTTAATGGCGGATTCGCACGGAAATGACAATCGATCATTGCTGATTTACCGTAAGGTAGATAGATTTCTGGTGGGGCGAACACCACTTTGGCTTTATCTAGAAAAAGATAAGCGAGTATACAGGTGATTTATAAGTATAGCCAAAAATATGTTAGTTCGACGATTGATTTTTGACAGTAGACTGAATGCAAAAATAGTCTTGTTTTATAAAAATAAGATTTTTAATTATTGTGACTTGTTAGAAACGAGCGTTTTTTGACCAGTTTCATGATAAGCTACGAGGTTCAAATGTTGCCAAAAAGATTTTCAGCGTTAAACCATTTTTCAAATTGCTCGCTAGGGGTGTACAGCAATTATGCAGTTAGGAATATCTTGGGACACTTGAAAAACAAATCTTAAATTTGGATATGAAGCAATCTACGACAGTAAGTCATTACGACATGGCCAACTACAAGGTGAAATACCCTTATACACTCACTCTATTATCAAAAATCAAGATTTTTAAAATTTTCTAAAAATTAAGAGAATCGGTTCTATGTTTTATAACAGGGATTGTTACAATTAAAATATTTTTTATGCTCACACTTACATTGAACGTTCAAAAAGGCCCTGGCCGTCTGGTTGTCGCCCCGATAATTCCGAACTTCACACTCATATTCACCCGTATCACTCATATCACTCGGATTGATAATCAACGTGTGTTCTGGTGTGACCCACGAACGATGAGCCAAATCTTTATATTGATCGATTTCAACACCATCTTTACGCCAGATTATCTTCAATTCTGGATCTTTGGACAAGCACACAAAACTGACTTCTTCACCTTCGATAACGGTTTGATTGATCGGCGGTACGGCCAACAGATTACCACCGTTCACCGTCAGGTAAAACCATGTACCGTTATTGTTATAGAGACGATTCGGTGTACGATTTGGGAATAGAATTAAACATTGATACCAACCGTTGTCAGTATCGCGGATTGATGTTAAATTTATTGAAGCTTTACCGTAATTGAAAGCGTAATTTTCTTCGTTGTTGTTCTTGTTATCGTGGATTAATGAGACACGACCAACGTACGGTTCTACTAATGTCATTACACCGTCAAACCAGGTGAAGAAGGTCTTATTCTTAAATCAAATCAAATTAAATCGAATCAATTCGAAATTCATAATAACTTACATCTTTCCTCCAATCGATCATGTGTGGTATTATCAAACCAGGCTGTGGATAATCAACGTGACAATTGAAGATCACATAATCACCAACTGAAGCTGTTAACAGTATCGGTTTCTGTTCTTCTTCATAATAATAGGCGGATGTTGTGATTATCAATTTGATTAAAATTAAAATTGTTTTCATTTTTATTATTTTGATAAAGGTGCACTATTTTTGAACGATCAACGAGTAAAAAATAGAACTTGGTAAAATCAGAATGTGAAATAACAACGTTTAATTTAATGAATTTAGATAAGATACAGGCCGTATTACATTATTAGAGGAAATTGCCAATTATTCAACCGTACGTAGGTCGTGTTGTAGGACCTAATCATAGAATTCTATCGCTGGACTTCAATTCAAACCAACAAACTATTCGTTTATCAATTGATTAAACCAAAATTATTAAAGTTCAATAAAATTATTGATATTTGACGATATATCGGATTAATAGTCTATACACTTTATAGAGAGCAGAACATAACAATATTAACAACAAGTAGGCTTTGACTGTAATTTTGAAAAACAGAAAACTAGAGATAATTGCCCAAGTATGCCCACCTAAAGTGTTCCATTTTTAAATGTTGCATCTTCACCATTTCCCATATTTCTTATTCATAGACAAAAACAGAAGACAGAAGAGAAAAAGACACAAGTAACCTTGTGAGTACGTCCTTTAATTATGCAGTAATTAGTGAATCATTTAATTGAAAAAAGTAAGTGGGTTACGCTTCGTTTATACCACACTGACCTAATTTATTTGTTTTTCCTCTTCGCTGTTATTTATCAAGCTCATTTGATGGGTGAACGGGAATTTGTTGCAGTGCTAAATTTTTTATCAATATGGTCTTCAAAATCGTATTCTAGAACTTTAAAGATTGGTTACCATGACAATGCTGGATACTAACACTTTGAACTACAATTCTGTCCCACGAAGTGGGCTCAGTTGGCTATGTATTCGGGACACAGGTCGTAGCTTATTTCGATCACATTTGAGAAATACATTACCAAATGTCAAATTTAGTAATATGAATCAATTTACGACTTTGCCATGGCTGATTGCCAGGTAAATTGCCATGGTGCGATATGAATAACCGAAAAGAGGTAAATATAAAGTACCTTGTACAACAGTATTTAAACTCGCAGTAGCCTATGACTTCGTGAACGTAGGTCAACTTCTTATTTCAACTGTGTAATCTGCATTACCGACATGCTCTTGTTTCAACAGATTGTCGGTAATGCAGATTATACAGTTGAAATAAAACGCTGATCTACGGTCACGAAATCATAGGCTACTGCGCGCTTAAATAATATTGTAGTTTCTTCTAGTGCGAATATTTACCGTTGTCATGGTAACTAATCTCCAAAAAATTAGAGAATACCGATGATAAGAAGCAAACGTTGAGGAATTGCCAATAATGAATTAAATTGACAGGTTGGCAACAGATTTTCCACTAACAGTTGGTACGACTTGACAAGAAATAAGGTAATAGAGATAGAAATACTCTAGCTAATTCTTTTTATGTGGCCGTTATGAGCGCCAATGCGGCCAAAATTTGTACTTCTTTAGAAGTTTCAATTTAGTCAAATACAACAAAATCTAGCAGGCTTTGAGTTGAATGTAAAGGCATGTTTTGCAGCATACTGCTGAAATTCAGCAATTCTGAGTCTATAGTTTCATGTTATGGTCTGTTTACACTGTTAGTATTCACTAGGGTGTCGAAATAAATGAAAAAATAAATAAATATGAGATCTTTTAATGTTGTATTTTCTTTTTTGGTTTTTAATTCAGATGTAATGCTCTTTATACAGCGTAGTTACATAGTAACAACTTCTTTTGTTTATTAATTATTATTATTTTTATTTTTGTGTAATATATCATTGTTCTCTTCATTTTTTTTTCATCATCATACCTTTTCTTTCTACTAATATTAAAACACTTACAACTAAAAAAATTCTACACTTTTTTTTGTCTAAAATTCTGTGTTTTTCGTGTTTCTCTTTATTATTATTAATATTATTATTATTATAAATATTATTATTTTCCTTGACTTACGAATATGTATGTGCTGAGAAAAAATGATATACTCTATCATTATTATCATTATTATTATCATCATCATTAATTAATCGATTTTTTTTTAATTCTTAGAAAAACAAAAAAAAATACAATAATCAGTGCTTCCTAGATAACATTAAGACTTTGTAATTTATAATAATAATAATGATAATAGTAATGCATATTTGTGGTTTTGTTTTCGAAAAATCGTTAGAATTTCGTAAAATTTTGAGGAAACAACGGAAATTTCAAAAAATATAAACAAATAAAACAGTAGTCTAGTGTGCCGCGCAAATTTGACACCATTTTGTGAAAAAATGACGTCATTTAGATACGTCATTATTGGTCGTTACTGTACTCGGTAAACAGCTACAATCAGTGTGCGACAAGCTTAATGGTTTGTACAAAATTTTCATAATCAACTTTGATACATATGTGAACTAATAATCGACGTACGTTTATTAATAACTTTTGTTTTTTAATTACTTGATTAAAAAGAACTTTGAACAGCTGTTTCGATTCTTCTTTAGACTTTTACTTCTATAAATTATTACAATAAATTATATTTTTTGTAGATAAACAAATAAATTGTACTTTTTCTCTATAATATAAATAATTAAAATTAATCTGTACATTTAGAATATGAACAAATTGTTTTATTATTGTAGAAAACAGGGAAAAATCACAAAACAAGAGTGAAAATATACGCGAATTTACGCGATTTTGTGGCTCCTAGAGCGAGAAGGTACACGTTATTATAATAATTCTGTTTCTCTGTAATTTTAAAAGTATTAATATTAAGTTTGTTTTGAATTAATTAATCAATTCAATTAATTAATTTATTGTTTAACCCTAAAAACATCTATAATTATTACAATATTCAATCGCAACAGCCTCTTGTTTTTTCTTTGTTTTTTTTTGTGTTAATTTGTTGGGACGAAACCGGTTTCAACTCGTGGCGAAATCGGTACCGTTAAAGCGTTAGAATTTCTTGGTAAATATTAGATTTTAATGATTTTTCTATTGGAGCAAATCATTGAATTCTAACATGAACGTTGTGATGTTGAATTGAGCCGTTTTTTTAAAATAATTTCCTACAGAAAATTTGTCTTTTGTGTTGTTATCACATCGAAATTTTTAGATGTCCACTAAATATTTATATTATTATTATTATTATTATTTAAATTATTTAATATTTGAATTTAACACGCACTTTCGAGTTCGTGGCTCCGTCGACGTTTCGCTTGTCGTTTTCGAAATTCGTTAAATTCCTCCTTCATTGCTTGGACACGAGCGTCGATGTTATCATAACGACTACTACGTATTGTTGTTGTTGTTGCTGTTGTTGTTTTACGTGTTAAATTATCAACAATCAAATCGATATCTCGTGTACCACCAGTTGGTGTCGATGGTGTTGGTGTTGGTGTACTTGGATCAAATTCGTAATGCCCATCAACACTACCAACATCTACAGATTTATGTTGTTGGACTTGTTGTTGTTGTTGTTGCTGTTGTTGAACATCTGAAGTTGATGGTGATGATGTATCGCCTACAAATTCCAACCAATGTCCAACTAACGGCGGTGGAGGCGGTGGTGGTGGCGGTGGCGGCGGCGGCGGCGGTGGCGGTCTATATGATGGTGGTAAACGCCAATCGAACGTTGTTGTACTACTGCCACTTTGATTCTGTTGTGTTCCTGACGTATTCTTACTACCAAAACCACTAGAACTGGATCGACTCTCCGGTGAACGGTCTAATGGTAATAGGCTTGGTAATGGTGCTAATGGTGGTGCTAGTAATTCTGGTGCACTGCGAGCTATACGAGCGTGTCGGGGTAGTAAACGACCACCACGGAATCGTGTCATTGTTGTTGTTGTTGGTGGTGTCATTGTTGTTATTGTTGGTGGCGGATGTACTGGAATAAAGCCTTGTTGTTGTTGATGATGAGTCTCTTCATGGATAGCACGCAATGATGGTAATTCTTGCGAATAACGCTCATGTATTGAACGTAATTGTACAAAACCTGGCGGTGTTGGATATGAACGTTGTTCACCATTACTACTCTGATAACGCACCGAACTTAAATCGTTAAAATATAAAGGTGACCATGGGGATGATAATAATAATGCACTTGATGTTGCCGGTGAGCTTGATTGGAAATTTGGTGATAAAATTGGTGGTACACCTGTTGTTACAGTTGTTGTTGTTGTTGTTATCGGTTGTAACGGGTAATAACCAATAAATTGTCCACTTGTTGAGACCTCTTCATTCGATGACCGTAAACTGAATTGACTTGGATAGGCAATCAATGGACGTCGCCATGATGCACGTTGATTACGTTGATGGTAACGTGGCAGAAAACCACCATCATCACTACTCGATTGATTTGTCGGACTATCAGTTGTACGATAACGTCCAACATTATAATTATCAATTAATACAAAACGACCATCAGCTGTACGTGATATATATGCCAATGATGGGGGACGTGGTGGTGTTGTTGTTGAATAATCCGGTTGCCAACTATTAAAACTATTGGTACGTTGACGACAACGATCCCTTGGCCATACCCAATTCAATATAAAACTGACCACTCTTACACCTGGTATTCGGCCTTTTCTAAGTCTAAATTCCAATAAACAACAACAACAACAATGATGATAAAAAAAATGGAGGTTAGAAAATGTTATACCCAATGACATGGAAATAGCAACACCAAGAAAGGGTAGACATTTTTGAGCAAACTCGGCAAAAACATTTAACTATAGAGAGATAGCAAATCATATGGCTTATCTACCAGTTCTTGCATGTGTTTTTTATATTTGAAGAAATTGCAGAATTAATCTACCATCAGGCTCGAGCTATAAAAGCTCAAGAACCTCGCAAAACAGGAACATGGGGCGTCATAGAACAAATAGAGTGAAGAACTGCTTCAACTTATCGTTCGAATGGCTTGCAATTTTGTCGGCCACATTTTGTGTTACCACTACAATATTTGGAATGATATAAGTTAAGACTGCACTAGAACCTAGAGCGACAAAGAGTGGTAATCTGTGATGAATTCCGGCTCTATTTGCAGAGCGAGCCATAATGAATGTCATGAATGAGGGTCAAACGCAGCATTGTTGCATGGTCTGTGTCTCGAACTGCGGGGATGCTTTAGTTTATGAGAGAAGGTCTCGTTCGTTATTCCTCCGAGACAATATGACCACCCTGCAATATTCGATAAAGTGGAAGAACCTCGTATTCTTCCATTCCTTTAACTGTTTTTCGGCAGGATAAACGGACATTATCCTTCACATTGCAAAATTTTCTGTGGGCAGATTTGAAGAGGCTACCTCGATCTCCCGATTTTTTGCCCATTGAGCGTGTTTGGGGAAAGACTGAAGAACTTGCTGCATCTCCAATGAACACTGCAAGCTCTACAGCACGAATTACAGTTTGCTTAGGACACGGCTGAATCAGGTTCAAATTTTAAATTCAGCTTTAGACGATCTCAAATGAGTCACCTTCACTTGATCGCCGTTGCTGAAACGATTTAACTCAAGTTCAATTTTAAACCTGCTTCAAAATCATTGATCTACCATTCTCGATAGTTAAATGTTCCTGCCAACTCTAAAAATTCCTACTTCTTCTTAATGTTGCAGTTGCCACGTAATTGAGTATGTTTTGAATTGTACGATAAACATAAAACATGCATGCATAGTGAGGACGCGAGAAAAACACAAAATTAATGAAACAAACAAAAGGAAAATTGCATGCCTTATGGACTTTCAACACTAACGAAACACAAAAATTGTGATAATTCATGCTTAAACAGAGGACTTCTTCAAAATCATGACCTCTCAGATAAAAAATCGCAATCAAACAAATAAATTACCATTAATTTGAATATACAAGCCAGATTAACGTTTAATTGATGAATGGATTACTGTGCAGATTACAATTAAAACAAAAATAATAAACAACAACAAAAAAAGGAACAAAAATTAAACACTAATTAATAGATGTGCGTCTAAATAGAGATGATGATAATATAGATGATAGACGATTATTTTTTTAGTTCATCATCATGATCATCAACATCAGTAACAGTCGCGGAATTCTTCACCTTTTTTCCTCCTGCGCAGATCCAGATGGCGGCAAATAACACACGTTTGGGATCAGAAACTGGGTAATGCAGAAATACGCGTTTAGTTATAGTTTCAATTTTAATTATTTCATTATTAATTTTTTGTATCAAGGGATAAATTCAAAATCGATCACAATGCATCAATTTTGATTGAATAACTTAACGCGATTATGTTTTAAATTTTCCGTCATTCATCCAATCAATCAATCAATCATCCAATCGTTAGATAAAGAAAAGTAGAAAACTAAATATGCACCTACACATTGAAATACGACCGAATCATAAGGATCGGCGTATATTTAATTATAATATAATAATATAGAAACATTCCAGGAACAAATGAAGCACACATTTAAGTCCAAATTTAATGGTTTGCTTATTTTTGTGATAAGAAAAAATTATTTTTGAAGAAAGAGAAATTAGCCAATTACCATTAACTTGAACTCTACAAAGAATCTAGAATTTCGTTTGAAAGATTCCACTATAAAATGCGATTTTATTTCGATTTCCATTCGAATTTGTCTATAAAAATTAATTAATTTTGTTCGCATTGAATAGCGGAATCATTAACGCCTCAGGCTTACGGTTTGTGTCAACGCTTGTCCCAGGAATTATAAATACGCTCTCGTAATCACGATAGGATTCAGATTCAACTGTCCTACAAGAGGAGAACAATCAAATTTTTGTTGTTGAAATTTCGGCAAATAATTTCGGTAAATTAACTGAATTTTTTATTTTTTTTTTGAATTGGTATTTCGGTAATTTAACACTTACTTTTTCAAAGGCACTTGACTATCCGTCGCATTTCCCCCGTTCCTCGAATCGGTAATCCGACAGGCCACCATATTGTAAGCTGCAAAATAATTGTGATTACTTCTAGAGTAACTACATACAGGGTGTACAATGATATTTCACCACGCAGTCGTAGATTGATTCATACATTACTTAATTTTGAGCCTATTGAGGCTCCAGTTCCTTTCGATTCGGAGTATGAAAATGCCTATTTTTGATCAATGATTTCAAGGTGGATCTATATTTGAAAATTTGCATGCAATTCTGAGATACATGAGGGGATCTTAGAGCATGCTCGTTTTGTATTTTCCTCAGTTTTTTATGTTTTCAAAAATCTAGTATGAGGTTTTTGAGGAAAAAGCAAAAAACCCTCAAATGCATGGTTTTTTACATCATTTTATTGGTTATCTCATAAATTGTACGCCAGATTTGCTCAATTTTTTTACAATTTAAAAATTATTTCTGCTTAGCTCCTTTTGAAGTCCTATTTAATGTTGGCCAAATGTGACAATTTTCTCTAGAGTTCAAGCTTAGGGTCGGTTTCTGAAATGATAGATATCGATTCTATAAAGTGTCAATATCGGTTTCTGGGAGTTGTAGATCCGACCATTGTTCTCTAAGTTAGCGAGCCTATAAGTAGTGAGCACATGCTCAGTTCATTTTGCAATTGTAGCGCATCCCTCTGTGCGCCGCTTTGAATTGTCTTTTGTCGTTGTTGGATCTACAGTTATTTCTCTTTCAGAAACAGGTTTCGAGTTTATCAATACTACAACCTTGTAGAATCGATAACTATTGGTTCTATATCGCTTCTATATGTTCTAGAAACTGGCCCTTAAGAAGTAAAATACAATTGTACACCCCTATATGGTAATATTTTTATACCTTTCTCTTGTTTCCGACGTTTTCGTTTATTGCAAATTTTCACAGCACATACTGATAATATTATGGCAACAATGAAAAATAATATCCCACCAACAACACCGGCCGTTATAGCTTTATGTTTAACACGTGCCGGTACTGAAAATTTCACCTCTTCACTACTTTCATAGCTTTTCAATGAATATGCTAAGATACGAAAATAGTAGGTACGGCCACCAACCAGATTCTTAACTATATTCAAAAAAAAATAAAAAATAAAAATTCAATCAATTTTGATAATAATTAATAAGAGAATTTACCTAAATATTGTGTATCTTCTGGTCGTATTTGAGCCTTATTTAATGTTTTCCAACCACCATCTGTACGATATTTGATAGCATAATGTTGTATTAAATTAGCACGTTCTAATGGTGGTTGCCACGTTATTAAGAAACCATTACTAATTTCAGTTACTGTTAAATTCCTAGGGATACCTGGCTTTGGTCCTAAATGCAATAGTTCTAAATTATAGATAAAAGGGTGTCATACAAACAAAAATTATAGTTATTATTATTATTATTTTAATGAATGTGTAAATTAACGATTTAATTAATGAATTAAAATCTATTTTGAATTGATTTTAATTTACAAACAAATCGAATTAAAATCAAAACAAAACGATTGACAAGCATGATAACGTTTAAATTCTGTAGCATAGCAAGTCACATCCGGGGCTATAGTTGAAAATGGGACCTTTACAATTTACAACATAGCTTTAGATGTTGCTAAAAATACAGTTTTTCACTATTTGACAAGTGATTTGAAAAATAAGAGCTCCTAAAGTTATTTTACCAAAATTTGAGCCTCGTAGCTCATCAGCATGTTGGTCAAAAAACGCTCGCTTCTGACCATATCGCAATTTTAAAAAATCAGCTACAGAATGATCACAGAATACTGCTAACATTGATTTTTTTCATTTTATTCTGGAATAGGTAGAAACATTTTGCATTTCTAAAATGCAATGAAGAAAAATGAAAAAAATAAGTGTAAAGGGTGTCGCTCGAAGTGAACGGTAATATTCAATCTCCCATAAGAAACAATGAAAAATAATTCGCAAGGATAACTCAAAAATGACAAAAGATATCAAAATGGGACATATCTCATTCGATTCGGAATTCAATTTTGTACATCCGTAACCCCATGAAATTTGGAAGATCAAACGAAATTTTCTGATAATTGCGGAAAATCGCATTTTTAGTCAAAAAAAAGTGCGTTAACATTCAGTAGTACAACTGCCTGTACAATCAATAAAATGAAATGAAACACATATAGGTGGATCAAGAAAAGTTAAGGCTTCTTGATCAACCCATTCCCGTTTTAATTTTCTGTTCCGTTTATCGGAAAACAGCGTCTAAAATGATACTAAGTAATTTAGTAGATGATGTGATGAGGTTTCGTGACTTATGTTTGACTAGATGAAGGTGAGAGCAACTTGATTGTTTCTCGACTGATTTCTCATACGTCTATCGAACGAAGATTATAAATTTACAAAGAAAGAGGACAAATGCGAACTGCCTCTCGAGCGAGACTCTTAAGGATAAGTCATTCTTAACCATTTGAGTTTGAAAAATTACCGCTCTATCTAAAATGAGCGTTTTTTGACTAACTTACCGATGAGCTGAACAGCTCAAATTTTGATAAAATGACTCCAAGGACCTCCCTATAAATCCTTAAAATATTTTTCAGGCCCTTTGATTTCAAAATATTTATCAGTATTTTATTTACGTATATTTCGTAATTATGAATTCGATTGAAAGTAACTAAATAATCTGCCCTTCAAGACTCTTTATTATTTGCGAATCACCATTTTAAATGATGTCTTTCGGAATTAAGCAGCCGGACTGAACAACAGTACCACATCTCGTAGGTAACTATGCTTTGGTGCGTAGTGTCGTAGCTTTCTTCAAATTGTTGAAAAACGTACATTAGTAGCGTATGAATCTATCTACGACACTATGAAAACAAACACAGCCAACTGCGAGGTGAAATACCGCTATATTATTGTATTTTTCACTTGCTATGCCAGTGCTAGGAACTTCTAAAAAAATTAGAATTGACTCAGCTCTCTAACATGCAAATATTTACCAATATTCCACTACTTTTGACTAACAAAATAAACATCACAGTAGACTATGTTTTATTTTTATTTTTTTGAACAAATAATACCAACTGTTCCTGTATTTACATAGCCTCTTGTGATATTTTACCGTTTTATATTGATTTGTTATTATTGTTAGTTTAGGTTATTATTATTATTTTTATAGTTAAATACCTTTCGGTCGATAAATAGGTGGAATAAAGGTACTTCCTGTTGAATCAGTTGGCAAGATAACATTACTATAATCTAAAATATCTGAAATTATAAATTCGAAATCAAAATAAATTAAAAAATTAATAAATTAAAGACATGCGATGATTTTGTTCTAATTATTAAGAAAATTTGATGATTAGAGACATTCTTTAGATTGATGATAGAATTAGGCGGCTTACCCGTATTTTCGCCTTCTTCAGGCACATGGAAACTAGTCGGTGTTACTTGGACTTTACTTGGTAAGCCAACATCTTTTCATATTTTCGATTTTTCAATTTAATTCAATATAAATAAATAAATAAATTTGAATTATGGTCTTACCTAGAGTTTTAACAGTAATAATTTTACTCATCATCCCATCACCTAAAGCATTCTTCCCTACTACTTGGAATTCGTAAGTAGTACCGGGTGCTAGGCGATTTATTGTTACTTGTGTACTACCACTTGGTGTTACTGGTATTGTTGACCAATCATTAACGCCAGCTTCACGGTACCAAATTGTATAGTCTTGTTTATAATCAGGACCACCACTATAACCCGGTAGCCATTGTAGAGTGACAGCAAATTCGGAGGCGTTTGCTGTTAGATTGTAAGGTGCATGCGGTTGGGTACCTTCCACCTATCAATTCAATCAATAAACAATAAATATCGGGGTACCACCTCGCAGTAAGCTGTAACTTTGTCGGTAATGCCGATCACTCCTTATTAGAACTTACTGCGAGTACGATCACCTAAAATGAGACTTACAACTAGTTGTGTTGCTGTAACAATTGTTGCAACTTCATTCGATGCAACGCATTGATAAAAGCCGAAATCGGACCGTCTTAAACTCTCTATAGTTATATTGCCGCCACTAATTTTGATGCGATTCTTCGGTAATGGATTACCATCACGTCGTTGCCATTGTAATTGGGTTTTTTGGGTACCTTCAGCTTCTTGGGCATCACAATGCATCTCAACAGTTTCACTAACTTTACGTTGGTACATTGCTTCTGGTTCGATTGTAAATACGGGTGGTTTACGTACTAAAACTTCCATTTGTCCGGATGAACCTTGGGTACCTTGGGCATTGTACGGTGTACATGTATAACGTCCTTCATGGTTCTCATTGACACGTGTAAATAATAATGAACCGTTATTCATAATAACGATATCCTTGGTTTGGTACGGTTCTAATAAACGTTTATCTTTGGTCCATGTTACGTATTGTAATGGCGGATTGGCTTTTATATAACATTGTACAACACCAGCTAAACGAAATGGTAAATATTGGACTGTTGGTGTGAATGTTACTTTCGCTGGATCTTAAAAAAAAAACAACATTATTCCAAATGTTCTCAGAATTGAATTCTTTAAAAAGGGGAATATTTGATCGACGATTTCTTCCTTGTTTTAATACTTGGAACAATGTATGAATCGTCGCTGGAAAGAGCATTTCTTGATTTTTATTTTCTCCTGTAACTTAACCAATAATGTCTATGTTTCAAACTACTTTGCATAATAAATTGAAAACGCTAGAGTTATCGATAACACTAGCATAGTTTAAGGCCTTGCGCTAATACTGTTTAGGGATTTATTTAATCACACCAAATTGAGTTGATTGTGGCTACACATTCCATATTTCGTCATAAAAACGCTTTACATTTCATTAAATAGAAGAAATTACAAACAAAGTACTTTTATCTTAATTGCTTTGACAATTATGCTACTGTTATGCGAAAATCTTGCTTGTATTTGTTGGAAAATTGAGTAAAAACAAATTTTCCAAAATGAAGCAATCTTGCAGTTTGAAATGAAAACACTTGATTTTAGAATAAAAAATGACGGAGAAATCGCTATCAAAAATTTCGCTATTTTTAAAAGAGTTCTATACTCTACTAAACTAGGAAGAGTCATGACTAAAGCCGACTTCTAAAAGACTCCTCCTAGTTTAAAAATAGAGTATAGTATTACGGTGCTTTTGGTACTTACATTCAACATTAAGATATGCTGAAGCTGATTGTGGTTCACCAATACCATTGCTGACTTCACAAAGATACTGTCCGGAATCATCCGAACTAACAGGATTGATAACTAAAGAACCATCACGTCGTATTGTAACACGTGTCTCTAATGATGTTAATTCTTTAACAGGTGCACCTTCACGGAACCATTTCACCGTAACATTACCAGGTTGTGCTTTGGCTTCACAATTAAATTGTACTTTATCACCTTCTAATTTTGTTTGATTTGTCGGTGGTACCATAATAACAGCACCACCAGCAATTATAACACGTGCTGTATGTGAAATTTGTCCTTCACCATTACGCGCTATACACGTATAATCACCAATATCTTCATGGCGGATATTTGATATACGCAATTCAGTACCATCGTTGAAGATACCTAAAGGGAAAAAATTGCAAACTACAAGAATTGACAATTGTTGTGTTGTATTGATTGACAATAGGGGAATGGAAAGATAAGTTGAACCAAATCAAACGAAATACAACAACAAATAGAAAATAAAGAAAACAAATGGAGATTGGAGGTCTTCTAAATAATGGGTGAAGGCTGCTGGTGTCTTAATTCCAGTTGTTTGCCACTAAATTAATCAGTCTTGTTATGATGTTTCATTATCGTATAGTATACGTTTTTTGGGTTTTTTTTTTTTTTGTTAGGACTCACCAATGGTAGCTGATGGTTCAACAGGATTTGCATCTTTATACCATAAAATCTCCGGTGTCGGTGTACCTTCAGCTGTACAACTCAAAATAATTGCATCACCTAAATTCACATAAATTATATCGGATGGGGTATCGGTGAAACGGGGTGGTGCATGGACGTCCAAATGGAACCAGGTACCATTCTTGTGCGAGTTCGGTGAGCGGTTGAGGAACACCACCTTACACTCATACCTATTTTTCACGAAAAACAAACATTATTTCGCAATCTTAAAACTAATAAAATAAACTTACCAGCCCTGATCCGACTCGCGAATATTTGTCAAATTAAGGGATGCCGCCCCATATGGTGAATCTGGTGATACACGCGAGACACGACCCTCATATCCTTCCCCACTATGGGTTGGATAGCTCTCATACCAGATATAAATCGGGATATCTTGGCCCTAAATTTTTCGATTTATTTTTTCGAATTTACAAATAAAACAATAATATTAGATATCTTATAAATGAAAAAAAATAACAAAAAAGCATGCTACAGCAACTAGATTCCCACGCTATACAACAAGACATGCCAACTTGATTTCTAATAACTTATAAACAAAAGTAGGCATTTCAACTTGCAGTTAGCTATGCCTTTGGCTTTGTTCATCCATCTTGAAAAAAAACACGTATTCTCTATTTCTCAATTCGTTACCATGACAATACTCTTTACAATTCCATCATAATATAATTGAAAAGAGAAGTTATTCAAACGTTGGCATAAAACTAACAAATATCAAATTTAGTGAAATATGAACCAATCTAAGATAATACGTAATCATCATAGCTATTTGTGAGATGAAATACTACAGCCTATACATAAGCAAAAGCGAATAAGACAAAGACGGAAACATTGATGCACTTGTGATTGTGATTGTGAATACAGTGAAAGTGAGAACAGATTTGATTTAATTTGTTTTATATTTTTTACTCATTTGTTCTAAACAAACAAGACAAGTTAACAAGCAGTGATGATGATGATAAAAGTGAAAAAAATTTCTACAAATAATCTGCTCTCCTTGTCTATAATTTTTGTTTTTTTTTTGTTTTTAAGTAATCATAGTAAGCTATAATCTTTTGACAGATGTACAACGCTATTTCACTCATAGTTGGCTATGAGTTTGCAAACATATGTCGTACATATTTTCAACAGAATTAAACATAGCCAACTATGTTGTTAATAATCGCTTTACACCCTGTATTTCTATGTAATATCAAAGTATCACTGTGTGGCCAATCACAATTCAATTGTTCTCTCCAAATTAAATTAATTAACGCAATTAAATTAATAACAAAAGAATAATTTACTAGAAATTAACAAAAGGAGGGTGTTTCTTTTGTGGTTAGCACTTGATTTGAAAGCAACCCTCCTCTATTTACCACCAATTAAAACTAAAAAATTTATTGTATTTCCAAACAAATTACAAGGAGATTTGAATATTTAAAATTGATATAATATTCAAATTTCCTATAATACCCAATTAGAACGATTCTCGATTAAAATAAGCCATAAACGTGAAACGTAGATCGTTGCTTATTTCGAATGAATATCAATTTGAGTAACAGCATCAAGCTACGCTGAACGTTTTCAATTCATGGCTGCTTCGAAAATTATTCCAATTGATAACTACATAAACAAAACAAATAGACAAAGATGAAACTATTGTTTGTCTCTATCTATTAGCAATCTATTTTTATTGGCAATTTGGTAGTTTCGTCTTTGTTTCTTTATTGTTTTGTTTTGTTGATTTCTTCATTAATTAAAGATCAAACCCTCTACTACCATTGGCCACCGTTATTTTATTTTTTTTCAGTTTTTCATTTGATTGATCGTTTCGTTCGTGTGATATAGAAATGGAACGAGAGAAACAAAAACAACGAAGAAAAAACAGTATTGTTTGAGGAGAGCAAATGAAATCCTACCGTTTCGCCTACCTTCTTCTCCCATTGCAACACATACGGCACAGGGTGTCCATCTGGGAATTCCACGTGACAATTGAATACCACCGACTCACCCAATATGGCTGTGATGTGTACAGCATCTTGGAAACAGAGGGCTGTAAACAATCAAAAATATAAGGGGTTGTTTTGATATAAATCAATTGAATCATTATTGAATCGAAACCAAGTCGCACCCTTTTGAGTACAATAAGGCTTATAAAAATATCGAAATTGAAACATTAATAATTCCGGGGTGGTTTTCTACTCTATCATTTACTATATCGGAATAAAGAATCGTGCATTTGACAGTTATTGTCAATACGTGGAAAAATGGTGGAGGCGCCGGGTCATATCAGCTTACCCGCTTTATTAATTTACGGACTTTATTTATAAATGAATAGGGGGATGAAATGGGGGCGACTGTATATAATCGATTTACCTGTTTGTAAGACAAGGAAGGCTAAAAAGGCAACAATTGTATAAACGGTGAGTAGCGGTACCGTGGTGGTGGTGGTGGTGGTCAGCAGTGGACGAGACTTGCCCCGTGGGTGTGTGCGCATGCCCATCCCGGCGGTCCCATACTCTCCAGCTACCAGCGCACCCTCATTGCCGGTTATTCTGTACATGAAACATAAAATAATAATAATAGAAAATTACTTACTTTTAAATAATTCAAGCATATTCTAGCTACCCTAAAATAAATAATCAATCACCCGAATTATGCATCAATTACACCCTCTAATTGGTAAAGAAATCAACCCTTAAATCACTAGAAGACGTAATGATTTGAATAATATTAATACTATAAAATTCAACTCAAATGATTGTATATTAGGGGTTGTTTTTAGGATATAACAATAAGACAAGCCTTGAAATTTTCAAATACCTACCATTGGTAATACAAGAATTAAGTTTTATTTGTAATTAATCATAAATATTTAAAGTAAAACCCACCCTGTCTCATTACCACAAAGTTACAAACACTACTGTCACTACTACCCTTAACCAAGTCACCACTACCACCACCTAACATTAGAATTTATTAAATTTCCCAATCATATTGTGTTGAAAATCACTATAAAAATTTAATAATATAATTCTTATAACAAAAGGGGTTGTTTCTATCAATGAGACTTATAAATAATTTAACAGATTATTCGATAATCACAATTATTTAAAAATCCACTCGATATAAATGTTAACGTATAAAATTTCCTATAAAATAACTTTTAACTATCGAAGGGTGACATACGCGATATAACCACCCTCTCTATGTATAAAATATACGCACACATGTAGAGATATAAATATAACAGGGTTGAAGTTTTGACTGAATGCGCCGCGCCGGTTTCCACCACCATTACCACTCCTATAGTTGTCTAAGTTTGTGTCTATATTGATCCAACCATCCAGGGATGGTGGTGGTGGCGATATCAGTAGTGGTGATATTAATATTGGCGGGATCTTTGAAAATTTCATTAAACACTGACAATATTCACAAAAGATACTTGTTAATTTAAAAGGATATACAATTTGTTAATTGCACCCCTTAGAAATTTACAAATACGTTATTGTCATAGTTATAGGGGTTTGTAGTTGTAATTTCCCTTGTGACAATACCTTATTGCTTGTATGTACATTTATTGTTATTGCTACCCTCAAATACTACAGCCCCCTAGTTGAATTATTCACATTTGTTAAAATTAATTAGTTTTTGAAATATCAAATCTGTAAAATATTCCTGATGGTGGTGGTGGGGGTGGAGCAAACAACGAAAAGACCTATAATAACACGTTTTGAATTCTAAATAATCCCTGTCGAAACTGTATAGACGACAAAGGGAGAAAGTGCGCGATAGAGAGAGAATATTTTCCAGGTCCCAGTTGTTACGGGTGCTTTACCCCCATTAAAACAATATCTATCTCCTTCTAGCTTATCTGTTGTATATTTTATGTATTGTCGATATGATTTTCTCTACACACCCCCCTGTAAAACACTAAGAGCAATATGAAACTCTATCCGTTTTGCTTCAGGCATTGTAATCACCTTGTTTCATCATCATCGTCATCATCAAAAATCAACCCCCTTTGCCTTTCAACTTTTCATCCTCTTTTATACAAAATACTTAGAATGCTCTTTTCATTTAATCTACACGTTTTATATAATTCATTCAGAAAATGGAAACCACATCACTTTTATTTTTAACATTCTAAAAATTTCAGTTAATTATACACGTACTGATTGAGGTTAATGATAAGAGGATTTAACAAAAAAAACGAACCTGTTGATTGGGGGTAGAGAAATGTTTTTTTGTAAAAATGTAATTTGTTTAAAATTGGTGGATGCGCCGGGAAGATTTGTTAATTTAAATTGAAACTACTTTAACAATTTAGAACGAATAATTAACCCCGAAATTACCCTCTTGTGATAATAATTCAAAAATAACTATTAATATAAGTAGATTTATTTATATGTGTGAGTGTGCTAATAAGGGATGTGATGACGTCATGGGCGGGTCTACAACGTCATCGGCTTATCGATCCATCCCCAGTCTATACATGTGTACAACGTTTTAATCTTTCTATCCTTGTCTATTGCCCTTTTTCTACCCTAAGCACACAAATACTAACAAAAGTTTAAATCAGATCAAAATTGACGATATTTACTTTCGAATTACACACAGACACATATAGAGGGAGAAAACCGCAGGGGTGAGCTTTCCGGTGGCCAAATCCAATTTCTGATTGGCTTCCGATTGGATCTGGATTCTTGTTGTTATTGCTGTCATGCCTATTGTCGTCGATTTCGGATAATATGAGAAACAAAAACCGATCTTTTATCTAGGGGTAGTTTTTTTCATTCACTATTAATTGAATTATCAAAATTTTATCTTATTTTTGGGTGAATGTGAAGCGAAATAAACCAATTTTTATCGGACTCGCTTTGATAATTTTATTCACCCGGCGCCTCCACCATTTCTACACTTAATAATATAACTTAATCTTTCTATAACTGGGGAAATATCGGGGCGATTTTAATAAAATTCTCACTATTCACCATCTAATATCAACACTTCTGACCAGATGTTGATAATGTCCCGGCCGGATCTTTGTTTTGTCGAAAATTTCCCGAGTCTAAACTCAATTCCATTCATTCTAAATGATTATTTTCAGCGTAATTTATAGCTATGGTATAGAACAGTTCACCCCTACGGTGTCAATCACTGAAATTTCCACCCTCTCTTCAGTCACATGACTATTATTTATACAACAAACACCGATATAGTTGGCCGAGTTTTCATAAATAAATCCTTCCATCCTTTTCTGTTTCATATGGAATTTTTACAATGATGAGAATATACAGATTTGAAACTTTTGAAAATTCTGTATTTTTGAATAAATTTCTTTGTTTTTATTTTTTGTTATTCGAATAATTTTCTCCTTGTCGACTTGAAGGAAACGTATTTGTTCGAGTCTTTCTTCAATGTGAACTTTAATAAGATGATGGATGACTTTGGATATTTTTTGTTCCAACCACCCTATTTTTATTGCAAAGCTTCAAATTTGAGGGTTTTAACAGTTGATTCAATATAAATTAACACTTTTCTTAGATTTTTAATTAAATCTCACACTATTCTAGTTTTCGTCGCCTATTCACCTAATTAAATCCTTATAAATTACAAAATAATTAATACTCTCAACTTTAGAAAATATCAAACTATCTCTCCTTGTCTGACTTATTATATACAATATTCGAGATATCCACCCTGTATTTATTGTATATATGTGTTGGTGTGTTTGGCTAGGATCGATATTACCAACCCGGTAGATGGCGAGATTCAACAACCGCACCCGGTTTTCTCTATTCTATTCCCTTTCATTCTACAACCCCTATCTCTGTTACTCTCGTATACATATAACTAAACAAAACTTTGTCCAGTTCAATTATAGGGGGTGTTATTATTTTTATATACCTCTATAAAAGTTCTCATATCCCTTGTGAAATACTTATCTTCATTTAAACTTTCATTGTGAAATTTATAAGCCAACAAGATTTGATAAGACCTTATAATTGTTTCTTATTCTTCTATATTTATTACTGTTTAAGGAACAATTAAATATATCATTTACTCGATAATTGTATTTTTTTTCTAATAACAACAGTATCACTTACCATTATTGCTGAAAGTTTGGACGCCTGAAACAAAATAATATCGTTAATTATTCAAATATCTTCGACCATTTATAATTGAATTTTTGTATCGATTAACCAATCACAGCAAAGTAATTTGATCAATTCAATGATTTCTTAAATTTGATTGGTTATTGACCGTAATTTGTTCTAAATAAGTTAACCAGTAAACGAGCACTATATCTATCTCTATCTGTTTTGAAATATAGATTGCATATACAGAGCGATTCACGAATGTGGCCTATAAGAAGTTTTGATGGCATGGAGCTTAGATTTAAGCTCTATTTGTACAGTTTTTACCAATTTTATACCGCTCGAGCCATTTTAATTTGTTTAAATGTTCAAGTTATTTATAAATTTACAATTTGTATTCATTGAAAATTTTCCTGAGTTCAAAAGCGAATACGCAGATGATAATAAACAAAATAATAAACAAAATTCTTAGCTGATTTCTTAGAATTGATATTTTTATAGAATTAAAATAATTGGTTAAAAATAGATTTGATAAAGTTTTAATTGGAATAATATTTACTCTCTTGAAAACAAAACATAAATAATTAATGCCAACATCACATCACTTTGAAAAAGTTATCAAATTAGCGTAAATATTTTATTAATAGGCAAAAATTCCAAAATAACTTACAAATTGGAGACATTATTGTAGACTGATCTCAAATTCTTTCCTCTATCAGAATTCAATAAAAAACTTACAATTAGTGTTCTTCCTAAAATACAAAAAACTGATCAAAAGCTCTAAACTTTGCTAATCGAAATTGCACTTGGTGTTTCGTCTAAATATTCGTAGTTCCTATAGTAGCTCCTCTTAATTGTCAAAAACTTATATCAAAAACAACTAGAATATCCCTTAGAAGGAGTTTTTCGTCACTGGATTCTGGAATAACGGGATTAATTAATTTATAATCGATTTTAGAGAGCAAGTTTTCCCAGGATTCAAAGATGAAAAACGAAGAGAAGGATATTCTAGTCATTTTTGAGCGTTATACGTGTGCAGTTGGTTGGTGAAAATCGCGACATCATAGCAGTTTTTCATCAATTCTCCAATGAGCTATAAAGTTCTAATTTTGCCAAATCTTCCCTTGGGATCTTTTCCAAATCGTCGAGGAATTAATAAGAATTAGGAACATTTACACGAAACACTCATTAGGTATATTTGAATATCTGATCTATAATAATTTCAAGTAGTTAGGATTTTATAAATAGTCATTTATATTCCCGCTACTAATGGCTAATAAATCACCCTGTATATGATAAAAAATGTTGTGATTGTTCGTACACAGCCCTGAATCACTAGATGTTCCGTGATAAAATAATAACCACAACCCCAGAAAAGCCGCTTATACTTTAGTTGTAATGCTTCCATCCATTCAAAGATAGAATTTTTATTGTTATAGGTATTATTGATAAGGAATTTGTTTGTTTTCAAAACCTGTATTTCTTTTACAACTTTGTTGTGTTGTAGCTATCATAAACAGAAAAAGAACATCCCTTATTTTCCCCCAGTTGAATTGTAGTAAATAAATCAAGGTGTGCCGGAATTCCAACCACCTACGTTTTTAAATCATGTATGTGTAACGATATCTATGTTGTAACCTATATGGGGGTAGTTTCGTATTATTTCTATACCACTTATATCCTGTTTATGTAACCACTATAAGTAGGACATTACCCCCTATTGATTTTAAAGATTGAATTCTTATGTTAAGCCAGATAGGTCGACTTCTATCTCTTTCATTCTTTCTCACTCTGTAGTTTTATCTCTCTTTAAACATTAAACCTGTTGATAATTGATCTGACAGGATATTGACCACCCTTCTTCCTCTTCTGCACGTTCTTCAACGTCCCCTAGTTCTTCGAGAGATTTTCAATGGTTTCCTTCCCGGAAACACAAGTATACATGTAATAAGTACCCTTTAAAGATAGGTGGTTTAGAAAAAAACAATCAATCATAGGAATAACAATTGAAAAAACAATAGGAAAAAAACAAACGAATTGGAGACCTTGACCCTAATTTCACTATTGCATAACACGCTTAGACTTATACAAGAAAAATTGTTTGGAGAGAGACAGGTGAGTAGGTGAACAGCCTACTTGGATCAAAAGTGAATGAGTTCAGTTTTTTTTTTTGGTCTTTCTTTTTTGATTTATTGTTGTAATATAGGAATAGAAAAAGAATATTTCGATATATTGCTATTCTATGACAACTAGTTATTAACTTATTATTCAATCAAGTGTGTGATGAAATTCGTTTATTCTAATAGATAATAACAGTTGACTAAAACGTTAATTTGAATAATTTTTCACTTTTTAACAACCGTTATTTCTATTAGTTTCACCGTCATTATCACTATGGCTGTCTGAAATCGTACAGACAGCCGAACCAGGAGGACTGCTGTTGTTTGAAGAAGTTTACAGAAGAAGAAGAAGGCGACCTTCAACTGTTTTACTCTACTATAGTGTGTATCCATACACATAGGTGTACACTATAATAAACTTTACACAATTCAACGGTCTCCATGGAATTTTTAAACTTGAAAGAAACCGTTGAAAAATTCGATTATCACAACACAATCGAAAACGATCGACTTGTAACAATTGCAACTCAAAGACAGAAAAATTGGAAACAATAAAACGATAATTATAAATTTTATCTCAGGAAAAACACCTACGTGTGTTTGTTGTTGTATTTGTGCATGTTGTATATCTACCTATACACAAACACAGGTGAATATACTCGAGTAGTGAGTGCATTCAAGCAACTCTTCTTTCTCCATCATTAACGCCGTAATTTAAAGGGAATTATTAAAGGAAAAATTATATAAACAGAGACATTTTCCGAAATCATTAAAATAATAAGAGTGGAAATTTACAGAATTTTCCTATTTAAATAAATAAATATAAACGAAATTTAAAGCTTACTTGATTATTGCAACTGTACGCTTAATCTGGCTTGTCTTCAAATTTTTCTCCAATTTACAAATAAAATTTAAATCCACCAAAATTCACAATTTCTCTTTAAAGTTCAAATAATCACGAATCACCACACAATCACTCGATTTACTTTTTGATTGATTTGTGCAATCAATTTAAATGCCGGATGGTTCAGTGATCGGTACAATACGAAAAAAAATTTGATAATTTTATACGAAATAACGACAATTCTAATAATAACTCTACCAAACGCCAGTTCAATAGGGAACTGACTCGTCCTCTCTTCTACCACTTTGACTTTACGTTCTGTTATATTGCTGCTGTTGATGCTGAAAATATACGAAAGACGACGACGACGCCGTCGTCCACAATACACGACGGACGTGTTGTGTATTGAAAGAAGATAGATGCATTCTGTTACAATGTATACATGTGAACGGCCCAATTTAGCCATCTCTGTTGCACTGTTTCTATTCTGTAACACAATATACAGGGTGATGCGCGATTATAGCGCATAATTGTGCAATTTTTGACACTTGAATTATGGCTTTTTGTAAATAAATTTTCATAAATTTTAGATTTTATAAATAGTGATTAATTTTTAAAAACGCACCTTAAAGTCAAATTGTCCTAGCTCTAATGAAACCCCAATTGTTTGATAAGGAATTCGCTAAATATTTTAAGGATTTATAGAAGAATCCTTGGAGATCATTTTAACAAAATTTTAACCCCGTAGCTCATTAGGAAGTTGGTTAAAAACTCGTTTTAGAAAATATTATGATTTCTTAAACCATGCTAAACAATGGCACATAATTTTTTTAGGGTTTTCTCCATTGCAGAATAAAATAGAGAGAAACAAAAGGAGCTATTTTGAGTCACCTTATGTGTATAATACGCTTTTAAGATCGCGATATTGACAGAAATGATAGTATTTTGACCAATTTCCCGATAATTTCAGTCAAATGATCTCTAGGGGTTTCCTATAAAATCTTATATTAGTTTTAAGAGTTCTTTTTGATATTTGCCTGAAATTTTCGAACTTGAACGGATGATTATTTACACGATTTAACGTTAGAACCTGAAATTTTAACGTATTCGTTGCCGCTTGTGTTCGTTCGTCAGGTAGGAGCTGAATTTTTTTAAACCAATTTTAAAATTGTAAAATCACCTTTTAAATTAGGCACAATTTTCCTTTTCCGATTCTGATATTACTTCTAATTCTTAAAATTTTTCAATTATTTTCAAATATTTGCTTTCAACAATCCAAAACTTCTTCAATTTAACCAGAATACTTACAAATATGATGAAATATGCCACTCTATTTTAAACACTAATGTCTATAAGTCCGCGTCAAGTTTGAATCATACTGTATAAAACCAATAAAATTCTACGTTGTCGCGTAATCAATCCGTTTTGTCTACTAGCGGTACAACGAAAGGAAATGTAAAGAATCTAAAAATCTAATATGTAATAAAAGAGAAATAAAGGTCCGTTTTAAACGTTAGAAACGAAACCACAACAGAAATTCTCACGTAAACAAACCAAGGAGAACGTTTTACATTTTGTTTTAATAATTTGAGCAATCTATTCTAACAGTAGTATAAAAACCGATTGTTTCTTTCCGGTCTTTATTAATAAAAATGAAAATTTGACAAAAATTGAAATCAATTTCATCCTTCAACTATCAATGAAGCTAAATGAAAGCAACAATTCATCCATAACCAATTTTTTTTTAACTTTTACCATTTAAATATTCATACTTTTACCGGTAATTACGATTTTCAAGGAGATTAAGGAAGGAGAAAACAAATACCAATTAACCATGATGGTGTATTATTATTAAATCATCCATTTTACAGATGTACAAAAACAGCTTGATCTATTTGAGTTTCTTTTTTGGGCGTAAATTGTTTGTATGTCCACATTTAGTTTTGCGACAATTGGTAGCACGTGGATGTAAACGTGCATAACATTTACGGCAAATCATTTTATCGCAATTGTACTTTTGTGCCAATATACGTAATGATGGTTCAATAATACCACCACGTAAACGTAAAACTAAATGCAATGTTGATTCCTTTTGAATATTGTAATCGGATAATGTACGACCATCCTCTAATTGTTTACCAGCAAAGATTAAACGTTGCTGATCTGGCGGTATACCTTCTTTATCTTGGATTTTGGCTTTTACATTTTCGATTGTATCAGATGGTTCAACTTCTAATGTGATTGTTTTACCAGTTAGAGTTTTCACGAAAATTTGCATTGTGACGATTTCTGAAATCAAACAAATGAATCAACAACATAACCTCAATTTATATTACCCTTAAAAAATTAATATAAAATTATCAATTATAGCACAGAATTGATTAATTTACAATAATTTGGTGATTTTTATAAATTTAAATATAGAAATATTTGAAAAATTCGTTTAAACTTACACTGAAGAAACGTGACCGTCACTAGAGAAAACCGGAAAAGACAGCCTGCTTTATCGACACTACAGGGAAAGCAATATGGCGCCACTTCCTGTACAATAAATTTTAATAATCATTAATTTATACAACATTACAAATATTCTACTATAATTAAATATATATCGGATTAATTTAATTAAATTATCACACAATTTTAAAGTAATAGGAAATTAAATTACAATCACAAACGCGCCATCTATCGATACTTACAAGAACGAATATCGCGCGAAATTTAAATATTTTTCAATTTCATATCCACATAATCTTGATACAATTGAAGATCATTCGATTTCGTTTCCACATAACCATTTCTACCCGCTTTTACATAATTTTTATAGATTTCAATTGAGTTTCGATCGACTTTCGGTGGTTGTACACTAACCGTACTATCACTATTTAAAAATTGACTTGTCGCTTTCATTGATAGCGCCGATGAAATTGTCGGTGTAATTAATTGTTTCGTAGTACCGTTCGCTTTCTTACCGATCAATACATAGTTTTTATACAAGAAAATATCATTGCGATTCGGTTCTTTTAATTCAGCACCATAGACTTCTAACATTGTTGGAAATAGCGATTTGAAAGTGATTGGTTTTTGTGTTTCTTCATTAGTTTGTTGTGAATTGTGATTTGATAATTCATCTAAGATTTCATCATCGCATTGTTCATCACATGAACTACAATAAAATTGATATAATTAACGATATTTTGAATATTAATGAAAGAAACCTGGCACTTGATGTAGCAGAACTCGTAGAACTTTGTCCGGTTACACTCGGATTTTTATTACAATTATGCGCTTGTGGGTTTTTCTTATAATTGTAATTTTCTTCGCGTCTTCTAATTGGTCGTATACGGAGAATAAACGGGCTATAATCGGTTGTAAAATTCGGCATAAAATCCCGTACAGAATTTGTGATATTAAAAAAATATAAATTATTCAATATTGTCAATTCGTAAGGGCGATAATAATCGATAAAACCATCAATCATTTCTGTATCGTATCGATTATGGATTTGTATAATTTCATAACATGATTTTTTAACATCATTCAATGAATATGGTAAATATTTGATTATCTCACTATCCCACCATTGTGTTAACGATTTCTTATTATTACCACAATTATTTAATTTGTGATGAAAATAATAATCACTGGTATATTCCCAAATTTGCGGCTCATTTTCGTTTGGTACAAACACCCCTAAAATCACAAAATTACTAATAATATAGTTTCTAATTCGCGATAATCACCGAGAAATAAATTAATAGCGTTTTGTTTCTCAGCATCCGAAAATGTGTTGCTATAATAACGACTCAAAGTCTGCATAATATCATTGCCTTGAGAAGTCCACGGTGATGTTTTACGATAGGTTTTAATCCGGTGTACCAATTGCGATCCGCCGTATTGTAAAGCTAAAGTATCGCCGTGATCTTCGTATAAAGATTCCAACATTCTTATACAATCCGTATCGAAATCTATATCTAATTTATCAAATACGCCCAATATGTGTAATTGATAACCTAAAACACATTTACCGATGGCAAATTGGGCTGTATTTGTACGATCTAAGCAATCAACACAATTCGTTCGAATTATTCCACATTGTAAATTGTAACGGTTATCGTACAATTGTTGTTTAAATAATTGTTGTTGTTTATTGACAATATTGTGAAAGATTCCGATTTTTTTGATACAATTCTTCGTTAATAAATTCAAATTTTCCATTATATTAATATTCAATTTCAATTTCGTTGCCATATCGAACTGTTTATAAATAATCTGATTAGTCGGTGATAGAAATTGATTTAAATATTTGATAGTTTTGTAGAATTCATTACTCAATAAACTCTCCTGTTTCTTATTATTCCGTTCTTTCTGTTTAACTAAATTCAATATAATTATCGGCGTACCATATCGTTTTAAAATATCATTAAAATGTTTACTTGAAATCTCACAATATGGATCCAATAAATCGACAACAATAGTCGGTTTACCTACCATTTTACCCATATCTTGTCGCCAATTACCCGGAATTGAACCACGTAATTGTACAAAAGACGTAAAATTATTCAAATTCAACGATGATTTAGTTGCATCATTGACGATTTGTTCAGTTTCAACTTCATTGGCGACATCGCCTTGGGTATTAGCGCCGCGTTTTAAAAAACGCGTACCGGCATATTTCGATGAACGTCTAGCTATCAATGTTATCAATATTGAACGTCCGAAAACGTTAATTTTCGATTGGCCGATAAAACCATGAATTATATACAATAACCAATCGGGATGTATATCATTTTCTTCTAATTTCTTTAATAAATAGAAATTCCAAACGAATTTCTGATTGGGACTCGTTCGTATACCATAATCGCTACTATTTTTGATCATATCGGATAGATCGGTGGTTGAAGTTGCTGTTCTATCATCAATATCGTCATTGGTATCGTCACGTCTTGGTATAAATAATTTCGGATTGACTAGATTGTATTGTAAAGTGTGCGTTATATCGTAACTGTAACTAAAATAGAAATTACTAGCTAGATCGATATTTTGGAACATTTTAACGTAACGTTGTTCGTCTGGATGTACAACACGTACAGTCTCATGCGGTATATAAATCATCGAAGTATCTTCGATTTTATAAATCGTATGATAACCGATAGTGGCGATTTTACGCCGCTTCGTTATCAAAATAATATAATAACCTTCTAAAAATCGTATAAAACCGACTATACCAAATGCTGAAATAATCTTAGCGATGCCCCTTTGTTGTTGTTGTTGCTGTGATTGTGATTGTTGTTGATTGCCTGAATCGATCATATTGACCAAACTATGAATCTCATCTGGTGTATATTCGGTTTTATCGTCGTCAATTATCAGATCTTTGGGTGTGAAACGATCAATTTTCAATACACGAAACCGTGTCTGTGTGTTATTCGAACCAACCAGGTAGAATTTCTGTAAACAAATCGAATTATTTTAAAGTTTAATAATTGTTGGATTATTCACGGATTTTGTTTCGTATAAGGCTATCTTTTGGATTGAACTAATAATCGGGTGGAAATTCGCACAATTTTCTTCCATTTTTATTTCGAATTTTCCGTAAGGAAAATTAACCTTACAAATTTGAGGTTATATTGTTAACAGTATTGCCACAGTGGCGGATATTAATTTCACCAGATCTTAACAATTAATCTTATTTAAATTAATCAACTATTTCTATATAATTAATTATATAAAAAATAATTATTTGGATTTCAAATCGAAAATATATCAAATAGATCATACGAATTCCTAGAAAGTTGTTAAATGCGATAATGTTGTATCCAGAATTGTTAATTGTAGCTCTATAAATACTCAATTATGCCGTTCAGATTTTATTAAATTAATAGCTAATTCCAAGTAATTATTGTTACAATTTAATTCGATTATTATTTCTTAAAATTTATTGCTACAATTTCACACAATAGAACGAGACATCTCTATAATAATAATAATATGTGTTTTAAATACTGCACATGACAATATTTAGTTTTTAATTTTCCTCTTCTAAATCAAATTTAACACAAATTAATTCTATAAATTTACTGTATAATTTATTTATTTATTCATCGATCGATTAATGCATAATAATCAAATTTAACTGATAAATTTGAAAGACAAACATAAGAAAATGTGACTTACTTTGTTGTTGATTTATCACATTAATTTTTTTTTAATATCACTAAATAGAATAAAATTAAACACTCATATATAAAACGCTTAATAGAAAAAAATTCTTTTAGTTCTAATCCGAAAAAATTTTAGAAACATAAATAGACCCATAATTTGAAAAATATGTATATGATGTTATATCGTCTCAAAATTCCAGTCTTTAATAATAATAACAATAATAATACTAAATTACTATTATTATCATCATTGTCGTTACTGATTTTCAATTAAAAAATTTAAATAATTAAATACACTTCACTATGATATCATCTCATTCCATGCACTATTATTTGATGTTTCATTACTAGATGAAGACACTGAAATTTCGATTTTACTCGTAAATTGTACAATTTTTCTCAATATTAATCAAAAATATCAGTAAATATTACCTGATGGTTTAGGCACCTTGTCGTTCGGCCCCCATACTCTGACTGTACAATCATCGCTTACTGATACTAACATTTGTGGATAAACTGGATTCCATGCAACACAATTTACGGTTCGTGTATGTCCACTTAATATAGCTATAGGTTGTTCATTTCGTATATGCCAGATGTAGACCTAGAGGTAAATTATATAAATACAGCGAACAAACTTTTACTGTCACATCTCCAAAATACTTTGTCATATAATCAAAAAACATGCACCAATAGACAATTGTACTAAAAGTACAATATGACCGAATTATTTTTGACAGTTTTTTGGATATGTGGCAATAATTTTAATATTTAATTGTTTACTTGATTGTCTTCACTGCCACTAGCAATAAAGTCTTGATTAGCTCCACCGAATGTTGAATGGATTGTAAAATGTCCCTGAGTAACGCCTTGATAACGGCGGATTAAGCATTTATCATTTAAATCCCATAAATGAACACCTTGTGTGGCTACATTTAATAAAGCTAAACGATCGGCTTTATCGACAGTAAACGACATAATTGCATGGTCTTCTTGTAAACTAAACAATAAAAAACACTAAATTTGAATCATTTAAACAATCAAATAATTACATGGATGATCTGAGAGTTCTTCAAAAACATATCCACGAATACGATGGTGTGTATCTGAAGCGATTACAGTTTTGCCATCTTTACGACACCAAAGACCGTTAACACGAACACCCTCCCAAGAATCCGAAACGTTTCCTTCCATATCGCATTGGTAGAAATGGCCGCGAATACCGCCAACCTAACAAATTAACAATTAAAATTGTTTATTTCAACAAAATAGAACGTACGACAAATTTATTGCCATCTTTATGCCATGCACAACAAGCCAAAGCGTCTTCTGGCGATTGCGATACTTTTAAGAATTTCTCCGTTTCAATATTCCACAACCAAACTTCTGGACTTTCTTCCGGTCCACAAGCTATTAAATGTGTCGAATCTGGATTCCACGATATATACGATGCTCCGTAATTGTGGCCTTCTAAGAATTTCCTTAATGTTAACGTGCAGGTTTCCGGATTTACGTCCCATATAATGACATTGGTATCTTTCGAACCGGTCGCCAATTTCAAACCGTCTGGTGAAAATTGACAGAACCAAACTTCATCACAATGATCGTTTAATATTTGTATTGTATGTATAGGAAATGAATCTTTATCACAACAATGATCTATTAATAATGTTGTATTCGTTATATCTATCGATTGTTTTGTATTGTGGTGGCTACAATGCAACACTTGTAGTTCTAAAGCTTGATTCAATAAGGTTATTAAACGATTTGGTGGTAACATTATGCTTGGTGGTAGATATGATTGTAGTTTATCCATTAGAATTGTACGGGATTTTGTACCTTTTCCAGCCCTTAAAATCACACAACAAAGTTGATTGTGGATAGTTATGAACAAACTATATACAGGGTGAGCTACGAGACTGGCACATTTATGGTATAAGGGGGTTGATAGAACGAACATATTTTCTAGAGATAGTTTAGATGAACAAATTTCAATTGTAATAAACCAATCTCTTGGCTCTCTCTGTATAATGGGGTAGAAAATTTACCAATTAGTACGTTCGTGTAATTCTTCGGTACTTGAACACATCATAAAACTAGACAATTGATGCACCCTCGCTGTATTGTGTTGTAACGGTGTTAATTCATTACGTAAAACATGTAAAGCATCTAAAACCCGTCCATCTTCTAAATATTCCAAATATTTCTGTTCTAATAATAGAAATTTCATCTCCTACAACAATTACAAATCAATAATCACCAATTAGAGTGATAATCACTAGAATTACAACTAGACTATTCGATGAACCAATCAACGGTCGTAATTCTTGCAGATCGTGATCGGCTTTTGTCCAATCACCATCCATGACGTGTTGACGGAATTTACCGGCAGCTGGATGATCTAAACGACAACCGGATTCGGCCATTAAAATTTCAGCTGAACGTCTAGAAAAATGTTAATTTCTAAAATTATAATTCTAACCTAAAATGACTCGACACAAATGCTTACAATAATCCTTCATTTTTCAAATATTGCCCAATCAACCGGACGATATCTTGATTGGTTTGTGATAACGTAACAGTTGATTGTAGGGCTTCAGTGGTGTTATCGTGTCCATTTTCGGCTTCTGTACCATTGGGGGCGTTCGCCGAATTCGGCGCCCCATTCATCACACAACCATTACTCGATTGCATTTGTTCGTTGTTATTATTATTGTTATTGTTTGTATTATTGTTAATATTCGAATTATTGAAAGTTCGAGCTCGTTTACGAGGCGGTTCACCGTCCCCGGATGTGTCACTGCTAGAGGCCAGAATTTTTCTTGTTCTTTCTCTTATTGTACTAACCGAAAAGATGTATCGATGTCGATTGTTTCGTAGAGATCAAAATAAAAAAAATTGGTATAACGTTGTTGACTATTATTACACATCAATAATTATCACCGATCACTACGATTGTTATCAATTAATCGCCTCCAAAATGATTTCAGTTACGTCATGCGTAATTATCGTTACATTTATGCATATCAGCTAGAAACATGACGATTGATAGAGATCTTATCAATTTTCTCAACTAAAACCTACAATTAATTTTAATTAAACCAAAAAACAACAAAGAAACTCGCAAAAAAACAACAGAAAAGAAAACAATTGAATTTCTATTTATAAAATCACTGTCAATGGCCATTCAATTTTTTCTTGTTGTTTTTTTTTATTTCCAACAATATTAACACACACCAAATAAATTCACCCCACTTTTATCAAAATTGTCCAAATTTCCAATAATGATAACAACAAATAAATCGACAAAAAAAAGATGGCTGTGATTGTGTAAATCTGTATGTGTGCCTGTATGTGTATGAAGAACAGCTGGTAATTTTAAACAGTTGACCTCGACCAGAGTTAACTTGATTGAGACAGGGTTGATATACGTAAATGAATAACAAAAAATATACGACTGCGCATTTATTGAAACGAAATTCTGTTGCGCACAAACACCCAATATGGGCAAATGCGCAATCTTTGTTTATATTTCGCAACATGTGCTTGGGAAAATTTCGCAAAAATCAAATAAAACAAAGGTGGACTTGGTAAATTTGATTATATGGAAATTTAGGTTGGTACTGTCAAGTCATTGGTGTAATATAGGCAACCAACTATTAACCCATAATACACGCTAATAGTTGGTTGCCTATATTACACTAATATAGTAGTAACGATAGCACTGTTAATAAAAATCACAAGTTAGGCCATCAATTACAACTATTGATGGACTAAGGTGCGATTTTTCAGTAGCAGTGCACTACAATTATTATCTTTGATGTAATTTAGCAATAGCAGTAACATTGCTACTGAAAAACCGCAACTTAGCCCATTACAATTACAGCCCATTCGTGGAAAATCTAGCAGGCGTTGAGTTTTAATTGTTGATAATCGTATTTTACAGTTGGCCATGCTCAAGTTACATCATGTAGCTTTATTCATATCGCACTTTGTTGAGATTTATTTCAACAAAAAGTAATTATTTTGATTATTTCGGGAAAATTAAATTATTTCATTTTGGAAAATTTATTTAAGCTTAAAAATCAACAAAGCGCTCAATTTTTCAAATACAAAAAGTAGTTAACTGCATTACCGGCAAACTGTCCGACATGGCCAACTCCTTGCAGCCTATTTGATATAGCAGAAGTGCCAACCGAATAGAGAGCGCGCCAATTTCGAAATAAAATCAATTATTACAGTTTAATAAATATACAGACATAAGGAGAAAATGCATTGTAAATAATAATAAATCGTATAGATAACGTATATCAACAGTACTTAATCTTTTAATTCCTTACGATTAAGACTGATTTAATAATAATAGTAATTAACTTTTCAATTGTGAAACTAAAATACCGATTAATACGGCAGCAATAATAACACCAATCAATACCAAAATTAATAACTTTCGTCTGTATTTGTTCTGATAACGGGCTGCTGTTACTAATTGTTCAGTAGCTTCTTCAACATTACCAGCCGTATGATCGATACTATTCTCGATTGTATCTATAAAGAATACGAATTTAATCAAATCTATCGATATAATTCATCAACAAATACCGATAGTTTCGCCTTGTACATGCACCAGCGATCCTAATTCTCTCATAATCTCATTAACATCCAATATATCAGCTTCGATCTGTTTGATTCGCGATTCACGTTCTAATAGCATATCCTGTTCGAAAGCCATCTCTCTGGTTGCTTGTGCTTGGCGTTGTTTTTCGGCGTCTTCATCATCTTCAGCTTGTTCGTTTTCGATATTCACCGAAACTAACAGATTCGATTTCTGTTTGTTTGCTAAATCCTACAAATTTCGAATTAATAATTAGCTTTAATTGATTAGAATTTATTACTTTTTGTAGGGAATAATATCGGTTGATTGCTTCCTTGAAATTGTCCTCCAATTTCTCCACTTGTAATTGTTGTTGTTTATCACCTTTCGTGACTAATTGCTTCAATTTGTGGATATCTTTACTTGTAACAGCAGCAATTTGATTCGTACTCAATTGAGTTACATGTCTACAAATTTAGATGGATTTAAAATTGATAAAATTCAATCGCGACAATTACATTGTATTTCTCAAGCCTTGATTATCACGTTTTGTTCCTATAGTTTTTAGAGCATTGTCCAGTTGTTTTAGACTTGAATTGATCGTGTAGATGTTCGTAACGACGTTATCACATAAATTGTTGAATTCTGGCGATTGTTTAGCGCCAGCAAAACTGATTTCTGTTGATGATGTAGCACCATAATTGTACGGTTGTCTGCTCATATTGCCTAGAAAGAAACGTAATAAAGGAATCTACCCCAATTGATACTCGATAAAGGTGGATTTCTGTTGACTACCACAGTGGGAAGTTTGCAGAAACTCTCCCCTTGAACGGCAGGTTTCAACTTCAGGATTTACATTTGTAATTTTAAGTTTCTGAACAAGAAAGCTTAGATCTTACCGAAATTATACAAACTACGTTTCAGTGTTGATGGACGATGTACAGTGAGGTTATGTTTATCAATTTCTTTCGAAAATACAGTTTATATCTGAATACGATAACAATTGAAATGATACGCGTTATCGAAACTCAACAGTTCATAGTTTTAATGAAGATGGGTATGAGTCATAGACTGATTGCGTTGCGTTTGTTGTAACGTAAACATTACGTAAAAGAACTTAGTACAGATTCGAATAAAACGATGATTTTAGTGTATTAATATCTTTATTAATGAATTAAATAGAAGACAGATTACTAAAATGGTGTGAATTTCGCAAATTATAAAATGTAATAATACAAAGCAACTGTTACAAAAACAAATTGACAATTTTAATATCCTTGTCCATCATTCGGTGATCGAACATCATCAATTTTCAATATCATTTTAACCAATTGTGTTGCCAAGAATAATTGTTGTCGTTTCGATTTCAACGATTCGATAACATGCTGTTCGCGCATATTTATATTACCAGTATTCATACAATCAATACCTAAAGCTGGATCTTTAGTTGATGCTTGTTTCGATTTAATTTCACCCAATACATGCATCGCTGATAGACCACTATTTTCAGCTAATGCTAACGGTATTGTTTCTAAAGCTTCAGCGAATGCTCTAAATGCGTATTGTTCTAATGATGCTAATTGATCGGCTTGTTCAGCAACAGCTAAACTACAAGAAATTTCCGCAGCACCACCACCATAAACAACTCTAGGTTCTTGTACTAAACTTCTTATAACACATAAAGCATCGTGTAGACTACGTTTAGCTTCTTCAACAATCATTTGATTACCACCACGTACTAGAATAGTAACAGCACGGGAATTTGAACATTCTTCAATCACCAACATACGATCTTTGGTTGTACCAAAGACAATTTCACGAACTAAACCGGCTGTACCTAATTTATCAACGCTTAATTCTTCGAAACGTGGCACAATACGACCACCGGTAGCTATAGCAATTAATTCAATTTCAGGACCACCTACCCATCTGACAGCCGGTAGATTTTGTTGTAATAATAAATGATTGGCTTCATCGTCGAAACCCCATTGGCAAATCGCCAGAGTTGCTCCAGCCTTCTTTACCATATCGACCTAAAATGGATGTTTATAATTATCGTTTATTATACAGGGTGTGTCGCGACGATGGACCGTTAGGGAGAAGAGTTTCAATTGAACGAATTTTACCCGAATTGCCTTTAAAAATATTTTCGTTGCTCTATCAACCCCCGGTATGCAGAGTGGCCTATTAGAAGTATAATAATTGATGAAAGTATCTGAAATTTGGTATACACCCATTTTTCCACCTGAACTACATCTGAAAAATATTTTCGTTCTTCTATCAACCCCCGGTGTATTATTTTAAATGGAATGCTATATTTTTTATTCCATATTTAGATTCTATGATAAAAATGAAATAGACTTTGATAACATTACCTATAGTGTAGCGTTAATAGTTTTTCAGGAATTTTCAATTTTTCGGAAAATTTTGATTTTGCAGTGTTTTATTAAAAAAATCATATCTCTCGAAATATTATTGCTAAACAATCAAAATTTGATTATCAAATAGTTTAAATTGTGTACTTTACGCTAAATTTTATAGAATTGAATTATCTTTCAACATTTAGCTGAAATCAATTTTTATTTCAGCCAATTTTCAAAACTCAATATCTTTCTTATTTTAAATGGAACGGTATATTTTTCTTTACACAGTTGGATAGAGAAAAAAATTCTGCATCGAACTGTATTAGCATTCCCTATACCTATCGCTGATAGTTTTTTAGATTTTCAACAGTTTTCTCCCCAGTCTGAAACTGACTAGTGTCTAGTTGTCTATGACTTTATAATTCGCCTATAAAGAAATGCACAGGAGGCTTAGCAAAATAACATTAACTGTCATATTTGAGGTTAACAATTATTATTTTGTGTGTTTTTTCAGCGATTTCTGGCAATTTTACATGAAAAGAAAATCCAATTAATTTTAATTTAATTATTTGTCAATTTCTTCTATGATTTTTTAATTAAAAAATATAAAAATTATTAATTATTTAAATGTTAATTGTGACAGAAGGTTGTTTAGCCAAGCCTACTATGTTTTAGTATTTCGTTTCAGGAGGTAAATTATTAGAAATCGAAAATCTTGAATAACTGAAAAATTATCAGGAATAGGTATAGGGAGTGCTAATATGATTCGATGCAGAATTTTTTTCTTTGTCTAATCGTGGAAAAATAAGAAACTTATTGCGTTTTGAAAATTGGCTGAAAGAAAAACTGATTTCAGCTAAATGCTGAAAGTAATTCATTTCTGAAAAATCTAGCGTAAAGTACATAGTTTAAGCTATTTGATATCCAAATTTGGATAGTCTAGCAGCAATATTTTCCGAGATATGAATTTTTTAATAAAATACTACAAAATTAAAATTTTCAGAAGACGAAATTTTTGAAAAACTATTAACGCTAGACTATATATCATGTTATCAAAGTTTATTTTCATCATAGAATCTAAATATGGAATAAAATACATACCATTCAGTTTAAAACAAGAAAGTAGGGTACACTACCCCATACACTGGGGGTTGATAGAACAACGAAAATATTTTCCACACGTAGTTCAGGTGGAAAAACGAATGCATACCAAATTTCAGAAATTTCCCTCAATTAAAACATATCCAACGGCCCATAGTCGTGACACACCCTGTATTAATTTGGTGAATTACCATTTCTTTAAATTTATCTTGTTCGTATTGGCGCAACTCTTGGAAACCTTCAACATTTGTAACATCCAACTTATGTTTAGTTTTCGGTTTTGGTGGTTCAAATGGACATGTTAAAATAGCCAATTTAACATCTTTTAATTCTTTCGGCATTTGTGGATGTGACATTGTCTTATCGATAACAACACCTTTAACCAACATTGTATCCTCTAAACGTCCACCAACTTTACCTTCAACTTTAATCAATTCAAAATTAACATCTTTTTGTCCTAAATCAGCAACAGCCAATACAGCACTAACGGCAATTTCAGCCATTTGCCGATGGCATTTATTGATAATCTTCGATCCTAATGTTGTTTTAGCTACTTTAATTAATGGTTCGATATTATCGGCGGATACTGGGAACAATTCGGCGATTTTGTCTAAATGTTGAACGGCAACTTGACATGCCATCTCGAAACCATCAGCGATACGAATCGGGTGTATACCGCGATCCAAAAGCGTACCGGCTTGTTCTAATAAAGCACCAGCTAATACAACAACACCAGTGGTACCGTCTCCGATTTCATCGTCTTGAGATTGCGACAATTGCACCAATAATTTACCGATTTGATGATCGATATCCATATTTTTCAAAATCGTTGCCCCATCATTCGTTACAGTAACATCACCTAAATTGACCCAAAAAATAAATCAAATTTTTGTGTATTAAACAAGCTTACCATCGGGCGATACGAGCATTTTATCCAAACCCTTCGGCCCTAGAGACGTACGAATCGTCGAGGAAATTTGTTGGGCTGCCAAAATGTGCGACTGGAAAATTAAGAAAATTCCATCGAATTACAATCATAATCCACCCGAATTTCAGGCGATTTTCATCGAAAACTGCAATAATTCTCGAAAATTCCAAACAGGTGATCGAACGAAATGTCACCGAATTAAACAAACATAACCTCACCTTCAACGCCTCAATCCCGACCAATCTCTTTTGATTCTCTTGATCCCGCAGGATAATAAAAGGACGGCCGTACTCATCGAAAGCTATGCTTCCCGGGAATGCAGCCATTGTTGATTATTATTTTTAATTAAACAATTAATGGATGATTGTGGATTTTTTGGGAAATTTTCTCAACACAAACGTCAAGTAAACCGGTAGGAGCACTAATGCGCATGCGCTTATAATCCGGCATAAAGGCGGACGTATACGTTCAAATTTGTCGATATTGCATTGTTGTCAATAGCGCCAACAATATCTTTAAATCGAGGTTGAATCAAACAAAACTTGAATATAGTTTTTATTAAACACAACAATTCGAATGCAAATTGATTTTTATTAATTTCTTAATTAAATTTAATAGAATGAAGAATACATTTCACACCAAATTTGGTTGGTTATTATTAGTATGATTATTAATTTTAAAGGATTTCTGCGTAAATTTTATTGTTTTCTTCAATATTTTCGTTGAATACTACTCAAGTATCAAAATCACCATAATAGGACAGGCACAAAGTTTAATACTTTCAATATAATTTGTGTAGTTTTAAATTTGTTATTATTGTTATTATCTTTATATTATTATACATAAAATATTATTTATTTTATTTGTTAGTTTATAGAATTAAATTAAACTGGAAGAAATTAAATGATACAAAACAAAAGTCTCATACAATTCACTCATTATTATTATGATTTTTATTATTACTTAAATATTATTTGTCTCAAATTTTCTTTAATTAATCTCTATTTAAGTTTAATTGGGGGATAAATAACACGGAAACGATATGAAAAATATTGATTGTATCTTTTTGTTGCCATTTTCTCTAAATTACAGAAAATTTCGTCTCGAAACAACACCGCAAAAGTTGGTTATTTTAAAACGAAACATTCTGTATAAAATACAAAATATTGAAATAAATCGATTCTAACTAAATTTCTGCCAATAATTATTCTTAATACCATTCCCAATCTTTTTGTTAAGATTTAGAAATGGCGACGAATTAATTATTTTTTCAAAATTTAAATTGTATAAAAAATATACAAGAGCTAATTCTCATCTTTTCTGTTCGGCTAATTCTTACATAAACACAGACAATTATCTTTCTGTAATAAATTTGAGCTTAAGTAAAGTTTGTTTGAAATAATTTGAACGTTTCCGTAATAGATTTTCTGCTTATGTTTGTGTCCTTTCAATCGAATTCTAACCGTTTTTTAATTCTAATGAAGTTAGGCAAATAGCAGGCTTTACTATTTGGTTATTATCTTTATTATCATTACTATTATCATTAGTAGTTATTATAATTTTGTTATTGATTATGACTAGGCGTATGAAAGAGTCGATAATAGTCGAAGGTTAAGGTCCGGAAATTGGTTGATTTTAAAATGGAAACATCAATTTGTGCAATTCTTTTAAAATTTCCATTATTAATAATAATAATAGAGAGATATTGAAAATGGTCCTCAGCCTTAGACTTGGTGATTTGCCAGAAAAACTATAATTTTAAAGATAAGAACACCTATTTACAATTGTGCTTTGACTTAGTTTCGTTTTCCTCAATTTTCTGTTTGTTTCGTCTAAATTTATTTAAAATTTCATATAACTAACAATGATTAGAACAGGTCAGATGGTCCAGACTTGTACTTTTTCAGCAATTATACACCAACTAGCGTGATCATAGTACGATGAGATTATGTGTAAATTTTCAACATATTTCTCAATCAATTGGTCCAATTCACCTTCTTTGAACACGTGATAATAACGATGATAAGTGATTTCACCGCCTGTATTATCCGATGGTAAACTATCCTGTGATGTATCACTATACAATATTGATTTATCCCGTCGTTTTAATGATGTTGTCGTTGCTGTTGTTGATGTTGTTGTTGTTGATGTTGATAATAATGGATCACTATTCAAACTAATACTTGAAGGTTCCTTTTTTATCGCTTTATTATCTTTAATATTATTATTAATATTATTAGTTGTAGTATCACCGTCATTCATTGATAATTTTGTTGTTGTTTTAATTGATTTCCATTCAGGACATGATATTAATGATGCCGTACTACCACCACCATCATCACTATAACGACTAATTGAATTTGTATCTTTATCACCACTACATTTATCTGATGAACCATCTGTTGATTCCATCGATTGGCCGAAATTAATCGATGTTGCTATACTTGATAAGATCGAATTAGTACTACTACCTGAAAAGCAATTATAACAAAAATTAGACGTATTTCGACACTAGAAACAGACGCGAATTTGCCAATTTCGAACGTGTTTTCAGTGAGGGAATTTATTTTTTTCAATACTTGATTAGTTAAATATTTAATTTATTTATATTTATGATACTTGTAATTTTATGGGCGTATTTCGGCACTAGAAACAGTCTTGAATTCTCCAATTTCGAATTTGTTCCTAGAGCTGGAAAAACTAGTGACATTTATTTTTTTCAGGTTACGAAAATTGGATTGTTTTTAGGTTATGTTCAAATGTCAGATTTTAATTTACTTTAATTTACTTAAAATATTTGTAGAGTTTTATTGAAATAATTGAAAAAAACAACTCTTATTTGCGATTTAAATTTTATGGGCAATAAAATAACAAGACGATAAAATTTCGTTAGTTTTGTTAGGCTACCAACTGTCATAAAATTCCCTAAATTGTAGTTGATTGTTTTTATAAACAAAAAATTATAAAATGTGCAAAATATAAGTGTTTGTATTATTTTCCGACTATTTTATAGAAAACATTTAAATATTACTGATTTGAATCTATAGTTGAAAAAATTGGTGTGATTTATATTACCAAAGTTGGCACTACTGTTAGTTAATCAGTTATTTGTCAAAAAGTTAACCTAACAATCGAATGATCAATTTTTTAAGTTTTTTGCGTTTTATTTACAATAATTTGCAATATTTCGGCTAATTTCAGGATTAAATGAAATAAATGTACAAAGAACACGAAAAATGAGGTAAATATGGTTAAAATTTTAAAACTGGTAGTGCTAAAAAGTAGTAATTTTCCAATTTTTAAAAACAATTTTCCAGAAGGGGCAATTCGATAAAAAAAACTCACCTCGTTCTGAATCACACGAGTCAGTCGATGTGCCCATTTTAATCGAATTCCTACTAATTGATAATTTCCCATTTATTGAACTACAATCATCGTTTTTTTCTAAATTATTCAATGACTCGTTTGTTGATGATTTTTCAATATTATTTTGATTTACTAGCAATTTCTTATCAGATTTCTCATTAGTGTTATTACCGTTAGTACTCCTACTATCACTTTTATTATTATTAGAGCTATTACCATTATTACCGTTATTATTTGATATTGTTTTAGATGTTAGACATGAACAATTATCAATTTGTTTATTACATTTTCGACATTTATTCATGAATAGGTTATCACTAGCACTTAATTTTGCTAAATATTCATTTTGTTTCTGTATTTCAGCACTTAATTTTGATAAATCGTCTAATTCTTCACTTAAACGATATATATAAGGATCATTGATATTATCAATTGAATTTAACGATGTCGATGATGATGATGTTGTTGATAATAACAACGATTTATTCTTCTCTTGATATTGATCGATTTCTTTCAATAATTTCTCACTTAATTTATCGGCAAAATCAGTTAAATGTCTATGGCATTCTGTGTCCCATGATGGGCCACTATTAGCACGATTTTTACCATTTTTATTATTATTTATAAGCGGTATTGTATCAGTTGATGGATATTTTCGTTGCATTATTGTTAAAACATCTTGTGATTGTAATTTCCGTTTCGATTGCGGACTAGATTTGATCACTTTATCAACAGCCTCATCTAACGTATTGGCAACATCAGCTGCCGCTTCCAATAATGTCATTTGTTTTGTTGTTGGTGTTGTCGGTGATGGAAATTTAAATTTTGTTGTTGTTATCGATTCATATCTTTTATCATCTGTACGTACATTAATTACACTATCGATAGAATCAGGTGATGATACACAACTAGAATCACTATCTTTATCATCCGTTTCCGGATTGAATAATTCTAATGATAATAGTTTCGGTAATGGTTTTGCTATAGCTTCAATTCTACCATTTGTTGCTATAGATGAATGTCTAACAAATGGATAATGTGTTGTTTTATTTGTTGTTAAATTATTTGTACGTACACCAAAACCGGGTTTTTGTGTTAATAATTCTTTGATTTTTTTCAGTCTCTCATTTCTCGTATCAGACATTTCTATTGGTGATTTCTCAGGACTATTACTATCATTATTATCAACAACAGTAGTAGTACTAGTAGTTGTAGTACTAGTACTAGTAGTAGTGGTAGTACTATTAATTTTTGGTGTATTTAAACTGGTTTGTTTAAATTTCGGTATTTGAGGTACAGAGTATTTTTGTGCTAGTGTTTGTTTAATTTTCTGTTGTTGTGGTGGTGGTGGTTGTTGGGTTGTACTTTCTTTAAACTGGTCCCTTTCAGATGATGTTTTTGTCGATGATACAATTAAATCGGTATTTGTTGATGGTTTCGGTGAGCTTAATTGTTTTGTTAACGGATATACAGTTAATGGCATTTGTTTAATACGTGGACTAGTTGGACATGATGATTGTTTGATTCGTGGTGAATTCGGCATTGATGTTGATGTTAGATTATTATTTTTGATTCTCGGTGAAATTGGGCCTGGTGATAATGATGTTGGTGACATTGGATCAGATTTCGGTATAAATATGACTGAAGCAAATGAATCTTCTGAATCTACACTAGTATCACTTTGTAAACTACTATCTTTTGATGAATCCGAACCATCCTCTTTTGATGGACGACGTTCATTATTATTACTATTATTACCACTAGTATTACTATTACTATTAATATTAGAGTCTTTTTTATCGTCAATAATAACAGTTCTTTTAATATTGTTATTATCGTTATTATCACTATCATTTGATTGTTGTTCTATTGTTGTCGTCGGTATTAATTCACTACTTTTCCAATTTTGAAACATCCGTACAAAACCGTTTTTAAACGAATTACTAGTAACTTTCTCTATGTTTGTTGTCGAATTTTTTATTTTATTTGTAAAACCCGTCTTAATTAATTGGAAGCGCTTTGATGTTGATGATACAGAAAAAATTGTCTCTTTAAATGTATCAAAATTTAGATTTCTTTGATAAATTAAATCGTCATTTAATGATGTCTGTTTTTGGATATTTTTACGTACACGTTCTTTCTCTTTTAAACGTTCCGTTGACATTAATTCTTCATTTAATGAATGTTGTTTAAATACACCACCACGATTATTACGTTTATTAATGTTATTATGATGATTAGTATTATTATTATTATGATTATAGCCTTGCAATACATTAAAATCGGGTAAAGTTCTTATTATTATTTTCATATCAGTTGGTTGATCTAATGCCTCGTCATCATCATCGTCATTATCATTACTTTTATTATTATTATTATTATTGTTAATATTATTTTCAATATTATCATCATCATCATCACAAATTGATTTTTTCTGTTTCACTAATTTCGGCTTTTGATAATTTTACCGTTTTCGAATGATCCACCTCTGTTGTTGGTTCATTCACTATTTTAACAGTATCCGATTGTGAAGATATATTACTATTATTATTACTATTATTATTATTGTTATCATTAGAATTATTATCATTATTATTACTATTACTTTTATTAATATTATTATTATTATGGTTATTACTACAATTTTCGGCAGTTTTGATGTTAGTCATACTCTTCGATTTAAGATTAGTCGTTATATCATTAATTAATTGTGATGATGGGAATGTTTGTCTGCGGCAACGTTGTTGTTGTAATGCATCATCAACATCATCGATACGGCGCAATTCAATCGGTAAATCCTGAATATTTTCGTTACATTCACAACAATCACAGTTTGCACAATTATTATAATGTTGTTGGTGGTGTTGTGGTTGACGTGACGATTCTTTAGTGCACGCACTCCAACCATCCAGAAACCATGGCCGATGTATACCACTAACCCGCCGTCCACTACCCGCTAATTTCTGTAATGCACGCCTAACGAAACTATAGCACGTCTCATTTGGACTGGAAAGACTGGAACTACTCGGCGATGAATTACGACATGGATCTATCGAACGGCTTTTATGGCGTGTTTTGCCCCGTTTACGGCCGAAATTCTTCAATCTACAATCACAAAATATCAACAACAATTCAATTAATTCAAAACAAGAATACTTCAATGAACGATTTGAATCGCTATCCGAAGTTTGAGTGTAAGCGTGATATGGCGGCATACAACAATCATCTTCAGATGTATTCGTTGTCGATGTCAATTCTAAACTGGGTGTACTTAAATGTTTGGGTCGTCGCCACGGTACTAGAACGTCTTGTGATTCGAATTTACGATGGCTTTGTTCCATTGCCCATACCGATATGATGATACGTCCACCGATTCTTAGAACACGTGCCAATTCTCTTAAAGCACAAATCCGCCGTTCGGTTGTAGCTAAATGATGGACAACAGCGATTGATAGGACAGCATCTAAACTTTCATCGCGATACGGTAGTGCTAAATTATCCAAAACTAACACCTAAAATTAACAAATTTCGTTCAAAATCCTCATTAATAATAACAGAAAATACCTCATTCTCTTTCTCGCGGGCTAATTCAGTCAAACGCATCGATTTATCACCACCCATATTATAAATCGAAGTGTTTACGTTTAAATATTTACCACTACCACAACCTTTAAATATAATTTTATAATAAACATATTTGAAATTAGATTATTTTACCTATATCACAAACTAACGAGCCAGGTTCGAGGTCTTGTAGGAATTGTTGTACTTTCGGCCACAGCCGACTTCTAGGGTTGTCGTAGAACTGTTCGTAAACATCGTGAACGTAGGCCTGTTCTAAGGCTACACTACGCGCCACCCGTTCATCCACCGACATTGCCTGGATGTGGAAAAAGAATTGTAATTCGGATATTTCAACCACTAGATGGTGGTGGAAATTTAAAAAGTTTCAGCAACAGATGGTGGATTTCGCCACATCTGTTCCAACTGGATTTTTTGTATTAGAAAAAAAATTAAATATCGTTGTATAACTGTTATTGATGTTGGTTGTGATAGGAATAAGGGGCGATTTATAGTCGAGAGGAATTGAAGAGTTCTAAAATTGTCAAGTTCTTCAAAGTATGACCTATATATTGAAAATGAAATCGATATGAAACGAGCGTCAGAATGGAATATCTAAAAATACCCCTATTTAAAGATGATGATGGGAATGTTAATGATAATATTGGGGATGCATTTAGATTTACAACAAAAATTGACCAATTATTAAATAGTTGTAATAATTACGGTTTTTATGCCGAATGATAACAGTAAAAGTGAGCAAGAATCGGTGATATCTTGAATGGAAAATTATCAATGTCACCGTTATCGTTATTATTATCATCAATAAAACGGGCCTAATTATTGTCGATTGTTGTTGTTGATTTGTTGTGGTGATAAAAAATAGATTATTATAAACAAAAATATGTAACTGTATCGCCTACAGCTCAGCAACGGTATCCAAGATCCAGCATTCTGTGTATTGATCCATTATATGTGTTATACTTTCTCCATCTCTATCTCTTCTTTCACCTACATTTCAATATATCATATCTTCTCTATCCGCTTCGTTCATTCACGAATCTGTCTATGACATGGTAACGAAATGTCAAAATCTTACACCACTTACAATACAATTTGTAAACAATTTTAGCCGACAATTTTACCAATTTACAAAAAAAATTCAAAAATAAAACTCACCGAATATTTCCTGATACTCTTCTTCTATCAATGAAGACGCTTCAATCGTCCGTTTCTTCGAATTTATTCGATCTTCTTAACTAATCGATGAACGATAACAGGACACTATCACAGGCATTTTTACAATTTGTGAATGTAACCCGTTTTGCCGAATTAACTGACAACCCCATTTGTAATACATTCTCTCAATGTATCACCAAAAGCCTGACTAACTGTGGAGGCGGTTTTTTGACGTCACAAGCCTGCGCCACGACGCCACCGACGCCGCTACCACCACCACTACCACCAACCGATCAACTACATTGAGATATGCATATATCTACATATATTTATTATTTTTGTTGTTTTATCGGGAAATATCTATTTAGTTTTGCCCCCCGATATAATTGTAATCTTTGCTAATTGAAATAATGAAGTTGGATTTTCGTTAAAATCCAGATTATTTGGTCGATTTTCTATCGTGGTTGTTAATGATAGTGTGGGGGGTGAATTTCGGGGGTTTGGCTGCATTAAATGCACCCGCACACACAACCACCACTATCACCATCAGCGATCGTTACCCTGGTAACCCAAATGAATGTGTCTGACGTCAGTGTTCATTCGGAGGAAAATCATTTGGTATTGCCGCAGAGGGATGATGGTGACGACGATACTGGGGCGCACCATGCTGTTATCATTATTGGGCCTTCCACTTCTCTATTACGTCACTTTACACTCTACCTACGTTCCGAATTTTCATATGAAAAGCAACAACGAAGAAATCCTCCGATCGATAACCGGTCTCAATGATTTTATTGTAGCCGCCTCGAATTAATAACAATAACAATACCAAATTGATTATTAATTACAATTTAACATTATCATTATTCCTATAATTATCATATAAATTTTATAAGTTGAAGCAATATCGTTGAATTTTGGTGGAGGCGCCGAGTACAAACGAGAAATTTACAATTAGATTTGAATCCACACAAACGATACAATTTTAATTTTTCTATAATTTTTCAATATAAAAGTTGTGAAAGTTGATGATTGTTCTAATTTTAGATAACAGATAGCAGTAATATTCTAATAATAGACAGTTTTTTACTGGAAACTGTCAGGCTCAAATTACAGAGAACTGTTAGTTATTCGAAACATTATTTTCTACCCACTACTATGCGGAGGAACGTCCTTAATTGTTACTTTTTTAAGAAGAATCAATTTACTAGAAGGAAATTAAATGCAACGATCGATGGTATAATTACAGACTACAACAATAGAATACAACAATAGGGTAAGTTGTTAGATAGTTGAATTATTAAAATATTTGATGGGAAGTATCTGAGATATCCGTAAAGAAGAATTTATAGCTTTAATTTTCTTTCTTAACTTCACTTATAGATACGGTTGATAGAATTGGTATTGTTTAGAATATCAACTACTACACTAAAATCAGTCATCAAATGATTAAAATCAAAGTAGAATTTCTATTAATTATAGTTTTATGAATATCAAGTGAAAAGATACAGATAAACATTTGTACAGGAAGGAAGTAATTACATGTTGATTATTAATTAAAACTTTGTAATTTTCTAGCTTTCATGTTGTCGGTAGTTGCAATCAATGTTAGTTACACTTTAATAAATCCATTACGTTTATAATAAAGTTGTTGCAATTCCGCCACAAATAAGAAAAAAGTAATATTTTAATTGTACGTACAGAAAACTAACAAACAGAAAATTTATCAATTTTTTTTAAGATCTTTTATTGAGAAAAATTACTGATGATATTATAGTTATCTATAGTTTTCTGAAATTTTTATTAATAAAAAAGTTGTGCACACATTTGTAGCATAAAGTTTTGAATTATTTATTAACTTTACAGTCCAAGGAGCAATAATTTGTATAGAATTTAATATTAAAATTTGGATCATTGCATTGGCATTACTGGCGAAATAAACGATGACTCGGTTATTTAATGCAAAAAGGTAATTTCAAAGTCTGAGTTTTGAAAGTAGTGTATCCGTATTTTTAATGAATGCTGTTTTAAAAACGCTTTTCTTATCGACTGTTATTACGAATATCTTTTCATCAATATTCTTTTATATATTGTTATGTTTAATTACTGTTTATTTGAATTTTCCCGATAATGAGTAGACATAGTACTTTTTACTGCATCACTAGATATCCACCCGACTTAATTGAATTGCGCGCCTTTTAGAAAATTAAGTTGGCAAACTTGTACAAATTCCCCAACTGCTGCTTACATAAATTCTAACCTTTCAACTGTCAAATCATAAATTTAATTAACGTCATTATTTGTGGGTCCGTTGCGTGATGTTCCAATATTTTGACAAATTTGCGACTCATTGGCACAAATAAGTATAGCTATTTTTCTATTTCGGTGAATTTCAATACTTTCAAATAGAATATTTCTCCTTGGATATTTAATAATGCTATTTACAAATTTGAAATTGCAAAAAACACAAAAATCAATAGACATAAAGACGATTAAAATTTTGCGAACCATTGCATGAAAGTCTAATTAACCAACTCAGTTTTTAAAAGGAAATAATAGAGTATTTTACTTGGTAGTTGGCTGTGCTTTGGTTACGTCATGTCGTAGATTCGTTCATACAACGCTACGTAACCGAAAACTCAGCCAATTGAGAGGCTGTATTTTACATGAGTTTATGCTATCTTGAAAATCCTGCTTAGATAATGTTAAGCTGTAATCTAAGGCCCGGTTTCATAATCAATTTAAAGGGAACTTTAATTTTCAAGGCTCCTTTAAATAACAGTTTGTGTTTCATAATCCTCCTTTAGCTTAAACGGTCCTTTAAATCCAACTTTAAATTAAATTGCCGTAGACGGGACTTTAAAATATTTAAAAGCTCCTTTAACGATTTTGACAACAATTGTCTAAACGACAAGCTAATATTTATGATATTTTTTATTCAAAAAAGGAGTACATGTAGTTCGAGCTATGACAAAAATGCCCAAAATAACAAATTGACAACAATTAAATCTAGAATTACACCAAGTGGTATTCATAAGACTGTTGCGATTTTCAAAAATAAACTACACATGTAAGATGCTTGGGAATCACTCGAAAATCCTTCCAATATTGATTTCTCTATTTTTCTCTATTTTAAAATGGAATAGATGAAAATGTTTCGCTTTTTTTTCGAGAATACAGTGAAGAAAATTTTCAATAAATTAGTGTGAGACGAATTCTAAAATCATTGGCAGCCATGTATAGCTCGTTTTTGAAATTGCGGCAAGGATACGTACGTACGTAAAGGATCTTTTACGAACGAGAAGCTTGAAAAGTCATTATGAAACAGATTGATTTTAAAGTTCGATTTAGAGGAAGTTTTAAGCTAAATGAGACTTTTACTAAAGGAGCCTTTAGGCTTCGATTATAGAACTGGCCCTAAGTTATATGTAGATCTTGAGTCTAAAAATGTATGTATAGGAATTAAAAGGATTAATAAATATAACTTTATTAAAATTGTAACCGTCTTTTATGAATTTGGTTGACAAAATCCCAAAACCAAAACTAAAAACAATTTCAAATGTTCGTTGCTAAGCACATATTCTTGATTTTTAACTTCCCCGACCAGAGGGTAGGGAAGTTATTAGTTTCGGACCAAAATTTCGAATTCGAGATTTCACCAGATCTTTACGTTTTGAGGTCCCCTGAACACGTTTTTGAAGTTTTTAGCTTGATGTCCGTGTGTGTGTGTGTGTGTGTGTGTGTCTGTCGTTTCTCCAACGATTACTTAAAAACGGTTTAACCGATTGAGTTCAAATTTGGTCAGCACAAACTATTTGGTGGCCGTTCGAGTTGATTAGTTTTTGGTGCCAATCGGACCACGGGGGTGGAAGGGGGAGGGGGTTGATTGAAAAAAAGTTAAGATAACGTATTAATTTGATATCACCAATCGAAAGGGCATATGCTTTTATGTCTGAAACGATATCCATCATGTGCGATGTTCTTTTCTTTTTTAAATAAGGGCACAAAATATGCAAAATAGTTCAGTCAACCAATTCAAATTTGCCGCCTTCTATAAGGGATCGGTTGCCATAGAAAATTCAATTGCAAAATTTTGAAATGATAGTTCTGTGGTTCAGTCAAAATTTCGCAATTGAATCGTGTATCGAGTTTATAAGAAAGTTGAACTGAAAAGTGTGTGTGGAACCACCAATTAGTGAACAAAGTTTTGGTTGACGAGGTGCTGGGGTGCTGGTTCCTCATTGAATTTTTCAGTGGTGGTGAGATAACCACGGCTCTTGATTCCCGATTTTGATTTTTATAGTAAGTTAGTTTTTTTTTAAAACTTGGACTCGTGCATTAATTGTCGACTTCTGACACTTGTATTTAATATTCTAATCTAATTCATGATTAACTATCCGGAATGTGTCGGGGAAGTTATTAGGCCGGTTCTTAGATTCGGCCCCTTTCAAATTTTTTATTTCAATTTTCGAAAGTACGCCGCCACATATGTATGTGAATTTTGAAAATATTTAACCCTTTTTGATTTAGAGAATTTACAATTACTTCGAAATTCGGAATACATTATAGAAATGATATAAATTCAAATAACATTTAAATTTATAAAAATTGTATAGGGAGCTGGAATTACGGAAAATTGAACTATGTAGTTTCCAATGTATCCGATAGATGGCGTAATCTGTACATATTGTACAAGTTATACAATAGATATATCCTAATTTAAAATTTTCCTTTACATGCATAATTTTAAATCAATTTCATATAAGGATATAAAATATTCAGACAACGACGACTATTTGATGTTTTTGATATTATTAGCTACAGTAAAGATTCTCTCGAGCTGTATTGTTGTTGATTAACAATCTAAAAATTTATTACGATACTGAAACTCATGGGTAACTGAATAGAGAATATATTAGACAATAAACGTTTATACGGTAGAATTTTGTAAGAAACAAGAAAATATCATTCAATTTATATTTCTTAGTTAGTGTATCAAATTTAAAGCTATTGTTGATTGTCCCTCTGGGAAATCTCCGTACCCCGGCAGATGACAGAGCCATTCGCGCTAACACTTCGAATTTACATAGTATGTGCCCGGAAGTTTCATTTTCCAATCCCATAAACTATACCTTTCACGGTCAGCTAAGCCCAGTTTCTTAAGGCGATATCTGCCCGAAACTCCGGTAGGAGTCTTAATTCATTTTTCCTAAAGCCGGGAAGCTTCTTAAACATTTCGCCTGTTTCATGCCCGGAGTTTGCCTCCAGTAGAGCATTTTATTGCTCCTGTCCCATCTGCAGATTTTTCCACCACTGGGCTTTTGTTAACCCACAGAACAGTTCTGGACCTACAAATGAAGCCTCAGAGCCTACACTTGCATTTCCTCTAATTCCCTAATTCCCCAGTACACAAGCTAGCAGTTTTTAGACGGTTATTGTCTCAAGGCTGCCGGCCCTTAGAGCTTTCAGCGCTGCCTAACTGTCAGTTAAACAAATGGAGGATCTGTGATAAAATTTCTCACCAGTTCAAACGGGTTTTCGAAATCAAATTTCCTTGGCATAATGTCCGATAGTTTGAATCTACCTGCTTCAGTATTCTAAGGTGTTTTTGCCGGTCACCTGGTTTGGATTTTTTAGTCTGGGGCAGCCTTAAAGCAGCAGGCACTCCCTACTTTCGCACCTGCAAGTTGAGCGGAAGTAGGTCTAGTAGTGTCTCCATGGCGGCTGTGAAGGTGGTTCCCATGGCTCGTATTATCCCCAGACGCGTTAATTGCTGCAATTTTTGCAGCTTGTGTTTTCGTCCACCCTACCAGTGATGGGCCTTACAACTACAGCATGCAACCAATAGATCGCCAATTAATGATGTAAGTAATTTAAATTGTTTTAATCATTTTTAAATTCGATTCTACTCGATTTTCCTTGAACTCAATATCCGTTCAATTCTACACAATTAGCAGTTGTTGAGATAGGAATTTGTTGTAGTAGAAGTTGAATCGAAATGATTACAAGAACAAATAGTGCGTGTTCTCGATTTACTACTATAGGAGAAAGTTCAACGTAAAAGTTCCACCAATAATCTCCAAGTTGATTAGAGTAGTTCAAATCGTAGAATCTCATCTAAATTTTTGTCAACTTCAAACTTATTTGAGATGTCTGAGACGTGGATTTCAAAGAGTTTTCTATTCGTTTTGTAGAATATTTCAGTCGCTTCATCTAAAATCAAAAATTCTATTTTATCTTTAGAGTTTGTACAAAAATTTCCGATAATTCTATATTTTGAAGGCGTAAATAATCGAAATTTTCCTCTTGATTAGATTTAAACAATAATTGATATATAATTGGGAAGGAAAATTACAAATACATTAATGAAGCCATTTAATTGCTCGTATAAATAAAATTGTTACTGAAATTAAATCAATAATTTGTTTTATTGGAACTTTACTATGGTTTCAATGATTATATTTAAAGTCCATGTTGCAATCAAAGCAAATTTATTTCGACCAAATGGCAAACGTTAAGTTTATTGTATTACTATTGTTAAGATTATATTTAAATGCATTTATTATAATGGGTCATGAAATTTTAATTGACGACGAAAGTACACCAATTCGTAATACAAATTTATTCCATATAATTGATGATAGTGATATTAGTAACAATAACAATAATGATAAGATTATTGAAGATCGTAATAGTTGCCATATCGAATTTCAAGTAAGTTGAATTTGAATTGATATTCTTGTTTATTTCTTATTACTAATTGTTTGTTTAATAATGAAGACAGTAAAACGTATCGTTGGTGCTTGCATTAAACTTGGTCGTAATACCAGAGGTTGTGTTGCTGGTAATTATTTACATCCATTACATCCCGACTGCATGTAAATAAGGTAATAGCGAATTCGATTTATTGTAACAGTTTAAATAACACCTGGATTTGACGACAATATAAAATTCTATTGTATTTTGAACATATTTATTTCCTTTCTGTTCCATCAACTTGAAGATATGAACAATTTTTCTTTCACAGAAATACAATTCGAATACAACAAATCAATATAGATTTACATAAAAGAGCTTACATTGTAGCTCTATTCAACCGTACTTGAAATAATGGGGAATATTTATTGATTAATCAAACCGATTTTGTTAATGTGATTATACCCAATTATATTATTCAATTTATTTGATAAAAATGTAATTTTTTGTACAAACAGATAGCTTCACATGTGCAATAATTATACTCGATTCAGCGGTTTAACGTTTCGAATATCCGGAAAATAGGGCAATTTTTCGGAAAACTGTACACCCTTACGGGATTCCAATATAATGAATTGGATGCAATTCAGCTCATTATATAGTTTGAAGCAGAAATTGCGAAATTTATCGATTTATATTTTCAAATAGAAAAACTGAAGGTATTCTTGTTCGAAATTAACATTTTTTCGACCAACTACTGTTATTTAGCCAGAAATCTTTATTCTAAATATTATTTTTCATATGTTCAGACTTTGATTTAACACATTTTCTTAGTTTTATTGAACTGAGAAAATCAGGTGGTTTCAGGAATATTTAATTTATAAAATCATTGATTTTTGGCGAATTTTGCCAATAGCCTAGTAAATTAACTAAATTTATAACTTATGTTTGGGGAGGATGAAAATTAGCCTCACAGTTTATCCATTATTATAATCGTATCTATTAAGATTAACAGTGTTAGGTGATGGGTAGTTGTCTAATACACGTCGGTAGCTGTTGAAATTTATACGAAACTATCTGTCTATTGTTGTAATTTCAGAGCGCTTTTCAACGGCATTTCTAAAGTGGTGCTCATAATAGAAATGTTAAAGAAGTCTATTTCAGGTGCTCTTTCATGTATTTAATGTTGACGGCAAGTACAAATAAGTCAAATGTGTAAATTTATAATTATAATTAAGTTACATACATATCTCATGACACTTGTTTCCATCATCTTTGATTAAATATTAGAGACGTTTTATCTGTAAATTATGTAAATTTATAGTCAGGACCGTCTTTGGTGCTCGGGCAAGTCCCTGCGGTACTTTATATGGCACTTAATTATTTATTATTCTCGTTAGTAGTAAACTATTTGATAAAAAATTGCTCAAAAATTGCAATATACAGCTACAGATTTTTGCATATAAATTATTATAAACAACCATATGAAAATTTCTCTAATTTTCGAGCTAGATCTTTGAGTTCTAAACTATTCTTTCAAAACATTATATTATCTTAATTATAATTTTTAACAAATTTCTATTGAATTGCTAAAAATTGATTTACGGCAGTATTTTTTTTTTAAATTTGGGTTAAAACGGTATAGAGTGCCGCAATATTCCTAAAAATATTGTTAATTTTCTCAATTACAACTTGAATTTTTGAACGGAAAGTGTAATTTTTCGAAAATTTTATCCAAATTTGCATTTTTTAAATTTTCGTTATAACTACTTATAGTGCAGTGGAATTTTATTAAAATCGTTCACTAAAGTTCTCAAATTTTGAGTGCAAGATCAAAATTTCCCCATATAAAGCGATTTATCATCCAAATTTGACGGTTTAGAGTCTACAAATATTCTTGAAATAAAAAAGACTAAAATAACAAGTGACAGGATTTTGACGGTGTATAAAAAATGTTTGCCTTAAGGCGACGTAAATCCTTCACGACGTCCCTGTTTATACAAAAAGGGAGAGAATTGTAAAAGAATTATCGACAGCGTTCTCGTTACATACAGAATTTCAGCCTACGTACTGTCTGATTGAACCATAAAGTTACCACAACAACATTTGATCGTCGAAAATACGGAAAATTGATCTTTTGTGTCAATCATATCTCTTGTATTAGCTCCAATGATAAGATTTGTGACTTGTCTAGAGGACACTAATTTACAGATAATGCTACGCTACATTTCTAATGGAGGACTCTTATCTTATTTCGCTTGCTCTATCTGTTTCTAGTTTTCGAATTCTGTATTAAAGTTTGTACGATAATGACAGTTGTATGAAAGGAGCACGTTCGCGAAACAATTCCAGCATACAAGTTGGCATAGTTGAACCAATTACATCAACATTTCAACTGATCTAACAAGGAAAGGGACACAACTGTCCCTCTCCGATTTTGATAAAATTTGGTATACAGGTAGAGCTTCAAAAAATAGGCGACGTATACATTTTTTTGGCTGCCCATATTCACTTTAAAAGGGGTGAAATTGCTCCTTAAAGTTGACCTCCAAAAGCACATTTTTAGCTATATCTCGAGAACGAAACAAGATATCGAATCCATTCAAAAACTGAAATATTCTACACAATCAATACTATATTATGACCCAGCAGACAATAAACCTTCCAGTTTTGCGGAGGGTGAGAAATACGCCTGGGGTATTTTGCTCCCCTTAGTCACAATTTTAGAAAATTCAAGTTTTTCTCCCCATAATCACAAGTTTATAGAAAAACTAAAGTTACCTGTTTTTGGTTTTTTCAATTCATCCCCTATTTAATTTTTAATTGAATTATTAGTAGTATTTTCGTATCAGGACTAATCAAAATCTACAAAATTGTTTATAATGATCATTAGTCGATATCATGAAGAATTTTTAGGATAAAAATATAAAAATAGTATTTCAGTTTTTGAAAGAATTCAATATCTTGTTTCATTCTCGAGATATATCTAAAAATGTGTTTTTTGGAGGTTAATTTTAAGGGGCAATTTCGCCCCTTTAAAGTGAATATGGGCAGCCAAAAAAATATACGCATCGACTACTTTTTGAAGCTCTACCTGTATACCAAATTTTATCAAAATCGGAGAGGGACATTTCCGTCTCTCCTTGCCGTCATATAGTCGCATTATTTCTAATAGTCTTGTCGATATTTCAATTTAACGACCAGAAGGAAAGGGAATTTCGTTTATTGTCGCAATTATAAAGTAGAAAAAGCGTGGAGATTTTCAAATAAAACCAATGATATCATCTGATTTATTAACAAATACACAAATTTTACGGTTATACTATAATTATTATTTTTATAAATATTACATCCAGATAAAAAATATAAGGTTTTCTTTATTAGTTTCTTTTGGAAATAAACTAGAAAATCCGATAAATTTCGAGAAATTGCCCTCATAGAATCACCGTCTCTATTCACTTTAAGTTTACGGCTGGTTGTACTGAATGAAGTTTTCCATTCGTGAAACTTTACGAAAGTTTCTCTTTTAACCTACTTAAAAATTCTCGAAATTTATTGCAAATAAATCAAGAAATTTAAAAGAAAACACACCTTATTATTAGAATTATTTGAAAGCCCACATTGATAAGTTGGTGTTTGTGCTTCAGTTTTTGCGCCTCCTCTTTAGCAACCGAAAAATAAATTACACGAAACGAAAATTAATCGTTGCAGGTAGATATTCTTTTACAAACAATTTTAGACAATTCTTACTATACATGTAGATATACCGTGGGTTTCTTCTAAATATTCCTAGTTATTATGGCCCATTTGGAAATTATTTTAAGATTTGTAGAGAACGTTTTTGCAAAGTTAGAACTTCGTAGCTGATTAAAAAATTGGTGAAAAATAATGTCGACATTTTCACCAATCGACTACTCACCTATAATGACCAAAAATGACTGGAATATCCTTCAATTTTCCAATACTGGATCGTGGAAAACAGGAAAACTTACTCTCCGGGATCGGATGAATGTGTAAAAAACCGTAATACATCATTCATTCATAGTAATACATCATTCATTAATCTCGTAAAGCAAATTCTCCCGTTTTTTGGGTTCATTGATAAAACAAAAACCTTCTAGTCATTCTTGATTATTTTACTTGAATATTCGTTAATGAATTATCAGTTTAAAGCGGTCTTTTACTAATTTACTAAGGAGCTAGTTTGGTTAAAATATTGCATAGGGATCACTTTAGAAATTCGTCCTACAATTATTAAGGGCTGTCATTAGAACTGGGAATATTTAGATGAAACACCCGGTATTTAGATAAATCTCTTTCTATGTTTTGTTCCTTTTTTTTGTTTCTTGATATGGTATTTTTTTCGAAATATTTCACCCCAATTTACAAAAATAACCAACATATTTCAACCTCTTGGATTTCGTAAATGTCAAACCGGCTCACCTTCATCGTCATCATTATTATTATTATATGATAGAGTTCGTGATGAGGATGATGATACTGCTACTAATAAAGAACAATCACTCTCTGAATCATAATCGTAAAAATCACAATAATCATCATCGTCATCAACATTACGATCGATCGCTAATGTAGCGAATCGATTCCTTAATCATAGTTCGATTATTTCTGGACCTTTCCATGTAATGCCAGATTTGATTAGATTACAAAAACGCATAACACCACTTATTGCAATTATCTACAACGAAAACGAGTGTTAATTTAATCAAAATCAATAATTTAGCAAGACTTACATTGATTAAACTTCGTGTAATGTAGAAGACTACTTCAGCTTTGAAGAGTGCGTCGAATTGCTGGAAGAATTCAATGATTTTTTCTTGTATACTCTATTGAAAGCAGTTAGAGACTTACTTTATTCACATGATCGCGTAGCACATTTGAATACACCATAGAAACAGCTTCTAATGCCATAAATGTGATAATACCAATCACCCACGGTATAATGCACGATAGATTCTCCTGGAATTAAATCGAAATTAGAATCGGATAAAGTGAAGTGTACTTAAAGTTTATAAATTTTTAAATACTGGCAAATATACAAAAATGAAGTTTCAGGGACTATTGACGGAAGAATTCTACTTTGTACTTTTAATGATGAGAAGTTGAAGACGAATGCAGAGTAGACAAGCGAAAACTTTCAGTTTCATTGAACTGTAAAAGCTGAAAGAAACCAGCAAGTTGAAAAGTATAATCGGTGGTTTTTGCCGAATTGTTCGATGATCAATATCGCGTGTTTCATCAGACAGCTCCTATGGATAACCGGACGTTTTAAAATATATTTTAAATATTTGTAGGATAATTTCTAGCTTTAAACAAAAGTAGAACCTTGTAGCTCATCGGTAAATGATTGAAAAACCGCTTCAATTCAACAATGTTGCAGTTTTCATCACTCTAATTTGCACGTGAAACAATAAAGGATGACTAGAAGATCCTTTCTAAATAGTTTTTTTCGTTTTTCATTGGATCTTAGAATTTAGAATTTTGAAACTTTTACATGCAAGGACGCCGGTTATGTCAAGAAGTTTTGATTTTGATAGAAATTTTGAATTTGGCTTTATTTTTAAGAAAAGTAGCACTGTTTTGCTAGAGTGTTCCTTGAAACTATCCTTCAAATCCTTAAAATATTCACATGAAACTCGCGGCATATTGTAGTAGTCTATTTATAATTTTCCAAACTAATAACGTGAAAGTATAATTTTGAAGGTCGGCAATTCCGTGATGAGACCGATAACAAAATAACAACTTCTCTATCAAAATAAACCAATCAATATGAAGAACGGCGGAACTGTTGCAAAATTTAAATTGAATAAACGGACTATCTGTAATCAAATTTATCATCGCTAAGAACAAGTTGACAGCCGCTTAAATTCAAACAGACTTGATGAAAGCGAACTTTCGTTAGAGATTGTCTAAAATTGTTAGATTGTAAAGCATGTTTTGTTGGTATTGAGTTGTTCAACATGCCCTCCCATTTAAAATATAAACGACATTAATTCAATTTCTATCGAGTTTTGTTAATTTCGAATTTTTCTCCAACGATAAAAGCGTATAGAAATTGATTTTGTAAAAGTTTTTTGCGTTGAAATAAGTATTTCAATCTGATAAATCAATTTAGAAATGGCATTTCAATATATGAACGTTGCTCTAATTTTGTTATATTGCGTATTTATAATCAATGGAATGGGTTATTTAATCAACTTTTCAGGAAGTTTTCAGAGGCAACCGGTAAACACTTTCATTCATTTATCGATTAATTAATAAATCTATCATACAATTTCTTTATAAACTTTTATATGCTTTCTATATAGCTGAACGTGGCATATTTATAGAGCATTTAATAAATTACCTATTGCCGTTACTATTATCGATATTGTCGACCTATCATCATGCCTGTTCGACAGAATCGATAACTACTCCAATACCACCCTCGAAACATGTGAGCGTGTGGATTCTTGGACACACTATTTTGTAGCAGGATAGCAGGAATAAGGGTTGTACAAGGGGCAGATTCTATGAAACAACTATTACTAGAACTGTTTTTTCCCAATTTTAGAATCGTTGGTGAAATTCTTGGGGTTGTATCTGACGATATCGGTACAAGTATAAATATATAATTCCTTTGATCCTCTCTCATATTGTGTAAGTTAATAGAAATTTATTGGAAAATCGATAGTGGAGAAAATTAGGTTTTCCTTTTTACTGTGTTGTCTACAATCGGACTTCCATACACGAGTGTTTGTTCTTTTTCCTTTCGTCTTTTCCTCATGTATATTCACTGTACCGGCTATACGCCGTAGTTCCATAAAGATAATCTGATATTTATTGATGTTCTCTTTTAGGATTTCTACATTAGCCCGATTCAGTTCGACATTTTTGAGAAAAATGAACGTTTACAAAGTATATAATCTTGTTTTCTATTTTATGTTTGTTTAGTTTATCCCTTATGGGATGATTGTAAATCTGTATTTAAGTTGAATTTATTGCTGTGTACAGTTTAATTTTCACATAGAGAAAATACGAAAGATATGAGAATACAATAAAAGATTGAAACAAAAATGAGTAACGAGCTAGATTTTGTTAATACCGACAATTTTAGTTGCTTTTTGAGGGGAATTTACGAGCTTAAATGTAGCATTTAGTAAAGTTTGTTATAAATTCGTCAACAGAGAGAAATTCAGACATCGTTAGAAGACGAATATTAAGTTTTTTAGAGATTTTCTTATTAAATTGCCAACGTGTATTGATTTTGCCACGTGGTTGCAAAAATTAAATCAGCAGCTGGAAATCCTTAAAAAGAATGGGACTCTTTAATCGATCATTTCTTTTTTTGTTTTTGCTCTAAAATAACGTAGTGTAGTTCGTTGTAGCTCTTTGGGTGAGAGCATTTTAAGTTGTAGAAGATCGTTTTGCAAAATTTTCTGTAAATTAAAATTTAAAATCTTCTGTCAGAGGCCTCGTTAGGAGTCTTAATTCGTTTTTCCTGAAGTCGGGAGCTTCCTAGCAATTTCGCCTGCCTCATTCCCGGAGATTGGCCCATTTGCTGGGCTTTTATTAACACATAGGATGGTTCTGGACCTACAAATGAAGCCTCAGAGCCTACCTTAGCAAGTTCATCAGCTAGTTCGCTTCTTCTAATTCCCCAACGCACCCAAGTTAGGATTAATTTGGTGCTCCTCGCCAGGCGGATTGATGATTCAAGGCTATAGGCTTTTAACGCTGCCTGACTGTCGCCCGTGAGGTTTTTGTGTAAAAACTCTGGCGCACATCTCTATTGCAAGTTTAAGCTTGCCTTACGGAAGCGGACTTTCCTATAGTTTCCCTATACCTGTCCCTTAATACGTAAACCAAATGCAGTAGATCACGCCAATTTCTTATCCCATGGCGGTTATTAATGATCACTTCAAAAGGGGTTTCAAAATCAATTTTTTGGCACAATATCCAGTGGATTGGATTTTGAAGTCTGGTGCAGCCTTAAGGAGAACCTCCTTCCGGACCTGCAAGTGGAGTGGAGTGTTGAGAATTCACCATTTTCAAGAAATTTTGCTCCCTCTGGTCTCTTAATAGACGAAATTCTCTTGATAATTGTGAACTGTGCATGTAAATGTGTTTGACATTTATAGTTGCATTCATTATGATCATTATCTAAATGGACGCATCAATCTCTTGATGCATTCGCCTCTATTGATCGAGCCCCTAAAATAGCACATTTAATTATTCCAATAAATCAAAATAATTAAGAATATTATTCAATAAATAAACTCCGGATACGAAAATTAATAAAGGAACAATCAGCTGTAATACTTTATTTTGAATTTAGAAATAAGGGCTAGATCGTTGATAAAAAAATCTCGTTTTTTTTAAGGAGTTCTAGCCAGATTCCTTGACAAAGGGGGTTGAAATGAGTAGTTTTTCTAACTATGAACCATGAGATATTGTTTAATATTTGTGAATACAGAATCGATCTAAAATAAAAATGCAATTTCCAGTTAGAATTTCCCTAACGGGTCTTTCAATAAACGAAATTCCTTTGATGATTGTGACCTGTAAAGGCAAATTTGTTTTTGATTTCCAATTATTATTGAAGCGGCCCAGTCAATTTGCTGATACATCCCCATCCATTAACCGGACCAATGAAACAATTGTACAAATATGCCAATAAATCAAAATAATTAAGATTGTTATTGAGTTATAAATAAAGCCCGGATACGAAAATTAATAACGTTCTCTGTTAATTTACTGTTTTAATAGAACAATCAATAATAATGGCCAATTAATTGAGTTGGTTCATTTCGAAAGGTCTAGAGAATAATTTTAATGTTCAATTAGAAATATTTGTTCATTAACTAAATAAGAGTTTGATTTGTGTTCAAATAATGGATGTATCTGAAAATTTATTGTCACAACTTTTAAAAGGTTTCCATTATGGCAAATATAATACAATTTCATTCAACTTTAGACACAAACAAGCAGCCAGAGGAATAGATGTACGGAATAGGAAATGGGAAAAATTGTGTTAAATTACAGAAAAGTGGAATGCAAAAGAAAAGGGGTAGTAGTCAGCCAACTAGGGTCGCTATAATCAAATCATTTACATTTCAAATGAGACAAACTTGCCGAATGTAAAGTTGTGTTTTATTCTTTCTATTCCACAATTGAAACGATTTGAATTCTAATTAAATATTGAAATTAACAGTTGGAAGTATTTAATAATGGTTGTCGGACAAAAAAATCCCAAATCGAACGAAAACGATTAATTTCCTGCCCATCTTTGGTACTTAGAGAGTGCTAAATTTCAGCCTATTCGATTCATCATTAAATTATAATAGTAGTTGAACAATTTGGAAGATATTTTAAGGATTTTAGAGAAGATTTTACCAAAAGTTGGACCTTGTAGCTCATCGGGAACTAGGTCAAAAATGCTTTTTTTGAACAATCGACTTCACAAATGAAACGAGTAAGAATGACCTAAAGATTCTGGTAAAGTTATTTCATTCAAAATTAGTACAGCATGCGGAAAAGTGGTCTTTTCTGTTAAATAGTTTTTGAATAAATTGTTCGTCTCCAAATATTTTGCCTCAATGATAATTAATTGATAATTCCAGACTTGTTGCTATTTATTCGTATACGATCTTCAGATAAAATGTTTAATTGTCGGGTTGGCGAATCGAATAACCATCAATGTCTTAATTGAATTTGTTTGGAGAGAATTAACTAAACTTTAAATTGATGGATATTATTAAGACAATAAATCCGTTTAATTTAGAACAAAGCAATTAGTTTAATTTGGTGATAAATTTAATTGAAACATACATTTGAATATTGCACAATCAAATTGTAATTGTAATAGGAAGGATCAATAAATTTTTATAATTTTTTTCGAATGTTGCACGACAACAAGGGTGTTTGCGATCGATTTATCTTCCATATTGAACACAGAAACACTTAGAAATGGTGTCTTTGTAAAAATGTTGAATAGAATGATTCGTCGTTTTTTGCCTTTCTCTTCTTCGTCTTCGTCTTGTCCACGAAAAGATTGAAATTATGGCTTCCATTAGCTGCAAACAGAATAGAAACGCGGAAAAAGTTTAAATATCGATCTATTAATAATTCATTGAAATTTGCGTGGATTCTAATTAGAATTGACTGAAATTTTTCGTTTGAATTTCCATGAATCTTCTAAAAACATCAGTTTCACATGTCAATAATGTGTAACATTGAAATAATTGCATCGTGTTGGCAACACTAGTGTTCGCTATTTTTTTCTTGTTCATTAACGTTTTTTTCGCGTGTTTTGTTCTTCGTATAATGCAAAAAAAGCAGAAACGTTCTCACTAATTAAAAGCTGTGACGCTGCTACAATATGTGCTCGCTTATTATCAGCGTCATCAGATTATTCCTCATTTTATTCAAATATGTAGATTGAAAAGATGATAGATAAGTTATTGTGTAGAATTTTTATATCAACCGGCGTCAATTTGTTAAATCTCTAATCAATCAAACAATAATAAATCGGATAATTGTATTGTATGTGTTGATTGAAACCATTCATTCTGTTTGCGGTTTTCATCTATCTATAGACTAGAACTAATCACAAATTGACTATTACCAAGTGGATTGCCTTTGATAAAAAAAATCGTCTCTGAACAAGAAAAAGCCTCTTATCAGGATTTGTCGTGTATCAGCAGTTTCTCCATCGAATTCATCTTCTACCACCCATTTTTCCATCCCCCAAACCGCGCCGATATATGCTTTCTCTACAATTCTTTTTGTCCTATACGTTGTTTCCAGTGAGGACAGGTGGAACTTAACGCTTGACATCATCCAACAAGATCCGGTCTTAGCGTGTTTTGTCATTATAGAGAAAAGGTATTCTGTCTCCCATCGGGCCAAATACAAGAAACATTGGTTGCTTTTTGTGCGTTGTTACCGTTAAAATTTATTCGTATTCGTTCAAGAACAATGTTTTACTTGAATAATATCGGTAAATTTACGTCATTTTATAAAAAAATCAAGTAAAATAAAGGGGGATGAGAGTGAAACGGGCAGGTTATTATTCAGTTTAAGTGACATTTTAATTTAATGTGTCTGTGGTAAATATTTTCGCCAAAACTGTCTGTCTTTTTGACGAGGAAAAAATGACAGTTTCTAAATGGAAATTAAAGTTCATTTAATAATCAACTGTAGTGAAAAAATTGGATCGGTTTCAATATGGAAATTTCAATTAAAATACAACTACGTGTGAAGCTCTTATTGCTATTAAACTACCTTTATGTTAATTATTAATAGATAGATGAAAGAGGAAGTTTTCAATTTCGATTAGATTCTTGTCTCAATTGAGAAATTCTGAGAATGGATTGATTTTTGCTGTTCTATGCAGGGTGAAAGTATAACAGTTTCTAATTCTAGACAATATTTTCGTTATTATATCAACCTCCGGTATATGGAGTGCCTTTTTTTTAATTAAATGGTATATTTTTAACACATATTTAGACTCTACAATCAATGGCGATTTGAAAAATATTTCTAGAATTTGAAGAATAGTTCCTAGGGAACATTTTGGCAAAACTAGAGCTTTGTAGCTCATTGGGAAATTGGTGAAAACCCCCTTTAATTCGACCAAGTCGTAAATCAATGACGATAGATTAGAAAATAATATTAGAGGTTTTCCTTTATTTATTCTAATAATCGACCGAAAAAGTTCATTTCAGCTATACCCTGAATTTTATCAAAATTCACTTGAAGTAAGTACGCAATTTGGGCTGTTTTAGTTCCAAATTTTGGTCGTCTAGTACAGATATGAATTATCTGGTCGAAAACTAAAATTAAAAAGTCAAAATTCCCGAGAAATTATTAACGTTAGATCTTGAATTGTGTTATCGAATTTCCCTTAAATTTCTCCCTAGAATGTAAATATGCAATAAAATATACAATTTCATTTAGAATTTAAAAATAGGCTGCACTACCCCATATATCAAAAGTTGATGGAATATTTTGTAAAGGTAGTTCAAGGAAAAACCAAATTCTAGAAACTGATCTCACCCCGTATACTTGTTTACCGTTGCTTTATCGTTTTGTTATAATTAAATTCTTTTACAATCTCCAGTTTCTCGTGCACGGTCTAAAAAACCTGTTTCTTACAAGTTTGGCTTTTCGACTTCATCTGTTAAAAGTCAAGTAATTTGCTTGAAATGTGAATAAAGTTAACGCTTTTTTATTAAATGAAACAACTCGATGTTTCTGACTGGAGTTGTTTAAAGATTTCCCCAAATAAACTTTCGCCTTTTCAAACGTAAAAGATTCATTTGTGATTAGCTACTATCGCAAAAATCTAATCAAAATAAAAGTAGCAAATTGATTGCGATCACCCGGCGCATCCACCAAAAATACACGCACGCTTCTCATTCCAACATTTCTATAGTATTCTGGATTTTTTCGGTGATTACAACATTGTAAAGGCCAATAGAGGCGTGCGTGTTATATTCTAAACATTACAAAACGTATACAAGTCCCTGTGGACGAATTTATGTTGAACAATCTAGCTCAGTTACTGCAGTATCTGAGGAATCATCAGAGAGTTGCCAATATAGCCCAATTATCGATCAATATTCGATTGTAACGAATCCTTATATCAATTAATTTAATTAAAATGAATCTTGATTGAATTTTTGTAGTATAGAAGTTGGTCGATCGATAAGAGTCGTTAGTTACAAGGTCATCATGATATTGACTTATCATTTCTAACTTGACGATCATCAATTTTATTAAACTTGTTGAGTATTGTTTAGTTTTTAGGGTGTGACAGCACGTGGAGAACTCAACTCGTAAACTTGTTGCCATCGTTTCAATCAAACCTTATCCATCATTACTATCTTTATATTAAAGTTATATTGAAAATTTCCAATTCACATGTGCATTCTTGTAATGTTTCAATGGTTCGTCTTTAAATTCGATTTAGAGACTGAATCGAATTATTTCAACAAGAAGAAAAAACTCAGCATCGACCTAATCAAATACTGGCCACTTTTCGCTGTAGAAATTGAAATAAGCGATGTTCCCAGTCGCTAACGTTTCTTTACTTTTCGCCTAAAACATACAAGTTTCTCTCTCGTTTTTCCTTCGATATTTCCCTTTTTACTAATGGATTTTGTAGAGATTCCCGTTTTAAACGTTTGAATCTATTCGGAAATTCTACATGCCTTAAGTATGATTTGTCAACGATAGTGTTGTTGTTTTGTATGCGGGTTCGTCGCCGGTTTCTGTTTCAAGATCGATACATGTTGACGGCTTGATGGATTGCCTCTTTGTTGTTTACGAAATCGTACGGCATGTTCTAGCATTTGTATACAATGAAAGAGGGCAAAATGCTTTAATAATAATCGAATCGTATCACAGTCAAGTTGTTACAGTTGAAATTAATCAACATTGAAACACGTTTATGATTGTAGGTATTGTATTTTATTGTTTATAAAACAATACCATTTAAACAAAGGTCTTGAATTAATAATCGTAAAATAGAGAATCGGATTATTAGGGGTAGAATTTTGATTTTAATGAGATTACATGTCACTACAGATTATAAGCTAGCTCATACAAAATTCAGTTGTTGTTTTGTATCTCAATAAATATTTGTATATGCCAGTAATTGAGTATGGAACGAGAATAATTTGTTTATAATAAAAACATTAATTATCCCGGTCTTTTGTTGATTTGACGACTTGTTCAAACAACGTTATGATTTAAATTTAATTACAATTTAAATCTGTTTCGTGTATCGAGATTTTTATCTATTTTTAATCGGATAGTTTAACAATACCAGGTCTGAAATTTTCCCAATAAATTTTCAGATCACGTTCACGAACAAATTCCTATCTCTATAGGTAACCTTACGGTTGTCTCTTCCACTTAAAATACTCCTCTTCTACGACATCAAATTGTATGTATGTATACAGGGTGCGTCGAAGGGATGGGCAATAAAAGTATACAAAGTTTTAATTGTTGCAAGTTTTAGAAATTCGACTTAAACCTAGAGAATATTTTTGTTGTTTTATCAACCCCCGATATATCGCGTGGTAATTCAAGTGAAATAAATCACATTAGTTGGCAAACTGTCCGGAAAAAATTTGAGGATTTATAGGGGAATCCCTAGAGAATATTTTAGCAAAACTTGGACCCGTAACTCATCAGGGAATCAACCACTATAAACATAAAACGACTAAGAATGACCCACAGATTCTTGTATAGTTGATTTTCTGTGCTGTGAAAAATGCATGGTTCACCCTGTAACATGACGCAATTGATGGAAATAGTTGTATATAAATTTACCGAGGGTGCGTTCATTTTCAGTACAAAATACAAAGATGACATCAAAGTGGAATTTATGTCGAATTTTGGATAGCCCGAAGCTGATGGTTTGATTCACTCATTCAAGAAATGAATGAGAGACGGTTGCGTAATTCGATATTTTCCAACGAATTTTAATCGGTAGCCGTGAAATTCTTGGAACATTTTAGATTTTCTTAAAATTCTTTAAATAATTCGCAGTGTCCTTCAACTTTATACAGAACTAAATTCGTATACGATTTTACTTTATAAAGCTAAACAACAATAGAGTACTTACAACAATAAGAACATTTGTAACGTTCATTCCGGTCGCCTTTGTTCTAGTTTCTTTACAACTGACATTTTCAAAAATGCGCTCTCTGTTATGTCCTATCTTTCTATTATATTTAATAGGAAATAATCCAATTTATGAACAGATTTATAATCGCTTCGAGCACATTTTGATAAGTCTCATTTAAAATAAACCAAAATCCTCCCTAGAGTGTTTAGTTTATATCCCTAAATTATTATTATTCTAAAATGACACGTCAGATAGTCGACAAGGAAGCCAAATTAAACTAATCCTAGATAAACATGTTTGAAATTTGAATAAAAAAATCGCTGACAATTTTAATGTAAGAAATCGTGAGTTCGTTACGGTAACAATTTCAATATTAGGAGCGACGATAGAGAGGAAAAAAATGAAACTTTGTCAAGATTTCCAAACGTGACTTTAATCGCTGAATAACGGATCTCAGCAGTTTTGTTGGATCGCTAGTAAAGTGTACAAGTAACGATTTCCATTAAATCCAACAAGATTACCGTGTTTGCAACAAAGTTTTCGTACAAGAATGACGAAGATGCGACGTTTGGAAATTAATTTTTACAACACTGAACTCAAATCGGATAACAACAAGAATTTGACTCACCTTATAGATGCCGATTAATAGAACAATACTCAAGAAAATCATGAAAAGTTGTGTGGCTATTATCGTGAAATATGCAATTTGGACTCCTGAAACAAATAGAAATGATAATTGAAAGAAATCGGCTTTAAACAGAGACTATGAATTAAAAGTATAGTTTATATGGAAAGTTATTATTTGCAAGTAATTTAGATCATTTTAGGAGAATTTGAACCTCGTAGCTCATTGAGAAGTCGATTTAAAATGCAATAGTTCCATTCGTTCCGAAATAAAATGCAGGTAATTGAAACAATCTGGTATTTTACATGAAACTTTCAACATCAACAAGTTAAACAAACTTCCAAATAAGCTACGAAGTTCAAATTTGGCTAAAATGATCTTAAAATATTTTTCGAATCAGCCAACAAACAGTAGGATTTATCTTTAAATTTATACTGAAAGAAAGCATTCTTTGATTGCCTACCCGATGAGCTACGAGGTTCAAATTCTGCTAAAATGATCTCCAATTATTCCCTCACAAATCCTTAAACTATGTTTGAAATTACTTGTCAAATAACAGGGTTTCCCGTATAAACGATATACTTGTATGCATTCTAGTATTGGCGCATCCACCAAAATTGCACAATAGTCCAATTTCAATTTCGTTGATAACGGATTTTATCGATCTTTAACGGTTTCATTGTAATTACAGCGATACTTGAACATTTTCGATTACTGCAAATCTTGATGGCGTATCGAGAATGATGAGAAAGAATTGTGTTAAAGATACAATTCGAATTAGGGCGAGTTTCCCCAAACGTATCGAATTTCAACATGTACACTTACCATAATATACGTCCTCTAGGGTCGAATATTTCTTAACATTCACGCTGATTCGCCAGCTATACAACAATACCACCAAAATCGAGATGTTCTAGAAACAGAAAATTGTAATATTTTGTTGTAGAAGTGGAGAAGAATTGTACCAAAGTATAGATTGCAGCTGTGATTGCAGCATTTTTCGGATTCAAAAGCCTGCCGAATCCTCTACTAGTATACCGATCGTATGATGGATATAATAAAGCTGACTTCATGCCTACGACAACAACATTTCGTGCAACCTACAAACAATAAATGTTTCTGAATTAAACAGATGTTACTTTCATATTTTCCTACACAGCTCGAGAAAGATTAATTGCAATCCATTTACATTTAAATTAAGTAAAATACAAACCAAGTCGTGGTATTTTATGGAGAAAAAAACTTTGAATTGTAGACGCGTTCACCTCTATTCCACTACATTTGATTAATTGAAAACCAAACAATAACATCGATATAGAACAGTTAGACCCTTTGTTTGAGACTAGACGTCGATAAAAAATCCGATAACGGAAAGTCCCTGAATGGAAACATTATTGATGATGATCAGGCCTCGATAAGAGTGCGGGAAATGATTCTAGCCGTGTGAATAGGCGTCTTGTTAACGGAGCGACTGGCATTCTTATTTTCCGATTGATTGATACGACAAAGATTGAATTAACACTTGTCTTGGTTACTGCAATCTTCAATGGAAGTTTACAATTATTTCCAACAAAAGATTAGAGTTCTTATCTAGAAACATCACTGCAACTAGCAGGATTGATAAGGGTGGACGCTTAAATGCGACATTTATTTAAACTTCATGCTCCATTAGACCGGAAGAGTTTGTCATCGTCAATATCTCATCATAATTCCCTTTTGTTTTAAAAATAGAATTGTTACCTGTATTGGTATTTTTCCAGAACAAATATCGGATGAATAATGGTAGCATTTTGCGCAAAAATAATGAATAATTAGCGAAGTTTGCATAGAAAAATGGAAAAACTTAAAATTTGAAGTTATGACTGTAATACCAGTTGAAACAGTTGAGGGGATTGCAATAAATTTCAATTTCCATCGACTTTACGCCAAAACTGTATTCAAACTCGATTTTTCTACTGTTGAGGATTTAAAAAAAAAATAAAATAAACAAATCTCTTCAATTCCGCGTTAAATCGACCAATTGCGAAACGATTGATCGCTGGAACAACGGCAATAGTGGACGTTTAAAATAAATTGAATCGTAAATGTGAGTAATGGGATGAAATTTCGAGCTATTATCGGAAATTATTCGCGATTTTCACAAATAATCCAATATCAAGCGACACTAAATCGAATTTGTCAAAGGTAATTCTGATAGTTTCAATCCGATGGATTGTTTTGTGAGCCAAATCAAAAAAAAAAAAAAACTAACAAGCAATAGAGGAAAAAGCAAGGCAACTTTCAAACTTTGTCGCCGGAAACTTTGTTGGGAGAATTCCGAAAACGAACGTCTAGCTTGCAGTAAAAACGTATAAATCGGATAAGATTGTTGAGGATTCTCGTTAATGGAATTCGAAAAGAATCTTCCTAATTTGTGTCTACAATTCGAATTATTCTATCAACTTTATTGGACGAAAATAGAGGTTGTAAGTTCAAAAATTTTCAAAAAATTGCTAGAGCTTGGTACTGGTCTAGGTTCTACGAATACTGAATTTTCGATGTGTTTTTTTAAAAGAACCATAATTTTGCATCATTTTATTTTTTATCCTAAACTTTCACATCAGGACTAGTTTTATTTAACTCCTGTATAACTGGAATAATTTATTTTTTCAAAGTTGGCAGTTAATTGTTAGTTGTTAGTGTTAGTAAGCTGAATTCTGGGAAACTCTAGAAAACGCCCTCTTCTAAATTTTCACCAATACCTCAATTTTCGCAAAATTTTCCACAACAGGACTCACGTTTTACAGTGTGAAATGTTCATTTAGCTTTGTAATAAAGTGAAAAAAACATTTCACATTTTCAACGAATTGTAGTCCGGTCGGTTAAACAAACACGTTAATTTTTCCAATTTCGACATCTACTAAATTCCCAACAATTTATTGTTAACATAATTTCAAGAGTTATTATCGCAACAGATGTTACAACAATCATTAACTGTATTAAACTATAGTTTATTGTAGAACTACTCGACCATCACGCTTCAATTATAATTAAATATCGAACATTCCACCACAAACACAATAACACTATGCTGTCGGTTCTTCTAATTTAATAATGATGCATCTAACGATATTTTCAAATATTCCCGTTAAAATTACTTGCAAGGAAAAGGATCGTTGAGACAATAGCAATATAAGGAGACATACTAATTGAATTGCTACCACGAAACACAATTAGATGAAATTAGTTTAAATGTGCAGACATACTCGTACATACTGGGACTAATATTGTAATACCTGTAAAGACGACGAAAGACACCCACAATATCGGTAATCTGATTATTGTTGGTGGCTCTCTGTATATGTATACAAGCCTTTAATTCAAACCCTTCTATATTAATTATTCAACAGCAATTAGAAAATCTTTTATCGAGACAATTTTGTGTATAAATGGTGGAGGCGCCGGGTGGAATTATCGAACAATTTCTCGTTATTTTTCGCCATTCTTATTTGAACGAAATCGAATGGTATTTCATCAAAATTCAGCTTTGATAGTTACTCATTGTTATTCTCATCGTTTTCGTTCTAGATGAAATTTAAAAATTCCTCCTATAACGTATATTATTTGTTAGCATTTGTCAATGTTACTGTGACATGTATCTTTTCGACAATTCGTTTTCTATATTTCTCTCTTCGATACGCCTCATTCCTGAATCGACCTTGTTTCCAACAAAATTTTGTTATTCAGCAACATACGTTACATCTTTCTGTAAATAAATGCGATTGTTGAAAGGGCCTTTCCCATTCTTTTTACCGATAGTATCGATTGTTTCAAATGTTTTTCATTTTTATCACACTTTTTAACGTTACAAACAACAAACAGTAAAAGGGAGAGTTTAATTAAGATCAGCTGGTTTTGAATAATGATAAAACATAAAGCCGCATAAGCTGCATATTTTCATTATGTATTCTACTATTTCATCCAAATTAATTCAGAAAATTTCCCTAATTTCAACAAACTTTCAAATCAAATAAGGAAATCTTTATAATTATTCTACAACGTTTACTCGGAGAAAGTGCTATTTAAGTAAAGTAAATTAGTGTTTAATTGAATGTTTCTTGTATTTTCCAGAAACTGTACACGATACAGTACACCTGAAACGTGTCTGAATTACTGAAAAGTTTTGAATGCCACCGATATTCAATGATAACATGAAAGCCAACAGTAAATTACGCCTTTTGTAGAGTTATAAACGCACTGGAAACAGTACTTATATAGAACTAAAGGCACTAGTATAAGAGTAAGTTTGACAAGTCGTGAAACTTGGCTTAGAAGTAGAATCAATGTTAGGTATTACTTCTTAAAAACTCGTGCTTAATTAAAGAAATAATAAGTCGAAAGGGCTCTTAATGTTGGCCCAGTCCAGGCCTGATCAACAACATTTATAAAACAAACTATTCGATCTAACAATAAATATTCCTAATTGTTATAGCAGCTCTATTGGTTTCCAGGCGAAAATTTTTCAAAGATTTGTAGAACATTCCAGCAAAATTAGAGCTTCGTAGCTTATTAACGTTTGGAGAAAATTCGCTTTAATGTCGCGATTTTCACCAATCGAATATACACGTAAAGCGATCAAGAATGGCTAGAAGATACTTTCAAAACAGTTTTTTCGTTTTTTAACATTGCATGCAGGAAAAAACGAGCTCTTCGAACGGAATATTGTACAAATCATCCATTAATTAGCAGGAGCTACCATAATAACTGGGAATATTTATATGAAACATCTGGTATAAAAAACATTTAATCTAAAAAGTATGTAAATTCTTCATCGTTTGTATCTTTAGAGCAACATTAGCCTTAAATTGAAACTTTAAAATACAACCACGTCGCATTCTAGATTATTTTTATTATCACCTTCAAGATTGAAAGTCTGCAGTTGATATCTGCACGTTAGAACGTCCCTGATAAAAGATTAGAAAGATCAATTGATAAAACACAGAGTAGGAAACGAACAGAATTTTCAATTTTCTTGTCAATGAGACCACCACCACCACATTCCTAAAGTTCAATTCAAAAGCCACGAAAAAGACAAAAACCCACAAACTTATTTTCAGATCGCTAATTCGTAAAATAAATAGCAAATCTCGTCTTATTTTCCCAAATTCATATCCTTGGCTTTATAACAGTTCTAAAAGGGTGCTTAATTCAATATAAATCGCTGATGAGAGGACTTGTTCTGTTATCCTCCCAACAGGTAGTTCTTTACTCAATCAAACTTATTGTACAATTAAGTAATATTGAGATATCAATTACTGAATTTTTTTGCGAAATTTTCCAAAATCAATAATACAGTATCTCTACTTACGATTTCAACATGAAAATTGAGACATGATATGTGTGTAAGACATGTACGCTCCTTAATTCTAATTGGATCATATCCTTCAGCGGCACATCACAAACTGTAACTGTTCTATAGCAAGTGTAATTAACATCACTGGAAATCTGTTGGGAAACTTCATGTGATATGGAAACAGAGATGGATGAATAAATGAGTTTTCAGCATTGTTTCATATCGATTCCAGTTAAAGTTTTTAATTAAAATCGATGCACAAACGGTATATGCATCTGTGTGTTCTTTTGCAAAGCAGAATTCAATGGTATTGCTTCAAATTGTCAATATATCGAAAAATCAAAATAGGAAGAGGGTTGAATAAATAAATGAACAATCATACGGATTTCTAGCCATCCCCACTCAAAAATATAAATAAATCCTGTTGCTTGACGAACGATTCGAAAAATATTTTAAGCATTTATAGGAAAGTACGCGAAGGTTTTAGCAAAATTTGAAGATCGTAGCTCATCGGTAAGTCGGTCAAAAGGCGCTTTTTGGCACAATGTCGCGATTTTCACCAATCAACTACACACGTAGCATTTTTTTTTAATTTACCTACCTCTAAGGGGATGAAAGTTTATATAGAAATTGCATCGTTTTTGGAGTAGAGGCATGAAACTCCATTTTTAGATTTTTGATTAGAATTAAGAGTCTTGCTTGAGTGGCAATTCGCATTTTCCCCTTTCTTTGTAAATTTACAATCTTGGTTCAATAGACGTCTGAGAAATCAGCCGAGAAACAATCGAGTTGTCCTCCACCTTTATCTAGCCAATCATAACTCACGAAACCACATCATATCATCTACTGAGTTACTTAGAATGTGCTATTTTGAAAAACTTGATCATTTTAGATGCGGTTTTCCGGAAAACGGAAAAGAATATTGAAACCGGAATGACTGCCCCGTGAAGCCTTAACTTTTCTTGATCTACCTATATGTTTCATTTCATTTTATTGATTATCTAGGCACGTGTTCTTCTGACTGTTAACACACTTTTTTTGACTAAAAATGCTTTTTTCGACGTTATTGGAAAATTCTACTTAATTCTAATTTAATTCTGAATCGAATGAGATAGGTTCCATTTCGATATCTTTTGTCGTTAGTTCCCGGTTCTATCAAATTTGTTTCTTATTGTTTCTTATGGGGGATTAAATGTTACCGTTCGCTTCGAGCGACAGCCTTAAATAGAGGTGTGCTAACTTTTTTGAATATTTACTCCTAAGGGACTGACAATTTGTAAGCAGATCCATCATTTTTGGAGTTATAAGCACAAAACTTCATCTTCAGACTTTTACTGAGAAATAAATAGCACTTTTTAAAAATTTATCACTAAGGGGTGAAATAGGAGATGAAAGTTCATAAGGGAGTTGTGTCACTTTTAATAAGTAAGAGTGAATCTGTTTGATTTGGTTACAGGACAAAATTCCACCTCTAAAGAGATAAAATAGGGGAAAATTTCTAATTAACGTGATTTACGCGAGCAAAACCGCTACAGCTAGTTTACTATAATTTAGTGTTTACTACTTTGGGACATTTTGACTAGTAAAGTTGTTATCCACGCAATTTTGCAATGAAAATCAATAAGTTTTGTGACAACAATTGCATAATTTTAAAGTTCAAAGAATCGTCTACAATCTGTAAAAAATTTGGTCCAAAACAATTATATCTAACCCGAAAAAATAGTTAACGAATTTTCCTATAATCATGGTGAAATTCCGCGAATTTTCAAAACTTGGATTTCTTCTTACTTTGTGTCCATGTATGACTTTTCAGAAAATGCGACACTCAGCAGTATCTCCTACAATGTGCTTTGATATTTTAGCGTTTTAATGGATTTTCATCTCAAATTTCCAAGCATTTTCCAAAACTATGAAGTATCTCTTATGGAGCTTGAAATGCTCCTCCAACAAGCCCAAAAACTTGAATTTCAAGCGAACAATTCCACTTTTTTAAGCTAAAATTAGTTTTCATTTATAATAATTGTCAATAATCTTCCTTAACCTTTTAAGAGAATATAAAAATGCGACCTTTTAGCCCGCTTAGTCGTCTTATGTGTATAGTCGATCGGTGGAAATCGCGACATTGCTTCAAAAATTGTTTTTGACAGACTTCCCGATGAGCTACAAGACCCAACTTTTGCTGGAGACTCCCTATCACTTAAAAAAAATCGAATCGCCCACCCCTTAGTCACACTTTAAACTATATTTTGAACCGTATAGATTTAAAAAATTGAATATTTATCTTGACGAGTCCTTGTTATTTTCGTACAAATAACCGTAACAAATATTTGTCTGCTGTATAAACCTCAAACTTGTTAGAAAATGTAAAATCCCAGAGGTTTCCAATAACACTTACACACAACTATAACTCTGTAACAATTTAATCGTTGGGTAGCCGTAAATCAAAACATACAAACATACACACGTGTAAATAGATAGTAGACTAGAGTAGTAGAGAAGACTTCTTCACTAGGTGACTTAATTTAATGACACCGTACCGCCTTAATTAAACACATACGGTATTTATTTACCGTCTCGTCTACCTACCCTAAATCAATACAATGTTGTATAGAAATGTATACCGGATTTGTAGATAAGGTGTTCCTAATCTTAATAACCATTAGGGGAAGTTTTCATGCTCAAGAGCACGGTAAACATATTCCACTGAACAGACGAGTATATTTAATGGAAGTGATATCTATGACTGTGTATGTGTACATATGTCTGTCTGGTAGAAAAATCGCACATAAAATATACGATAGAAACAAAGAAAACTGTATGCCATTTGTTAAAGATAATAGCAGAAAGACGACCATCATCTTTGAGAAATTTAAACAACTTTTTATTCGTCTTTTTATTATATCGTACGATCTTTATTTCGCTTATTTGAAAGTCGATGGTCGAGATAAAGATAAGTTTTAATGTTCCTCACTCGTTCCCCATCAGAAATGTTGTAAATTTTTATTAGAAACTCCAATTTTAAACATTTGTTATAGTATAAAATATCCAGTTTCCATTATAGCCATTTTAAATCTATTTGAATTTTATTTATAGCTTAAAACATCGTTTTTATTAATCAACGATATAATTTAAGAGCAAGCACCGGTTAGATCCGGGGCACGAAAATCGTCAATGTTTAATCAACGATTTCTCCCTTGTTTGATTAGCTGATTAATTAACTATCATAATTTAATTGTAGGCAATTTTAGCTCGAAATTCTCAATTAAGATCCCCAAAAGAATCCTTTTATCAAAAAAATAGATCGCATAATAAATTGCATAAATTTATTATTATTAATAACGCTGTTATGTATCGCAGATTGTAACAATTTAACTCTTGTTGGTGGCTAACAATCCCCCAAAATTACAATTCTCTCGTTTCTTTTTGTTCGTTTCAGTAAAACTAATTGCACAAGAATATTCTTCGATCAATCAAATTTTAGATTCAAATTTCTCGACGAAAAAACAGCCCCGTTTTATATTCCCGAATATAGGCGGTTTATTTCGTTTGTAAATTGAATTTTTTCCAAAAAAACTAGAAGTAAACTCCAAAGACCACGCAGAAGACCAACAAAAAAACAACACGAGGATGGTTTCTGTTGAAATTCGTGCTATATGAATTATGAAAATAAATTCCATCATGTATTTTGACACGTTTTTATCCCCTATAGTGGGGATTATCTCCTGTTGGTTTTGTAGAATTTGCAACAACAATTAAAGTGACACTTTTTGCCTCTTATCTACTAGCGTTATTGTAATAAATTGCGGGCCTTATTAATTTAATCCAAAGAAAAAATTCATAAAGTTTGCATTGAGTCGATAAACTCCCCAAAAATGGGTAAATCCAGATCGTCGGATAGATTCAATTAAGTTTGTCAGTTATTTTTAGTTGAAAGTTCAATCAACATTTGGAGCCGAATTTCCTCATAAATCGTCATCAATTTAATTATTCAATTAATCAGCTGACTAGAATTCACACTAAATTCTAACTGATTTTATATTCAATAATTAATAATCCAATTATAGATTGATATTGAAGAGAAGGGTTAAATATCTCGTCTATAGAATAACCAGAATTAACTTCGTTTCGAATGTTGGAAATTCGGGTCGAAATCAATGAAACCCAAGAACCCAAAGGCACATTATTATGTGACTTAATTTGTAAAATTAAACAACCTGGAATTTCACCCCCTCAATTGCGATTCGTCGATTTCAAATTCGATGAAATTTGATTAAAGCAAGCGGTATATGTCGATATTATCCGATTTTTGTTCTTTTATTGTAAAATATTGCAAATGTCACCGTTCTTGTTTGTTTGAAAAGTCAATTTTCTTATCAATATCGATGAAAACAAAAATAAAATAAAATATGGGCGCATGTTTGAATTGAATTCTGTTTTAACCCCCAATACTGAACAATCGTTAGAGATTCAAATTATTTTACAATCAGATCGTGTTTCGTTATCGTTTTTTCTTTGTTATGAGAAATTAATCGAGTGGAGTGCCCTATAAATTTACAAGTGAATAAACACGGTTTTTGTCCGTTTCAAAGGGGTGATTCGTTTTTTATTTTCTTCCAGTTGTTAGTATTTATTTGATTCTTTATTCTAGCTACTCATTTATTTAAAACAGCCTCGTTTAGTTGAGTGTCTGTTTAATTATCGATAAGAAAATTGGATGCCTTAGTTTTCAATTTGTCTTTATTTTACAGGTTTTTCGTTTAAAAATTGGCGACTTTCAGTATTCGATTTTGTGCATTTTGTAATATTTCCCCAACAAAATTCATTTCTCTATCTGGAGTTATTTTCGAAAGTTGGCCCTCGAGCGATGTTTTCGTCAATTTGGGTATTTAATGAATCTATTTGTTGCATGTTAAAAGGGTAAGTTCGCTAAAAGTTATAAGGGTTGATTTCTATTAAATTCCTATTTAGAAAAAATATTGAAATTGATGCGATTATAAAGATTACCCAAAAGTAATTAGAGGAAATCTTATTTTATATCTTTCGACACAGTCTCAGTTCTACAGGAGTGAAGTTTGTAAAAAAATTGAAACTTTTAAATAATTAAAAGAAAAGCAATTTCGGAAAATTCAGGAAATTATAAAAAATTACAACGAAAAACATGTTCCCAAATTTTCCGCGATAACTCAAAATTTAAAGCAAATTCCCCAAAACGGAACACTCTATGCTCCTTGAAATACGCTTTCCTAAACCGTTTCAATGATTTCAATCCGTTGGAAAGCGAGTGAAAAATCCTCTCATAAATATTTGAATTTTTCTGTAGTCAGATCGATAATTGAACATAATTTTACAATAATATAAAAATAAATAGATGTTTTAAAGTTAGCCTTACGTGGATAATCAAACTTTAAACTAATAAAATATTTAGGAAACTTCTTAATACAATTTGGCGCCTCAAGCGCACTTGAAACTCACAAATTTCCCTGCTGTATGGCAATTATTCATTGAATATGTTGCAATCATGATAATTTCCTGAAAAATATTCGAAACGTAAAGATTCCTTTCATCGAAAAAGAATAATTGTGATATTTTCATAATTAAAGTTCACCGAATTATCAAACTAATTCAGCTTTCCTTCAATGAAACCAGTTTTGAGCTAGAAATATTTGAATAGACTCATAAATCAAAGACGATAATTGATTGTGTGTTTTAGTGAAGTCTCTCGAAATATTTCAAAAGTTTATGAAAGATTATCGCATCCTAAATTAAACAAATTTAAAGGCGCTATACTTCCTTTGAAGATCTTCAATTTTGTACAAATTTAGGGTAATCTATCATCGTACAACAATGTCCCGATTCCGAACCCAGATTTTAAACTTTCCACAATTTGACTAAACACCTAACCTATGGTTAAATTTTCAAATTTCCCACTAAATTCTTAAGTTGGCACCGTTGCTTGTCAAATTTGAGAATCGTCCCCATTTTGAAACCGGGGATTTTTGTGGGGTTTTATTTCGTGAATTTAAATCTTTAAGGGTGAATTTCACAGTTCAGATAAGAAAATAAATTCGACTAAATCCCGTATTAAATCGATGTTTTTGTATTTGTTGCTCTCGAAGAAATTATAATACCGCTTGTAATTTGTATTCTGAACATAAATAAAGGTTATAAAATTGTCGAGTTGCAATTTCGTTGTATCTATAGCTTGAATGTCGCCCGAACATGTGGTATGATAATAAATTCTAAAGAAAATTCGTAAAAGGAAATTTCCGTAAACATCCCATTCTGGGGTGTGCATGTAGTATAATAAATAAAAGCGCAAAATATATCTACATATGAACAACCCCTATTTGTGGTTGTTTATTATTTGTTGGTAGTATTATTGTTGTTGAGAACAATCCTCTAACACACTATAATGAATAAATAACGATATTCGTCCCTATAGTCGCGTCAATTTGATGAATTTAAAGGGGTGCAGTTTTGAATTGAAACGGAAGTTGGGATCGTAAAAATTGTGTATTTGTATCTATTTTAATGGTGTTTACTTCTTGTTAAAAATGGGGCGAAATCCATATTTGTTTTCGTTGATGTATTAGAAGGGAAATCCGAATGTTTCTCGTTCAATATCACTCTTTAAATATTTAAACATTCAATATTCGTTGAAAACGAATTACGCTAAATATCAGGTAGGTGTTGTTAAACAAAACAAATACAATAATTGTAGTTTGAGAGTTAAAACTTCTAGTGAAAAGCCCATTACTCTTCTAGACAATATTTTATAGCAAGTTTTACAATTATATAAACTTTGTTAATAATTTATTTGTACATAATGATAACAATTGGATTTAATTTACTCTATAAAGACACGCTAGAATTGTAATAATATTGTAGAATGGTAGCAATGAACTCGATGAAAATTCCACCCTAGTACATAATTTTTTTCATTAAATTACCCCAACAATACTCGAGCCTTTTTGTCAGAAAATCAATCATACACTCATCCTTTTTAAATGACTGAAGATTGACGTTATGATTCCCCTTAAAGTTCTGTTATAGTTCGATTTTTCACGTTGATATTCCATCACCCTTCAATAATGTTTTGTAGTCAACCATCAAACACGAAATCCCTTTGATGATCATCATCTCAATTTCGTATAAATGTGTGTTTCTAGGAAATGATCTGATCTATTTCCGATTAGTGTCCTTCTGCTCGAATCTGCGGAATGATTTCCCATTTAATAGTTGATAGTTTGTAGTAATCGCTGTCATCATCATTTTCATCGAGGCGCCCACGTTCGTTTTTTTTTGTATGTAATTTACTATCATGTGGATTTCACATCGTGTTAATGATGTTCCCGGGGGATATGTTGTGCTTACTACCCTCGTGATGGTCGGTCAGTCAGTCAATAAATACAGAAATTGTCGGTTAGGTTTTTTAATTAAAATCCACCACGAGATTCAATATTATCGTCGGTAGATAGGAGAGCTACGAAATTAATCCCGTATCGATCATTAATCTGAATCTTGAATTTACTTATTAATTTTTTTTGTGTTCCTTGAGAATTTATCAAAATCACCGTTGACATTTTATAAGAGAAGAAAGAAACAGACAACGATGTATAATTGTGGTGTTAAATTGATAAGACAGACAGTGATAAGGCGCAATAGAATAAGATTTGATTAAATTAATCCAGTGACAAAACAATAACTCTTGTGTTGTTCTTCATTTACACAAACAGATGAAACACTAAAACAGTAGCGTGGTTACATTTTTTGAGCTCTTAAGCAAGACATAATCTTAGGCCTTTCATTTTTTTCCGGTGCTTGTAAATTTAATAAACCGAAAGTCCTGATTTTAAGGGAGATAATTAGGGCTGAAAAATCATTTTTTCTTAAAGTTGTCATTTTAGAGCCGAATTTGGTGCATTAGAGAAATCTTTTGTTCTTTGTTCTGGAAATGGCGTCAGTTCCTGAAACTGCTGGCAAATTTGGGTGTGAGAGAATCAGAGGCAATGAAGCTTGCTAGGAGGGGCTATGAGGCTTCATGTAGATCCTGAACCGTTCTGTGGGTTAACATAGAAGGATGCTAAGGAGCTTCTAGACCTTACGAGGAAATTAAGACTTCTAATAGGGTTTCTGACTGGACATTACTCAGGAAACTGAGCTTAGCTTCAATGAAGGGTGTAGGTTTAGTGACTTGGAAAACAAGACCTCCTAGCACGTACTGCGTGAATGCGAAGCGTTGGCGCTCAGTAGACTTACTCATTTTGGCAACACGACTCTATCATCTGCACAACCGTTCTGTGGGTTAATAAGAGCCCAGTGGAAGGATGATAAGAAGCTTCTCGAGCTTACAAGGAACGAATTTATATTTCTAATGGGGCTTTTGACTGGACATTGCTCTGGAAACTGAGCTTAGCTTCAATGAAAAGTGTAGGTTTAGTGAATTGGAAAACAAGACCTCCTAGCACATACTGCGCGAATGCGAAGCGCTGGCGCTCAGTAGACTTACTCATTTCGGCAGCACGACTCTATCATTTGCTGAGGTACGGAAAGAAGATATCCTTTCTGAGATAGTAAGCAGGGAATTATGAATCATGGTGGTCGCATCTCTGTAAGGCTAAATAACCAATCGATCCAATCAAACTATCAATTGAAACAGGCACCTTGTGTTTCCTAAATTTTGCGGAAAATTCTGTAGTAACCGAACCAGAAATTCAAATACAGACTACTAGCAAGAATCGCTGAGCTTACGCTTGCTTATTCGCACTAGTTACACCACTGGTTCAGAGTTAGAAACAACAAAAAAATCAAATTAAAATCGATTATCCCTATTGCTTGTATTTCAACATCTCTTATGAACGAGATTACAAAAAATTCGCTTTAATTAATTAAATAATTCAATATAAGCGTTTCATCAATTAACAATTTAGTCGGAAACGGGAAAATATAAAATAAACCGAACCGAAATGTATACATCATGTATGTGTTTTGTAATTTTAGAGAGTTTTGTGATTAATGAATGAAAATGTCAAAAGTTAATCTAAATTGGTAATAAAGTAACTGATGATAATTTTATCAATTAATCAATTAATTGTTATCATATACTAGTTGATAACAATAATGGATATAACGATAATTGACAAAAACAATAAATAAAAACACATCGCATTCTATTCATTTTTTAATTGAGTAATATTCAGTGTAATTAAATTAATTACTTTTCAATTTAGATTTGGTATTTATTTGAATTTCAGGATACGAGTTTTTGTTTCGAACTCTGTAGGGTTAGTCTCGTAATCCTTTGTTATAATAATAAAAAAAATACGAGTTATTACGAAAATTTTATAGAAGAACAAGCCACATTTATGTACAATCTCTTGTAAACGTTTTGTTTTAATAATTAATTATCCATTCGCATCATTATTGTTGCTTTCATTCTCGTTATATCACAATCGAAATTACAAAGTGATTTAGATCTTGTACATTTGTATATTTACTCGTTTGATTATTTTATACTAAAATATGTAAGTTTTCATTTGGGAATTTCTATTCATATAAAAAATCGTCGTTAGAGTATTTGAACATCAAGATTACTGTTACTAATGGGTAATATTAGCGCTTATTGTTAGAGATAATAAAGTCATTCTCTACACATAAGTGTGGTCTTTTATGAAAAAGTCCGGTTGATAAAACCTGTGATTAATGCCCGTAGATTCGAGTCCGGTTTTTGGACCTTCAAATATTCATAAATTCACGCAGAATAAGTTTTGAGATAAAACTCAATTCTACATACCACTGAACCAAAATTATATGTATAATTTAAAGATAAATCGTATCAGTGAAAGATATTTTGCAAAAATTGGATCCTAAAACTCACCGGGAAGTGCAGAATAAGTGCGGGTTATACGGCAAAATTAAAAAATATACAAAATATTACAACAAAAACATTATCCTTTATAATTCAAAATTAATAATGTCATTCGTTGCTCCGTAAAATGCTGTTTTCAATTTCGTCCAAGTCACTTAAATTCGATGGAGACCAGATGAGAAATCGATTCTTAAATATTGGCATTGTTCGGGTGCCAAATCGGAAAAGATTGATGCGAGCCCCTAAGAATTGGACAATTTCCTTTTGCGATAACAGCCACGATAATTAATGAGCAATTTTGCTTTTGTAATTTGTATCGAGTAGAATTTTATTTTGCCTTTATCGTACGAATAATTTAGATTTTGAGTAGTCATAAAAATTGGCTAGAATATTTCGCTCGACGAAGATTTATTCAATTTGAAGTTGCCCCTTTTGGTAGTTCGATAAAAAAGCTGTAAAACTGTCGATTTATAGTCCAAAAATTAATAACAATTTAGTGCCTAAATTCTAGAATTAAAGACTAGTTTGGCCTGTAAATCGACTTAAAGTGTCTTTCATCGTTCCTAAAAAAAACCTAATAGTTCTAGATAAAATTCAGTAATTTAATCGTAGAGTCGTAAGCGTCTTTCAATGACAAAATTACTGATAGAACTAATAATTTAGGATAACAAATGTCTCCTCGTTTACAAATGACTAAAATTCAATACAAATGGGCAATTTATGGCTTATTTTAAAATTTCGCTTATAAACCGAGGCGCTTTATTTTTGACGGTGCTCTGGCCAGATTTAGATTGGCGTCAAAAACGCGCAAAATTACAGAAATCGAAATTAAGCGAGTAAATCTCGACGACAGGCGTCAAATAATGACACCTAGAGTTATCACTAGACTGAGATCAAATTTCCTTCCATCTCGCTGATGATGATGATGATAATAATAAGTGTCATCTTTCAGTTAAGTAACTATGGATTTTGTTGTTTTTATTGTAAAGAAATGAAAATAGAAAGATGGGGTGTGTCGGTGTGTTATTTAAAGGATCATTTTAACGAGCTTGTGGCAAACAATTTTCGTTAAATAATGAAGGGTAGCCAACTGAAAATGATCCTGTTTAGTGTGTGCGTTGTTTTCTAAGTACATACACACGAATTATCAGCGAATTTTGCAATTTGAATAAAATAAAATTAATATTCATAACTTCATTCCAAATAGTTTGATGTAGATAGATTAGATAGACAGATAATGGTAGAATTTCCATTTTATTAAATATTCATTAAATTCATAACTTGTGGAAAATTGAAAACCGATTATAGTTGAATATCGCCAAATTAATGCCTTATTTATTTATTTTTAAACATTAACAAAGAAGAATTATTTAATAATAATACAATTTAAAAATCACAATTATTTAATAAATTTATCACCTTCACTATATCCATATTCTTTACCTTCATCGTTACCACCTTTTTTGGCATACTCGGCAGCATCTTTGTAATAAGATTCTTCGCCCTCTTGCCCTTTAAAACCACTATCCTCTTGCAAATATTTACCTTTATCGTGTCCGCCTTTCTCGCCAAATTCTTGAGCTTTATAGCCACCATCGAATTTCTTACCTTTCTCATAACCACCATGTTCACCAGCATGTTTAGCATAATAATCACCATATTTCTCATGGTTGCCACTATTGTGCGATTCATCATAGAAACTGTGGTCTTTCTTATATTCGTCTTTATGGTGTACTCGATGAAAACCGGTAGTTTTGGAGCCCTTCTTCTTCGAACTTTTCTCACTATAAGTCTCACCGTGGGCGCCTTTACCTTCCTCATGTTTACCGCCATAATAACCGCCTTCATCATGATGTGCACTTTTATCGCCGCCTTCCTTATTGTAATGGCCACTGTGTTGTTCTTTATCGTGTTGTCCTTTGGCGCCTTTATCATAAGCGTGTTTTGTTAGGTAACCGGATGAACCTTTCTCGCCTTTCGCGCTATCCGAGGCTTCGTTGTAAGCCGAGCCGCCGCCTTTTTCAAAGTTCGATAATGCTTTCTCTTCTTTAATACTATTGGAATTGTATTACAATTAATAGTTCTAAATAATTGGAGTTAATTCGTACTAACCCTAAGTGTTGGGGGTGGATAAAGTAGTTTACCCCTTGGACTAGATGCGGTATTTCTCCATTATCGTGTTCTATTTCTAGATTTTGTTTCTGTAATAATATCGGTAATGGTGGTCCAGATTGGATTTGATAGGAGTAAGCTGAAGCTGAAGACGCTTGGTCTTTAACGCCGGCTCTCTCCATGTACATCGATTCTTCCATCGCTGTTATCATTGTTATCAACAATAACAACAAACACACTGTTGCCATTTTTGTTGTTTTTATTACAATAATACTGCGTGTAGTTTATCTCAGATCGAACACTTTACTGTTATCTTAAAACCGATTGATGTTGGCTTTTATAGTTATACCAACGAAAATTCCAGTAGGGATGTTGTAATCATTAGAAATTCGTTGTTTTATTGTATCTGTTTAACACGCTTGACCAAACCAACATACAAGTCCTCAAATTGTACAGTAACGATAAGAGAAAAAAAGAATAAATTGAGCAATTACCGCCTGATTATCGGCAACATTTACAATTAAATCAACCGGAAATTTACTAGTGTTCGTTTACAGTTAACTCTACATTAATCGTTTAGATCAAATTTGTAAAATAAGACGAATAAGTTAGCCAAAATGAGAATTGTTAAGGTATTTAGATCAATAGGAAAAGGATGAATAATTCACAAAGTGTATTCCACTCTTTTATTCGTTGTTGAACTTGATACGAATTTTATACAGCAACAGCGGCAATATCTAGGTGAATTTCAATGAAAATCAGCAAAATTGAAACAAATCAATAGTGTATATTTTTGTATTTAGTTCATTGATTAGATTCAAGGTGAGTGTTATAATAGGTGTTAAGCAATCCGCTTTGGGAACTTCCCCAAGAACAAGTTTCATCATCTTTATAAGAAGCCAACAACGCAAAAAACCACAGTAGAACTAATTTATAATTTCCCACTAATAATCAGCATATTTGTTAATATACAATCGAAATTGTGGCAATTTTGAGGTGAGAGAACCTTCAAATTATCAACAAATAAAAATTTATTACTTACAATTTTTCGATAATTATTGTTGTTATTGTTGAAATAACGCAAAAGTCAGCCACTAAATTTACGAAATATCACGACAGTTTTGTTCAGTACGAGCTGGATGAAACGACCGCCTGCTACGACAACTGAAAACGGACTCCTGAAAACGAATGAAAAGCGCTCCCAGCTTTCAGTGCTATATTGTTGTAATATACACACACGTTAGATAAAGAGCTTTGGCGCAAGTTCTACGAACCAATGGATGGACGTCTTTTCAGTTTTATGTTGACCAAAATAAAAACAGATATCAAAATCGTAAGGGTGATGGAGGCGAAAAAACAACGAATTGAATAAATCTATCTCGTTCTTTTATCAGTATTGTAGCGTTTTATCGTTGTTGTCTTTGATATAAAAACGAGAGTAACGAAAGAGAAAAATCACAACTGTTCTATTATAGCTGTTGCTTTTATCACTTTTAACGTGGTATTAGTATCGAGAATCTTTATAATAGATGGTTAAATAAAACTATAAAAAATTCTGATATTGAATAGAATATGAAGAGATTTTATTTAGAATCAAGAATTACGAATAGTCTATTGAACTAGGAACAACGGAGTGTTGAACAACTTTAGTTTATTCAGCGCTTGTTGAAATTGTTGAGTGCTTTATAGAGCAAATAGAAAGAAGATTTGTAAAATTCAAAGTGGATGGTCAAGACACTTCAATATCATATGATAATAATTTAATCAAATCGAATCTAAATTTAGAATCCCTATTCTAAAATTTGATACTTCTAATGAGCTTCAACCAATTCCAGCGCTCAATCACCGAACAAATTGCTGTTGAAGCGAAATATGAGCTACGTTCGGATCATTTAATCCAGATGACTGTTTCAAAGCAAACGATCTAAAGAAGATTTTTGTCCAGAGACGCCGCAAGAACACTTGTGCCACCTGCTAGTTTGCGAGGTAGCGAATTTTGAAAATTTTGTTCCATCTGTGATTGTAACTAAAATTTAAAAAGAAGCGGTTATGGTAAAATTTCAGGAGTTTAACCGGAAAATTTGCTGTATTTTTATAAAAATTTGAAAAACTTGCGCTCTTGGAATTTTATAGAAATAGCTCTTGATATCGAGAAGTTGGTTTCTTTGACTTTGGTGGGAATTTTCGACAAAAACTTGCACTTCTGATCCAAAATTTGAAGAGCTTGGTGAGATATTTTGTTTTGCGAATATTCTAGATAATCAAAATCACATTTTCCAACCCCAATCTACCTCAGAAATCGATTTTGCCCAGAAAATTGAGCAAATTTCTTCACTCTCCAGTTTTTGCGAAAAATTATCGAGTGTTTGCCACCCTCATGAGTTGTTAAAGCGCTGCTTGTACAGCTTTTTGGGCCGCTTTTGGCGTAAAATCCGACTTATTTTCATCAGGCACCGCGAGTTGATGATTCACGCCTTGAATTTTCTACCGTAACCCTCCCAAAATCATATTCTTTTATTGTTATTGCGGTTAGCATTCAACACTTTTATTTTCAGGACATAAACACAAAATTTATGCTGTAGTGAATTATTATGATGTTTATATCTCTGTCAACTACCGAAGTTTCTGATATGCTCTTTCTATCGATTTTTGTATTAAACTACCACCTATAATCTACAAAAGGAGCCGATTATTTTTTCTTAAAAAATGACGTTTATTGAATTTCAAAGAAAACGTAATGAAATCTTCGTCGTCGTCGTCGTCTTCTTGAATTATTAATAAATCATCCAACATAACATCTACCCATACGATATTATTATTATTATGACTGAAGCAGGTTTGTATAATTTTTTTCCCTATTAAAGTCAAGCCCGTATATTGTTACAGTTTTCAATTTACATCAATTTTCCGTGATGGTATTATAATGAAAATAAATTCTGGATAACAGGAAAGTACGAGTAGTAGGTTCAAATTTAAATCGTACATCAAACGGTTTTTGTGCCTCTTTATATTTGTACAAACATCGAGAGCTTATAATCATCGAATTAAACGATCCCAATACGAGTATTGAACTAAAATACTTGTAATTTTTTTTAAATATTTAACGAGATTTTCAATCGCTATTCGTGGAAAACATTCAATAATCTAATTATAAAGTTACATTGCGCACCAGAAATCAAAATAAATGCAAATTCCAATTTCCTTATCTACCTATAGTGATGATAGAGGCAATGTTACTATGCATGATGTTCAATTTTCCTTGACAGAATAGCAATGATTGGTTAAAAGGAAAGCCGTGAGAAGAGAAAACGGATCATGTGTACTTATATGTGTGCGTGTAAGTCGACGTTATTCAAGAGGAAAATGCAAATTTGTATTAGACAATCCCTAGAGGTTTATATCTTAAGTAGAGCCAATTTTTTCTCACAATATATGTACGTTTTTACCAATTTTCACAACGTTAACCCGCAAAATAACAGAAAAATGAATAATAAAACTCCGTTTTTTTTATAACTTAAAAAAAAATCAATGATTACACTCGAAAATATCTTGAAAACTTGCGTGGATTTCTTTTATCATATCGGATGTGATCATGCTGCGTTTGTACTTTTCAAAAGCACGTTCATTACAACGACGTGTTAGTGTTGACGCCGAATAACCAGCAACGATAGGTCTATGATCGAATCGATTATTATTCGAGTGTTCCAGTTGCGATAACGACCAAGTTAGAAACGTTGCCAAAGAGCCGCATAACAGGTCGCCTTGACCGCCGCAACGTCTTCCTGAACCACCCCCGGTTACACGAACATAGTAGCCACCATTGAAGATTTCATCCTGTTGGCCCTTGCATAATATCGTTATATTATCGGAGAGTTTCAAGAATTCCTGCGATAGAAGCCTCTTATCACTATTACTATCAATATCGCTTTTGCTCTTCTTCACCAATCTACAATAGAAAAATTCAATAAATACGACACAATAATCCATAAAATGCATTGCTGATATTACCGCGCAAATTCCATAATATTCGGTGTTAGTACAACTGGTGCAGGATAATCTTTTAGAATTTGCGGATTCTCCGATATATAGAAAAGACCATCCGCGTCAATAACTAGAGGTTTATTACGTTCTTTACATAAACCAATAACTCCACCAATAATGCCGAAAATGTTCGATTCTCGTCCCAGTCCTGGACCGATCACAATAACATGCAAACGATCCAACCACGGCTCAATTTTGCCAACAGCTCCATCCGCATCCAATAGCGGATGAACAATCAATTCCGGACTGTACGATTTAATCACGGTTGCTGCATCCTTCGCGCAAAATACGTGACTTAAATCGGCACCGATACGTAAAGCGCTGAAAGCAGCAAAGAATGGGGCGCCTAATTTTCGAAAAATTCACGCCATTAAAGCCATCTATTATCAGATAGTTGAAGTATACCTGTATATTCAAGACTACCACCGAACACGCCGATTCGACCAGCTTGGCCTTTGTGTCTAGTGTCGTTAAGAGGTGGCGCTAGTTTCGTTAACAATTCTTTAATATTTGGTATATCCATTTTTGGTTTATTTATCGAATTTAACGCGATTTTATTGCTTAAATTTAAATTTCTTATAATTATTTTACTCGAATTGTTTAGATTTGAAAATAAATAACTTACAAACATAACAATTTCACCGATTTTTGGACCGATAGCCGGCTTGATTACTTGCAATTTTCTGACGTTACACTATCGATATTATAGGGATCTTGGAATGGCGCGATTTTTTAAAATAAAACAAATACGATTACATTTATTAGATGATACATTTGCAATAAAAGAAAAGATTTAACGAGTTATAAAAATTTCAATTTAATTGTTTTTAAAAAATAGGATAATATGGCAACATTTTCTAATTTATTATTATTATTATTATTGTGTCTGTCTTCTAAATAAACGCTAATTTATCACAGCAGCGTTGTAGAATTAACAGTAATTGATAATACTGTCTAATCTTTGAAAATTTACCTAAATCGGATTTACCGCGTTATTTTGCCTCACAATTGACCACGCTTTTGGGCAAAGTGTCGTAGTTTGGTTCATACGTCACTACATTTGTTAATAATCGAACAAAGCTACGACACTATGTAAAAAGCATGGTTAACTGCAAGTATAAGTACATTAGAATGGAAAAATTATCCGATAGTTTCCCAATTAGCTATCATTGTTAAATTAACATATTCAAATCGCCATTTTTGTGTTTTCGATTCGTTATCACAAGACCGAACGTATAAACGTTTTTTACCAGGATCACAGTCTAAACACCTCGAATTCACTCCATGTATAAACCATTGTTTTTCCTAACGAATATCCAATTAAAATTCATGTAATTTCAAAATATTTGTTAAAATTACCACATCATATCTCCAATATTGGTTGCCTTTCATATCATGACATGGATATAACACAACATCGGCTTTATCATTGGGATCTGAAACATCGAAACACAACAATTTCCCTTTAACTCGAATATCTTTATGCCAAGTTAACGTGAAATTTTGCTCCCCATTCGTCTTTTTTGTATCTTTCATACATTCTTGTAGACCAACAACTTGATCGCGGTCTTTATGTTGGGAATCAACACACAATTCAGGTGCTGCTAAATTACGAATCTACAAATAAATTTTGAAATTAAATAGAAATTAAATTAAAAGAAACTAAAATACTTCGCCCATTCCAAAATTGCCCGGTTCAACTGGCGGATATTTCAACGGTAAATCAAACGCTATCGACTCCATGAACCATTTAAACGGTTTACATTGTAAATGTTGTCGTAGAGCTTTCTGTTTTGTTAAATTACCCGGATCTATGTTGCGATAATGCGGACGACGTTTGTACAAATATTCGGCATATTCATCCATCCAAACTTCTGCAACTCTTCTATAATTCTAACAAAAAGACGATTAATTCGTTATCGAATTAGAAGAAAATTGATTTAATTACTCGCCCGACAAAATCACCCTTTCCAGGATTTGGAAATGGGGCGTACTTTCGGTAGATATGTCCAACACGACTACAGGGTGCATCGTACATCCGGCCGCCGCATTGCCAAATTTTAAAACTCAACTCGTACTGTTCACCGCCCCAAATATCGAGACCTTCATCGTAACCGCCCAATTCCCAAAAGAATTTCGCACTTATTGCAAATAAACCGCCAGCCATTACGGGACTCCTATTTGTTTAATAGAAGGATAAAAATTGATATTTTTTTGATAATAATAACGAATACTTGAAAGGTTCAGTTGGATGTTCTAAATCTTCGGGTAATAGTGGTAGTCGTTTATAATAAAATTCCCAATCGAAAGCGCCACGTGCGCCCTCATCCTGCGCCCGATATTCGAACGTTTCATATTGGACAACATCAATAAATGGACAAACACAAGATTTATAATCTTGCGATATAGGCTCTGTAATTATTCCATAATTATAATTATTATTATCATCAAATTAATTATCAACCTAATAATGGTGGTAACCAATTAACGTTAGCTTCAGTGTGTGAGTCTAAAAATACTAAAACATCAGCTATTGCTTCTTTAGCACCAGCTAATCGGGCTCGTATCAATCCGCTACGTTCCGGTAGATGAATAGTACGTACTTTTGTTAAATTTGCTGCTAAATAATCATCTAATGGTTTCTTGAGGAAATCTATAAAAGAATAATTTTATATTCAAAGTGGGCCTATTTAAAATATAAGAAGTTCCTGAAATTTTTCCACCAGAATTACCTAGAAAATATTTTCGTTAATTTTATCAATTCTCTAGTTTACTTTAAATGGTATATTTTTTAGTTAATTTCTTCTAATTCCCTAACGCCCTGGCACTCAAACTAAGTTTATTGCTCCTTAGCAGTAGTTTCAGGGACTGGCGACATTCCCAGGTGGTTTTTGACTGAAGGCCTTTAGAACTTTAAACGCTGCCTGACTGTCGCAGGAGGTTTCTTTGTAAAAACTCTCTATTACAAGTTTCAGCTTCCCTTAAGGAAGGGGACTTTCCCAAGTCTATGGATGCCCCAATGGACCCCTATAATTTTCCTATAGCGGTCCCTTCATCCGTGATGCAATTGATCAATCCAATTTCTTACCCCATAGCGGTCATCTATGACCACGTCAAACGGAGTTTCAGAGTCAAATTTCTTCGGCATAAGGTTCGATGGTTTGACTAATAATTCCGAATCTATTTGATTGAGAATTGGCTCGGATTTTGTATTCTGATACAGCTCTAAGGCAGCAAGGAGCCCCTCCTTTGCAGCTATAATGGAGCATGTCAACTAGTGCCTCCATGGCTGTAAAGGTGGTTCCCATGGTACCTCTGCCAAACACGCTAATCGCTACAACTTTTTCAGCTTGTTTTGATCCAATTCTGACTCAGAATTGGCCTGGATTTTATTCTGATACAGCTCTAAGACAGCAAGGAGCCCCTCTTTTTGCAGCTATAACGGAGTAGGTCAACTAGTGCCTTCATGGCTGTGAGTGTGGTTACCTTGGCCCCTATTCCCAAACACACTAATCGCTGCTTGTTTTGCATAATGAATTCTTGTATTTTCGTCCACCATACCAGCGATGCGTAGATAATGATGAGTCTTACAAAAATTAAGCATATTTTGATATGATTTAGAATTAATAATCCTCTTCAACTTCACCGGGGGTTGATAGGGCAACGAAATTATTTTCTAGAGGCAGTTCACATGGAATAACCAAATTTCAGGAATTTCCATCGATTAAAACTTTTTTATAATTTGTGATAATTTGGTACCTTTAGTACTGAAATCATCAACTAAAATGACTTCTTTAAGTAGATGTGGTGGTGATCTATTGACGACACTAGAGGCTGTACGCAATAGAGTTGTCCAATGTTCGTTATAGAAAGGTACAATTACGCTAACTGAAGGTAAATTCTTTAGATATTTTTTCGTTCGGCAACTGTAAAAACAATTCATTAAAAAAAGAATAGAGAAAGTTGAATATTCTCATGTAGAATAAGTTTTACGCAATTTTACTATACTTTTCATTAAAATTTTATGGATATTACGAAATTAACCTTCACGGTATTTATTATTGTTTTGTAAGTCGGATTATTCGCGTTGGTTTTTTTAACGTTGGTTTCAATGGGACATAATTTCTTTTATTACCCTTTATGTCGTATATCAGGTACAGCTCGGTCTATAGCAATTTTATCACTTAATGCCGCATTAAAACCATTAACTCTATATAATTTTTCATAATTATCCATCTCTGACGTGCTCAGATAAGCCGGTTTGCCTTGCTCACCAACGCCTATAAAAGCAAATTTTAATCATAAAAAAATTATATTATTAGCCAACTATGGAGAATTTCTATATAAAAATGCCCGAAATTCACCTGTTCTCTTTGCTTCACGATCTATCGCCTCGTAATCATGCCAGTCGATCTTCTCATTATTAATAATCAAATTGTCTATCTAATAAACAAAATCGAAAAACAATTGAAAACATTCATTTGTTATTTACTGAAAATCACAACCTACCTGTTTCAATTGTAAATTATGAACATCTCTCGGTAAATTATAATTATCTTCTAAAATAATATTCGTACGATATAGTCTATATAAAAAAACAGTAATTGCAAATGTTATTAATGATAATAAAATAAATTTCATTAAACTCTTCACATTTCGTCTCATTTTTGTTAATATTACTATACTTTTTTTTATTAAATAGTTACACTGATTTTTATTTATATATCTTCTCTATAATCACTCATAATTTATTATCTGTCCGTTGATAAGAATTTTATTTGTTTAATTAAAATAAATTAAATTCAACTTGAAAACATTATCGTAACAAAAATTCCAAATCAAACAACATAACCTCACTTTGTTTTCCTTGTGTACACAATCAACTGTTCTCAATACACATTTCACAGCCAACTATTATTTGTGGAAATCTAGTTTACATTTTACGCTTTTTATGAAACAAATGAAAGTGGAAATTGTTTATTATTAGATAATAATTACAATAATAATAAAAGTAATATTATTATTTTTTATAATAATAACGATTATTTGTTAATAATTAAAATTGATTGGCGATTTATAAAATGTTTGCAATAATAACTGAATGTTGATTTTGCAAAATATCTACAATAAGTGGCATTGAAATAATAATGATTTTAAAACTTCTCAGCGATATAAAGTTTAAAACTCCCAGGGATGTAATTGGAAATTTCACGCCCTTATGATAGGGGTCGTCACTATTTATTAGTATTTATTGATTTTCTTTAATAGCTATCAAAGCGAGCCCTGGATGGAAAACGTAAATCTTTGCTTAGATCTATAAATTAAGCTATTTGTTCAGAACAAGGCCTGCTAGATTTTTTAGCGCTTTGCTTATTACAGACCTGCCCATTTGTCTTCATTCACTATTCCGAGAGAAATGCGAACTATGGCCGCATTGGCGCTAGTTACCGGAATATAAAACGACATAGCTATATCTCTATCTTTATTTAGATACGCCATCTTTGGTTGTTTTGTTTGTTCGTTTTTGGCGGGAAATCTGTTACCAATCATAATTCAAGATTCGTTCAGGTATTAGCGCCACAGTGGCGAAAATTGGCGTTTCATCAAGACTGTTCTTCTTATGGAGTTTTAGCCAAATGAGCAGGCCTGTAATAAGCAAAGCGCTAAAAAATCTAGCAGGCGTTGAGAAGAACATTCTTGATGAAACGCCAACTTTCGCCACTGTGGCGCTAATACCTAAACGAGTCTTGAATTAAGATTGGTAACAGATTTTCAACCAAAGATAGCGTATCTAAATAAAGATAGAGAAAGAGCTATGTCGTTTTATATTCCGGTAACTAGCGACAATGCGGCCAAAATTCGCATTTCTCTCGGAATAGTGAATGAACACAAATAATCAGGCCTGTAATAAGTAAAGCGCTAAAAAATCTAGCAGGCCTTGGTTCAGAACAAGGCGTGCTAGATATTTTAACCATATAGAAACGTTGGAAAAAGTGCAAATTTTGGCCACATTGGCGCTCATAACGGTCACATTTTATCTCCAATTCTTACAACCACACAAATAAAGATTTGCATGGGTAAAATTAACGTTTAATCAAAAATTTCCTTGTATTTTTCAGAAATGTACAAATCTATAATACACCGTTGTTCTGGAAAATTTAACATGCCTTGATACAGAGTATATTATAGAATTTCACCTCGTAGTGTCGTAGATTGATTCATATTTTACTAAATTTGGTATTTGTTAACGCATTTTTTTAAATATCTGAACAAAGCTACGACACTTCAAAATCAAAGCAGAGCCAACTGAGAGGTGAAATATCATCTTATAAAGTTAATACCTGATCGTTTAATGTAAATGTAATTTTATTAGAAGATACGTCAATCTATGTTATTACTCCATAACCTGTTTAATTAAAAATAATTAAGATGAGATATTAAACGACACCTACCAAATTAGTATCTACTGTTGTAACTTTATTAGCTTCTAATAATTAACTGTTATTGTTAATTTCGTTAATTAGAAGTACCTATAAGACTCATAGATTTCCAATTCAATTATCAATTAACCTTGAACTCGAAACAAATGCCAAAATCAATTGTTATCTTTCTAGATCTATATCCTTGATACAATGCCACCAATTCAACCATAGAATTCAGAGAATATTGAATACTTGATACTGAATAAATTATAATCACCCTGTATGTTCAATACTCTTTGACATTATAGTTGGCCGTGACTTTAGTCACAAGTACTGTCGTAGCTTGCTTCATCTTTTACTGCATTTCATTCAGTTAAACAATTATTTGACCAAAACTTGGCCAACTTGTATCGGCTGTAATTCGGTAAATTGCCTTGTAGTTGGCTAAGCTTTCGTTATGTAGTGTCGTAGATTGATTCATACTTTATTAAATTTGATATTTAACCTATTTTTCAAGTGACTGAGCAAAGTTATGATAGTGAATAATGACTGCGAGATCAATTCTCATAGAACACCCGATATATCGAATACAGCCCATTAATTTACCTGTAAAGTAAATTCACTTAATGGATGATTAACTGAAACATGATGGATTAAAAGTTCCTACACTGAGTGAATTGAGTATAGTGTCGGTAATTCAATAAAATGTCAAATTCAATAAAATCTGAAACAATCTACGGCTATCTAACTAGCTAATAGCACAGGATGTATAACAATATTTCATCTCGTAGTTGGCTGTGCTTTTAGTGAGCTAACATCGTAGCTTTGTTCGGTCGCTTAAAAAATAGATTTACAAACATCAAATCAAAACTACGACACGACAGGTGAATTGCCGTCATATTGGCAATGTTTCAATTATTGAATCGTTAAAACAATAATTAATTAATCAATTATAATTTAAATAGCATCGCCTAATTTTGAAAACGAAACACCTGCACGGCAAAAGGTACGCTTGCGTCTATCTTTAATAGTGGCGTCGTTGTCGGCGTCGCGGTGCTCTTCCAAAAACTTGGAGATTGCAGTTTGCGTTAGTCGGTGTCGATAGGCGGCATCGCGACGACATCGACGACACGATTTTACTGTAAAGGCGTCGAATAAAGATACGAATCTATCACGGACGCCTACTTTCCAACCGTACGTACAAATATACATAAGAAAGTTTAATAAAACTGGGATTAAATTTGGATTGATTTATAAATAGAAAAGTATCAACACAGATTAAGACAGTTTTCAGGTGAGGTTTAAGTTTATATTAAGCAATAATATTAATGATATTAATAGTTGTAATTGTAAGGAAATATTAAAAATAACAGTATTAGATCAGCTGATGTTTATAAATTTAGAATTTATGAACAAATTTACGACACCACACTCATACAAATAAACACACTGGAAAGCTGTAAAATTTCGTTAAAAATTCTCGAAAGTTGCAGTGTAAATAAATAATATTGTGCACTTTTCTTTTACTTACAATTAAAGCAAAAGAGAGTGAAAATCAATCGTTTATAAAGGCTTTTGATTGAAAATTCATGAAGAATACGGAAATACGTTACTTTAATTTCAAAAATAATTAATACGATTTTTAATTATTTTTTAACTATTTGATGGCAATGTTGGGTTTTAAGATAAACGAACTTTCTTGAATTTCTTTGTTTTTCGTATAAAAGCAAATAATCTATTCAAGTTTTGATTGAATGGACTCGTTTGAAACTAGAACCAATATTTGTAGCCAGATTGAAGATTGATTTTTCGAAATCTTTGACTTTTGGCCAAATTTCAAAGTACGCAGATGGCTTTAAGGGGCCGGTCACAACTCGAAAAATTAGAATTTTCGATAAACGACGTCGAAATTCAAGTTTTTGTGCTTATTTTAGAGAGCTCTCAAGCTGCATATCTTTTGCAAATAAATTAATATTGGCGAAAATACGGAAAATCATGCTTCTAGATTTTCATTTATAACCCAAAATTCCCACATTTTCCAAAAATTGTAGTCTTTCTAGAAAGCTAGAGATGCTAAAAATGAGCCCAAAAACTTGAGTTTTCAGTGAAAAATGGGTATCGAAAGAACTACTTTTTCCGAGTTGTAATTCAGCCTTTTAACATTAAAAATAAGTAATTAAAGTGGTTTATTTTCCACAGTTTTCTGTTTAACCCAATAATTCTACACAATTATCGTATTCGTTATCTTTTCTACGTCGATTTTAATTGCAAGCAGAACAAGGAATTTCATTAGTTGAGTACACCGGTTTTTTTTCAATTAAAACAGTCGCCTCCTCTTCAACTTCCACTAACAAACATTAAAATTATCCGGATTTACGTTGGTATTCGTACAGGAGACAATTTTATAAAATAAATCACCAGTACACCGAGTTTTCCGGGTATCTAACCAAGCGGTACTTATTTTCTTTGAAATCGTTATACAAATCCGAAATTCTCTCGTAAACTAGACGAATTTTAATTGAAATGTTGAATAATCATCAAACATCGTATTGTAGTTTGGACGCTAGTTCGGATAACTATAAAGGTATCGAATTGAAGTGGTAAATTTTCTAAAATCTATCAAGATAGGGGAGGGTATCAATTCATTTACTTGGGGTCTTCATCAAAGACGGTCCTCTTTGATCTGTTGTATCGTCGAAAAGGCCAAAACTAATTATTTAGATGGAAATGAAGAAGTTGGGGTTCTAATAAGATTAGAATTCTTAAGTAAAACACTAAGTAAAAATAGGGTAGAATATCGATGTTTGTAGTTATCATTGCCAGTTATGTATACAAACTGAACTAAGGGATGGGTCATTGAAAATATGTTCTAATCAATGAAAATTTGTTGAAATTTTGTTATATTTTGACTAGAATTGTATATTTCTATCGCATATTCCGTTTTTATGATGAAATTGAAGGCAATTCTAGGATTTTTAGCTTCTCACATTTGTAATTTTACATTACCTATTAACTGAAAAATTCGTACATTTGAAACTGTTAATCAAAATTTATTCCTATACTTATTGTGTATAGCATAATATAAAATATCGAAGGAGAAAAGTAAATTATCAAAAATAATTGTAAATACTTCTTTTCAACGTTCATAAATAAAGGATGATTATAGAAGTGTGTTTATCACACGAAACAATTCCTATTTCTAAAAGTAATTCAATACAGAAAAAGTAATCATTCATGTTTCGAACAAATCCATTTATCAGGATAGAGCAGTATTTTTATATATTATTCTAGTTTCCAATAAGAATTTATCAAAGCTTCTATCACGCTTCTAGGTGAAATTCATGGTTTCTAAATTTTCTAAATCTAGAGCAATCATTATAAATTTTAAATTCCTTGATTTTTTCCGTATAAAAAAAGTAATTAGTAACGGTCTAAATTTCAATCTATTCAATTCCTTGTGTTGTTCAATCTGTAGTCAGCTTGGTTAGTTTCTAATGCTTGCAATACGATCATGTAGCTTAGCGAAGATCTCCAAGCAAAAGCTGGAATTACTCCTGAAAATTTAATTCGCTCATCTTTGTTGTATTGTCTAGAAGTGATATAGAAAGTTTATCTCAATTAAAGATTATGGTAGGATAAATTATTCCAAGTCATTGTCGACAGTTTAGAATCATTTATAATAAAAGATTAATTGTGTACAGTTTGCAATTCGTTATGTATCTACAATTATTCCATTTATTGAAATAAAACTATGATAACAACTGGAAAAATTCTAGGTCAGGTGGAATTTGTTCATGACTTTACCCATTAATAATTGTAGAGGGATGGGGGTGTGTTTATTATCTTTTTCTAACTTATTACCCTGCAGTGTTTCTTCAAGTTTCACCACGTTGAAAAGCTAGAAATTAATTCTTATCACGTTTCGTACGATTGTACAGACTTACCGTTATAAATTTAGTGTTTATAAGAAACTATCAAGATAATGGAATTGCTCTATAGTTGAGTATAAATCAAACAATCAGCAAGGCTACTTTTATAATAATCGATATTCTAAATTGTATCGGCTTTTTCTAGTGTATTCACTGAAATTAAGTGCCATGAAAATTAAGTATTGTACAAATATTGGTAGTAGAATTTCGAATTTTGCCAATATTTAAACAACTTTAAGTGTTTGATTTAGTTAAATTTCAGAAACAGTCGAATATTTACAATAAAAGCTCTATATTTTTCAATGTATTATTCCCTCAATTAAGCTTCAGTGACAACAATACGGCTCTAACAGACTGGCAACACCTCATTTATTGTACAATATTGTTGTTAATGGATGGGTGATATCCATCTGTTTATTTTTTGTGAGAATAATAAAGACAGGGGTGCATTAAGAGATGAATGGCTGCTTGTTGGCTGCCATTCTTGATAATAATAATGTTAATGATACCTGAAGTATAAGTTTGTCTTGATAATTCTTAATCATCAAAGTAATGTTTTTTCGTTTGCTACAAAATTCATTTAGTAGATTGTCGTTGAGAAAAACAAGGTGAAAATCGTTGAAAACGTTCCAATTTGAAATATTTACAATGGAATATTTTGCTTTCATGAAGTTTCCGAACAAAAAACGGATTGCTAAATATGGAATTGTTTCTTTTTTTCAATATTATTCAAATATAAAAAATCTCGTTAATCTTTAATAAAAGACTTTAAATTGTCTGCCGATTTATGAATTGAGCTCAAAATCAATACAATTTTTTCGCAATTCAATAAAAAACAATAATTTCGCTTAATCGCCTTCGTTGTATGAATCTTGCTGAAAATTGATATTTTAAAATGACAAGTTCTCGATAATCTAAGACTAGTCCTTCAAATTTTAAACTAAAAAAACTTGCACAAGAAACGATTCAAAGCGTTAAAATTGCCTCTTTTATACGACCCGTTAACAAAACTGCTAATTGGCGCAAAAATAATTTGAAATCTTCAAAATTCGCTTCTAAAATTAGATAAAATTGTCTTAACTGCGTCTTTTTAACTGCTGAAGAAACTGTTTAGGAGAAAAACTACATCTAAGTAAACAATAAGAGGTCAAAATTCCCGATTTTGATAATTTTGGGCTAGATTTAGTGCTACCTAATTCGATTCTAGTAGATGCGTGATTTATTTATACTCATACTCAAAATTAAAGGCACAAATAAGGGTTAAAGTTACCCTGCAAACCAGTTTTTTAAATTTTCTATTGATTCAGCTGAATAAAATTTATTATGGCTATGATGGGGTGAAAACCAATTTTCAAATTTGTTAAGGGGTGAAGTTACAAATGATTATAAAGAAGTGTTCAGCTAAAGCTAGAGAATTTAAACAGGAACTCCTATTATTTGGCGAGCAATTTGAAAAATATTTGAAGGATCTATAGGAGGATCTCTCGCGATTTTCAAAAACTATAACTATCCCAAAATAACTTGAAAATAGTCCCAGCACCGAATCATTTAACTCATTTTCAGACATTCGTTGGAAGTCCGTTTTTTGGCCATTAAATACAACAACTCAAATAAACTCGCTAGCTTTAGCTCAGCGCCCTTATACTCAACTTGATGTAGTGTTTATAAAAAATTAAATAATGAAAGTTATTGATTCCAGAGTTTTTCTGTATTCAAAGTTGTTACCCTGTAAATAAATCTTAGAAATTTAGGGGTGAATTTTAGCTACATAAATTATCTTTGGCGATTAAATTTATGTGGGTTTTAAAGGTGTAAAGGTATAAAACAACTTTTAAATGGTGACCTTCTAAGAGCCCTTTAATGAATTATGTTGGTAACAAAATCTGGTTAAATTAGAAGTCTATAGTAGCAAATATTGATGATTTAGGGCAAGAATATTTCAGATTTTTATATGCTGGACAAGTATTTAAATTCGTGCAATTGTTTCACTTTGCGTTTCATTAGCACGATTCGATGAAAATTGTTAATTTAAGAAATAAATATCGTAAAATTTTGGCTATAAATCAAGTGCTTATCTCTAAAAATAGACGAAAATAGTTGAATCTACGATTTTATAGAACAAATCGCTAAACAAACACGAAAAAACCTTAAAATATTCTCTACCAAATAAAAGAATATCTTTCAAAATTCAGTATTATTATTACCGAAGTATTAGCTGCAGCGACTTTAAATCTTTCTGAAGAGGACATCAACAACCCTTGTTAAAGCAAAATCAACAACAATGGCCTTTTTAATAATAATTCGAAAATAAATGGAGGATCTTGAGAAGCCTGTAAGAGATCGAAATATATTTTTTTCAACGAATAATTGGATTATCGACGGCGATAATTCCATTAAATCCAGTTAATTATTGGAGTTTTAATGCTGTTGTAGATAGAGAAAGATAGGACGAATATTTAACGATTAGTTTAATAAATAATTTTTCCAAAAAAGAGCGAAAATCATTACCGTATCGAACAATAATAATTTTGTTTGAATATGAATTATTAATTCGAAATGTTGTATAATATTTTCCATAATAGAGTCTCTATTGATTTTTATTTAATTCGAATTAACAACAGCAAATCGAGCCGAGGGATTTAAAATCGTTTGGCAGATAATAATAACGATCAATATCTGTAATCAGTGTAATACAATTGTGAAGCGACACTATAAACCGGCGAATTGTTACAGTTATTGTTAATATCGTAGTTGGAAATTTCATCACCCTAATACCGGGTGGTCCATTTAGAAGTTCTAGGACGGTTCTCGAAGAATATTTGAGCAAAAGTTGGAGATCTTGGCTCTTTGAAACGTGGGCTAAAAGGCGAATTTTTCGAGCAAGATCGCGATTTTCACCAGCAGATTCTGCGCTTAAAATGACAAAATATGACTCAAACATCCGCATAAAGTCGTTTTTGTTCTTTTCTTCGCTCAACAACTTGAATGTTAAAAACTGAACGAGAAATCGTCAAATTTTCCAATTTTTTCCGACTTTTACAAGTCCGACCGCTGACTAAGTTTTTGAACGGATCACCCGGTATACGTTTGACTAATGAAATCACAACTCCCCAACGATTTTTGTCACAAAATAACGAACAATCACAACAAATCCAGTTATTATCAGTTCTCAATTTTCCTTTGAAAGGTCGTGTGATATTTTAATGCTTCCAGGCATCTATAGTGGATTTAATACAACAAAGTAATGATAAAGTTGAGCGTATTTTCCACATACAAACAAAGTTGTATAGAAATTCACCGCCTATGTTTTCTATCACTTTATATTAGAACATAACGATCCGGCGCCGTTCGTTGTTGTTCCACCCATCGTCTATCAATTTTTCGTTTCAAACATGATAGGACTCGACGTGGCAAATAAAAATGACGGCAATATTGGTGGGTGCGTAAGAGTTTTATAACGGAAAATCAGCGTTCTTCACAATCGAATTTAACAATCTGCACACTTTCCTCATTTTTATAAACGATAAGTATTGATTTTTTTATTTTGAAAACATCCAACAATTAAGATTAATTAAATTACGTGTAACGTAAATTTATTGGTGAAGTTTGTTCGACGGTAATACAAACAAATTGACCTTGTTTTTAAAACAAAAACAGCAATAAAAGTACTTTTTCGCTTAATAAAATACACGCCGTTAGAGATGGTAGTTCATTTGAATAGAAATTATGATGAACTGCATGATTCCCCTTTATCGCCTCAATTTTTCAGTATTTTTTTATTATCATGTCATGATAACAATGAGTATTGTAGTTTTATGTTGAGTTCCCCGGGGATTATCCAGTAAAAAATTATTGATTTTGGCGGATGCGCCAGGAAAATGAAACTATTGTTATTCACGTCAGGTTTTTTCTATTATTGTTAATAGCCAACCAGTCTCGAGGACATGATGTAAAGAAGAGATCAACACAGGAGAAATCGTGTAAAAATAACGATGGGCTGTACAGTATCCAAGATAAGGCAGTATAAAAGAGGCCGACATAGCACCTCATCGGACGATTCGACAGCTAGTTCACGTTCAATGGAAATGGAATTGGAACCGACACAACAAACAACAATAAGTGGAACAACAACAGCAACGAGAACGATCGGTCGATTTGTATTGAAACGATCGAAACGATCGAACACGTTACGGGCTCGCTGTCTCAACTCCACCATTCCGAAGAAGATCCTGTGCTGTTTCAAGAAAGATGACATCAGCATGACGAAAATTGAACGGAGTAAGTCCCTTTTTTGTGCGTGTTGTAACATATCTCACTCGTTAGACAAATGGATTAATTGGCTTCTATGTGATTCGATTAGTCTGATTCCAATTAAGAGTTATGTGAAATGTTAGAGGTCTAACGATTATCGATAAATGTACGTCCATTTTCTAGCCCTCGTGTTTTTGTAACGTTTTAGTGAAACGGTCTTGTGGGATAAAATAATTTCTGGGACTCTTCTATAATTTATACAGGATATCAAAGAATTTAAACAGCTCGTTGGCAAACTTTGAAAGTAGATGGAATTTTATGAAAAACAGGGTGTTTCACGGTATTTCTCCTCGCAGTAGCCTATGATTTTGTGATCACAGGTGAGTTTCTTGTTTCAACTCTGTCATCTGCGTTACCGACAATATATTGAAACGATAATTTGTCGGTAATGAGTTGAAACAATAAGTTGACCCATAGCCATAACTGCGGGGAGAAATATCGTGAAACCATGCTATTTCTGTACATAAAATACCCCCAATTTTCTTAAAGGAATTTGTAAAAAACATTCCCAATCAAGTCGAGCTGTATTGGATTCGTTATAAAAGGGTTTTTCCAACATGTTCGCCATCATACTTAATGTAATTGGAAAAAATTCAAATAAATAGAGCTTAAATTTTTCACTATCTCTCTTTTGGATTATTGACGTGTTTTTTACTGAAATTTTATCTGATGCCATTATCGCAACGGCATTATTTGTCCCACCTAATCATCATCACCATCATCATTAACATGCAATGAGCTCTGTTGAATTTCCATTTGTAAAAAATTCTCAATTCAATTTATTAAAATGGAACTATCATCCAAATAAAACCGGTCTCCATCTTTTCTAGAAAATGAACGAATCCTCTTTGTGATAAAACACGAGAAATTTCTTATTTTCTTTTATGTAGAAGTCTATGCGAATATTACAACGTTTCTCCTTTTGCTAGCTTTCTTTTCGGTGCGGGATTGAAGTAAAAAGCTAAAAAATAAATCGCTAAATATTCGCTGTCGTTATTTAAACAAGACTGAATATTGCATTAATGTAAATAATTTTCCAAATTTCCGATAATGTTCCCCATCTTGAGGATGTTTGATCAAATCGAGAGAAATCACAGGCGAAAATAAACACATAATTTAGATTTTTCGCGGTAAAATGATTAAATAAGGTGGCTTCAGTTGAGACATTTCATTTCCGTTTCCACTACTTGGTAGATAAACGTTTTAAAATAAACTGAAAGTAAACGGAAATTATTCGTTTATTTTATTTAGAAAAATATCGACCGCACCGATACTTGTTTGGATTTTTCCGGCTGGTCAATTTTGTGAATTAATTTCAGCTATAAAAGCCACTCTACTGATCCAGAAATGGTTTCGACGCTATATGGCTCGCTTTGGAAGTTCGGCGTCGATATACATGGACGATATTTCAGAGTATCGAATATGCCGGGGAGCAGGATCAAGTGCGGGTAAGCAAATCTGCTTTTTATTTACGGTTTGATCATCGACAATATTGATAACGCACGCCAATCATTGTTGTTGGCGACATGGAAATTGGAAAAATATGCCAATTTCCCGATCCGGTTGATGAGTGACCTCCCAAATAGCATTAAGTATATGTGGAGTATTTACAAAAACCACCCTCTCAAACAATATTTACACAAATCTCGATCCAAGTACCATTGTTATTACTACTTCTGTTTTAATCAAATTTTTTGTGGAATTTATATTAACAACAATATAATAAATGTCCTCATTTTGTATTTAAAGTCACGTTTAAAGAACTAAATTTTATTAAAACTTTCTGATGGGCTTGGTGGTTTTTCAACCTCTCTCTCTCTCCCTTTTATTGTTGTTAAATTCAAAAAAAAACAACAACAAATCCTTTCTATTAATGAAAACAAACCATAATGCAAAACAAAAAAGTGGAAAGTTTTAAATTAGTTTTTGAATTGTTTAGATGATTCGCTCGGAAATACGATCGATCTTTGTTTAACGAAACTGTCGTTTGTGCCTCTTATTCATCCCCTAGAGGATGTAACGGCAATCTCTTGAACTTAAGGCTACAATTTATGTGTTAGCGTCTATCGATGTTAATGGCTTATTTTTCAAATTTGCTCGGCAAACAGGGGACTGAACTAAAGGAAGTTCTTTAGGACATAGAAAACTAGGTGGTATTGTAGATAATTATTAGAATATCCATCAATTTCAACGACTAAATTTAACAGTGTGAAGGGACCGGACTAAAAGTCAGTAAAACGTTTTTTCGTTTATTTTTTAATAAAATAATAAATAATAACATTTTCCAAAATTATAAACTCCCACTTATACAGCTTGAAATGCTCCTTCCAACAAGCCCGAAAACTTAAATTTCCATTAAAGAATGAACGAGAAATCGTTCATCAAAATTTCTTTTTTTCCCGAGCCCTAGTCCGGCTCCTTAAAATGTTACGTTAGCTGTTACGTTCGTAAGATCTGAAATTTTGGAGATTCGGGCAAAATTGAAGAAAGTACAGGCCGAAATTGAGTGTGTAACACTGAAATACACAAATCCTTCACCTCCCTGTGTCAGTCATTAATCTTCTACAGTAGTTTAGTATCAATGTCAAGATCGGTGTTTCTCAACAATCAGTTCGAGATTTCTTTCAGGTCATTTTACGGGCCTAGAATGAATAATTTCTCACCTACGACACATGAAATTTATTCTCGTTAAAATTTGTTACTCTGAAACTGCTATCAAGGATACTTGAAAGAAAGTTTGAAAATCTCTGGTACTTTTTTATTTATTTGAAGAAAAGCAACCTTTCAATATGTGATTTTATCAAATATCAGCCACACTTTTGTGTTGTATTGAGTGTTAACAGCTTTTTTTAATTAAGCAAATACATTAACACTGGCCCATTGAGATAAGAACGCTACTACAATCGTAGGAGGCGAATAACTAATCATATTTTAATTTTTATTCGATCGATCCCCGAGAAGAATTTTCCATTTTTACGAGATGTAGAGGCGGAAAACAAAAAAAGAACAATCCATACGGATCCTAAAATCATTCTGAATCTATTTACATTTACAGCTCAACGATGAAAATTTCGAATTTGCTGAAGGAAATCATTCTTTGAGAAACTTCTCGATGAGCTACAAGGCTCAAATTTTGGTAAAATGATCCTCAGAAAGTCACCTATAAATTCTCAAAATATTTGCTGAATTGCTCGTCAAATAACAGAACTAAATGTACACTTTTAATTATGAATTATCCCGGCGCCTCCACCATTTTTCCATATATTTTTTAAAACTTGAACCTTCTAAGTTAATTCGATTTAAATATCGTTTAAACATATAAATTCGTACGGACATCGTTAAACTTCTAAACAATCGCCGTGTTATTACCGCATCGCAATCAATACTTGCTTGACTTCCTTTGAAAATATCAAACGATCCATGTCAATGAATGTTTGTCGCTTCTTAACAATAAATAACAAGAAGTGACAGTTGATGATAATAAATAATGACAGCTATTGTTAATAAGCACCAAAAACAATAAAGCCACTTTGAAAGTTCACCGAAGAAATCGATAATTCCTCTTCAAATACACAAATTTTGTTACAGCTCTACAATTTCTTCAATGCTCTACTTACACACATTCCAGACATTACAATTAGACGGGATGGATCTTCGATGAACTCTAGGAATTCATCGATTGGTAAGTTGACGAGTCACATGTGAATCCCCAGTTTTGACCTTTTCCAAATGATAAATGACCAAGTCAGTTCAAATAAATCTAATCCAGTTTAAAACGTTCCCATTCCTTTTACAGTAAATCTAAAAAATCCTACCGATTGCCCTATTTAATTTTTCTCGTCTTTCTGTTAAATTTACCACGAATAAGAGGACTTAGAGATGAAATTCGAAGATGAATCCGATGATGAAGAGGCGATGCTGAACGGTACAGAGCGCGTACACGAATTCAAATTACAATTCCCGTTAACCGAAGACCAGTTGCAAAAATTGATCGACTGTTATCGCAGACGGCGGGTGAGTGAAAATTTTGTAAAACTCGTAAATTTCCCCAATTAATTCAGCTTGATAGACTTGGGCGAGATATGAGAACTTCGGAAATAATCCGGCTGTTTCAATAAAAAATTTACGAGTCCAGCTAAATATTATCAATCGTTTATCAAAGTTTAGTTGTGGTTCTATTGGGAATATTTTCATAACATTGTTTTCTGGCTTATCTTATTAGGTAAAGTTTTACGATCGATAAATGCGCTTCATTTTGTTGTTCTACTATTTAACTATAACAGAATTGAGTTATTTTGTTGTCAGAACGGAAATTTAATTGAATTTTACGGTAATTACAACTAACTCCAACTGACTCTAAAGTGGTTGTTTTCGAAAATTTCTAATCAATTATTTGGCTTCGATCAAGGGGAAATTAACAGTTAATAGAAAATTTTAAACTATAAAAACGAATATCTTCATTACAATAATCCATTAATTTTGATTAAAACATTATCCCAATATGATTAATTTATAATTAACTTCCAGCCGTATCGTCTGCATGCCCGCTACGTGGCCGATCTATTGAAAGAATCAATTATTAAATTGAAACGTTTACCGAATTTGAATCTAGCATCGACGGCTATTTCCAAACAGATAACCATCTGCGGAGATTTGCATGGGAAACTCGACGATCTCCTTGTAATTTTCCATAAGGTAAGTTTCAGCAGCAGAGGAATATGACAAAAAAAAAAAACTAAAAAAACAAAACCCGCCGAATCGATCGAACGGTTGCGTGATAAATTTCAGCATTTCAACTGAAAATACATTGCGGCTTTTTTTTCGACGGGATATTATTTGGAATTCTATAAATAACATTTTTTGAGTTTAATGTTAGTTTAATTTAATGTCAAAATTCCAAATGATTGTAACTTTGAAGAAATCCCAATCCACCCTATCTACGTACATTTCTACATAGATATTTAGTTTATGTTGCTGAATCACCGGAATTTCATTTGAGGATTTGTTGAAGTGTTTATTTATTTAAGAAATTGTGCTTCCAGCTAGTGTTGAAATATTGTGAAAACATCAAAAAAAGAGAACGTTTATAACGGTTGATCAATCATCGATAATAGTATATATTTGATGCATTGGAGGGTTGTCTTTTCATATTGAAATTTCCCAAACGATTTCAATATTGTTTTATACGTTTTTTATCAGACAAAATTAAATTAGTTTCTCCCAACGAACGACTTACCTAACGCCCGTTCTTGCAAACGATGTGGATTTTATTCAAATTTGCCTCTTCTAGAAAGTTTAAAACATCCCAAAAACCTAATACGTTTCCTTTTGTATTTCAGTATTTGCCGAAAATTATAATAAAACGAGGCTTTAATACTACAACAAAACCACCCTCTAAAGGGACCGTGTTGATTAAAATTCTAAAGGCAAAATTACTCGAAGTTATGATAGAAATGAACTAAAATCCACCCAATTTTTGATACATCCCGGGAATATCCAATCTATAAAATTGAAAATTTTCAACGGTCTCTGCAATAATAAAAACTAATTTCGCCTGTTTCGTACATTTTATAAACTGTACATTTCAACCAGAAATGCAAATAAAACTGGAGTATTGATTTTTGTTTTCTATGATAAATTTAGTAGTTAGAATGTTCGAATAATCAAAATTGTAACGATCAACCCAATAGCGCGATACAAAATCTCAGGAACTCTGCAATAGTCTTTTCATTAGTAAACTACTCATTGAAATCGCTTACTGAAAACTTGAATACAATCTTAGGGTTGTTCTGTTTGATGAAGATATCTAATTCGGCTTTCTTCAGCTACTTCTGCGGTTTTGTGAACGATTCTTTTCGGGAAAAATTTACTAAACTTTCGAAACTTATTCGAAGAGGTCCCATTAAATAATGTAATATTGACTAAATTATAGGTGAAAATATGGCAAAATATGCAAAAATATAGAAGAAATACTTCTAGTATTTGCTGTTTAACTTACTAATAAATTGGAATTTTTCTGAAATAACGCCCTCAAAATGTTATTTCTAATGCGGTACTTATTTACAAGGTATACGCTGAAGACTCGGTTGTTTGCACGTAGATGTATGTAAAATATTTCAACTGGGGCTGCTTCTGACAATGAACTCTCCGTATAAGTTGCGGGGGTGGATTTTACGCCACTGAATCTGACAACTTTACCTACTCTACCGTTATCAAAACTAACAACAGTTTCGCCGTCTTACAATTAGCTTACAATCTTTATTTTTTCCATTTATTTATCTTTCAGAATGGTTTACCATCGCCGGAAAATCCGTACGTTTTCAATGGTGATTTTGTTGATCGTGGTAAGCAAGGCGTTGAAGTATTATTAGTCTTATTAGCTGCCATGTTAGTCTATCCGGGTGGTGTCTATCTAAATAGAGGCAATCATGAGGACCATATAATGAATACTAGATATGGATTCGTACGAGAGATTCAATCTAAATATAAGGTAATTTTATTAGATATTCAAATCGATTTGTAGGGAAGAAACCGAGTTAAAAGTATGAAAAGTACGATCATTTGACGAGTAATCTACCAAGTTATTAGAAAATTGGAGATTATTTTAGTAAAATTTGAACCTTGTAGTTTTCATTTTTCTCTATTGGATTCTAAAATAAACGAGAAACGAGGGATTTTTGAATCGTCAAATAACTCAGAAGGTCTCACGAATGTTCCCCTTATGTTTTTTCCTTTTCTTCTACAGCTTTCTAAAATAATTGCAAAATAATAAAACGGAGTACGGGGGAATTCTTGAGTCATTAATTTGACGTCAACGAGCTAAAATGATCTCCAGTAACCCTTCTAGAGATAGTTTTCAAATTGTCCATCAATAGGAGTCTTATAGCATCCGTGTATAGTTTAGAGAAATTTTGTTGAGAATTGTACAAAACATATGGTGAAACACATTAATATTGCAACACATGTTGTAGGCTTGTTTTTAGTATTGTTAACTGTTTCTTTCAGATCAAGAATCCCATATTCCAGTAAAATGTAGTCCAAGTTAGGCTTCGTTTCATTTCTAATACGTCTACTTTTTTCCTATTATTATACAACAATAAGCGCACATTTATGGACCTTCTTGTTCAAACTTATTATGATATTTCTATAGAATCATTATCGATTTTACTGTCAATATACTGTGGATATTCTCTCATTTTACACGTGCCATATAAATTTCCATAACGACATTGTATTTGCTAAAATTTTCCCTAGTTATTTAGCCTATAATAAAACAATATTTCTTCAATACACAACGACAAAAAATGAAATTGAATTGAATGTTTCAGCGCAATTCTGAAAACCTGCTGAAACTAATCGAGAATGTCTACAGATGGCTGCCATTAGGTACAATTGTTAACAATAAAGTACTGATTGTCCATGGTGGTATTTCCGATACTACCGATTTGGATCTAATCAGGAGCCTAGATCGTGGCAAAGTAATTCCGATTTTAATTATTTTAATTAATTTTGAATTTCTTATCGCCTTTAATCGACAGTATATCTCGCTATTACGGCCACCAATTAATGATAGTACAGCTCCAGGTGCTGAACTTATCGATAAAGTCGAATGGAAACAGGTGTTTGATATTCTATGGTCCGATCCACAAACTGGTACCGGTTGTGTACCAAATTCGCTACGTGGCGCTGGCACTTATTTCGGGCCGGATGTTACGAAGAATTTCTTAGAGCGGAATCGTATGTTTTACATTGTCCGTTCGCATGAATGTAAACCGGAAGGTTACGAAATCACCCACGATAATTCCGTTGTAACAATTTTCTCGGCATCGAATTACTATGAAGTTGGATCGAATAAAGGCGCCTATGTGAAACTGGTTGGACCCCAATTAGACACGCATTTCGTCCAATATATGGCAGCGGCCGGTAAGACGAAAAAGTTAACATTTCGACAACGTATTGGGCTGGTTGAGACGTCAGCTTTGCGGGAACTATTCGGCCAGATTACCAACAATCGGAGACGTTTAGAGAACGAATTCGCTAAATACGATCCAGATGGAACTGGTATTTCGTTGATTTTTCGCCTTTCAAACAGGCAATAACGTTGATTTTCAGGTTTGATTAGCGTTAGTGAATGGTGTACGGCAATGGAGAATGCTATCGGTCTAGGACTACCATGGCGGATGTTGAAGGAGAAATTAGTTAGCGTAGATCCCGACACACAGAAAGTCAATTATAATTCAACTTTCCATAATATCGACCATGATATCACGAATGTAAGTTCTTTTTTCTAATTTAAAAAATCCCGTCTATTCGTTCAAGAATTCAGTCGAGTTTTTCCAGTGAGTAACGATGAAATTGAAGCTTAAATACCGTAAAATTATTTATTTTTTCGAACATAGTACAGTTTTAAAGGGGAATAGTTTATTTAAAAACTTCCATACAAAACTTTTCTAATTATATCCGGTTCAAATCCGCCAATTTTTATCAACTTTATGCCATTGCCTCGATGAGTCCGTTTACATCCAGTAACGGTACTCTGCTGTATTTACGCAATGGAAACTGCAGTCTTAAAACTGACGCGATATAAACGGTTAACTACACTCGCAGTTAATTTAACCGTAATGTTAACATTTGAAAACATACAGAACTAGAGTAACCGACTTTAACTGCACTTTTGCTGCCTTTTTTAGACGTTTTTCTCTCACAAAACGCAAAATTGTGTATTTTTTAACGGAGAAATGCAGTTTTAATCATCTGAAACTGCAGTTGGCGGGCATTAAAAAACCTACAAATAGTCTTGAATACAGATTCTAACATCTACTCACTGTGGTTTAGTTTCTTAACCAATTGACTCCGTTTACATCTAGTGGCTAATGCTCCATGTTATATAATCCAAAACCTCGTGTAGCCTAAAATTGGCACAACTATTGTCGATGTAAACGGTTAATTATACTTGTAGCCAAATTAACATATGAAGGTTTCTTAGCTAATTATAAGGTGCTATATTAGATGTAAACGCGGTTAATATCTATGATGAATCTTGTTCATTACTTTGAATAGAAGACTGGGGAATTTCTTTTCCATGCCGATGTGTGCGTGTCTTTGTTTTCACAAAATATTTCATGGAACAAACTAATAAAAGCAACTTTCATTAAACCTGACATGATTTAAGACGTTTACAGATGTGCTTAAATATAAAAACTAAACAAATATTTGTGTACAAAATTCTGAACAAACAGACGGGTTTTTGGCTTATATTTACTGTTAATTAATTTCAACAATATCGATCTTTCTTTATTAAATAGTCCGTCCAAGGAGCCAGTACAGTTGTCGAAACATTATATCGTAATAAAAGTAGTTTAGAAGCAATCTTTCGTATTATAGATAAAGATAATTCTGGTTATATAAGTTTAGAAGAATTCTCCGATGCTTGTAATCTAATTAATGAACATATGGCCAGTCCAATAACACAAGAACAATTGATTGAAATGTGCCATATGATGGATATCAATAAAGACGGTTATGTCGATTTGAATGAATTCTTAGAAGCGTTCCGTTTAGTTGATCCAGAAAGTCGCAGGAATCGTAATTTGTCATTATCAACGACGCCTACACAGCCAGAGAATCACAATAATTACGATACAAATCAAGACTCAAATCCACCACCACCACCCTTATCACCAACACAAATTAAAATCACCACAATAGACGGTGATGGTAATCTACAAACAAAACAAACCGAGTCTTCCCTCCATAATAATAACAATAATGAAATTTGTGATGATAATATTAAAGAGAACCAGCCACAGAATATACCGACAAAATCACCGGTTTTGAGCGATAGAAAAATTGATTAAAATCGGTGATTACAAATTTACAACAAAACATATCCCTCCTGTTCCGATACAAAAAAGAAGACAAAGTGTTCCTTTTAATTTCGCCCCAAACTTCCTAAATTATCTTCTAGATTATAAGTAATTTTTCTCTATACTATATTGGATATATTTGGTAGAATTAGATTTGATTGGTCAATTTTTCCAAATGCTCATCGAAACAGGTTATAGTAGAACAACTAGAAACACCGGATCGTTCAAATTTTAATAAAATAATCAAGTATTAATAATTTTCTAGAGGGGTGAGAAAATTGTCCGGTAATCCCGGATGATTATGGGGAGATCAAATACAAGGGTGCTGAAGTAAAGATAGAAACTTTCTATTTGAAATCCCGTTATTTAGCAAGTACGTAATGAAAAAATCTCTGAAGACCACTTCACCACCATTTGAACTTCGTAATTTATCGCGAAGTGTGTTAAAAATAACTTATCGGTAACTTTGAAATTGTCGAGAATGATTTGTAAATTGGCGCAGAACTACATCCAGTCATTCGCCTCCCTATACAAACTGTTGAAGTTTTAGTTGAGCACCCCCAGAGCCGGACTGGACTATTTTGGCGCCGGTGGAGATCCAAAAACCTGCACTAGATCTTCACCGATGCAGCGTTGGTGTTTATTTATCCCACATTTAAATTATAAAAATTCCAAAGGCCTGGGGGCCTCTAGTGGTGGTTGATCCCGTTGGAAACCGCCATCTACCCGCCCTGTCCAGTCCGGACCTGACCACCCCTATAAAAGAATCCAATTTTTATAATCCTTTAATTATACTGCTTTATTAAACGATAAATTCCAAATCAACTAGCTAATATTGGGCGTCCATGGTGTGTATCTGGTTGTTTTGCCAGCAGTGTATATTATAGCATTCTATACAATATATACATAAAGGTACTATAATATTATACGCACATAATCTCTATAAACAAATATACTTATCTGACCAATTATACAAATATTATTGTATTTTCGTAAATTTTGGTGTTCAACGATTTGTTGGATAATAATGTAGACAAAAAAATAAATAAAGGACCGGAATATGGAACGATGCAATAAAGCTGTGAATTATTTCATATAATACGATATATTTATGTATGTTATAGCTATAAAAATGGGGGCCATATTTGTGGAATTATTTGATTTCTATATATTATAAATATTAAGAATTCTATAAATTATACAGTAAATTGAATATTTATGTAAGATTAAACAGGAATTGTTAATTACTACAATTATTGTTTATTTGTAAATTTATATTTTTTAAATGTGATATTATTTTTATATTGTTACTTTAGAAATTTGGGCAACTTTAGACGTATCAAAGAAAATTGAATTTACGTATTCTTATCAAAGATATTACAAGAGGACCACTTAATTGTCCCTACTTCTTATCTCACCGAATATTTAACGAATGATTAGAAAAATAAATTAGGAACTTATAAGAGGACATCTGCAGGTTGTTTTACCCAAATTCGAGCCCCGAACTTGGGTGCCGTTTTACGGATTCATTCATTTTTTGACCAACTTCCAAATGCGCTACGAAGCTCTAATTTGGCTAAAACAATCCTGGGTCCTCCCATAAATCGTTGATTTTTCGAATCGCTCACTAATAATAGGAATGGCCATAAGAACTGGAAACATTTAAGTGAGCCTCGCTGTATAAAAGTTTCTAAATGACCTACCGATAATTCGTATTTTAAACGTTAATATTAGTAAATAAAGCTACTATTTGAATTGTTTACAATGCAGAACATCTCTATTAAAAGTTTCCATATAAATTATCAGAAATTTCAAATATTATTCAATAAAAATTACATTTATCTATCTCAGCATTGTATGATTGGAAGCTTTAATAAAGTTCATAAATATTAATGTAATTCTGCTTTATTTGTCCGTTACATTTATACAATGAAACGTTCATTATGGATGCAATCTCTGTTCCAAAAAACTAATCCATATCGGGAAATATAAATGGATTAAATATTTGCCCTTTTAGCTTATATTTGGAGGATTTTTTAGCGATTACGAAAGGTACAAACAAGAGAAATTGTAGAGATGTTCCTAACTTTTATAGCAACCCCTGATTTGGACAATATTTGAAAAACTTATAGAGAACCCTTTGGAGATCATTTGAACAAAATTTGAGCCATGTAGCTCATCTAGAAGTTGGTCAAAAACGAACATTTCTAACGATGTTGCAACTTCCACACACAATTATTCAGAATGACTCAAAGATGCTCCTAACATTGATTTTATTCATTTTTCTTCATTTTATTCTGGAACGAGTAGGAATACTTTGTTTTTTGCAGAAAAAATGAGAAAAATTATGGCGAGTATCCTTGAGTCATTTTGAGTGTTCATCTCGGTTTCAAAAATTGCAGCCTTTTCTAAAACGAGCGTTTTTTTACCAACTTCCCGATGAGCTACGGGGTTCAAATTTTGGTAAAATGATCTCCAATGACCCTCCTATAAATCCTTAAAATATTTTTCAAATAGCTCATCAAATAATAAGTGTTTCCATTAAAGCTAGCTATTTAAGTGAAACACGCGGTATATGGTAAAATATTTTCAAAATCGAACAAAACTTATCAAAATATTCCACTGTTGTACTAACGTGCTACTTGTTTCAAAAATTTTGATTATGACTATATGGAATAATGAAATTAAACAAAATTCCTCAGTAAAATCTACAAATTTTTAACTAAGTGCTAAATTTTTCAAAAATTTCATTAGGATCAACGTAGCGATAAAAGACAATATTTTTCATACAAAAAATCTCAAAATTCTAGAACAAGGGCGCGTTACGAAATCGTAAAACTTTACTCGATTAAATGTGCACATTAGAGAAGTTCGAAAATAGACGAATTACACAAAGATTACACGGTTATTAATTGTATCCTCAAAAGACTTGTAGAGTAATCGGGATTTTTCCACCAAGTTTGTGAAGTTGAAACGATCAATTCTGCTGGGACATGCGGTATTTATTGTTTGTATTGTACACCTCCATCACCTAGACGAAATCCATCGATCTGTGCCACGAAAACCTCGCCGTGAAAGAAAATGGAGTTGGAATTATCAAGAGTTGATTATACAATTGTTGGAATAACATCGCCGAATTGCTTAAAATTATTACCGTCAAGCTTCAGTAAAGAGCCACAAAAGGTCTGTTGAATTCAATCGAATTTCAATCAATTTCCGTGTAGATTATTGTAGGTGATTGTGATGGGATCTTGCAGATTTTCACCGTGAAAAAAGACGATATTCATTTAAACTTTAAAACATTACCAGGCTCGAGAATTACAAGCGTTCAATTGGGCGGTGCTTTAGGCAATACGAACGATAAAATTTTCACAGCATCCGAGAATGAGATTCGCGGATATACGAAGAAAGGCAAATTGTTTTTAACTTTCGATTCCGGTATGACCGAGCCGATAACATCAATGTACTAGTCTTATTATCGAAAACTGTAAGACAATTTTCTGAAAAATTAACAATTCTAGGTATGTACTAGGTAGCGATTTGTTCCTTTGCGGTAAACACGTCTACAATCATTACCGTGATTGTAAAGAGATCGGTTCATATTTGTGCGGTGATCGGATCGTTGATGTGATCGCATTCTATTCAGATAAGGTAGATGATTTTGTCTAATGGTTTATTCATTGAAACGAAAACTTTATGTTTAAAGACTCACCGTTTAATGTCTTTGATCGCTTGCGAAGGCCGGATGATAAGAGCCTTAGAACATGCCCGTGTTACATTAAGTATGGAAGTAGATAGTGCACCAACTCTACTACATATTTATGAAGATGATGGTGACAAAACGATACTTTTCGGTACTGTTGATGGACGTGTTGGGATTGTTGATTTGGAAAAATTGCAAGGCTTCAACCGTTGGCTTATTAACAACACAACCAACAATAATTCAAGCGCTATCTCCTGCATGGATAGCTATAATATGACAGGGAATGGGGTCAAGAATTTAATAATCGGCCGGCGCGATGGTAACATTGAAGTTTATATGGTTAATGTTGTTGATAAAATGGACGAATCTACTTTAATTTTCGTACATGTAAGTCGACCAGTTTCTCACAGAAAGTGCTCCATTTAAGGCTATAATTTCAAGATAAGCCTTATTAGTTGGCGAGAGATTCGAAAAACATTTTCAGCATTTATAGGAGGGTTCATTTTAGCGAAATTTGAGCCTCGCAGCTCATCGGGAAGTCGGTCAAAAACGCTTTCAATGGAAATGTCTCAAGAATCATCCCAAAATTGATTCGCTTCTCTCTATTTTATTCCCGAATAAATGGAAAACAATGCAAACAACTATAAGGTTCTCGAGTCTGAATCATTTTACGCGCATTTCTTATTTATGAAAATTCGAACATAACTTTTTGTTAAACTTCCAAATGAGCTGCGACGTTCAAATTTCGCTCGAGAGATTTTCCTACAAATCTTTAAAACAGTCCCCGAAAGATTTTCCTGCGGATTTCATTGTAGCGGAAAATTCTATTATAACACAATTGGGTTATTTCTATCGACTAAATATTTTCGAATGGGTTGTCGCTTTCAAATCGATCAACGTTTGTGTTGTAGAATTGTAATGAGAGTGTGACAGCCGTCCAATGCGGCACTGTCGGTGCCCAAAACTACGACGAAATTATCGTTTCAACGTATACCGGACGTGTTTTTGGACTAACTACGGAAACTATCGACAAGAATGTTGGTGATAGCAGTATAAACGGCTATATTTTCTCGCAGGATATTACGTTGAAGATATCACGATTGAAGTTGATTTAATTTAAATTCGCTTTTGATAACGGTTATAACGATAATAAATTTCAGGAGTGAATTAGACGACTTACAGATCAAAGTCGGTAAAGAACGGGAGAAATATCAGAATTCAGCGCAATCGTTCTTTGAAGATCTTTCCGCTATACCGCTATTATCAATCAACGATACGGTTGGTGTATAATTTATTTCGATTCAGGTCTCATTTAAATCGGCAAATTTACAGTTTGTTCTATCCAAAGAGACATCAACTTATACTCTAATAATCGAAGTGCCAACACCGATCGATAATATCCTTTTACAGAGCAATATTCCGATTGATTTGCTCGATGTTGAGAAGAATTCAGCTGTTGTTAGTTATAGCGATGCAGAATCTAACGTGAGAAATTTCCAATTCTTAATAAAAATCTATTAATAAATAAATTTATTAATAAATATTAATAAGTAAATTTCCAAATATAAACAAATAAGTAAATTTTCCAGTCGGGAAATTTCCTGTTGGCCACGTACCGTTGTCAAGTCAACACAAATCGACTGGACATCAAATTTCGGACCGTTGAAGGCCAATATGGGACTCTTCAAGCATATGTGACGCCATTAATTCAACCGAAATGCTGTAAATTACAACAATACGAAATTAAACCGTTATCGCTGCATTATCGCATCTATAAATTCGACGAAAATCGGTAAATTTCCATATTTCGACAATCAATTCGCTTTTAAACGGTTATTTTAGGCCTTTGAACGAATTGACTATCAAGGGCGCTTTCAGTCTAGCTGAAATCCATACGTGGATCAAACAATGCCTGCCTGAAGTCCCCGAAAAGCCGACAATAGGCGAGAATACGTGTCTAAGTTTCGAGTCAGCTTTTCTAGGGACTATTCTACAATGTACCTATCAGTAAGTATACGATTGATGTTAGAAATTTTATAATTGTCCGATAACAGGAAGGGTGAGGCTCGTTTTAAAAGCGACAATATTAGCACCATTTCAATACTGAAGGAGTTTATAACAAAGGAAGCGACGAAAAAGAAGATAAAAATCGATATTAATTCGGGTAATTATAGGTGAATACGGGTAATTTTCCATAATTTGTTATAATTTTAGTTGTTTGCGATCAAAGTATCCCGTTTTGTTTGGAATTATTGCAGAAGAAATTGTTTAATTTGAAAGCACAAATCAATAAAATCTCGATATTGGAGGCGTTAAATGAATTGGAAATTAATGACAATGAGACGATCGATGTGTTAGCAACGAAGTACAAAGAATTATTGAAGAACGGAAAAGAGTTGAGACACGAATTTCAATGTCAACCGGACAATTTGGAACGATTCTATAGTAAATAAACTCGTCTTATGAGGAACGTAAAATACTATAAAATTTCCGCCAATTCCAGATACTATCAGTGATCTTTACCTTGATTACAATAAGTTTAAAGGCATTAATGTTAAAACGAAATTGCCGAAATTGCAGGAAATTCTCGATTGTTCCAACAATGCGGACTGTAAGGCATTAATTGCCTTTTTCCAGCCGAATTTTGGATAGAAATGTTTGGATTTTTGTCGACCTTTTTGGCAATTCAAGCGAATTGTTGTTCGTTTAATAAACGTGATGTTTCAATGTCACGATAGATTTAATAAAAATAAAGCAAGTTTGTTCTTCTATTTTTGCCTACTAATCACTTTCGTTCTTGATTGAAAGTCCTCTATTTTTAACAATAATAACAATATAACTGACCTATCTATAATTTATGGCAATTTAATTTGGCACTTTCCACGCAAATAAAATTAGTCTTCTTTACAATTCACGATAGATGACTATTAGTCGTGTGGAAAGTTTTCTAACTTTAATTGTTTTTTGAAGTCCGAAGTTTTATCAGTTTGTATATACTGTGACGGCGAATTTAACTAGAAACATCTATAGAGTTTGAAGTATAATCAAAGTAGATTAGTTTAATTTTTATAGACGGAAGTGTTAACGAGTATTTCCGGGAAAAATTCGAGATTTAAGGCCTTCCAGTTTGGATCCAAACCGGTTGGAAGCTTAACTTGAAATTAATTTTTTCGCAAAGGTATCCTGCCAAGGTGGGCAACATTGATCAATTCTTTTAGATATCAACCACTATTGATTAGATTTTTTGATAGCCTATTAAAATTAGCTGAATTAGGTCGGTTCAAATTTTAGAAAAACAAATCGTATTACAATTTGATTTAAGTCAACAAGACCGGAAAAATTACCGATATATCAGTTGGTTCTTCCAAAATATTGTTGGAATGGTGGGATTAAGACAGAAACCAGCACAACGTATATAAAGACAAAAATATTACCAGTCAACAATACAATTTATTTAAATTATAACGAAACAAATATCGATGAATTTCAAACAAATTCTCGTTTGGTGTTTTAATCTGAACGTGTGCTGTCATGCAATCTTCATCGATCATTTTGTCGATACACAAGCATTTTTGAATATTTTAATACCGACAGTACGATCGAATAATGAGCAATGCCGCAATTATAGTCGGTTCTATTTAGAAGAGCTACAACAATTAAAATTATGGGCCACTGAAAGTAATCAAATTCGATTTAATGTCTTTTTTAAATTAATTAATTGTGATTCTGTTCAAAGTGTTTGATGCATCTTCGAAATTTCCCACCGGTATTCTATCAGGAGTATCGTTCGATTTCGGTAATTTCGATGAATGTGTCGATGTTAGTGTACAATTACCAAATAATGAAATCCTAAATGGGCAGCATTGCATGGCCAGATTTTATATAATACCGCCGAATAATACAACAATTCGTCGATTTACTCATCAATACTACGAAGACGAGAATGTTATCAATGCTAGTGTTTGGGAAAAAGTCTTGGTAAGTTGTAAGAATCACCCAATTTTTACCTGCTACCTTATTCTATATTGAAATTAGAGTTCTTATAGTAACTGCCATTATTTGGCGAGCAATTCGAGGAATATTTTAAGGATTTATAGGAGCGTCCTTAGAGATCATTCTGCCAAAATTTGAACCCTGTAGCTTATTTTAAACAGAAATAAACATGCCAAATGATTCACAATGATTTAAAAGTGATTACATGATTTTTTTTCATTTTTCTTCACTACATTCTAAAATAAACGCGAAGTATTTTTAAAATTGAGAAAAACATCAATGTTATAGATATCTTTAAGTTATTCTAAGCCATTTTTGACTAACTTTCCAATAAGCTACATCGTTCAAATTTCATTCAAATGATCTCCAGAGTGTTCCCTGTTGCTGCAAAAATTAGGAACTTTTAAGTGAAACAATGCGGTATAATTGTTTAAAAATTTGTAGGATTTTTACAACGATCGAGCACGAACTTCACGTAATGATTTCTACCTGACCTACTGTCTACCATCTGTATGTGGGGCGGAAGATTTAGAAGCCACCCTTAAAGAAATTGTCGACGAATTGAATACAATCAGCGACTTTCAGATAAATGTCAGCGTTAATCCGAAGCATTGCCAAACGAAACAAATCATAAAATTCGATACTTTCGACATTATTTACATGTAATTTAAACCGATTTATCAAAGAAAACGTTCAAAATGATTTTCTCTAATTCGTAGGTCAATTATTGGTATTTTTGTCGGTATAATTCTAATCGCTACACTCTATGATTGTCTATTGAAATTAGACGAATTCAAACACTATCGTCCGAATTATTACATTTTAGCTTTTTCAGTATGGACGAATTTAAGGAGCTTAGCACAAGAATCGAACCGTGCTGACGGTCTTGAATGCATCAACGGTATGAAAGTGATTTCAATGTTTTTGATTATAATGGGCCATCGGATTATGTTCGGTATTGGTGCACCGATACTCAATTCGAATTTCATCGAAAGCGTGAGTTTTCACAACAATTCTCCGATTATATTTCAACAATAAACGATTTTCCAGATGTACACGCATGTTGAAGCTACCGCCCTTCTAAACGGGCCGATAATCGTCGATACTTTCTTCAATATTTCCGGATTTTTGGCGTGTTATTTAATGTTGGAACAATTCGATAAACTACAAAAAGGCATCAATGTAATCTTCCTGTACGTCCACAGATTTGTCCGGTATTTTACCAAATAACAACGCAATTAAAATGGATAATTAAATGTTGATTATTGTAGATTGACGCCAGCATATGCGGTTGTTATCGGTTTGTATTGCACGGTATTGGTTAAATTCGGTTCTGGGCCATTGTGGAACGAACGTATGCTAACGGAACAGGAACGCTGTCTGAACAGTTGGTGGGCGAATTTATTGTACATCAATAATTACATCCAAAAAGATCAACTTGTTTGTTATTAATTTCGTTTTTTAATCAAATAATTAAAGCGATTTTTTTCCAGTGTATGTTCCAATCGTGGTATCTACCCTGCGATATGCATTTCTTTCTAACAGCGCCACTATTCGTGTGGTTATTAAAAAAACGACCTAAATTTGGTATAATTGCGTTAATTATAATAATAATTGTATCGATTATTACAGTATTTACTGTGGTTTTTGTCAACAATGAAGACGGTATATTATTGCTTTACGTTAAGTTAGTTACATTGATATTGATATTGATATTAACAATAATATTGTGATAATTTTAGATTTTTAAGAAATCCGGTGGCTACCGACACTTTCCAAAATATTTACATACCAACACATATGCGTGCCAGTCCATATTATGTTGGTATGTTAACTGGTTATATCAAATATCAAATGCGTAAAAAATCCTATAAATTATCGAAATATTTCATTTATTTCGGTTGGTTTATTTGTGTCTGCGTTATTGAAACAACAATATATGTAGCATTTATTTTCTATATACCCGGTAATCAGTATAATCCATTAACATCAGCATTGTATGCTTCATTGCATCATTTCACATTTAGTTTATGTATAAGTTGGATGATTATTGCAATTTCGGAAGGATACGGCTGTAAGTTTGATTAATATTTGATTGCAACTATGGATTAAAATTAATAATTTTAGCATGGATAGAACCGATTTTATCCTGGAAGCCTTTAGCTTTATTAAGTCGTATTACTTATACAGCATTTTTATGCCACGGTGCTATACAATTGTACACATCGGCTATTTTGAGACAACCCAGTTATGCTAGCGTCTTCAATTTGGTAAGTTATTGTAGTTTATTCAAATACTTCTAGCTTTCAAGGACTTATAGAAAACCGCTTAGAGGTCGTTTGAGTGAAATTTGAGCCTTGTAGCTCAAAACTGATCAAAAAACGATGCTACAGTTTTCAAAAACGAGTTACACGCATAAAAGGATTCAAAGTTCCTCCTAATATATTTTTTCTTTGTTTTTCTCCATCCATCTTATTTTGGAATAGGCAAGGATTTTCCACATTTATTTTGGAGATTAAAAAATAATTATATGGGGAGCTTTCTTGAGTCATTTGGCGAGTTTAATTTGGTTTCAAAAATTGTAAGAACGCGAGCTTTCATCGACTTCCCGATTAGGGTTCAAATTTTGGTAAATTTGAAGGAGCCTCCTATAAATCCTTGAAATGATTCTCAAATCAGCTGCTACTACGAATCCTCAAAATATTTCCAAAGATCCCGTCAAATAGTGTTATTTATATTGGTTCATATTAAATTTTTCAGGTATTCTACACGACTGCCGATATCGGTCTATCGTATTTAGCCGGACTTGTTTTATGTATGGCTTTTGAAGCGCCAATTATACGTTTAGAAAAATTATTCACGAATGGATTGAAAAAGAAAGATATGGGTCAAAATAATTCAGTTACATTCACGAAGAATTAGCAATAATTATTTATTTGATTTTGTATTCTTAATTGCCATTAAAAGAAAAGACTTAATTAACAAATAAATCGATTATAATAATAATTACTTACGATTTACATAAAATCATAGGAAACATCATCAAAACCACTCTGTTGATTATTAGCTGGATTTGGTATTTGTTGATTCATTTGTGGCCTTGGGCCATTTCCACCCATTTGTTGTTGCATACCAATTAATTGTTGACGATATTGTGGTTGCTGGAATTTTTTGAATAAATCAAACGATTTAAACAAATACATTTTATAAATATTTGGAGAAAACTGTTAGTTTCTAAATTAAATAAATAAAAAAATATTAATACTTGTTGTAGTAGATGTCTCAATCCAGGATTACCGCCCATCACCGGTCGCATCATTCTTTGTTGTGGTTGTTGCTGTTGCTGTTGTTGTTGCTGAGCTGTTGTTACTTGTGGATTATTTTGATTTGCAGCTGCCATTCTTTGTTGCTATAAATTTATTATTATTACTATACAAGATTAGTTAAGAGGATAGCCTATTAAAAGTATAAGAAATTTGGTTAACAGCTGTTTCTCTGGCTAAACTACCCCTAGCAAATCTTTTCGCTATTCTATCAACAACGCTAATCTATGGTGAAATTGAAGGGGCTTTGATTCAAAAATTCATATCTTTGAAAGTATTGCTACTAGATTTAGTCAAACCTTCGGATATCATGCCGAGGAAATTTCACTTCGAAACCTCGTTTGAAATGGTCATAGATGACCGCCACGGGATAAGAAACTGGGTTGATCAATTACATCATAAATCCTCCATCTGGTTGATCAAAAATGGATGAAGGGACTGGCATACGGACCCAGTTATAGGGCATCCATAGCCTTAGAAAGGTCCCCTTCCATTATGGAAGCTGAGATTCTTGCATTAAAAATGTGCGCCAGAGTGTTTACGGGTCCGCAAATATACATTTTGACTAACAGCCGGGCAGCGCTGAAGGCTCTAAAGGCCTATAGCCTTGAGTCCAAGACCGCCAGGGAGTGTCGCAGGCAAGGGGCAATAAACTTACCTTAGCTTGGGTGCCAGGTCTTCAGGGAATAAAAGACAACTGATCGATGAATTTGCAAAGACCGGTGCTGAGGCACCATTTGTAGGTCCTGAGCCGTTTTGCGGGATAACTAAAATCTAATGGGAGAAAGATCTGCAGATGGGAAAGGAGCAATAAAATGCTCCACTGGGAATGAAATAGGCGAAGATGGCCCTCGACTACTCGCCTAAGAATGCTGAGAAGCTTCTACTTTTTGAGGAACGAATTAAGACTCCTTACGGGGCTTCTGACAGGGCATTGCGCCGTCAGATATCACCTCAAAAAACTAGGCTTTGTTGACAGTGAAAGTCTTCATTCTCTCTAACTTATGAGTGTGTCGTTCAAAAGGGACCTCGCTTTCTCAAGCCTTGATCGATCATGGCTTGAGAAAAGGAAGGCGATATGTTGGTGTAGTTTCTGTTGAAACGACACCAACATATCGACATATCCAAAATGTCTGCCACCATAAGTGGACACGTTTTTTGACCGGATCCGCACTTAAGGTACCTCATTGGGAGTATGAAACCTCCGAGCACATACTATGTGAGTGCGTAGCGTTGGCACGCAATAGACTTACTCATCTCGGTGGCCCAATTCTGTCGTCTGCTGAGGTATGGAGATCTCCCAGAGAGATAATTAACTTCGCAAAGAAAATATCCTTTCTGGGACAGTAATAGGGAGAGGATTATGAACAATAGATCAGAATGGCTCATTAGCCAATCGACGCAGCTAAACCAACTAACGAACTACTAGATAATCAAAATTTGAAACTCAAGTAGCCTAAACTTCATACTTCATTGGGCTAAATTTGATAGAATCGATTTAGTTTTGAGCATTTAGCTGGAATCAATTTTTCTTTCAACCACATTTTAGAGCGTCATAGTTTCCGAAATATGATTTTTTTTTTTTAATTAAAAAATTCAGAAAAAGTCAAAATTACTAAAAAGTTGTTTACGTTAGAATTCGTCCACACATTTTAGTATCGGCAGGAAATTTCTGACAAAAGTAACGACGTACGTCGTCAACATTCTAACATATTGTAGACGAACGCTTAGACCTACTTGACGTATGTTTTCGCGACACCAAAATGTGTCCGTGTGGTGCAACGAAAATATTTTTGCAAAGCAAATTTCAGACATTTCCACCAATTAGAGAACTTCTAATACTTGAAATAGACCACCTTGTTTCACCCGCTATTTAAACACAAAAAAACTATTACATCTAGCATTTTGTATTGCATCTCCTGTTGTTGGGCAATCTGTAAGGCTTCTTGTAACTGTGACGTTTTCATATGACTAATACGTTCCAATTGTGTTTTATATTGTTGTTCCTGTTGTTGGGCTGCTTCTAAAGTTTGTTTCAATTGATTGATTTTCTCTAAATTCTGTTGTCGTTCAACTTGCAATTGATTTTCAAATGGGGCACGTTGTGGTGGTTGTTGTTGATTACCACCACCACCACCACCACCTCCACCTCCACCTCCACTATTACCACCACTACTACCACCACCACTACCACCGCTACCCATCATATTCTGTCCTAATGTTTGTTGATTTGGTCCAGATTGTGTTGTTTGTGATCCACCCATATTTATTGGCATTCTTAAACGTGGTTGCATTGGATTTGTTGTAATATTTTGACTTAATAGGCCAGCTTGAGCAGTTGATGTTACAACATTTTGGGTTAATTGACCACCACCCATTGCCATTGTGTTTGTTTGTGACATCATTAAACCCTGTTGTTGTTGTTGTTGTGGAGTTTGCTGTTGTTGAGATTGTTGTGATTGTGGTTGTTGTTGTGTTTGTTGTTGTGCTTGTGATGTTATAGGATTGTTTCCAGTCATTTGTGGTGGAGTTCCGCCCATTGTCATTGGTACGCCAGTTTGAGGATTAATAGAAGGACCAGCACCACCCTATAATTAACTAAAAATCAAATCAATTAATTTAATAATCGACTATTACCTGAGTTTGTCGCATAATTTGTGTTGATTTCTGTTGTTGTATCACCTTCCTTAATCGATCTACAAATGCCGTTTGATCATTCGGTATAAAACCCAAATAAGCACGTTTCTCAGCTGTATATAACAGGATCAATACTTTAATATCACAAGCTGTAGGATTTGGTATACTTGTAAAATGAACACAACCTGCCTATTTTTTAAAAACAATTAATTATCAAATTTTCTATTATTAATACTTACAAAACCAGAACTCATAACTTTTGTTAACGATTCAAGTGCTTCACACGGTTGCGGATGGAATAGTACTGATTTCGAATTTTTCAAATAAGCCCCACCAATATTACCAATTAGATGTTTCGGCATCAATTGCATTATCAATTTTGATGGCCAACCATCAGCTTTCAATTCCGGTTCACCATCTTTCGAATTTGCTGAAACTTGACAAGGGACATGTTTTGTTACTTTTTGTTGATCAGTTGGATTTTTCGGCTTATCAATCCATTCTAATAAACCCGACCAGATATTTTGACGTTCCCCACGTGCACCCAATTGTTGCTGTTGTTGCTGCTGTTGTTGTTGTTGCTGTTGTTGTTGTTGTTGTTGTTGTTGTACCGGTTGTGGTGTATTGCTTTGTAATATTTGAGCTTGTGATGTTATGACTTGATTCGGTTGTGACATTGGCGGCATTGATATTGTATTTTGTGGTAATGAAGTTTGTACATTTTGTTGTTGGTTTTGTTGATTAGCCATCATTGCCATTTTTATTTGTTGTTGTTGTTGTTGTTGTGGCGTCGGTTGTTGTTGTTGTTGAGGATTCATTGGAGAATTCGTATTCACTTTAATTTTAATTTTTAGATTAAATAGAATTCAATTTCAATTAAAATTAATTACTTTGTACAAATTGATTAACACCAGTTGCTGATACTGATGATGGTGGTTGTGTTAATTGAGCAATCAATGCACTACCCTGTGTTGTATTAACCGATTGATTCGGTATATAAGGCCGTTGTTGGGCTTGTGGTGGTAACATTGACCATCTTGGACGATTCGCTGCATGATATCCTGGTGGTGCTGGTAATTGTTGTAATGGCATTTGACCAGCTGCTGTCATCATAGCACCTCTTGCATTCACCATACCGACCATACCTTGAGTAACCTAAAATCATAACAAAAATTATACTCCATACCCCAAAAAAAGCTATAAATTTCTCTATTTGTCTCATATTATAGCATACATAAACTACTCTAAAATCAACGTTGAAGAAAATTCTACAAATTTAGTCGAGCATTTTGACTAGAAATGTTTCTTTAAAATAAAATTTAAAAAATCTGTTATAGCACTTCCGTCACATCTCTAATGTATACCATACTTTGAGACAGACTATTTTAATTGGTAAAAAATCAATTTTAACAACCATCGATTGTGAATGTTGAGGTAACTGATTCATTTGTGGTCCACCAGGTGGTCGATAAACCGGATTCTGTCCAACATTTCCACCAACAACACCACCAACACCAACACCAGTTGCCACCGGTGATGTACCTAATAGATTTGGATTTGTTGTTTGCGATGGTCCTGGTATTGGACTATCACTATTTGCTAATGGACTTGGTAATGAGGTTATTGGTAATGTTTGATTCTGTTGTAATTGAGCTTGATTCGTATTAACATTACCAGATGGTGGACTAATTGGACGTTCTTTCAAACTATAACCTTTCAACAATACCAAATGTCTTGGATCTTTGGCGTAATTTTTCGTTTGACTTGCTGTTAAATCACCACCGGCTTTCTCAAATAATTTATATAAAGTTGGAATTTTACGCGGTGATAGAATCGATAAATTTATAGATTTCTACAATAAAATTAATAATTTCAAAATAAAAATAAACCAAAAACATACCTCTTGTAGAATTGTCGCCAATTGTTCGGCAGTTTTACCAGAATACGAATGACTCTCAAACACTGGTAACGAATACGGTGGTGAATTACAAACTAAAATACAATGTCGTTGAATATTCGTGTTGCCTTCACGTTTTTGTTGTAACTCCTCGAAACATTGTAGTGTTGTAGCAAAGCCTTCAGCAATATTAGCGTGAGATTCACCCTTACCACCGATTAATCTACGAAAAAATCAAATTTATTCTTGCCAACTTTCAAAAATTTCGTATTACTCGAGTTTTTCGATGGCATTCAAGACTTTTGTCGGACTGGTAAATGGTCCAATTGTATCACTACTTGGACGTGGTAAACAATCGGCAGCTTGATACGTAACGATACCATAATAAGAATTGATTCCTTCCGATAGATAGCTGCTTTCGTCTATATTTCCTTGGCTAAAATATCTAAAATTGATAAATAAAATCAGAAATATTTCCCTATAAATAGAAAATCTTGTATGTAATTGGAGACTATCAGTTTGTATTGTTTTAATCACAAAGAAGCAAGGTTACACCGTCCGAAGGTACCTCAAACCGCCTTCAAATATCCGTTCATTAATCATCATAATTTACAATAATTATTAATTAATTAATTAATTAAAAGCAACCTACTCTAACGATGGAATGATATAATTCGTTTTTAAATCATTAATATAAGCACCATTGACGGCAGTTGCTTCAATAACGAAGATTATATCGGCTTGAAATGTATGATCTGGTTGACATACAACCATTATTAATTTTATTTTAATTTAATTAATAAAAAAATAATTAAAATTAAAAAATTGACACAAACACTGAGTTAACCTAAAATGAAACGTCAAACATTCGCAGAAAATACAGTGTTGCCAATAATAACCACATTTCAATAAAAATTAAATAGAAAACGTTGAAAACCAGAAAACTGTTAAGATTTTCCAACGTTTAGATGGTTTTGTTTATGATTTTTGTGCGTTTTTATCTAAATTTGTACAATTAGTGGATTGAGTTAGCAAATAATAATAATAAGCCGGCAATAGCGCTAGAAAATTTAGGGTAGTTTATTGTTAGTATTAAAAACTAGACCGACAGATTTTATATTTGTTGTCTCTTTTTATATTGTAATATTTGTATTATCTATTTCGTTCTATTATAGTGTAAATAGTTCGGTTTTGGTTTGTTTTTTTATCAGTGTTGGTAAATCTGACAGTTGTGTCATATTCTAGAACCATCAAATCAAACCAAAATATTTTGATTTGATGCTCGAATTATTTATTTATGTTTCCAGTTAATTAATTAAATATTAATATAATTAAAAATGGCATCTGCTATTACCGAAAAAGTGAAAGAACGTCGCAATCGGGTAATTATATTTGAAAAAATTACAATTACACAATAATTTGTTTATAAAAGGTGTTATTGGGGCCACTCCCTGAGGATTTCCTCCGTATCAATGCATCAATCCAACAACAACAAGAAGCGGCCGATCGTCAAACCGCCCTTGCATTACACCACCAATTAAGCGGCACAGCTGGTGCCCAACCCTATATGAATGCAGTTGGACGTCTAAGTATAACACTGGCCCAAGCGAAACTAGCGAAAAACTACGGTATGACACGCATGGACCCGTATGTACGGCTCCGAGTCGGTCACTCTGTCTACGAGACACACGCTGATTTAAACGGTGGCAAGAATCCACGTTGGAATAAAGTGATACATTGTCTATTACCGCAAGGTATCAATACGATAACTATTGAAATATTCGATGAACGTTCGTTTACAATGGACGAATTGATTGCATGGACACAAATTACAATACCGCAACAGGTTTTAGCTGGTGAAACACACGAGGATTGGTATCCGTTGAATGGGAAACAAGGCGAAGGTGTTGAAGGGATGATCAATCTCGTTCTCAGTTATTTGGTAGAGATGTTTTAACGTAAAAAATTGAATAATAATATCGATTTATTTGTAGATGTTTCCGTCGTATAGATATGTGTCGCCACCTCCGGTAATGGTAGTACCGAATGTTAGCGGAAATTCAATAAAACCATTACAAGTACACACATCACCGGTACCAATCAATAATCAATTGACGGAATTGAGTGAAGACGATATGAAACAAATCGAAGAAATGTTCCCGAATATCGATAAAGAAGTTATCAAAACGGTAATTGAAGCGAATCGTGGTAATAAAGATGGTACAATCAATTCGTTACTTCAAATGGCTGAATAAATTTGCAATGGTCGTTATTTTTATTTAATCATAATTTTAGATGTTGCTAGTCTTTTGCAATTTAATCAATTTGTTTATTGTTTTGGATACGTGCCAAAATTTTCGTTTATATTCTGCTAAAACAGCTAGAATTACGTTCTAATTAATCAATATGTGGCATATTATTAATTATAGTTGTTATAATAAAATTATTACAAATTTGTTTGATTTTTATTGTTCGTAATGGGGTGGAAATAATCAGTAGAAGACTCAATGATGATTTTATTGAGTCACAACAAAATTTTAACAATTATCTTTAGGGTTTATTTTATTTTTTGTGAAACAAACAGGTGTGCCCAAAGTATCACAGATGAAAGCCAAAAATACTACATACAATACTACAATAATTTGAAAAATAAATCGATACAATTTGATTATTTTTTTGAAAGAGAAAATTCGAATATTCATATAGTTTATTGTCACAACAGGTTGAAGAGTATTTTTAAACTGTATTGTTTATTACGTATAATTTAGTGTGAAATTACATTTAACATATAAATAGAATTTATAGTATAATATATTTAACGGTATTTTAAATTTATGAATGAGCAAAGGCTATTTATCACATTCATGGAAGTTTTCTTGTTGTTATCGCGTGTATACAGAGCGACTCACCCACTATTATCACCCTTGACGACGTCTTTGTTGTTCTACCAACCCCTTTTGCAGACAATTACAGCCGCTTTTCTTATTTAAAATATATTTCGATTTCTTAAGGTTGAATTGAGAGGGGTCTGGATCAAATAATTGGGGATTTTCTAACGTTTTGGTGACTTGAACAATTTTTATAGATGATTACAACTTATTGAAATATATTTTTATAATTGGATTGAGATTGAATGTTGCAAATTTTTGGTGAAAATTTGAATATCTCAAAAATTACAACTTAAAAATCGAGTTTAAATAACTACAAAAATGAATGAGTCGTATTCTGTAACTTTCTAACAATTGGTTATTATAACAACGCTAGAGATCAATTGTCTCTTTCGAATAGTGTTGTTTTCAATTATACATAAGATAGAATTGTGAAAAGTGAGATAGTAGAATCTTCAAAGAGCGTTGTTATAGTGACGAATCGACAAACAGTTAGAGAATACGACTGTTAGATTAAATTATATAATTTTCGATTGTTTTCTATAATTTGGATGAAATTGACGATGTTTATCAGCCAATCCAAGTGATATTTCGAAATTGTAAAAACTATACTCGACTACTTAAATTTACATTTTTTCCAGTTCACAAGCTTTCCATGATCGTGAATCACCCTGTATATATTTTTAATGATTAGAAAAATGGATCTTTATTTATACATTCATAGATTGAATTAAGGTTAAACCAATTCAATTAGAACTTATTTGAATAAAACAAAGTCCTCAGGTCCAGTTTTTTAATGTGTGAAAATAACGATTGTTTTTTGATGAAATTTAGGCATTTTGTTAATTATTTTGATATAAGGGAATGATTGTTGATTTATTTTCTAAGACTATGCCACATGGCTACCGGTTTCCTTAGGGCAGTTAACATTTGGTTCCAATGATTCAATGATCTACCTGTAGCTTGAGCACCAACGATAACATGACCGATTGGAAATGCCTTAACGTTTGGATTTGATGAAGCTTCAGCTACAGTCAGACGCAATTGGATTGTCTGCAATAGCAATGTTTGTATTAAAAATTCGCTTTTGGTGGCGCTGATTTGTTTACCGATAGAGTATGAGCAGGTACGCTGAACATCATCGCTTCATTGAAGATTGGACTGCGTTCGCCTCTCTTCATTGACGTCTTCTTTTTGTGTATTTTCTTATTCTGGTGCATCAAATAAACTTTAACGAAAACATCACCGATTTGCTCGTTTTGTGATTTCAAATTTCTCGCTTTCACAACAACTACAGTTAAACGTTCAGCTGTTGGTAAATAACTAATCGAGAACATCAATTCTCCAAATTCTGTTCCCTTCTAATAACACCCATCAAAATAGAAAAATCAATCAAAAGAATAATTATTAAAAAATTGTAATACTTGGCCTGTATCGGTTAATGTAACCCATGTTGTTACCGGTTGTCTTAAGCTCATATCACTTAAACGAATCTCACCTTCACCAATTAGAGTATGTGAAAAAGTATCGGTTGAATAGATATGAAAACATAACGATCTATATGATTGTTCCCTTGGATATAACGGAAATAAGAAGCGTTCTTTATAGCTAGGGCCGTTCGAACTTCGATAGACTTTCGTTTGCACAGTTGCATCTTTGTCCGGCAATAGGAAGACTTTCACATACGTATCCGAGGTGATTTTCGTGCGATCTGGACCGATTAAATCCTTTGCTTCTAAGACGTTCACAATCAAATCACATAATTCACTAGAACAGAATGCAGTCCGGTTATAATCCACAATAATTTAAAATTTTGAATATAGGCAGGGTTTAGGCTTGAATTTTGCACAATAACATCTAAAATCAGGTCTTTATGAGCGTTTTCTTTACAGAAATCGGTGCTTGTTTGCAATGAATAAGGAGTAGTCGTTAGAAGTTGAAATAACTTCTCTAATGACTCGACTAAAATGTCTCAAAATTTAGATTTATAGCCAACCAATCTCCTAAAACGATACTTTAAGCATATAGCCTAAAACTTCTCTGTAAATTGAAATTGATTTCGAAAACGAGCAAAACTAGCTCAAACGTTGAAGCGTTCTCATTATGAAGTTAAAAATTTTTCCCACTCATTTACCTGTCGTATTCGAGTCCAACACACAAATATCCAGTAATATTGACTTCTTCTAAATCGCCTAATGCTACCGATGTATCCGAACAGACACTCTCACAGGATAAAGCTCTTTTTAAAGTTGTCATTGATATTGTTTCAATATCTTCAGTTTGATTAGTTGTTGTGGCAGCCGGCGTTACCGGTGTTGGTGGCGGTGTAATACATACAGGAAACGATGATTGCGATACAAGAGTGGCCATATTTACTGAAGATACCGGCCGTGGAATCGGGGAGATTGATGTCGTTTTCTTTAGAGTTTCACCAGTTGAACAACTCCGACTATTAAAGAGATTTGTAATAGAGATTTGAAAATGGATTGTTTAAAATTACCTAATTTGTTTCGAATCGTTTGATTTGATTGTTGGTACAGTTGCGGTTGTTGGGGTAGGAGCCGGCCGTAGGGGTTGTGGTGGTATTGAATTATCATCATCTATATTATTCCATTCTGTTGACAATGATGTTGTGGCTATAGTTATACGAACATCCCTATCGACGCTATCGAACCGTTTGAAACTACCATGGCAATCTAAATGAATATCGGAATCTGAATGGACCTAAATAGGGGGGAAACACGATAAAAAATCGCTATTATTGACTGGTAGAATTTACCAAATAACCGTTAGCGTTATAATGGCCTTTCAATCTGGTCAAGCTGACTTTTTCTTCGCGTTTTGAACACAACCAGGCAGTTATCCATGTAACAAAGTGCATATAATAACAGAATGCGCCGAAAACTAACGACAATATCACCATAATAATGAAGATTAAGAACGATGATTGTAGATTGCCCATCTAGAAAGCTAGTCGCAGCAAAAAGAACATTTATTCAGCGTAGTTTGCGTGTAAGAACACACCTGTAATAACTAAATATCGATTAAAACTGCCAATAAGGGTGGATTTATAATTAAAAGAAAATCCAAACTCAATTATTTGATATTAACTGAACAATAATTATGTGTGGTTGAGATGAAATTTGTAAAATTAAAGGTAATCAACAGGATGTAATTATCTTGTGGTTTCTAACTATATTAAACCCCATTTCAACCACCTGAAGGATTCTTTACGGAGAAAATCGATTACTTACTTGTAGATTATAACAATTAGATCTTTCTCATATTGTACAAATTCAACAACAAACAATAATTATAACAACAAAAACACAGGGAAACGATTCAAATCGAAGAAATTTGTAAATAAAGCAAACAATCAACCAATTCATCTCTCACATTTCTTGTATCGCACAATAACAGCATAGATTTAGAAATAGAGGAAATATCGGAGAGTAACTTGAGATTGTTTTAATAACTCAAGAAACGCGACACGATTTCTAAACGGCTCGCTAATAAAAGGGATGAAATTGTACCAGAACCACCCTCGCTTTAGACTAATAAACATGCGCACAGGAATCAATGAATTCTCTACTGATAGTCAGACGACAATTTAATCAAATTGTGATTTTATTAATTAAAATTATTTTTGATAAATGATACAACAAGATCGTAGAATTTCTGTTTGCGATTTCGGCCGGTGAAGAAGTCCAAAGAATTCAAACCAACAATGACTGAAACGGTGTAAATTTGGGCTTCCGCTGGTAGTTTCTTATAAACTTCGAAAGTATCCTAGAATTTGATTTGATTGATTTTCATCGTCTGAATGTGGGAGTCTATTTTTAAGCAGAGACGCATTGTTTGTTAGATTCTTATTTGTTAAAAGATTCGTATTCATTCGAGTATAATTCTGCAGATTTTAATTGAAAATTTCATGTCAAAGGAGCGTCAAGAATACTGCCCGGAGTTATAACTACAAACAATGATGAAAATGCCTTTCTGAGTTTCGTAGAAAGATACTATCAGTCGAATAGAATACTCGATTTTGCCGATAAGTTAAAAAACAAATCGGTGGTGAAAGTACTCGAGTACTGAAATCAACTATAAGCGTAAATACTCGAGTACTTTTAAGAATCGAGTACATCGATTCTAAGTACTCGATTCTGCCCATCACTAGGCGACAATCGAATTCTCGACTCTGATTCGACGGCAATTTTGATGAGAATGTTTCTAAATCTGATCGTGAAAACTCAAAAATTCTCCAATAAAAAAATATAAATGATTGAAATTTCAAAAAATTATTCAAATTCCAATGATTCCAATAGTTAATCAGCAAATTTCGATAAAAATTAGCAACTTAACATGCAGAATATGCATAAATTTTTGCTCAAATGATTACATCTGTTTATAATTTCAAGAAAAATAGGTGACTATTAGTGCGGTTTTCATAAAAAATGTTAAAGACAATTGAAAATCTGATAAACTCCAATTGTATCTATTATCCAATTCTATCTATTATCAATTATCAAGAATTTTATTTGTTTTTGTTGACTTTTACTAGACAAAAAGTGTATTTTACTAAAACCATGATTTTATTCTGAAAAAGGCATTTTTCGCAATTTTCAGAAAATTCAGGTAATTTTTTCACAGTCGATGGAGTTACATAGATGTAGAATCACATCAAAATCTAATGGAATATTCATGATTTCGTTATCTCTTACTATTTTCTACAGATTTGTATTCTAATGTTTTGCGTTTCAGATAAAAAAAAAAAAAAAACTGTGCAACAACTAAAATTTATTTATCATGTATTATTACATGGGGTAACGCATATGTAAATACCAAGCGTCGTTTTCAATACCGCATCTGGTGTTGTTTGAAAGGCGTATGTAACCACCTTCACCCCAAGAGCTACCCCATGAGTTCCTGATTATCCATGATTGGGGATCATAACCAACAGCTACGCCAGCAAGGTTGGGCTCTTTAGGGTTGCAGTTTTTATCTTCCAAAACACCACCAGTGTAATGTTGCCATAATTTTGTAGCATCAACAGTAACAGACAATGGCTGGGCAGCAACAGCACTACGGACATTTTCTTCAACTCCTACTACGTGACGGGCGCTTGCGACTTTAACTGGAGAGCTCGTAGTCAAGTAACATTCACCTTCTTTTTTTTCATATGGATATTGTTTTTCCGTGCTCATGAAATTGTTTTCAGCGTATCTGAAAGCATTCTGCGCCAAACCACCATTGCAGCCGTCGTTACCGTATGGTGTGGTACAATCGATCAATTGTTGTTCGCTCAATGAGAAGATTTCGCTGTGATATAAGGCGAAAACACCCTCCATTGTACCAGTCTGTAAAAAAAACCATCAAAACAATAAAATTGAGAAATCAACATGAGACTTACAGCCGCGAAACTCCAGGATGCTCCACAAGGGCCTTGGTCCTTGACTGGTGTAAGAATATGCTTCGTTCTCCAGTCGACCGAATCCGGAAGATGGTCGTCGGAAAGAACAACGTTTTCGCCACGAAATTGTGGATGGCCTGTGACGGCTGATTTTTTAACGTAAGCCATAAATTCATCCGAGGTCATATCAGCGAATTGAGTAACGCCCATCTTGAATGTGCTCAAGCCTTGTTCGTACAATTTGTTGTGTTCTTCGATTTCGATCAAATTTTGGTGGAAAATGGCCATACGTTTAGCTTCCTCTTCAACGTTTTCGTAGACTTTTACATGTTTCGACTATATTACAGTTAACTTTTGTATTAAAATTATAGAAAATTTTAAAAAATTACCTTGAAGATGCCCCATTCTTGTTGAAGCATGTTTGGATGTGGTACAGCTGAAGCTGCTACCAAAACGGCAGCTAATACTAAGGCGAATTTCATTGTTGATTGATTTGTTGAATCGACTTGTTCTGAGGTTGTCTATAAAAATTCGGCAACTTATATACGATTCTTATCAGTTTTTTTCGTATTTTTTATTCTCAGGAGGGTTAAAGTTTGTTTTTTTTTTATGGCAAGATATTTTTTCTAATCTATTTAGAGGAAAAAAAACGTATAAACAGGATGTGAAGTAATCAACAGTTTCGTCTCAGGTGAAGTTGATAAGCAGATAAAGCTAACATAATTTGCTTCTAATTACAGGCTCTTCAATAAATGTACCTATGTAGTATAGGCCCGAAATTAATACACAAAAAGCTTCATTTAAAAGATTATTTATTAAATAGGCGGTTTGAATTTTTCCTGAAGAATTCCTAATCCAGTCTAAATACGAGCTGAGTTTTCACTTTCAAATAAACGCGAAATGTTGCGACATAAATTACTTGTAATAAAAATAAGTATTCTTCTTTATTAATACTATTCACAGAACCGGTTTCGGTCTGAAGCCTATTATCAGCTGTACCAACAGTTTTTAACAATCGATTTATATAATCTTAGTTTTTTATTGTGTGCAAATGAACACCAGTCGGTTTGAACATACACTTCATTGAAAGAAGACAAAATCAATTGACATACCACGTCTACTATTCTAAAAGGTATAGTTTGAAGATAAATTGGGGAGCGATTCGAGAAATATTCTGAGGATATGTAGGAAAGTCTTCAGGCAGCTGGACTTTTAGCTCATCGGTAACATAATTTTGAGACACCTTCAGTCGTTTTATAAGCATAGTCCATTGATGAAATTGCCTCAAAATGCATTTTTGACTTAATCAGCTACAGCCGGTATCCGGATTTTTGAACAAATCTGACCCGCACACGTGTTAGCGATGTTATCGTACCGATAACGACACTCGAAAACTTTCCCATCGTACGGAAAATTTTCATTACCATACGGCCGTGAACAGTCGATGAAATTGCCAGTTTTGCGAAAATTCTGGCCCTCCAAAGCGCCAGCCTCACAATAAACTGAATTAAAATCACAATCAGTTCATCCGAATTCGTTGGAAAAAACTTACAGCACTGAAGGCCCAACAAGCGGCTCATACTCCTTGATTTTTTACCGAAGTTTCAGCCCCAAATTCGCGACAATCGATGCTTTCTGGATAAATTAAATATTGATCGAATTATTGATAATTGTTTTGGAAGTGTATTGATACCTTTTGTTTTTTTTATAAATAAATTCAATTCTATTGAAGATGTTTCTATTTTTAAATTAAAATGTTTTGATAAAACGGCTTATACTTGAAATTTATGATAATATCACATTATTCCAAGTTCTCGTGTCCTTTTCGAGTACTAATTTGATTCTCACAAGTAGTTGAATATGAAGTGCACATTTCCTGTTTTGGAAGTGCATCGATACCTATTGTTTTTTTATAAATAAATTCACTTCTTTTGATATGTTTCTATTTTTTAAATTAAAAATTTTTGAGTTGTTGATAACTAATTTGAACGGACTGATAAAACGGCTTATAATTCTTGAGATTAAATTGCGTAATTTGTTGAATAATTCATCCTCAACTTTGTCCACTTTTCTTTCTATCATTTGACTGGTCGTTAGTTCTATAATGATGTCAAGGACATACGAATATGTCCTTGACTTTTTCTGTAATTATACTGGATGATTCACTATCGTGGTAGAAATTTTAATTCTTATGCCGTCTATTCCTTATTTCCAAAGAAATTATGCGTTTTTATTATTTTTTTGATTTTTCAGTGAAAGATCTAAATGAATGATCTATCAAAAGAAACGCGACACGATTTCTAAACAGCTCGCTAATAAAAGGGATGAAATTGTACCAGAACCACCCTCGCTTCAGACTAATAAACATGCACACAGGAATCAATAAATTCTCTATTGATAGTCAGAGGACAATTTAATCAAATTGTAACTTTATTAATTAAAATTATTTTTGATAAATGATACAACAAGATCGTAGAATTTCTGTTTGCGATTTCGGCCGGTAAAGAAGTCCAAATGATTCAAACCAACAATGACTGAAACGGTGTAAATTTGGGCTTCCGCTGGTAGTTTCTTATAAACTTCGAAAGTATCCTAGAATTTGATTTGATTGATTTTCATGGTCTGAACGTGGCAGTCTATTTTTAAGAAGAGACGCATTGTTTGTTAGATTCATAATTGTTGAAAGACTCGTATTCATTCGAGTATAATTCGGGAGATTTTAATTAAAAATTTCATGTCAAAGGGCCGTCAAGAATACTGCCCGGAGTTATAACTACAAACAATGATGAAAATGTTTCGTTTTCTTTTTTTTTGTCTAGTAGAGTAAAATACCAAATTTCATTTGAATGCTTCCAGTTCCCAATAAATTTAACAAATATTTTAGGGATTCGTAGGGTAGTACCTAGGGAACATTTTAGCAAAATTAGAACTTTGTAGCTTCTAAATTTCAAGGAAAATCATTGATTTTACGTTGCTTTATATTTTCCTTAAAAATTTGGCCAATAATAATCATTTCTCAGTGATTCAAATTGCTTTGAATAGTCAATTGAAAATGCTTTCCTAATATCCAAAATTTTTTCCAAAAGACTTGGAAAACTGAAAAATACGCTTGCACTTATGCACACATCAATTTTTTGCAAATTGGGTGGAAAACTCTGCTAATGGCGAAAATGAATCTAAAAATTGGCGTTGATACTATCGTTAGACTATCATCATGCGTCCCTGCTAATAGAATTCCCATCAAATTTACCTCAACCGTTGTCAATGTATCATTACGACTGATTATCAGGTATACAGGTACGCTAATCTTCTCCAATGGGTATTCGGGTGGTATTCGTTGATGGTAGTACTGTTGGTTTCTCCTTACACCATAATCAAACATACGAAAATGACCATTATTCATGCCTAATTGTGCGAAATGTATCAGAGTTTTTGCTGGAACATCGCTTAAGTATGCTGTACCACCTGTATTGAAAATACTCTAAAATAGATTGAGCATTGATAAAATTTGTTAACTTGTAAAAATTGTGTAATAGAATTACAGGATCAGCATTCCTGGTCCAACCGCAGATTATATCGACGAACACACTAGCTGCTGTTGCTAATATTGGAAAGGTTCTAACTAAGAAACTGAGCAATTCAACGAGCAATGGTGGTACTAAATTGCCGATTTTTAACGAATTTAAAATAGGCTAAAAGTGTTAAATTAAACGAGAAATTTATTTTAATACAGGGTTGCTGAACTAAAAGTAAACCAGGATCCGAAGGAAGAGGCGTTTCTAGAGATCATTTTAGTAAAATTAGAACCTCATAGCTCGATAGAAAGTTGGTCAAAAAAGTTCATTTTTTTATGATTTAAGAAAATTTGGAAATCATCCTGAGTTATGGGTAACTCGTTTTGAAATCATCAGAGACGAGTTTTTTGACCAACTTTCAAATGAGCTACGAGACCCAACTTTTGAATATTTCTCGAATTGAATCCAGCACCCCTGTTATGTAAACTTACTTGTAAAATTGGCCATGCTGGTGCTATAAATTTAAGCGGACTACTATAATTTTTGAAGATGGCACAAGATCCGCCTATTATAAAAACACGAATTGATCGTTGCGCCTCTTCCGGATATAACGATGCATAGATATATGCAATAACACTAGCCTCACTATACCCAACATAGATAATTTTCGTATCGTTTATAATACTTTTGATAACGTTAATAATTTTCGGTGTATCATAACGGCCAATTTCATCGAAACTAAAATTCCAGAATTGATAATCTTGTTGTGTTAATGTTTGATGTCTTGATGCTCTTGTACCACGTGCATTACTCAACCAAATTTCATAACCATTCTGCCACAATAAATATGCTAAAACTATCAATTTACACCACAACTCAGGTAGAATAAACGACCAATTTACCTAAAGAACCATTGCCTTGTCCAACATAAACGTAAGAATCGCTAAGCAATGGGTGTTGCAATAGAATCGTACCTTTAGATTTCCAACGTGGAATTCGATAGATCGGTAGAATATAACCATCGTCTGTTATTGCGTTATAAATTTCAACAGTTCCCATATATTTTTGAATAATTTCAACCTTAAACCCATTGATATACAAGAATCAGTATTCTCTAACTCGTGGAGATTCAGTACCATGCCAACGCTGGATTAGAGCTTCTATCTCAATCTTTACAATTCCATCATATGTAGATATAAGTAAAAAGAGATAAGTATAAAACTAGGGTTGTTATGGTAACCAGTCGCCAAAAAGTTAGAGAATACCGCTGTATATTTTAAAAATTCATAACTTACGGTGCTTAAATCGAAATCTGGATTGTAATAACAATTTGGATTATTTATCGGGCGTAGATAATCTTCAAACGTTAGACAAACGTTGTGCTCTCGAAAACTTCGGCTTTGTTGTACTAATAGTGTTAGCACTGCTAATTTCAAATGCATATCGCTTATCTTCATTCACTTTTAACTGATAAGAATAAGTAATGAAATGAGCGTTTACCGTCCACGGTCTTCACTTATAAATCTTGAAAAAAAAAATTAAACCAACATTTTATTATTCCATGCTAATTGTCTTTTTTAAACTTTAGTCAAATCATCTAGAAGATCTCCTTGGAAAAGATAACAATAAATCGTCTAATTTAATAAAAAAGTTGATAGTTTTTCAACTGTAGCGTAGATAAAAAAATGACTTAAAAGTCGGAAAAAATTGTATATGTATGTAATAACACTAATAACCAATAAACGTCACAAATTAATGCGCATGAAATAAACGAAGTAGTAAAATAACAAAATTTATAATACTTTAAGTTCTTTTAGAGTCATTTATTGCGAAGTATTCTAACCCATTTTCTTCCAATACAGAGGCCAAATTTTCAGCAAGACCTATAAACTTGTCGTACAATAGAAAAGTCAACTTTAGTCATTTTTGAGTCCCCTTTTCATTAAAATTGCCAGTCGATTTTTGTCCCTAACTCTTGTCATTATCAAATTATCAATTTTTTTGCAGCTGAATCATCAAAACGAGCCAATTCGGTCGCCCTGGGGCAATTTTAAACTCGAATTATTCACTTTTAATCTGATGAAAATTTTCCCCGAATTCTTAAAATTCCAACTCATTCCTCTTATGATTTTCCGAAAAAGTATCATTACAAACAAATTATTACAGGGTGTGTTATGAGGGCAAACATGCTTCTAGATATTCACTTGCAAGTCTGACTTAGAATATCCTTTCCAGCAACTCCTGCTACTTTATTTTAGAGTGAAAAACGAGGGAGAAATGGCCCATTAAAGATTCCACTTTTATGGCCCCTTAAAAGTGTTAGAAAATAATGATAAGCAACTGTGTTACTCAAAAAAAAATAACATGATAATAGAAAAGTTTATGTATTTATTAGATAGATTTACGAATTAATTATTTTAACAACCCACACTTGATCCAACAATAGAGATAGAAAAACTCAGTTAATGATTCAACTATCAAACAATAATGTTGATAAAAATTCTATTAGTATTTGTGCAATTTCCTTATTCATCAACACTAGTAAATTGCCGATCATATTACGGTTATCTGTCCAAATATTTCGCACAAGATTGCACCGAAATGCCCGATTTTGGAAAAAATATCGTAAGATTCCCTTCTAAATTTTCGTTTATAAATCGAATAGGTTACAGGTAGCGATTTTCCATTATTATAACGTTCCTTACGAAATCCACGAAGTCATGACGGATGACGGATATATTTTGACAATTTTCCGATTACCGCAAAAGAACTCCAAAGCTACCGTATTATTGCAACACCCCTTAACCACCGATTCAATCATTTGGTTAATTCAACCGGACAATCCAACAGGTACCGATGGTATTCTATACAAAAATCATCAATTATTTGCGATATTCTAGCAATTGTATTGTGGCGTGCCGGTTTCGATGTCTGGTTACCAAACAATCGCGGCACGTTTTACTCGCAGAAACACCGAAATTTGACTGTCGATAATCCGCAATATTGGAATTTCGGTTTCCACGAAATCGGCTATTATGATCACTCGCCGGTTCTTGATTTGATAAAAAAATTAACGAAAAGGAAGATTTTCTTTGTCGGCCATTCAATGTCGACAACAACTGGTTTGATTTATTCGTCATTAAAGAGACAACATTCAATCGATTCGATTGAATTGATGATATTATTGGCACCGACTTTATTTCTTTATAAATCAACAGCTTTTTTGTTTCAATTAATGGATATCGCCGTATATTTTGTGCCGATATTGAAGTATTTCGGCCATTATCGTGTTATAGATCGCGATTCGTTCTTACAACAAACTGTATCAAAATTAATGGTGTTTTTTCCGTTTAAATACCTGATCACTATTGCTATATGTGCGACACACGGTTGGACACCGCAAAATATCGATCCGGTAAGTTATCCTAACGATAATTAAATTTTAATTATTTTTCTATTAAATTAGTCGATTTTAAACCATCTGTTTGCAATGGTGCCGTCCGATTTCCCATGGAAAATACTCCAACACTACAATCAATTGAGCAACGATCATAATAACGAATTTTCCATGTACGATTATGGTCCCGAAATCAACCAAAAACTCTACAAGAGTAGCAAACCGAAAGTATATCCGTTGGAAGAGATCCAAATACCCGTCTATATAATGAACGCCGATCAAGACTACGTTTCATCAGTTGAAGTGAGTTGTTTAAACGTTCATCAAATGTTAAAAATTAACGAATTTTAAAGGGGCCAGAAATCCTATATCGCCGCCTAAATGAGTCCGTACGTTATGGCAAGAAAATCCTCACCGAAATGGCGCATGTTGACTTCCAAATTGGACTATCTCGCAACGAAAAAGTCTGCAAACCGATTATTGAAATAATCGAAAAGAAATTGAGAGAGAATCGACGGAAATTTACCACCATCACTAATCCATAAATATAGATTTTTATTGTTTATAAACTATACTATCACAGCTAGATGTTTCATTTATTAAAACCGTGATTATCAATACCGCCTTCTTCACTACACTCTGTTCGTTGAATTCGCAATTTTTTGCTGAATAGAATTTTCTCGATTACAATCATTGGTGATTCAACTGTAAACACCAAAATTATAGAAACCAGCGTACTTGACCATAAAACAGCCCAAAATGAATAGGCCTAAAATTTAAAATTAACAGTAGTATTCTCTAACTTTCTGGTAATTCGTTACCATAACAACGATGTCTCTTTTCAATTCTGCATATGATAGAATTGATTTTCAGCGTTGACATGGCAACGAATCACCAAAAAAGTTATAAGACTTACCATATTGAAATCGCTGAAATATATCGACGTTTTCGATGAGTAAACGACCATAAACAACAAACTCACATGCGTTAAATAAATACTGTAAGTGAAACGATTTAATATCTGATAAATCGATAATGATAAGAAGGAATTAATTGGTCCACCATAATTATTAACACAACAAAATATAATCCAACTTATACATAAACACCATACGGGACGTACAAAAGTTATGTGTAATGAATTGCCCCATTTATCATAATTTTGATTACGTAACGTTGAGAAACCACCAAATACACATAGGAGAAATATCACGAAACAGAATAACCAGAAGAATAGAATTATTACAGTTTTCAATTTATAATGATGTTGATTTGTTTTGATTTTAAACAGAATATAACCGAGAATAACACCAATAAACCATGGGGCAGCTCTTGTGTGCGTTAACAGATAGTAATGATTCTGATATTCTAGCTGATTTCTGAAAAATTCACACATTATTGAACAAGTTTATACTCGATTCCTAAACTAGGAAGAGTGATTTCTACTGACAAGTTGACACAACTCAAAAATAATGTCTAAAAGAGATTTGTTCTTATCAGGGAGCTAAATAACCCCGTAAAAACCGGATCTAGTGGTTTTTTCTGTGTAAGTCCGGCTTTAATCATTACTCCTCCTAGATTAATAAAGTATAGAATACGACTATCCAAATAGCATACCCGTTAATATTTGATAAGATCGCAGGAAGTTGATACGACCATGCTGCATAAAACGATAGACCCAAAGTGATAAGAATACATAATATTGTTACAAAAAGGCCGAATTTTGGCCATTTCCACAATATATAAAACAATATCGGTGACAATATGTACAGTTGCATATCGATATCTAGATACCAAGTCTGACCTACGCACTGATTAAGTTGGTTTAATTGTTAAATTTTATTACACAATCGTATTCTGTAACTTTCTGAGGATTCGTCACCACGACAACCTATTTTACTGTTTTCAACTGTTATGATTGAATGTTAACGATAGAGCTGCGTTACCATAGTTACGAATCGTCAAAAGAGAATAAAACTGATAGTTACCATTTGGTCAACATTAACGTAATTCTGGACATACAACAACGTTGACCACCAATATTTCTCACAGTTTCCTTTAAACCACAAATTAAGTAACGGCCATCGAGGTCCTGAACCGAAATAATTCATCATTGTCGCACTAAATAACACTACAACAGCTAGACATGGAGTTAGTCTATAATAAAACAAATCCATGAAGATTAACAGTCGTATTGTGGAACTTTTTGTGATTCGTTACCATAACAACGCTGAAGATCAACCTATTTTATCCTTATCTGTTTTCAACTACACACAGTGACACTCTAAAAAAAATGTCGATCTCTAATGTTGTTATGATAACTAAAGTGAGGCATTTCATTCTTGCCTTGCAATATTTCGAAGAGTAAGCTGTACATCTCGGTCCAATATTGAATAGTAGGCTATGAAATCAGTTTTTCCATCAATAGAGGTTATGTAATTTCATAGCCTACTAATCAACACTTAATTGACATGCACAGCTTACTTTTCTAAATAGTGAGAATTTGTGTCATCACTCCCTATAGGGGGTGAAACGCCTCTCTTTAATGATAACGAATCATTAAAAACTTGCAGAATCCTGGAGTATTACCGCAAATATCTGTGGAGGTAATATAAGAATACGTTGAATTTAATTTGTTTAGCTTGAGCTTTCATGAAACCGTACAACATCAAACATCCGGCTATAACCAAGAAAGTGTCCACTGATAGAGTTCCACTGACAATAAACATGCTACGCCACGAATTTATCCACTATAATCCACATATAATTATAATTTAAGAATCAATATACAGGGTGAGCCGAGAGGATGGCCTTTTAAAAGTAAAAGAAGCTCTAATTGATGGTTTACAGTTATTTTTCTATCTGAAATATTTCGATTTTGATGGAATTGGAGGGGCTTTTGATATAGTTTTTCTTGAATTTGTAATAGGCCATCCGCTTGATTCACCCTGTAGATAATTTAATCGAGTTTACCTCTAGGACACCGTTTATATTAACAATAGCCCCATTACTTGCCGGTATTGAAAACGTATGTCCACTAACAACCCACATCATACTGAAAAACTTCAAACCATCCAAACACGGCAATTCATCTGGATTTGGTTCTCTTGCACGGAACACTTTCCTACCATTCGTGTACAAAGAGAAAGCAATCAAAATCTCATGTGCCGGTGGTCTACCAGTTTGACGACAATAAACATCGTAAATTGTTGAAATTAGCACTAATAATAGAAGAAATATGAATAATGATCTGGAATTACCAAAATTAAAATGACAATTTGTTTAAATTTTGATAAAATTGATAGTTTACATTGTTAAAATAGCGCCGGTTGTTAATTTCGGATAAACATCGTCTCTAGTTTGGCAAAGCAAATCGTTGAATGTTATTTGAAAACTATCAAAACCAATTAGATTCTTCAATAACAAATTATCAACAATTATTCCAATATCTTTAGAGGTGCACTGATTCGGTAGACATACAGCCCAAGTTGGGGCTAGTGTAGGTACGCTTAGATTAAAATTGGATAAATCTATCGTACCTAAGCAGTATTTCCCGTAAATTTCGGTCGATTTCGAAATAATATTGATGCACTCATCAAAACTACCAAGTTCGCCGAAATTCAACGAGAATATACCAGTTGGTATTTTCGATGTAGCATCCAACACTGAAACCAAATTGTCAAGCCAATGCAAAATTTTATTGAATTACGTACTTTTTAAAGCCCAAGACTCCGAGTTGAATTGGAGATTTTCCACGAATTCCTCCATTTGTTGTCGGCAATTTGTCGTTACATTTTCCGGCACATCGATTTGAAAACGTTCAATGTCACTAATTTTAATAGTTTTAATCGTTCCGAACTGAATAAATATTAAAATAATTACGTTAATTTGTTTGGATTTCATTGTTGTAGTTTCAACTAAAGTTTAAACGTTTCTGACCGAAAATCTTGTGGTCTTTCTAATTTATCTCGGAGGTGTCTATTCACGTCGGGATTTTTTACACAAAGTACTATCAATTTCTGATCATTATCATTATCTTGTCTTTTTCTCGATAAAATCTTTCTAAATTGTAAATATAATAAATGATTTAATTGTTTTGTCGTTGGTTATTATTATCGTTAGATTCCCTTTCAAATTCTGCTATCCAAGGCTAGTTTTTCGAGCGTTTATCAGGTGACTGACGTTTTCGGTTTTTTACTCTTCGTATTTTTCGTTATTACTCGGAAAATCATGAATTAAGGATAATTTTTATAAGTCGAAACCTAATTGCCCACTCGAAAGGTGATTGAACTAGCATGATAAGGTAAAAAAGAATGATGTCATCGTAGATAATTGTGCAAATTTTTTTGCCAAACTTTTCGACAATACCGGGCTAGAAATCCCCGATTTTTTGCGACATCACTTTCTAATAAACAAGCCTGCGGCATTGGGTAAATATTGCAGAATTTCGGCCAAAGTCTAACGATAATGAGCGAATTTTAATTAGAATATTCGTAATAGAAGGCTCGACTCACCGTGTAGCTGCGCAATTTTCCGAAATCCGACGCAATTGATTCGGTTATCGATAATTAAACGTACGCTAAAATTTCTGCCATAATCGAATTAAATTACACACATCCATTACATCTGGAAATAAAATCAATTCTATTATATTGTAATTAATATTTCAATCAAACTAAAAGGCGGTATGGAAGCTTGAATCAAGCCGCGCTATACGTTCCAATTTCGCCGGCAAATTTGATTGAAAATTGGCGATTTTCTATGCGGAAGGCAGTCAAAATTGTTTATTTATATCAAAAAGAACTTTTATTTTATACACTTGTTATACTTTCTTATACATGAATACAGTTCAGGATTTATCATATCCATCCCTCGTTTATTAACTCCACCGTAATTTTACAGACATAAAGAACAAATACAATCATTCATACAATCATTCCGTAGAGGAAACTCAAACTGATGTAAATAAAACGGTAGAAAAATCACATTGGCGTAAAGAAATGGATAAAATTAGAGATTTCACAACTGTCTCGTCAACTAGGAACTTGAATGGTGTTGTTCTGTTATAAAATAAAGCAAATTAAAGCGAAAGAAACCAAAATGTACAATATGTACTAACATTATTATTATCACAATAATAATAATTTACATTACGATAAAAATGATAGAAGTAAATGAAATTGATTATTATACAATTAGTTATATAAAATTTCAACAGTAAATTTCAACAACAGAATTCCCTAGAAAATTCATTTTTACATACAAAAATTACACATTCAATCCAACAAGCAGTGAGGTAATATTTTGTCATCCGAAATAAATGATAATACATATGTTTCGATACATATAGATAAAAAATTTATAATCAATTAAAATATAAATAAACAAACATACACGAAAATAAGTCTAAATTAGATCTAAATTGTTATAATTGTCCATATCCTCAAACATGAAGAAATAAATAAAATACCGAATGGAATGATTATATCGATACTGAAATGATCCATGATTTTAAATAAAATTATTCGTATCATGTATGACAATTTGAACTGGACGGTATATCAATTGTATGACTCTCATTACCGAATATCAATTTTAAACGTTTCATCGGCGGCGGCGCCACATTTAACGGTGGCGGTAATTTCGTATTATCATCATCATCATCATCAACAACAACAATATCATCACCATTCTTCAACGGTGGATGCCGTCGACGTTCCTTTTTCCGGCGTTCTTTATGTCGCCGTTTCTTGTGCGAACGCAACGACGACGATGACGATGACGATGATGATAACGAACCTAAATCGACACCTTCGACACGCAACACCTCGTATTCCGGTTCGAAATTACTACTATCCTCACTCAAACTATTACCAGATTCGATGACTTCATCCAATATTGGGCTGCGTTTCATGCGTAATGTTAACTTTAAACGACCACCATTATTATTATTATTATTACTATTATTATTATTATTTGGTAGTTTGTCTATTGTTGACGAAATTTGTGGTGGTGGCGGTGGTGGTGGCGGCGGTGGCAGCGGTTTCTCTTCTTTATCACAATTATCACCGGTATCTTCAGACTTTTTCTCTTCTATAATTGATAAATCGTTATTATTATTATTATTTAAAGTTTCTTTTTTAATCAGTGAATCTCGTAGTTGTAATTGATTAATTTTCGATTCGTTATCATTGAATTCATAAATATCTTTACTATTATCATCGTTATTATCACTGTCTTTTGTTAAATCATCACTTATTAAAATTACATCACATTCTGGTTTTTTTACGGCAGTGTTATCAATACTATCATTATTGTTATTATTATTATTACTATTGTTATTATTAATTAGTGATTTTAAACGTTTCGAATGCCGGGTGTTGATACGATTCATTTTTTTCCGATCATGTTGTTGTTGTTGTGATTTTTCTAAACAGTTATCAACAATTTCAGCAACTAATTTCGGCATTGTATTTAATGATTTATGATTACGTAATATGATGCCATTATCATTGGATAGATTTGGTAGATCATCGATTATAATTTTACAATTTTCTTGATGTTTATCGTCAATATCATCATCGATATCGTCATCATTATCATTGTCATCATCGTCGTCATCATTATAAATTAATTCATCATTACTATTTGTATTACTTTGTAAATCATCTAATAGATTCAATTTTATTGCATTATTCGTTTTCATTGTTGTTTGTGTTTGGATTAATTCTTGATTGGCTTGTCTAGCTTGCCGACGTTGTAATCTTGACGTTCTCGTACTTACAGTCGTATTATCAATAATATTATTTAAATCATCATCTTTTATCACAGACTTTTTCACATTATTATTATTAGTATTATTATTTACATTATTTCTTTTATTATTATTACAACTATTGTCTTTATTTGCATCTTTCCCACTATTATTACAATTAGTATTATTACAATTATTTAAATTCCCCTGAGTTGTTAAACTCAAACGATTCTTACGATTTTGTTGGTGATAATCGCTATTAACATCGGAAAATTTACAACCTTGAGCTATTAATAATTCAGCATCGTATTTTGTTAAGCCTTTCTGTCTTAATTCTTTTATACTAAGTGGTGCAATAATCTTTACATTATTGTTATTGTTATTACCATTATTATTACTATGATTTGAATCATTTTTATTTCTAACAATATTACTATTATTGTTATTATTATTACTATTATTATTGTTATTATTGTTAGCACTACGCACTTTCTGTTTAGTTCGATTGATACGATTGTCGGTTTCACGTAATCGATAACCATTCTCTTCTTTAACGACAGTTTCTTTAGCAAAAGCCCCAGTGCCGCGCCGTTCGCACGTTTCACATTCACAATAACAATTCTTATCGCCGAAGAAATCTTCACCATAAAAACAGGTGATCTCCTCACCGGCCTCAATATCCCTTAATACCTAAATGGAAAATTTGATTATCATCTCGATTCTAAATCATATTAAAGTATAATTACTTTAACACAGGCAGTATCGCGACCGGTAGCGACAAATTTACAATTTGCCCGACAATCATGATTGATATAAGCAGCCGGTCCTAACCATAATTGGGCGCAATTCTTTCGACAACTATACATAACTGAGAAATCATTTTTACCAGGATGTAATAATTGTTTCTCTTCATCTTCAGTTAATTCAGCTATACAACCGACTAGACATTCGATCTTTTCGTTCTTATACCATTTCTTTGTTGATGAAATCTTGGCACCTTTCTGGCCTTCTAACGAATAACGGAAGCACGGTTCGATAACAAAACCAGATTCTATATCAAATACACGCAAATAACGATAAATCTACAATTCAAATATCAAATTAACAATACAAAATAAAAGGGGATAAATATTAATACATGTTCTTTTAATTTGATTTGTTGGCTCTTCGATTTAATTCTAGGCATCCATTCGCCGCGTGCAATTGCATTGTACGCTCGATTATAATCTTGTGTACGTATAAATTCTTCAACGATATTCTTCAATTCTTCTGTATTTGTTTTTAATGGACGATAACGTATATTCATTTTATGTGTAGTGAAGCCTAAATGTGGATCGATTACTAGTGATGTTGCTAAATCATCATTTTCAGATAATTCACGAGGATTCATCCCTGGTGGTTGCATTTTCTGATGGAACGCCCTAATCGTCACATCCACAACCATTGTGATCTCTACAAATACACCTCTATTTTAGAATGAACTATAGCAAATAATTTATAATAATATAGATAGATGGCGCAATTACAGTTTCCTATACAATACAATTATTCAATCAATACTATTCGTTTATTTGTTTAATTATTGTGATTATTTAGGCAAATTTATAATTTTATTGTAGCGATTTTTGCACTAATTTACAATAAATCTAAAATAAACCGAACTGTTTTGTTGTCAACATAACCTAAAATAACTGTCACTTTGACAAGTGGCAATTGTCACATGTCGCATTTTCTAAGCCTTCTCTGATAATCAAACTGGAAAAAAATTCGTTATTGAAAATCTGTTAATTTACAATTTTTTTGTCGATAATCAAATAATAAACAACGTAATTTTGCGTTATTTGTTAATAAATTCGTTTAATATTTATTAACAAATAATCATTCTATTAGAACAAGGGCTAATATAAACAAAAAACATATGAAAGTCAAGGTCGTTATTGTTAACAAAAAAGAAACAATAAAACCAAGGGGTACTTGTTCGAAATCATTGTTAATTTGTCAATGAATCTAGGAAATTCGTGTGATTTCCGTTAATTAAAGCACTGATTTTACATAAAATTTACCTTATTGATAGTATCGTTGGCGAGGAAAGCTAAAATTAGCGTTCTATTTTCCGGATTTTTCCCTAAGAATCACCAAAAAACACGATTTTTCTTAGTTTTTTTTATAATCAAAAAAAATTAAAAGAAATAGAAAAATCTAACCACCAATTATGGCGTACACAATTCGCCAGCCATTGTAACCCCGAACAACACGTCAAATTTCTAAAATTTTCGTAACAAACATGACTTGGTCACTTTATTGAAACCCATCAAAATTAAAGTAGAATAATAATAATAATAGATTTTTACCAATTTATCGTTGTTTGCCGTCTAAATTGGGCACATTTTTTAATCGAACATTGACAACTCGAATGGTTTAAACAGCGACGCTTTGGATCAATCATGGCAGTTTTTCTATGAGACATCATCCCATCAAAAATAGAGTCAACGGTTTATAAATTTTGCCCAAAAAAAACAGTAATCTCGCATACGGATTCTCTTATAAATTAAATCGATAATTTCTAAAATATCTAATACAAAATCTTATCTAATACAAGGTGATTCTATTTTTTTTTGAAAGAAATTCCAACGTATCTAGTGGGTAAACATGGCGTAGTTGGGACGCAAACCCTGACCAGGTGAACGAACACATCGTTGCCACATCGACCCGCATTCACCACAACTCGGATTTTAAGTATAATAACCCAAATTACACAAATTTCAACAAAAGCACCCCATATTTTAATACATCTCATCAAATAATAATTAAATATTGTTATTTGTGCTAGTTTTTCTATTTAAATACTGGTAGAAATTTAGCAGGAGTAAAACAACATGGCAACCTGAGTTGGCGCCTTTTAAATAATTGGCGCCAAGTTCAAATAGAAAATCCTGCAATCTTGTATATTTACCGTAATAATGTGGGTTTATAGGGGTTTATTTAGTCGTTCTATAAAGGAAAATGCGAGAATTTTAAAGCGTTTAATTATCTGCGGTAGTCTACACATCAAAAGCCTTTTTTTAGACAGAACACAACGAAATATTGTTTAATTTAATGGTTGAGAGTGTTGAATTTGGTGTCTGTCCACTTGAAATCATCTTGATGTGTGAAATAAATAGCCCAATAGAAGAAATTAAAGAAACCAAACGATGTGGGAAATAGAATTCTAGCGGCACGGTCTATTAATGACACACTATTTATATGTCTGGTAATTCGGCGATGACCTCGACTTGAACCTATAAACAATAATTAGAAAGTTTTGTCGGATATGAATTGATTAGTGGACCGAAAGTGTTAGCCGAAGCCGCCTCTCGTTGCCGCTGTCGTCGGAATTTATCGTCGCCTTTTAAACAATAAAGAAATTGCTTCCATTTGGGCAGATGGGTTTCAGTTTGAGTCGTCCGTTCCATTGTTAAACGAACAGTAGATGGAGGCTGGGAATTTACAGTTAATGATGTTCTTTTATTACTGTAATGCACTGAAGTGTTCTGAAAAATATACAAACAATTGAAATGGATCAATTTCGTGTGTGAAATGAAGAACTTGCGTTATAAATCGGACAAACAATAGAGTTTTTGCGTCTACAACCGCCACCATTAGGACTTGAATTATCCAACAATAGATCGGTGGTTGATGTTCCAATAAATTCCTCTTCAATTACATCTTCACAATCTTCCCAATCGTCGTCTTCATCGACCGGTATTTCGCCACTACCAACTTTTGTAAAATAATGAACACCGGCGAATTCTAATAGAGTTGCAATACAATAGAAAAAACTCATCAATAAGAACCAATCTAGAGCGGTAGCGTAGCGGACTTTCGGTAAATCGGTACGTGAATCTAAACTAATCGTTGATAACGTCAATACTGTTGTAATTCCTAAACCGACACGGTCACTTGTAGCTTCACGGTGTATCCAAAACGATACCCATGATAAGACGACAATCAATATACAAGGGACGTAGACTTGTATCAAAAAATAGCCGGTATGTCGTTGGAGATTGAAGGAAACTTGCAATACGGAGAATTCGCCTTCGCGACGTTTCAACGTGAGGTTTCTTGATGGGAAACTGATCAGATCGAATTGCGATAGAGTCATACCTGGTACGAACGTAACGCTAGAATCGCTCTGCCAACGATACTGTAAATCTTTCGATGTATAAGCATCTGAAAATTGATAATTTTCTTCTATCAAAATTAATAAAATTAATTGTCGACTATTTACAACTGCCTAAAATTAACGGACACGATTGGCGATCCATTGGAAACGTGCGTAATTCCATTGGACATTTCGCTTTAATCGTTAATCTGCAAAAAAATTAAACACAATTAAAGCCGGAAAAACGACAGAGAGAATCAGTGGAGATGTCGTTCCGTATTATTGTATTGGCAAAGTAAAAATACAATCCTTGCGGCCGTATTGATTCTATTTGACGATATGGAAATGTGGAAAAAACTCCTATAGACTTGAGATGGAAAAAATCACTTACCTCATCGAATATAAAATATCACCATCTTGACTGATTCGCAATAATTTATTTGGAACGGTTATTGTATGGACATATGATTGTTTACCATTATAAAAGTATGTGTCTGGACGCCAGATACGTTCCAACATTTTTATGGATAATGATAATGATTTTATTGGACCTAAAAATGATAGACGCTGATCACGCCAATATTGACGGAAATAACAATCCATCGAATACTCCTACAAGTTTCAAATTTTATTATTTAATTCGTTATTGTTGCATTAATAATACCATGTCTAGTTCAGATACTGGACCCATACTTCTTATCAAGATATTCGTTTGAACAATGGTCGGTCCATCTGGAATTTAATAGGAATGATAGTTATACAAGTCAGAGAATCGAGAACAGGAAATAATTTAGATAGCTTTAGTTTTAGAGGAGATAATTTGAGATCAATCGGCTCAAAAGTGAAATTTTATGATCGAAATTTTGGAGTAGTTTCCGTTAAGCTCAATTTTTAGGTAGGTTCTTAGGAAATTTTTGAATTTGAAGGGAATTTTAACCCGACGATTTCTCCTTTATTTTCCACTCTAAAATAAAGCATTACAGCTCATTGGGAAGACCATTTTAGACTATATTACAAGAGCTCTTCAGTTTTGGAAAATTTCCTGAAAACTGGCAAAGAATATCGAGTGTAATTGAAAGGGAATTCAAAAATTCAAAAAAAATCCGTTGTCTTGAAGTTTTTCAGAAAATAATAAAGAATTAGAACATCGGGGACATCGTTAGCTGTTTCCACCTACGAAAAATAATTATTTTCAACTCGATTTTTTCATCTTCTAGGCGATTTTATGAGTTGTTTAGTAATATTGTTATATGAAAAACTCATCTCCCTGGGAAAATTGAGTGGAAAAACAAGCCGTTCAGTTCACAAATTATCGGAGGAAACTGAATCTTGAACAGAAAATAATAGGAATATTTGAGATTCCAAGATATTTTCCTCAATCAGCAATTCAAATTTTGAAATTAGGTCAAAATTTTGGCTATTTTAAGTAGCTTCTAGACAGACGTCTTGAGACAATTATGGAGTTCAATTTTTTAAGGTTCTAAAACATCAATTTTTAAGCAATAATTAAATTTTCTTTATCAGAGGCCTTTTCAACGATTTCAGTAGAAAAATGAAATTATTTTCGAAACTGATTATTCCTCCCATATATTAACGGTCAGTACGCAATATAACTAATACACCTTAGCCGGGCCTGTTTCTCATAAATATAAAATGGAAAATGTCATTTTACTGATTAGATTTTCATTTGTAGTGAAAATAACCTGTCAACCTGTAAAAATGTAGGAATCTAATCGCTTTCTATAAAGTGCCTTCTAATTCATTGAATTGGGAAATTTTCCATTCTAGAAACTAAGAAAAAATCAATATAGAGATTGTGGTAGTCGACTTTTATGCAAAACTATTCAGAGTTTCAGGCAAACTTTGATAGAACTATGCGAGATTTCCATCGACATGTAGAAGGCAGATTACATCAAAGTGAAGGTAAACCGCACCACCACTATCACTAACGTTAATCAAAACACGACAATATCATAGAAAATCATTCAAACCTTTTCCGTGCATTGGCAATTGGGAACTTTCATAATTCTTCAACAAATTCTCCAATACCATCGTAATATTTCTACTAACAACATCATTTAACGTACGCTTAATTCTCGGCACTGGATTCGTTGTATTTTTCGTATAACCAATAATTGTTGATTTTAATAAATTATCGTCTAGTCCTCGTTGTATAGTCGCCGTACAAATTAATCTGTAAAAAATACAATTTTTTATTTGTAAAGCAACTACTTGAAACCGAATTAGAAATCTTGCAAGAGTGTAAGTGCGAAGGGGAAAAGTGAACAGAAGTGTAAGTTGAAGAATATGAAAAAATGCTGAATTCGCTATCGTTTTATATTCAATTCAAGAGCGAATGTTGCCACTATTGGCCCAATTTTTCATGGAATCAACGGTGAAATTCCTCGATAGATTTGATTGAATAAATTTAGAAAGAATTCGAGAATTATTACAATTTTATTGTTGCTAGAGAATTAGGCAATTCAATAAATTTTTCTTAGATAGACGGTCGTCGAGATGAAGTGAAAAGTCTTGTTAGTTCATTTGAACCACGACCATAAATTTCTATTTAGTGTCTACTTAATAAATAAAGTTCCATTTCGAGCCAATTTCATTTCCGTACATACTTAAAACGAAAATTAAATTAAATTAAGCAATCTAATTGTGTAAAACGCTTGACATTAACAATCATAATTAACGTTTAATTAAACAAAAATATAATAATTTGTATACTCACAGTTGGAAGAATAGATAATAGATAAATAACAACATCATTATTGTTTTCTATTAGAAAAATTAACACAATAATCACGTAAAATAAAGAGAATGTTGCAACTGTTTAGAGTGCTTGTTTCAAAATACGGATACACGTGCGCACTTCTTCATCTTCTACCCTCCATCTACCACCCCTATCAAAGTTTACCCACAGAAAGAAAGACTAAATTTTAGCGTTTTTTTTTAAATCAACAATCATTGTTGATAAACATCGGCGCTTGCGTCTTCAATTTAATGTAAAAAGATACCACGTAATTCGAGTAGAAGATGAAAATGTAACATCAAAACAATAATAATAATATTGGGGGATGACAAAAATAAATAAATACAAAAGCTTTTTTGGATTTTTGTCCATTCTATCAATTACTAACAAACGGATAGTTTGTCTGTCAATTGAATTTCTAGGCAAGTTTACACAACAAATTTAGTGAAAGGATTAAAATAACAATTCACTAGAATATTAGTAACTATAGTACGGATACAAATAGTAAATAGAGAATTTGAAATTTGAAACTACTCGGGATTATCTAGAATAAAATTGCAATAATATTTTTGATACAGTTTGAGCTAATTAGATTGAAAAAATTTTCGATTTTTCTAGCGTAAAAATTGGAGATTTACTACACGTTAACAGTAATTTGAATAAAAAAATCTACTATCGATTAATTTTTGAAAAAAGAATTGGCGCATCCACCATCTTCCACCAATTTTCCTAACTTTAGAACACAATTTAATTCTTTATAATTAGTGAAATTAAAGAACTCTAATTCTTGAAATAGGCCACAAATCGACAGATAAATTTATATTTTTAACTAATTTTTAGCAATAATTTATCCGGCGCATCCACCATTTTTCAATTGGAATGAAACTTCATCTGTTTCAGCAATTTTAGCAATTGTGTTCACAAAATTAGGCTAAATTTATAATATTACCATCGTCATAGATATTACCAAATTATGATTCACCACCTTTATTGTTTTATTTAAACGTATTAAATTTAGAACTGCCAAGTATAAAATTACAAAAATTTTCTGAGACGATTTGAAACCCATTAAGCTGAAGAAAATTTTAATTTTGTGGCTTAAAAATTGAAGAATTATCACACATTATTGTAAATTAAATCACCAAATCTACCACTTCACCCATCAATCTTTAAAAGTAAAGACTCATTGCATCCAAGGTTTTTGACCAATATTGCTTATTCTATCGAAATATAATTTAATTTTTTATAATTAGAGATTGAAGAATTCTTATTCGCCAAATCGACAGACAAATTCGAATTAATAACTGATTTTTGACGATAATTCACCTGGCGCATCCACCATTTTTAAATGACTATCAAAGTTCATGTTTATTTCAGCAATTTTTACAATTCCATTTACAAAAAGTAGGTCGAATTTACATTATTATCATCGTCATTGATATCATTAAATTATCATCCATTGCTTTTATTATTTTATTCAAATAAATTAAATTTTTCTACAAATCAAATTGGCAAAACGACGAATTCGAGACTAGCAAATAAGAGACTATAAAAATATTTTTAAACAGTCTGAAATTGACAAAATTGAACTGAAAATTGGATAATCAAATCCGCCACTTTTATCAAATTATTTTCAATCAATTTTACTTTAACAATTTTCGTAACTTAATTATTTATTATTATGTTGCTGATTCATAACAAATAAATTACTAACTAATCATCACTAAAAATTATGTTTATTTCATCAACTTCCACAATTATGCTTACAAAATTAAGCCAAATTTACATTATCATCATCGTCATTGATATCATCAAATTATCATTGATTTTCTTGCTTATCTTATTCAAATAAACTGAATTTTACTACAAATCAAATTGTGAAAAGTAATAAACCAAGTATAAAACTACAAAGATTTTGAAATATTCTGGAACTAATTTAACTGAAGAAAATCCCGAATTTTATGGCTCAAAAATTGAGGAATTATCGTACGTTACTTGTAAATTTAATCCTCAAATTTACCTCTTTTATCAAACAGTTTCTAAACAAGAATCGCCCGGCGTATCCACCATTCTTAATATAATTCAATTAGTATTAATTAGTGAAATTGAAATATTTCATCCACAAAATGTACACCAAATCGGCAGTGCCTTGGTGTTAAATGGTAACAAATTACCAAAATTTTAACCAAAAACTCCCCGGCGCATCCACCATTTTTCAATTATCAACAATTTATATTAATTTCATAATTTCTCTAGCAAAAAGTACATTATCATCATTAACATTACTTTTAAGATTTTATTTAAGTAAATTCTACTACAGATCAGATTGTATTCAACCTAAATTTAGTAGTCATCAAATTGATTTGAAAATAAATAAATAAAGAAACATTTTTTGATTGACGACAGACTATCTATCGACTCCTGAAGATGTCAGCATCCAACCACCGCCTCTATCCCTTGAATCCCTCGAAAGGAGACACGCTTGCGCTCATCATCAAATCACATCTAATAGAGGGAAGAAATCCACACAGAAAAAAAATTACAAGTACAGTACGATAATACTGGGCACAAACAACTCCACTAATATTCCTGTAAAACAAACCACATGAATTTTAATAAAACTACAATTCTACAATGAAACATTTATTTTATTTATTGGATATACGATAAATATGTAACAATATTTGAGCCAGTAATGGTAATAATGGTGTTATTGTTGGTGCTTTTGATGATGATAACGTCTTGTACATGGGCGGCAGGACCATCAAGGTATTTATTGCGATAATTTCAGTTTTAAATCGCTTGAATTGTAGCGTTTACTAATTGAAAGTTTCTTGAAAATTCGTACAGTCATTAAAATTATAAATAAAGCAAATAAACATATTGACAAATTGCAATAAAAGCACGTAAACGTCATTTTGGTGTCTGTTTTGACAATTTATTTTGTTTTTTCTACAAATTATAGATCAACAAAAATTTCGGATCGCTTGGAGAATGTAACGCAGACAATTTCGAGATTATTGGAAGGTTACGATATACGATTAAGACCGAATTTTGGCGGTGATCCACTATTAGTAGGCATGGATTTAACCATAGCCAGTTTCGATGCAATCTCCGAGGTTAATATGGTGAGTTTCGTTTAATTTTCCAAAATTATTCGGGTAGTTTATAGATTTTTTCCAACCTCCATATGTCCTTGACCTAATTTCGAGTTTACTGAGCTTCCTCTGAGCTTGTTTTTCTAGGATTATACGATCACAATGTATCTGAATCAATATTGGAAAGATGAACGTTTAGCGTTCAGTAATGAAGATGAAATTCTAACATTATCGGGTGATTTTGCCGAGAAAATCTGGGTGCCGGATACGTTCTTTGCTAATGATAAAAACAGGTAATTTCCCACTTATTGTTAGAAGGTTTTTGACGAGTTGTTTCCAGTTTTCTCCATGATGTTACCGAACGAAATAAATTGGTACGCTTGAATGGTGATGGCGCTATAACTTACGGGATGCGTTTCACTACTACGCTAGCTTGTATGATGGATCTGCACTATTATCCGTTGGATTCCCAAAATTGTACGGTTGAAATTGAGAGTTGTACGTAGTGTTGGTTTTCTATTAAGGCGGGTTCATATTTAACGAACGAACAGCAACGAACGACGGCGAGCGCATGAAAATCTCCGTAAATAAACATCACGAACTCTTCCTGGTCTTGTTTGGCTGCATTCGTCGCCGTTCGCTTAGATGTGGCCTAGCTTAACTGGAGCGAACTGCAACGAATACAGATCAGGACGAGTTCGTATTCATTGTCGTTCGTTAAGTGTGGACCTGGTTTACAGTTTATTAATTCGAATTCATATCCAGATGGTTATACGGTGATGGACGTTGTGATGTATTGGAAAGAGACTCCAGTCCGGGGCGTTGAAGAAGCGGAACTGCCTCAATTCACAATAATCGGCTACGAAACGAATGATCGTAAAGAACGTCTAGCTACAGGAACTTATCAACGTCTATCATTATCATTTAAATTACAACGAAATATCGGCTATTTCGTTTTCCAAACATATCTACCAAGTATATTGATTGTTATGTTATCATGGGTATCATTTTGGATCAACCATGAAGCGACTAGTGCACGTGTAGCTTTAGGTATAACCACCGTATTGACAATGACAACAATTAGTACAGGTGTACGTAGTTCATTACCACGGATCAGTTATGTTAAAGCGATCGATATTTATTTGGTTATGTGTTTTGTATTTGTATTTGCTGCATTATTAGAATATGCAGCTGTTAATTATACGTATTGGGGAGCGCGGGCCAAGAAGAAGAGTAAAAAATCGAAGGATATCGATGAGAAGAAACCAGGGACCAAAACTAATAGCAATGAACAATACAATAATGAAGATATTATCGAATTGCAAGATGTACGAATGAGTCCAATTGCTTCGATTCGTAACCGACATAATAAAACGAATAGTACCGATTTGGATACAACAAAATTCCCACCGAGTTTTCGTATATCGAGAACGTCCGGTTATACGTACAATTATCGTACAGCAAGTGGATTGCGTTATCGCGGCTCTAAAAGTATCTATTTTCAATAATTGTTGAATTTGATTATAATTGTTTGCTTTGTAGATAATTCGATTCATCGGCCGAAAGTCTTGCATGCCATCCGTAAAGGAGCGTTAGTTTTGAAGGCTTCAATGCCCAAAATTAAAGATGTTAATGTTATTGATAAATATTCACGGATAGTTTTCCCTGTTGCTTTCCTATTATTCAATGCTGGTTATTGGTTGTTTTATTTCTTCGAATAAATTTACAAATTTTACACAACTGTTAGATTAGATAGTTTTCTACCTGGCACTCTAAATTTAGCACAATTCATTGTAATGTCTTAGTTGAAATACAGCTTGTAGGTACAATTCTGAGCAATAAATACGCTAATAAACCTCTGTATTTGTTTAATTTTCGTCCAATAAAGAGTAGGAGGCGTCGATAGATTCGTACGTCGCGGCGTCGTCGTCGTTGTTGTTTTGTTAAGCGACGGCGGCGACGACGACGACGCGTTGATGCTGTAGTGGTGGGAGTCAAATATTTATCTCAATGTTGGCAGATCCAGTGAAGAGATGCTGGTGTGAATGTGCGCATCATATTTATTTATTTATTTTTTCAACGGCTCTCTATAGACCCAAAATCGATTAAACTGTTGTTGATAATTTGTTTATTGTTGATTGAACTGTAATTGAGTGTGTCAATTATAATTAAAATTCCAATGTAGATGTGGGGAATTTTTTTAATTCCCATCGAAAATAGACTGAATTTTATCAGTTGTTTTTGGTTAGTGAAAAACGAACTTTACAAATGTTGAGCTATAAGAGAAGATATTTAGTGAAAAGGGTGTAATCACCCTAATTCCAAAACTAGCAAATTTCCATCAATTCGCTGATTGAAACAAGTGATTATGTTTGGAAAAATTCCGGCCTTCTCCTTGAAGCATTTTCTATTATTAATCCTTCTGATAACCGATGGTAAGTTGGTCAATTTCGGTATTTTTGCCTCGAATTAGTTATCAATGTGGGGCAGATAGTGGTGGTGGTAATATTACACAAATGTCACGCCCGTGTGTCAAAAATTGCTGCTTCCTACAAACCAAGTCGGGAAATATTGATCGCTTATGTTGTTTGTGGTAGTAGAAAGTGGTGGGCCTTTCCTTCTCCATTCAATGAATGAACGTATATGTACATTCATCCTCCGCCTAATAAGGGTTGTTTTCTTACGATGCAAATTCTCGTTCATTATTCATTAAATGTTTAAATTTAGATAAATATTTTAATTGTTGATTTATCTTAATAGAATTATCAAAATTCAAATAATTGTCTATTAGAATAATGAGTAATTTAACTAAACTGGAGAGGCTTAATTATCAACGACAACATCCTTAAGTCTTCTTAGTACTGAAGGCGTCTATTTATAGACAAACCAGTCTAGCATCTTTCTTTCTATTACAAATTCTACAATTTCCAACTACAACTAATTAATGATTTTATTTGTAGTGGATTTGAATAAAGGCGAAACACCGCCACCGACATCTATACCAGTGACACCACCGCCCCACCGTGGGGCGGCCCGTCAAATGTACGGCTCCGGTTCATTACGACCACCTGGTACTAAACCGATCTATGCCACCGGCCAACGTCGACATGGTATCCGTACAACAGTCAGTCCAACCGAATTAACAAATTCCCGACACATACTCACCGAAAAATACCCAAAAGTACCATTCCCTATATCAATGAGCGAATATCCAATTTATATAAATCCCGGCATTATGGTACCGCCGCGTTTACCTCTACCACCACCATCCCCATCCCGACACGATATGTACAAACCATCAAATCGTGGACCCGGGCGGTATGGTGGCCGACACGAATATTACGCCGGCCGGCCGAATCGCGGCCATTATTTCAACCGTGGTCGTTACCATTTCGATTACGGTTTCTTGGGTGGTAAAGGCTTCGAGAAGAGTCTACCGGACGGTAGTGGTGGTGGGTTGGGTCGGTATCCTGGTAATAAAAGTGGAATACTCGGCCGGGCGCAGGACGTCAATTTGAAATATCCGGAAGATGAAGAAGAGGCAACGGTTCAAGGGAAAGACGTTCAAGAAGCCTACGAACACGCTTGCAATGGTGGCTGTGCTGCTGGAGAGTACCTCTGCGTTAGGAGTTGTATGTGCATCAAGGGGATCTATCGGTGCGATGGTGATGTGGATTGTGAAGGTGAAGAAGACGAGTTAGAATGCGGTGAAATGGATCTACAACGAAGTCTTAACTGTGAAGAAGACGATAAGAATACATCCGTTGTCCGCGCTCGGGGAAATGCATATTGAAGGAATGGCTATGCGATGGTGATGACGATTGTGGCGATTTCTCGGACGAAACACGATGCAGTAAATCATAATTTTACACACTTAACCAGTATTACAACTATACGATTTCTAGATGTTGCGACAAATTGTACTGAAGACCAATTCGAATGCTCTAACGGTCTATGCATCCAGAAAACTTGGCTCTGTGATAACGATAACGATTGTAAAGACTTCTCCGATGAATTGAATTGCACGAAAACCGGGTAAATATCTAATTTGTTGTATTCTTCCACCCTCACATTTCTTCCTATCGCCAGGTGTTGTTTATCTACAGGAATTTCCAGGAAGTGTAATTTTCAGTATCTATGGTAACTCATTCATTATGTATTGATCGATCGTTTCAACAAGCTTTTCATTAACTTCTCATTTTACTCTCGTGCGTTGTTGTTGTTTGTTTGCTTGTTTTTTCCCTTCAATACAGCTATTTAAGATCTTTATATTTTCTAATTATATCCTCATATAAACTCATTTAGATGCACGGAAGATGAATTCGAGTGCGGCGATGAGACTTGTATATCACTCAGTTGGAAATGCGATAAACAAGCCGACTGTACTGACGGTTCCGATGAAAGCGATTGCGGTAAATTACGAATTATAAAATTACAAAAATTTCTAATTAATGAATTCCAGAAATCGAACCACCTTTATGTAATGACGGCGAATTCCAATGCGCTTCAGAGAAGTGCATCAAAATCGAGTTTAAATGTGACGGTGATGGTGATTGTGACGATTGGAGTGATGAAGATGATTGTCCGAAATCTCCAGGAAATTGCGGAGTTGGTGAATTTAAGTACAACTCCCATTTCTAAATACAACACATTCTAATTACGCAAAAATTTTTAGATGTAATAGCGGTAAATGTATCCCTGAGGCTTACCGGTGCGATAAACAACAAGACTGTGAAGAGAACGAAGACGAGATGAATTGTGAGCATTTAATGGCCAAATCGTGTGCTCCGGATGAGTTTACTTGTAATAGTGGCGCTTGTATTTTGGTAATCTATCAATTGCGTTTAATTTTTTTAATTAAAATTTGGATAATTCTAGAAAAATTGGGTATGTGACGGTAATAACGATTGCAGTCAAGGTGAAGATGAGGCGAAATGTGAGATTGTTTGCGATGAATCGAAATACGCCTGTAGTGGTCTTAATGATAACGCTACCGAATTTTGTATCGCCCGCAAACACGTCTGTGACGGTCGTAAAGATTGTCCAAAAGGTGAAGATGAATTGAATTGCCCGACACCAAGGGAATGTGAACATAACACGAATTGCTCGCAACTTTGTATCACTACAATAGACGGCCGAAAGGGGTGCGCTTGTAACCGAGGCTTCAAATTAGCCGCAGATGGAAAAACGTAATTTTTTACACAATATTATTAAAGAAATTATAAATTTTCCTAATTTCTAGTTGTGAAGATATTAACGAATGTTTGTATGCCACCGATCCGGTTTGTTCGCAAACTTGCAACAATACTTTGGGGAGTTTCGTTTGTGGATGTATGACTGGTTATGTTTTAAGGCCCGATTTAAGAACTTGTAAAGCTTTGGGCGCTAGTCCTACGTTATTGTTTGCTAATCGTAAAGATATCCGACAAGTTTCCTTGAGTAATTCAAAGTATACGGCGATATTGAAAGGACTGCATAACGCAATTGCGTTAGATTATCATTATGAGAAGAATCTAATATTTTGGTCTGATGTTACTATCGATGTTATCAGGAGAGCGTCCTTAAACGGCTCCAATATCACAGGTATTTTAAGTCTAATATTTTTTATCTTCATCTGCAGGCTAATTCTCGACGGCACAAAATTTCTGATTGAAGTCTAGATAACAAATAATAGTCTAAGGGTGCTAAATCTGTAGTATAAAGTGGGTGATCAATCAATTCAAATCCAATTTTATCAAGTTTTTGCAACGCAACGCTTTGTGGGGAGAGTCGTTGTCTAGCCAAGTTTACTGTACCAAAATTTCCTCGCTCTATTTACTTATCAACTGACTACAAAATGCCTCCTATGTTGTTCCAAATCTAGCAAAAAAATTTTAAGTTTTGGCAACAAATAATATTCTCCGTAGAAATTTTTGCACAGCTCTTCTTCCAAAAATTCGCAACTTATCACTTTCCGCCACTAACAATTCGATAATATTCTGTTTAGATATAATAAAATGGGGTCTACAATCGCCCGGCGGCGTGGCCATCGACTGGATCCACGATTTGATCTTCTGGACAGATTCCGGTACACGGCGCATTGAAGTAGCCAGTCTTGATGGTAAACAACGAACAATTATAGCAGCCAATGATATCGATAAGCCTCGAGCGGTAGCCGTGCATCCAGGTGAAGCATTAGTCTTCTGGACAGATTGGGGCCCAAATCCGAAAATTGAACGTGCCGAAATGGATGGCAGCAATCGCAAGAATATCGTAAATGAATCGGTATTCTGGCCGAATGGTTTAACGGTTGATTATACAACGAATCGTATCTATTGGGCTGATGCTAAGCATAATGTTATTGAGACTTCGATGTATGATGGTAGTGATCGCAGGAAAGTGATTAGTAAAGGCTTACCGCACCCGTTTGCTTTAACAATTTTTGAAGACGCGATCTATTGGACTGATTGGCATACAAAATCGATATCTACGGCTAATAAACAAACAGGAGCTGGATTGCGGACGATTCATTCGCATCTACATTTCCCAATGGATATTCACAGTTACCACCCGCAAAGACAGCCGAAATATAAGAACCGTTGCGGACGAAAGAATGGCGGTTGTGTTCATTTGTGTCTGCCGAATCGGAAGAGTTACACTTGCGTCTGTCAGATGGGGCAGAAATTGAAACCGGATAAGAAATCATGCCAGAAACCGGATAAATTATTAATTTTTGCTCGAAAGAAAGATTTACGAATACGCCATTTAGACAACAGTTTGGTACACCAACATCAAGTTGTAATACCGGTAGATGGCGTTAAATCAGCAGTTGCGCTAACTTGGGACTCGCAAACTGATTACATCTATTGGACTGATGTTGAACGGGATAATATCAATCGGGCTTTATGGAACGGTTCCAATCAAGAAGTAATCGTATCCTCGAACATATGTAAGATTAAAATTCCAAATAGGCAGAGAATTGATAGTAATTTTAAAAAATTACAGTATCTCCAGCTGGAGTAGCGTTAGATTGGTTAACAAATAAGTTGTACTGGACGGATGCTGGTACTTCAAAAATCGAAGTCTCTAACGCTGATGGAACAATGCGAAGTCTACTAATATGGGAAGATTTAGACAAACCTAGAGATATAGTTGTAGATCCGATTAACGGTTATATGTACTGGTCTGATTGGGGCGAAAAGCCGAAAATCGAACGCGCCAGCATGGACGGCCAGATGCGTTCGATCATAATCAAAACGAATCTAACTTGGCCCAACGGTTTGGCTATTGATCACAATAATGGCCGTTTATATTGGGCTGATGGTGGGACGAAAGCTATCGAATGTTCGAATTTTGATGGTAGTGGACGGCAGGCTATAATCGGCACCGAATTACAACATCCGTTCGGTTTGGATGTTTTCGGCAATCATATCTATTGGACCGATTGGGAGACTCTAAATATTGAACGAGCGAATAAATTAACCGGTGAAAATCGGACAATTTTAGAAACTGGAATTACCGGTCTAATGGATGTGCGTGTTTTCCATAGAAATAGGAAAATTATACGTACACCGTGCAGTCGGAATAACGGCGGTTGTACGCATTTATGTCTATTGAGGCCGAAGAATTATACCTGTGCTTGCCCAACTGGTGTTAAATTAAATGTAAATTAATACTTAAAAATAACTGCTTTTGATTAATCATATGTTAAATTTAAGGATGATGGTAAGACTTGTTCGAATGGCCCGAAAAATTTCCTCATTTTGGCCCACCGTACTGTAATCCGTCAGATATCTTTAGACGTTCCGTATACCTCCGATGTTGTTCTACCATTACCGCCGTTAAAACAAGCAATTAGTGTTGATGTTGACCGGAAAACAGGCGAAATCTATTGGACGGACACGGCGGAAGATGTGATCGAAAAGAGCAGTTCGGATGGTCAGCATACCAAAATTATAATCATGCACGAGTTACAAAGTCCCGATGGAATTGCCATCGATTCGACCGGACGTAAAGTAAGTTTGTCATTTGAGCAAAATTTGAACCACGTAGCTCATCGGGAAGTTGGTCAAAAGGCGCTTGTTTAAGATAATGTTGCGATTTTCTGAAAGACTCCGCATATTTTTCATTGTAAATACGAATTTTTCTTGTGGCTTTTCCACCAATAAAAGCAAATATTCCTCAAAAATACTATGCAATTCGGAAAATAGATAAAATCGTCTATAAAATTTTATTGCAAAACAATTTTAACAAGTTAGAATAGGTGAAAGGTTACCACTGCAAATTTCCATTAATTTTCCACAATTTTAATTTTCAAATCATCGTTATTGCAGATTTACTGGACGGACGGCGAGCGGAACAGCGTAGAGGTCGCCGAATTAGACGGCACAAATCGCAAAATCTTATTCAATACGGATTTAGATAATCCCCGAGCTATAACTCTACACTACCATCACGGTTTAATGTTCTGGTCGGATTGGGGCAAACAAGCCAAAATTGAAGTGGCTCAAATGGACGGTACCGATCGGCGAGTTCTAATCAAAACCAACCTACTATGGCCCAACGGTCTAGCAATAGACCGTCCATCGGAACGTCTATATTGGAACGATGGTAAATTGCATACGATTGAATCGAGCGATTTGAATGGTAACGATCGGACGGTTATTATCAAAAAAGTACCACATCCGTACGGTTTAGTCGTTGTTGGTAATCATATTTATTGGACAGATTGGCAAACACAAGCTCTACATCGTGCTGATAAACAAACCGGATCCGATCAACGGATAATTCGCGATAAATTGGACGGTTTAATGGATGTACGATCGATACAAAGCGATAATATTGCCGAGAATGCTTGTGGCGATAATAATGGTGGTTGTTCGCATTTATGTCTAAGAAATTCCCATGGTTATAGTTGTGCTTGTCCTACTGGCATCCGATTATCGAAAACAAATCTTAAACAATGCGAACAACAACCATCAACGTATTTATTGATAGCGACACGCTACAATTTAGCTCGAATAAGTCTCGATACAGACGATCTTTGGGATGTTACTTTACCGATTCAAAACGCTAGTAATCTAATCGATTTAGATTTCCATTGGGAGAAACAACTAATCTTCTATACAGACATCGATAATAATTACATCCAAAGCGTGAATATGTTGAATTATTCCGATATTAGAACGATAATTAAAGATAATCTCTCATCACCGGACGGTCTAGCGGTCGATTGGATCGCTGATAATTTATATTGGACGAATACAGGAAAGAAAACGATTGAAGTATCGCGTTTAGATGGTAGCAATCGTAAAGTTATAATCGATGAAAATCTGTACGATCCACGTTCAATTGCGGTTTTCCCACGTAAAGGTTATCTGTTTTGGACGGATTGGATGCAACCGAAAATCGAACGATCATTCCTCGACGGTTCGTCACGACGTGTACTAATCAATCAACAATTAAGTCTACCATTAGGTTTAACTGTTGATTATTTAGCGAAACGTCTATATTGGATTGATGCCAAATCGAATGCTGAACGGATTGAAACTAGTGATTTACATGGACAGAATCGGGTTATTCTGGATATTGGCGGTAGTCATCCGTTTTCGTTGACACAATTTCAAGATTATTTATATTGGACGGATTGGATACAAAAGACGGTGATTAGAGCTGATAAAACTTCAGGGAAGGATGCTGTTATTGTGCGGAATAATATGGAGACTGTACTTGGTTTAACAATGGTGACGGAGAATCGACAAATGGGTTGGAATCCGTGCAAAGTTAATAATGGGGGTTGCAGTAGTTTGTGTTTCTTCCGTTTGAAGAATTATACATGCGGGTGTCCTGGCGATCAGCCGAATTGCCCTAAAGGTAATTGAATTATTCTATTTCTGGAGTCAAGTCTATTGAGATATTTTATTATTGTAGATCCGAAATCAATAGTTCCTATCAAATGTTCTGGTAATAATCTAAATTGTGATTACGATGACGATCTAGACGATGATAATTTACAATTATTAATACCCACAAATATCGATGAAACACTCGAACATTCCAATGGACAACATTCAAATCGTTTTTACATAATGACACTAATACCAATGATGATTATAATTATCGTCTGTATTATTGTTGTGGTTTTCTTGTTGATCAAAAAGGGCAAAAAGAAGTATTTATATGCTGCCGCAACCGGTCGTAGTTTCTCCAATCCCAACTATTATTCGTCTGGTAATAATGAGAATAATATGTCGTCGAATGGGCCAGCTGATAAGAAACCGTTCATCTGGAAACGACTCAAATATGATAAATCACAGGTAAAATAAAACGAATTTAAAATCGCCAATGATAATTGGGGGATTTTTCCGGAATTAGGAGCGCGTCTATGAGGAGACAACCGGTAGGAATAGTCCGGAAATTGCCAGTTTGATACCGACAATTCTAACACCGTGCAGTTCGAATTGTGAGACGGTAACACCGGAATTGGAACGATCACCATCAGTCACACCTCTACATAAAGTTGAAATGATAACAACCGATAATTAAACAAAAATTTTACTAATGCAGTTTTAATTGAAAATTAGTCACCTGTAAAGTAATGGGAACTCTGTAGAATTTTCTTTCAGCAAACCAGACAAAGATATTAAAATGTAAATAGGGGAAAAATCGTCAAATTAAGGTGACTGACAATAAAAAAATCTACCAAAATTCATTGAAAACCAACTGTTACCTAATAGATTTCAATTGGATAACTTGTAAATCGTGTGCCAAGTAACATTAACGAAATTTTACAAGTATTTTTTGTATTTTTCTAACGTTCTTCGGTTGAAACCAGATTGTTGATTTGAGAAAAATTCCGTTAATAATTTTATAACAAAAAGAAACAATTCAATAGATGTTACATATCTCCTTTTAAACAAATCTAATCTGTTGGATTCCAGACGCATCATCGCCACCATCTTTACTATTTCATTGATCGATAATCAACAAAACGATCAATGAAACGGTTGTTTATTGTAAATGGTGATGATGATGGGTTGAGAATTGGTCGTCTTTTCGTCTCTGATCTCATATCACCCCTGTATTCGTTTTATCGTGAATTAAATCAGCTTATTGAGGAAATAATACCTACTTATGAACGAATCTGGATTATTTTATTTCGAGGTGGTTAAATAAGGAAGCTTCAAAAATATTTATAAAGACTGACTGAATAGGATTTGTTAAAAGCCAAATTTAAACAAAGTTTTCAATTAATCAAATATTTTATAAATATAAATAATTTTATTTTCTATTCTTTTTTACAATAGGAATGTGGATATAGAGTAGAATAAAGTTGAGAATTCTTGCGTATTGTTGCGAATTCTTCAAGTTGAATCGCATAGGGCTCAAGGCGATTCCACTTGAACGAACCGCAACTGAACAATTCGTTACAATTATTTTGTAAATGTATAGACGTAAAAGAATCATCTTCCATTTTTCTCCTCACTTATTATATGAATATTTATTAATTAAAAAGAAATATATATTGTTAGATAAATTTATTGATAAAAAGACGATAAAACAGCAGAGAATTAACAAGAACAATTCTTCGATTCTATTTTATTTATGCACAATTTGGAGACGATCTTTTTAATTCTCTGCACTAGCTCAAATAAATCCTCTGCCCTAATTCTCTCACCCGATCCCCACATACAACACAGAATCGGCTCAAATATAATCATTGTTTAACTATCAATTCATCAAGTACTGTAACAATAATTAGACGTATAAAATTAATGTTTTACAACAAAATAATTCAGCTGAATAAAAAAGTGTAATGTCAAATTATCCTGTAATCCCTCACATCCTCTTCTGATATATCTTTAATGATAGAATTTGTGTTTTGTAAACATTCATCTAGATGACAAAGAATTCTATGATAATAATAATACTAATAATACTAATAATAATAATAATAATGATAAGAATAATAAAACAACAATGAAATTCATGTGTCTTGTCGAGCCTCCCCGATAAGAAACATGATTATTACTAATAATAATAAATGATTGTATTTTAAATGTTGATGTCTGTTTTATTTCGCAATTATCCCGGTACTTCAGCTATTTTCAATAACAATTCAAGCTAGAAAAACTGAATTTTAACCGGCGCATCCACCATTTCTACACATTGATTTTTAGCGATTTTCGTCGTCATTTATTGCAATGAATTAGCCTCAAAATGATTCTAAATCTGTATTATTGGCATTTCTAATCAGTTTTTAGAGTTATAGTCGGTAAATTTGAACGAAAAATTGGCCAAAAATAACAAAAATTAGAACATTAGTTAGACAAGTTACAGATTTCTGTTCCTCGTTTCGCATATTTTTCAATATCTGATCTTAGTGCTTAAAAAAATAATAATTGTACCTATATATACCTATAGATTTTTATTATAATTTCAAAGCCAATTGTCAAAGTGTTGCAAGATTGTACCGAGAAAAATTCATAAGAATCGGTCTACTTTCACACAATTATGTTCCCGTTTTAAATGAATTTTCCGAGAATTTTCAAATATATTCAACGATAATAATAATTGTTGGAAATTTCATAAAATGCTGCAAATTCTGTTGAAATCTGATTTACGTCACATGTGACGCCATTTCGTTACCATTTTAATTGAAATTTGAAAGTCCGGAGTTCGTAATTTTCGATTCGGTGTCCACAGATTACCGATATCTAATAATTTTCTGTTTGATAAGGTACCAATAAAATAGAATTAAAATTAGTATTTCAAGAAGTATACGAAGACTTCTGTTATGGAAAATTTTAAATAAATTCTAAGCTACAGAGCAAAATCTTGGAGCATGTTATTCTATATTTGCTCATTATTTGTCCGATAATTTAGCAAATATTATCGATTTTCCTACGATTCTCTCATAACTTATAAGAAATTGAAAGCGCTTTTCAAATCTCGAAGAATTTTTCCAATAGTTTTGTTGGTTATCCGGAAAACTGTCAGAAACTCGAGGCCTGTATTACATACATGAAATGTAAAAAATCAACTTCCAAATAATAATAATCTCTGTGCTATTATCTATAATAAGAAAAAATTGCGTAAATCTGGAATTATTTTACTCAATTTCGATAAATATTATCAAATATTTCGTATAATTGCTAAATTCTTTATACTAAACGTGCTTGATTTGGAAGATTGATAATAAGTGGCGCATCCACCATTTTACACTCATAAGAACTATCACCGGAATTTTTGCAAATTTCTCAAAAATTACGTCAGAAATTAGAATTTCAACTTCACCAAAGAATATTACAATAAATTCTCTTTAAAATAGTAATAAATACGGTAATATTTTCTATATTTTAATATTTTTAATATAATTTTAAAGTTTTAATCTACAACAAATTCGTATAAAAACAACCAAAATTAACTAATCCTCAATTAGAAAGGTTTATTGATTCTTGTTCGACTATAATTTACGAAATTATCCGTAAAATCGAATTATTTTCAAAAAATTCATCAAAGCACCTCCACCATTTTTAACTTTGAATTCAACTCAAATACAAATTTTCTAGAGTATGATTTGAGTATCAAACGTAAAACTACGAACACTACCAACCTTGAAAAGACCGATTACACTAAATTATTCTATATTCTCCTATAATCCCCCAGTGTTTATAAAATTAAGAAAGAATAGAAACAATAATTAGACATATGCTTGATACTATTTTATTGTCATTAATAAATTATGTAATAAATATTAATATTATAATACAATATCGCTCGAATACTGTCTAATACTGGTAGATTCATCTACAATCCATATCGATTAATTATCATAATCATCAATGATTTTTTGTAATAATTCTTCTAACAGAGAAAACCGTTCGTTTCTATCATTATCATTACTAGCGAATTTCTCATATTCGACAACATCATGATGATATGGCGACGAATTTCTAGAAAACACCAACATTAAAATTGAAATTATTCGAATTGGAAATAGCCAAATTACGGTTCATCGCTGAAGAAACGGCCAGTATCTCGTTTTGCTGCAATTCCGCGACATTCGGGAGCATGCACATATTTCCTAAACAATATAAAAGGATTATTTTAGCGAAAATTTAGAGGACCTATTCGAATACTATACCTGCAATTGATTTTCCTTCGGGTTCCTGCATTACTCATGTCGATGAATTGCAGAAATACGACAAAAACAATTAGCAGAATCAATTGGTGACCCTTGATGGCTTTTAACATATTGCAGCACTGGAAGAGTTATTATTATTATTATTTTCTAATTATCAATACAAGTACACTAGTACTAATGATTATAATATAAATAAATATGATTAATTGAGTAAAATTTGGGAATTATTATCGTATTGTCTCGAGTATTGCATCAGATCAAAAAATTGTGTAACTTTTGCGATCCCAAAATTTCTATGTTTATAATTTGGGGATAATTTCTATTAAATTTACAATACTTACGAGTAATTTATTTATTGTAGATATACACACAAATATTTGTTATAAATATGTAAATATATCTTGGAGATTCTTGAGGATTATCTCTTTTTTCTTCGTACTTGAGACACAACAGATTCACAGATAGGATTTGATCTGAAATTCGCTCCACATCCACTGCTCTTTATACTAAAATCCAAAACAGAAGTCTTGCGCATTCCATTATAAACAAATCACATTTGTTTATTGTAAATTAAATTATTTTCACTCCATTTATCATTAACTACTTGATGATTATTCAATATCAAATAATTCCTATAATTGTATTAACAATGATTCCAAGACGTCGTAAATTCGACGGATTTTAGCGATTATTGCGAATTATTTTAAAGGATTTTCCGGAGAGAATTCAACAATTTTTAAAGGAATTGTAATCAACGTCTTCAGATTAAATCGAAATTCCCGCAATTATTGCCACTAGCGCTATTTCACGCGACATTGGCCGTGATTTTTGTCTCATCGTACGATTGTCAAATTAGCCAATTTTCCTCCCTTAATAAGTATTTTCTTGTAAATTTTCTTATTGTATAATTCTATATTGGCGAGTTTGTGGTAAAATTTGTATCGCTATATTTAATACAGCTTTTTTATTCTGTGATTATAATTAAATTTGGGGAAAATCAATGTTAGTTTAATATAAAGGAGTCTATTGTAGACAAAATTTGGCAACAGTGCTCGTTGGTTGGACTAGTGGCGCTATCTGTGCTGTCCTTACAACTGTCAAATTGTGTTTTCTTTTGTTGTGAATTTTTCCGAATTTTCCGATTATTTTATTGATAAACTTGACGAATTTCCATTCGAAAACAGAAAATGCCGAACATAAAATTACGTTCATCCGATGGCGAGACCTTTGAAGTCGACGTTGAAATAGCAAAATGTTCCGTAACGATCAAAACAATGTTAGAAGATTTGGGTATGGACGATGATGAAGAAGAGGTTGTACCATTACCAAATGTGAATTCTGCTATATTGAAGAAAGTCATACAATGGTCGACGTACCATAAAGATGACCCACCACCGCCGGAGGACGATGAGAATAAAGAGAAACGTACCGACGATATTTCGTCGTGGGATGCGGACTTTTTGAAAGTTGATCAAGGCACTTTGTTTGAATTGATCTTGGCTGCTAATTATTTAGATATAAAGGGCCTGTTGGATGTTACTTGCAAGACAGTAGCGAATATGATTAAGGGCAAGGCGCCGGAGGAGATCCGGAAGACGTTCAATATAAAAAACGATTTTACAGCCTCTGAAGAGGAGCAAGTACGAAAGGAGAACGAGTGGTGTGAAGAGAAATAAAGCCGATTTGGTAACGATTCAATCGTAATAAACAAATTTCGAATGTATAACTTATTTTCATTTCTATAACTCAACAAGGGATTAATTGTAGTTTCAATGAATTATTAAAACTATCGATGTTCAGTTGTAAATTATACAAAACATTTATTAATGTAGCGATTTATTTATAACCCCTTAAATTCATAGACTTCAGTAGATATGTGTACGTTTATTTGCCGCTTGATTACAACATAAATCAACACCGATCTTGGCCCCACAAATAAACATCACCCATACTATCAATAGAAATAATAAAACTAGTAGAAATAATTGTAAGATTCGAGGATATCGTGGACAAGTTATAGTTTCTTTAATTAAATCATTATTGTGTATTTGTTTATGGATTAATTTGATTATCCTGCTGTTCTTATCGCGTATAATCGTTTGAATTTGTGATTTATTTGTTGATGTTGAATCAGTCTCGAATTCTCTACAATCACATCCATTACAGCTCATTAATTAGACACATGAACAATTCAATTAATTCTAATTGAAGAATTCCTGTAGAAGAATCGCAAAATAAATCGACTGTAAATTGTCATTAAATTTTTGACAAATTTATTTGTTTACGTGTGTCAGAAAACACGATGTAGAAAACTTTTCGAATACTCATAAGTTACAAATAAAGTAGCAGTTGCTGGTATTGTTCGTATTAGAGTTGGTGTCAATCCATTGTACAACGCTCGGACACCTTCCTGGCGTGTTATCAACAAAATCGTACCCATCATACTGACATTTGTATTGGTGACTTGTATACGCGATTTGGCTACATCGATCGGATAAGTTAACGTCCAAAAAGCGGCACCACCAACAGCACCGGCTATCATCGTCCTAACTAAACCGATATCGTCTTTCGTTTGGTTTTGGTATCGGAATAATTCGCGGGTACCCTCGTAAGCACCGAAAAATACAAAATAACCGGGCATTTCGCGCGTCAAAGTCGGTACTAGACCGCGAAATAAACCAACAACACCATCATCCTTCAATATATTGCGGATTAATTTCGTTGGGCCGATTCGTTCGATTTGTTTCCCATTTAAACTGGCTTGTTTGCGTATCTCGTGCATTGCTTGTAGTTTGCATTTTAATAATTCAGTTGGACATAGCGCTAACGATGAGAAAAATGATGCAATGAAACCAGCCGAAGCATTGTGGACTGTTGTTAAATCGCTGACTTTATCAATTCCGACGATATTTTGGATGATTTTCTGGCAGAAACCGTAACAGAGAAACAGTAGAGAGTTTTCGGTAATATTCGCAGCTAGAGCTGGTACAGATCCAGCATATAAACCACGAGATATCCCGTCCACTTTTAGTGTTTCTTTCAAGCAAGTAAACATATTCGTGTACAAATTCGGAAAGGTTTGCATTTTAACTTTTATTGTATCCAACGGTTGTCCAACGTACACTAAAGCTATACCACCTATAACACGACAATAATTATCAATATTGTAGCAATTATCAGATAATTACCTAAAGAACCCGCAATAAAATCTATTACACCATCTTTCACGTGTTTTGGTGATTCAATCGTGTCTTGATGCATAATTTCTAAATAATCACTTAAAAGTTAGGTTACAATACTGAATTGTTAGTTATATAAACGATTAAATTGTTGAGTAATTTAGAAAGGTCAAAGTTGCTCTTATCAAATTATAATTGATAAGGATGTTGAAATGCTTCTTGGAATTTTTAAAATTTACCGCTATAACCACAATTTTCAACAGCTGTCAAATTCACGTGCACTCTAGTAATATTAACACTCAACAGTTGGTATAATATTTGAAATAATTCATCAATAATACCCAAATAACGCTAATTATTTGGAAATTTTCGAAAATTAACTAATTCAAATTGCATAAAATTCAAATTAGATTCGAATTTATAGCAATACGTGTTAATAATTGCGTGTACGTATTTATATCGAATAAGTTTGGTGATTTATTTTCTTGGGTTGGCAGTTCAAATGTCAGGCGACGTGTATTCTATACGATGACAGCCCCAAAATAAATATTTCCAAATTCAAGGCGAATCAACGGAACAAAAAAACATATTGTTATCAAAAATAAGGTAATTTCAATCGAATTTAATTAAAATGAATCAATAATTTAATTGTAATTAGGTAACAAAGATGTGGCAAGACTCTGGTCAAGATCCCGGTGGCGGTAGCAATGACCCACCTTTAAATCAAGAATTCTCCGATTTGAAGGACCAATGCGAACAACAGCAAGTCTTGATAGCACAATTGAAAGAGATGTTACGTAAAAATAAAGATCAAAGTAATGTAACACAAGAGAAAGTCGACGAATATATGAACACGTTAACACGTATGAATGCCCGTGTTAAAAAAGGTAATAAACGTAAAGATGATGTTAATTTGAATCGTTCCACGATTGATATTCCGGCGAAATCCAAGATTGATCTACTGCGCCAACAAGTCGCTGAGAATAAAGCGAAATTAGCTGAACGTGACAAGAGTCAGAAAGGTTTTGAAGAGATGGTAACGCAGATTAAAGCGCAACTCGACGATTCTCAACAGTGGATCAATCAAACACCGTTAAATCTATCATTGTCATTACAAGATGATAAAGTTGAATATAATCAAAATTCTAGCAGTGAAGAACTTTATAATATCTTGTTAGTTAAAGAGAAACGTATCACGGAATTGGTGAATAAAACTCAAAAATTAGAGTCGAATATCCTGGATCTACAAGAGAATTTGAAAGAGAAAGATTCAGTAATTGATGCCCGTACGAAAGCTATCACTTTAATGACCGAAAATTTGACTAAGAAGAGTAAAGGTACATTGGATGCTTTAGATGAGACGAAAGAACAGATGCGGAAGATGCAGGAGAATTTCGTTAAATTAGAAAGCGAAATGAAGAATCGACAGATGAAGTTATGGGAAGATCTACGTTTGAAAAACTATGAAATTGCCGAATTACAGGAATCCAACAGTAAATTACAACAAGAGAATCAAGAATTAATCGAGAAATCTACAAGTGATGTCGATTATGATAAATTAATTGAAACAATTCGCGAGAGAGATAATCAAATTGAAAATCTACAAAAAGATCTCGGTAATTCTCATGAAGAAATCAATAAATTAAAGAAACAATTAGATGAAAATAACAAGAATATGATTAAAATTAAAGCGCAGAATAAGAGTAAAATAAAAGAATTAACCAAAAAGGTTGATAATTTCAAAAAAATCAGTGATATTAATAGTGAATTTGTAAAATTGGAAGCTGAAAATTGTAAATTGAATCAAAAAATTGCCGAATTAGAAGAGGAAAAAGGTAGTCTACAATTGAAACTAATGGAAACTGATTCGAATAAAAGTATAAATTCTATAAATTGTACAATTTGTTGTAATTCTTGTAAATTTCAGGCTCTGACATTCCAGCAAAACCACACAAAGAACTCGAAGAAGAATTGGAAAATAAAGAAAAATTATTGGAGGATAAATCGTCGAAGATAACATCCCTAGAAAATGGTATATTCGTAATAAATTAGTGATTATATTATTAATAATTATAAATTTTACAGAAATAACATCATTGAAGTTGGAGATTGATAAATTAACGGAAAAATTGAATAATTCACCTAAATTTGAACACGTCGATCAAGTTAAATCCGAAATGACTTCAATACAATTCGAGGAACAACTAGACAATTTACGTAAAGAAAATCAAGAATTAATTACAACAAACCAATTAGTAATTGATGAGAAAAATGAACGTATTGAATTATTATTGAAAGAAAAACAAGAATTAACACAAAAATTAGATAGTTACATACAAGAGAATATAGAATTAATCGATAAATTAGAAAAATTAAGTGCCGAAAAAGTATCGTCGGCTGAAAGTATTGAAATTGTTGAAAATTTAACACAACAAGAAAAACTAGAATTGGAAGCTTATCAAAAGAATAATGATAATAATACTAGTAGTAACGATAATAATTTGAAAGCTAGTGATGATAATCTACAACAAACCGATCTAAGTGAGACTGTCAATGAGTTAACTGAAGAAACTTCGGAATTGTTACAGAAAATTGAATTATTTACAGTCGAAAGGCGGGAAGTTATGGAGAAAATGGAACAATTAAAACAAGAAAACAATAATCTAACATTGAAGATGAATGAAATTGAGAATAATCGTGATATTCTAGCTGAAACTTACGAACAATTACAGAACGAAAAGGAGGAATTGTTGAAGAAATTCGATGAAATTCAACAAGAGAATAATAAATTACGATCGGAATCGACTAATAATCGAACTTTAGATGAATTAAATGATAAATATGAACGGATAGTTGAAGAAAATCAACAATTATTGGCGAAATTTGAAGAAATCGAAACGGAATTTAATAAAATCCGCAGCCTTAATGATGAATTAGTGAAAGAAGTTGAAATGAAACAACAACTACAACAAGAATTAGAATTAACGAATAAAGAAATTGAGAATTTGAAATTGAAATTAGAAGAATTAGAAAATATAAAGAACGATTTGAACAAACAAATAGAGAAATATCAAGATGATTTTGAGAATATCGAGTTTGAACATCGTAAATTATTAGAAAATAAAGATAATGAAATTCAAAAATTGATAAAAGAGCGCGATAATATTCAAAGTGTTGTTGAAGATTTACAAAAGACCATAAGAGAGAACGATGAGAAATTCCACAAACTTTCAAAAGAATTAGAAGAAAATACATCCGGTGAGAAGAAGAAGATCGATGAATTGATGAATAAAAATAAAGAACAATTGGAGAAAATGAAGAAAATTGCAGCGAATTTGAAGAAGAAAACACAAGCTTATCAAGAATTAGAAGATGAATATCGTAAAAATCAAGAGAAATGGGAGAATGAAACCCAAGAGAAAAATGAAAAAATCACTAATCTTCTACAACAGTTAGAAATTTTGGAAAATCAAATTCGGAAACTTCAAGATATTGAAATTAAAAATACAGAATTACAAAATACAATAACCGAATTACGTTTACAATTAGAGAAGAGTAATGAAATTAATTTACAACAAGAATTACAACAGACTAAAGAGAATATAATTGATATTGAATCGAATGAGAATCTATTAAAATCAAAAATACAAGAATTAGAAATGTTATTAGAAACCAAAGATAACGAATTGATAAAATCGAGTGAACGTATAACGAAATTAGAAGAAGGAATTCGATTTGTTGAAGAACGCCGTATGAGTTTAGAAAAAAAAGCAATCGAATTAGGTACAGAATTAGAAGAAAAGAAACAAGATTTTGAAGAAATCACCAAAAATGAAGATGTATTAGAACAACGTTTAAACGCTCTAGTTAAACATGACGAAATTATTGAGAAACGATTAGAGAATTCGATTAGTGAGAATCAAGAATTGAATCAACAAATCATCAAATTGAATCAAATCAATGATGAATTGAGTAAAAAATTGGAAGAATCACGTAATGATTTAGAACGAATTCGTAATTTAGAGAGTATAATTAATGAATTAGAGAATAATAATATTGAATTAGAGCGTACTAAACAAAGTTTAGAGAATGATTTGAAGAATCTACAAAACGAATATAATCAATTGATGAACAATACAAGAGATGAATTCGATAAAATGAACAATGATTGGCAACAACAATTCGACCAAATGTTTAAAGAGAAATCGGATTTAATGGTGCGTTGTGAACGTTTAGAAGACGAATTGAAGGATATTTTAGATAAAGAAATCGGTTTTAATAACGAATTTATTTTGTATAAAACCAAATTAGAACAGAGTGAAACTGAAATTCGTAACTATGAAGAACAAATCGGGCAATTAATGAATGAAAACCAGATACGTTTGAAGCAAGCTGAAGAAATTAGTGATTTACAACAACAATTAGAAGAGAAAACAAATAAATATGCGGAATTACAGGATAAAATTGCTATTTTAGAACAGGAATTATTGAATAAAACTGCTGAAAAAACAGTGAGTTCGATTGTTGAACAAGCTGAAATTCAAGTGAATTCTGAAATAGACGAAATACCGAAAATTGTATGGTCGGAACAAGGCAATGATCCATTCGAATTTTTATCACATCAAACTGTTGTTGAAAAAAATGAAGAAATAGAGAAGAAAGATATAATTCCAATTGAATCGAATAAAGAAGATCTACAAAGTAAGATTAAAACTTTAGAATTTATGTTGTTTAATGTTGGAAAAGAACGCGATGATGCTTTAGTACAATGCCAACAATTAACAAGTGAATTAACGAAATTCGTTTATGATAAAGTCACAAATAGCCAACAATTAGAATCAGAAATCATTCCAGATGGTTCGGATCAAATCGACAATCAAGAAAATTTACAAAAAATTGAATTCGAACCAACAAAACAACCGATAATTGATGAAAATATACCAATAGATGAGGAAATTTGCCAACAGAAATCCGCTTATATTTGTACAACTAATGAGAATAAACCTGATGGTGGTAATCAATTAAATCGTGATACTTTCGGTGAAACGGAAGATGGTTGGGGTTGGTCACCGGAGGAAATCAAATTAGAAGAGGAGCATATCCATAAAAACGACGATATTGGTGTATTAAAAGATAAAATTTATGTTTTAGAAATTGAACGTGATAATTATATTGAAGAAATCAAACAATTACAAATTAAATCGGGTAAATTAATTAAAAAATTAAAGGAATACAAACAGAAAAATGATCAATTGAATCGTAATAAACGTATCGATGATGATTTAAATTTGAATGATACAATTCAAGAAGAATTTAAATTACAAATTGAACAAATTGAGAAGAGATTGAAGGAGACTTTAAATGATTTAGAACGTGAACGTTTAGAAAAACAATCATTACAGAAACGTGTCGATTTATTAACGACAGCAAATGAACGGATGGTGGAAATGAAGGAGAAACACGAAATTGAATTGCTAGGTTGGCAACAGAATTGTCGTGAATTAAATGCGAAATTAGAACGTTACGAATGGGGGCAAGATGACGGTTTCTTAACTACTACAGAACAAACTATTGATAACAGAAATAATGATAACGAACTGAAAATTAATCAATTAAACGAAACGATAAAAGAACTACAATTAGATAATGAGGAATTACAGAAACTATTAGAAGAACAACGACAATTGCGGATTGATGCAGAAAAGATGAAAATCAACGATGAATTTATCAATGAATCTGAACGATTGAAACAAGAAAACCAACAATTACAAGACCAAATTAATGAATCGTTAAATAAAATTGAAACAATTCGACTCGAAAACGATAAATTAAACCGAGTAATTGTAGAGAAACAGGCGGTAATTGATGAATTAGAGACCAATGTTGGTAAACTTCAACTACAATTAGTCGATAATGATAGTAATATCGATAAAATATCGAGTGAAAGAGATCGATTATTGAACGAATTACAAATTAAAGAAGCTGAAATTAATTCGATTCAATTGGAATTAGAGAAATTAAATAAAAATATAGTAAATTTAAATGAGACAATTCAATTGAATCAAAACGAAATTGAGATATTAACCAATGATTTAACGAAACGTAACGCCGAGATTGATTTGTTAAATCAACAATGGCAACAACAAGTCGATCAAAGAGGTGCTGATGTTGCTGAAAGTTGGAAATTACATTTAGAAACTGTTGAACAGAATTTCCGTAAAGAAATCCGTGAATTGGAAGAGAAATATCATACGTTAATGAACGAAAATAACGAATTACGTAAAAATGTCGATATAGAAATACGCAACGAGATTGATCGCCAACAAATCATTGATGATTTAACGAAACAATTACAAGAGAAACAAAATCAAATCGGACAATTACAAATCGATTTAGAACAATTAAATCAACAAATCCAATTTAAAACGAACGAAATCGATGTTAAATGTGAATTGATTGGTAATATTTTAGGGAGATTACATCTAGATAATAATAATGATTTATTGTTGAATTGTGAGAAATTCTATAAAGATTTCGAGAATAATTGTAAGAAATTGGCGGATTTCGAGAATCGTGAATTGTTATTAAAACAAGAATTACAACAGAAAAACGATACAATAACGAATTTAACAAATCAATTACAACACATTCAAAATTTAAAAGAATACGAGAATGAGAATGTTGAGAATTTACAACAAAATCTACAAGAATATCAACAAATTAACGCAACAATTACAGCACAATTACAAGAGAAGAATCAACAATACGAATATTTAAATAATGAATTTTGTAATAATCAAATTCTATTGCAAGAGCGCGATAAAGAGATTGTTGATTTGAAATTGAAATTAACAAATATTGAAGAAATCCATCAACAAATCGACCAACAATTAAAACAAATTGATGATTTAAAACAATCATTAGACAATAAAGATCGAAATATTGATGATTTACAAACGAAAATCGATCAACAATTAGGCGAATTCGATCATTTAAAACAATTATTAGACAATAAGGATCGAGTTATAGACGATTTACAAGCGAAATTGAAACAAAATTCGAACGATATTGATAATTTAAAACAATTATTAGACAATAAAGATCGAGATATGGACGATTTGCAAACTAAATTGAACCAATATTTAGAACAAATCGATGGATATTTGGAGAAATTACAAAAATTCGACGAAATCTCCAACGAATTAACCGATAAAATCACCGAAAATACTAATTTACAACAGCGAATCGACGAACAAAATCGTCTATTAGATGAAGAAAATCAACAATTAAACGAATTACGTGGTATTATCGAAGAACAAGTGATAAAAATTGAGAATCTAAAGCACGAATTATATGAGAAATGTAATGATTATGATTCGTTAATAGCTGAAATGGATATGAATCGTATGAATGAGCATACAAAAATTAAAGAGGAATATCGCCAACAAATTAAACCGAAAGATGATGATCTAACTGAGCCGGTTAGTCGTGCTGAATTAGATTTAGCCTTATATATGTTGCATCAACGTGATGTACGTTGTGAAGAATTAACAGTTGAATTGACACAATTATTAGAAGAACGTGATACATTACAATTACGTCTATCGAATGCTATACGCGAAAAGGAGGAGATTTATAAAAAATTGAAAATCGATGAGAATTTAATTAATAGCGGTAGTAGTAGTTCGATTGAACCAAATCCAACAACTAGTAGTGATGATAATAAACATTTAGATAATAAGTATATAAATATTATTATTTTTGTATATACAAATTTTAATATTTTTGGATTATTTACAGATTATCAGAGCTCAAAACTGTTGGTTATAAACGAGATAAAACAATAGTTGATGAGCAAGAAATGAGACGTTTACAAGAATTATCGATTCTACAACAACATAAAGATGTTGCAGCTAAACTACCACCAGAGGCTGCGGCACGATTAGTTGATGCCAGTTATACTTTATGTAAGTATTTTAATATTTCTTATTTATAGTAAACGTATATCGTTAATTGCTTCGATAATCGATTAATTTACGCAAATATCTACAGAGTGAGCCAAGTGGTTGGCCTATTAGACATTTAAAGAGTTCTAATTGATGAAAGTTTCTGAAATTTGGTATGCACCCGTTTTTCCACCTGAACTACACCTGGAAAATATTTTCGTTGTTCTATCAACCCCTGGAGTACGGGGTAGTGCACCCTACTTTCTTATTTTAAATAGAATGGTATATTTTTTATTTCATATTTAGATTCTATGATGAAAATGAAATGGACTTTGATGACATGACCTATGGTCTAGCGTTAATAGTTTTTCAAGAATATTGACTTTTTCTGAAAATTTTGATTTTGTAGTGTTTAATAGAAAAATTCATATATTTGAAGATATTGTTGATAGATAATTCAAATTTGGAAATCAAATAGTTCACACTATGTACTTTACGCTAAATTTTATAGAATTAAATTATCTTTCAGCGTTTAGCTGAAATCGGTTTTTCTTTCAGCCAATTTTCAAAGCGCCATAACTTTTTTATTTTAAATGGAATGGTATATTTTTCTTTGCACGGTTAGACGGAGAAAAAAATTCTGGATCGAATCATATTAGCATTTCCCTATACCTATTCTTGATAATTTTTCAGTTATTCAAGATTTTCGATTTCGAATAATTTACCCTTTGAAACGAAATACTAAAACATAGTAGGCTTGGCGAAACAACCATGCTGTCACAATTAACATCTAAATAATTAATTATTTTTATATTTTTTAATTGAAAAATCATAGAAGAAATTGACAAATAATTAAATTAAAATTAATTGGATTTTCTTTTCATGTAAAATTGGCTGAAATCACTGAAAAAACATACAAAATAATCATTGTTAACCTCAAATGTGACAGTTAATGTCATTTTGCTAAGCCTCCTATGCATTTCTTTATAGGCGAATTAATAAGTCACAGACAACTAGACACTAGTCAATTTCAGACTGGGGAGAAAACTATTGAAAATTGAAAATCTGAAATAACTGAAAAACTATCAGCGATAGGTATAGGGAATGCTAATAAGGTTCAATGCAGAATTTTTTTCTCTATCCAACTGTGTAAAGAAAAATATACCATTCTATTTAAAATAAGAAAGATATTGTGTTTTGAAAATTGGCTGACAGAAAAATTGATTTCAGCTAAAGCTGAAAGATGATTCATTTCTGAAAAATCTGGCGTAAAGTACATAGTTTAAACTATTTGAGTTCCAAATCTGGATTATCTATCAACGATATCTTCAAATATTGAATTTTTTTCAAACACTGCAAAATCAAAATTTTCAGAAAAAATCAAAATTCCTGAAAAACTATTAATGTTAGACTATCGGTCATGTTATCAAAGTCCATTTCATTTTTACCATAGAATCTAAATATGGAATAAAAAATATACAATTCCATTTAAAATAAGAAAGTAGGGTGCACTACCCCATACACCGGGGGTTGATAGAACAACGAAAATATTTTCCAGATGTAGTTCAGATGGAAAAACGGGTGCATACCAAATTTCAGAAACTTCCATCAATTAGAACTCTTTAAACGTCTAATAGGCCAACCACTTGGCTCACTCTGTATACTGGTCGTGTTTATACTCGCGATTGCCATTACAGTATAATTTGATTATGTTTACATATAAAATAGCACGTACATCTTAGACCCCGTCCACACACGGACACATTTTGGAGTCTGCAACAAATTTCTGACGGAAGAGCCGACAAACGTCACATACGTCGTCAACATTCTAACATATTGTGGATAAACATTCAGACGTACGTGACGTCCGTCGGTGCTTTCGTCAGAAATTTGTTGCCGACTCCAAAATGTGTCCGTGTGTGGACAAGGTTTTAGATTAATCGATTGGATTTTGTTTGTGTTTCTAGCCCGTGACGTCCAGAGTCCATCAAAGGTTTTATTAAATTGGCTTTGGGGCAAAAGTACACCGAAAGTTAATGATATTTAGATTTTTTTAATTGTATTATTATTGAATAAAAGGTGCCTAAATTTCCATATTTCTAATAGATATTGTAAATTTTTGTAAAATTATAATAAAACAAAAAAACATGTTAAATCTTTCATCAGGCATTTATTTTTGTTAATTTTATTTCGTTTGAAATTAGAGAAAAAGAAGTTGTACAAATGAGTCTTGTCTGCAATAAACACGATATTTATAAAATTCTTATTTATTAATTAATTCAGTGCAACTCGATTATAATTGATAGTTATAAATAGTCGAGTATATTGAGAGTGCTTGGAGTATCAATCAAATTGCGATGATAGGCACCTTTATTGGTGTTATCTTATCATTTTCAACTCGTACGAGTTGACCTTTTGTTATTAATTATTGTATACGAATTGATTGGAAATTTTCCAGTTTCCGGAGGATATTTTTCAGCGTCGCCGTCTTGTCGATCGTTATCAGTTGTTAATTTAACCCCATGTTTAGATAGACTGAATACTTTCAACTTAATGAAACTCGAAGTTGATTAGATCAATTTATCGTATTATGGAAGGAGATTATAAATATTTTGGCTTGACGCCACTCTTTATGTTTGTTATTTATTTTTTATATACATAGGTAAACAGGTATCATCTATTATGTTATAAATGTTTGTGCCAGGGATAATGTTTACTTTATATAACAATACAATTTAAACGAAAGTTTATGTGCGCTATATTATTATCTATACACTGAAGGGAATTGGGCAAAATATCAAGATCATAAATCTCATTTTTTTCGAAAAAATAAAAATAATAGAGTAACAGTACAAAAGATACTGGCTCTATGATTATATAAATTCGATCTTCATACAAGTTTATGATGCAATTTTTCTTAATTAACGCATATTTAATTAATATAATCATAATCTGCAATTTATTTATATGTGTGTTTGTGTTTATGTGACCTTCCTTGTATTTGTATTTGTGTATTTGTAATCATAATTGTTACTTGAAGTTCTACGTGGTGGTTGATTTGATTCTAAAAGTGCCACATTTTGCGTGCAAAACTACGGTAGGTAATTTGTTTAAAAATCATTCTTTATTAATCAATCGATAATCATAAATTGCAATTATCACAGAAGGAAGTGAATTTGTTAATTTGCCAAACAATGATAATATACGAAAAACTGATAACAATCTAAATGGATTTCATAAAACCGAAAAATTTGATAAAAGCACCCTTTTACCTATAAATAATAGAGCTATTTTTATACATCTATTTCTAGTAAAGGTTGAAATTACGATGTATACTAGAAATAAGTGGAAAACAACCCCAACCACCCCCAGACGTTTCGTTTAAATTCAACAACATGAACGAAAGCTTCATTATTAACGAGAATCCAGCATTTACATAGTGAATAATAAATGCAATTAGTACGGAAATGAATGTACACAGACTTGTAATTTTAGAATAAGAAAGGGGTGTTTTCGGAATCATCCAAATAGATCAACCCCTATTTCATAGATTCAGATATTCCATAAATTTGCATCTACTCGACTAAACTAGACACCAAAAACTCTTCATCTACGTTTAGTTTAATTTAAATTTTCTATATTGGTAAACTTACTCATTATTATAGTTATTATGTTGGTAGAAATATTAGAATGTTATCAGTAAAACTAGTCGCCTATAAATTCCCTAAATTAAGGGCACAAATGTTCAAATTTAATAAAACATGGTAGACATAAAATTATAATGGCAATATTCGTAATAAAATTCAACAAATTCGTAATAAAATCCAACAAAATAAAAACCACTAATTAAAATAATATGATTAAAACGGTATTTAAAAAAAAAACGAACCGTCAAAAGCAGGAGGTTACATTTTTGTCATTTGTTTCGCCAATTGTACCAACATAGAGGTACAAATTTTCCTATTTATTTCATATAAAAGTTATTAGTCCTTGGATTATAAAGTTGGCAGACAATTCAAAACTTTACCTCATAACTGGATTTACTAGTCCATTAATCCCTGAAATGTTGAACAATAATGGGATTCTTAAAATATCTTCTACTCTCATTATTGATCCCAATTTTTTCATTCATTTTAATTAACGCTAATAAGGGTGCATGAACTCGATACACTTTCCCACCGTCATTAAGACTTAAATCGGCCTTGATATAATTTTCTAATCAACCACGACCACCAATGGAGACTAATTTGATTAAAATTTCTTGAAATTAATTTTTGCTGCCTTCGCGTTGTTGTTTCCGAGTAGAAATATACACAAATATCGCGTGATATCTGTAAATATTTGGATTTTATTTAAAATAATTACAATAATATTAATAATAATAGTGAAATTTGTGTTGATTTTAATATGACGTCACGCCGGCTAGACCTAATAAAGTTCCACGAGTCCGATCCTGCGCGCCTTTCTTATATTTGTTAGGTTACCACCACCACTACGGTATTCAATTAAATGAAGTTGGCGATGAGGTGGGGGTGGTCCCCATTTCACTATCACCGACTGTAACGTTAGATCATTGATGTAAAATTTAAACAATTATAGTAACAATAACACATATGTATATGTCAATCATTTTGTGTATGTGTGCGTGAGTTTGTACCGTAGAAATGAAGACAACAGCGAAAGTGAACACATGTTTGATAATTTCCTTTTTTCAATAATTTGATAACGATAAGAATGGGGACTTGATTGTAAAATGGATTATTTACAATGTAGATTACTAAGTTGGCGTTTATTTACAATAATCAAGGGTAATTGTTATTTTTAAGATGATTGTTTATATTCGAAATAGAGTGGGGAGACTGGGAATTTTCTAAATATTTATAAAATTTCAGATTATAAACATAAAGAAATGTTACCGTCAATATTATTATTAATAATAATATTACGACAATTTTGTATATTATCATCATAGTCGACTATGGCAGTTGCAACAAAAACAACAACAACATCAAAATTTGAAACAAATTCAACAACACACAACCAATCAGATGATCATCGATCCGATATTTATTACGATGATGAACATGTACAATCATTAGATCCTGGATTACAATTGTATTTATCGCAAATATCACAACAGATGGGTTGTTGGAGTCGTTTCTTTCCAATACCATTCGAACGGGCTGCTAGTAAATCGTGGTGGGATCCGATCTTCGATTCGGAAATCTTAGAGGAACAATATCGGAAAAGTTCAGCGTCCCAATATCGTAGCAAATTTCGGTATATATTCAGAGATTGTTTTTCTAATTTAATTTAATTTAATTTAATTTTAGATATGCGATAGGCTATATGGTTTTGATATTGATGTCGTGGATGATTTATTTCATTGTAACAGGTTTAGTATCGAACACCCACCATTGGCCGTTGTTGTGCAGTGTATTGGCAGCTGTAATTCTATCAATGCTCAGCGTTTTATTTCTAACATATACAAGAATCTATAATTATTATATGCTATTAGTATCGTTAGCTGTATCATTCTGTTTATGTATAATTAGTTTATCGTGTGTTGTACTAATACCGCTACAAACAGATCCGATAAACTTCCCATTAACCACCGATATAAGTCCAGTTGGGCATTTCTCAATCTGTATTGAAATCTTAATGATCATCTACACATTAATACCGTTAAAACTCTATATGAGCATAACGATCGGTGTTTTATATTCGATAATCTTCGAAGTCTTAACATTAATACTGCACAGTCCCGACTTTAGTACATCAACGATAATAATAAGACTGTTATCGCACACATCGATCCATCTAATCGGCTTACACATCTTGATAATGACGAATGTACACATGAGGAATACGTTTATGAAAGTCGGACAAAGTCTCCTAGTTCGGCGACAATTGGAATCGGAGAAACGCCTAAAAGAGAACATGATACATTCATTAATGCCGCCTAGTGTGGCCAAATGGCTATTGAACGATGATGAGAATTTTACACAAGCGAGAAATTCGGAAACCACAACAACTACAGTAACCGAAACTAGTGATATTCGTTCGTTATTTCGTCCGTTCAATATGAACCGAATGGAGAATGTTAGTATATTATTTGCCGATATTGTTGGATTTACTAAAATGGCAAGTAATAAAACTGCCGAACAATTAGTTGAGATTTTGAACGTTCTATTTCAACGTTTCGATTCGTTATGTCAATTGAATAATTGCGAAAAGATCTCAACTTTAGGTGATTGTTATTATTGTGTTAGTGGTTGTCCAGATCCACGGCCAGATCATGCTATATGTTGTGTTGAAATGGGCTTAGGTGTAATACAGGCGATTAGACAATTCTGTTCGGAAACTAAAGAAACGGTTAATATGCGAGTTGGGATACATACCGGTACTGTATTGTGTGGTATTGTCGGTACGCGGCGTTTTAAATTCGATGTTTGGAGTAATGATGTGACTTTAGCGAATCGTATGGAATCGACTGGGAAACCGGGAATGGTGCATATTTCGGAAAAAACCTACAATTTTATTAAAGATTTGTATGTTTACGAGGACGGTCAAGCTATTTTTGGTAAATTTTTCGATTATTTTATTAAAAATGCCTTAAAATTAATTGTGAATTCTAGGAATGAAGACGTATTTTGTATTGGGCCGAAAAGAGGATCTTACACCGTCTTATAGTGGAAGTTTTCGAGCGGAAGGCCGTCAAAAATACACAAATTCCCTACAATTATTCGTATCACCACCATCAACATCCCCATCATCATCAGTATCACCACAATCACGTCCGCGTGTACTATCCTGTGATACATCAACGAATCTACTAAAAACAACAAATAATCCAAATATGTTATCGCCGGACGTTTGTAAAATAAAAGCGAATAGTCTACCGAGTATTTTAGATTCGGAAAATGAACAACAAGATTCAGAACAACGCCAACAACAACAACAAATTAAAACACCAACATCGACGGCGAGTAGTGGGAAATATTCGATGAAATTGAAAAATTGGAAAATGCCGAAATTTCTACGCAAAACCGAACAAGAACCGCAAATACCAGTGATTGATATCAGTAGTGGTTATCAACAAGTACCGACGATTATTGAGACGAACGGACGGAAGAAAACTAGCTCAATCAGTATTATTACCGATCTTAATATCGATGATGATGATGATCGTAGTAAAGACGACACGATTTATTTCGATGATCCTAAAGATAATGTCGATGTTAAGAGTTATATAAGTCAATCGCGTAGTGATATCGGCCAATACGATTTAAACGATTTCTCTTTTATGCGTAGCGGAAGTTATCGTTCACACCAAGGACGTTCACCGAATGATTTCTCATTATTGTATAGAGCTGGTAGTAATCGTTCCCGTCGTGGACGTTCACCAAATTTCGATCTTTTACCAACGGAGAGGGCGCGTAGTGCTACTGTTGCTGCCGGTACTCTAGAACGACCCCAACAACAACACCAAAAGAGATCTCTAGATGTGCCCGGACATTTCCCCAATATAGACGAATTCCCAACAACACTACAATCGTGGCAAAATCGTAAAGATTCCGGCATTAAAAGTAATAGTCGTCGCAGTAGTATACAACAAGTAAGTGGATTTATTCGATATACAAACAATAAAATTTCGATTTGTAGATAGACAACATTCCAACATCGTCAGAACATCGTGTTTCCGGCTATTATACATCGAGTCAAAGCAGTAGTGTTTGTCAGGATATCGGACAAGATCAACAACAGCAATTTTACAATAAATTCGGTACTTGTATTCAAAATTTACGGAAACAATCCGATCGACAATTGATCCGTTGTGTACAAGACAACCTAAAATCGCGTGTTTCCTATTTTATAACACCATCACTACAACGATGCACATTATTGTTTAAAAATAAAGAAATGGAGAAAGCATACCGCGAGACTATCTATAAACATGATGATCATGATGAGATTGAAACGTTAGCCAATTCACATTTCAATGTCTATTTTAATATAATCGTTTCCACGTGTATTTTCCTATTTATCTCAATTTCATTGCTATTATTATACGATCATTCGCAATTATGGTTGTTATTATTCGCTATTTTTCTTCTAATACAACTAACGAGTCTACTTTTGATTTGTTTGAATAAAATCGATTTGATTTTTGAGAAATATTGGACGTGTATATCGAAATTCTATTGTTGGCATCTATTTGGTTGTTTATTGATTAGTTTACCGATTATTTCCGTTTTAATTAATTATTGTTCGAAAATGTTCGAATCTTCGGAAACAATAAACTACCTTTATACGTATTTATTATTTGTTAGTATTATTCATTTTTGTATTTTTACACAATTGAATTGTTGGATCAAAAATCTATTAGTTACATTATTTGTGATTGTTTTTATACCGTTATTCTTGCAAGGTGTCTGTTTGAATTATGTTGTCTTGTTTGATAAACCGTCACATACAAAAATTCTAATTGACGAGACTCTATTTGATAAAAATTCAACAAATTTTAGTACATTCTCGAATCCGAAAAGTTTCGAACATTACAGTTTCTTATTCAAAACGGAAATTCTAATGGATCTCTTCTTGTTATTAGTTTTAGTATGGATGTTGAATCGTGAATTTGAAATTGGCTATCGTATCAGTTTCCATGCTAGTTATACGGCGAATCGTGATCGAATCAATGTACAACGTCTAAAGAACCAAGCCGATTATTTGATTTACAACATCGTACCGGAACATGTAGCCGATCAGTTGAAAAAGAACGCCAAATATTCAGAAAATTTCAAAAAAGTCGGCATTATATTCGCTAGTATCGTCAATTTCAACGAGATGTACGATGAGAGTTACCATGGCGGCAAGGAATTCTTGCGTGTTTTGAATGAATTGATTGGCGATTTTGATGAATTATTGGACCAGCCACAGTTCCGTTCAGTGGAGAAAATCAAAACAATCGGTAGTACTTTTATGGCAGCTAGCGGTCTAAATTCCGAATTACGTTTAGAACAAGCCGATCCGCACCAACATTTGTACGATTTAATGGATTTCGCTATAGCTATGCAAAAGGTTATCGATGATTTCAATCGAGATTTATTAGAATTCAATCTAATCCTGCGAATTGGCTATAATTTCGGCGATGTTACAGCCGCTGTTATCGGCAATACGAAACTATATTACGATATATGGGGTGATGCGGTCAATGTGGCATCCCGTATGGATTCGACCGGTGTCAACGGTCATATTCAAGTGGAGGAGAAATGCCTACCGGTGTTGAACAAACGATACGTTTTCCAATCGCGCGGTAGTGTTTATGTTAAAGGTAAAGACCATATGAATGTCTATTTGTTGCGCCATAAAAAAACCGAAAAGGAATTAAAGAAGAAACACAAATAACTCAATTGGGTGTTTAGATTTTGTGCCTCTCGTATAAAGAGTGACTTGAATCGCCTTAAAAATGGATGACCATTTTTACCAAAGAGATTTATTAAAATTAAATGAATTTATGGTCCAATTGTACGTTTGGATGGGGGATAGAAAGAGAGAGAGTACCAAAGATATCGATATTTTTTCCAAAAGCAAGACAACATCCAAACAATACGCTACGCTTCTTTTTATAATCTTAATAATACGCCTGATAAGCTTTTAGAATTTTCTTTTTTATATAAATAATAATTTTACTACCAAATACAGATCAAATAAGAATAATAATAAGTCGTAATAACTGTGATAATTAATATTTTTTAGTGTTTTTTAATTAGCTTTAGAAGGGCACTAATTATGTTCTGCTATAACGAATCAAAACAAACATAACGAATAAAATATTAGGAATTTCTTGCCAATAAGTACAAACATTTACACATCTACTACATCTGAAATAAATTTAAATATTTTATACTCAAATTTTGTGCGTATATACAGAAATCTACCGAATTTCCATCACTAATTAAAACAGATGGAATTGTACGTAAAGACGGTGGGAATACCAAAGATTTCAGTCAATTTCGTATAGACTGACGAACAAAATTTGTGGACCATACGGCGATTTAATGTGGGAAAAACCCAGCGAATCAGTTCTTGTTTTTAATTGTGCTTTATTGTGTGAAATAGAGATTCTAAACAATAGATACACATGTTTAATTGATTAGAAAAATTAATTGTATTTAAACAATGATATTATACGGTAGCTTTAACCCATGCTTTGTTAGTACAGTTGCTAATTTTTCTAAATTTTATCTATGTTTCATTTAAATCGCATCATAATCTCTGCATTTATTTATATTTCGTCATTGTTGATAAGTTTATTTATTTTTGTTGATTTTTAAATGTAAATTATACCCTATAAAGTGCCTTCTATCATTTCCATTTATTTTTTATTTGTAATTTGTATAGATGATATTTATTTATATTTTAATTTGTAATAAACTGTATAGAATTGTTGTGCACCACCGTCCTCCTATCATTGTATGAATTATATGATATTATAATTGAATAAATCAACTTGTATATAGAGAAATCATTTTGTATAATTTCAAAAACCGCGCCACTTTGATCTTTGGTTCAAAAACACTTCATCTAGACGGTGGCGCTAGTACATTTCCGGCCTGTCTGGCACTGTTGTCAGTTTTCATTGTGTGTACGTATTTTCAATAAGATAAAACTTGCTATAATGTAAAATTGATTAAATTTCACAAATTTACCGATTCGTAAACAATTCCTAATTGGAATTGTCAAGATTTTTTGTTGATTCGACGGGATAAATTTTATAAAAAATCTCGAAAATTGTTGATTGTAAACGGACGACCTTGAAACACCGTGTCGCCATTATTTCCATCACCGCCCTCTTGTCGTTTTTATTTCGTTTTTAATTTCCGTTCAGCGGTTTATTTGAAAACAAAAAATTAATTATTTTTGTCCAGAAGCTAGAGAATTATGGAGAATTCGGATAATGGTACGGAATTATTGGATAATGTTGTTATTAGTGATGTTGCAACACCCCAATATATGATACAACGTATTCCGGAAAATTCGCAATTATTAACAACAGATTTATTACAACATCCTAATGGGTTGGTTGTTGATTTAAATGGTACAGATTTTATACCAGTTAATTATGCTGCTGATACAATATTGCCGCACGATTTAACCGAAGAAGATCGAAATTTGGCTGCTGCTTTAGTTGCTGTACAAATCAACCAACAACAAAAACAACAGCAACAACAAACGCTAAATAGATTAGAACAAAACTCGACTTTAGGTAAACTTATTATTACGAATTCAATATAAACCTAAAATTAATTATTTAGATACTAAATTACTACAAGAAGAACAACAACAGATTGTTTTAAACGATAAAGAAACAAATAGCAATTATATACAAATTGTTGGAACTGATCATATGTACGTGGAAAAACACGAATTACCAAAAACCACAGTTGAGGAAAATCTCAATACGGAAATAAATATCAAAATAGAAGACGATAAACGCGGCTCTGATGGTGAAAACAGGTAAAATTACAAATTATTCTACCCTAAAAAATAATCATAACCTCAATTTTATTACTCGGCTCAAGTCTAATATCTATTGATATAACCGAAATAACCATTATGGTATGATCTTTTTAACGATTCATGTTGCCACATAATCGTTATTAATTCAATACTACATATTTAGCATGTGTAGAATCTGGAAAATTGTGGAAAAGTGGTAATATTGCCAACAATGCATAAGACCGGTTTCGCTCATTATACTTATCTAAACGACGCTTTTGATAACCATTATATCATCGTCTATCATTCTCTAACTTATTCGTTGTAAATCTATCTATCTCTCTATGATTCTCTATGTGATCACTAGATGGCAGTACAGTAGAATAGAATTGTTAACCAACTTCTTTGTGGTTATATTTTTAAATGCGTAGTTGGATATATTGTACCATTCTCAGTTCTTTTGATTATTCGATTTGTGTATATTAAGTACTTAGAATGCCCCTAGTTGGTAAATTTTTATATAGTTTCTATCCACTTGTTAGATTCGATAAGCGCTAAATTTTGTGAGGTTATGTTATAAAAACGATTTGTTAAAAATTCAATGATTCTAAATTTGGGCAAAATTAGGTATTACTATTCTCATACTTATAAAATGAGACATTTTAAGTTGTAATATTAAAAATTTTAAATATGTTTCAGGTCAGATAGTCGGACAACATCGAAGAAGAGTCTACCGCATAAGAAACGTATATCGCGTAAATTAAAGAAACAATCAAACCAAAATAGTCAATATTATTGTAGTTTATGTGAACAAACATTTTTGACCAATAATGAATTTATACAACACGAAGTTTTATGTCAAACAACAATAACACCGGTACATACAACAACAACAACAATGTTTTCGTGTCAATTGTGTACGTTGACGTTTGAAGATCAATTGAAATTTTTCGAACATTTAAAATCCCACTATGAGCCCCCATCAGCTACAACAACAACAGCAGCACCAGAAAGTACAACAGGGGTTGTTCTATCACCATCGCCATCATCGCCGTCGAATAATACGACGTTAAATAATGAACAATTAGAGAAAATCGAAACTGACAATGATAAAGACAATATATTTAGTTCTTTATTGAATTTAACATGTTTACAATGTAATAAAACATTCCGTAAACAGAAAATGTTTGAAAATCATATGAGAGAGATTCATCAAAAACAAGAATTGGATGAATTTAGTGAACCGGAAGATTTAATGGAAGGTATAAATGTTGTTGTTGATGCTGCAAATGAAGTCAATTCGGATAATGACACCAAAGCTTGGTATCATGAAGATGAATTACAACAAACTGAAGAAGATTTAAAAGAATTGGAAGCTGAAGAGCATGTTTGCCATTTATGTAAACAACCATTCCCATTGCGTGCAATTTTATTACAACATTTAGTAACTTGTCGAACGGATACAGGCAATAGTGAACCACCAGCTCCGGCGGTTATCAAAAAGAAGAATAAAAAGAAGGGTGCTTTATCGTGTACAGAATGCGACCGTGTTTTCACTCATAGAAATTCATTGGTTTATCATATGAGAGGACATAGCGGTATACGGCCGCATCAATGTGAACAATGTGGCAAAAGTTTCTTTGCTTCTAGTGCTTTAAAAGTACATCTTCGATTGCATTCAGGTAATATCTTCACTGAAAAGCTGCAAGCAGTCGTATTCTGCAACTTTTTATAGATCCGTTACCTTGACAATCTTAATTCCATCTTTTCTATTAATTGCTCTTTTAAATTTAGTTTTAATCATTTCGATCTGTTGGAAAATAACTAAGAAATGTTGGAATAAACAACAGCAAAATTGTAGTTTACCAAATTAAATGATAGAATTAAACAGTCTAGGCTATAATGTTATCATGATTACGGATCTACAATAGTTACAGAATACAACTATGCATTGAAATAATGTCTAATTTTAGGTGATAAACCGTACAATTGTTCGGAATGTGGTAAAAATTTCCGTCAATGGGGCGATCTGAAGTACCACATGACATCGATACATTCAACAGAGAAACAATTCCAATGTGAATATTGCGGTAAAGATTTCGCTAGGAAATATTCATTAATCGTTCATCGACGTATACACACCGGTGAGAAGAATTATAAATGTGAATTTTGCGGAAAAACATTTCGAGCTTCCTCGTATTTACAAAATCATCGTCGTATCCATACAGGTCTCACCAATTTCCATCATTTTTTTAAATTAGATTTTAATTATTATTATTTGGACAGGAGAGAAACCACACGAATGTGAAATTTGCCATAAACCGTTTAGGGTGCGTTCGGATATGAAACGCCACCAAAAAACCCACACGAAACGTCTATTAATTGGTAAAACTGTACGTTTGTCTACAACACAACAACAGCAGCAACAAGAAGAACAAATTGTGAAAAATGTTAAATCGGAATCGAATAGTAATATGTCGGAGGACGTTTATGAATTGAATGTTGAAGAAAATAATGAAACTGAACAGATTTTAACTTACGATCAAGAACAATTGGATGCAACAGTTAGAGATGGTGGCACTCTGTACGTTATGATCAGTTAATCCAACTATCCAATTATATTTTAATTTAATTTATTTCTTATTAATTTTCGAATTTAGTGTTTCTCGTCAATTATTCCTTTTTATTTTCTGTTTGTTTAAAGGTATTCTCATGGGCATCAGTTGTTTTTAGTTAGTTATTCAACAGACGTGCCTGTTAGAGCTGTGGAATCATCTTCGACGTGGATCCAAACTGGTTCTTAATTAATTAACTAATTACAATTATTAACAATTAGTTTTTCTTATAATATTAGAAATATTAAGATTTGTTTGAAACTGGGAAAATTTTCTAATTGGCCCTATGGCGCCTTTCAATTTTTGCAATTCATTATTAATACATGTATTTATGTTTATTAGCAAAGTTCATATATATCCAAACTATATTTTATAAAGTTGGAAATTGTCGAGTTTTATTAAAACCGCCCCGCAATTTTCCACTAAATTTACTGAAAATTTTGCAGATTTGGACACTGTAATCGATTTTTAAATTTAAATTGCCACAGTTTAATTTAGGGAAAATTGGCTGAACAAGGATCGATTTTGTTATCGGTGACAGATCGTGTCCTGTATTTAATGCGGTAAATCTAACCTTGTTAACGCGTCAAGATTCGTGTCACTGTAAATAAATAATTTCTTAATATTCGATTATCTATGAAAGTCGATGATATTTTAATAAAAATTGATCCGAATTAAATCGATAAGTAGAATGGATTTACATAAACCGGTAGATTTAGCCAATAAAGTAAGTCGATTTGTAATTATTCACAATTACATGCTGTAATCGAACGTTTAATTTTAGACTTTAGAAGAATTAACACCAGAAGAGAAATGGAGGTAATTGAATATTACGAATATACAAAAAATGGAATAATGGTTTTGTTGTAGATTAGAACATCAACGACTCCATGAGCAACATAAAGGACATGAAAAAATGCACGCTGAAATGGTGATAATTTTGATATTAACATTAGTGATAGCCCAAGTTGTATTAATTGAATGGAAACGGCGGCATTCACGTTCTTATTGTGTATAATTAAATAATTCAATGTAAATATCGAGAATTAACAAATATTCTAAATTTTCCAGCTAGTCACTTTATTAGGGATGTGGTTGATACCGTTGATTCTATCGTTAAAGAATCATTGGTGGCGATTCATATTCATATGGTTGTTGTTCTCGTGCATTACAGGCTTGATTGTTAAAAAAGCGATACAGAAACCAATCACCGGAACAACCCCAAGGTAACAAATCGAACTAATTGGAGATGAAAATTAAACGAAATCTTCTAGGCTTGTATATAAATGGTTCCTTTTTATTTACAAATTAAGTTACGTATTAGGTTTAATCGGTTATATTGTAATGATGGCGACATTTTTCGGTTTAAATTTAGTATTCGATGCCAAACCGAATGTATGGATGGATACAGCTTTATTATTTGTATTTTATGGTTTATATTACGGTGTATTAGGTAGAGATATATCGGAAATATGCGCCGATACTATGGCGTCACATATCGGTGTATGAAACTACTGTTTTCAAAAAAATTATAAAAACTATAAAACTCTATTCTAGTATTACACCGATCATGGTATGCCTACTAGAAATTTAGATCCAACTATATGTGCCGTCTGCGGTAATAAATTATTAGTCAACGAAAACGAAGAGGGTGTTATCGAGAATACGTACAAACTCACATGTGATCATGTGTTAGTAAAATTGATAAAAATTAAATAGAATTTATAATGCTCGTATTGTAGATTCCATGAATTTTGTATACGCGGTTGGTGTATTGTTGGTAAAAAACAAACATGTCCTTATTGTAAAGAAAAAGTCGATTTAAAGAAAATGTTCTGTAATCCATGGGAAAAACCACACGTCCTCTACGGGCAATTATTGGATTGGATCCGATGGTTAGTGGCATGGCAGCCGATGATTCTATTTCTAGTACAAGGCATCAATTGGGCATTAGGGCTTGAATGATAGTTTTGATTTTATTCATTTTCAATCTTGATGGGATTAAATAATTTATTGTGATTTCCAATTTTTTGTTGATGTTATTAAAAATTCATTTTAAAATTCGCGCCTTTATCACCCGTAACTATAGTTACAACAACTTTAGTAATACTGGGTGTTGTCAAGTATTTCAACCACGATAAAACCGTTATTCTCAAAATAAATTAAATTATCTTCAATAATTTGGTTGTAATACTGAAAAATTCTAAAATTACTACATTTTTATAATTTTCAACAATTTTATGCAGGTATGTCACCTTAGTTACATTCATGACCGATACTGTCATATCAATCATAATGAAAATTATTTTTATCGCCACTGCAATTATTGGATTATCAACAATAAAACAATAATAACAAAAATACTAATTAATTTAGAAAATTATAATTGTTTGTGGATTAATTGATTAAAATTTGGTTGAGAAATACAAGGACGTGGCAACATTGTAATACCAATAGAGAGACGGAAATTCCCCTAAACAAATCAAAATTTAAATTCAAATATAATACTGCAATCACACGATTACATTAAATAATCAATTAAAATTTCATTAATTACACTAAATACAAATTAACGATAATTAATTTCTCTTAATATTCGTTTATGTTCCACTTTTCGCTATACTATCAAGGTTCAAATCCCAGCGAAGTACTTGTATTTTTTTCCGATAATTCTTTAAAAAAAAATATTAATCTGGACTTTAAGTAAATAAGAATCCGATAATTGAAGGATATTTTAATCTTGAAAAATAATTATCTAGAATAGCCAATTAAATATTGCAAAAATTGATAACCTTGTTTTTTTTTTGGTGAGAAATTTGGAAAATAGACTCTATCTTTAGTCATTAGATACAAATAATGATCCAATTTTTTTACAGATCATAAAGGAAAACCGTTATGGGTATATAATTACGGATACTCGACAATATAAACAGTAGAAAAATAATTTATGTTTAATAGAAAACAGTTTGAATCATTAATATAAAAAATACTCGATAATTAATTATAAAAATAGTAAGATTGAGATAATTTGTAATTTTTTATATTGGTGGGATAACGAAGATTCTTCAATAGAAATACCGTTGCCCCACTGTTGAAGAGAAAGTCGAGTCAACAAAATAAGAAAGTCAAACATTACTAAACAGTATTTGTATCCGTCTTAGAAGAACAATCAAATTGTAACGATGATAGTGATTATAAGTGCTTTAATTATTTTAGCAGTAACGATTATTGCAATTATACGTTCGAAAAAACCATTAAAATTGATTTTAGCAGAAGCTAAATATGAGTTAATTTACAACGCACTTGGTTCGCGTGCTTTATTTGAAGATTTCATTATGAAGGGCATGAATAAAACAGGTAAATCATTGGAATTTAACTCAATAAAAATCTTTGATGAAAGCGGTAAAATATAGATTTGTTGGTACAATCTGAGAAAGTGGCTGTGATCACCGGTGGTACCCGTGGAATTGGGCAAGAAGTTGTCCGAATGTTACTCAAATGCGACATTCATGTAATTATAGGTATGAGCCTAAAAAATTCGGTTTTTTTTTACTAAAATTGTATAATAACAGGTTGTCGAAATGTACCAGCCGGTCAAATGTTGTTGGAAAAATTCCGAGCTGATGGTGTTCAAACCGGAGACATTACCGTTTATCAATTGGATATTAGTGTAATTGAATCGGTGAAGAAATTCGCGAATGTCGTCAAAGAGAAACACCCAAAAATCCACTATCTTATCAATAATGGTACAATTTAAACCAAGTATTTCGGACTATAAATTCTGATAGCAACTCCCATTATTTGAAGTGATTTGAAAAAATTTTTAGGATTAATAGAAGGGTTTGGAGATTATTTTAACAAAATTTGAACGCTCATTTCTAACAATTTTGGTAAAAGTATCTCCAGAGACCCTCTAGAATTGCTCGCCAAATAATGCAAGTTGCTTGAGAGTTTACAGTCGGAATATATTCTATTTCTTTTATAATCCGTATTTCAGCTGGAATTATGTTCGGTCCGTATATAGAATCGCGAGATGGTTACGAATCACAATTCAGTACAAATTACCTTGGCCATTTCCTGTTAACACACCTATTATTTCCACAATTAAAAAACGCCGGCACCGATACGAACCACGCAAGAATCGTTAATGTTTCCTCGTGTGCACATCTACTTGGCGATATCAATTTCGACGATATCAATTTTCGTAAACGATACATCCCATCTGAAGCGTACGCACAATCGAAATTAGCTCAAATTCTATTTACGAATTATTTAGATACAAATTGCCAAAAAGATAAACTACCAATACAAATCCATTCAGTACATCCAGGTATTGTAAATACAGAATTATTCAACGGGACAAATTTGAAGAATTTAGCCCCATGGATACCTTCGTTGTTCTTTAAAGTATGTTCCGTTTCTTCTGATTATAACAAAATTGTTGATTTTTCTTGATTTAAGACACCGGAACAGGGTGCTACTCCGATAATTCATGCTTGTATATCGCCGAAATTAGAAGGCAAAGGCGGTACGTATATCCATAATTGTAAAGTTTTCTCCACTAGTGAGAATGCTAAATCGGAGGAATTACAAGAGAGATTATTCGAATTTACTAGAGAATTATTAAAAATTGAAGAATTTGGTGTTGTTTAAATTATTGGAAAATATGTTTAAATAAAAATTTATATTCTCCGTGTGTTTTTTTTAATATTTTAGTTTCTGGATTTTTGTTATTATAAATTAATTCTTTGGCTTATTATTACAACATTTAAATAAACAACAATAAATATAGAAGTATAAAAATCACCTACACCAACATTAGAAACAATATAAACTCAAACATAAAAAGAAAACAATAAATACTAGTTGAAAAAAATGCAAAAATTGCAGCGTGTCGCGTTGTGATGTTATTAATAAATTTAATAAACATTTATAACTTAAATATACAAAGCGACTAAGCTACAATATTAAATCTTAAATTATTGCACTATTTTTTAATGAATTAATCAATTGTTGTTTTTTTCTAAACATACAACCCAATAAATATTAGAAGCTCTCCCTATTGTATTTTTCATACAATTATTGCAAAATTGCCCACAATCTGTAAAAATATAAATGCTGTCCATTTCTCCTTTGATAATTGACACGAAAATGAGGATGTTAATAGTTATGTTTTGCCAGATAAAAATCGCTCATTGGCACAATAAATAATTTCCAATAATCAATTCCATAGAATTTTCAATATAACAAATATAACAAAGTGAATAAAGAACAAACAATAGAAAAAAAACCTGAGAGAAAATTTACAAAAAATAATGATTGGAACTTATTATAAACGGCTACAACAATTCGTATCACCAATTGATGATGTTCTACCATTGATATTAGTCGTATTGGATTCATAACGTGGTAGATCTCGACTTCTAGCTTGCTGCAATTTAAAGAATTATTATAAGTTGGAATAAGTTTCAAGAGGTTGTAATGTTATCAATAGGGTATTTGAAGATTTAGTAAATTAATGGTAGTTCTAGCAAATGATGTTAATAAACTGTAATTAGTTCAATTATTATATTCAATTTAATGACTATCAGGGTTTCCAATTCGAGGTTTTTTTTTAAGTTTAAGTTGCAGGGGTGAGTTTTAGTTATTATAGGAGCAATATTTTAGTAATTTTACAGTCGAAATATTAAGACGATTGAAGCTTTAAGTTGGATAGAAACAAATACATTGCGACAATAATCGACTTAAATTTACAGTTTAGGTCATAAAATCGCTAATGTTGGTCTTGCAAGGAAACATTCCCAGGTGTCCCCCTCCGATTTTAATTAAATTTGAATATGTTATTCTCCATCGAATTTTAAAAGATTCATGTTTTTTTTATCGGCAGAAAAACAGATCTATCGGGTGAAATCGTCACTCAAAGTTTAGGCTCAAACGGGGTACTTTTAAAGTTCTGCATACTTCCAGTTAAAATATTCAAACGGGGCAAACGGCATTATTCTCAGGATGAAAAATAATGTAGAAGCCCATTGTTTGAATATCGAAATGTTAATTAGGGTGGAAGTTATAAGGGTTGAAAATAAAAAAATTGCTATAAGTCAAAAATTATTCATCGGATTTTGACGAAACTAATGTCATTCAATAGAAGACAAAAAAGAAGGAGAAACCTGTTTTTGGATTTTTTCGAAAAATTACGTTTAGGGGGTAACCCCCCTCAACCATAATTGAATGGATCAGAAAAAGAACTTTACTATTCTTATAATCTTTATGTTTTTATTCAGAAATAGTGCTTTTCCATCAATTTTCAAAAGTTGGGGCACATAACAATAGTATTTTCTTTATATATTGCATACCTATTCAATTTTCATGTTGGACATTTTTGTTTATATGAATATAGATAGTAAAATAATTATTTTGCGATATATTTTTTCTAGATCTGTTCTAAAATTTATTAATTCCCTCTATCGACATTCAATTATTCATATTTTAAATGTTAATAAGGTTTAATTAAATTACCTTGCAATAAGCAAATAACTTATACGATGCGAAAGAAATACATTGATTAGTCAAATTTTATAATATATTAGGAGATGATATTATTTTGTTATTGAGAACAATGTGGCGCAAAATGCCCTTGTTATTATAATAAATAAATAAATAGTACAACAGACATAAGGGTTGAAATTTGGGAAATTTTTATAAAACAAATACTAGCCATTGTATGTACTTTCACGAAATCATTTATTGTTGAATAATATAACTTTCACGACTTTTATGGAAAAAACTCTATAGAGGGTGAATTGATATTAAAAATATAAATAATTGAACTTTGATAGTGATAACAAATAAGTTTTAGAATATTTCTAGAAAAAATATATTCGAAAGTTATAATACAATAATAATTATTATAGTATCTATACTCGTATAAAAAATAACGTTCAACATGAAAATTAAAAGCGTAGGCAACAAAGAAGAAAATAATATTATTTTGTGCCCCAACTACTGAAAATTGATAAAAAGCACTATTTATGAATTAAAACATAAAAATAATAGGAATAGTGATTTTTTTTTTCTGATACGTATAGATATGCTTGACGGGTGGTTACCCCCTAAACGTAATATTTCGAAAAATCCAAAAACAGGTTTCTCCTACTTTTTTGTCTTCTATCGAATGACATTAGTTTCATCAAAATCCGATGAATAGTTTTTGACTTATAGAAATTTTCTTACTTTCAACCCTTATAACTTCTACCGTAATTAACGTTTCTATATGCAAATAATAGACTTCTACATTATTTTTCACCCTGAGAATAATGCCGTTTGTCCCGTTTGAATATTTTAACCGGAAGTATGCGAAACTTAAAAAGTACCACCCGTTTACGCATAAACTTTGAGTGACGATTTCACCCCCTAGATATGTATTCCCGCCAATAAAAAAAACATGCATCTCTTAGAATTCGATGGAGAATAACATATCCAAATTTCATTAAAATCGGAGAGAAACACCTGGGAATGTTTCCTTGTTATTAGAACTAATATTCACCCCTAAGTGGTTTTTAAATACAAAACAACCCTTGAATAAGTACCTTTGTAGCCGTCGAATTGGTTACAACAATTGAAATGTTGATATTTTTCATAACCCAAGAGATTGGCTAAAGTAGTTCACGATAAAATTAAGAACAATAAGGTTGAGAGGTTACTGAAATATTTCAAAATTTACCTTTAATATAAAAATATTTTATAAAATTTACTGAAGGTAAATTATTTAAGAATAATAGACACTACCTGTTTTCTAGAAAAGGTCAATAGCTTGGGGTGATTCTATATTCTATACAACATCTCTAGTTACGACCAAGTTTAAATATTTACGATAAAGTTAATATTTTATCATCAACTCCATTATTATCGAATCTATTGTGAAATAATTCAATTACTTTTGCTAATCTGTCAGATCATAAAAACACTAAACACTAAAATGGATGTAATTGAAAATGATTTTGTTCGAGGTTGATTGGAGTTGCGATAGGAGTTCAATAAAATAGTAAGATACCCAATCCTAGAGCTTTTTTCCCAGATCCGTATTAGAAAATTTAAAGTATCCAACAGTCATACTTCAATAATTAACTGACACTACTTTCTCGGTCTATTTATGATTGCCAAAAATGGCTTATAATTCCTATAGTGTAATTAATTTAATTAATTTCACTTTCCTAAGAGTTTATTGCTCATATAGCGGTTTTCTAAGGACGGCTATCAAAATTTAATTGACTGTATTTCTGTAATAAATCTTCAAATTCTAATATTAATCTTGAAAAGACGGTCCCAAGCTTCCTAGAACTACTTATCCTGTCATAAATTTTATTGACAATACTAAAGAGTCGCCTCGGATAGTCCATTTAGTTTTACAGGCACTGTATTTTAAAAGATGCGACTTATTTTAAAATATTCAAAAGACCTTTCTAAGGACATAGAAAAGTATAGTTGGCGCAAAAGTTTAAGAGAGTAATAACATAAACGATTGTCGAAAGTAACCACAAATTTACAACCCTATCAATCAAAACAGGTAGTAGATGCTTTTGTTCAAGATTGTCTACGGTCAGCAACTTGTCTAGCGTAACCAGTCCCGTACTCAAGTTTTCTAAGTAATATTATGCCCACACCAGCCACTGACAATTCGATGCGTGAAAATTGCCAATATTAATTACCAAATTTCAGTTATTTTCCAACGACTTTAGATAAATAGACGTTTCAAAGTCTCCGTAGATTAACACTACAATGGAAATGTTTTTGGAAATTCGAAAATTGCTTTTAATTTGCACTACACTGTGTGAATTTCGAAAAATGAAAACTCTTCTCAAGTGCACGTGGAAATGCTCTTCCAAATCCCGTTTTATTCGTTTAAATCCGTTGGAAAAAGGCCGAAAAGTCTTGCAATGAAAAGCGTGCAATAAGATTGACAGGCAGTTTGTGGAGCAAATGTGTAACCAAAATTATTAACGTAAAGGATAGCTACTTAAAAAATGAAAAACTCCCGTCATTTATTATAAACATTAAATGATGATGATGATGATAACGACGACAACGATGTTAACAATGATGATGCGAGTTGAAATTAAATTCGATTTTTGAATATTTATTTTTTGGTGTTGTTACTTTTATTTCAACGTACGTTCAATGCATATGTATATGTAAATTTTTTATGTACAAAATATATTTCCTATATTTATCCTTACAGTATATGCAGAGTGAGCCAAGTGGTTGGCCTATTAGACGTTTAAAGAGTTCTAGTTGATGAAAGTTTCTGAAATTTGGTATGTACCGGTTTTTCCACCTGAACTACATCTGGAAAATATTTTCTTTGTTCCATCAACCCCCGGTGTATGGGGTAGTGCACCCTACTTTCTTATTTTAAATGGAATGGTATATTTTTTATTCCATATTTAGATTCTACGATAAAAATGAAATGGACTTTGATAACATGACATATGGTCTAACGTTAATAGTTTTTCAGGAATTTTGACTTTTTCTGAAAATTTTGATTTTGCAGTATTTGATTGAAAAATTCATATTTTTGAAGATATCGTTGATCGATAATCCAAATTTGGAACTCTAATAGTTTAAACTATGAACTTTACGCCAGATTTTTCAGAAATTAATTATATTTCAGCATTTAGCCGAAATAAATTTTTCTTTCAGCCAATTTTAAAAACGCAATATCTTTCTTATTTTAAATGGAACGGTATATTTTTCTTTACACGGTTGGATAGAGAAAAAAATTCTGCATCGAATCATATTAGCATTTCCTATACCTATTCTTGATAATTTTTCAGTTATTCAAGATTTTCGATTTCTAATAATTTACCCCATGAATGAAAACATAGTAGGCTTGGCGAAACAAGCTTCTGTCACAATTCACATCTTAATAATTAATTATTTTTATATTTTTTAATTAAAAAATCATAGAAAAAATTGACAAATAATTAAATTAAAATTAATTGGATTTTCTTTTCATGTAAAATTGGCAAAAATCACTGAAAAAAACATACAAAATAATCATTCTTAACCTCAATTGTGACAGTTAATGTCACTTTGCTAAGCCTCCTATGCGTTTCTTTATAGGGGAATTATTAAGTCATAGACAACTAGACACTAGTCAGTTTCAGACTGGGGAGAAAACTATTGAAAATCTAAAATCTGAAATAACTGAAAAACTATCAGCGATAGGTATAGGGAATGCTAATACAGTTCAATGCAGAATTTTTTTCTCTATCCAACTGTTTAAAGAAAAATATACCACTCTATTTAAAATAAGAAAGATATTATGTTTTGAAAATTGGCTGACAGAAAAATTGATTTCAGCTAAATGCTGAAAGATGATTCATTTCTGAAAAATCTGGCGTAAAGTACATAGTTTAAACTATTAGAGTTCCAAATCTGGATTATCTATCAACGATATCTTCAAATATATGAATTTTTCAAACACTGCAAAATCAAAATTTTTAGAAAAAATCAAAATTCCTGAAAAACTATTAATGTTAGACCATATGTCATGTTATCAAAGTCCATTTCATTTTTATCGTAGAATCTAAATATGGAATAAAAAATATACCATTCTATTTAAAATAAGAAAGTAGGGTGCACTACCCCATACACTGGGGGTTGATAGAACAACGAAAATATTTTCTACGTGTAGTTCAGATGGAAAAACGGGTGCGTACCAAATTTTAGAAACTTTCATCAATTATAACTCTTTAAACGTCTAATAGGCCAACCACTTGGCTTACTCTGTATATTCTACCTACTTTACTAACGGTATTTCAAATGCAATTAGGTGCATTGTTCATTTTCAAGGAACTCATAATCCTCTTTAATATTTTAGGCGGCGTCGGAATGGTATGCAAAAATACTTGAAGAGTTATCTATGTTTGATTTTACCTGCACATATTTTCCTATGTTTATAAAATTGTCGAAGGGGGCCAAAAATTTGAGTACAGATGATATTTCTAAATACTGCAATAAATCATATTTGGAAGTCTAGGTAAACCACAGTAACTGGTCTTCGCCTGAGGCCTTTCAGTTATCGTGGACTAAACTATATACCCTTATATTCAACTATAGCGAGAGTTTCTGAATTATTTTGCTAATTTTCATAGAATCTTCAGATAAAATAATTCTGTATTTTAGGATTTTAGATTAGTTAGAAACAATAACTTAAAAATTACTAAATTCCACTAATTGAATAATGGAAAAAATTGGCTATACCTTCATTAAATCTTCGGCAATTTGCATAAACAGTCGTTCAACATTTTCAGCTTCTTTAGCGGATGTTTCTAAAAAATACATATTGTGCCGTTCGGCGAATTCCTCACCAACATGTGTTGGTATCTCACGATCATCCCTATCGATTTTATTACCAACCAATACACGTAACACTTTACTACTTGCATATTCTTCAATTTCACGTAACCAATCTGGTAGACAATCAAATGTTGGCTGACACGATATATCATAAACTAAGATTAATGCATGTGCTGAACGATAATAGCTTTGTGTTATTGAACGGAAACGTTCCTGGCCTGCTGTATCCCAAATTTGCAACTAAAACAACAAATAATAAATGAATTCTGTTTGAATTGTGCGAATTTGGGGGAAATACTTTGACTTTTTCGTTGTCAACATCGACAGTCTTTATCATGAAATCTACACCGATTGTGGCACCTTGACCAGGTGGGAATAAACCTTGGGTGAACCGACGTACCAGACACGTTTTACCAACACCAGCATTACCAACCAATACTACTTTAAATAGGAATTTATAATCATCCATGTTTTCGATTTGGTCTCAACTTTAAAAACTATTTTATTCAAAAGTAGGTGTAAAAATAATTGCACATTCTATTTATGGATCTGAAATTGAAACAATAATGCAACATTATTACATCACTTCCACATATGGAATAAAATCAGATAATAATTGATAACAATCAACAATGATGGGTCGAGCAGGTGGGACGGGTTTTCGCCACAACCACCGTTTGATTATTGATTATGCGTGTTTTAATCGAAAATTGTACCTTTTCTTTCGACGATATGTTTAAAATTTATTTCTTTTAGAATAAATTCGTTCCATTCCTTTAATTTTTCTTAAAAACTACACAATTCAAGTTGTTTTGACATACATAGCCCACCTTTGTTGAAATTTTCAAAGAGGTGGCTGTGACATTGGCCTCCATTCTGGCGACGTCACCAGTCTAAAGCTCCATCTACACCAACCACAATATACAAACATCAAAAATCCATAAAAATACATTTAAATCTCTACATTATTGTCAAAAATAATCGACTATATTGGATTTTATCGAAAATAATAATTCTAGAGTTTGCTTAATTTTAAATTATAGTCCCAACTGTGACGCATATCCGTGTAAACGAGGCTTTAGTGGAGTGACGCACGGACATGCGCAGTAAAGCTGGCTGGGGATAAAACAGCAACGCACACACGTCAGCCATATTTAAGTTGAAATCCGTGTGGTTTAGTGTAAGAAAACACCCAAATTTATTCTAAAATTACAAATTTAATTCGAAAATTCTTAGAAATCTATCTAATTATTTATTTAAATTTAATTAGAAATAATTAAATCGTACAAATTTATTGGAGTCATGTCTTGAAAAATACGGTGAGTATGCAATATTTCCGCATAATACTCCATAGTTATCTCGAAAAATCGTTATAATATTGCTTATTTATTATTATTATTTTGGTGAATTTTAGAGGATTCTCATGATTTTGACTAAATTCGGTGGACAGGAAGAATCGTTTATTAATACCGTCGAGATGAGTAACGACGAAATTAAAGCCGAATACACCTCAAGTTTGGCCGATTTAACGTTCAATAGTAAACCATTGATTAATGTTCTAACCATATTGGCTGAAGAGAATATTGGGAATGCTGCCGATATTGTTGCTGCAATTGAAGAGCATCTTGCTAAGGTTATTTTTTAATTTTTGTTATTAATCTAATTTTTCTTTTTTTGCTAAAACAAACAAACACAGTTCTTATACAAACGGTACATTCGTACCAATTTGTAGAGACGTATTTTTTCTCTAAAAGTCTCTAATTCTGTGTGTGTAGTTTTGAGTTTGAAAATTCTCTTATGTGTGTGACAAAATTTTAATAAAAACAATTTAAAAGTACCTTCATTTATTTTTAAATTACATATGAGATAAATGACCGTGAGAGTAGTAGAGCAAATCAGCTATTTTTATATCATTTTCTACGAAAATTCAACTTTCACACAAATCGAATTGTTTTCAATAGGAATCTTTGCAAATTTACAGAAGAAGGTACTACAAAATGCATGTTTTAATTTTAAAAAGAACAACCAGCGAGCTGTATTTCGCTTAAAACTCTCAAATTATGGTCAGTACTCTCTAATAATGTTTATAACCATTTCACCTTTTCCACCCACCAAAAATTTGTCTAATACTAAATCGTTGGATAATTGCCATACTATAATTACGGCACTTACATTATTAACTATTTGATTTTAAATAATTTGATGATTTTGTTGGTGAAATAGTATCAACAAGTGGTATTTGTGGATAATAAAAGTGATTAAATTAAGTTTGAAAAAAAAACAGTGTTTTTGCAATAGAGTTGAGTTTCTATTTCCCTACACAGGTACAAACAGATGTTAAACTACCTATATTATACCTCATCGATTGTATTGCGAAGAATATTGGAGGGGTTTACACTGAATTATTCAGTCAAAATATCGTCATGACATTTTGCAACGTTTTTAAAGTGGTGAGTTATTTTTATAATTTTCTTACGGTTAATTTATTAATTAATAAAACAATAACGATTATTTTGAATGTTAATATGTGTAAAATTACTCATATATCAATAATGATGGTTTATAATAAAAAAATAATGAAAGTTCGATCTGTTCTACTTAGAATTTACAGAGTTGTAAACTATTGAACTGTAGTTGAATATTCGAACCACATTATAGTTTTTTATTGTTAATGCTAAAGTTCGATTTTATTACAAATAAAAAAAGTAATTTCGAATTCTAACTAGAATTATTTACTCTATTGGATATTTATCTTTATATCTGCTGTTTTAATTAAAGCAGTAATATTTACGTAATAAGAAAGTACAAAAAGAGGCCTTTAGAAAGTTTGCAGTGTGGTATAGAATTAATTTTCTAATGAAGTAAATTAATTCTAATTTTGAAGAAAACTAATTTTAAAAAATACTAAAGAATTTCAAAAATTCGTTTCGTTTTAATATATCTTGTCATTTCTAACTAATCAGCTGTTTATTAAATTAACTAACTGATAATTATAGATTATAATTCTTAGTATTTGTTCTAGAATTAAGTATTTTTAAAAGATTCGATAAAATCCTAATTGTTCCGAATGTATCGATAAATTTTCTAGTTTTATCGTTTTCGTATTGAATTTCTTTCAGGTGGATGAAAAGACTAGATCTGAGATGTTTAAATTACGTCAAACATGGAATGATATATTTCCACAAAAGAAATTATATGCAATTGATGTACAAATAAATATGTTAGATCCAGCATGGCCTGTTACAGCAAAACCATCATCAAATAGTATACATTTTAATCCAAGATTTTTAACTGAAACACCAACAACTAATATGGATACAGAAACAATAACAATGCAACAAAAATTAATTGAAAAACAAAAAGAATTAATTGAATTACAACAGAAGAAATTAAAATTGGAATTATTACAGACTCAAGTTAAATTACAAAAAACGTTGAAGAATAATAAAGGGAATCCATTACAAAAAGTATAATTTAATAATGTTTTTTATTTCATTCAAATATAATTCCGTTATTTTTTAGAATTTGTTATTGAAGCCGGAAGTGGCGAAACAGTTGGGGTCAGGTGGAAGTTCACCTAAATTAAAAACAACTATTGTAAGAGTAACATTTTTATTTAATACAAAATTTCTAAATTTTTAATTTATTTAGGCTTCAAGTCAGAAGACATCTACATCAACAATTACAACAACATCAAATAGTGCGACATCATCGGCATCGGCAACAACAACAACATCGACAATAAAACCAATCAGGGATCCTAGGTTGTTACGTCAACAGATTGAAAAATCTAATAATAGTACACCTGATAGTAATTCTAGTGTTTCATTAGGATCTAAGTCTTCTATATTAGATTCTAATAAAGTTGTTGCAAATAAAATGAGTGTTCGAGACAATCGTAACGAACCTCGTTTAATTAATAATAGTAACAATAATAAAGATAGCGTTCCTATCCAAAATAAATCGGAGAGTAATACAACAACAACAACAACAAAATCCACAAAAACCTATTCCAAATCCAGACAATCCGAACAAAAATCCCCTAGTAAGCGTAATATTAGCAGTAATCATAATAAAAATACAGACACTACGTACCCGGCAAGTTCATCATCGAAATCTCTAAATTCTGTAAGTTTATTAGATTCACCAGTTAGTAGTAGTAATAATAAAAATAAAAGTGATAAATCTGATACAAAATCACCAAGTAAATCACCTAATAGACACAAAAAGAAGGATTATAGTAATGATAAAAAGAGTTTCAAAGAAGCGAAACGTGATAGAGACAATAAAAGGGATAAAATTGATACATCATCATCATCATCGGCAACTTTCAAAGGCGTCAAAGGGTCAACAAAGAATCGAAACTATATCCGAAGAAATCGTTCACCTTCTTACAGTCCTGAACCATCGGCCGCAACAACAACAACAGTTAATCAAGATGTTGATTTTCGGGTTCCAGTACCAGAGAAACAAGCACGTTTGGATACAATTGATGATAATAAAAGTAAGTATTTTTGTAAATTTACTAAATTAATTTTCAATTTAACAAAAACGAACGCGATCAATATTCAACGAATGAACTATTTTAAAGAAAAAACACAAGGAATGGATGTTGATTTGCGTCAATTACCGGCTATTGTAAGTAAAAAACGACCATCGACTGAAACTGTTGAAAAGGGTGTACCGAAGAAGAATAAAACAGAAATGTTTGATGTGTAAGTTGGAAATTTTCTTGATTGTCGATTTTTTTTTACTAAACAATTAATTTTAGATTATTCGGTAATGAAGATACAGATTTGCGTAAACAATTACCGGTAGTACCCGCTGAACGGCCCCCAACACCCCCACCACCGATTATTTCTCATAATAACATTTCTAATAATAATAGCGAGAAAGATTCGACGAAGAAATCAACACATTTAGATGCTGTACGAGCGAAATTAGCTTCAGCAACTGGACGCGATAAGATCATGGCGAAAACATGTAAGTTTTAATTGTAAATTCTAGTAATTTTATAAATTGAAATGTGTAATTATAGTTAGGAAAAAACGGTTACAAGAAGATGAAGATTTACGTGTCGGATTGAAAGATTCATTAAATAAAATTATTATATCATCAGATGATGAACAGTGTATTAAAGATGGTACAATGACTAAAGAACAAGAGAAACAATTGATGAATAAAATAATTGCACAAATTGAACATCAAAAATTACGTGAAGCACAACGTAAAGAATCAGTTGAAAATATCCAAATACTTAGTGATGATGAAATTGTTGAAGATGATAATATTGATGGGAAATTAGGTGATAAAGATGATCGTATTAATTTTTCGAAATATTCAAAAGATCGCGATACACGACGTGGCAATTCATATTGGCGTGGTAGTGGTGTTAGTGGTAGTGGTAATAATAGTAATACTAGTAATAGTGGTAGTATTAGTGGTAAACGAAGACATTGGGATTGTGGTCCACATCCAAGACAACAAACAATCCGACCATGGTTACATCAAGTTGGTGCATGGCGGCCAATGGCACCGAATTTTATACGCCCGTTACATCCTGATTTTGTTGGCGGTAATACAAATGAGTATAGCGGTAATGTTAGTAATGAAGATAATCGACGATCACCCGATATTCCGAATGATTTAGTTGTTGATTCAGTTAATCAAGATGATATAAAAACGATTAATATTGACGGTGTACCAAGAGATATACGTTATTATGATGAAACAGCTATTGTTTTTATGAATTGGGATGATCCAAGAGAGATATCGTTCCAAAATGGTAGCCGACATGTTTTCTTCGATAAAGAAATCTATTTATTATCATTCAATGAACCATATAAAGAATTGAATATAAATAGTTCAATACATAAAGTACGATTAGGTGCACCTAGTCGTGAAATATTCATTGATAATAAACCATATGAATGTTATTTTGGTGGACCAGGTATAACGATTGATTTAAATGGACAAATGACAACAGTTAAATTAGATGGTCCACCACCACAAGTTAAAATTGGGAACAATAAACGTCTTGATTTAGTTGCTGGTAAAGTGAATTTAATAATTGATGCAAAAATATTGGTTCCCGTATTTCTTGATTCCAAAATACAAAAATTTGTTATTGATGGTGAAACACATACATTAAAATTTGTAGATGCTTTGAAAACTGTTTTAATAAATGATGTACCATTTAATGTTGAATTTGGTGGCCTCCCTAAACCTATTACTGTCCATGATAAGAAACATTTTATCAGATTTTCAGTATTACCGCGTGGTATTAAACCGGGTTATGTGAATATTAAAGATATGGACGGTACACAAATGGTTAATTCATCTATTACTGGTACTTCAACTACAACTACTACTGTTTCTACAATAACATCATCAAATAGTCCAATTATCGATGAGACTAGTCAAGATGGTACAATGTCAGGTTTTCCAAATTATGACATTAATGAACCAGCATTGCCAGTGATGAGTCGTAAAAAGAGAATCGATGATGATCACGATCGCAATTCGAATTCGCCACATTTCTTCCAGAATTTCGTACAACAAAGTAAGTTGGTTCTCTTTTTTTTAATCCTAATTTAGATTTCTAATCAACAATAATTTATTCAAAATTTTTAGATAATTTAGACGTCTTATCAAGCGTTATGACATCATCATTCGCCTCGTCAACAAACAATAGTGGCTATCAAGTTGAAAATATAGCACCGAATGAATCATCGAACCAATCAATTGATAATAATGTACCTAAAGTGAATCCTGTCCCGTTACTACCAGCCAGCGTCAATATAAACGAATTATTCCAAAAATTGGTAGCTACCGGTATTGTTGCCACTAGTACAAATGTCGGTAAATCGGAAGCTGAAGTTGAAGCACAAAACGAAACCACAGCTGCAATAAATAAACCAGCAAAACGTAATGTATTGGAGAATTTGAAACTGGTAACGTTTTCTAAACCAGAAACCTTGAAAATTCGCCAAAATCTACTGTACGATGTTTTATATTCTGGTATGCAATGCAGTAGTTGCGGTATGCGCTTCCCACCGGAACACAGTATGCATTATAGTCAACATCTAGATTGGCATTTCCGTCAGAATCGTAAAGGTAAAAAGAATATCCGCGTTGCGGCTAGCCGTAGATGGTACTATACGTTATCCGATTGGAAGAATTTCGAAGAAATTGAAGATTTAGAGGAGCGCGAGAAGAATTATTTCGATCAACAACAACAACAGCAACAACAATCTGATAATGTTGGCGGTAGTGGCGGCGGTATTGGTGATGACGATGGTGATGATGTTGATATACCGAGTGTACCCGCCGATCCGGACATACAAGATGCACATTGTGATGTATGTCAAGATAAATTCGATCATTTCTTCAACGAAGAAAAAGAAGAATGGCATTTAAGGAACGCTATTCGAGTTGATAATAAAACATATCATCCGTTATGTTACGATGATTATCAAGTGTCGCTGCAAAATGTTGAAAATGACGATAAAATAAATGATAATGATGAAGATAATGTTAAAGATGAGAAAAGTGAAGAAACTAACATACCAGGATTAGAAATTATTCTAGATGATGATGAAGACGAAATTGTAGAAGACGATAAAGAAGTAAATAATGATGATAAAAATAAAGATGAAGTTTTAATTGAAGAAAGCGATGAATCAAAACCGTCAACTATTGAGAAACCCGACGAAAGTAATACTTTTAATAATGATGATGATGATGATGATGATGACGATGATGTTATAATCAATGAAGTTATACCAGAACGTATTGAAGTTGATGATGATGATGATTACGATTATGATAAATATATAGATAGAACTACTCAAGATAAACCGGAAATGAAACTTGAACAAATTGACGATGGTTTTATGGATGTTGAAGAGGGTCTATTGAAAATAAAAAGTGGTACACAGATTAAAATCAAATCTGAACCAATTGATCCAGGTAGAATTTCGATTATTTTTATTGAATTGTAACTAATTATTATTATTATAGATGATTTACCAATGGAAATCGATGAAACACAAGCGATAATTCCAACACAATCACAACCGATTATCACACCGGAACCAGTTCGACAAGAAATGATCACTACAATTGATGGTAATATTGAATTAAGTTCAACTATAACGACAACAACAACGAGTATTGTAAGTGGTAAGATTAAAATCAATATCAGTAAACCATTACCACCGCCACCGGTGGTAGTAGCGTCCTCATCGAAAGATACAACTGAGAATCAATCGGCGGTAACATTGGACAATATAATCGATCCAACACAACCTTTACCGCCTGGTGAGGAACCGCCGGTACAGCTCAATGTGAAACCAGCTTTACAGGGTGTTGAATTGAAGAAATTACCGCCAGTGAAAAAGGGTAGTGAATTAACTGGGATGTGTTCGATTATGTGATTGTATATCATCAAATAAAATGGTGAATTTTTTTATTAAAACAAGTGTGAATGTTGTGTGCTTGTGCGTGTATTGTGTAAATAATACAAAATGAAAAGGACTTTAATTTCTCTTTTTGTATAAACACATGATGAGTTGCAATTATATAATTTTCTACGATTTATTTTTAAATCTTGTATTAGGTTGGTTTTTCAACATTTGAAAAATGTTAATTTCTGTTGTTATAGCGATGAATTGTTGAAATAAATTTATTTTTTAAAACTGGTGTACCCGTTGTCATCATCGAATCCAAACAATTTTCTGTTATCACATTCAATATTGATAGTAAATAAATAAATCACAAAATAGAATAACGTTAGTATTACTTTATTGTACCGATATAGCTATAAATGTAGACAAATTAGCAAGGAATTTGGAAATAAATGTTAGATTTACAACAATTGGCTTTTTCATTTTAATCTACATGCTGCAATTATGCGGCCACCTTGGAAACGGAATTGTATCCTTAATGTTCCCGATGCCTAGGACCATTTGAAGATAGCGTTCCAAGCCTAAACCGAAACCACCAGTTGGAACACTTCCGAATCTTCTCAAATCCAAATACCAATCCAATTGATTCGTCGGTAATTTCGAGCGCAATTTCTCGTAATCGTTTTCACGTAAACTACCGCCGATTACCTCCCCAACCCCCGGTGCCAACAAATCTAGAGCGGCCACATTTTCATCGATCTCTTTCATATAGAACGGTTTCATTGCTTTCGGCCAGTTTATAATGAAAGTCGGTACACCCCCACAGTAATCCACTAGGAATATCTCGTGTTCCTTCGCCAAGCCTCTAGTTTCGACGAATTTCTCTTGGAATTTCGTCCGATTCTCATTTAAAATCTCACAAGTTTCCTTGTATGTTAATATCGGAAATTTCCGATTAATCCAGCGCGAAATTTCGACTTTATCACCCTCTTGACACCGTTGTATATCATCGTTCGATCGATCTAGAATCGTTGTCGTTATACTCTTAATAAAATTCTCAATAAAATCAACTAGATCTTGTAAATGTTCAATAAAAGCAATCTCAACTTCTAGCATATAAAATTCGGATAGGTGTAGGCGAGATCGCGAATTTTCCGCACGAAATGTCGGCCCCAACGTGTACACTTTACTTAAACCGTGCACAATCGCCTCTAAATGCAACTGTCCGGAAACGGTAAGATACGCTTTACGGTCGAAGTACGCTTCAGATTCCTCCTTCTGTCCCGGTTTCAACATCGCTTTAAGCGTACTGCGATTTTCCGGAATTACCGTAAACACCTCGCCTGCACCTTCACAATCGTTCGACGTCAAAATTGGCGTATTCACATTAATAAAACCAAGTTCATTGAGATAATTGTGAATCGCTAATGTTGCACTATTACGAGTACGCAATAAGGCTCCAAATTTGTTTGTTCTCGGCCGAAAATGCAGGTATTGTCTCACATATTCGGGACTGTATTGTTTCCGGGGGGCGAACGGGTACCCTTGCGCCACTACACATTCCCCGTAAACCTCCAAATCCGTAGCGTTCAACTCTAATTGTCCTCTGGGCGATAAATTCAAAGAACCATGGGCTTTAATCGAACTACCTGTAGCCAATGATTTCGGTTTTAACGATTTCGATAGAAAGATTTGGAGTTTCTTATCAGAGGAACCGTCACTTAAATCGATGAAGACGTTCTCTTTCTGGTCTCGTAACGATTTCACCCAACCCTAAAATGCTTCATTTGTAATTGTAAGAAATCAACGGGGGTCGATATAGGTTATGTTACCTTAACCTCAACAATATCTCCGGGTTTTTTATTGTTTAAAATGTGAGAAATTGGAACAAAATTGGAGAAACTACGTAGAATTTTTCGAATATTTGTAGTCTTTAGGATATTGCTTGTCAACATATTTTAAACAACGTTTTAGTGCGCCAACAAGGAGCAATAGAAGAGCAAAGACACGCCAGATTATTTAACCAATAAAACGCACATCTATTGTTTAATTAAATAACAAGTTTACCAGAAATGGAATAGTGATACAATTTCTGCAAAAAAACTTAATGTAGTTTAGATTTTGTAAAATTTTTATACTTTGCCGCCAAATTTTAAATTAATTGAAAGTGACATCTAGTATTTGTTTATCAAAATTACACATGACGTATAATACGCTGAATGTAGAGCCTTGGTGTGATAATAGTAACTGGAAGAATTTCTTGATGACCTAGAGTTTTGACACAAGCACTGGTACCTTCTTGGTCTTTTCTAACACGATTTTCATCATAGCCCCAAGAGACGTACCTACAGCACCACCATCTTCACCGCCACTGGCTCCATATAATTTAAGCCTAAAAAAATCTAACATTAATTAATTTTTATTAAATATAGAATAAATTATCTATAATATTCATCTTTAGGTACACCATTTGAACCCGGTTCGTGTAGTTTACTTCGTTAACTTTAATTTTAATACAATTGTAGCATTTGTTGCATTCGTGTTGTGTTGTCTGGATCGTTATTTAATAATTATTCCATTAAAAATACAAGAAATTTACGATTTAATAAACCAAATGCCTCATTGAGAAAATCTTTATGGGTCTCTAGTCACAAATTGCCTCCTCTATGGGATTCCAATAGTTATAACCATCGTCTCCGGATAACACAATTTTAGGGCGATATTATCGAAGACTATTGTCACTGCGGGGCGACATTTTTGAACAGCATCACTTCTATTATTATTGTAAAATTGTCTGGTATTCTTCTTATTGGAAACTCCTTCTTCTTCTATCTACAAGAATTATAATTAATAGATGTGGTAATTAATTCGTTCAAACAACTTATTCTTTACTGTTGCCACCATGTATCCAATCAATAAGCCATTGTGTATGATGTTAATCGATTATGAATGATTTAGTTTTATCATTAACAATTCGTATTTCTATATCCTTTAGATATATTCTCTTGATGTATCCATTATTGTAAACGGCATTTATTATACTAGGTCAAATGGTGGCCTTGAAAAATTTAAGTACTAAATTAACTGATGAAATAGTGTCATTAATGAGAATTGAGATTTTTCAGTACACTAATTGTAAGAAATGAAACATTTAAATTTCAGCAAAGTAATTTTCTCATTTCCAAAATCTAAATATTCGGTAAACCAACGTGGTTTAGTCGTTAAAACATTTTATCAAGATCAATCATCGATTACTGTGACGATGAGAAAGTTACGTGAAATTTTTGGGAGAAACAACGTGCCAACAAAACGCACTATTTATCGTGTAGTAAATGATTTCGAAGAAAGAGGGACTGTAGCTGATAGGCCCAAGCATGGACCACAACATACTGCAAGATCGGCTGAAAACATTACTGCTGCTCAAAAAAGTGTTCAAAACAATCCATCAACCTCAATTCGACGCCGTGCTCAGGAGCTTGGTCTTCAAAGAACAACGTTGGCCACAATTTTACACAAGGATTTGCATTTGTTTCCATTTAAGATTCAGTTGACACAAGAGCTTCTTTCAGAAGACCATTTACGCCGCCTTACATATGCCAATATGATGTTACATCTCGCCCATGACAACCCCGATTTTCACAAAAAAATCATAATGAGTGACGAGGCACATTTTCATTTGAATGGATATGTGAATAAACAGAATAGTCAGTTCTGGGCAATGGAAAACCCTCAAATTATTCATCAGTCACCTTTGCATCCATTAAAAGTGACAGTCTGGTGTGCAATTTGGCCAGGAGGAATCATTGGACCTTACTTCTTTGAAACTGAAAACGGCGTAACGGTAACTGTCAATGGAGAGCGATATAGCGATATGATTGAAAACTTTTTAACGCCACAACTGCATGCTTGGGGCTTGATTAACATGAGGTATCAACAAGACGGTGCCACATCGCATACAGCTAGGATTACAATGGAATTACTGCGAGACCTCTTTCCACAACAAGTTATTTCAAGAAATGGTGATGTTGATTGGCCTCCACGCTCGCCTGATTTGACTGCTCCGGACTTCTTTTTGTGAGGATATCTGAAAAGCAAGGTTTATGCAAACAAACCAGAAACGCTGGAGCAACTCAAACAAAATATTCATGATGAAATTAACGGAAATATCGCGTGAAATGTGTGAGAATGTAATGAAAAATGTGCTCAAAAGGACTCGCATTTGTGAGGCTACCAGAGGCGGACATTTATCTGATATTGTATTCCATACATAATTGCCGACATTAAATAAAACATTTATCAATATAAGATCCATTCTCTTTCATTTAATCAAAAATTATAAACAAACAAAGTAGTATACCTTCCCGACGGACACCCTGTAGAAACCTTCAAAATATTTTCAATTTTCTCCATTTTTTTTGCAATTTTCAATAAAAATGAAGAAAAAATTACGTCGGTTTGTCTAGACTTGCCATGTTCAAGTTTTAGATTCAAGTTTTAGATCCAATTATTTAAAATTTGCAAATTTTCATTATAAACTGAAAAAAAGCTAAGCTTTCGGAAAACATGAAAATTTCTAGTTGTTTTTGAGAAAATAATTGGCTTATTTTCAAAGTTGGAATATTTCAACAGTAATTTTATTTTATTGTCGAAGAAATTACAAATCGAACACATTCGCAAATTATCTCCAATTTTTTGTAGAAATGATTAGATTAAAGGGATTAAAGTCTCTACACGAGTTTTTTCTTTAATTTGCCATAAGAACCGAATAAAGGAAAAATTACGTAAATTCCTTTCTAGACTTGTCGACTTGTCTATATCTGAACTTATTCAGTTCATTTTCGGTTTTCTTGGTATCAACACCAAATTTTAAAATCAAATTTTATTTCTTGATAAGTATAATAATAATAATAAATTTAAATAACAATAATTAAATGTTGTGAGGTGCCAGTGTCAGTGCTAGTGCTGGAGTTGGAGCTGTGTTAGACCGAGGAAGCAGTTAGGGCAGGTTAGTCATCCCACGGATTCGAGCGGTAGACAAGTCATCGAAGGAGTAAATTGAGACAATCAAAATTTTATTTCTAAATTTCTAACTTTTCTTTTTAATTACAATAGGTTCGAACAGCATGAGACAGGAGGCAGTGTTGCAGTGCAAAGTGAGTACTTTTTAACTTCCCCGACCAGAAGGTAGGGAAGTTCTTTGTTTCGGACCAAAATTTCCAATTCGAGATCTTTACGTTTTGAAGTTTTTGAAGTTTTTAGCATGATGTGTGTGTGCGTGTGTGCCAGAGATATGGAGTAGGGAGAATAAGCTTCGACCACTGCGCATCCGATTTTAATGGAACGGCATGGTGGCTGCCATTTTGCGGGTCGTTGTGTCAAAAAACGTAAACAAGTAAGGTGTTCATAGTCGAAAACCGTTATTTAGTTTGTAAATTTGTAAAAAAACATTAAATTGTGAGAAAATCTACTGTTCTATACAAGGATATACTAATAGTAGAAGATTTAAGCCTGAGAGTATATCTTCTTTTACGTAAGTATTTGTTGTCTACACGTGTTTAAAAACAATGAAAAAAAGACTCATTTGACCTCTACGCTTTACAATTGCATTAATATTTTAGTTTTCCTCGATCTGGATCTCGATTAAAAGCGTGGCTACAGGTTTTGAAGAACAATATCGAAACATAGACGTGATCAAAGAATAAAGTTGTTTGTTCTTTGTGCTTTTCTGACGAAGATTTTATTAGAAAAGGGGGACGGAATGTTCTGATTCACTGCTAAAATACAAGGTCCCTTAATTAGAAGGAAGTTGAATAAAATAATATTACTTAGTCATCAATAGAATCACGATTTTAACTAATGGATATTATTTTTTTTTTGTAAAATATTTTTAAGAACATATATTCAAGAAAAATTATGTTTTCAGTATCAAATACGATAAGTACGATATTGCCTATATATTGGTGAAACTGGCAGAAAATTAAAAACGGGACTTAATAAAATTAAAAAACCAGTACATCGAAAAAATTTCAAAATACCAAGTTTTAAGAAAGGTTTTCATCGAAAATTAGATCAGTGAAATGTCAATTTCGAGCTATTGTTCAAATATTGGGAATACATGTAGAAAATTGTACATTTTATTTATTTTAACAATTTGAATAACTCTAAATTAAACAAAAAATACATATTTTTTACTGATAAACTGTGAATATTTTCTTATCCACTATATTATTTTTTGTAAACAACATTTTATTAATTTGTGGATATGCAAAATGAATTTTTGAAAAAACATTCAAATTTGCCGCTTTGACTGACCCGCAAAATGGCGGCCTTCAATTTTAGCCAGTTGGCGCAGCTTGAAGCATATTCTCCCTACTCCATATCTCTGGTGTGTGCGTGCATGCGTGTGTGCGCGTGCGTGCATGCGTGTGTGCGCGTGCGTGCGTGTGTGTGTGTTTTTGTGTGGCCGTTCGAGTTGATTAGTTTTTGGTGCCAATCGGACCACGGGGGCAGAAGAGAGAGGGGGTTGATTGAAAAAAAATTAAGATAACATGTTAATTTGATATCACCAATCGAAAGGGCATGTGCTTTTATGTCCGAAACAATACCCATCATGTGCGATGTTCTTTTCTTTTTTTAAATAAGGGCACAAAATTGGCAAAATAGTGTAGTTAGCCAATTCAAATTTACCGCCTTATATAAGGGATCGGTTGCCATAGAACAGAGTTGTTGTTATATAGAGAGATATAGCCTATTCACGATTCAATTGCGAAATTTTGAAATGACAGTTTAGAAGGTTATCCAACAGAATTTTTAAAGCCTAGCAAAATTTATAACGGTAGTTTATAAAGGCAGAATTGTCGAAAGAATATACATTTCTTTTTTGTGGAAAAATCAAAATTTATATTATTTTAAAACATTTATATATTAAAAAAGCACTAACCAAAACACAAAGCACGCTCAAAAAAACCGCTTGAAAACAAATATTCTGAGGTTATGTTTCAAAAATGACCAATGAGGTATATAGAGTGCGCATCTGGTCAAAAAACGTGTCCACGTATTGTGGCAGACATCTTGGATACGTCGATATGTTTGTGTCGTTTCAACAGGAACGACACCAACATATCGCCTTCTTTTTCTCAAGCTTTGGTCGACCAAAGCTTGAGAAAAGGAGGTCCCTGTTGAACGACAGACTCATAAGTTAGAAAGAGTGAGGACTAACTGTCAAAATTTCCCCATATGATGACCAAATTGGTCTTACACAAGTATAGGGGATGCGCACTCTATATACCTCATTGAAAATGACAGAAGAATGTAAACAAACGCATAGGATTTTATGCTTTCAGTGATACCAACAGTAGATATCATTCTGTCTTTATAAACTACCATTATAAATTTTGCTAGGCTTTAAAAATTATGTTGGATAACCTTCTAAACTGTCATTTCAAAATTTCGCAGTTGAATCTCTCTATATAACAACAACTCTTTTCTATGGCAACCGATCACTTATAGAAGGCGGAAAATTTGAATTGGTTGACTACACTATTTTGCCAATTTTGTGCCCTTATTTAAAAAAAAAAAGAACATCGCACATGATGGGTATTGTTTCGGACATAAAAGCACATGCCCTTTCGATTGGTGATATCAAATTAATATGTTATCTTAAATTTTTTTTCAATCAACCCCCTCCCTTCTACCCCCGTGGTCCGATTGGCACCAAAAACTAATCAACTCGAATGGCCACCAAATAGTTTGTGCTGACCAAATTTGAACTCAATCGGTTAAACCGTTCTTGAGTAATTGTTGGACAACCGACAGACGCACGTATACACACACGGACATAATGTTAAAAACGTCAAAAACGTGTTCAGGGGACCTCAAAACGATCTGGTGAAATCTCGAATTCAAAATTTTGGTCCGAAAGTAATAACTTCCCTACCCTCTGGTCGGGGAAGTTAAAAATTGTATAAAAAACTCCTGCTACGGTACTCGTTTTTTTTTTTAACTCGGACTCGTGCATTAATTGTCGACTTCTGACACTTGTTTTTAATATAGGTATACTATTCTAATTCATTAACTATCCGGACTGTGTCGGGGAAGTTATTAGGCCGGTTCTTAGATTCGGCTCCTTTCAAATTTTTCGCTAATACTTTAGGCAATACTATAAATTTACGAGTGATTTTCCTACGGTATATAGAAAATGGAAAATGCTTCTGGATGCTTCTGGATCTTCAAGAAATTTTTCAATTTACTTGCTGGTTTTTTCGGGAAATTCCCAAAAAATTGAACGGCCTATATTACTCCTTTATCTATTTCATAATCAATAGCTCGCTTGTTTTTGGAAATAAATGTAACAGCATTAGATAGAGAATTTTAAAGAGTATCCGAGAAATCTATCTAATTCCATTTTGGTCTTTGGAATCTGTCAGGAGTCAAGCGAGAAACCGAGCATTTGTTGCACGCAACATTTATTGTGGGCTTTAAAATCTCCACCGGGACAAAATTGTCCAGTGTTAACAACCCTTTCATTGCTTCTGTATGAAATTTTTTGAAAGAGGTCAATACCTAGTATTGAACTATAAAACTGGTTCATAATTAACTAAATGAAATCAACAATTTAATCTACTCTGATCTTTTATTACATCAACATAATTCAAAACTATTTCTATTTGAAACATTATAATATTATTCTAATTTGTGTCGAGTACTAAATCAACAAGAACTTCACGATTTACCTTTGCATTGTGAAAAAGGTTAAGATAAAGAAACTGCCAACCGATAATAATCATATTAGATACTAGTTTAAATATATCAAAGTATGTTTTTTTATTAATTTTAAAATAATCACCGGCTGTAAATATCGGTCGATTATTACGTCTCCAATCCAATAATTCTTGTAATTCTGCATAATAAACAGGTAGGAGTGCTTCATTGACGTTATCTTGGAGTTGTTCAATAATCTTGATAGTTTCCTTCGATGTGTCTAATAATTCCTGGCATAACCAAACTACACTAGCTGCAGAAAACTAGAAATATTTAATTAATTAATTATTTAATCAGTAATTAATTTGAATCGTACTATAATGAGGAACAAATTAAATACAGTTCCATATAATGCCCAATCGAGTTGGAACGACAAAGCTTTTGCAAAGATATGTGTATAAAATTTTGCCAATATGGCGAAGCTCCAATAACCAATTGGAACCAAAAGAATGCTTTACCGAAAATCTTGTTGACAACTTTAAAGAAACCATGCAGTGCGTAGATGTGGTTCTTTATTTTTTTCAAATGTTTCAAACTCCTATTCAGTGCGCAATTCTTTAATTCCATATTCAAATATTTCTGTTGGCTTTTAATTAATACCAAAATGTAAAGGAGTAGATTTATATAAATAATCAAAAAACCACCAATAAAACGCATAATCAGAAAACAACGAATGAATTGCCGAACTCCCATATTTCCAAGTGTTAGATAAACTATTATTATTTGATTGAAAATAAATATAATTATTGGTATTAATATGATTGTTTGATATGTTTTAAATTCAGTCAGAATGTGGAGTTTTCGATAGAAAATCCTCCAATCTTTTCGATGAATTACCGCACCCATTATCATCGTTTCAAATAAGAACAACAAACCAGATAAATCGACAATAGTATCAGTAATAGCATTGAGATGAAAGAATACATTAATGTAGAATTTTAATGATTCCAAAGTATTCATTAATTGCAATCCGAATAACAATAGAAACAACACAATTCGAAAGAATTTCAAATAGTTTTCGTTCAGTTTTTCGGACGGTGCCAGTGATACGAATTTTGTAATTTCGATAAGATAATAGAATGAATTCCGTGACATTTTCAGCTAGTGTACGGATAATAAACTGAATTTTCTTTCCATTTCAACATTTCTTTTATATTTCCACTTCCATTTATTAAATCTAATTGAAAAGTTTGTCCAATTTAGTTAGGAATAATGTTATAAAATATGAATAGGTTTAATATCAGTCTATTCACTAAATTATTAAATGATTGTATTGTTTTTGAGGCGTTTAATGTATAATAAAGGAATTTGAGGTGAACTTCCCACCATGGGAAATCATTGACCTAATTTACAATTAATATCAAAATTTTGAGGGTAAAACATCCATTGTAATTCGGATTTTTTAAATTTCTAACAAATAGATGTCTACTCGTATTTTGAATTTGGCGCCATTATAATTGTAATTCACGTGTTAGCTAATAAACGGCACATCTACATTTGTTTTGGCGCTTTGAGCACTTATAGCTTGCTACGCTTTAAACGCGCATTTTAGGTGTTTATTTTGGCTTTAAGCGTTTAATGACAGTCATGACTAACCAGCCTTAGATGTCGCGCGACAAACGTCTGCGTACAGCATAGACGTACGTGACTTTCGATTCTTACTGTAATTTCAATTACTGAAACGATAGACAGATTCTTGAACATAATCGTATTCTTTTATGCAATATATACGCCAAATTGTTTATTTACAAAACGTAAATTGAAATTCTCAATATAAAAAATATGAAAGAGAATATTATTTATACAATGAATATATTAGTTTAAATGTTTTATTTATTTAATTAAACTTTATCTGTAAATATTAGACAGCGGGAGTCATTGGTTCAATCCCAGCTCGTTGACTTAAATTTGCGATATTGAGCGGTCTTTTTAGCGACATGAAAGAATATTAACTGACCAAAGATTGAGATTTTCTTCCACTAATTAAGAAAAATATGTTGTCGTCAATTCAAATAACAATAGAAATAATACAATTCGAAAGAATTTCAAACAGTTTTCGTTCTGTTTATAGGACAGTGCTAGTGATAAGAATTTTGTAATTTTGATAAGGCAGTAAAATAAATTCCGTGACATTTCAGCTAGTGTACATTATTGATATTTCCATAAATTTTCAACATTTCTTTTAATGTTCCACTTCCATTTATTGGGTCTAATTGAAAAGTTTATCCAATTTTATTAGGAATATTGTAATAAAATATGAATAGGTTTAATATCAGTCTATTCACTAAATTATTAAATGATTGTATTGTTTTTGAGGCGTTTAAGGGTGAGTGCCAACCTTGAACCACCTCGAGGCACCTACACCAAAATTCCTCCCATACTTCTCCCACTCTTTTTTTTTGGGAATTTAAGTAGGTGATCGGTATTGATGTTTTTAAGGAGAGTGCTAAATTTTGAAAAATCTAATAAGGGGGGTAGGTAAATGTATTATTGACGCCGAGAAAAGATATTTGACAAAGTTGGTTTTTATTTAAATTTTAAACCACCAAATTAAGATGTTGTTAATGAGATTAATGAAAGAGAAATCAATTAAACCAAATTTCGGTTTTTACTAGACCGGGAAAAATTCGTTCCTCGAGAGAGTTCTAGACCGGGAGATCAGAGTCCCTCAATAGCTTAGTTGGTAGAGCAGTTGCCATGGAAGCAAAAGGTCGCGGATTCGTTTCTCGCTCGAGGAACGAATTTTTCCCGGTCTAGTAAAAACCGAAATTTGGTTTAATTAATTTCTCTTTCATTAATCTCATTAACAATGTTGGTTTTGTTTGCAGTAGACGATTTGAAAAGCTGTGGCGCTTGAGTGGCAGCAATTACAAAAAGTGTACCCAATTTTTGCGAAAATTTCAGAATGAACGTAGATGATTACTCCGTGCTAGGGTAGTTGACATGAGATTTCGTATTTGTACATTTTTTAACTTCCCCAATGGCAAATTGAAAGAGCTTTCCTGCTATGTTCAGGCGTATTTTGAAAGATAGATAATTGAATGTCACATTTTCTGAAAACTAATATAACAGTGGAGATCCTAAGTGAAAGGAAAAATCCAATTTTGAAAATTCGAGGAAATTCTTTCTGATTTTAGAGAAATTCGTTAGCCATTTTCACCTGTTAAACATAATTGTTTTGCACCGGTTTTTTTTTCAGATTGTACGCGATTCTTTGTAGTTTAAATCTGTACTACTGGTATGTGAAAATTTTACTCATTTTCCCGGAAAAATCGATTTGTAGTGAATGGTAGTGAATAGAAATGTATAGATGGTGGTGTCGTCGAAACTGTAGTCGGTAAGCGCTCTACTTTATCATCATGTGTGCGACGTTGTCTTACATATTTTTATATTTATTGAACCACACCTATTTTCTATAATTGAATATATTGTAAAATGGATGACATTTTTTTGTAATAACAATAAGAATCTGTATTCACAGAAAACGAATTTGTAAATTATAATTTTGAGTTCTAATAATGACGTAGTATATGTTAGGCAACGTCGCGCACACTTCTATGCACCACTATTCACTACAAATCGATTTTTCCGAGAAAATGAGTAAAATTTTCACATACCAGTAGTACAGATTTAAACTATAAAGAATCGCGTACAATCTGAAAAAACCCCGATGCAAAATAAAAAATTTTACACAAAATCCACAACAAATGGAGTTTTTTGCTACTATTATCATGTAAATACTCATCATTAATGAATCATCAATAATGAGATTTACGTATTTATTAATACAATTTCACCAAATATTCCTGGAAAAATGACAAGTATAACTGCGAAACTGACAGTATATTTGTAATCTTATTTAGAAGTCCAAATATTTCATTTCCTGTTCAATGTTTCAATCTTTTCGTCAATCTTCCAGGAAACAGATTCTGCATATATCACTTTATTAGATGTAATCACTATCTATCATTATTACTGATGTTATTACTTGAGTTGATGGCTAAATTGCACTTACTTTGATGGCTTTAGAGGAAAAGAATGCAAAGGAAATTGTTAATTTGCTATTTTCCACAAAACACGCATCTATCTAAAATGGGAAAATTGATAATTAAAGGTTAATCTAAAGAGTTTAATTAAAACATTCAAATGTATTTACAGGTTCTTTCGGACATCGTAAAAACGAAAATAAATCACTTCCAAATGTTTCTATTAAATTGAACACACGCACACAATACATAAAATAATTCAAATCTGAATTTCGAATAAGATTTAGTCGTGTTTTTCAAAAATTATTGATAAAATAATTCAATAATAAACAACAAATTTGCAATGGTTGGGTTTACTAATAAAAATGGCGAAGTTGTTTTTGTTTTAAAAACTTTGTTTACTTAATTTCAATTTAACAAAAAATTACAAGCGCCACCTGTGGTACTAATAGGAACTTATATTGAAGAGAGAGGATAAAAGCAGAGTGAGAAACTAATGATGGGCAGAATCGAGTACTTTTAGGAAGCGAGTAAACGATACTCGAGTACTTTGAGGAATCGAGTACTTTACTCGATTCCAGTACTCGCATGTTTAAAATTTATGTATGATCAGCACTAGTGATGGACAGAATCGAGTACGATAATCTGGCGGGAAGATTATCAAGTTTTGCACATAGCGACCACAAGTTTAGAATCACCACTGAACGAGATAAATTTAAATGATAATTTGATATTGTAATTATTTTTATTTCTTATGAATGAATAAATGCTTCTATTCTTTTTTTACTGAAAATTTTACTTTCTATTGTTATAAATCGAATAAATTAGAAATGAAAGCTCAAACTTATGTGTTCATAGACAATAATATTCTTTATTTGTTTATTTTAACATTAGATATCTACACCACTTTTATAATAGCACTCGATTCCTAAAAGTACTCGATTCTGCCCATCACTAATCGGTAGTGAAAAGTACTCGAGTACTGAAATCAACTATAATCGTAAATACTCGAGTATACTCGAGTACTTTTAAGAATCGAGTACATCGATTCTAAGTACTCGATTCTGCCCATCACTATGAGAAACATAGATAAGCTCCGGAGCAGTTACAAACTTAAAGTTACCAACAGTGACTTTAAGAAACATGGTTTGTAACGCCATCTGAAAGTTCTTGGACATTTATACCACGTGACCGACAGACTTTCCCACCCATATAACTGACAGGGGCCTGCCCTTGGCTTGGAAAATAAGGACTGTGGTGTGCATATTATATAGTGAAACAGCGCAGATGTCGTATTTTGGTACGTTTTGCGCATGACGTCATTTTGGTCAAAATTACATTTAAATTAGAAGAGTAGCTGTGATAATTTTAACCGGCGAAAATGTGAATTTCTATCGCTTGTTCTTGAGACTACGACAACCACAGATAGATTTTTGGAAAGAGCACTTCTTGTAGCCTTCTTTCCGTTCTTTAAAATGTGGATATAAATTTGAATTACAGATGAAAATCTAACAACATGTTTTTTTCGTATTTTTGTACAATTTCTTGTATTTTCTCTTATAACTCGCGCCAATTTTGATTATTTTGCAAAAATTCTTGTACTGTTAGATAGCCAATAAAAAGTTCTTTTCAAACCTTCAAGAAATTTTCCGATTCCACGGATAGTTTTCCGGAAAATTAAGAAAATGTCTGGGAGGAGGTATAAGAATTTGGGCACAGTTTTTATTTTACAGCATTGATCAACCCTTTATTCGAAAGCTGATACAAAAGCCGAGGGGAATGCGGAGCCCTTTTTGTGATATTTTGAAAATTGCCTGAATTATTGCGGAAAATTCAAGTTGATTTTCTGGCATTGTTTTCAGTTATAAAAATTAATAGTACTAATAATAATTAATTGTTGTGGTAATTTGGTAATTATGTGGTAATATAATGTTCGACAGTTTTAAAATTTTTGAAAAATTATTATTTTATTTAAAAAAAAACCATACAAGCAGTCTTCTATAGGTTACGTTGACATGACCAAGATGACGTCAAATTGTGCGAGAGAGTTGGAAAATCATGCGCGTTGTTCCACCATATAATATTCACTCCACAATAAAGACCTAACTTATTATAACAAGAAAGAAATTTGTAGTCGCCATTTCTCCTCGCAGCCAGACTTTAAACCGCAATGCGTTATTTTAACGCGTTATTATTGCACATGTATTTGTTTGTTATTAATTTGTTTGTGCATCTGTTTCGTTATTTTAAATTATATTTTTCTAAATTATAGTAATTTATTATATTTTATACTATATTTGTTTTATTTTATTGTTCCTTGCTTTCCCATTGTAAATACGAAGTAAATGTGAATTTCCCCCCATAAATAAATCACCATGTTGCCATGTTTTTACTATTTTCTGGGATAAAAGTGGCAACGCCAACACTAGCGCCATCTGAATACATCCCTTGACAATGCGGAGTAGTGGGGATATAGGAGTCTATACTTGTCTATGGTAGCTTTTACAAATATAACCTAAATTTTAATGATTCAATCGATTCTTTTAAAGAATAAAAAATAACAAAACAAACCATGTCTACCGGATTTACATTTGGAGCGAAGTAAGTTTGGTAGTTTTTTAACCGTTACAAAACAAATTTCAATAATTTATTTGCATGTAGAAATACGGCACCGCCGACTTTTGGAGCGTCTACTTTTGGTACACCACAATCTCAACCCCAACAACAACAACAGCAACAACAATTCGGTTTTGGAACACCAACAACAACAACAACACCGTCATTGTTCGGCACAGCAACGTCTACAAACACTTCGTTGGGCTTTAAACCTACAGGTTTTGGTTTTGCAACACCGGCAACTACAACAACAATAGCATCCCAACCCAGTACAGGATTCACATTTGGGACACCGGCCTCAAGTGCACCAGCAACCGGTTTAGCATTTGGCACACCGGTATCAAGCGCACCAGGGACTGGCTTAACATTCGGAACGCCGGCTTCAAGTGCACCAACGACTGGTTTAGCATTTGGAACTCCACAGGCAGCTTCCGGTTTAAATTTTGGAACACCGGCCGCGTCGACTGGTTTAACTTTTGGCACCCCAGCTACAACAACCACAACAGCAACAGGTTTGGGTTTCGGTGCCCCAACTTTTGGTTTGACCACTTCAGCGCCTAGTACAGGTCTGGGTTTTGGATTGAATACATCGACAGCTCCAACACTAAATTTTAGCGGTGCACCTACTTTAACGACAATTGGAACGAATTTTGGTAATTTTTAAATAATTGTAAATTATAAATTGTTAAGAAAATTTCTGATATAGGCTTAACAACTCCAAGTTTTGGTTTAACTTCAACTACAACTCCACAACAAAGTCTCGGTTTGGGTGGAATACCTCAGACTAAATCTGGAACAACCGTTACAACACAAAAGGAGACACCGCCGAAAGAGCAAACTTTACCGAATGAAATCCTACAAAATGTGGAACAATTCAAAAATTTAATTCAAGAAGAGAAGAACAGAAGTTCTGAAGTTGCTAGATGTTCGGTTAAAGAATTCCACAAAGTTGGAAACGAACTGGATAGTTTGAATTATCAATTGAACCAAATCGAAAATCAATTGCAAACCTATCGCAAATTAGCCGAACAATTGAAATACGATACAGCTAAAAGTTTACAAAATATTGAGATCGCCCAACGCACCCAAGATACTCCACCTGGACTACAATACGACAATAATGCACCGTTACAATTCTTCTTGGAATTGGCTGAGAATTTCGAACGTGAAATGCAATTTTTGAAAACAAAAATCGATAATACCGAAAAATACGTGAAGAAATACGGCGAATCGGCGGCTTTGACATCACAAGATTTGGCAGTTGGTTTGAAACAATTACATGAAACTTTTGTGGCATTAGCCGGCCGAATGCAAAGCATCCATAATCAAGTTGAAGCACAAAAAGAGAATTATTTGAGTTTTCGCAAACAAGCCTATCGCGATTTCACCAATCCGTTTGAAACAACACAGAAATTAAACGAGACTGTCAATTCGATTATGAAGAATACGTTAATTAACCCGCCGAAATTAGCATCAGGACCAACCCCATTTAACAATATTGCATTAGGGGCGAGTAATTTGGTTTTAACACAACAACAAAACCCGAATGCTTCTACCGGTTTAGGTAAATAAATGATGGGATTATTAATTTAAACGTTTATTAATTGGTTTGGATACTCTAATAAAAAATCGTGAAAATTGGGAAAATTACAAATTTAAACAGCCCCGACCTGTAGTACCGGTATTAATAATTGGAAAGCATCTTGAATATAAGAACTACTGTTGGCAGCCTAAAAATTACATCAATTATAACCCAAATTTGTTATCCTAGAAGAAACTTTACCTCGAAAAATACGTTTGTTATCAAACTATTCAGTTCTTCTTTGTTGTTACAGTTCGAGTGCTTCGCATTTAATTTATCAGTAAAACGATTAGCAACAATTCCAATTAATGTAACAAGAGTTGTTGTTAATCTAAAACATAATCGAATTAATTTTTTTGATAATAATGATAATTAAATCCAATTTACTGTACTAAACTATCAGCTTCATCGGCAGTACTTCTGTGTTCTTTCACAAGTAATAATTCGCCAGCTTTATGGAATTGTTCAACAGCCATTGCTGTTAATTGTGCCAAAGTTTCAATAGATTGTTGGTGTAATTCGTGTTCATCGCATATTTCCAATTTTAAATTATTCAACCACTCGCCAGTTTCCTGCCAGGTTTCAACTAATTTCTTATAATTAATCGCTATATTTATCTCATCAATAGCACTCTGTAATTTATCTTGAATCTCATTGAAACTGATTTGCTCATCATCATCTTCATCGGGTAATTCACACAATTCTTTTATTTGATCCATTGTTTCCTGCATTTCCGTTAATTGATCACCTGTTAGTGTTTCAAGTAGTGTTTGTAATTTAATATCACATTGTCTCGATAACATTTCTAGCGCTTCTAAATGGACTAAACCCTGATGGTCGTCGAATAGTGTCTCATAATTTTTCGATTTCTTCTCATAGAATTTATATTGAGATTGTTGTTCTTGTTCGGATTTCTCTTTAGCTTCGCGTAATATCTGCGAGAGTACCGGTTTATCTTGATCGATACGCAAAAATGCCCGTTTCTTCTTCAATCCAGGATCACCCTCTTGTAACACTTCCATTGTTTTCTTGCCGATTGTTTCTAAAGTGTCTAAACCACCGGTTATCACTTTAGTACCGGTGGTTTCAACCAATTTGGTTAATTGCGAGACGCCCATCACTAGATTTTCTAAACCGAAAGCGGAATTTTCTTCGGTCTTTTCATATATTTGCCGATCATCCGTCTCTTGTTCAGTTTTATTAAGTCTTGCTAATTCTTCAGGATCTGGTACGCCGATTCCTGTTTCTAATACAGTTGAAAGACTTTGTGTTATCGTTGTTACCCCCTGGGTGGCTGTTGTTAACAACGATGATACACCCCAATTACCCCAACTGCCCCAAGTTGATGAATTCGATTCGTGTTGGTTCTGTTGTTTAGTTTGTTGGGGTATCTCGTCGATATTCTCCCAATTATCGTTCTCCCACATATTCTCCTCGGATTGTTCCCAATTTATCTCGGATTCATCCCAGAGATTCTCTTCAATAGAATTTTTGATTGGACTTTGATTTACATCACCAGATTCGAAGACGGTTCCAGTTTGTTTCGGCGGATTCTCATTTAAATATACGGTAGTTTTGGAGACTTTCTCGCCGAGTTTCTTTCGTGTCTCCTTCTTTTCTCGCGATTTTTTCACATCCACTGCAGTTTCAGCGTCTTTTTCCACGATTTGTGTTTCCTTATTTTCTCGCGATTTTTTCACATCAACTGGAGTTTTATCTTTTTCCACGATTTGTGTTTCAACTGATACCTGTTTGTTGTCATTAAAGTCATCTAAATCTACCAATTTTTTATCAGTTACCCTCGAAGAAACACCAGTTTCACCATCTTTTTGCACGCTCTGTATTTCCAGTTTTTTAACTAGTATTTCTTTATTATCAGTAAAACTGTCTAAATCTATCGATTTTTTATCAGTTACTTTCAAAGAACTCAATTTTTCAACTTGTTCTACAATACCATCATTTGTTTTCTGTACCTGTTTACATTCTTTTATCGATTGTACAGTTTCATCATCTGACGATTGTAGATCCTCATCGGCACTCTCGAAATTTTCACTATCTGAAGTTTCCATTATTATGGAAAATTCGATTTTTTACAAGAACAAAAATTGAATACGTCGCAGAATAAAAAAAAATGAAAAAAGAAAACATTCGCTGTCAACCTCTTTAAACCAAATGTCAAAATCGATCTGTCAATAATCAGTGCTGCCACCTTGAGAAATATGGTGACGTCAATTATGCAAACAGTGGCGTCGATAGTATTGAAATTTAAATAAATATATCTAAATGGTTTGCTTATTATTTTACACGAATATCTGTTTTTTTGGCTATAATATCGAGAAATAAATGGCTCTAAAGAATTAATTTTAACCATGTTGTTTTGTTTGTGTACTTTGTAAAAATTCCACCATATGGCAGCACAATAGCGCAAGATGGCTGAAATTTTTAAGACTTAATTTTCTACAATCTATATTCTTGTAAGTTTACATTGAATTTTCCTATATTTTTTAACAGATACATCAAATTATGGTAAATTTTCTTATTCTTGTTACAATTGATAATTTTCTAGTAGAATTCTACCCAAAAATCAAAGAAATCGAGTGGGCGTAAATCTTCCATCTCTGTTTTACTCCAGTTACTTTGTATTTCGTATCTTTGTTACTGGTGTATTTTAAGAGATTACTACGTGGTAGCACTGTTCAATTTGGTTGGAAATTTGAAAATCATAAACTTTGATTGTGCATTTTTGAATCGCTTATTGTCCATTGGATTTGATTATGGAGGAAGTGTTAGCAAATTGTTTAATTAGCAGAAATCTGGGTGTTTTTCGATTGTGCGATTACAGATGTCGTTCGTTATTCTATTGGTAATGTTTATAAATCCTGTAGTGACTATAAACTATTTCGCCAATCTGGCAAATAGTTGTCTCCACCTTTTAAAAAATATGCAAACTATACACAGGCGCTGCTATTAAACTTTGTGGAATGTGGACTGTGGGACGGACCCTGGCGCACATTCCAATCGCATACCAATATCGCCCATAGTCATGTCCATTGCGACACAGTTTAAATAGATTGCATAAAAAAAAATAAAATAAAAACAGAGCAAAGAAACGATAAAGAGAGAACGATTTCTTTGAATTTTTTCCCATATATTTCGATGGAAAATGTTGATCGAATTAACCAATTAGGCAAAGAAAAAACCGAGATACTAATGATAATTGAAACAATTTCACATTGAAATTTTGCAATTTAATTTCTAACTTGAAAGTTTTATTATTACTATTATGTTTATTGAAATTGATTGTTGGCAATTTATACACAAATTGTACTGTAGTTATCGTTATATACGATATTTTAATGGACGGAAGTTTCAGTGATATAGAAATAGGCTTTTGCTTCTCTCTAAATCGAAATCTACATACTTGTAAATTGTATTTGATTCATCAATAGACTAGTTTTATATCAATTATCGATAATTAAATAAGAAAAATGCATTTTTATAGTAGCTAGAAGTACCACCTCCATGACCGTCGCCGCCACTGTTTATCCGTCGATGCAGCGTCGTCCGTACAATTCTTATTCAGTATTAACTAGAACGTTGTTCAGCTAGGTTCGTGTGGTGCGCCAAAAGAGCGTCGTCGTTTGTATTTAAACGACGTCCGACGTCGCTTTTAATCCTCTCTCTGCTTATTTCACGCAATTCTACATGTATATATCTATCTCTATCCAATCCGATGTTGAGTGCGCTTTTAAACGACGACAACAGCAACACGAACGGCAGTAGCTACAGTTATAGCAATCATTATTATAATCATAGCAGTAGTAGCAGCAGCGTCGTTGTGGTGGTCGTCGCCGTCGCCGCCGCCGCCGCATTCCATTCTGCTGAATCCGCGCCGTTGATTGGTTAAAAATCTACATGACGTCATAAGAGACGGCCGCTCATGATAATGTGGTATTTCAACATGGCCGTGTCGTGTTTTAGATCCTAGCTATAGTGGGTAGACACAGAGTGTATGTGTTTAAATGTATGTGTATAATGTGTGTGTTGTGCCAGTTAATTGCGTTAATTTAATTTAATTTTTAATCTATATTAAAATTGTTGATTTTTTTTAAATAAGAGCGGATAATAAAAAAATCAATTTGAATGTATTTCATAACGAATTCATTTAAAATTAATATTGTGAGGAAGAAGACGACAACGATTACGATTAATAATAATAATGCCAAGGAAACGAAATGGTGAGATGCCCTTACCAGAAGGCTGGGATTATGGGCATGATTACGATGGGAAAATCTATTTCATCGACCATAATTCAAAGAAAACAACATGGATCGATCCTAGAGACAGGTGAGTTGATTCAATTCCAAATCGAATTAAAATCACAATACCAATTGGACCGTCTTTTGTCTCTTGTCAAATTGACATTGACAACTATCATAACCTAAATCTGTCACGAATCACCCCTTTAACAGAATTAATTTTGATGAATTCGTGTGGAAATTAAAAGAAATAACACGAAGAAAATTTAATCGACCTAGTGCCATCAATATAATAAGATCGATACTTTTTCGAAAAAAAAAACAAGTACGCCTCGAGGAGTCTCTATAAATTTTCTCTTAAAGACATTTAAAATAATAGGAATATAAAATGAAATTAAAAAGAAAATAATAAAAAATCAACATTTAGTGAATGTGCTGCCACCGTTTAGAAAATATGCGCGAAAGATTGTGGAATAAATATTAAATTGTTATGTCTAAAAATATTTACAACTTTTCCGTGAATGTTTAGTGCGTCATTGAAATCAAAATGCAAATTCGATTATACGAGGTTATTTAATTTTTATAATCCACATTACAAATATTACAATTGATTAATAATCGAATAAAAATGGAATAAATTGAAATTAAATAGTTTGAAAATTTAATGTATTATTGTAGCGGATGCATGATAATAACCGCATCGGTATGCAGGGATTGAGTCTGGAAATAGCAAGGACATATCATCATTTAAAATAAATAAATGTTGGAAATTATTAAAGCTGAATATCGAATCGACGCTGACAAAAACGACGCCGGTGACGACGCCAAGCCGTCTAATAATTTGAAATTTAAATGTCTCAATCTCGATTCCATCGAGTTATTTTTAACGAAATAACAAATACGAAAATAGTCTGATGTATGTTACTAAATGGGGTGCGCCAATAAGTCTACCACATTCTCGAACACCGATTGTAATACAATATTGAGGCGAATGTTGGAAATTTCCGAATTTTTTGCACGTTTCTAGCAATGTTAGAAAATTCAATATTTACAAAATTTATTACTTTTTTTTTAAGTTGAAATGCTTGAAATTTTAAATTATTGCTAATTAAAATTCACTCGCGGAGGCATTTGGTGGAATAAAAATTTCGGATGATTATACGACCATGTCTGTTTCTTATTTTAGAAAGCTTTTCGATTATTTGAAAAATACGAACAGATGTTTGAATGGTTTTATTACGATTCCTCAATTTCGTCGTTATTTTATGGGAAAATTATAATAAAAACATCGATTCTAGATGGTTTTGTTTGTTTTTTTATCGAACTAAAAAGGAAAAAAATTAACTAAAAACTAGATTTGCTCCAAGGATAGAAAAGATCGATCAAATCAAGTTTATTTCTAGTTGTATATTAATGAAAGATTATTAATTTGAAGAGTTGATTTGCATGCATTTCCTGTGTTGACTATAATATCAAAAATGCAAATTTTATCGAATTTAATACTTCATCTTTTTTTAGAATACTATCATCATTAAAGATAATTATTACTAATACGAAAGATATTTAAGTATCTTGGGAAACAGTTACGCCGATAAAATTTATCTTATCGTTGAAATTTCGATCGCAAATAATTAAAAAATCTCGCCAGAGATTCTAATGACGATAATGATGATCGGTATTGGAAGATTCGCACGAATTAACTAGTTATAAAACTAGTAGTAGCCGTTGTATTAGTACTAGTACTTGTTCTATCGATGACCATATTTGTTAAAACTACATACACAATCACCGTTCTTGGAATAGTTTCTTCTATACAATTGCATTCAACACTATACTACTGAGATATTGTTGATGATGATGGGCTTTTTCCTTGAATCTTCCGGAAAGATTTCTGAAAACAAATCTATCTGTTTATGTTGTTTTATATTTCGTTTCGTTTTTGGTGAGTCAGTACATTGACCACTTTCACTCCAGTTGTCCCAGAAAAAAACCGTCGAACATTTTTATAAGTAGTGGCACCATCATCATATTCCTTTATCGTTGATAATTGTGTGAAAAATCAATGGAATTTTCCCCTTGTTGTTATGTTTATAAATTAGAATGCAACAGTTTTAAAAATATCTCCATACCTTCAAGGCTTCCATTACTATTATTATTATTATCTTTTTAAAGATAATGTAGCATAATTACGATCACTAAGTTCATTCCACTCAAAAGAAATCTACTACTACTTACTACCATCATCATCATCAACTTCTAACCAGTTCTTTGAGACTTGTATTGCGTGTATGGACATCATTTCTTTTCGTTGCTGTTCTTTTTCTATTTTCCTACCGGTAGATCTTTAACTAATTGATGTTTTAAATTATTATTAAAAATGAAAATTTATCAATTAATTTAATTATCTATTTTTAAAAATTTCACTTGTGTAAATTTGTAATTCTAATAAATTCCATACAGTTTGTCATTTGGAAAATTCTCTAATGATTAATCATAATTGATGCTTTTTTCGTTGTTTTTATCGTTTGTTATTGTTAATTTTGTTGTAATATAGAAAAATTGCTGATTTCATACATTGGGAATGTATAAATTTTTGATGGTCAACATAAATTACATCACTTCGAGGCTAGATTTTTCCCTTCTACTAATCTATTAGAATATTTAATCATTTATAAATTGAAAATCTACTCGATTTTTAAAACGACCAACCGGTATTTGTAAAGAAAACAACTATTTAACATACAATGAGTCGTTCATATAAAATAACAATTAGAGCGACCTATGACCTGTTAGTTAGCTAGTTTGGCCTGTTTTAACCGAGGAGCCTAATTTTTATTAATTACAGCTCATGATGAATAATTTGGTGATTTGCTTTAATTATTGCAAGTCTATTTCAACGAAATCAATACATAATTAAAACTGTTTTTTTCCTCTATTTTTCTTCATAGTTGACTGGTTTATTATTGTTGAAATTCTTATCGAATTACAGGAAATAATTGTTGGTTGAATCATTTTTAAATAATAAAGAAATTCAAATGCGAAAAATAAAAGAGTATTGGACACTAGAAGAGGATGTGGTTGTGTGATAAAATTTAGCGAGACAAGTTTTTTAATGGAAATATGTTAATTTTTATAGTGGCGACAGCGGCTCTGATTAATCCTCCTCTCTATTCCACCATAATTCTACTGATAATTAATTTTATTAATTTGTATCCGTGTGTAACATTTTTAACGATTCCAATCAATGAAACTAACGGAACTAATTAACAGAAAAATGCTGTATTAAATATAAAAATAACTCGATATTTTTATATAAAATTGAATGTCTTTATAGATTTTTTAGTTTACTCCAAAAAAATTAATTGGCAATCGAAATTTGTTAATTTTATCAGAATTTGTTTGAATGTATATAACCTGTTCCACTTTAAAGGTCTTATTATCTTGAAACAAGGACATTAGTGGCGCCTAAATGACTAAAACAACAACTGGGCCCGGTTATTTTCTTTCGTGTGATTCTAGGCGAGTTTGCCGGAAGGTTCGCCACAAATTCACAAAATTAATTTTAATAGTTCTGTCAATAGGGTAGTCTAGAATTGTACGAGTATTTTAATAAAAGTACGGTTTAAATTTCAATTTTGTTGTCGTTCTTTTTGTTTATCGTGTGGTTTAAAGTTACTCCTTGGTTGGTATGCAGATTACATATGGCACTTATTCTGTTGGCGCACGAGTGGTGTCAAATCACTGATGTTGATGATGATGACCTCGGTCAAGGCCAGAAAGTCTCCTTTTCTTCGTTGTTGTATATTGCAAAATCTATTGATATACATTTGTATGTATACAACGCTATAGGTTAAAAATAACGCATATTTCTCCCCTCTATCGAATAACCACTGAACGAAGAAGAAAAAAAACACTAAAATACACATAACAATGTACCATCTGTTCCACGAGAATGGAATGTCAAGGGGGTGAAAGATATCAGCTCTACTCCGGTTATTAGAGGAGGTATTTTGGAATTTGGGTAACATCTGGTAGGCATACTGTATCTTTAAATCTATCAATAAATGGTGGTAGTTTAAAAAAATTCAACCCCTATATTGAAAGTGGAGTTTTAATAGAAAAATCCGGATGGGTGTGTTTTATTGTTGTTGTTGAGGAAATCTACAAAATTCAATTGGAATGACTAATGAGTGATTGTTTTCTCTTTGTATACTTCTTAAGCGAGACGGAGATGCCATGATTAAAAAATAATCATTCAACAATGAAGTCCTTTGTTAGGCTTTTATAATAAACACAAAAATTCCTTCGTTAGTGCTCGCACACGAGCGCTTATTGCCAAGTTACTTCTCATCTAATTATAGCAACTTTAAACTGTAATTTATATAGACGATGGACTGTTTTTGAACACAACATATCCAGGAGTAAGTAGTGAGAAACGTCGAGAATGAAGAGAAGTAGGAGGAGGATGGTATGATAGAATTATTTGAATTCTTGTCACGGTTTCTGAGTTTTTTTTTCTTTCATTCTCTTTCTCCATCTATCCATCGATCTATCCGCTATTATTTTACAGATGATCGTGAAAAATACAACAACAAACAAGAAAAAAATCGTCGAATTTCTAGTGTTAGAATACGATAAGGAATTTAAATTGATGTTGATATCGTTCGATGGAATTTCGTTTCGTAATCGCACACTTTGCGACATCGTTTTTTTTTCAATTTTATTTTTCTACAACCGACTCGATTCAAATCAAACCATTCAACAAGGACCCTGTTGAATTGAAATTCAGGAAAAAACGAATTTTATTGAAGCATCAAATAACAAAAAAAGTGAAAGTTGTCTGTATTGATGATATTTCAAAGGGAGAAATACATGCTTCATATAATATGTAAAAATTATAGATGGCATTATCTCTATCTCTATTCGGGTTATTATTATTATTATTATATTGCACTATTCTAGTCTTGATAAATTGTAACGAATAATAAATAACTAGCGCGCGAGTCAATGTTTTTAAAATTGGTAATAGTCAAGAATGATGCATGCCAGAATGAGATAGTTAGAATTGATAGAGAAAGATAATGGTTTTGTGGAATGCGGTGACGGTCGAGCCCCCTTATGTACACACACAACACTCATAAACACACACATATATATTTATATAAAAAAAATTGATATATAAGACGATTATTGTGTGATGTTGGTGGCAGATATGTGTGCAGGGACCATGACCGATCCTCTCTTAATGGCCTTCCTTCCGGGGGATTTTCCAGTTTTTTTTCCCCCCCATCATCATCTTTTCTCTCTTCGCATGTGTTTTGAATATTCGAAAAGAATTTATCAGAAAAATCCACACGGATAGATTTCTCTTCTCGATTTGGTTATATTAGAAGCTTGGAATTTTTCCATAAATTCCATTAGTCCCACTATAACTAACGAAATTCTAAATATATAATTTTTTTTATTATAGAATAATCAACAAAATATACTACTAAATTCTTTCTGATCTCTAAATTGCTAAAAATTAAACAAAGCCATTGTTGAGTTTATAAAAACGACCTTGCGGGGTCAAATATTTCGTTTATCAGTCAGGATTATTGTTGATAAGAGGCATACACAACTTAATTGATAAAATGTATATTTGTTAGCATAATTTCACAATTTTTTAACACTTTATTTTCGTTTCCAGATATACAAAACCACAAACATTCGCTGATTGTATCGGTAATGAATTACCATTAGGATGGGAGGAGGCTTATGATGGTCAAATTGGGCCATATTATATCAACCATCAAACACGTAAGTGACGCCCCTTACTTCTACTTATCGTACGATTAAATGATAAGATAAAATTCTTTAAATATCGCGTTATTTTTAATTTCCGCAATTTATTTATAAAGAACCAAAAAATATACTGGATTGGCAATTGATACTAAAATTATATCGATGTCTTTAATTCGAATTGCCTGTAATAATAAAAATTATAAACAGGCAACAATTATGGTATTTTATAAAGGCTCCAGTAATTCTTTATTGTCATCTAACTTTGTTTGCCACAATTTTTCAAAAAACTCCTTCTACAGGGTATTTCACCTCGCAGTAGGCCATCTGATTGGTTCATACTTTAATCAATTTGACATCTATTTGCATATTGGGTGTACCACTACAATTTATCTCATGTCGTAGATTGCTTCATATTTTATTAAATTTGACACTAAGGTGTTTTATCATATTATAAGTAGTTACAATTACATCATGTATAGAAGACATCTCGTTGTTAATGTAGCGGGTCAACCACGATAATTTTCCTCATAATTGGCCACGTCTTGGTTAGGTGATGTTGTAGATTACTTCATGGTAAATTATTGTGGAGGATGTACAACTATATTGCACCTCGCATTTGACCATGACTTTGATGAATAGAGTCGTAGCTTGATTGTTGTATAAAATACGAAGCAAGTTACGACTTTATTCTGTATGGCCAATTGCGAGTACATTTTAATTGGTTGTAGAATTTAATAGGATCTAATTAGTTTTTGTAATTTTATAGAATCGACACAATTAGAGGATCCTCGTCAGGAATGGAGGGCCGTACAAGAAGCTATGCTACGAGAGTACCTACAAACTGCACAAGATGTTCTAGAGGTGAGTTATTTATATTTTTATATAGTTTTATACAGTAATGGCATTTGATCTAATTGCATAAACAGCTATTTCCTCTATTTAACAATATGTGGATTATCTAAAGGTGCATCGAAGCGTATTATTTTTCTGTACAAAATGTACAATACTATTTCATTTAGAAGTTGGGTATGTCTTAATTACGTGATATCGTAGCTTGATTCATTCAATTGAACAAATGTCAAATATGAAGTAAGCTGCGACTCTATCCACAAAAGACAGCCAACTTTGTTTATTCTGTATACGTATAAATTTATGGCCACCAACACAATTTTATGTGTATAAGAATGGAATGCGACCACATTTGGATTGGAAATAATCATTTTTATTTGAAAGACAAATCATCATTGGAATGTCTATAAAATTGTAATTTTTATTTTAATAACTGTTTATAATGATAGGTGCATTTCGTTATTATTTGGCTAGTTCTTCATAGATATCAAAAAATTGATTATCTATAATTCATTGATAATTTGTATTGTTTTCAATCATTCATTTACCGTCATTTATGCTAATTTTTGGTGATTATCATAAGAGCCATCATTTCTATTCAAAATATTCATTAAAGATAACAATACTTGTCTTGTTTTCGTGTCTTTCTGTCTTTATATTATACAGATTTGTTGTTGTTGTTGATGTTGTTGTTCTTGTATATAGAGGGGACAGGGGTGGATCTGGGCGCGCGTTCCAGTAGCTACCTGTATTACGCCGCACGATCCCAGCAGGCCACTGCATTCCACCGATTCTAAACGATCTTCAACGAAGTCAAATTCTTTTGATTTGATGATAATAATAATAGTAATGATGATGATGATGATGATGACTATGATGTTGCTCCTGTAGGCAGATCAACGGATTGCTTTTTCCGTCTTGAATTTTTATCATTATCATCATCAACAGTAAAATAGATAGGCATAGATGTTGTATAGGAGGAAAGGACAGGATTAAAAATAGTACTACTATTACTACTACTATTCATAGTAGTAGTAGTTTGTAATGATTATGATAATGTTAGGAAGCCATAAAAATAATAAAAGAAATTTTTTTGAATAATTTATGGGATTTAAGCTTTCGAATATGTTTTTTTATATTTTTTTTTCAAATAACGGTGCTAAACTCTAACCATATACACAAATGTGTCTAGTCATTTTTTAGATTATAGAGAATTTCCACCAGACATTTTGGGTCTTATGATGATGATGATGATGATAGACTGTTTAAAGAATGCGCGTATTGTTGTCGGTTAGGTCTGTCTTTCTCTCTTTCTATGCTTGGTATTATTGACCTGTGGAATGTATACGGAAATTAAAGAGTGGCCCGGGCCCGGGGTGCGAAGGACGGACCCAAGGCCGACCGCCGCCACATAGCCGGCATGTATATAAGACACAGTCGAGATGTGGCCCTTGTGCTACGTGCCAGCACTTGAAGTGCATACTTTACCAATAACAACAACAATACCATCAACATTATATCAACAACATCATCATCATCATCATGATAATCGTCATCAAGTACAAACATTACCCGCGTCATATTTTAGCAACAATTCTAGCGCCCATTATCAACAACAATATAATAATTATTATGGCTATCATTGTAATCAACCACTAGTACAACTACCACCAGCAACATCGTCATCATCATTAATACATGGAGTCGTGTCAATCGTGAGTTAAAAAACAACCGATTGTAATATTTGCGCGCGCGGTACTTCTTTCTTTAATTATTATCATTATTGGTTTTTATGTGGTACCGATTTTGGGGGACCGTTACTACAAACATTCCATAATCTAACTAGTTATTAGTCGTTTTTTATTGTTGTAATTCTTTAAACTAATAATTTTAGTATAACAGTTTTTCCCATTAAAAAATATTTGTATAAATTTATATTGTTTCAGGCCAAAAAAGATATCTATCATATTAAATCACAACGATTATTATTGGCCGAAGATGAATTTAAACATCTTAATGATGCTTTGGCTACATCACGAACTAGTTGTAAGTCGCTTTTTTTTGTAATTTTCGGATTAATAATTAAAATTTTAGTATGTTCGTCAACGAGCAGTGTTAGTACGAAATATGATCCAGATCTGTTAAAATCGGATGTTGCATTAGCGAAAAATCGAGTGTCTAGATTAAAATCTGAATTGGAACAAATCCGTAACGAAATGACCTACACACAGAAAGGCGTCTTAACATTAACAAAGTAAGATTAATTTCAATCAATTATTGTTATTTATTGATAAATTTTTCGCTATTCGATAGTGTTGAGAAGAAATTGAATTCGCATCAAAGTTATAATATCACCGAAGCCCAAGCAATAATGACCGAATTAGTAAATATCCAAAAATCGTTATCGTCCGGCGAGAAAGAAAAAGCCGATTTAATGCAGAGTTTAGCGAAATTAAAAGACGATCTAACCCGTTTACAATTATCGGAAAATTCACCGGATGTATCAACATTAAGTTTACCACAAGAGAAATTAAGTACAGCCTCACAAACTGATCTATCATGTGATGTAGCACCGATCGGTACGAAATTAGCTGAAATGGCTAAGATGCGTTTAGAATATGAAGAAGCAAGAAAACGTGTACAAACAATACAACAGAAATTGGCCGATTTAGAAGAAAAAGTCCAACCAGGACAAATGGAATCGGATAGGGATCGTTTATTGTTATTCCAAGAGAAAGAACAATTATTACGTGAATTGCGTAGTATAACGCCACGGATGCGTTCAGTTGAAGAAATGAATGGAATCCAATCGAAATGTAAACGTTTAGAAGAGGATTTAAATAAAGCATTCGAGATGTCGAATCGTGCAATAGCTGATCGTGTTCGTTTACACGAACAAAAACAATTATTATTACAACAATTACGGGATGCTTTAAGGCAAATGACACATTTAGAAACACGTTTGAAATCATTATCAGCTAGTACATTATCAGTTAGTAGTAGTTCTAGTCTCGGCTCTCTATCAACAACAAGTAGTAAAGGTTCATTAAGTTCGGGTTTAAGTTTTACGGATATTTATGGTGGACCACAATGTACAACAAGTCAATCGAATTTACTAGAAAAACCAATCGATATGATCGATTTACAACGACGTGTTGAGAAAGTATTAAAAGCCAAATTTACAACAACAAATCAACAACAATCACCGAATCGATCACAACCGTCATTATCACCACGTAGTTCGCTATCGTCGGTATCACCACCGGTATCACCAATGTATGAAAATCTACCTTTAAATAATAATAATAATATTGTACCACCGCCTGCTTACGAACAAGTCGAACGTGATCGACATGTTCAACGATTAATCGATGAATTAAAAGTACCGAAAAATGGCAATGATTACAATTATATTGAAACAAATTGTGGATATCCGAAAATTACACGATATTCATATGAGAATAATTGTGGTGGTGATGCTCAATTATCACCAATATCGGAAACACCACCGCCTATAATCGATCATGATGAAATGATACTTCAAGGTAGTGCTTTATCACGAACATCATCATCCGGTACCAATACTAGGTAATTTGAATTTATTGAAAATTAATCAATATTTTTAATATAATTTTTTTTTTTTTTTTGGATTTGATAGGTCAGTTTCTGCGGCTGTTAGTGATGAATCTGTAGCTGGTGATTCTGGTGTTTTTGAAGCATCGAATAGGAAACGTTTATCGACAATATCAACGAATGATGCTGATTTAGAAACGGCTCAAATTCAAATTAAATTACGTTATGTTTTAAATGAGAATGTATTGAATGTTTGTGTAGAAAGGGCGAGGAATCTTTGTGCACTTTATATCGCTGAAAATTCACAAGTGTAAGTTTTTTTTTATCTTTTTATTCAGCTAAAAAAAGTATACAATCAACTGCCATTGTTTGACGAGCAATTCTAGAATTATTTCCAAGATTTGTAGCAGAAGTCTGAGGATCTTTTTAGCAAAATTTGGACCTTGTAGCGCATTTGAAAGTTGCTCAAAAACCATTAGACGATTTTTAAAAATGACCCACACATGCCAAATGACTTAATATGAATCGAGGATGCTTCCAATATTGATTGATTCTCCATTTTATTCTAGAATGCAATGGAGAAAAAATGGGACAAATATATGGCGAGCATTTTTGAGTCATTCTGAGTCGTTAGACGTGCCTAACTTGTTTTCAAAATCGCAAAATTACCTAAAATGAACGTTTTTTGATTAATTTGCCGTTGAGCTATAAGGTTCAAATTTTGGTAAAATAATCTATTAATCTTTAAAATATTTTTGAAATCGTTCGTCAAATAAACTATACAGGATAAGTCAAGAGGTTGGCCTATTGAAAGTATTAGAGGTTCCTGAAATTTGGTATACAATTGTTTTCCACTTGAACTATTTATAGTAAAAATTTTCAACCCCCGCCTTTGGGGTAGTGCCCTATTTTAAATGAAAAAATTGATTTTTTATTGCATATTTAGTCCGAAATTGAAGACGACTTTGATAAGATTTAGCGTTATTAGTTTTTCAACAATCATCTTTGAATCCAAATTTGGAACTCAAGTAGTTCAAACTATGTCCTTTATGCTAAAATTTATGGAATTGAATTACCTTTTAGCTGTAATGGATTTTCTTTTAGCCACTCTTAGGCTCACCCTGTATATTTTTTAGTGAATAATACGGTACAATAATTACTAAAGAGAGGCGTTTGGCTCCCTACAGGGAGCCATGACGTCACCATGTCGCACTATTTGGCAACATAGAAAATTGTGTATCTCTAACTTCTATCCCGCACTCACAGGAATTCATTGGCGTAGCGTATAGATCGAAAAATACATTCAAAATTGTATAAATTTCTATTAAAAAATTGAAAAATTGTCGTTTAAATAAGAAAACTTGATAAAAATTAGCATTTACGACCTTTTTTGCCTGTTTTTAAAATAAATGAGGGAGTATTAATAAAATTCATAAGAATTAAGATAGAAAAAATTAATTACGCCTATGGACACGGTCAAATGTGCGTTTGTCACGTGACAATGTTGACATTCGCTCGAAATCTCAAGCGCACTGACTTTTGTTTATCAAATTTTCCTATTTAAACGACAATTTTCCGATTTTCTAATACATTCGTGAGTGTATCCTTTAATTTATCTCACAAATTAATGAATTTCTGATGCTACGGGATAGAAATTGTACTACAATTAACTGTCTCAGTTTCTACTGTATCGTTGTGAGGTTATGTCGCTCATTTGGTAAACAACTATGACGTACAGTCTGCGTTGCCAAATATACGACACGGTGGCGCGAATATTCAAAAACGCCTCTAATAATTACAATTAATTTAATTTTTAGGTTTATTAAAATTGCACTATTACCGAACGCCCCTCAACAACAACCATCCGTTTATTGTACGAAACCAGTGAAAGATTTAAAGAAACCAATATTTGGCGATATTTTCAATATTAGTGTACCTGTCAATAAGATTTATATGAAAACGTTACAATTAAACGTTTGGTGTCGGACTAATGAACAAGAAAAATGTGTGGTAAGTTTTATTTTATTTTATTTTAGTGTATAATTTTTATTAATTGTAAAATTTACAAATTCAAGGGTTGTGCACAAGTGAGTTTAGCCGATTTTAATATACAGAACGTCACCCAGAAATGGTACAATATTTTAAGTTTACAACTGATCGATACTCGTGATATTGATAAAGTAACACCACATACGAAACAAGACTCAGATTTATCGAAAAATGAAAATCTAGAAAATAAATCGATATTATTGAAAGAAGAGAGTTCAGATGATTCAACAATAATATCATCACAAACATCAACTTTAACAAGGAATCAAGAATCGAACATGTATCAAGCTGTTGCCCATTTGACATTAGAAGAATTGTACCATTGTATCGAGCGTAGTACTAAAAAAAATAATAACAATAATGATAATGGTGGTGATAATATTAATGATAATAATAATGATGATAATAACGGTGGTAATAATGTTGAAACTTGTAAAACTAGTGATGTTATTGTTGGTGAAGTTGTTGTAGTTAATGGAGATATAGATGTAGATGGTTTAGAAGCTTTAATTGAAGAAGAACATGAAGAACATGAGGAATTATATATTGATAAACAAACAAATACTGAATGTGCTTTTTATCCAGAACATGCAAAACAAATGAAATTAGCTGCTCTTGGTGCTAATAATAGTAACAGTAATAATAAGAATAGTGGTGCTAGTATTGTTGTTATTGTTAATAATAATTGTAATGATAATAGTGGTGAAGATCGTGGTGCAATTAAACGTTCACAAACATTCTCACCTAGTGCACACATATCAAAAAGTCAATATATTTGTAAATTAAATCGTAGTGATAGTGATAGTGCAATGCCATTATATCGACGTGGTAATATTAATAATAAACCATTTATACGTAATGCTATAGAAAGACGTTCATTACGTTTCCGACGACAATCATCAACAAATAATATTCTATCATCATCATCTTCATCATCGTCATCATCATCATCATCGAATTCATTATATCGTTCGCATAATTATTTATCAACAATATCAACAGCACGTACATCACTTGATTTAGAATTAGATTTACAAGCACAACATACACGTTTGGAATTATTACAATCGGAATTGGTACGTTTAAGGGAATTACATCAGAAATTAGAATTAGCAAAAGAAAAAGGCGATACAGAATTGATCGGTTATCTATTAGAGAATGAACAATTCCAAAATTTAATTGCATCCGTACATCCGTTAACATCCGAAGAAAGGAAAGTGGAGAAAATGCTCAGGAAAGTATCCAAAGAAATCTACAAATTAAGGAAAACGAAAGCTGGCAACGGCAAGCCCGACCTAATTTCATTCAAGTAAGTCGTACAGCCGTATTCTCCAACTTTTTACAGATTTAGAGTTGTCATAGTGACCAAAAATTTCGAGAATACCGCTATTAAATTTCTTGTTATTAATTATTGTTGATTTTAGGCAAAAAATGGCGTTCTTTACGCGAGTCAATACGAACGTGCCGTTCTTACCGCCGCCGGAAGAATGTCACGATCAAATCACCGATAACGATAAGAACGAAACAAGTTCGAATAGTGATGATGAAACAACATCGGCTCGTTATAATTATGTTGTTGATAGGGAATTGGGTGTGGAAGTTTAATTTGTTGGTAAAAAGTGACAGTGCAGGTTTGCTGATTTAAAATGTGATCGTGTGCCTTCAGATCTGATCGAGAACAAATCTAACAATTCTAATACTCAATTGTGCATTTTGCTTTATTTTAATCGTATTCTTCCCCAAATTGTTGTAAATAATAGAGCCTGTTTTATTATCGTATAAACACAATTAGTACAATCTTTTATAACTTTGTTACCAGTCATTTTTTCTATTACAAAGAGAAAAAATAGAAATTAGAAGGGGCGTAGTTGAATTACGGACAAAGTTCTTCTCGTGTTCGACAAGAAAATTGAAACAAACACAAAAATGGATTAGTTTTAGCGGTCAACTATATTAGTTGATCTGGTTGTTGTTTAAATATTAATTAATGTGTCTTTTTTATTGTAATTTTTCTATTTGTATTATATGTAAATAATTTAAATTCTATTTGTAGTAATGTTTTAGTTGTTGTAAAAGAAAAATTATCTGGTATGTTTTTAAAAAACATAATTATATGGTTCTAATATAATAAATCTATTCTTAAATAAATTGGTGTTTTTGTAAATTAAATCTGGAATTATCTTTGAATTTTATTTATTAAATATATACAAAAGTGTTTCACCTCGTCTTTCAAAAGTATTGCAATTTCCGTAATTAAAGTGCAAAAAAGAAAACATTGCAACAGGCCAACATGCATTTTTCCAATTTGTTGTTATTGTAAAAACTGTATCACACAAAAACGAATTTTATAATATCTCTAATAAGGTACATCTAAATGGCATATTTTTAATAATAATAATAATAATAGACAATTACAATATTAAAAATATACAACAAATTAATAATAAATTAGTTTAAAATACAATTTCTATGAGAGAATACTGTGTGAGATTCATTAGTTTTTATTTTAATACTAAATGTTTTTATTTGCAATATTGTAATAAATATTTGTTTAAATATTGAAGTATCCAGTATAACAGGAGCGCACTATGTTTTGTGCATTTTTAACTATTTAAAAATAATTGGACAGTACAGTTAATATTCCACAAAAATTATTACACAAAGCAATAAAATTCGTGTTATACTTTAATGAAAACAAACAGAAAAAATTACCATAAATTAACGGAATTGTTAAAATAAAAACATACAATTCATGTACAATACAATTCGATAATAGTAATAATTATAATAAATGTACAAAAAAACTGTAATTTCCCCCATATTTCTTCAGATAGCAGTTATTTACAAGATATTAGGCAACTTTAAATTTTGTTGTTGTTGAGCATAATTTATAAAATAAAACCAATAATTAGGCCTTACATAATCCTATCTAAATCGAATCGACTATAATTTAATATTGTAATAAACAGAACTTTTATAAAATTACACAAATTACAACATTAATTATTTTAAAAATATGAGTAATCTTTTGGCAGGATGAATTGAGTTTTGTTTACTGTTAATTTCATCTACTTGACGGATAATTTTCGTTTAAAACAAAAAGAAATACTCGAAAAATCTACACAATTCAATTAACACTAGAGTTAAAATAGTAGAAAAGTGTTATCGAAATATTTTCTAAAAAATTAGATACAGTGAGACAAATTGACTTAAATTGTGATGTAATTTCATTATTTCTACTGACTATGTAAGCGGCCCTGTTTGATTTTATTTGTTGTCGTTGTTTTCGGTACAGCCCCAACAATTCTCACCCTTGTTACTTGGCGATTATCACTGAATTGTGGTGGTGGTGCTAACACTGTACCATGTTCTAAATTTGCCTCATTTATATTGTTGATATCGAATTCTGGTGGCGGTGGTAAACAGAATTCCTCTTTCTCATCACTATCCGCCTCGATTGGCGGTGGTAATTGCGCTAAAGATACAGCATGTCGGGATAATAAACCTAGAAATTTTATAAATTTATCAATTTTAAGCGATTTTAAATATTTTTATAATTACTAGTTGGTTGACGTTGTGTTTTAGGAGATGGTAGAGTTTGTGTTAAACGATCATTATAATTGCCACCACTACCACTGCCGCTACCAATTCCCGTCGGTAATTCCTGGTCAGAACTGACACCAGATGAGCTATTATCACCATCTTCGATAATAACCGAATCCAGATCGTTTTGTTTCTTTAGAAAATCTTCAGGATAGGATTTTGATGATTTCAATAAAGATCGACCTTTTTGTATTTCTTCAACACTAAAACTGTGCGGTACCGAACTACTGCCACCACTACTACCAGAACTACTACCACTAATCAAAATAATTAATTCATAATTAACAATAACAATAAAATATTCACCTTGTATTACTATTTCCACTATTTTCAATCGGTTGTTGTGTCGCATGAAATCTAGTAATGATCGTATTCGTTAAAATTTTCCGATCTTCATCACTTTCACCATCCGAATCACTACAACTATAATCGGGTTCGGGTATTGGTGGTGCTGGTGTTGTTTGTGATAAAATCACCAGATTTGGTGATTTATTCGAACCGATCTTCTTTCGGCGTTCTCGACTCCCTATTATTACCACAAAATTACAACAAATTTTAAAAACAAATAAAATCAACAAACCTGCAGTCGAATTAGATCGTAAAGCTTTAATCGGTTGAGCATAAGGATTCATATTTGTGTTGTTATTTTGGCTTGGTGTTGATGAATTTGTTGGTTTAAATGTTGAATTCGTTCGCATACTGTGCGATTTTCTAACATGCGGTCGAGATGAATGCGATGGTAGACTTTTCGATCGATAACCGACTGTTTTCATATCTTCCGGTGAAGCATACAATTTAGCATTGGCAGTTGGCCGGAATGACGACACAATACCGCCATCTTCTATTTGTATATCTTTATTATTCAATTTATTATATTCCGATTGATTATTACTATTGTTATTGTTATTATTATTATTATTATTATTATTATTAGTGTTATTATTACGAGAAATATCAACTTTGACCACTTGAACTACAGGCGGTTTTGATGATGATGATGATGGTGGTGGCGGTGGCGGTGGTGGATGTGTTGGCGGCGGTAATGTACGATTCATTAACGTAAATAAATCTTCTTGACTACGATGATGTTTACTATTATTCAAACTATTACTATTATTATTAATGCCTAACATTGCTACTTCTTGTGCTAAATCGGGTGTACTGTGGAAATTTCGACGTAATTCACCATTACCGGAGAATATACTCGAAAAACGTACTTTAGAATTCTGTAATAAATAATTTTAATTAACAATTTAATTTATAAAAAACTAAATACGGATCTCTGTTTCTGTTTCCGCGCCTTTTTAGACGATTATTTAACAGAATTTACAGATTTTACAATTAAATAGAGATGTTAAGTGCCATAACAGAAACAGAATTGGAAGCAGATTTTTTGTAATTTATTTTAACAGAAACAGAAACGAAAAAACAATCAGTACTTGTTGTTATAGTAACGAATCGGCCACAAGTTAGAGAATACGACCATTTATGTCCAAATCATTTTTTCAAGATGTAATGATTAGAAACGGAAATAGTATATTGAAAAATAAGTTTCAGAAGCCCATAATTCCTACACGAGACCAAGTTTAAAAAACGAATTTTTCATACTATTTTTCCTATTTTGCGCCCCTTTGTACCTTTTTTAAATAAAAATTGAACCCTTAAAATTTAGGGAATTTTATAGAAGTTGGTATTAAATAAAACAAATGAAAGTTCTACTTGACGATATTCAACTTTTTATTTGTAAAACGAGTTGATTTTCAATTGTTTAAGTCTCCATATTAATTACGACTTTTAATAAAGTAAAAATGTGTGACGAATTATCGTGTACTCCACCAGAATTACGTGATATTGTTGAAAATAGTATCAATGATTTACTTCCCGGTAAATCAAAAATTAAATATGAACATTGTTATCAAAATTTTCAAGAATGGTGTAAAAATAATTTGAAATAAATAAGTTTTTTTTCACGTTAATCAAGTGGTCTGCATTTCTGTCAAAGAATGACATTTGAGATAGTCGACAGTCACCAACTTTGAAAAAATAAATTATCCCAGATTTTCCACACTTAAAGTAGTTGGGAAATTTCCATTGCTTCACTATTTCTAGTGTGGAAATGATTTTATTTCCAATGCAAAATAGGAAAAAAATATTCTACAAGGATCTTCAATCATTCTTCATTAACGAAAATTTTGGAATTCATCAATTTCCGAACAAGCTATGAGGTTCAAATTTTGTCAAAATGTTCGCTAGGGGCTACCCTGCAAATCTTCAAAATATTTCCCAACTCACCCAACAAATAATAGTCAAAAACTAGGACTATTTATATGGAATTAATGGTGAAACAAATTGCAAATTAACAAAAAGTAACTGTTTCTTCGTTTCTATTTCCGTTTCCGTTAAAATAAATAAAAAAAATTGTTTCAATTATGGCAAAAGTGAACTAATTTCAACTTACTTTACTTTTACTTCGTTTCATTTCAGCAACACTGGCATAAACTCGATTTTTCGTTGGCGATGATGATGGATGATTATTATTATTTGTATTTCCCTGAAATCTCGATGTAGTCATTAAAGAATTCTGTTTGTCATCATCTTTTTGTCTTTGGAATAATTCTTCTAATTCAGCTGATGTTATACGACTGGATGTTGGTCGTTGTCTTATCGAAGCCGTTCTTGGTTGTACTATCGGTGTTGAATTACCACTAGGCATTATGATTTGATGTATTGATTCAGCTGAACTAGATTTGGTTACATCATCAGTCTCGTCTTTTTCACCTGTTTCTAATATTTTCTTTTTAAATAAATCAAAAATAACAATATCGAAATAATTTACCTAAACCGGCTACCATACTCTTTGCTCTAGCTCTACCAACGGTTAATGTTGTCTTTGGATCGCGTCTTGGTGGTAATGGTGCTTGATGAGATCGCCCTAATGTATTACACGAATTACCCATTTTACGCGGTAATGTGGCATATTGCCGACTTGTTGGTATATCAATATTACCACCACCCGGTAATATTGTTGATTTACTCATTGGCATTGTTGTTGTTGGATTATTTATTGTTGTATTATTATTATTAATACCCAAACTAATAACAGTCATTTGAACTAAATCACCTGATTTTCGTATTAAATCAACTACATGTTCGTGTGATGCTGATGATACATCTTCATTATTAATTTCTAATAAGAAATCACCTTTACGTAAACCGGCTATATCGGCAACACCACCTGGATCAACATCATCTAAATATTGTAAAGCTGGACATTTTTCTGATGGTGTTAAATCCATTAATGGTGATGTAGCTTTAGCGCCTCTTAAAATAAAACCGAAACCTTTACGGCCACGGTGTAATACCACAGTACGCGGCTCAACACTTGTACTAACATATCTACAATCGAATAATACAAATTTCTATATTTATTTACAACAATTAATAGATTTACGTTTTTTTAAGTCTTGGAGCTGTGGCAAAATGTTTAGATGTGCTTTCTCGGCGGCCAAGAACCCGACTTGTTGTCGTCGTTGTTGTTGATGGTTTTGTTGTGGTTGTTGTTGTTGATGATGTTGTTATAGTTGTTGATGATGATGGTGTTGGTCTAGTTTGTGGTCGAGCATCTCTAGCTACCATCATCATAGGTGCTTGTATATTATGATGGCGTAATTTAACTTCTTGTACACAATGTGCTGGAAATAGGCCACTTTTATTACCACCACTACGTAGATTACCTTCCAAGAAACCATCGTCAGTTGCACCGGTAACTATAAGAAAAATCGTTAGATAATTTTAATAAATTATCGAATATTTACCTTCAATAATATCGCCTTCTCGAATACTGAGATGTCCATCATCTTTAGAAGTGTACGATTCTATACAAACAACCGTAGTTCCAGGCATTTGTAAACTACAATTTGTTGTATCACTATTAGCAGTTCCAACACCAGAACTATCGCTGATTATATCACTCGTATCTCCCAAACTTTTATCTGCAACACCCAGTGCAAGCACTGAGTAACATCAAATCAAATTATCAACGTATGTGTTTATTTATTTTTTAATCTCTTTAATTTTTTATTAATAAATCGAATATGCCAATTTAAAGATTTAATGAAATTTGAATTTCGTGCAAATGTACATCTAATAAAGAACAAAAGAATTGGCTAAGGTCACACCGAAGAATGCCAAAACTGGTGAGACTATTTCTGCCATTCATCATCCAAATTTATTCCATGATAATGATGATGATCAAAAAATACATTTATCATTAAAAAAAAATAGCATTCTCGCTAAAAATGCACATTGATTCATGCAAAATATTGATGATTTTTTGTAGAATTTTGTTTATATCTTCGTTTTATTGAAAAAAAAAAGTGTAATTTTGTTTGTTTTTCAAAGGAAATACCTGTAACGATGCTGGCAGTGTCAGTTTCGTGGCCTGGTGGTGCACTGCTTCCGTCACTTAAACTCGAACTAGCTGAACTGAAAGGGGCTGAGGAACGATCACTAGGACAAGGACTTGGTGGTAAGGCTAATGTACTCATGGATGGCACCCTGTTCAACCATCCTATAGCTGATCTACGCTTCGGATTATAACTTGGTGGGCCACGGTATGGGACTGAAATATATCAACGCTAACACTCTAAGAACTGCCTTTTGTTTCGTCTCAATCAAGACATTTCAAATTAAATAAATAAATAAATAAATAAATAAAAGAAACAAACCACCAATTAGAAAATAGTTTTTATAAGGAAAACCACCTTGAATTCACTTCAGTTCAAAGTAGAGTATTCCCCGTTCAAAAATATCGATTTAAATAAATACCGTACAGTTCTATTATAAACAGTAATTAAAAATAAATATAAAGCTACGAAACAAAAAGAAAAACAATCATGAGCGTTTTACTACTACAATATTACTTTAAAATAAATTTTCAATCTTGATTTAATTAAGTAATAAAACAACCACACCTTTAACTTTTAAAACCCACGTTCTTTTAATATACGAGAAACAACAGAACAAAAAACTAGATAATCAAAGAAGTACCAACTATAAAATTTATCTATATGCCGTTTTTTGTTGCCGTCGATTTAATATCGAAAAATAATAAATACACGAAAATCTAGTTCTTTTTAACAATAAGATAAATAACGTGTACGCTAAATAGGACTTTATGTTGATTATATTTTATAAATAAGGAAAAATTAGGGCCGGTTTTTGAATAGAAAGTATAACGGGGCCCCTGTTGATATGCTCATGATTTATTATCGGTTTTCTTTAATATTTATTACAACTATTTCTAAATAATAGGTTTTTACTCACTCGATTTTCTCCTCTATATAGTTTTAGCAAGTGATAATCTACTTTTAAATGAGCAAAAATTTATAATGAAAGCTCTCTAGAAAAGCTGAGCGTTATGATTGATAAAAATCCAAAATTATAATTTAAATCTTTATCATTATTATTATTATTGTTGCGTGCATAACGTAAACATTAAAATATCATCATTAATCAAATATGCAAGCATGCATAACAATAATTTTTCTTTATTATCGTTATTATTATTATATTTAAATAAAGATTTAAGTGTTGAAGAAAGTGTGAATGGACAGATTCGAAAACAGAAACGAAATTAAAAACTTACCAACATCTTCTTGACGATAATTTTGTATAATTTCAGCCAATTCCATATTACCAGCAATGACAGCAACCTGACATGGTGTTTGATTTGCATAATTTAATGCTTGTCGGTCAGCACCACGAAATAATAATTGTCTAGCACATGATTCTTGTCCATTAACAGCACAAACATGCAACGGTGTATTACCAGATGCATTACGTGCATTCATATCAGCACCGTAAAATAATAAATGCTCCAAATGTTGGAGAAGGCCGATTTTACATGCCTAAAATCAACAATTATTATTCTTCTATATCCAAAGGCTTACAGTATTATCTTTTCCAATCCGACCAATCGATATTTAATCTGTTATTCAGCGGATTTTAATGATTCAAACGGAAATCGAAGGCGTAAATAATGACCGTTTCTGATTTGGAAAATTTTGGTTAATTTTTGTCGAAATTATATTTTCCTTCATATTAAACATAATTATTTTGCACATAGTTGATAGAAAATTTGATTAGCTTTCCGAAAATTATTAGGTCGCTGGAAAACTGAACAGATGGGATAGTTACGATGCCGACTGGTTAGGGCAGAGTTGTTGCCAAATTTTATTTACTAGAAACCTATAAAATTCAATAAAGCCTTGACAACTTTGAGTACTCGAGTTTATACCCATCGAAATCGAACTATAGACAAGCGTTTCCATTTCATTTCGTCGGATTGAAAATATGTACTGCAGCCGCTTAGATCGAAATTTAAAAATAATTTACTTGATGAACTTCCTGCCATCCTTGTAAATCTTGAGCACCGGTTGTAGCATGATCGTGTAATAAAGTTTCGGTAAATTGTGGATCAACATTATGGGTTATTGTTAAATATAATGGTGTTAAACCTTTGCCATCTTTATAATTCGGTGATGCACCTAATTCTAATAAAGTTTTCATTGCCTCTAAACTTTTATGTTCAATTGAACGATGCATTGCTGTTGAACCATCTTTTGTACGATAATCTAATAATGCACCACCATTCACTAATGCTATCAATACTTTCGATGGTTTCTTTATACCAGTTGCAATCGTTAATGGTGTCTCTATTTAAAATAATAATAATACAAAAATTAATATTAGTGTATATGTATTTGTGTATAGTTGTGATATAGATCTAAGGCACGCAACAGCATTCTTTTATTGACTTGCGGCAATCCATGGTAATAATTCGATGTTCATCTTCATAAATATACAAACCTATCGGTGTTCTTGTTTTTTTCTTCTAACATATTTCACTATACACGCATACCATTATTATTATATAATTTTATGTTTCGATTGCCTCAACTCTCTCTCTTTTTTCTACACATCTCTTACCTCCTACAAAGTTGTTGATCTTTCCCATAACGATTATACTGTATTCACTCTAGATTTAATCCATTTATTATTTCATGGATAAATTGTAATGTCAAGTTGACTAATTTGAAATAGACACAACTATACTTTAATAATTTATAAAATTACACTTACCGCCTGAATCTTGGCAGTGAAAGTTTGGATCCAGTCCTTTAGAACACATTTTCGTAATCTTCTCCACTTGCCCATTATGAACATAATCAAGGAATCGACGTAGATTCGCTCTAGTATGAAGACTTTTTAATTGTTTCTCATCTAGTGTTAGTGTTTTATATACACGTCTCTTATATTTCAACTACAATTACAATTAAACATAATAATTGTATACGGAAGAAATAAAATATAAATTACCTCCAAATATCCTACTGGTCCATTAAATGGATAATCACCTAAACGTCGCTCTTCATCTAAAAATTTACCAGCCCGTCCATTTTCCGGGGGACTGAACAAACCGTAATTGAAGCTCTCTTTCAATTCCTAACCAAAAATTAAAGAAAATTTACCAAATATTTAAAAAATTATCATTATAATTAATTGTTGTGCGTTCAAATTAAACCGTTATTTTTCGTATTTACCCATGACCAATACCAATATTATAATTACAAGAACCTGTTTCCCCCTTCTTCTATTGAGGATGTTTAAAATTTTATTAATAATTTACAGTAATCTGGATGTTTATGACAAATTGAAACGAAAAACTACATGCAAAAGTAACAGTTATTATTGTTGATGTTAATATTTATCTTATTTCGGTCACTCAATCATGTATCATTGATAACACAAGATCTTGTTGAACTAGAATTCTAAATGCGGATTTTGTATAAAAAAAGAATGCAAATTTATACACATTTGTTAGAATTTATTATGGGAATCGAGTGAAGATGGTGTAATGCCGAGAACTTGGAAAATTTATTTCCCTAATCGTAATACAATATACGCAGTTTAATCTTTTATACAACACTGGCAATATGAACTAGACACATAAAATATCTTCACTTTATTCTAATTGTTTATTTGTTCCTATTTTCTTTATAAAAGGAATCAATTGGATTTTCCTATATTCATCTCAATTACCAAAACAATAGTGATTGGTTTTTTTCTCATATAGGAAAGTCCATTATTGATGATCTTTCAACAAAAACTTTGACCTCCATGTGATAACACATACAGGGGATTTACAAATTCAATTCTATTCGCGTATATAAAGGAGGATAACAAAATTTACAAAACAGTAATCGTTAAAACAATAAAGATGAAGAGGTTTATATTTTCCATAGTTTTTATCCTATCAACTAACGAGATATTAGGTAAATAACTAGTTAATAACGATTTTTTGTAATACCAAAATTCCAATAGGAGATCCTACGATAATTTCAAGATCCCAATGGGGCGCTTCTACAGCAAAAGAACCACCAAAACGTTTATCGGTAAATCCACCAACCTTCGTTGTTGTCCATCATACAGAAACACCACCATGTGAAACGTTACAAGCGTGCAAAACTCGCGTAAAGAACATCCAAGACTATCATATAAATCACAAAGGTTGGGATGATATTGGTTATAATTTCTTGGTAAATATTCAGAAATTAATTATTCTTTAGTTTAATTTTTTTAATTGTTAGATTGGTGGTGATGGTTCAGTGTACGAGGGTCGTGGTTGGGGTAAACGGGGTGCACATGCTGTCAATTATAATAGTAAAAGTATCGGTATATCGATAATTGGTAAATTTCAAAATAATGAACCACCACAAAATCAGTTAGATGTTTTAAAGAATTTAATCTCGTATGGTGTTTCAAGAGGTTTTATTGCTAGCAATTATAAATTAATTGGTCATCGACAAGCAGCCGATACAACATGTCCTGGTAATAAATTGTATAATGAAATTAAAACATGGCCGCATTATGATCCATCCATACATAAGCATTAAGTATTTGTATTTTAAAATTATATATAAAAAATTGATATAATGTAAATAAAATATTTTTAAAAGAAATGATAAGATAATCGATTTGTTTATTACCACTATTCGCTTAAGTTATTTCGAAATGAAAATAAACATCACTTAAGGTGGAATTCTACTGGAAATAATAAGTTCAAAAATTTTCCAAAATTAGCAGAGCTTAATCGCTAGGCTTCAATCTATATGCCAAATTTTGAAAGAATCTAATATGTAATTTTTGAAAAATTGACAAAATATATGCACCATTTAATTTTTTATCTCAAAAACTGTATACTAGATTTATTTCAACTTTTTTATCACATATAGCTCCTTAAAATCGATTGTAAAGTGTGCAATCAACCAAATTATTACATTTTTTCCAAAAAATATAATTTAAGATCTTCATTTAAACATTCCATCATATTACTATTTATTTTATATTTAAGAAACTATAAAATCCGTAAATAGCATTCAATAAAAGTTGTTGAAGTGCAATTTACACTTAATTTTGACTAGACTTAAGGGTTGTCCAGAAAAGTAAAATGCTTTTTTGAATAATTCACAAATTGTGAATCTTTGCAAGTGTAGTTTTAACTTTGAATTTCTATCTAGTAGAGAGATATATGTATACAACAATGCCACTGTCGTGATCTGCAGGGTGCTAGAGGCAAAATGACCGCTGACCCTGTATGCTAGGAATCTCCCTGAAGGCATACCAACAACAAACAACAATAACAAACAACTTGGGACGCGACTCCCTGCTGTTTCTCAAAAACAACTAAAAAAAAAAAACAAACAAATAAACAACAATAATAGTAATAGTGGTAAGCGTAAAACTAACGTCTGTTCTCAAATTGATTTACGAAAATTGTGTAATTGTTTGAACGATAGTGAAATACGACATAGAAAAATAATTAACTTTCAATTTTTGATTTTGTCAAACACCCTCTCCTCCTCTACTCTTCCAATATCTATTTCATACTTCTACAATACAGCACCGGCACTTATACATTGAAACATACAAAAAAGCGTCAAGTAGCATTTAAAAAATAAATAGAAGATTCTATTGGATAAAACTCTAGACTTATTTGATTTAAACCCACAATTCCATCTTTATTCTCGTTTGATTTGTACGCAATTCCTTAATATGAACCTATTTGAAATGCCTCACCGGTATATTATCGAGCTTTCTTTTTTTTTTAATGGTCAAGTGTTTTTGTATACGATCTGTGATCTCACGAACTCCAGGATCGTGCATAAGGGTCAGTGCAGGTGTCGGCAGGAGGGCATTGTTCACACAACAATGGTGTCACGCGTTCTTCGTACCAACGTTCTACACATACACTCAAATACACTCATACATAGGTATGGGAGAGAACCAGAGAATAGCGTCGTCGTCTTTTCAAGACAATTATCGATGATTGCTGTTATGACTTACGACCTGGACGCCTGCCTCGCCTATATATTCATTTATTATTATCATTACCATTATTATTATTATTAGAATATTTCCCTTCTATATCACCAAGAAATAGCACCACACGTAGAGGCATCTTTCTATTTGGAATCCGATACAGGGGCGTCGTGACGATATGGGCCTCTCTAAGGCTCCTTGCTCTTTAGTTCTATTTCTAGATAGTCATCATTAAGATTCAGAAAAAAAGAGGCTCTTATTCTAAAATGTCAATGATTCATTTGATTCTATCGAAAATTTTTGAAAAATTTAGTACTTCTAGTTAAAAATTTGAGGATCTTTGTGGGAAATTTTGTATAATTTGGACAATATTCCAGTATTCAAAATTTGGAAAGATAACAGTATTCGATATAAAATTAAGGGAAATTTTCCAAAAAATCTAGTAGACATAATTATCCCCTTATTGGAGTTATGAGCAAATGAACAGAAGACCACCTACCACCCACTCATAACGATAGATTTATGGTGAATTTGATACTGTAGTAGAAACCTTAAAGTCAAGCGCAATAGAAATTTATTACAATTTTTTTTAATGGTTTTACTTGATCTTTTTTGTCGAAAATTATGTGGGCGATTAGTTTAGGCGGAGATTTACAATAAGAATTAAAAATTACGTACAAGGAATAACACCAGTGTCCCCCTACAATTTCACTTTTATTTTCTAATATAAAATCTAATTTAAAAATTGGAGAAGGACATAAGGGGCGATTTTTTGGCCATTATTTAAAAATATAAAACTAGAAAGAAAGATTGTTATCTCAACTACAAATTGACATTTCCAAAAAGGTTACTTTGGTAATTTAACCCACAATCAATAAAAATTAAATGAAGGTAAAAAAAACATCTAAATGATTAATATGGAATTTCTAATAAGAAGGTAACCATACAAATTATAATTAAAGTTTAGTTGAGTCCATATCAAATTTAAAGTAGATTTCTAAGAAATTTAATTAACCAGAAAACCGACGATCTTAAAGAAAAAACAACATGAAATTAGTTTTGTTATATAAACAGATTATAAGAAATTATTGATTCTAATTTGGAGACGTTATTGAAGTGGGAGGATAATAATAACTGAGGGTAAATAAATTAACACCCCCTCGTTCATAACATAGGGTTATAGTAACGTAGTCTTAAAACAACTTATAAATCATGCAAAATCCAATTTTCATGCTAGAATATGGGGTATAATATAGAAACATTTCCAGATTAGATGAGAGGAAAAAAGTATAGAGAACACTATAGTTATCCTCGACTTTATCAATTTTGAATATTTTTCACAAATCATCCATGAGGATAACTATCAATTGTATAGGGATAATTTTCGATCTATTCGTGCAAACTTCTACCTACCCTAAACCAAGTGGCCACCTGTACACAATTTGGTTTTTAAATCATTTCATCCCCCACCACCGGCCGCCAAAAGCACCACCACGAAAACAACACAAAAAAATAAATAAACTTAAAATTAATAAATACCACAATACCAACCACAATTATTACTAATTACCGAATATTTTAGTCCAATTAAATTGTAAATAGAATTTTACCTTTGGTAATGCAGCCAAACATTGTTGTTTCACATCCCAAACAAGTTGGTCCCTAGGAAATTGGAGGCACTTTTGAACATTCAGTTCGGGCACATGAATTCTGACTAGAAGGTAACCACCCTCATCGGGCCCACGTTCACCACCCTCCTCCTCCATTCTTGTTAAATGAATTTGTTCACATCTAAAATTCAAAGAAAAATAACACAAATTAATAAATTCTTAGATGATTAATAATTGGAGATAATTAGAATTTTGTAAAACTCACGTATTTTCTATGGTTTTATTCTACATTGAATTATTTATTTAAAATTAAAAGTCACGTTCTTTTGATTTAATATTGAGTTCCTTTCAATGAAACACCACTAAATATGGAATTTTCTAGAGAATTTTGTTAGTAGTTGAATTTTCAACACAACTCATCTATTTAGCTTGTAAAAACTATTAGAATTTTTAATTTCATAACTATTATTTGAAATGATATCATAATTAGATAAGAATGTTCATCTCTATAGTTATCATAGATAACAAAAATCATAGACTACCAACCACTTTGATTTTTAAAACTACCACAATTTTCTTGCCCTACACTCAAGAATTTGATGAACAAAAATTGCAGCATTTTCATTAATTTTTAACAGAATTTCAGTCAACAATCGAATTCAATTAAATTAATTTAAATCCAAATAATTTAAGATGAAAATTAATTAATTAGTGGCGCTATTGTTACCCAATCAATTACTTTATAAATCTAATCTTTAAATTTAAAAATATCTCAAGATAATTATAGAAACGTACCTTGAATACATGGTCGACTAAAAAAATAGTTTAAATCGAATTAAGATGATATCAATGTAAATAACTGATAAGGCGTTAAGATGAAACAATAGTGTAACTTTGTGACACATAAACACGATAATCCCATTAATTAGTTGGATGTTTACATTAATATTAAGGTAAATTGAAAATACACCATTCTGTTTGAGTATCAAATATTAATCTACAATATAGAATCAGTAAAAAGATAAAACTTTATTCGATTTGTGAGTATTAAAAGTATGCGTATTCATAATTATAAAATTTAAAAAGGAAACTCGAATATTTCTATACTTGAATTTCACACATACTGATCCAATTCCTTTCGTCTATAATGAACACATTCCGGCATTTTTCTCGATAACAATATTGACGTTTTATTATCATTTCGTTTCAATTAAAGATAAAACAGTAAATCTACTACTATACATACATAAAATTATCGATTACGTTTAAATTGAAGAAAGTACGGTCCTTGAAGTTGATTTTGGTTGCATGATTATTCCGCTCTTTCTTGTTATTATTTCGAAAATTTTCTAAGGTCATTTATATGATTTCTATACAATTTTTTATAATGAGCGATTTTAATTTTTAAATAACTCCACCTACAAAACAATAGCGTTATTTATTTCGTAATAATTAATCAATTTTTTATTGCTATTGTGTTTAATTGTAGACTTTTAGACGAATTAAATAATCACAGATATAATTTCGATATCGTAATGATAAATCTCATCATTACGATATCGAAATTGTATCAATTATTTAAAAATTACAATAAATAAATGGGAAAATGTCAAAATTTCAAGATAAACTACTATTGTTTTTGTAACAAATTTTTATTTGGCAATTATAAAAAAAGGCAATAAATAACGATTTTTTTGATGTTTGCGAAAGATTAATTGAAAGATTAGAAGTCGAAAAATTAATACTACAATAAAAATTCGGCAATTGCCTTTGATTCAAACTGATAGCCACTCGTTTCCTGTTGCTTCTAAATTTTGAAATATTGAATTAAAAGGAAGGAAAGGAAAAAATAAGAGAAACAGGAAAAAGGAAAGAAATAATTAAAGTAAAAAAAGAGTTGAAAAGACAGAAAGAAGGAAAGTAGTAAATCAGAGACGGGAGCAGTAGAAAAACAGGAAACAAAAAGAGGAAATATAAAGAAACAAGCCAGGCAGAAAGAAAATAAGGGAAAAATTAAAAAAAGAACACAGGAAACAACAAACAGGGCAGAAAGAATGTAGAAATCAAGGAAGCGAAAGATCAGGAAGAGCAAGAAAATTACCGAAAACAATGAAAATGATAAGAAATTAAAAGAGGGAAGAAAAACAGAAAAAGCCTTTACTGGAAGAAATTTTAGAGAAACTTTTGATCTTGAAGTGCAAGTAAAAAGATATAAAATAGGTACAATTAGCGAAGTTTCCTACTCGCTAAATATTGAAAAATTACCGAAAAGAATGAAAGTGATAAGCAATTAAAAGAGGGAAGAAAAACAGAAAAAGCCTTTACTGGAAGAAAAATCTATTTTAGAGAACTTTTTGATCTTGAAGTGCAAGCAAAAAGATATAAAATAGGTAAGATTAGCGAAGTTTCCTACTTGCCAAATATTGAATAGATACCCTAAAAATTCTTGTAACAATTATTAATTCTAACTCTCCATGTTTAATTGGAATGCAAAATTGTCCACTTTCAGCTAAAGAAAGACTTCCTTGTTCCTTCGTGATCGACAATAAGAAATAAATGCCTTGTTAATTGTTGTCAATAAGATCACACTGTTGGTGGCAATGGTGTTTAACAAAATATCCTGCTGAGCGTTTCGAATTTATAAGATTGTGAGAGAAAAAAGCTGGGAAAAAAACCGACAAGCCAACTTACAGTGACAACATTCATTGTATAAGTCGCCAGCAATCGACATTTTTATCTTTACCGTTCTCTTCCTCTTACATCCAATAGAAAAGATATATCGATAGTACAATATGATAATTTATCAAAATGGACAAGACTTGATCTTCATCGTTATTAAATATTATCAACATTATTATTGTTATTTTTAGTTAACCCAACTAGAAACTGATTATAAATCATTAATTATTAGAATGGACTATACAAATCAAATTAAATACAACACAGTGTACATAGCACAACAAATGAAGTGTACTTCGTGAAGTCTGTTTTAATTAAATCGATGAATTACCGCATAAAGAACAATGTACAACACACGAACGACTCTTTCTCTGTTCCGGTTCGTTATCTTCAATAAGCTCTTATTTGGAATTTTACAGAAAACAACATGAAAAAAAGACATGAAACTCTTCTTAGAAGTCCTTAAACTCGCCGAATGGATTGGGAATTAATTAACAGAATTTCACACAAAAATCCCAACATTGTTCCAAAATGAATAACGTTAATAATTAACACTTTTGTTAATTAAATGTAACTATAACGGTTGATTAGTTGAAGGAAATGATTGTTCTAACTTTTTTTTAACGATGTCGAATTTTGGCGTCTCTTTTCTGAGACAATTAAGAAATTGATGTTTGAATTGTTGACGACCTGGACCTATCCATCCATCTCTAATAAGATCGAACCGTTCATTTCCTTCAATTGTGATTCAAAGATATCGTCATCATCATTAGTTGAGTTCAAGTTTAATGTCCATCGATATAAATTTTTTCTGCTATTCAACAACAGGTGTATCTTATTATTTTGATACAATATTAAAAATCGTGACAATAATTAGAATCGTATTGAATAAATCATTGTCCCAGATGATGGTGGTATAGCGAAAATATACAAGAATTAAACCGGCAATCTACCTGAGATAACGGTATAAGAAAATAGAATCAAACCAGAAGCCGGTTTACACCTTTTTTTACCCTATCTTGTTTCTTATTTTCTTTACTATTTCTAACATAGGTCATTCGTTTGATCAACATAATACAAAAAAAAAAACAGAAAAATACGAAAATCTCTTCTTAGAAATAGAAATCGTTATGAATTCATTAAATGGAAACAACACAATTTTGATGCAAATCGATAATATCAGCCGACAACAGATTGATTTACATACCACCATTGTAAATAAGATGGTGTAGACGTAAAAAAGAGCCGATTTTTTTCTGATGATATATAGTCGTCCTTGAAACATAAATTTATCATAAACACCAAAGTAGATGATGTTTTAATAATAGCGATTACTATCATGCGGGTCATCATCATTATCATTATCAATAATAATAATAATAAAAATAAAAACAACTAAAGGTGTTTTTAATTTCCATAAACTACCCCCATTGTGACTGTTATATAAATGTGAGAAACAATGGAGATTTCACTTGTTCATCATCATCATGATTACGATCAGCATTCACATGTAACAAATACATGCACACATGTTATAAGAAGAAGCGGGGTCGTTGCCTGTCTGTGATCGTGAACATAACACGGATCACGACGAGATGTGGCATTGTCTTACCGTGAAATGGAAACAATAAAGACAAGAAAAACAAAAAAAAATCACACTTATAAGAGACTATGTGTAAAGATAATAAGAATGAAACTTTACATACGTATTAGCCTGTAACAAAATATATGACCTCTTCACTTTCGGCATGAACAAGTCCGACAAGTTGGAAACTTACAAATACACATACACATCTCTCATGGACAACTTTCGGTTTCGTAATTCCCCTTTGGTAAAAGTTAAAAGTACCGACACACCGTGATGATGATGATCGTTTGTATGAAGAAAACGATGAAAAAAAAACAAGAGACAACATGAGATAAAAGTCACCTGTAGATTTGTTGTGTTTTTCCATCTCTCCCTTTCTCTATTTTCTAAATCTTTATTGAAATTTAAATGATAACTGTGGGTGATTGGAGATTTTCAAAACAAAAAAAAACCAAGAATATCCAATTTCTAGCCTGTTATTACAACAAACAACCACAAGAAAATTTGAAAGCTTCAAATTAAAAGTGATTCATATATGGGAGAATTTCACAGAAAATATTTCGTAATTTTATTTTTCTTGTTCCAAATTATTTAAATGAGAGAAACTGTAATAATCAGATATTTATCAAATATATGGACAATTGTTCCCCATCTATAAGTGGTAAAATTTATACGAATATCATTTATTTCGCCCACGATTATCCTTCTGTTGTCTCTATACAATGACTTATGATTGTTATACGATCTGTTGGAATTTTCGTTTAACGGTCAATGTGTTTGTGTATGAGTCTCGTAAAATGGAAAATTTTATCGTCTAGAAACAATAAAACCTATACTCAATCTGTGCGAATTTAGTCAACTCGATTATAGAGGTGTTTAGCTAAAAGTAGTGATGGGAACTTCTATTTCGAAGATTATTTCACCAAAAAGGCGCGTTTCTAACAACTTCGTGGTTATCTGAAACGAATTAAATTTACACAATAATAGAAAATTCCAAAAATTATTTTAATTTGTATGGGTTTTCCATATGTATAGTTTAAAGAAAAATCCTATTAGTCAGGCAGCGATTCGAAAAATAATTTGAGTATTGTTCCCAAGAAATATTTTTTAGTTCTTGCTAGACCCCACAGTTCAACAAGAAACCGGCCAAAATGCTTTTTGGGTCGATTTTTTTGGATAATTTTCATCAATCAACTCTATACATTAAAAGGCGAAAAAATCTTTATAAAATAATTTTTTTCCTTTGTGCCCTGGAGACATTGATCTTTTCTCAACTGTTTTTAATTTTATAGAAAAACTTTTGGTAAATTGCTCCGGGGAAACCCCTACAGATATTCAAAATATTTATCGAATTGCTCATCAACTAATACGACTTGTCCTTGAATTATATACTTTTAAATGAACCACACTGTATGTGAAGTGTTTAAAATTAGCACAAAAATTCGAGTCGAATAAATATGAACAACAAATTTGCCAATAACGAAGAGAAAGAAAAAATAGCAACAATTGCATTATTATTTTTCGCAATACGGTTGAATAAACTGTCATAATACACACATAGAAATTCATTTATCGATTGCTAAAGCAATTGGAATGTGTTAATTAGAGATAAATTGTTTTTTTCTTGTCTGTTAGTCTGTTTCCTTCTCTATACTAATTTTTTTTTAATTGTTTAAATGTTTTTTAATTATTTTACAATCAGATAAAAATAAATTTTGCGTCATTTGAGAATGACGCAATATATCAAGTCAATCAATTTTACCACCCTATAAATTGGATTGAAGCCGGTCCTGACAACGAACAACAACAACAGAATTTTTTACGAACCGATGATTGATTAAAGAAAAAAATTTAGTAATTTTCCACCAATTTACATCGATTTCTTTTCACTAACAATAACAACAACGGTAAATAAGAAAGAATGAAAGTGATTTGCAAATTCTGTAGAATTATTTTTTTTGGATTTCTAATAAGAGGAATAAGGAGAAATAAAAGTAAACCGTTTACTTACAATTAAGTTGACTTGAGCCAATGCCAGATTTTTTCAGGTAGCACCATTAGGACAAAATTATTGAAACAACGTAAAGATGGACAAAAACTTCAAATTTTCGACGTTCACCTGAAAATAAAGAAGCGAGTTTTTTTTAAGAATTACCAAATGTTTATTCAATCAATTTTAGTCCCTGTTAGCACTTTAAACAGAACTGTATTCATTTACATAGAAACTTTAAAATAAAAAGAAAAACCCATAATTTCTACTTTTTTTTATCGATTTTTTGCAATAAAATGACATTTGTATTTGATTAATAATTCAATAATTCATCTTAAATGAGTCATAGTGAAGGTCGGCGTTTATTTCTCTTCAATCGATTCAACTACAATACGATTCTATAAACCGAACGTCCCACAAAAATCGATTATGACAACATATTAGAAATGTTGCAATACGGGAACGGTGAGTTTGAAATCCTGGCGCCTCCACCAATTATCACGCCCCAAGCTATAACTTTTAATTATCATCGAAATATTTTTAAATCAACGTCAACAACAATAACAGGAGCACTTTCCTTTGTATGAATAGATATCGAATGAATAATTCCGCCTGCTCGTTATAGGGTTAAAGAACTGGAACATGTTAAAGATGACCACCTACACTCTTCACTATTTACTACTACAATTATAGGTGTGACAATAAACGAATAAAGGTGAGAGGGTAGATGGAATTGAAGAAAACAAGAAAATAAGTGAAACTATTATTGTTCGTACAATTCAAAACAATTGTAGTTATTGTTGTGTGTGAATTAAACAACGACTTTAATTACACGAAAACCTACCTGTATACATTTCAATTTATTACATTGATAATTTAATAAAAATAGAGAAATAAATATCTACCCCTTTCGATCGTTGTAACTGGAACCATTAATTTATGACAATATAAAGTCTTAATTATTACTTAGAACGAGACATATAAACACCTGTATCATTATCCTTTGACATATCACAACAACATATGCCAGAGACCATAAACCATCAACTAAACCAGTGTTGTTGTTCTTGTTGTTGTAACACGGATAGAAGAATGATGATATTCAATTGTTGGAATAAAATAGACATAGAAAATAAATAAAACTAGGTGACAGTTTCAATTATACTTGATCAATTTTAATTTGATCATTGATTTGATTATAATCAACGATCGAAGCAGAAATAGAAGCGCTATTGCGACAAACAAGATTCGTGGACCCTGAAAAATGGAGCAATGACCTTTTTAATATTCTCCCTCTATCATCACAACGATATTTTATTGGTTTTTCCACCGAGTCTCAACTCCGATTCTCCTCATCCTCCCATATTCTCTTCAAATATAATGAGTCAAATCAAAGGGTGGGAAAAATCAGTACGATCTACTATATTTTGCTTTGATGTTAATTTTTAAGCATGTCAATGATACTTGGTCAATTTCCTTGTTATTTAACCTGGAGGTAGATATTAGAAGAATAAAGAGAAGTGCATTTGCCAAGTATTGTGTCGTATGAGGTCAGGGAGAGATGTAAGGGAGAGAGAAAGGAGGATAGACGAAAAAAGCATAGAATGGGAGGTAGTGGTTGCTTGGCGACGAGTCAGACGCCGTCTGATCAATAGCAGGAGAGTTAAAAGCGTTTCCACAACATAACAACACACACATGCATGAATACATAGTTATAGAATTATATCCACACATGCCTTATCTAATGATAAGTACTTATAAGGGTTGAAATTGCCAAGATCACGAATATAAGATGATGGATAGATTAATACACATTTCTGGATCGCATCTGCTAATGCATTATAATTCAAATTATTGTCGCACAGCAACAAAGACACAAATCAATCAACCAATCGAACAAACCCAACGACTATTGAAATGCCAAAAATAGTAAAGCTTTTATTTGCGACAACGACTACATAAAAGGCAACACCTCTAATCCGGATTATCGTTATTGATGTTAACCATCTTTCGATTGATTCTTTTTTTAGACAAACCAACAAACAAGCAAGCAATAGGACAAGATTTCTTTTTCTCTTCTATTCCATAAGCGATCACGTCCGTTGTGGAAACAGATAAGTTTATTTTAGCTTAGCTATCAGTTAAAATGATGCTTTCATCTATGTAAATATTTGCATTGAAATCACCACCATACGAGTGATGATGTTTGTATGTATATTAACAATTCAATATTAAAAAGGAACTAAGGAATCTTTGAAACCGACAATATTATTTATTGAAATGATTGATGAATAAAACTATCAACAAACAAATCGCTACTTAAATCAATTTTAAATACTCTAGTTGGTAATAATAATTATGCCTTTTGATTCCATTAATTTAAAGCGATCTCGTAGAGAAATTCATTAAGGAAGCGGACTAGAACTCGTTGAAAACATGGAATCTTTGATAAACAGTTTTTCTTTCATTTTCATTCAAAATTCAAGTATTAGAGCTTGTTGGAAACAACAAGTTGCCTAATGAAAATTTTATCGTATTGTTAAAATTTGTAGAAAGTGAGTTATAAAGAAAACGTAGAAATTGTTTTTTTTTTTAATTTTACCCTCAGTTTGCAGCGAATATGGAATTTAATCCGTAGAAAATGGAAAAATATCTCCAAATATGTTAAAAATTTTCCAATCGGCTAGTTTAGTAGTTTTCCAGAAAATTAAAAAAAAATAATGAAGGATTTTTCTTGAAAGATTCAAGTTTTGAAAATCCGGAACAAATCATGTGGAAATTCATTTTCCATTTTCACCTGTTAAAACTAATTGTTTTCTATCAATTTTTTCCCAAGTCGTAGACGATTTTATGGACTTTAAAGTTATGTTATTCTTGTGTGAAAATTTCACAATTTTCCCAAAATTAAAAGATTTCTGTTATGCAGCTTGAGATATTCTCTCCAATAAGCACCAACACTTGAATTTTGAGTGAATTTTGACGACTTTTTCGACAAATTCTAGGCGACTCTTTTAAAAGCCTCAAGTCTTTCTTCAAAATGATTGAGTAATTAAAGTTGTTCAAAATTTAGGACCTAAATTTGTTTAAATCTTGCAGACTGACTTACAAAAAAAAAAATTAACTAAAATAGATGATTCTTCAAGATGCAGCCCTAAATTCGACAATTTCCACAAAAAAATGCATAAAAATCTAGATTCTACCTTAAATTTTACTGAACTTTCCATTTTTTACAATGTCGTAGTTGAAAAACTGGTAGATATTGTAGAGAATCTGAACTCAAAAGTACTAAAAGTCTTTTAGAAAAAAGGAATCTTTGTTCATCGATTTCTCCCTTATTCTCTACTCAAAAATAAAGTCTCAAAGCCGTTGGAAAGAGCAATTTAAACTGCACATCGCATAGAATCGGACAATCTGACTTGATGATTATATTCATAGCCCCATTGTCTATACACGAACAAATGATTAAGAATAATCGCCCTTTCAAACAAACATCCATCAACATGACACACAATGAACCGCAAATAATTTCCTATTTTCCATGGGAATTCCAATGAAATTAAAATTGTTTTTCATGTGCATACATATAAATAATATACACAAGTAATTGGATCTATATCGCAAACATGTTGTGCTATTTATTTATGCAATTCCCATCGAATTGATTTTCTAAACTAGCAAATAAATGCGAGTGTGTGTGTGTGTGAGAAACTACACATTACCGTCGTCTTCACCGTATAAATGTTCCTGATAAATCTTATTTTACACCGTTGAAAAACGAAAAGACGAGTTGTACGTGTTAGAACGATAAAAAGTATAATAAATCACGATTAAATTTTCATTTCTTTTAAACATGAACGAAATAGTAATAATAATTAGATAAATATCTATTTGTCTTTATCGCACTTATAATTTCGAATTATAAAAATGGACACAATTCAAATAATTTCGACAAAGATATCCAATATACATATGCGTTGGAGATTTCCCTTTAATTCCAACGAAATTCTCTACAAGTCAACTAGAAGTGTTTGAATATAAATTAAAATTATGTACTGTTTGACTAATTTTACGATTTAATCGTAAAAGCACTGATATATCTACACGTTCATTTAAAGAATTTAAAATATGTTTATAATCTTTGGAAATTTGTATTAATTCAACTATCGCCTTCTATCGATTCAATGTACATAAATCTAAGGATTTTATTTGAAAAGTTTTCCCGATAAAAAATTTAGACAATATTATTTAATAACTAACCAACACTAATGATGAGTGAATATTTATTATTTGTGTGTTAAAAGATAATGCCTCTATATTATTGTCAGTATTATTAATTATAATAGTAGGATGTTCAAATATTAATTAAATAATATTAATAATTATCGTGTCATTTAAACCAATAATTATTGATTAATTGTTTATAAATAATAGTGTAATTTTGAAACTGAAAATACCGCTATATCTTATTTGTTTATTATAATTTATTATCATCTATACTGTCAATATTATCTTTCATCGTTTTATATAAATTTTCCCCTTTATATTCACATATCTTGCGCTTCCACTCCAACGAAACCCATAGATTCGACAAAGATAGACAGTTTTTTTGATAGTTCTATTCCGCTCTAATCTCAACCCCCTTATAATATAATCGCTTTAAAGTCCATTAACCAAAATAAATATTATTGATAGTTCCTTTAGTAGTTTACTAGCTTGATCAACCGGCATATGTACAAGTTTTGTTAATTTCAACCCTCGTATTTTAAGAGAACACCCCTAATATTATTCTTTATAACAATGAACAAAGTCAACTTTCTATAAGTACGGGAATCGTTTTAATTTATTTGCCGGATATTACCGTTTTTTTATGATTAATTTCAACGATAACAATAGGAGAAAGTTCAATTGTTACGATTCTTAGGTGACAAGGAAATTAGATTTTTTTATTTGTAAAAGAAGAATTGTATTAAAATAGCGCAATACTGAACAATTTAAACAGACAAAAAGACAATTTCGTATTGTTGGAAAGAATATCGAAGTAAATATCCAAATGTAGACTTGCTTAATTTGATAAATTGTCAATTCGTCGTCAATTTATCGTTTTAATTGTTATACTTATTGGTTTTTCGACAATTCAAACAATAAATTACGTAAATATTATAAGACAATTATAAATACAAAAGAAGAAGAAAGAAAAGGTATTAAAAAAGCCGATCGATTCTCATCTGAGCTTTCCAATAGCGCTGGTTAATCCACCCCATAAATTCTATCTTGTGTCAATTGGACATTAGAAATTTTATACGAATTTATTGATACAACAATTAAAACCATACACTTACGTATATGAGGGGGTGTTTTATACGAAACAATCAATAATGATAACAAGAAATAGAGAAACCGGCCGGTTTTTTATCAAAACAACACAAATTTAAACGCTTGTTTTCCCAATATTTTTAAAAAATTTTACATTTTAAATGAACATACCGTTAATTTGTTACAAAATATCCAAAATTGTTTATATCTCTCTATCTCAAACAGCTACAGTATAATAACGGATACATTTATAAACACTACTATTACCACCACCTGTTCGTTAAAATTTTGTTTATTAATTAATTTTTGAAATTCCCAAATAATTACAGTTATTTTTAAATGGTAAAATATTGAAAAAAAATCAAAACAAAATCGTACCGCACATTCTTAGCAGCACTTTATAATAACTGGCCGATTACACCGACCTGCTACTTGTAGGAGAATCGGGGGTGGTTTTTCCACAATGTTGCCATATCTCAAAAAGAAACTATTCAAATTCTATCGTCAATTAAATGATTTTGATATTACTGATTTGTTATTGAAATCGTATCGGTTTAAATTGGAATCAACGTGAATTGGTAAAATGAATCGTTATAAATTTAATTGATTCTATGTGCAGGGATATTATTGACAACAGGGCTATATTGGGGTAATAGAGTTTGCGCAATATTCACCCTCTTCTCGTTGTTCTGTTCAGGAATTGGTTAATTTGCAAAATTTCAAACAGAATAAATGAAATAAAAACAAAAATAATTAATTACAATTTCAAACCGTTTAATTAATAGGTATTTGTGACATAATAAGTGAAAATTGATTGGAATTAATTAAAATTATTGGAACGTATACCTCACGGCTACTAATCTATTTAATTTCGTTTTGAATAAATTAAATAAATCACCGATATATACATATACTTTGAAAATTAATTTAATTATTTAGTATTCAATTTATAATGTTGACACCCTGAATATTAAAAATTCCGCTATAAAGGGACGATAGAGATAGAATGTTAGATAGAGATAGAGGAAGGGCAATGAGCTGTTCCCTAGGGAGAATTGCAAGTTTGTAAACAGTAAACACACTTATCGTCAACATTCACATCACCAATTTGATTAAAATATCAACAGGAACTGAACCTACAACTCCATACCGATACAAATACTCTATAAGTTGACCACCTTCTTTAATAAACCACCTTTTCTCTAATGAACAATGAAAAGACACCTGTGTTTTCCCATAAATTATAACAGTTGTAAAAGTACTGAGGGAAATATTAAAGTGTGTAGGCGTGTTGTTTTCTTGATATTAAAAAAACAACCACCTATTAACAAACAACACACAAGTTTTAGAGAAAAAAGGCCGACTACCCGTCATGTTTAAACTAGTCGCGACTTTATTGCCTTGATAGTCCACTTATAATATTATAAGCAATTTCATAACACGCAATTATACCTAAATAGAGATGAAAACTTGTAATTATTATCAAACAAAAAGCTTCGATACATCTTTATTATTTCAATATAGCTTTAAATCAAAATTTTATTGCTTTTCTTGTTGGATTTTTAATACAATTGAAAATTGCATAATTATTATAGGTCGGTGGGTTTCCAAAGGAAATATCCAAATAGATGGGGGGTTTGTGATAACGAATTAAAGAGGAATATGATGCGTTTCCTGTAATGTTAATTAGGTCTATATGGAATTAATGAGAACTTCCTTATCATAGAATATTAACACGAACAAGGGGGTATAGTGATTAAATTATACAGTACAATAATATATAAAAAAATGATTACCACAATAAAACTTGACGATTATTTTCGATAATCTTGTTAACCTTTCTTGCCTACTACTATACATCGAATACTGTTGTTATGTGGTAAATTTAATAAAATTTTATTTATTTTAAAGTAGTTTACCTTGCATCGATAAAATATCTTAAAATCGTAATTTTTTTCGGGTAAAATTATTGGTTAAAGAACATGATGTCATTACGATAATAATAATATCAAATATTCCATCATATTTTCAAAGATAATTTCGATAATTGTGCTGTAGAAGGGAAATAATGCGGACCAATAAATCACCGTTAAATCTATCCATGAACATATCATCACGTCTTAAATGTTAATAATTTTGATATTTTTCAGACAGGTTTCAAGTAAGGTCTTCATCTAATAATGACAATAAATTATAACACTGATATAGAGGATGCGATATCAGCTTATCATAGACCGTTAATGGTATTTTAATTGAATTTAAAAACAAATAATTACGCCTGTAATTGGGTTTTAACACAAATAGCACAATGTATCAATTTCCTATACTTCAATGCATTTGTGTTAATTGCAGGCGCACATTTCCTATTCTCACACAACTTCAACAATGTTCCTAATTACAAAGCAGTACATCTTTCACAAATAGAGCATTTCAAACAATGTTGATAGAGTAAGTAGAGTATAAATGAACAATATTCACTAATGCTATATACTATTGAGACATACATTCAATATTCACATCAATATTGTGTGCTAAAGGACCTCTCGTTTCATTCTCTCTTGACTACCATTTTCTGAAATGTCAATAGGGTATACTTTGTGGTTCCATTTTCTACTCACTTGTGAATTGATCGAATAAATAAAGCGTGACAGTTGTGGCAGACAGAAGGAAAATCTACACCACCAATACACAACATCTGGTAGTCTGGCCTTTAATTTATCCAAAATAACACGTGATTTGATTACAAATTTGCACCGAAAGGACTAGAAAAAAAGCCGATAGTTTTTAAAATACTACCAGTATAAGTTGTTGAGGGTTGGGCTCGGTGAGATTCTTTATAAAGAAAATATGGTATGTGTCACATTGGCAAGGTTGGCTATACATCATGCTATAGTAGTATGTACCATAAACATACATAAAGATCCCTCAAAACCAGCTTGGAATAATACGATATAAATCATTAAATGTTGTTCTTCCCTTAATAATGTATGGAGACTTTCGTATTGACCTTTAAAATTAATGTTCAGTCGGCAAGTTCAAACATTTATCATAAAATGACAGTTTTATAAAAAATCGGCATATATAATAGTTCGATGTTTCAAATGCGCCTCGCCGCTATTGTATAAGAACACCGGTTTTAATTAACTCGACTCAAAATTAATAATAAATTAATTATAACGATGTCAATCAAAAGATAATTTAATTGTTCGACATACACGCACAGTGACCAGTAATTAAATTTGGAAATTTGTAACAAAACTGACGTAGATATTACGAAAAGTTCAATTTTAATCTAAACCTAACTTTAATTAGTTTAATTAAATCTAAATTGAAGTAAAACTGAACGGTATTGATATAATGTTGGTGGTTTTATTATAGAACTATGTATTTACATAATCAGGCTACATTCATTTCTATAAAATCCTATTCTAGTCAAATTGATTGTAGCCTTTATAATAATCCGCTTGGAGCTTAATTACTACTATCATCATCAACATGGAGATCCTTTGTTTGTTAATTTACTAATAAGCGTTTATGAATAATTAATAAAATTTATACCAATTTCTTCCAACTCCTGTTTTCTCCATTTATTTAATCGAATTTTAAGTTAATTATCTAATATTAGAAGTTCGATAATGAACTTTAATTCTTAAAATTCAATAATTAATAATGGGAGTTGAGACAAGTCGTCAAAATAGACAAAGAAAATACCGCAATACGATAAAAGGAAATTGATTAAATATTCCGGACACATCTCGGTTAAGTTTTATAAAAAGGCAAGAGTTGTTTTGTAACTTTCAATTTCAATAGCGACAGTGCCTCTTCTATACGGATACTAACAACTGCCGGTGGTGTACATTGATGGATTTGAGAATTTCTAGTAAATTGGTGCCAGATATTACCATTTATGTACAACTATTTCGTTTTGATTAGATGTATTACATATGTATGGATAATAGACCTATACCTTAGTACAGTGGCGCAACTTTGTTTTATTTTCTGAATTAGAAATTGTTGAAATGACGAAGATTTTAAAACTTTATGCAGCATTCAAAGTTTCTAAAAGGAATTGAAACCGACTAAATAAACATTTTAAATGGTTAACGATTTTTTTTCCAAATAACAAAGTTCCTCAAGTTAATTGATTAAAACTTGATCAAACCTGGATGCAACAACAACAACTCCGAACTAATTCCACCATTAATTACATTTGAAATTAATTGCAGGCATTAGTTTCAGAACACGATTCCTACGTAGTTGATTACTATGTTTTTTTCGTATTTTAAATTACGTATACGAGTATAGTATTGGGCAGATGTTTAATTAAAATCACATCATTCATTCAAAATCAACCCTACAAATAAGATAAATTCCATTTAATTCAACAACAATAACGAAAAAAGACAGTTTAATTGACAATTATTTTCGATGTCTTTGCAGTTCGGAAAGCTCGTTCCTAACATTTAACCGTTAATCGTGTTATGGCAGGAAATGGATTAGTGAACTAAACAAAACTTGCTTTTTGCCTCTGATGCAAAAAAAGTCTGTTTGATATCTCTCATCGAGAAATTTCCTGTTGTACTATTAATAAAACTTGATTAAACGGGGATTTAATTTGTGTATTTTATTCAATTAAATAAAAACTGTATTTGGGGAGAAAGTGATGGTGATCAGTCGGTAATTTACACAGTTTTTACTGTTAGAATCTTGAGGCTCTTTAATTTTATAACGAAAAAAAAGTTATAGGACAACTTTGAAACAACAACTAAACGGCTAGTTTTTACTAGAGTACCAATGATCGTGTTTCATAATGATACTTCTGGTAATAATTTGTTGAATTTTTGATGTGGTTTAACAAACGGTTGTACCGGACGAATTTCAAAGGAAAAAATATAACTGTATCCTCTGTGTTGTTAATTCAAGGATTGTATTTTTCACAATTAGAGAAATCAATTTATTAATTCAATTTAGTATCTAATCCTGATTATTTTCGACGTTTATTGTTGCTGAATACATCAGAAACAATAGTTCTAAGGTCACGTATATAGATGACCGCCATTATTATATAACCAACAACAATACAAAAACGAAAAGAACAAGAACGAAATACGACAAGAGCAAATAGAAATAGATAGGTAAATGAATATTATGCTTCAGGCTAGAAATCGAACATTCCATCGTAGTATAATATACCTTGAATGTCGAATCAATCTTATGTGCTTTTGCTGTTCTGTGTTACGTTGCAACAGTTTTTTTTTATTCGTTTAATAAATTATCCAAACATTTACAATATATTTCAGTAATTACTGTTATCACTTTCTCTACAACAACCAACAATGATAATGAATAAAAAGATTGTAATTTAGCAACAATAAGATGTTGAATTACTGGATTATAATTAGAATTTGTTTAACAACATACATTTTTATTTTACCTGAATTGTTACTGTAATTAGTTCACATTTCATAAAATCGATTGAAATTTAAAAAATTCGTATAGAAATTAATAAAAACAAACCAAAACTATTTCCTTTCCAAGTTTATATTGCAATAGTCTATAGAAACTAAAAATTGTAGATAAAAAGTCAATTTTTAATGCTGCTAATACAATGAGACTAAAATAACGCATAGTATAACCATATTTGAGAATTTTGAAAAACTTTTACTTTTTCAGTTATTTAATTATCAATTTTTTCAATGAAAATTTCCATTTGTGATTGGATTTTTCGGTTCAGCGATCAGCACTGTAAACATTATAGAGGATTAAGTAAGAAAATTATTGAAATAAGTAATAGTCTAGTCGTTTTTCAAAAAATTATGATTATTGACCCATACTGTATAAACTTCTCTTTTAACAAAAATAAACAGAAGTTTAATGAAATTTGCATTCCCATTAATCAAACTTATTCAACATTTCAATGGTTTATGTAATCCACAAAAACAATACATTAATAAAATTTCAATGCAGTATTATTACAAGAAGTTATTCTGAATATTTCTCGTAATTACAAATTTCTTCAGAATAAAAATATTGCACGAATTAAAAATTGAAAGAGACGAATAATAACACGTTTTTTACTATTTCAAAATTTAACTAATAATTAAAATTTCATAAAAGTCAATAAATTTCCCCACAAAATTAAAAATAACCCAATTCTAGAGTAGAGTTGGCCATTTGCACTCTTTCATCATGGCATACATTTTTGATTCTAGCCACTTTTACAAAATAATTAACGATCGTAAATTTAAAGGTTGAACATATTTAATCATACTGTAGCAAGTTGTGCAAATTTCTAATTTTCTTAAACATGTAACGATATGGCAAAAAAAGTTTATAAAATCTACTTGATTTTAACGATAAATTAACATGACTGGGAAATTCTTGTTGTTTTTGTGAAAAACCCAAAAATCCAGGGGCTAAATAGAATCGATTCAAATTTGATGGTAAACTTTCAGCGAACTTTGACATACCTATTATCCCCGAGGTAAAAAATATTGCACTTTCACCTTTTGCAAAAACTACACCAAAATTTGGTACAATGAAGCTTAAATTTGATAATTTTTTGGAAATTTTTGTACGTAGTTTTTCCGATCTACTAGAGAGTCCAACTAGAGAAAGAACATTGCCATTTTTAAGCATCTTCTGTCGTTAAAAGGAATAGTCACGTTCCAACCAAACAAAGGTCAGAGACAATAATACAATGAAAGTCACACACATACAAGCAGGGTCAAGGAAATATTATCATAATTTATTATCAACTAATTTTCTTTACAAATTAACAATCAATTGTTATTCCATCATGTCTACTCAAACGTCTTCATGATAAATTGAGTGAAAGTTGATTTTTTTCGGTTCAAATTTAAACTATTACGATTTAATTTTCAGAGAGATAATAACTTGTCAAGATTATTGTCGGTATATACGTAGCTGTACTATAAACTACATAAACATACGTGCTATGTACATAATAAAATTTAAGATTAAAGAGAAAGAATAAAAAATTATAATCCGCTATAGACACGCATACTCTTTTCTATCATTACTACTATCTGTACCGTTCATTTTAGAAATGTGGGACAATAATTCAGGAACTATATTACCAATAGTACAGTATATTGTGAAGTATTGTGATTATAATTAATTGCATTTCCAATATAACTGAACCTGATTGATATTAATCTCAACTTATACTTTACTATCAATAATAAAACAAAATTTCTAATCAATTTCTCTTATACGTAGGTACAGTGACAAAAATTAATCAATAATATAATTTATTGTTAAAGGTATATCTAAAAGTTCTTTAGTTGGGTGTGGTACTTCAACATTATCTTATTGGCACCATATAGGTACCTATCAGACCATGTATAATATCAACTACTAGTCTAGGAACTGGAGAGTCTGAGAATTTGCTTGTCTTTTCTTTACTGTCCACTGTAATTACGATTTTTTTTTCGTTTTCTTAGTAAAAACCGGCGATAATATAACGCCAACGCTGCTCCTGTTGCTGCTGCATAAACAACACAACACACATATCATATTACAAAAAAAATCTCATTTTCTATCCTCTTAGATAGGATTTATCTAACGTAAACGGAATTTGCTACTCTTATAATTTTTAATCTATTCGTATTATCAGCAGCAACAATAAAAGTACTTATTTGATATAGAAGAGGAAGAGATAGCGGTCTATTTTCTGCTGTACTTGCTTTTTGAATAAAAAAGCCAGCTTTATAAAACTGTTGTGATTGAGTTTCATTTATTTAGACTAGAATCATCAAAATTTCCATTCAATTACTAATCTTTCAATATTAACAATAAGTTTCGACAAACCCATTACCTGTAATTATCTATAATTTTTATTGTTTTTTGAACCGCACTCATTTAAAATATGTTGAAATATTATAGAAATTTATTACTTTATTGTTTTATTTTATTATAAATTGACTAAATAAGTAGCTCCGGGCAAATTTAACAAGAATTTAATTTTTGTATTATAAAACGAAATTGTTATCTGCATATTAAGTTCAATTGTATTGTTAAAAAACTTTAATATCTGATCATAAATCTAGGTGGATTTTTGTTGTCTTTTTAACATTAATGGAAGTTGACGTCAATTTAAAAGAAAATTTTAATATAGATGGACAACCTACAATGAAACAAAACTAAACGACAATATACACACACATGCACTCAACAATATCCTAATATAAAAATTTGAGCCTTGTTAATAATTTGATATAAATCAAATTAAACTTATTGGTCATTTCCTCTACAACTAAAAATAAATATTTCCCTCTATTCCATGGTTTTTTAGTATTGATATTCTTTATATTTTTTTTTCGTTAAACCAATTATAAATAGACATATAAGAATTACACAACTCACATTACATTCATTATCCTTATACCGTGAAGGTTTAAAATTAATCACAAAACTAATAGATTTATTCGGAGCGAAGAAAATCCAACACTAGCACTAAATTTTTTTAATAAACAATATCAAGCAAAAAAATTAATAGTAAAGGACGTTTATTTTGTTGAAAATTGTTTATAATAATTTATACCAACATTTCATTACACTTATTACAGTACTAGTAACAAAAAAACATGTTATTTTAGAATTAATATACGAGATACAACCTTGTTTTATTAAACACAATACCTTTACGTATGTGGAGGACAAATCAAATAATTTGGCTCAAATCCATATAGTTTTTTAATTAAACATTCAATTAAGGTTTAATGCAATCAAAAAATATCGTTTAAAATAAATGTTTCAATTAAACTGTAATCGAACACAATAACAGGTAGAACAATTAGATTTTTCCCTAAATAAATTTATAATATTCCGGTCAAGGATTATATAAACACGATTTATTTATAAAACTAATTGTAAGTGATCTTTAAACAATTTCCCTCTTAGGTATACCTATCATATACTTTAGATTTTTGTACATTTGTATAACAGAGGAAATGTTTATCGTTTCGGTTTATAAATTTCTTATAAAATTAATAGAAATATAAATAGTACTTTTCATTTTAGAATCCGTATGGGAATAAAAGAAAAACCTACACAAAATCACTTATACTGTCAAGACTATAACAATAACAACTGACAACAGAGAATATATCTCGCCCATAAAACGCCTTATATATTTATTATTAAATAAGAAAACAAAAAGAAAGACACCACATATTATAAACGTAGGTGTCTATTCTTCAAACTTTCCTCCAAGCTTTTATTTAAATCATAATCATTGTTATATTATTAAATATCAAACATCAAAACTAGAAATTTGTTGACATTGAAGACAAGATTAATTATAAGGAAAACGCATTGCAAATTGTAAAAAATTAAATCAATTTAAATAAATTTGCAATGATTAATTTCATTCACAACATTTACATGAGAACACTTTTAATTTTAATAAATTATAATCGAGTATAAGGAGTATTATGGCTGATTATAAAAAAAAGCAATCAAAATCAATCAAGTTTTCAAGCTAACAACTAATTAGGAATTCGTATAATTTTTTTCTATTGCAAAACAAATCGTTAACGATTTGTTTTATTGCCAAAAATTGATTATATTAATGCTAATGGTAACGTTTATTCTGCGAATTTATTTATTATACAGGGTAAGCCAAGATGATAGGGCGTTAAGATAAGAAAATGATAGATCTTTTTCGCTTCTAAACAGGAATCTCTACAATTGTGACCCTATAGCATTAGAAAAAATTCCATAAATTTCTGCAAATTCTAAAAAAACAAATTTTTTACTAAAAAATATGTGCTTGAGGCTCCAAAATTACTAGTTGTAAAATTAGAGAAAAGAACTAAAATACAGATAAACAAATAAAAGAAAGTTAAAGCTACAATTGTAAGTTATACAAGATTCAATTTTTTTTTTTAGTTTTGGTGAGCTAGCGTCCAAAACGACCCTTAAATACCTACTATACAATTTAAAATTTCATGAAAAACTATCAATTTCTATGGGTGCTTCGAATAGAAAACTAAATTTTAGAAACTTCTAATTTTAATCCCATCCTCTAGGCACACTGTATATTACATAAATTATAAAAACGTATTGTATGCTTAATAAATGGGAGTTTTAATGAATGAAATTCGGCAAATTGTAATTCTTTGAAATTTAAATTTGTCCCACATTATTCATCTTTTTGTTTATTTCTAATTTGTAATTCCCACCAATTCAAATTATGTAACGCAATTGTCGACTACTATTACTATTACTATTAAAATAACAATAGAGAAAAACGTATGGTTGTGGTAAAATTCGAATATTATTCTCTTATGTGGGCGTTAAAGAGAACAATAATAACGGTTAAAGATGTTTGATATGGTTATAACAATAAGAAAAAGATTTTTCAACCATCTGTTGTTGGAGAAAATTTTAATGTTTAATCCTTTTTAGGAAAATTGACTAAAATTGGAATTTTGGCAAGTGTCTGATGTTAATTTGGTAGAAATAAAAAAAATATACCGAAACCACACCTTACCTATGTAATACTAACAATACACATACACATAATTATTATTCAACAAAATTATTACATACCACAATATAACTGCGGTAGATTATCGTAGTTTGTTATATTTAATGTCGTAATACTATTCAATTTAATCGTAATAGATAAGAACAGTGTGCGGGACAGCTATTCATTAATTAACTTTTACTACCTGTGTTTAATTGGAAACACACAATGTGTTAGTTAGTAATTTTTCGGTAATTGATAGAGTTGTCTACTCGAATATAGCCCAAAATTCCTTGAAATAAACCAAACGTTTAGATTTTGATTGATAAAAAATTGATTGACTTTCGGTTATTATCAATAATATTAATAATAATAATAATCAAAAACTCAATATGATTGATCGAATAACCTGTTTTGAATATTAATACTAGTCGGATTAGTACAAGTTACTTATTATGGTAACAAACCGAAAATTTAATGTCAACAAACCGAAACGTACTCTTACTTTCCATCTGACTAGTCGATTTTTTTTACTCCATAAATAAATTTCTTGAATTATTAAAATTATATGAAACATTCCGGAAAGAAAATAGGAAATATTTATTATTATCATCATTATTACAGTCAAGTTCAACAAGATATAAAATCATCCTTAAAAGGACTGAAAACTAGACGAGATACTACTTTATTCTTCCGATATTAACTCGATTTTATACAGTAAAGGAAATTCTCGTTAATGCATATGAGCAAATACTGAAGCATTACATAACGTCATACATGTTTGCCATTTAAAGGGAAAAAACTAATCTTAAGGGTATATGTTTGAACTGCCTTCATGGTACAAATAATTATCAACAAATTAGTGGTAATTATCGTCATTAGTTGAGAAACAACTTTGAATGTTAAACATTAATAATAATCATTATTTAAACATAAAATTGTTGTGTTCTAACTAAATGAAGATGATGTTTTGATGCACAAACACATGCAATTTAAATGTATGGATAGAAGCATGCCAAAGATGCACAGGCAACTCCCCTAGACATACCACTACGTCACATCACACGGTGTTTAATCATTCGTGTTATGCAACATAGTGGCGGGACCTTGGGAGCAATTTTTATTGCACAAAACATAAGAATTTTTTTTTTTGAAAAACCAACACCAAGAATATACCTTCACCATATTCGACAATTAAACTATTTAAAGATTAAAAATTAGAACAATATCAGGCTTTTTTTGGTGCTCATTTCAATGGTCATTCGAACAAGAAAGCCTCATATTTCACAAAATAAAACTAATAGTAATAATCGATATAGTACAAGTCGTAAATTCCCATACTCAATTACAAATATTTGACTATAATGTTGAGATAATCGTTGTACTTACTAAAAGAGAAAATATTGACTAATCCATATGAGTGGTTGTTTTTATTTATTTATTTTTTATCTCATAGTCTTCACAGAATAAATTTCCATAAATAATAAATACAACAACCAATTGATGGGTTTTATGACTTGCTATATTGTTTTCGTTTGTTTTTCTACTATACCATGCCTACACATACATATACATGCATATATAATTCTTAATTATATTCTTTTCATTTACAACAACAAATAAAATACATTCCTTCACCTCTTCTTCTACAAGTAAAGCAATTCAAATAGATTCATATGAATGTAAATTAGATGCAGAGAATCAATTTTTATGCTTTTATGCAACTACTTGAAATGCCCGACCTGTATACTCTTACCTTTATCCTACTACTACTCTTATTATTATTAATTGTTTGTAACAGTTCTAAGAATAAATATTAATATCATGAAAACGATATACATGAAACAATTTACTAATGTTTAACATTCATACTATCTAATGACGATAGATTTTGAAATTTAAAGTTCAATTTTTTTTTATAATTTTGTTTGTTTTGGATCTGGTAATAAGTACACACCAAGCAATTATCTTTAAATTTTATTATTACAACATTCAATTTAATTATCTTTCCAACTAGTTTTAGTTTAAAAGGATAGTAATAAGTTTAGAGAGAGAGTCAAGAGTGATCAAGTTTGAGTAATTTCCAGTAGTAGTTAAGAGTATATCTCGTTATAAATATAATAAACACGATTTTATAATAGTGAGAAAGAAAGATGATGCACATGAATGTTTAACGGATTAAATATTAATTTATTTAATTATTTTAAACGATCAAATATATCAAAAATTCTATTGCTAATATCATCTCAATTAATTGATCGATTCAAGAATTATCCTTTATCTCACGATTATAATCAAAAATAAAATCTTTCTAATCCGTTACAGTCTAGAGAATTCTTGATTAGTTCCATAATTTCGATATTTCGTTTTATGAAAGTCGTATTAATTACTTTAGGATATTAGTTTAGAATCACGATGATGATGATGATGATGATGATGATGATGACGATAAGGAAATTACAAACTCGTCAAATATTCCGATTAAAATCGATTTGTCATCATTTCAGATTTATATTCGGATTCTAGATTGATATTCGGAAAATCTTCAACGTATTTTATGAGTTTGGGAAAAGGGGTGGAAATAAAACAACACTATTAAAAATCGATTGAGGAAATTACGGGATTATATGTAGATAATGTGGCACGCGCTTGAAATACCTGTTGATTATATTAGCAACATTACCTGTTATCTAAAAGTATACTAGACCATCTAAGACTATAACTTAGAGGTAGCCCCGACTATTGTAGAGTGATTCGTAAAATATTTCAAGAATTTATAGAAGGGTTTTAGGAGAACATTTTAGAGAAATTTGAACCTAGTAGCTCATTGTCAAAAACGCTCGCTTCTAACGATGCAACAACTTTCAGAAAAAACCTTTATAACAATTTTTTCATTTTATTCTGGAACAGATGGAGATATTTTGTTTTTTTTTTTTCTAGAATGCACTAAAGACAAACTAGAAAAATCTATGTTGGGATAATCCTCGATTCTTCTTTGTCATTTTACATGTATGTAGTTTGTTTTTGAAAATCGAAAACATTTTTTACCGACTTTCCGATAAGCTACGAGGTTCAAATTCTCCTATAAGGAAGCCACACTATAAGGCCCTAAAATATTTATCAAATCGCGTGCCAATGAATCGGAGTAATTTTTAAATGAACCGCCCTGTATAAATTTGGATGACCCCTCATTTGGAAAATAGCACAAAAGGTGATAATTACTTTATAAAAATTACGAACAAAAAGATGACTATTATGTATTTAATAAATACGAAAACAGACGCTTTTTGTTTCAGGATTTTTACAGTTATTAATTTCTTTTTTGACGTTAAAACTTTATAAATTAGATTACAACGCAACATACTGTAAATAAGGAAACGTGAATGAATTTTCGAGTAATGTCAGAAATATAACGGATTCATATAAAAGATGAAGATGAAGAAAATCTTTTCTTTTTTCCTTCTTCTTCGATAAATTTTCCTAATTTACCATGAACTTAACAATCGTTTCTGTTCATTTATTTTCTCTCTTTGGTTTCACACAACAATCATTTATAAAAGCAAAGTTAAAAGTAGAAAATTTGAAAAGAAAAACACCATAAAAACGCAGTAATTTAAATAAATTTACAGAATAAAAGACGTGAATGAAATGCTCGTTATTAACTTAATTTAAATGAAGAGACTCTCATACGATCACTAATTAATATAATTTTGTACTTAAAACTACAGTAAATTCACACGAACTAGAATACTTTTATAGAATTAAATCGTATACTTTAACAAATTCTCAAGAGTATTGACGAATATCACTTGAATTATAGTAAAGTTAAAATACCTCGACTATAATCTCAAATCTATCTCTAATCAATCAAGCGTATAAATAGAAAATAACTGGAAATGAAACTATTTATTCCTTTTTATTTCGTTTAAACCAAACAAAGGATAGAAGGATAATTTCTTTTCTTGATAAAATCACTTTCGTTCCTACATTATTCATATTTCTATCGGTATTAAAATCGAGTTTATTGACTCTTATTCCGAAAATGACCAAGGATGAAATAAGAGACCAAATTGAGATAATGACAAGTTGAAAATAGAACATTCTAGAAAGAAATGTAGCAATAGAATTATTGAAAAAGTTGTAAATTACACGACAATTATACTCCCCTAAAAACCAAAGTAAATATTTCGAAAATAAATAAATTTTTAATTGTAATTGCCAAGTATGTTGAATGAAAAACAAACGATCTCATTATCTACTACATGAATATCTTCAACATAATTCAAAATTTACATTCCTTCTTCATCGTGGTTTGATGATTTTCTTGTAACTAAATTCAGTGTACATCTAGATAATTTAACTCGAATAAACTTGTAATTTGCAAATAAATTACAAGAAAACTGATGGAAATTTTCAAAAGAATCAAAAATATTAAATAGAAAAGTTTACAGGCTTTAGATCCACACCGGTTACTGGCCAAAATTCGATACAATAATCAATCATGCAGAATTTTGCATTAAATTGATCATATTTGAAAAACGAAAACAACCAAACTAGTAGTAGGTGGTATTTCGAAAGAGAAATTTAAATTTTCAAAATTTAAAGTATGTCAATTTTACCGAAAACGATACGTTATGTAACCATATAAAAATTGTAAAATATTTGATCGTGATGGAAGGCAAAGAAGTAAAAGTAATAATGTTGATATAAAATTTGCGGAAAATACAACAAGGTTAATTATTCCCTCCTATTCAACTCTGCCTACCATCCAATAATTAAGAAAAACTGATCGCATATTACCATCATAATCACCATCATATTTCCTGTTTATCTTGTTCGTTATTACACTGACATTGATGTGTTTTAGATTGAGTATAACCGGAAACTACACGGGATAATTATTGCAAAAATTGATCGAATTATATAAATTTCTAACGACAGAAAAAAGAGGAAATTACCTAGTAGTTAAAAAATCCTCAGAATCTCGTTGAACAACCGAACATAATCCATTCAATTAACACAATTGTATTACACAATATTTACTGATAACCGTTCTTTTTCTTCTAGTTTTTTATTTGAAAAAGTACCGCTAAAACTTCAACAACAAAAGTACCAACTACATTCTCCCGTTCACTTTGGTAGTCCGAGTTCAACTGATTCTTCTCTCTTCTGTGTGGGTAAACCAAAGACCCAAAGAGTTGCGGCTGTTGTTAGTTACCATCAAGTCGTTTGTTTAGCGTTCTTTTACTATATCATTCATGTTTACAATAAAACCAAGAAAAACGCTGTTTTAAATTTTATCGAAACAACATTCAAGACTATCTAGTCGATTTACAATAATTTGATGAGTTTACGGTTTTCACCACAAATATAATACAGAAAAAAAAACAATTTCCTAGCAACATTATAGGGAGGTCAATGATTCGAATTTAGCGAAATCAAATTCATTATTTCCTGTTGATGAGGTAGTATTTTCTCAATTGAAGTCATCATTACTAATTTTTATAATTGTTGATGTACGCAATTTTTATGCTGGATTAGTTAAAATTACAACAATATTGGGAAATAGGCATCCGGTGCTTGAATAAAATCGAAAATTTGGGTTATTCAACGAAATTTACCAAACGAAAGGGACGCCTATGATTATAAGTGTGAAAGTGCCGAAAAACCGTAGAAATACGGGACCTACCTGTTTCTCTCCAACATCTATCTCAGACATATATCTTACTCTATTTTGTGGATAATCCGTTAAAATCAGCATCCCAGTATGGTGAAATTTTACAGTTTAAAGTGTTGCATAACCTAAAAAATATTTCACGAAATTTTTATGAAATTTTACTGAAAATAATTCAACTTACCGTTATTATTCGATTTAAACTCAATCTATACAAATTTTCTTGTAAAAATTACACAATAATTGAATTAAATTAGCACAATATTAAGGTAATTTGTTCAAATTTGTTTTTCTCAGGGAAAATAAACACGCCTGCGCATACATAAACGCAACTAATTTCACAGCATTGCCAGTTTGACAAAATCAAAATCCCTAAATTTCACTTCAAATACTGTCATGCATTACCGAAATAAATTAATCCAAAAATAACATCTTTTTATATTTAATTCTCATTAGAATCGTACCCATTCAAGAAAACAACTTTAGCGAAATCTCTAGTACGGTAATTTGGTTCATTTTTATTGTAATTAGTAGAATTACCACAATTTTCCGAAAAGTAAGGTTATGTTCATTTTATAAAGAATTGTTAAAATTTTGTATTATTTTCAGAGATCTAGTAAAAATGCATCGATTTAGTAGAACAATATGCTGGTATACCTTACGGCATACGAAAATTCCAATAAATTCATTCCTATATAATTACCGATGTTATTCGAAAGAACCAGTACGCCGACAAACGTTTCTATCACGCCTCTATGATAATTTCCGCGAAGAAATGGCGAAAAATAAAGAAATGAAAGAGTCGTTGAAGAAGTTCCGCGAAGAAGCTGAAAAATTGGAACAAAGTGACGCTTTAAAAGCTGCCCGACAGAAGTTCGAAACTGTTGAAAAGGAAGCCAGTCGAGGTTGATTCTATTTTATCAAATTCTATAGTATTTTAATGATTTTAATTGGATTAGGTGGTGAGGCATTTAAAGAGAAATTGTCAACGATCCGCGAAAAAGTCCAAGTTGTGATTGATGAAGCTGGCAAAACCGAAATTGTTAAGAAAGCTGGTAAAATTTCAGAAGAATTGGGTAAGACAACGCATACGATAAGTGAGAAAGCACAGGAGATTACGAAAACCGGTGCATTTCAGAGTATATCGGAGGCAACGAAAGCTGTAAGACAAGAAATCGATACCACCAGTATGCAAGGTTTTTAATTGAATCGGGTAATTTATTTTATAATTAATTATCGATTATTATAGGTCGTGTATATGTGAGTCCGACAAAATTGAGGAAACGCACAGAAACCTCAGCGGTTCAAAATCAGAAATATTACGAACCGAATACGGAAGCCACCGGTATTGAATTACATAAAGATTCACGTTTCTATCAATCGTGGCAGAATTTCAAAGATAATAATCCGTATGTACATAAAATAATGGATTGGAAATTGAAATATGATGAGAGTGAGAATCCATTTATACGTGCTTCTAGAGCTTTAACCGATAAAGTATCAGATATTGTTGGTGGTTTATTTCAGAAAACCGAATTATCGGAAACATTAACCGAAATTTGTAAAATTGATAATAGTTTTGATTCGAAACGTTTTTTAAAACAATGCGAAACCGATATTATACCGAATATATTAGAAGCAATGACACGCGGTGATTTAGAAGTTTTAAAAGATTGGTGCCACGAAGGACCGTATAATTTATTCGCTATACCAATTAAAGAGGCGTATAGTAAAGGATATCGTATTGAATCGAAGATTTTAGATATTGATAATGTTGATTTAGTTATGGGTAAAGTAATGGAACAAGGACCGGTTTTAATCATCTCATTTACATCACAACAACTCATGTGCGTTAAAGATAACAACGGGAACGTTATCGAAGGTGATTCCGATAAAGTGATGCGAGTTATGTACGTTTGGGTCTTGTGCCGCGACCCAACAGAGACTGATCCGAGAGCAGCGTGGCGATTACTAGATTTATCGGCTAGTAGCAACGAACAATTGGTATAAAACTAGTACAAATCGTTTTCTCCGTTATTTCTAAAAGAATTGTGATTAAATCTGAAAGATTCTTTGTACATATTTGCTTTATTTTGTACAGGGACATAAAGTTATGCAGTTTTTTCTGTCAGAATGTCATCAATTGTCAGTTTCCTGCCACTATTCCTTCTCTTCGCTATAATCGCTTGGATTTACGTAACCTACACAGTTCTATTTTGTTTCTATTATCTCGACAGTCTGGCAAAAAGGTACAGTTATATTGCAGTCACCCATGTTTTGTTGGTGTTCTTTTTGTGGTCGTTATTCGAATCCATATGTCAAGACCACAACGCTGTTCCACCCCAATATCAAGCCAATTTAATCAACTACAACGAGGCACAATTCGAGCAAATTTTACGAATCATCGTCTACGAAAGACGTTTACAAATCGTGACTAGAACCGAATTGGGGACGATACGTTACTGTCAACATTGCCAACACATTAAACCGGATCGCACCCATCATTGTTCCTCGTGTAATATTTGCGTGCTGAAAATGGACCATCATTGTCCATGGATTCACAATTGTGTTGGTTATTTGAACCAGAAACAATTCATCCTAATGTTGCTCTATGGTACCATAATTTGTTCGTTTTTAATTTTTACAATATCTTGGGAACTCGGGAAGAATTTATTTAATTTTCGCGAAGCCGTAATGATCGATGTTGGCTTTCTTATGACGTGTTTTATGGGTATTTCATCACTGGTTTTGTTTGTTTATAATATGATTACTGTGTTGAGAAATCAAACAACAATAGAGTCGTTACATAGTCCGTTCTTTGAGCCAGATTATTTAACATTTGATCAAGGTTTTTACGAGAATTTCGCCTACGTTTTCGGTGATCAAATCATATTATGGCTAATACCGATCACAACAGGTATAGGTAATGGTTACGAATTTCCTGTCCGGATGATTTGAACTGTGGTACAAATAAATACGAGAATTGTATGATTTTTGTTTTTAATTTTCACATTTAAACAATAATAGTAATAATAAAATCAGTAAACCCACAGATATAATGCCTGTTGTTTCATAAATTTACCAAGAAAATTATGAAACCTATTCAACTAGAAATATTTTAAATATATAATAATTAAATCCTTTAACATTTTTTTACAAGTTTGATTCTCATTATTTTGTTTTTATTAATTATAGAAAAGTTTACAGAAAAAATGTATACTATCGGATATGATTGCTTATTGATAAAAAAAATTAAACACCAAAAATAAAACCACCCTCTACATAAAGTATCGGATGAAACACTAAAGACGCCATGTTATTATAATATTGAATCAAGTGTCGTTACTACCCTTTTACCCTTTTTGATCAATTCCCGACACACACAAATTTAACAAATTTAAACGAAACTAAACGACACTTGATACCCTGTGATTATAACAAAATAGAAAAAAATAACTTAAATTGCATCAATATCAACATCATCTTCACCATCATCCTCTTCTTCAACTTTAGCAGCTGGAACTGGTGTTGTTGTTGGTTTCAAAGGCACAGCCTTGGCTCTATCATCATATTCAATTTCAACATCTTCATCTTCACTTTCCTCTTCACTATCATCTTCTTCTTCAGCTTCTTTCAACCATTTTATAAACGGTGTTGCTTTATCATGGATTTCTTGACTGATTTCTCTTGAAACGTATTTTTTCGATACTTTCTCATCCCAGGCAATTATAGCTTGTTCACTTAATATATCCAAATCGTACATAATTTTCAATAGTACTGGTACTTTATTCATTAAAGTATCACGATGTAAACCAATGACTTGTTCAAAACCGCCAATTAGATAGCGTTGTGCTTTTTTATCATTATGTGTGAAACGTACGAATAGATTACGATAATCATACAATTGTGTACGCATATTTTGATCGAATAATAATTCAGCTAGTACTAATGGTGCTTTTGCTTTGATCTCTAAACGTTCAGCTTCATTCACCAATTCTAAATTGACTTGTGGTTTATTTAATAGGCGAGCATCACGTTTCGATTTCACCAATTCGTAAAAGATATCCATACGTTCTTTTTCAGTTTTCTCTAAATCATCATTAATTGTCATATTTTTAGCACCATCAGTTAAATCTTGTAAACGTGCACGTACAGCTTCCTCTGATACATCAACAGCCCATTCTGTATCATCACCGCCATCATTATCACCACCATCATTTGTTTTATTATTATTACTGTTATTATTACTTGTATTTTCATTTGTTGAAGCATCAAGTATACTATCATTTTGTGTATCATCTTGATTATTATCACCATTGGTTTCACCTTTCGATTTTTTACTGCGTTTCGAACGTTTACCTTCAGTTAATGATGAACCTTGTGTTGCTGGATTTAAATTTGGTGGATTCTTTAAAATAAATGTAACCAATTTATGATTCGATTCTAATGCACCATGATAACCGCAAGCTTTACAACCTTGCGAGATTGTATTACGTTTCGTTGATACTAACAGTTCAGTTTCTGGATTTTCACATTCTGGACACAATACGAATCTAAAAAAATCAAAATCAATTATAATTTAAATCAATATAAAATTAGTACAAACTTTTTGATAAAACCATCGAGTAGATCTTGTAATTTAGCAGCATCATGTGATCCATTAACGATGTAACGTTCATTTTTAAAATCGAATTGCGTTTGAGCGCCCAATTCACAACCGAAATATTTTGTTGGATATGTTGGTGGACGACCGAGGGCTTTTGCCACTTCTGCCATATTAACAATAACAGTTTTAATACCGTTACCTTTACCTTCCACTTTAGCCACCAATCTGGGCATTTTATAACGATAGAACAGATCGCTAACATTACGATTAACATTAACGCTACCCATTTTCTTTGAATCTGCCTCCTTCTATTATAATCAAAATCAAATCAATTGATGTTATTTTAATGATTTATAATATTTGGTTGTTTTAATTGTTTGATGATGATTGTATTGAATTTATCCACGCTGCTGATACAATAAATGATGGTGGTAATGTTGGTGTTATTGTTGTGACCTTTGAAGCTGATTTTAAAATTATCTTCGTCCAATACCAGTCACGTTTCTCTAAATGGCTGGAGTTTCCGATGCCTATTAGATGAGAATTTTGTTGTCCTATAACAGGTGGGCTTATGTCGCTGCAAAGTCATACACCTCGATGGCTCGGGCCCTAAACTCCCAACTACTAAGCTTTTGGTTAATAATATCTCTACAACAATAAAATTAATAATTATAAATAAATCACATACTAAATGACAAACTAATAGGGAGAAATGACGTTTGGATACTCTATTTTTTCTTTTTTTTAAACAATTTTGCTTTAATATAGGAGGCGTGATTGGTAATTTTGTGTATTTTTCACGTTGTTTTAATCGATACATATAAAATATAGCGAAATCATTTGAATCTATTTCTTTAAATTTATAAATAAAACTAGACCAAAACGACTACATTGAGAATTTTTTTTCTTTCGTATAAAACCAAATCAAAAAATTGTCTAGATGACAGACATACATATTGACTTTTCTACTTACGAATTTCATCATTATAGAAAGACGACAGCATGGGCGTTAAAGAGGCTGTTATACGCCTCTTCTTCTTCTTTAATTCCTTAATGGAAATTATTTTTTTCACTATTATTAATATTATTTTTGCTTCTTTTAAATATTCAATTATACCAAATTTTATTTGTTAATAATTTTAGTAAAGATAGGGCCACGTAAGCTTCGCACACAAACTGCTTAATATCCCGAGTAAGGAAAACTAGTGAAAATCGATGCTGTTGAACCGGCGCACCACATTAGTCTATCGATCGTACACAATTCGTATATTTGAATATTCTGCCAAATAAATCTAATTTCCTAGTTTAGAGCGAATTATTACCTGCTCGTAATCGGCTTAAACATCAATATTCAAATATACGAGAATTTATTATCGCTATATTGGTGTATACAGTTTAAAATGACTCAACTACCTTCACAGTATTATTTAAATAAATTAGAATTAAATAAGAATTGATAATAAAAGAGAAAAGTGCCTCTCCTCCTCGCCCCACGATTATCAATTTCGTTCGAGAATAATGGAAATTCATAAAATTCAAACATTTTAATCAAAAAATTGATAACAGGACATAAATATTGGGAGTTGTAACAAATCTACTATTTATTACAATATTTAAACAACAAATCAAGCTGATTTCATTTCAGATTTATCGGAATATTTGGGTTTTTTTGGGTTTATTCGACGTTCAATATGTTCGATAGTTTAACAGAATTGGCGTAATTTTAATTAAGAAATTCCCTCAGACTTACCTTTGTGGCTTTCTAAAGTCATATAAAATCGTAACGCCCTTCTGGACGAGCACAGTTGGACAAAAGTCAAAATAATTCGAAATTTGAATTGTTTCCACTTTACCAAAAAATTTGGATAAATGAAAAAAAATTGCAAAAATCTGCGATAATACGGTGCGCAATCTAGAAATACAACGAAAATAAATTAATCAATTAATAATAATTAAATCTATTTTTAAATAAGTCGAGTTTTTTTTTTAATGTTAATCAAGCAAGGCAATAATGGCAGATAAGTAATGTGATACACCTTACCTGTATTCTCAAAATAATTCAACGTAGATTAATAATCAAAAGGAATACTGCCGATAGAGCACTGAATTTTGATTTGAGCCACAAGATTTATGACTCTTTTGAGAAATTTTAGCAATTTCCAAATAAAAATTACAGAAAAAAACTGAAATTAAAACAGAAGACTCGCACGACGTGGTAGTTGTGACAGAACGAACGCCATATGTAATTATATAAATATACACGAGGCAACGTTGCCAAAATCATATTTACATTATTTATTCTCGATTTAAATTTCTAATCTTAATAGCAATCCACAATTTATATGTCTATTAATTCAATTTTATTCGAGAAATAAAATAATTCCATTTTTAATCGAATTTACTGTCTGTTCACCTTAAAATTTATTAACATATTGTCAAATAACCGCAAATTTGAAGAATTATGTACAACTGACAACACTACTACCACATGACGCAATTCAGGTGTACCAACAGAAACCGGTTTCGTAACTCGATAATTCTCGAATTTTTCACAATTATTGTGTAATTTTCACATATTTTCGTTAAAATTTCGTAATTTTTACAGTTTCTTTAGCTATTTATACAAAATAGTACTTATATTGATTTGCATTTCGTTTATTATTTCACCAATGGAAATGTTGTGACATTAAATACATTAATGCGTCTACGGTTGTAAGTTTTAGAATTTCTCATAGTTTCAATAATTCTCAATTAGTGTTAAGATAATTATTAAATAATTCAGAATATCTTTTATGCGATAAATGTTAAAAGTAATTTGAATAAATTTAATTATTTTTACTTACTTTTCAATCTAATAGATGTCGGTAGTTGTTTTGTCAAGAATTTATCAACATTGCCACATCTCGTCTATAACACCAAACAATCAAAATTATAAATAAAATATTTATTGACACAATTAGGTTATTCCAGGTAATTAATTTAAATCGATAGTTATTTTTAGTGTCAAGATATATTTCCAAATTTGCTCTGAAATATTGAAGTTTATGTAAAAATTGTGAAAAATTCCCAATTTGGCAACTGTGGATTGTAGTCGGAAGTGGCCGAGTTGTGCCGATTCGCGGAGGTGACTAACGAAAAAGTTCAGCCATAATTGTCAGAAGAAAGTATCATTTTAGTGTCAAAAAAAGTAAAAAGTTGATATTTTTTTAATTACATCAAACTAATTAGATAATTATTCGTGTTAAAGGTTTGTAATTGTCGTTTCTGTAAAAAAATATCGAAAATTAATGTTAGATTTCGCTTACAAAAATTCATAATTGTACTTATCGCCTACTGGAAATTTTGCGATTTTTTGCTACTTAAAATATTTACAAAATCAATTAATTTATTTTACCATTATTTACTTATTTCTAATTGGTAAATGAACTGCACAGGTACCGCTATGGTCTACTGATCACCATAACAGGTGAACAGGTCCTATGTTATGGGTGATAATAAGACGTAAGTGGATTTTTATTTCGATTGTTTCTAACAAAGGTGGGTTGATTTATTTTGATTACCATAAGGGTTGAAAATTGGTAATATTTCTTTTGTAAATTTATTAAAATAATAGCGAAGCAAAAAGCAGTTCCACTTGATTTCATTGTACTTGTTTTTGTATTGTTGTAATCCGCTATAAATACCACGATTCGTAATAATTCAGATTTATTGTTCTAGAATTGAAGTAATATGTGCTATTTTTTTTTCTTTTTAAGTACAAGAAGGTGTGGTTTTCTATCGAATTTATCAAAAAAAAAATTAGAAATTTAATTAAAGGACCCAGGGGATAATTAATTAGTCCGTCTTTAGAATTGTAGAAACAAGTAGGACTTCAACTTTCCCAGTCACTCAACTAACAACTTTCATTCTTCCGCCTTCTATAATTGTCCATTACTCTTTGTTTTTATTCAATTTAATTATCAACAAAAATATAGATTTGTTTGTTTTGTAAATGAATCAAAATTCTAGAAGGGTAGTTCTTTTTCGTTTTTGTTTGTTACAACAGCGACGAGGGTTGGCGCAGCGTCGCGACGCCGCACTCACCACCGCCACTTGACTGCAGTTAGACATTGTTAAATCTACTGCACTAGTTAGTTGTACTTTTATCCAAATGAGTCACACCCTTTTTTCGTTTCAAAAAAAACTATCTAATTTCATTCATTCATTTCAATTGAAATTTAATATTAAAATTAATTTTCGTTAAAGATATATTAACACGTAAATAATACAGCTCAAAATTTAATTAATTGATTAATTCATTATACCGTTATTAACAGTATTAAATAATAAAGAAGGTTGATAGAGGCAGAAGGAAAAATACCACCACCGAATATTCGAGTGGTTTGTTGCATTAATAAATTCGCTTGATAGCGTATTGATTTTTTACCGAGACAATAATCGTTTTATTTTCTTTTCAATTAACTAGTTTTATGATTGAATAATATAATTAAATTTTGAAAATCTGTATAGATATCGTTAATATTATTCTGTTAGGTACTGTGTAGTGTAATGTATGTGGTGATTTTTACTTTTGGATACGTTAAAGGAATTTCGAACAATGTCTAAAACCATCAACGCGTATCGGATGTAAGTTTTTTTTTATGTCAAATTCATTTGCTTATGTTATTGTTAATTTTCTGTTGATAATTATATCAGCTGTCTTGTTTCAACAAAATCTCATTTTTTACTCAAGGATCATTAAAATTGACCTTTATACGATCAATTTTGCGTGCTTCAAATTAACGTGTAATGTTGTTCTACTTGCGTGTTTTATTCATTAAAAAAAATCTGTTTTATAAATGTATTTATTTTTGTTTTCTTATGTTTTTGTTATAGTAAAAAGATTGAAAGTCTAGGCAAGATGACAGCAATGACACAAGAAGAGATTGTTTCAGCTGTACGTACAGTTGCACAAGGCTTAGAGGCTTTACGTTCTGAACATGCTGGTATTTTACATGGTTTACATGAAGCACCCGATCCTGTTGCTAATGAACGTGCCGGTTTAGTACAACAAAGTGCTGAAATGATCGAATTAGGCTTGGGTGAAGCACAAGTATGTCCTTTTTTTTGGTTTTATTGTCAGAAAGAAATGTCTAGATATGCTTTCATTGATCGTTTCTTGTTGATGAGTCATATTATGGTTTAGTATTGAGCGAAAGGAGTGAAGGGAGGGGAGAGGGCTTGAAAGGCCACGATATTATACTAGATCGATAATGAAATCTATTTAAGAAGAAATAAAATGCAAGTCTATAAGCAATTGAATAGCTTTCTATTTAATTTCCGTTAATTCAAAGTAATTTCCGTTCTATTCTATTGAAGAATTGTTGTTTGTAAATAATTGAGGATATTAACAATCTGCATAGAAACATTTCAATTAATAGAAAAATTTCTGGATTGTATCTTGATACAGATGCTTAGTATACAAAAATTTACAGGTTTATATTGTATTATCGTTGTATCAATCAAAGACAAACAGTTAAAGAGCTTCTTTTGTCAATTTCGGTTTGTTGAACTACCTTTAGAGGCTTCATTTTGACACACTTTAAAGGCTTTCTTTTCTTACGATTATACCGAGTGTTTTATCTTGAAAAATATTTAGCTCTTGTTTCAATAAATTGTCGTTAATGTAAATAGCTGAGTTGAAACAAGAAGCTTACTGTGAGGAGAAATATCGTGAAGCACTTGGTATAGATGATGATGATATGGTAGTTGTAAGTAATTAGAAATGTTGTTCTTTAGGTGATAATGGCATTAGCAAATCATCTACAATTAATTGAAGCCGAGAAACAAAAATTACGTACACAGGTGCGTCGTTTATGTCAAGAGAATGCTTGGTTACGTGATGAATTAGCATCAACACAACAACGTTTACAAGCTAGTGAACAGACTGTTGCACAATTAGAAGAAGAGAAACGTCATTTAGAATTTATGAATTCTGTTAGTAAATATGATCAAGATATAAATGATGATAATACAAATGAACATCAACGTAATGAGAAACCAGATCCTGTTGTCGATCTATTTCCAGATGATGATAATGAAGAAAGAAATAGTAATTATTTTTTAATTTTATCATAGAAAAAATTAATTGACTAATAAATTTATAGATATGTCTCCAACACCACCAAATCAATTACAATTATCACAACAAGTTAATGCTGGTTATGAAATACCAGCACGTTTACGTACTTTACACAATTTAGTAATTCAGTATGCTTCACAAGGACGTTATGAAGTTGCCGTACCGTTATGTAAACAAGCATTAGAAGATTTAGAGAAAACAAGTGGGCATGATCATCCTGATGTAGCAACAATGTTAAATATTTTAGCATTAGTTTATCGAGATCAAAATAAATATAAAGAGGCAGCGAATTTATTAAATGATGCATTAGCTATACGTGAAAAAACATTAGGTGAAAATCATCCAGCTGTTGCGGCTACTTTAAATAATCTAGCTGTATTATATGGGAAACGTGGTAAATATAAAGAAGCCGAACCTTTATGTAAACGTGCTTTGGATATCAGAGAGAAAGTTTTGGGTAAAGATCATCCAGATGTTGCAAAACAATTAAATAATCTTGCTCTACTTTGTCAAAATCAAGTAAGATTATTGTTTATGTTTTTATAAAAAAATTAATTGTATTGATTTGAATAGGGAAAATATGAGGAAGTTGAAAAGTATTATCAGAGAGCTTTAGAAATTTATGAGAAACGTTTAGGACCTGATGATCCGAATGTTAGTAAAACAATGAATAATTTAGCTTCGTGTTATTTGAAACAAGGCAAATACAAAGAAGCTGAAGTTTTATATAAACAAATCTTAAATAGGGCCCATGAACGCGAATTTGGAACTATTGATGGTGAGCTTAAACAAAAATAATTATTATTCCAATGGAATTATTACAATTTTACTAAATTTAAAAAATAATAACCACAATATTTAATTAATTTAAAATAATTAAAATGAATTTGTGGTTATTATTACAACATTCCATATTTGAGTGAATGATTCGTAATTTTGTATTACAGATTTATTTTCTCTCTTTAAATTAAACAGTAAATATATCTTTAAATGTTTCTTTTCGTTTTTTTATTCTATCGTTACCTCCATTATCAGTTTAATTATAATCGAAACAGTGATATTTTTATTTATTCAGGTGATAATAAGCCAATATGGCAAGTAGCTGAGGAAAGGGAAGAGAATAAAGCAAAGAATCGTGAAAATGCTCCATATGGTGAATATGGTGGTTGGCATAAAGCAGCAAAAGTTGATTCACCAACTGTTACAACAACATTGAAGAATTTAGGTGCTTTATATCGACGTCAAGGCAAATATGAAGCTGCTGAAACATTAGAAGATTGTGCTTTACGTAGTCGAAAAGAGGTGCGTTTTCTTTTATTTCTATAATTAAAATTCAACTAAAAATCAATTTCACTTTATTAATGCAGCATGTACAACAAGTAAGTCTAATTATATTTGAATTATAAAAAATTTAGTAATAACAAAATGGAATAATTGTAAAATTTTATGATTTAGCAGGCTTTAGATATAGTGAAACATTCAAAAGTGGCGAATATTCTCGGCGATATGGACCGACGGAAGTCTGGTAGTGTTAAAGATAAAACATCAAGACGTGGTTCGAGGGAATCTCTTGATATGTCCTACGATGGGGATGAGGTATGATTTTTCTCTATTATTATAATCAGTATTTTCAGTTTATGTTTGCTATAAAAGTCGGGGGCGGGGAGGGGAAAATGCTTAAAATAATTGATAAGAGGTAAGTCAATGGATATCGTAAGAGTCTTGCTTCATTCTATTTCTGGATTATTATCAGTCGTTACACCTGTCTATTAGTAATTTGTTCTACTTTTTTTACTTGATTATTAGAGTAGTTTCGAATATTAAATAGCGTAAAAAGTAGGACAGATATCTGGTGGACTGCCTGTATATTTTGGTTTCGTTCTTATTGTTTTTTACGTTTATTTATTATTTGTTGTTTTTGTCTTGCACTACCATCATTTATTTTTGAAAGTTGCACAATTTTGGACGAAATAGAAAAGCATTTATCAACTCCTCATATGTCTCTATTAGTCGCGAAATTTCTTAAAATTCTTACAAATAATTCTAATGATTGATAAAGGGATTTTGTTGAAGCAAAACTCATTTATTAATCAGTGTTTCTCAAATTATTCACGCCCAATTTTTGAGAAACATTGCTATTTTAGACAAGTTTAGATTAGATTGTATTTTTCTTTTTTACAATTAAATAAATAAATAGAATACCCAAAATAGCTGTCTTACGTGTTATATTTTTGACAGCCGAACACAGCAAGGACCCCTGACATGGAAAAAGGCGGATTGAAAACGAAACTGTTTCATGCATTGGGTATAAATTCACCGGTCACGAAGCCGCCTAGTTCTTAATTACAAACTAACGAAATTCATTAAAATCTACCTATAAATGTTAACATTTTAAGCTTAATTTTCCCCATACAATTATTGCCTGTATTTCAATTAAATTAATCTGAATAGTAAAATTCTACTAAACATTCCATCATTCTATTGATTCAAAAATAATTTGGCAAATTGTAGTGGTAGTTGGAGCTTAAAATGGATAACTCTCTAAAAAAGGAAATTGTAGTATTTCTAATCTCGAAATAGTATTATTTAATTTTTTTTTTGTTGCTGAGGGGGAAGGGGCCCTATACGGTTAATTGTGTGATAAAATTCGGGCTGCCTTAATTATTATGATTATTGTCACTTGCTTCCTCAGGTTCTAATAATATTGCACCCTTTTTGATTTTTTTCTCTCTTGGAAAAAAATAAACAAAAAGTGCTATTTTATTGCTTCAGTTTTAACGCATTATAACTATTGTAAGATTTAAAAATTGCCATGTCTTCCTTTTCAATTCCCCCGTATATTTATCGAACTATTTTTAATTAATTAATTAATTGCATTTTTTTTTTGTAATTTATATTATTTTGCACACACAAGTACTGTAGTAGAATATAAACAAAAAATATAAGCGACTAAATTGTGTTAATTTAAAGTCTAGTGTTTGTTAACATTGTTTATAATAAATTCATATGTTTATCATCGATTCAATCTTTTTTATCATCCTTCCCTAAATCTTTTTATTAATTATTATTAACAAATTAATTTTTTGTGTTATTCTCTAAAGTGAAGTGGAGTTGATAATCGCTAAACTAATTGCACTGTATGTTTTTGTTGTTTTATAAATATTGCTTACTGCTTATTCTTTTATTCTCAAATTTTTATATTAACTTTTTCTTTTTTTTCGAAATTTTTAATCTGATTTGCACAAAATTATGAATATTAAATGTACATAAATGCAACACTTGGGTGTATGTGAAACTTTAGTGGCAACAAACAAAACAACATATTCGTGGATTAATACATTCATTGAGTCGCTCATTCTCTACATCTCTACCAAGCCTACAAGAATACGCTTGAATGTAAGTATTTCTTTATAATAATCAATAAACACTAAAATAATTACAATAAAACTAACATTTTTCTCTACTTTTCTCTTGCAGAACGATTCGAGAAAAAGTAGACCATGATCATTGTGGCAAACTAATATCGACAACAATTAACAATGCTTCATTATTGACACTTTTGCTATGTTTACTAGCTTATTTACTACTAATTTGGGCAAATATGTTAATTAAATTCATTTATTATATTTTTCATTATTATTTTTAAATGATTGTCTAATTAAAGTGCATGTGCAATAATATTTCAATCAGAATTTAATAATAAGCGACATTATTTATTAGAATCCCATACACAGACTTGGCAGTTGTAACTAGAAACATTAATGGCGTATCTGTTTCGCCAATTGGAAGAAGAATAGTGTTTCCAGCTACAAACGCCAAATATGTATGTCTACAATATTGTAAGGTGAATGCTATATTATATAAAAATAAACTGTTTTTACTGCTTTTCTTTCATTTCATTACTGTGGATTAATTTGCTAAATTATTGTAATGACAATTGACCAAATAAAATTGATATCAACAATTGTTAGTACCAATTTCGAAAATACCGCCTTTAGTTGTAGTCCGAAAACAACCGCTAGATGTCGCAATTTTTTCAAAACTTTCCAATTCGATTTTGGTTTTGTTGATAATTGATAAGATATACATTTCGGAAAATTCTTATCAAAATGAGTCAGAAAGATTATGATAAAGTTCTTTGGTGGTATTTCTGTTATCAAAATCTTATTAGTTTTGATTGAATATAGATTTGGTTTGTGTCCAGAATTGCTGAGCAGTCTAGTCAAGGGTACTTTTATTGAATCAATACAATAATAGACTGTTAATTTCGAATAAATACCAAAAGCTAATTTTGGAAAGTCCCCATTCAGTTATGGTACAAACGAAAGTTGCTAGATGTCGCTAGTTTATAAGTTGGCAGATTTGGTGCAGAATTGATAGATTTGGCAATGCAGCATTCGGTATTGACAGTTGTGGAGTTTGCGCAATATCATTTGTCAAAAGTCAGTGTCGCGTCACATGACCTGATTTGTCCCCGTGACCAAAATTGAAGGAAAATTCAAAAATTTCCTCACAAACAAATTTAAAAATTCGTTTGTTATGGAGATGTTGGATCCGTTAGAGCCAAGGTGAGATTATTTCTAAGGTAACATACGGATTTGTTTTCATAATTTTCCTATAGATTATGTAATAGAAACTTTGATTAGGACAAGGTCATTATGAGATGTTTTTTCATATTGATAAGTAACATTGTGTATTTTTGCGTTTATTGTAAACATTTACAAATAGTAGCGTTGGTGATTTTAAACAAATTCTAGCCGATTTTAAAACGTTTGTAATTTTTATTATTGATATTTGTACGGGTGCGGAGAGGGGGTTATGTTGATGATTTGGCTGCGATATTATTGGAACAATTTAACGTTTTATTAGATAATGGTGCAATTTAAAGAGTCAGCAACTTGTTACCAAGCAGATTTATTAGCGGAAAATATCAAGAAATCGATGGAATGAATTTTTAACAATTCACATTTCTAGTAACTATCGATTTGTACAATCTAAAAATAACCCAAAATCCAAACAAATTATTCATCGATTTTTATATTTTTGTTGAATTCTAATCAAATATTTACAATTCCAGTGGAGAAAATGATGAAGTTGAATCTAAGGTGATTTTAAATAATGAGGCCGTTATCGCGAAACACTCGATAGAGAGCGACGATGATCAGAATGTTGTTGATCATCTATCACCACAGACACTCCTCGAAACACCTGGCGATAATGAAGTGCAATATTCACTACGTTCGCCTGAAGGTAATCATCCAATAATTCCGATAATTATTGCTAATCGGCAAAAATTTTAGGCATGATAACGTATCGTGTATTACAAGTGGAAGATGGTGTTGATACTGTGCCTCAAATCGTCACAACCGGGACCAATATAAATCCAAATGTTCAACAAGTATTTACGAGTAATCTAAACGGGCAAGTTTACGTGATTGGCGGTAATCCTAGTGATGTATTTGCAACACAAACGGGCGGTACGAGAGCGATAGCGCCACGATCATCGATCATCGAAACGAACAATACAGTGGCATCCAGTATAAAACGCGTAAATGTCTCTTGATTATTCTCTAAAATTTCGATTTATTCAATCTTCTCGTGTATTTATAGAGAGATGAACGCCGACGAGCTACACACAATGAGGTGGAGCGGCGTCGTCGCGATAAAATCAACAATTGGATAATGAAATTGTCGAAAATTATACCTGAGAGTAATCCGCAGGATATGAAAGGTAACGGCCATTATGACGGACAATCTAAAGGTGGGATATTGGCGAAAGCTTGTGAATATATAATGGAATTACGCGAGAATGAACAGAAATACGAGGCGTTTATCAAAGAGAATAAACAATTAACACAAACTGTAGATGTATTGAAACAAAAAAACCACGAATTAGAACAGGAGAATCGAACATTGAAAGAAATTTTGAAACGGAACGGTATCGACTGTTCGAATACTAGTGTAATCTCATAGATTTTAAGGTTTTTATTTTATTTTGTTGATTTAAGGGACAAACCACAAGAAATTTATCATTTGTTGTAACGATTTACTTTATCGGATAAATATAAACGTATCTTTTGTTACTACTATACTCTAGTTGAGAATGTAAATAAATACACGATTTTAAGCAATTCTAATTTATTAACAAAGCCTTATAAATACAGATTATATACAAAAAAATTATTCCCGTCGTAGGTTATCGAGGCGCGCTTGTAAATCGGCATCAATATCGGATATTGATCCGTTACCGCCGCCGCCACTGCCTCCAGCAACAGCAGCCGCAGCGGCGGCCGGTTGTTTATGAGCGTTCGCCGGCAAAGCTCCGGCTGTCTGCGGTAATCCCGACAATTGGTCGGTTAGTTGTAGGCCTAATTCGTCTAAAACTTGACTGACAACAGCATCGCTCTCTTCCTCATCGTCGACATCCTCCATTGCATCGTCGATAGCGTCATTCATCACCTCTTCTTTCATATCCATAATCTCCGATTGTTTTTCGAATTCTTGTAAGATCCGCTGGATTTGCGGCAGGTTCAATTGTCGATTCATACTCTGCATAGCTTTAGTTACGCCGCGCATAGCCTGCGCCATAGCGTTCTGTGAACGTAACGTTTGTATCTTCAACGAGACGGCCTGTATGTTGGCTTTCATTATCATGAATTTCTTCACATATTTGCGAGTACGGACGAGATCACGCGCCATAATCTTCACAGCATCCTACAAAAACAATCAAAAATCAATAACAACAAGACAATTGAGAGTAGAATCAACCATTTGGCCTTCTTTTGCCAATTTCTTTATATCGCTAATAATCTTTTTCTCTTGTTGTTCCATTTTCATCCGTTCACGATCCAAATCACGCATAGCTTTGTTCAATGTACGTTGGTTTTTTCGTAGCAACTCCTCGGGGGTTAAACGTTTTCCAAACAACCACTCCATTTTTCTTGGGTTTATTATTTACTTGTTTATCGTCAATGAAAATGATTTACATTCAATTTATGACTCATACGCCAAATTGAGGCGTTTCCCGATTTATAGTTTGTGTACACGCACAGTAAAATGTCACTTTGGTAAATTATAATTGGTCGAAAAAGCGCTGTTTTACTAAGAAGTGTACGCTAGTTAGAATTGTGTAACGCGCTCTTTTTGACGTTGTCAAAATTGACATTTGGGTTGTTAGTGCCATATTGACAAATTTTCAGTAAATCTACTGAATTAAGAGCTCTATTTAAATAATTTATTTTTCTACAAAAAAATATTTCACAGTAATTTCTAACTTTCAATAATGTTAAAATATTCTAAAATGGTTATGATATTTTATTTTTTACAGTAATATTTGTTTAAATCGGCGCAATCTTACTACATTTGGCAACGGGTGTTTCAATTTAAACACAGGACTTAATCCTTCTAATTTACAAAAATCTTAATATTATTTAAATCAACTATAAAACAATATTCGTAATATATTTTAATAATTTAGATTTTTTTGTAGATTAAAATATTACTAATAGAGTAATTCAAACAAATTTGATTATAATTACGTTCTGTAATTAGACAAATTATCACAGAAGAGTCAAAACCGCAACTATATCACAATTTAAATTTGTAAAATACAATAGTCTTGATTAAAATTATTTAGTTTATACGCTAAACACAATATCGTGTTTTTTTATTTATTAATTAATTCAATTTAATTGTTCTTAAAAGATTGTAGACGTTATTTATCAAATTTGACATGCCTTTGACTAACGTAGTACTTTAGATGTCAGCTGACTGTCTTGTGACAATTGGGGCAAACTTGTGAAAATTTCGTTGGAGTTTGGTGGGTGAAGTTTAAGTGTCTAGACGTAAGTTTTCCCTTTCAATTTTCCATAAAAAATTATAATAATTCAATAATTCAAACAATAAATTATAATAGGAAAGAAAATTGTAAGATTTAGTTGTAGAATTTCCATTAAAACTTATCGATTTTTACCACTACTACAGTCGCCAAAGTTCGCTAATTTCATGGAAAAATCACCCATAACAGCTCGATTTTAATCGATAATATCGCTATAAATTCATTAATTATTGATTTTGTAAAATTATTTAAAATAAAGCCTGTAGGCGTAGTCGTTTGCTTTAGTATTAGACAGTTGAGTATTCGATAATTAGGGAGCGGTACTTGAATTCATGTGACTCTTATTAGAAATACAAGTCGACGCTTTATCGATATAGTAGATTGAATTATTATTGTTTTCACGTGACTTGTTTAGATTGGATAAATTTGACTATTTTCTAGGTTTTTTCTTGGTTTACTTTACAGAAATTAACCCTCCAGAATGTCGAGATTACCGAAAGTTCGTGATGAGGATCGTGAAAGTACTTACGGTTACGTTCATGCCGTTTCTGGGCCTGGTAAATTTTCAATTTTTATGTATTGTTTTATTGTTTAATAATTTTTATCATTTTATAGTCGTAACGGCTGAAAAGATGAGCGGTTCAGCTATGTACGAGTTAGTACGTGTTGGTTATGGTGAATTGGTTGGTGAAATTATTCGTTTAGAAGGTGAAATGGCAACGATTCAAGTCTATGAGGAAACTTCTGGTGTTACCGTTGGTGATCCTGTATTAAGATCTGGTAAACCATTATCAGTTGAATTGGGTCCGGGTATTATGGGTTCTATATTTGATGGTATCCAACGTCCATTAAAAGATATTTGTGATTTAACACAAAGCATTTATATACCGAAAGGTGTTAACGTACCAGCTTTATCACGTACAATCAAATGGGAATTTCAACCGTTTAATATTAAAGTAATGACTATATTTATATATATTTTAAAAATATTGATCAAAATTATTTAGATGGGATCACATTTAACTGGAGGCGATATTTATGGGCTTGTCCATGAGAATACTTTAGTTAAACATAAAATGCTACTACCACCGAAAGCTAAAGGAACAGTCAGATTTATCGCCGAACCTGGCAATTATTCAGTTGATGTAAGTTTTTTTTTATGTATAAATAAACAATATTTTAGTATAATTTTAACAGGAAGTTGTATTGGAAACGGAATTTGATGGAGAAACAACGAAATATACGATGTTACAAGTATGGCCGGTACGTCAACCGCGCCCTGTTAGTGAAAAATTACCAGCAAATCATCCCCTATTGACCGGACAACGTGTACTTGATGCTCTATTCCCGTAATTATTATTTTTTAATAAATTTAACGGGTTAATTTTTATTTTTTGTAAAATATAGTTGTGTGCAAGGTGGTACAACTGCAATTCCTGGTGCTTTCGGTTGTGGTAAAACTGTAATATCACAATCATTATCGAAATATTCCAATTCTGATGTTATTATCTATGTTGGTTGTGGTGAACGTGGTAATGAAATGTCTGAAGTATTAAGAGATTTCCCTGAATTAACTGTTGAAATTGAGGGACAAACTGAATCAATTATGAAACGTACTGCCTTAGTTGCAAATACATCAAACATGCCTGTAGCTGCCCGTGAAGCTTCAATCTATACTGGTATTACATTATCGGAATATTTCCGTGATATGGGTTATAATGTTTCAATGATGGCTGATTCAACATCACGTTGGGCTGAGGCGTTACGTGAAATTTCTGGACGTTTAGCTGAAATGCCGGCCGATAGTGGTTATCCTGCTTATTTAGGGGCGCGCTTAGCTTCGTTCTATGAACGTGCCGGACGAGTTAAATGTTTAGGTAATCCAGATCGTGAAGGTTCCGTTTCTATTGTTGGTGCTGTCTCACCACCGGGTGGTGACTTTTCTGACCCTGTTACTTCCGCTACTCTTGGTAAATTTAAATTATATTTAATAATAATTCTCTATTAATATTGTTGATTATTTAGGAATTGTCCAAGTATTTTGGGGTTTAGATAAGAAATTGGCGCAACGTAAACATTTCCCATCGATAAATTGGTTGATTTCCTATTCGAAATATATACGTGCTTTAGATGATTTCTATGATAAGAATTTCCCGGAATTTGTTGCATTACGTACGAAAGTTAAAGAGATTTTACAAGAAGAAGAAGATTTATCTGAAATCGTACAATTGGTCGGTAAAGCCTCATTAGCCGAAGCCGATAAGATAACATTAGAAGTTGCAAAATTATTAAAAGAAGATTTCTTACAACAAAACTCATATTCAGCATACGATCGTTTCTGTCCATTTTATAAAACTGTTGGTATGTTACGTAATATGATCGGTTTATACGATATGGCCCGGCATGCTGTTGAAAGTACTGCCCAGTCGGAGAATAAAATCACATGGGCCGTTGTACGTGATTCAATGAGTAATATTTTATATCAATTGAGTAGTATGAAATTTAAAGATCCGGTTAAAGATGGTGAGGCGAAAATTAAAGCCGATTTCGATCAATTGTATGAAGATATACAGCAAGCTTTTAGAAATCTTGAAGATTAATTGCATTGGAAAATCGTTAATTTTATTCTTTTTTCGCGATAAATGTACAATAAAAGCCGTATTAATCATATTCTAGATGGTATAGAAATTTTAAAAATGGGTTTAAAAGGGTTGAATTTTTGTAAATTTACACCACATCATTCCAACTGTAATTAATTAATTTGTAAGAATTCGTTTTGTTTGTAATGTTCGATGAAATCGTCCTCCCCATTCCCAGTATTAAACTATAAGAGGAAACTTGTTTTGGCCAATTGCATTTTTGCTTCAATGTATATTGTTTTTAATTTTAAAATCAAGTTGTTGTACAGTTTATTCAAATTATTATTATTATACAATTATAGAAAAATGTATTAAAATAGTCTAGTAGATATAAAAATAAAACTTAAAATAATCCATTAAATTATTAAATCGGAAAAATTGAAATTACCGCCACTTCCAGTAGTCGCCATCTATTAGCATTTCAATTAGTTTTATTGCAGAATTCTACTACCATAAAACCATGTTTAATCGAACAGTACTAAAAAGTTTCGATATAACCTAAAAAATTACTTTTAATTTTGATTTATTTTATTTTTAATTTATGAGAATTTTATTAATTAAATTGCATCTGTGCGTAATTAACGTATAATTTGTAAATTGGGTTGTTTGATTTGTTCCAAAATTCTATAATTCGATTGGTTGTTTGGAATCACTGGTCGATTATAACAGCGGGAATTGGTGTATTTTTTTTAGCGTTTGGTCTCTTGAAATTATCTAAACTCATACAATTGATGTTTGTTTATTTTATAATCGGAAATAAAAGTAATGATTGTTCAACGGTAAAGAATAGTTCAAGTTTTTTAAAATTGCCTTATTAACTTTGTTTTTTTAGGTTATGTTTCTTCAGGTTCTACTTGTTTAATTTCAATTATGGCCAAGAAAACAAAACAACTAACAAAACGTGATAACAGAAACTTGATTAAATACACATTTAATTGTAAATCGACCAATCTACCTATTGATATAAAATTTGGTAGATTCACAGCAGCTAGAGTCTGTTTAGAAGAATCAGCAATCAATAATAAAGTACTGCGTGTTTCTGTTCAAAGTAAACATCAATTATACTTATTTTTGTTAAATTTTGATAGTAGAGATTCTAGGTTTAGTTAACGCTGTTATTAAGAATCAATCGAAAGGGCAATCGTTGAATAAACCGAAGATTCAACTCAAATTCGCCAAAAAGGCAAACAAGAGAAGATTAAAGAAGTTCAAAATTGATCGTAGATTGCTTTTGAGGCGCCGTACAAGAAGCGGACATCGTTTTGTTACAAAAAAGAATGTACCGTTCAAAATACCATTGATTTCTTACAGAAAATCGAAAAAATTGCCGAAAACACGACCGAACATGAGCAGTATTGAGGCAATGATACCCGAATTTAAGATAAACAAATCAATCAAGACGACTCCAACGAAACCAACACCACCCCGCCAAACTAATTGCAAATATTTATTGAAATCGACGAATTCAAGTGGTCATGCACCAAGTCGATTATGTTTAGATTTCATCGAATTGCCGAAAATCTTACGTTCGATTAAACTGCCCGATCCATCGTGGAAAGTGAAGATTTTCATGAAGGATATAATGCGAATGTCGATCAGTATAACGAACAATAAACGGCCGGAGCGTTGTGTCATTTTCACGTCAAAGAACGAGTCTTATCAGATAATTATCGACGATAAACCGGTGAGATTATTGGCGTGTCCGGACACTCTATCCGATCGTAAAGATTTCGAAACACTCATACAGATTGTTAGTTGTATCAGTGTAGACGATTGTATGGTCTCACCGATAACCGAAGATAATTTTTGATCTTTATTAATGTTAATCTATTGACAACTATACACTATTTACGTTTATTAAAAATTCCCCATAGAGAATTGTGTTGAAAACTGTACGTGTGGGATTCTCTACGGGCTATTTGTTTATTTTCTAATATTAAAACATTTTTTTCTAATATTAAAATAAATATCGAATACTCCAAGATAACTGGCTTAATTCAGTTGTCGAAAATCAGAAACCGTACATTGTAACACCACGAATTTGTAAGATTTTAACAATATCTTCAGCCGTTATCGTCTTCCGTCGATTGCATCGCACCAAATAAGCCGCACCGCGTACAATTGTCGCTACATATTCCTTCAAAATGTGGCGGATTTCATCGTAGATGAGATGCGACATACGTTTCACACCGCCACGCCTAGCCAATCGACGGATTGCACCTTGTGTGAGAAATCCGCAAGGTTGGCCTGTGCGCCGGTATCGGTGTTTCCCTTTCAATCCAATACCACTACCAGACATTGTTTAAATTCACTTTAATTGGTTAGAAATACAAATAAGAATAGGGTTTCAAGTGAAAATTAATAAGTTTTACCTAATTGTAGTAATTTAGACTTAATTGTTGGTAATTAAAATTTGTGTTAGTTTCAAGAACAATTGAATTTCGGCGATTTTCAAATTTTTCTGGTGGAAAATTAGTGAGAATTGGCAGAACTGTGACATTATAGATTTGTCATAATATGGCGGTAATTTTGAAATTCATTCGAAATATAAGATTGAATGGAAGTTTAGTATTTCAAAAATTTCAGGATCAAAGCGATAGAAAGGCAAAAGTTTCGCTTATTTGCAGATAATGCAAACTCCAGTGGAATTTTTGGATTCAAAAATCGGAAATAATTGGTATAATTTGAATAATTTAGGGGTCTCTTGTCGATTTTTTTATAACAAATCCCAATTATTCTAATCGAATACAGTAGGAAATTAAAAGATTAAAGGAACTAATTTTTAATTGAATCAACTGGATCAATTTCCATTAAACAAAAGCAACATTTTCACTGTATTTATACCGTAACGTATCGATCTTTTTGACTTTCTCCAACACATCGGGCTGTGTAATCAATATTTTATGCAAACATTGCCTTAGAGCATCCGCTTGGAAGAACGGCTTAAACGGAATATCCTCCAACGAATACACATAAACATTCCCATCGATATCGCCAATAAAATAACATTCACCATTCATCGTGGGTACAATGCAAGTATTTAAAAGACCAGCTGGTGTTTTCATTTGTGATTGAGGCGCATAGGAGCGCCGTTGTAGGTCCCACACATTGATAATATTGCCGCGTAATGTGATAAAAATAGTGCTATGCGTATTCGACCAGGTGATATCTTGAACGTTAGCTATAGCAATACGCGATTCTTCAAACGGTGCTGTTTCGCCTTCAATCCAAAAACGCAACCAATAATCGTTACCGACACTCAAATAGATCTTGTTGAAAAATGGATTCGAACAGACTGCATTAATAGCCGACCAATGTAGACGTTGCACCCGCGAATATTGATTTAAATAATTCGTATCGCAAATAAATACATTGCCATGATTTGTACCGACATAATACAAATACGGTTCGGTGGGGTGTTTGTATAGTTTTTGGGCCTTCTCAAATTGCGTTATTCGATTCGTACGGACTCGTAATTCTTCAATACCCCGGACATTACCTGTTATCAGACTGGTGCGCATCAATTCTGTGTATTTTAAACGTTGACTATCAATCAGTTGGAATTTGATAATGTAGCCATTACCGAACGATCCCATTATATATTCGTCGGGTTCATTTGGTAATTTGTACCAAATTATCGACCATAATGGTTCGAAAAATTGCGGACTATTCGCTAATACGTTCTTATACCTTTGGCTTATATCGATAACGTATAGAACACCGTTATAGAGACCCACGGCTAATAGATTGGGATTGACTCGTGAGAATTTTAGCGACATTACTGGACTTTTAAATTTATACTTTCGTTCCGGTTGTTTTGGATTCTTTATATTCCATATTAGAATATAACCGACATCGATTTTATCGGTGAAATAATATTTACCATAACCGACAGCAATTAGATCTTCGTTATTGTGATTTAGAGCAATCCCAACAACCGCCATACCGTTAACATCGTCAACTTTAAACGTCCACAATAAATTCAAACGGTATTTATAATCGATATTGTCGCAAACGATCGGTTGTTCTTCTAACATGCCTTTGAAGCGTTTCTGTTCATTGTTATAATAATTATTCGCTAATAATCGTTCGATAATACAGACAACATCGTGGAATCGACGGTTGTTCACCAATCTGGCCAAGAATTTATCGTCACTATTCCCGGAACTGTACAAACTTGAAGTATCCAAATTTGGCGTCAATTCGCTCAAATTTGACCGCCTTATTGAATCGTCTTCGTTATTATAATCATCGTAAAGACGCCAATTTGTAACGAATACACCAACACTACGCGTCTTGACTTGTATACTATCAGTTTGGCGGGTTTTCTTCATATGCGATAGTGTTTGTATCGAAACATCGACCATTTTGCGACTTCTCCGATTGTAGGTAGATTTTCGTAATTGAGACTCCTCCGTAGCGTCAAATATGAAAGTACTACTCGGTATACCTAACAAGAATATTGTTTCAGTTTCCACTAGAAGTAAATTGACAATTTCCGGTATGTTCTTCAACATTTCGCGTTCACCGGTCTCTTCTTTAATTTGTTGCGATTGTTCAATTGATCTAGCGTCACTACCAATCGATTCTTTCGTTACATCACTCAATTCAACCGAGAAGTCCTCATTGAGACTGTTACAACTGCTGCTCAAGTTGATTTTTTTCGCTTCATTCAGTAGATCAATACGGAATTTTGTTAAATCAATACTACTGGTCAAGCTTGCTGATAATGATACGTCGCGTATTTGCCGTTTCGCTTCGATCGAATGGAGAGCTTTCGGTGTTACATCGACACCGTCGACGACTAATGGCGTTATAATTTCCGAATATCGATGTTTTACCTCTTTGCGGCGGCGAGTGTCTTTTTTGGAGATTTTTATTTTCATAGCCATTTTTCTGATTGACAATAGTCTTTAAATAGCCGCCTCTACAATTTGAATGCACGCGGGAGAATTATTCAACTCTCAAAATGCCCAATAGGTGGCTCTCTAGTGTACAATTGAAATTAAACACAAAATTTATCCCAAAGTTTTACCAAAATTTATATGTTAAAAAGAAATAAAATAAATTGCAATTTATTTATAAAATATTAGAAATTATAATAGAAATTTATTTATTTTAGCTTTATTAACAATTACACTACTATGGACATCTAGTATCCAGTAGTGTAACTAACTTGGAAAAAATCGATAATATTGTCCACTGTAAATATTTGTTTGTTGCTTAAATAAGTGCAGTTTATTGATAGAATGATTATTAGAATTTTGCGTATTTAACAAAAATCTCTAATTTGTTTATTATTTTGCAATAAATGTAAGTAAAACAATTTAATTGATTTCCTAATTGTTTATTTAAATAATTATCAATAAATATTAAGATTAACTGTAAATAATCAACCAATTAATTAATTCGATAACAACTCAAATAGATCAGAGTAAGTCCATTGTTTTCAATTAAATTAATTAAAAATAAATTCAATAATTGCAACATTTTTAGAGGAAATAAACGATTTTGTAAATAACGAATGTTTATCGAATTAAAATGACAATAAATATGGACGACGGTCGCTAATTATTTTATTAATTGTTTACTTGTTCATACGGTATAATTATTGAAAATATCGAAATTTGATTGCAAAAATTCGGTTTTTTGGTAAATCAACACTACTACCGTGTACCCCAATAGTTGCAGTTGGCTGTCGCTTTGATAGAATGGTCGTAGATTGATTCGCTGGAAAATGCATTTACAAATGTCAAATACGAATCAATCTACGACAAGTATAATCAGGCTGCATATTCAACTCCTTTAACGTGGAAACTAAATTGTTATTTGGGATTTTTCGGAAATTTTGTACATAAATGAGCTGTAGGTAGGAGTAACTTATGTTTGTACTCGTAAACAACTACTAAAAAACGATAATTATATGACAATAAATAATAATTAACCTTGAATGTAATTATAGCTCGATTTTGGATCGTCCTTGATTGAGAATTTAAAATTTTTCTATCGAAAACTACTTTTTATTTGTTAAAATTGATGGCACATACTGCAATATTGTCGGTGGAATATTTCAAAATTGTTATGTGCTTACTGACACTTATATAGATTCAATAAAGTGATAACAATAATTAATTGTGCAAACAAAATAAATGATAATATCGAATAATTTATGTATTTTGCTATAATTGGACTTTGTCGCGGTTTCATTATAGTACGCAGTTTCTTATTATCTTTTCTATTTTTCTATTTTGTTTAAAAATAAATATGTATTATACGTCATATGTAATATTTTGAGCAAAACATTGATAATTATTACGAAATACAGAGATGAGTACGCTTGTTGTTATTGTTTATAGTTTATCCTTAAGGTGGCTAAAAGTTTAAATAGGTCTTTGTAAACCTGTTTTTGATACAGCAAATCCCAGTACGATCTTACTATTAGAAGAGTACCAAACGAAAAAATACTCCCTCTTTTTGTCTTCCCTCTCTACTATCTATTGGTCATTATTTTATAAATCAAAACACTCCTCATATTGTTATTGTTTGTGATTATCCTTATTTAAGTAGCAATAAGTGTGGCATTATCCACGGTATTATTAAGTAGAAATTAGAACCACTAGTTATTTGGCAAATTTACAATAGATTTTTTTTATTGTTGTTATTCGTGATTAATAATGAAGAATATTAAAAGTGGCCAAAAACGCAACAAAAATAACAAAAAGAAGAGATATCAACGTAGTAGGTATATTGTCAATCTGACAAATTACAGTCTAATTTTTAAATTATCCAATAATTCTCAACACAATTGACGTCAATACAATAAGGAATTTTGTTTGAAAAAATTTGTTAAAGTAAGAGAAAAAAGGTCAAAAGTCCATTGAACTGTTTATATTTGAATTTTACTGTTTACCGTACGGAAATTGTACAACTTTCACTCTAATTATAGTTGTTTCCTTTTTTGATAGAATTAAAAATGTTGGCCGATTATGAAGATGATTGCTCCTCATCGGCGTCATCATCATCAAGTGGTGAATTAACGCCGACAAGAAGAAATACAACTTCAACAACAACCAATAATGCCCAACAGAATCCTTCGATTCTATCCTCTCTAAGGAGTGTATTGATTGTTGTGAGTACAGCTTTGATTTGTTTTGCAGCTGCAAGGAATTCAATTACTTGGTAAATTATTGTTCAATTTCCAAGGTTTTTTTTTTTAATTAAATTGATTGATTTTAAGGCATTGTCAACGTTTCTGGGGTGCTTCCGGTGATTTCTGGCAAGCCCAATGGGACAAATTCTTGGATACATTCGGCGAGGATCCGTTTAAATTGTGGGTATACGGTTCGACTATATTACAATTGGGTGTTTATTGGTTATTTGGTGGTATTTATACAATATTAGATATAACAAATAAACCGGCAGCTTTACGTCGTTATAAAATCCAACCGGGTACAAATGAACCAGTTGATAATGCACGATTAATGAAAGTTTTATGGTGTGTATTCTTTAATCAAATTGTTGTTGGGATACCATCGGCTTTTATTATGTATTATGCAATGTCGTGGAGAGGTTATCCATCATTACGTGAATTACCAACATTCCATTGGGTATTGTACGAATTAGCTGTACATATATTAGTTGAAGAAGCGGCATTTTATTATTCCCATCGTCTATTACATAATCGTTATTTATATAAAATTATCCATAAACAACATCATGAATGGACAGCACCAATAGCCGTTACAGCTATTTATTGTCATCCAATTGAGCATTTATTCTCGAATTTATTACCACCATTTTTGGGTATTTTCATTATGGGTTCACATGTTGCTACAGCATGGTTATGGTTCACTTTAGCGTTATTATCAACATTAAATGCCCATTCTGGTTATCATCTACCATTCTTTCCATCACCAGAAGCTCACGATTACCACCATTTAAAGTAAGTATAGTAAATGAAGATGCTACAGTTGTATTCTCTAACTTTTTCAAGAGATCCGTTACCATAACAACGTTGGAAATCGAGAATCTTCAAACAAATCTTCTATTTTACTCTTTACAACTCTATTACAACTGCAATTGAAAAGAGACAAGAATAAAACAGCCTCTAATGTTGTTGTGGTAACGAATCTGTGGAGTTTTTGCTAAATTTGAAAGTTCTGTTTCTGCTTCTGTGTGTGCACCTTTTTGAATGGTGATATAACGAAAATTAAAGAAATACGAATTAGTTGAATCATAAACTCCTATTCGAATGATATTTCGAGGATTTAAAGGACACTACCTGGGGACCATTTTAGTAAAATTTGAACCGTGTAGCTCATTTGGAAGTTGATCCAATAGCAATCTCGTAAATTACTCAGCATAACTTAAGAATTGTTTATTTTATTTTGGAAATATGAGTGAGAAACTGTTCTAGTGCGGGTTTTTGAATCTCGAACGGATCCGAAATAGGTCTGCTCGCCATTGATTAGTTATCAGAAAGTAGTATCTAAGAGCGGTTTTTGTTTTGAAGATTCTGATTGATGTCCGACAGTTGTATTCTGTAATTTTTTGATCATTCGTTACTATGACAATATTGAATGAGATAGAAACTTTGCTCAAAGATACTGTCGATCTCCAATGTTGTGATTGATAGTAACGAATCGCCTAAAGTTACAGAATACGACTAGGGGTTTTAGAGAAAAGTCTTAGAGCATGTTTTTCTCTATAATTTAGCCAATTTTATCGATTTTTTCAGCGACTTTCTAACAATATACAGTAAAGTTTAAGCATTTTCAAAAATTTTCCAGCAAGCTCGTTAATTTTCCGAAGGATCAAAGAAAAATTGATAATTTAACTCCAAGTTCTTTTAATTCATTCCATTTCCATGTCTGTTTCTGTTAAGGCACTTCTGCAACATTGCTAATAATAAAATCGAAATGTATTAAAATTTTAGATTCAATAATTGTTTCGGTGTCTTGGGTGTACTGGATCGTTTACATGGTACTGATAGTAATTTCCGTTCATCTCGAGCGTATCCACGTCATATAATGATGTTGAGTTTTATACCACCAAGAGAAGCATACCCGGAACCAAATCCATGTAAACATAAATTGGGTAAACAGTAAGAATTGTATTTTATAAACAAGAAGAAATTCGCTATCTACGTGTATAAAATTTTATGATTCCGTTATTATCTCAAGCACACAATAATAATATATACATATATTATATATTTATTGATTAGTGGTAGTGTAAAAAAAACCCAGACACGTCCTGATTTATGACCAGGATTTCTATTGAAATTGATGTTGTTACGAATTAATATAAAATTCTTTTACCACACAGACACACCTAAATACCGAAATTGGAATTAATTTTACAGTATTGTAGATAGTTTCAATGATGGAAGAATTTATATATTATTAACAAAACACGACGCTATTGTTTGATTTATTGATTTATTTATTTTTTAAAAAGCACAATTTCTTTGATGTAGAAAAAATTGAATTTTCAACAGCAGCAATGGTTTTCGGGAACAAGAATAATTCTGTTATTTACACGAACGAAACTAGAATTTAAGGATATTTTCTAATCAATTCTGTACAGAGTGGACAAATAAGTGTAAATTTCTTCCATTCTTGATTGTTGTTGTTGTATCTATCTGGTTGTTTTCCTTCTCCGATTTCAACAAATTCCACTATTGCTGACTTGTCTTGTGATTGAGAAAATGTGATGGACGAATTTTCAATTTTTATTTTTGATGATAACGATAATAATAATTATAATAATAACAACTGCACTTTATTCAAAATTCTGAATTACTCTAAGGGTATTTTCAATGGCTGTATTTTTACTATTTGTATTGTTTCAAAAATATAGCAATAAAATTTTAACTAACTGTAATATTGATGAATTTTCTTAAAATATACACAACCAACCAACTAATATTTTTTCAACGTCTTCCGTATCAGGGCTAATCGTTGTTTGTGCGCTTCTGTTGTTAGACTTCTCTTATACGGCCGCAATTCATCTGTACCGAAACCGGGCGTCCACATATTGTAGTTACGATTCAGAAATTGTTGAACATCCTTGACTTCAATCGTATTCACGTGGCGATTCTTTGCAATCAACGCCGCCCCATTCAGACAACGTTCAACGAACTCATCGACATAATTCAAGATTATCTCTTCGACTTCATCTTCTAGATTTAAGGTCGAATCCGTATCGCGGACTAGATCTTGCAGACGTTGTTTCGTCAACACTTGGCCAGTTTCTGTGGCTGCCGTTGATGCACCAGAACCGCCAGTTGTCGTGGTTATTGTCGATGGTATACTCGATTTTATTGCAGTCGTAGTAGTTTGAATATTTGATAAATTACTGTTATTATTGCTATTGTTATTAACTGTGATTTGTGTTGTTTCAACAACATTCGATTGTTGATCTGCTGTTGTTGTCTGTGCTGGGGTTAGAGCTGTAGCTATCGGTATTGCATTATTTGCATTAACATTCGTCATAATTGCATGTTGTATTGGTACTTGATTTATGACGATATTTTGTGGCTGAATTAAATTATTTGTTAAATTCGGAACCGACATTGTAGTTGTGTTCGAATTTAGGTTAGATCGATACTTTCAATAAAATAACAATAAATCACTGAAGTTTACCACTAGACAAAATATAAATATTATAAATTTTGTTTCTATATCCAATTTAATCACATCATCATTAATTCACTCTCAAAGACTTTAGAAAGTTCGTAATTCACAAAACTTAAACCTAACCTCACAAATGTAGTTATTTTAGTTTTGTACGGTTGGTATGTACTTGTCTATGGTTGGTATAATCAAACCATCATTTCAACCAATTTTCCGAATAAAAATCAAAATAAAATTAATATCGACCTTTCGAATAATTACCGGTATTACCAATAATATAATAGATAAATCAATAATTATTATAATAATTAATACAAATAATGGCGCGAAAATTTGAATTAAACACACTAGATTAGTGTATTTTAATATTATAGTTGGCGAGCTTGATTTGAAAATTGATTAGGTTAGAAAACCTCAACATTTACTTGCTTTGTAAATTAAAATTATAAATTTAATAAGTTTTAAATTAGTATATTTATAAATAATGAGCATCGAATTATTTTAATTGTAAGTTACCATTATCAAGTAATTTAAAATAAAAAAGTAAGTTAAAATTGAGGTTATGTTTTCTTAACCACAAATTTTACAGATTAAATATTCTCGATTTATTTTCAGCAACGATGAAAATGTCGCTATCTATCGTTAGAACTTTAACACGACCTCCATTACCTTCCCCGCTATTAAATATTCTGTGTAATAAATTGCATGTATCAACTCCACAACAAGCATGGGCTAAAGATGATAAAGATGATAATGAACCGAAGAAATTTCTATCGTACAATAAGAAAATCTACCCACCACAATCACCAGATGAACCACCAAGACCTGCTGTAAGTTATTTTAATTGAATTCAAACGATTTGATGAAATTAATTTAAGTAAAATCCAGTTTGTATGCCATCAAAAATGCAATATCAAATATAGCCCATGGAAGATGTGGTATATTGCCTCGTTCGTTCGTGGAATGACCGTAGATGAGGCATTACGACAATTAAAATTCATCACAAAGAAAGGCGCATATTACGCCCGACAAACCATAGAGGAGGCGCGTGAACTTGCCGTTAAAGAACACAATGTTGAATTCGCTAGTAATCTATGGGTTGGTACGTTTCTATTCCAAATCTTGTGTTATAATTTGATTTATTTATTCAATAAATTTCAGCTGAATCTTTTGTAAACAAAGGAACAGTTATTAAAGGTGTCCGGCGGCATGCCCGAGGTCGTCCTGGTATTGTCGAATACTTTCACTGTCATTATTTTGTTAGATTGGAAGAAGGTAAACCACCGAAACATTATTATCCGTACGATGTTTGGGAGCCACAACAGTTGTTAGAAAATTGGTTGAATTCAATGAGAAAACGAAAAATTATCAATTCTATTTAAATACGAATAGAATAAGTTAAGTACTACTAAAGAGATACGTTAATAATTCAGGTTTAGTCATTTCCCTTTTGTATTTCTGTACCATTTCTTGGATTTTTAAACGTCTCCGTATATGCGGCGGTTGATAACTACAAATTTCCTATTAATTCTCTATAAAAGTCGATTATAAAATTACCTATCGGAATCTAAACGTCTGCGTCTCGCCATATTTAGAGCAGTGTGGCGAACTAAGGAGCCTAATGACCGGCGACTCACTACCATACCATCGGTCAATGGTGAGGCTAAACCTACTCGTCCTGTTGGACCTTTTAGATGGACACGCAATAAACCGGTTGCCATTAAGTGTAAATAAATCACTAAAACTTCACTACTTTTCGGGGTTGTTCCTCTTTCCAATCCGGTGGTCATACACGTCAACAAATCATCTTAAATTTTAAAATATTAACAAATATAAAGTTTTACTTAAATGGTCCTAACTCTTTTAGCTGATTATTTGACGTTTTGAAAAATATTTTAAGGATTATATTTTTCAAATAGCTCATCAAATAAGAGTTAGAATTGTTTAAGTGAAACCCACCAATAGGTAGATTTAAATGATCTTCGAAACTCTCCAACCAAACAACCATAATTTTAGCATCTGTATGTTGATGTAGATTAGAACGATGGCCTGATCGGCGTGGTGGAATCGGTTGTTTATCTAATTCTAAACTTAAAGCACGCTTATCTTTACCACTAGTCTCAGATAAACTACGTTCAAACCAATCTAAAAATTCCATTTTTAATTTGAAATAGAAATAGAATTAGAAGACATTTACAGGTACCCATTGCACTGTATGGTGTTTGTTCTGTTTGTATTTCAATCGGTTTTAATGTTGACGGTACAACGAAAGCAATCTCAGAACAAGCATCGGCCCAATATAAAATTTGCGATCTACCATCATATAAAGTACTATTAGTATTATTATCATCATTGGTGGTTTCATGTGGTATAACTTTCCAACTTGTTGATATATGCCCGGTCCAACCTGGATGTTTATCGACTTTAACCGGCCAACCGAGCGTGTGTAGAAATTCGTAAAAATACGGCGATAAATTATTTCGATTACGCACATTATTAACAATATCGATAGCATTATTCTGTTGTGATTTCACATAGAATACATGTACAGTATCGCAAGTTCTTGGACTTAGATGATCTAAATGCAACAAATCTTTACAGAAATCTGAAGCACTACTATCTAAAGCTGTCAATTTTGAATTATTATTATCGTTATCACTATCATCGTCTAATGATAATAAACCGAAATGTGATAAGAATAGACGAGCTGTTTGGAATTCGTGACAAACCGGTGGTGGTGTACATTCTTGTGGTACACTCGATTGTTGTGTTGTTGCTAGATTCTCTTCAATTTTTGTTTGTTTCTCAACTAAATCACACAATATTTCCATTTCATTTGAAATATTTTCGTTATTCATAATTACCGAATCTAGAGACGGTATCGATTGATCTCTACAATTGTTAAATTAATTAGATTCAATTGTGTAAAATTGAAGATAATTACACTTTGCATTGTATAACACGATCAACGCTATCGGGGAAATATTTCTGTTTGACTTGTGGACAAATTGGTGTATCGTGCATAACAACCGGCCGGCCAGGATTCGGTGTATGGAATTTTGTACCGGAACGATGTCTTGGTAGATGTCTCAATTGCATACTCCAAGCATGCCGGCCGAATGGACCACGTATTAGAATCGTTACCGTTGGTTGTGGATCTTGATCATTACCTAATGGTTCTTCTAATAATGCCAACATTACATTACCTTCAGTAACAAAATAACGAAACCGTTCAATTGCTGTAATCTGTTCTGTACATTTCGTTGGCCATGAATTACAATATTTCAATAATGTTAATTCATCTAATAATGATGAAATCGATTCTGGTCCACATTGATTTGGGAAATAATCGATTTGTTCTAATATACATGTTAGAAGATTTTCGGCAGCATCACGAACACGTAATGAGGCCGGTTTTAATTCTTTATCTTCTTTCATTTTTAAATTCTCACCAGGTTTACCCATTGATTTTGTACCGGATATACCTAATTCGGCTACTTCTAAAACGGTTGTTAGACAATCTTTATCGCGCAAAAGATACGGATGTTCTAGTAGCCAAATTGAACAACAATGGAAAGCTGCCACGATTGTTGAATGGAGGTCTTTTGAATGGGCCGGTGGTGGCCGGGAACATTGATAAACTATGTAGTCACACAACCATTTGACTGCCCGTTTACACTCCATTGCATCTAATAATAATAGCAAAACGAGTTTTATTAATTTTAATTCAAATACCGTAAGTTCCGCTTATATGAATCACCAATTAAGGGTATTATTTAGAGATAGATAATTCAAAATTTTTTCAAAATTTTCCAGGTTATAGGCCAAGAATGGCCCTTTTCAACGAGATCTAATACATTGCTTCAATTATTCAACTAGGGGAGGAATCATGAATCGAAGATTCCCCCGGTCTCTTAAGGCAACAGAGTAGCTGTGATTGTTAACCGGCAAAAATGTGAATTTCTAACTCGCGATTTCTCGCTCGTCCTTGGGACTACGACAACCGGAAATAGATTTTTGAAAAGAACATTTCTTATAGAACACTTTTTACAAAAATAATAGGCCAACCGGAAATAGGACAAAATTATCTACCTAATCAAATGTATTTCAAAGCAAAATAATTTTAATAAGTGAAAACAATGCCAGAAAAACCACTTCGTTTTTCCGCGATAACTCAAGCAGTTTTCAAAATTTCAAAAAACGGGATTCACATTCCCCTCGGCTTTTGTATCAGCTTTCGAATGAGGGGTTGATCAATGCTGTAAAATAAAAAGTGTTCCCAAATTCTTATATCTCCGCCCAGACTTTTACTTAATTTTCCGGAACACTAAGGGCGGAATTGGAAAATTTCTTGAATATTTGAAAAGAACTTTTCATTTGCTATCTAACAGTACACGATTCTTGGCAAAATAATCAAAATTGGCCAAGTTATAAGAAAAATTGTACAAAAATACGAAAAAAAAAAGTTGTAAGATTTTTGTCTGTAATTCAAATTTGTATCAACATTTTGAAAAACGGGAAGAACCGTTGCATTCTATAAGAAATGCTTTTTTCAAAAATCTATTTCCGGTTGTCGTAGTCCAAGAGACGAGCGAGAAATCGCGAGTTAGAAATTCACATTTTTGCCGGTTAAAAATCTCACAGCTACTCTGGGCCCTTAGGGCCATGGTTTTTACCGGCGAAAATGTGAAGCGATTCCTCGCTCGTTCTTGAGACTACGACAACCGCAAATAGATTTTTGAAAAGGGCATTTCTTATAGCCCCGAATTTTTCAAAATATTGATATAAATTTGAATTACAGACAAATATCCAACAATATGTTTTTTTCGTATTTTTGTACAATTTCTTAATTTTCCCTTATTACTTGGCCAATTTTGATTATTTTGCAAAAATTCTTGTACTGCTAGATAGCAAATAAAAAGTTCTTTCCAAATATTCAAGAAATTTTTCGATTCCACCGTTAGTTTTCCGGAAAATTAAGAAAACTTCTGTAAGCTAAAGCCGGTTTTCTCCTACAGTTTTTATCTGACAACATTGATCAACCCCTCATTCGAAAGCTGATACAAAGGCGGAGGGCAAGATGAAGTCCCTTTTTTGATATTTTGAAAATTGCCTGAGTAATCGCGGAAAAACCAACTGGTTTTTCTGGCATTGTTTTCACGTATTAAAATTAATTATTTTGCTTTGAAATACATACGGTTATGCAGAAAATTTTGTCCTGTTTCCGATTGGCCTATTATTTTTGTAAAAAGTGTTGATTTCTCGAAGAAAATGGAATGCAAAATCCAGTCTCTTTGTGTATTATCAAGCAAGATAACCCACCATATTGGTAGACATTGCGCTTTTGCCAAATCGAATTGTGTCTCGCTTTAGATTGAGTATCGATGATTCCACAAACTTTCGATTAGGCAAACTCGCACTGTTTACGTGTAACACGGGCAATCTTTGTAAAATAACAACGTTGGATTTCCACTCAATTTTCTTCGGAAAAATCAATATTTTGTACAAAAATAATGCGCCAGTCGGAAAGAGAACAAAATTATCTACCTAACCGTATGCATTTCAAAGCAAAATAATTAATTTTAATAAGTGAAAACAATGGCAGAAAAACCACTTGGTTTTTCCGCGATGACTCAGGCAATTTTCAAAATATCAAGAAATGCTTTCTATCTTGTACCCCGCCTTTGTATCAGCTTTCGAATGAGGGGTTGATCAATTCTGTAAAATAAAATCCGTAGGAGAAAACGTGTTGTCGCGTACAAAAGTTTTCCTAATTTTCCGGAAAACTAACGGTGGAATTGGAAAATTTCTTGAATATTTGGAAAGAACTTTTTATTTGTTATCTAGCAGTACAAGAATTTTTGCAAAATAATCAAAATTGGCCAAGTAATAAGAGAAAATGTAAGAAATTGTACAAAAATACGAAAAAAAACATATTGTTAGGTTTTCGTCTGTAATTCAAATTTATATCAATATTTTGAAAAACGGAAATCTCCATTAGGGGCTATAAGAAATGCCCTTTTCAAAAATCTATTTGCTGTTGTCGTAATCTTAAGGACGAGCGAGAAATCGCTTCACATTTTCACCGGTAAAAACCATAAGATGTACTCTGGGCCCTTAATTATTGATAAAAATTAACGACACAGCAAATAGAAGTGGTGCTTCTTCAAAAGAAGTTTGATCTCTGTTATTAATATTAAAAAGCCATTTGGGGTTGGTTTTTCGGAAGAATTTACAAACTTGGAATTTCCAAAATTCCAATGCTATCAAAAACGAAGCATTTTGACTTCGAGAATCTCTGGACAAACTTTTAATAAAATTAGTTGCAGACAATTAGATCTGCAACTAATCATCAGGCAGTAGCTTAATTGATTTGGATTTGATTCTAATAAGCGGAATCTACTGCAATATAATAAAAATAATAAAACCTGTCAATTTCCGAGCTGCTTATTTGATAAAAACAGTTTTAATTTCGCTTTAAATAATAAGAGAGAAACGATAATTACCTGATTCTTTAATATGGATTCTTGCCAATCCTGATAGTAGTTCTAATGCAGCTAATGAGACGTTTAAATCAGTTTTCCACGATGATATCAATCGATGACACACAAGATACGTTGCCCGAACAAATAGAGCATGAGCTGAATCTAAAATAATATTTTTCTTAATATTGTCGATAATAATAAAATTAGAAAAATATGATAAAATACAACAATACCTATTGGTAATAAATCATATTCAATGGTAGTGAAATTATCTGGTGTTGATGAACGTTCACAGCTGCTAGCCATGCTCATAGTACTGGCAGTGTCCGAAACTATACATAAGCAACAAAATTCAAGCATAATACAACAAAACAATGCCAAAACAATCCGGCAAACATTAAAATTTCCAAAACGAAAATCAACAAAATCAAGCGTATTATTATTTGATTAAAAATTTTAACAAAATTCAAATTAAACATACCAGAACTGAGTAGATTCGATGATGTTTCAGTTGTTGTTGTCATTGGTAATTGTGTAATTTGTTCAACTTGTTCAAATATCGCCGAATCTTGTACACAAAGAAACAAACTACCTAATAGTATATGTGTATTTTGTGGGTCTGTTTCAATTTGTAATGCATTCATAACAAGATTCATTAAACGTGATTTTAATTGTGCAAAACTAATCGGTTTCTCTACTATTCCTATATTGATAATATCTTTAATTATTGTATTTTGAAAATGCAACGGTAATACTAGAATTGACGATAGTAAATTAATCGAAGCACGTCTCAATTCGATTTTCGTTACAATATTCGTTGTTAATTTTAAATCTTTATCCGGCAATACAATTTCTAAGGCTGATATAAATGATGGTATCAATACACGTACACCATCTAAATCTAAACGGAATAAATCGTATGAATTTAATAGGATTGCTATCATTGTTTCGCCACATTCACGATTTTGATTAATTCTCAAACCATATTGTACAGCGAGATAGAAACGTGCTAAATAAATTGATAAGATTTCTTCGCCAGTCTTCTTCGCACACATTATCCGACATAATGTACCTAAAGCTTCAGCACGGCCACTCTCATATTTATCAATAGTTAAACTATTTGGTAGATTTGTTAGATCATTCAATGAATTCGGTTGCGATGAATATGTTTTATTGTTATCCATAATAACGGAATTTGGACGTTTATTTTGTTGATCATAACTCTCTAAAATTATCAATTATCAATTAATTGTTTAAAAGGACGGACTAGTTCTCGTCAAAAAGGGGCTTTTTGGTTGATGATTCCTCCGAGACTGATGCGAAGTATCTCGTTTGACGAGTACTAGCCCGTTCCATTAAAAACGATAATTACTTTGAGGTAATTCACAGTTCAAGAAAGCCGCTTCAAACAACCATTCGCCGAATAAATGTAGAATACTGTTACATTTCGGTCGATTTGGTGCTAGCGGACTTCGAGTATCAATCGATGGGATCGTTGAAGTTGTTGCTGTTGTTGTTGTTTGATTATTTGATTGTATTGCTGAACTTCTACTGGTAGTTAAACCGATAAGTGATGACTTTGGGATTCCTAAATTATTAATAAAAACAAATAATTTGATTTTAATTGATATTGTGCAAATAATCTAACCCTTAGTAACAGAAGATGGTGCCACACTGAAACTTTTCGCCAATCGGCGTTGTGTAGGAGGTGTAGGTGTAGGTGAATAATTTGTATTAACACTACTAGTTGTAGTTGTTGTAGTAATAGAAGAAGAAGATTGGTTTATTTCTTTATTTTTATCACTACTTGTACCAGTAATCATATGATCCCACCAGATAGGATGTGCAATACCTTTTGGAAAATAGACCAATAGATAGATAGAATATAAGATTAGAGATTTACAAAAAACCAATAACACACCTAAAAATGCATCAACTTGACTCGCTATCCCTTTGATTGCCTTTAAAAAAATCTGCGGTAGAATTTGTAAACACGGATGTTGACATGGATCATTAACATTATCGGTACTGATAGCAAATTGTAGGAATTTTTGTGTTTGACTTATTATTTCCGGTTTGGTGAGATTCACCGGATTTCCGATTGTATTTAAAAAACGATACCAACTCTGTGCTATACAATCATTCGACATTCCTTGAATAATCAAATCATCATCACCTAAATCAATTACTACTATTAGAAATAAATAGTGTTATTGCCGTATTCTCTAACTTTTTGGCGATTCATTACCATGACAACGTTGAATAGAAATATTAGAATACCCTGCTTTTGGATAACTTAACAGACTGTCGAATCTCCAAAACAATTAGAGAAAACAAGTTAAAATCTAAAAATTACCGATTTTCAATTCGGGAAATTCTGGGCCGTACATAAAATTCAATAATTTCGATGTCAATAATAAATTGACACGATTCCATTGTTCAATTAAAGCAACACGATGTCGCCAATTCATACAAGATTCTCTCAATGTTTTCCATAATGGTGGTGATGGGAAACATTGTGTACATGCTATTAACCAGACTTCAAATAAAACACTCAATACACGTTCACATAATTGATCGGCAACATCATCTTTCACTGTTGGTGGTGATAATAACGTATCATTTATAGCTAACAAGAATAATAATAGTGATTCCCATGTTTCACGTTCTAAAATCTTTGATTCGTGTGCGATTTGTTGGAGAGTTCTTAATACACGATGACAGAGTACAGCTTGTCGATTTATCGTATCAATACCTTAACAATAAGAAAAACAATGAAATATCGATAATAAAACAACGAATAAATATTTCATACCCAAATCCTGATATAAAAATGACCAATCTTATAGGATAGTATTGCAAAATTAATAATAATAATAATTAAAATCGAATTATAATTACCTTCATCTTTACGTGGTATAAACAAATAATGTAGATGATTGATAATTTTCCTTGCATACAAATTCGGATCGTCTACTATCGGTTTGGGTACACAAATTTTCGGTGATAATAAAGCTGATAACCATTCACAATAGACATTAACGCAATCTTTTATAGCTTCATGTTCTGATAATGGTAACGATAAACCGAAACAGATCACCTCCATACACCATTGCACCTAATTTCGATTTATTAACGATATTTGATTAATTATTGTAATAAAATAAATTACTTCACGATCTGTTGTTAAAATACTGGGCTCAGCCGGTTGAGTTATACCCAAATTGCTAGCCAATTGCCGTACAATACCCAAAGTTACATCTTTACTGGTCGACAAACCGAATTTCTCTAAAACACTCTGATTATCATTGTCGTTCGTGTTTTGTACAATTAGACTCAAAGATGTCCATTCTGAATACATTCCTTTATTCTCGTTATTATCCTTAAATATTACGATGAATTCTATTAGAAACAAGCGTATTGTACGATAGAAACTTAACCAAACTTACTTTCAAGTTCATACGATTGAATAATCCCAAATTCATAAAGAACGCTTATTTATTATAACTGTATATAATTATTATAACGGCAATTTCTTGCTGATTAGAAAAAATTTAATTAGAAATTAATAGGTGGTTTGCTAAATTTTGACAGATGTCAACATTTTTGACAGCTATAAACACAACTAATAGTAGCTCTGATATTGACATATTTACGTAAATATGCCAAAAAATTACAAAATTTCCAATATTTCTCCCCATTGAGATCAATTTTATGATTACATAACTATTTTAAATTACCATTTATAACAATAAATAATTTTATAACTTATACAGAATTGTGGAAATTTGGCAACGTTGAATTTGGTTTTGGTGATGTGGTGATATTGTTGTCTATGTTGGTAGTATTGTTTTTTACAAAATGGCGAAATTTGATTGTTTGCTAAAATTTGTGATTGTGTGATTACTGTGATTGTAAAATCAAATAAAATCAGAATTCGTGATTTTTATTACTATTATTACTAATTTTTGATAATAATGTCAAATAATAAGGATTTGGGTGTTTCATTGAATACGTGTGATCCAATAAGGATAATTGATAATTTAGAAAGACAATCGTATCTGAAACCGAATTGCGGTGGATTGTTATCAATTGATAATATGAGGATAAAGATTGAGGATTTCACAAATTGGTTAAATAGTACGTTTCGTATTAGTATATTACATGAAAATATCGATAAGGAAATATATTTGTATTTACTGTTGAATTTGAAGAAAAATTTACGTTCAGCAATCAAAGAAATAAATAAAACTACCCAAAACAATAAATATAAATTTAATTGTAATAAATGCAATGTTCATCTGAATATTGATAATAATCGTAACTTTTGGGAGTGTATTCAAGATCATGAACATTGTGAAGAAATTTTAATCAATAGTTTTGATAATAACGATGTAGAGATGACAAATGAATCAACAAATAGAGTAATAACACAACCAACTATTGATAATAATCGTGATAATAGTAATAATGAAAATGTTAAGACAATAACTAATAGTAAGCCACCAGGTTTGAATGATTTTCGTTTCAATTTTACCGTAAAATACGATCCAATGATTGAATGCAATTATTATCCGGAACGATTAATGACATTGGCACGAAAATTGGATAAATCAGTCGAGTATAGTGTACAAAGATCAGGTGTTAATTGTGCTGTTTGCTTGTTATGTCCATGTCAAATTACAACAAGATCGACAAAGAACCCAAAAGTTTCACAATTTGTTTTAAAAAGTCATATTAGCGGACAGAAACATTTAAAATGTGCTGGAAATAATCAAAATTTATTAAGTTTAAGGAAATACCATGAATTTTGGCGTATACAAGATTTACAATATCAATCACATCAAGTCTATTTTCGACCACAATTCGATACAATAAAATGCCATCTATGCAATGAAAATTTGTTGTACGATAATGTTATTGAACATGTAAAAAATGACCAACATAAAACGAATTTTATTAAATGGATTACATCAGATGAGGCGAAATATTCCCGTTTATATCTAGTTGAAATACAAATGTCGGTTTATTGTAAATTTGATAAGGTTAATGGGCATACACCCGAGGTGGCAACTTCACCGACAACCGCCCCCAAAAGTACAACTGTGACAAAAAAACCAACAACACCGAAAAAAGTTAACGGGAACTACGATAAGAAACCAAATAAAATTACAAATTTACCATCGTGTAATGTGGTAAAATCCGAATTAATTATCAATAATGACGGTCAAATATGTTTACCGGATCGCTTTAAACAACACGAGAATTTATTGAAAAGAACCGAAGATAAAATTTATTGTAATTTGTGTAAGATCGATCTGAATTACGATTCGAAAACAGTCATCACTCATGTACGTTCACAAACACATAAACAAATTAATAATATTAAAGAGAAAAATTATAAATATTTTTGTGAAATTTGCAACGCCGATTATATCAATGAGGAGATTTTTGATAATCATTTCAATCAAGGCCTTAATCGACACCATAAAATTGCTGATAATAGACGGGCGAATTTGGCTGTTTATGAATGTCGGACGTGTTTGTTAGTAATTTATGGTGACGAATTATCGATTAGTCGACATCGAACTACTACTTCTAAAGCTAATAAGAAGAAAGGTTCATTTATTTTAATAATAATAAAAGTTTATTAATTGGTATTTTTAGATGATGTACGATTATCGTATATGCTTAAACGTCTATTCCAATCGGAGAATTTGATTGCAGAAGAGGCTGAACGTTTAACTCTAGAAGCTAATCAAGTATTACAATGGAAACAACGTATGAGGCATTGTTGTGATGATTTAGAAAAGGCATTGAATCAATTATTTCCGAATTGTAAAGCGTACGTGTTCGGTTCGAGAATTTCAGGCACTGGCAATATTGTACAATGATAATTTCTCTAATATTTCCAATTAATCTAATTTTATTTATAGAATAGCGATTTGGATATATTTATGGATATTGGTGGTATGTATACTGGTAATATTAAACAAAATGCCGATGAACAAGAGGAGATTATTGTGAAAGTTGCGAAAATTTTGAAATCGTGCAAAGATTTTAAAAAAGTTCTACCGATACCGACAGCTAGAACGCCGATTATTAAACTACAACATCATTTCAGCGAATTGGAGTGCGATATTTCGTTCAGGCATGCTTTAGGTGTTGAAAATACCCAATTTCTACATTATTGTATCGAATTACAACCGATAACACAACCGTTTATTCTATTATTGAAAAAATGGTCGGATGAATGTAAATTCAATGAACATATAACAAATTATGCGTTAGCTTTAATGGCAATTTTCTATTTACAATTATTCGGTTATTTATTACCAGTAAAAGTAGTACGTGAATTTAATCCACATCCATCTAAAGTTATTGATGGTAATTTTTTCTATCGATTATTTTCGAATAAAATTGATTGAGAATTTTCAGGTTGGGAAACAATCAATTATACGGTGCCTGTTGAGAAAATGAGAGAGTTTGTAAAACCGTACGAATCAAATGTTAAACAATTATTACAAGATTTCTTTGATTATTTTTCAAAATTCAACTACCCGAACGATGTAAGTTGATTATCTACGTTATTTATTTCGAAGTTTAAGCGCTAATCGTAATTCTCCTCTACTTAACGAACGATTCAAAAAACATAGATCATGTTAGAAGAATTTGAGCCTCGTAGCTCATCGATAAGTTGGAAATATTGCGATTTTTGAAAACTACCTAAACACATCGAATGATTCGTTTAACAGATGTTTTCGATTTTATTCCAGAACAGGAAGAATGTTTCGATTTATTCTATAATGCAGTGATGAAAAATGAAAAAATAATTGTGAATCTTCCCTGAATTGTTGTCTTGTTTAGCTCGCTTTCAAAAATCGTAACTAGGGGATTCAAAATTTGATCCTCCTATAAATCGCTCGTTAACGGGAGTTGCTATAAGAACTTATACTCCGAAGTGTTATTTTCTCGTACAGTTGAAAGATTCTCGTTTGAATTAGGTGGTGTGTCCATTGATGGGCCGGACAATTCCAAAGATGTCGTTCTGTGAACGGCCCGAGAAACATTTACCGATTGAAATGAAAACTTATTTACGTAAAATACAAACAGTGAATGATGCTGAACATTTCCGTGCATTATCACCGTTCTGTATACAGGATCCATTTGATTTAAGTCATAATTTGACGAAAGCTTGCCCGAATAGTGTTGTTGTTAAATTTAAAACACACTGTAAGGCGACCTTTGAATTATTATCAAATAATGGAGAATAATTTGTTTTATTTGATTCAATTTATTTGTTGGCAAAGTGCCTTTATTTCAATTTTTATTTGTGTTTGATTTGTAATTGATTTTAAACAATAAATTCATATATTGGGCATTTTAATTAAAATATATTTTATTCATTTATAATCGATTTAACAAAAACAAAGACTGATAATATAAATAATTTACAATTTGTAAAATACTGGTAGAATTGAGGATATATTCAGATGATATTCTTTCAAATAACGCCTTTATTGTGATAGAATTCCGGAAGAAATCCGCATATCTTTTGAAGATTTGATACAAAATACAATCACATCTCAACTGATTATATCACAGATATAATTAAACTAATTAAATAATACTAACATGCACTACAATAAATATAAATATTCGATATTGATTATAAAATATTATTGTCTGCGATTTTATGGGAACACATAATTCTTACAAGCGATAATAAAATTATTGTCATCCATTCATTATTGTTGTATTATCATTGAAATTTACGATGATATAATATTTAATAGACTAACATATGAACCGATCAAGAAACCAATAAAACCAAACAATATTATAATTAAATTCTTACATAACAACCAACAATAATTCGTATTGCACAACTTATTTCTTGTCGGCCAAAATGTAATAATTTCAATTAACGGTGGGAAAATCAATGCTAATGCTGAACTACTAAATGCACCAACTAATGATATAACAGCACCTAAATTTGGTATAGCAATAGCCAATGCAAATGTTATAAATACTAACAAAGTACGGGTTATTAATTCAGCAAAACGTAACGAACGTTCTGTATTGAAATAGACTTTTACGTGCGGCCATACAATATTGAAGGCAACATAAAATTGTAGACTATACGATAGGAAGATTGCTATAGCCATCATTAAACGGACCAATTGGGCTGCCCTGAAATTGAGTTTTATTTAAAAATAGTATATTGAAAGACAAGTTCTAAGAGTCATCGTTATTGTAATGACTTTTAGAACGTGTTCTTATACGATTTTTGCACCCTCTTAACCCCTTTTTTCAAATTAAATTAAATCTTAAGATTTAGGGAATTGTTACCGTTAATCTAACCAGTAATTTAAACTTTATATCAATTATTTTGTTACCCACGCTACTTGTTCCTCTTCATATTTAAAAAGCATTAGCAAATTGTTAAAGCATTCGTTTCATGCAGTTTGACTTTAGTTAATGGTGCGTTAATGGCTATTAAAGCACTGCTTTTGTTGCCTGAACGGCGCTATAATTGGCGTTTTAAAAAATATTGACTTACAATTCATCTGCAGGCAACAGTAGAGTTACACTCCCTAAAACAGCACGGTCTCCGTATTTTAAATAGCCGAAAAAACCAATTGCTGTATATAAGACAGCAACTATAACCATGCTGGTGTTTAGAACACCGGACCAACCGCCGAAATCTTCAGGTGTTTTCATGTTATTCTCTAAAGGTAATACCTGAAAATTACAATATTTCAATTTTTATACAATTGATCGATTGGAAACTTACCACTCCTATACCTTCGAAGGCATAAACTGCCGTACCAAAATATAACGGTAATTTTGAAATCGGTGCAAATGCATCAATAGTATCGGTATTTGGTAAATCTTGTAGCATATAGATGAATGTTATTATTAAACCACTTGTTGTTAAAATCGATGCAATCAATGAGGATGGTGTTAGATATTTTAGATTTTTAACAAAATTCAATAAAACCATCGGAATTAATAACATCAATAAATACCAATGTACACTAATATCGATGAAATAATGTTTGATAATATCGTGTAGATTTGCAGCAACGAAAACAAAATAAACACAACAGAAGCCCAATTGTGTTATACACAAAAATATGTTAATCATTGATCTAAATTAAAAAAAAATAATAGTGGAATTTAAATGTTAATTAATTAAATATACTTTGCTAAATTGCTGTATTTTTGTATTGATTCTGGTCCTGTACGGAAAGCGTTCTCTACAACTTCCGCGAAATTCATCGATGGTTGTCGGGTACGTTTACACAATTCATGTGAACAATTCACCAACATATGCATACAATGTGTACAAATAAAACCCATAAATAATGTGCCAAATAAGCCGATTACCCAACCGGCATTACGGAAAGCATCCGGCATTGCTAAAATACCAGTACCAACATTACCTTTCAATAAATGTATCATTGTATCGAAATTTGATGTTGGATGTTCTAAATCGCGTTTAAGCATCGGATTTTGTTCATTATTAATATCATCAATATTTGATACCAAATTCTCCATATCAACCGATGCTGATGCACCTGTTGTTGTTGATGTTGAAGTTTCATTAACATACTCATTCTCCAATAAACGTAATTTTTCATCTTTTCTCGATTTCGATAGCAACCCCTTTGATCCCTGTTATAAAAACAAATATTCATTAGACAAAAAAAACGATTATAATGACCTAATCTAGAGAATGTGATAAGAATTCTTTGATAATTAGTGATTTAATCCAGGAAATTTCCTAAAGATTTATCGACTCATTATTGAAAAATATAAACAACAATTCGATAACAAATCGTTATAAACATATGTGCAAATGATTCAATCACGTTTCTCTTTATTCGTTATTACAATATTGTACGATAAATTATCCGAATTAATTAAACGATAATTCGTTATAATAAATTAACAGAACATTCAACTGGAAAAGGAAATTTTTTATCAAATCGTACAGATTTCCATTGAAACTTTGGTCGAATCATAACGGAATTTATTTCATTATTTCTTGCATGGCATTCCTTTTATTATAAATAAACCGGAGAATTTTTCCTATTTGATAACAATTTTTGACACGTGAATCTTTAATACTTTACCGTGGGTTATCAATTGCCAAATTTACATCATCATTATTATTGTTTTAATAAATATAATTTCTAAAATTTATGATTACGTAAATTCAATTTTATCGATATACCGAAACACGCAATAAAAGTACAAGAAAAACGATTTTATCTTTGCTATTTCTGCATCTAAAGTTCTCTTTGTAAATAAACAATAGAATCGAAATTTCAATTCGAATCGATTGTTGCCAACTTTTATCGAATTTCCCTAAAATTTTTAAATCTTAAACCGCTTGTACAACTCAGAAAAATTACAAAAAATTGAGAATTTTATCAAAATTTCACAACATTAAATCGTTGTATTCTTCAACAATTGATAATTGGTATAGAAATAATAAAAATTGAGCAAAATTTAAACTGTAATCCAAGCGGAAAATCCGCCCATTTCGTAATCTACTCACATTGTTAGTATTTAAATTTATAGAACCATAACCGTTTTTCATCTTGTATTATTAAAATATTATTATTTAATATTTTAAACGATATAAATAATAATATTGACCATTTAATTATAATGATATTTCAACCACTACTGTCCGTCAATACAACAGAGAAATCATCTTATATTCGTAATTAAAATATTAATTAGTTGACCCTCAATAGCCCCACCACCACCACCACCACCACTATGATCATCATCGTTTTATTTCATGTATCTGTATTATTTATATCTTTATCAATTATTAAAAATATAAATGATTTCAACACGTGTTTTTACAAATTTACAAAATTGAAAAACTGCACTAAATAGTATTAGATATATCCAGAAAAAGATCATAACAACTAAAATTGATTTATTTTGATCTAGTGATTGTACTGATAAAACAATTTTAAGTACAAATAGAGTGCGTATAGGAAATTTCCGTTAGAAAATGTGATAAATTACAAATGATATTTCCTCTCAATTCCATAATCAATTGTTGTTTTTATCGTAGTTGTAAATGCCTTTTTATCGAGGAAATATCATTTAGTATCGGTGTATAAGAAGGGCATGCAACCAAGAAAGTGCATCAACATCAAAACGAATGATATTTACTGATAAATGTTCGAGTGGTGTATCAGATGTTGATTTATTCATCTCGATCAATAACAAATTTCCACTGTAATCAAAATCATTATTGATTCATAATTATTAGTATTATTATTCAAAATAAAAGCAAATATAACAACAACAAAAAACATCAACAACCGTGTATTTTTTTTGGGTTAACTTTCAAAATTTTATCAAAAATTAATTAGTATGAAAGCAAAATAAACAGACACAAAAAATATATAATTGATAAGCAATTTATCATCAGTGCTACTTAGATTAAATTTACTTACTTGTTAATATTATTAAAACAATTTTTGATCAATTAATTTTATTGGAAAAGATAATGTTGAAAAATCAGGTCACTTGTCGACGATTCGTACTGTCAAATTTGACATCGATTTGAATTTTCATCTAATTGTAGCCGTGAATTCACGACGTTGCCACATTGTCCTATTTCTAACATTACATACTGGGAAGCTTGTTCTAATTTTTTCTATTATTAATTTTAATTAATTAATTTTATCGTTTTTTATATTTATTAATAATAGTGTTAATTAATTAAGATGAGTGTAAAATTGTTGAGAAATCAGTCTTTTTCGTATTTTCCCCTATAATTTAGCCATTGATCTCTATTTTCTAACTATTTAAATTGCTTATTACAATTAGTAAATTGAAAGCTTTTTATCTTCTCTGAATTAATTTCTAACGCAAAACAGATTGACTGAAACAAGCTACAGTTTTATGTAACAAAAATATGATCTACTTTATCAGTGGCGGACTGGCAAATCTTTTCGGCCCGGGCAATTACTACGAAAACCGGCCCGTGGTAAAACCAGAAAAAGTAATACATAATGATAATAATAATAATAATGATAATGATGATGATGATGATGATGATGATGATGATGATAATAATAATAATAATAATAATAATAATAATAATAATAATAATAATAATAAATTATAATATATTATAATATAGAAAATACTAACAAAAAATAAATCTCAAATCCACGAAACATAAATTATAATAACTATAAAAAATATTTTATAAGAACCCAAGCTCTTTTCTAATGGATGGTGACACATCTTTAAGTTCACTTATAATGTCATTTATGTCGAGTTCAACTAATTTGTCTTTTTCGATATTCATTATCATAAACGCTTCCAATTTTTCTTGAAGCAAAGTACTTCGAAGTCGATTTTTAATAATTTTGAGCTTGGAGAAAGCTCTTTCGCAAGATACTTGCGTAACTGGCAGTGTAACCACTATTTTGTATAAGATATACAAATTATAGTAAGCTGCACAATATAAATTGTAATTTGTTAATATAAAAAGACAACACAGTATACAATTATTACACCTCGAATTCTTATCGACATGTAGATCATCATCATCTTCATCTACAACCAAATTTTCATCATTACTTTTGTTTGTTGTAACCTTATCGGAAATTAGTGACGACCATTTATTTCTAAAATCAATGAATTCTTCTCGCAATTCTGTGGCAGTACATTCAGTAAAGTTGTTGACTAATTTGACTATACAATTAAATGTATTATCAGACAAAGGTTGAAAAAAATTTCGAGGATGTAAATATGAAATTTCTGCATATAGTTGACCATGCATCGTGAAGCGATTCTTCAGCGATACTAACGTTCTGTCTAAAATCTTATTAAAAACATTAATTTCGAATTTTTTTATTTCGCTTTCGAAGATATGATGTGTGAACGAATCGCCTGATCTTATTTTCGGTTTTTTAATTCTCTTTTGCGGAAATTCTTCTTCTACAATATATTCAAAGTCCTCGTTTTCTAAATATCTGTTTGCCCATAATGCAAAATCTTTTGCTTTTGAGTAAACAACCTCAAAATCTCTTTGTATCTTTTCGATACTCAAAATAGATGCTGATATCATTTTATATGCCTGTATTAAATCGATATTTTTTGTCTGCAGATATCTAGAAACGGGACCTATTACGCTAAATATCCTCAAAAAAATTATTGCTGTAGTTATAGTTTCTAATTTGATTAGCTTCTCAATTAAATTTTTTGCAGTGTAAATTGTTGTGGAATTGAATTTCTCGGGAGTTAATGTTATTTTATTGAGCACTATTAAAATTTCTATGTACAAACTTCCACTATGGTCTTCATATATACCAAAAACTTTTTTTAGGAAATTTTCTTTAGAATCCCACCTAGTTTCAGAAATTATGTTTAACTTTTTTGTTGTTTCATAACTTTTCCAAACATCCATTCTTTTGTAGGACTCTTTAAAAAATGTACCTAAATTATTTAATGTTTCAAATAATGAATTACTTTCGATAATGGAACTAGTAGCGTCTATTACAACTAAGTTTAGCACATGAGCGTAACACCAAGTATGTACAATGTTGGGAGAAATTGCAGCAAGGTGTGTCTTAAAACCATTATATTCGCCATTCATATTTGCCGCTCCATCAGTTGCACTTCCAACGCACTTACTTATATCAATATTGTTTTCTTTTAAAGTATTTGCAACTAATTGGAACAAATGTTGACCTGTCGTAGAGCAACACTTTACCACAGCAATTAATCGTTCTTTAATACAAGTTTCATGAATATAACGTACAACTACAGCACACTGATCTTCAGTATCAATGTCTTGCGTTGTATCTAATTCTATTGAAAACATAATGGCCTGACGAAGTTCTTCACAAATCCTTTTTTTAATTAAATCTCCAATGATTTTAATAATAAGATTAATTATATTTTTCGACATCATTGTAAAAAGAGAACCACGTCCTGTGCTATTTTTGAATTTTTCGCTTGTTTCTATGCACTTCTCTATGTGTCCTTTAATAACTGGATCAAATTTCGCTAATAACAGTAACAATTCTAAAAAATTGCCGTGATTTATAGTTTCGTCATTTAATGTATAAGCAGCTTCACTAGAATGACCTCTGTAGGCTAAGCCTTGCTTTCCAATAAATCTAATGACTTCAACGATTCTTTCTAGTATTTCCCGAAACTCTTGCGCTTTTTTTTTTCTTAAATTGTTTTCGGCAGTAAATAATAAACCGTACGTGTCCGTTTTTGCCACATTTTGAAAATATATGTCAACACATTTACAATGATCAGCACTTGCTTCATGCTCTTCAACTCGTTGAATGACATGCCGCCAATCGTTCAAACCATTAACAGCAAAAACGCTGTCCGAATTACTAAATGCTATGCAAAAAGAACAAAACAATCGGGATAGTTCAGTTGAAAAGGTTACCCATTTTCTATAAGAACCATTTTTTCTAAAAAATACCTTCTTTCCGTTGAAAGGTAACATTTCATTTGCTGTTTGGATAGGATGATATTTGAAAAAATCTTCTAAATCATACTGATTATGGATATTGGGCTTACTAAAATAATTTTTAAAATTTGGTGAATTATCCTCATTTTCTTTCACCTCTAGAGAAGTTTTTAATTGTCTATCAACAGAAAAAGAATCAATTGGTAGATCAATTGGTGAATTTTCAACTCGTTCATTGATTGAAGAAGAAGAAGAAGCAATAGAACCAACTGCACAACTAGCGGGTGTTTGTTGAATTGTATTAAACATTGTGCTGATATTTCTAGATTTGGAAGCTTCTAACAATCGTTTCAATCTTTTCTTCTCTCTCAGTTTTTCGGCACCACCTTTATGTTTTGAAACTTTTAATACTTTTTCCATATTCAAATGTAGTTAGGCAACAACACTATAGTTTTTAATTAAAACATACAAACAAAAAAGTAATAGAATAATCAACTGCTTGTTACAATATGTAATTATATACTAAAACTGCCCAAGAGACTACCAAATCGTCCCCTTCCCCTTTTTAAGCCAGTCACAAATCATACACATCGCATCATCTGCTGAATTACTTAGAATGTGCTATTTCGAAAAAGTTGCTTCATTTAGACGCTGTTTTCCGTAAAACATAAAAGAAAATCAGAACGTTAATTACCTGGACCGGTAGCCCCAACTTTCTAGTTTTTCTCTATGTAAGATTCGTTTCATTTTATTGATTGTTAAAAGAGTGATTTTGGAACAAATAACACCCTTTTTTTGCCCGAAAAACGCTGCTTTTTGGAATTTTCCGAAAAACCAATCGAATTTTTCAAATGTAACACACTTCTAGCGATACAGGCTTAAATTTCGAATCGAGTGAGATATTTTCCACCGCGATATCTTTTGTCGTTTTCAAATGATTTTGGAAATACTTTTCTTATGGGATTTCAATGTAATTGAGGACAGGCTAGCTTGCTTCGAGCGAGACACTTAAGATAAAGAAATGAAAAGAAAACAAAAATTAGTCGATTTTAGTCGGTAACATAAATACATCAAGACATCTAAGCAAATTTTATCAGTTATCGACATAGTCTAGATGTCTAAACGAACAATAAATTGTGATGCGATTACAAAGGAGCAATCAGGGTAATAAAATAAATATTGCATTATTCGTCATTGAGACATATGGGCGAAAAAAATTAATTGATTTTTTAAAATAAATAAAAAGAATTCTTTTAGATTTGCAAGCTGCACCGGCCCACCGAGCACTTGCCCGGTTGCCCGGCGGCCCAGTCCGTCACTGTACTTTATAAAATATCGTTTTTCACACTGTATATACTTAATAAGTGTTATTTTCTAGTATTGTTTGCGATAAAAAAAATGATAGTGCTAAATTATCTTTAAGCTTATTTATAAAAGAAGTAATAAGTTTTTGTTGAAAAATAATGGTATAAATACTATTCAATATTCAATATTCTATTAAATATTATACCAGAATTTGTCTAATTTGTCGATTCATTAGCATATAAATGTTCAAAACTCGATTGATTTTTATATTTTTAGTTGAACTGAGTAGTATTGCTGGATTTGTATTCGCAGAACTCCATCCTAATACTGGCCTAACTCCTGTAAGTTTTCGTTTTATTTGCTTATAAAGAACCTATCCCGAGTAACTTATTCAGAACTTGATCCACTTCTAATTGTCTACAATTTGAGAGCATAAGAACAAAGTTAAGGTGGGATATTTTGGACAGTTTCTTTTAACGAAATCATCGATTATTTCAGGAACAACTGATTGAAAAGTATGGATATCCGTTTGAAAATCATACAGTTCAAACTGGCGATGGTTATTTATTGACTTTACATCGTATTCCTTATGGTGTCAAAAATTCTAACACAACAACGAAACGTCCAGTTGCTCTCATCATGCATGGATTTATTTCTAGTTCTGCTGATTTTATCAATACAGGTCCGGATAGAGCGATTAGTTTCTTATTAGCCGATGCCGGTTATGACGTTTGGTTGGGTAATTTTCGAGGTAATAAATTTTCAAGGAAACACATCAGTATCGATCCGGATAAAGAGAATATGAAATTCTTCAATTTTAGGTAAGATTTTAAATATTTTAGAGAGATTTTAGCTTAAAATCCATTGCAGTTGTGATGAATGGGGTTTGTTCGATCTACCAGCAAAAATTGATTATATTTTAAATAAAACGGAACAAAAACAATTATTTTATATTGGACATTCATTGGGTGCAACGACTCCATTAATGTTATTATCAGCATATCCAAAATATAATGATAAGATTAAAATGGTATCAGCTTTAGCGCCTGTCGTGTACATTAAATATGCTAATGCTCTTATCATTAGAACTGTTCGTATAATCTGCCCCTTTGTTGAGGTAATTTCAAATAAAAATTCAAATGTTATCAAATTCTAAGTAACTATCTTTTAGCGTCTTAAGTCTTTTGAAGTTTTACCAAATGATACATTTTTACAACCATTCTTAAGAATCATTTGTACGATACCTGTTTTAAGGGAATTGTGCATTCATTTCTTGTTTCTTTCAGTTGGATTTGATTCAGTTGAATTCGATCGTGTAATTTGGCGATTATTAACATTAATTAACAAATTAATAAATTGCGATAATTTTAGGAATTTCTACCGGTGATTTTAACAAATAGTCCAGCCGGATCATCGTTAAAACAAGTCCAACAGTACTGTCAAATGGATAGAAAATACGAATTCACAACTTACGATTATGGACCTAAAGGAAATTTAGAAAAATATGGACAAACTGACTCGCCAACTTATAATTTATCTAAAATTACAGTACCGATAATTGTGCACTTTTCTAAAAACGATTATTTTACATCGTTTAAGGTACTTGATTTTGTATAAACACAATTTTAAATTGATTTTGAAATATTTTAAAATTAGTTTTAAATTTAGGATAATGGAAGATTAGTAAAAGAATTACCTAATGTCCAGTTAAGGCAAGTCCCATTATCGGCATTCAATCATATCGATTTTATGTGGGCTATCGATATTGCTGAGCTTTTAAATAAGAAGATTGTTGATGAAATTAAATCATTTACTTGAATTTTCGTATAAATACTTAATTAATTGCTTAATTTCAATTTAATTTCAATTAACAACCAATTTTTAATGCGGTTTTCGTCTAATTTACGACAACATTGCCTTCCAGAAATATCTTACGGTATTAAACAGCACTTATCTTTCATCACTTGTTTACAATTTATTTGTACACGATAAACATTAATGCTAGTTTGTAGAAAAAAAAGAAAATACAACCGATAAATACCACGCTTATTTTTTCTATTGAACAATTACGGCAAATTTAATCGGAATTAATAATTGTAAACTATTCGTTAACCAAATTGTTGATAAATAATTCAACAGGTAAGAATAGGACTTTGGGCTTAAAGCAATTTGAAAGAAAATTGTACGGGTGGAAAATTTACGAGAGTAGTAAGAAATGTAGATGATTTTAAAAGATAAATGTAGTTTTTTTTAAGTTTTGCTACGATTAATTACGTTGAAAATTAATTTTTTATTGATAATTAACCTGTAGTTTTGGGGTAATTGAATTTTGGAAATAAAACCTACTAATTATGAGGCAATTATTTAATTGTTAAGTAATTAATTAATTAATTAATTAACTGTACACTTAATGTTAGGTGTTTCTATTTTAGTTTAAATATAAATTTTCTGCATTTTCAAACGTATTTAACGCGTAAATAATAATTAGAAATTTTTAAATATATAAATTTTTCCCGGCGCATCCACCATTTTTAACAATTCTTTAGATATTTTTGTCTCTATTCGAACAATATTCTCAATAGCATTTGCCAGTCTGTTTTCTTCGATTTCTGGTATGGTAGTTTCAAAAAATCCATGAAAGCTCCCATTTAACAACAATGAACTTCAATGTGCCGTCTTTTAACACGGTTTCTTTCTAATACAATAACAATAGGAGATATTTGCTTAGATTTATTTTAATTCGTATTGTTTTAGGACTCTCTTATTGTATTGACTTTGAGTCTCATATTAACCGGTTTTATATAACACGTAATCTATCTACTAATAGTAAAAAGTTACCTTGAATAGAATATAAAAAATTTCTTGAGCGTAGATATGTATAATCGTACATGCAATTTTATCAACAAGGTAAATGAAATTGGAAAGAAACATAAATTGCTTGAAAAAATAACCCATAATTGTACCTCTCTACAGTTGGGGGAGTTATTAGAACAAAATGTACAGAATTCAATTGATTTTTACGACAATTCTATTCAAAACAAATATTAATGCTGGACATCTGTTTACAAAATTTCAACCCAATATTGCATTATTACCGGTCAGTGATTTTATTCATTTTCAAGCGACCCATTGGGTTTTTTTTCTACTGTTTTTGCTTTAGGTAATTAACTAAACTAATGTATTTAACTAAATTTGATCAGATTTTGATGAATTACAGAAAAAGAAAACGAAATTAAAGTGAGATATTTTGGACAGTTTCTTTTAACGAAATCATCGATTATTTTAGGAACTACTAATTGAAAAATATGGATATCCATTTGAAACTCACTGTTCAAACTAGCCATGGTTATTTATTGACTTTACTGTATCTCTTATGGTATCAAAAATTATTACACAACAAGCAATACTGTAGTGTTATCTTTAAGCACTTATGATAAGAAAAATACTCCAATTTGCATTAGTGTTGCTTCAAGGTGTTACCGCAATAAGTATATAAACATCGGAAAAAGGAGTTAATCCACACTTGTACTTACTAAGAGTCAAGTAAATCGTCAACAGAATAGCAGAATGTGCGGAATTCCAATAATTTTTACAATAATTCTATTCAAACTCAGTATTAATGCTGGATTGACAGTACTCCACCCTGATACTGGACTATCACCGGTAAGTAATTTTTCCTTCTTCCAAGTCTTTGTAGTACGAGAATCAGCATTCAAAACGCTTTAATCGAATTTTGAAGAGCGATGAAGAAAACAAAATTAAGGTCGGACACTTGGGATTTCTACTTATTACGAAATTACTGATAATTTTAGGGGCAAATTGTTAGAAAATATGGATATCCATTTGAAGAACACACCGTTCAAACCAGCGATGGTTATTTATTGACTTTACATCGTATTCCTTATGGTGTCAAAAATTCTAACACAACAACGAAACGTCCTGTTGCTCTTATCATGCATGGATATCTTTGTAGTTCTGCTGATTTTATCAATACAGGTCCAGATAGAGCGTTAAGTTTCCTATTAACCGAAGATGGTTATGACGTTTGGTTGGGTAATTTTCGAGGTAATACATTTTCAAGGAAACACATCAGTATCGATCCGGATAAAGAAAATACGAAATTCTTCAACTTTAGGTAATCTTCTAATTCTTTTGAGGGATTTTAATTTGAGATAAATCGATTATAGTCTTGATGAATTGGGTTTAATAGATCTACCTGAAATAATTGATTATATTTTAAATAAAACAGAACAAAAACAATTATTTTATGTTGGACATTCAATGGGTTCGACAACAATACTTACTTTGTTGTCAACGAAAACAGAATACAATGATAAGATTAAAATGGTGACTACTCTAACTCCAATTGTAGATCTAAATAATGCTCGTAGTCTTTATATAAACGTTTTTAATATTATTTATGTTCTATATAGAGTAATTCGCATCATTTTTTAAAATGAAAACATTATTGTTAATGAATTACTTTCTAGAAAATTGGAAACATTCAAATATCGTTTGAAGTTTTACCAAATGATACATTTCTTCAACCGTTATTAAAAATAATCGCTACAATACCAGGTTTACGAGAAATATGCGCTCTTGGTCTATTTCTAATAGCTGGATTCGATTCAGTTGAATTAGATCGAGTAAATTTTCGATTATTCTTAAAGAAACAAACAATGATGAAATTTAACAATTTTAGGACTTCTTACCGGTGATTTTTACAAATTTTCCAGCCGGATCATCATACAACCAAGGCGCTCACTACACGCAAATAAAATATAGCGGTAAATTTAGACATTACGATTATGGACATAAAGGAAATTTAGAAAAATATGGACAAATTGAACCACCAATTTATAATTTATCTAAAATTACCGCACCAGTGAATATTTATTATTCTTTAAACGATTATTTTGCGCCGGTTCAGGTGATTGTTCTATCAAATTGTTTAGATTTTCAATTGATTGAAATTAAATTTCAAATTCTAGAATGTCAACAGATTAGCAAAAGAGATACCGACAGCTACATTGAAAAGAGTAGCATTGTCATCATTTAATCATTTGGACTACTTATGGGCCATTGATATTGCTGAACTTGTAAATAATAGAGTTATTGATGATATTCAATCGTATACTTGAATTTTGTGTTCGTATTTGTTATTATTTAATTATTTAAAGTAAAATTGTATGCTTAATATCATAACATATTATCTATTACTGTATAGAGCAATAAATGTTTGAAAGCTCCTAATGTTGTTCTTGTCTTCTATTTTAAAAGCATTCCTGTCTTGTAAATTCGAGGATCAGAATCGACTCTCACAATCAGTATGAATAAGCGAAGTACTTGTTTAGAAAGAAAGCATTTTCATTGGTCTATTATTAGGTGTTGCATTTGCATTTATAGAAAGTTGAATTAAAACTTGTATTACTTAATTATTTGAATTATTTTACTTATTTCTTATTAGCACTCACTTTCTAAACCCTTTTCTATTAAGTACAACATATACAATTTCATCAAATGAACTCCTCGTTTACAATGATTTGAGCTTTTATCGTTCGAAAACTTTGTAGAATTTTCAATCGGAATAATTAGGACTTTAGCAATAAATACGAATGAAAAACTGTCAACGTACACCTACTTGGAGACTTTGCTAATTGTTATGTAATTTAAGAGGGAATTATTTTCATCTAGTAATTAGTTGTTCGTTAATTATTGAAAATCCTTCGGAAGGAACGAACAAAATTACTTTGTTTACTCTCTAGATTCTGTCTAATTTTGGAAAACAACGGAATATTCGTACAATTTATATTTTTCTAAAGCTAAAACTCCTTTCAAAGCCTTACAATCAAATTAGATCGTATTAGAATAGCTGCTTAAAAATTTATTGTAGATATTAAAGAAACTATGGAATTTCAATTTTGAGGATGTTTGTGTATCATTTTTAAATAAACTGAAAGCTTAAATTTCAATTTAAAAGATGGATTACAGTAAGGAATGCTAGAGAAATTTACGCTTGACCAAACTTGCAATTTATGAAACTAATCCGATAAGGTACTTGTAAATAAATCAAAGGGTACAGGTAGAAATTAAAAATGAATATTGAGGAGTTTTGCACGAATTTTTACCAAATCAAACTTGAATTGTATTTTCGTTCGTTAAAAATCATCATCATGCAGCAATAAGAGTTTGAAATGCAATTTTCCAAAAATACCGCTTAAGATTTTAGCCAGACTTTTGTTTAAGCCTCGATTCTTTTGGTTTTCGATTTTTCGCAAAGATGATCAAAATTTGATATTCCTAGAGATTTAGATAAGCATTCTGGCTAGACTCCCTCTGCATATAAGAATTTATTACTTCCAAAACTTCCTATACTTGCGAAATTTATAATTTTGCTAGTTAGAAATCATTCAAGGCATGTTGCCAAAATACAGCTGAAAATTAAAAAAAAAAGAACTTCCATTTTGCCCCTCTACAAAGAAGCATACCATAATTCTTTTGGTATTCAATTATTCGTTAGCAAAATGAAAATTTCAAAATCCTAGCGTTAAAAATCAAGCACTTCAAAACAAATTTCTTGAAGATTGTCCTCCAGCGATAACAAAAAGAGGCGTGGCTTCGATTTTCAGGTAGTAACACCTGAAGTTAAGGATTAAAATGTTATGGCTGAGTGATTATGCGGCAGGGGTATAAATGCCCCCGATTTTTCCAGGGTTGATCATTGTAAATAATTTGTTTCTTCAATCAACAAGTTTTGTGTAGAGCAAAAATAATGTCTGATTTGGAAAGACTTTTGGCAGAGTGTAAACCATACGGGCATTGTACTTATATTCCATCATTTGAACCAATATGGCATCCAAGTGCTGCAAATTTTGATGATATATATGATGATTGGAGAGTATAAAGGGAAATTGAATGCGGAACGTCGCCTAATTGTATCTCATGAAGATTGGGTAGCTGTCCAACAAGAAAGACGTAGAAGACAACACCGTTTCGAATTTTTAGAAGGTACTGTATCAACTTCAAGATTTGCTCAAGGAGTAATGGAACTACCAAGATTATCATACAATAATGTACATTTCAATAAGAATGACCGATTGCAAAATCAAGGACACCAACCGCAAATGCCTCAAAATGGTGCGATTTTGAAAGAAAACATGGAGAAAACTAATGGAAACTATAACAATAATATTAAAGCTAAAAACCGTGATTTGAATCTTGTCAAGAATGGTGTAACAAATTTGAATCGAAATCAAGAAGCGTCAACATCGAAAGCTGTTCAAGCTGCAGTTAAAACTAAAGCGTCAGCGATTTTACAAAGAAAAGGGTGCCGACACCAAAATGCTACACTCATTACAACGAACATGGGCGAAAGTAATGAACATAGTAACAATAAGTGGAAAGGTAAAAGCAGAGATTTGCCCCTTACTAAGAATCGCGATCCATTATTAGACACACCGACTTCTCAAACCGTTCAAGTCTCTTCAGTAGACAAGGTAACAACAGTCTTATATTTATCGGATGATTCTATCCAACCACCAGAACAAAAAATATGTCAAAGAAATGGAATGGCTCAAGATTTAATTAATTTTGGAAGAAGTATCGAAATTGAATCGCCAAAGAGGGCAACAGTACCAAAGTTTTACTCCAAAGTACCAATAATGAAGAAGCGAACTATGGCAATTCTTGGAATGAAAGAAAATACAGGAGGATCTGAAAATACGATTCCATCAACAAGTCAGCTAAACACGAATAATGGAGTTCGGCCAAAAAATCAGTCTACGAAGAAAATAGTTATACATGAAAATATCATACTGAAGCCTCCAAAAACAATGGATTCGAGAGTTTTGAAGATACGTCCTGATCCAAGACTATCCAGGCAGATCAATGGAGCAATCCCTAAATCTCAAGTGCAACTAACAAATGCGCCTAAAAATATTGCAGTTTCATCCGAATTTGAATCCATAAAGGAGTTGATTAAGCATGACGATATCAGACTGGAGCCTCAAAGACCAATGGGGAGGCAAGACTCTTGAAATTGAGTAATGGGATCAAACCGGAACCATCAAGACAAATGACCCAACAGATTAGTTTTAGTGCAGCTACTTCGTTAAAAATGAAAGGTAAGCGTGCTAATGCAACTGCTAGGAAAGCGGCTCATCCGTATCTGGAGAAATCACTTGCTATAAAGAAAATTTGGAAGAAATGGTTGTGAACTTTGAAAAATGTGCTTTGAACCTGTGATACTGTCTTAGATTTTTTAACCATGCTTATAAAATAAGTGTTTTTATTTTTAATTTTTGACTATTGTACTAATTGTTGTTTACAATAAAATATTGCAATAATTTTTATGGTTTCATTTCTAATACTTTATTTCCAATCCACTCGCTTCCCAATACACCTTGATATTTGCCAAATACAAGTTAGAAACAGGTCGCAATAGAGGTTTCAACAGCCAAAATGAAAACTGAAGATTTTAATAGAACTCTTGGTTTTAAAAAAACCGTAAGATTATTCTTTTAGCTTTAAAATATTCGCTAATAAAATCAAAATTTCAAAATACTAGCTTTAAAAATGAAGCATTTTAAGACAAAAGACCAAACTGCTTTCAAAGCCTTGCAATCGTATTAGATCGGATTCGAATAGCTCCTTAAAAATATATTGGAGATATTAAAGTAACTATGGAATTTCAATTTTGATGATGTTTGTGTATTATTTTTGAATAAACTGGGAGCCTAAATTTCAGTTTTAAAGATTAAAAATGCCATTGAATTAGGTAGAAACATCCTACTTTTATTTTTATTTTATTTATGAGAAACTTTGAACAGCTTACTTTGTTATACGACAATGTACTTGCTCAAAAGGACATAATTCTGTTTACATGACATATTAATCCTGTACAGAATGAGATAAAGATGGATTACAGTAAGGAATGCTAGAGAAACTTACGCTTGACCAAACTTGCAATTTATCGGAATTAATCCGATAAGATACTTGTAAATAAATCGAAAAGTGCAGGTAGAAATTAAAAATGAATACTGAGGAGTTTTTGGGCGAAATTTTACCAAATCAAACTTTGTCTGCGATTGTTTGAATTGTATTTTCGTTCGTTGAAAATCATCAAAAACATGCTGCAATAAGAGTTTGAAGTGCAGTTTTCCAAAAATACCCCTTAAGATTTTGGCCAGATGGACCTTTGTTTAAGCCTTGACTCTTTTGGTTTTCAATTTTTCGCAAAGAAGATCAACATAAGCGTTCTCGTTAAACTCCCTCTGCATATAAGAATTTACTATTTCCAAATCTCCCATTTGGAGATTTTATGGTGTGAACCTCCCCAAATCAAGTTTCGCCTATACTTGCGAAATTTATAATTTTGCTAGGCATGTTGCCAAAATACAACTGGAGCTTTAAACAAAAAGAACTTTCATTTTGCCCCTTATACAAAGAAGCATACCATAATTCTTTTGGCATTCAATTATTCATTAGCAAAATCAAAATTTCAAAATTCTAGCGTTAAAAATCAAGCACTTCAAGACAAATTTCTTGAAGATCGTCTTCTAGCGATAACAAAAAGGGGCGTGGCTTAGATTTTCAGGTAGTAACACCTGAAGTGACTATGTAGACTGACATAAAAAATACCGCAAAAGATTATTTCAGACTTACCAATATATCATAACTACGTTGAAGGACCCTTTACGTACGAGAAGCATGAAAAGACATTATGAAACAGGTTGATTTTGAAGTTCGATTTAAAGGAAGTTTCAAGGTGCAGGAGACTTTTACTAAAGAAACCTTTAGGCTTCGATTATGAAAACTGACCCTTACTGGAATAGAAGTATTCATTTTTAAACTATAAGTTATGAATATTTTTTTGAAAATTGATTCATCATTCCTGATTCCTTATTCCTTATCTCTCAAGGAATAAGGAATGCAACTGCAACATGAAGAGTCTCGCTCGAGAGGCGGTTCGCATCAGGTGGTAATTCTAAATTGTCATCTACAGTCATATTATTTAATATGGCTGTGGCAATTATAATAGCTTGCGAACGTTCTAAATAAACCCTCATATATAATGGATTGATAGGAAATCTACGTTTCCATACTGCAAAACAACGTTCTACGACATTTCTAGTCTTAAGTTGGGCTTCATTATATAAAATTTCTTCCGCTGATTGCGGTTGTTTGAATGGCGTCATCAAGTAAGCCTTCAATGCATACCCACTGTCTCCCAAAATGTCCCAATTCGAATTTTCTTTTTATCGCAGAGTTGCGAAATACCTTTTGGTCATGGGCTGAGCCTGGCCAACGACCAACAATGTCTCTGATGCGCAAATTGACATCACAAATCACTTGAACATTCCACGCAAACCAACCTTTTCTACATCTATAGTATTCTGCATTATCTCCACCAAGCGATTGTATCTCAATTAAGGTACAATCGATAGCACCTATTACTTTAGGAATCGCTTCAGTCACTTCTTTTATAATTAAGCAAGCAGCTGCTTCGCTTACTCCCGCAAAATCATCAACGACAAAGAGCATAGTACCAGTTGCATAAAATCTTAAAGTAAGCAACAGCTTGGTGGTCGGACTAATTGCTTTATTTTGACTTGTTGGTGATTTAATGTTATTGTTAATTTTGCTTAAGAGTTCCAACAGTTTTTTTTTACTTAATCTAAACCTCTTTTGAAATTCATCTTCTTCTAATTCTTCTAAGTAATTCACCCTGGTAATAGATATTCAAACAAAACATATACGTATATAAATGCACATGTAGGTACATTAAAAATATGTAAAAAGTACCTTTCTGTAAACTTTTTTGGTTGCCGAATGTGTTGTAAGCGATATATTTAATGCTTACGTTTACGTTATTTCTAGATAGTTATTCGGGAATCAATTTTGACTTGTAGAAGTGGCTTGGAAAAACTGAAGGTATAAACGTTCATGTAATTTTATACATAGTGAAACTATTCCGACATTTATCCGAAGTTTGTAAGGGGGCCCTTTATTTACGGCTTTATTTAATTTTTGTCTTTAAGTGCTCACACTGATTCTCTTCGGTTCGCTACAGGATAAATGCCAATGTTTGATCAACGATTTTTAACTTCTTTCCCAACAGGTTCACATAATTCGAACGGAATTAGAAAGAGTATCTTAAAAAATATCTAAAAGTTTTCTTATATTTGAGATTTTTAATGCAATTCTAAGTTACAAGAGAAAATTTTAAAACATGTTTTTTTCCAAGACTTATTCAATTTTGAATGTAACTCTCTACGTATGGTTTTTTAAGTAGACTATATTTTCGAAAATTCCGAACAGTTTCCATGAAAATATGGTTCTAGTGGAACTTTCGGTTAGTAAAATTTAACGAAATCAAATGAAATTGATACAAATACAAACATACTATTGGGATTTATTTTAATTTCAATCACATTTCCCATTTTTCTGAAAACAACATCTAGAGCAACAAAATCGGAGTAACCAACAGAAGTGAGCATTCTGTTCAACACAGTGGACCATATTAACAAGTGCACACACGGACAATTTTAAAATAATCATTATTCTAAACGACTACTATAAAACAACCGGATGAGCGTCATAAAAAACATAAAATATTCGGCGAGAAGTCGTTTTGTTTGCAATAAATCGTACATTTTTCAATAGATAATATTACAATAAAAATTTTATCATTGCTATAACTACGGATACATGAACTAGTTGGATATTTTTAAAGGACTAGAATCCAACTTTACAGAACTCTTCTGTACTAACTCTGAGTCTCATATAACACGCAATATTCTATTAATTAAGACACATGGAAAGCAACATTGTAGTGTTATCTTTAAGCACTTGTGATAAAAACAATTACTTCAATTTGTATTAATGTTATTTGAAGGTGTTACCGAAATAAGTATATAAACATCGGAAAAAGGAGTTAATCCACACTTGTACTTACTAAGAGTCAAGTAAATCGTCAACAGAATAGCAGAATGTGCGGAATTCCAATAATTTTTACAATAATTCTATTCAAACTCAGTATTAATGCTGGATTGACAGTACTCCACCCTGATACTGGACTATCACCGGTAAGTAATTTTTCCTTCTTCCAAGTCTTTGTAGCACGAGAATCAGCATTCAAAACGCTTTAATCGAATTTTGAAGAGCGATGAAGAGAACAAAATTAAGGTCGGACACTTGGGATTTCTACTTATTACGAAATTACTGATAATTTTAGGGGCAAATTGTTAGAAAATATGGATATCCATTTGAAGAACACACCGTTCAAACCAGCGATGGTTATTTATTGACTTTACATCGTATTCCTTATGGTGTCAAAAATTCTAACACAACAACGAAACGTCCAGTTGCTCTCATCATGCATGGATATATTTCTAGTTCTGCTGATTTTATCAATACAGGTCCACATAGAGCAATTAGTTTTCTCTTAGCCGATGCTGATTATGATGTTTGGTTAGGCAATTTTCGAGGTAATACATTTTCAAGGAGTCACATCAGTATCGATCCGGATAAAGAGAATACGAAATTCTTCAACTTTAGGTAAACTTCTAATTCTTTTGAGGGATTTTAATTTGAAATAAATCGATTGTAGTCTTGATGAATTGAGTTTAATCGATCTATCAGACACGATTAATTATATTTTAAATACAGCAGAACAGAAACAATTATTTTATGTTGGACATTCAATGGGTACAACAACAATTTTCGCTTTATTGTCAACAAAGACGGAATATAATGAGAAGATTAAAATGGTGGCAGCTTTGGGTCCTGTTGTTTATTTAAATAAGGCTCGTAGTGTTGCTGTTAAAGTTTCTGAATTGTTTCACATCCTTTATAGAGTATTTTCCATCATTTATTATTCATATAAAAACATAAATTATAATTGACTTTTGTTTTAGAAAATTGCAAATATTCAAATATCGTTTGAATTCGCGTCAAACCATTCAATTTTTCAGCAGTTATGGAGAATAGTCTGTGCGATACCAGGTTTGCAGGAAATATGCGCTTTTAGTATATTTCTCATATCTGGATTTGATTCAGTTGAATTAGATCGAGTAAATTTTCGATTATTCTTAAAGAAACAAACATCATTAAAATTTAACAATTTTAGGACTTTCTGCCGGTGATTTTTACAAATTACGCGGCCGGATCGGCATATAATCAAAACGCTCATTTCATGCAAATCAAAGAGAGTCGAAAATTTAGACATTACGATTATGGGCGTAAAGGAAATTTAGAAAAATATGGTCAAATGGAACCACCAATCTATGATTTGTCCAAAATTACAACACCTGTAATTATTTATTATTCTTTAAATGATTATTTTACATCATTGGAGGTAATTGATTTATTTTAATCGTTTAACTTATCAATTAATTTAAATAGAATTGGAAATTTTAGGATATTGATAGATTAGCAAACGAGATACCAACAGCTAAATTGAAGCGGATCCCATTTTCAGCATTCAATCATATCGATTTTATGTGGGCTATCGATATTGCTAAATTATTGAACAATGGAGTCGTTGATGATATTAAATCATTTACTTAAATGCCATTTTAATATTTACAATATCTATTATTTAAATAAACGTATATACTTTGATAAATTATTGTCTATTATTGTGTATTTTTAACAGAGTTTTTGAAGATCCGCGTTTCAAAATTGTACCATTTGTGTTCTTTTTTTTTCAGTTTTAAAAGCAAATCTGCCTTGTAAAATAAACTCCAAATACGAACAAATACACCCTGTCTGAATTAACTATGAAGAATACTTCATTTCTCTATTATTTATATTAAAATCGAAGTTTTTCTCACAACTTGAAGGGCGATATTTAGGAACCACTAGCAAGTGAAATTGTTCTTTTGGAATTTTTAGTTATAATGGGAGATTTATAATTAAAATAAAAAATCGGTCATTATTGTAAATTGTATTGTTTAATTACAACCACAATAAACTGTACTGCTTACTTATTGTTATTACTGTAAATTACGCAAACGCGTATTTTTTCTTTATAAATCACCAAGTTGTATACAAATTCAAGAGATACATTAACAAATAATCGCATTTTATTTTCAAATGGGCATCGGAAAACTAATCTATTAAAACATGTTGACTAAATATACGATAATTGTTGTTTTAATTTCAATTGTGCCAAGTTACGGTGGTGTTGTTTTACCAAATTCTGATAATAATAACAACAGTGATGAACCGCAAGTTATTGCATCGGTGAATAAGACAATTGGGCCGTGTTTACCGGGAACGTTGCGGATGGGCCTTCTACAACGGTTCCAGACGTGTGATCCAATATTGGATGAAAAACGTCTGTTGCTGTAACGACGACCAGAAATGCATCCAACAAAAATACCAAATTTCGTTGCACGCCTTCGTTTTCTACTGCCATACCGTCGGGGGTGGCGCGGATATTAGAATTAATTAAAAGTAAATTGTTTGGTTTTTAATTTTAATTTATTTAAAATTTCTGGTGTTTACAGTTTTTCCCAAATTGAAAGGTGACGGCCGTATCGGTGAGTAATTCGAGTTAATTTTGGCAAATTCCACTAAGATTTCTAACGAATTACAGCCCTGGAAACGCCCGGACTTGCCGAACAATAGCCTTAAGATATTTATTTATAAAGCCCAATTACTCTATTTATTGTATTTTTTATATGTTGATCAGTATTCCAATCAACAATTCATCAAATAAAGTATTTTTCACACATTTTAATAAATCACCCGTCTATTCTAATATGGATTGTGTCGGTCGAAATGTGGCCAGAATTTATGCTCGAAACGTGTTAGTCGTGCATCATTAGTCCCGTACAAACTCGACGATTTCCTGCCAGTTATCATTATTTGAACGTTTACTGTACACAACGACCACGTCTTGTATTTAATTGTCTCTCATTTAACCCTCCCCGAATTATTGTGAAATTCTTCGACAACAATAATGGAACGATTTAATTTTTGAATGACATGTCTGAAAAGCGTCGACAGGAAATATCGAGAAGCGGCGTCACGTGTTGGCGATGAAGATCAACCGGAAGTGCGACTTTTCTAACTGTTATAGCACATATTTTTTACAATAGTCGATGCCAGATAAGGCAATGGGGGTGATATTTATATGAGTGAAAGGAGAAAAAATAGGGAATAACGATGATAATGAAGCAGAGAAGCGTTACAAGATCAACTATGACGAATTCTTTCTTTTATTCCATATTATTCAATGTAATAATAATGATGATTTATAATTAGAGGAAAAACGGGAAGATTCTACTTTAATCGTTCCAAGAATTGTCAATTGAGGTCAATTATCTGTTATTAATTGATCAACAAAGCGGTTTTAGAAGGAGGGTATCAACCCAACTTTAGATCACTGGTCCGAAATTGAATGATCGTCTCTATTTGTAGGAAAGCTACTTGAACCATTGTCTTGTTTCGTTCTTGACCCGATCAGTGAAGACTGGCAACCGTTTCTCATTCGCACTACGTTGGACAAAATCGCCTGTTACACTCGTCCTCTCGACGGTCTTGGGGACACAGCCATTCGACCAGAACACAGCAGCCGTCCATGAATCGCACATACAACACACGATATAAATCCATCCTGGGCATTGTTTGGTGCAATATTTATGAATAAAACTGATAAATTGATAAATTTACATTGAGATATTGCGGCTTTTAAAGCGGAATGCAGAATTTGTTGGCGAGAAAACGAATTTGAGAACTTTTCGATTCATTCGGAGAATATAATCCGCCAAATTCGCGGAAAAATCTCAAAACTATTCATCGGATAATCGACCTTGTTCAACACGATTCCTAATCCGACCTTGTCCAATGTTAATACTCATCGTAAATTCACAAAAGTGTTTTAATTGAAAGAATCGTCCTTGATTTAGATACGTACAATCATATTTCAGTTTAATTAGCTTAATTACAGGAAACCGGAATTGTACACTTGTCCTGTATTCTTTATATTCGAACGTAAATTGAACGAAGTTCTAGATGATAATTGGATTATAATCAAGTAAGCTTTTACAAATATTCCACGATTAAAATTAATTGGGAAAGTTCAGAAAAGAGCATTTATAGAGCTTGGATATTTTGGATTTTCTTCTAAATTAATCAAATCCACCACCGTATAGAAAAAGTCGATTTAAAATAAAGGAAATTAAACGGCAGGAATTTTCTCGAGTATACACAATTTTCGTATTCAAATAAATGTAAAAAATCGAGCAGTTTGTCAGCAAAACACGTTAAACTGGTACTTGCATCGAATTTACACGATAATCTTCCGTGTAAATAATTGGCAATTGTCGGAATTGCTTTTTAATAATCACCCCTGCAGTAAATAATGCAGTGATTATTATGTTTTTTTCGATTCTCCCTTTCCTGTATTAGATCAAGTTGTTGTTGAACATGTTGTTATTGTTGTTTCTGTTGCCCACGTGTTTTATATGAAATACTATATTGGACATGAACATCTGCACCCGACTCCGCCTTCAGTATGCTAGTCACCAATGTGCATTAGAGCGTGAGTAACAAACCGCCCCATGTACCGCCTCCTCTTCACTGCTTTCTTTGACAATTCTACAACTACCTCACAAAACACGGTCGGTAGATTTCTTTGATCTAAAAATAAATCAACTGGCCGATGACAAGGATGATGATGATAGAAGGCTTCATTGGAAATAATAAATAAAATCACAATCTGCTGGATTAGTGGTTTATTAGTTCATTAGTAGAAAATTCGACATGTTGGCTTATATTACAAAATTAGCCATCAACAGCAGAAGCACTATGGCCTACTAGACTGCTTAAAGTTGCAATGCCCGGAGGAATCGGTTGTGGTTGTGGTGCAGCTTGAATTGTGGCAACAATGATGGCCATAACGACCACAATAACTAGCACGAAAGATTTCAACATTTTATGTCTTTATCTACAACTTTATCTACGTTTATATCTTTATAGAATTAATTGTCGAGTATTTATATGAAAAAATTATGCAATTATTTAACTGATGTCATCATTGGTTTTCTAGTTTTTTCCGGTATTGATCTCTAGCTGTTGTATTGATTTGAAGGCCTTTTGTGTGCTTATTTGCATATCCTAATTGCATCATTCGATAAAATTGCATTCATATCACCAGGGACGTAGCCAAAGGAGGGGGGTTTGGGGGTCAACCCCCACCCCCCTTGTTGATCAGAAAGTATAATTTAAAAACAGTTACAGAAATTAAAATAATAGCAATTTCATATTTAGTAAACATGTTGTTTTTACTATGCCGCTGCTAGCTGATTATCCATGATTGGGGATCATAACTAACAGCTACGCCAGCAAGGTTGGGCTCTTTAGGGTTGGAGTTTTTATCTTCCAAAACACCACTAGTGTAATGTTGCCATAATTTTGTAGCATCAACAGTAACAGACAATGGCTGGGCAGCAACAGCACTACGGACATTTTCTTCAATTCCTACTACGTTACGGGCGCTTGCGACTTTAACTGGAGAGCTCGTAGTCAAGTAACATTCACCTTCTTTTTTTTTCATATGGATATTGTTTTTCCGTGCTCATGTAATTGTTTTCAGCGTGTCTGAAAGCATTCTGTGCCAAACCACTATTGCAGCAGTCGTTACCGTATGTTGTGGTACAATCGATCAATTGTTGTTCGCTCAATGAGAAGATTTCGCTGTGATATAAGGCGAAAACACCCTCCATTGTACCAGTCTGTAAAAAAAAACCATCAAAACAATAAAATTGAGAAATCAACATAGGACTTACAGCCGCGAAACTCCAGGATGCTCCACAAGGGCCTTAATCTTTGACTGGTGTAAGAATATGCTTCGTTCTCCAGTCGACCGAATCCGGAAGAGGGTCGTCGGAAAGAACAACGTTTTCGCCACGAAATTGTGGATGGTATGTCACGGCCGATTTTTTAATGTAAGCCATAAATTCATCTGAAGTCATATCAGCGAATTGAGTAACGCCCATCTTAAATGTGCTCAAGCCTTGTTCGTACAATTTGTTGTGTTCTTCGATTTCGGCCAAATTTTGGTGGAAAATGGCCATACGTTTAGCTTCCTCTTCAACGTTTTCGTAGACTTTTACATGTTTCGACTATATTACAATTAACTTTTGTATTAAAATTATAGAAAATTTTGAAGACCTTGAAGATGACCCATTCTTGTTGGACCATGTGTGGATGTGGTACAGCTGAAGCTGCTTCCAAAACGGCAGCCAATACTAAGACGAATTTCATCGTTGATTGATTTGTTCAATCAACTTGTTCTGAGGTTGTCTATAAAAATTCGGCAACTTATATACGATTCTTATTTGTTTCTTTCGTATTTTTAATTCTCAAGAGGGTTAAGTTAGTTTTTTTTTTAATAATTGCAAGGTATTTTTTCTAATCTATTTAGAGCAAAATCAAAAAATTTGAAAGGGGCCGAATCTATGAACCGGCCTAATAACTTCCCCGACACGAGTCCGAGTTTTTAAAAAAACGAGTACCGTAGCACGAGTTTTGTATACTATTTTTTCTATTGGAGATACTTTATTAAAAAAAAAAAAACTAACTTACTATAAAAATCAAAATCGGAAATCGAGAACCGTGGCTATCTCACAACCACCGAAAAATTCAATGAGGAACCAGCATCTCGTCAACAAAAACTCTGTTCACTAATCGGTGATTCCACACACACCCTTTTCAGTTCGACTTTCTTACAATTCGATTCACAATTCAATTGCGAAATTTTGACAGAACGACAGAACTGTCATTTGAGCGCGGAATAAAAAGTAGTACGGTAGTCCCAACAAAAACATGGAAAAATTCAATTCATATAGACTGAATTGTCGAGAGAATATACATTTCTTTTTTAGGAGAAATCAAAATGCATATTATTTTAAAACATTTATTTATTAAAAAAGCGCTAACCGAAACACAAAACCCGCTCAAAAAACCGCTTGAAAACAAATATTCTGAGGTTATGTTTCAAAAATGACAGAAGAATGTAAACAAACGCATAGGATTTTATGCCTCCAGTGATACCAACAGTAGATATCATTCTGTCTTTATAAACTACCGTTATAAATTTTGCTACGCTTTAAAAATTATGTTGGATAACCTTCTAAACTGTCATTTCAAAATTTCGCAATTAAATCGTGAACAACAACTCTTTTCTATGGCAACCGATACCTGATAGAAGGCGGCAAATTTGAATTGGTTGACTAGACTATTTTGCCAATTTTGTGCCCTTATTTAAAAAAAGAAAAGAACATCGCAGATGATGGGTATCATTTTAGACATAAAAGCACATGCCCTTTCGATTGGTGATATCAAATTAATATGTTATCTTGAATTTTTTGCAATCAACCCCCTCCCCCTTCCACCCCCGTGGTCCGATTGGCACCAAAAACTAATCAACTTGAACGGCCACCAAATAGTTTGTGCTGACCAAATTTGAACTCAATCGGTGAAACCGTTTTTGAGTAATCGTTGGAGAACCGACAGACGCACATACATACACACACACACACACACACACACACACACACACACACACACACACACACACACACATCATGCTAAAAACTTCAAAAACGTGTTCAGGGGACCTCAAAACGTAAAGATCTGGTGAAATCTCGAATTCGAAATTTTGGTCCGAAACTAATAACTTCCCTACCCTCTGGTCGGGGAAGTTAAAAAAGTATAAACAGAATGTGACGTAATCAACAGTTTCGTCTCAGGCGAAGTTGATAAGTAGATAAAGCTAACATAATTTGCTTTTAATTACAGGCTCTTCAATGTACCTATGTAGTATAGGGCCGAAAATTAATACACAAAAAGCTTCATTTAAGAGATTATTTATTAAATAGACGGTTTGAATTTTTCCTGGAGAATTCCTAGTCCAGTCTAAATACGAGCTGAGTTTTCACTTTCAAATAAACTCGAAATGTTGGGACATGAATTAAAAACCACAAATGTAACACAAGGGAAATGTAAATAATCTTGATCAGTTCCCTCTATGTAGGGGTAAACATTTCCATTATTATATCGTTATAATCAACCACCATCCCCAACGCTAACGCTCGTGCTCCAACATGCACACTTGATCCACAAATAATCACTTTCCGCCCAGCGCCCTTGTAATAGAAATAAGTATTCTTCTTTATTAATACTATTAAATTTCACAGAACCGGTTTCGGACTGAAGGCCATTATCAGCTGTACCAACAGTTTTTAACAATCGATTTATATAATCTCTGTTTTCTATTGTGTGGAAATGAACACCAGTCGGTTTGAACATACACTTCATTGAGAGAAGACAAAATCAATTGACATACCACGTCTATCATTCAAAAGGGTATGGTTTGAAGATAAGTTGGGGAGCGATTCGAAAAATATTCTGAGGATATGTAGGAAAGTCTTCAGGCAGCTGGACTTTTAGCTCATCGGTAACATAATTTTGAGTCACCTTCAGTCGTTTTATAAGCATAGTCCATTGATGAAATTGCCTCAAAAGGTCTCCCAAAAGTGCCCAATACATCAGATAAATCAATGCAAGTTCATGTGGTACAAGAATATCAAATAATATATCAATTGTCTAATATAACACCACAGAATTTTTATTATAATTATAGTAAAGTAAAAACGATTATTAAAATTATTGTAATTAAATAAACCAACAAAACCAAATAACGAAGAATCGTACAAAGCGTGTGTCGACAATAACTAATCGACTAAATTTGCATGTGTTGACGTGTTTACTGAGGCGTGTTGTAACTCTCTCTGATTGGTGGCGGAGAGTTACATTTTGCATTTTTATTTTGGCAAAATTTTATTTATCTCGCTTTCAATGTAAAAAAAAGTTTTTTATTTGGATTTTGTTGACTTAGGGCCAGTTTCATAATCGAAGCCTAAAGGTTCCTTTAGTAAAAGTCTCCTTTAGCTTAAAACTTCCTTTAAATTGAACTTTAAAATCAATCTGTTTCATAATGACCTTTCAAGTTTCTCGTACGTAAAGGGTCCTTTAACGTAGTTTTGAGATGTTGGTACGACTGAAATACTATTGCGAGGATTTTTTTATGTCAAACTAGCCAACTAGAATGGTCCACCTTAGACAATATAATTCAAAAATAAGCATTATTAGTAGGCGAATGGTTCGAAAAATATTTCAAGGATTTATGCAGTAGGTCCTAGATACGATTTTAATGAAATTTTCAAGAGAAAATCATTTAAAATTTGGTCAAAAAAGTGCTAGTTTCTAATGGTGCCGCAATTGCAAAAACGAGCTATACATGGCTACCAATGATTTTAGAATTCGTCTTACACTAATTTATTGAACATTTTCTTCACTGTATTCTCGAAAAAAAAAGCGAAACATTTTCATCTATTCCATTTTAAAATAGAGAAAAATGTAGAAATCAATATTGGAAGGATTTTCGAGTGATTCTCAAGCATCTTACATGTGTAGTTTGTGTTTGAAAATCGCAACAGTCTTATGAGTACCACTTGGTGTAATTCTAGATTTAATTGTTGTCAATTTGTTATTTTGGGCAATTTTGTCATAGGTTGAACTACATGTACTCCTTTGTTGAATCAAAAATATCTTCAATATTAGCTTATGTCGTTTTGACAATTGTTGTCAAAATAGTTAAAGGAGCTTTTAAATATTTTAAAGTCCTGTCAACGGCACTTTAATTTAAAGTTGGATTTAAAGGACCATTTAAGCTAAAGGAGGATTATGAAACACAAAATGTTATTTAAAGGAGCCTTGAAAATTAAAGTTCCCTTTAAATTGATTATGAAACCGGGCCTTATTCCTTTAATTAAAATCAAAATTTTGTTAATTTTTTGTTACTGTCATCATGCCTATTGGGGACTACTGAGTGAAAAGCTCTGTATGTATTTATCGCTCGGTTTTGTTTATATTACATTTGTTTAGTTTAAAAGATAGCTGCTAGAAGATAAGACAAGATTGTGGAATGTGGCATACAAGTTGCATTTTTAAATTCATTATGTGGCGACAATCTAATTCTCGACTCTAATTCGACGGCAATTTTGATGAGAATGTTTCTAAATCTGATCGTGAAAACTTAAATTTTTTCCAACAAAAAAATATAAATGGTTGAAATTTCAAAAAATTATTCAAATTAGCAACTTAACATGTAGAATATGCGTACATTTTTGCTCAAATGATTACATCTATTTATAATTTCAAGAAAAATAGGTGACTATTAGTGCGGTTTTCATAAAAAATGTTAAAGACAATTGAAAATCTGATAAGCTCCAATTGTATCTATTATCCAATTCTATCTATTATCAATTATCAAGAATTTTATTTGTTTTTGTTGACTTTTACTAGACAAAAAGTGTATTTTACTAAAACCATGATTTTATTCTGAAAAAGGCATTTTTCGCAATTTTCAGAAAATTCAGGTAATTTTTTCACAGTCGATGGAGCTATATTGATGTAGAATCACATCAACATCTAATGGAATATTCATGATTTCGTTATCTCTTACTATTTTCTACAGATTTGTATTCTAATGTTTTGCGTTTCAGATAAAAAAAAAACAGTTTTAACTGTGCAACAATTAAAATTTATTTATCATGTATTATTACATGGGGTAACGCATATGTAAATACCAAGCGTCATTTTCAATACCGCATCTGGTGTTGTTTGAAAGGCGTATGTAACCACCTTCACCCCAAGAGCTACCCCATGAGTTCCTGATTATCCATGATTGGGGATCATAACCAACAGCTACGCCAGCAAGGTTGGGCTCTTTAGGGTTGCAGTTTTTATCTTCCAAAACACCACCAGTGTAATGTTGCCATAATTTTGTAGCATCAACAGTAACAGACAATGGCTGGGCAGCAACAGCACTACGGACATTTTCTTCAACTCCTACTACGTGACGGGCGCTTGCGACTTTAACTGGAGAGCTCGTAGTCAAGTAACATTCACCTTCTTTTTTTTCATATGGATATTGTTTTTCCGTGCTCATGAAATTGTTTTCAGCGTATCTGAAAGCATTCTGCGCCAAACCACCATTGCAGCCGTCGTTACCGTATGGTGTGGTACAATCGATCAATTGTTGTTCGCTCAATGAGAAGATTTCGCTGTGATATAAGGCGAAAACACCCTCCATTGTACCAGTCTGTAAAAAAAACCATCAAAACAATAAAATTGAGAAATCAACATGGGACTTACAGCCGCGAAACTCCAGGATGCTCCACAAGGGCCTTGGTCCTTGACTGGTGTAAGAATATGCTTCGTTCTCCAGTCGACCGAATCCGGAAGAGGGTCGTCGGAAAGAACAACGTTTTCGCCACGAAATTGTGGATGGCCTGTGACGGCTGATTTTTTAACGTAAGCCATAAATTCATCCGAGGTCATATCAGCGAATTGAGTAACGCCCATCTTGAATGTGCTCAAGCCTTGTTCGTACAATTTGTTGTGTTCTTCGATTTCGACCAAATTTTGGTGGAAAATGGCCATACGTTTAGCTTCCTCTTCAACGTTTTCGTAGACTTTTACATGTTTCGACTATATTACAGTTAACATTTGTATTAAAATTATAGAAAATTTTGAAAAATTACCTTGAAGATGCCCCATTCTTGTTGAAGCGTGTTTGGATGTGGTACAGCTGAAGCTGCTACCAAAACGGCAGCTAATACTAAGGCGAATTTCATTGTTGATTGATTTGTTGAATCGACTTGTTCTGAGGTTGTCTATAAAAATTCGGCAACTTATATACGATTCTTATCAGTTTTTTTCGTATTTTTTATTCTCAGGAGGGTTAAAGTTTGTTTTTTTTTTAATGGCAAGATATTTTTTCTAATCTATTGAGAGGAAAAAAAACGTATAAACAGGATGTGAAGTAATCAACAGTTTCGTCTCAGGTGAAGTTGATAAGTGGATAAAGCTAACATAATTTGCTTCTAATTACAGGCTCTTCAATAAATGTACCTATGTAGTATAGTGCCGAAATTAATACACAAAAAGCTTCATTTAAAAGATTATTTATTAAATAGGCGGTTTGAATTTTTCCCGGAGAATTCCTAATCCAGTCTAAATACGAGCTGAGTTTTCACTTTCAAATAAACTCGAAATGTTGGGACATGAATTAAAAACCACAAATGTAACACAAGGGAAATGTAAATAATCTTGATCAGTTCCCTCTATGTAGGGGTAAACATTTCCATTATTATATCGTTATAATCAACCACCATCCTCAACGCTAACGCTCGTGCTCCAACATGCACACTTGATCCACAAATAATCGCTTTCCGCCCAGCGCCCTTGTAATAGAAATAAGTATTCTTCTTTATTAATACTATTAAATTTCACAGAACCGGTTTCGGTCTGAAGCCTATTATCAGCTGTACCAACAGTTTTTAACAATCGATTTATATAATCTTAGTTTTTTATTGTGTGGAAATGAACACCAGTCGGTTTGAACGTACACTTCATTGAAAGAAGACAAAATCAATTGACATACCACGTCTACTATTCTAAAAGGTATAGTTTGAAGATAAATTGGGGAGCGATTCGAGAAATATTCTGAGGATATGTAGGATAGTCTTCAGGCAGTTGGACTTTTGGCTCATCGGTAACATAATTTTGAGTCACCTTCAGTCGTTTTATAAGCATAGTCCATTGATGAAATTGCCTCGAAATGCATTTTTGACTTAATCAGCTACAGCCGGTATCCGGATTTTTTAACAAATCTGACCCGTACACGTGTTAGCGATATTATAACACCGATAACGACATTCGAAAACTTTCCTATCGTACGGAAAATTTTCTTCGGAATTAATACCGGAATTGTCGCGAACACAATGAAAAGCGCCATCCATCTAACCACCATTACAGCCATCATTACCATACGGCCGTGAACAGTCGATGAAATTGCCAGTTTTGTGAAAATTCTGGCCCTCCAAAGCGCCAGCCTCACAATAAACTGAATTAAAATCACAATCAATTCATCCGAATTTATTGGAAAAAATTTACAGAACTGAAGGCCCAACAAGCGGCTCATACTCCTTGATTTTTTACCGAAGTTTCAGCCCCAAATTCGCGACAATCGATGCTTTCTGGATAGGTAAATTAAATATTAATCGAATTATTGACAATTGTTTTGGAAAGTGTATTGATAACTTTTGTTTTTTTCTGTTAATAAGTAAATTCAATTCTATTTCCGCTGTTTCAATTTTTAAATTAAATTTTTTTTGATAAAACCGCTTATTATACTTGAGATTTGTGATAAAATCACACCATTCTAAGTTCTCGCGTCCTTTTTGAGTACTTATTTGTTCTCACAAGTGCACATTTCCTGTTTTGAAAGTATGTTGATACCTATTATTATTTTTTTTTATAAAAAAATTCACTTCTATTAGGATGTGTCTTCAACTTTGTCCACTTTTCTTTCTATCATTTCACTGGTCGTTAGTTCTATAATGATGTCAAGGACATATGAATATGTCCTTGACTTTTTCTGTAATTATACTGGGTGATTCACTATCGTGGTCTACTGTTACAGGAACAAATTTTAATTCCTATGCCGTTTCGTTGTTTGAACTCTTTATTAAAAAACATTCTCTACGTTTCAGCTACCTAAATTCTTGTTTATTCCTCATTTCCACCGAAATTTTAGATAATGCGACAGATGGCTTTTTTTTTGAAGATAATTCTTCTTTTCCTCAAAAATCTATGAATACCCCCCCTAACTCTAGTGGAAACGGCTTACGTGAAAATCCTCGTTTCCACTCTTGGTTCTTCTTTATTAATATTAATAAATTTCACAGAACCGGTTTCGGACTGAAACACATTATCAGTTGTACCAACAATTTTCAACAACCGACCTGTATGATTTTTGTTCTTTCTTTTTCATGTAAATGAACACCGACCGGTTTGAGAGTACAATTCATGGAATTTGGCGAATTTGGCGAATTTGCGTAATGTGTGCTATTATTCCCTCGAATGATTTGCACCACTCGCTCGCTCCGCTCGCTCGAGGTGTAAACTTCATTCATTCTCATTATAGACTCGTTGTATAATATACCTACTAATAAATTTCTCTGTAGTAATCAATTTAGGTGGCTGTGTTGTTGAATTGACGGGCTATTATTACGATGATGATTTGAGTAAATTGATTAGTAACGGTTTAACGAATGATACAGCCTGTTATATTAATGATAATCAAAAAACTATCACGAATATATTGAGTCCTATTGTACAAGAAGCGATAAATAATCTCATATCCGGTAGTTGGGAATTTAGTGAAAAATTTAAAACATTAATAACCGAATTGGCACAACAAAATGAGTTTGTAGATGATCAATAGTCTACGATACTTTATAGATACGATACTTTATTTTCCTTGTGAAATAAAGATAAACCTAAATTATTTTTCATAATTGGTTAATTAAAAAACACCTGCATCAGATTTTTGTTTGCTTGTTTTTCTATACTCTAGATAGTTGGATAAGATAATTATTCAATTTATTATTTTAGAATTGATAAGAAGAAATTCATATGATAAGAAATCAACCAGTTAGATTCTTATCAGCTAGTTACAGACGCCAGAACACTCATAAGGATAGATTTTGAGCCAAATTAACTTGCTCAACTTCTTTAAATCCCGTTACCAAACACACTTGAATTCAAAATTTCCACCCTAAATCTAAGATTTTATTAAAAATGGCTCGGTTCAGATGAATTTATGGGAATTTTCAAAATCTTCAAAAATAAGACTCTTATTTTGATGTCTGCTTACTTTTTGGTCCAATGTTTAGTTTAAAAAATTTGAAAGGGGCCGAATCTAAGAACCGGCCTAATAACTTCCCCGACACTTTCCGGATAGTTAATCATGAATTAGAAAAATATATTAAAGACAAGTATTAGAAATCGACAATTAATGCAAGAGTCCAAGTTTAAAAAAAAAAACTAACTTACTATAAAAATCAAAATCGGGAATCAAAAGCCGTGGCTATCTCACCACCACCCAAAAATTCAATGAAGAACCAGCACCTTGTCAACCTAAACTCTGTTCACTGATCGGTGTTTCCACACACACTTTTCAGTTCAACTTTCTTATAAACTCGATACACGATTCAATTGCGAAATTTTGACAGAACCACAGAACTGTCATTTCAAAATTTCGCAATTGAATTTTCTATGGCAACCGATACCTTATAGAAGGCGGCAAATTTGAATTGGTTGACTAAACTATTTTGCTAATTTTGTGCGCTTATTTAAAAAAAGAAAAGAACATTGCACATGATGGGTATCGTTTCGGGCATAAAAGCACATGCCCTTTCGATTGGTGATATCAAATTAATATGTTATCTTAAATTTTTTTCAATCAACCCCCTCCAACTTTCACCCCCGTGGTCCAATTGGCACCAAAAACTAATCAACTCGAACAGCCACCAAATGGTTTGTGCTGACCAAATTTGAACTCAATCGGTGAAACCGTTTTTAAGCAATGAGGTATATAGAGTGCGCATCCCCTATACTTGTATAAGACCAATTTGGTCATCATATGGGGAAATTTTGACAGTTGTTCCTCACTCTCTCTAACTTATGAGTGTGTCGTTCAATAGGGACCTCAAAACGTAAAGATCTGATGAAATTTCGAAATCGAAATTTTGGTCCGAAACTAATAACTTCCCTACCCTCTGGTCGGGGAAGTTAAAAAAGAAAATTGTAATTTTTTTTACAAAAAAATAAACGATTTTAGCAAATTGGCGACTAATTTTTTTGTTAATTGTTAAAGTTAGTTATATACAACCAGTTTATTGTTTTTTTTTCTCCAATTATCTATGCAATAATAAGACGCCAAAGGTGTGGCCTCAAGAACAAAAACAAATTTGGCAACATTGCAGAAAGACGAGATGACAGACTTTGGAGCCCCCTTTCCGCCAATAGATGTAACTCATTTTTGTGGTTTGGAGACTTGCTATTCAACTCGTTTTTCACACGATAAACATAGTTTTGTTTATCACTAATTTTCCAGAAGATTTTCACTTTTTTGCAGCAACAATGTTACCGTTGGAAAGGCAATGAAATAATCTATAAATTGCAATACACTTTATACAAAAATAATTAATTTTTAACAGATAAAAATAATAGATAATAGATTCGCCACCATAAATTTCCAGTAATTTTCCGAATTTCAATCTCAAACTATTTTCAAAATAATCTGCTATTCATTAGCTTTCAAACAAGCCCTGGTTCAGTCGTCTAAGTTTAAAACTGCCCGTAAAAAAACAAAATTAGTATGTCGAAACCTTTCATGAATTTTCCGGAAAACTAACAATGCGATCGGAAAATTTCTGACAGATTTGGAAAGCGCTTTTAATTGGCCACATGTTGTGTGAAATTTATTAGAAAATAAGCAATATTTGCCAAGTTATGAGGGAAAATATAAAAAAAAAACTGTAAAAAATGCTAAAAACATGCTTCTATATTTCCTTCTGTAACTCCAAATTACATCCGAATTTCAAAAAATCATATATGTACTTCCCTTCCTCTTGAAATGCCCTTTTAAATACCGTTTAGAACATTGAAAATCCGTTTGAAAATAAAAAAGTTACATTGTTTTCCGTTTGCTGCTGCATTCCCTTAAGGCAAACATTCTAACAGTTTAGTTGGTTAAAAATTTCAAATTTATAATCTAAATTTAGAAAGAAAATGGCACTTTCGCCATTTAATTTGGCTCGAACGCAAAAATGCCAAATTTCAAGATTTGTGCGCTAAATTTGCAGTTATTTCCAGACTTTTATGAAAAAGCTGGTATTCAACTGGCGAATTAAATAAAAATAACTCATTTTTTATTGATTCGGTCATTTTGGCCCGTAATTCGAGGTTGGATTAGAAAATTTTCCAATTTTTGACAATTCAATAACGAAATTTATTAAAGATAATTTTGGCTTGTATTTATTTCTCAAGATAAATAAAGTATTACAATCCAAGACTTTTTTGATAATCATTAATAAAACTGGCTCCATATTTCGTTAAAAAGTTACTAATCGTTTTACTCAACTTATCATTGTAATACAAGCCAGTCAATTCAACAACACAATCACCCAAATTGATTACGATTTGTAAATTTGAGATTTGGAGCGGTGTCAACGTAACTTCCGTCGTTATTTCACCACTTAACTTCGTCAAATTAATACTACAATAAGATAATATCAATAGAAAAGTTCATAATAAGTCTTGTATTGTTGAATTTACTTTAAATCACCTTCTCCAAGTAGAAGCTTCATTTCGCTTGATAATTTGTAGATAATTCCAAATGTTCGAATATGAGTTTTAAGTGTAATTTATACGGGGAGAGACCATTTAATTCCAATACTGGCACTTCAAGACTGTGGATGCCGGCTAATTTAAAATTACCAATAGATGCATTCCCTCTAAAAATTATAAATTTACCATCTATACAAATATTACAAATTTACTCAAAAAATTTACGCGAATGGTCCATCGGTTATTGTGAAAATTTTATTTTGGACTTCTAACGGATCCGAAAGACCATTTATAAACTTGTAATTAGTCTGATTGATAACATTCTCGATTGGGGATGATTTAATCTTCTTGAAAGCATCTATAATTTTTAACAAACTATTAAAACAACAACATTCATATGTCCTTGACATCATTATAGAACTAACGACCAGTGAAATGATAGAAAGAAAAATGGACAAAGTTGAAGATGAATTATTCAACAAATTGCGCAATTTAATCTCAAGAATTATAAGCCGTTTTATCAGTCCTTTCAAATTAGTTATCAACAAATCAAAAATTTTCAATTTAAAACTAGGAACATCCTAATAGAAATGAATTTATTTATAAAAAAAACAACAATAGGTATCAACATGCTTTCAAAACAGGAAATGTGCACTTGATTTTCAACTACTTGTGAGAATCAAATAAGTACTCAAAAAGGACGCGAGAACTTGGAATGGTGTGATTTTATCAAAATTTCAAGTATAAAAAGCGGTTTTATCAAAAAAAAATTAATTTAAAAATTGAAACAGCGAAAATAGAATTGAATTTACTTATTAAAAAAAAAAAACAAAAGTTATCAATACACTTCCAAAACAATTATCAATAATTCGATTAATATTTAATTTACCTATCCAGAAAGCATCGATTGTCGCGAATTTGGGGCTGAAACTTCGGTAAAAAATCAAGGAGTATGAGCCGCTTGTTGGGCTTTCAGTTCTGTAAATTTTTTCCAATAAATTCGGATGAATTGATTGTGATTTTAATTCAGTTTATTGTGAGGCTGGCGCTTTGGAGGGCCAGAATTTTCACAAAACTGGCAATTTCATCGACTGTTCACGGCCGTATGGTAATGATGGCTGTAATGGTGGTTAGATGGATGGCGCTTTTCATTGTGTTCGCGACAATTCCGGTATTAATTCCGAAGAAAATTTTCCGTACGATAGGAAAGTTTTCGAATGTCGTTATCGGTGTTATAATATCGCTAACACGTGTACGGGTCAGATTTGTTAAAAAATCCGAATACCGGCTGTAGCTGATTAAGTCAAAAATGCATTTTGAGGCAATTTCATCAATGGACTATGCTTATAAAACGACTGAAGGTGACTCAAAATTATGTTACCGATGAGCCAAAAGTCCAGCTGCCTGAAGACTTTCCTACAAATCCTCAGAATATTTTTCGAATCGCTCCCCAACTTATCTTCAAACCATACCCTTTTGAATGATAGACGTGGTATGTCAATTGATTTTGTCTTCTCTCAATGAAGTGTATGTTCAAACCGACTGGTGTTCATTTCCACACAATAGAAAACAGAGATTATATAAATCGATTGTTAAAAACTGTTGGTACAGCTGATAATAGGCTTCAGACCGAAACCGGTTCTGTGAAATTTAATAGTATTAATAAAGAAGAATACTTATTTCTATTACAAGGGCGCTGGGCGGAAAGCGATTATTTGTGGATCAAGTGTGCATGTTGGAGCACGATCGTTAGCGTTGAGGATGGTGGTTGATTATAACGATATAATAATGGAAATGTTTACCCCTACATAGAGGGAACTGATCAAGATTATTTACATTTCCCTTGTGTTACATTTGTGGTTTTTAATTCATGTCCCAACATTTCGAGTTTATTTGAAAGTGAAAACTCAGCTCGTATTTAGACTGGATTAGGAATTCTCCGGGAAAAATTCAAACCGCCTATTTAATAAATAATCTTTTAAATGAAGCTTTTTGTGTATTAATTTCGGCCCTATACTACATAGGTACATTTATTGAAGAGCCTGTAATTAGAAGCAAATTATGTTAGCTTTATCCACTTATCAACTTCACCTGAGACGAAACTGTTGATTACTTCACATCCTGTTTATACGTTTTTTTTCCTCTCAATAGATTAGAAAAAATATCTTGCCATTAAAAAAAAAACAAACTTTAACCCTCCTGAGAATAAAAAAATACGAAAAAAACTGATAAGAATCGTATATAAGTTGCCGAATTTTTATAGACAACCTCAGAACAAGTCGATTCAACAAATCAATCAACAATGAAATTCGCCTTAGTATTAGCTGCCGTTTTGGTAGCAGCTTCAGCTGTACCACATCCAAACATGCTCCAACAAGAATGGGGCATCTTCAAGGTAATTTTTCAAAATTTTCTATAATTTCAATACAAAAGTTAACTGTAATATAGTCGAAACATGTAAAAGTCTACGAAAAACGTTGAAGAGGAAGCTAAACGTATGGCCATTTTCCACCAAAATTTGGTCGAAATCGAAGAACACAACAAATTGTACGAACAAGGCTTGAGCACATTCAAGATGGGCGTTACTCAATTCGCTGATTTGACCTCGGATGAATTTATGGCTTACGTTAAAAAATCAGCCGTCACAGGCCATCCACAATTTCGTGGCGAAAACGTTGTTCTTTCCGACGACCCTCTTCCGGATTCGGTCGACTGGAGAACGAAGCATATTCTTACACCAGTCAAGGACCAAGGCCCTTGTGGAGCATCCTGGAGTTTCGCGGCTGTAAGTCCCATGTTGATTTCTCAATTTTATTGTTTTGATGGTTTTTTTTTACAGACTGGTACAATGGAAGGTGTTTTCGCGTTGTATCACAGCGAAATCTTCTCATTGAGCGAACAACAATTGATCGATTGTACCACACCATACGGTAACGACGGCTGCAATGGTGGTTTGGCGCAGAATGCTTTCAGATACGCTGAAAACAATTTCATGAGCACGGAAAAACAATATCCATATGAAAAAAAAGAAGGTGAATGTTACTTGACTACGAGCTCTCCAGTTAAAGTCGCAAGCGCCCGTCACGTAGTAGGAGTTGAAGAAAATGTTCGTAGTGCTGTTGCTGCCCAGCCATTGTCTGTTACTGTTGATGCTACAAAATTATGGCAACATTACACTGGTGGTGTTTTGGAAGATAAAAACTGTAACCCTAAAGAGCCCAACCTTGCTGGCGTAGCTGTTGGTTATGATCCCCAATCATGGATAATCAGGAACTCATGGGGTAGCTCTTGGGGTGAAGGTGGTTACATACGCCTTTCAAACAACACCAGATGCGGTATTGAAAATGACGCTTGGTATTTACATATGCGTTACCCCATGTAATAATACATGATAAATAAATTTTAGTTGTTGCACTGTTTTTTTTTTGTTTTTATCTGAAACGCAAAACATTAGAATACAAATCTGTAGAAAATAGTAAGAGATAACGAAATCATGAATATTCCATTAGATGTGAAAAAATTACCTGAATTTTCTGAAAATTGCGAAAAATGCCTTTTTCAGAATAAAATCATGGTTTTAGTAAAATACACTTTTTGTCTAGTAAAAGTCAACAAAAACAAATAAAATTCTTGATAATTGATAATAGATAGAATTGGTTAATAGATACAATTGGAGCTTATCAGATTTTCAATTGTCTTTAACATTTTTTATGAAAACCGCACTAATAGTCACCTATTTTTCTTGAAATTATAAATAGATGTAATCATTTGAGCAAAAATGTACGCATATTCTGCATGTTAAGTTGCTAATTTGAATAATTTTTTGAAATTTCAATCATTTATATTTTTTTGTTGGAAAAAATTTAAGTTTTCACGATCAGATTTAGAAACATTCTCATCAAAATTGCCGTCGAATCAGAGTCGAGAATTAGATTGTCGCCACATAATGAATTTAAAAGTGCAACTTGTATGCCACATTCCACAATCTTGTCTTATCTTTTAAACTAAACAAATGTAATATAAACAAAACCGAGCGATAAATACTTACAGAGCTTTTCACTCAGTAGTCCCCAATAGGCATGATGACAGTAACAAAGAATGAACAAAATTTTGATTTTAATTAAAGGAATAAGGCCCGGTTTCATAATCAATTTAAAGGGAACTTTAATTTTCAAGGCTCCTTTAAATAACATTTTGTGTTTCATAATCCTCCTTTAGCTTAAATGGTCCTTTAAATCCAACTTTAAATTAAAATGCCGTTGACAGGACTTTAAAATATTTAAAAGCTCCTTTAACTATTTTGACAACAATTGTCAAAACGACATAAGCTAATATTGAAGATATTTTTGATTCAACAAAGGAGTACATGTAGTTCAACCTATGACAAAATTGCCCAAAATAACAAATTGACAACAATTAAATCTAGAATTACACCAAGTGGTACTCATAAGACTGTCGCGATTTTCAAAAACAAACTACACATGTAAGATGCTTGAGAATCACTCGAAAATCCTTCCAATATTGATTTCTACATTTTTCTCTATTTTAAAATGGAATAGATGAAAATGTTTCGCTTTTTTTTTCGAGAATACAGTGAAGAAAATGTTCAATAAATTAGTGTAAGACGAATTCTAAAATCATTGGTAGCCATGTATAGCTCGTTTTTGCAATTGCGGCACCATTAGAAACTAGCACTTTTTTGACCAAATTTTAAATGATTTTCTCTTGAAAATTTCATTAAAATAGTATCTAGGAACTACTGCTTAAATCCTTGAAATATTTTTCGAACCATTCGCCTACTAATAATGCTTATTTTTGAATTATATTGTCTAAGGTGGACCATCCTAGTTGGCTAGTTTGACATAAAAAAATCCTCGCAATAGTATTTCAGTCGTACCAACATCTCACAACTACGTTAAAGGAGCCTTTACGTACAAGAAACTTGAAAGGTCATTATGAAACAGATTGATTTTAAAGTTCAATTTAAAGGAAGTTTTAAGCTAAAGGAGACTTTTACTAAAGGAGCCTTTAGGCTTCGATTATGAAACTGGCCCTAAGTCAACAAAATCCAAATAAAAAACTTTTTTTTACATTGAAAGCGAGATAAATAAAATTTTGCCAAAATAAAAATGCAAAATGCAACTCTCCGCCACCAATCAGAGAGAGTTACAACACGCCTCAGTAAACACGTCAACACATGCAAATTTAGTCGATTAGTTATTGTCGACACACGCTTTGTACGATTCTTCGTTATTTGGTTTTGTTGGTTGGTTTAATTACAATAATTTTAATAATCGTTTTTACTTTACTAAAATTATAATAAAAATACTGTGGTGTTATATTAGACAATTGATATATTATTAGATATTCTTGTACCACATGAACTTGCATTGATTTATTTGCTGTAAATTTTTACCTAAATTTTTCGAGGATGTTTCACCATATGTTCTGCTACTATATTTCGGTCTTCAATAGTATATTGAAAAATAAGTTTCAGAAGTCCACTCGTTTAAAAAACGAGTGCGGTAGCACGAGTTTTTTAATGGTCGAGTGCAGGAATTGACTTCTGAAACGAATTTTTCAGACTATTTTTCCTATTTTGCGCCTCTTTGTACTCTTTTTTAATAAAAATTGAACCCTTAAAATTTAGGGAATTTTATAGAAGTTGGTATTAAATAAAACAAATGAAAGTTCTACTTGACGATTTTCAACTTTTATTTGTAAAACGAGTTGATTTTCAATTGTTTAAGTCTCCATATTAATTACGACTTTTAATAAAGTAAAAATGTGTGACGAATTATCGTGTACTCCACCAGAATTACGTGATATTGTTGAAAATGGTATCAATGATTTACTTCCCGGTAAATCAAAAATAAAATATGAACATTGTTATCAAAATTTTCAAGAATGGTGTAAAAATAATTTGAAATAAATAAAAGTTGTTTTCACATTAATCAAGTGGTCTGCATTTCTGTCAAAGAATGACATTTGAGATAGTCGACAGTGTCACCAACTTCGAAAAAATAAATTATCCCAGATTTTCCACACTCAAAGTAGTTGGGAAATTTCCATTACTTCACTACTTTTAGTGTGGAAATGATTTTATTTCCAACGCAAAATAGGAAAAAATCTTCTTCGCACTGCTCGATTATCATTCTTCTTTATTTCTTTATACGCTCGTTTTGTGTCAGGTGCTCTCCTTTTCCGATCCGGTTGACACTGAAATATTGTTGGGGCACATCCTGGTTTCATTCGTACCTGTGAGAGCGAACCCATCACACGATATTCCATATAATTCTCCATATCATTTGGCAACTGAAGCGGAAACAAACAATTCATTAAACCAAAGAATATTCGATGAAATAATCAACGTTTATTGCACATTATTTAGGCGATTTATTTCTCGAGCAGCTTTATTAGGTGCACACTTTATTTATAATGTATAATATAGAATATACTTTTCGTATTGTTCTTTTATTTGGCATATAAACAAATAATTTATTAGGAAATTTAATCCACGTGTTTGTACACTTAGGTACCGCACACCGCTTGTACACTTTAGAATACATTTCTAACAATTAAATAAAACAATAAACACAAATATAACACTGAAAAAATCGAATGTCAACTATCGTTAACAAGAAATAACAAACATGTTTACAAAGGCGTGACATCACAAAAAGACGCTATAACATCTGTTATATCTGAAATTTAAAATTCGTTTTCAAAAGAATACTTATTAGCATAAAACATTAATTTTATACAAAAATAAGTTCTTTTTTGGAAATTGTAGGTAGATAAGATTATCATAGAAGAGTATTTCAAAAATTGACATCACGCCTATTGTAAAATGATTATTGTTGCACAAGAACTTCTTTCAACAACTTATTATTACCTACAATTAAAAGTTAAATTACGTACAAAAATACGCACAAATATTTACCGACCGATTTGTTTAATAACACTAACTAAAAACGGATTATTTTTAATCTTTGAATAACTCGATTATGATATTATCTTATGACCTTGTCTTATCTTATTGATAAGGCTATAATCCGTTTTTGGTCGATATTATTAAACAAATCGACCTGGAAAAATTTGTGCGTATATTTGTTTGTAATTTAATTTTTAAGCGGAAGGAGTACATCTCAAGATTATAACCGGCGAAAATGTGAATTTCCAACTCGCGATTTTTCGCTCGTCCTTAAAGCTACGACAACCGCAAATGGATTTTTGAAAAGAGCATTTCTTATAGCCTCTAACGGTTCTTTCCGTTTTTTCAAAATATTGATACAAATTTGAATTACAGACAAAAATCTCAAAAATCTAACAACATGGTTTTTTTGTATGTTTGTACAATTTCTTGTATTTTCCTTTATAACATGGCCAATTTTGATTATTTTGCAAAAATTCTTGTACTGTTAGATAGCAAATAAAAAGTTCTTTTCAAATGTTTAAGAAATTTGCCAATTCCACCGTTAGTTTTCCGGAAAAGTAAGAGCACTTCTGTAGGCTACAACACGTTTTTTCTAGAATTTTTTATCTGACAGCATTGATCAACCCCTCATTCGAAAGCTGATACAAAGGCGGAGGGCAAGATAGAAAGCATTTTTTTATATTTTGAAAATTGCCTGAGTTATCGCGGAAAAACCAACCGGTTTTTCTGCTATTGTCTGCACTTATTAAAATTAATTATTTTGCTTTAAAATACATATAGTTAGGTAGATAATTTTGCCCTCTTTCCGATTGATGCATTATTTTTGTAAAAAATGTTGATTTCTGTATATTGTTGTTAATCTTATAGGAGCGACTGAAGATGGAAACCGGTATCGCAAAAATCAATAAATAAGGATAGATAATAAATAATAAATAAGGATAGATTTATGTTTCTGTTTATACATTTATTGAACTACTTATTAATTAATTGGGTTGTCCATTGTTTAGTAATTATATATATTTAAATTATATATATAACCACGTGTTATAGTTGTATAAATTAATGATAGGTAATAAAAGTAATTACAAATACTGTCCTTTTATATAAAAAAATTAAATATTTATTTATATTTAGGCATGTAAGTACAGTTACCAAACAATTTATTTATTTACTCGTTTGTATATTTCAGCCGAAGATTACACCTGAATTTTTGCTTCTTTTTTTAATCCATCGACATATATAAAGCTTTGATAACAGCCAAAACAATACAATTGCGATGCGTATTCGTATAGATGAAATTTAATAGATTGAAAGAAATTTTGCATGTCTCTTTAAGTTAAAACAAAAAAAAAGTGCAAGAAAAGAGCCTCTTCACCGCAGATTCACTAGAAACAATTCCGTTGAATAATTCATAATTATTAGGCAGAGTAAGAGGAAAAAAGTTTTTGATTTCTGATTTTCTCTATAAATAATAGTAACCAGTACAAGTGTCTTGTCATTTTTGCTTCAAACAAGAAATAGATCGCTACAGGTAAGTGTTAATCACAGATTGATAACAATTAGAATATGTGTAGTAACTTAAGAAATTGACTACTCAAACGTACGTGAAGCTTTACATTACCTAAAAAACTAAAGGTTAATTTCTTATATCATTACAAGAAACTCAAATAGTAGTAAATTAAAAATATAGTCGTTTTTTCAAGGTATTCATACAATAATCGATTCGAAATTGTTGTGATAAGACGCTTGAAACGTTACAAAATGACGATAATAACACGAATTAAACTACCTTATCAATATTTGGCTGCATTTTCTGGTAAAAAAATCAACATAATTATCATTACCAAAATTATTTCTTTATTAATTAATTTTAGTGATGATTGGCTATGGTTGTACAGGTTTAAATATGGCCTGGCCATCGCCAACTCTACCACGTTTGTTAAATGGTACTGAAGTCATCCAAATTGATAGTGGTGAAGGTGCTTGGATTACAGTTACTGAAATGATATCAGCTTGTTTCGGTTCTATAATCGGTGCATTTTTAATGGATAAAATCGGACGAAAAGCTACATTTATATTAACATCAATACCGCTATGTATAGTTTGGATTATTATCGGTTTTGCTAAAAGTGTAGACTTATTGTATTTTGCACGTTTCATTGCTGGTATATCTGATGGTATTTTATTTACATTAGCACCGATTTATATTAATGAAATTGCCAATCCGAAAATACGAGGCTGTTTAGGTACTCTACTACCGGCAATATGGACACTAGCAATGCTTCTAATAAATTTCGTTGGATCATCGTTTAATATATCAACAACAGCTTTTATAATGCTAATATGGCCATTTATATTCTTTCTAACATCTATTTGGATACCGGAAAGTCCGTATTATTATTTAATGAAGAAGGAGAATGAAAAAGCTCAAGATGCTTTACAACTACTTAAAGGTAGTGAAGAATCGATTGATGTTGAATTGAAACGTTTAACAGAAGCTGTACAATCACAAACTGAGAATAAAACACAAATTTATGATTTATTCATCAATCGAAATTATCGAAAAAGTTTAGTGATTGTTGTTTTATTAAGAACAGCGGAAGAATTTACAGGATTCGGAGCGATTATTTCTTATACACAAATCATTTGTAAAGAAACAACAACAGCGTTATCACCAGATGTTGCAACAATAATCTATATGATTGTTCAATTAATTACAGTATCATTGTGTTCAACGATTATCGATCGTATCGGTAGACGACCATTATTATTTTTATCAATAACAGGATCAGCATTCTCACTATTGATATTGGGAATATATTTTTATTTATCAATTGAAACTGATACGGATTTAACAAATGTTAGTTGGTTACCTCTACTGGCACTGTACGTATTTGTTGTCTTCTTTAATTTCGGTATGTTACCAATACCATCATTTATGCAAGGTGAAATCTTTCCAACAAATGTTAAAGCCCAAGCTGTTTCGTTCTCTGTTATTTATTTATGTATATTGGCATCAATTGTAACAAAATTATTTCAAATTGCTAACGATTTAATTGGTATGTATTTGCCGTTTTTTGTGTTTGCCGGTTTCTCTTTCATTAATTTAATTTTTATGGTGTTAATTGTACCGGAAACTAAAGGTAAGACATTGGAACAAATTTTCGATGAATTGAAAGGCAATCGATGACTACATTTTAAATTAAAAACGATAAATAAAGTTAGTAATAATAGTTCAGAAGTAGCTGCTTAAAAGATTGTATAATAGTATAATGTATTATTTTTAAATTCAAATAATTGTAATCTTGTTTTAAAAATAAGCCTATTATACAGGATGATCCAGAATGACTTAAGGTGATGTCGGCATAATCCGTAGTCATTTTATCAAAATTAATTTCCACTTGTTTCCTTTCAATAAGATTTGACGTTTGAATGACATTTCACAAGTCATCACTGGCGTACAATTGTCGTATTGTATTTTTTTTTGTATTATTCGTTTTTGAGCTATTTACAAATAAAAAAACAGTGTTCCTAGAACTAGTAAATTCTAAATACTAATTTGAAAATCGCAGGTTATGTTTAGATGGTTTGCAACATAGATTTACAGTACGCCACTGACCTTAAAATGTGTCAGAATAAATGAAAAGCGGCAAAAATTTGACAGCGGTATGAAGAAAGCGGCACGTTCAGTCATTCTGGATCTCTCTATATAATGGGCTTATTTAGTAATTTCTTTTATTGCATTTTCCGAAAGATTATGTCCTAATTAGTCAATGTGCAAAATATTATCGTTCTAGGTCAGTGCTTTTATAGTAAAAAAGATTTTTAAATTTCAATCTGCTTATCGAGCTCGTGACGTCAGAGTTTCCTACTACGCCACGCTCCTCTATCTGTTTTATATTCTGCCGTTATACTTTACGAGTTACGATACGTAATGTTGTTCAAGAGGGTATAACTGCTATATTTTTTATTTATTCGATCTTGATCATCAATGTAATTTTTTATATTATCATGAATGGGTGGACATTTTATTTCAACAACACAATCGTCGTTAGTTGCATCAGGAGATCCTCCAACCATAGGAAACTCTCTTGAAAGAAATAGTCCCGGCTTTGTGAATTTTAAATCAAGTTGATGGCACAATATGCTAACAACTTCATTTTCTAATTTTAGGCCACGTTTCATTGCTGTTGTTGCATAAACTTTCGCTTCAAAAATATTTTCTGCCAATGTACCATCAAAAGTACAACATTTTGTGACTTGATATGTCTTTGACGCTGTAATTCGGCCATATCTCATTTCAACCCATATTTTATTCTTTCTTTGGCCTTTAGTCGATTTTTCACATCATCAAGTAATTTTTTTGTCATCTGATGACTACATAAATTCAAAAAATTGTCAACACTAAAATCTGTACTTGATGTTTTACATATTTCAATTAACGATATACCAGCCACAGATAAGACCAACCGTTTTCGATTCGCTTCAGTAAAGTAGAAAAATTTCAAAACAGATTTTTTTTATTTTCCAACGGATCTTAATGATCCAAACAGTATTTGAAAGAGCATAGGGTTTTTGGAAATTCGGATACAATCTAGAGTTATCGGAGGAAATTTAAATCATGTTTTTTAGCATTTTTTTGAATATTTTTCCCTCATAACTTCGCAAAAATTACTTATTTTCTAATGAATTTAACACAACATATAGCAAATTAAAAGCGCTTATCTGATCTGCAAAAAAACATAGTTTTGTTTATCACTAATTTTCCATAAGATTTTCACTTTTTTGCAACGACCATAGTACTGTCGGAAAGACAATGAAATGATCTATAAATTACAATACACTTTATACAAAAATAATTAATTTTAACAGATAAAAATTATCGGTGAAAATTCCCCACTATTCCCCACCATAAATTTTCATTAAATTTTCCTAATTTCAGTCTCAAACTATTCTCAAAATAATCTGCTATTCAGTAGCTTTCAAATGAGCCCTGGTTCAATTGTCTAAGTTTAAAACTGTACGTAAAAAGTTAAATTAGAATTTTTAAACTTGTCATCGATTTTCCGGAAAACTAACAGTGCAATCGGAAAATTTCTTGCAGATTTGCAAAGCGCTTTTAATTTGCTACATGTTGTGTGAAATTCATTAGAAAATTAGTAATATTTTTGATGTTATGGGGGAAAATATACAAAAAAATGCTAAAAAACATGATTTAAATTTTCTCCTATAATTCTAGATCGCATCCGAATTCTCAAAAACCTGATAGCTCACGCGATGCTCCTTGAAATGCTCTTTCAAATACCGTTTGGATCATTAAGATCCGTTGGAAAATAACAAAGTTATCGAGTTTTGAAATTTTTCTACTTTACTGAAACGGGTCCTTAATGCGGCGTATGGGAAACTCTGACGTCTCAGACAGTTTCGCACCCAGGCTAAAATTCGATTTTAAAAATTAAATATCTCTAGAACTATTTATCAGATTGACCTGAAATTTTTATACGATATTATTTACTCAATTCTCTACCGATTTACATATAAAAAAGTAGACAATTATAATATACTAAATAAGCCCATTGTGAAACAAATTTTCCAATAAGTAAAGCTAGTCACCAATGTGCATTAAAGCGTTAGTAACAAACCGTTACCGCCTCCTCTTCACTGCTTTCTTTGACAATTCAACAACTACCTCACAAAACACGGTCGGTATATTTCTTTGGTCTAAAAATAAATCAACTGGCCGATGACAAGGATGATGATGATAGAAGGCTTCATTGGAAATAATAAATAAAATCACAATCTGCTGGATTAGTGGTTTATTAGTTAATTAGTAGAAAATTCGACATGTTGGCTTGTATTTTACAAAATTAGCCATCAACAGCAGAAGCACTATGGCCTACTAGACTGCTTAAAGTTGCAATGCCCGGAGGAATCGGTTGTGGTTGTGGTGCAGCTTGAATTGTGGCAACAATGATGGCCATAACGACCACAATAACTAGCACGAAAGATTTCAACATTTTATGTCTTTATCTACAACTTTATCTACGTTTATATCTTTATAGAATTAATTGTCCAGTATTTATATGAAAAAATTATGCAATTATTTAACTGATGTCATCATTGGTTTTCTAGTTTTTCCGGTATTGATCTCTAGCTGTTGTATTGATTTGAAGGCCTTTTGTGTGCTTATTTGCATATCCAAATTGCATCAGTCGATAAAATTGCATTCATATCAAAACATTCCATCAATCAGTAGATTCCAACGTAATTCATTTTATAAATAGAAATGAGTATAAAAGTTACTCTAACAATTTGTTTCTTTATTAAAACAAAATTTTTAAAATCACAGTACCGGTTTCGGGTTTAAAAACCCATCTTCAGCTGTACCTGCATACAATAATATTTTTCTACGATCGAACGGAAACTGTCGATTTTCTGTCTGTATTTGATAGGTGGAAAGTGTCAAATTCCCATAGAGTTGATCCGTCGCGTAGGCAACGGCAAAGTTAAAATAAATACTGGCTTCTGATTGGTGATTTTTACTTTTCCAAATAATACCATGGAAAAGTGTACATTTCCACTCTAGGGTGGCAAGTAATCACTTTTCGCACGCTGTTCAATTTATATTATTATATTAACATAAAACAATAATAATTAGATTAATAAATCAACCTAATTATTATTATTACATTATATTAATTAATTAAATATTATTATAGTATTCTCCGAAAAGGAACTTACATTTTTTTGTTAATTTATATTCCAAGAAACGCTTATAAGCTTCTCATATTTTTGTTTTGATTTTTTTGAAAGTTAATTTAACACCACTTCATTTGCGGTGTCTGTTATTTCTGACGGAGTTCCAGGTTCTTCAATTTCCATTCTTATTCACAATTTTTAACTTCCCCGACCAGAGGGTAGGGAAGTTATTAGTTTCGGACCAAAATTTCGAATTCGAGATTTCACCAGATCTTTACGTTTTGAGGTCCCCTGAACACGTTTTTGAAGTTTTTAGCATGATGTCCGTGTGTGTGTGTGTGTGTGTGTGTCTGTCGTTTCTCCAACGATTACTCAAAAACGGTTTCACCGATTGAGTTCAAATTTGGTCAGCACAAACTATTTGGTGGCCGTTCGAGTTGATTAGTTTTTGGTGCCAATCGGACCACGGGGGTGGAAGGGGGAGGGGGTTGATTGAAAAAAATTCAAGATAACATATTAATTTGATATCACCAATCGAAAGGGCATGAGCTTTTATGTCTAAAACGATACCCATCATGTGCGATGTTCTTTTCTTTTTTTAAATAAGGGCACAAAATTGGCAAAATAGTCTAGTCAACCAATTCAAATTTGCCGCCTTCTATCAGGGATCGGTTGCCATAGAAAAGAGTTGTTGTTCACGATTCAATTGCGAAATTTTGAAATGACAGTTTAGAAGGTTATCCAACATAATTTTTAAAGCGTAGCAAAATTTATAACGGTAGTTTATAAAGACAGAATGATATCTACTGTTGGTATCACTGGAGGCATAAAATCCTATGCGTTTGTTTACATTCTTCTGTCATTTTTGAAACATAACCTCAGAATATTTGTTTTCAAGCGGTTTTTTGAGCGGGTTTTGTGTTTCGGTTAGCGCTTTTTTAATAAATAAATGTTTTAAAATAATATAAATTTTGATTTCTCCTAAAAAAGAAATGTATATTCCCTCGACAATTCAATCTATATGATTTGAATTTTTCCATGTTTTTGTTGGGACTACCGTACTACTTTTAATTCCGCGCTCAAATGACAGTTCTGTCGTTCTGTCAAAATTTCGCAATTGAATTGTGAATCGAATTGTAAGAAAGTCGAACTGAAAAGTCTGTGTGTGGAATCACCGATTAGTGAACAGAGTTTTTGTTGACGAGATGCTGGTTCCTCATTGAATTTTTCGGTGGTTGTGAGATAGCCACGGTTCTCGATTCCCGATTTTGATTTTTATAGTAAGTTAGTTTTTTTTTTAATAAAGTATCTCCAATAGAAAAAATAGTATACAAAACTCGTGCTACGGTACTCGTTTTTTTAAAAACTCGGACTCGTGTCGGGGAAGTTATTAGGCCGGTTCATAGATTCGGCCCCTTTCAAATTTTTATGTGTTATAAATAGTGTTAGGATCTACAGTTTCGCCATAAGTATTTCAACGCGTTGAACCTACCATTGGCGTAGTTGTTCTATAATTCTAATTAAATAACTTCTTGTATGTTGTAAGCTATCGGAGACGAAAAATCATTATTATTTACAAATTATAATCTGAAATAATAATTAAAATATTATATTACATTAAAATATTTTAAATTTCTTTACGTACAAATCATATGTTTATTAACCCAAACTAGTTACTATAAAAGGATTCAGGAGGGGGAACCCATTCCATTGAAATTTACAGTACAATCAAACGCCTGCGTTTTACGAATGACGTCGATCGATCATGCGGATATTTTAAATGGTCTACTGTTTTTCAACATTCTGCTGCTATCGTTATAGAGCAACTCGTTTTGTTGGCGACGGAAACACTCGATTAAAACAGAAAATAACATTCCGCTCTACTCGAATTTGTTAGGAGAGTAGATTTTGGCCGGCACGCTCTACGGTGCCAAATCCTATCTCTAGTTATAAACAACGATTTTAATATTTGTCTACGACTAATAAATAAATATGTAAATGTTGTTGAAAATAAAAACAGTTGAAAGTCAATCACTAACGAAATAATCAATAAATGTAAAATGATACGCAACTTAACTCTTTAAAAATTCCTAATTTTCAACTAACATTATAATGAATGTTTTTCTGTTGGTATTAATTTTCTATGATAACTTGATTTGAATTTGTTGTCAATATCAGAATCATAAGGTGTCAATTCCAACGTACACCCTCGTCTCGCAAAAACGCACTTTCCACACTTATATCGAAAATAACTATTAAATTTAATTATGTTTCCAAAAATTAAATTATAATAAAACTTACATCAAAATAATTAAAAGGCACACAGAAACACAATGAATGTCATCAAAATTAAAATGATAAAATTGTGTTAACGTTGAGAACCAACTTATACAATTTAAGAAAATAGTCGAATTTTTAGAAGCGATAAATTTTTAACAATGGAATTTTCTAGAAAATATATAGCGATCGATTTGTACATTCAAACATTCGAGCTCAAAGAAGAGACCAAAAATGTGGAGGAGCTAGTTTTATATTTATTGCGTATATTATCGAAATAATGGAACATTTTCGGAAAATATTATTAATTTGTTAAAATTTAATTAAATGAAATTTGAAAATATGGGTTGGAAACTTATGTCTATTTGATCATTTGAAAGGTTTTCTTCGAATATTTTTTTGTGTTTAGAAGTTTCATAACTCATAGCTCTCCAACATCATTAGTTCTCTTCGCTTATTACATTTGTGAAAAAAATTTCTGTTATTTATGTTATCAAATTTATGTCCATTGTCTTTTAAATTTATATATTGTGTAATTCTTATGTATATTTTGATTCATTTAAAGGTGTTTTTATAAGTCTCTGAAAAGATAATGAAGAGCCAGTAATTTCTGTAAAATGTAACGACAGGAGCTGCTCGGAATCAAGCTACTACATGTGGTTGGTTTTCTGTATTTTCCAAATTCAAACAAATGATTTTCATAATTAATACTGATATCTAAGAAATTTATACTTTTATTTATTTCGAATTCGACTGTAAATTTTAGTTTATCATTTATTTTATTTAAAAAATCTAGAAAATTATTTCTTTCATTATATTCTCCATCAAACAGAATCAGAGTATCGTCCATATACCTAGTCCAGTTTTATCATGAAATTTGTATTATAAAATTGGAAATCATTTGTTAGAAGATGGTTTTCATGCTTTCGATAATGATTTGGAAGTTGTAGATCTGATTGAAAAAGACTTTCCTCGTAAGATCTAAGAATGAAATTGTCATTTTGAAAGCATGGGCCAACTAAGCTTTTTCGAAAGATTTCGTCAGAGAAACATAGTTACCTATAGAATTATTGCAGCAGTTTTTCCCATACATTCATAGATTCTTTAACGAATAAAATTGTCGGAACTAGCCATTGATTTGGCTTGTAAATATTCTTGTAGTTTAGCCCTAAATAGTTGCTTTCTTTTTTTCCCAATGATTTATTGTTTGAATTGTTGATCTGACGAAGCTTTCTTCAACTACAGCGAAATTTATATTTATTTTTCCTTGTAATTTTTTTTAGTTTACTTTTTTAAATTCTTCGGCTACTTTGTAAAATTATTATTATTTAACTGATAGTTCATTGACATTTCAAGCTAATTAAAATAGGTCTAGCTTTGTGACGTTTAAGTGGCGATGAAGTTGTGGTGCAACAAAATTTTGTCATTAAGGTTGAACTCTACCCTGTGAAAATAGAAACCACTAGTTCAAAAATTCTGAAAAAATTACCATAGTTTATTACTATCCTAAGCATTGTTATTTTATTTCTTCTTTTTATTTCGCCTATTTAGTCTCTGAATGGCAGATGGCGTGTAGAAAGAAATTACAAAAACATCCACTTTTAGTTGAGGACGCTACTATTCAGTATAGCAAAAATTGGCCGGCATTTTCAAAATAAAACTTTAAAATGCCCTTTTTAGCAAAAATATTGACATTGATGTCCAATAATTTGATTCTTATTAATGCTTAGTGCCCATTTTACGTCCTCAATTTGGTTTCAAGCGTATAGTACTGTAAATACGCGAATTCGTAATTTCGGTCTTTTTGCCAAATCCACTCGTTCAAAGTCAATCAAAAAAAATTTGGAAGGGGCCGAATCTAAAAAGCAGCCTAATAACTTCCCCGACACACTCCGGATAGTTAATCATGAATTAGAATAGTATATTAAAAACAAGTGTCAAAAGTCGGCAATTAATGCACGAGTCCGAGTTTTAAAAAAACGAGTACCGTAGCACGAGTTTTTTATACTATTTTTTCTATTCTAGATACTTTATTAAAAAAAAAACTGACTTACTATAAAAATCAAAATCGGGTTCGAGAACCGTGGCTATCTCACAACCTCCGAAAAATTCAATGAGGAACCTGCACCTCGTCAACCAGAACTCTGTTCACTGATCGTTAGTTCCACACACCCTTTTCAATTCAACTTTCTCATAAACTCGATTCACGATTCAATTGCGAAATTTTGACAAAACAACAGAACTGTAATTTCAGCGCAGAGTAAAAAGTAGTACGGTTGTCCCAACAAAAACATGGAAAAAATCAAATCATATGGATTGAATTGTTGAGGGAAAAATTAAAATTTATATTATTTTAAAACATTTATATATTGAAAAAGCACTTACCGAAACACAAAAACCGTTTGAAAACAAATATTCTGAGGTTATGTTTCAAAAATGACAAAAGAATGTAAACAAACGCATAGGATTTTATGCCTTCAGTGATACCAACAGTAGATATCATTCTGTCTTTATAAACTACCGTTATAAATTTTACTACGCTTTAAAAATTATGTTGGATAACCTTCTAAACTGTCATTTCAAAATTTCGCAATTGAATCGTGAAAAGGATATATATCTCTCTCTCTATCTAACAACAACTCTTTTCTATGGCAACCGATCCCTTATAGAAAGCGGCAAATTTGAATTTGTGGACTACACTATTTTGCCAATTTTGTGCCCTTATTTAAAAAAAGAAAAGAACATTGCACATGATGGGTATCGTTTCGGACATAAAAGCACATGCCCTTTCGATTGGTGATATCAAATTAATATGTTATCTTGAATTTTTTTCAATCAACCCCCTCCCCCTTCTACCCCCGTGATCCGATTGGCACCAGAAACTAATCAACTCGAGCGGCCACCAAATCGTTTGTGCTGGCCAAATTTGAACTCAATCGGTTAAACAGTTTTTGAGTAATCGTTGGAGAACCGACAGACTCACACACACACACACACACACACACACACACACACACACACACGGACATCAAGCTAAAAACTTCAAAAACGTGTTCAGGGGACCTCAAAACGTAAAGATCTGGTGAAATCTCGAATTCGAAATTTTGGTCCGAAACTAATAACTTCCCTACCCTCCGGTCGGGGAAGTTAAAAATAGAGAAGCTGTATAAAACCTATTTAGATGTGATACAAAAGCCAACGAATTTTCTATCGGATAGTTTTTGAAATAAAAAATAAAAACCTGTAAAAACCATGTTTTTTGAGGTTTTTTCGCTTTTTTTCAAAAACTACTCGATAGATGTTTTGTTAATTTGGTATAAACAATGCTTAGGGTAGTACTAAACTATGGTAATTTTTTCAGAATTTTTGAACGAGTGGTTTCAATTTTCACCCAGTAGAGTTCAACCTTAATGGGAAATATTACATACTTTTCTTTCTTATTTTAATTCTAACCGAATGTCTTTGTTGTATATTTTGATTGAATGGTGAAATTGAGGGGAATTTTGATAATGTCTTATGTTTTAGAGCTAACAATTTCTTAAATATTTTGACTTTTGTTGAAACGTTTATTATTAGAGAGCTCAACTGGAGAATTTAAAACTCAGAAACTATAGAAGGCTATAATTTGAAATTTGAGTAGCAAAATTAATGTATTTCTGTCATGATTGAAATATCTTCTGCTATTTAGTTAACAATTTTGAATTCTATTGTCACAATTAACACTTTAGGGATTAATTATTTCTAAAATTTTTCAAAGAAAAAGAATAAGAGATTGATAAATTAATTGAAACAATAGGGATTTTTAGAGGTAGTAGATGATTTTAGCATATAGGGTACAATCCCCTAATCGAACCACCATTCTATTATAGTTAAAAATATGGTGTAAAGTGTATAGAATGAAATCAATTGCGTATTTTCTCTATTCTAAAGTAAAGTTTACCTGATCTGACTGTATACATAATGTGTAGCATTTACTTTTGCTTTCAAAATTTGTAAAAAATCCAACGAATCACTCCGTACGTACAAATAATTTTAATAAATAATCTGATAATTGATAAAATAACCCATCAAACATTTTGGTCTGTATTATTTTTAGGCTCAAATAAGTTTTCAAATAAAATACCACATGATTTTTATTCGAAAAAAAAACATAAATAAATTTTTGCAAGGCTGACCAAAATAGACATATATACCTAAGTAATCCTTATTGCAATTCACAATATGTATCGATTCGAAAAGTATTTCAAAGTTCTATAGAGTAATCCCTAGAGAACACCTTAGCAAAATTAGAACTTCGTAAATCATTTGGAAGTCGATCAAAAGACGCTCGTAAAACTACTAATTGTAAGGATGACTCAAAGATCATTCAAATTTTTTTCTTTTTCACGGCACGGCACGGTGTAGCATGAATCATCCTTTATTCGACCCATTCCACTCTAGAGAGATTTCTTCGTGATCATAAAAATAGTGTTCGCGTGAAACGTGTCTTTGCGGAACTCATGAGTACGTTGGAGCCCGAGCGATAGCGTTCTGTAAACAACCATTTTCCTTTTAATGAAAATAACTAAAATAAGGCCATTTGTTGATATTACTTCTCAATTTAGGTAAACATTTTTATTTGGTTATTTAAAAATTCATTGATCTATAACTCCTGTTTGTCCAGTTCAAAATTCGTTGTTTTTTTTTTTGTACCAGCTTTGAGTTTTAAATTAGACAGTTTTACACAACACGTGCCTACCAACAAGGACAAATGTTGGTTAAAATAATTATGTAATTTTTAAAAAACGCCTGATAAGAAGGAAAAAATACAATCTTCATAGAGCTTATCATTCGGTATTACATATGCAATTTTTTGTTAAGTTTTGGAAAGAAATATATAAATAGTTTGCAAAAATTAGCCGTAATTATAACTGTTTACAGTTGGAGGAGTTATTACAACAAAATGTACAGAATTCAGTTGATTTTTACGATAATTCTATTCAAAGCAAGTATTAATGCTGGACATATTTTCACAAAATTTCATCCTAATACTGGATTATTACCTGTAAGTGATTTGATTCACTTTCAAGTGATCCATTAGATTTTCTTTTATTGTTTTTGCTTTAATTAGAATAGTATTTAACTGAATTTGATCAGATTTTGAAAAACTATAGAAAAAAAAACAAAATCAAGTGAGACATTTTGGACAGTTTCTTTTAACGAAATCATCGATTATTTTAGGAACAACTGATTAAAAAATATGGATATCCATTTGAAAATCACACAGTTCAAACTAGCGATGGTTACTTATTGACTTTACATCGTATCCCTTATGGTATCAAAAATTCTAACACAACAACGAAACGTCCAGTTGCTCTCATCATGCATGGATATATTTCTAGTTCTGCTGATTTTATCAATACAGGTCCGGATAGAGCGATTAGTTTCCTATTAGCCGATGCCGGTTATGACGTTTGGTTGGGTAATTTTCGAGGTAATACATTTTCAAGGAAACACATCAGTATCGATCCGGATAAAGAGAATACAAAATTCTTCAACTTTAGGTAAGTTTACAAATATTTTTGGGAGATTTTAATTTGAAATAAGTCGATTGTAGTGTTGATGAATCGGGTTTATTCGATCTACCAGCAAAAATTGATTATATTTTAAACGTAACAAAACAAAACCAGTTATTCTATATTGGATATTCAATGGGTGCAACAACAATACTTATTTTATTATCAACTAAGACGGAATATAATAACAAGATTAGAATGCTAACTACTCTGGCTCCAATTGTCTACCTTAACAATGATGCTAGTTTTCTTGTTAAAGCTGGTCATATTTTTTACATCCTTTATAGAGTAATTTGCACCGTTTATCTTTATAGAACAAATTATACTTTTCAATTTTTAGAAAATCGCAAACATACAAATATCGTTTGAACTTTTGCCAAACAATTCATTTTTACAACCATTATTTAGATTAGTCTGTTCAACAACAGGTTTACGGGAAATATGCGCCCTTTTTCTATTTCTTACAGCTGGATTTGATTCAGTTGAATTAGATCGAGTAAATTTTCGATTATTCCCAATTAAACAAACATTAATGAAAGTTAACAATTTTAGGACTTCTTACCGGTAATGTTTACAAACTTCCCAGCCGGATCATCGTACAATCAAGGCGCTCACTTCATGCAAATAAAGGAAAGAAGTGAATTTAGACATTACGATTATGGATCTAAAGGAAATTTAGTAAAATATGGACAAATTGAACCACCAATTTATAATTTATCTAAAATTACCACACCGGTGAATATTTATTATTCTTTAAATGATTATGTTGGATCAGTTGAGGTAATTGTTTTGTTGATTCCTTTAAATTTTTAATTAATTTGAATTAAATTCGACATTTAGGAGAATTTTTACCGATTAGCAAAAGAGATACCGACAGCTACATTGAAACGAGTAGCACTGGCAACGTTTAATCATTTTGATTATATTTTGGCTATCGACGTTGCTGAACTTGTAAATAATAGAGTTGTTGATGATATTAAATCATTTACTTAAAATGTGTATTACCTATTTATATTTACAATTTGTATTTTCCTTTATAACCTGGTTAATCTTGTCAGTTAGCTTTTAGCAAATTGAACGTGTTTTCCAAATTTCCAAAAATTTTTCGGATAGTTTTGTTACTTTGCCGAAGAATTGACGGAACGTTGAATTTTTTATTCAAAATTATTTGCAAATTCTTGACTTAGAAAACTAAACAAAATCTTTTTTGAAAGCTTCTACTTACAACGGAAATTGGCAAGATGTTCAGTAAAATCTTCAATTTTGGAAATTTAGTGCAAATTTATAGCGCAAAATTCTTACCCATTCTTTCCGCATATTCAAAACAATTGTTCTCTAACAAAATTCACAAGATTTTATAGAGAATTCTATCGACTCTCCAGTCAAATTTTCAAAAATAAGATACACCCTGAAATGATCTTTCTAGTATCGTTAAAATTATTTCGATTAATTAGAAAACAAGGGAGAAATTGTTGATGAAATATCAAATCGAAAAAACTGGTGCGTGGTCCTTAAATGCTGTATTAATATTTGTATATTCAAATAAATATACGTCCTTTGATAGTTTATTGTCTATTATTTCTGTTTTTTTGAATTCTAAAAGCATATCTGTCTTGTAAATAAGCTTTAAATATAAACAAATACACCCTGTCTGTCTTAACTATGGAGAATGCTCCATTTCTCTGTTATTTATATTAATATCGAAGTTTTTCTCATAAAAATTTGAAGAACGATATCTAGGAAGTCTATAGCAAGTAAAATTGCCCTTTTGGTATGTCTAGAAATGGTTTAAAAGTGGCATCAATTTGTAAGTATGATATATGCAGCTAACCCTATACTTAAGTGGATATATCAGTGGGAAGGCCATTTTCAAACCCAAAAATTTTGTGCATTTTCCAATAGATTTTGATGATCTAAACGGCATTTGAAAAAGCATTTCAAGTAGAGTGTCGTGGATTATCGGATTTTTGGAAATTCGAACGTAGTCTAGAGTTATAAAAGAAAAACCGGAAGCATATTTTTTTTATATTTTCGTTCATAACTTTGCCAATATTGCTTATTTTTCAATTTCACAAAGCATGTATAAAATTAAAAGCGCTTTACAATTGAAGGCCAGGTTTCAATCATAAAAAAGGAGGTTTGACAACATTGTAAACACGTAAGGTGGTCGCCCCAGGTATATGATAAAGCAGTCTGTAATTAGGATGAGGACCTCTATCCGGTACTAGATGAAGTAAGCCGCTCGTAACAACAACAATAATTCGTTTTTCATTAAATTTCCCGAAAAACTAACAATGCGATCCGAAAATATCATAATTGGCAAGCGCTTTTAATTTTATGCATGCTGTGTGAAATTCATTGAAAAATAAACAATATTGGCAAAGTTATGAACGAAAATATAGAAAAAAACAAGCTTCCGGTTTTTCTTTTATAACTCTGGACTACGTTCGAATTTCCAAAAACTCGATAATCCACGACACTCTACTTTAAATTCTGTTTCAAATGCCGTTTAGATCATCAAAATCTATTGGAAAATCCACAAAATTTTTGGGTTTGAAAATGGCCTTCCCACTGATGTATAAATTTTGTTCATTTGCCCGGCGTCTCCACCATTTTGGTTAATTCATATTATGAATTTATAAAGTATTGAAATTTCGTTGAACAAAAAGATAAATAGATACTTAAATAGATAATTAGCACAAAATTATAGTGTTATCTCTAGAGTCGGCCGATAAAAAAATAATATTTTTAACATATATCAACTTTTAATTTTAAAGTAATTTTGTTTTCAAGGTCCAACTTAAAAAGCTATATATGAACCAAAAAAGAAAAATTAACTAACTCTTTTACCTACATAAAGTTGGGTAAATCATCGTCACAAAATGTACAGAATTCAACTGATGTACGATAATTCTATTCACAGCAAATACTAATGCTGGAAATCTATTCACAAAACTTCAACCCGATACTGGACTATTACTTGTAAGTGATTTTATTTACTTCCAATGATCCATTAGAATTTTGTTCTATGGTCTGTGCTCCCATGCGAGTCTCATATCTAACAGACTTTGGTTGGATTTTGGTGCATTAACTTATAATTAAATCAACGATAATTATAGGAACAACCGATTAAAAAATATGAATATCACTGTTCAAACTGGCGATGGTCATTTATTGATTTTACATTCCTTACGGTATCAAGGATAATAACACAACAACGAAACATCCAATTGTTCTTATCATGCACGGATATCTCTCCACTTCTGCAGATTTTTTCAATGCAATAGAGCAATTAGTTTCTTATTACCTGATGCCGGTTATGACGTGGTTGGGTAATTTTCGAGATAATAAATTTTCAAGGAAACACATCAGTATCGATCCGGACAAAGAAAATTCAAAATTCTTTAATTTTAAATATGACTTTAAATATTTTAAGAGATTTTAATTTAACATAAATAGATTATAGTTTTGATGAATTGGGCCTAATTGAACTACCAGTAAAAATTGATTATATTTTAAATGTAATAAAACTAAAACAATTATTTTATTCGACTACAATTTTCATTTTATTATAAACTAAAATAATGATAAGATTAAAATGTGTATTTTGAAATTATCTTGTACAGTTCTGAACTTAAAGAACTGAGTAAAATCTCATTTGAAAGCTTACACCAACCTAGAAAATGGATAAAAAGTTGAAGTATGACTTTTGCCCCGTTTTGCCGACTAGAAGAGGGAAAGGAGCACTCTTTTTGTTATCAAAAATGTTACAAGCAGTACACGCAAATGAGGGCTTTTCTATAATCAGCGTCCTTTAGGCTTCTACGTCCATTTTGACCGTTAGAGCAGCAGATCTAGTTTTTTGAAGCCATCTACACAACAGTTCGTGTCACTGACGTAGCTACTCAAACCAATTTTATATTCTTATGACTCCTTATTTTTATTGTTTATATTTATTTTCCTATTTAACGTGTATTTAATTTATTTAAGAGGTAACTCATTGATAGTTGCAGAAAAATCATGGATAACCCACTTTATCTTACCCGCCTTTCTCCTAAATGAAAAACTTACCTATTTTCAGTGGCAGATCGGCTGGAAAATAGGTTTTTCATTTACTAAATTGTGCAGGACAACCTTCGATAAGCGTCTGCAATTTTTCTTAATTTTCCGATAACTTATCAAGCCGATTAGAAAATTTCCTGCATACTTGGATAGTTCTTCCAATTTGCTACCGGTTAAATTTCTGTAAGATGAATTAAGAGGAAAAATTTAAAAATCACATGATTCTAGATTTTCATCCAAAACTCAAAATTTCAACAAAACTATAAAACTACTCTTATCGGCCTAAAATGATTTTTCTGATAAGCACATAGACTTGAACTTTCATTAAATAATGAACGAGAAATTGTTAGAGTTTCCACGTTTTATTAGAGAGTTCTAACAAAGTACATACTCATAAATGTCTAGTTGTAGAAAAAAAAACAATTTCCAACTACTAAAGGATAACGTCACGATAAAAATTGTGTCATTTTTATAAGGCTATAAGTGCGTAAATATATTGGAAACATACACCTAGAGACTCAGATAAATAAACAATCTGGTCGACGTTTAAAAGGCTAAAATTCAACGGCTTTATCCTAATCCTGAGTCTCATATGAGACTGAATTTTCTGGCAAATGTAAAGCAAATTATAGTATTATCTTTAAACTGCTGATAAGAGCAAAAAACTTCAATTTATATCGGACTTAGATATTATAAAGGCAATTTTTTTCAAGGTTTGACTAGTGTGTATATAAACAGGAATTAACCCAAATAGAGTTAAGTAAATTATCAACCTAAAATGTATAGAATTCAATTGATTTTTACGATAATTCTATTCAAAGCAAGCATTAATGCTGGACATCTATTCACAAAACTTCATCCTGATACTGGACTATTACCGGTAAGTGTTTTTATTTCCAATGGTCCGTTAGAATTTTGTTCTACTATCTATGCTCCCAAGAGTCTGATATTTAACAGACTTCGTCTGGATTATAGTGGATCAAAGTGGAATCTTTAGGACAGTTCCTTATAACTAAATCAACAATAATTATAGGAACAGCTGATTAAAAAATATGGATATCCATTTGAACAACACACCGTTCAAACTAGCGATGGTTATTTATTGACTTTACATCGTATCCCTTATGGAATCAAAAACAACAATACAGAAATAAAACGTCCAGTTGCTCTCATCATGCATGGATATCTCTCCACTTCTGCTGATTTTATCATTACAGGTCCGGATAGAGCGATAAGTTTCCTATTAGCCGATGCCGGTTATGATGTTTGGCTAGGAAATAATCGTGGGAATACATTTTCAAGGAAACACATCAGTATTGATCCAGACAAAGAGAATACGAAATTCTTTAATTTCAGGTAAGTTTTTATTTTTTGAGGAATTTTAAGTTGAAACAAATCCATTATAGTTGTGATGAATTGGGTTTGTTCGATCTACCAGCAAAAATTGATTATATTTTAAATAAAACAAAACAGAAACAATTATTTTACGTGGGACATTCAGTAGGGGCTACTGCAATACTCATGCTATTATCCACGAAGACGGAATATAATGATAAGATTAGAATGGTGACTACTCTAGCGCCTATTGTCTATCTAAATAATGCTCCTAGTCTTTTTGTTAAAGTTTTCAACATTATTTACATTTTCTATAGAGTAATTTGTTTTTTATTTAACACAAAAAACATTAATTTCAATTGACGATTTTCTAGAAAATTGCAAATATTCAAATATCGTTTGAAGTTTTGCCAAACGATACATTTCTACAACCATTATTGAAAATAATCGCTACAGTACCAGGTGTAAGGGAATTATTAATTTTCGTTCAATTTCTCACAGACGGTTTCGATTCAGTGGAATTAGATCGAGTAATTTTCTATTTATATGAATGAACTACTAATAGAATTGAATAATTTTAGGAATTCTTACCGGTAATTTTAACAAACTTCCCAGGTGGATCTTCGTTCAATCAAGCCGCACATTTCTTACAAATAAGAGACAGTAAGAAATTTATACATTACGATTATGGACATAAAGGAAATTTGGAAAAATATGGACAAATTGAACCACCAATTTATAATTTATCTAAAATTACAGCTCCAATGAGTATTTATTACTCTTTAAATGATTATTTCGTGTCACTTCAGGTAATAATTTTGTTAAATTGTTTAAATTTAGAACGAATTTGAATTAAATTCCGAATTTAGGATCTCAATAAATTGGTAAAAGAGATGCCCACAGTTACATTGAAACGGGTCGCATTGTCATCATTCAATCATATCGATTACATGTGGTCTATTGATATTGCTGAACTTTTAAACAATAGAGTTGTTAATGATATTAAATCATTCTCTTAAATACTCTTTTAATGATTGTAGTATGATTATTTCAATAAAATATCTCCACATGTCAAAGACATAGAAACGATCCTAGTAGTTCCTGGGAAGTTCTTTCTGTTGATACTGCAGGCTTCAAAAACGAGTTATACACATCAAACAACTCAGCTCGATTTAATTCTAGTATTTGATAAACTTCTAAACAAGCTACAAATCGTTGAAATATTTTCCGAATAGCTCGCCTAATTCCCAAGGCTGTCGCTCGAAGTGAACGGTAACATTCAATCCCCCATAAGAAACAATGAGAAATAATTCGCAAGGATAACTCAAAACCGACAAAAGATATCGAAATGGGACATATCTCATTCGATTCAGAATTCAATTTTGTACTGCCGTTAGTCCATGGAATTTAGAAAATCAAACGGAATTTTCCGATAATTGCGAAAAACCGCATTTTTAGTCAAAAAAAGTGCGTTAACATTCAGTAGTACAACTGCCTGTATAAGCAGTAAAATGAAATGAAACACATAGGTAGATCAAGAAAAGTTAAGGCTTCTAGGTCAACCCGATCCCATTTTAATTTTCTTTTCCGTTTTTCGGAAAACAGATCAAGTATTTCGAAATAGCACATTCTAAGTAACGCAGTTGATGATGTGATGTGGTTTAGTGGCTTATGATTGGCTAGGTGGGGGCAACTTGATTGTTTCTCGACTGATTTCTCATACGTCGATCGAACGAAGATTGTAAATTTTCAAAAAAGGGGAAAAATGCGAACTGCCTCTCGAGCGAGACTCTTAAGGCGAAGAAGCAGCTTTTTAGACAATCGGAAAACAGGATTCCTGTTTTGTTTTCCAACCGATTTCAATGTTCTAAACGGCATTTAAAAGGACATTTCAAGAAGGAGGGAAGTACATATATGATTTTTTGAAATTCGGATGTAATTTGGAGTTACAGAAGGAAATATAGAAGGTGTGGCCTCAGGAACAAAAACAAATTTGGCAACATTGCAGAAAGACGAGATGACAGACTTTGGAGCCCCCTTTCCGCGAATAGATGTAACTCATTTTTGTGGTTTGGAGACTTGCTATTCAACTAGTTTTTCACACGATAAACATAGTTTGGTTTATCACTAATTTTCCAGAAGATTTTCACTTTTTTGCAGCAACAATGGTACCGTTGGAAAGGTAATGAAATAATCTATAAATTGCAATATACTTTCTACAAAAATAATTAATTTTTAACAGATAAAAATAATAGATAATACATTCGCCACCATAAATTTCCAGTAATTTTCCGAATTTCAATCTCAAACTATTTTCAAGATAATCTGCTATTCATTATCTTTCAAACAAGCCCTGGTTCAGTCGTCTAAGTTTAAAACTGCCCGTTAAAAAACAAAATTAGTATGTCGAAACCTTTCATCAATTTTCCGGAAAACTAACAATGCGATCGGAAAATTTCTGACAGATCTGGAAGGCGCTTTTAATTGGCCACATGTTGTGTGAAATTCATTAGAAAATAAGCAATATTTGCCAAGTTATGAGGGAAAATATAAAAAAAAAACTGTAAAAAATGCTAAAAAACATGCTTCTATATTTCCTTATGTAACTCCAAATTACATCCGGATTTCCAAAAATCTGATATATATACTTCCCTCCGCCTTGAAATGCTCTTTCAAATTCCGTTTAGAACATTGAAATCCGTTGGAAAATAAAAAAGTTACATTGTTTTCCGTTTACTGCTTCATCCCCTTAAGTGAATCATGCGGTATAATAGTGGGAACTTTGGAAATTTTGGTATAAACCCTTAAAAATTGTTCAAATCGCTCGCCAAATAATGGGAGTTACCATACAAACTGTATACTTTTAAGAGTACAGAGTACATCTCATGGTTTTTAGCGGCGAAAATGTGAAGCGATTTCTCGCTCGTCCTGGGGACTACGACAACCGGAAATAGATTTTTGAAAAGAGCATTTCTTATAGCCCCTAATGGTGTTTCCGTTGTTCAAAATATTGATATAAATTTGAATTACAGACGAAAACTTAACAATATGTTTTTTTTCGTATTTTTGTACAATTTCTTATATTTTGTCTTATTACTTGGCCAATTTTGATTATTTTGCAAAAATTCTTGTACTGTTAGATGGCAAATAAAAAGTTCTTTTCAAATATTCAATAAATTCTCCGATTCCGCCGTTAGTTTTCCGGAAAATTTAGCAAACTTCTCTAAGCTAAAACAGTTTTTTTTATTTGACAGCATTGATCAATTCCTCATTCGAAAGCTGATACAAAGGCGGAGGGCAAGATGGAAAGCTTTTTTTGATATTTTGAAAATTGCCTGAGTTATCGCGGAAAAAGCAAGCGGTTTTTCTGACATTGTTTTCACTTATAAAAATTAATTATTTTGCTTTGAAATACATACGGTTAGGTAGATAATTTTGTTCTCTTTCCGATTGGTCCATTATTTTTGAAAAAAATTTTCCGAAGAAAATTGAGTGGAACTCCAGTGTTGTTATTTTACAAAGATTGCCCGCGTTACACGTAAGCAGTGCGGGTTTGCCAAATCAAAAGTTTGTGGAATCATCGATACTCAATCCAAAGCGAGACACACAATTCGATTTAGCAAACTCGCACTTTCTACGTGTATGGTGGGTTATCCTGCTTGATAATACACAAACAAAGAGACTGGATTTTCATTCTATTTTCTTCGAAAAATCAACATTTTTTGCAAAAATAATCGGCCAATTGGAAACAGGACAAAATTGTCTACCTAACCGTATGTATTTCAAAGCAAAATAATTAACTTTTATAAGTGAAAATAATGGCAGAAAAACCAGTCGGTTTTTCCGCAATAACTCAGGCAATTTTCAAAATTTCAAAAAAAGGGCTTCATCTTGCACTCCGCCTTTGTATCAGCTTTCCAATAAGGGGTTGATCAATGTTGTCAGATAAAAACTGTAGGAGAAAACCTGTTTTAGCTTACAGAAGTTTTCTTAATTTTCCGGAAAACTAACGACGGAATCGGAAAATTTTTTGAATATTTGAAAAGAACTTTTTATTTGTCATCTAACAGTACAAAAATTTTGGCAAAATAATCAAAATTGGCCAAGTAATAAGACAAAATATAAGAAATTGTACAAAAATACGAAAAAAACATTGTTAGGTTTTCGTCTGTAATTCAAATTTATATCAATATTTTGAAAAACGGAAACACCATTAGGGGCTATAAGAAATGCTCGTTTCAAAAATCCATTTGCGATTGTCGTAGTCCCAAGGACGAGCGAGAAATCCCTTCACATTTTCGCCGGTAAAAACCATAAGATGTACTCAGTGCCCTTAAGCGAAAAACGCTGTATACAGAGTGAGCCAAGTGGTTGGCCTATTAGAGTTCTAATTGATGAAAGTTTCTGAAATTTGGTATGCACCCGATTTTTCACCTGAACTACATCTGGAAAATGTTCTCGTTGTTCTATCAACCCCCGGTGTATAGGGTAGTGTACCCTACTTTCTTATTTTAAATGGAATGGTATATTTTTCTTTACACGGTTAGATAGAGAAAAAAATTCTGCATCAAACTGTATTAGCATTCCCTATACCTATCGCTAATATTTTTTCAGTTATTTAACATTTTCAATTTTCAATAGTTTTCTCCCCAGTCTGAAATGGATTAGTGTCTAGTTGTCTGTGACTTAAGCAGAAATAAATTTACTCTTATTGAAAAATACAGCGTTAGGGGAGCCTTAATAATTCGCCTATAAAGAAATGTTTAGGAGGCTTAGCATAATGACATTACCTGTCACATTTGAGGTTAACAATGATTATTTTGTGTGTTTTTTCAGCGATTTCTGCCAATTTTACATGAAAAGAAAATCCAATTAATTTTAATTTAATTATTTATCAATTTCTTCTATGATTTTTTAATTAAAAAATATAAAAATAATCAATTATTTAGATATTAATTGTGACAGAAGGTTGTTTCGCCAAGCCTACTATGTTTTAGTATTTCGGTTCAAGGGGTAAATTATTAGAAATCGAAAATCTTGAATAACTGAAAAATTATCAAGAATAGGTATAGGGAATGCTTATATGATTCGAAGCAGAATTTTTTTCTCTATTCAACCGTGTAAAGAAAAATATACCATTCTATTTAAAATAAGAAAAATACTGCGTTCTGAAAATTGGCTGAAAGAAAAATTCATTTCGGCTAAATGCTAAAAGATATTTCATTTCTGAAAAATTTAACGTAAAGTACATAGTTTAAACTATTTGAGTTCCAAATTTGGATTATCTATCAACGATATCTTCAAATATATGAATTTTTCAAACACTACAAAATCAAAATTTTCAGAAAAAGTCAAAATTCCTGAAAAACTATTAACGCTGGACCATATGTCATGTTATCAAAGTCCATTTATTTTTATCGTAGAATCTAAATATGGAATAAAAAATATACCATTCTATTTAAAATAAGAAAGTAGGGTACACTACCCTATACACCGGGGGTTGATAGGAACAACGAGAATATTTTCCAGATGTAATTCAGGTGGAAAAACGGGTGCATACCAAATTTCAGAAACTTTCATCAATTAGAACTCTTTAAACGTCTAATAGTCCAACCACTTGGCTCACTCTGTATACAAACAATTGTACTGCATTCATTCCTAAGTCAATCCAGTAACTTTAATTTTATTTGTAAAAATTGTACAATAACAGATAAATTTGATTATTTTAATATACGAGCTAACAAAATAATTACCTAATAAACGTTTAAAATTGAAACAATCAAGAGATATTGTCGAGTCTTTGTACAATAACATTATCGATGAAATTGAAACAACCCTATAAAAAAATTAATCGTTCTTATATTTTGTTCTATTAGAACAAAATATTTTCCTCGATTGTTTCACTAGGACTACTACAAGATATATAAAAAGAGCCCCCGATAATAACAAAACTACAACAACATCAATTAACAAAAACTGATACAAAGGTAGATTTGCTCCCTGACTGCGTAACTCCGGTGCTCCTTGATATTTGATCACGTATTCGATCCAGAAAATTGCCGTATCTAAAGCTGACAAGGGTCGATCTTTGAACAGATTAGCGATACGTTTAGCATTCTGTTGGTACCTAAATTAACCGAAAATTGGTAAAAAAATTATAAACAATTAATTGAATTTACTTCGGATCTGTTAATAGTCTGGTTGCAGCTTCTAGAATTGATTTTTTCGAAATATTCTCATAATCAACTTTGATAGCCACCCCTAATTCTTCAGCATTACAGATGTTATTCAACTGGTCGGCAAATAAGGGGATGCCAATTCGTGGGACACCACAATACATGGCTTCTTGACTGCCCATTAAACCGCCATGGGATACAAACAGTTTCACATTAGGATGGCCTAGAATATCAACGTATTGTCTCACTTGAAAAAAACAACCCTTCAATGACGCGGAATAATTCAAAATTGCATCCGAATTTGCAAAAATAAGAGAAATAATACCCCTCGAAATGCCCTTTCAAATTCCGTTTTAATCATTTCGAACCGTTGGGAAATAAATGAGAAATTCTGGAAATTTTCTTGATTTTGAAAAATCATTAAATTTAGACTTTTTCAGAAAACGGTAGACTGTTAAAATTATTTTTTCGAATTATTCCGGGTCTTTGAAGCGAACCATCCACACGGATAAAATTAAAATTACATAAAATATCCATCTGAGGCATCCAAGGCTCGAAATGGATATTGTCGGGAAATTTCAACCGTTTCGGAAACCGTTCTTTCGTCGCTTTCCATAAGACTTTGTAAGGCAATTCAGCGAAAGCATCGAACATCGCTTGCAAATATTCCACAGGCAGGGTTTCGGTGGCAATCATTGAGCCCATTGTTAGATAAATCACACCCTCCGTCTTTGAATCGAGCCTCATTAAATCCTCAAAGTGCTAAAATTGATTATCAATAATTTTATGGATTTGTTGATAATTCAACTCACTTTATTTAACGGTTGTGGTGGTTTGATGTGTAAACCACCAACTTCAATAAAATTCGGCACTGTAGGCCTCGCTTGATTCCCAATAAAATAACTATTGGCCAGTATCAAACTTGTATTCTTGGCTAAATCCTCCAAATCGGGTAGATCCGAACCGAAGAATTCTCTAGCAACACGATTTGATTCTGGTATAGCTTGTTTGTAGCTATTTTTAGAATTAGAATCAAAAATTTTGATAATTCGACCATTTTATTGTAACTTACACAAATTTCGTTAAAATGTAAAATAGGGTGTTTTTCAGTCGTTCAAACAGATTCATCTTATACGAACCATGATTGAAATAATTGGCAATATAAGATGGATTATCTGGATTACCGATACGATCATTCGCCCATGGTAAAGCAGCACTACTAATTACAGAAACTGTTGGTACTCCATACAAATAACCGAAACCGAGCATGCAATCTGAACCGAAGATCTCCGTAATAACCAAATCGTATTTCTTTTTCGTCGATTTTAATTTTCGTAAAGCTGGCATTTTCAAGACTTGTTCGCAAGTCTCATAACCATCATCTTTTGCTATCATTTTGACCATATCGTATGTACTTATTAACGGCCAACTATCTATCGAAATATTACTAACAGCAATCGGAATACTACCGATTATACTCAATTGATTGAATCTGAAATGGATGTTTTTGAAACTTACGATAGAATTAATTTCGAACCTACCTTGGTGGTGGATTCTTCATTAAAAAATGCGTAACAACATCGACATTATGTCCCCTTGCTGCCAATTCGGTGAAGATGCGCTCGTACATAAAATAGTGACTTTTTGTACCCAATGGGAAGATGCCCAAAATATTTGCCGCCCGATTTTGGGTAATTAAATTGAATAAGATGAATAATAAATAGAATTTGGGCATGTCTATTAGATAATCAACTAAATGGCTAGAGAACTACAATAATTGTAACTTATCTTTTATCGGAGGCTCATATTAATGGACTTATCGGCGAATTTTTAACACTACTCTGATAACAATGAATCATAATTTATAAGTATTTAGAAAACTAATCTTTATTATATGAAATTGAGCTTTGGGAAAATCTAATTCGACTATGGAGAGTTTAATTAAAAACAATTTTTAGTAGATAATAACTAAACAACAAAAGTTCCAAGTTCTATCACCTAATACAAATTCAGGGCCGTAGCTACGGGGGGCTAGATGGGGCTGAGCCCCCCCCTGTAACAGTTTCTTGCCAACCCAACATCTTAAGGGCACGGGGTACATCTCAAGATTTTTACCGGCGAAAATGTGAATTTTTAACTCCCGATTACTCGCTCGTCCTTGGGACTACGGCAACCGGAGATAGATTTTTGAAAAGATCATTTCTTATAGTCCGGAATGGTTTTTCCCGTTTTTCAAAATGTTGATATAAATTTGAATTACAAACGAAAATCTAACATGTTTTTTGTACAATTTTTTGACTTTTTTTACATTTTTTTATATTTTCACCCATAGCATTAAAATAGATCTTTTCTTCCTCATACAATTGTTATACATGTATTGTGAAATCTATCCTAGTTTCCTAGCTACGGCCCTGTACAAATTATGTAATATTTGAATGCATTTTAGTTGAATTAACACTAAATCGATAAATAAAAGTGCATAAAGATTACCGTACTCTAAACTTACAATGAGTAACCAAGGCAGGGTAAACGGGGCACTTAATCCATGTCTAAAGAAAACCCGAGCGTTAATTTTTGGTATTTCGACAGAAAAAAACTGAAAATTTGGTATTCTTAATCAAAAAGGTAGTTGTAATCATGCAATTACCACAATATTGGGCAAATTTTAACGCACTTTAGTCATTAATTTTGAACGTTAGCTGCTAAATTGTAATTTTATCGCTTTAAATCGGATATTTATCGCTCTCTTTTCATCTAAACTTAGATATGTGCTATCTCGATATATTTTGTAGTTTTCGAGATATTTTAATAATTTTTAATAGAATTGTATAAGTGGCAGCCTTGATAAATTCTAGTTGTTATAAAGCATTATTTGCCTTTTAAAGTTCAGAATTTTGTCCCACGCGCAAACTCTTCATATTACGGTACTCTCTAAACTTGACTTTTAGTGGTCACCTATCATTTGACCCGAAAATTACATAATTCTATCCTGTGTACACAGTTCAAGCCATTCAAAACTGGCGTGATTTTTAAATACTACTGTTTATTTAAAATTATCAAAGATCAATATCTTAAAAAAACATTGATTTTTTCGTCAATGAATTTATTGACAGCTAGACGATTATCAATTGATTAATCATAAGTAGATGGTTTTATTACGATTATATGACTAATCAAGTTTCGTTTTAAAAAGACTATTAACAATTAATCGAATTATTAGTTTGGTTAAAATTGTTATCAAACGGACCAGAAAAATTATCGATAACAAGAGTACTATAATAACATCAATTAGATAATATTGATACCATACTAGATCCGCTCCACGACTGCGCAATTCCGGTGCACCGTGATATTTAATCACGTACTCAATCCAGAAAATTGCCGCATCTAAAGCTGATACAGGACGGTCTTTGAATTGTGTGGCAATACGTTTAGCATTCTGTTGGTACCTAAATTAATACAAAATTTGTTAAAACAAAACTATGAACAATTAATTGAATTTACTTTGGGTCTGTTAATATTCTTGTTGCGGCTTCTAAGATTGATTGTTTTGATATATTTCGATAATCGACTTTGATAGCTACTCCTAATTCTTCAGAGTTGCGAATATTGTGGACTTGATCTGCAAATATCGGAATTCCAATTCGGGGTACACCGCAATACATTGATTCTTGTGTGCCTAATAAACCGCCATGGGAGACGAACAGTTTCACATTAGGATGGCCTGCAATATTATCTTATTATAAAAATAAAATAAAATAAAGTACGGGGCAACTGGACTAAAAATAAAAAGTCTAGGAAGTTTTCCCTATTTTCCGGAAAACTAACAAATCAATCAATAAAGCGCTTTCAATTTGCTATCTAATAATAGAATTATTCGCCAAATAATAGATTCTCACATAGACTCTACTTTTAGTTCAGCGCTTCTGGAAACGTTTAATTACACAAAATATCCAACTGTGGCACCCACGGTTCAAAATAGATATTCTCGGGGAATCGCAACCCTTCCGGAAATCGTTCTCTTGTTGCTTTCCACAAAACTTTATAAGGCAATTCAGCAAAAGCATCGAACATTGCTTGAAGATACTGCACTGGTAGAGATTCGCTTAAAACCATCGAACCCATTGTTAGATAAATAACCCCCTTAGTGTTCGCATCCAGTTGTATTAAATCGTCAAGATGCTGAAATGAATTCAATTATCGCCAATTTCATCGAACTATTTTACTCACTTTAGGTAACGGTTGTGGTTTTTTAATGTGTACACCGCCGACTTCTACGAAATTCGGCACTGTAGGTCTGGCTTGATTACCAATAAAGTAACTATTGGCCAATATTAGGCTTGTATTTTTGATTAAGTCTTGTAAATCTGGTAGATCCGGGCCGAAAAATTCGCGAATCACACGATTCGAATGCCTCGTATTCAAATTGTAGCTAATCCACAACAAATAAACACAATTTTTTGTTTTTTCCAAACAATAAATACTCACATTATTTTCGAATAAATCAAAAGTAGGAAATTTTGGATACGTCCAAATAAATCCATTTTGTGCGTATTTGTATAATAATAATTAGCAATATAAGACGGATTATCCGGATTACCGATACGATCATTAGCCCACGGTAACGGAACGCTAGTTATCAACGAAACTGTTGGTACTTTATAATGATATCCAAAGCCAATCATGCAATCCGAACCGAAAATATGGGTAATAACCAAATCGTACTTCTTTTTCGTTGATTTTAATTCTTGTAAGACTCGAGTTTTGAGAATTTCCTCGCACAATTTATAGCCACAAATTTCGGTAACATACGGAATCATCTCATAGGCGTTATATGATGGCCAGGAATCTATCGATACGTTATTCACATAAATCGGAACACTACCCCTGATGCTCAGTTGATTGAATCTAAACAATTATCGTTGATTAATAGCGAAAATAATACAATTTTTTATACCTTGGTGGTGGGTTTTCGATGGGGAAATGCGTAACGATATCGACATTGTGTCCTCTTGCCGCCAATTCGCTGAAGATCCGTTCGAACATCACATAGTGGCTTTTGCCGGCTAATGGGAAAATACCTAAAATATTTGCAGCTTGATTATTTCTAATTAAGAAAATTATGGAAATTAATTGGAAAATTAGCCGCATTTCTCTTGTAATATACGATTGTTTTGGATTAATCCGAATGACTGGCGTATTGAAACATTGAACTTCGACTTTTTTTTAATCATTTATCTTATTAACTAAGAAAAAACCGATAAGATTATTGAGCTGTAGAATTATTACCATCATTCAACAATTTTGTATTAATTCTGGAATATTAAGGTAATTATAACCATAACAAAAACATTAAAAGATAATATTATCAACGAAAGGATTAGGTAACTGTATTATCTTTTAATAAACAATATCAACAATATAGATATTATTACAAATATTTAGTTCCGGAAATTTCTCATATGAATCCAACATCAACACAAATCGCCCCTCTAGAATTATCTGGTATTTAGGATAAACTATGATCCTCATTAGATGAGTTTATTACAACTGTATAGGCAACCAGATATACACCCGATGTGTATTAAATTAAATTACCTAATTCAATTATTTACAATTTCTTATTTAATTATTCTAATTAACTAGAAACTAGCTCAATCCACCGTCAATAATTTAGCATTTTTCAACGGCCAAATTCGGCATAAAGCTCGACTGCGAATCAGTCCTTGCGGCACCGGTCCATATGAGCGTGAATCTGACGAATTCTTCGCATTATCACCCTCCAACCAGACATGTCCAACTGGAACTATTTCGTAACTATTAAAACCAGTCTTTATACGATCGCCTGGCAGGCCTTTAACCCGTTTACAAATGTGCTGTTTCGGATTCGATGGACATTTGGCTATCACCACTTGGCCCCGTTCGATTCTTCTCAATCGCGGTGTTATATGCTCGGTTATCAGTATATCGTCGGAATAGATTGTCGGTTCCATTGAAGGACCTGAACACTATCAATTCAATATTAATTTAACGCAATTTTAATCAAATTTTATAAATTTATTAATTACCAAAACAAAATCGCCAACATATTCGAATGTACAATGGGCTATACAAGCGTATTGGATCACATAACCAACAGATCCCAGCATTTTCATCACGAATTTGCGCATTTTTTTCGAAAATTCACAAACATGTTCGAAAATTTTATTTTTGAATAAAAAGTGCGGTTAGGATTTGACGTCAAAAGTGGTGGTGTACGTGAGCACCAGACGTTCCAAACATGTTCAACTAATAACAACAATACAATTCCAAAGATTATCATTTCTCAAAAATTTCAAACAAAATCAACATTTTAACCACAATTACATCGACAAATATATAAAGAATCAATCAAATTAATAATTTTTCGTGTAATTATAGGTGATTGTTTGAGAATGACTGCTATAGTGCTGACTCTAGCTATGTTGTCATATCACCGCAATATAGCGAAATTACCATTTTTTTAACTTACAAAAATATAATTATAATTAATTATGGATGAAATTAATTTCAAAATTAACAGTAATTGATAAAATTAGATACCTGTAAATACTCGAGAAATTATAAACTTGGCAACATTTATTTTTTCTAGTGTATACTATAGGCAACTCATTATACTTATGTGTTTGCGTATTGTGCTTGCCTACCCATGGAAATTGTATGAAATCGATTTTCCAAAATAATAATTATTGAATGATACGATTTCCCTTTGAGGAAACTAGCTAATTGAAAAGCGGCACAAGTATAAAACAAAGTATATTATAATTATCCGTATTGGTCGGAAATGTGTATAATTAAGCCTACAATTAAGCGGTATTTTCCTTTTAAGTTTCCATGAAAAGAAAACCACCCTAGGAAATTTATAAAAGAAAAAATATGTGATTTTTTAGTTGTTTATTGCTGTATTCTAAAGTATGCCGAGGCGTAATATTGATGCGAGCCTCTCTCACAGACCTTCTAATTCAAGGTCGGGCCCCATATCTATTATCCATCTGTGTGCTTGTTTGTATGGGCCTGGTACATATCCATAATCCACCTAGAAATGACTAAAATACGTTTATAATATCGAAGAATAAGAAAAAAATCAATTAACACTTAAATTATTGTAATTATTGCTTTATCAATCGTTTAAAAAAATAATAATTGAATTTCAATTAGTTTTAATTAATTTATTTTAATGAAAGAATGAGGAACTAAACGTTCGAAATTAGCGGCTTCTATAAAAATTTAACACAATCTAAACAAAGACGTAATTAATTAATTTGAACAATGAGGGTGTCTTGCTAATAATTCACTTAAAACATAATTGATCAACAATAAGATAAAAACAATTACCTTCAAGTTGAATTAATAGGAAATTAAAATGTGGAATTTTAATTTTTTACGAAAGAAACAAATATAAGACGGAAGTTGATGGAATTTTATTTTATGAATACACAATCATCCTTGTAATTATTGTTAATATCGTTGATTTTCGAATTGGGAATTATTTCCGTAATTTTTTCTCAATTCTGCTTGAAGAGAACAAGAAGAACGCAATTAAATCGAACGTAAGGCCGGTTCTTTCAAACACCATAATTATCAGTTATTGTTTGAATTCACGCGAATATTAAAAATTCCCCAAATCGTGCCTAATTGAATTTATTGTACCCAATTAATAACTGGTAATTAAACTTTGATCGATCTTATCGTTTTTATTATCATTATTTCGCGATATTTATTCGATACTATTAGAGAAATTTGATAAGGAAATTGTTTGATTATTCGATTGTCGGGAAATTTATTATTATCGAACTGAACTGTTTCGTTCATGAAGGCCGAGAATTTCAAAAAAATTTAACTGTTGTAATTGACAGTTGGCACCACTTCCGGATGTTATTATTATTATTATTATTAGCATTATTATTATTATACTATTTTACTATTTTATAATACACATAAACGATTATAATGTGACAGGATCTCGATTAATTTGAATTTGGCACCAGTTGTGTTGTTATTAAATTACATAAACAAAACAACGGAGACATTATCAATTTTAATTTCATGCAATATTTTTATTACCATTATTATTTAACAATAATTAATTTTAACATAAGTTAATTCATTATTTAACAATAAGAAGAATAATAATAATAGTGATAATAATGCGAGTTTGATTTGTTTTCGATCAATTTCAATCACATTGGCGGGCAACATATATCTTGAAATTCGTGACTGTTTGTAATTGTTTCCAACCAATCAAATCAAACTATTATGTCATGGCTAGCGAATCGCGTTCGAATTGTATGACATCAGTTCTAAAAATAGAATCTGTTATAATGAAAACCGCACATGGGAGTGTATAATGTTTGAGTTTAGCGAAGTACACGGGCGACGTTACATCGTTCACGGGCATATTATGCGATGTTTATTCTAGTACACAATAATACAACAAATATAATAAATCATAAACAAATCTTACAAATCTATAAAATTCATTTTAAACACTATGTGAATGAGTTGTTACTATTATTATTGTATTATCAACAGAAATTAATAATTTGTGTTTTGTTTCTATATAAATTAAACAAACTATTATTATTATTACAACAATATTGTGGTTATACGGATCCAGATTGTGACAGCCGGTGGTTATTTTACATAAGGTAAATATTACTTTTATAGTATCTAGTTACCCTTTAATAATAAGTTCGAAAACAAAAGAATTACGACAATTCTAGGGAAATTTTACTATTTAACCAAATACAAACTTTAAACTAACACATTTATTATTAATTGAAAAATTCAATTAAATTAAACGATACTTATTCAATATTACAGTAAAATTACTATTATTTTGCTATATTTGTAATAGTCTAAGTATCAATAAAAGTCACAGTTTGGGGATTTTTCAAATGCGCGAGAATCGTACCAACTGTCTTCCATTTGTTTAATTTTCCATAGTTGACTTTATTTTATTGTCGTTATTTTTTAGTAATTATTAATTAATTAACAAATATTTATCAATAGACTGTTGTTAACGTACATATTTTGCATAAATTTTATAATTAAAAATTCTAATTTTAGTCTGCTCATATTAAATTGTGTTCGAGTAGGGAAAATTTTACTAAATTTAATAACATGCACATTAATACACGGTTTTTTGAGCAAAGCCTCCATTTATTTATCTATTTTTATTTATTTGATTAAATGAAAACGAAACACGATTGCGGTAATTCTAGGGAATTTTTATTAATACCCTAAATTGATACCAATTATACAACCAACTTGATATCAATTTTATAAATCCAATTAAATACCCTTTTGGAATAAATTATAATTGGGGGCTTTTCAAATTTGTTACCAACTGCCTTTTATTTGTTTAATTTTCCATAATAAACTTTGTTTTATTTCAGTTATTTTTTAGTAATGATTAATTAATTTTGTAGAATTTTTATTATCCAAAGTTAAAAAAAAAACTAACAAAATAATACACGAATTTGTTACATAGGACCTCTATTTAATTATTTATTTATTTATTAATTGAAATTAAAAATAGGGAATTTTTATTATTACCCTAAATTGACACCAATTATAATTCTGTTATGCACATAGCCAACTTGGTATCGAATTTCATTAAATAGATTCAATTGATTTAATAGTAAATTGAATAAATTAAACTACCCTTTAAAAAATACAATTTAGAGGATTTTCTTGCTTGTATCGAGCGCTTTATTTTTCCAAAATAAACTATTTTATTTTTTTGTTATAAAAATTTATTTCAATAATTCATATTCTGAAATTAAAAATGCTAATTTTAATCTATTTACCAAAAAAATACATATTCTTAATAACTGTTGTTGTGGTAGTAATTAGTAATTTGTATTACGAGTGGGAAAAGCAGTTAATAATTCTAAGAGCGCTTACAATGTACAAATTATAATAATATTACATTTTCATTTCTCATTAAATCTACAATTCAAATACTAGTTTTCAAATAAACAACCTATAATTTATAGTTTAAATAGTTTACTAATTGTTAATTGAGTTTAAATAAACAAATAGTTTTAATTATATGTATTTTTACGTAAAAATAACCAAGATTCTTATCTAACGAGTATGGAAACTTGTTTAGAAATAACTATAAAGAACGGAACTAGAATAAAGACAGAGGGGGTATTTAATGTGTAAAAGAAATTATGAAATGTGAGTAAATCGGTAACTCAAAGGATTGACGAGATAAAAAAGGACACAAAAGTCTCAATACCGTCTAAACAATTAGTTTTATTGTTGATAAAAACAGTAAAAATCAATATTAAAATGCGTATAGTTATAAATAATCAGCAAAACGAAGAATTTTTGTATAATTTAATATTAATTTTGCATTCTTCGCATTGCCCTAATTCAGGTATGCATTAGAAAATTTTAAATTATTTACCAACTTAATAGTTCAAGGACTTATCGTTTTCTTATAGGAAGGGTGGTAATATTTGCATCCTTACATTGGTACCACTGCGAACTAAAAGATTTCGTTTGTTTAGTTGTCAAAAATATAACCTCAAATTCTATGTATTTGAACGTATTGTGTTGTTATTTCAAATGAAGCTCTCTTATCGTTTTTAACACTTGGTGAGTTTTATTTTATTGATTTTTATTATCGTTTTTCGTGTTCTGTAGAGTTTTATTGTTATTTATTCGAATTTTTCTGCTTGAATAGGAAAAATCTCGAAATTCAAATACAAATCCGATTGGATAACTGTTTTTTTTTTTTTTTTGAGAATAATCTTTAACGTAAAAATTGCGGAAAACGCCGGTGTTAATATTGTGTTACGTAAAGTAGAACCATATTAGGATTTCGTAAAGCGTAAGCACGTTTTTAATCAATTTCCGGTCTCTCTCCGGAAGTATTCTTTATTAGTATTCTCAGAGATAATTATTTCAGATTTTTTGGTGGATTCAAAATTTAAAAATTCCAACAATCTCGCCCTAGATGTATCTACTGCATTAGTGATTTAATTGTCAATAAAACTAACAACAATCAAATAAATTCAGGAAGGATATAGTTTGCTTATAGTTATAAATATATTGTTTGTTAACCACCCACATTTGATAAATTTGATTTATAGTATAATACCGTACGTATTGTAATGTTTTAAACTAGAATAATTATTAATCGTGGCACATTATTAATGTTTGTGTATTCGAAAAATAACAGAACAAAACAAACAAACAACAATAAATTTTACTTATAAACAATTCGACAACTATCGTTTTATTCTTTCTCTATGAAAATCTAATATAAAATGATATTTCAAGGTATTCTAGTTGTTGATATTATAGAATCAACGAAATACCACCTACAAACCTTTCAACTTGTGATAATAGTAATTTATTATAGGATTTTTTTTATTAATACTTTTATTTTATTATATAATAGAAGTTAATTGAGGAATTCAAATTTAAATTTGAGCAACGACGTAATAAATCGATTAATTTTGTTTAATTTACAAATTAATCTAAATGATGGATATTATAATTAAAAGACTAGATCCGTAATTTGTAGCGAAAAACGAACAAACAAATAGATAAGTGGGTAGTTTTAATAGACAAAAATTGTAATAAAGCTAATGGACACGCAAGTAACTTTCATTCGAATTTTTTTATTCAATATTATGCCATTTATTTACACCAAATTCTCTATAGTTTTGTTTATAAAACTATAACTTTTATGTTTATTTACATTTGAGGAAGGAATTCGGTTATTAATTTCTATTTTTAATAGTGCAATCTATCAAACTATCCAATATTGTGGTACAAATTATAAATTTTTGTTTCAACTAGTAATAAAACTACGGCCGTATTTTAAATTCTAAGACTTGTTTTCGTGACTCGTTTCTTTTTATTGATGAAGAACTCTACAACAGTTTGATTATTTTTATAGTTCATTGGCCGTTTCTGGAGGTTTACACGTGCGAAAAAACTTAAGTATATTGTTTATACATATTGGAGTTGTTTTGAATTGCCCAAAAAAATATTCATCACGTCTATTAGTTTAGTTTATCAGTCTGATTTTTATCCAGATTAATAAAAACGATATACTATCGTACAGTTTATATTGAGAAATTTCAGGATAATTGGCACTCCTAAAAATTATGAATTTTTTGTGTTTAACACCTCGAGCTATCTTCTAGATTTGTCTAACTGTAAATTTGTAGTTTTTTTTTTGAAGATCTGCCAAATAGCCGTCCATTTAGACAAAATTTAATTGACTACCCTAATTAGATAATTAAAATTTTACTACCATTCACTTTAAAATTTATATGAATGTCTACCGAACACGTTCACCATATAAATTCATAATTTATGTACTTGTTTATTATTTATTTCCATAAATAATTGGCATTATAAATAAATGAAGGGTTGAATCTTGTAAGAGAAAACTTTTCGAATTAACTAGAAAAATTAATAAACGAGAATTCGGAGAGAAAGTGACGTTTAGTTGGAAACAAATTGCAAAAATTTCATTCTATCGAAATGCAATTTTTTTTCAAATAATCATTATAGGAGCCAGTATTATATAAGCAAAAATTTTGTTTGTGAATTTTTTGAAAGGTAGTAATTATTTAAAAATTTAGCAATCAATCTTCTGATTTCTCAATACAATTTTGCAAAATCCCATAGTAATAGCAATTTTCGATACATAATCTAATCGATTTTATCATTAATCAGACACACGTGGTAATTTACATAAATTTTCCAAAATATTTCGAACAAATTCTCCTTTAATGTAACAAAACGAAAGAAAAAACTGATGTGATATCATAGATTGAATAAGAATTAGGCGTGTTTATTGTATTAGTTATTAATCATAATCTTGTAAAACGTAGTGTTTGAAGAGAATTAAACTATTAATAGAGATTGATTTAATAATAACAAACACCAAAGGGAAAAAAACTAGGAAATATATTGACTACTACTATTATTCGAGACAATAAGATCACTTGGCTTGATATATAGTCAGTACTGGTTAACACCCACAACACCTACACGAATACACGGTCAATTATTACAATAACTAATTACAACAATATTGTTGAAATGGAATCGAGTAAAGTGACCTTAAAGTCAAAAAAAAAATAGAGACGAGTATAGATTCACGATGAGATGTGCTTAATTCTTAGACCGGTAATTATTTTTATCCAATATAATTGTAATGAAATCTGGAAAATAAAGTTTTATTTGTAAGAATAGATTGCCTGTCGCTTTACAAGGCCATTTATGCGCATCTTCACTGAATAATTATCTATTTTTTTGTATATAAAAGACGACTATTGTTCCGCCTTAGGCGTGTTTCAAAGAGACACACGAGGTATTTATTATTGAAACTTAATAAATTAAGGTCATTGTTATATTCTATAGATATTTGTAGATAGTCGTATCTTCATCTATTTATTTAAATAATTATAATTATCGAAAAATAAATTTACATATTTCAATTTTTCGAATAATTTTTGTGTAAATTTGAGGATTCAGTGGGATATTTGTGTCATTTCCCAAATATTATAAACGTGTGATGTTTATAATTGTAAATCTGTGATAAAAATAAATCGAGAATTTGAGGAATTTGTTAGTTGAGGAAAATTAATTCAGATATTGTCGTTGTTCTTAATAAATTGAATCAAATAATTAATCATTTGTAAATTTTAATAAGACTAAAACGTAAAATTAAAATAGCGCATCCACCATATTGCAAATATTCTGACTGTATAAACCCCTAGTTATAATCAAAATTTTTAAAAATATAACCCCCTTGTTTTATATTAAGTTTTCACTTGATTATAATGCAAAATTTTGAAACAATTTAGCAGTTTTAGTTGAAAAGTTAAAGATTTTAGTAAAAGTTATAATCAAAATTTGAAAACTTTAAGTAGCTAAAATTAAAATTAAAAATATGCACTTTTGAGACAGTTTCCAAAAATTACAAAGTTAGTCCACAATTTAAAGATTTTACTGAGAAATTTTGCTTAATTTTTCGAAATAATGCACCACTTTAGATTGCTATAATCAAAATTTGAAAAAATAGCACTTTTGACTTATTATTATTCGAATTTAATGCAAATTTTTAAAACAATCCGATACTTTTAGAAACTAGAATTTAACCCAGACTATTTGGAAAATTGATTAAAAATTCGTAAATTGGCCCATTTCTTCTATCTTAATTCTGGAGCAAGATTTTCTGTGAACATTTTACTACTAAATTACTATAAAAAAGTCGTGATTTTGCCGAATTACCCGAACAGAAAAACGGCCCTGTGTAGAACCTTTCTCTTTCAAATGAATTAAATGAATAAAATTCTATAAATAGTAGAATTTTATTAATAAGTTTAAACCGATTAGAGAAATGAGTAATCCTGTCTTATTTCTACGTATAATCAAGTTTTCTGTATAAAATCTTACATCATTCCAGTCATCATCAACAACAACAACGACACGATAACACTACTACTCATTCATAAGATAAAAATCTACAATATTATTATTAAAAAGGATGTGTGGTTGGTATTATTAGTAAAGCGTCAAGCGGTCTACTCTCCGTTTATTTCCTATCTGTATCCCAATAATTAACATACTAAATCAATGACGTAATTAAAATGAAATGCATTAAAGTAAATTAAAATTAGGTCACCGATTTGTGTGAATTCATATCGATTTTTATTAATTCATACAAGTTCCAAGCTAATTTACATGTCGATCACGCCCCGTTTCGTTTTCTTCCACTTGGATTCTTTGTTAATTTGCCGACCAACATTTAGACCTTTTACGTACATAAATATTATAGTTAAAGGCTTATACTATATACATATTGTTTATTATGTATTTGTACATGTTTTGCATGAAATTTAAATTTTAAAATAACAACAAGTCTTTAATTAATAATGAAATACCGACACCGATTGGCAATTTATGAATGTTTCCCCCTCGTTCTGTCATCGTTAAATTAGTTACGATTGATGATTGAATACGTGCTCTCTTGAGGGCAATTTTACATATTACACGATATAATTAAATGTCAATTTAACTAAATCAAGGCCAATCTATGGGTTAAATTGTACGTACTGTATTTAGTGCGTTATTTTTTAAATTAATTAGAAAATTGGTGAATGCGCTGTAATTATTCCTAATTACCCCCCTATAAAATTCTAAAGTTCGTTTTTAATTAGAAATTCTTCCCTATAATACCCGCATCCCAATTTTATTTATTATTATTGGTTGTCAGTTTTTACGATGATGGAACGTTCTATTTCCCCCCATCTTCGTGTAGATAAATATCAAAACAACCCTATTAAAGCAATGTGAATTACGGTCATGGTTGGTTGATTTTCTTAGAAAAGCTCCGTTAGATTTACACATTATTCAACAATAAATTATTATAATCCAAAAGGAAAAACAATATTCAGAAGATTATTTAAACGTGTTATTAAAATTATTAAAGATTGTTGTTTAGATTCAATGCGATTTATTGATTTTGTAATTAATAGTTTTGTTGAAATTCAAATGGTTCTCGTCTATTGTAGAAAAGAAAAAAATTTAGCCTTGATGAGGGAGTACGGACTGAACAATATGATCTACGAAATTAACGCTCAATTTTCATAATTTTTATTGTTTGTGTGTAGGAAACAGGCCATGTGTTATAGCGACCTATAAAAATTTTAAATATTACACACGCTTGTTTTATGTTTTACATATGTGTCGGGTTAAATTTAATAAATTCGACTTATGTAATCTTGGGAATTTCGAAAATTTCCCAGAAAGTCGCTATGATAATCGATTTTTATCAAATTTCTCCTCAAATCCAATTTAATGTCTCCCATAAATAGCCAGTTAGATCTAGTGAAAGTACCTCTAATATATTAATATAGCCATAATCATAATTACTGTTATTATTAATCTGAAATTATATGTGTATTAAATAATGATAATGGGTACTTTCGAAAATCGATAAACGATTTGAGAGGATTGAGGTCAAATCCTGCGAATAATTCCTGTAAACGTCCTTGATTCTTATAAGACAACATCTGTGTGTTTGTGTTGAACATATTTCACTCTTTTTTCTTTCGTTTTCTTCTCTCTTTACTGCTATTTATTTTGGAAAAAAAAATTAATATTTCTGTCTGTCTATAATGTGGGAATCGTAAAATAAAGCCAACATCAAAGACGAAAATTTTTCTAACGCTAATAATGGGACAATAATAATGCTGTAAGATTATGGAAATTGTCCATTTTTATAGTTTCCTTTCAATAAAAGATATACGAGTATTTCTGTTATTTTAAGATTCTATGAAAACCTCTGAACAGGTAGATCTGTATTACGTTTCATTAGAACAGGATGTTGTTTGTTTTATTAACTTATTTACTAGAAAAAACCGCAAATTTCTCACAAAGTTCTAATTATCTCAAAGCCATTAACATATTTCCAATTCTAAATTGGATATTTATTAAAAATCAAAACAAAGAAGAAAAAATTAAAAAAAATTACGAAATCCAGTTTGATAATTTAAAATCAAAAATACAAGTCAACTTATCTCAATTAAATTAAGTAATAATAATAAGAATAAACAAACAATCTATAATGAAGATTATTTTGAGTCTGTCAACAAAATTTTATCGTCGTTTAAAAGGGACCGCAATTTTTCTTGGCGATATTTTAAATTTCCACCTTTGAACCCTCCATTCTCTTTGTTGACTGTCGAAAACAAAATTTTTATTATAAACATCTGAGCCGGGGCCCCAATTTGCTTTAATTCGATTTGTTGTAGTCCAATTTTGGATTCGTTCTCTTTTTGTTGGGAGCTATTCTAAACCGCAACATAATTGACCGAAACTTATTTGGTTAAACAACCGTAACGGTTCGAGTTTTTTCTAGTTTCTTGAAATTTCATTTGTAAATAAATGGGGGAAAGACTAGTTTGAAAAGTGTTAAGAGGATCTTTTTTAACAACAAAAATAAAACATTAATTTTGCTGATTTTGATACGTTCAGCACAAAAGGAAATGTGCTGACTGAAGAATGGTGAGATTGAAGGTGTGGTTTGTTGACTCGTTTTCAACTGAAAATTCCACAGATTTTTTTAAAGGAAATTCCAATAATTCAGAAAAATGTGTGTACGGATTTCAACTGAATTTAAATAAATTTTCGAAAATGTTAATAGATTAAAAAGTTTTGATTTAATCGAATAATTTTCGAAAAATTAGTCCGAAATTTAAAGATTTTAGTTTTATTTTGAAAATATTCCAATATTCTAGATGATTTGGAAAAAATTAGCACTTAGTCCAGCTTGCAGTTTTTTCATAAATTTTGGGCTTTTTTATTCTTTATTTTTGTTTAAACAGATCCTGTTTCACGGCCTCATAAAAATTTCGTATCGCGACTTCTAGTTTACAAAATTCTAATCTAGCACTTCGAATGCACCCAATTTTCGTGTTTTTATATTGAATTACGTTTACTTGAAATGCGAAGTACCCACAGACAAATATTTCATTAAAATTCTAAGAATAAACCAAGCATCTTAACAGATGTGTTTAATTAATCAATTATTGTGTCATTATCTCGAAGTCAAGTTGTCGAAATTCAATGAGTTGAGCTGTATTCTTTATATTTTTTGTAATATTTTTAACCATTTCAAATAAAGCAAGTAATTGAGTTATAATAAATTATAATAGTTGATTGATTTTAAAAATTACAATTCTTAGACAGTATAATTATTAGGTAGGTATTTGTATTAATGGCAGATTTTTTTCCTTTTTGGGATTTTTTTTCAAAAAGCTCATTAATAATGCACTTAGAACTTCTCAATTATAAATTGTTAAATTTTTCTTTTCTATTTTTGTTAGACGAACAACAATACAATGTTATCCTTGACGGTATTCATTTTTATAAAAGAAAAAAAATTGCAAATTGAATGCAACTTTCAGTCACATATGTACTCATTAAGCATATCAAACATGTTTATTCTCAATTGTGAATCATGTTCTTTGATTAAAAACAAATTTCTAAATTGTCGAACAACACGAAAAAAGTAGGTCCATATGAAAATCTTTACGGCTATTATACGAGAGATTTGCAAAAGAAGCCCAAACAGAGCCTCTTTTATGTTTACAATAACAATAATACTCTCTCTTTGGTTTATTTATTCGCAATAACTTTCCTTATATTCGAACATAAATCAAAATTGAAAATTGGCATAGATTTTGTGGAAATTAATAGATGGAGGCGCCAATTTTCTTATAGAATCCAATAGAAATTGACCTTGTAATTATGATTTATAAATGGATGGAAATTATCAATTGAGGTCAAGAATTTTTGGAATTTTTCACAATAACAATAAAGATACACAATAGGAGGAAAGCGCACCTATTTTTCCCCCCGATTAAATCGGACAATGAACGATAAAAAAAACGGTAACAACCAATAGGATTTCAATTTTCGAAAATAAATCCTGCTGTGTAAAATAAAAATTTACATTTAAAATCTACCGTGGGTGTGATTATTTGTTATTTATTTATTTATTATTCATTATAAAGGACAACACTATTGATTTTAATGATTGTTTGAAGAGAGATAAAGTACCACACCCACATCTCTCGACATATATTATAAGATTTATTTAAGATAGATATACCATTGAAAGACAAGACGGTTTTTTTGGTTGTTTTTTCGAAAGGGGCACTTGTAAAAAAATTAAAAAGACAGATAGAAAGCTGGAGATCTATCCGGATACGGCAACAACAAATTGAGGGTCATTACAATTCATAAAAATTATTCAAAATAATTTGTAGTGAAGATACACCAATTAGACAAAATATTGACCTCCATACGAATTGACAGACGGATCAATTTGGACAAACGGATTTTAAGATGACACGACAGGTGTCAAAAGTTTTCGAAATTATTTGAAAAGAAATTGCAAAATTCTCGTACTAGAATCGTGACTTTGATATCAAAAATATCAAAACAAAAATATTAAAACCTCAAAAAGTGCTATAAAAATGATTTCACAATTCTACTTGGAAAATTGACCACAATCATTATTCACTAAACGTTTTTGTTCTGTTTATTCCGCACTCCTCTCTCACTATCATCAAATAAAAAACGTCTAGAATTTTCTTAATTAGTAATTTTAATCGTACAATTAATTCTTATCTAATCAAAACGTATTTGTTTAAGCGATTTTTGTTGTAAATTCCAAAATCATAATTATGAAAAAAGGAAATTATTTACGACTGTTGTAAAACTCTTGTTTATTCTATTATAATCACATGGGGGGCAAACGGAGAGGTAAACATTTATTTTAATTACACTTTTTTTGAAAAACTATATTTAATTTACATTCTCAACATATGTATATTAATTAATTCTATTATTAAAGTTGTTTATTATTTGTTGATTTTAGGAATTTGAAGAAAAAATGTGTATTCAAGACAACCTTGCAATTTAACTATTAAAAGTGCATTATTTTAATTATTATATGCGGCTTCAAGGTTTCTTCTCTTAATTAATTATTGTCGACAGTCCTCTCCTACGATATTAGTTCGTATTTATTTTGGCAAATCTTCAAACCATTACCACCACCATATGGTAGCAACCTTTTTATTGTTCTCGTGTTAGTTGAGACAACTAAGAAATTCTACTTGTGCGTTGTTAATTTTGACATGAATTATTGTTTTACAACAGAAAAAAAAAATAGAATGAAATCCTGTTATGTAATTTTTCGCAAAATTAATAAGCAGTTTCCGGTCGTATTTCACGATATAAATCACGGATACAAAGTAGTTATATTTTTAATTAAATCAAATTATCATTTGATATATTGAGCGGCAAAGATCACTTTTCCGCACGCCAGAAATGAGTTACCATCTTGATGTTTGCGTTGCTAATGAATCGAGCGTTTTCTAAACTACAAAAAATTGACAAATTTTACTTAATTGTAGCTTCAGTTTCTCTTTGGAGTTGAAATTTTTTCTTCAATTTTAATTACAACATATTTTGATCGTACAATATCTATAAAAATAGTAATAATTGAACTGTAATTTTTCAAAATTTTGATTATAACTTCATAAAGTAGAGAAATATTTTCAAACTTAAACAAAACTTTTCAAAATATGGTAATTTCGTCGCAATAGTACAATTTTTTTCAAAAGCTTCTAGAATATCGGAATATTTTCAAAATAACGCAAAAAACTTCCCAAAAATCCCCAAATTTTGAAAGAAAAATCCAAATTTTTCAAAAATTCTCAATAAAATCAAATAATTTAAAATTTCTCGATATTCGCACAAAAATCTTAGAATTCAAGTTATTTTTCTCAAATTTTATTTAGTAGGAGTGAAGTTTTCGAAAATTCGAGTTCCAGAATATCACAACAACAAGTATATAAAATCCAATATTTTTATCGTAATCCTTACAATTTTCGAACACGACATTTTGATATATTCGTGGATTTTTTGCGTAAAAATAGTACAATAAACTAGATAAATGAATCTTCAACTGTTGGTAGAAATACAAGAAAATCGATTTAGAAAATTTATAAAATAGGTTAAATACCCAATAAACCACACCGCACCACAAAAATGTCTAAACATTATAAAAATAATTTGTGGTCGTTTTTATTACAGTCTCCCTGTTTAGCAATTATTATTTACTATATGATTATGGCACTAAAAAAATAACCGAAACAATAACAAGAAAAAAAACAATCAACCACACCTAGAAACGGTGAAATTGTTGAAAGAATTTAGAGAAATTCCCATTTATTTTTATTATTTATGATTATTACAAACATTGAAGCAATAGAAAATTTATATCAGGTCATCTAAATTGTTCTCCCCATATCAATCTAGGACGAAATTTATTTATTTTTAATCGAAGTATAATTTGGATCATTTAATATCGGTCGATTAGACTCCAAAAAAATAAACCAGATTTATAGGAATTGAACGAATTTAATCAATGCAAGGGGCAAATTAACGATAATACTGGTAACTAAAAATAGAAAGAACCTCAATTCTCTCTTCTATCAATACTTGCATTGGCAAGGTTCAATTCTATAATTATCCATTGAAAATTTGGTTTATTACGAGACTTTCAGTACTTTCATGTGGTTTATTATCAACAATAGGCGCCGTTTAGTTTTTCTATTCACAAAATTTGTAAATTATCCAATTGGCAATCAATTGATTAGAAGAAAACGTGAAAATTGTTGCACAATTTGTTTGTTACTTTGAAAAATTAACGCTAATTTAATATTGCATTTTAGCTATAAAGATACATGATTATTTAATTAACAAAAACAACGTGATAATTGAATTAGGTTGTTGTAACCTCGTTGAAACATCAGACTAGACCTCTTTTTTCATGTAAGAATTTCAAAATGCCTTGTAATACTCGGAGAATTAAATCGTCCTTGTCTATATTATAAAAAAAAGACCAAAAACCTTAATGACGTTGATTTTAATTATCTGTTATCAGTACATCAATCAATCTATAGTTAATCGGGTGTTAAATGTTGTCATTTTGATAAGGCATTGATGCGATCTATTTCGTTAAAAGTTTAAACAAATACAATCGATTTGTTGTGCATAAATCAACGCTACAAATATCCGTTTGTATTGTTTATTCGAATTTTATATTTGTGTTTATATCAGGATACATGTATGTATTAACGAAATATTGTCGTATTTTCTTATATCGATGAAACAGATGTTGAATTTCTGATATTTCGTTCTGAAACATCGCCTACAAACGAATAATAAAACTATAAATAATATCGATTTTGTTCCAATAATATTAAAAGAAAGGAGAAACCATTACAATAAAGTTAGAATTCTTCCTGTTGATTGTGGCTGAAATGTACTTTTAATTTCTAACAAAGTGAGATAAAAGGGGGCGTTTTGATGGGAATTTTCGATTATGAACTTATCAAATAATTTTTGCTATTGTTTGAGGAAAATTTTCTAGTCAGAGATTAGATTTTGAGACTTTTTTTATAACAAACTTTCGTCTTTTCTAATTTCGAAAAAAATCTTGATTTGTTTACAAGACAACTAGAAATTTAATTTTTCTTTTGTTGCCCATACTATTTATTTCTCACTTTTAAAAGTGACTATTTTATTAAAAAGTAAGGGTTGGTACTGGTAGTTTAATAATTGTAAATTATTGAAAGGTTTATTTGAGGCAGTTTGACAGCTGTCATTTGAGTTTAACTGCCAATTTAAAGAAAATAAATTGCACTAGCTATTAAAGAGTTCGTTAATAGGTATTAAAGCATTATTTTTGTTGCCTTATTATAGAAATTATTCAATCAATTTGGCAACTGGTTTAATGTTTAAAGTTTTATGCAATTTCTATCAACATAGGATTTAGATATTTGCAATTTTAGCTTAGAATTTTTGCTGTTTTTGGTTTTAAATGATCAATTTTTAAGTGATCCTACTGTGTAGGAAAAGATTTTAATGTCTTGAGATGGATTTTTGGCTTATGTTCAATCTATTGGGACATTTTCATGCTAGTTTCTAGCAAATCTTGCTCTATATACCGAATTTTTGCTTCAATTTAAAAACATCATCATTCCAAATTATCAGTTTTTGAAGATATTACAACCGATTTGTGCAAATACAACGATTTAGAGGCTTCTAGACTATTTTTATAAATGACAAATTTTACTTATGAGCTGTATAATTTTGAAATTTACAAGTTTTTAATTAAGATTTTGACACATTTTCGGTTATTTTCTAGTAAATTATCGCCAAAATAGTGGTTTAGTCAATTTTGTTGAAACCTCAATTTAAATCTAGATTTTTGGACATATTTGTACGTAAGCGGCTTCTTTGGACTGTATTTCGTTAAAAATTTCTCAATTATTCTGCTCTTCAAAATTGTTCTATTAATAAAAAATTTAGTGTAGTGTGTAGTTTTAAAACTTTTGGAAAACAAGCAGTCAAGTTGTTTCAATTATAGGTTTTTATTGCCAATTGTGTGGGTGGTTTCGTTGTTATTCAAATAGATGAATGCAAATTAAATACAAAATAAGTCCGTTTTTTCACCGAATGAATGAAACTCACTACACCATGACAAGTTTTCCTCTATTGAAGGTTGGTTGGCATTAGAAAAAGCAATATTTTATAAAACACAATTCTCCCTATCTTGATAATTCCAATTCTATTTTACAATGCAAATGTTACGAAATCAGCATTTATTTATTTACGTTTTTCTAAATAAAATTCTAAAGCTATTGTACTGTTGTTTTTTTTTGCTATATGTGTGGTTGATGGTAGATTTATCCGGGCCGGATGTGGTAATTAACTTTTAGTCAAATAAAGTGTATTCGTTTGAATTAATTCGTTACTGGAAAGTTTTCATTTGAAAGAGTTTGTATTTAATTAATCTACATGAAATATTTTGACGCCAGGTTTTTTTCTAATTGTTGAATTGTCGAATTGAAGGTTGGTCGTGATAAATCGACAAATTTCCGATAATTAAAAAAATTCAAAAATGTAGTAATCGTGACATTTAAAGTATTAAAAGATAAAAAAGATGTTGCAGTATAACCTTAAGATTTGATCAAGGTAACTGCGCAATTAGTAGATATCTTAATAATTTCTGAAATTTATTTAAAAATGAACAAGTTTTCTTTTTTTTACAGATTAAAACCAACACTTGTCCGAGCCGATTCATCTAACCACACTAGAGATTTGGGTATTGTTAGTACTCCAAAATCCACATAAAGACGATAGTTTTCTACCCAGTGCGAGTTTAATTCTCGTGTTTATTGTGATATTTCTTTATTAGAATTTAATTTGCAAAACTTTAAGAAAAACCGTGATAATATGTTTAATTTAAATTTAGCAACAACGGCGGCGAATGCCGTCAACAATCTACTAGTGGAGAGCACTTGTACAACACCCCGTACACCTGAAATTCTCAATTCTTTAATAGCCATGACAAATCCATTGGATAATTATTCTTTTGTAAATAACAACAATGATACTAGTAATAATAACAATAATAATACAAAAACAACTGTATTATTATCATCGGTACCACCGACAAATATGTCGAGCGATTCAAATAGTTCAAGTAGTAGCCAATTGGAATCACCAACAACAAATCCGCCCAGTGTTCAACATACTTGTTCCCAATTAATTAAAGCTGGACTCAAATTGTCGATCGAACAGAAACGAAAACATCAAAACGATGGTGAAGATCTACTCGATTTAGATAAATGTAGTAAAAAGATCAAAAAGAACGAATGTAGCGAATCTGAAGAAGACAGAAACAACAAACAAGATGGGGTAAGCTATTATCATGATTTATTTATGTTTAATCAAATAATTAACATTTAACGGTGAGATAGAGAGAAATATTGAGGAAAATAAATATTTGTTAATGTTGTTAAAGTGTTATCAACAAAGGAAATTTTTAGAAAAAATAAACCGCACAAAAATGTTAATTATTCCGCAATAGTGCAAAATCCATGTATCGATAATGAGGCAATCTTAAGTTCGAATTCTCAAATTTTAACAAATAGACTCGGCAGGATAAGGCGGATGGGTAGGGGTTTCCGCCGGGGCCAACTGCCATTAAGAGGCCCATGCCATTGTCTTTTGAATTATTCTTTTTTAAATAAGAGAAATAATCAAAGAGCAATGTTCAGTATGCGATATCTCGCTTGTTTTTGAAAATATCGCAAAAATTAAAGCAGATTTAAAAAGAGGATTTCAGGGTGAATCTAAGGACGTTTTTCGTTTCGGAAAATTTCGATTGAATTTTGAGTTACAGCAGAAATTTGAAGCATGTTTCTTCGTAATACTTTACAATTTAGGGAAATAACACATGCTTCAAGATTGTCCTCTGCAGCTCAGATTCTCTAAAACTAAAACGCCCTTAGGTACCCCTTGAAATGCTCTTTCTAATGCTACTGTGTTTATTGTAATAGCCCATCAAATAAGGGAGATTTATATTATTAAAAGTTGGCATTTTTCGGGCACCCAATGAAAGAAAAAGCAATGTAGGGGCCCTCAAGTTTCTGTCAGTTTTACAAACTTATTGGAAAATATTTTTTTTCGATTTTAAAAGCTTTTAATTTGCTATATATTATCAGAAAATCATTGAAAAATCCATGATATTGGCTAAATTATGGGGAAAAATATGATAAAAATATAACAAAACACGTGCTCCAAGATTTTCCTCTGTAACTCAGAATTCAATCGGAGTTTGTCAAAACAAAAAACGTCTTTGAATGTTTCTCAAAACGGGCTTGCAATGCTCTTTTATCAATGTCGAACCCCAATTTGCGGACCTTCTAGTTTCAAAGAATTTTGATAATTTCCGTTACCTCTACATGCGTTTAAAAAGGCGCAAAAATAGACCTTTGAAATTTTGCGAAAATTCTGCACTTATGAAACCAGAAACAAAGATCCCTCTAACATTTTTAGAGGTAATCTTCACGGACTTGAATTCTAACAAATAGGTTCGGGCAGGATAAGGCGGATGGGTAGTGGTTTTCGCCGGTGCCAACTGCCACTAGGACCCATGCCATTGCCTTTTGAATTATTCTTTTTTAAATATGAGAGATAATTAAAGACCAATTTTTAATAAGCGATATTTCGCTTGTTTTGGAAAATCTCGCAAATATTAAAACGGATTTAAAAAGAGCATTTCAGGGCGAATCTAAGGACGTTTTTCGTTTCGGAAAATTTCGATTGAATTTTGAGTTACAGCAGAAATTTGAAGCATGTTTCTTCGTAATATTTTACAATTTACAAATAACACACATGCTTCAAAATTGTCTTCTACAGCTCAGCATACAGTTGGTATTCTCTAAAACTAAAACGCTCTTAGATACCCCTTGAAATGCTCTTTCTAATGCTACTGCATTTATTGCAATTTCCCATCAAAAAGGATGTAATGTAGGGGCCCTCAAATTTCTGTTAAAAGGGGGAAAGCTTTTTTTAGATTTGAAAAGCTTATAATTTGCTATGTATTGTCAGAAAATCATTAAAAATCCATGAGATTAGCTAAATTATGGGGAAAAATGAGAAAAATATAACAAAACAAGATTTTCCACTGTAACTCAGAATTCAGTCGGAATTGGTCAAAAAAAGCGTCTTTAAATATTTCTTAAAATGAGGCTTCCAGTGCTCTCTTAGTAATGTGGAATCCCATCAAGGAAACGAGATATCGATTATTAATTAAATATAATCAGTTCTTGTAGTTTCAAAGAATTTTGGTACCCCTATATGCGTTTAAAAAGGTGTAGAAATAGAGCTCTGAAAATTTGCGGAAATTCCGCAGTTACGAAACCAGAAACAGAGATCCCTGTAACATCTCTAGAGATACCCATAACAGCCTTGAATTCTGTAATTTTAACAAATAGGTGAACTGTTCCATTGTCATTTGGGTCAAAATTATTTATTTAAGCGCATTTATAATAATTTTATTGTTGATTTAACTGTATAGACATACACCTAAACATATGATCTTTTGAACTTGTAAACATTCTCCACACAATTATAACCCACCTGTTTCCATAAATTTCGAATTTCCCTTCTTTGGGTTATTGTCGTAGGTTTTAATGTAACATTTACACAAAACTGGTTCCCCACAATATCAATTTTTTTTAGTTCAGTTGACCTGTAATGTAAAAGAAAATTTATCGTCTCCAATTTGTGTATGTTATCCTTGATAATGAAAAAAAGAAAAAGAAAAAGGAAAACAACACCGCGAGGTACGCCTATTTTTTGGAACATTTCCAATACAACCTGTCAGCTGTGTGTTGGTTTTAGAAATACGATACTGTTTTCAAAGTTTGCCAAGCAGTTTTTTCTTGTCCACCCGTTCCACCGCTCCGACATGATTTTCGTGTTGCCAAAATAACAAATAAATAATCGACAACAAGTAGAAGAATAAAACAATCACAAATATTGATGGGGAACCGGTATTGGACTTTCTTCTGAACGTGACGAAAGTAATGCAGTATTTGCTGGAATTTTCTTCTTTTTTTTGTCCATCTTTTGATTCTTCTTTTTGGTGGTTTTTTTTCGTCTATCAAGGTCGTATATTTTAACAACTCATTTGAAATTCAATGTGTTATATCCTGGTGATGTTTAAAATTTGTATTGTTTATTGTATGTATTTGCAAAAACGCATAAATTACAATAACTATTTACAATAAAAAAACTTGGAACTTTCCATTAATTTCCACGATAGAAAATTGATAGTTTTCCACTATTGTATTAATCTACCATTTAAGTTTTTATTACAACAGTACACGTCTTATCCATAATTTTCTTGTTTGTGTTTACCTGTTCTCCTTTATATAATAAAACAATTCACAATGTAACTTTTTTATTGCCAATTTGTCCTTGTGCAGAATTTCAAACACAAGGAACGGTTAGTGTTCTTTTTATTCCTCTAATTTTTAAAATTTTTGGGTATTTGTGTGTTAGAAATTAAATAATTTTTAAATTTTACAGATACAAAAACGGGCACATTATGAAAATGATTGTTGTTTTCGAGTAAGTTATTTTTTGCTTTATTATTTTTTCCTCTCAAAAATAAAACAAGTAATTCTTCATTGCATGTGATGACTCAAAACTTGGGATGATTTCTTCTTGTATATGTTGAAATGCCCTTGATAATTCGCCAAAATTTTTATTTCGGTCGTTTGTATTTTTATTATTTTGTCAATTTATCAACCGAATATAATAGGCCAGGTCAAATTTTTAATTCGTCTTCAATTAAAATTATCTCAAAGGGAAAAGTAGCACAATTTTCCTATGTGCGAATGGTATGTTGGAAATTCACTTTCTGGATTTTCCAAGGACAATAAACGCGACTTTCTCCATAATTCATGACTCGAAATCGGTTAATTTGTGAATTAATTCGCATGTCAGACACGTTCATTATAAACACACAATGGAATGAAATTATACACGAAAATCGTGCAGAAATACAATCATTTTAATGTTTGCGGATTTGTTTCAGTTGACGCCTGAAGACGAGGAACGACGCCGGCGACGTCGTGAACGCAACAAAATTGCCGCAACCAAATGTCGATTAAAGAAACGTGAAAAAACAGCAAATTTGATCAATGAATCGGAAACATTGGAAACACAAAATATCGATTTGAAGAGTCAATTGCAGGAATTACAAAATCAGAAACGTACATTAATTGAAATGTTGACATTACATCGGCCCCATTGCCAGCAAAATATACCACAAGCGACACGTGAAAGTATCTATAGAATACCATCGGTTGCGCCGTTAATTGATAATCAAACGACAACAACAACGACCCCATATCCAACAACAACAACCACCACCACGACAACAGGCCAACAAAATATTGACATGAATTATAATCGAGTCATAACAACTGGAATTGTTGCAAACAACATGACTTACACTAGGCCAACTTACACAAAACCACCACCGAGTATTATTGTGGAAGACGTTAACGATTATCACACCCCGCATCTGACAAATTTGGATAATCCAATCAATAATTACCATTACAACAACCAATGTCATAGCTATAACAGTAATCAGAATTACAATACAACAGGATTAGATAACGGTTGTATGGCCTGATAATTGTTTATTAAAGTTACCCCCAATTTCTGTAGTTTAAGTGCTTTCCAAATATTTATAAAGTCCAAATCTCCATCCTAATTTTTAATACTTGCCTTATTGATGGCAGATTATGGACATAATTGCGAATACTCTGTTGTTTTAATTTGTTAATCACCACCTCATTTGTTACCAGATCTGATTCGATGATGATAGAATTGTATCAGTCGTATTCTCCAATTTTCTAGCTGATTCGTTACCATAATAACGCCTGAGATTGTCTTATTGTTGTTGAGCTCGATTTCCAGTTGTTATAGTAACCAAACTTGAAAAAGTTAGAGAATACAACTGTGTATCTATATATCAATGTTGAAATTCTTTTTATATATCTACAATTTAATAATTTGTTGAATTTTGTGTAATTGTGTAAATGTTAGAATTTCTTTATCATTCCATTTGATAGAAATAGTATTTTCTCTTGTCTTATATTTTATCGTATATATTTATGTTTGTTTCTCTATTATTTTATATTTTACTGCCAAATTTGTACTATTTTATTATTACTTTTTAATATTATTACAATTATCGCGTTTCAATTGAATTGTTTTGAACGTATTTTCAATTTTTTACGTCTTTAAAAATTAATATTAGTTTTGTCCATCATCTCTTGTACTATCTTCCAATTTTTAGTAGCTTTGTAAGAGTAGATCGCTCGAAAGCGACGTATTGTTTCGAAAACGTACGTTTCTTCCGGGCCGTTTTCGTTAGTTACTTAGGCAATTTTATTTTCGCGTAAATTTGCTGTAAGGACACGCTTCAATATTTCCTTCTTCATTGTAATGCTTCCAAAAAAATTTGCAAATAGTAAGCTTCCATTTTTAATTGTTTTTCTATACAAAGACACAAAAAAACAGTGCCTTATTTATTTTGTAAAACAATAGAATGGCATTTGTTTGTTTTGAATTTTTAAAATTTGTTCTAATTATTTACTATTGTCATTGCGACAACAAAAAGACAATTGATTGAGAATTTATTTTGTAAAACTTGTGATATTTGTACAGATGTTGAGACATCTATAAAACTACTCTATTTCTACATTTTTCCATCTTTTCCACACATAATTCGTTTGATGTGCCATCACCCTCTTAATTTCGTCAACAAGAAAGCAATGCTTCAATAATCAATGCGCTTTAATATCAGAAAAATTATGATTACAAAGTTCTTGTTACCTGTACCATTTATTATCATTATTATTATTATAAACGGGTGAATTGTTTATATTTTTTTAGAAAAAATGTGCCTTATTCAGAAATCTTTTGGAAAATTCATAAATAAAACAACTTTAATTAAACTGAAATTGTCTTTCTTTTTTGTTTTGTATTATTATCAATAGTAATCTAACAATTTAAATGCATTTCAAATTAATGAAAGGAGTATAGTTTATAAAAAATCGATTTTATTTGTTTTTCATCTAATTAGAGAAAAAAAAAACGGAGGAAATAAATTATAATAGAAGGGAATTCTTTAAGAACCAACAATGATGTTATTGATGGGTATGTGGATTAGTTTAACGAAGAAACCAATGAAACCCATAATACAAAAACCGATGGCTGTGGCAATTGCGATCTTTTGAAATTCTGTAAAAAACAAAAAAATCAATTAAAATTATTTTTGTAAATATTTTTTAGTTCAAATATGCATCAATTGAAACAGTATTCTCATTAGTTTGTAACAAATAAAATTAAAAAAAAAGAACATTATGCAGATAAAACAACAAAAATAGAACTCAAACTTAAAACTTTAATGAGACAAAACTCTATTTTCAACATTAATTAAATGTTAAAAGTACGAAGCCATACTGAAACAATTAGAATTTTTTTATAAACTGATAGTAATTTCCACGTGATCGCTCAAAACTTCAAATCTTTCATCAATAATAGTTTTTGACCTATTAAATTAGCTATAAATCAATTTTTGGCAAAATAGATACAATTTTTTAAATTTTCCACTCGACGTGGGATAACAACAGTTTAAATACACTAAACATAAATATAAATAAATAAATAAACCGAAAATCTTTCGAGCATATAAACATTCTGCAGTTTAGATATATTTCCATATGAATCATTACAATTATAGAAATTATCCAATTTTACGTTACATTTTTGATTTTTGTACTAATTTTTTTCAAATAACATAAAAAACCATAAATGCATCTTCTATTAGATGTGTACACTTTTTGATCTGTTAAACAACAAGTAATATAGAATTATTTTCGCAAACTTTGCCAAAAGTTAATTTTATCAACTAATAGTGAACTTTAATCCCAATTTCACCTTCTAACTTGAATCATATAATAGCAAACAAACTATACAACTATCATCTCTTAAGATTTATCAAAGTAAATCTGTAAATATCAAACAAATGTTTAAATATCATGGTAATAATAAATTTTCCGTTTTTCAATATGATTCAACCAATATTTTAATAATACCCATATTTGTAAGACATCCGTTTGTAGATTTTTGTATTTATTTGTCAAGAAAAATTATAAATTTAAGTCTTCAAAAAATTCTAGATTCTCTAAAATTTATGACATAGAAATTTCGCTTCAAGCAATGTATTCCATGTAGCAGTTGGTTATACTTTGGTTAGTCGTAGAATGATTGATATGCTTAAAAATGCTTTTACAAGTGTCAAATTTAGTAAAATATGAATCAATCTACGACAGAATTACCATTATAGTCCTTGCATAAAATCAAATATGAAATAAAACAAAACTATCAAAAATTAGTTAAATTACAATCATTTGATGAGAAAAATTTTATAATTTTTAAAAAAGTAATGTTTCGGTAAAAGTGAGGTGAATTATTATTATAATCAATAATTCACAATTTATATTGTTAAGATGACATACTTTCGAACTCTTAAATCACTTGAAAAGAATGGCCACAATTTTGGAGGAACGTTCTTTTGAATTTTAGCAATTTTATCTTTATTTCCATAAAATTTTATTTACTAATGTAACAGATAATATCTATAAATATTTCAAATTCTCAACATTTACTCGAAATCCCAATTTATTCGATAATTAATTCACACACAGGTCAACTGTGCCTTGGTTATGTAGTGTCGTAGCTTTATTCAACCATTTAAAAAGCATATAAAATGTCAAATTTAGTAAAATATGAAGCAATCTACGAGATGATTCACCAAAGTATAGCCAATTTGTGGTGAAATACTGTTGTACATCTTATAAAAGTTACACAACAGTTCGCTATGGCTTAATTTTGCAATGTCTTAGCTTGATTCAACTGTGTATTTTTTAATTGAAAAATGTCAAATGTAAAGAAGTATAAAGCAAACTTCAACTCTATTCTTTAAAAGCATAACCAACTGTTGAAATATTGTACACCAGATACGTAGTGTCTTAACTTGACTCAACTATAGATTAATTGAACAAATTTAAATAAAGTGAAATATGAAGCAAACTACGACTATTCACCAAATTTATGGCCCAAAGAAACTGAAATTACATCTAACTTCATCCAAACTTGGGAATAACTCTAATTCAATCCTTACAACTTTTTATTTATTACCACATATTGTTATGACCACGTAGACTAATAGGCTTTATTTAAAGTAGAATACCTCCAATATTACACAAGCCTTATAATTTTCCATTCCGTATTATAATTTTACAATCCTTACCTTTTCTGTCTGGCTTTGTGCATCTTTTAACTAATCGAATCGAATCTTTGGCGAATTGTCGGCCTGGTTCAACGAATTTTGTGATTTGATCCATATTTCTACAAACCCAAAAACAGAACAAATTAACCTATTCAATTATCGATCAAATTAACCATTAATAATTATAACTACAACGCAATTTTAAGTATATTGTAATTAAATAAAATCTCACCTATTTATACGACGTGTTTCGAGAAATTCCACCAGAAATAACTGTAAAACTTCGTCGACAATTGAATGAAATTGCGATGACGTTTACAGAATCTAGTAATAAAAAGTTGACTATCGCGCATCCACGATGGCATGACGTGTCCACTATTTTATTATGAATAAAATATGCAACCCACTATACACAAATGTATTACAATTAATCTAATTTTATTAATATTTAAATATACTCAATGTCCCAATAATATCGCCGATTATTTTCAATCGATTACAGTAAAATCTCTCTAATTCGATAATTATCGTTACAAATTAATCGTTTAGTTTAGTAATACCTTAATTGGCAATGTTTTAATTGATTTATTGTTCATTTCCGTTTATTATTTCGGATATTTACAGTAATTAAAATGACCTTTGCTCTAATTACTATAGAATATCAAAATTTCTACTAAATTCTTATCAGTAATATTGGAATTATCAACAAAAATTGTTGATTTAGACAAATAGATAACTGTAGGTCATTATACGGTTTCTGATTGCACAATTTACTAGTAATTCGTTAATCAATCACCAATAATTCTTTGAAATAGCAATTTGTTGAATTTTTAATCTAGATCATCGTTGTTTTTATTTCGAAATAACTATTACAAAAAAATAGAACAATATTAAGTTATAAACGATATTTTCCTTGGTGTTAATTTCGAGACGTAATTATTTAATTTTAGCAGGTATTAGAGCACAAATCAAATCTTCACCGGCATTATTTTGGAGCTCCCATTTAACGTCTACGGTTACCTGTTGGCAAAAAAGAATTATTAGAAATACAAATTACGACCGCGAATTAAATTTGCTGAATCTTAATATTAATGTCATGATTGTTTTACATTAACATTGTCAATGAAATCAGAGGATTTTGTTCAAGTTCGTTTCCGGTTGATTTACCTTTGGATAACTAGTCAAGATCGGGAAGCTACTGTGATAAGTATAGGCTTGTCCAGCTTTTATCGGACATGCAAGTCCGCTCTCTTTACAACCATCATCGTTGGGCATTTCGAATGGTATTGCTACGCCCAAAATTACGCCATGAACGTCGACCTTCACTGCATCCGAACTATCGTCTACAAAAAACAATTATTCTGATTTATTATCGACAATTATTGGAGATTGTACTTGGTGTGAATGTTAGGTCGATGGAAACATTGGTGCCTCGTTTCAAAACGCATCTTTCGTCCAAATCACAATTGGAGATTGTTATGGAATCGATGGTGCCGAGCTTGGAACCTTTGGACAGATTAATTTGGATTTTTTTAGTATTTGTCTAATAAAAAAGCGCATTTGAATATTCAACCTTGACTCAATATTGTTTGCCACTTGTTGGGTTTCCACAAATCAAGAAAACACCAATAATTAATGTATTTTGCTGATAAAACTATTAATTTATTTGTCAGGCGCGATTACTGTAATTATTCATCTTTATTTCTGTTTATTATCTTGAATAAATGCAGAATATTTTCGATAAGAGTATACGATTAAAATTGCATTCTCTACAGTTATAATAATATAAAAATGATAAAAGAATAAGTCAACTTACCGCAATCACTCCACGCCGATACGTTGTAGGAAAAATACGAAATTATCGCAAACAAAACAATAAATTTATACATTTTCTTGTGAGAAAATTTATTATTTTATAAAGTCTTAAAGATTATGAGATCTTACTAGCTGGATCGGCGCCCGTAGACTGGCAATATTACAGCAATGACGCTCGAAATATAAAGAGTGCGATAATCATCTAATTGGTATGTTTCACATAAGACAGGAAGCCATATCGTCCACGAAATTACAATGTTATCATTCCCATTTATTGAATATTTATTCAATTGAAATTGAAAATGTCGATAATTCTTTCAATATTGTGTTAAATTCCCAAACGCACACCTCTAAAAATTCTAAATTTGGAACACTAACAACAGCAATTAATCTTTTTATTTATCATAAAGGGTCAAAGTGTCAACGATTGTGTTTAATTTTTTTTGTTCGGTTGCGTTTGTAACAAATCTAATCGAAATATTGTTCAATGAAAATATAAAACGAAGGTCTTTCAATAATAAAATCGATTGGGGAAAATATTGAAAATCCAAACAGAACAGGGACACCTCAGAAGGAGGCCCAGAAGTCGTAATAATCAGACGTTATAAAAGCAACAGGAACGGAAGAAAATCTTGCAGTTTTCGTCAATTTTTCGGAAAACTAACAAGCCCACCGAAATGGAGAAATACGGAAAGCGCTTCCGATTTGTTGTATTCTGTTAGAAAATCATCGCAAAATTGAGAATATTGGGGAAAATTTGTTCGACGATTGCTCCGTGTAGCTTAGAATTCACTTGGATTTTTCAAAATAACAACTTGGATACTCTTTGAAATCATTTTTTCTAATCAGGCGCAAATTAGGAATTTTATAACTCGATTAGGCATGTCGTTACCCTAAAGATATACGATCATCCCACAAAAACCCAGCCCAATTGCACCTCCGAGATCCTTGTTTCTAGCATTTCTAGCGAATTTTCTTTTGAACCATCGGTGATATTTGACTAGACAATCGAAACAATCATAAACGACAATTCTCACTGATAAGTTGCCAATATTTTACACAAATAACAGTAATTGTAGACTATAAATACGTAGATTATAAATATGAATAAAGAACCATTATTTTCCCATAAAATCTACGACGTAAATCTGGTGATTAATCACATAAAACCGCGGAGAATTTTATTATTTTCGTTCATTGTTAAACTAGCCAAAAATCAAGATATGTAATTTATAGCTGATTTTTATTTCTGTATCATAATTGTAGGTTTCATTTTTCATTTACATTGATGGGTCTAATAACGACGAAAATTGGGGCCACAAACAGCCCTGACTTAGACCTTTCGTTAAATTATCTTGACTTAATTTAAATTAAATTCACTCAATTTCAGTTCGTGTAAGAGTCTAGACCCCAATTCGCTTTTCACTATAAGATTATAACGAATTTTCTGTTAATTATAAGACTTGAATTGTTGACGAAAAACTTGATGCGAAAATAATGAGCGATCATTAAATTATACAATGTTGGCCGTTTTACCAAAAAATGATTCAAAACAATTGTTAAATACAGCACAAAATTTTTATTGAAATATCTTAGGAACAGAACAACTTAATTTAATTATTAGAAAAGTATAAAAATAGTATTTTTTGTAATTTTTACATTAATAAAATATTAATGTACAAGAAATTTGCGAATTAGGCACTATATAGTTTATATACAAAAATCTCTTATTTATTATAAAATTGTAAAACAAGATAATTACTACATAAATGAAACAATTCGAAATTCTGTTGTCCAGTTCACGGTCTATTATGAAATAATTGTTTCGAAATTTTATTGACAATAACGGTGATATAATACAAAGATTCAGTTTTAAATACAATTTCCACTTATTATTAAATGAAAATCAACATATTAGTCTACTTGACTAGGAGATAATGGATATAAACGTCTCTTAATTTATTTAATATGAGAGAAATGAACTGAAAAATGGCACACAATCCTAACTAATGAAACAAATTAACAATAATAATGATAATTATAATAACAAAACACATTGCAAATGTGATAATTCAACTTTCATTTAACGAAAGCAAACAATTCGAGAGTGAATTGAATTTTTATAAATCCCCCATTTAATTCAATTCAATTAACTCTCGTTGAATAGAATTTCGACAATTAATTGCCTTTTAATAACCATAATTTATATAGATGATTTGAGAAATCATTCAATTGGCAGTGATTATCATTATTATTATCCGATATAGGACTTGGTGGCGGTTGTATTAAATCACAATCGTAAGTTTCGCACAATTGTTCCGATTTACGTTTATGCCGGCGATTCTCTATCGAACTCTCACCTTTCTCTAATGTTTGTCGTGCTTTATAAATCGGCTCGTATTCAATTAATTGCGCCAAAAAACCCTCATTCGGGTGGATGCAAGCCCGCCGTTTTCGCACATAATCTATAGCATCCCTGCAATTAAAAATTGTTGATTTACTAGAATTTGTTGGTTATTAACAAAATTACTTGCAACTAAGGCCGAATTTCTCCATAATATACGCCAAAACTAATGTGGCACTTCTAGAAATACCGTTATTACCATGCACTAGAACTTTACCGTTACGCAATAAAGCATCATCGATGAATTGCCGTACTTTGGGAAAGAAACGAATAATATTCTCTGTAACACTATCAGCTATATCTAATGTTAAATATTTAATTGATAGATCATTGAATTGTGGCTTAATAAACTGTGCTTCGATCTCTTGACGTACGCAAATAATGTGCGTTATACCGTGTTCTAATAGCGTCTTTAAACAATGCTTCTGTGCTGATGAAAACGGCCCTAGATATAATCCAGGGATAATCTCCTGCATACTCCTTCTCATCGTGTACACCCAATCACTATAACTGGTAAATACTGGCATTGGATTATTACAAACACTCGGCGTGGTCATCGGCTACAATTACAATTAATTCACAAATTAATAAAAATTTTACGAAAATCGTGAGAAATCCGATTCGAAACTAACCTCATCCTGTTGAAATTTCATCGAACTGACATCAATCATTTTCACTAATTCTAACTGGAACAATTGATAAGGCGCGAAAAAAATTGGAATTTTATTGTCGCTTAAAAAACTGTTATCACTACATAATCAGTCTATTATCACTCGAAATTGAACAAAATTCAATTATTGCAATTTTATAACCCATAAAAAGTGGATGACATTTTCTAGACGCGAAGTGTCATTTTGCGCGCTGAACGGAAGTAGATGGCGCCACCATCAATAATGCGCAACAATTCGCATTACGAGTAGGGAAAGTTTAAATTAAATCCCGGTGCAGTAATACCATTTATTCCAAAACTAATACGATTACAATTAAGCCATGGGAAATATGAATTTCGAATTTACTCACTATCATTGACTAGGATATCAAAGCAGGGTTTACAAACAGGCACATTATTTTTGGTTAAATGTCCCGGTAATGTGGTTTTTTTCGTTATGCAACGCATACAAAATATATTGCCACAACGTTGACAATGTGTCTTTTTACTTAATTGATCGAAATTCGATAGACAACTACATTCATTTGTGTTACGTAACGATTTCCAATCGATTGCAACCGAATCGAAATCTTTATACAAACATTCACTATTTCTTGTAATATTTGTAGCGATTGTATTTTTTGTTGATAAAGGATGATCATTATCGGCATTCTCACGATTCTTCTCATAATAATATTTATTATCGCTAGTTGTAGTTGTTGTACTAGTAGCTGTTGTATTCAATTTATTATCATTAACTTTACTAATTTTCTTTTCAACTGATCTTCGGATGAATGTTTTCAATGTTGATATACGTTTTGTTAGGTATTTAATGTGATCATCTAGGGAATTTGTGTGATTTAATGTTGCTAATAATAGATCAGTTTGAGGTTCACGGGGATGTACACCAGATTCAAATCTACAGTACATACCACGCCAAAATCTATAATTTTAATATAATTAAATGTTGTAATTAATTGTTAAATGGAGATTAATTTACGTTATATTTTGAGGAATCAAATTCGGTACTAAAATCCCATTGAATTCTTCTGCATCATACAGGGGATTCACATATTCGTCTAGATAATTTGCCATATATCCCCATAGTGAATAAGTGCGTTCTGATAATCTAAAGAAATTAAATAGAAATTTTAGTTGAACTACATTTTAAGGATTTATAAGAGCAAATTTTGGACTAAATAGCTCATCGACAAGCTGATCAAAAACGATGGTTTCTGATGTTGCAGTTTTCAAAAACGAGTTAAAGAAGATGAAATGACTCAAAATAACTCAAAGATTCTCCTACAAGGGCTAGGACAATTCAAGTGAAACACTCGATAGAGAAATATCAATATTTTTACATGGTGTTAGATAAAAAAAAAAAATGAAATGAACGAAAAATATTGACGATCAAAAGACCAAAGCAATTCTAAAATAATTAATAAAATTAATACCTCAATTCAAGTTTCTCTTTCTCACAATTGCCGATAAACGTTCCAAATTGACAGGAATGTACATGATCGTGTAAAATTAACAAAAATTTCTCATTAAATTCAAAAGCGGTAGGGAATTGTTGCATTAATTGCCATGTACAATCTAATAATTGTGTAAAAATCGGCGATATTTCTTTACTATCACTTTGTATATGTCCACAACGATCAGAGAATTTATGCCCAAATGCTAACCAATCTTTCTCAATCAATACCTAAATTATTATAAATTATCAAAGAAATATTCGAAATTTTCAATAAAATTACTTGAAATCCTGTAACTGTACGATAATAGGGATCTAATAGCATTGAAGCTAAACAACAAACTTGAGCTGTACGATCCCAACCATCTGAACAATGTACAAGAACATTAATACCGTCATCGATAGCTTGGGCGATAAACCATGAAGTGTCTAAAATTGATTTGATATGGCGCAACCAACCGCTTGATTCTAAGCCACTCAAGAAACTATTCATTGTTGGATTTTTTTGTTCGCAAGCTATAAAAACAACACGAAAATTAACCATAATAGCTATTAGAGAATTGATTTCAACTGACTTTCTATAACTTTAATCAAACTATTGCGCATCACGTGGATATTTTCAACGCCCAAAAATTGGAATTTAATATTCTCATAGAAAGCTTCGTTCTCGTAACCTTTACCAGCGGCGCGATTCGCCATTGCATTTATCTACAATCGAGACAATTTTAAAACTGTAATAATAATAATAATAATAGCCGATATTACTTTAGGTCTAGTATCGACGACATACATAAAATTCGAATTTGGATTTGTTTTCAATACATGATTCAACATCTTCTCATCTTCTAAACAACGTGCACTAAACCCAGATAATGGTTGACTACAACGACTTATACTGGCTTTATTGTGATGTAAATAGGATAGGACAGGTAGACGGCCTTTTGAGCGAAATCTAGAACTACCGATTAGCGTTGTCATTGTTGCTGAACTTGGTACGATTAAATAGTTTGGATAAGTTTCACATAACTATAAAAGAAAAATTAAACATTAATTTTAAATAGAGTAGTTCACGAATATGGCCTATTAGAAGTGTGATCTCTACTTCTGGTTCTATAATTGCGGAATTTCCGCAAAGTTGCTTGTTTCCACCGATATATAACGGAGAGTTCCTAAAGCTTGCGGAACCATAAACAGGGATCTCTAGTTTTTCAACTCAATAGAAGAGAATTAAGTTATAGGATTATACAAAAATACGTTGCCTACACTGCTTAAATTCAGAATTTTGAGGCTGAATTATTTGTAATTTCTGTGGTAAGTGTTAGCGTTTTTAAGGCTTCTAATACGACATAATCGTGAATCATTCTCGTTGCTAAATTACTTCATAATTCGAGTTCAATTTGGTTAAACACCATTGATCATTCGGTACACCTAAACGTTCATATTCCTGTTGTAAACTGAAGAAATCCCATCCTGTTGATTTCTCGATTTCATCGATTGGTGATGTGTAAGTGAAACAATATAAATCTTCGATATTTGTCGGTTGCGATAATTGTTGTAATGTTAGAAAAATATCGTGACAATCGCGTTCTTTTGGTATAACGAATGTCACCGATTGGAATGTTTTTGTACGTATCAATAGCGGTGAACCGGTTGTTGTTAATGTTAATTTCTCTATATTTGCAATATGCATATGGAGTATCTTGAATAGATAATAATAGAAAAAATCGATAATTATGTGGAACAAATATAAATACCCATGTTTCCTTTTTTGCATCAGGATCGACGAAAATTAAATGTGTCGCAGTTAAATACAACGTTCCTAATGATGGAATTTTTGAGAAACGATCCAACATCCGTACATTTTCCACCTAAAACAAATTAAACAATTAATTTACAAATATTAACAATTCAAATAATTACTTTAGGTGTTTTAATTAATTCCATATTCTCCTTTTATCAGTGTTTGTTAATATTTAAAGAATTGTTGACAAAATCACTTATCAAAAAAAAAGAAACAATACTCCGATAAGATTGACGTTTTTGAACTAGTTAAACGTCAACAATCGAAATCTACTACCAACATTTACAACAGAAATATCACTAAAATAGGGTTATATAAATATAGTTAGTCCTTGAATATAAGGTTGGCACATGATTCAAAATTTTTTACACGAGGCGATTTACAATAGCATTAATTTTAATTTTAACGATTTTATTTAAATAACAATTTCAATTATTTTTTCTTAGTCGGCCCACCTAAATCTTCCAATTGTTGTTTCAACGTTTTCAATTCACCATCAGGCACATAACGGACCTCTTCATGCCAATCTTGATGGGGTAGAACGGAGAATTTAACACCAGCTGGACTACTGGCTTCTATCGCACGTAGAACAACCGGCAACTACAATTATTATTAATTAATATTCTAGTTTATAACCGAATTGGGAAATAATCCGAATTACTTGATTTGATGTAACGTCGACTATTTGTATTGTACGTTGATAAAGTTTTAGATTATATTGGGTATTGACTATTTCACTCCTCGGTTTTAATGTTGTTACTTGTAGTTCTTGTGCAGGTGTAGCCCATGTCTCCTCAACATCGATTTCCATATTTTTCAGCAAGTTATGCAGGAATTTTTGATAACTTTCCAATATTGAATAGTCATAGCCGTTTAGTTGTATGTTTAATTTATCATAAAACGGCACATCGGTTTTCAAAGACTACAATATAAATTTGTTGAAATATTTTAGACAAATAATTAGCAAATTTACCCCCAAATAATCCGGCTCGTATAACGAGGCTTTAGGTAAAACTCTAGTGCGATGGAAATTTCGACAAATATTTGTCGATAATAAACGTAAATGGTTCATTTTTCAATTTTTATAAATATTATTTGTTATTAAAAAATATAACCTAATTCTGATTAACCTAAAAATCCAACATGTCAAAAAGTAAAATTGTGCAAATAAAAATCCCTATAGAATCAATAGATTACGGATGCACGTGATTACAGCTGCCGATTATTTGAAACATTATATTAAATAAAAATAACAATTAAACATAAGTCATATTAATAATTTATTAATCCCTAATTTTTTACATATTCTTCAGTTACTTAATTTACGAAAAAAACAATTTATCTAACAAAGGTAATTAAGTTCGGCGTTCCAGTATGTAGTAAAATATTTGATCAATAGTGACATTTAATTCATATTGTTGGCACTATTTCATTTTTTAAATTGAAATTTGGTTATGTTCAATGTCATCTCATTGACGTTCAAACTTGCAATAACCTTGCATTGATTTAATTAAATCTTTGGAATTATTTTAATTACTTTCTTTTCAATCAGAAAATGGGTACGTTCAATTCTTCATATAATTTACCTAAAATTAATTAATTCAATTTATAGCTGCAACCAATCTATTGAAATTATCGCGAGATCAAATTAAGAGTTTCATAAATTCGTTCACTACAATTCTGTTCGATTGTGACGGTGTTTTATGGATTGAAAATCGACCAATTGAGGGCTCAGGATGTTGTTAATAAATTACGAAAATTAAACAAACGCGTCTTTTTCGTTACCAACAATTCGACGAAAGTACGCGAAGAATTGGCAACAAAAGCCGTAAAAATGGGCTTCAATATTAATAAAAACGAAATTATATCAACATCATATTTGGTTGTTGATTATTTAAAGCAAATCAATTTCAAAAAGAAGTGTTACGTTATCGGATCTAAGGGGATAACGACTGAATTGGATGCCGCCGGGATTAAACATACAGGAACAGGCGTACGATTCCATTTTAATTAATTAAATCGATTTTTAATTAATTTCAATTGGTTTTATTAGCCGGATGTTTTAACGAATGGTTTAAGTCAATTCGTTGAAGATTACAAACCGGATCCGGAAGTTGGTTGTGTTATTGTCGGTTTTGATGAGAATTTTTCTTATATAAAAATGATCAAAGCTGCCACATATTTAAATAATCCGAACTGTATTTTTCTAGCAACGAATACAGATGAACGTTTCCCATATAGTTGCGATCTAATTGTACCTGGTACTGGTTCAATTGTACGTGCTGTTGAAACGTGTGCTTTACGTAAAGCTATCTGTCTCGGTAAACCGAATTCATTTATAGCTGACACGATTAAAACAACATTCGGTGTTGATCCTGAAAAGACATTAATGGTCGGTGATCGTTGCAATACTGATATTGCTTTAGGTACACGATGTGGTTTTAAAACTTTATTAGTTTTGACCGGTGTTACGAGTTTGAATGAATTGCAAATATTGGCGAGTTCCGATAAAGCTGAAGATAAAGAATGTGTACCTGATGTATATTTAGGGAAATTAGGGGATTTATTACCGTTTTTAAACTGTGATTGTTAAGAAAATGTATTTATTTAAATTTAAAATAATTCAATGGAATTAAAGCACTGTTGTGTTAAAAGAAGCATTTCAAGCAGAATCTAAGAGTTTTTTGATATTTTCCCCCGTATTTTAGCCAATATTTCAATTTTTCACAAATTGAAAGCCCTTTCCAACAAAATCAAATCCAACTCTATTAATAAACACAATTTTTTATTAAATATATTCGATTTGAATGGTGTATTGGAGATAATAATTTAATAAATAAATGGAATCAGTGCTTTACGTTGTTTGGGGAAATTTTTGAAATTGTTCTGATACCACCAGTGACTCAATAAAATAGTTTCCACCTAAAATCAAACAATTTTCAACACTTTCCCTTTGAAATCAAAACGAAATTACCTGATTACTTAACACCCAGAAATACACATAGAACCACCCTGTATTTTTGTACAATAATAACGTTAAAGCTGTATACATTAAAATCTCAGTAATCGAATGCGGTGATGATAGATAATCAAACCAATCGCCTTCCGGTATACGGTAATTATCGTTAATTACCACACCTCGATCTTTACGCAAATCGGCCAATATTTTATTGGCGATATATTGGTGGTACCACGACCATAAGAATAGAAATACGGCAAAAAAATCGAGTATTGTTAGTTTCTTGTGCATTATTATTGCAGAATCGGTAAATTTCGGCGCTTCACTCAATATAATCAGCAATAACGCTGGATAATGTAGAATACCAACGATATAATGGACGAAATTAATCGTTGCTTTCTTACTAAACACCGAAACATAATGCGTGTCGTAGTATCGACGGTATATTTGTAACATCAACAAAACTAAGGCGATGATAATTCGATTTGTTTCAACTGAAAATGGTTTTATTGAATTCAACAAGGTGATCGTTTAGAACTCACCTGAAACTTGACGATTATAGCCGCAGGTGATGTCCAAAATTTGTAAAAACCACACCGATACTGGCTTCTCTAGAAAATACACCGAAATCACTTGGTACAACACTACTGGGTAGAACAAAAATGCCGCAAATTTATAGAAATGTTTAAAATACGATTTCGGTACTTGACAATATTTGATAATCGCCAATTCTTGTTTACATGAAAATTTCCCGTAACGAAACGTATTTGTTATAAATAGCGGTAGATATTGTTCGAATATATTAATTAAAGTACCGAATATTACCATAAATATCGTCAATAATATAAAGAATAGTTTACAAAAATTTATTGAGTACATCTTATTATAGGTACAAATGAGATGAATGGACGAGGTGAAATTGAGGATCTTGAACTTGTGAAAGTCGTGTAGTTTATTTCCTTCTACAAAAAATAACCGTTACGTGACGATACGAATACAGGTTTAATTTATAATTTTTACTTAATTCAACGATATTTGATGACTAAATTGAGGTTATGTTACAAATTAAAATCGTCCATCATCATCTCAGACATCATATTCTGATACAAACACATACATTTAACGATAAAGGCCTCCAAATGAAAGATTTGTTTGTTCCCCTGCACCATTCGATGCTCATAAATAGCAGCCTGTTCGACAATTCGATTCGTTAAATCCGAATCGCAATTTTTCAATATCTCCTCCAATAACGTACGAAATATCAAATCGCTCGGTATACCGAAACTGATCAATTCATACAATTGTTCCCGTATTAACGAGATTGTTTTAATACTCTGCTCTTTAATTGCTTTATTTGCTATATTCCGTATAAACATCTGCCAATCGGGTTCTCTAATTTTATTCGGCTCGAAATTATCAACTTTTGATGCTTCCAACATTAATAGAGCCCGTCGCAGATTGTGATCGCAAGCTTTCAAAATCTTCTCAATACAATCCGCGGAGACTTTCAAATCTTCTTTAGTTGAAATAGTTTTCAAGATACTCTTAATATCGTCCAGTTTCGGTGCCGGTATTCGTACACATAAACATCGCGACCGTATCGCCGGTATTATTCGCGATATTGACGTTGTATTCAATATAATCCGGCAATTTTTGATATATTTCTCCATTGTCCGCCTTAAAGCATGTTGGGCGTCTTTCGTTAGATTCTCCACATCATTAATAACGATCACTTTAAATTCTCGTTGTTGTTGCTGGTTTAATTGTTGCGTTTGTGCTACATTTTTGATAATATGCATAATAACAACACGATCATTTATACCAACATCAGATGGATTCACTTCGATATGATAATTACTCGACAATATTGTTATTTCTAGTTTCTTATTCGATGGTGTTGTGAATGTTTGTTGTTCCATTTTGATGCGTTCCACACCGGGGCCGTATAATTCTTTCAATAAACACATAACTCGGGTCTTTTTACCAGCCCCTAAAGGGCCGTAAATTAACAAATGTGGAAAATCACCGTCTTTTGTTAGATTCTTCAATTCGTTAGCTTGGTCTTGATTGAAACTTAATTGGCTGAAATCACGGGGACGATATTTATCACACCACAACATCTTTTTATTTAGAATCACAATCTTTGATTACAGCACAAAATAATAAAATTTGGCGCCATAATTTCTAACCTAGAAACGTCAACAGCTGACAGCTCTAGAGAATTTGTTATTGTCCCTAAAATTATCTGTATTTATTATTGACTACACGAATAATTATTCGAAAATTGTGTATATTAATTCTAATTAATTATTAATTGGTATATTTTGTTAATATAATAATTAACCACCGTTAAAATTAAATAATCACAATTCTAGGGTATTTTGTTGAAGCAGTGTCGCCAACTTGTGTTATTTTATTGTGTTTCGTAAACAGAGTTCAAAGTTTTTCTAGCAATTTACTCAAAAATTGTACAAAAATCTTGAAAAACTCCTAAAATATTGTGTTAATTTTATTCTAGAAATTTGTAAATTGTTTTAGGTTAATTTTGGTGGGAAATTTGAAATGTCGTTACGTTCCCAGGTGATCACGCTATACAAAACCGTAATTTCCCCTCAATTATCAACTAATAAATCACTAATTTTCTACTTTATAGTTATTACATTTAGGTAAAGACTATCCATCAGGTTCTGAGATGTTTCGTAAACGTTTACATAACGCTTTCATGAAAAATAAAGACGAGCAAGATCCGGAGAGAATTCGAAAAATGATCGAACACGGACAGTACATTGTAAAAGAATTGGAGGCTTTGTATATGTTGAAAAAGTATCGGACTTTAAAGAGACGCTATGATAATCGGCAATGATCGAAATTGGGGTGAAATTAAAGAAAAATGATCTAACAGGACGAGTGATATGATTTATTATGTAATTGTTTTATTTTTGTTATTATCAATTCATAGTATAGTCTTTGTTATCTACGTTTAACAAGAGCAAGGTTGCCACAATTTATTTTAATTATTCTCATAATATAATCAGTAATAATAGTATTTTTATGACATTGAAAAATTAACTATACAAAACTTGATAATTTTTAATAAATAATAATAAGTGCTATGTACTATTGTTCTATAATTAATGAAAGCTGTTTACATTTTCCTTTATTCGTTAAAGGATTTTTTCAATAACTAAAAACTATAACGACAATTTACAGCCCTATAGAGATATCTGTTTTAACCACCCCATCAAGCTTGTGCACACTACCGTTTATTTATTTATAATTGTTTAAAAAAAGAACAATTTCTATTTGTTAGAGAACCACCTCTAGAATATTCTACAGGTGATTGTCTTTATTTAACTATGTGCTGATTTTATTTTGGGCCCTTTATAATGGTGTTTTATCAATAAAAGGGATACAATAAATAACTGATAAATAGGGTGGGACATTATTTTTATATACTGTTTTACATTATTAATAGTATTAATATTATACACAACATGTTAACATTATTTATAGGTATATACAAGAAATAAAGGAAGAATATCAGTTTTTCAATAGGGTTCATGAGTAACATCAACAATTTTGTTTGTAGTTCAAACCGAATACGAAACTCTAATTGTTCAAATTCTCTTCAATTGAAAATCTTGACAATAAGAGTTGTTTTATTGATAACCGAAAATTGAACGAAAATTTGTGCTTATTATTAAAACTTGAATCAAATTCGTTTTACTTTAAAAACTTGTAACTACCAACTATTATTTCTATTGTCTGAACCTGATCTAATCAGCTAATGATAAGTATTCTTTTTTTGTATTCTCTTCTATTTGATAAATTCAAATTAAAATGAAATCAAATTCCAGAAGATAAGGCTTCTATTTACAGAAACAAAATTGTAATGATTCGTTGAAGGCAAGCTGGAGTAACCTTTTATCGGTTTTATCGAAAATTATTGGAAATTATCACAAATAAAATGGACTAACAACAATAACATTAAACGGGTTACTCGCAGAAAATTTTTGTTCATAAGTTGTTCTGTTTATCAAATATATATAATAATAGATACTGACATCTATGTTATTACAAACATTTATAACGATTTTAGCGTGTTTTCTTTGGTTGTTTAAATATTTTAATCATGCTAGAAGGGAACCAATATCTTTATAGTGAGTAGATTTTTTGAGGGGTAAAAACTGCCAATAAACTCGTCTACTATAATTATATATGATGTATATATATATAAATAATCAGCGTTGTAAAGTCGTAAGCTTTTTGGTTTATTGTAGTTCTGTTTTTTTAAATTATTATGTTTAATTACCATTCTAATCCTTTTTCTCATCTTCGGGATCTTTTAATGTATGCCATTGGGCTATAGGTCGACGTGGCGATGCTAACATATCGGACCAATGGCGCAATTCTGTACCGCTAGCATTATAGCCTAAGACAACTTTACCAATAGGCTCCGATGTACCGATTCGATCATAATCGACAACTGTCACAACCAAATTAACTTTCTACAATATAAAAACTCCAATTAATCAATCAATTGTGTGTGTTTTCTACCAAATACCTGAATTTGTTCGAAAGGTACTTCAAATGTAAACGATTCGTTATAGTAGGGATTCAAAGTGCATTTCTTGATACTGGTCTTCTTCTTCTTCAAACGTTTACCATTTTGCATTAATGCAATTTTAACGTACGGATCTTAAATTGTAATAAAAAAGTCATTAAATTATAGTGTTTAAAATTTGATTTATTACCGGATAGACCGCCGACATCCATTTTTTTCAAATTCTTAGCCTCCAGAATAACAACAGTTAATTTACCAGCTGTCGGTACGTATCGTAATGAGAAACAAATATCTCCCAACTTGTTTTCCTGTAATTTATTCATTGAATAATCGAGTGAATCGAATAATTCTCTTATTTGATGAATTGTAATCAATCTGATAGTGTTTCAATATCAGATTAATTTGAAAAAAATGCAATAGTGTGTGTTTCTATACCATTTTTTGTTAAATTATTCTACAAAAGGATTGGAAGTTAACAAATACATAAAAGATGAGGAAAGTAGAGAAAGTTTGTAAAGAATCCACGATTTCGCGGATTAAAACAATAAACAACAAGGAAATTGGGGAGAAACTAAAAAGAACTAGTCTGTAATTGTTGTGTGGTGTTGTTAATTGATGAGATTCTTCTTTAAAAAAACACCCAGCTCAAACCAACTTGTTGTCTTGTAAGTGGTAGCTTTAAAAAACGTTCCTTTCAACAGTATTGTCTCTAAATTTTTATATATAATAAAATAGTGTGGAAATTTGAAAGTATACCTTGATTATTTAGTGACAGGCGTCAAGATTTAGGGTCCCATTATAATTAAATAAAAATTAAATAAAAAAAATAAAATCTCAAAGAATTTACTGTGCTGTTTTAAGAGAAAAAACTTTGACTAACTATGGTGCTGACATGCTTTATTTTATTTCTGTTTTCTTTATCGTTCTTCTTTATACACAATAGTTTTGGAAATTTTCGTTGTAAATTGATTTACTCTCGTAAAAAAGATATTAAATAATTACAGTTACCAGCCAGATGCAATAAATGCTAACAAAAGGAAATCATGCATATGCAGAAATGTTTGATTTGTTTTGTAACTGTTTATTTCCTCTTTCATTTTCATCAAATGAACTAATAACGAAACCAAAATCGTGAGATTGGTGAACAAGATTGTACTGTTGGTAATTAGTTGTAAGATAGAAACAGACAGAAATAGAAAAATAATAGTTTCTCAAATAAATAAATAAAAATACTAATTAATAGAAGACAAGCGGTGATAAATTCTGGTAATTACAAAGTTTTCACCGCCTCAATTTCAGTGTTATTTGAAATAAATCAATGTAATCCAAAATGACCCTGTAAATTTGTAGTATGATTAAATTATTTCCACAAATTCGTTGTATTCTCCTATAAAAATTGGAAATAATTTGATCATTGAATTGGAGATCAAAGCAAAATTACAATGGAATTTTGCTTTTTTCCCTGTACAATAAAGAGAAGATTTGTTCGTATTTCGGTGAACGAATTCGAACAAATCTCTTATAGTTGTTGTTTCTTTATCTTGTTGTATTATTGTTTGATACTTACGTGAATAAAATTGTTTGTTTGGAAGCATCATGCATTTTATTTGAGCGCGGCCGGCACAACCATACACAGCGCAGCATACCAAAAAGCAGAGCAGAGAATTTTTTTATATGTATATAAGGGAAAAAGAGAAAAACAAATTTACGTCAATAACAATCCAATTTTGGTATTTGTTTTGGTAAAAATTTTGAAGAATATAGTCTCGATCAACATTGCTTCTGTCGGCCAGATTCCCTTTACTTTACTGTATTCTTTTTAAAATAGTGATAAGATAATAAAAACTAGCAGAGAAATTTCAACAATGACAAAAACTACTTGAATACTCCCCAAATTTCTAAAGTTAAAATTGGTATCGAGCCATTTATGGTACTTTAACTTTAGATTTTCCAATTCTATCAGTACAAATCAATTTATAACTAATAAAACTGTAATTTAAACAAAAATTCCTGATTTTGTGCAGATAGAATTGTGGGTTTTGTTGCAAATCTTCCAAAAGTAATTAAATAAATAAATCAAACTGAAAAGTTATAAGAGTGTGCTAGAATAAATAATTCAAAAATCTTCAGTTATATAAACTTGTGCAAGCATCCAATGGTCCGAACTGGGTGTGAAAAATCCGATTGAAGCAAGGACCGGACTATATAAGAGAACTATTTTACAAGAATAAAATTTTCGAAATGAGAATATAATGAGATAAACTAATGATATCACCTGGCCACCTTCGCCTTCAACACTTTGTAATTCGCGCCATTCTTCAATCGTTTGGGCTAAATCAATTTGACATAATGGTACTTTAACTTCACCAATTTGATCGTGCTTTGAGAAACGATCAAAATCGAAAATTGCAAACACCAATGTTTTGTTCATTGCATCAGCATACGGCATATTCTAAAAAAATAATAATAATTTATAAAATTATCACAAATATTGGAGTGTGAATCGAATAGGGAACCTTAAAGACAAATGTTTCATTAAAAACAGGATTCAACGTCTTCCGATGGACTTTCGTTTCGAATTTCTTCTTTTTGTCGGGTAACAAGTACACTTTAACGTATGGATCGGATGTACCACCCATATCTAAGGCCGGCAGTTCTTCAGCTTGGATCACCGTAACAGATAGACTGTTCTGATTGAAATCGTATTCGAGTTTGTATTGGAGTTTTCCTAATTTTTGCACTTCAGGCTTTTCGGCTTCTTCCGGTTCTTCAGCATTCTCCGTCAATTCATCCATATCCGGTTGGACTTTCTCTTTGTAAGATGAGCCGAGCAATTGGACCGATTTTAAATCGACCCCTTTCATACCTTTTTTGCCATCTTTTGCACGACGCTTACGGAAACAACGTCGTATACAACAGAAACAGATACCGAGAATTACGGCACAAATTGCTGGCAAATCCAAAAATCACGGTTAATTTTTAAAAAATTTTATAAGGAAATAGACAAATTACCGATTCCGATCGAAATTACCATCCATGGTTTCATTCCGGTAGTTTCACTAATCTCATTAGTTGTATTTAGTACCGTATTTATGATGTTACTTGTAGGCGCGGCTGTACCATTTGTGGATGCTACTGTTGTAACTTCTGCCAAAATTAGAAAAATTGAGTCGAAGATTTAGTTAAAAATAACTGAACTCACGCAAATCGGGTAGAGTTGGTGGCGGTGTCGGGGGCGGCGGTGGATTATTTTGTCTAAAATGCGATACAACAGTTGCCGTTCCTTCCGGTAGTAGTGGCCCACCGGATTGCTGTTGCTGCTGCTGTTGTTGTTGTTGCATTTGTTGAATTTGCGATGTTACTAAAGGAATTCCGGTACTGGTTGCTGTTGTTAATGGATTAGCCGGTAATCCACTTTCTCCGGGCGCTTGTCTTTTGATTAACAACTTCATTATTGATGGAGGATACATGATTTCCTACAAAAATAACGAAAGAAACACAGCCGGATGTTTAATTCCTGTATCGATAAAGTCACAACTACTGCGGCGATATCATCAATTTTACAATTTCTTTACAAATAATTCAAGTGTTTTCAGTCTAATTCACGTGACCTTTGCGGAATTCTTCCTGAAAGGTTACAATTGTCCAAAAAATCAAAATTATAGAAGGTCGGTAAAGTATTAATTGATCTTAGGGTGAAAATAATTCTGATCAATAAAATTTTCTCGTTTTTTTCCATAAAAGTTAATCAATATTGCGCTAAATTTTAAGTGCAAAGTAAATTGATCGATAAGTTTAAATATTTACTAATACTTACCCGATTGTAAATTATTAGAAATATTTAATTATCCTTCGCAGCGAAAAGGACATTTAATAGAAGAAAAATGAACGATTTCAACAGAGATAATACAACATATTTATCGTTAATTCTCCTACTGTTTATCAACTATAATTTAATTACAAGAATAATTATCCTTCTCCACACTAAACACAGTTTGTTATTGAAGGGAAAAACAAGTTTTGAGTTGAAGCAAACAGCCTTTACTACTGCAAGATGGCTGTCGTCGACAGCACCCTTTAATAAAATCGATAATATAAGAATTTTCCATTATACGCAAACTCTACTATCCTGGATATTCAACTATATAGCGCATGGATAGAGATTTTCCAATTTTCACAAATAGAGGAGAACCAACAATGACGGAATAAAAAAAAAAAACAACAAATTTTCCATCATTTTCATATATTATTAACATTTTAGTAAACATGATCCTTGCTCTTTTATTGTTTTTGGCCGATTAGATAATTCCGGTTGTATGGTAATATGTTTGATTCCATATTTTTTCAAAAATAATTCAATTCTTTTCACTGTATATTCATCGAACCAATTAAAAATCAAATGAACTGTTAATACAATTTCGCCGACTGTTAATTGCCATACATGTAAATCGTGTATTTCGATAATATTCGGAAAAGTTTTGAGTAGATCTTTCTGCAATTTTTCATAATCTATCGTTTTTGGTATGATTTGTAGGAATATTTGACATGAATCGATTACTGAAAATTCAACCAATTAGAAGCGGAATAAATGGCAATTGAAATAACTTACAAGCTGGAAAAGTGGAAATCATTAGAATTGTTGCAGAGAGGATAGTTGTAACACAATCGGTATATTTACGTAAGTCTCCATCACCATAATAAATAAGTAAAGCTCCAATTATTACAAAACAACAACTGGAATTATCTTTGAGAAAACCGACAATTTTATTATCGACATGTTGTTGGAACTGGTAACCACCAATTAACATAAACGTTAACAGATTTAACAGTAGACTTAATACACCCATAAACAATAAAAATAATGGTAAATCAATCTTATTATTTGTACGATCGGAATAGAAAATTTCCTGCACCATATCGAGTATTAAAGTGAAACATAACGATATAAGGAAACTCGAATTAACGAAATTTAAAAAGAGATTAATTCGAACCCAACCGTAGGTATTTTCTCGTTTAGTTTTTATTCTACTCTGAAAACTCTAAAATAAACAATAATATTATTAAAATAAATGTACAATCAGTCGTATTCTGTACCTTTCTGTAGATCGGTTACCATGACAATCTTCTTCATTGTACCATTACTAAAATTTTGATCAATACCGATCTATTTACGCAGATCGTTGATCTACAACATTGTCATGGTAATCGAATTATCAACAAGTTACAGAATACCAACTGTATATTTAAATGCAACGATACTTACAGTTGTTGTTGTAAAATATCCAAAGATTATTACAATATTCGATACAGTTTGATAACAATTCACTAATAAAACTTTCGAATGTATTATTTGATTACAAATTATTTCACTTATAAAAAATATTGCAGTTGACGTAAAAATTATTGGAAATTTTATTGAATTCAACATTATCGTTTTTTTTTCTATAAATTGTTTGACAATTGAAGGTGTGTGTCTATATGTATTTTTAAACGTTACCTATAGATTACAAACATCTTTTATAGCTTAAATAATTCCAAATAATGAAGGACAAATTGACTAATTTCGAATTTGTTAAACTGTCTCGTTATTTTGTTGTTGTAATTAGTAAGTGAAACGTATTTCGCATTCTTAATTAGTTATCATAGTGATAGTTTAAATATAAATGTTGGTTAATAATTGATTAGTTTATAGGGGGATCTTATAGGATTCTTTGTTTACAATTTAATTGTAAATTAATTAGATAATTTTTGGAAAAATCTTCCTTTTGAAGGAGTTTAAATTGGTTTTTGAGATAACAAAACATGATTATATTACGGGTATAAGTGTGGGTGAATTTGTCGGAATGTAATCCGTAATTAATCAAGGATCATGTGTTATAAGTCTGGATTACATAAGTCTAATAATTTGCATTAAACACCTATCGGATTCAATCGAAATTCTTGAATTATAACGAAAAATGCTAAATTGACCGCAAGTTTTCTGAAATTCGGTGGAAATTCACCGAAAAATATTCCAAAAATCCTGCTTGGTGAGTATTAGAGATGTATGGGTAAATTTTAGTAAAAAAAATATAGTCACAAGAAGAGAATTATTGATTATATTTGTCCCATTGTCTTACAGCGTACTTTAGGTCAATGTAGTAGATTTTGTCGTTATTTCTAGTGATTCAAAGCCGAGTTATGTCTCAATTCCAGCTTAAAATATTCTATCCTTTAAATTATTCGACAACTTTTAAATTCCATTAATAAACAAGAATAATGTTCAATTTAGTTGTACGCCATCTGTGCAAAATTATCCTGAAAGACCGTACAGATTTCTTACAGTAAGCCTCAAGACTAGTCTAAATTATTTCTAAAACTAGGTCAACGCAGTAATCAATGATAACGTCATATATTTCACATTTGAATAAATTAATTGTTTACTGTGTCTGATTCAATTATCGGAACTGTCTTCGATTATCGGGGGCAGATTTAGGCTATGACTTTTAGGGGGGCTACCGCTTAATAAAAAATTTCACTAGCAGTGCATATTAGATTGTGAAAAATTGAAGTCCCCTCTCTCCCTACTGAGTGCTCTAGGGTCTTTAAAATAAAGAGAATAAAAAAAAAATGTACAAAACGATTATTATAAAAAAATGAAAGGTAAAGTTATTACAACTCAAGTAAATAATTTATTTTTAGAGGAGCTAATTTGAAACTCGGAGGATAAGTCCTTCTACGCCCCCCCTTAAGTCCGCCTCTGTCGATTATCCTTAAAGATAATCGGGGGTATTCAGAAGACACTCTTCTATTTCCTAAAAAATTTCTGAATACCTCGCAGAGATTTTTTAGGAAATAGAGGATTGTCTTCAAAAAAAAGAGAAAGGAATAAAACTATCTGTGGCACCCATTAAAATTTCCGTGACATCTAATAATTTGGTCAACTACAATTCTATGTACGGTTACTACCAAACTATAGAACGAACATTCTCGAAGTTTGTCGAAGTTAAAAAAATGTGCCGGACCAACTGATACTTGAAAATTTCTTACAAACAGATAAGAGAGACAACGCATTAACGACTACGCAGCTTCTCTGTTTCACTCTTGTCAGCATCATCATGGTCATTCGTATTCTGACCACTATCTATCTTTCTCTACAATACAAATCAAATAGAATAGAGGATAATGATACCTTCTAAAAAAAGAGATAGAAAATGATCGTTATCGTTAAAGATTGTCTTTAACAATTCTGTAAATACCCCGAATGATGCTGTATAAAAAAAAATCAAGTATCCTTCCTTAAAATCTAATGAGATCCCCTCAATTCTTCCTTACCTACATATTTTATTTAAGTTAAATTGATGAAAAACTTGTTTTTTTTTCCATTATTGTAGGTTTTTCTCTATTTGTGAAAATTGGAAAACAACAAAATAACGAGACAGATTAACAAATTCGAAATTAGTCAATTTGTCCTTCATTATTTGGAATTATTTAAGCTATAAAAGATGTTTGTAATCTATAGGTAACGTTTAAAAATACATATACACTGTGACCGAAAGGTTCCGCATAATGCAAATAACTTCTTTATTTATCAAAATTTTGAAAAACGCCGAGACAGGGAACTTTTTATTTTTTACTTGCCTATTTGTGATGAGGTCAAAATGACACTAGCAGTTACCATCGCGAAGAAATGGCGTCATCATTTTTTTTTTAATTGGAACCCCTATTTTTAAATTTTTTTTTCTGGAAGAGCATATTTTTCTGCGTTCAGAAATGTAAAAATTGTGGAGGGTTACACAAGAAAATTTTCGAGAAAAAAAATTGTTAAAGTTTCTAAGATTTTTAGTCATCACTAAAGAGAGGCGTATTCGCGCCACCGTGTCGTATATTTGGCAATGCAGACTGTACATCATAGTTGTTTACCAAATGAGCGACATAACCTCACAACGATACAGTAGAAACTCAGACAGTTAATTGTAGTACAATTTCTATCCCGTAGCATCAGAAATTCATTAATTTGTGAGATAAATTAAAGGATACACTCACGAATGTATTAGAAAATCGGAAAATTGTCGTTTAAATAGGAAAATTTGATAAACAAAATCCGTGCGCTTGAGATTTCGAGCGAATGTCAACATTGTCACGTGACAAACGCACATTTGACCGTGTCCATAGGCGTAGTTAATTTTTTCTATCTTAATTCTTATGAATTTTACTAATACTCCCTCATTTATTTTAAAAACAGGCAGAAAAGGTCGTAAATGCTAATTTTCATCAAGTTTTCTTATTTAAACGACAATTTTTCAATTTTTTAATAGAAATTTATACAATTTTGAATGTATTTTTCGATCTATACGCTACGCCAATGAATTCCTGTGAGTGGGGGATAGAAGTTAGATAGAGATACACAATTTTCTATGTTGCCAAATAGTGCGACATGGTGACGTCATGGCTCCCTGTAGGGAGCCAAACGCCTCTCTTTAGTCATCACTAGTGTTAGGATCTACAGTTTCGCCATAAGTATTTCAACACATTGAACCTACCATTAGCGTAGTTGTTCTATAATTCTGATAAAATAACTTCTTGCATGTTGTAAGCTATCGGAGATGAAAAATCATTATTATTTACAAATTATAGTTTGAAATAATAATTAAAATATTAAATTAAATTAAAATATTTTAAATTTCTTTACGTACAAATCATATGTTTATTAACCCAAACGAGTTACTATAAGAGTATTCAGGAGGGGGAACCCATTCCATTGAAATTTACAGTACAATCAAACGTCTGCGTTTTACGAATGACGTCGATCGGTCATGCGGATATTTTAAATGGTCTACTGTTTTTCAACATTCTGCTGCTACCGTTATAGAGCAACTCGTTTTGTTGGCGACGAAGACACTCGATTAAAACAGAAAATAACATTCCGCTCTACTCGAATTTGTCAGGAGAGTAGATTTTGGCCGGCACGCTCTACGGTGCCAAATCCTATCTCTAGTCATCACAATATCCATGCATCAGCATGGCATACACAAAACACAGTACCTCTGAATAAGCATTGCAAGCATTGATTTATTAGAGGATCAAGTAGACATAGGTTGAAAATTTGGCATAATTACAGACAAACATGGCGGATTAAATTGGCAAAAATTAAATGAGAAATTTGGATGATTTCTAGGAGTGGAGATGAAAGGTGGAATAAAATTGAAGTGTATTTGATCTCTTTAATAGCTTGTATCATCTCCATTGCTGACAATCATTCTAATTTTTCATTTTTATTTTTGACAATTATATCCGCCATGTTTGTCAGTAATTATGTCAAATATTCAACCTATGCCTACTTGATCCATTAGTAAATCAATGCTTGTAATGCTTATTGCGTAGAGATATTGCGTTTTTCGTATACTATGCTGTTGCAAGGCAATTGTGATGACTGAAAATCTTGAAAACTTTAACAATTTTTTTCTCGAAAATTTTCTTATGTAACCCCCTGCAATTTTTACATGTCTGAACGCAGAAAAATATGCTCTTCCAGAAAAAAAATTCAAAAATATGGGTTCTAATTTAAAAAAAGTTGATGATGGCGCCATTTCTTCGCGATGGTAACTGGTAGAGTCGTTTTGACCCAACCACAAAAAAATAATTAAAAAACAAAAAGTTACCTGTCTCGGCGTTTTTCGAAATTTTGATAAATAAAGAAGTTATTTGCATTATGCAGAACCTTTCGGTCACAGTGTATAGACACACACCTTCAATTGTCACACAATTTATACAAACAAAAAAACGATAATGTTGAAGTCAATAAAATTTCCAATAATTTTTACGTCAACTGCAATATTTTTTATAAGTGAAATAATTTGTAATCAAATAATACATTCGAAAGTTTTATTAGTGAATTGTTATCAAACTGTATCGAATATTGTAATAATCTTTGGATATTTTACAACACACCTGTAAGTATTGTTGCATTTAAATATACAGTTGGTATTCTGTAACTTGTTGATAATTCGGTTACCATGACAATGTTGTAGACCAACAATCTCCGTAAATAGATCGGTATTGATCAAAATTTTAGTAATTGTACAATTAAAGAGATTGTCATGGTAACCGATCTACAGAAAGGTACAGAATACGACTTATTGTACAGTTATTTTAATATTATTATTGTTTATTTTAGAGTTTTCAGAGTAGAATTAAACCTAAACGAGAAACAGAAAGGTACAGAATACGACTTATTGTACAGTTATTTTAATATTATTATTGTTTATTTTAGAGTTTTCAGAGTAGAATTAAACCTAAACGAGAAAATACATTCGGTTGGGTTCGAATTAATCTCTTTTTAAATTTCGTTAATTCGAGTTTCCTTATATCGTTATGTTTCACTTTAATACTCGATATGGTGCAGGAAATTTTCTATTCCGATCGTACAAATAATAAGATTGATTTACCATTATTTTTATTGTTTATGGGTGTATTAAGTCTACTGTTAAATCTGTTAACGTTTATGTTAATTGGTGGTTACCAATTCCAACATGTCGATAATAAAATTGTCGGTTTTCTCAAAGATAATTCCAGTTGTTGTTTTGTAATAATTGGAGCTTTACTTATTTATTATGGTGATGGAGACTTACGTAAATATACCGATTGTGTTACAACTATCCTCTCTGCAACAATTCTAATGATTTCCACTTTTCCAGCTTGTAAGTTATTTCAATTGCCATTTATTCCACTTCTAATTGGTTGAATTTTCAGTAATCGATTCATGTCAAATATTCCTGCAAATCATACCAAAAGCGATAGATTATGAGAAATTGCAGAAAGATCTACTCAAAACTTTTCCGAAATATTATCGAAATACACGATTTACATGTATGGCAATTAACAGTCGGCGAAATTGTATTAACAGTTCATTTGATTTTTAATTGGTTCGATGAATATACAGTGAAAAGAATTGAATTATTTTTAAAAAAAATATGGAATCACATATTTCAATACAACCCGAATTATCTAATCGGGCAAAAATAATAAAAGAGCAAGAATCATGTTTACTAAAATGGTGATAATATATGAAAATGGGAATAAAATAATAACATTAAAATAACATTATCTAGTGATTTCGATTGTAATCAAAAAAGAAATTACCCTCTCCTGTTATTGATAATTATTTAGAAATAATATAGAACATTAAGAATTTTCTTAATGAAAAGGACTACTTGCACGAAATCTATAAGGTCTTTCAAGATAATTTTGTACAGATGGCGTCTAACTGAAGAAAACATTATTCTTGTTTATTACTTGAATTTAAAAGTTGTCGAATAATTAAAACGACAGATTTTAATACTGAAATAAAGCAAATCATAAGAGATTGGCTCGATGTTGAATCACTAGACGTAATGGAAGCACATTTGTTAAACATTCAGTTAAAAGAATTAGTTGTAAAATAATGGAATTTTTACTCAAAACTGTAAGCATCCGAAAAAATTGGGGCTTTGTTTATATTTTAGTACTCACCTAACGCTACACTATTTTTGAAACAAGCAAATCGGCCTGATTTTGGTGACCTTAATTTCCAAAAATACGGATTCACTTGAACAGCCAACACTTGCATTTTTCGTTATAATCCAACAATTTCAATTGGAATCTTGTAGTTGTTCAACTGAAATGATTAGGCTTATGAAATCCTGACCTGCAACACATGATCTTTGATTAACTATGGCTCATATTCCAATAAATTCGCCAACACTTATACCTATAATATGAGCATATTTCCTTATGTCAAAGCTAATTTAAGAAGCAAGTTTATTTTCTCAGAAATTGTACAATTTAAATGCGTTACCACCTCTAAATTGTTTTTATAATAACTAATTGAGAATGCGAAAACGTTTCATTTACTAATTGCAACAACAGAATAATCGAAGCAGTTTAACAAATTCGAAATTAGTCAATTTCATTATTTGGAATTATAACTAAATGAAGAATATATTTGGTTAAGTTCTAATTAATCTCATAGGCGTAGTTAGGGAGGTACTTGCGGGTGCTAAGTAGCCCCAAAATCTAAATTAGCACCCCCAAAGAGATTTGGAAAGTATAAGGTAATTTAAATAACATTTAATGAAAATTTCAAACATTCGAATACTGTACAAAATTACAAATGCAGGTATATTTAGGTACTACTTGTGGGCTCTATTCTGAATTTCTCTCTGTCAAGCTTTTTTTTTTAGTGCAATGAGGTTTTAAATAGATTACATATATTTTCTAGTACGTAGGACACTTATTTTGTTTCATTTTAAGTATGAGTCAATTAAGGGTGCAGAGTACATCTCATTGATTTAAAGCGTGAAAATGCGAAGTTCAAACTCACAATTTCTCGTGTAACATCTGACAACTCTTCCTGTTTTCCAAAATAATAGGTCAATCAGAAAGAGTATAAAATTATCTAGATAACTGTATATATTTGAAAAGAAAATTACTAATTTTAATAAGTGAAAACAGTACTAGAAAATCAACTCGGTTTTTCCGCGATAGTTCACGCAATTTTCAAAATAGGAAAATAATCTCTCTATCTTGTACTTAGATTTTGTATCGAATGAGGGCTTGATCAATGCTCGAAAATGAAAATTTACTACAAATTCTTATATCGCCTTATGGAAGTTTTCTTAATTTTCCGGAAAACGGAAAATTTCTTGAAGATTTGAAAAGCGTCTTTAATTTGCTATCTAATAGAAAAATTATTGCAAAATAAACAATATTGCCCAAGTTATGAGAGAAAATATAAGAAATTGCACAAAAAAAAACGAAAAAAAAGTTGTTGGATTTACAATAAGAATTGAATTATTTTTGAAAATAATGAAATCACAAATTACAAAGCTACCGGAATTATTTAATAAAATAAAAAAATAATGTCTACTAAATTGTTTATAATGCATGAATACTGTTTCAAATTATATTCCATTAAAATAAGATTATCAAGTAAAAAAATAAATGATATAGATTATAATCAAACGGGAAAGTACCCTCCCAAATACGCGTACTGGGTAATTATTCAGAAACTATATAAAATATCGACAATTTTTATATTTTCATCAGTTGAGAATGTTATCCAGTAGTTGTATAGTCACACTAATAGTGATTTTTGTGAACTATTTACAAATCTCACAAGCTTGTGTAAGTAGACATTTATTAAAAGAGAAATTAATAATGAAACCCGAAAATATATTAGAACGGTTACACGCTCAAAGTGAATAAAATTCAAGACTGCATCCCGAATAGTCTACTGAAAATCGAAAATGGCGATGCAGTTCTCGATAAAGATTGTAACCTGATTTTGAAAGGTTGCGTGACCATAACGAAAACTTTCAATCAAGCAAAAAGTAAATGGCGAATAGAAAAACTACCAATGCCACCAATGGAAGGTGGATCGGATTTCTGTACGGCCACAACTGAACAGAGATTACCACAACTGGAAGAGGCAGCACATATGTATAATGTAACATTAAGTTGTCCATTCGCAGCGGTATATCTCTTAAAAGATATTATAAATATAAAGATCTATATTGTTTTTGAAATTTAGAAAAAAATTTGTGGTTCACCTGATAAGAAAGTCAGCATAAAGAAATATAAAAACCTAATAGGTGCTGCGGCTGGTACAATTAAGGCACATTTAGAAGTCGTCTTTGATGTTGGACGTTCGTGTACAGATGTTGTAGTGACAATTAGTAGAGCGCGACCAGGTCTGTTATAAATAATATAAGTACCACTTTAATAGGACATGATGAAAATAAAGGACTTTCAAAGATTATCAAAACTATAATTAAAAGACGTTTCTATCAATTTTCCAGAAAATCAACGAACCTATTAGAGGATTTTTTGCAAATCTGAAAATCTCCTTCAATTTGTTATATACAGCGTGAAAATCGTTGAAAAATCGATATTTGCCACGTTAAGGGAGAAAATATGATTTTTTTTTGGAAAAAACACAAGCTTTAAGATTTTCTGTTGTAACTCAAAATTCAACTGGAATTTTTTTAACGCAGAATACGTCTACGGATGCTCCTTAAAATGTTCTTTCTAATGACGTTTGAGTCACTTCAATAAATCATCAAACAAGCGTAATGCCGATTATAAAAATTCGCGACACCGGATTTTTCTCATATTAATAATTTCCGTTTATATATCGACTAAGAGGCGCAGAAATAGAAGCAGAAACAAAGCTCTCAACCTACGGAAATTCTGCAGTTAAGGAACCACAAACAGAAATCCGTAAAACATCTCAATTTAAAGGATGTCTTGTAGGAAGTATGATCTGTCAGGATAATTTTGTATAGATGGCGTATAATTAAGGAGAACATTAGTCTTGTTTATTAATGGAATTTAAAAGTTGTTGGCTAATTCGAAGAACAGATTATTTTAATACTGAAATGAAGCAAATCATAAAATATTAGCTCAATTTTGAATTACTGTACTACTAGACATAATGAAAACATCCTTGTTAAAGGTTCACTCAAAGAAATTAGTCGTAAGACAATGAGACAAGTTTCTTTGAGATTTTTGCCAAGAACTGAACACATATCTGAAAAAAAACTGGGGTTTTGTTTATATTTCAAGACTCACCTAACGTTACAGATATCTCTCCAAAAAAAAATCATCAAATCTTCATTAAATTTCCAAAAATATGGATACACTTTAACAGCCAAAACTTGCATTTTTGTTATAATTTAAGAATTTCGATTGGAATCTTTTAGGTGTTTAATTCAAATCATTACACTTATGTAATCTTGACCTGTAACATAATCCTTGATTAATTACTGATGATATTCCAACAAATTTACCCACACTTATACCTGTAATATGAGCATATTTCGTTATGTTAAATCTAATTTAAGCCCCTTTAGAATAAAGTTTATTTTCTCAGACAAGCTAAATTGTAAACGTTGTACTGAATTAAGTACTTTTTGAAAATAATGGGATCACACAAATTGCAATTCAACCGGAATTATTTAATCAGGCAAAAACAATGAGAGTACCAACCATGTCTGCTAAATTATTTGTAATGCATAAATATGGAAGTAGATATTGTTTTAAATGATATTACATTAAAATTAGATTATCTAGAACAAAAATTATCTCGATTACAATCAAACAGGAAATTACCCCATTAAATACGCGTCCTGTTCTGAGTAATTATTCAGGAATTATATAAAATATTGAAATTTTTTATAATTTCATCAATTCAGAATGTTATCCAATAGTTGTATAGTCACACTAATAGTGATTTTTGTGAACTACTTACAAATCTCACAAGCTTGTGTAAGTATACCTTCATTAGAAGCGAAATTATTAATCAAACTTGAAAATGCATTAGAACGGCTACACGCTCAAAGTGAATAAAATTCAAGAATGCATCCCGAATAGTATACTGAAAATCGAAAATGGTGATGCAGTTCTCGATAAAGATTGTAACGTGATGTTGAAAGGTTGTGTGATTGTTACGAAAACTTTTAAAGAATCAAAAGGTAAATGGCGAATAGAAAAAGCACCATTGCCACCAATAGAGGGTGCATCCGATTTCTGTACTGCTACAGCTGAACAAAGATTACCACAAATGGAAGACACAGCAAAAATGTATAATGTAACATTAGGTTGTCCATTCACAGCGGTATATATCTTTAGATATTACAAATATAAATGTCTTGTTTTTTTTTTTTTAATTTAGAAAAAAGTTTGTGGTTCACCTGATAAGAAAATCAGCATAAAGAAATATAAAAACATGTTAGGCACGGCTGCTGGTACAATTAAGGGACATTTAGAAGCCGTCTATGATGTTGGACGTGCGTGTCTAGATGTTGTAGTGACAGTCAGTAAAATACGTCGTTAACAATATTACTATTAATTAATATGATACATAGGATATGAACAAAATAAAGGATTTTCAGAAATTATAAAAATTGTAATTATTTATACTAAAAACAATATATTTATTATGTAACTCCATTCTTAAAAGCACACAATTTATATGTAAAATAGACATAACTCTACAAATTATTACAAAAAAGAACAGAATATATAGTAATTAAATTGTCACCTGACCTTGCTAAGCAAAGCTGTATGCGTAAAAAATTCTTTTTTGGTATAGAAAAAATATTGCAAATTAAAGCAGCTTTTTTCATAGATTAAAGATTTCGATTCGATCGTTTACTTTTTTTTAATAAATTAATTTCAACGCTGGATACTGTTGAAACAGAAAAAGGAGACAATTCTTTGTTGTACTCCAGTCATTTTTTTTTGTTTTTGTTTTAAATGTAATCACAAATGTAATATATTACTATACATTAAAATATTACGATAATGTGCAAACTACATGAAATATATATATTTTCATTTTTTTTATATATTATATATTTATTTACGATAAATTATATATAAAAAAAAAATTGAAGAAGAGACAAAGAAGAAAGTAGCGAAGACTGAATAATATTCCAGTCATCTGTCAGGTAAAAGCGTACAGAAAACAGTAGTATTTTAATGGAATAGTAGCATCAATTAACTGAAATTTTATTTCATAATATCATTTCAAATTATAAATCAATTAATAAGAAAACTTACTTTTTCTTAAGAGTAAAAAAGCTGCGCCGTTTAGAATCCTCTTTCTGTGCAGATGCTGGCAATGTTTGAGAACGTGATGGACCTGATGATTCAGTATCAGCATGAGCATTAATACGTGATATCCAAGTATTCATTTCGGCATCATCATGCGCTTGGAATAAGAATTCAGCACCACTATCCAATCTAAAATTACACAAATTTAAGTTTGATTAACAAATTTATAATAATAATAATAAATAAACATACTTTAATCTGAACACATGTTTCTTCTTTTTATAATCTTGTGCAATAGAAGCATTCGCTTTATGTAATGATAAAGGTTGTTCACCTTTAAATGTTTGATCTGGTGATGTCTTTGCTATTTTTGAATCCTTATAAAATCCCAATTGTGTACCACGTAGAACAGCATAAACTTTATCCCACGAACGATTCGATGCTTTGACTGTTGTGTTTTCCCATTCATGTTTACGCGTTAAAACACCTTCAAAGCCTTCATCATCGCTTGGACTGCTGCGTTCTAAATTTATTAAATCCACAACAATTAAATAAATAAAAAAAACAATTTTTAAATAAAAACATAATAGACTTTATCACAATATACCGCCACCGATTGTTTTTTTTTTTTGTTGTAATAAAACTGCACGAAATACCAAAAATTAATACCTGCTGACGTTGCAGCAGTAGCACCTTCATCATCACTGACTGCTCCTGATGGTGCTTTAGAAGATCCCTTCTTCCATCGAAAACTACGGAAGGGGGACTTGCTTCGTGAACGATCTTTACGTTTTGGTTTCTCTTCACTTCGTGATACTAAAAATATCGCCGTAAAAACAAACACAAGAAAGCAAAAAAAAAAAACAACAAGACAATAACCCATTGGGAACAAATTGTACATACACGAAAAAGACAATCATTACTTACGTGTTGCTGGTCGTTGTTGTGTTTGAATTACAGGAGTTGGTGTACGTTGAACAGAAGGAGGAGAACTGATTGGACGGATTTCTTGTTGTCCATGCACTAAATAATACAACATGCTCATGCATTAAATCATAAATCATGCATTTTATCAAAAAAAATAAAAAAAATATAATAATAAAAGAAGCAAGTTAAAGTGTGCGATAATTAGTAAAGCAAAAGTGAAGAGATACCCGAACGCCTACCTCGAATTAGTGGAACTTTTCACTAATAATTTATTAATTTTTGTTAAATTGTGCAGTTTTAAAAATAATCGTAATAATAATTTACAAAGAAACTTCAAGACTAAAAGACCACCGCTTGTGTGTGTGTTTATATTTAAACATATTTAGTAATAATCATTTACCTTCACCTGGTGAAGTAGCTTTTAAAGAAGATCTTTGAGCACTTCCAGCTGCATAAATTAATTATTACAATAACAATTTGTCTTTATTTTTATTAAATTTATTGAGGATAAGATTAATGTGAAAATAATTTTTACCTGGTCTTTCTTCAGCAGCCGGTGTGGCAGAATCCGGTCGGTCTGTTGTAGCAACTTCAACTGGTTTTGGTTGTGCAGCAGCTAAAGCTGCTTGGCGTTCAGCTTCTTCTTGTTCACGTCTAGCACGTTCAGCTGCTTCAGCAGCTTCTTGTCGACGTTTCATTTCACGAAGTTCAAACTTAAATCATTAAAAAATTGATTATCATTTAAATAATAATAATTAACAAATAATTAGCATGCAAAATTTTAGTATTGACTTACCATTAGTTTTGCATCATTATCTAACATCGTGAATGATGTGGAAGAACAATAAGAAGAAACAAGAGGGATAGAAGATGATAAATTATTAAAATCTTCATTACCACGATAATTTTCTAAGAATATAGCAAATCGTTCACCAATAATAAAATCGTAACATTTGTATTTATCAATTTTATATGGACTTTTTAAATATTGATCATGACAGAAACTAGTTTGTTTAACTAATTTTCGAATTTTTGCATATTTATAAACGCCATCGAATGTAAATTTTCTACGATAAGAAATTTTTGGCTTATAAAAACGATCAACATCTTTAATTATAGATTCTATTGTTTTTGCAAATATATAATTTAGTTAATGGTTTAGGTAATGGTCGTATTGGTGGTGATTGTGAAGATTTTAATAAATTCTCAATTTGTAGTAAAACTATTTGAAAATCACAACAAGACTCATGCAATTTTTTGGATGTCCACATTAATTTCCCATGCACCGTTTCTAACTACAAACAAAACAAACAAAAAGCAGAAAACAAACACCAAATAGTTAAAATTACAACAAAAAAAGTTTAAATTAAAATTAATAACGAATAAACCCAAATAGAACAAGCTTAGTTTTTGTTTTGCTAATTAAAATAAAGTTTACCGTTGTTAATCGTTCAAGGGCACTGAAACGTTCCTCTTGTGCTGCTGCAGATTTTTCAAATGCTTCATGTTTCTTAATTAGATTTTCAACATCATCAATTGTATGTCCTAATTCTGTACTCATCAAATATGGTTCTTGTGCAATTAACCATGCTTCAGCAACTGCAGCATCACGTGCGAATTGATATACTTCCAAAATTAATTGTAGATTTTCCCATCTATTGAAATTTAATATTTTACAATATAAACGATTAACAGATAGATTAGCATACCGACAACAGTTATTCTTTAAGAATAGATTTTAGCAAAATTTGAGCCTTTTAGATCATTGAAAAGTTAGCCCAAAATTTTTTATAATACTGCTTGACAAATAACTGTTGCCATAAGAGCTAAGGCTATTTGAGGGCAATTACCAGTCAGTTATTTTTCAAAATTGAGCATTTTATGGAGGAAAATATAAAAAACTATAACAAATACGAAAAAATCATTCCCCAAGAATTCTTTCTGTAACTCAAGTTGCATTCGAATTTGGAAAAATAAAAAAAAACACCGTTGTATGTATCTTCAAATCCTCCCTTAAATTTCGTTTTAATCAATTAATTTTTGGAACAAACAGGTCGAATTATCGATGATTGGTGATTACCCTTAAGTGAAACACGCTATAGAAAAATTTACCTTTCTTCCCATCGTTGTAAAACAGAATTTCTATGATCACCCAATATAACTAATTTTTCTTTAATTTCAGCACTTGCATAATGATTTCGACTTAATAATTCTTTACCTAATGATATACAAGTAGTGAAATTATCTTCTCTAGCATCAATTTCAGCTTTTAAACTTTGATGATTATTCATTAATAATTCAACACCACTAACATCACGTGGTTTTTCACTTGTATTCATTTGACGTATAACATCATCCATCCATTGCATTAGTGTACGTACTAAATTGAAGAATTTAAACAAATCACCTGTATCAGCTAATTTTGATTTTCTTTGATTACAAGCAGCTTGTAATGCAGCCCAAGCTGCAACAACTTCATGTTCACGATTTGTTATTTCTTTTGCACGATCACCAGCATAACTTGCTTGTAATTTAGCCGATTCATCTTGTATTTGTTGTACTTGTAATTGTAATGTTTGTAAATCTTGTAAAAAGTTTTGATGTTTACGTTGTAATGTTGATACACTACCAGCATCACGTCCTAATTCATCACTCATTGATACTTGTTTTTCTAATATACGACTTAATATATCTTTACAATCATGGAAGAATTTATGTAATTCTTTTGATGCTGCCAACATTTGTGTACGTGTTTCAATTAATTCTAATAAATCTTGCCATGCTTCATTTAAACCATCTTTCCATTCAGCAATTGTTGCACTATCTGAATGGCCCGATTCAATTAAACGATCAGCAATTTCTGTTACATTAGCTATACGTTCACGTCCAATTTGTTCTGTATCATGTGCGAATTCTTTGAAACGTTCCCATAATAATGTGACATGATCATAATCTTGTCCTAATTCATGTGATTGTGCAACAACTTCACGATCAGCAATCCATTGTTCTAAATCTTCAACATCACGGTGTAATAAGAATAATTTTAATGCTTCATCTAGTTTAGCACGTCGTTCACTACTTAAATCTTTCAAACCGGCATATAATTTATCTAATTGTGATTGTTTTATTGCTACTTGTTCAGCTAATGGATGTCCTTCAGCAGCTAATGCACGTACAGTTTCACCTAATGAACGAATTGTATCAGCATAATCTTCAACTGCTGCTTCTAAACTTTCATGTTTCTTTATTAAATTTCTAGCTGATGTTTCATCTTTACCACGATCTTCTACCATCATATATAATTCCTGTTCGCTCATCCAACTTTCTGCTTCATTTGCATCGAATAAATATTGTTGTGCACGTTCATTACGCAACAATAATTCACGACGCTTCTCAACGGCATCTTTCAATTCTTGCCAGGCTTTGTGCAATTCATTTATCAAATGACTAAATTCAGCCGCATCTTCGTGACCTTCATCGATCAATTTTTGCCCGTTATTACAAACTGTATTGATTCTAGGTTCGTGATTTTCAATTTCTGTACGTAATGATTGATTCTTCTTTTCTAACATATGAACTTGGAATAAACTATTTCCATATTCTGTTGATGATGCTTGTGGCATTTTCTCGGCAATCCATAATAATTCATCTTCAACATCACGTCGGAATTGTAATGCTTCTTTCTTTTTCTCCAATATACGTTGACGTTCGATTAGTGGTTGTTTTAATTGTTCGAATCTTTGTTCAACTTGTGTCTTTTTAACTTTAATTTCTGCAATATTCTTTGTATCCGGTATTGTTGTTTCTAGATGTTTAGTTTGTTTCTCTAATTCGTCAACTTGTCTAGCTTTAACAGCCATTTGTGTTTCAATCATTTGTTGTTTCTGCATCAAAATATTAACAGAAGCTAAATCAGTACCAGTATCTTCATTTTCAATTTGTTTTTCTAAATCATTCATCCACGAATCAATATCATCACAAGTTTGATGTATTAAAACTTCACGATTTGCATCGAATAGACGTTCACCTTTCTCTTTTGTTGTTTGTTCTAAAACATCGAATTGATCGATTAATTCTTCAATTTTCGGCTTAATAACTTCAGCATATTCTGGTTTTTCTTTAGCTAATTCATCACCAGCTTTCTGTAAATTTAATAAACGTTCTTTATTTGCAGCAATTTCAGCTTCAAATGCTTGATGTCTTGTCCATTTTGAATGTACAGTTTTTGCTGAACGATAAGTTTCATCTTGTGCTGTTATATGTTTCTCTTGTATCCATTCACCTAATTCATCACAATCACGTAAGAATTGTTGTAATTCTAATTGATCACGTAAACGTTCCATTAATGCAATTGCTTTTTCTTTAATTGCCTGTCTTCTTTGATCAATATTATCGGCACGTTTAGCAATTTTGTCGGAAGCAAAATGACCTTCATCAATTAAACGATTTGTAAATTGTATAACTGAATTGAATTTATCATCATTAGCTTCCATTGATGTTAAGAATGATTCATGTTTCTTTAATTGTTGTTCAGCTTGTTCTAAATTAGTTGGTGTTTCAATCTTTGATAGAGCATGTTCTTGTTGATTTAATATAACTTCAGCTTGTCTTGCGTCTTTATTTAATAATTGTAAACTTAGATTTTGTGATAATAATTTCTGACGATTCTCCCACATTTGATGGATTTCATCCCAACCATCTTTTAATGCTTTTAGACGTTCACGCAAGAACATATATTGTGGATCATCTTGTGTACTTGGATCAGCTGTTATCTTCTCACCATATTCCATCATTTTTATATAATCATCTGTATAATTATCAATTTCTTCACGTATACTTTGATGTTGTGATAATAGATTTTCAGCTTCAGCTAATGAACTTGGTGTATCTTCGGATGCTATATCTGTTTGTGTTTTTGTTAACCATGCTTGGAAATGATCTAAATCACGTAAGAATCGATGTAAATCACCAGCTTCTTCTAATTTCGAATCACGTTCTTTTAACATTTGTGTTAATCTCTCCCATATAATTTGTATTTGTACAACACGTTCACGTATAAGTTGTGCCTCTTCAGGATGTTCTTTTTCAATATTATCAGCTTCTTGTTCTAATGATGTTAATTTAGCTTGTATTGCAGCTAAATCACGTTCCATACCACTTAAACGTCTTTGTAATGTCATTATACCAGTTAAATCCATTTCCAAACTATCTGTACTTTGTAAAATACGAATTTTATCTTCTATCCATGTTGTTGTTTCACGACATTCAATATGGAATGTTTGTACACCGTGAGCTGAATTCAATTCATCACGTTTCGATTCGGCTTTATCGCGTAATTCAGCCCATTTTTGATTTAATTGATTTTGTCGTTGTTGGATTTGTTCACTATTTGGATGTTCAACATGCAATAATTGACGTGCTAATTGATTAACAACAGCAACCCGTGATGCATTAGCATTCATTTCTTTTTCAAAACCATCATAACGATGTTTCATTATTTCAACATCTTCAATATCTCGAGCTGGTACCATTGTTTGTAACATACGATCTTTCTCATTAATCCATTGTTCAACACCATCTGATTCTGATAATAATTTATATAATGATAATGCATCTAATAATCGTTGTTTACGTAATTTAGCCAATTCTAACAATTCTTTATAACGATTATCAATTGATTGTAAACGTTGTTGTACTTCTGATGAATTTAGAACTTCCGGTCCTAATTGTTTAGCTTGTTGATGTAATGAATCAATTGTCGATGAATAATTCTTTAATTCTTCTGTTACATCTTTATGTTTCTTTAACAACGATTGTGCATTACCTTCATCACGTCCAACATCTTCACTTGATACTAAACGTAAAGTATCCAACATCCAAATATCAATATCATCAGCATCGGCAAATAATTGATGATAATCAACAGCATCTTCTAAACGTTTACGACGTAATAATGATAAATCTTGTAAATGTTTCCATTGATCACGGATTTCTTGTAAACGTTGTTGGATTTTATCAGAACCGAAATGTTGTGATTTTATTAATTCTTCACCAGTATTACATACAGCATCTAATTGTGATTCATGTGCTGCAATTTCATTTTCTAATGCTTTATGTTTACTTAATAATAAATTAACTGTTGTTAAATCATGTCCAATATCAGCAGCTGATAATATTTGTTCTTTTTCTTTAATCCAATTCTCTTCATCGGCCATATCCCAATAGAATTGCCATAATTTACGGCTTTCTTCTAAACGTAAACGACGTTCAACAGCTAAACGTACCAATTCAGCATAGGCATCTTCTAATTGTTGTACACGTTCTAATACTAATGCTGGATCGCATGGTTTATAACTATCATCACCTTCTGTATCTAAGAAACGTTGTGATTGTTGTGCTACAGCTTTAACACGATCACCTAATACATTAATATCAGCTTCTAATAAATTGTGTTTTTGCAATAAATCTTCAACGCCCATTAAATGTTTACCATAATCATCTGTTAATAGACGTACTTTCAATTCCTCCATAGCATCTAATATATGTAGCATTTCTTGGAAGTTTTGTTGTAATTGTAGTGATAATTCTAATCTATGTCTACGGGCTCTTAACAATTCCAGTAGATAATTCCATAAACGTAATACGTTATCTTTACGGGCATTAATACGTTCCATATCATGATAGTTTTCAGCTTCTAATTCACCAGCTACAGAAACAACAGCTTGTACACGTTCTTCATATGCTAAAATATCAGTTTCAATAGCTTCATGTTTTTTAGCAGCAGCTTCAACAGCAGCCAAATCATGTCCGAAATTATCTTGCGATACTAAACGTTGATTCTCACTCAACCATGTCTCTCTCATACTAGCTTTACGATTAAATCGTGCAGCTAATTGTTCTAATTTTTCTTGACGTATTAATTCTTCACGTAATGCTAATTCACGTTCATGTTCAGCTTTTTCTAAACGTTCCCATGCTTTATTTATATCAGATATCATTTTACCTTCTTTTGGTGTATATGGACGTTGATTATTCGCACGCATTTTTGATTGTAATGTAAATAATAAAATTTCTAAATTGCCTTTTTCAACGAATTTTGGTGGTTTTTCAACTGTACGATAATTATTGAATTGTCCTAATTGTTGTTGTACACCTACTAAACTATTAGCGAAATTACGTTCACCTAATAATTTTATTGTATTTTCAATCCATTGTAATAAATCACTAGTTAATGATTCATATTCTTTAATCATACGATCATTTTCCATTGCAATACCAACAACTTTACCAATACGTTTACCTTGTACCGTTTCTTGTTTTAATTTACTAAAGTAATGATAATATGTTACAACATATGTGATTATTGATTTTTCATCTGGTTGTTCAACGAATACATCTTCAGCATCTAATAATTTCGTTAAGCCTAATTTATCTTCGGCAACATTAAATGCATTATTTAAATTATAAATTGGATTTGATTTTGATAATTTTTCAAATTGTATTAAATCAGGACGATGTTTATGTATTAAAGCATTAAATGCTAAACCATCACGCCATGATGTTGTGAAATTGCGCACATTCACATTATTATAACCAGCTGTTTTCATTTGACACCATAATAATAATGCATCTTTTGCTGATTTTGTTTCTTGATTATCAGTTTCTTCAATTGTTATATCTTGTATTTGGAAACGTAATATAATTGTCCAAATTAAACCTAATGATAAACGTGGATTACCATCAACAATATCATGGGAACCCATATTTTCTAAATGTACACGTTGCTCACGTAGAAATTGTAATGCTTTATCAACATTTTCTAAACAATGAATACGCATTTTACCTTTTGTTGGACGTGGTAAACGTTCACCACTTAATACTTCTAATAATTTGATTAAATTTTTACCATCACGTAAATCTGTATATAAATCGGTAATACGCGAATTTACACGTACTAAATGGGAATTTACCCATTTTTGAAATGTCTTCTTCTGTACACTTTCACGTTCATCTAAAAATAATAGAATTTTGGGGAAAACAATAACAATTAATTAATTATTTACCACGTAAATCACTAATAAATTTATCAAAATATTCCATTGTTTGATTCGTTATAAAGTAAAAATTAAACTGAATCAAACACAGGAAATACTCGGTTTTGGTTTTTATGATAATAAATTGATAATAAATTATGGAATTATACCTGCTAGAGCTTTGATTCGGGATCGTTCGAATAATCGAGATGAAGAGTTGCCTCCATCGTATTCGTAGTCGTCGACAATTTCTTGTTGTAAGGTGGGGTCCCACCTTACAATACTGATATCTGTGGTCATTTTGGATTTTTATTTACCAGCAAGCTGGCGATCTGTAAATAATAATAATAATAATAATCATGGTTTTTATTGAAAACATTATTCAATTACATCATTACATCATTCGTTTAAAATTCTCATGTTAATTGTTTAAACAATTTACTAATTAGTTTACTTTAACAATGTTTAAAAATATGCTGCAGATATGTCAATATATCGTTCAAATGAAATTATTGATCGAAAGCTAAGTTTCAATTCGCAATTTTACTGAATTTCTGCAATGAATCGTTAAATGGATTTATTAACTGAATAAAAATGCCAAATCGTTAATTAAATTTGTTTTAAATTGGGACAATCTTATCAAATTCTATATAAGCGTACTAATCTAAGATACTTACATTACACAATTATAAAAACTAAATTTATAAATGAGGAAAATTTTAATAAAGACAATCAAATAAAGCTACCCACATAATAATGAATTATTTTTCGTTACAATACGTTGATTTTTTTGAATATTAATCATCACACTACACTAATGTATCAAAAATTAGAACAAATAATGATAAAAATAAATAAATTCTATAATCATACATGGAAGATTTGGATGAAATCGATTAGTTGGCAAGCGAACAATACGAACAGTACTGTCGCCGCCACCACTACTACCTACCACCATCTGAAAACCAGGGCGTCTGGACGCCTGACCTAACCAAATAACACAACAACCAACCAACTACCACTCACCGAACAGTTCAACTACTGCAGGAACAATGATTATAATACTTGGTAGTAATGATGATGACAAAGATGCCGAGCTGGAATAGACAATAACGTCGCTTTATTCGTATATTGCAGTAGTAAAAGGTGACGTTGGTGGCGCAAAATTCCTTTATATAAGACGGATACTGAGAGCTTTTGTGCGAGTTTCAAGATTAACTGGGAAGTGGAATGATGGGTCTTGTAGTAAATTAGGTCAGGAAATGAATTTTAGCTTCCTTTTATTCGGCCAATTACTATATTAAGTTTTTTTTTTGTCTATTGTATGGCCTCTTCTGTCCTGTCTCTGTTGCACTTATTCCGGTGATGTAATAATTACAGTTGACGTCATTAACATTTTCAGTCGGTGACTCTTTGGGTAATTGTTGATAATTGAAGTGGAACATGTATAGACTGTTAAATTCTATTTATTCTATAAATTCGTATAAAAACTCAATTTTTATAAGAGTATTGATTTTGGCAAACAATTTTTTACAAATAGTAATGTACCGTTATTATTGCTTTTTGTGTAACAAGATTTCGAACAATTCAATTTTGAGTTATAATTAGAAAATATCAAATTATGTAATTTTATAAATATCTAATTAAAGTTCAAATTTTAAGGTCAATTAAGATAATAATGTACTGTTATTCAAATCGGATTATACCACCTCAAAGTCCATGGCAATAAAAAACATCGTTTTTTTCAAAATAAAACAACCTTCAACTAAAATATAGACAATCAGCTACAAAACAGGTAATTTTCTGCGTGAATTTCTATAAATTTCATAATTTCTTTACGACTCAAATTCACCTTGTACAATTTTTATGATAAGTAAACTAAACATAGTTATCTTTCTAGACTAATTTAGAGAAATTCGGTCAATCTTCTCTAATCGATTATCGAGATTCTATACGTAATAACGAGAAACATCTGGCTTTAAAGCATCTATTTTTGAGGAATATTTATTCTTTCAACATATTCCATAAACATAATACTACATCCATTAATACAACTCACTAGAAAATACTAGTAAATTGAACAATTATCGTTTTTGATAAGTATGTTAATAGTGAATGCCCCCCTTTTTCCAATACATACAATATTTATAAATCGCTTTAATAACTTCTCATTAATTCAATAGCACACATATTATTTGGTCAAGGCTATTATTTTTCGGTCCATAAACGTTTAAAAGTGAATGTTTTAATACAAATGAAGCATCTTCAAGTTTCAGGAAAATTCCCTGAAACCTTTATATTATTTTTATCAATATATACAAATAAATTTAGACGATTAAAATAAATAGAGTTTAAATAAAAATCTCTATTTATGGTATTAAAAAACACCTGTAAGTCTAATAAATAGGTAAAGCTGACGTCATTGCAAGACTATTTTTTGAAATAATTAAAAATTTCATATCACACATTATAAACTTTGAATATCCTCTCATAATTAAATACGGTAAACAATAAAATTAGTGACGTAATCACTGTTAATTGTTACTTTTTACAGACATGTATACTTGAATTATTTATTACTCATCTTATTTATGAAGATTGAATTTATACTTTCTTTTATAACAATTTTACTGTTGCATTTGTTAATGATAAATTGATAGCGGCTAATCTTATCAATAAATAAATCAAGAAAAAACCAATTATCGTAGTATTTATAAATTTTAGTACATAAATAGGGCGTTTATGTAACAATAATTTTGTTATAAATTCAATTATGAATAAAACTAATTTATAAATATTGAGTCATTGGAATGGACTACATCAGAGATATTTTTAGAACGAATTTAAAGAATCATTTATACGAAAATAAAAGTATAAAAAATCAACAAATTACTCTTGTTTTTTTTGCTCTTGTTGATCAGTGTTATAAATGGAATTTAATTATAAATGTAGAACAGGAGAAATTGTTTTAGAAAAAGGCTAAAAGTGGCCGATTTAAATTGCTAATTAAAATCTTAACAAACTCGTTGAAAGTAATTAAAAAACCGACAGAAACAAAACAACAAAGGGCATAACTGTAATTGCCACTAAATTACGTCATACTTCCGATTATTTTCGGAAATGTTTATATGAAAATCTATCTCCTACTCGCTCTTTTCTTCCTTAACATTTACAGTTCAATGACACAAAACGGCCCTTTATTGATCCCATTTTCGCTATTTCTTACTATCGAAACATCGAAATTAATTCAATTATTCCAAGTGTGTAATTTAATTATTATGGAGAATTAGTGTTTGTTTGAATTTTTATTATTGGATTTTATCCCAGATTCCCTCGGTTACACCTATTATTTAATTCGGCCATTTTCTCTCTATCTCTCTCGTTTTTTCGCCCCCCTTCTATACAAGGAAATTGGACAGAAATTGTAATTTTCATTGAAAATTGCTGACTTACCGGTATCGGACGATGAATGAAATCGATTTATTGCCACTACTGTGTAGACCGATTATGCAACAGAATTAATAAATAATTAGTTTTTATTTTGTCACACTTTAATGTTATTTAGCTGCTGACCACTGAAATGCTAACGCCCTTCATGACCACACACCAACCAACCAAATACTATAATGAATCAACGCATGCGCAATCTAGCAAAACAACACCCAGTCGACTTGGATTTTCTTTTGAATTGTAAGGAACAATTGGCGCCAAATTTGAAATATTTTGGAGACGTTTCTAGATTACAAGAAAATTCGAAAAAAAACACGTTTTATTCAAGTTGTAGTGTTTGAATAAATCAAATTATAGACCCTCATAACAAATTTTATATACAATTTAGGTTATCTTAAAGAAATTATAAAAATTAAATAAAAGACTAGGAAGTGTGTAATGTTTTTGTTTCTAATATTGAACAGTCATAAATTATAGTCGTAAAGACTGGACCCTAAATAAATTCAAGTCTTTTATTATTACCATCATAATCGAAGAAATAAAAGTATTGCCAAAAATTCAGTCACTTTTAAACTTAGAAAACTGTGTAACTCAAACTAATTGTTCTTATCATCGATTTCTGAATATGTGGGAAATTTGGCAGTTTCAATCTTATCTTTAACTTTAAATCCTGGATAAAGACCGACTTGGTTTGTGCGTAAATTGCGCCCTTTACTGAAACCATTCCAATGATTACCGGCAACACCAACAACATCGCCAATTTGTATATTCATTTCACCATTACGTTTCGGTTCGTGTGACAATACAGCAATCATATTGTGGGCATTTTGGCCGCCGTAATAATAAATATCGTCCAATGAACGATAACGCCAGGATGCATCCGGGTAATTGTTTTGCATCAATTCGTAGGCAACTCTGCAGACCTGGAGACAAAGAAAATGAACACTCTTATTAAAACTTTATTATACAGGGTGAACCAAGAGATTGGGCTTAAAATAATAGAAGTTCTAATAAAATTTGATTGACACGTGTTTTTCTATTTGAACTACCCCTAGAAAATATTTTTGTTGATCTATCAACGAAATTAAATGGAAGATTATAATACGGCTAGTCTAGTGTTGAATATTTCAAGAATTTTTAAAATTTTTAATTTTGCAGTTTGATTAAAAAATTTGTATTTTTGGAACTATTGTTGCTAAACAATTGAAATTTTCAATTCAAATCGTCTAAACTTCAAACTTTAAGCAAAATTTTATAAAATTGATTTATCTTGTAGGGTTTAGCTGAAATTTATTTTTCCTTTAGAGGCTTTTCAAACTGTAGTGTGAATTTTTAAATAAAACCTACAAAATCAAAAATTTCGAAAAAAATCATATTATCAAACTTCCCTAAATTCACTACAGGATGTCAATATACCATAAAAAAATCCGTTTATTATAAGAAAGTGGATTGCTCAACCCCGGGATATTTTAACCTAATTTCAACAACTTCCATCAATTCTTACATTGTATAAAATCAAACATACGTACCTGTGATGAGAATGTGCAAACTAGGAAATCACACAACGATAACATATGAATATCGTTGATAATACCAAATAGTGAAGAATCGGAATAACGTGTTGAAATTGCTGCAGTTTTCGATATCATCGGATCACCGATTATTTCATATTGTGGATATTTATTAATAGCATCAGTTATAACTTTTGGGTCATCACTAGCTAAATAAACTCGACGTTTATCAACTGTTTGTTCTAATTCTAATTGATTATAATATTCATCAACAGCTTGCATATATTCTTCTATACCATGATAAGCCGCCTCTGTACCAACTTTATCAGTGCGACGTACATGTACACCAACAATTGGGTGTTTGAAACCCATATTCAACATTGTATCTTTTAATAAAGATGCAGTTTTTGTTTGTGGACGTAATAAATATTTTAAAATTTGACCAACCCACCATACTATCGGATCACCATGTAAACGTGTCAAACGTTTCGATAGATCTTCGGGTATTGATAATGGTAGAAATGGTGGACGTGGTGATAACGAATCGATTATTGGTAAATTGATAACTTGAGTATCTTGATTGCCGGGCCAATTACTTGTAGTTTCACCGTTTGGATCTAGACATGTGTCGCTGATTGGTGCGAAGATATCCTCCCAACCCGATTTGTGATAGCGCCAACCTTTCGATTTTAGTATCAATGTGCGTTTTGTACCGTAGGCTACCATAAAACAATAAACAACATGGTGTAATTGGCAACCATAACCACAACCCTACAATCGAAAAAAATTGTAATCTACAATACAACGCCGAATAAAATCAACCTTATTTAGGCTACAAACTAATTTCTTTGCCGTTTTACAATCTTCGGGGTTTTGTAAATAATGGAAACGTTTTTGTACTAGACTGCTCAATTCATTCGATTCGGTTTCACGCCAATCTGAATAACCATCGACTTCTTCTAATTGTTTAACATCATGGATTAATGAGCGTTTAAATTCAATCCCCAAATTTAAGACATTTTGTATTGAATCGGTCAATTCCGGTGATATATCTTGCGATTTCTTTTGTAAATCTAATAAATTCGAATTGATAAAATACCAAAATTCTTTTATATTTGTAAATATACGACGTCTCAACAACTCATATTGTGTATTAGGCTCATCTTTCATACTTATATAGCCGACATCTTGATTATTATCATTATTATTGTTATTGTTACTGTGACTGTTAAGATTTTCGATTTTCGTCAAGCGATATTGGAAGTTTTCAATCGCCTCCTTTTGATCACCCTTCAAGCCGCTACAACAATAAAATTCAATTATAATTTAGAATAATTTGATAATCAATTGGAATACTCTAAACTGAGCTCTTTGAAGATTTCTTTTAATTCGTAATTCTGCTTCCTTAAAGCTTCCAAATCGGCTAAAGCTCTCGTTAATTTCTCCGATGTTTTCGTATCAATCGTTCCATTTATATGTGTACCTAATAGAGGGAATGCTGTAAAAAACAATATAATCAACCATATCAACAAGAATCCGGCTAATATTCGATGCCATCCTAACGTATTTATATGTCTCAATATTGCACTCATTTTATCTCAATTTTAATTACAATAAGATAAAAAATAATTTTGAGGTTATGTTAGATCAAATCAAAAATTGGAATTGAAACGAATTTCACCCGAATTATATCACTCATTACGCTTAATTCTATTCTAAAATAGATTAAAAACACATTAATCTTATCATTTCATATCAAATTACATAAAATCAACGGAAGATTCACTAAAATCTACGTAGCAAACCGACGTGGCTCAAAATTGTTTATTACTGAACAACACCATTAAAATTAGATTTTTATTGATAATTAACCGGAAATATCAATCAAATAGAATACAAAAACATTTTAAATTGAATATAACTCGATACAATCAAATTTAATATTTATAAACGTACTATATGCAACCAAATATACACAAATTTAGGGGAATTTGATTTGTTACTAGAATTTTGATTTGAATAATCGAAAATACATCGGATGTTCCATAGAAAACGGGCCTTATCCAGTATTGAGCCGTTTTCGTAGATTTTTGCTAGAGTTTTCGTTGAATTTAATCCAATCGCTTAATTCCGGCATTAATTCGTAACGATAATTTTCATCTTCATCTAATATTTCATTGATTGTCTTCGAAACGTTCAAACCGATGATTGTTTGTTTACTCAAAGAAGTTGCTCTTATGAAATTATCATTGACTGTTATTATCTCTTGTTGGAAATAAATATCCCTCTCATCGTAGTAGATTATCTACAATTTTTATAATTCAATTAATTAATTCAGTAATTGTTTAATTGGTTACCTTGGTTGTAATTTTGTACACGTTGAAAAGGGATATTGGTCGTCTATAGCGGACATTCGTTGCTACTTGATACGATTTACTTCCAGTTTGAACGAAAATTTCAAATAAACCGGTGCGATTGAAGAAATCAAATCTTGCATAATCTAAATGTTTTATATATTTGACGTTGTTCATATGGGTGATATGGCCATCTATATCGTTTGTGATACAAATACCTTCCCACAAAAAAAATAATGTTACTAATTTTATTGAAGTATAAGAAAGAATTGCTTACCATAGTAGTTTAGAGTATCGGCCACGTGTTCGTTTTTCGATTGGAATCGGGCCCATAGCCATATAAGTAAAATATGAATGAAATAATCAACGTCAAATAATATGAAACATGCTATAATTAATAATAAAACTGAGATAAAAAGTGATAGGATAATTGTAGACGTATTAAAACTTTCAATGTCCATCTTTCGACTGTCTCTATGAAAATTGCATTGTTATAACAATAATCGACATTTATGTGGGCCGATATTATCGTTGGTACATGTATTGTTTCCATTAATTAATTATTTTTGTGTAGTTTAAATCGAAAGCCAACGTTAAAAAAAATCGTTGTAAATATAACAAAGCAAAATAGACATTCCCAATTAAATATACTATCAGGTAGTAATATAATAACTGTGATAAAGAATAAAATAAAACAAATCATGAGATAACGAAAAAAAACGCTTTTAATTAGAAATAGTTGTTGAAATTATTAATAGCTAAAGTATTTGATAAAATTTATAGTTTATATTGTAACATGCGAACAACATTAAAGCAACATTTTATTAATGCAAGTAGGTGTCAAAAACGTAACTTGATAGAAATATTAATTGTCTATTGAAACCCTAGACAAATTATGAATATATAGAATGAGTCAAGCGGTTGGCCTATTAAAAATATAAAAAGTTCTAATTGATGAAAATTTCTGAAATTTGATATGCACCCGTTTTTCCATCTGAACTACACCTGGAAAATATTTTTGTTGTTTTATCTGTATAGGGTAGTGCACCCTACGTTCTTATTTTAAATCGAATAATATATTTTATCCAACACAGTTGTATTACGAGGTCATAATTACACTGATTTTAGTTGAATCATACAGAGTGAGCTAAGTGGTTGGCCTATTGGAAGTATAAGAAGTTCTAATTGATGAAAAATTCTGAAATTTGGTATACATCCGTTTTTCCACTTGAACTACATCTGGAAAATATTTTCGTTGTCCTATCAACCCCCGGTGTATAGGGTAGTGCACCCTACTTTCTTATTTTAATGGAATGGTATATTTTTTATTCCATATTTAGATTCTATGATGAAAATTAAATGGACTTTCATAACACGACCCATGGTCTAGTGTTAATAGTTTTTCAGGAATTTCGACTTTTTCTGAAAATGTTGATTTTGTAGTGTTTTATTAAAAAATTCGTACCTCGGAAAGTATTATTGCTAGACAATCGAAATTTAAAAATCAAATAATTCAAACTATGCACTTTACACTAAATTGTATAGAATTAAATTATCTTTCAGCGTTTAGCTGAAATCAGTTTTTCTTTCAGCCAATTTTCAAAGCGCCATAACTTTCTTATTTTAAATGGAATGGTATATTTTTCTTTCCACGGTTAGACAGAGAAAAAAATTCTGGATCGAATCATATTAGCATTTCCTATACCTATTCTTGATAATTTTTCAGTTATTCAATTATTACTCCAATAAGAAATTATGGTGATGTACGTGGCGTTTTATCATCTCATTGATTTCTTCTTCGTTCAAATTATTATCGACACATTCGTCGATGCTAATACGAAGACTCTCGTTAAGCAATTGAAATTGTAATCCTAAAATTCTGAACATTGTCGATAATAAAAAATCAGAAGCAACAGCTATAGGTAAACAGAAATAGAAACAGATATTGCTCAATATTTTGTAGTAAATTGATGGTAGAATTTTCGGTTGATATATTGGATATGGTAGAATCTCATTGTAGATTTCCATAAAAATAATTGAGCAAAATAGATATACCATATAAAATTGATAAGCTTTTATAATTTTTAAATGCACCCTTATTTTATTCGAGCACTCCTGTTTAAATTGTTCCGAATATTTCGGATTATCAATAGGCCAATAATTATCCATATTATTGAAAAACACTCTTAAATCTTTCCTGTTTAATATAATGCCAGTCAGCTTCGTCACCACCTGAAAATAATTTTAGTTTATCATAATTATATTTTGATTATACCTACATTTAATAATCCTAGAATAGTGTTAACATATGGGATTGCATTTTCCCAAGTTAAGTCATCACAAAATAAACCAATAATTGCAAGAATTATTGTTGATAACAAACAAAAATAACTGATAAACGCCAATATTTGGAATTTAAATGGATTCATTCCGCTCAAACTTAAAAGACGTAAATTTTTATCGACTACAACTTTTAAACTTTCCTCCATCATGACGGCCTCGATATTTCTGTAAATATGAAGTTTATGAAAATTCTTATACAGCATTATTCGATCGATGCGCAGCTATTAAATTACTATATTCTTCAATAGAAGAAAAAAACCCTTCAAAGTCACAACTTAAGTTTGATTGGTTGTTTGATTGATTAATAATCAAGTAAATATACAAAGGAAATAATTGTCCTTCTACTAATCAAAAATCTAAACTAATTAATAATTGTGAAACTTTATTCATTACAACTACATCGAACAACAAGTATCATAAATAATAAATTAAAAACAAGCAGTCCAACTTATTGAAAAATTCATAAATAAGAACTGCATACACCCCTCGCACCCCTCTATCTATTTCAACTTGACCCGTCGCTTAAATTCTCAAAAGAATCGGATAATTTTCAATATTGTTTCGGGCAATTTTCTTTGATCTGTACCTTCTCCATTGTTTTCAATGATGGATTCTTCTACCGCGTCAATATCCACGCATTTCCTACAAATAAAAGAATAATTGAAATAGCAATTTACTCGATTATAATCATTTACTTACGCTGAAAATTCCGAAATTAGTACACGACCAAACTACTGCATAATTATCTTAATCGGTATCCAAAACCCAGTAAGGTGCATCGAAATTTTATTGGAAGAGTTTATCGGTTTTTTAGTTGAAATTTTAGCTGGTAAAGATGGAAATTGGACAGAAAGTTTCGCCTCGTCAGAACGGCCGATTGTATTCGCAAGTCTTTCAATTGTTGATCGAATACCGGTTCTACAATGTACGTTATAATCATAGAATTGATAGTATAAACGTCAATTTATAATTAACATTTTCAAGATGCTATTCATCATTTGTTTCGTATAATTATTGATCTTTTCTATAATTAAACTATCGTCCAATTCACCTCATCTTGCAGGTGCTTCTTTAGACGCGCCAGCTCCGCTTCTAACTGATTTACCTTCTGTGACAGCGGCTCATCGATCTGCATTTCGGACAGCTCTTGTCCCAATTACTGTGGCTGCTCCGCTCCTCCGTCACTTGCCTATCGTTGTTAAAAGAAAATACGTCAAATAGACTCCAGCGAATATTTTTACACTCACCTTATTCCTCGTAACAACTTTTATGCGAATCGTGGTCAACTTATACAGCAGTTTCTGGTTGTTTATCGCCGACCACGAATCGCAATCCATTATGGTCAGCAGCTTTAGCTGGCCCTTATGCGTCTGTCAATGCAGCACACTCCTATGATCTGTATTCAGCATAATTTGCTGCAGAACCGACTTTTCTGTGTCTCCCGGGCCGATGGGCACACTGAATGAGACTCTTACCGGCTCCAACACTTTGTCCACAATTTTAAATAGGCGAGAGGTTAAAAAAGCGCTCTGGGAGATTTGCGCATTCATTGATTACTGGGGTAAATAACAATCAAAAAAATCTGAAAAAATTCACACTTACCTTTGAACATGTTCCGCTTGAGATGGTGGGTTTTTGTGGACTGGTCTCCCTTCACCCCTGGGGGTGCCCCGGACTAGGAGGGGGCCTAGGGGGCATTTTTTTCCCATCTTTTCTGACAATATTCATGGTTACTACCGCCTAGCGGTGGACTTCGCAGCTTCCCCGGGGCTGTCCCACTTAAGTGGTGTTTGACCGGTTCCGTGCGGGAGTCACTTACCCACTAAGGTGATGGCGGAGGTAGTCAAGTAACCTCACCACCTAAATCCCCACACGAACCTGCGTGTTCCACGCTTACAGGGAGACAGTGAATTCAATCACCTGGCCCCAGGACAATCGTGTAGGTCTAAAGTAGGTGGGCCTTGGAAACCTGCACCATGAATACTTTCCGTCGTTATGCTCCGACGTGGAGCACCCCTGAGAAAGCCTTAGAGTATACAATTACTCTTTTGTCGACTTCAAGTGTACGGACTCGTCATCGGATACCAAGACCGTGAGCGACCCGCAAAGGACACCCGACGATCCCAGCTTTCTAGGAACTCAGGGGAACACGGCGAAAATGTGTGAACCCCCTCGAACCCGACACCTCGAGCGACGGCCGCACACCCGGGACAGGCTAACTTGGCTTCTAGTGCCTGGGAAGCTAACCCAGGTCCGACAGCCTCAAGCGTTTTCCTGCCCTCCCAGAGGCCGGGATACCGCACCACCGACGGCCCCGAATCTTGGGATTGTGCATCCGCAAGAATGGTTTAGCTTGCCCCAGTGAACCTACTCCTTAGCGACACCCTTGTGCCACTAAGAGTCCATCACCCTTAGAGGGGCACCTGTAAGCCATCACAGGCGGGCTTCCCCCCCTCCCTTAGCACCTATGTTAGTAGAGCTTTACCTCTACAACCTTTGATAGGTCTCGGTCGTGCCCAGTTTCCCAGAACACTACCACACATCATTACTAACGGCCCGAGCCCGTTGCCCGGAGAAGCTGCTTCAGCGGCCATACGTCGCCCAGACGATGCTGGACGGGCATGCCCACCTCCACAACAACCCACAGGATAGGGTATCTGACCGCAAGTTTTACCGGCATACAGCGCGTGGTCAACCATATGCCGTGCCGTTACTAAAAGACCGGCAACAGTCGAGACGACGGGCAATCTCTACCTTACTATGCGCTGAGTGACACGCCCTTTACTACCATTTCGGGATAGATCGGGTAGTGAACAAACAGCTTGTGAGGGTACAACGCCGTAAGGTCGAACGTTTACCCTTCTTTGCTACTGCCCCAGGGTAGTATACCTATGTAAGTGGGGTTACCCCCACAACCTTTGATAGGTAACGGTCGTTTCCAGTCTCCCAGAAACTACCACACATCTTTTCTAACAGCAGAGCCCATTGACCCACGGATGTGGTATAGGGTATCTAACCGATAGTTTTAGGGGTGAATAGTGTGTGGTCTCCTATTCACCCACAGCCTCCAATTGATCCACAGATCTTTTGAAGTACCCATGTTAGTAAGGTCAAACCCCACAACGTTTGATGGGTCTCCGTTCGTCCAAGGACTACTAGTGTTAGTGAGGTGCCCCCCACAACCTTTGACTAGTAACGGTCGTTTCCAGTCTCCCAGAAACTACCACACATCTTTTCTGATGGCCGAGCCCGTTGCCCTCCGCATGCCACCGAAGTGAACACACGCAGGGATAAGGTATCAAACCAACAGTTTTAGGGGTAAACGGCGTGTGGTCTTCGGAAGCAACTATGACCTCTTCTGAGAAGAGAGTCATAGTTACTCCCGCCGTTTACCCGCAAAATTTTATCCATGTAGTACTTACAGAAATTTTGGAACCCAAGAGTCCTACTCTTACCCACGAAACTAATAGTTTCAACTTAATTTTATATTTTATAGAGTTTAAATAAACAAATCTACTTTATCAAATCTATTTTATTTTCTAAATTTATGATAAGGGCTACAAGTCGTACTAAAGAACAGCACCATCTATAGATTATAGAGTTAACCGTCTACAAAACTATCTATTTTATCGACTGTTCGATGTTTGTTAGTTTGGTAATTTGTTCTCTGATTGGTCGGTTTCAATTGTTCTCCATTTTGATTTTCCAACAGTCAGCAGTGTCATTTAATACTATATTAAAAACAACTGCCATAAGTCGACAATTATCTTTTATTCCTCAAGTATTTTATCAATTTTATTATTTTATATCATTTTAATCAACTTACTCTAATTAATAACCATGTACCTCTTTAATAGTTGGTATATTAAAAAAAAAAGTATCATAAGGGGGCGAGGTACACCTTAGGATTTTCACCGGCGAAAATGTGAGTTTGTAACTTGCGATTTCTCGCTCGTCCTTGGGACTACGATAACAGCAAATTGATTTTTGAAAAGAGCATTTCTTATAGAATCCAATGGTTTTTCCCGTTTTTCAAAATGTTGATACAAATTTGAATTACAGACGAAAATCTAACATGTTTTTTTCGTATTTTTGTACAATTTTTGATATTTTCTCTTATAACTTGACTAATTGTGATTATATTGCAAAAATTCTTGTACTGTTAGATAGCAAATAAAAAGTTCTTTCCAAATATTTAAGAAATTTTTAATTCCGCCGTAAGTTTTCTGGAAAATTAAGAAAACTTCTGTAGGCTAAAACAGTTTTTATTTTACATAACTGATCAACCCCTCATTCGAAAGCTGATCCAGCGATGGATTCGAATATCTATAGATGGCGCTAACACAATATGGTGCTATCACGTACGTTGCCATATCAATTACAATTTCCGATTTTTCAAAGAAAATTTTGGGCATACAATTAGAAATTATCAATTTTCAGCAAACTCTACATTTTAAAACGCTTGAAACATTAAACCCTAAATTTTTCAACGAGTTTTAATACTGAATTGAGCAAAACACATCTTTTAAGTCATCCCTCTCTATTTTTTCGAATTGTAAGTTTTCAGCGTATCTTCTTTATAATAAATAAGGAGAAGCGAATCATGTAGAGAAATTCATTCATTAATAGCCCAATTTTAAGACATATTTATCTTAAACTATTTAAAAAAATCAATTAAAGAGCAAATTTATCGAGCTGATCGTCTAACTTTGAAACAACCTGTTATGGTTATTCAAGCTAGTTTTCAGGCTATTTCATTAATACGAAAACATGTTGATCATTATAGAAATCAGCAAAGATTAAGACAAACATTTGGAAGAAAGTCATTAACTATCGATTCCAATTGATTGTAGAAAAATTGGAACATTAACGATTTATTTTGGAATTTACACAATAGACTGGGCATAATCAGATTCAGAAAGAATCCGCATTTTTTTACCAATTCGGGCATTAATAGCCGATTCAATTTTACGATAGACTTCGTCTGGATTTCTATCACACTTAATCTGGAGAGTAAATCATAATTAGTTTGATTTGAAATTGCTCAATTTCGAAATATGAGGCTTTCCAAATATCCAAAAGATTTTCTTATTGGTTTTGTACTTTTCCGGAAATTTAAAAGGTCATATTTCTGACAGCTTATGGAAAGATAACGCAATCATTTTGACAAATCTATGTTTGTAAACTTAATGGAAAAATCAGGAGAAATTTAATTACTAGTTAAGCCTGTCCTGCAACCTGAAATGCTCTCTACCGCTCTATAATGCTCCATTTTAGGGTGAAAAATAAGGGAGAAACCGTTAAACAAAATTGCATTTTTTTGTTTGTTTTGGGATAGTTCACCCCAGAGTAAAATGTCTGGATTCAACACTACCACTGATAATGAGTAAATATGACAAGCATTGATTTACAAGAATCAAGTAATATTTGAGAAAAAAATGAGAAATTTTAATGTAGCAATGCAGATAAAATATAAAGTTAAATTGAAGTACATTTGATTTCTTTAACAGTTTTTATGAAGATTAACTTTTATTTTCCCAACTATAATTATTAATGCTGAATTGTAATCACAGTTGCTGTAATATAGGCAACCAATTATTAATGACTGAAATACACTAATAGTTGGTTGCCTATATTACACCAACTGTGATCGTGAATAGCAAGCAGTATCTGCTATTGAGAAATCGAAATTTAGGCCATTATACATTAGACAGGCTTAAAAATGACTAAAAGCAACTCCGATACTAACATCTATAGTTAATAATCAACCCGATTAATAACAAAATATACTTAAAACAATCGACAATTGTAAAAAAATCTTAATTTTAAAATTTGCCATTTAATTAGAGAACGCTACAATTAGCAGTTTATTTTGGTTGTTATCTCTTTGATAGTTGATATTAAAAAAAAATCCGTAATTACGTGTCTTTTAAAATCTTTACTCGTGAATATCAAAATATTTTACATGCAAAATTTGCATTAATATCGAATACTATTTATCAAACCACAGCCATTCATGCCCTCTTTGTGTGTCTAGTTGTCTACAAAATAATTTAAAGTTTCGCTCGGATTTGTTGATCGTGATTTTGTCGGCCATTCAAGCCGATTTTCGTTAAAAACATCTCCAATTCTTTGCGATATTCTTCCGGATGGTGTCTTAAATGTTCAACATGCGGTGATTCATCCCAACATTTCCAAAACGTCTACAATTATTATAAATTTAATTTATTTTATCGAATTTTTCGAATTGTTTTAATCACTTGAATTCCACGATTATCCCAGGTTTCTTTGGCGCGCCGATTCGATTCTTCCGTACCTATTGGATCGGCTTTACTAACAAAAAATAGTGCCGGTGCTGGTACGATATTCGTGTGAAATAATTGGCTAGCTCTGATGTAATGGCATGTTGCAACTTTATCGAATGCTGTTAGATGATATCTACAAGAATTTGATTATTTTTTAGGTAGATTAATAATTAGACTAACGTTATATATTGTCTTAAAACGGTTTGCATTAACGGATTCTTTGGGAATATAGCGAACGGTAAACCGACTCTCATTTCGGTTATATCAGCTGCACTATCCCATATTTGACCCGATATCCGGTCTATAATATGCTGGTATTGTTGTCGATTTTTGTCCATATGTACTAGAGCTTCCGCCCATACATAACCGCCAACAGAGAAACCATGGATTATTAATGGATTATAAGAGCGATTTATATCCAAGAATGTTACAATATCTTTAGCGACCAACTACAATTAAACAATTTATACGCCCAATTAATCTTAATTGAACTATTTGTTTCAATTGAAATCCATTTAGATGATTGTTTAATTTTTGAGATATAAAAGCTTACCTGTGCGCCCGAGAGCGGCCACAATAATTGCCACGGTGTTATCGTGATATTGATGACATCAAAGCCGCGTTTCAAATAGAAATCGGCATGTTTTAGGATATGTTTACGTTGCGCCAACATCCACGACAACATTACAGTTAACGGTTTTTCATTTGGATTTTCCAGTTTTAAATTGTAAACGTTTCTTGTATTTTTATCATTCGAGAATAGTGTGAGATTTTTCGTTATTTCAACCGTTGAAACTCCACGTACATTCAACATGTTCTACAAATATCGGAAAATTGTTGTGAAATATTTGATAGTTTTGATAAAATCGATAATAAAATCAAAGAAAAATTACACGATTGTGAAATGAAGTAGCAACATTTTTTCTGATGAATGGTAATGTAATGCGAAGTACAGCCATGATTTCACTGGATGTTTAACTGGAACTAGAACAACATCTACAATTGGTTTTATTACAATGTGCACGCGTACAATTGGCGTTGTGGTCAAATGAAGGAATAGAGGTTGAAAAATTCGTGCTTTTTCCTCAAACTAAATTAAAACAATACACAATTTGACACCAATTAAAACAATAAAAGTGCTGAAATCAATTCGTTGCTTTACAAAATTATAAATTATTGTACGTTTCGTAAAACGATTCACTTACCAACTGGAATTTTGATCGATAATTAGCGACGATAATTGCTTAAACCGGGTGATATTTGCGTAACTTCATGTCCACTGTATAACATTGAATTTGAAATAATTAATCATTAATCATCATAGAAACAATTTCAAGTGTCAGTTTGAAAATATAACCTCCAAAATTGTGCAATTATACCTCTAATTGTAGCTCACATTTAATGCAAGCTTATTACAGTTATTTTCGTATAATTTCTTAATTCAACTGTGTAAATTTAATAATTTTTTATTATATTAATATTTTTTATTTTATTAATAAATTTTATAATAAATTCTTAATTGTAGCTGTTATTATTAGTAGAACTGAATTTGTACAGCTACAATTAGTCGAAACGCCGGTTATTATTAAGAGTTAGGATCTACAGTCGCGCAATAAAAATTTCAACTGTCAAACTTTACCAGTGACGTAATTGATATAATATTCAAATAATGGTACAATGTTTACTTTACGGGCTTTCGGTAACATTTTACCCGATCGTTATGAAATTTCACATATAGCATCAAAATTAATTTAGAATTAATTCTGACTGCGCCTTGTTGAAATTTTGGCCCTAAATCTTTAAAAAGTGCCCTTTGTCTTAGCTAACCTACAGCACGTAGATTCACAATTTGACGTTTATCTGAGAGAGTTGCCGCTGAAAACCGAATTTGACATTTCGCTTTGACAGTGTTGCAAACATTCGAGCTATGTAGCGACCTAGACGTTTGCTATAGGCAACACAACATACACGATTACATAATCGAACTCATTTCATTTAAATTACTTTTGCTATCGAAATATAATATCATCTAATATCAAAGCAGGAATAAAAATTTTGACCAATTTCAATTAACAACTAATTTATAAACTCGAAATACAATGGTTAAATGACAACACTTTTTCAAACAAATTTGACAGCGGCATCTCTCTCAATAAACGTCAAATTGTGAATTTACGTGCTAGTTATTGGCTAAGACAAAGGGCAGTTTTTAAGGATATCTCTAGGGCCATAAGAATTTCAACAGGCGCAGTCGCTGAAATTGTATTCTATGACTGATTTTGATGCTACTATGTGAAATTTCATGAACGTAGTACTGGTAAATATTACCAAAAGCCCGTAAAGTAAACATTTACCCTAAAATATTGTGTATTAATATTAGTGAAATTATAGTGCCTTATAGCAATTACTTATTTATTATTATTATTAAGTTGCTGAAACAAACGGTATTTTCATAGAAAATTTCTACGATATGGTAATGGCAAATTGCTGCCCTTAAAACTCTACCAGATGCGTACTAGGTGGTGAATGTAGCGCTATTCAAGATCTTGGTGTATTCTATTAAGTGTTGAAAGTAATATTTTGTAAGTTCCTTATATTTTAACTGTTTTTATATGTTGGCGAGGTTTATATACATATGTTTTCCTATTTTGCGTTGGATGAAAAATCATTTCCACACTAAAAGTAGTGAAGCAATGGACATTGTGGCGCTAATACTAACGAATTTTGAATGTGAAAATCTGGGATAATTTATTTTTTCGCCAAGTTGGTAACACTGTCGACTATCTCAAATGTCATTCTTTGACAGAAATGTAGACCACTTGAAATTAACGTGAAAAACCAACTTTTATTTATTTCAAATTATTTTTACATTCTTGAAAATTTTGATAACAATGTTTCATATTTATTTTTGATTTACCGGGAAGTAAATCATTGATACCATTTTCAACAATATCACGCAATTCCTGGTGGAGTACACGATAATTCGTCACACATTTTTACCTTATTAATTTAGTTTCGGATTTTGTTAACCGTACGGTAGTTCTGACGTCATCGCTCCGGAACTCCAATATATGTGTGCGATCTTTTGTCAGTGGAACCCGATCTTTCTTTAGAATATATGTTTATTTGTTGTGCTTGTCGTACTCCAATCATTCAACGTAGTTAATAAAGTAAGAAAGCGACGTCACGTACAATAAACAAGCGGTCCATTTTGGTCGATTATTTATTCGTTGTTAGACTATCGTTCCATAAGCGCAGCAAGTAGGTTTAAATACGACATTATGTGAATGAACCAAACTCATCAATGTGTTTAAAAAAATTTTAAGACATCAAAATAATTACAGATTATAAAAAAAATTATAAATTATCGAAATATTAACTAGCATTTTAAAAATATTATTAAATAGTGCCTTGAAAATGATTATAATTGTTATATTATCTGTAAAGATTTTAAAAGCAAAGACCAAGTATTTCTATACATATGTAGGTGTTTACAGTATTGTTCAAAAATATCTAATGAGACCACGGGGGGGCGGAAATACCCTCACCAGGGTAGGTAAAATTAATGGGATGCATTTTAGAATATAAGCAACTACAAAATGGTTTGTCGAGTTATTCCATTAAATGAAACAATAAACAAAAACAGTCTCATGCATTAGAAAAGTCAGTTTTATATGAAGATTGAATATTTCTCTAAATTAGAAGAAAAAATCTCAATCTCAGGTCAGATACAGTATGAAACAATGGACATTTACTCGTATTAATTTTTGTGTTACTTTAGTCGGAGTTTCTATCTAAAAATTAATATTTTATTGTTAAAATAGTTTGTTTCCACTGTCGACACGGTAAATTTTCATCCCTGATTATGATAAAACTCCAACGTGTATGAACTCAATTAATATTTACTTTCAAATTCAATTAATGTGCAATGTTTGATATTTCTTATTTGGGATTAACATTTTTCTTCTATTGAATTTAATTTTTAAATATTGCAAAACATCAAGTATGACCATACTGAAGTACTGTAATTCCATTTAGTTATCTTTGCGATTACAGTAAGATTCGAAAAGTCTCGAACGGTCCATGGCGTGAACTAAAGGTAGTCTACAGAATCTAAGCTTACCTTATTAAAAGTCGTAAATTAATATGGAGACTTAAACAATTGAAAATCAACTCGATTTTACAAATAAAAAGTTGAATATCGTCAAGTAGAACTTTCATTTGTTTTATTTAATACCAACTTCTATAAAATTCCCTAAATTTTAAGGTTCAATTTTTATTAAAAAAGGGTACAAAGGGGCGCAAAATAGGAAAAATAGTATGAAAAATTCGTTTTAGAAGTCAGTTCCTGCACTCGACCATTAAAAATAACTCGTGCTACCGCACTCGTTTTTTATACTTGTCTCGTGCAGGAATTATGACTTCTGAAACTTATTTTTTCTACGACAGTGCGGACTATTGTATCATTTCGATTAACGATTTGAAAAGTGGCATTTTATACCGCACTAGTGCGGAAAATGGAAGCGTTCCCACTAGTGTTTTGAAAGTAATTAATTACCGCATTTATTTTTTCTTAAGAAATAATGGTATTACAATTAAAAAAATTTAAAAAAATTTGGTAGTGACTTGTATTGAACCAAGCTACGTTTGTGAAAGGCGACTGCTTACCGGACACTGCCGGTTGTCAAATTTAAAACACAACCATCTCAGCATTACATTTTTAGACATTGTTATATTTCTTTATTCGGTATTATATGCTACATGCTTACATGTAAGAAAAGTGACAATGGTACAATTATTAATAGTATAATTACAATTAGATACATTCAAGAGTTTTACGTTATATACACACAATGGTTCCTGGGCGTCCTTTACCATTTATTTCATCGTTTGTCCTGCTGTTGTATTTTTGTTTTCGATTTTCTATTATTGTTGTTTATTGTTTATACCATTGTTTTTTCTACAGATTATATGGGGAAATGTTTTACTATGATCTCAAAAACCCTTGAATGTTTAACGACATGTGTTTTATGCCATTACAGTTTTCGTATAATGATAGTTTTTCATAAGTTAAGTTTTTGCTTTATCGGTAATGTGGTATTATTTTTTCTGATTTTTGTGATTTCGGCAATTAATTTATTTTTGTTCATTGTTGTTTTATAATAGAACTTTTCTGAGGAGTCTATGAGTCTTCTTGAATTGGTTTTAGGGTTTGTATCCCGAATTAACAATTCCCATCTATTCCAAATATGCTAAAGCGGTTGCCGTTTGTGTAATTAGCCGTAGGTATTGTTTTCAATTACTTTGATTTTTTTAATTTGGGTTTTGATACACCGCACCAGATGGGAAAAGTTTACTTTGCCGTACTATTAATGTTGGTTTTTCCGCACTAGTGCGTAAATTGTTGCCACTTTCAAATCGGTTTGGCTCTTGAAATTTTGATTTGCATTTGTTGTTTATTAAAACTGGGAATAATTTCTTACTTATCGCGAAGGTTTTCTGTATTGATATTTAAGATGATTGATGAAGTTTAGCCTTTTGTCAAGTTTAATGCCTAGGTATTTGACAATCATTTTTATTTTTCTACTAGCTAATACCCGAGTGTGAACACGTTGCGGCAATGCTGGTTAATTAATTCTGTTTATTGAATGCATTTCTGTATACATTAACTATTCCTTGACCTTCATATTGGTACATATACTAAATAAATTGAATGTATTGCCGACCCTTGAACACGCTACATGATGCACACCAATACCAATACATCAGGAACAAACAGGATGGCGGAATATCCACAATTAATTACTGCAATATTTAATCAGGAAAAACAGTATGGCGGATATACCAATACCAATATTAAATCAGGAAAAACAGTATGGCGGATATACCAATACCAATAATCAGGAACAATGTGTGTTGAAAACCAATGTTGTAGGATCATTTACCATACTCGGCATTCTGACATTTTTGCCAGTCAAATGATTTCTTTATGATCTTGAAATCTTATGCCCCACATGCTAAGCAGCTTCTTATAATAGGGGCTGACGACGGATAATCGCAGGGTGTTGCGCAATTAGGTACTGAGTTCGCAGGTAGGCGTGGCATTATACTAAGGATTTGTTGACAGCGCCTTTACCGCGATTTAATTTCATCGGATGCGCTCTGAAACTTTTCCGATTCTTGCTAAAATATCAATCAAATCAAGGCCTGCTAGTTTTTTAGCGCTTCGCTTATAACAGGCCTGCCCATGTTGTCTTCGTTCATTTTCCCGAGAGAAATGCGAACTTTGGCCGCATTGGGCGCTAGTTAACCGGAATATAAAACGACATAGCTATATTTCTCTATCTTTAAGTTTAGATGCGCCATCTTTGGGTAATGCTTTGTTTTTCGTTTTTTTGGCGGGAAATCTTTACCAATCACAATTAAAATTCGTTCAGGTATTAGCGCCACACTTGCCACAGTGGCTGAAGTTGGCGTTTCATCAAGAAAAATTCTTCTATGGAGTTCTCGCTAATGGGCCGTTGCCTGTTATAAGCGAAGCGCTAAAAAATCTAGCAGGCCTTGAATCAAATATAATGTAGTGCCGTTGTCATGGTAATATACGTATAAATAAGTAAATACCATTTTTTGCAAATAGAGCTCCTTTAACCTATGTATATTTTTCATGAATTGTAATTTATATATAGTTTTAAATATTGGTTATGTTAATTCTAAAACCTTGCGTGAGTTCTTATAGAGCGAAAGGTTCTTGCCAAAGTTTCATCGCAATCGGATGAGTGGTTTAGGAATTGCATAAGGGACATACCAACAAACAAACAAACAAAACATTCATTTTTATATATATAGATATGCCTTCCTAACAACCATCTCAGCTATTCGATGTTTTGAAGTTATTCTGTCCTTACTAATCTAAAATCGGACCCAATAACTTTATACGTATTAAAAAAAAAAAAAACATTTAAATGAATAGGTTGGTTATTCCGTTTTAGCTTTTAAAAATGTTGTTACGCCAAATATATCTCACAAACCCCCTTCCCCATGAATTTCCTTCCTGATCTCTCCTTTTTACTAATTGCTTATTATCTAGCAGCGGGATTTTGCCCCAAGTTTGGGGCAAACACGTGACTTCTCCAAACTCTATTGCAAGTTAGCGATCGACAATAACAACTCGATATCGTATTCGAATAACCCCTCTACTCCTTACTGTTGGATCGCTATAATCATTCAACTTAGTTGATGAAATGAGCGGGCGACGTCACAAACAATAAACAAGTGGTTCAGTGTAGCTGGTTTTTGCCCCTCTCTTACTGGATTTTCATAAGCGGAGCGAGTGGGTTCAAGTACTTGCACGAACACAACAATGTTCGAGAATCGGTCTATCGTTTTAGTAATTGAAATTTCAGTAAGAATCGAAAGTCACGTACGTCTATGATGTACGTAGACGATTGTCGCGCGGCATCTAAAGGCGGGAACACGATCCCCAAGCTTACTTATTATATAGAAAATAGTAAATAATCTTACGCAAAAATGCTAATTACTAAGCTTAGGATTCTGTAACTACCTTTAGTTCACGCCATGGACGTTCGTGACTTTCGAATCTTACTGTAATCGCAATGATAACTAAATGGAATACAGTTACTTCAGTATGGTCATACTTGATGTTTTGCAATATTTAAAAATTAAATTCAATAGAAGAAAAATGTAATTCCAAATAAGAAATATCAAATATTGCACATTAATTGAATTAAAGTAAATATTAATTGAGTTCATACACGTTGGAGTTTTATCATAATCAGGGATAAAATTTACCTTGTATAATGGAAACAAACTATTTTAACAATAAAATATTAATTGTTTAGATAGAAACTTCGACGATAAAAGTAACACAAAAAATTAATACGAGTAATTTTTTTTTAATCATTTATATTTGACCTGAGATTGAGATTTTCTTCTTCTAATTTAGAGAAATATTCAATCTTCAATACTGACTTTTCTAATGCATGAGACTGTTTTGTAGTTGCTTATATTCTAAAATGCATCTCATTAATTTTTACCTACCCTGGTGAGGGTATGTCCGCCTCCCCGTGGTCTCATTAGATATTTTTGAACATATAAACACCTACATATGTATAGAAATAACCTTGGTCTTTGCTTTTAATCTTTTACAGATTAAATATTAACAATTATAATTTTATTTTCAAATATTTAATAATTTTTTTAAAATGTAGTTAATATTTCGATAATTTTATAATTTTTTTATAATCTGTATTATTATTTTGATGTCTTAAAATTTTTTTAAACACATTGATTTGAGTTTGTTCATTCACATACATGTCGTATTTAAACCTACTTGCTGCGCTTATGGAACGATAGTCTAAAACGAATAAATATCGACCACAATGGACCGCTTGTTTATTGTACGTGACGTCGCTTTCTTACTTTATTAACTACGTTGAATGATTGGAGTACGACAAGCACAACAAATAAACATATAATTCTACAGAAAGATCGGGTTCCAACTGCAGATCGCACACATATATTGGAGTTCGGGGCGATGACGTCAGAGCTACCGTACGGTATAAAAAATCCGAAACTAACTAATAATAAATCACATGGCTTTAAAATCGTACAACTGGCCCTGCACGTTGTACGTTGTACGTTGTAAATCTGAATTGTTACTAACGAATTTTGTGTTAATGAAACATTTTATTGTCTTTCAAATAAAATAATTTTCATGTACTGTTTTTTTCAATTATTCAGCAACGGATAGTCATTGGATACTCTCGAGTACCTACGTGTCATACTGTTAGTGGCTACACGCTTTAGCCTCGATCGATAGTACTTAATATTTTTGTCAATAATTACAATAAGAATTTATTTGATGAATTCATTAAAATTTAATGTAATAATCGAATTGCTTGACATTATTAACCACGTATTAGGTCGCGAAAATCGAGTAAATTTTTGTAATATATCTAGGGACGATATGACTCCGTTTTGGAAAAAATATGGGTAGAAATTTTCACCTTGATTTTTAGAGCCTCTTATCGGTAAATCATTTGTTTATACGGCAGATATACAGCCCGGATTAAGCCTTGGAAACCCAGGGGGCTATGGATCTGTGGGGCAAATTAAATCCAAAATATGAAAAAGAGTAGTATATTTTAAGGATTCATTAGTTACAAATTAAATCCAAAATCGAAACTGCGGGGCTCTTGAAATCATGGAGTTCCAGCCCCTCGAGCGAGCTTTTTATTTTCGAAATTTCCAATCTAATCATTTAGTGTCTCATTCTGCGAATTCTTCCGGGGTGTAGGTGCTCCGTTAGTTGTACCACCAGTAAGCAATTCCGAATATTAATAAAAATAAAAATTGATTATTTGAAATAATTTAAAGAGGGTCAGGCATTCGAATTGGACAAATGACCCTTCTTGGTTTTCAAATTCAAACTCAAACGAGACAACAGAATTGTATGAAAGTTCAAAAAAAAAAATTCTAATTGGCACAAAATGAATAAGAGAATCGTTGTATTTAATCATTCTGTGAGCAACACTAAAAGGAGTTTCTATTAAATTCTCACAAAATTATTCCACCAATTATTGCTTTTTTACAACATCAATAATTATATTAAAACTACTGGTTGATTTAATATACCGTTGATTTATTATTACAAGAATAAGGTGATCGATTTCATGCTTTTAGAATTTATTGAGAGCCAAATTCCTTATAACTACCTATCAGTGAGATATGTGGCAACGCTCTGGTTTGGTGACATACTTCTAGTTACAGTGAATCAGATATTAGACTATAGTCAATGAGGTATATAGAGTGCGCATCTGGTCAAAAAACGTGTCCACGTATTGTCGCAGACATCTTGGATACGTGGATATGTTGGTGTCGTTTCAACAGGAACGTCACCAACATATCGCCTTCCTTTTCTCAAGTCATGATCGATCAAGGCTTGAGAAAAGGAGGTCCCTATTGAACGACACACTCATAAGTGAGTAAGAGTGAGGAACAACTGTCAAAATTTCCCCATATGATGACCAAATTGGTCTTATACAAGTATAGGGGATGCGCACTCTAGGTAGCTCATTGTATCTGTCATGTTATTGAGTTATTCACGTATTCTCACTTTAAATCGTTTACTCCGTTTTAATTTCATTCCAGATTACTTAATTTTACAAAAAATGGCTTCAAGTCCATCAAATTCAATAGTTGCAGTTTGTCAATTGACTGCAACTAATAATAAATCACAAGGCCTTAAAATCGTACAACGTGCAGAGCAAAGTCACATGATGCACGACCGATCGGGGGATCTCCCCATTCTAACTCCGCTCAAGGCCGTCTTGTCAAAAACTATAACCAGAGCATGCTGGCGTCGTCATAAAGTCAGTAGCGTAACATTATCTTTTGAACTGTGCCGTAAATTTTGATGAGAGTTTTCTAGTGTTGGCTTGAAAACATTACACTCAACACTTCTATTGGAAAACTCATACATACTTTTTCTCTTGCCTATTTTCCATCTAATCGCCAATGCTGAATATCCTAGTCCGATTCATTGCGAATTTCTATACCCAATTTTCCCCCAGAGTAAGAGTTAAGTGGGAAATGATTTTGCGTGAGGAATTTATTCAAGTCAATCTTTCTTTCGATTATTTCATCATTTCAAACTAAAAGAAATTATTTGATTCATAATTTTCAAAAAATCGTTCAAAATTTAAAGGTTAGAAATGCTCAAATTTTTGAGATTAGAAATTTTGGTAAAAAGAATTCAACAAAGGAACGATAAATCCAAAATAGCTGAGGGTTGATTTGTGGAGCTGTAACTAGCCTTTATCAACAAACACTTTATTAAACACCGAATGCGCTAAAATTGTTGCTTAAATTATTATTCGAATGTATTTATAAATTTAAAAACTTTATCCAATTATCGAATTATTTCAGGCTTTATTCAGAATGTCAATCTACACGAGTATGTTTATTTTAACAATTAGTCTCTTAAAATTCAGCAATATTTGTTGGTTTTTCCCAGTTATTGTGGCTTTGACAATATTGACTGAGTTAATTTGAGAAAAAAATGGTAAAAATCTTGAATTTTCAAAGTGCTTTTGTATAAAATTTATGACGGTCTTATTTCATTATAGGTTTATAGGTAGGTTACAATAAAACATTATACTATAATTGTGTTTTAGAAACTATAATTGTTCAATAGTGATAGTCAATAATATTAACAATTTAATTAGTCTCTAGTTTAAGTAACTACAAATTTAACTTTAGTAACTACTTAAATGTGGCTCGACTAGTTCTTTTTGTATGTCCAATTGGAGTTAAGTAATTTTACCTCAAATATTATGAAAGAATCAAAACAAAATGACGATTCAGAAGCTCAATAGTTGAGTGAATAATTGCTTTTATTTCCGAAATTTCCACTTTAAACATAACTTCAACTAATATGAAAAGTTATGAGAGCTATCCAATCGTCGATGGGAAATGGGTCGTTTGACACGTTTTTGTGTACATACTGCACCTGAGAGGGTTCCATTTAATATCCACCCTTATATCCAAAATAAGGGGAAAATGGAATTTTTTTGAAAATAACTTTAAATATAATTTTTCAAAGAAAAAACAGGACGGTGTACGATTGTTAAGATTTTCTATTTTGAGTCCTTTTGAGCGTTGTTATTGAGCCGTTCTTGAGACATTTTCGAGGAACTACAGTTGTAGGAGAAAAGACACAGTAAAGCCAAGTTTAGTAGTCCTTTCTAGCCATTTTTACCAACTGATTTATCGATAAATATTTAAATTAATTGGTAATTGAGAAGATTAACAACGACAACTAGTGCTTGTATCAATTGTGAAGAAAATTCGTCTTAAATTCCTAGAAATCTACTTAATGAAATTGTGTTTGAAACAAGATTAAATATTATTTTTCTCTAAGCATTGTCGAAACCAGCCAAAACCGACATAACCGAATATGCTCCACGAACAAGCTGAAAAACAGTTTTACAAGTTATAAATTGCAATAATCAAAAAAATACAATAATGAATACTCAACTGCTAAACCTAATGCATGATTGATTGAATAATTGTCGGAGAATTGAATTGCAATCTTCTTTTGAGTACATGTTAATATTATTAAATAAATTTTTCGATTTTCAATATTCATATTGTACCAGTCAAGTTGTTGCAACAGATAATAAGCATTGTCAGTCTTAAAAAAGTGAAGACTGATGAAAAAACTCTATTAAATTGTTTTAATTGTTACTTACAACAGTTTCTATGGTTTGGCCTGCCATTAGAAGAGCTGCAGCTGTTACTCCGCAAGATAGACAAACTGCAGGTAGATAGCGATAATCATAGAAGATGAGGGAATCCTTTTAAAAACATATTCTCTATTTAATAATTTTGTTTTTATCTATACAATTAATATATTTACCGTAGCAATAATATAAATAATACTTATAAAACCCAATAAACCACAAAGAGAAAAATAAACGATATAATTCGATATCTCCTTGATCTTCTTACGGCCTGCACTGTAAAATTTATCAGTTTTCTTTCAGATTTTAGACAAATTATGCAAATAAATAATTTACGTTAACAATTCCTGATGTCGTTTAACAAAACCAATCAATTTCAATTTGATTTGCTGTTGATATTCAGAATCATCAATCAAGCTGCTTTCAAGAACATCACAATTTTCTCGGCTTGTTATATCGTCAATTAAATCAGTCAACATCCAAATTTGATATTTGATATGTTGTGTATAATAAATGATTTGATAAGCGTGTGGTGTTATTAGAAAAGTACAAGTAAACGTGAAACTACCTTTATAAATGTATGCAAATATACCGGAATATTCAGGATGATAATCAACGAAATATTTGATTGGCAAGAATGTTGTGTAATCATAACGATTGAATATAAGAACAGCAAAACCAACGAACATTACAACAGTTATATTGATAATCGCGAAAATGGAAACAATTTTCATTTCCATTGTAATTTTTCTCTTTGTTGGTTCACTTGCACTCTCAATCGGCAATATCTTGACTTCTTGAAACAAATTTTCAACCAATTTTGGATCAATTAACAGTATAATGGCACCCAACATCGGCTGTAAATTTCACATAATATTAAATTTATGGAATTTTAAAAAAATAAATCATTACATAAAAACTCATACAAAACATTATTGAATATTGAATGAATTGTAACACACTTAATTCATTAATAAATAAATAAATTTGAATTGTTTGTCCAAAGAGTTGTACTATTAAAAATAATACCAAGAGAATTTTCATAAAATAAGATTGATAAATTGTTGATCCCAGAAATTTCACAATAACTAAACCATCGTGCTTCGTTAATTCATCCCAAACTTGCTCCATTGTGGACTTTTCTTCAATTGTACCGTTGCTTCACGACACAAAACTGAATTGATACTAACGAATTTTGTGTTAATGAAACATTTTAATGTCTTTCAAATAAAGCCATTTTCATGTACCTATTGATTTTTTTAATTATTCAGTAACTAATAGACATTAGAGACTCTAGGCTTCATTAGAGGCTTGTATCATACTGTTAATGACAACATTAGCCTTGATAATAATATTTTTGTCAATAATTACAATAAAAATTGATTTGATGAATTAATTAAAATGTAATCATTAATAATGTAATAATTCAGGATGTAATCGAATTGCTTGACATTGTTTAAACCACGTATTGAGCTCTAAAAACGGAGTAAATTTTTATAACACTTCGAGGGACGATATAGCTCCGTTTTTGAAAAAAATATGGGAAGAAATTTTGACCTTCATTTTTAGAGCCTCTTATCGATAAATCATCCTATTTTTACGGCAGATGTACAGGCCGGATTAAGTTTTGAAACCCTGCTGGCTATGGATCTGGGGGGCAAATCAAACCCAAAATTTGACGGGTAGTTGACAATGTTTAAAATATTCATTTAAAATATGCAGAGCTTTCCACCCACCCCAACTACCTGCGTTAAAAAAAAAAAAAATTTCTTCGCATCTGGCAATGAGTTGTAAATAATTGTATTACTTTTGTTAGTATTTACAGTAGACAAATTTCTTTGTTGAGCCCTATCGTAAAATAATTTGACTAATAACTAGTGTTAGGATTTACAGTTTCGCCATAAGTATTTCAACGCGTTGAAGCTACCATTGGCGTAGTTGTTTTATAATTCTGATTAAATAACTTCTTGTATATTGTAAACTATCGGAGACAAAAAATCATTATTATTTACAAATTGTAGTCTGAAATAATAATTAAAATATTAAATTAAATTAAAATATTTTAAATTCCTTTACGTGCAAATCATATGTTTATTAACCCAAACGAGTTACTATAAGAGTATTCAGGAGGGGGAACCCATTCCATTGAAATTTACAGTACAATCAAACGCCTGCGTTTTACGAATGACGTCGATCGGTCATGCGGATATTTTAAATGGTCTACTGTTTTTCAACATTCTGCTGCTATCGTTATAGAGCAACTCGTTTTGTTGGCGACGAAAACACTCGACTAAAACAGAAAATAACATTCCGCTCTACTCGAATTTGTCAGGAGAGTAGATTTTGACCGGCACGCTCTACGGTGCCAAATCCTATCTCTACTAATAACTCAATTTCCACTATTCGTACGGGCCGACTATAATTGCACCTCATAACTTTAGATAAATTCTAGATGTTTTTATAATAATTTAAGGAGGGAAATTTGAAATGATTGGGTAGAACTTTTTTCATCGTTTTGGTGTTAAAATCTTACAATTAGTTGAGAATTTTGGAATTTTTTTATACATTTAGGGGTAGTTTTCGTTCTTTTCTGGACCCTTTATACTCTCATTGTTTAAATAGTAAAATCTTCAATTTCTGACAGACTTTTGAAAAAAATCCTTTTAGGGAATCAAATATTTTCTTTTCATATGGTTTTGAAGATTCCTACATAAATTTCCTGTAAATCTACGAATCCTTCTAGAGACTTTCATAATAAATTTGAGGGAAGAAATTTGAAATTATTGTGTAAGACTACTTTTTAATCGTCTTTGACATCAAACATCTAACCAAAAACATAAGGTGATACATTTTAAGTACCTATCTAATTCCCATTAAATAATAGAATCTTACATTCTGATAGATTTTTGCAAAGAATCCATTATAGGTGTCCCTTTTAGGGAGTTGAAAGTTTTCTTTTCATGGTAGTGTTTAAAATTTCAACCCTTAAGGGTTTTTCTAGAAACTTCCATGATATTTTAAACGAAGAATTTGAAATTATTGCCACTTTTTCATCATCTTTTAGCCTTAAAATTCTACTTAAAAATTATGCAAAAGTGACGAATTTTTTTAAAAATTTATTTTAGTTTTAGTTCTCTTCTGAAATTACCCGATTCCAGTTACCTATTTAAAAAATAGAATTCTTAATTTTCAATAGATTTTCTCTAAGGATCCCACCATAAGTGCCTCTTCTAGGGAGTTAAACATTTTCTTTTCATTATAGTTTTGAAAATTTTAGTAGCCCTTATAAATTTTCTGTAAATCAACAAATCTTTCTAGAGGTTTTCATAATAATTTACGGGAAGAAATTTAAAATTATTTGGCAGAACCTACCACTTTTCATCGTCTTTTGGTGTTAAAATGCCAGTTAAAGCTCTTGCAATGACGAATTTTTTATAAATTTGGTGGTAGTTTTCGTTCCCTTCTGTTCAGCTTAAACATTCCCATTGTTTAAATAATAAAATTCCTTATTTCTGATAGAATTTCGCAAAGAATCCGCCATAAGTGCTGCTAGGGAGTCAAATATTTCCTGTTTAAAGTAGTTTTCGAGATTTCAGCCCTTATAAATTCTTGCAAATCTGCGGATATTTTTCTAGAGGGTTTTAAATAATTTAGGAGAAGAATTTTAAAATACTTGCTATTTTAGTACTAAATTTCTAGTTAAAAATCTTGCAAAAGTGCTAAACTTTTTTATAAATTTACAGGGTAGTTTAAACATAAAAACAGTGCAATTTTCATTAAGATTTTATTAATCTAAATAAATAAACAATGTAAATCTTAATAAAATGTTTGATTATATTTCTACATCGTATTGTGTTTTATTTTATTACAATAATTGTTACGTGTAACTTACTAAAAAATATCAAATTTAAGATTTGTGTTGTTTTTGCCGCACATTTTGCCTATTTGAATTACAGTAATTTAAATTCACCAATGGACACATTTATCGGATATTTATGGTCTATATAACATTTCTTGTTTTATAGAATAATTAATTAATTATTGAAAATAAGAACAATTTGTTAAAATGACATTAAAACACACATTGATAAACACTTATAGAGAAAAAACGGCAGTGTTGAGTACGATTCAAGCCCATCTACTTTCAAAAAAACAGCAGTTGTTTATTAATGAGAAACATCCCTCAATCGATTCGGACAAATTGAGCGTTCGTTTTTATCGAATTCTTTGCCGATATTTGACAACTAAAGAAGAGAAATTATACGAATATATCGTTTTTCAATAAATATTCTTATATACATATATATGATAATATTTCTCTCTAATTATCTAACGTTACTTATAGATTTAAAGTAATTATCAATTAAATTCATCAATTAATTTAACACAGATTCACAAGACAGTTATTACATCGTTACATGTAAAATTGTATATGAGAACAATTATTCCTTATTGTTATTAATATTATTGTTAAGAATAGTACAATACCAAATTACGAAATGATCACATGGATTTCTTTTTGAAAAATTTCCGCCATTTAGAGTTCTTCTATTTCAAAAATTGCAAATTTTTGGTCGTTACGATCTACAATCCTACAACAAATCAAATTTTCCTTTGACTATTTCTATTGTTTGTTGTAGTGCAAGTGAAATTTTGGAAAATTTGATTTTCGTTTTTTAATAAAAATATGGACGTACCGCCAAACAACTTTTTTCCAATTTTTGATAAGAATACAACAAAGGAATCATTACTTAACGTTATTTTCGAATCTTGTCAGTGCCTGCCTTTTGTTCATTCGAATTTTCGTCGTCGAGATGTTAACACCGTTTCGAAAATCGGTCGTGAAATCGGTTTTGTTTGATTTAATAATAAATACTCGCGATTTTTAAAACAAATTACCTCGTACTATGATGCCCCCGTTGAAGTGCTACCGTTTCTAAAATTCAATAATTCACGTATTTTTTAAAACAAAGTGCCTCGTATTTTGTTGAACGTTGAAGTGTTGTCGTTTACAATATTTAATAATAAATTAACTCGGTTTCTAAAACAATGTGTTGGTGTTACCGTTTTGAAAATTTAAAAACAAATTTACGTACGTGTTTAAAACAAAGTGTTGGTGTTAGTGCTTCTGTTGGTGCCAACCTGGACGAAGAAGTGAGCAGTAAGTCATCCGTTGGATTTGGGCGATAAGAAGTCAACGAAAGGGTAAGTTGGAATATTTGAACAATCGTAATTAATAATGAAATTGAACAAAAAAACTCTAATCAAAAATGAGTTTTCCGTTATATTTCGTTAATAATTTAATCCCATATTTGTGTAATGGATTTTTGGTTTACAAATTTAATCATACTTAAAATAATTTTTCAAGTTAAATGATTTTTCAATTACTAACGGTTTTTTTTTCTGTTTTATTACAGTAGGTCCGAATAGCGAGGGACAGGAGGCGTTGTAGCAGAGGGGTAAGTACTTTTTTGATTTACATCGCGATCGTTCCAAGTCGAGATATCCCAAGATGAAAACGGGATATAAAATAACATCGGTTCGGTTCGGTTCGGTAAATGAACAATAGGCGATTGTAGGGATAGGGAACGCGCATTAGGCCCTTGTTAGGAACTTGTTAGGTACATCAACGTACAACCCCCCTATCATTACTGCTGGATTTTGTAGGCCTTATGTACAACGATTTCCCTGGTTATAAAAGGAATCTTCATCGTCTCCCTCTTTTGGATACTGGTCTACTTTTGGTTCTTCAACAAAATGGTAAATATTATAATGAATATACCACTAGCGACACCTAGGGGTTAGAGAAAAAAAAGGGCAGCTCCGTAGAAACAGAAAAATAATAAGTACATAGAAAAAAAAATGTGTAGATAAATATTCAAAGTTAATAATAAATCAATTATTAATTAAAAAAATAGTTGTATAATTTAAACACTTCGCTCAAATTAAAGAAAAAATATTACAATATGTAATATTACAGGTAACTTTTTGAATGTATTAAACATTTTTTTCAGAACGTTTATGCATTGTATTTTGTATGCATTGTGTTTATAACAAAAATTTGTTTCTTATGTTTCAGAGTTTCAGATTGACTTCGAAGGTCATCAGCTTCAATCGCTTGAATTTTCCCATTATCCTTCCCCGAGGAATAGTCATTCCTATTGCATGAAGTACTACTAACATAGAATTAGGTTAATGTTGTGTTGTTTTGTGTTTGTCTGTTAGTTTATAAATATTGGTATTGATAGTATTGGATAAAACCACCGCTACAGGTTCAGTTGTCGCGATTATCCAAGCTTTGATTCCTTCATATGACTGGGCAGTTTGTGGTGTGGTTTTTTGCTAGTCGCTCTAATAATGCTCAAATATCTTCACGGATTGTGCGGTATTCGGAGCGAGAGATTGCAAGAGGTAATTTGCATATCGTAAGGAGGTCTACTGCAGATATCTTCGCTGGTTGTTTGAGATTATTATTGTGACAATGATGCTGTTAAGATGACGGGGAAAATTTCACCTTAAATAATACGAGCATAATTCTGGTATCAACTAATACTGGTTTATTTGAAATATAACCACTCTTTTATACAATTAATAATGACACCAATAATAATGTCAACTTAACAATAAAAACAACTTAATGTAGGTCGGTGCGACTTTACATATTTTATAAAAACAATAATATGCTGATTCTTGTTCTACATATTCAATTTAGATTACAAACATGTATCAGCAATTCGGTAATTATTTAATTTAATAACAAATTAATTACAAAATTATTGTTTACAAATAATTAAGAAAGATCTGTTTAATTTAAGATTAAACATTCTGCCCAGTCGGCAAAAAAAAATCATTATATAATCCAAAATTATTAAATGTTCAAGTTCATTAACGTGAATCTTTGTTAACCGTTCTTGGTTATCCCCCAAGATCTACTCTAATTTAACTCAAAAAACAATTAACTAATAAATGAAATAAATTGACATGCATGATTAACATTTTAAAAAAACTATTCACTATTATTGACATTCCCCCTTTTTTTTAATATCCTTACATCTTTCACTAACACTCACAATTAATTCATCATCAATTTCTTGATTTGAATTTTCAACTCCCGTCGTTTTGCCATCGAAAATTGTGGCCTTGGTGGTGTCCGATTATATTCCAGAAATTCACTCCTTCCTTCTGGCCCAGGAGCCTCGTCCGGCAATTTGGAAATATCATTGATTTTTGGAATCGGCCCCAGTACCCGTTGGTCATTTATTGTGAGCACTAATGTGAGCAGTAATGGTCTTTTCACTTCCAAAGTTTGATGACATTTTGAAAGATGTCGACGGTGATTACGATAAGCCACATAATGTTTGTGATTTAGTGGACAAATCACCAATTCGTCTTCTGGAGGATATAAGTTTGTTTCAGCAGCTAGTTTGAAATGGTTTGAAACCGTTTGAGGAATCAGAGACATGCGCAGTTACATATTAAGCGTTCCAACTGTAAACAATCCATGATTTGTACTACCAGTTGGTCGTTCCACCAAAGAATCCGAAGAATCAAGAACAAGTTTCAAACGGTCAAAACAGTCCGAGGATTTTTGTCTGATTTTCAGTTGGCGTCATGCGCAATAGAAAAGTAGGGTTTAAATAGCAGAACGTTTTGCTGTAAACCATTTTTATTACATGCCCAGATGTTGATATTTGAAAATTTTTATGAGTTAAGGGCCAGGTCACAACTCGGAAAGAAAGTAGAAGAATTCAGGTACATTTTAAAAGATAGAGAGCTCAATGTCACAAAAATTCAAGTTTTGAAAATTCGAGGATTTTTTTTTTAATTAGGTATAAGAAATTCGTTAGCGTTAAACGTAATTGTTTTGAATCAGGTCTTTTTCAGATTGTACGCGAATCATTGTAGTTTATGATTATGCTATTGTTGCCAAAAAAATGTGCTTTGTTGATGATTTATTTTAACCCACAATACATTATATTGCATTATGCTTTGCAGAAGTATCATACAAGTTTATTAAGCGTTCCAACTATAACAGTTTGAAACTAGTTTGTGATTAGTTTCTGACTAGACACGCGCACTAAAAAAGGACATAAAACAGTCCGAAACTTTAAGCTGGAACAGACCTTATATCACGAAGTATATTTTGTTTGTTCGTTCACTTCTGAAATTTAACGATTACTGAGCTTGAAGTGGTTATTTCGGTTTTTTATAACTTAAGTTTCCCCCATAAATTTTCGTTCTTCGTTCATGGGTCGTTGTACATTTGTTGTACTTTGAACTACCAATATTGGTTATTTTAAAATTTTGAAATACATCGATTATACAATATTGCTTATTGACAATTTTGCAATCCATTAATTTTTTCATTCGTCAGAATTCTTGGCATCTCCAACACCTCTGGCCCCTAATGATATTGTCTTCAATTCGAATTCTTCATACACCTCTTCTGATGCTGATTTCTTTGGTGTTATTTTGTTTCGTTTTCTCCAAAATTTGTGTATTGTCCAAATGACAATCACTACTATCACCATGATCATTGTCGTGACACCACTGGTTATCCCAGACTGATGACGAATTGATTTCCAGACATTTTCATGCAATTCTTGTTGTGTTGATAGTTCATCGTGAATTAATTTATCCAAATTATTATTTGGTTCATAGCCAGCTTCTTCCTTTAATTTTATTGGTTTAATATTTTTGTGAACCGTGATATTAGTCTCCACTGGCTTCACATAAGCTGCTATCTTGGATACTGTCCCTTGTTCAGTTGTTGCGGTTAGTATCTTTTGTTTTGTTTTTATTATATAGTTCGATGACTACTTCAAAATTCCTGTCCCATTTAATTTTACATCTTCTCGAGATCCATCACAAATTATTGCTATTCTTGTGGGTAACTAATAATTAAGCTTACGATTCTGTAACTACCTTTAGTTCACGCCATGGACGTTCGTGACTTTCGAATCTTACTGTAATCGCAATGATAACTAAATGGAATACAGTTACTTCAGTATGGTCATACTTGATGTTTTGCAATATTTAAAAATTAAATTCAATAGAAGAAAAATGTAATTCCAAATAAGAAATATCAAATATTGCACATTAATTGAATTAAAGTAAATATTAATTGAGTTCATACACGTTGGAGTTTTATCATAATCAGGGATAAAATTTACCTTGTATAATGGAAACAAACTATTTTAACAATAAAATATTAATTGTTTAGATAGAAACTTCGACGATAAAAGTAACACAAAAAATTAATACGAGTAATTTTTTTTTAATCATTTATATTTGACCTGAGATTGAGATTTTCTTCTTCTAATTTAGAGAAATATTCAATCTTCAATACTGACTTTTCTAATGCATGAGACTGTTTGTAGTTGCTTATATTCTAAAATGCATCTCATTAATTTTTACCTACCCTGGTGAGGGTATGTCCGCCTCCCCGTGGTCTCATTAGATATTTTTGAACATATAAACACCTACATATGTATAGAAATAACCTTGGTCTTTGCTTTTAATCTTTTACAGATTAAATATTAACAATTATAATTTTATTTTCAAATATTTAATAATTTTTTAAAATGTAGTTAATATTTCGATAATTTTATAATTTTTTTATAATCTGTATTATTATTTTGATGTCTTAAAATTTTTTTAAACACATTGATTTGAGTTTGTTCATTCACATACATGTCGTATTTAAACCTACTTGCTGCGCTTATGGAACGATAGTCTAAAACGAATAAATATCGACCACAATGGACCGCTTGTTTATTGTACGTGACGTCGCTTTCTTACTTTATTAACTACGTTGAATGATTGGAGTACGACAAGCACAACAAATAAACATATAATTCTACAGAAAGATCGGGTTCCAACTGCAGATCGCACACATATATTGGAGTTCGGAGCGATGACGTCAGAGCTACCGTACGGTATAAAAAATCCGAAACTAACTAATAATAAATCACATGGCTTTAAAATCGTACAACTGGCCCTGCACGTTGTACGTTGTACGTTGTAAATCTGAATTGTTACTAACGAATTTTGTGTTAATGAAACATTTTATTGTCTTTCAAATAAAATAATTTTCATGTACTGTTTTTTTCAATTATTCAACAACGGATAGTCATTAGATATTCTCGAGTACCTACGTGTCATACTGTTAGTGGCTACACGCTTTAGCCTCGATCGATAGTACTTAATATTTTTGTCAATAATTACAATAAGAATTTATTTGATGAATTCATTAAAATTTAATGTAATAATCGAATTGCTTGACATTATTAACCACGTATTGGGCCCGGAAAATCGAGTAAATTTTTGTAATATATCTAGGGACGATATGACTCCGTTTTGGAAAAAATATGGGTAGAAATTTTCACCTTGATTTTTAGAGCCTCTTATCGAAAAATCATTTGTTTATACGGCAGATGTACAGCCCAGATTAAGCCTTGGAAACCCTGGGGGCTATGGATCTGTTAGGCAAATTAAATCCAAAATATGAAAAAGAGTAGTATATTTTAAAGATTCATTAGTTACAACTTAAATCCAAAATCGAAACTGCGGAGCTCTTGAAATCATGGAGTTCCAGCCCCTCGAGCGAGTTTTTTATTTTCGAAATTTTCTATCTAATCATCAGTGTCTCATTCTGCGAATTCTTCCGGGGTGTAGGTGCTCCGTTAGTTGTACCACCAGTAAGCAATTCCGAATATTAATAAAAATAAAAATTGATTATGTGAAATAATTTAAAGGGAGTCAGGCATTCGAATTGGACAAATGACCCTTCTTGGTTTTCAAATTCAAACTCAAACGAGACAACAGAATTGTATGAAAGTTCAAAAAAAAAAATTCTAATTGGCACAAAATGAATAAGAGAATCGTTGTATTTAATCATTCTGTGAGCAACACTAAAAGGAGTTTCTATTAAATTCTCACAAAATTATTCCACCAATTATTGCTTTTTTACAACATCAATAATTATATTAAAACTACTGGTTGATTTAATATACCGTTGATTTATTATTACAAGAATATGGTGAATCGATTTCATGCTTTTAGAATTTATTGAGAGCCAAATTCCTTATAACTACCTGTCAGTGAGATATGTGGCAACGCTCTGGTGTGGTGACATACTTCTAGTTACCGTGAATCAGATATTAGATCTTAGACTATAGTGGACAGGGCGTCTAACTGATATAGGTCGTCTTGTAAGAAACCGTAACTAGAATGCGCTGCTGTCGCCGTCGTTGTAAAGTCCCTATCAGAGATATGGAGTAGGGAGAATACGCTTCAAGCTGCGCCAACTGGCTAAAATTAAAGGCCGCCATTTTGCAAGTCGGTCAAAGCGGCAAATTTGAATGTTTTTTCAAGAATTCATTTTGCATATCCAAAAATTAATAAAATGTTGTTTACAAAAAAATAATATAGTGGATAAGAAAATATTCACAGCTTATCAATAAAAAATATGTATTTTTTGTGTAAATTACAATTATTAAAATTGTCATTATCAATAAAATATACAATTTTCTACAAGTATTTTCAATAGTTACAATCGTGTTTCTATTGATGACTATAGAGTATTGTTTTATTCAATTTTCTTCTAATTAAGGAACCTTGTATTTTAGCTGTATATCTTTTTGCCAAGTTGAAAAAACGAATTCTGATATAGCAGCGAACAATTTCTTTAATTAAAGTAAAATTATGGTTTTCCTCTGATAAGAAATGTTCCTGAAGATTTGGAAAAATTTCTTGTACCCGAGAGAAAAATTGTTGGGCGACAACATTTTTAAAATATTCAAAAAAATGCAGGTTCTGATGGAAGTTTATAGTCACAATCGTTTACCAAGTGTCTAATTTGAGTTTCGACTCTGGAACAAATGTATGTGACACCTTTAGAAGGAATATATAGACCACCTGAAATTAACAATAATAATTAGCGTCCACAAATATTTTCGAATCACAGTACCTCTATTCTTCAAAAATAAGAATCTATAATATGGATCTTCCTGTACTTGTACTGCTGTACCACATTCCTCAAGACACTCAAAACAGTAGATTAGTTTTTGTAGCATTTTTATGACAAAACCACTTATATATGTTACCACATTTAATGAAAGATCACTCAAACTTATAAAATGCGGTAACACATCGTAATCGTGATCTTGAAGATGATCTCCTGGTTATAAATTATATTTCCTATATATAGATATATCAAATGTTTGTGGTTCTTTATTTTTCTCGGTGCTAGGTACTGTTAAGCCAGATGTTGAATCCAGTACTTTACAATTTCCTCCTCTTGCGGAAACAGAGGTATGCAATAAAAGCCTTTTGAAAGTTCTCATAAACTGTAAGGCGGTAGGGTTGTTATTCCATCCCTTTCTACTGCTAAAATAAATTAGAATGCATAAATGTGAGAATTTTATTGATGGCACCATAATCACTCTTACCGGACAGAACAAAAAAATATTTCCAAGTGATCTTGACTACATTTGTAAGTCAAAAGATAATCAAGTACACGAGTTTCTGGATTTTTTACAAATTGATCAAACAATCCACAAAACGAAAGTCCAGATATTGCAAAGCCTACAATTGATGTTTTATGCGGCGTATTCCATAAAGGCCTTCCTGACACATCTTTACAATATAATAAATATTGTATTGTATCTACCAAAAATCCTCGCCAACTGTGTTCGTTTTCTACACGCAGGGGAGCCTTAAACCTTCTACTCCAAGGGCTTCGCGAATTTAAAATGTCAAACAGGTGGTCCACTTTTTTAATAAAGTTAATAGTAACCTCACATCCTTGAAATTGTTGTAATCCCATGATTCTTAAAAAATCCAAAGCATCACCCACGCTTCTACTTAATGTTTGTGCAGCTAAATTTACCTGTAAAATTTCATTAAGTTTACATAATACAATAACAGTTTTAAATATTTACTTTCATTTTTTGCTTATTCCATTCAATGTGTGCTCATTTTAATCTGTTTCCAAGAGTAAACATCACTCTCCTGGATTTCATGGCCGGCCTCAATATAACGCCAGCTCACTCTACCACCTTCAGGATCCAGAAATTCCGTTAGTTTTGCCAACAGATTTCTTAACAATTTCAACATATGACAAACATCCAATATGCAGAATGTGACATTTTTTAAATATCTGCTCATTAACAACTGCGGTGTACCGTCGTACGTGTTTTCTAAATGTTCAGCAGCAAAGTCGGAAAGAAATTGTTGTTGACGCAAGTCCTGTACAACCGTCTTCAATGATGTCACTTTTTTTTGTAGCAAAGTAATGTTCTTATTTGCAGCGTATAATTTCTTTCTATATTGACCTTGCCTTCTTCTCAATTCTTCATTTCTCTTTTTAATTGTGCAAGGTGAAAGGCTATAAAAAGTTTTTTAGATAAGCATAATTTTACACTCGTGAACTATAAACTACCTAAAATTGTGAATTTTTTTCATAAAGACAATTTTGCGTTGCTTCCCACTGGTGTCGGTGGAAGTTGAAGCTTCATGCACCACAGTTTTAACATTACTAGAAGAAGAAATGCAATATTTATATTTTTAACTATAAAGAAATAAATAACCTTATCTTTCGTTTTAATCTCCAAGGCTTAGCTACATGGACCACAGTTTTTTGTTGTGTTCCGCTATCTTCCGTATTCGTTGAAAGACTTTCTTGAAAGACTGTCTTTACTTTCCTAAAAATAAATTACAAAATTTGTTCAACATAAGTTATGATAAACATAGATACTTTTTTTCTTGTTGATGGGCTTGAGATTTATCACTCTGCATGGAAAGCACTGAAGATGTTGAAGACATAATAGAAGAATCCGCGAGGCTAGGTATAGCATTAACCTTCAGAACTTTTGTTCCCCCTTTTATAATAAAATCTTCGCCAGAAAAGTGCAAAGAACAAACAACTTTATTCTTTGACCACGTCCATGTTTCAATTTTTTTATTCAAAACCTGTAGCCAGGCTTTTAACAAAGATCCATATCTATCTATAGTATTGTCCAAAATGGTTTCCTCATTAAGGCGATATTGAATTTCACAGTACTCAAAATACTTATAAAATTCTTCTGATGGAAAGTGTAGAAGATTTTCTTTATACTCTTTGAACTTGGTAAATAAACCAAGAGAACTTTCTCTGCTTGACAGCAGAGGAACGAAGCAATCCTCGCACACTATATATTGTTCTTTTACCTTAGCTAGAATTGTATCAACAAAATAATATAGTGCGGACTTGGCCGTTTCACTTAGTTCATTGGAAAATTCACAATTTTGTAAATTTTCACAAATTTCATCAGGGATCTTAACAATACTATTTTCAGTTGATGTAGAAGTAATGTTGGCGTTTAAAGCATTAAGCTCGTTGCAATACCCAATCAAATGATATGTGTCATTTAGATGATAACTTCCCCGACGAATGTCTCCCTCAAATTGCGACAAACAAATCAATCGCAGGGCAACTTTAAATTCTCGAGTATTAGGAACTGGAGTCCTATGTCGAATTTGGCTAAACAGATTTGCCAAGGCATCCTGAGTGAAACGGCTCAATAATAAATATTTGAATCCTTCATCGTTGAGATAAAATCGGTGTAAATCTATAGCCGATTGCGTTGCCAAGAGCATTCCAGTTTGAAAGGGCTTCCAAACATTATCATCCACTGTAATATTACGTATAATGTTGATAAAGTCTTCAAAAAAAACTTGTCTTGTTTCATACGTTTTCGTAATTTCATGTGAAATAGCATATGTACAGTCATCAATTTGAACCATTTGTACATAAGGGTAATAAACCATGCCGTTGTACCATGTTCTGGACCAATATTCTTTCTTTCAATATGATAATTAATTGCTGCTCCCACATCATGATGTAGAAGGGCTACACTGAGTGACACATTCATCTTATCAAAGTGAGACGGTGTGATGACATTTTGTTTTAATCCCGGACAGAGTTTCAGTGGGTCGTTTTTGTCCAGTTCAAAAACTTTTTTAATTGCTTCTATACAATAGTTGTACAATAGACATGTCTATATAAAATTTTCTTCCGTTGGTCAAGGCGGCAGCAATATTTTTGAAAATATGTACACAGTCTGGTATAATATACAACCTTTCATTTATACGCACAGGATGCGCAATGGAGTTCTGAATATGACTATGCCGACTTGCATTAATATTCATTCGTTTCCAAAATCCTCTATTCTGACCTCCCATGTCAGAAATAATTGCTTTTATATGTAGCCCTATATCATGGCATTTACGAATCACAGTAAATAATTTGTTTTGCATTTCTTCTGCAGAGAAAGACTTTCCTGTGTACTCGTATGCTATAGTTTGTTTCCAACGAGTGCTTATTCCAGCAATCAGAAATACTAGAGCGTGTGTGGCGTAGTTGTCATAGCCACCAGCAGCATTTTTCATTGTTGGTCGGCCCAAAATGGTCCCCGTTGACGAGTCGATTTGGAGGCCTGGTTCTTCAAATGTCTTCAAAACCCACATAAATACGATTTCAAAAAATAATATACATAGCCAAAATTCACCCCTAAAGTTACAACACTTAAGAATTATTTATGGGGTAACAATTGAAAATAATGAAAAATGAAATTACAAAAAATTTCGTATTGCTATGTTTCACCATGGGGTATAAAAGTGCAAAAAAAACCGTAAAAAAGGCACACAAGTGCCTGTCATTTCCACCCCCAACAAGATATTGACAATTGGTTTCTACCATGTTATAGCCCTCACAAATGTTTATCTTTCAGTTTTTGAATTATCAAAAAATATTGAACCGTTCTAAAGATATTGCTAAAAACTGATTTTGCAGGGGTAACTTCAACCCCCATTTTCTCCCTTAAACTTGCGTATGGGCATGAATGACAAAACACGCATCCCTTAGAATAGAATGAAGCTCTTATATACCAAAAATCATCAAAATCGGAAGTTTCGACTTTGTAAGGTTTACTTGTAAGAATGTATGATTTTTCGTTTGTCATGTTTTAAATGAAACATATTTCAGTCCTCCTTGTAAGTTTTCTTCATTTAATCTCTACAAGATAAGTATAGAGACGTATCAAACTAAATTTCTTTAAAAAACAGATCAAAGTATTTTTAGTCATCGCAAGCCATCTTGAAAGTGTTTTTAAATATCGAAAAAAATGATATACTTTTCAAAGAAACTCGTATTTTGAATGTGAAATCTCGTGTGAAATATTATTCCTTCAGAGAATTTTAATTACTAGAATATTATTAGATCATTAAATTGTACATATCAATAATTATAAAAATGCTGAGCTGATCTTGTAGATATTAGTAAAAATTGTGCAGGGTATTATTAATTTTCAAGGAATTAATAAGGTATTTATTAAAGTGGAAGGTAATACTATGCGTATTGCAAGGTATTAAAGGAAATATAAGTAATACATTAAGGTGTTCTTTTATATTACCAGTATTACAGGAAATAGTGTACAAATTTAGGTCAGCGAATTACCCCTCGAGAATTCCGTATGATGGAACTAGTTTTAAGCAAATTAACTGAAAAATTATGATTAATACACCACAACTTCAAACAATTACAAATTATTGATTGTATCGGAAACATAAATTATTTAATACAACAATTTTAATTGAGCAAAACTTTTATACAGAGTTTCTAATCGGTATCGTCAGTATCCGGTTCTTCATCAACCACATCTAACGGATGTTCAGTGATTAACAATCCGTGTTCCCATAGATCTGAAACTAATTGTAATTTCTCAGTTACATCCTCTATTGGTAACGCTTCAACTTCAACAAATTTAGGAAATTCATTTTGTAGCATTTTAACAGCATCAATCATTCTCGGCTCTAATTCCAACCACTGTTCTTCTTCACCGTGATAAATCTTCGAATTTTCCGTATTGTAATAGATTTTCGGCGGTGTCTCCAATACTAAACGAATACAATGGTAGCGTAATAGACGGATTTTCGTATCTAAACCAATTTCAACTCTACAATTCAATATTAAATCGGTATCGAATAAGAACGTGGAGATTTACCGATTGACAACTTTGCCGTTTTCCAGACGATCACCATCGTTTCTACACGTACATTCCGATTCTCGCCGGGAAACAAACGGCGGTAATGAATCGAACATAAATTTCCTACCCAATTCATCAGCACCGCAATCGACATCGATATAATCCATCAAATTTTTCAATAATTTCTTAACATTATTACAAATATTCGTCCGTTCCGGTGATCTTTTATCCGCATTAACCGCTCCTAAATTTTTCAAGAAATTCACCGGTAATCCTTTACTGAAATTCGAATAATAATTAAAATTCTTCTTCTAATAGTGGATAAAATTACCGAAATTCCACATCATTTTCCGACGCTTTTTTCAAAGCTTTCGGTAGAATTTTCTCCAACAAATCAACATAAGCAGTATGCTGATATACCGAAATCGTTATATGCAATGAATGGGCATCGGAATCTGTCCGGCCTTCGTGGATAATACCGCGTGGGAAATACAAAACATCACCCGCTTCTAGAGTTAGTTCTTTGAACGGTTCGCCGAGTTCTTCACGGTTGAAATTACCGCTGGATTCTCTCGTCAACACATCCGATTTCCTACAACATTATTTATAAAATTACTCGATAAAAATGTTTGGTATAAAACTACTTTGGATGGTAGAGTTTCCAGTGTTTTCTGCCTTCCAACTGTACAACGAACGCTTCAATATCGTCGAAATGCGGCGCAAATCCTTGGCTATTTGGCGGTGTTAGATAAACGTTAGAGCCGACCATCGTGCCGAAATATTCTTGTAAAGTTGCCAAAATTACATGAATTTTATCGTTGTAGGTTTGTGGATTTAGAATGCGGACACTACAACCGTTCGCATAGAAATCCCAAATTGCTGACGGTACAGCACGTCCGTCTTGATTGAACGACTCTTTAACACCATTCTCGTAAGCTACAACATCTACGTTTCTCGTATAATACAACGGATTCTCTCTCAACATTTTATCCAAACGTGTTGAATCGAATATATTCGAATAGTATGAAGGTTTATTACGTTTTATATGCAAGACTTGTTTTTCCCAATAATTACTAAAGAACGTTTCTAATTTGATTGGCGTTATCAACCATTGGAATAAATGTTTTGACGATACTGTCGGATCACTATTCAACTTATTTGGATGAATTTCTTCGCTTTCTCCATTACTGTTTCGTTGTATATCGATCGGTATCAATTTTGGTGGCTCTTCTTCTTCATCATCATCAACTTTGCTATTTTTGCTAGTTGTTGGACTCGATTTTATTTGCAATTTCTTACTATTGCAAGTTTTCGTTGAGACAGATGGTTCAGTTGCTGTAATTTTCGTTTTTTTGGTTTTCTTCGACCCAACCATCGGTGAGGAATCGGGCACTTTTCGTTTATTCTTCACTTTGTTATTCTGTTTATTCAATCCTCGATAAACTTCGAATGCAGAAACTAAATTGGCTTTTATTAAATTCTCCATTTTCAAGTTGGAAAACCACCACGAGAACAATGTTGAATTGCCGGCTTAATTGAAAAAAATTGTGAGGTTATGTTCCCAGCGAAGTACGCATGACCCGGAACGTAACCTGGTAAGTATAAACGTTGCCACATTTTTTAAAACACTCAATAATTTAAAATTTTTCAAATTACAATAGAAATTTCGAAATACCCACTATAATTAACCATAGAAAGCTTTAATTACACTATATTATTGTAATATACGAAAAATATAGAACTAAAACAATATGAATAATCGTGACAACAGCGCCAATTTACTACGGTATCAAATGGTTAGGCAATGTAAAAAAGCCAACAATTGAAACAATGGCGCGTTATTTAAAAATTTAATTAAAAAATTACGAATAATTCAATTCTTCCAACAGAGACAGACATTTATTTCTCAAAATTTTCACCGATTCGACAAAAATATCTTGCGGTCTTAGCGCCCCAACTGATTCCACAGAAACTAGAATTAAAAATAATTAAACCGAAAATTTAAACAAAACTCGATTTTTACAAATGAAATGATCCTGTATTTTCGTCATAATCACGGCGTCTTTCAGATCATCGTGCCGGAAAACATTTCTACTACTCGTATCGTAACGTGCATTTTCGACAACGGCATATTTCACTCCCTTTTCGTGTCGTACTGCTATGACACCAGGTGAGAAGCACTTCTGTAAACGTTCAGCTGTTTCGCCTTCAACTGAACGGGTTAATTTGATGTCCGGCAAGAGGCGATAGAAGGCGGTTGCTGTAATTTTATTTGAAGTAAATTAAGTTGATGGTGAGGTTTATTCGAAATTACCAACTGGTGAGAATTTCGCATGATCTTTTCCAATACTTTTAACAGCAACCAATTTCAAATCCAATTCATGGCCTGGACGCATCTTTGCAATTAAAATATCGTCATGGATTGGACCTACATCCGATTCAGTAAATCTCTCCTTTTGATTGCCGATAGGGCACCATTTTATATGTTTCGAATACACTACAACAAATTAATGTAATTAAAATTGATAATTTTTCGATTTAAAATCACCATTATTATTCTTGTACATATCTTCAACACGTGACGAATCTTTATTGCCGTCTTTATTGTTACTGCATTTAATTTTCAAAGTGAATTCTAACGAATCTTGTTCGGTATTCTCGGCAGCAGCTGTAAAATTATAATTTGATAATCACTAAAATCGATAAAATCATCCTTTACCGTCAGTTTTGAATTCAAATAGTCGCGGATCGGCTTTCAACGGTATTAAACCTAATCTATGGGCCAAAACTTCGTCTTGTATTATTGATGTATTGTTCAAAATGTGGACTTTTTCAATGGCCATCGATGGGACATCACTCAACATTAAACGCCGAAACGTATTTGCTAGAAATGGATGAATACCAATCATATCGAATTCCATTTCATTGTTCTCCAAGCGGATCAATACAACTCGAAATCGTTTCCGGAATCGCTCCAGACTCCAATTCTCGTCCAAAACAGTCGGCCTCGACGGGAAATTCTAAGGGAAAAATCATCAAAACCGATAATTCCAATAGTGATTTTTCCACTGGAATAGTTTAAATTTGACTCACATCTGTGACTTTGTATTCGCCTAAAATTACACGGGGTTTTTCGTCGTCAAGACTCATTTTTATAAGTTTTTCTGTTGGCGAAATTTAAAAGAAAACACGAGAATGAAACTAACCTATAAATTTAGCAATTTTTGCAATGTTGCCACAATTACATTTTCACTCCTAAAAAAGTAGCTAATTTTGAACCAAAACCTTGACAATAGCTTTAAATATGTATTATATATAATCACAATTTATTTTAATATTTTAAGGAAGTGTGTTAAAATTAGCTTGAATTATATTTTTAATTTATTAAATAAATATAATTTACAATTTGGCATCTATGTACGTACTGTCAACTTGGTAATTTCCAGACAGAGATGGCTTAATATATAAATTGATTGTTAGACTGAAATAACGCTATAGATGACCAACTGTATGCAAGAAAATCCTCTAGATTATAAAGATAGGTTATGTTGAAAATTTTGACATCAAAATAACAAAATTTCGAAAGTTTACCCATTAATTCAATAATTAAAACAGAAAATACAGTTTTATGAAGGCGACAAAGATGATTGGTAGCTATTATTTCGTCATCGTCGGTCACAAGGATAAGCCGTTATTCGAGATGGAATTCACTAATAGTAAAGAACCGAAGGTAGACAATTGTACAAAAATTTCTATTGAAACCACTTTAAAACGATATTTATGTTAGAAAGAAGATCATCGGCATTTAAATCAGTTTATTGCACATTCAGCTCTCGATCTAATCGATGAACACAAATGGAAAACGCACAATATGAATTTAAAATCGGTTGATAAGTTCAATCAGTGGTTCGTATCGGCGTTTGTTACAGCAAGCTTGATACGTTTCGTAATGGTGCACGATAATCGAAACGATGATGGCATCAAGAATTTCTTCTCAGAGATGTACGAGGCTTATATTAAATTATCAATGAACCCGTTCTACGAGGAGGATACAGTAATTAAGTCGCCAGCATTTGAGAAAAAGGCACAATTGTACGGTAAAAAATATCTATCGGTTTGAAATAATCTTAATATATATTAAATCTTTAAATACAAATGTTTTATTTTAAATTTTAAACAATCTCTTGGCCTAATAGTGATAACTGTTTCAGGAATTGTTTTGCATTTATTAACGTTGAAGCACCGTAAATGATACGTTTCGTATTGCCGGCTGTTGTTTTCTGTTTAGCATAATCGACAAGATTCTGGTATTCAATATAATTACCACCACCGACAATAAAGACGATACAATCCTGGAATGGGGCACGATTTCTCGGTATTTCAGTGACTTTAATTTGTTTCGGATCTAAATAATGGTAATCTTCCATCTCTTGACTATGTTTAAATTCCATTAAATGATCAACAATTCGTGTTACTGGTAGATTCTAAAATCATAGAATTTTCGTAAATAATTCAAGATTGTTTAATGATTTATTTACATGTCGTTTGATGACTAAATTCTTAACGCCTTCCATCACGAAATTCGAACCGTGTGAGACTAATTTTGAGAACATACCGACAGTTTTTGTGCCGGCACCTTCATATTGATTCGGACCTGATTGGGACATTTTCGTATAGCTCCTAAATTTGAAAATTTAATTGAAGTTTTATTGATTTATAAATAATCTTACTTCCATCTTTTTATGTAAGAAATCGGTGATAAATCACAACCGGCGTCTGTTAATAGTGTCTCGTAACGTTTCAAATCACTGTCGGATATGTGAGTTGAACAAATATAAAAAATTATAAATAATCTCATTTTATCTTCAGGTGTTCCAGTTTCGGGATCAACAATTATATCCTGGATTGCTTTATCCAACATTTGGGTTTTACTCATAATTTTCTCTTCAAGTTCGAAGAAATTATCCAATTTTCTCGCCTTAATACCATTTAAAAGTGCTAAAATTATTGCAATTTTAAAATTTCTATAATCAAAAAAATTAATACAAACATGTCGCTATTGTTGTATGCATATCGATTAAACGTTTCTTTTCTAATAGTTGCGGTAATGAATTAACAGCCGATGTAATTTTCGCTGTATTATCACTAACAAGCGATAATGCAATATCATTTTCATCATTATCAATACCCATGGATGTTCTCAATTTTTTCACCTCCTCCTCAGATGATTTATATTGTTCTAGTTCTTCTTGGATTGCTTCAGCTACTGTAGGGAATGGGGAACCTTTATGTTGTGACCAGAATTTATCTTTATTGTCCAATTCACAGGTGCGATTTTTCGAACGGGTACCACCATGTACTTTTGTCTCTTCTAATACAATACGATTCAAATTGAAATTTAATAAATCATGTGATAGTGCTTGATAGGTCCATGTGTGATGTAATGGTGTTGCCATATCAATATTACGGTCTAATATTATTAATAAGGGCCGTTGAAAATTAAAATTGCCAGCTTGTGGATCTGAATGTAACAGATTATTTCTAGCATCGGATAGATTTTCACGTAATTTCTTATCTAGTTTTTTCGCTACCATTTCAGCTGCATTTCCTTTCGGACTGCGTATTATCGGTACATTCCCTAATGTTACAAATACTGAAAATAAACAATCTACTATTGTATCCATAATTTCATCCATCTCTGTGTCTTTTGTATCAGCCCTATTGATAGCTACAATCATACAATTAATCCAAAACAAATTGAAATAAATCCAACAAATTTACCATAATACGATAATGAATCACTATTATGATTTCTCAAGATGAACAAATCGTCTTCTATTGATACAAAATTTACGTATTGATCGAACACTTTATGAATATTTGCAACACAATTCGCTTGTAATGCTGCCGAAGCTAAATCTTCCAGTTTTTGTCGTGAAATTGCCGATATAAAATTCAAATGGTAAACGTCGTAGAGACCTTTTTGGAAATCTTGAGCTATACGGCCCAAATTCTCATCAGTTGGTGCACAGAAATAAACAGCTGGTACTTCCGGTATTGGATCACGATCGGAATGCAGTTGCCTACAATTAATTTTAGAATTATTGAAATATTTTATAGTAAAATTCGTAAACTCACACGAATAGTGTTACGCCTAATTCTCGCAATTCCTTCACCGGTAACAGTACCGATATAATATCCTGACCGATATTATCGTAAATTAGGATCTTCCATTTCGGTTCACTGGCTGTTAATTTTGTTTGGGGCTGATTTAGATTCAACATTTGTTTTAAAGCATCTACAAAACAAGTGAGGTTATGTTGATTGTTGTTTAATGTTTTATGGTAACTTACTGATTTGTTTTTGGCGTAATGTACTCATTTTGTTGAAATTTAATGAAATTGTTGCAATAATTGAATCTTCTTTATTTATTTTTTTGGTTCAAAACATTAAGCTTACGTGTTGTATATTTGACAGTTTTGACAATTTGTAATTGTGACAACCATCGGCATGAAAATCCCCAAATTAAAGACGGGAAATTTCAAATAATTGATAGATTTTTAACTGGAAACTTGGATTTTTTGTGGATAACAATCGATTTTTATCTACATAAATCGATATTAATTGTTAAAAATTTGTTTTACTTTATTTTTAATTTCTTTTATGTTGACGAACATGTTGACATATAACATCTAGTAAGTTAATTGTAAGGGCATGTCTGTAACCAGTGTACACCATAATATGCAGAAAGGCTTACCCTATTGCCAGATATATCCAAGAAAAATATGACAAATTTACTAATAATAAAGCAAAGTTGATAAAATAAACGTAAATATATTCTAGTAGAGTATTTCCAAGTGAAACATGTTGTTTATTGCAAATTTCAATAATTAATAATTTTAATAAATTTATCTATTTGCAATATGGCAACATTCACATGACAAAATCCACAATGTCTACTCTACGGTTACTTATGGGTTGGATAGTAGACTCGAGCTGTTGAGTGACGTGTTCTGGGGTTATGATTTCGTGTAAAAATCTTTGAACTCTTTTTTTAAATTAAATCAAATTAAATAATTAAATAATTAGATTGATTTGTTTATAATTAACGTTACGAATTTGGTGAGAATTTCGTATTTGTATTAATCGATTGTTAATTGACTAACATATGTGAGTAGCTTTCCGAATTTCTCCTGTTGATGATTGTTCTAAGAATGCAATGCTACCCAGAAGACGTCGTCCTGGCTCCGATACTGAGCCATTTATTGTATTAAGTGGTGAAACAATTTGGTCGCAACAACAACCCAATTATAATACAAACAATAATGTGTCCTATCAGAGTCATATTATAAGTCAAGTTGAAGAACAGGACGATTACAGTTTAATTGAAGATTGTATTGAAACCGAACCAGTAATGGCTGCACGGGATAGGACTAATGAATTCGTTAATACGATACAAACTTTACAAGGACACAGTATAGCCAGGGCTGTGGCTGCACGGAATCCGAAACAATCCAAAGCTATACAGAGTCATTCCGAATTTATGTTGATAGCAAAGAATATTGGACGTAACATTGCTAGCACTTATGCTAAATTGGAAAAACTCACATTACGTAATTACTTTTGTTTAATTTTAATTAAATAGTTAATTTCGGTTTTGTTTTAGTGGCGAAGAGGAAATCGTTGTTCGATGATCGTTCAGCTGAAATCCAAGAACTCACTTACATCATCAAAAGTGATTTGAGTAGTTTAAATCAGCAAATAGCTCAATTACAGGAAATTTCAAAGAAACAACGCCACAATTCTAGTGGAAAACATCTACAATCACATTCTAGTAATGTTGTATTAGCTTTACAATCGAAATTGGCAACAATGTCGACTGATTTTAAACAAATCCTGGAAGTACGTACGGAAAATTTAAAACATCAGAAATCACGTCGTGATCAATTCTCACATGGTGGATTACCACCGCCACCTCCAGTTGCACCAACGCAAGGTACCAGTAAACTGGAGATGTTACGGATCTCTGTTTCTGTTATTGCAAGTGCGGAATTTCCGCAAAATTCGGGAGCTCTGTTCCTGCGCCTCTGTCTTTTTCAATTTGATGTCCGTAAATTGGTTGTTTGATATTTTGTAATGATTCGAACAGCATTTTAGGGAGCATCCGAGGATTTATTTAATTTTGACAAAATGCGATTAAATTGAACTACTAGGGAAATTTTGGGATCTGTGCTTTTTCCAATTTTCCTCTATAACTTATAATTAGTAAATATTGTCGTAGTATAGTAAAATGGAAGAATTTTCTAAGCCTTTAAGAAATTCTTTAGATTTCTCGGTTTTCCGGAAAACTGACAGAAATTGGAGACTATTATATTTTCTTCTTTAATTTGGTGCCTGAAAAATAGCAATTTTTAATCATCGATTTTTCCATTGTTTGATGACATATTGTTATGAATACAGTAACATTAGAAAAAGGAGTATCTAAGAGCTTTGTGTTTTGGAAAATTCCAATTGAACACGAGTTACAGAGGAAAATCTTGGTGGACCTGTTTTTTCTTATTTATTCATTATTTCCTCTATAATTGTTGCTTTTTCAATGATTTTCCCACATTGTATAGAAAATTGAAAGACTTTCACGATAGGCTTGTTAGTTTTCCGGAATTGGGAATTTCTACCTGTTAATCTTTTTTCTATTTTTGTTTTTGCTACGGCACTTCCGTAACATCTCTACAACAAACTGTAATTTGACATTTTTAATTATTTGTTCGCTTACAGGCAGTTTATTGCTACAAGAACAGGATCAAGTTAGTATCAATTTAGAGACTTCAGCTTTAATTCCATCTCAACAACAACAACAACGACAATTAATCTACGATGAAACCGATAATTATCTACAAAGTCGTGCTGAAACGATGCAAAATATCGAATCGACAATTGTCGAATTAGGTGGTATTTTCCAACAATTAGCCCATATGGTGAAAGAACAGGAGGAGATGGTGGAACGTATCGATACAAATGTACAAGATGCTGAGATGAATATTGAAGCGGCCCATGCACAGATCTTGAAATATTTCCAATCGGTAACATCAAATCGATGGTTGATGATTAAAATTTTCGCCGTATTGATATTCTTCTTTATATTCTTTGTGGTGTTTGTTGCTTGAATGATTTGTGTCACTAATTTTTGAGGCGTTTGTATTGGAAATTTTATATTTATTTGTATAAGTGATATATTGTTAAATATTAATCGATAATCTAGTTAGGGAAATTGTTAAGCATCATAAGCAATCGATGAATAAAACTATTTTTATTCTACATTAACTTTTATACAAAAAAAAGTATAAATTAACAAAACTTACGTCTAATTTATGATCGTTTAACATCGTCCTCACTGGTCGAACTTGTATGTACTCGATTTTTTACATTTTTTGGCGGAATTGCATAATCGAATGGCTTACCCAATTTATCATAAATTTCTTTAACGCGCAATATAGCCGTACGATTCAAATAACTTAAACCGACTTCTTTAACGGCCGTTTCAAACGCTTCAACAATTTCATCTTGATTATCTTTAACTACTAATACATCCAACAAACAACTATAAGCATTACCGATTGCACCTTCTGTAACATTACTAATTTTCAAATGATTTATCAATTTTTTAATCAATTGTTCATTTCGATTATCTCTAGCCGTATGTACTATCCTTTGGAACATGATTCTTGGCGAATCTTTCAAGTATTTCTCCCAAATCTCTTCCGCTTTCGTATCATTGTTCGTTATAAAATAATTCGTCCACAAAACATTCAACGGTGCCACGATACCTTTTTCTCCATACTGAATTGCGAGATTTTCATCTAAAATAATAAAATTACAAATAAACCGATTTAATCTAATTGAAAAACTTACATTTGTCGATTAATTCCGGGTGTCTTTCAAGTATACCGTAGGCACCACCCCTTGGGAATTTCTCAGCAATCAATTGTAAATCATCATCTTTAGCATTGACAAGTTCTTGTTCTAATTGATTTAAGTACTGTTCGGCTTTACCGGCAATTAAATTAGCATGACATAGACGATTATCGAACGATACCAATTTCTTTGTTTCCTGATTGATTTGCGTACCGATTATTGTTAAATTTTCAACATCACCATTTGCTGCCAGTTTATTTAAAAAATATTTAAACACACGATTGATTGGTGTTAATTTACGATCTAATAATTGTCGAGCAATTCGTGTAGCTTCACTTAAACGTTCCGTTTGTACTAAACGTTCGATAAGTAAAGAGACGTCAGTTACTGTAAGATTATTTGCGAATGTTTCGTAGATGTTTAACGCCTTATCGATTTCGTTATTTTTCAATTTTTGACGAAATTGTTGCGTTGGTGTCTTTACAGATTCGTTAACTCCACTAGTTGTACTAGTTGGTGTTTGTGGTATAATAAACGGAACATTCATGCCACGACTTTCGAGATAATTGCCTAAAGTGTGTAGAAAATCATCAGTCGGTGCTAAATCTTCTTCTTGCATCTGTGTCCACAATCCTAAAGCCTTATCAACATCATCTTGTTTAATATAACTCAACAATAATTGGTAATAAATATCGGTTCTATCGATGTGATTCAAATCTTTTGTTGCATCTTTTAAACCTTCCAATGGTTTGATTAAACCCTCTTGTTGGTAACGTTCACAAACAGTATTGATACGTTGCGGACGATTTTGAAGACCTGGAGTTTCTAGAATTTTTCTGGCTTGACGTATACGGCCACATTCAACAAAAGCAAACACTAAATCGTATAAACTATTAATTTCACCATGTACAGATGTAGAAAGATCGGTTAATTTTTGTAATTTATCCGCATCTTCTGACTGAATTAATTTACAAGCCAAATCACTCTTCCATGGTGTTGCTTTGAATTGATTCACACACCATTCGAATTTCTCCAACGCCTTATCAATGTCGTTACGTACTAAATGGACTTTAATTAATGGTCCTAATAGAACATTATTAACTTCAATGAAATCTTTCTTGATTAAAGTATCGAAAAGTTTATCTAAATCTTCAACACGCCCTTCTTCAGCTAGCGAATTCAAAAATCGCCAAACTAATGCTGAATAATTGAAATTTCTTTCTTCAACTCGTGTATCGCGCGGTGTATTCTCCAATAATTTTATAGCATCATCGAAACGATTATTTTTCACCAATAATTGTGCAATAATTATCGTTTTCGATTCATCTAAAGTAAATTCGTCTTTTTGGAACTCCTTTAATTTCTCATAATAATAGAGAGATTTTTCTAAATTCTCATGATATGCGTACAAATCGGCTAATTGTGCATAAATACCTGGACTGTAATTAAAATGACAATTCTCTAAATCTTTCAATAGTTTTTCCGTTTTCTCCAAATCTTTAGCACGATAATATAACGTTAATAATTGCCGTTTTAATCCTTTAACATCCTGTTTTTTAGCTTCTAAATTCTCAATCAATCGCTCCAATTGCGGTATATTCATTTGATGTGACGGTGTATATGTTGGTGGTTTTTTAATTAATGGTATTGGTGTTAATTCGCCGGATGTTAAACGGCCTAAAAGACTCGATATTTGTTCGGTCATCTTCTCACCGAATTTCTCCTGTAAACGTTCAGCTGATTTTGTTGAAATACTCAAACCTTGATTGATTAATTCCGTTAGAATATTCTCGATATTTTCAAGAAATTCACGATTATTTGTAGTTAATTCATATAAAATATTACCAATAACGTCAGCTTTATCGATTGGTTCCTGTGTTTGTTGTTCATCACGTAATACTGATCGTCGATCCAAATTCTCGTAAATATTCCTAATTACGGTGATATAAGAATTTAAATCTTTCGTGTTATAGAAAGCACTAGTTAATGGACGTTTTAACAAATCCGGATTATAATAGGCATTAACACGACTCGATATAATTGCAGCTTCTTCTAAATCGTTCTTTTGTAATAATGAGTGTACAATACAGGAAGCAGCTACACCAACTGATATATTAGCATCGCGTAATTGTGCTAAAATTTGACTACTATTGCCTTTTAAATTCGGTATAACATATTCACGTAATGTTTCAATATTTGGTAAAATACCAAAAGTTTGCATTTGTTGTAAAACGTCGATAATACCACGATCATTATTAGCTTTAGAGATAATCAACGGCCAAAAGAAATGTTGTCTTATTTCAATATTACGTTTCTGTAATTCTTCCAATAAATGATAAGCTAATTTATCATTACCCAATTGTAAACTTGTTTCAGTCGCTAATAACAATGCTCTATCGTACATATTATTCGTTTCCAATTTATTACAAATATCGATAATTTTCTCAGCCGGTCGATTAGCTTTAACTAAATGTTTTACAAAGAAATTACCAGTTGGTATCAATGTACCGTCGCTTCTAGTCGGTCGTATCATTGATTGTAATACTACAAAAGCTGAATCTTCTTCGCCTTTATTGATAAGACGTAAAATTAAATTGATTGCATCCTGATTATAACCGACAACTTTACGGACTTTATTCAAAACCGCAGGTATATGTTGTTGATGATTATTTGTAGCTAAAGCATAGACAACATCTAAATAATCTTTATCCAATAAATAGATATCTTTAGTTTCACACTCTTCAAATAAACGATTAATTGCCTCAATATCGCCACCATTCTTAGCATATCCACACAATAAAGTCGTGTATGTATCAGCACTTGGTTCTAAGCCGGCTTGAGTCATCACATTCAGAATACCCTTAGCCGAATCCATATCGCTGTAATTGTAAAAATTAGAATTTCGTTGATTTTTAGTAAATTAAACTTACCCAGCTTGTGAGTGTCCAAATATAAGGGCATTGAAAACATTCTCGTTCACGGGTAGTTGTTTTTTCTCGCATAAATTCCAAGATTTTCGTTGCACCTTCAATATCACCGACTTGACAATATCGAGCGATTAATCGCTGATAAGTGACACGATTCGGTTCAATTCCTTTCGCTTCTAAATCAGCCAAGAATTCAGTCGGTGAGAATTGATGTTCATTCTCTAAATAAACACGTAATAATGCATTATAATGCGATATATCCATCGGTATGTGCAATTTGTTTAAAGTACTCCATATCTCTTGTACTAATTTCGTTCGTATTTCCGGTAATTCCTCCGGTACTAGATTACCACAACAACGTATCACTAGTAGTGATTGTGAACTAGTCGCCGATTTTGTACTCCGAATCTCTTCGAGAACATCTTCAATATCACGTCGTGATATTCGGCCAGATTTACGTACATCTTGATCGATACGTCGTAGACTGTATTCTAAGCCTTGATCGTGTTGTGTTGCCGATATTTGTGATGTTAAAGATCTGAAATCGAATTGATTGCGTAATATTCACCGGTATTGGTCAATTGGTTAGATTACCTTGAGACAGCTCCACAAAGGCATTGTGTTGTATTAACGAAACTACCATCGAATTCTCTAGGTGGATTTACGACGATATTTCGTGCAAATCCAGCGATATATCGTACAAATTTCGATGAACGTAAAATTGAAGCCATGCTACTCGTGAGGATTTTTCTTAACAACTCCTGGATTCTTTTAGTTTAACACCAGATATTGCCACTCTTGTAGACAGCAACTACAACTTCACGATTGTCAGCCTGGGGATTTTCTAGTGGAATTACAATTTCATTCCAAATATTGGTACGATGTTAATATACACCAAACAACTGAGGTTAGAATATTGGATTTTTTCGAAAAAATCAAACTTTTGAGTTGTAATAAATTTAAATATGATTAAATTTGTAATTTTAAGTATTACTAGAGTTATTTGGATATTATTATCATTAAGAGTACAATCATTATTATTTAGTGCAATTACAATTTTCCCCCAAAAGTATGGTACCACTGTAAGGTAAATGAACAAATTTCACTACGATGAAAATGTCAAGTTGTGGAGGTTAGATCGGTAAAAGTTTTAAATTGAATTTCTCTCAATTATTTAAATAAATTCAACTCGAATTTATTAATGTTAACTGGAAGATAAGTATCGTTTAAGAATTATTAATAAATCTGTTGGATTCAAAAATGACGACGTCCAGTGAAGATGTTTTGTTGCAAGTACCGCAAGTACGTTACAAAAAAGGGGATGGTACACTGTTTTTAATGGATCAACGATTAATTTGGATGGTGGAGAATCGCGATACTGTTGCTGTTTCACATCCTTATGCCGATATTAAATGTAAATCTTTATTTTAAAAAACTATTCATTTTCCTTATTTGTGTGATTGTAGCTCAGAAAATTTCACCGGAAGGCAAAGCTAAAGTACAATTACAAGTCGTTTTACACAATGGCGTATCGTCAACGTTTCATTTTACAAACAGAAACGGCATGCCAGCACAATTAGCCGATCGTGATAAAGTTAAAGAGATGTTACAGACGCTATTACCGAAATTTAAACGAAAAGTATTCGTTTTATTATCGTTTATAATTACAGGATTTATCTATTTGATTGTAGGTTGATCGAGAATTAGAAGAGAAGAATAAGTTGTTATCGTCAAATCCGGCACTTTTACAATTATATAAAGATTTAGTGATGACTGAAGTTGTAACATCAGAGGAATTTTGGGCTCAACATGCTGCTCAATATACCCAAAAACAGAAACAACAACCACAAGACATCGGTGTATCTGGGGCGTTTCTTGCTGATATTAAACCACAAACTGACGGTTGTAATGGTTTAAAATATAATATAACACCGGATATAATCGAATGTATATTTAAAACATATCCAGCTGTTAAGAAAAAATATACAGAAAATGTACCAACGAAAATTATCCGAATCGCAATTCTGGACGAAATTCTTTCAATCGCATTATTTCCATCGTGATCGTAAATATATGGAGAGTAAAGATTTATTTACAGAATGCGGTAAAATCGATGATCAAGAGATGAAGAAGGATATACAACACGGCGTTAAAGATCCTTTAGTTAATTTAACTGAATTTGAAGATAAGACTTTGGATGATGGTTATGGTACGGCAACGGAAAAGAATCATATCAATACTGGTACGGTTAGTCAAGCGATGATAAAACGGTTCAATCAACATTCAATAATGGTGTTGAAAACAACGAAGAAAGAACAAAATCAACAACAACAAAACGGAAATGAGTCACAGAAAACAACGACACCTAAACAAAACGGTACAGTTAAAGAAGATGAAAAAGTTGAGAAATAATAATCGAACGGATATTGATGATAATGGACATTTAGCGAAGAAACAACGAATTTTAAGCAAAATCACCTATGAAGATCTCGATGATATTGAAGAGAGTAATAAGAAAACTGGACCAACGTTGAATTTATCTAAAGTATCCACAATTATGTCTCTATTTTTTTATTATTAATAATTTTTAATGTTAGGTTGAAAGGTATTTGCATGGTCCGATGCCCGATTCGACGATCGAACAATTAAATCCGAATGAAGCATCCTCGGTGATTCGTGGGGTATTACAGGAAACTAAATTATGGCAAAATCGCCATCCGTCTAGTGCTCTTGTAACACCAGCTGCGGCAGTTGGGGCGTTAGGGGAATTATCACCAGGTGGTGCTCTAATGCGTGGCTTTCAAGAACAATCATTAGCTCGTAGGATTTTTTATTTCTGTGTCAAATTTTTTGATAACATTTCGTATTTCTTTTCAGAATTAGTTCCGAATGATATAGAGAATGAAGTTAGAAATTTATATTTAGCATTATGTGAATTATTAAGTCATTTTTGGCGTTGTTTCCCACCGAATACACCTCAATTAGAAGCGAAAGCAATCAAAATGCATGAAGCATTAAACCGATATCATACTGCCAAATTGAAGCCGTTTGAAGATAAATTAATTAGGGAATTATCACCGTTATCGCATCATTTAACAAAACATTTAAATCAATTATTGAATGCTGCCTATCAAAAATTTAGTAATTGGCAAAAAATTAAAAATCGGTAGTATCGAATTTTATCAAATATTGTCAGTATTACTGCATACAACTCAAGGAATTTGTTGGATGAAATCATGAGAATAACAGAGAATTGGCAATAATTTAAGAAAAAGACAATTTTTCCGTGTAAAGTCCTAATTTATATTGTTAATAGTGTCGATTTAACAATCTTATTGTTATTTAAATAAAAAAATCCATTGAGACGATTATTTTATTAATGAATTTCAATAAATATTCGAATAAATACAATTATTACCGTTACATTTTCAGTAGTAGTAATCGTCATAAGGTGGCCGTCGGATGTCCAATTGTGCGTAATCGTTATCGTATCGCGGATATCTTTCATAGCCGACATACCGTGGATCTTCATAAACTGTTATAGGTTGCCTTGGCCGATAATAGTACGGATCCTCGTAATCGTACGCTTCATAATAATGGGGCCGTTTTATGTATTTCTCCTGTTCGTATCGATCATTCTCACCATATTGATTCGCATTATTCCGTCTACCGATATTCTGATGATCGTCATGATAATTCTTCGCATTGTAATCACGCCGATTACCTAAATCTTTACGGTAACTTCCTGCTTTATCATAATAGCCATTCTTCGCTTGATCTTGCAGATAATGTTGGTTATTGTAATCTTGACCACGCCGATTCTCCTGTGCATTATCGCCATAACTATTCTTTCGATTTGTTTGAACGAATTCATCACCCTCATCATTGGCATCATCGTAATAACTGGAATTATCCTCGCTCTCATCCTTATGGTAACTTTTCTTATAGCCGGATTTATGATGGCCCTTTTTATGCGACCCCTTCCTGTCATAATTGGACAATTCGTCGTTGTTTTGTTGTTGGAATTTACCACCGGCGAAATTCTGTTCATTCGTGTGTAAACTCTTCCGGCCGTCCTCTAGGCCGTATTTACCGGCATCTTGAGCTTTAACGTATGCATTCTCGTTGTTTAGATTGAAACCGGTCTCACCCTCGAAATTCGCAATGCCTTTAATACTGGCCGTATCGTAAACATTCGTGTCCTGTTTCTGGCTGTGGTCTTTATTTAAACCGGCACGTATCACAATCGGATCCGCATTTGTTGATGAGATTAAAACGATTAGAGCGATGATGGGAATTGTTGGCATTTTCAACAGGACACTCACTTGTAGAAACTAAAACTAAAAATGATAAAGTTTCTTTGGTGTTTTAAGGTTTTTATACTGGGCTTAATTTAATGACCTTCTATGTTGTTGGTTTTTTTCTTCAAGTGCTCTAATCCTGTCTTGAGGGGAATTTCATGGTTTGATGAGGAGATGAAGTTGTGTTTTCGTCGAAATTTTCAATAGAATAGCAAAAAGGTCGTTTTTTCTATTGTTTATCTTCATCAACACGATCGAGAAATTATAAAAATCCATTGGGGCGTTAAATTAAGTTTCTCCAAAGAAATTAAAAAAATCACCCAATTTCTCAGATCGATTAAATTAAAATAAATCTCCTGTTATTGCTACTTTATTGTAAAATATTTAATAAATTCAACAAAGAAAAAGATCATAAGATGGAATTTATATGAAATTGAAACATATTGAAATGTTGACCGGCCAGCATCTTTCAATGTAATATAAGATCTGGATGTCCGGCTCTATACCGGCTCGTTGCTTAGTGACAAAATTCCAAATTTAATAAAAATCTAAGCCAAATCCTTTGTCCAATTTGATAGGAAACAGACAGGTAGATAACAAATTGATATTTTATGAATTTCAATAGCATACAAATAATATTCAGCTGGAGATCCGTACAGATTCATCTCAAGGCTGTATCGATTCGTTTACACTGTAGCAATCAATTGGCGAGAAAAAAGTCCACATCCTGTTGTTATTCGTGTTAATTGTGTGTCATTTGACGAAATTCCCCAATAGTTTGTTGGCATTTCCTTTACGCTTTTAGCGATTCTTCATTGCTGAATCGGACACAATATCGACACATACGAATTTTTCAAGTAAACGAACCATGAATATCGCCAATGATTGGTGGCATCGTAACAGAATACGTGCCATGTAAATCAAAAGATTCCACTCGTTCTTGTATATTTGCTCGATATTTGAACAAGTTAACTGAATTCGATTCAAAGTTTGTTATTTTAATTATCACCAATCTAAAGACTAAATAAATTTGTTGTCGTTTCGTTTTATTCGCATTTCTAAATTCTATCCCCTTATAATAAATCTCTGGAGAGAGATACGAGTCGGCTATTAGGGGAATAACAAGCTAATAATCATCGTGAACAGTCGAAAACAAAAGTGTGATTATCCGCTTTGAAACTGCTAACTAAGGTAACTGGAATCGAACTGTTGTAGATTTATGCGACGACGCCAACGACGACGATTTCCTTCGAGATAATTCCAAACCCTATCTTTAGAATTGGCCTTATTTGTTTGTTAGAGAATTTTAATTCCACTCGTATTCAACCAAGCTCCATTTAATTACTTTCCAATAAGACAATTACATTGGCTAACAAAAGAATCGACTCCATATAAATATTACGCCTTGAAATCAACACTGGGCAACAAAGTTGTAATTGATAGCGAATTCGTTGTGTGATTAGAGCGTTTTATTTCAGGACATTATTTGTAAAGTTTGTTGGAAATTGTCGGGGGATCGAGACTTATGGTCGCATAAAAATTAACACCACAACTTCACTCCAATAAAGAATTGAAACTAGCACGAAGAACAACAATGACACGATTATAATCTTCAATTTGTATACAACGATTTTTTGTTAGTTTATCAAGTAAATGTTTAAAGTTGAGTCTGAAATGTTGAAAGTTTAGCGTCAAGATTTGCCAATGTAATTAAGTATGCTGCTAGTAGGTGGAACGTTCAACTCTCTAAAGGGCTGTCTCTGTTCGTCAGCCAACCCACCAAGACCGGATCGACGATCGACCGGTCGTATGGAAACTGTTAATTTACATTAACAAATACCTGATAATTAGAATTATAATAAAACTTGATATTGCGATTGCGAAAAATGGTGGAGGCGCCGGCCAATTCCAGCTTCATTTCGAATTAATTCAAGCCTCCTTCAAGGATAATAAAATGTTACATTCTGCAAAAAATATTAATTGTTAAAGTTGGTCGACAAACTGACTAACTAACTCATGGGAGTACTCGACTAGCGTAAAACTTGAAGACTCTCCAACAAGAATATTGGTGGAAAGAGAGACGAACTCACCATATAACCGAGGGCATAACTAACTACAATTTGCTCATTGTTCCGGTACAGGCATTATCTTTATTAAGTTTTACTGCCGGCATGGCTAATGCCGTGAAACAACACAATCTGAACTGTACTGAAGGGGTAACTGTAGAGAGAGAGTTGAGTTAAAACGGGCGGTGGATTGGGTAGAAGGAAAGAGTTTCTTCCATTCTTTGTAAAAGATATTTAATATTGATAATATAACCCTTATAACGGTTAACCGTGAATTTCTAATTTATTTTCGGGAAATGCCCGACGTGTATATAAATCGTCGCCGTCTACAACGTTATTGTAATTAAACTTGTCTGTGTTGGATTGCCATTTGACACCGTTTTGATTATTATCGTTGATTGTTGTATTAATGAAATTATAAAGAAAGAAGCATCGATCATTGTTTTAATTGAGTTCTCATCCATTACTCTCGCATTTTCCGCCTGTAAATCCTGACCAAATTGCCGTTGATGCACACCTGTGTGTGTTCCCAACGGTTTCTTACACACAGTTAACAAATGACACGCGATTTGTGCACGGTAATCGAGAGGGGCTGTAAGATAAGTCCTCCGTCCATTCGACGGTGGCGGCGGCGGGTTGTACCAGGCCGTTTGCTTGGATAATGCCAAGTTTTGCATAAAATTGCTTAGACTATAAAGGAAGATTAATGATCATGGATAAAGAATAGTTTTAAAGATGGTAATTTGAGGATGAAAACTCGAGACGGAGACGGAGAGAATCGAGTGTTATTTCAGTTTGACACGGAATCGGCCTGTCGTTACATCAATAGAATTGCAATTAATTTTAGACATTTTCGTTATAATAATCGTTATAATAATCGAAATGGTATGATAGAGGTGATATTGACCTTTCTTCAGGGGAGCGGGTTTATCGTTCAACATGTCAATCGCTATGAAGGGGACTAACCTTTCCGTTTATTGCCTTTATAATTTAATCAGAAGTTTTACTGGCAAGAATGACCTTTTCGATTTCATTGTAATTTCATTATAATATCACGATGACATTATTAAAGCGAATAAAAGTTGAGAATATTTAAAGAAATCTGAATATTCTCCTATAATAAATAATTTCGTTGAAACGGTCTAAATTCAAGTCCGGATCTTCCGGTGTCCCCAAGTCGGCGACGCGCCCTCCTATTTTCAACATTTCTTCCGGCCAACAATGCCAGTTAACAGTTGTTTGTCACGACATTGGTAATTCTAACAATTCAATATTGAAATTAGCGTATTATTTTAAATTTTTACCGACGATAATTGAAAAAATTCTGACCGCAATACGGTAAATAAATAAGCATGACGGCTGTCGTTTGTCAAGTGCAGAATCATGGCCATTTAAACAAGGTAGTGACACGTGTAAAATATGCACGGGCACACGTATATCATATGAGTAATGTGTTCAATATTTACTCGAATTGTGCCGCCCTATTAAAATATTGCTCGTCAAAAACAGCCCCAACACGGACGTGCTTTTGAATCATGCACAACACATACACATACCGTGAAAAATCCCTATTTTTATCGTAAATTCAGTCAACTTGGCAATATTTTAAGCATACATTAACCGTACATCATATTCCATTTGTTATCATTGAATTAAATCAGACAGTATTGGGGGTAAGTTTGAGTTTATTTGAACAACTGGCGTCGTTCTACTAAAATTACAGTGTCTCTGGTGTCATCTCGATTGTTTTAAGATTTCGCAATTGTAGAAAGATCGACAGGTAGATGATGATGGTGATAGTGGTTGATGGTATTGTTATAGGGGCGTAAACCGTGTACGTAATACTGTAACATTGGATATGTAATATCGTATCGCATCTGCTGTCCAATTCTTGTACGTGCACGAGATTTAAATCGGCCGGGTAGATTAAAGTTGAAATGGAATTCTTTTTTCTTATACATATGCTCCCTGTCTATAATATTGCATAGTCGTATAACATACGGTACACTCCTGTTGGAAAAATCAAGAGGGTGAGAGCAAAATCCAACTTACCCTTGATCAAAATCAATAACAAACAATCATTATTTCATTAAGTACAATCTATTGAAAGAAGTAGAGTTTATCGTAATCAACATTAATTAATATTGCAATTAAAAAATGAGCTTTACTATTCAATTTTTCCAACAATAAAGGGGGTTATTATTTTGATATCAACCCCTAGATTTATACCAGAGACTGTACGTTGCTTTCTGATATTATAACAGCAGCCGATCTACATCAATATTTAGGGTCTCTATAACTCGACCGCCTGAGATTCCATTCTTTTATATTTCACACGTTTATAAGACCACCGATCAAAATTTAGAATAGGAACGTGACGACGATTCTTTCGTGTATTCTGATTTTATTAACATTTTTCTTCTGTCGTTTTTCTTCAAGTTTGCGAGAAAAACCAAACAATTCGTCTTTTTCGTTTAGTTTTCATACAGCGATTCTATCGCCAATCCAACTATAGCATAAACTTCTAGATAACTGCATAATTCATGTTCCGTTAAGCTATCGTTTCGACGATAAGCCATTGTTGTTACAAGTTTCAAATCTGCCGGTTTTACACACCACTGAGACGAGATTTTTCAAAGTTGTATTACAAGTTTGTTTTTGAGGATGTGGCGGTTCTCGTTGCGGGAAATATACAAGAGTCGAGTCGAGTTCACTTGTGGAATTATTAATTAGAAAAACCGTGCTTTTTCCGGAGCGTACACGGCTGTTATTATTGTTGGTATTCGGTTTTATTCGTAAAGAAGATGTTGGAATTGTTGTAGATAACAACGTTAATGTGTTCAGCTGACAATTCCCATGTTCTTTTATAAATGGCCATCATTAGAGACCCTCCTTGAAAAAGCGCTGTAAGATCCAGAAGATTGTTGAATGAAATCGACTATAAATATCAGAATCAATGATGAAGAATACCAGTTTCGGCTCGTATTTTTCCATTAAACACACTTATAATGATATAGAATTTTCTGTTGATATTATAATGGTAGTTGTGTTGAATTCCCACGTACAAATAAAACGCCCAAGTCCTTTTCACCTTATCCAAACAATTCGACTAGCAGCAGTTGTGTTAGTAACAAGATTCTTGTGTCTATTGAACCATTCTATTATACATGTATACATACCTATATACGTTCCATAATTGCAAGACTGTTGTTATAAGATCCGCTAAACCTACCCTTAAGACGACGTTGAGGCTGTTTATTAACTCTCCTCTTACCTAAGCAATCTATGAAGTCTGGTGTTTTTGGTTCACGGTACGGTAAAGGAATTACACCATACCCATCTACAACGTTTATAGTCTTGAGGATTGAGATATTTGCATTGCAACTATACGATATATACTAATAACAATCTTGTCTATAACATGAGAATTCATTGTTTGGATTTTCCAGCTTCAGGTCGTCATCGTCATCTTTGTAGGGTTGTTAGTTTAGTACAACCCTTGGTAGGAATTGTTTGAAATTACCGAAATTCTATTCAACAATAAACAGCAGGATGTACGTGAAACAATACGAAAAAAATTGCGGGTTATCAATAATAATATCCTGCGTGTCAGAGGGCTATTAGCGCGAATCATTAGCGAAACGAGAAGAATTCTGCTACAGATTCAGAACAATAAAACAACAATGTAGCGAGATTAGAACGCACGCAATAATTATAACAGGATAGATAACTCTTTTGTGATTTTACGATAACAGAGCTGAATAAACACGAAATCTGCATATAATACGAATTAATATTAATGCTTATAGGCGCAATATTTTTATTGAATGCTGATATGTGTAATTTTTCCACAGAATTTCAGTTTTGATTCATTAATAAATACGCAATATTGGTTAATTTCTAACAGATGGTGTTTTGCATTAGCAAATAGCGGTTAGAATTAGATTTGTATGGAGCGGTAATCTAAGTGAGGCAATGTTCCGAAGAGACTGTTGAAACATTACAGCGGTCAGTTGTATCCAACTGGTAAACTTTATCATCGACCCTTTCCCTATATTTCTATCCCAGTCGACTGCATTATTGTTAACAAATTCACTGTGTTGAACGTAAATTGCGGCGATTCGCTAGTGATTTGTGTTCAAATTAAGTCGACAAATTGCCGCAGCTACACTGATAAATAAAATAACGAAAAACTAACCCAATAATGGGTATTGTGTTCAACTATCCTCATCTTCATAGGGCTTGTCACCGTCAATACTCGATAATATTATCAGAATGTGTTTCTGCAGAGGAAACGTTATGTGTCTAGCGTGAATGGTTTCAGTTTCCTTTCATACAATTGTATTGCAGAAGTTGGCAATATTTCCCCATGTGTGTGTATCACAACTTTGTTGTGTATGTAGACACGTTTGTTATCTCGGTCAATATGTATACAACATTTCATTAATATTCAGCCGTGTCAAAGGATATCTATAACAATACTGATTTCAGTTTGTTTGCTCTTGTCCTTTCAATAGAAATTGTAAGGGGATTTTTTTAACAAATGATTATTTACTCCCGACTTGATTTAATATGTGGCCAAAGACGGTATCCAGTAGATGTTATCATGTAACAAACATACATCACTGTCCGTGTACAACGAGTCAGTCTCCGAAACCGAACAACTTATCCGGAGCACGTTCCTTAGATTAGTCAAACTTCTACTGGACATACACTGAAACTAAATTATAACACAACTGAAAGTATCCGGTTGTCGGTGATTGTGCACAGAATAATTGCAAGTCGAGACAGTAAGAATTTATGAAATATAATTTTTCTACCCGTATACTATAAATAAATGGTGACTGTTATCAATTTTCTAACGTCACAATTGCATGCATATATGTATTTATATATAACATGTACGTATGGGTTTAGTTTCTTCGACTAGACGAAACTGGTCTACCTATAAGCCATTTAAGTCCTCCTTTATCTTACTTTTTCCATTTCCGGCTTGTTTTATTCAAAGCGAGCTTTCGTTGGGCTTTTATCGTTTCGAATTCAGTTCACTGTTGGTAATTCGCACCTTTTTCGAACAACAAGAAAAACGGAGCTTTTATTCGTCCGATAACAGTTCTTAAACTTTTTTGTTGTTAAAATCTAATTTACAACATAGCAATTTACTTAAAGTTTACGTTATTATCAAGACAATTTGATATAGATATTGTCAGTTTATTTCGTTTAAATTCGTATAAAATATAGGAAATGATTGTGCAGGCGACAATGATAAAGTGATATAATTATGGTTGTGTGGTGGAGTTGTACAAGTCGAAAGGTTCAACCGATGTTCCTGTCAGATTCTGGCAAGTATCCTAAGCTAAAACGGTACACAATGTCAGATATTAACAACGCTTGGGGATGACACAAGTTGCCGTTATATAGAAACAATCCAAACCCTCTGGCGACAGCGGCTGGTAAACTGTTCAAGTTCGAAAGCTTTGTCCAAAAGCCAAAGTCGGAGGTAAACATGACGTGCGGTTTTCATATATGAAATAGAATGTTGGATATCAAGACCAAGGATCGGCCGCAATCGGCCCTCCGGCTGCACCAACAACTAGTTCAAAGGATTTTTGGAAATGTACAAATTTCGCAATTTCTTCACAATCAAATCCACATTCGTTTACCGTACAACTACAACATATGTTGATGATTTGTGGTAGTTGCTGTTCCAACTCGATTTCGTACATACAATCAAAACGTGCCCTAATAAATCTTTATTATATTGATTACTGTGTAACAGCCGTAGTGGAACCAGGTCTCAAAGTTATCAAACTTCTATGTCTGCATTAGTCAAACAAGTATATTCACTTCCGGGCCTGCCGCACTAATCCTTTCCATACTACCCGTCAGTCCGTTGGCATCTAGTTGCCCCATACTCCCTCACCTCACATTCCTCTATTTAACTATTAATGGATCACTCGAGTTTCGTTGACATTAATTATTCAACAATTGCAACTCTAATGTTCAACTATCTCAAGACTGTTCAAGTTTTTCGCCTTTCGCCTTTCGAAAATTAATTATTAAGAAAACATTGATAAAAATATTCAACGTTAGAAATATAAAAATCCTGTCTCAGTTCAGGAAATGAGTTGATAACAAGCGTTCCAACATTTAGCGGAGATTACTTCAATAATTGACGACAACATCCTGAAAACATCGGCGAATTGTCGATGGAAATTATTTCCTTTTTTCTGGTGTTTTTTTGCGAATAAATCTACAGAAAAAGTTGCAAAATTTAATATTCTCTCTGTTCCAAATGTAATGATTAAAATTTTAAAACTGTACTTTACTAAATATGTGGAGGAGCATATAATTTTTTTGTATTTCTGCTTTTTTCGGTGAAATCGTTGTACTCTAGACATGGATAAACCTTTTATGAATATGTATAAGTGAGATGAGCTTTGGCTGTATTGTTGTATAGTCCAGAGAAACAAACGAGTGAATGCTTTACAACGACTTTTTTCGCATACACTGGAAAAATACCCCAAATCCAAACCAAACCCCCGTCGTTATTTATTCGATTTAAATGAAAGGAGGGCAACGGAGGGTGCAAGTTTTACTTCGTTCAATTACAATACAGTTGGAAGGAATGTGATTGAAATTGAAAATTTCCAACGATATCAGCGTTGTAATGGTATTTTTTTTAAAATACAGGGATTTGGCGTTTTTAATTGCACCTAATCTAATCGGGCCGGTAAAGGATATTCGCGTAATTGGCCTGTGACGTCATGTAAAGTCCTGTGGGATTGTCCTATGAATAAATTAACAATTATCTTAAGCTCTCATACAAAACATTGCCAGAGTTTGGATGTACGAGGGTTGGATTATATTCGTACGCTACATTTTTTCCCGTCTAGATTTTTCTAAATTGCCCTTTTCATTTTGTTATTATTATTGTTGTTGTTATATACTCAGTTTTTAATGCTAGTTCGGCAAACTCTACGAATATACCGAATTTTAACGACACTTCCAATTCTATCGGCAATACTCCTAGAGATGATTTAAATGTAAAAATTGTCGCCACTAACGGCGATTTTATTCATAACAGTAACACGATTACAATGTTACATGAAGAGAGTTGGAGAGAAAAAATGATGATGATGATGATGATAGCATTGAAACTGGCAACATAGTAGAAACCACAAATAGAATTCCCAACCACTAACTGACACACAAGGGGTAATGTAGCATAAACAAATGTGTAAAACAAATGACAAGCGTAAGCGAACACAGTTGCCGCACTCGCCGCCACAATCAAACCTAATCAGATAACGTGCTCGGTCGATCTCGAAAAACTCAACGATGAGTCGGTACAACCACCACCAAAACCACCCCTTTACATATACAACTAGATCATGTTATTTTTATTTAAAAACATTTAAATTTGTTGTTGTTGATTCGATTATTTTTACAACTTCCAGTCAGTTTATCGAAAATTTCCTTCTACTTGAATACACTCTGTCATACTGGTTTGATTGTATAGTGCGTCATGCAGATGCGCCAAGTTAATTTAATATGGAACGATGTGTAAACGATTTAATGTAGTGGAAAGCGTGTTAAGTAAGCTGGATTTTCGTTGAACGTCCACCCAACCACCCTTGAATAACGATCCTGATGATGGCGATGATGATAAAGCATATCACACATGTATCCATACACACACACACACAAAAAGAGAGCCATCACTTCGAAAGTGATAATAATTTCAGCCCTTTCTGAAACGTAATAATATTCGCCGTTTATCTAACTAAATCATCTTTATAGTCGAAAAACCACCATCACCATCAACTACAACATCTAAATCACAAATACGACTTTGTATGAATTCCATAATCCGTAATTCATGAAGGCAACTAGGGAATCAGTTGGTCATATCTTGGCAAACACAACCCGAAACTAATTGCATATTTCATTGGCTTCTAGCCGGTTGGTTAGTTGGTGAAACTTGTGTTTCGCCGAACTCAAACATTCAAATCGTGGTCGGTAATTAGGAATTTATCGCCATGATTTAATGTCGCACAAGGTAAGTCTTGTTCTAAGGTTGGGTCGACTCAAAGTATACCATGTGGTTGCCTAGGAGGGTCCATGGAGATCATTTTGTCAAAATTTGGACTCATTGATAAGTTGGTCTAGTGTTTTTGAACAAGAAATATTAAAATAATCAGTATTGGGAAAAGTTGTTCATTGTTTGGGGGTGACTAAAGAAAATTGTTACATTGCCGGAAGCGTTTTCTTACCAATTTTCGAATGAGCTACGAGGTCCAAATCTGGATAAATTGATCCCTCTCTCTCTTGAATTACCTTTCAAATTGCTTGTCAAATAATAGGATTTTCCATATAAAGTAAAGCTTTTAGTTCAACACCCTATATTTTAGGGAATTGTATAGTTATCGAATAATGGTCCAGCTCATATCCTTTCTAGTGACGTCCTGTAGATTTCTACAAAAGAAGAAAATGTATTCTATCAGCTAGAAGTTGGTAGCAATGAATACAAAAGGAATACATCAAATGGTCATTGTGAACGAAACTACCATTCTGATAACAGAAAACTTCCAAACAGATCTACCATAATAAATCATAAAGTTGTATACACGTTGAATACGATTTAGCAACCCTCGAGACGTTTGAAATTTCCACGATAAAAAGTCGGAGTTTTATGACTAAAAACTGACAATACTCTAACCGAAAAATTGACAGGAAATGATGCAATTATCAAAGCAGACATGTTCCACTGAAGCGGAAATAATTCAACTTTAGACAATTTTTACAGTAAATCCATAGGAAAATTAGAAATTGTTGCTTTTCTACATTATTAAAAAATATAAATCACCTTTTTCGGTAGTTGTGTTCCAGTTATGGAAGATTCGTATTAGTTTTACGGTCTATTACAAGTCAGAATATTGGTACAAATTGCCGAAATACATGTGAAAAATAAAATATAAACAGCCATCTGTCCGAATTTAGACGGAATCCCATTTAATGTTATGACGTTGAGGGTGTAAATACTACTTCACTAAATCTTAATTCGTAGTGTGAAACCGAAAAAAGAGGAAATTCTAACGCCTGAGATGATTGTAATTGTATAGATGGGCGAGTAGTGGTGGTGGTGGATTCTAGACGAGAGGACATTTATTAAGTGAACGATTAGCGGTCATTAATTGCACCCAAAGCCCGGACTTATCCGGACTAATGAGAGCAATTCGTTATTTTACGTAAACTCCAGCGCTCCAGGGGTTATGTGGGCTCATTACAAATCCCCGTTCATATTGATTAAATTATTCACACTAAAGCCTATCTAGAGAGCTAATCAGATTATAGAATTATTATTATTATTATTGTTGAATGTAGTCTATAACTATGGAAATAATTCTATTGAGAAAATAGAAAGAAAAACATATCTGTTCCAAGATAAAGTCCTTCAAGTCTATATCTCGATTACTTTATTATAGTGGCCGCCACAAAACTAAGCCTCGAAGCTATCATTTTCATCACCCTTAACCCTGTCATATAAGTTTCCGTTATCTCGCGACTATCCCTTTCTACTACAGCAACAATTCTCTACTCACAGTTATAACACCCCCCAATTTTACCACCCTACCGACAAAGTCTCACTTAGTTCTTAACCCTCTCTAGCTATCTTGCTTCCACCCTTTTGTCATCTATACACGTTTATATTATCGGGACGGCAATGTTGGAAATCTGAGAAACTGAACACCACCATTGCCGTGAACCGATCTCAATTCACAATACAACTCGAGGGGGTGCCTTTGTTTGACTAAATGCTACAATTTAGAAGTTGCCAACTTGTTTGCTGGGTGAGGTTTCCATTATTGTCCTTATTAAATTCAAGTTGCCATTTGCGCCTCTATTGTTTGGGAAATCTTATAAACTATTGAATAATAATTCTGTTATTATTGTCAGAATTTGTTCGGGTAAGTGCACCCACACCGGTGACGGTACACACTATCAATAACAAACAATAAATACGTTTAAAAAAAATATAAGAACAAGAATAGAGAGGAAAACAAGGATTGTTTGGTGTGGTAGTAGTATTCAATGTTATAAATGAGCATTAACTGAATGCGGGCAGGTCTTCAAAGAGCCCGAGGGTGATTTTTCTTCTTAACAGTACCCGCACACCGACTAACCACAACGTCCAGCATCGTCGATATTCTACGTCAAAGTAATGGTTCCCAACTTAATCCACAAATCCCGTAGGATTCGCCAGGATGACCGGCATGGTCTCACAATGCCCATTCCTAGCCGCACTGCATTATTTATCCAGAACTAACTACTGAATCTTTGTCGGCCGTCTGTATACTCACACATACACATGGACAAATAGGGGTGTATTTTAATCGACTATTGAGAAACTAAATTGAACACCACCGCCACTATTCTTATCTTGAAAAGAATTTAAAATGTAGTCAAGCTGATCGATTGCTTTATTGCCAATAAATAGATTAAAACCCATTGATTTGTTGTATATAGAGTGATACAGGATTATAGCTCATTAAAAATAGACGGTTCGACAGTTCTAATCGACAGAAATTGATTAAATTTAATTATCCCACGTGATCTTCTAATATTCTTTATTATTAAAATAGAAAAATACTTACTTTAATTAATTAAATTTGGAATTGTAAAGAAAATTTAGAGGAAATCAATTATCAACTCAGTAGCTATTAACCGAATTTTGAATTGCGCGCTCTTCAAGAATACAAGTTGTTACAACCAAATTCCCTAACTGTTGGAAGTTAAATTTTCTAACCTTACAATTTTAAATTTGATTAGTAGCAGTTTTATTCGTGTATTTCTGTGTTATTATACATTATTTTGAAGAATTTGTGGATTATTTGTATAAGTAAGTAATTATTTTTCTATTTTCATGATTTTTAATCAAAATATGTTGATTTATTTGATGAAATTATTAACAATTATGATATTTTTGAGACTCACCGTAAATGTTGTTGGAATACTTATAAATATAATATTTCTCCTAGTTTATTTACTAAAACAATTCACAAAATCGAAATTTTTGAAAAATTATAGAAATTAATAAGAGTAAAGGTAATTAAATTTGAGATTTTGAGGTTAGGAAATTTGTAAACAATATCATGGCACTCTAATTATATTAAATCACTAATGATGGAGAGCGCGCAATTTAAAATTCCCAATTGTGGTTGTGATCTTTCTATCACTCTGTATAATGTGGGTATTGATGATGAAGGTGATAATGATGATCCCTCAAAACATCCCAATACTTCCAATACAACTCAACTGATGATCATTATGAAAACATCAAGCATCATTTATAAAGATAAGCACCGGGGGTGAATGTCAGGATGACAGCTCGTATTGGTGATCGATTAGGAATCAATCCAGCATACAGAGCAGTCAATGGGCGTATGACGTCATTTCCTTTGTGTCTGTTATCAGCACTTCTGGTTCATAACGCGCGGATAATGGCCAAAATCGAGCACACATACACATTACCCATACAACTATACACATTATGATCATTTACTCATGTCAAACTTTATAGAATTGGTGATAATGATTCAAAAATTGTTGATAAACGGAAAATTTCAAGACGGTTTTTTTTTTTGGTGGGGAAGGGTGACAATTTTTTAACTAACGCTCTGTTGACGATTCGACATTGCAAATTTATAGCAAGTTAGTATAACTGCACCCTTGATAATACCTGCGGCCTGCTGTTAGGATATACACACAACAAACGAATTTCTGGGTATAGCCGTCGGGGAATGTAACTGAGCTTGATTCATGCCAGGATCATCCCTTAATGGAACGCTTACGCTACGGTCAGCGATTGTCCAACGAAAAACACACCAAATAAATCTTTCTTTAACAAACACGAGAAAAAATTCGTAGATTTGAAAAAAAAAACCCGACAGTTTACGACCACTACTAGAACGGTCAACTATAATGATTTATCATTTGATTCAAGAATTGGTGTGGTTGTTTGATGGTTTTATTCCATTGGGACATTATTGCAATTATAAAACGAAATTAAAGAATGAGATAATGATTGGAGTATTTGTCAATATTCACACAGGGTGGATTTCTGGCGTGTAATCGATACGGTTTTATTTTAAATGATGAAATCATCCCCCTACTATTATTACTGTTGTGTTGTGTCGTGTATTGAATACATTTATGCACAATGATGCAACTAATATGTATATAAATATTTGCACATATGAAACCTGAACGTAAACAACATAGATCACCCTAATCACCCAATTAATTATTGTTAATTTGAAACGTAAATACCGAACAAAACAACATATCCGATTTGGTCGCTACTAATGAGTTTAAAACAAACATTATTTCGTCTCATCTCCCCTTTGGAAATTGACGAAAAATCCACGTTAATTGCACATACATGCAATCAATTGTATTTTTATATTAAATTACACAAAATTTACGATTGTTATTGTCAAATCGATTGAAACCTATCAATCACTCTTCAAATTCGAATATTATCGAATTTTACTGCATTTGCAAACATGTAGTAGATAAAGATAGGTGCACCTAGGTGGATTTCAGTTGTTGGTGGCATATGTTGGAAACCTGCTCTGAAAGCTTCAGGATATGACCAATTGTTTATGACATGAATCTAATTGGTTTCATAATGATTTTAACACAAAATGCCAACTACACATCCATCCATTTTTGTTGTCTTCCAGTTTAATATAATCATTTAATTGTAGTCTTACATTAAAATAACAATGTTCGATTATTTGATTCTTTCTAAAGCTGAAACAATTTGGATTTGTGCCAGTTTTCAGGGTGGAAAGACAAACACCACTATAAATAGACAATGTAAATTCAGCTAGTGGTGTAAATGTTCATCGTAACACCCCTTGGACTCATCTTTAGATGTATCGTAAACCACAACAAGATAACATTATTGTTATTATCTTCAAACGAAAATCTTTATTGTTATAATTTCGTTGTATCAATCGTTGAAGGTGGTGAAATCGAGAGATTTCCACCATCTACAAGCTTCACTCTAATCTTTATCTGTTTTGATGGTATTCTTGTTTGGCTATATTTGGTTGGTTTCAGTTAGTTTTATCGTTTATAGTTTCCCAATCTATACTATCTACTCTTTGTTATGTTTGTTATCATAAAACAATATCGAGAATCCAATATCGAATGTTTGTTGTGTACGTGATTTGATGAATTTTAACTTGAAGATAATTCAAACTTAAGTATCGTCGTCTTTAATTAATTACAGCATGAGGTCGTGAAGACACCTTATTGGTTTAAGTGTAAGCAACCATGTATTTGATACGATTATTAATGCACGAAAGCTTCTTTAACTTAATCATGAAACAAGGTGCATCTCTTCTCTACCTTCCGTTAACATTGTTAAATAAACTGAAATGAAGAAGTTTCCCTCTATTGTTATAATTGAATTAATTCCCATAATAATTCGTACGGATTATAGAAATTTAACTAAAATTGAAATGCAACTGTATATTGCAATATAAACACAACAAACAATCCAACCCCTATTTTAGTAATAAACAGAATTAATGAAATAACCAAATATCAAATCAGACTGACAGACAACCTCTAATTGTGTGCCTAATACATATACAGCCAGAATGGATTTGCATTATGAATTAATAATTTCATCTACCAAATTCACGCCTTTCTGGATACATTTAGAAGAGAACCTATGTCAGGCGAGATTTACGTTTAATACAAATAACAAAAAATTAACAATATTATAATTGTTGGTGTTTAGATTTATGAAATTATAAATCCCTGAGAAGGGCCCACATTGTTATGCCGTGATAAACGGTAGTCAATAAAGGGTTAAGCATGCAATGGTTGAATCATAATTGCGCCGGGGCCATTTCTACCGCTAGGCAAAAATGCGACCAGTTAGCTTTATAGCACGTGCTCTGATAAAAATCAGTAATTAGCAACAGTAATTATGGTAGCTAACGAGCTTTTGGTAACACCACCACAATCACTACTATACATAAATAAATAAAATCTTTCAAGGGTGAGAGGGTCCGCTTGATTTGTGTTCTTTGCATTTTTTTCTCGCTGTGTTTCAAAATAGAACAAAATCCGCTTATGATTATCAAATGACAGTAGGGTGGATATGAAGAATTTCGTTCGCCCACTGTTCGTGTTTATGAAAATTAATTAGAGATGAGATATTATTGTAGAGATTTTATATTGAAATGAAAATATTGATCAACTAGTCTCGTCAAATATACATGTGTGTATTATCAAAGGGGTATTTCGTTCATTAGAGATTCCATTGGAATCCATTGAAATTATATCCAGTTAATAAAGTGTAATGGAATAACAATAAACAGTAGCGAAACTGGTGGGTTGTCCTGCACAAGCAGGTATCGGTTGTCAAATGTTACGGCTTTGATCAAAGGATCATTGTCTGATCACGTTTCCAATAATTCGCTGTTGCTCTCCTTGTTTCATGTATCCGCCACCCCTTCAACAAGGATCATAGTTTGCCAATTTTGCAGCGTTGAATTCCACTGTATCCAAGTTAATTTGCATACCTTCTACTAATATTACTTTGTAAATATATTGAAAAGGGACATGTCTTAAAAGAAACTATAAAGGGTAATAAAAGCAAATTCTTGTTTTCTTATCGATAAATTTTGATATTTGTGTCGAAATATGTGGCTCCCTATTCAGTCCCTATTTAGTTTCATGTAGGTTATAAGGGCATGACGCCCTCTCAGTTCCATAATTTCATTTCCATCGTCTACCCGGTTCTCCCATCGGTACTCTTTGATAACTTCATCATTGCTCATTTTCTCCATTTAAGTTAAATAGGAATTTAGAACATTTGTGAATAGAAATCTCTATATTTCTTTCTTTTTCCGCATCTCACATCTCTCGTTCTCGTATAATTTCTACTCATTTCGTTACTGTCAAGTTGTGAAAGCACCCCGTTATCGTTATCTCACGTGTCCGCCTCATAAGCCACCAACAAACATACATTCACCTCCACCAATTCCCACTCTCGTTGACTATCTGAAAAGAAACAGACAAGTCCTCATCGACGAAGACCCAGCCCTAGGTGGTGGTTGTGTCGTTGTGATGTGGCCACGTGTATAGATCACGTGCTCTGGTGGCGTCGCGACGCCTCGCCGACGATCCATCGCGATTGGCCAGGGCGGGCTTTAGGCGGAACAGTTCGCCTCCTGGAGGCGGACGTTTCCAGGAGCTTTTAAACTTAACACCGTTTTTCGACGAGAAGCAATGTTTGATACGATTCTCATAATTTAGAGATACCTACAATATTTCATTCGGTTATTGTGTGAATGGAGGAATATTTTTTTAGGTTCGATTTTAAATTAAAAATGAGAAATCATTGTTTATGGGTGTTTAAATTAGATATGCGCAGTCTGATGATTTTGGCTTTCTGACATGGAAAACCTTTCAACTATTGGAGTGTGATTTTTTTGGGGTACCGTCATCATTATTATAAAATAGATTGAACGATAGATTGATTAGGGCAAAAGGGATGGTTGGAAATTATTTACACAGTTGTGGAGAGAATTTTGTCTAACGATCTGAAAAATTTTTGACTGCCGTTGAATATTTATGTTAAAAACGACAGTATGTTGGAGATTTTCTGCATTTTTCACATGTTGTAGTAGTTTTTTTGTCATTTGACATACTTTGGAAATTTCTGTGGTGAAACTTTCCTAATAATCAAACATTAATTTCACTTAGACATGTTGCATATTCAACAATTGCCGAGAGGGAAAAATATGCTTGAAATGTTCGTGCCACACACATAAAATACATAAGTAGACAGCTTTTGAATTTCTATTCGTTTTTCAAAACCGTTTGATGTTTGGCGGCATGCTTGTGTCGTTTTACAAGCCCTCTCCCTTCATTGCTATTACACCTATATTCGTAAATATTCACATTTCGCTTTGAGCTTATACTACCTAGCGTCTTGTCGCGAAATATGTGCTTAATTAAAACATAGCATGACAAATACTTAACCGAGCATATAAAAACGTTCTTCAAACGGACGACAGAACCAACTCGTGTGGAATTTAAACGCTACAGTTTTCACTTGCATACCGAGCTTTGATCATCACTCGTACAACTATTTTTGTTTGTTTGGTTTTTTCGGGCTAATCTAAAGTTTCCTTGATAGTTTATAAGCTTGAAATTTTGTGTGTTTCTTTTTAAGCGAATAATTATGGATGCACGATAGAATTTCACTGTTGAATTTTCAACAAGAACGGGCAGTGTCCGTTTATATGACATGGCAACAGATGGTGCAACAGTCGGCGACGCTAATATCCAAATTACCGACGCTACTCCGTTAATATATCAGTTTGTTGGATTGTCGACTCGAGTGAAATTTTCGTTAAATTTCAATTTCATAATCTGTTTACGATATTGTCAGGGAAGTTTTGATTAATTTCTGGTTTTATAGAATCAATCAGTGGCACCATATTGGCCAACTACAACAAGCCTTAATTGCCTTTAATTTCACAACGGATGCTACGACTAATATTATATTGACCCTCCTCCCTTGATTCAACAATCCACCCTCGTATGGATATTTTTGAAATTCCCACCTGCGTTCCAATGTTATTGAATCGGCATTAAGCTAATTTCAAATCGATAAATGGTGTAAAGCGAAATGAAAACAGTAAATCATCGGACACAATACCGAATCTGCAACAGGGAGAAGATTCTAAACCATAATCGATGATGCTTTTTTTTCGTTTTGCTGTAATAGCCAAATATACAATTGTTTCAATCAGGGACGGATCTAGGTATGGTGTTTATGGGCTTCAGCTTAGAACCGAATCGAAGGGCTTCCTTCCCTTTTAAATGAATGAAAATACAGAAGTGCTAGTCTATAATTCTTTTTGACAAAATTTCGAATGTCTGGCCACAATTGATCCAATTACAAAAGCCCTTAAGATAGTATTAGCACAAAGTCCCTGCAATTAACGCTCCTGGTTTCAATAGTTCGATTTTACATTGTTGGCTCTTTTCGAAAACCTCGTGTTGTTTATTAATTTACTACCCTTAATTCATCTGAAAGCCGGCTCATTGTTGAATCAATTAGATTAATTTAAAATTTCCGGTTGTCGGTTTGTGTGTTGAAAGTCTGCTACGGACACGAGTCCCATATTTAATCATATGCGGCTATATTTCCATTAACCAGAATCGTTATTAGTTGTTGTTGTGATGATGACAGTGGCAGTTTTATTTGCACATACATACAAACAACAAGTTCACAATTGGATAGGAGGAGATTTGGAAAAAATAAATAAAATTACTAAAACAAGAAGAACACATTGAACGAATAAACAAAAATACATATTTATATTAATAAAATACGCACGGTTAAACAACATAATTAAAACACAGAGCAGTGGCCGGCGTTGTTGTGTTGTAGACAGATTGCTGTCATGTAAATATGGCACCCCGGACAGATTTAATTAACAATCTGCATATCGAAAATAATATGGAGATAGCCACGGTTGGTTAGAGTTTAATCTGCTGCCGTTACCACTACAATCCACCCTGTAGCTCGCCTATATACACTCACACTCTCGCACAATTTTACCCTCACACTAATATCGAATGTAATTTGAAAATTAGACCCAATCTAGTATTGAACGAGACTATTCAACCACCTACAGGGATGATTACAACAGATCGAATTAATTAGCGGTAGTTTAATTGAATCATAATCGAACCAGTCGATTATCCTTATACAGAAACATTTATACATACAGAATGAATGAATGATAAATTAACCAATAAACAAATGATGTCAACGATGGGTATTTGACTATAAATCATACTGAATTAGGCTTAACTTTCGAGGATTTTCTACCGTTCGCTATTTATCTATAAACGGCACCTGTGTTTGATTTTGCAACAAATAAAAATCGACTAGATTGATAAAGAGGGTGGAGGGTTGGAAAAAAATTGTTATAAATGATGCCAGGTAAAAATCCCACAATTGATAGTCAGTAGGGATTAGTAGAGATGGCGTTATACTAGCGCTCTCCCATCCTGATCCTGACTATAAATTACAGGACTAAGTTAATCCTGTTATGAGTCCCGGCAACAACAAACTAACTGTTATACCTACATCGATGTGTATATGTCTCTATGTATAGGTAGGTATACGCTTAACAAGCTCACCTGCCGAACGAAATCACAAATCTATCAATTCAAAGCAAGTTGGATAAAGAGAACGATATGCTAGATGGCAACTCTATCCAACATTGATAAGACTAATTGATAGACGAATTAATTATTTTTAATTGGCGGTGCATACGATAGACAGAGAGATGTATAAGCATCGTCGTTACAATTTCCTAGTGTAATATCGGTTTAATTATTCAAGAGAAGTTCATTAAACATCGGCTAAAACAAAGCATAAACAATGACGGTGGATTGACAATACTATTTAATTAATTTTAAACAAGAGGGCTGTTCGAAACTGAGGAGAGCGAGCGTTATTTAGAAACAATGTCGCAATAGACATCAATTAGTACGCAGCAGTGAACTTGTTTAGTCGTAATTACACGCAACAGACGGCCACTCGGTGTGCAAACTGCTGATAACTCAGTACACACTCACACACACATATTGCTATTCTCGTTTTGCCGTTCACTAGAACCGAAAATCATTACTCACACACACCCCTGTATGTGTGAATATTTGGCGCGGGGGTGTCCCCATTAGATTTGGCGGACAACGCTCCAATTTTTGTTAGAGAAAATGTTTTATAAAAGTGTGGCATAATTAACTATTGAATAAATTAACTCTGGTTGCTGGTATCAGATTCACCACGGCAGTAGTAGGATTATATCGATTGAGTAGAACAGTTCATTAGCTTACTCCCTTAATTAAGATCCAAGCAAGAGGAGAAAAAAGAGGAAACCTACTCTTAAATTTAACGATCTTGCCGGCGACAGAATAACCACTTATTCATCGACTAAACAAATTAATTCAATATCTCCGATTGGTCTGTGTTTTTATCGTAATTAATCTGATAATTCGTTTCATTATTACTCCCATTCTACATTCTATTTTATTTTCGTTCTTGTTATTTAGTTAGTTTATAAGTTAAAAATGGTGATGATAACGTCGACGAAATAATTGCTTCTAATCCAATTTTTCTACTCTTTGACGGCAGTTTGTTGTTAAAATTTTTTCCCATTCTTTATTTGTAATTGGATCAGTCACGAGACGTTTTAATTTGAATTTTAAATTTCTGAACATTGTTCGTTATATATTTTTTTCCCCTTTATTTCACATCTTATAACTCAATATAATTTAAACTGTTTCCATGTCACGATATGTCTGTTTTCGTTTCTTTTTTCACCGATGAACGAACCAACCAACGAATGAACGACTCAACAGAAAAAAAATTGTTAAACTTTTAAGTGGGTACTTTGTGAGAAAATTACGAAATTAGCGTTATTAAAAGCTTAACAAATCTACACAAAAATACTATCGAAGAATACCGGCTGCTTTCAGTTCATATTTAGCGACTTTTAACGGTAGAATTTCAAGTGTCTACTAATTAATACTACTAATTGGCGACTCCCCTTGTAACCAACCAACCAATTCTCCACCATTCAAATCCAGATTTTATTAGAACTACAACAAGTCTTAAAAATCTCGATGGAAAAACCACCACTACATTGTCGTCGTCATCGTCTCTACGAGATGAATTAAAATAGATTAGCCCTAAATGGGCCGGTTAACCGTTGTCACGGCTCAATGAAACGACGATGATAACAACAAGAAGAAAGCGAAAAGAAAAGAAGAGGAGGAAAAAAAAGACGAACTTGCCGCATATTTTCAGCTCAATTTGCCGACGGTTCATCGTCTTAACGACTTTAAGGTGCTTTTTTAAATTTATCAAAAGTTCTTTTTAGAAGCGTTTAACTACGTGAGTTGGGCGTAAATCCCGGCAAACTTCTTAAATTCTACCACCACTACTACGACACGTACACTCCTTACCTGGACTGAAGATAATGCAAGATTGATGCTGTTCTGATAGGGCCGGCTTCAGGCTAAGTTTATCTCTCAAATTTGAATACGCACAGTCTTCCCGATTCATATTTCCAACGGGAGACGTAGTCGTTTTTTTCAAATTGACGTATTGTTGAAAAATGGTAACTTTAAACGAACCGAATCGTGAGTTATTAAAACTGAACAGGTATTTTTCACAAAGTAAAACGCGTAATCATGAGGGGTGAGTTATTAGATCACCGGCGACGATAACTGGCTAGAACACTGCCCTGTATTTCCATCTAAAGTCGTTCATACACCTGCAAGAAAACTGCTTTACAATCGTCTTAATTTTCGATTTAACCACAAGAAAGGGTGCTTATTTGTAACAAATCTTCTAGTAGAATTTTTTAGAAAAAAATAGAAATTTGTACGATTTGATTATGACATAAAATCGCATTTGTAAGTAGTTTTGTTGGAGAATTGTACGTTTTATTCGAGCTTTATTTCGTTGCCAACGATTTGCATGTAATTTCTGTCTTGGTGTGCGACGTGGACGTCAATTTTAATTGTTCGATCTCCACCCCCTTGGCTACAGCGACAACTAGTTGACCGGAAACCGTTTCGTCCTTTGTCCGCCACGCAACCTTAAAGTTGTTTCAATCGAAATGGAGAAAAAATCTATCGTTTTAGTGGTATTTTCGATATTTTATTCATAATAAATTGTACATTTAACAATATAAATTTTCACCCTATTCCATCTAGTTTATAGTAAAATTAGGATATATTGTCCAGTGATCCTTCAAAATAGAATATGTTCGGGTGAAACAAGTAGAATACACATCAACTGTCCCGTGAATTAAACCAAAATGGCTTTATTGTTTGTCGTTTGTCGTTTATAAACTCGATTTAGTTAGAAATATGATTAACCAATTTTGCTTAATGTTATATACAATCCACTCTTGTTTTACCATACAAACCTGAAAATGCCATCCATTCGAACCGCCCTCATACAATGCTTTTTGCATCAATCATTCCATTAACTGTTTAATTGTGCTATCCATTTTGTTTGTCAATTTGAATTGAGTTACGGTAGTAGTAGGCATTCATCAATTTATACTCGACCAGGGTTTCTGTTTTCTTCCACTTGTCAATCTTGTTTGAAAATCAACTAATTCGATAATTTCACCAGAATTTCCAAACTGATAAATTTAAGAATTTGGCAATTTCATCAATCTTTCGCACCGTATAAAGGAACAAGAATAGGGAAACGAGAACAAGGCATAAAACGTAAAATATCACCCCATATATTCAGTATAAACGTCAGCTAGCACGTGTTGTCCAAACATAACATAAAATAGGCTCTGCACTTGGCGACATTTCTAAACTTTTATACGGGCAAACAGGCTTTATGAAGGTGTGAAATGTTTAGTAGAACCGTTTAGAAAGAATTCTTCTAAACGATTAAAGATAAAGGGGGACTGGTCAATAGAGTAGCAATTCGAAAAAAATGCACCCTATTGAATCCGATACGCTCATTTCCTTCAAAACACAATCGACATAATCATCTTGACGTATGTAAGTTAGTGGATGTAATTACGATGAGTGGTGCAGGTGTAGTTCAGTGTTTCAAACAAAAAAACTCAACCATACTCCGTTGGAATTATAGCTAGGGGACCAGTTTACGTCAACCAATTTTCTTTATACCCATACGTCGATATATTGAAAACAACATTACGAAAATTATACTTTAGTCGTCAGTTTCAAACATTCAACTCGTAAGAAACAACAACGACCAATATTAATGTAATTACGACATTCAAAATAGCACCCATTTCGAGAAGAAGCAGACAACACAGGTGCGTTATTATCCCAGATGATTTCATCAACATTTCTGCTTTGATATTGCAACGATTTTAATTAGATGATGGTGATTTCAAGTGGGTGGATAGAGGAATTTTTGAAATTATCAATAAGAATAATAACAAACAAAGCGCTAGTAAAAAGTTTGTTTAAAACAACCCTCTGATTAAATAATTAATGAAATACCTGCGAGTTTTCAACATTTTTCACCCTCTTCTTGCTTAAACAATAATCACCACAAAAGTGCTATAAAACCTGAATTCGTGATTGTGTATTTTACAATTGGGACAGTGGTGGAATTGGCTTTTCTAATTTCGACTATCCAATAAAAGGGTTATGTTGGAATTGATGTTGTTATTATCATTATTATTATCCTCCCTTCGTACAACTTTCGAAATTATCGTTGCTTATTATATGTATTACGATATAGGTGGTGTTTATGTGTGAGTTTATCTAGTACGTTCATCTCATTGGAACGTTTTAATTAACCGTTTCCCCTTCGATTTATTTAAATATTTGCGCTTGAATACCTTGTTGGTTTTATTAATTTAAAGCGTACGATCATAACGGATTTCTTTTAGTTGTGTGCACTCTCGATGAGTAATATTAAAATACCTCTATGAGTAGCCAATAATGTCGTTAATTAGTTAATTAGTACCAAGGTATTTCCATTGATGGCTGCCACTAATACTGTACGTGTATTTATCGAGAATCCAGCTATGGTTCCAATATTGGGTAGACCACACCATCATGATAACATAACTCTATGGACACTAAATATTGGTGAATACCATTTCGATATTGGATATTTGCTAGTTGGAGTAGATTAATTAAAAAATTCCACAGACTGAAAAGTTTCGATAACTATAAGAAACTTTAATCGATTTTAATTTATTCATCAGCACCATTGCAAACGGGTCGCGAATTTGAGTTTGAATTTGTAGATAATTTGTTATTAATCATCCACTTTTTAAGCTAATTTTGCTATCCGGATGCAACAGTGGAAGAATTTTTCTCAAATCTGTTCGTGAATCGTCATCGAGACATCAAATCAGGAGATTTTGTCAAATTTCCAGACTCGCTGCCTCTTTCGTTTAAATTTGCTGTTGATTAGAGATGTAATGGAAGTGCCACAACAGGAGAAAAATTGGTCACTTTTTGTCAATTTTTCCGGAAAAACGCTTTCAATTCGCTATAAAAAAAAAATCATTGAGAAAATCGTTAAAAAATTAAGGATATTGGCTAAATTATAAGAGAAAATCAAACAAAGCATGCTCCTCGATTGCCTTCTGCAACTTGGAATTTAGTCGTTTTTTTTTAAAGAAAAATAGTTTTAGATAGTCCTTGAAATGCTCTTTCTAATGGTACTATACTCTGCTTTGTCTAATCAAAAAAGGAAAAAACTATAATTGAAAATTGGTATTTTTCGGACACCGAATCAAACAAATGTAAATTTCTGACAATTTAACAAACTGACAAACCCATTGGAAAAAGCTCTTTTAGTTTGCTACATACAGTGAGAATGTCACTGTAGCATTGAACATTTGCTAGCTTTTAGAGAAAAATATCGAAAAAAGAAGGAAAGACTTCGTACTCCAAATTTTCCTCTGTAACTCAATGTTTCATTGAAATTTTCCAAACAAAAACGCTCTCAGATACTTTTTGAAATGCTCTTTCTAACGCTATTCTATTCATTATAAGGAAAATCCAAAATTTTTTAGCCACCGAAATCGACGAAAATTAACAAACCTAATGAACATTTCATGGAAAACAGAGCAGAGCTTAGAAACTTTGCGGAAATTCTACAATTGAGAAAGTAGAAATAGAGCTCTGTAGCGTTTCTATTGTTGATAATCAACGATTGATTAATTAAAGTAGAATCTATAGAGTTTTCAATCTTGTTATCGTACAACTGAATTTTCCAGTATTTGTTGAATTGTTTACTAATTATCAACAAAACAACTAAAAATGTTACCATTCCATTTCTAATTACATTTGAATACAGAATTCATTCAGTCGATTTGTCTTGAAAGTTTCCACCGATTCAAGTTGATGCCATTTAAATCAACCCCTCTCGTTCGTTTTGCATAAGAACCAGCTATTTAACTCTTTCACAATAGAGCCATTGGCAGACTGAAAATGTAGCACACACACACATACATTGACACACAAAAGAAGACAAACTGTTGTCGTCTAATTAACGTATTCAGTCTGTGTTGCAACGATCGACGCAAGTCATTAAATACTGCCCGCTAGAGGAGCTTTAATAAAATAAAACATCTCAAGAATGGTATTTCGTTTTGTTGTTGTTATTAATCGTCATGGCTGATGTCGTCTGTGTATACAAATAAAACAATAGAATTTTAAATGTGCAGTTTCGGTAGGCTTACCGTTGTCACCATCATCATCTTTACAAAAACAACAAAAAAACCAGCAGCAAAATCTCTTAATGCCGCAAGATCTTCAACGTTTTGGTGTGGCATTCTAAACAAAGAATAGGGTGAATTTGAAAAGATAATTATCACGTCTCTATCTTTCTCTTTCTTCTTGTTATCATCGTTTTGGACACGACGATTCGTTCTAAAACTGCCACTATCACTGGCACAACCATCATCAACAGCCAACGTATCTAAAGATGAGTGGCATTATTAGAACGCTTGTTAGGAATGCGTCACTGTTGTGTGTTAATTAAGAGAAAGAGTTAATTATGCTTAACAAGTTATTTCGTAAAGTTTTCGTCTTTGTCTGTTGCGATAAGATTTGCCCGGTTCAGATGACGACACTGTTGGTAGAGGAGGTGGAACGTTACTAATTAATCAACTCAATTCTTCGTGCAACATTCCGAAGAGGATTCTTTCAATTTCACAATTAATTTTTAATCAATGGATAAACAATTGAATCGACAATACTATGATAGTTACGCGAACTGGTGCCAGAGATGGTTGCGGTATAAATTATACATGTGTGGGTAAACACTTGTAATTGAGTTAGTAGCTGGATTAGGGCTAATAAGGGTTTGGTATATATCAAAATGTGTGTGTTGTTATAAACATGTACATACATATAATAGTGTAAAGTGATAGAATGAGAGAGAGATAGTTGTGTGAGAGATACCGGAATCTGTGGGCCCGGATAAATCACCGGACTCGCCGGTCATTAGTTCCAGCCGCACACATTATCTAGTTACCTCCCGGAACCACTGACTGTCTGCTACGGTTGTCCTGTCGCATTCTATCCAATATCATGCGTGATTTAACGTTGTTTATTTACATTTCGATGTTGGTCAGTTTCCTGGACTAGAAAATAACGAATGGCTTGCAACGTTTTCCCTAAAAATTGACGCATTCCTTGATTGTTTTTTTTTTCTCCTCCCAACGTTCTTTTGATGTTACTATGGTTTATTAACTATATCTATATAGTAGATCGAGTGTATGCGTGTTCATCTGTAAGGGTAGATTTTTAAGGGTTGTTGTAGTTGTAGTTTGCCGGCAGCAGCAGGATGTGCAAGTAATCTGACGAGGAGTCTGTTAATGTTTCCCTTGGTGGTCGTTACGCGGCGCCCTTATCGCCGACTGAGCCACTGATTGCTTCATTTCAGACAATTGCCTGTTTATATTCGGCGGACCGCAACCGGTCCTTATCCAGATACAACAAGGACCTGTTCCTTTTCTCTTCTACAACATTAACAACAACAACTAAACCGGAGCTTCACAAACATCAAGCAGTTGTTTTGTGTGCTCGTTTTGTATCTCTATACGTCTTACACTAAACACGATGAAAACAAGGATTATCTTCAGGATAACGATAATCGCTCGCCTGTTGGAATCATCTAGAACAAGCATAGAAATAAAGCTGTTTATACAAAGATTTACAAATAATTCAAACTGGTATTTACAACAAATTTTTTGTAATAATTCGTACTAAACATTATTGCGGTTAAAGTTTGGACAATTTCGGACATGCCTTGCATATTTCCATCTTATATTTGGGATCCTTAATCAAAACTAATTTCCTGGTCGACCGGACTGTAGACTAGCCCGTTTGGCAATTAAACTAAGGACATTATTTTCGTAATTTCATTGCTATTCCATTACAAGTCTGCGTGATGCAGATAGCCCCGGTCACCGCCGCAGCTTCCAGCTATAGAATTAATGGTGCACAAGTCTGGAAAATAGCCGACCAATAGTAGGACATGAGGATCATTCATTTCCTCATTCGCAAATGTGACTAATTGCACCACCAACTATTATTGAACTATTACAAGTAATGTTGTCGTCTACTCACGTATTCTCCACTATTAGTGTTGGACTATATTTGATTAGGACACTGCTGCATTGCTAATCTTTATTAATGATGCTCTTAATTACACAAATGTCACATTGTGTCCAGGCGCTCGATTCACCCTCATCTAAACCAACTGTATTATGTAAACCGATCTCTTCGTCGATTCAAATTAAATGTTAAATTAAAGATGCTATTCTATAAAATAAACAGTTGATTTTTACAAAACGATACAAGTTAAATCAGCTTTAGTCGACTAGTTAGAGTTTCAAACCACTCTTCAGGCTGTAAATCTTGTTTATAATGTCGCCAAAGCCAAGTTGAATGTCGATTGTGGTTGTGCGAGTTTGGTAACCACCACAGCGGTCATAAAGACATCAAACTCTCGTTCGGCAACTGTCTCTATCTGTTGTAAACCAACTCACCCTCTTTTACTTTATTCAACGATATACACTCTGCTTTTGATGGGGCAGTAATCGTAGATAATTGTGAAAGAGAGCAAGTTGAACAACAATGTTTTTATGTGTACAACAAAAACATAGTCGCCCGGTCAAACCGGATACAAACTTTGTTCATCCGGTGAAGGACTTGTGTTATTCTCACAGGATCATGGTCTTCCTGTGGATGAGACTCACCCTTCCTGCATGGCTCTTTTTTCTCTTCTTCGTCTTTTCTAATATTTCCTCTGTTGCTTGTTTGTTGCAAAATAAATGTCTTTATTGTCTTTCTATTATTTTTTATTATCGAGCTATTGTTGTGATTCGTACGATTGAAAAGTTTCAGTCGTATTCTATAACTTTTTGTACATCACTTAATAACGTTGTAAATCAAAAATTTAATAACAATCCTCTTTCGTTTAAGCTTTTGAATTTAATATTGAACAATTGTTTCAACTTATGGAAATCAGCATTTTTATCCATTCTGGAAAATTAACAGGAGTATTGGAAAATTTCTTGCCGGTTTGAAAAGCGCTTTCAATTTTCTATCAAAATCTGTAATTTCATTGTCTATATTGGAACAGAAAATATAGAAAATTACAAGCAAGTACAACAAAAAAACATTGTTACATTTTCCTTTTTAACTCAAAACGTAATTAAAATTTCCCAAAATGGTAACGACCATTCTCTGCTCCTTGAAATTACCCTTCTAATTTTCTTTGAACAAATAAAATCCATAAGAATAAATGACCTATGGCTAGATTAAGGAGACTTGTCTATTCAATTGTCATGGCAACAAATCTACAAAAAGTTAGAGAATACGACCATATAACAATAATGCAAGTGTATTTTGATGGAGAATTTATAAGCACGTCGATTCACAAGGAGCAGTCGCAAGTATCAACAATTTAAGCCTCATCGAATTTACATAGGACTTTGAATAATACGATAACTCGGCAGGTTATTTAATCCCAAATATTATATTGTGACAATTTAATGCCACATTGTAGTTTGTACAGGCAGATTATAGGAATGACACTATTGGATTACAACCAATGTCATATTTCCACCATGTCTCATGTTGTCAAAGATTTATGAATTCTATATTGGTGAGATTTCACCCCATCGATAATATAAATTCGTTTTCTACTCGATTCTATGGATGTATAATGAATGTGCTCAATTAAAATGTAAAGAGCGTACAAGTAAATTGCTTTGACGTAAAATAATTAGCTTGAACAGAAAAATCGACGATTATATTTGATCCGGGTATATACTATATATACATATACATATAGACTGGTAGGGCACAAATTGGCAATCTTGTTAGGAGTTGTTAATTGCGAGGCTTACAGCTCTATTCGTATGCAATGCGGGCGCTTTCTCACCACTACTGCGTCTCAACCGGGAGCACCCTTGCTATATACAGATTGGAGTCGTTTTTCCCATTCCACTTGGGAGGTGGAGAAACACCACCCCCGACACATTTGACGACGAATGTGCATATTAAAAATCCTAATCCAAGACAAATACGTGCACCCTTGACGGTTGTTGTGGAAATCCCAAAAAACCCGCAATTATCACGCCTATTCCCCATCTCTTGGTATAATTTGTAATATTTTGAAATTTGTACAGCTTTTTAATGGTAACGTTATGGAAAAGTAAGGGATAAAAATCACCACCAAGTTTTAATTCCAATCCAGCCACAAATGACACGTAAACGGGACAGTGTGTGGTGGTCGATTTAACGAGATACTGCCGCATAACGTTTCAGAATTGCTATTAGCGCCATTATGGCCAATATAGACGGGATTTAAAGCTCAAATATCGCTGCCGTATTGTTGTTAGTCATCGTTTGACGAACAAACTAAAATACATAAAAAATAATCGTTTGATTTGATAGGTAAGTATTCAATCGAATGATTTGGGGTGGTGTTGGAAATGTAATGTAGGCTTTCGGTAATAGACAAGATAAATAATAACGGTGTGCGGCTTAATGAACGAGTTGGTATCGGGAGGATGTGCATGTATGTTGCTATCCAATGTTCAATATTTCACTGGCTAAATGCCGTCGTTATGAGATAATGGCCATTAAAGCGCAACACACATACATCTATAGATTGTAATTTCGTGTACACGCGGCATATTTTGTCATTTTCCTTTATTTCAACTCGTTTCATGTTTAAATTCAGTCAACAACACCCCAACATTGACGCAACGGTTGCAAATTGAAACAATACAAATTAAACAAATCATGTGCCAATAGTATTTAAAAATAAAAAATTAAAAAAAAAACAACCACAAAGTGGAGAATAGTAGAGAGGACTTTTGATATTTCAATTCTAAAGACTTGATGTTGGTAGCATGTAGTAGTGGTAGTAATAGTAGTAGTTGCTTTTTTCCTTGGGGGTGTATGTTGCAAATTACAAAGCTATAATAGAACGTTTTGTAAGAACTATTTAGCTCAACAAAACAAAACTAAAAAGGGAGTAAACAATGCACAGAATTAATTTAGCTAACGATAATTAACTAGCACACGTAGAGTTATAAATGTAAGAACGAAAATAATTAGTGCTTTTGAATAAAATATAATGCTCATATTTGGAATATAACAGAGACTACAATAAAAGAGTTGAAGTAAGATTATTTATATTACGTAGAGCCGGAAGGAATGCCAAACCAGGTACGGACAAACAAAGCTCATGCTTTCACAACAACAACAACATCTAAGCTCCACTTTTACTTGTCATACATTTCCAGGAAGCACGCACCATATCTCTTGACGACGACAAAATATTTTATTCCATTTTATTTTACAATTTCCATTTTTTCGTTTTCCCCTTTTGAAATAAAATTGGAACAATTGTATGGTAGTAGCCGCAATATCAGCAGCATCGTATTGTTCGTAACAAGAATCTGCTAATTTTAGGGTTAGACAATTCCCATTCACCCAATTACTGTGTGGGGCGTAACGATGCTCTACTAGCTATTATCTGCCCCTTTACTACTATTACACGCCGTATAAAGTATACCTAACAACAACCACTAACATGTTATCATTCTTTAATTAAACTCCAATTTGTTCGGTTTCAACAATAAGATTTTTCTTGATTTTGAAACAAAGTAACGATTTATTTTTGTATAAATATGAGTCTTTTTTAAATGGATAAAAATATGCAAATGGGGTGCTTGTTATAAAGCCATAGATCACGCACACGTCCATGCATCATTCTCAACATTACTACGAAACTAAAGTCCATATTTTATCGGTACGATTTATCTAGAATGTGTTTGTAGCGGGTTGGGGTGGTAGCGGTGGTGGTGTTTGTAAGTGAGCTACTAGTAAGCACCCTGTGTGTGTGTGTATGTGTTATAATGGGGGTAAACCGCGTTGTTATGCGCCGATTTCACGCCGCTATCTGATCGTGTACACTAAGCTGCTTTACAGTTTCAATTTCGCCAATCTCTATCGATAAAAACAAATAATAATTAATGAAATTTCCTACAATTAAAAAAATCATCTTTATTGTTGTTTTATAATGATGGTTATCGTTTTTATTTAAATGTAGATGGAATAAAAATAAAATTAGCGTGCGACCACAAAACGAGACAACTCCACCCCATGTAGCCCAGTTCAGTTTAGTCTCTGTAATATTTCTCGACGAGACTGTATCCAAAATAATAGTGTACTCATTCCATGCAGTGGTCCGTGTGCAAATCTGCCGTCAAGCCGATTCAATTACGATCTTATCTACAAAATAGATGACAGTTATTTCCATGAAAGGGCAATAGCAGTAGAGTCGAGTCACCCTCTAGTTGGTTGTGTAATTTTCGCCCTTACCGCCACCGTACAGTCAACCAGTACATGTCAGGCTAAAGACGTTTTTCATTTTATTTAATTTCGTATGTAACCAAAAAGATGACACCGTCCCGCCGCCACCACCACCGCCATCAACCCCGGTTTTCTACGTTTTTGTTTGCGTTCATAATAGATTTAGACCACTATCACGTAATGTTTGACAGTTTCGGTCGTTTTGTAATCAGTATGTGTATAGATTGGAATTAGTTTGCTTACCTTTTATCAACCGAATTGTGTAAATTTTCTAGACTTTCCGGCACACGTCAACATTAATTTAAATGGATCGAATGTCGGGACGGGGTGAGATTTTTCGACAGAAACTGTCAAACATGCATTGGAATTTGCCATTTAAAATATAAAACAATAGAAATAAAAATATCGGGCAAAGTGCATTTTATTTAATCTATTTAGCATGAAATCCATCCTGTTTAATTCATGAATATTTCTTGTACATTTTCAGTAATAAACGTTCATCTATTTTACATTCTCTCTATTTCATACATGTCAAACAATTATAAAATCCCTTAATTAAAGTTACTACCACCGCTACTAACTATAATTGAAAAGCTTTTTATACAAACAACCCCTATGAAAAATGTATATTATCTATTATTATTTTTGTTTGTATTTTTAATTTTATTTTCTAGATATCAACCGGTAAGAGTTTATCTATTAATTGCATCCATTCGAAATTTAATTATTTTATTATGGGTATATTTTTGAATAAAATGTAATCAAATAAAATTCGAGTGTCACAACAATTTGGATTTATACAATTTGAAATAAATTCGATGTTTGTTAAAAATACGACCGTCATTGAGGAGGAAGCCAACAACAATTCAATCTACAATTCGATAATATTGAAAGACTGTGAGGGAAATATTGACCAACGTGTCACCGGGGACACAACAACACTGTTCTTCCATTTTTCCATCGAAAATTTGTGTTGTCCGAACTAATGGAGATTCAATTTCAAACAACCCAAATACCTACAAAATGTCAATCTTTCAATATTTGTTAATAAAATTTAGAGAATTTAATTAAACTAAAACTAGTCTAATATTGAACGTTTATAATTAAAGCGAAGATACAATGACGGAGTGCTCTACGTGAAGGCATTAATTATTTAAGATTGTCTAAGTGGTAGTTCGGATCGACATTAGTCCAGATTCAGTTGAACATGTCAATCACACCGCCCCGGATACAATTCAACGACAAACGGATAATGGACATCAACAACGATTTCGAATACGTCCAATTTTATCGGTGAATATCGAAGAAAATCCGGATACGGGCCGTTTAAAATTCCACAATATGGCAAATTTTTCAACAAAAATTTAATATGCAAATAGTTTTTATTCCAAGTCAATTAAGACGATAAATCCGGGAGCGCTTGAAGGATCCCAATCAAGCCGGGATGGATTAGAAATGATGAAATCCCCCTCGTGTCTGAATCAAATATGTAAAAGTTTAGACAAGTTCCTTTTACTCACTGTTACCCATCTACAAAATTCCCTTTACTTACACACAACTGTCTCTCTTTCACTCTACTATAAAGTAGGTTTAAAGTTAAAGGCTGCCAGTTTGTGAAATAATCTTATGTAAATCTGTTGGAGCTTACAACGCGCAAAGTGAGAGATTGTTGAAACTCAATGTATATAGAGCTAGAAAGAGAACAATTCTAGCGTTTAGTAAAGTTTTCAAAATGAAGAATAGAGAGGCATTTAGCGCGAATAAACTTGGATCCCACCTGGTTGTTCTCAGATTATTTAAACGTTTCTTAATACAGGCCATTATTTAAGATTGCAGTATGGTAATTAGGCGAAGATCTCTCCCTTTCTATCTTACACTTTATATTCTCGACTGTTTATAACAACCGCACAGCTGGAAGTTGATAACTTAAACAACTACCAATTTAGTTGAAATTATAGCGAGAACCGAATTTTCTTTACCATTTCTATAAAACAATTCATGTATAAATACAAAGATAGAAGACAGAATGGCCGATATATATTCATAAAATATTTGTATTCAGTAACTGTACAGTCTTAACGTCCCATTGATACCTACTATGCTCAAAAACACATTTCAAACGTATTTTATACGCGGAGAAAAGTTGATAACGGCCCGGATTCTCGCCCAAGATATGTGTGTGTATAAATGTATAATGCACTGCACGAATCGTTACCGGAATTCCAAAATGTCAACGCAAACGGATTTTATGGATCGTGAATAACTCGGCATGTTTGTGTTTGTAGTTGTTTTTTTCTAATCTTTATACGTTTTGATTGCTGAAATGTTCCACACATCATAACCCTAATTCCGTCGAGTCGTACAAAAATTGGGGTGCAGTAATAATAATAGTGGATGATTATCGTTTATTTGTGTGTATGTATAGGCGCCTCCACCAAAATTACCACCGACACATCGTTTATTTAACAGCACACCACCACCATCAGCAGTTGTTGTTGTTGTTGTCTAATTAAATCCGAGTTTGGATTAATTTCAATTATCAGTTTCAAGTCCGATTGTTGTAATTTGATTAGTCTCGGCCAATACACAATATTCACTATTGTTCGAAATGATTGGCTCCTTCCCAATATTGATGCTGTTTAATAGACTTGTAATAATAATTTCAATTTAATTTTAAATAAATCGAAAAATCTAATTCTATAAATAGAGTACGAAGTGCGTGGTAGATTGGAGAAAAATCCCTTCAATAAACTTCGTTGTTGTTGTTGTTGTAACTCTGAGTTAACAAGCTACGAAATTAAAGATTGTTCTGATAGTAAGTCCCATCATACCGCTGGCGAGAGAAGAAACATCGACTATAATACACAGTTTATATGAAAAAGATGGTTAAATGATTTTGTTTTGAACTGTGGGGGTGGTGCATGAGCGAGAGCAAGCGAGTTAGATAGAAACGGGCGAGGGTGCAATTTTTCTTATGCCGCAAATCTGAAATTGCTGTCTATAATAAGGTTGGTTATGTGACGTAAATGGACTCGCTTACACCCCAAACTGTTCCCTGTTTGTTGTCCATTCTATTCCATAGTAATTCTTTTAACGCAATCCGATAGGTATACAAACAAATCGAAACAAAATGAAGTGTTCAAAGAAACTATTTATTCGGTCTTTGGTCAAATCATTGGTATAATAATCGAGTACAGATTATAATTTGTACATGATGAAACTATATTGGCACCTAATTTTTATTCATTAATTATTATTATTATTAATAGTTAATATATTTACATAAGAACTTGTGTAATTTTACGATAACAGAAAGAATAATGGCAACAATGATAACATTATTGGAGTAATGTGGCAATAATCAACATTTATTTTTATTTTTTTTTGGAAAACAATCAGCTTAATGCAGTGTACATTATCAACATGAATCTTTCTAAATCTAATAAAATCTATTTACAAACTTACAATAAACCCAGCACGTTGAATATTCAATGGCTAAATAGATTTTGAACCATTGAATACTCACCGGATTGTTTTTACCCAATACACGTGATTTTTCTTAATCTTTCACTGGTTGAAACCAACAAAATATTGCACAATAAAATTAAAAATCTCCCCGTCATTGAGCATCGATATTTACACAAAAAAATCACAGTTTTATCGGTATTACCATCAACATTTTCAGCTGGTCGCCCCCAAAGACATCGGACTGTTCTTCAAATGGCCACCGTTGGGGAAAACTTGGCTGGCCATCGAATTCGGCGGTGGCTGGCCACTACCGGACATGTTGTTGTTTAAATCGCCATTAGTTGGCGGAAGAGGCGGCCGATGTCCGTTCACTAGATGGCTCGGAATGTTCGGCTATAACAACAAAAGACTCTCAAAATGAATCAACCGAAAATTCGACAACTTACCGGCGGAATTGAAGTTTGCCGTTTCAAATGCGATAGTGGCGGCGGATTATAGGCCATATTAGCAAAGACCAATCTCTCTTCATAATCGTATTCGCATAAGATTTTGTTTTCGCATAAATAGAAACGATCGCCGACACAAAATCTGTAATGCAACACAAGAAAAAAAAAACAACGATAAAAAGATTTGAAAAGACGAATGGTGGTTGTTATAAAGTGGAATCGGGGGAAAATCCAGTTTCATATTGACTTGATGCCAACGGTAAATCATAATATAAATACAAAAGGCATTTTAACACAGGGCACGAGTGGGATGAGAGGACTATAAAATCGTTGATATTGTAGCCTATTATAAATCAAGGTGTTAAATGTTACAAATGAAAAACTAACCGGTGTACGCTATAATTCTAATCTGGAAAGGCACAAATGCATTACACGAGAACTTTACAATTCCAACACGATTGTTACTATAGAGTGCGACATTCAGGACATTGGCAATAATTTACGAGAAATATTAATTGTTGAAATTCTCGATAATCTCGCTTTTTCTGATAGAGATGAGATCTTTAATATTTTATAATCTAAATTATGTGTGATGACAAATAGTAGTGCCAATATGCAATTACTCATTACTCGTACACACACGGTATATGTACATTTTGTACACATACTGTGCTCTATATAAACGTGAACTCGTTACATTCAATTGACTTGTCAAATATGACTTATATTCAACCGACAATATTTACAGAATTGCAGATATTTCACTGCAGGTTCCATTGACAGTTCAACACAATCCACCACCAGTCTTACAATTTATTCTTCAACAATATTGCCGCTTTTTTCGATTGGCTCTCCAGAATCCGATAATTTATCGACGTTTTTTTACAACAACAACAAAGGGCAAATTTTAACAAATTGTTGATCTTTTCTTTATTCGATCAATTCCAGTTTCGTCGCAAATAACGGCGAAATTTGCGCAAATTTACAAAATTTCAACAATTTACGAATCCTGCGAAAATTGGAGCCTTTTCTACCATTTTAGAAGAATCGTGGAGATATTTCGGTTTTTTATAATTGAAAATTTTAATGGCAACATTAACTGTGTGGGTGTCTTGTCTGTTGTTTGCTTCAACTACATAATTGTTGTTTAGTTGGTCGTTAAATGAATCACCGGAAAAATAAACTTGTTGTTGGAAATGTTGTCTAATATCAATTTTATTCCATTAATAAACCGTTTTTATTGAATCTAAATAAAAAGCAACCGATTGATGATTGTTCAAGATCAATATTGGGATATATTTGACGAACAAACGAACTATTCAAATCACGATTGAATCCAACAAACTAATGATAGAACTCGGAAAAGGACAAGGGGTTGGGAAAAAATGATAAAATATAACAAACCATTAAAACCGAACAATACATGTGTCTGTGTGTATGCATCCGTATATTGTCTATAGATATAGAACAATAATAGTTGGAAGGGTTACCTCTCTCTAACAATAGCATCAAATAACACAATCATATATTTTCGTTTATTAGCGCCGATTTCCACCTAAACTGCCCTCCATAAAGTCAAAATCTGAACATTGCGATAAACCAGCCATTGTTTACTTGATTGTTAAATTTATGTTTGTACAAATTAAATCTGTAGCGGTGGTGGTTACAACAACAAAAACTTGACAATGCTAATTAGCGCACAGAAACAGGGGCACGTACATAGATTTAATCAATTTTAAAATTTGATATTTGGCCACAATGATTTGACAAACGTGCAGATTTATCTTGTAATTTTTTTTAATAATCGTTGGTCCCTTTTATAAACACTTTAATTGGTTGTGCTAAATCACCGTCATCGGCCATTCTCTTGTGTTGTTGAATGGGTGAACCACTAGTAGGACTAACAGAGGATTCCCAGTTATAGTCGATTTGTCCAGTTTGTGGTATTTCACTATAAATTTATGTTAAAAGGCATATTTTCCATCATTTGTTAAACAATATCGAATTGGGGAGAAACGTTAAAGTAATTGTTATAGCCTTTTACAATCACCATTCATCCGCAAATCATACGGTTTTATCTATTTTTTTTAATTCTATATTGTTTTATACAAATAAATATAAATATTGCATGTATGTGTATTGTGTGTATGGTTTGTATAGTCGACCCCTTTCAGTCGTGAAATATTACAGTGCCCGTCCATGCGAAATAATCCACTTTTATTGTTTGCAATTATTAATATATTTAACTGCATTACGGTAACGGTCAGTGTGCGACAATATATATACGTATTGTCATGTTTATAATTGCAGTTTTTGTTTTCGATTGTGTTTTATTAGTCTATTGTACGTTCTATATTAGATTTTGTTTTGTTTTGCCCGGCTAAAACCCGTTTGTTTTATGTTTTTTTCCAACTAATTTGACAATAAAATGATTCTCCTTTCATACAAATATAAAATGTAAACAATAGCATTGTTTATCTTACTATAATTAAATATTCGATCGATTTTCAATAAATGCAATGCTACCGAATTTTATTCATAGAACGTCGTCACTCCAACATCGTGTCTAATGGCTGAGTTGTTTCCAGCCGTAAACCATACCACATGAGACTAACTAGCGAACAATCCTCAAAAGTGTAATGCGATAGGTATATTGTTGAGAATAGTATTGTAGAGGAAGTACGACCAGTGTTGAATATTTAAGTATATGGAAGTAAGTTGAATTTTTCGTGGCCGAGATCTCTCTGCCATATCCATCTCTCGTCTCTATAACAACTGTTGTCTTTTAAAACATTTTACAAGCCGTGAGGGAAATCATTCGTACTGGTCGTGGACTCGTTTGAATTGTGATAGATATACAGTCTTGTATTGACCAAAGATTTTCTAAATAATAAATGGAATATGTGTGAAATAAAATTGGAAATTGTTACTTGCCGGTGATTGCATTGTTGACAAGCGAAACATTCAAGATGATAGACATTACTTCTAGCACGCATCACCATTTCGAAGGCCGGTATCACTTTACTACAAGCAGCACAATAGCCTGTATTACCAAATAATCTAAGATAGTCTCTTTTACATAGGATGAGATTAGCTTTCGTATAGAGTGTTGAACCAACTTCACCTAAACGACAATCACAACAGCCACATTTCAAGCAATCTTCATGCCAATACAGATCTAAAGCTTTCAATAAATAACGTTCAGTTATTGTTTTACAACAACCAGCACATTCTTGAGGACCAGCGGCCGATGTCGGCTTGGCCGGTTCACCTTTCGACACGTCCATAGTCATCATAGGGCCGTTCGGACGGCTCTTTATCTGCAAACAACAAACAAAAAACACCAGATTTATTAATATTAATATTATTGTTATTATTGGATGGAAGTCAACGTTGAGATTAAATCCAGTTTATTAATATTTGACTTGCATATCAATTTTCCGTCCGGGGCAAACATTTACATGAAAGCGACTTTTCTAATACGCAGATATTAATATTATATAGAGTAGGAAAATAAAACAGGGGCGACCCCTGTCCTTTAGCTTAAAGGAACAAGGGGCTATTTCATCGGCCCAATAGAGAAAAAAAAGAGCAACCAACTCCGAGATGGTTGACGTTTTTATTAAACTAGCGAGGTATGTTACCGCCGGACTAGCCATATTTTATTATTGCCTTACATTATTTATCCTGCCTGTAACTGGACCTATAGCCGATTTTATATCTGTAGATATTTCGATTGGCGACACATATACGTCACAATTTGAAATAGTCTTTGTATTGGAAATTGTGTATATAAAAGTTCGCCTGTCACAGCTCGTACCTGTAAAATAATAAAAATCAATCGAATCTCGTTTGAAATTCGATAGAGGAACGTTTAAATGGAAGAAAGCGCCACAAGTTGCTTGCCAACAAATTTAACATGACTAATTCACCCGGCGCATCCACCATAATTCGACTAGCGTTTAAATGGTGTTTCTATTTAACTAACACCGGCTGGTTTTCGATTAAATTTCTGGCTAATATTTAATAACAATCTAGAAATTTAACAGCATTTCCATCGAGATAAGTTCATCAGCAGATCGCAACAATGATTATAATCGAGTCGGGTGTATTTATCTGAAAATGAGATCTTCGTCTCGCTCTCGCTCTCTGTCTCAATTTCTCTGTTATTTTATGGGCCAAGTCGAATTTAATGCAATTTCCAACAACTCAAAGTTGCAATAATAAAATGTTTGAAATAAATCGGTAGAAAAAAGTTAAATTTTGGATGGCCAACGTTAACAGGAAGACCGTTTAATTTCCTTCTAATTACCGACGAAACAAAACAAGGAAACAAAAGTAAAAATAAAAAACAGTTAAAGTTTATTTGTTTGCTGTTTTTTTTCTGGATACTAAAACAAAGGATACTTTTCAAGTTTTTAATTAAAATTACTACCTATTTCGTTTTATTACCTAAAAATTAAAAATTCTTTCCAGTTGTAGCGCCTCTTTATAATCTTATTCCCCATTTATTCACCCTATCATAATAAACTTGACTAGGTTTTTTGTTCAATTGTAAAAAGAGGAGGACGGTTGCTTCGATATTTCCGTTGTGGCGGCGAATTTTTCGTAGTTGTGTGCACCAGCCGGAACTTTAGCGAATTAATTATAATTCAGATGAAGACAATCAATTATCAATCACCAACAGTTGAAACGAATTTAATTGTCAACAGCAAAAGAGAGGAGCTTTGCATATTTGATGGCACAAACAAATTAAACCAGACAGACAGACAGACAGACACACAGACACAGATAGAATTCTATTGAAGATCTAACAATGGCCCTAAAATTCGTCGTCGTGAGTTAAACGATATTGTTGCCATTTTAAAAACATCGTTATAGTCGGGTGTCATTAAAAAATACATTATTTAAATTTCAAAGCACGTACGTCAATTCTGACTGCAAACGAGAAGCACTTTAAGCGAAAGAAAAACTTTATACTTGATTAGTAGCGTTAAATTAGGGTAGCCGACAGAACTTAATTAAATTTTATAATAATGAACTAACTGAGGAAATGCTGAACAAAAATAATTAAAAACCTAAATTTTCCACCGGTATATATACAGGACAAATACACGTACACAAAGTGACAAACTTAATTAACGAACCCATCGAAATATTTGAGTCTTTTAAAACGCAACCTCGAAAACAGGTAATGAGATGATAAATTGAATAAATCTAATTCGGAATAAATAAGCGGAAGACAACACACTGACGACGAATAGAACAAACAAAACAGAAAACCGAAGAATAAGTGCCACTAAACGAACAAAGTGACGGATGTTTTCCTAACAATATCAGAGGCAATACAAATATCTTTCTCTATGTTGGAAAGATTACGAACGAATGAACGAACGATAGAAAAGGAACATGTACGAACAATACACAACCATTTAAAAAGAAAGAGAAGAGCACACGCATAGACGATCTACAGACGGGACAATATAACCGTGAAATTGATCGGCGGCACGGTGTTACTTCTTCAACAACAACGACGAGAGGGAGACGAGACTGGAGTTATTTCAAAGCCGGGAATGTTACTGTCGATCATTTCGATCGAATCGTTTTTGCCTCGATTATTGAATTAACATTTACCTTCAATAAACTATCATTATAAAATTATCTCTATTTTATAACAAATTCCCATTAATTCAATGGCTAAATCGATTATTGGCGATGATTTGGCATTTTTACGTTCGATGACAAAATTCCAGTTGAAGTGAACGTAAAGAGACCACTTGTTATACTGTTGGAACTTGTCTAGTATGGAATTAATAAAATCCGGACCGGTTTGATTGATGTCCCTGTCTTTGCTTGAAACCGGCCACATTTCACTGATTAATTCTAAATCTATTCGTTGACTTATCGAGCAAAGAAAATGATCATTTTGTTCGTAATCAATTAGTTGATTATATTTTGCTTTAGTGAATTAATTCCAAACTTCAATCGACTGTACGAAACCGGATTAGGGCGCAATAGAATTGCGTTTTACTAAAATATAAAACTAGAGCGATCAACGAAATTCATAATCAATCTTAAACAGGCTAATTAAACAATATAGAGAAGATCAAAGAACAACAACAGTGAGAGAGAAAGATTGAATGGTTGGTTGTAGTAATCAACGCTAGCAATTAAGTGGCGCGCTCCTGGCGGCTGCGAAATCAATCAAAAAACTAATTGAAAGCCTACGATGATCCCTTCAATCCCTTTGGATCTGTATTTATCTCTATCTTTAATCGTCTATCATTGTCTTACACAATCATATATAATCTATATATATAAATACACAATCTCATTTTCAATATAACCGTTGTCTGTTCTGTTTCATTAATAATTTTCTCGATTCAATTTGGTATTTGACTTTATGTGATTGTGTGGTTTGGTTTCTTATTGTTTCGCGATATTACTCACTTTATTGAGTTTTAGTGATATTGTTTTTATTGGGAAATTCTTCTTCGTCGTCGTCTATCTATGTTTGTGTGTGTGTGTGTGTATTGTTTCGGGCACACATACAGTCGTGGGGCATTTGATTTTTTCATTATTCCCCCATTGTTTTCAAAGTAATTATTTTAGTATCGTCGATTTTATTGGTTGATATTGTGAAATAGATTTGGGCAACAGCCACAAAACGCTTATTTCGAGTTCACGAAATCAATCTGAGACGATTTCTGATTTAATTTCACCAAAGAGCTTACTAGCCCGAATCTATCAAACAAACAAAAGGAGAAAAAATTGACAATAATATAATTAAAAATTTGCTGATCAATTCTACCACCACTGTTGTCACATATTAATCGATAAATAGATAGTGGAGTTTGTGTGTTGTTCAACATTGGACATTTCTAACTAATAAGAATTGGCCATTTACTGTATTAGAAAATAAGAATAACAAGAATTGCAATAATAAAATGGACTGGCCGCCGTCGATGTTGTCGTCGTCGTCCTAGTCGTCGTCGTAGTCGTCATCATCAATACTACACTAGTGTACAGTGTGTGTCCTATCACTATCTGTAATACACTTAGAAGCCTGCATATATCAAACATCTGCCCATTATCCAAATTGACTGCTGTAATCAACTAAAAAGAATTCAATCCACTTCCATTCAAGCCAACAGACATACCCACATTCGCTCATATTCCCCGTAAAATCATAACGATAATTATTTAATTATCACACCATAATTGTAACAATAAAACAATAAAATTGACAACTCCAATTTTTAACCTAAACCAAATTATCATCAGCCGTAACTTTAAAACCGGCCAGTAATCGAATAAAAATCTAATAATTCCGGTCGTTATAAGTGTCGATTCTTATAAAAAGGAATTGGGTTTACAGTGGCCAGGGCCCCTTTTAGCTAAATTGAAAATAACCGTATAAGTTACAACTACAGGGGCTGTCAATGAGGCGCACGCTTTAGCTTTAGATTAACAGCAGTAGGTGGTGATGTTGCGGGGTGAGTTTTAAACCAACACCACCACCGTTACCACCACGAACATTAACATAACACAAAACATACAGCTTTCAAATAAATTAGCTCGATTCACTAGAAAAATTAACAAATTAATTAGGCTTGATAATTACAAAATTACAACAGTTTATCAATGTTTAATGATTAATTATTTCCAATTGATTACGGGAAGAACAATGTTGCAACTTTTAATCAATCTGATGCGATTTTTAAGTAATAAAATTCACGAAAAAATCTAAACTTGAGGAATGATTATTAATATGTTATAATTATAAAATGAAAACAGCATTTCATCAAAACTAATATTTAATGGATATTTGTTTATCGTTTATATTTCGATAATATTCATGAGAGTTATGGCAAATTTAATTAAGTTCAATATGATGAGTCATTAATTTATAAATGCAAACTGTTTTTATATAGCAATTAACTTAATAATAATAATAATAAAAGCGATGAAATATTCTATTAGAGGCCGATTATAATTTTCTTCGTGTCTATCATTCAATTAAAAACCTGTCTGGAGGACAAATTTCGGCAAATATTCCAACCACTTTCTCACCATAATTGAATCAATTAAAATGCACTTTTATTGAAGAAAACCTTTCCGTTATAGTTATTATGAATGTATGGCTGCTACAAGTGTTCGTTTCTGTATTGACGTCAAGACAGCTGTTCGCTATTATCAAACAAATGCGGTTTTATAATGAGACTACTCCTGTTAATAATAATGGTACAAGGTCTTGGTATTATTTACAAAGACCTATTAAGGTAATTAGTAATTAGAGATTGTGACAGTTTTAAACGGCGATCGAAGAGGTGCTTTTGCATTTTAGAAATTTTGTGTGCGATAGAGAGCGTGTTTCATCGTGATTAAATTCCGAAAACCAACTGGAGAATAACTGAAATACTCAATTCAACTTTGTCTGTATGTATATCGTTCGTTATACTAATCTTTTCATTCATTATTTCCGAAAGAATATCGAACGAATCGAGTGTATTGTTGATATTTTATCGCTACCAATTATTGTCGAGTTAACAAATCTAATGAATGCTATTGTGTTGTGTTTTGTTGGTTGAAAAAGAGGCCTAATTACCAACAAATGTATTGCTTCCAGAGACTGATAGATGAAAGACACCCATTCATTGCACAATTATTTTGAAAAGGGGAGGAATTTCAATAATAAATCGTTCGACAGGTACTGGAACCACTCAAAAATCTCCAATGTTTATATTATAGAGATGAATATAAAGAGTACGCCTTCCAGACAGTAAATTATTTGGAAATGTTTATTGAAGGGTTGTTTTTCAGTGTATTCTGGTAGTGGGTTTATATCGGAAAAAGTCGTTAGTTTCTGTATAGTTTACAGAGCAGGCCCCTTAATTCGACAAATTTGAATATTGATGACACATCCGAAAATTGGTCTGACATCTACTCCGTCCTCTTGTTTCTCACAATTTAATGGGAATCGATCTAAAATGTTTAAATAATCTATATCGAAAATCACGGCTTATATCCAATTAAGTATGTCGACTCGTATAAGCAGTTCGTGAATAATTCATGACAACAGCTTTCTTACCTTAACCCGTAGCGACAACCCACCAAACAAGAAACTGTCAAGATGCAAATGCAATTAACAGCCTAAAGTGCTCTGGAAAATAATTACAAACATCACAACCGACGATGTCAGTTTTCGTCTTGGTTTTCTACAATGTTGTAGCACAAAAACAATAATCAACAACAACACGAACATCCTTCCTTATACTACAGCATGTGTTGATGTTGTAAATTTGAAACGGAAATCACTCAACAATTCAGCAAATGATTTTTACAGCTGTACAAATACGAAATTTTATGCAATACCGTGGAATGCGCTCCCAGACACGTTTCGATTCCTTCTAAACCATCCCTATTATTTAAAAATCCCACCCTATACACCACACACATACAAACATCAAACAACGAGATGGTATAATCATTAACGCCTCTACTAATGCTTTCTAAACGATAGGGGACTTTTTCATAATTACAACCAAGCCAAGTCGATACAAACCGACTATAATTAACGATAATATTGATAATATGTTCCTGTTTTATTCTTATCACCGGAACTGGAGAATTTTTGTGGAATTATATCGAAGATCTTTGTTGTAATCGTAACAAAAATTATCATTCCGGGTTATTCTCGTACAAATTAATATAAAGTTATCAATAAACGATAATTAATTCTGTCTCTAATGAATGGAAAATCATAACAGACCAATAATTGCGTCAATTTCGATTATTATTATTATTATTTTGTTATCGTAAAACTGTAGGCTGATTGATTATTATTAATTAGAACGTTGTTGAATCATTAACATTGTCAATTGTTGATATTTAAATTGTGGGACGGCATTATAATCATAATAACAAAATAAACAATTATCTTTGTTATACGACCATAAAAATATGATTATTTTAATTAAAACATTATCTATCTCTTTTATATTTGGTTCCATTTTTTTTTGTTCGTTGTTAATATTCTAAACAAAAATAATACCATAAATCTTGTCTATTATTTTTCTGTTTGTTTTATTTTTGTACTAGATACAACTAATTGAATAAACATTTTAATTATTTATTCAAAATTTAATAAAAATCTAAAATCATAAGACAAGTTGCAATTGAACGTAAAGTGCGTCTATTAGAGATCGATCAAATCGACTTGTCGATTAAATCGTTTAAAATCGTCCATTGTTCTGGCATTTAGTTTGGGTGTCAGTGTTTATTTACGTATACTTAAACTAATAATGCACGTTCCCATTAAGGCTTGCAAGATATGTAGACAGACACGTTTAAATAACGAGGACAAGCGAGACGTGGAGAATTACAATTTTAACACCTCTCTCGTATTATGTTTGTTCGAACAATAATGCGATAATTGCTGTCTGTTAATGTGTTCTCAAGATGATGTTAGTTAAAAACACATTAGCCACTTGGCACATATGCTGTCTTATAAATAATAATAATAATAATAATGTTACAACATATCAACTGTAATAACAACAATCCCTACAACACCTATTAATAAAATCGTCCAAACGAAGACTTTGATCTCGAAATGAAACGGTTAAATAACAATAATGCGCGGACAAACGACTATAAATCGACTAGATCGAAATGTGGCGAAATATTAATTTTTATCTACAATTTGTAACTACATGGACAATATCCAAAAACAACGATTTAATAGACTGACATCACACAAATTCTCGACATAGATACACCGATTATAGTACTATAGTAGTACTATAACAACACCAAAAACGGTACGTTTATAGGTGTCTTTAAATAAAATTAACACCAACCAATCGGGGTGTAAAATCCACCCAGACAGGATATAACAAATAGTTACAAATTTACTTAACACCTCCTGTCACTATAATTATTATGACTGGCTAAACAGGAAATAGGGGGGTTTATTTTGTGCGATATATATATGTATATACACCTTCTTGAAAACTAATTTGAAATGTAACAGGTCAGAAAGGGCGGTAATCTTGTCGAGAGAGGATGTTTATAAAACACCAACGATAATCATAACAACAAAAACAACAGGTGGTGGTTGTAGTGAGACGGTTTAAATCTTAAGGGAAAATTTATTTAGACTTACCCACTAATATTTAGCCAAAAAAGATGTAATATAAGTCTAGTCCGACAACAGGTGGTGGTTTTATTTGAGATCGCTGCTAGTGACAATCAAACAATGAGACGAATTTAGCAAATTTGATGGTGAGTAACGCTTCCATACAAATATTTAACGTTATTATCATTATGATAATTTAGAAAACATTAAAAAAAGATCCATAATTTTTCAATCGTTAATTACAATTAAGCTATAATTTAATTAAAATACTTGTTGTTGTTATTATTGAAATGGTAATGTAATACCCGTGCTCTGGAATGAATAGGAGGTTATTACTGTAATTACCAAGTTTCATTACACTATAAAAATGTGATGGAATAAACATTGAGAAATAAATATTTATAATACATACATATAATTTTAATTAATAAAGACGGAACGATACGGAAAGATGGGGAGAATAAAATGATAAAAAAACCGGAATATTTTATGTAAATTAATAAAATAATAATAATGAGTTGATATTACAAAAATTTTAAGCTGCCTACTAAAAATACAGAACATTCCATCTAATTTGAGATGGATTTATTTGTGGACGTTCACTTTTCATTGAAACGCGCTGTAGTTAATGTTAATTAATTCTATTAAAATTCCAAATACATATACATATTTTTCTATCCATTGCACTTTGTAATTGTTTAAAACAAAATTTTAAACGAATAGAATTGGTATAATTATCGTGTTGTTTAGTTGAAGAGTTGTTATTGTCCATATTAATAATATTTAATCGTTTTAATTGTAATTATCGTTTAAATCATCATAATAAACGTATAAATGTTTAAATTATTTAAATGAATTAATGAAAATGAATAAATAGAAAAAGGCCTGAGCCTCGTTCGTCGTTAGTACGCATATAAGCCAAACTGGATTCTGAATTCTGAAGGCTTTCTGTTAATTTGTGTTATAAGCCAGTTAGTCTAGTTGTGTTTACTAATAAAACACATTGGTAATTAAGCGTTGCTAATTTGGTAATAAGCATCCACAGACACAGAATTCAATTAATGTCTAACAAATGTTAACTATTCGCATTTTAGATCTACGGATATTTAAACAGTGGCGTCTCTAATCATCAACAATTTGAAAAATGCTAATTTCCAACAGCATCTTATGGAACGAGTAGAGGAAACGATGCATAATCTTTTTCTTCGTTTACAAAAAATAATAAAAATTGGACATTAGTTCCCTGCTTCTGGTTCCGCAAGATTTGGGATTTTTGTTTCTGCTTCTTTTGCGCTTTTTATGAAAGAAATGGGAATTTATCGAAACTTGAAGGTTCATATTTAAAAATCGATATCTCGCTTGTTTGATGTTATATTGTATTGAATACAGTAGCATGAGAAAGAGCAACTTAAGGAGCATCCGAATAAGTATTTTGTTTTGAAAAATTCCAAATTCTGATTGTGAGTAACCGAGGATAACCTAAGAGCGTTTTTTTTAATTTTTCCATCTTTTGTTCCGTAATTTTATAAATATTATCGATTTTCCATTAATTTTCTCAAAGTTTATAGTAATTTGAAAGGGATCATTTCCAAGAAATTCCTCAATTTTTTAGAAAATTGGCAGAAACTTTATATTTTTGTTTTGGGGTCCAAAAATTACTTATTTGATGGCATATTTCAATGAGTATGGCAACATTTCAAGAAGTATTTAGGAAAGTTTTTTATTTTTGAAAAATATAGATCGAATTCTGAGTTACAGAGGACAATCCCCTATAATTTAGCCAATATCCTCAATTTTTCAACGATTTTCGCACAGTATTTAGCAAATTGAAAACACAATTCAGATGTCTTAGAAATTTTCCACTAAGTTTTACGGAAAATTAATGAAAATTTATACTCCAAGCTTTTTGTACTTAGGTACGAAACTAACCTTATTTCCTTTCTGTTTTTGCTTCCCTCTCTGTTATAGCATCTCTAATAAAGATGTTCAACAGTGTTTTGTATGATGAGTAGTGAAAACGATGCGTAATCTTTTTCTTCATTTACAAAAAATAATAAAAATTAGAGATGTTACGCATTTCAGCTTCTGGTTCCGCAAGATTTGAGAGAATTGCTTCTTTTGCGCTTTTTTACGAAAGAAATGCGAATTTATCGAAATTTGAAGGTCAATATTTAAAAATCGATATCTCGTTTGTTTGATGTTTTACTGTAATGAATACAGTACCATGAGAAAGAGTGATTTAAGGAGCATCTAAAGAAGTATTTTATGTTGAAAATTCTGATTATGAATTACAGAGAATAATCTAGGAGCGCGTTTTTTTTTTCGAAATTCTTCCATAACTTTATAAATATTACCGGTTTTTTCAATGATTTTTTTAAAGTTTATGGCAATATGAAAGAGCTCATCTCCAAGAAATTTTTCAATTTTTTAGAAAATTATCAGAAACTTCATATTTTTGCTTTAGAGTCAAAAAATTGCTTATTTGAGAGGATATTTCAATGAGCATAGTAGCATTTCAAGAAGTATTCAGGAAAGTTTTTTATTTTTGAGAAACTTCGACCGAATTCTGAGTTACAGAGGACAATCCCCTATAATTTAGTCAATATTTTCAATTTTTCAACGGTTTTCGCCCAGTATATAGCAAATTGAAGACACTATCCAGATGTCTTTGAAATTTTCCACTAAGTTTTACGGAAAATTAATGAAAATTTATACTCCAAGCTTTTCTCTATCTGTTATAGCATTTCTAATAAAGATGTTCAACAGTGTTTTATTTGATAAGTTGTGAAAACGATGCATAATCTTTTTCTTCATTTACAAAAAATAATAAAAATTATAGATGTTACGCATTTCTGCTTCTGGTTCCGCAAGATTTGAGAGAATTGCTTCTTTTGCGCTTTTTACGAAAGAAATGCGAATTTATCGAAACTTGAAGGTCGATATTTAAAAATTGATATCTCGCTTGTTTGATGTTATATTGTAATGAATGCCATAGCATGAGAAAGAACAATTTAATGAGCATCTGAGGAAGTATTTTATGTTGAAAAATCCAATTGAATTCTGATTGTGAATTACAAGGAATAATCCGGGAGCTTGTTTTTTTTAATTTTTCCATCTTTTCTTCCATACCTTTATAAATATTATCGAATTTTCAATGATTTTTTTGAAGTTTATAGCCATTTGAAAGAGCTCATCTACAAGAAATTCTTCAATTTTTTAGAAAATTAGCAGAAACCTTATATTTTTGTTTTGGAGTCCAAAAATTACTTATTTGATGACATATTTCAATGAGTATAGCTGCATTTCAAGAAATATTTTGGAAGGTTTTTTATTTTTGAAAAATATGGACCGAATTCTGAGTTACAGAGGACAATCCCCTATAATTTAGTCAATATTTTCAATTTTTCAACGATTTTCGCACAGTATATGGCAAATTGAAAACACTGTCCAGATGTCTTGGAAATTTTCTACTGAATTTGTAAGTCTCACGGAAAATTAACGAAAAGTTGAACTTGAGCACCAAACTAATCTAGTTCCGCTTTCGTTTCATTTATATGTAGCATCTCTAATAAAGATGTCCAAAAGTGTTTTGCGTGACGAGTAGGGAAAATTATGCATAATCTTAATTGTAATTAGTGTTTTTCCTCGTCGACAAAACGAATCGTATCTTTAGTGATAATAATAATAATAATGTTAGTGAGCGGGGGATTTAATAAAATTTAATCATAACAATGGAATTTGGAAGCCCGGTAAAAATAAACGTTTCGTTAATTTATATTTCAACTGTTGAAATTAAAAATTCCACCAAAAAGAAGAAATTAAATATTGTAATGAAACTGGAAAAGAATTTATCAAATTAAAACTTATTCATTACGGTAGAGAAAAAGAACATGGAAACACTAAACAACAACAACAGAATCAATTAGAGCGATTTTTATTAAGATTTATCCGGGGGATTATTGTCAAGATTCAACACAATAATGTTGGAATATTTGAAATAATCGCAATCAACATTGCCATTCACCGTTAATATTCCATTACATCGTTGTATAGTTTAGTAGACAAACTATAATTAAATGCAAATAGATTGTTGAATAAAATGAAAAAGAATTCGAAAAAATATTTAGTTGGAAATTGTTTTCTAATCGAATCGATAATGTCAAAGCTTTTAAAAGATTCAAAACAGTGAGTCTAACACTATTATTGAGTATTGAAATTTATAATTACAAATAAACTTGACTGGTAAATAAAACATTGAATTAATTTCGAATCGAATTAATGTTCTCCAACGGAAATAAACTTGATTCGTTCTATCTTTTCTTTGGTCAATTAAAATTCGGTATCAAACTAATAATAAATACACGTGTCGCTCGATTAATACCGCATCTAGAATACCACCAATTTTGACAAATAATTGGATATCAAGAATACAATTAACAATAGTTTGAAAAGTGATCGTTTCTCTACAATTGAACAATTTCTGTATTCATGGAATGTTTTACATAATCATTTAATATTCACCGTCTATATTTATAAAATAATAATAATAGTAATAATAATAATAGATAAATTAAAACAATCAACGATTTTAATTAATCTTGACAATGTTTTATTGTTTCTGCATGTAATGAATTTACAAGAAAATTCATTTTAATTGTCATGTGCCGATTTAATTAAAATTATCTAAACAATTGTTCTTTGTTGTCAGAAGGAACACAAAAAATCCTCCGTATCTATGTATCTAATAGAAATAATAATTAAAAATAGACAGAGATAGAAATCAACTTACAAATCGAATATGTAAATAAACAATAAGGCATGTAACAACTAACAAGAACGATAATGAGTTTTTCAATTTTTTCCTCTCCTCTATGCAGTTCTCCTTGTTCAATTCCAATCTGACTTGAGTGAATTTCACTATAAATTTATCAATTGCAATTATAGAAATGAGCCGATTTTCATTGACGATAAGCGAATACGCAAACCAACAAGATAATCAGCTAATTTCAATAATTTACCCGTCTACAAAAACAACAAAAATCATTTCTTCTATTTGACATACGATAAACTCGCTTTTTTCTATTTACCGTTTGGTTGTTATTCCGACAAGTCAACATTAACAAATAACGAAACGAGAGGGAGAAACCATCACTGAAAAGTAAATTTCAATCTACGCAACTATTAATGGAAAACTAACATTCATTTAATTGATTATTTTATCATCTATAAAATCGAAAATTTATTAGAAAAACAGGGTGGATCACGATCAATGCACCCTATAGATTTAAACACACCACTATCGGACAATTCGAATTTAATTCCGTCAATCGCAACCCTATCGAGAATTCTTGCTATTAAGATTTTTACCTTCATCGATGGCAGTTTCATCCGGCAGAAGGGGCGAAACTTACCTAAAACAATACACAATTTACATAACAAATTAAATTATAATTAATAATAATTATAGAAGCAATAATATTAATAATAATAAGCGATAAGATAATTAATTAATCAACCGTTAATTATTTCGAATGACTTGAAATTAATTAACAATGGTGGAAATGGAAATTTTCAAGTAGGCTATTGGATATAGTAAAATAAGTGAAGAACTGACAACCTACTTGATTTATTCACGTAATATCCTGGCGGGAAGTTTAATTCGCGTCTTAAAGATTTTTTTAAAATTAAAAAAGATCGTAATATAAATGACAGCAGTGTTATGACAAGCGACTTTTCATTATTAAAACACCACCACCACTACTACTACCACTACTACCACCATCAGAGAAAGAAATCTTACAATTCAATGTACGATTTATATAATTCAACCATCAAGATAATGAAATAAATAATAATTTCGCAGTTATTCGATTGTAATTCATCCCCTGCTGTATAATCTATCAGCACCACCACCCTTAACGTTCCACATATGCGACCAGTCAAAAAAAAACAGACACATATACACAGAAATAGGGGAGGTTTACTTGTCAGAATAAATGCGTACTTAATTGGATTTGTTTATGCCTGTGTTCGGTTTGAATATAATTTTGAGTGGATCGTGATTGAATAGAAGAGCTGTTTAGGGTGGAGGAGTAGAAAATGCTGTTTTTTTTCAATGTTTTGTTATTATTTGTATTGTTTTCTTTCAATTTTTTCCGCCCTCTCTTATTAACGTGATGTAGTTTGTTCTAAAATCGTACAATCTACTTTTGTTATTTAACGATATATAGACGGGAGGATCTTCAAATTTAATTTCCTTTTATATTTGAAATAAATCACCGCAATTCGGGCTTTTTTCCCACTCGAACTATTCGTAGGGGTTGAAATTTATGATAATTATTTTTAAATATTGTTGTTCTAGCGATCTTCTTGGACTTGTTGACTAATATTGTACTGTTTCAAGGGGTTGATGGTGTTTCTTTGAATTAATAATTGATAGAGTAGCAGCGAGAATGTGTGTGTAGTGTGTGTAACGGCCGCCATTTTAATTAAATTTTCCCGATTGACGGTAGTGCCGTATATGAATAAGCCCCCATTCATAATTAAACAAGACACGCGTCATTCTAGACTGTATGTACAACGGGTGAGGGGAGTTTTGTATCTCATAAAGTCGATCAAATCCATTGTGGAACGGCTAAAATCGGAAATTTTCAACAAACTATTCGAAATTTCCTCAGTAAAACAGAGATATTGATCAAATTTGGATTTGTAAGGTTCGAAATTTAGGGGAATTCGGTTATACCGACCCAATCTTTCGAAAAGCGCGCAGTTCAAATTGGCCAATAGAATTTGAAAATTTTAAATTCTGCGTTCAAAAGATGGCTTCTTCTAATCTTATAATTTCTTATACTTAAAACTAAAACTAGAGATTAGTTAATCTTAAAATTAAAATAATCTTCAGATTATTTTTGTAATGTTTGTAGCATGGCAAAAAGTCATAGGATTAATAAATCTCCGCTTACTTCACTTGATTTAGAATTAAACGATTTATTTCGAAACATTTTAATTATCAAAATAAGTGTCATAACAAAGTTGTATTATAAAATTGTTAGAAGTTGTAGATCTGATTGAAAAAGACTTTCCTCGTAAGATCTAAGAACGAAATAGTCATTTTGAAAGTATGCGCCAACTGAGCTTTTTCGAAAGATTTCCTCAGGCCCTACAGAATTATTGCAGCAATTTTTCCCATACATAGATTCTCTAACGAATAAAATTGTCGAGCCATTGATTTGGCCTGTCAATATTTTTGTAATTTGCTTCAAAAAATATTGCTTTCTTTTTTTTCCAATGATTTATTGTTGGAATTGTTTATCTGAAGAAGCTTTCTTCAACTACAGCGAAATTTGTATTTCTTTTTCCTTTTAATATTCTTTTTTAGTTTAGATTTTTGATTTCTTCGGCTATTTTGTAAAATTATTATTTAACTAACAGTTCATTAACATTTCAAGCTCGGATTAGTCGATAATCTATAGATCAGGTTGAGATTAAAATAGGCTTAGCTTTGTGACGTTTAAGTGGCGACTAAGTTGTGGTGCAACAAAACTTTGTCATTAAGCCAAGATTAAATTTTAAGTTGTAACGGTGCAAAAAATAGTAATTTTTCTATTCTAGTGATTTTTGATTAAAATTTCCTGTTTTATTTAGAGGATTTTGTAATTTTTGATAGATTTTCTATCTAGGTGTTTTTTTAGATTTATTGTTTTATAAATTGCTACTTACAATTGAACGTTTAGTGTTAAAACTACTTAACTTTGCTGTATTACTTTAGTTATCCCCTTAGAAAATCTGTCCCGCTATACGATTTGATTACTTTAACAATTGTGAAAGGGGCTCTCTTTCGGCTCGAATGGGTGATAGAGCGGGAGAGAGAGCCGAGATCCTGAAAGGAATTTCTTTGAAACAAAGCAATCCCATCAGACGATACCATCACACACATTATGACGTATTATTAGCGCATTACAGCTATTGGAGAACGACGATTCAATTTATTGGAATAGCACCATTGCGGCGAACCGGCAAACAACGATCAAATATTACCAAGATCTCCTATCCTGATTACTGATTAGTGATTACGTACAACCACCACTTAGATTCGCCTTATATTCTGATGGTAATCCTAATGGAAAAAAATCGAGTCAAGTTGAAATAGATCAAGTTTAACCGTAACATAATTGAAACAAATTCGTGATGCATGAAATTATTGAAATATTCGAAAATCGAATAAAAATTGCGCAATTTATTATTGAAATTCTGTTGGTATTTGTCGATTTAATGACGATTTCTTATAAGGAAACAACAATCAACCGACTCCAATCAACTTAGACCGCTTGCTATGTCTTGACGTTTAATTTTCTTAATCGACAATAAATTTAATATTCCGTCAAGCTAGACAGATAGAAAATAAAGACAAAAAGATTGGATTTAATCAAAATCAACGTATCGATATATTCAAGGGCCTTCTAATAGACGAACTGTACATTTACATGATGCGAGTGCGACAATAATTTAATTAATTATCGATTTGGGTATACCGTTAATGTGATTGTGTGATAGAGGAAGTCTTGATAGAACAGGAAACTTGGCATTTTTTCGTCTAATAAAGAAAAATTACAATTTCCGTTGGCTACAATTATTTCCCCTCGGTTTCGATATTAACTGACTAAAACTAGGAAAATTCAATTCTAATTTGATTTGTTGTCAAATGTGATTGAGATTTCTTCTGCATGTTTGTACGTGTAAATAAAACGTGGAATGTAATGTGCGGTCAAGTGCTGCGTTTTCGTTTCAGTAAACAGATCGAACATTGATTGACAATATCGATGGACAAACGAAACTTACCGTTTTCTTTCGCATTCACATTGAATTTATTGAGATAATCATCCTATATCAACACAGTATTTTCGTTGGTGTTTATTTAAACATTCTACAATTGATATTTTCCGGATACAATCAATGGAAGACGATCATTACGGCTTATATTTGGCGGAAAAAATAAATCGAAAATCATACATTTATTTTTGCAATAAATAACCGTAGAAATGGCTGTGAATGTATGCATGATTGAATTTAGAACGAAATTGTAAAAACAATACAGGAGGAAAAACTGGGAGTGAGTGAGTGAGTGGACGACGATCCGGTCTTATTACAGTTTCCTTTTCAATTTTGTTTCTCTATTTGAGCGTAAAAAACAAATTTGTTTTTTCTCGAGTCCATTATGTTTTTAGGAAATACACAAGGGCGGTTTGGGACAACTTCGATACTTGAAGCGTAACTGAAATCGGGGTGCGGGCAACGTATTTATATACACCCTATTTGATTTTTCTACATCAAAATAACACATGTGCACACGAAATCTTCGTGTTGGTAACAAATAAATGATTTGATATCGAATGAGTTTTCAATTTCCTTCAAATTCATGGCAATTTCAACACGTACAGATTACGCTTGTAATTGGTGGTTTTATTAATTTTTCTATTTACACGAGATATGATAAAAAAATAAAATTATTGGTAATTTTTTTCGGTAATACCAATAATTGTTGTTGTTATTGTAGACTGAAATCAAACGATTTCTCGTAATCGCCCCCATTCCTGTAAATTGATTAGAAATAAGTAATTTTACGGATGGCTTACTCCCTCAAGACAAAAACATTATTGGAAAATCATTTCTTAAAGTCGATTGCACTCCAGATATTAATAACAATATCGAAATTATTTTGCCTGTTCTCACTCAACCGGACAATTACGTTGATTTTACAATTTTTTCCAATAACAACAATGGTAATAATTATATGAACTCCCTTATTTTGGGGTAATCTTTGAATCAACGTGGCGCGAACTTTAGCAGACCACGTGGCCGTATTGGGTGCAATCTTTACTGAATATAAGCTAATCCTGAATCATTCTACAGGATTAAATTGATATGTTTGTTTACAATTAGAGATTGATTGGTAAAGAAAATCGTTTACTTACAGGTTTATCTGCCTGTCGTTGCTGCGGTTTCGTTGAACCGTCTCTAATTTTACCACTGAACCTCAACAACGGAAAATAAATAAACAAAAACAAACAAAAATATATAAACGAACAATACAAATTAAAACACTTTGTCCTCGTTTTATCGCCGGATATTTAAACAATTTTTTTTTAATTAATTCTATCCGAAATCGATGATTTGCTTCGATTCTTTATTAACGAATCGAAATCAATTGATTCTAATTGAATGATACTAAAATTTTCAAATAAATCACCGATGATGGATTGTAATATAGACGATTTGTATGTTAGACGATAGTGGAGCAAACGCGTCCAACCATTCCGCTGTTCGTACTCTGAATGAGCGACGACGCGCGTCCCGTATCGGAGAACTGGAAGCGTTTTCCGTTTTCGGTTCAAGTTGCGCCGGTTGGACTCCCTCTCGCGAACAATTCTCCACCGCCACCACCACCACCTAAACTAACAATCAGGCTCAAATTCGAATCTTCGACAATTTCAACAATTCACCCACCGTCTGTCAAAATTGCGTAACTTCGAAACATTTTCGTATCTTCGAAATAGACATTTCGTGTCCGCTGGATTGCCCTTAAATCCAATCGACTCGAATCGAACAAAACATTGATGTATCTGTCAGGGCGGATAACGTTTGATTTTCTAATTAAGTCGAGCTTTCCCCTAAATAACATTTTTAAAATCGTATCAAATCCCATCGAAAATAGACTGATATTATATTGAAAAACCACCAACCGGAAAACTATTTGAACCTACCGAAAATTTAATTAAAATAGTACAACGATTTTATCATCCGATCAATTTTTGTGCTTTAAGGGGGGATAAAGATAGCCGTTAATTGGAATAATTGTTATTTTTCTTTCATGCTTCAATTTAATTTAAATAAATCTCTCCAACATGTCAGTTGGAATCATTAAGTGAAAGACGTGTAAAAGAGATAGGCGATGGTAATAGAGTGATTCAATTAAAATTTTAATTTTAGATTTAATTAAATTATACGAAAATTTGTGGGAGATATACGAGTGTTGTTGTCGGTAGTTTATACAACTTTTTAAAATATTATAAAGTATAACATGAGTTATTTTTTTTAATAAATAAATTCTAATTATATTCATATACGTAGAATAGTCGGAACTTTTCACATATTTACTATACATTTTAGAATATTTAGAAAAATCACCAAGTAGTTTTCCAAATGGAAACAGAAATCCCGTCTGGGATCATTTTCAACTTTTCCCCACTAACAATAATTGTTATCATTCGTTACGTTGCAACAAAATAAATTCGCTAAAAATAATCGTAATTTCATAGTTGAAATACGCCAGGTATACTGCAGATGTTGCCGTATTAAAATACACAATTTACTTTCGTGTATTTCGCGAATATACCTCCATGCAAACATTATTGAAGACTAAAGTTGAGAGAAATCCCGACGATTAAAATGCTCAAGAAAGACGAGAAACCAGCAGGTTCTGTGGTGAATTGTAAAATTTGCCCCCTTTCAATCGCCATTGATTCAATAGAGTCTCCAATAAAATCCAATGATTTTTATAAAGTTCTGCTAAAGTCGTTCACGCTCGAAATCATAATTTGATTAAAAGAACTCCCATTATATCCGATTTGGCCAGGATCAAGCCGGTATAATACAAACGTACGTATAAGCAGCGGCATTTATAATGAGGTGGTGAATTGCGTGTAATAGAATCAGTAACGAATGAATGGCAGCAAGAGGGTGCCCGTTCCCACGATGTCGCCCCAATTCTCTCCCCGTTACCAAAGCGCAATTGTAGAATAATCCCAATATTGTTTTGTTGTTTTTAGATTTGTTCCATCGAAGAAAAAGCTAAATACTGTTTCGATTATTATCCACAGATTGGTGGTGTTTATATGAGGGTGAAATGGGCAATAGTAAGGCCACGTGAACTGTCGGTATCAGTAGCCACAGAAGGCACGTGCCGTCTATCATTCGCAGATCTCTTATACGTCCATAATCTACGCTTGGATAGTCTTCCATCAATGCTGATTTTATTCGATTCTCAGTTGTTGTAATTATAATGAAAATTGATAAGGTCACTACAACACCCTGGAAATAACTTCAACTATGATCTTTATATACACGTTTACCCCCAACCAGTTGGTAGGTTGAAACCGGGCCCCCTTTTTCCAACTAGCATCATCACTCATCAGTGTTTGTCTATGAGATTTGGATGACACGTGTTTAAATTAAAGGATTCCAACCAGCGGCTATAACGGTCGTATTTCCTGCGTCAATTCACATAAAATTACAGTGTACACTATTTAAAAAAAAACCGATTCATCCCTTTCTAGATAAGTCGCATCTCATAAGGGTTGTTAGTGGGCTGAAAAACGTCAATTTCATAGTTACCCTCAAGTTCTAAGCCCATAAACTTTAAACTACATATATAATACATAAGTAGTTTGAATATTGCTCAGGACATGCTGCATAACTTCCACTATTAAACTCTTAGGGCAACTTCAAAGCATGTTTGCGTGCAGGTATTTTGCAACATAAAATAACAGTTTACTTATACGGTGGGGATTTTAGTCAACTAGTTGTATTAAAATATGTACAGTATGGTATTGGAATTAAACTCGACGGATTGCTTTACAAATTCCATTCGCTTTAACTATTTCGAATTTCTATTAATATTTATTTTAAAATTCCATATTCGCCCCTGACGATGATTTACGATAAGAACAGTGAAAAATCTTTGGCGTAATCCACCAAACAGGACAGATGTGGAATAACAACATAACAAACTTACCCATTGTAGTGCTGTTGTTTGAATATTACGTAATTAAATTTCATACAGAACATTAATTAGAAATTTCAGCCGGAGGTTATGAGGTAAAAGTCCCGGTCTTGGCTTGTTTAGTTAAAGATCAAAATAAATCTGCCTCTCTTGCCCCGTTCTTATTATTATTATTTTTTTGTTGGTATTTCTTTCTCCTTGTCTGAGATTAAAAATTAAGATTCCATTAACTTGATGCGGATATTCGTCGAAAAACGAAACAAATTCTCCATTATTTTAGCCACAAAATAAGAATCATCATCAAGTGGAGGAGAAGACGAACGAGACGAAAAAAAAATTGTATTAATTTAACATTTTCTTATCGATACAGAAATGACAGTTGGGTAATAGCATGTCTGGGTAGAACTGGAAAAATGCGTGTCTCATTCGTTTCTCACCCCCTATAAACTCCACAACTTCTACTATTGTTTTTATCAATAAATTGAATGTCGTTTGTTTCCGACTTTTTTTAATTTAATTCAACAATTCCAACTGCAAATAAACCACTAGTTCAATTCTCGCCGATTCACCACTAGACAAAAATTAATTACTAAATGTTTATATATAAGTTACCCTCCAACCACCATCTTTCATATAATTCAATGATAAATGTTTAGTGAATAAGGACTTAGAAAGTGAGATATCCACTACGGGTCACTCCCAGGAGTTCGTTGCCTGTCGGGGGCTCGGATGGGGATGGGTTAATGGGCGCCGTGACGCCTAAAGGAGGGTCTGTCTCCGATAGATTACACCGTCGGGAATCGCCCAAAACCGAAACTTTCGGAAACTGTACAAGTACAAGTTTACTCTTAATCCGTGATTTGCAAATGTTTATCTCCCTTAGCGGCAACACATTACTGACAAAATATCTCCCAAGATATGTTCGCATATTCGATATTTTCGCCAAAAAAAGGCAATTATTGATCGAATTTCCGTTGAAAAGTTTTAAATCCTAGAACGTTTGGGAACTTGTCTGAATTAATTAGATTAAACCCCCTTATCTATTCCTGTTATGTTCTAGGCTGTTGTCTGAACTGTTCCAGATTGATAAAGCTGTAAGTTTAGCAAGTTGTACTGGAAGCTTAACGCTTAACTGACTTGTCTGTATAATTCAGACCTCGAGTTATTTTAAAATTTTATATTAATGAACAATGTCGATTGATTGGTGTATTATTACCTCCAATTATTATTTAGAGCACACAAAATGACGAATTAGAGAATTCCACAACCAGAATTTAATACTCTTGTTATAATAAATGAGAAACTATTTCAATTATTTTCAATTTTAATTTAGCGAGCTCCGTTATTTCACTGTTGTTATTTTCAATTAGGGAAGTTATTAATTAAATATTTTATTATTTGATCAACTGCTTTCAACATTCTGTTAAATTGTTTAGTGTAAATCTATTGGAAAAAGCATTTTTTTGTAACTAAAAATTAACTTGAATTAAAAGATTCAGTGTAACAGAATGGACGAATTGCACTTTAATTTCCAACAAATCGATTGCACAAAAATTTACAATTAAAATAAATTAATACTAAATTAGAAAATAATTGAGATCTTTTCTAATCTATATTTAAGTACGGTTTAGAATCGTCGATTTTGATTAGTCGTTTTGAATCAATATTCTCCGAACACATCGGACACGTATCTTCACTATCTAGAATCCTATAATAGACACGGAATTATAGAAAATTAATGCAATAATCAACGACAATAAAACTCACTCTAGAAATTCGGATCGAATTGCCGGTAAATCACATTTCGGACAAGCTGTTAAATCATCAACGACAATATGACGGCCCTAAATTTCCAATAGAACACAAATTGGAAATTGCGAAATTATCCAGAAAAATAAACTTACCGTAACTATACAGAATGGAATATTATTTTTACATTGATTACAATTAATTTCGGTCTCCGGTAATTGATTTTCACAATATGGACACGGTGTTTTCGGTTCAATTGGATCAATATTATTGATATCATTGTTGTTTTTATTGAATTTCGGTGGTTTTCGGACGACTGCCTCAATTTTTTTTATATATTTCGTATCGATACTTTTACGATATTCAGGATCCATTAGTTTCGTTGCATATTTATAAGCGGCGTATTTTAAACCGGCCCGATGGCATTCGATAACTGTTGATGTTAAAATCGGTACGATATCTACAAAAATTGGAAATTAATTAAATTGCCCCAATCAAACAAGAATCAAATTACGTGATGGAAATTTGGAAATATTGTTAGCAACTCGGATTAATAATCTAGCGCCTTTTAAATGATCACCACGACGTACGTGCAAACGTACCAGAATATAGCTGTGTAACAACATTAAATTCGTTTGCATCTCGTTCGGTATCCGAATATTGTTCAATTTTAATTCGTGATACATTGCAAATAATACATCGTGCGCATTACGATAATTACCATTAATTTGTTCTTCATTAGCGATAATTAATGCGGATTTTGCGGCTTCTTTATATTGTTTTCTAGCCATATATAGACGGAATAAATATTTGGGATCTTTCGGTATACCATCCATTTCGCCTAATAAATATTCAATTAATTGATTCGCAATCAATTCATCATTTGATGTAGCAACAACATCAATCGCTACACTTATCGCTTGATTCTCATTCGAATTAATTTTCGACGCTTTCAATAAATGCTTCATAGCTTTATTATATTCTTTAGCATGATACCAATATAAACCGGCCAATAACGAATTATGTTCATTCTCAAAATATAAAGCAATACTAGCGAAATCTTTCGTATTAATCTCATCTATATTTAACGTATTCAATAAAATCTCCCCGTATAATTCCATTTTACCGTATTTACGTGCCAAATCGAAGGCTTCATCATTACAGTGGGATAAAACTAAGAATTTTATTGCTGATTGATAATCGTTTAAACGTTGAAAGAATTGTGCCACTAATTTTGCACCTTCTATACTTTTAGTTTCTTGAACTATTTCAACGGCAATTTCCGGATTATTTAAATATTCCAATTGTAAACGTACAACAGAATCGTAATCTTTAGCTTGATAATAAGCTTTACATGCTTCCTCATATTGACGATCATCTTCTTTAGCTTTAGCGTATTGTAAATGGATTTTATTTGATGTAATATTCGGTAATAATTCGCCGATTTTCGTCCAATTTTTCAATTTTATAAAATTACTAGCTGCACGATCGTAATTTTCGCATTTCTCAAATAAACGACCCGCTTCTGAGTATTGTTGTTGTTTCTCCAAAATTTCACCGCATTCCCGATACAACTGTTTATTATCTAATTCTAACGCGATACTGATACCGTGACGATAATTTTTACATTGTAAAGCAGTCCGGCATATACCAGCTTTACAAATAAAAGTATGTTCTTTATTTAAATCCTCCTGTAAGCCTTTCTCATAATGGATATAAGCTTCCGAATAATTACCCCTATAATAATAATAGATTAAAAATCAATTAATTTAATCACGAATTATAAATTACGTGAATTCTAATTGTTGTGCATATTCACGGGATATTAGCGGAATCTGTTCCGGTGCCATTTTTTTCGCTAAATTCAATGCTTCATCCCATTGTAATAGATCACGGCGCATCTCTAAAGCAACTAGAGGATTTGATGATTTCAAAAACCAATCTTGGGCTTTATCGAAATCATTCAAATACATTAAAATATAACCACACAATAATTTATAATCGTCGATACAAATTAAATGTTCTAAAGACCAAACCATTGAAACATCCTCCAATTGGCGATAAATACGAATTGCTAGAATCACAGGAAAATTCAAATATTTCTCAAATAAAAGTATAGAAAAATACCTAATTCTATTTCTAGATATTTCAAAGCTTCTTCGGCTAATTTACAATAGAATTCGTTCGATTTTAACAGATCGCAAGTAGTGAAAGCTGCTTGAAATCTACAATTTAACAAATTAAAAAAAAAGAGAGTATAATTTTAAAATTTACCGATGTAAAGATAACTGTTTATTGAAATTACTCTCCAATACTGTACGATCATTCTCTTGAATACCAATTTGTAGATTATCGTGGGTATTTAATAGAAATTGCGTTAATTGCCCACCTGGTGTAGCTGCAACAATCTCACCACAATACATTAATAACGGTAATTGTTTTGTAATTAAATTCGTTTCGCCTAATTTCTGTACAAATGTACCATTTATACTAAATTTAACATAAATATACGTATAGATCACAGCTTCATTGAAAATTGTAAATATATTTCTATCATTTATATTACTATCCCATAATATTCCGGATATTTTATTTGGTAATTCCGGTATTGAGATTGCTTCATTCATCACCTGTAATTTTATTTGAATTATAAGAAAATTGTGGATTTTTTTAGAAAAATTACAGCGTTATAAACATAAGCAAAGCCTTTACTATCAACGAAAATTAAACGCGTCCCGGCTGGATCGCTGTAAATCTCTCGTATACCGACAATATGTTTATATTCATGCGCTATATTCCATTCATCTATTATAAAATAGATAATATTGCCCATATCTGTGCCGTAAATTAAGAAATCTGTTGTTAAAATATGACAAGTTATAAAGGAATTTATCGAATTATTATCGGGGAACATTATAGTCTCACGATCACCATGATCACCGTGATCGCCAACATCACCCATTTCCAATTGTTCAATCTATAAATAAATCAAATCAATGTTAATTCTTTAACGAAATTATAATAAATACCAAATGTAATTGAATTCTGCCTTCGAATAATACAGAAATATATTGTTGATTTAAACGTACACTATTAATACCACCTAAATATTGTCGATCTTTTAATTGTACAAAACCATCTTCATTATCGATTTGTGTATTTGTCAAATCATAAAACCATATACGGTTATTCATACCAGCAGCTAAATGATATGGACCGATACCGATAAAACTAGGCTCGGTATCTAGAGTTTGGTATATTGGTTTTAATTTCGTCTAAAATTATCGTTTTAATTTATAAAATATTACGATTGAAATTACAAATACTCGATCTGTTGTGTAATTGTAGATGCTAATTTCGGTTAAACTGGACAATAGGGCGATTTTCGGTGGACAAACTGATGTTAATAGTGGTACTTCCGATACGTAAACATTTAAAGAACCACCCCTTGTACAAATACTAAATAATTGTCCATCATTACTCCAACAAATCCGTTCTAAACCGGATTCTTGTGATAATGTTAAAACACTTGAAGTTTCTTGTAAGTTAGATAAATCATGGATTTTTATTCTATTAGAAACAATTAATTGATAATTAAGAATTGGAAGAAATTGGATTTATTACGTATTATCACCGCAGGATGCAGCTTTGCCTATAACTTCACACACTGCGATATCAGTTAACGTATTTTTATGATTGCGAATTTGGAATAATTCCTGTCCAACTTCCCGGATATACGTCGAAATTGCAATAAAATAACCACCACTAAAACCGATCAAAATATAACCATCCCCGAACCATTTGTATGTAATTATAGTGCCGTAATGTTGTTGAAAAGCCAACTCTATCGGATTTTCCGGATCTAGCAGATTATACAAATATAACGTCTTTTTACCGACAATTAAACTAACCTGGATTAATAAAAAAATACAATTATGGTAATTGTTGTTTTCTAAAATAATTACAGTATTTTCTCCACCGGTACGTTCGTCGAGTTTCATCTCCGAAAATTGTACATCCGATGGTTCAGCTCGCAAATTAATCATCTTCAAAGTATCACCATCAATATTACTAATCGATACGGTTTTATCTTCGGAACCTAAAGCTAATAAATTCTCGGTATTCCAAGCGCCACAAGTTATCTTCTTTGTATGTTTTCCGATGATAGGAGTTCGCCTAAAATTCGTTTTCTATACTAAAAACCAACAATAAATTCTATAATTACTTTGACGTATTGTGATTGTAAATTGAAACGTTCCCTTTAACTGTTCCGACAGCTAAAATTGGCTCTCGTTTCGCCCATATTAAACACGACATGTTGTCTTTTAATCGAACATCGATTTGAATTTTTCTCGAACTATTTGCATCCCACAGAATCAATTGTGGCGAATTACAGATGACGCCGAGTAGATCACCATCGGAATCCCATGAGAAACCAGCACACAATCTAAGAAATTCAACAATCAATAACTGCAAAATTTCGAGATTTATACGAATTACGTCGGTAAACGGATACGATCCTGGACTTCACCGTAACGATTGAAGATATTTACTATTGAATCAATACCTGTTGTGGCTAAATACATACCAGAGCCCTTCTGCCAAGCGACAAAGATATCGCCCGTACCATGGGGCTGTTCTAGCCGGAATAACAACTAGAAAAACGTTATAATTATGGTTTTTTTAAGAGAGAATTGGAAATTGTACCTTTTCATTTGCCATTTTAACGAAAATCGATTGATTATTTGAATAATTTTCCAATTTTTCAATCACAATACAAACATTGTTGTTATGGGCTCGTTTCTAATCAAACGACACTAGTGCCAACTGCAATAATCACCAAAATCCCTAACATAACATCTTTAATAAGCTTTTTAATCAACTAGATTGTTTATACATCTAAATATCATCAAATTTATAATATTTTTAATGAAATCGTCCATTATTTTGATGTTTTGTTCCAATAATTGTCGAAATATTCCATTATATATTTAGTGGATTTTCTCCAATGATGTTGGCGTACTGCCGGACTGTCACTATTATAACCTCTCTAACAACTATCAAATTTTGCAATATAAATCTGGAAATAAAATGAAAAAAGACGATATAATTCAAGCTATTGTAATTGCGGATAATTTCACCGATGAATTTATCCCAATTACCAACGATTTACCTTTTGTAAGTTTTATAAAAATTCGTTAAATTAACCTAACCTCAATATTGTTGTAGTCTCTATTTCCGATCGCTAATAAACGATTAATCGATTACACATTAGAATTTCTGGCTTTAGGTGGTGTCGAAGAGACTTTTCTGTTCTGTTGTACACACGTTGACGATATAAAAAAACACATAAAGTATTAATATTTAAAACAAAGAATTGTTCATTAAAATCGCTTTTTAGGACAAGTCTAGAACAATCAGTTGAATGGAGTTCAACGATGAAACTCCACATAATTGTATCGGAGAGTTGTCAATCTTTCGGTGATTGTTTGCGTGATATCGACGCGAAAGGTTTGTTACGTGGTAGTTTTGTTTTAATAGAACCCGGTACTGTTTCCAACATAAAACTAGCACCGCTTATCAAAAAACACAAGTATTCCAATTAAATTTTATAATATCGATTGATTTCTTCAAATGAATTGTAGTGAAATTGTTAAGAAAGATAAAGGAGCTGCTATGACGTTGATTTATCAAGAAACAGGCATCGGACAGATGGGACGTTGTCCTAAAGACGATCTTATATTGGCTGCTAATTCAAATAATCGTGTATTGTTCCATAAGAAAACCGTGAATTGTGAACGTAAAATTCAATTTCCATTGGTAGAGTTTGTTAAAATTGTTAGAATCAGATTAATTGTTGGATTTTAGGAGATTTTCTTGGAGAATTCCAACGTTTCAATCCATCATAATCTGCGCGATACACACATTTCGATTTGTTCACCGTGCGTATTGCCGTTATTCTCGGATAATTTCGATTTTCAAACGAAAGATGATTTCGTTAAAGGCTTGTTAATTAATGAAGAAATTCTAGATAGTCGTATTTATTATGAAATAATAAAAGGTGTAAATTATGGTGGTTGTATAACGAGTTGGCGTATGTATCAGGCAATTAATTACGATTTAAATAACCATTGGTTATATCCATTATCGGTGGATAATAATCGCTCATTAAAAAATAAACTTATAATTGGTGAACAAACAATAATTACAACAAATTTGGATAAATTAACGAATTGTCTAATTGGTAAAGATTGTAAAATTGGTAAAAATGTTGAAATTGATAATTGTATAATTTTTCCAAATTGTAAAATTGATGATAATGTTGTTATCAATAATTCAATAATTGGTCCAAATTGTTGGATTAAATCGAAATGTAAAATCACAGAAAATTGTGTATTTGGTAAAAATGTTGTTATCGAAAATGGACAAATTATCAAAAATTTATTAATTCAATCAACTCCACCAGAAGATTGTAAGTTTTATTGGCTTCCAGCCGTATTCTGTAACTTTGTCAAAATTCGTTACTATAACAACGTTAGAAATCAACAGTTTTTGAATATTGGAATACCACCATATAATTGAAAGGGTTATTCAGTGTTGTTATGGTAACGAATCACGAAAATTACAGAATACGACTGTTACCGATCTGTCTAATTGTTGTTAAATTAAAGCTAGTGATAAGTTATCCAAACACGCATATAGACTTCATGTAGATACTGATGATGATGATGATGATGATGAATTGAAACGTTTTCCACTCTTGTATATCGGTGATTTTGATGATCAAGAAGTTGACACAACATTTAGTGATGATAGTGATGATGATGATGATGATGGTGACGGTTATGGTCGTGGTAATTCACCAATACCAGACGATACAAAATGTAATTATTTCTTGATCTTATTAACAAAAATAAACTTACGATTGCTCTTTCTTCTAGTGTTCTTTAATGAAGTAATCGACAGTTTAACAAGAGGTTTTGAAGATGAATTACAATGTGATAATTTGATTTTAGAAATCAATTCATCACGTTATGCTTATAATGTTACAGTTAAAGAGGTAATTTATTTTCAAAATCTATCAAAATTTAAATCAACGAAATTTTAACATTTCTATCAATTGAAATAATTTATTTTAAGGTAAATTTCAACGTTATCAAAGCTATATTAATTATGTCGTTACGTTTACCTATTGGACAACAGTATTTCTCGCAATTTCACCGATTGTTGTCGTACTTTTCTCCAATTTTGAAGAATTATCTACGTAACGAGAGTGCAATGATTGATGCTCTACAAGCTGTTGAAGTATTCTTAATTTAAACAATTAATAACGCAATTAATGAATTAAATTTTAGGATGCTACAATTAATAATGAAACAATTAATGAAAAATGGATAATGTTCGCTTTGAAATGGCTCTATGATAAGGATTATATAACAGAAGACGCAATACTCAATTGGGCTAATCATTTAGATAAAGACACGAAATTCTATAAGCAAGTTAAACCGTTCGTTGATTGGTTGGAAGAAGCGGAAGAAGAATCCGATGATTAATTGTGTTTTTTCTTTAATTGTTACGGTATTCTAGAACAATAACGGCCAAGATCTTCACTTTCTTTCAGTTGAAATATAGCGGATTTTGTTTAATAAATTTTATCGCTCAAAGAATTTTATATTCGTATTTAGTTTAAAGCTGAAGAATTTCGAAAATTTGCACAATTTCCGAACGATTAGTTCTACTGCGATATTATTTTAAGAATTGTATGCATTTCCGGTGAAAATTCCAAATTATTTTGTCGATAATTTGTTCGAGATTGATGATTTTCGAAAATTCTAAGGTCGGACCTATTAAAAGTGCAGGGTCTGGATGCAGGTCAAATCTTTGTCCTTGAACCTTGTTATTAACCCCCTTGCCCCGGTGAATTCGTGTTGTTGACGCGCCAGTGGTGCCACCACACCGGCAATATAATCACTAAAAATAAACCAATCAGAAAAGTTGTCAGTTCATGTTGTTCATGTTTGCCGTATTGTCGAGAATCACACAAGTTCCAACAACATGGCAGAAGAATTGAAATCGAATAACGATAATCAAGATGATAATGGATTTTTGATAAATTTAATTTATGAAATAATCGGCAGTCCATTGAATATTGCGTTAGTTCTGTTAATTGCGGTATTAATTTATAAAATATTTAAAAGTAATCGTAATGTGCCTTTACCACCACCGGAACCCGAGTTACCCAAAATGAAAAAAAAGGACTTTACTGTTGAAGAATTACGCAAATACGATGGTACACAGGAGGATGGTAGGGTATTAGTTGCTGTTAATGGTAATGTTTACGATGTTACAAAGGGTAAACGTTTTTATGGGCCTGGTGAGTATTAAATAAATAAAATAAAAAAACACCGTCATCAGTGATTGTTGATGATGTCATTCGATTAATTAAAATAATAAATTCTCCGATTAGGTGGCCCATATGCTGCATTCGGTGGACATGATGCATCCAGAGGTCTGGCAACATTCTCTGTGGAAATCAAAAATAACGGTTACGATGATTTAAGTGATTTAAATTCAATGGAAATGGAATCTATAAAAGAATGGGAAGCTCAATTTAAAGGTTCGAAAAGTTTCTTCTATTACAAATCATCCGATAATTACACGGAATGATTATCAATTATCTATACGTATTTACTTTTATAACCAAATACACACACACACCCATTGAAAAAATCAAATCATTCTCTATTTGAATTCAATTTTCCAACGTGACAATCATAATTTCAAATTCTCGTATCGATTATTCATCATAATTATTCATTTATTCAAATTCGGCCAATTTAAATTTAAAACTATAAACAAATATGATAAAAATAGAGCGAGAAAAAAAATGAACGAAAAAGCAATTCATCTTAGGTCCAGAATTACGATTATTTCCAATCTAAATGAAATATTACGCAATAATTTACGGATTTCGAGCAACTCTACTACATATATAGAACAATTTTTATCAACTTTATCAACAGATTTATATTTAAACGAAAAACGTCGAAATTTATGCGAGTTGTTTTTTAAAAGAACCTTGATACAAAGTTGGCCACTTTAATATTTTTATGTCGGAAAGATCCTTGAAAGGCGGTACAATGAACACGTATTTTAATTATTTCCATACAATATTGGATTTTCTTAAAACAATTTGGACTTAACTGTATTAAAAATACACATGACCCGCTACAATGGTGAAAGTTGGTGCGATTTTGTAGAAAATTGGCACTAGTACCAACAAATGTGATTAATAAAAAAACTATACTATAAAAATTATTTCTCGATAATTCAATATTTATTACAATATTTTATTGAAAAATCCAAATTTTTATCTGCTACAAGCAGAAATTTGATCTAAGGTTATCGCAATATTAGTTAATATTTCTGTTTAATTACGAATTGATACGTGTAGAAAATAAAATAGTGACTATGATAAAAAATAAGAAAGCTTAATTAAAATCGTTGATATTTAACTGACCTACGATTTTATTTTGGTTATAGAAAAGTACGATTTAGTGGGCAGATTGTTGAAACCAGGTGAACAGCCGACCAATTATTCCGATGAAGAAGATGAAGTTACAACTACCGGTGGTGGCGATAAAAATAAAGATGAATGAATGGTTTTTTAAAAATTATTTTTGTTAACACATATTTACAAAAAAAGGCTGAATGAGTTGTGTATTGTGTACTCTAAATCGAAACGAAAATCGTCATAATTTAAAATAAAATTGGCTTTTTTTAACCGTATTTTTTAAAAACAAATCAATCTTACTATACTACTTGTAATTTTATGCAATTTTCGTTTAAAGAAATTCGTATTTGTGTGAAAATTGAATGTAATTGTAAAATTTTATATACATATATATTTTTTATTATGAATATTAATGTAAGAGTTTCTTTGGAGAACTTTTAATATTCCGTAAGGTTGCATTTCTGTAATTTTGTTTAAATTTCAATTGGTTATAATGTGCAATTTTTCATTTCAAAATACACTAATCTGTTGTACTCCTACCAAAGTTCTTATTGTAGTTTTTCTGGGTTATTCGTTAACAAATAATATAAACAATTAAGCTTAATTAATTGGGGAAACTATTCACTATTTTTAAACGTTCAAATTCATTTTATTGTATTTATTAAGAAAAACGGGCACAGTTTATATGTTTAAAATAAACTTTAAATAGTTATTACTTTATTAGTTTGTCTGGAAATTCTATTAGAAATAGTACTTAAACTCGTTCTTGTTTGATTAACGTACTTATCACACCAATTGAAAATCATTGTTTTCTTCAAATACAAAGTAATAATTATTTAAATCCCATTGATTTAATTCTAAACATTTGTTTTTAACTTTAAAAAATCCTCAGAATTGTTACTATATTGTGCATGTATATATGAGAATGGTTTTTAAAATATTAAATGTTGCCTATGCTATATGTAAAATTAAAATAAAAGCGTTTTTTATTTATCATCAATTCGTAAAATATTCGATACTTTGGTCTTGTAGCTCCGTTAAAAGTAGCGAAACTTATTTAAAGCTTCACAAGATCTGATTATTTTTATTATTTGATTATTATCAATTCTTTCTCGGTTAGAAATGGCAAAATTCATTAATATTTCACGGAAACTACAAGATTGTGAATATTTCAAAACAAGATCCTATAATTGCAGTCTTTTAAATCTTTCGAGTTTGTCAACCATTTTAATGGCAAAAATTAGAAATTAAATAAAGCGAATTTTGTTAAAATTTATAAAGTAAATCTTCAATCTGAAAAATGAAGCATTAGTGAAGCAATTCTTTAATAAACATGCCCTAAAAATAATGCTATGAGGGCTTATTTAAATAATCACTTCTTTTTAACAAGAGATGTCGCTAGTGGTACTATAGCCTACATTTTAAACATCGAGCACATCTCTTATTGTTCTACTTTTGAATGTTATTGTTTGAATTATTTTGAATATTCTAGACCGCCTGTCTATTCAATTTCTTCGTTTGAATCTCCAATTTTCCTACAAATTCTTAAAAAATACGGGAGTTATTGTAAGTTAATCAAAGTTGTTCAAACTATGGATTGAATTTACGATTTTCACTAAAACTGAACATTTGGATAATTGAATTGTCGGTTGTTCAATTAAAATTCTTGTTTATATCCATTCAATCGTTTATAATATCGGTATTTCGGCTTCATTGTTAGTTTACAGTTTTGATAAAAATTCTCATATTTCTTCGCCGATAAGCACCATTGTTCTGGAAAGAAAGAGAAAAAAATGTTTGTTATCGATAATTTTTATTGTTATAGTTTTTTTGTTACTACTAATTTGATAAAACACCGATATTCAATCTTCGGTGTGTACTTTTTTTCAGCGCGTATTAGATTGTACGACTGTAAACAATAATCAGCTGTCAAAAGTGTTGAATTTTGTTTATATTTAAAGAAATTCAATTAATATAAATTACGTGTATACCGATGATTTGTTGTTTATTTTCTATTGGAATTTCAATGAATTTTCACCAAAAATCTCATCAATTTCTTTAAAATAATCAAAGAAAACTAGCATACAACTGATGTGGATTTATTTCGGTAATGTTCGTTGACGATCGTCGATGTGACGTCATATATGACGACGGACGCTGCGTCATATCATGTTTTCCGGGAACAACTAACCAATGACATGTTATCTAATTGGTCATGTGGTCACTATTGTCCAATCACTATACAGATCTCATTGAAATAGATGGTGAACAATTTCTGACAAGCGTAGAAAAAGTTCCATCAAACAGCCGCCATTTTGCCTGTTTGAGAGAACGCGTTGAATTTCGTATTGAATCCCTTTGTAAAATTGTAGTGCCGTATGTAAAATTAAAGTTGGTATAGAATTGGCCGGGGATACGATCGCATTATCATCTAATTAATCAATTATATCGATGTTTATTAAAAAAATTCAATATAATACAAGTGATTAAATTGTTGTGATTTTTCCCGATCGTTTTTGATAATAGGAGAGATCATTGTGCGGTTCCGACGGAAGATGGTGAGAGGCAGTCGCAGAGGTGTATAGTCGACCAGTCGGACTAGTCAATGTTCATCATGGCTGATGGTTGACTCTGCTGTGTTTCTTTAATAAAAAAAATTAATTTTTCTCATCAGTTTTGCGTTTTCGGGTTGTTTTCGTTTTTTTTTTTCGATTTTAAATTAAGAATTTAAAAATAATAATGTGCCTTGTGAGATGCATCGATCTACGAACACTTGGTACATTGACTGTTTGGCGCCGTTTATTTTATATTTACTAATTTTTATTTATGTTTATTATTTAAATTTTTAAAAGTTCTGAATTTAAAAAGGAAAAGAAAAATTGTGGATTACACCACAGTGCTGCCAGTTTATTATAATCGGCCGCAGCATTGGGCCAATACAGTGCTTCGGCTTTCGTTGTTGTTATTATTATTATTATCACAAATACTATTATTATTATTATTGTTTATTATTATTATTTATAATAATAATAAGCCGATATCAACGATTTTACCAATTTTATTAATAATAAAACGATGGCCGATCATCTTGTCGATGGGCCACCGAGTGCCAAACGGCAGAAACTTGACCCCTTTCAAGGGGCCACCGATTCTTCAGGTAATCAATTTCGTTCATTATTTTCGAATTTATGCTTATGTAAAAAACCGAAAAATATCGATTTCATTGCTTATTTTATAAATATGTGTATTGTTTATGTTTTTACGTGACTTTAATCAAAGAGACAGCATGTAGTTTGGACAACGCGGGAGAGAGGCGTTCCTCTATTCAACCAAACATATATTTTCATAAAATTTTTGACATTTCTTTTATCATGGAACTATATCGATATTAACAGGTGATGCAATTTGATAAGCATGTTATCAAATTATTATTATTTTGTTCGATGTAAACATGTCATTGGCTCTCTCTCGCGGTCCTGTCGATGTCGACGACGACGGCGGCAGCGACGGTGGTATCGCAGCCGTCACCACCACCGCCGTCGTCGTCGTCTCTTAACGCGCCATGACAACAAACCGCGACGCTGTTGTTCTTCGTGTCATCTTCTTGCACTAATCAAAACATTGTTAATTACCAATTTATTTCTTCATATTTAAGAAACTTCTTAAGTATTATTTGTGTGCATGTTATAATTTTTTTTTAACATATTTGTCGTCGTTGTTTTCCATAAATGCATGCTTTTATTTAATATAAAAGAAAATCCAAATGCATGTCGAAAATAAAACTACAATTTAAATAAAATCTTATTATAAAATACAAGAAATTCAAATATAGCCAAAAATCTCCCCAATTTTCTTTATTCATTTATTTAATTAACTTGCACACCAACAATACAATTCGAAAATGCTTCCATGCTTTATTACTATTTATTATTAAATTTCTGCCAAATTTGGTTAAATTTTGGGGGCTTTTACATCATTCTCTTGTCCTATTTGTTTCAATTCTATTTTTCTACAAAATTATTACAATTGTTTATATTGATTACTATTTATAATTATTTAATTTGTCATATATATTATTTTAAAATTTAATTAATTAGTAGTTGGTATTTGGAGTAATTTTATTTATTTATTTATTTCCCTCTAACTATTATTTATTAGCTTACAACTATGGCTTGGTGGGCTCAGCACAGGGGGGCCTATCGTCACCAATGGGTGGTGGTTTTGTCTCCAATCCGACCCAGCAACAGTGGAACTTGTGCCATCAGCAAAGTAAATACATTTAACAACAAACAAACAACAATTATCAAAATACAGACCAATTCGTATTACCTTTTTTAAAAAAATAATTAAATAATTTTTAATAACAGTAATTACTAAAAGTAATTTAAAGTATTCCTTCTTCTTTCCTTTTAGTGTAACTCTTTTAGTATAATTCTAGTATAGTTTAATTGTAAAAAGAGTTGTTATAAAAGCAGCATGTTGTGTTGTAGTGAATATGCTTTTATTATTCTTCTTATTATTTATTTGATGGTAATGATTGTTGCTCGTGATTTTGTTTGTAATATGTAATAATTAATACTAATGATACAACGACGACTTTGTATTTATTTATTTTCGATTTATTATCAAGCATATGCACACACAACCCAATATTCAACTGCAATCTGCTTACAGTATAATATCTTTGTGTTAAGTTGTTGAAAAAAGCAATATATCAATATCGGTTTGTCAAAGAATCCAATTTTAGTTTCAAATACATTTGACAAACTGTCCTAACGATTTATCTTATTAGAAATAGAATTAATTAATTTGTTTTAATTATTTAGATGTACTTTCCAATACGGATATGTTCGATTTAGAAAATGATCTACCAGATGAATTAATGTGGAGTTTACCGGAGAATATGGGTAATTCGAAACCACCGCCTCATGGTCCTGGACCTGGTCCTGGGACAATGCAAAATGGTATTGATAATACTGATAGTAATAATTTACGACAAATTCAACTTAATCATATGTTACAACAAGTAAATCAACAGGTAATATTTGTTTTTGTTTAATTGATTTAAAATTAATAATTATTGTATTTGTAGAGCAATAAAGGTTTAATAAGTAATGCATTAGCAATGGCTGGTGGACAATTAGGTAATAAAAGTCCAAATCTACAATCACCACCAAATGTATCAGTAGCTAAAGCTAATGTTGTCGATCAAATGACTTTAGGTAATCTACCAACAAGTATTTCGAATAATGCTGGATTACAATCGATGGCTAATAATGGAACATCACCACAAGTAATGAGTTCAATTCAAGGTATTTGTGGAAATTCAAAATTGTACAAAATCCTATAAGACTATTTTTTTAGGTATAAGTAATAATAGTGCTGGTGGTAATATGATAATGACTAATAGTAGTATGAGTACAATGACTGGAATGGCTGGTGGTGGTCTTGTTGTTAGCAGTAGTGTTAATAAACCATTAAATAATGCAGCAAATATGATAGCACCTGGACAACCACATTTACCAGGTAATCATGCAGTACCACCACAAGGTATCCAGAATGGTCCAATGATGAATCGTGTAACAATGCAACATTTAAATGCTCGTGCACCAGGTCCACATGGTGTACATCCATTAGGACCAAGAATGCAACCACCGGGTATAATGCAATTAGGTGGTGGTACTGTAGCTCAAGGAATGCCTGGCAATACTCCATATTCATATCCAAATCCTAATGCTGGTCCACAAGGTAAATATATTTATTAATTTTTAGTTGATTTTTTAATAATCGATTTATTGTTTATAATAGGTGTTGCAACACCACAAACTCATCCAAATAAATTAGGAATGCCTCAGGCGAGGTTTAGTGGTCCAGCTGGTCCGGTAAATCCTGCTGCTAGTGGTGGTGGTGATGGTGCTATGGCTCAAACTCAATTACCTGCCCCATCACCAGCTCAACCACAATCTGGTGCCCCATCAGGTTCACAACCTGGACCACAAACAGCTACTCAAAATCAGGGTAGTGCTCCTTCTTCTACGGGTAAGATTATTTTAAATACCAAAAAATAGATAAAGATCAATGTTTCTTCATTAGAATCTATTAGATTTAGATGTAAGCATGAAATGTTTCTTTAAAACTATGTTTATCTTCACTTTACATACTTTTATATAGTTTGTCTTCTATGTAGTGCATGTTTTGTCTGACATTATTTTTCATATTACGTTTTCTAGCAGATCCAGAGAAACGAAAATTGATCCAACAACAATTGGTATTATTACTACATGCTCATAAATGTCAAAGAAGAGAATCACAAGCCAATGGTGAAGTATGGCAATGTACTTTGCCACATTGTAAAACTATGAAGAATGTTTTAAATCATATGACTACTTGTAATGCTGGAAAAAGTTGTTCTGTTGCACATTGTAGTTCATCAAGACAAATTATAAGCCATTGGAAACATTGTACTAAAATGGATTGTCCTGTTTGTTTGCCGTTAAAACAAGCTGATAAAAATCGTAATAATAATCCAAATGGTAAGGACGATTATTATTGAAAATATTTATGTTATCTTGAAAAACTATACTTTGATATAGGTATCTTTCAAGTTTAATTAAAATTCATTGATGACAGAGTTTTAAATATTAACAAATGATTAAAAGTTTGGAAATATTTTATTTTAAATCGATTTTTAATATTTTTTATAATAATTTAATTATCGTATTTTTAGCAACTGCAAATCCTCCGCAAAGTACTCAATCAATCAATCCTTCCGCTACTGATATGAGAAGAGCATATGATGCTTTAGGTATTCAGTGTCCAACAACAGGAGCTGGTGCTACTCCATCTGGCTTAATTCCAAATCCTACAGGTCAACCACGACCTGGTTTAAGACTTCCATTACAAGGCGCACCTAATATGCCAGCTAGTATAGGTGGTGTACGGACAATGGCACCATCACAAACACAAGCAGCGCCCAATGTTAGTTTACCATTAGGAAGTGATTCAACACCAACTTCTAATCAGAATACAAATCAAACAAATACAAATATTCAGGGTGTATCTAATGTTATGTTTGGATTAACAAATGATACAAGTGGACAACAAGGAATAGTTGGTAATCAATTACCTGGTGGTTTACAACCTGGCCAAGTAACAGCATCACCAGTACAAGGGACCAAAGAGTGGCATCAATCAGTCACACCTGATCTCCGTAATCATTTAGTACATAAATTAGTACAAGCAATTTTTCCTACACCTGATCCACAGGCAATGCTTGATAGAAGGATGCATAATCTAGTAGCATATGCTAGAAAAGTGGAAGGTGATATGTATGAAATGGCCAATTCTAGATCTGAATATTATCATTTATTAGCTGAGAAAATTTATAAAATTCAAAAAGAATTAGAAGAAAAACGACAAAAACGTAAAGAACAACAACAAATGCAACAACAACAAACACAAGGGCCACAAATTCGACCAACATTACAAAGTAATGTACCGGGTGTTGTAACTCGACCACCTGGTGTTCCTAATGTACCTGGAACATTACCTCAACAACAACAACAATCACAACAACAACCTCAACCGCAACAACAGTCACAACAACCACCACAACCGCCACAACAAACAGCAGCTGTAGCAGCAGCAGCAGCAGCGGCGGCAGCTAGTTTACGTAGTGGTTCACCAGCACTAGCTGGTGCTAATTTAGGTGGTATTGGTGTTTTAAACCAAGCTGGTAATAGACTGATGTTTCAAGTGCAAAACGCCCAACAAAATCAACAATCTAATGTTGTTGGCTTACCAGGACCTAGTCCTACTACAACTAGTAATCCAGGATTATCACCATTTGGCCAACCGATTTCATCACAAAGCAATAATCCTAGTGTGACATCATCAAATAATCAATTTGTTACAAGTAATGGTCCTGTAAGTCTACCACAAGCATCACCTGCTAGTAATGCTCAACAACAACAACAACAATTTAATGAAGTGTTAAAAAGTCGATTAGCACCATCACCATCAACATTTGGTTTACAACAAAATCAAGGATTACCTCAACAATCTCAAGCTCAATTAAATAATAATTTAACAAATTCAACTCGAATATCAGTTACACCAAATCAAGAATCTGTACCAACACCACATAATCAATCAGCTGGTCCAAAATCAGTTAGTTCATCACGTGGTGCATCACCAGCACCAGCAACACCAATACAATCATCACCAGCAACAGCAGCTAGTCTTGGTAAAGGTATGAGTAGTGCTGAACGTGCTGCACAAAATGCACCAAGACAATCATCATTATCATCACAAATGGCAGCTATAACAGCTGCACAAGATCATGAAAATGATTCACCATCACCATCCGGTGGTAGTGGTATTAAAGGTAAATTAGATCAAATTAAAGATGAAAATTCATTAGATACAAAACAATTTAAACAAGAAATCGATGATGAACAAACACAAAATGAAAGTGGCGGAAAGAATATTAAAAATGAATTAAAAATGGATATTAAAACAGAAATTAAGTCTGAACCAATGGACGAATGTGAAGGTAAAATTAAAGAAGAACTTCACCTTAAAGATGAAAGTGGTGTATCGGATGGTTCTATTGATGGGAAATCATCGATGTCTGACTCACAATTGGTTCCTATGGGTAGTATAGATATTAAAAAACCACAAAAGAAATGTAGTAAGTTTTTATTATTAATTGATTTTTATTATTAATATTGATTTGATGATCCTTTTTAAAACAGTATTCAAACCGGATGAATTAAGACAAAAATTAATGCCAACGCTAGAGAAATTATATCGACAAGAACCGGAAAGTATACCATTTAGACAACCTGTAGATCCTCATGCTTTAAATATACCGGATTATTTTGATATTATTAAAAGACCCATGGATTTATCTACGATTAAAAAGAAATTGGATATAGGCCAATATACAGATCCATGGGAATATGTGGATGATGTTTGGTTAATGTTTGACAATGCTTGGCTATACAATCGGAAAACTAGTAAAGTTTATCGTTATTGTACAAAAGTAGGTGTTTTAATTATGTTTTGATGGTAAATATTGATTTAATTTGTATTTTTTAGTTGTCTGAAGTGTTTGAAAGGGAAATTGATCCAGTCATGCAATCGATGGGTTATTGTTGCGGTAGAAAATACACATTTAATCCACAAGTTCTGTGTTGTTATGGTAAACAGTTGTGCACGATACCAAGGGATGCAAAATATTTCAGCTATCAAAATAGGTATGTATTATTATTTATAAAATTTGCTTTTAAACGAAAGAAAATTTTCTCAAATTCATCAAATATTGCATAAATGCATGTTGGTATATCCATTGTATCCTAAATCAAATAAACAACAAAAGAAAACAACACTAAATATATTTCCATATACCGTCTCTTATTTATGTGAGCGGTAATCAATCTATCACTTATCTAAATGCAATAAAATCACTTGCTTTATCGCATTTAGAAATAGTAATTATATTTAAAGTATGGATTTAGATGTAGAATAATTATTTATAATTAATTACTTGAGTAATTTTAAACACATTACTTCTGAGGGTTGAAATTCTATCTAATCCATATTCATTTATATTTATGTAGAATAAAATCCTCTCAGATGATTTGTTTAAATTTCCATCGGGTATTTTAATATAGCACTAATTTGAAAATGCTTTTAACACAAAAATCATCTCTTTTTTTCTCCCTTCTATCCTTCACCCCATGCCATTTAACTTTTGGCTTGGTGTGTTATGCTTGCGTGTCTGTGGTGCGTTTTTACCATACGCAGTCTAAAAGCATATGGACTCGGCTCTGACAGATACACCTTTTGCCAAAAATGTTTCAACGACATTCAAGGGGATACTGTTACATTAGGTGATGACCCAACACAAGCTCAAACGTAAGTTAATCTCTTTATAATAATGGAAAAAAATTGATTTAAATTGTTCAAATTTAAAATTTTAGTGCAATAAAGAAGGACCAGTTTAAAGAAATGAAGAATGACCATTTAGAGATGGAAGCATTTGTCCATTGTACAGATTGTGGAAGGAAATTACATCAAATCTGTGTATTACATAATGAGAATATATGGACGCAAGGTTTTACTTGTGATGAATGTTTGAAAAAGAAGGGCCAAAAACGGCGTGAAAATAAATTTAATGCAAAACGTTTACCAGTTACAAAACTCGGTTTTTATATTGAAACAAGAGTTAATAATTTCTTGAAAAAGAAAGAAGCCGGTGCTGGTGAAGTATTGATACGTGTTGTATCAAGTTCAGAGAAAGTTGTTGAAGTTAAACCTGGAATGAGATCGAGATTTGTTGAAACTGGTGAATTAGCATCAGAATTTCCATATAGAGCAAAAGCTTTATTTGCCTTTGAAGAAATTGATGGTGTTGATGTATGTTTCTTTGGTATGCATGTACAAGAATATGGTTCTGAATGTCCACCACCAAATACAAGACGAGTGTATATCGCATACCTTGATTCTGTACATTTTTTCAAACCACGTCAATTTCGAACGGCTGTTTATCATGAAATTCTATTAGGCTATATGGATTATGTTAAACAATTAGGGTATACTATGGCCCATATATGGGCATGTCCACCATCTGAAGGTGACGATTATATTTTCCACTGCCATCCTATTGAACAAAAAATACCGAGACCTAAGAAACTACAAGACTGGTACAAAAAGATGCTCGATAAAGGCATTATTGAAAGAATTGTTCTCGATTATAAGGTAATAATTTTCAAATATTTCTAAAATTTTATTTTATCAATTGTATTATTTAAGGATATTTTAAAACAAGCAATGGAAGATAATTTACGATCAGCCGCAGATCTTCCATATTTCGAAGGGGATTTTTGGCCGAATGTCCTTGAAGAAAGTATAAAAGAATTAGATCAAGAAGAAGAAGAAAAAAGGAAACAAGCGGAAGCAGCAGAAGCCGCTGCTAATGCAGTAAGTTTGTTATTTAAAAAAAAATATTTGTATAGATTGATTATTCAAATAATTTTCTAGATATTCTCATTAAATGAAGAATGTGAGACTGGGCCTGATGGCAAGAAAAAAGGTCAAAAGAAAGCAAAGAAAAGCAATAAATCTAAAGCGAATCAAAGGAAGAATAGTAAAAAATCGAATACACCTCAAACTGGAAATGATTTGTCAGCGAAAATATTTGCTACAATGGAAAAACATAAAGAAGTATTCTTTGTTATTAGATTACATTCGGTTCAATCTGCAGCTAGTTTAGGGGTAAGTTATTTATTTATTTTGATGTTGTAAATATAGATTGTTAATTGAAATTATTTTCTTATATTAGCCCATTCATGATCCTGATCCATTCATCAATTGTGACCTGATGGATGGCCGTGATGCATTTTTAACATTGGCTCGTGAGAAACACTACGAATTCTCATCATTACGTCGAGCTAAATTTAGTACAATGTCAATGTTATATGAATTACATAATCAGGGACAAGATAAATTTGTATATACGTGTAATAATTGTAAAGGTCATGTTGAAACACGTTATCATTGTACTGTATGTGATGATTTTGATCTTTGTATACAATGTTATGAGAAAGAGGGACATCCGCATAAAATGGAAAAACTCGGTCTTGATTTGGATGATGGTTCATCGCCTAGCGATCCAAAACAGGTCAATCCACAAGAAGCTAGAAAATTATCAATACAAAGGTGTATACATTCGTTGGTACACGCATGTCAGTGTCGTGATGCTAATTGTCGTCTAACTAGCTGTCAGAAAATGAAACGTGTTGTAACGCATACAAGGAATTGTAAGAGAAAAACAAATGGTGGCTGTCCAATTTGTAAACAGTTAATAGCTTTATGTTGTTATCATGCTAAACATTGTCAAGAAACCAAATGTCCTGTACCATTCTGTTCTAATATAAAACATAAATTAAAACAACAACAATTACAACAACGGTTACAACAAGCACAATTGTTGAGGAGACGAATGGCTGTCATGAATACAAGAACAGTATCACAGTGTAATGCAATGCCAGGTGCAAATAGTGTTGCTTTAACATCTAGTGTACAATCAGTTGTTCCGGGTGCTGTTAGTCCTGCAAATTCAATGAATTCACCAAATATGGGCAATACAAATATCGGAATACAATCACCACATCAACCAGGTATAGGTTTAAAACCGGGTACACAAACACCACCAGCGAATGTTTTACAAGTTGTTAAACAAGTTCAAGAAGAAGCAGCTAGACAACAAGCACCACATGTTGGTTATGGAAAAGTAACACCAGGTGCTGCTGTACCAGGCCAAAATATGCCTCCTCCACAATTACGATTGGGTCATTTAGGAACCGATCAAGGTATTTTATTTAAATTATAATAAATTTAAATTTTGATTTATTTATTTGTGAATTTTAGGAGGTAATTTATTACCAATGGGTCAGTGGCAACAAAGATATCCAGGTGGAGCTGGTCAAGGTGTCCGTCAACCTGGACCACAAATGTTACAACAACAAAGTCAAATGGGACAAACACCAATGCAAGCAAATCAAACGGCTGTTAGACCTGGTGGTCTTACAACACCACCAAATGCAATGCAAAAACAGGCTCTACAACAATTGATGCAGACGTTAAGATCGCCACAATCACCTGAGCAACAGCAACAAATTCTGAGTATTCTAAAATCGAATCCTCAATTGATGGCAGCATTTATTAAACAAAGACAAGTTAGTATACATAATCAGAATTAGTATAGGGTTGTTATAATTTCTATTGTATTATTGGTATTTTTGCGTTTAGTTAAATGTGTCTTTAGCTCAGATTTTTTTTTATAGCAGGCTCAACTGCAACAGGCTGGTGGTGCAGGTGTTGGAGGCACACCGCCCCAACAATTACAGCACATGTTAAGTCAACAACAGAATCCAGCTCAACATCAAAACAGATTGCAAATGCAAGGTGGGATGTTAGGACAGGGTGCTGCTGGCCAAGGCTTGAATCAAGCACCACCAAATCAACAATTAACACAGCAGCAACAACAACAACAACAATGGTATAAACATCAACATATGTTAGCATTACAACGTCAACAACAACAAGCTCAACAACAACAACAGCAGCAACAACAGCAACAGCAAGCTCAACAACAACAGCAACAGCAACAACAACAACCGTTCCAGCAACCATCTGCATTGCCTTCATATCAACCAAGACTGCCTGCAATACGACAACCGCATATGAATTATAATAATTCTTATAATGATCAGCAATATCCACCAATGCAGGGATTAAAACCAACACCTCCGCCAGTGCCATCTCCACAAGGTGTTATGGGACCACCACCAGGTGGTATATCAGTACAACAACAACAACAATTAATGCAAAGTGTACGTAGTCCACCACCGATAAGAAGTCCACAACCGAGTCCTTCATCGCGACCGTCACCTAGTCCAAGAAACCAGGCGGTACCAAGTCCTAGAGGACCACAACCATCACCGCATGATATGGCAACATCAGAAATGTTATTAGGACAAAATCACACAGGAGCATTGCTACCACATGCATCACCAGTTGGTACAAATCCAGAAACAGGTGAAGTGCCGACAATGACGCTTCAAGATCAACTTAGTAAATATGCTGAAGAACTTTAGTGGTGAGTGTTGGCACAAATATTATCGATCCAACGAACTAGCAGTGGTGCTGTGTGATTTATAATTGTTTTATTTTATTTTATTTTATATACCTTTTTATAAAACGTACATATATTTATAATAAAGTGATGGCATAATGAATGATGATGATAATTGTATAATGTATACTTAATTTTGTGACTTTGAACAATGTAGCTATGTAAATAAGTGTAGATTTTTAATCTAAATACGGACTTTATGTATTTTTTAATTGTACATATGTTTAATACAATTGTATATTATAAATAATTTTAGTGAAAAATGTTTACCTTTATGATGTGAATGAAGAGATACCTAAAAGTATTTGGCTTGCGAGGCTGTGTTTCTAACTTTTACAAAAAATTAATAAAATGGATTGTTACCTGCGGAGGTAGACTTTTGACATAGCTACGCATTGTTGCTATTATGTTGTTTAATTTTTCAATTTCTAAATTTCGATTGAAACTGATTTCGTGACAAGTTTATTGAGAAATATAGTGATTATACATACTGTAATTGTATAGCAAATAAATTTTTACCGAGACTTTAAGTGTCGTGTCGGTAGCTATATTGTGATGGTGGCTGAAATGCCCCTTAATTGTTTATTCTTTTTTTATTATTATTATTATATATACATATATATATATTTATAATTTATATATCGTCTTGTTTTCATGTGTTACATTCCACGCGTGTGGAGTGGTGCTGGCACCTGACAATCTTGAGACCCCCGCCAGTGCAATACTTATATAACACTCCATCCTAATTTATTACTGAACATACATCAAGTAGATTAATTAATTAGTGTTAAGTATTATATAAAAAGAGAAATAAAAATATTTAAAAAATTCCATGTATCTTATAAAAAATTTTGTTGATTTTTTAAAAAACCTAAACGAACATTTACTTGAAGAGACTTTTGTAAAATTTTCAAATGAAATTGAAGATACATTTACATATATTGTCTTATAGCAAATGGTTGAACCAAAATTATTATTGTGTTTAATTATTTATTTATATCTATAAAATTTATGTTTTCTTTTGTTCTTTAAAATTGTTTTTTTGTATATGATATTTAATGTATTTCCTTTAAATAACAAGATTTTTACAAAGCCATAATTTGTGATTGTGAATTTCATCAATTATCATCACCATCATCATCGATTTTGTACATTAGTCACATTGATAATGAACGAAGGGAACGTAATTCTCATTATATTTTAAGAACGAGCAATATTCAAAAATTACGATTCTGAACTCTCCAGTGTTTTGTAATTTTGAAAACCGACCGTTTTCGAAATTGGAAATAAATTCTGTGGAAATAATAGAAAATGGTTACTTCTTCATTTCAAAGAAGAAAAATACTGTAAAGTAGTCGAAAATTCAAACAATTCTATCATAATATACTACAATTACGAATTGTACATAAAATAAATTATTAAATAAACATAATTTTCTATTCTATATTGTTGATTCTGATTTTGCTAGTTGGCAAGTTGATAATTCGGCGCGAATGCAACAAATTCGTAAATAACCCCCGATAGAGATCGAGATTCATCACTCCTTAGATCCTCAAATTTCCGTTTGTTGTATAAAATTTTGCTTTATAGAAAAAATGTAAATATGAAAATCCTTAGGGGTTATTTTTGATTAAAAAAAATCCTGCATGTATTCACGACCTCTATCTAGCCAGAGAATGGGAAAAATTATACGCTCCAAAAAAGACAAACATTAATTCAGTATAAAGTTGGATTTTTTCCAGTTGCTGAAAAAAACCAATTTCCTCCACGTTTCAATACTGGCTTTCTACATTCAAGTGTACTCATTCAACGAAAATCAATCCATCGACCGTATATAACACGGAAAATCCGCCGATGCAGCAAGAAATTTCCAATGGCCCCATTGTTTGAAGGGAGAATTCTGAATACGGCAGGTATACCTACAAGTAGAGCGCATGTTGAAGTGGACCTTTCAAGATTTTTGTACGTTCATCATCAATTCACCATTCCTTTCAGATGAATATTGGAGACTTAATTAGGCAGAATGCGTCCGCCAAATACCGTACAACGGAATCTTTGTGTTCTATTTGTTGCATGTGTTGTTATAATTTCATTGTTTAAATACAATAAATTGGTAGAAGAGAATCGTAAACAACGCGATAATGGTACTGTGGGTGTAAATTGGATCAAAACGAACAAGAAGAGTATCAATTTATCGACGACAATAGCAAACATTCGATTGGATTTCCCGTATGATAATAAAAGAAATAAACATTCTCTGTACATTTTGGGTTTGTTTGAATTGACTACAAAATGGGGTGGACGACAACAGGGACAAAGTGAATTGGCTGCTGCCCGACTTGCAATCGAACACATAAACAATCTCAATATTTTGCCTGATTATCATATTCAACTTCTAACCAATGATACAAAGGTATTGTTTATAGTTAGTTAACTCAACAATATACATATAGCGTGTTTCACCTAAATGGTACTAGCTCTTATCAAAATTACCAAAATTTGAACCACCTAGCTCATTCTAATATAAACGCAAAATATTCCTATTTGTGCCAGAGTAGAATGGAGAAAAACGGAAAAAATCAATGGAGGACCATCCTTGAGTCATTCTGAGTCATTTTGTGTGTAACTCGTTGGAAACGATCGTTTTTGAACAACTCCGGTTCAAATTTTGCTCAAATGACCCACAGGGGGTTGACTGAATCCTTTGAATATTTTCCAAATAGGTCGCTAAAAGGCTAGGCATAGGCGTAGTTATGGGGGTGCTAAGCACCTCCAAAATCTAAATTAGCACCCCCAAAGAGATTTGGAAAGTATAAGGTAATTTAAATAATGAATATTTTATATTAAAGTTTCGAATCCTGTACAAAATAGAAAATTCGGGTATATTTAGGTACTACTTGTGGGCTCTATTCTGAATTTCTCTCCGTCAAGCTATTTTTGTTTTTTTTTTAGTGCAATGGGGGTTTCAATAGATTACATATATTTTTCTATTAGGTAGGACATTTATTTTATTTCATTTTAAGCATGAGTCAATTGAGGGTGCAAGGTACATCTCATTGATTTAAAGCGTGAAAATGCGAGGCTCTAACTCACGATTTCCCGCGTAACATCTCACAACTCTTCCTGTTTTCCAAAATAATAGGCCAATCAAAAACAATATAAAATGATCTAGCTAACTGTAGGTATATATTTTAAAAGAAAATTACTAATTTTAATAAGTGAAAACACTGTTAGAAAAGCAACTCGGGTTTTCCGCGATAGTTCACGCAACTTTCAAATTAAGAAAATAATCTCTATCTTGTACTCCGCTTTTGTATCGAATGTTGTAAAATGAAAATTGATTATGAATTCTTATGTCTCCTTACGGAAGATTTCTTAATTTTCCGGAAAACCGATAATGTAATCGGAAAATTGCTTGAAGATTTGAAAAATGCCTTTAATTTGCTATCTAATAGAAAAATTATTGCAAAATAAACAATATTGGCCAAGTTATGAGAGAAAATATAAGAAATTACACAAAAAAAAAAAACGAAAAAAAAAACATGCAGCATGATTTTGGCCTGTAATTCAAATTTTTCAAAAAACTCTTTGGCTGTCGTAACTCCAAGAACGAGCGAGAAATCGTGAGTTAGAAATTCGTATTTTCGCGGTTCAAATCGATGTAATCTGCACCCTTAAATAAATACCCAATTGTTTTTTAATATATTTTTTTGGGACTTTAGCACCCCCAGAGTTGAATATCTAAATACGTTTATTAGGCTAGGATCATTTAAGTGAAACAGGCGGCATAATAGTTCCAACGAATAATTTCACCAGCTTGTTAGTGGAAATTTTCCTGTTGTTAACGAAATTTTCACTCTTCTTTGCGCTATTGTCTAGGAAATTAATTAGGAAATGTAGGCGTAGCTTTAATTCAAACTGGAAATAATTTTGTAATATTTACAACGATGCGACAATTAAAACGTGTTGTACTTGGATATAATGAAACGTGCTAATATACACAGAAGTTCCCATAACAAACACAGTTGTATTCTTTAATTTTTTACAATTCCGTTACTATGGCAACATTGGAAATTGAAGGGAGCTTCTATTTTACTCTCTACAGAACCTTCTTATGTACGTACAGTTGAAGAGAGATAAAAATAGAGCGGTTTATTCAAATGAAATTGTTGTCATGGTGACGTATCGCATAAAAGTTAGAGAATACGACTGTGAAATTCTGTTCTCAAATACCGGAAAATTCGTAGATTCTTCATCTAAAAAGTAATAAGATTCGAATTCGATTCATAACTTTATTCAAACCTGGTGTTGACAGTTAACGAACTATTAACTGACATCATTTGGATTTTCCTGGAAAATTTAGAAACTTTCCTCATAAAAAGTTAGCGCTATTTTATACAATAGCGGCTTCTTTCTAACACTAACAAGCATAATTGTATTTTTTCAATAATTTCGAAAATTTCCAGTGCGATCCCGGCGTTGGAATCGATACACTATTCCACGCAATCTATTCAAATAAAACAATAACGATGCTGTTGGGCACGAGTTGTTCGAATGTAACTGAAAGTTTGGCCCATATTGTGCCTTATTGGAATATACTACAAGTATACCGAATCGATAGATATCGAACTCAAATGATTTAAATGTTGTAATTTTTAAGGTGTCGTTCGGTTCAACATCGCCGACATTGAGTGATCGCCGCAAATTCCCATTGTTCTTTCGTACAATAGCGCCGGAATCGTCGCACAATTTTGCCAAAATTGAATTCGTCAAGCAATTCCATTGGGATACTGTTGCCACATTTTGTCAAAGCGAAAATGAATATCTATTACCTTTGAATAATTTAATCAAACAATTTGAAAACGAGAATATTACGTGCGCCACAACTATTACATTCTCATTAGACAACTATAAAGAGCAATTGAGAGCCTTGAAGGTGATGATGATCGGATTAATTTGTTGATTGTTGATTGATTTTCGGGATTATTACAGGATTCCGATGTGCGGATCGTTATTGGGAGTTTTTCAGCTCAACTAGCCAGAGAAGTCTTCTGTGAGGTGAGAAATATCTCTAAAATATTCCTGCTAATAATCGTTTTGTAACCAAGGATAGTGCGGCGCCGGTTCGGTTGCCAAATGTTGGAAATTATCCAACAATTGATCGACCTTTCCTTTATCAATACAAAATTTCCCTTAATAATCTTGGATAGAGCGAAAATTTTTTTCAACGTTCCCAAATACAAAACGATCATTTTAATTAGCTGTACCATAATTTCTATTCAAGTAGCGTTCAACGCATCACAAGTCAATTATAAGATTGTGGCATTATTGGACAATTCAATTATAACGTAACGAAGTTGATGTAACATCTAAATCCACATTAAACTCTCGTTGAGTTGATAACTTTCCGCCATCGGATTCGTACACCGGCTTCTATTAAAATAAACATAATTCTATAATTTTATTAAAAGAAAAAACTAATTCCACGTGTATGGCACGTATGAAATTAATTAAACAACACTAGATGCAAATGGTAGTTTTTACCGATTTTCCAGTGTTGAATCCAGACATTTTACTCCGGGGGAACTACCACAGAAACAAACGCGAGTGAGATTAGAACTTAAAATGTGCAATTTTTAACGATTTCCCCTTTATTTTTCACTCTAAAATGGAGCGTTATAGAGCGGTACAGAGCATTTCAAGTTGCAGGACAATAGTAATTAAATTTCCAAGCATGAATTTTTCAAAATGATTACGTTCTCTTCCCATAAGCTTTCAAAAATAGGACCTTTTAAATAGCCCAAGATTTTAAATTGCCGGAAAACTACCAAGCTAAGAAAATCTCTTGGATATTTGGAAGCCTTATATGGATTACAAAATCTAGGCGAAAACACAAGCACATGATTATAGATTATCGCTCAAAATTGTATTATTATCTATTTGACTATTGTCAAGATTCTTCCGGGGGTGAATCTCAAATTTCCCTCCCGGTCGCCTCCTCGGATTCAACACTGCGATTTTCATTCATATAAACAATCCAGGATTACGTGTTTCTTTGAAATTTCATCAATCGAATTTTAAGTTACATTCAATGTAAAAGTATCGATCGTATTGTGTATCAAATAAAATTAGAAATGTTTGAGAGCTTTTCTAATGAAAACTTCAATTGCGACATCCATTACTGCTTGCCTTATTGAATTACCTGTCTTTATTAAACAATTTTCTTCATAGTGGCTTTTTCTCAAACTTTAGGTGTACCGGTTGGAGATGTACGGCAGTGATTATGTGTGGATATTGCATGATCGACACGAATTCTGGTGGAAATCGCCACCAAATGATTGTACACAAATTCAATTGAATCGTGCCATTGAAAGTTTAATTTTAATATCCGATTATAATGCGATTCCTGGAAATTATTCAACAATTTCCGGTTTGGTAATTCATATTCTTTGGTTGTAATTCAATTATTTTCAAACCATTCAATTACACTATAGGAATACGATCTATTCAGAAAGAAATTAGATTTAAAACAGGGTACGGTAGCGAAATTTGCGAGTTTAACGTATGATGCAATTTGGGCAATTGCCTTAACGTTAAGGTACACTTATCATCCGTATTCAATACACCGTCTACAAGATTTCAGTTATCGAAATCGTGATATTGTTGGTGAATTTATAAGACAGATGAACTCGTTGAGTTTCGTTGGCTTATCGGTGAGAATTGTGGTATTTTTAAAATGAATTTGAGATCTTTTCAAAGCTAGCAGACTATTGATTTTGCTATTTTCAGGGCCCGGTTAAATTCATTGGCGGTGATCGGATTGGAAATTCATTGCTACAACAATTTCAAAGTATTCTATTCTTATTGAAAACATGTCATATTTCAATGCTCTTTTTACAGATGGTAGACTTGTAAAGGTTGCAATCTACGATCCGATTCGGAACCATTTAGATTTCGATTGTTCGTTTTGCCAACGGATTATTTGGAAGAATGGCCAAACGCCGATTGATCAACGCATTTTACGCACGATATCAATACAAATACCCCCAATAGTATTCTATCTAACGTTAATTATATCGATTTTTGGTATTGGTGTTTCATTATTGTTTCTCTATTTTAATTTGTATTTTCGTCGAGTACGTACAGTGAAGATGTCAAGTCCGAAATTGAATAATGTCGCCGTACTCGGCTGCATTCTTGTTTATCTTTATGTGATACTGTACGGTTTCCATATGTACACAACGAAATCTGGACGATATTTTATGGAATTGTGTACGGTAAGTTTTATAAATCACGAAACATATCGTTTCAGCTATCAAATATGTGAAACGTTCTTTAGAATTGCAAATTTCAAATAGATACGAACAGATATTGTGTTTTAGTTTCGTGTTTACTTGCTTTCATCTGGCTTATCGTTGGCTTTCGGTTCAATGTTTGCAAAAACTTATCGCATTCATCGCATATTCATATGCTATGGCAGTACAACATTAATGAAAGATAAATTATTAAAAGATAATCTATTGATTGGATTAATTCTAATACCGTTACTAATTGATAGTATTATTGTTACATTATGGATAATCATTGATCCAATGGAGGCGAAATTGTACAATTTAACATTGCAGATCAATCAAGAAATGCCTGGGATTGTCTATCAGCCACAGGTAATCGCACTTTTAAGGCAAATTTTTGGTTATAGTTATGTGTAGAGACATATACCGTGTTTTTCAACCAAACGTTCCCAGTTCTTATGGCAGTCCCTATTGATTGTCGGGCGGTTTGAAAAATCACCCCTAGGGAACGTTTTACCAAAATTTGAGTCCCGTTACTCATTGGGAAATTGGTGAAAAAACGCTTTAATCGGAAAATGTTTCAACTTATATCACTAACACCAACTCCCACCAAATTCCCTAAATTTCATAAGTCAAACATTTTTTGTAAAAAAGGGCACAAAATAGGCAAATCAGAAAAAATACTATAAAAGACTCGTGTCATAAGTCGTATATTGCACTCGTCCTTTAGAATACTCGTTTTCTGAATTTGGACTCGTGCAATAATTGTCGACTTATGACACTTGGTTTTTAATATACTATTTCCGTTTTTCCAGGATTTTGCGAAGAAAAACGAAAAAAAACCGTTTCCATGGATTTTCATATCACTGTAGATCATTTAATGTCAAATTTACAATGAGGACGATCGCAACATTTTCCGATTAAAGCGGTTTTTCACGAATTTCCCAATGAGTGACGGGGCTCAAATTTTGGTAAAATGTTCCCTAGGGACTACCCTACAAATCCACAAAATATTTTTCAAATCGCCCGGCAATTAATAGGAGCTGCTATAAAAACAGCGAAGGTTTGGTTGGAATCGCGGTATAGGTGGCTTTAAACTGCTCTAAAATTTTAAAACGATATAGAGTCCGTACGATCTCGCTTTTCATGAAAAAGATGTTGGATTTTTGCCTTGATTTTAGAGCTACTGGCATCCTGTAGTTGATAGTTTATTATAAAATATGTTGCGCTTATCATAAGGAAATGGGTCAGCCAAAAGTTTTCTCTTTACTTTTTAATCCTTCAAAGAACGTCTAATGTACCTATTCTACCACCTTGGACTACGAGTCCTTATAGAAACTATATGAAGAACATTTTTTGATCAACGTTTTTTGACCAATTTTCAAATGAGTTATGAGGCCCAAATTTTACTGAAGTGATCTGTTTTTCTAAATTCTTGCCAAATAATGGCTACATATAAATTTATAGTCAAAGCGAAACACTTATTATTTATGGGGTAACAATTGAAAATAATGAAAAACCCTCGAACTTTTATTTTGTAATTTTCTACTATTACAAAAAATTTCGTATTGCTATGTTTTATCATGGGGTGTAAAATTGCAAAAAACCATAAAAAACGGCACATAAGTGCCTGTCATTTCCACCCCCAGCAAGATATTGACAATTGGTTTCTACCACGTTATAGCCCTTACAAATGTCTATCTTTCGGTTTTTGAATCATCAAAAAATATTGAACCGTTCTAGAGATATTGACAAAAAACTGATTTTGCAGGGATAACTTCAACCCTCATTTTCTCCCTTAAACTTGCGTATGAATACGAATGACAAAACACGCATTTCTTAGAATAGAATGAAGTACTGGTATACCAAAAATCATCAAAATCGGGAGTTTCGACTTCGTAAGGTTTACTTGTGAGTGACTTAGATTGTGCAATTTGGAAAAACTTGATCATTTTAGACGCTGTTTTTAAAAAAACGGAAAAGAAAATTAAAGCGGGAATGGCTTGACCAAAAAGCCTTAACTTTTCTTGATCTACCTGTATGTATTTCATTTCATTTTATTGATTATACAGGCAGTTGTACTACTGAATGTTAACACACTTTTTTTGACTAAAAATGCAGCTTTTGGCAATTTTCACAAAATTCCGTTTGATTTTCCAAATTTCAAAGGGTAACGGCCGTAGAAAATTGAATTTTGAATCGAATGAGATATGTCCCATTTCGATATCTTTTGTCGTTTTTGAGTTATCATTGCGAATTATTAGCATAGTGACAGTAAAGTTTGCATATTTCAAGGGATACTAATTTCTTTTATTATCTCGTTTAAAAAATCATCAATCCAATCGTATTACAATAGATTTCAATTATTGGATTCGCTTTCAAAAATACCATGCCTTTGAACATCTTTGAAAATCTATAAATATGAATCGATGAATAATCTCCGTTTTTCTATTCATTTCCAAATTTCATTCGAATTTCTTTTATAAAATTCACGTAAAACGTTTCGAAATACGTCACAACAAGGTGTTCCAATAAGATACCGGAAATTGAGTATCAATAGCACTACAAAGCCTGTAATGATATTCAGGGCTTTAATCAACACGTTTGAGCAACCACCTTCTGTCACCTAAAAGATATGGATTTTAAAATTTTTGTTTGTTTTCAAGGTGGAAATGTGCGCTTCCCAGAACACAATCGGCTGGTATTTCGCCATCTACGGCTATAAAGCAATCGTATTAATTATGGGCCTGTTTATGGCATGGGAGACGCGACATATTAAAATTCAAGCCCTCAATGATGCCCAATTTATCGGTATTTGTGTGTATAGTGCCGTTTTTAGTGCAATCATTACGATACTATCCAGTTTAACATCTGAATATGTTGTATTTAACTATTTAGCACGTACGATTAGTATTTTAATGTCAACATCATTAGTATTGGTTCTATTATTTTTGCCGAAATTAAAATCAGCAATTACGAATCATATCAATTGCCATGATCCATTGATGAAGAGTATGGGTTTGAAAATTGAACATAAAACTTGTCGTTTCATCATCGACGATAGTAAAGAGCAATTGAACCGTTTGGAAATCCAGAATCGGGTTTATAAATGTGAGTTGGCGAAACTTAATTCGGAAATTGATCGTCTTGAAAAACTGTTGGCAGTCGAGAATGTTAAAAAGTCTAGTTCAAGTCATGAAGATCTCCGTTCACCAATCGTGCATGATAATAAGCCACAGTTGTTTTTCAACGATTTTCAGCAAATTAATGCCAAACGAACATCATTACCAACTATCGTACAAAAAGGACAATGTAGCAAAATTCAAATGTTGGTAAAAACGCAATCGATGGATACTCTATCGATAGATTCAAGAGCCATCAAAACATCCGCTTGTAATCCCAATATTCTATTTTAAAACATTTTAAAGGTTTTCCACATGAACCTGGAGTCTCTCCGCTATTAATGGAAATTAACTGGAATCGCAGTTATAAGCCGAACAAAAACTGAAAGACTATTTAGCTTCATATTTGCAATTCATTTGCATACGGATTTATCAGTTTCAATTTACTATACTCTCGCTAATTAATTTTAGATTCCCGAATAATTGCAAGTTCAACATTGTGTAGAATCGAAATTTCAATTCGTATTCGTCACTAGTTGAATAGATGTGAGTTAAAAAATGTTTGAAATAGAGCTCATAGTTGAATTTTTCAATTGTTCAATTCAGTTCACCTGTAATGAGAGATTTTCTAATAAACTGTTTATTAAAATTTCTTCTTTGTTTCACTATTCTAGTTCAGACTAACGATAGATTACAATAGAACTGATTGCCAACCTAGACGCAGTTCGCGTTTATTATCAAATTTCTCAGTCTTGAAGATTTTCAAATTCTGATAACCGATCGATTCGTGAATCGGCAAATATTTAAAAGGTACCTACTCTGCCAAATGCAATAAAAACAAAATAACTTCTAACCTTCCGGTTAGAAGACTTATTTGATGTTTTGTTGTTTGAATAGAAATTAAACTGGAATGTAGGTAGTTGTTTGTTATCGAATAACCGGTAAAATTCGCTATAATCGAAATAATGATTTTATTCCGTTGAATATTCGATGGTATATTGTCGATTTAAATGATTGGCATTCGTGATAGCTCTTGTACGAATCGATTTTCCCAGCAATTATCTCAGCAAATAAAAAAAAATACAAAATAAATATTAATGGAATTGGAAGAACGTAGAAATATTGTCTTGAACACAACCGAAAAGGTTTCCTACACATTTCTAGAATCAATGCAGATAACGCTTCAATTTTCCGCAGTACCCCCAATATTTTCAGCATCCCAACGCTCACCAAATACCAACAAATTTAATCGCATTTATATCAAAAATTAATGTACAATTTGTAAGGATAGATTATCAAATATATTGCTTTGGTGGAAATTCTTAATTAATCCACCCTTAGTGCAATTTGTAGGAATATAAACGAGGGTAAATTGGTCGCTTTGTGGTGTCTATAGGAGGGTAAAGAAGACTTCACTATACTTTCTACAACTATTTTTTATTCAATCCGAATGGCTGAAATTGAATTGAAAATTTCGAAAATTCAAGGGACAAAATCAACAAACTTTCCCTAGAGTTGATACAACATTAAAACGAATTAAATTTACCCTATACCTTCCTCGAATTTTTAATCAGAATTGAGCTTTTCTACGAAATAATTTCATAGCGGAGAATGCATCTCTAGCGAAATGTTAGCCGTTGACAAGTCAATTGCGCTCGATTCTCGTGTGTTTGCTTAAATTTTATGAAAACTGTCCAAGATAATCCGACGATTCATTGAACAAGCTGTAAAGGATGAAAACGAGGCAATTTTCTTGCACGATGGTTGAACTTTCGCGCGATCAGAATCCATCAGTTGAATTAATTAAATAAAATTTCTCAAGAGATTCTAATTTAATAGTGCAAAACAAACACAATTGCGATTATCATTAGAGTATGTTTTAATGAATTTTATAATAATTAACCTATCGAGAATTGTTTGTTGATTTTATGAAATTCGTAATAATGAATGCAACTGGTATACACACATAGAGAAAGGTAGATGCAATGCATAATTACTAGATACGAATAATGAAATTCCTATTGAAATTAACTTAGTTATGTTATCAATGGCAGTAGCAACGGGATAGTTACAGGATGCAAGCAGACAATTATAAAAGGACCAGTCTGTTACCAGCTGCGCTCCTGTAAGGACGCAAAGTTGTTCCATTTTACACAAAATCCACGCCGATTCTCTTCCTATTATTTCAAATCTTTGATAAATTATTAAAAATGGATTAATTCGAATTGAATCTCTTGCTTCTAATAAAGACATAACAGGACTATTTTTAGGTAAGTCACAATTTCAACTGTTGTTGTTTAAATAGAAATTATTTGGCAGACGAATTCAGTAGTTTTCAGGACACGAAAATGATTAATCGCGTGTAGAAATCTCGAAATTGAATTCATTGTCGTTGTGACAAAATTTAAAAAAACAACAAAATTATAAATGGATTTTATTGTTTTATAACATCAATTCAAATATGTTGTCATCGTTCTTTTGTAAGCTTAAATTACGCTCGTGTACGATTGTGATCTGTGAAAATCGATAAAGAAATTGATACTTTTGACAGTTTTCCGCGTCATTGATCACCATAAAAAGCAATAGTTAAGTGTTAATTAATTTAATGGAAAATATGGTTTTCTCTCAGCGGAAAAAATTTTTAGAAGATTAATTTAATTATAGCTGGAAATCCTAATTTGTTTACATAATTCCATATAATCTTATCAGCGAAATTGTCGCGCAATGTAAATCTGAGACTTGAATTGCGATCGCCACTAATCACTTCATATTAGCGTTGGCTGAAATTGGTGATAATCACAGAAGGCAGGTGAAATTCGAGTATTACATACTTTCTCGATTTATATCGGAACAAATATAGGAAATAAGCGAGGATTCGGGCACAGGAAATTTGAATATTGCCATCAATATAAGCAGAAATAATTTTTCATTTGTTGTCGTTTTAATAAACGTTGAAGAATGTAATCTTTTGGGTTTTTATTCGTCATTTATTTAGAAACACGACTCGAATTTAATATTAAAATTCGTAAAAGTGCGGCTTGTTATTATTTTAATTTGGTGGATTTAAGATAATAACGTCGACAATATTTACAAAATTATAAAATTTGTTTAAATTCGTCTTTAGTTTTCAGACATTATGGAAGACGATTTAAATTATGAACCGATAAAATGCTCATCGAATTCCACATCAGAGGAAGTCTGGTCGTATATCGCCTATCATCGTGGTGCCCAAAAACAACCCTTAGATGTGGCGATTTTCTTAACTGTAGTCAATGCTATCATCTTCATCACCGGTTTCTTCGGGAATATCGCTGTTTGTTTTGTTATAATACAACATCGTGCCCTGCACACAGCTACCAATTATTATCTAATCAATTTAGCTATCAGTGACCTTTTACTACTAGTATTTGGTAAGTTTCACGATATAAAATCTTCAAAGGTAATTTTATAAGCGAAGAGACAATTCTAAGGAAATATGTAACTTTCCTCTAATCATATCCTAGAATCAACATTTAGCTACTTTAGTCAATTATTTAGAGCGGGTTTGTACAATTCTATAATTTATTTTCGTTGGTACACCCAAAGTGAACATGCGATATCCGAACAAATGCAAGATAATAAATTAGTTTCGAACAGTTTACAAAAAGACGATAAAGTAAAAACTAAAGTTTCAATACAAATTGAATGGATTGAAAAATATCGAAAACAAAGCAAACTTTCAAATATTTTAATTTGTATCGAAACTATAGACGAGAATAAAACGAACACGAAAGAATTCGTATAGTTTTTCCTCTATTATTCCGTATAAAATTCTATAAAGTCCAATTAAACAGTAAATCAATCAATTCAATTGTTTAATGCTCCTTTCAACGGCACAAAAAGAGGAAATATTTGAAAGTTTACATACCTGTTTGCTTTAAATTCTCTAAACAATTATTTCACATTAAACGACTATAAAAATTCTAACCGAACCTGTAACGTCCGTTCTTCAAACAAAAAGTACTATAATTGGATTTTTCACATTTTCCTCATTTCAAGCAATTCAAGACGTTCTTTCCTGTTCGTCTCATTTGATATAAACCGGCTTTTAATGCTTGTTGAACTTTTCAACCACTAGAATCAAAGATAATTCAAACTAACAACAGATGGATAAACTGAATGGAAAAAGAGAATATTTGCCTCAATTTCCCTAGATTTGAACAAAACGAAAAGAGCAAATAGTGTGGGAAAACTCTAACTCGGACTAACTATATTTAATAAGCTAAAAGAGGTTTGAATAGCTGCTGAATTTACTAGAGGATGCTCAAAACTAAACATTCACGTTTCTTGATAGTAATTATCATTAACTGATGTTATTGTTGAAAATTCGAAAGGAAAACGTGCCCATTTCGACAAATAGTTTTATTTATTCCACGTGTAAACTTGTCACGTGGATTATTATCAATTCATGCAAATGTAGACAGTAAAATTTTCCTAATTTCAGGTCTACCAAACGATGTCTTACTCTATTGGCACCAATACCCATGGACATTCGGTTTGATATTTTGTAAATTGCGCGCCCTAATCTCGGAAACGTAAGATCATTTATAACAATCTAATCTTAAATAGTGATTGATTTCAATTTAGGGCCAGTTATGTATCAGTATTGACGATATTAACATTCTCAACGGAGCGTTTTTTCGCAATTTGCCGTCCATTAAGTCCATATTCAATGTCCGGTTTAAGGCGAACTATACGGCTCATTTTGATAATTTGGGTGATTGGTGTATCAGGTGCTTTGCCATTCTGTTGTTTTATCACTGTTCATTATCTAACATGTCCGGAAGGCTCCGATAATATTTTAGAGGTAAATTTCAATTACTATCGATTCGAATTAAAGTATTGTTGAATATTGTAGGATTCAGCATATTGTGGAATTGTATCGTTGGATTATCCAATAGCTGAAATTAGTTCGATTTTATTCTTTGGAATTCCAATGGTTTTTCTAGCTTTAGAGCATATAATGATGGGTACGCAGATTTATCGGACTAATACCCGTGTATTAGGGGAAGGTTCCGTGCATCGAGATGAGAAGAAAATTCAAGCGAATCGTACTATTGTAAGAATGTTGAGTAAGTTTTTGTTCGATTACAATTACAATAATTCCAATAATTCTCCTTTAGATGTTGTAGTGATAGCTTTCTTTATCTCTTGGGCACCGTTCCATCTACAACGTTTACTTGTAATCTATGCTGCTGATTATTACGAACTAAATCGTTGGATGTTCTTCATTACAGGCATCCTCTATTATCTATCATCAACGTTAAATCCAATCTTGTATAATGTAATGTCGGAAAAGATGCGCAATGCTTTCAAAGAGGTAATTTTCGGTATCAAGCCGAATAAAACAGCCGGATTACAACGACATACAACAGTCAAAGAACTGACATTCTCACGGACATCCAATTATCAAAAACAGAGATTTACAAATCAAGTCGAAACAATACTCGATGAAATTAACGGTGACGATATGATTCGTTTAATGAAGAAAGACACGATCACGGTACCAGCAACCAATTCACCTAACAATACACTAATTTACCAAATCAAACCGACAGAATACAATTGTGATGTAGCCATTTAATTAATCGAGTCTTTGTAACACTTATTCTATAATTATCAACCGAAAATAAATAAATCTATACAGTGAGATATTCTGAGACTGTGATATTAATTAAAATGGAAAGATTAATTACGTTGAATTTATATATGCTAATATAGACAACAAGCTTGATAAACAACAGGAATTATTAATGTCGACATATGAATTATAATCAACCTTTAATCATACCGTTGTTATCTGGTAATAAACCATTCCTTTCGCAAATATTCCGTTTTAATACAATTACGTATTTTATTATCGATCGTCTACAATTACAAATCCACATTTCTATCTCATCAATATTTAAGAAATACGGTATTGTAAGTGTATACGTGTTTGTACGATTATGATATTTGTGGCCTGTGATAATATACAGGATTGTTATTATACGAGAAGATCGATTTCTTCTTGTCTATCTATGTGTGTATATGTCGCACCCTTCTAACCATTCGGGAAATAAAATATACATTTGTTTTTCTATTATAATAACAACACTGTATATCTGTTTATATATGTATGTATTCTCTTATTATGTACGAGAAAATAATGAAATTGAGATATATTTGTTATCTACTCAGTTTTCAATTTAAACGACAATAAATGCTACGTTTTCCAAAGTTTTCGAAGATTTCATTATAGAAGAAAACTCCCTCGAAATCAATATTTAACTTGTTTAAACTATAGATTGTTTACAACTTTTTCTTCCTTATTAGTTTCATCTGAAACTCAATTTCAATTTGGAACAACTTATCAGACGTATGCGATTCCATAAATTACGAGTGTTAATTATTCAAGTATGTACTAAATATGTTTTCAAATATCAAATCGATATAGAATTATATAAAGTAGATTTACCAAAGAAATACTATAACAAAATAACTAAAACTATTTGAACTTTATACCAGTCAATAAAATATGAAATTATTTAATTAATATACAACTAAATCAAATTATCAAGAATTCAAGTAGAAATAGTTTTACGAAATTATTTTGAGGTTAAGATGCATTGCAGCCATCTATTGATCAAAACTACAACCAACACAGATACCGACATTACCGATATATTTATTACTGATTTTGAATTTCCAACAACCAATCAGATACTCGTACAAATTGCGTTCAATTTAAATAACTAAACAATGATTGCAGTAGACAAAATTGCGAAAAATTAATCGAATTAAGATTAAAACTATACCTTATACAATTATAACAGATATTTTAAAAATAAAATATCATTAAATAGTAAATTTATAGAAGTCGAATAGAATAAACTAGCAGTGGCGTAACAAATGATTGCTAGAAGTGAGGGCGCCACTTGTTTCGACAGTTGGCAATAGTTTTTTACCAAAATGGCGTGTTGTTCAAACTTGAAAATTTATCAGCGAATTTCAACAATTAAGGTTAATTATTTTTGTTAATTATCAATTAATTATTTAATTTTAATAAATGTTCTTTTAATAGAATTAAAATGTATATTAATTTTCGTTTTTTGGCTCTAATAAATCTAGGTTATGGTAGAATTTACGCTGATGATGGACGAAAAGGGGTGGCGATTATTTCTCGTTTCGGTAAGTTTAATTAGAGAAATTCTTTGTTTACGTGATTTCAATTATTTCCATTTCTCTAACAAGTTTTTTTAATTGTTACTATTGGGGGGTCCCCTACTCTAAGAGACCGACTCATTACCCTCATATTTTACAAGGTATATCTGAAAAACCTCCGTGAAGTTTGTATTATCGTAATTTAAAGACTAACAATTTTGGAAAATCCAACAATTATGCGTGATTACTAAAGTATTTTGTCCCCAAAATAACACTCAATGTGTTCTAAATGGGAAAGTTTATCGATAGTTCTGGAAATTTTGATGTCTCTTTAGTTTATTGAATTAATGAATTTGTAGAAATTTCAAAGAGAATTTAGGCACGTAATCTATAAAAAAGTCATTTTATTATCAATACAAAAATAAACGATTTATAATTAAGTTGAATAATGGGGTGTAGGTTCGTTTACAGACCCCCAAAACAGTATAGTCTTTGTCTCTTCATGTACGATAAAAAATAGGAAGGGTACCTCAACCCTAAACGGAATATTTCTAATAATTCTTGTTGTACTAATAGCAGTTGATGATGCAGCTTCTGTACCAGTTTCTGTTATATCCATGTAAACTTTATGTACAACTTTAGTCACAAATAAATGTGGATTTTCGTATAATTCCGGATTATTTTGTTGATTAATAAATTTACGTAGCTTATCTAACGTTTCAATTTCATCTTCATTGTTATTTCGACTTGTTATTCGTCTCCCAACTTTATCGTCGAATTTCTTATAAACCACATTATTAGTGGCATTTAAATTATCTTGACATTTTGTTAGATTCGAATTAGAGTCGAAAATTTCCGTACAATTATCTGTCATTTTGTTTCGGTTGAAAATATACAATTCTTCACCTTTATTATTGATAACCGGTGAATGTTGTCGTTGTTGTTGTTGACCATGTGCAGCTTGGGGTCCAGATTTGTGATAAGTACCGGACGATAGAAGAGCTAAATTAGCTCTACTTGGATTGAATAGTGTTCTAACACCCATCTTTTCTAATATTTTTTCTAAATCTAAGGTATTTTCAATGTGCATTTTTGGGAATACTAACGCTACTTCTCTATAACGTACACTACTAATTAGCCTTAATACTTCTTTATTAGTTAATTGTTTTGTGAATTCTTCTAAACGTGTCCGTGATGAATTTTTCGGTATTATCACATACATTGTTGTTTGATTGCCTTTATAAGGTAATCCTAATATTTCGCACATTAATTTATCATCAGAATAATAAGGAAAATCGCCAATATTGGCCATCATATCAACTAAAATTTGCTTGTCTTTACGTTCGTATCCTTCCGGATAAAATGGACGTTTCGTTGTTACATCCATCATGAACGGATATTCCCATTTTGCTTTAAAATACATGGCACTAGCCAAGATAACTTTCGTCTCATGATCTAAATCACCATCTAATAATTTTTTTATTTTACCCTTCGTGCGATCCGACACCCATGTGTCGATAATATTCTTTGTAGTTTTTATATCGCGTTTAAAATCAACATGAATAATTTCGCTTTTATAATACGTTTCGGCTGCTGTTTTGTAAACATTACGGATAGGAAAATCGTTTTGTAAAAAAATACCGTTTGCTAAACTTATTTGATTGTTCTCATCTAAATTCGATGTATCCATCAGATGTTTCAACATACGTCCGAATTGTTGATGGACAATTTCGGAACGATTTTGTAAATTCACACCAACAGTCAAGCCCATCAGTTCGGCTAATTCGTTGAAAGTTTCGCCGTTAGCCCCCAATAAAACTAATGATAGAGCAGCTGTGGCCCAAAACAACAAAATTACTAAAGTAGATTAATAAAAATATCGATAATTACCTGCAATATTCACGGGGAATAGACGATACTATCGTAGGTATGATTACCGGCTTCGTCGAGCGTTTTCTCTAAATTTAACGTCAATTTTGTAATGCCATTGGAGATTATTTTGTTGATTGTTGTTTCGTACTCTGGACTGCCGCGAATTTGGATTAAATTCGTTAAATTGATCTTCGATAATTGTTCATCGTCCGGGAATAGAATATTGGCGGTTATTTGTTGTGTTACAATTGTTAATAAAATAATTTTCAACATCTAAAATTAAACGAATTATTGTTAATAATATCCGCAAAATCCAAGTTATATAATTACCTTTATTCAATTTTATAAATCCCTCACTAACACATATCGTTCCGTTTGTGAATACTTAAATTATATAGAGATGTGTTAAATTGAAAGCAGTGTTGTTGAAATAAAACTGATGATGACCTTTTACGTCCCCACTGCTTTTATGTTGTTTTCACAACCAGCTTATGTTCTTGAAATAGTTTTTGTTATTTTGTTCTGTCGAATTTATTCAACTGGATAAATTTATGATTCACTACGGGTTTTTTCAATGAGGGTTTTTAATCGATTTCATTTATTTTCAATGAAATTTTGATAAAAGATAACGGAAAAATGTTATTTACCCAATGGTTAATTTGTAAAATTTCTATCCAAGAACTGTATTTTAGAAATTACTGGAATTTATATTTCTTCCGGAATTAATGACCTTATTTATTCGGTTTATCAGCTAGAATAGCCGTTGATTTTTCGAAATTTGCGCAATATTAGCCGTTTTTAAAAATGTTTTTTTTTATTACGAAATTCGATACACAAATAAATATAGAATATGAGATAAACAATTTGATTTTAACAAACAGAGTGGGACGTATTGTTTATAACAACTAATTAGGCTTCTTATAGAATTAATCACATGCACTAATCGATAAAATATAGATTTAACAATTTAAAAAAGACACAAATTAGGTAATAATATGTTGTAAACTGTCATAAATTTTCTCGTATGGATCTTCACCTGTACTAACGCTATTGTCTTCTTCATCTTCGCGACTATTACAATTATCATCGTCATCATCATTACTATTAGTATGCTGATTAACAATAGGTAAGCCTAATATTAAACGAATATTATCAGTCAAATGTTCAGCTTCTTTAATTTGATTAAATATCCCTTCTGCTTTATTTAATATCGACGGTATGTCCAATTTACCACACAATTCATTGATGTGCTACAATTCGATTTTATTAGAATTCAAAATGGGAAAACTATAATTGTTATACTTTTAAAATTTCCGTAAATCCATAATTATTATCCATTAAAGTTTGTTTTTCCGTCTCTAATATCGCTACACATATCAACAAATGGAAATTATCACAAGGTAAACCAGTCCATAATACCTCCCACAATCTCATAACATCATCATAATTTAATTCTCGTTTAAACCAGACTAATAACCAACGAAAACAGAAAAACATATTGCCAGAATCGTGTTTATCTAAATAATTCACTAATTCTGGTTCAATAAATCCTAAAAGAGTGTGTAGATTTTTTAGTTGTTCCTTCATACCAGCTTGATCTATATCGAAATTAGATTGCTGAAAAAATGATAAATTTTAATAAATTATTTAAATAAAATTTAAAATACGTACAACTCTATTCATGAAACCAACAAAACACCAAAACGAATCGACTTCATTTCGAAATAAATGTAATATCGGCGATAATAAATCACTCATACCTTGTACATAGCCCAAATCGAAATTGTACATAACATAAGTCATTAATATATCGTATAATAATTGTAAATTTGTATTATTATCGCCAGCGTAAAATTCTAAAGTACGATCCGTACGATTTACGTCTTTTTCAATCAAATTCTTTCGTTCACGATAATCACTAAAGTGTTCTTCTTGGATTTTTGTCATACGTTTCCATTGTAATTTCATATTGTAATATTCATCGTTCTTTTTACAATAAACGTGTTGTCGATCCTGTTGTGTACTATCCCATGGTATATAATCCAAAAGATATTTCCATACTTCGAAACGTATATTCGGCGATACTCCCTAAATATTTAAACAATTAATAAAATTCGATATTAACAATAATACAACATACTCCACGGAAATATTAATAGTTTAACTTGTTCGACATCTTCAATTTTACCTTCATGGTTTTGTAAATTCTTCCATTGTTCTAATGTTAATGGATTACCGCGCGGATATTCTTTACGTTCCGGTAATTCTGGTACTTTAGCAATCAATTCATAATCGTTTTGTGCATTTGAACTTTCATATTCTGTTAAACTACGATTCAACAATTCACGTTGATCATTGTCAATTTCACGATGATCTGGACTACGATAAACTAAAAAAAAAGAAGGTAAATAACCAAATTTAAGTTTGAATAATTTTTTACCGAAATCTGTAACTTTGGCGAACGTTTCGAATGTTGTCTCGTACGGTTTGTCATGGAAATTCTTGACTAATTTCCACCAAGTCGGGCCATCTTGGAATAGATTTAATTCGGCAAATGATCGATCTAGTTGTTGTACTTCTGGATTGTTCTCATCGTCGTCATTCAATACAATAAATAAATGTTTGTCACGTTTAGCATGTATTGTTTTCATCATACCTCTCAACACACTCAATAAATAATCACAATTACCGTGTTGAAATAGAAAACAACATAATATATCCGATTTACCATCGAATATTGTTAATTGACGATTATGATTGGATACTTTAAAGCTTTTTATATCATTAAAATTGATTTTCAATAGTTTCTTTGTTGTCGTTGGTGTTGATGATGATGTTGGTGATGTTGATGTTATATCTTGTTGTTGGCTACATTCACTAAATGTTCTTGTACGTTTTTGACGGATTGTATTAACAACAGCCCATTCTTGATCTTGGAATTCCGAATCGATTGTAACATCATTCGGTTTCCATTCAATACAACGTTTACGATTCGAATTTAAATATTCAATTATATACAAAGTACCAACTTGATTTAGAAAGTTATGGTACTGTATTGGGGCTGTTTTCAAATGGATACCATCTTGATTGAAAATTTCCATACAATCGTTAGTATCAACCATAATGAGATTTTTGTGGTTTGGTTTACTTTTTCAAAAACACTCCAAAATTTTCCGGCTGTAAAGAGGAATATAAACAAATAATTAAAATCTAAACAATAATCAAAAGTCGTTTAATAATGAACGTCAGTGTTCACATTATTTTTACATGATCATAATACCTTACTTTAATTTTCAGTAAACAATTGAGTCACTAAATCAATTATAAATTGATAATTGTTGAATAAGCTTCTATACGTTATTTTTTGATTAAAATTATAGAAAATATGACGAAAAAAACAAGAATTTGACATTTAGTTTTTCAATAACGAGACAAATGATGGCGCTAGTAAAAAATAATCTAGATTCTCAAAAATAGAGGGCGCTGTAAGAATATTAAACATAAAGTCACTATATACAGAGTGAGCCAAGTGGTTGGCCTATTAGACGTTTAAAAAGTTCTAATTGATGAAAGTTTTTGAAGTTTGGTATGCACTCGTTTTTCCACCTGAACTACACCTGGAAAATATTTTCGTTGTCCTATCAACCCCCGGTGTATGGGGTAGTGCACCCTACTTTCTTATTTTAAATTTAATGGTATATTTTTTATTCGATATTTAGATTCTATGATGAAAACGAAATGGACTTTGATAACATGACCTATGGTCTAGCGTTAATAGTTTTTCAGGAATTTCGACTTTTTCTGAAAATTTTGATTTTGTAGTGTTTGATTGAAAAATTCATATGTTTGAAGATATTGTTGATAGATAATCCAAATTTGGAACTCAAATAGTTTAAACTATGTACTTTATGCCAGATTTCTCAGAAATGAATTATATTTCAGCATTTATCCGAAATAAATTTTTCTTTCAGTCAATTTTCAAAACTCAATATCTTTCTTATTTTAAATGGAATGGTATATTTTTCTTTACATGGTTAGATAGAGAAAAAAATTCTACATCGAACTGTATTAACATTTCCTATACCTATCGCTGATAGTTTTTCAGCTATTTAACATTTTCAATTTTCAATAGTTTTCTCCCCAGTCTGAAACTGACTAGTGTCTAGTTGGCTATGACTTAATAATTCGCTTATAAAGAAATGCATAGGAGGCTTAGCAAAATGACATTAACTGTCGCATTTGAGGTTAACAATGATTATTTTGTATGTTTTTTCAGCGAATTCTACCAATTTTACATGAAAAGAAAATCCAATTAATTTTAATTTAATTATTTATCAACTTTTTCTATGATTTTTTTAATTAAAAAATATAAAAATAATCAATTAGTTAGATGTTAATTGAGACAGAACGTTGTTTTTCCAAGCCTACTAGGTTTTAGTATTTCGTTTCAGGGGGTAAATTATTAGAAATCTAAAATCTTGAATATCTGAGAAATTATCATGAAGTATAAGAAATACTAATATGATTCGATGCAGATTTTTTTTCTCTGTTTAACAGTGGAAAGAAAAATATACCATTCCATTATAATAAAAAAATTATTGGGTTTTGAGAATTGCCTGAAGGAAAAACTAATTTCAGCTAAACGCTGAAAGATAATTTAATTCTACAAAATTTAGCATAAAGTACATAGTTTGAACTATTTAATTCCCAAATTTGGATTGTCTAGCAATAATATTTTCCGAGAAATGATTTTTTTAATAAAATACAAAATTAAAATGTTCAGAAGTCGAAATTCCTGAAAAACTATTAACGCTAGACCATAGGTCATGTTATCAAAGTCCATTTCATTTTTACGATAGAATTTAAATATGGAATAAAAAATATACCATTCCATTTAAAATAAGAAAGTAGTGCACCCTACCCCATACACTGGAGGTTGATAAAACAACGAAAATATTTTCCAGATGTTATTCAGGAGGAAAAGCGGGTGCATATCAAATTTTAGAAACTTTCATAAATTAGAACTTCTAATACTTCTAATAGTCCAACCACTTGACTCACTCTGTATAGTGACTTTAATTAAACAGCTTTCTGTATCAATGTTGACACTTTGAAAATAATTCTACAACGCTAATGAAATGTTTAAAATAAAAACAATTTTAAGTAAGAATAAAAGGAATTGTAACTAAAAATTTTCGTAAATTATCAAACATCATAACTTAAGGCTTTAAGGATAACATAAATTAGTATTGTTATTATAGAAATCTGTATTGTTACAAAATAATAGTACTAGATGGCGTACAAACTACTTTAAATTAAAATTCTCCAAGAATACAATCGATAGAATTTTATTATTTTTAGCTATTAAATTCCACAATGATATGAATGATATCTCTATTTAATATAAAAATTTGATCTACATTAAGAATCCATATCGTAAATTAATCCACAACTTTAAAATAAAATTCTAATACACATACATACTGAATTCATCTTTTGAAAAATTTGAATAAAGTTCGTAATAACAATTGCTTTTATTAAATAGATTTCCGTAACAATAACAACTGACAGTTCCATGATGGATCACTAGAGACGACAGTATGGCGAATATAAAGTTCTTGTATCCTCTGGCTAAGGGTGTTTAGGATTTAGCCCTAGCCCTTTTAAAGATAAATATATGTGTATATGATACCCCCGACAAAAAAAAAAACATACACGCAGTAGAAAGGGTTTAGATTGATTCGGTTTAAATTAATTTTATTTCGTTTTAAGATCGTTATACTCATAGATAATAGTGATAGAGATGTTGGTATTCAGAGCAAAGAAATATTGCTCCACCTTTTACCATTATTACTGTCACATACATAAACTGTAGAAATAAATTTGCTTTTATGTTAAAGTGATTCCTTATATCACTGGCAATTTTCCATTTTTCCAGTGGTAATAGTGGCAAGAGAGTGGTGTGAACATATAATATTTTTATGGGTATTTCTATTCAAAGAATAGTATGATCTATAGATCTCTATAATATATAAAAAGGACGCACTTTATCTGGTATAGTCGCCATATGTATATAATATACAGAGAAAAAGACTCTTTGATATAATTTTATGTGACATATTATGTATTAAAATCGGTTTTTCGATGTGGAAAATAGCCTATTATCATACTGTATATTTCAACACGTTTTTCTAAAAAAATATATATATGATAGATTATCTGTAAACTTTACAATACGAAATTTATATTTGTTTATCTATTTATTATGAAAATTATTATAGAAGGGTTTATTACCACCGTCGCCAGTATTTCCCTTAGTTTTATCAGGAGCCGGCATTCACTCTCGCTCAGATCCAACTGTCTCCACTTGATCGAGATGATTAATGACAAGGCACGGATATTATTTAGTCCTTTAAAGATTGGTTATTTCATATACGTAGGTACGTGTATGTGTTTAAACGTTTAATTCTAAGAGATTATCTGTTATCTATAACGTGACATTCTTTCTTTTTCCCTATATTCAAAATACGCTTTAGATATCTGTGTAATTATTACAACTTTTAGGAAGATATATACAGAAACAGATAGTGATGATGATGATCATCATCATCACCATGTTAGCGAAAATGAATCTAATGTGAATCCATCAACTCTATAGATTTAACATAAAGTTTTATGATAGTAATATAGGATCGTCATTAAGGTTTGAAATATTTATAATAAAAAAGTATCAAAAATTCGTATTGTTTATTATTGAATCGTAAATATTGGTAAATAAACGTGATATAATAAGGTAGATCCGGCATTTTGCATATTGACTTAGATGTAGGCGCAAAACGGAACACTTACACGGCTGCTGGACGGCGATAAGACCAAGTCGCGGGGTTGAAATCGATTAGTCTTATATCTATATGTGTATAGTATATAAAATATACATATATCTATGTATTTCCTTACACCCGATCACACACATATACAATAACAACCCTCTCTTCTATTCCTACTATAACCCACATGTATGTTCCGATATTCGGAACAACTATAACCGACCGTTTGCATACGAGATTTGTTCGACTATCTTACCGTACACACAATAGGGCCATACGGTCTTTTATACGCATACATACATACATGTGAAAATTCAATATGTATAGACAGGAATATGGTTTTTTATTGGAAACTTAACAGATTATTATCATATTTTTAGATTTAAAATAATAATCAATACTGTCAGTATTGTTAAGGGTAGTTGTGATAGTGTTAATAAAGCCTCTTCTATCTAGAGAGAAATAAATATTATCGGTCACTATTATTACGTTGTTAATATTTTGATCTATTGTGACTGGATAATAACGTTAGCATTTGCAGGTGATGAAACAATGATAATATTGTTGTTGATGAGACAATACTAAAATATTATCCTATCCATATGTATTTATCTATGTGTAGAGTGTCATAATTAAAACATAACAAGTGAATTAATTATATTAATAATTTCATCTTTTTCCTTTGAGCTTTCAACATTAAAAATGATTATTATTAATTAGTAGATTGATGATGACGGCTTATATAGTAGTGGTGGTGGTAGATATGAATGAAGATGATCTTTATTGCTAATTATTTTAATTACTGTTTATTACTAGAAATTTTAATTGAACCATTAAGAATTACTTAGACGTTTCTGTTTTCTAATCTACATGTATTTTATGGTAAATACATGTATTTTTAAAAATTTACAAATTCTATAATTAAATTTGTATACTATGATAATATAAAAAGAATTGTACCTATTGTGATTTGCTAATGAACTTCAATTATTTTTAATTAGACACTTATGTATTCTATCAGAAAATCAGCGAACAATATTAATAATTTAGATGGTTATCGTAAATACCCATATAATAGTGGTAGATATAATAATCAACAATTATATACTGAAGTGTAGACGATTTGATCGACTTGACTCAATCTTAAATTCTAAGCTAATTTAGGCAGCCAGTTTAACACATTCTCCTACATTAGTTGTATCATTAATAGCCTAAATAGAATTTTTATTTTATGTCGAAAAAAAATCTTTAATTAGATTTTTATTGGTGATATCCTTAAATTTATTACATTTATTTAATTATAAACAGTTTTATTTTCAAGTTTATAACTATGATTATTTCATTATTAAACAACATATATTTGAGTTTTAGGACCACACATGATCTTCAACATGTGTAATATAAACCGTACTCTATGAACTGTCTTTTCTATTCAACTATCCACGTGGAGATCATAAAATATTTGAATATAGCTCATAACAATTACTCATAAAATAATCATTTGAAAATTTCGACATAATAACAGTTACAATATTAACAAAAATTTATTGTTAGAAAATCGTATTTAATTAATCTTCTAAATTGTTATTTTCTATACATAGACATATGAATATTATACAGTGTTGATTATATATTGATGGTAATCATTATAGGAAAACCGATTATAATATCTATGTATGTATGTGTATAATTTGATCGAAAACGTGGAATTGAGTGGTTTTGTGTATGCATCTATTATATGTATATCAACCAAAACCATCGTATATAAACGGCCCACCACCCCATATTCTGTTTCTATTATCTGACGTGTTACCGGTCAGTATAAACAATAGACCAAATGTCAGATAGCCCGAACACAATTACCTAAATTTATAAAAATATTAATCGCATTGATGAACGACGACACTATTACCATACATTCTCATTCTATCTCTGTCATTGTTTCTGTATGTATGTGAAACAATGTTAACGTTAATGAGAAATCGGCCAGAATATAATGGATTCATATGTATATGTGTACCTATATGTATATTATAATTCTATACACACATATTGGTGATTGTGAATATGTTAGTGTATTGAAAATCGAGCAATTATAAAATTTGTAAAATTGTTCAACGACACTGATTAATTTATAAAGGCCATGATTGGCTAACAACTACAAAATATTAATGTGAAATTATTGTTAATTAAACGTATAATTGTCATAGTTTTATGTTAAAATTACAATTCTGTTGAGATTAAGGGTGAGTTCACGTTAAACAAGCCACATATAAGCGAGGGATGAGATGAGAGATACTAGTAGAACACGTTGAAAATAATAATAGGGAGAGTTATATAAAAGGGGGATGATGATGACGACGACGACTTCGACTACGACTACGGAAAACACCCTACTCTCTCCTATATTCCATTCGATCAACTGAATCTTCCAAAGAACTATAACAAGGCTTATGAAGAAAATTTCAATTGGGTGATATTAGCGCATCACTAACCTACTGACCATTATTTTCTAGGTTGATTTTGGAGATTCCTACAGTAATTCTATTCTATTTGATAATAATTAATTATAAATTAATTTAATAGATAACGTATGATATGATATGATATGCATGTATGGATATTTACGTAGTTGGAAAATTATGAATATTTTTCGATTGATTGTTGTTTTTATGTAGCAACATTCGATTTTAATTCGCAACATTACAAGTCATATTTCTACTCAATTCTTTGCAATTTTCTCCATTGCGCTATAAAGAAAAGTGAACTTCTTGCAGTAGCTGTATAAATGGGCGGTATAATCGTCTTTACAAATACAATATATATGTATTTAAAATTTCAAAGGTGGGGGATTCTATAATATCCAATCAACATTCGCAGCGCAGTCGTATAATATCCAATAGGTTGTGGTGAATGCGTGACGAAATTCAACTCCGCCCAAATTGGTACCAGTAAGAAATGAGTGAACAAATATATGTGTACGTTTGTATGTGTGTGTGTGCAGCAATCTCAACCTTTTTCCGAATGCTTTTTATTTATTACATTTGTAACCGGCGAGTGTACCAGTTGTGTGTTGTTCAAGTCTATATTGTATGTTTTAATATATCTGTATCTATCTGCTTCGCGTGTGTGGAATACAGTCCTTTTATGTTACTATTGTGAATGTGTTAGTATTATATGTATGTACGGTGAGTGTACGTGGTGCGCACTCCACCACGCCCCGCCTCACAGATACATACAGACAGACAGACAAACAATCCGACAACAGCTTCACTGTTACGACATCTCTCCAACTGTCTAGCCAGATTTTGATCATCTTATCCAATAAGAGAAAGTCTAATTACTATCTTTGTCTCAATTAGAAAAACTCAAAGATCAACTCTTAAACATTTCCGTGTGTATAAATTATTGTATATGTGAACAATGTTAACATTAATTATAATGATGGACAATATCGGTGAATTTCGTTTTTGATTTCGTGATCTCAATTTTGTTTTTGTGTGATTTTTGTTTTTGTTTTTTTTTTGTTTTTGATAGTGTCGCGCCGTGTTTTCCGGTTTTTTCTTGTTTTGATGGTTTTTAATAATAATAATAATTATAGTAATAGTAATAATGATGATGGAAACACAAGGAATGGATTCTGCTAGTGAGCATAGTAGTCATACATCATCAAGCTCACCAGCCGTCGCCATCAAATCATCCCCATCACCACCAACCAACAATAATAACAATAACAATATGGGTTCAAATAATTTAAATAATAGTCCAAGACAGGCAAGTCCATTAGGACCACCAATAACAATGTCATCACATCCATTAAGTCCACCACCTGTATCATCATCGGCTAGTTTAGCTAGAAGTATGGCATTAGGACATTTACCACCGCCCGGTTTAGGTATTTTAAATACATTGGGTGTATTGCATAATCCATTAGATTTGATGGCACATCATGCAGCCGCCGCTGCTCAAGTACCACCACGTTCATATAATAGTCCACCACCTATATCAACATCAGATCCAACAGCGAATGAATGTAAATTAGTTGATTATCGTGGACAAAAAGTTGCTGCATTTATAATTGCCGGTGATACAATGTTATGTTTACCGCAAGCATTTGAATTATTTTTAAAACATCTAGTTGGTGGTCTACATACTGTTTATACGAAATTAAAACGTTTAGATATTGTACCATTGGTATGCAATGTTGAACAAGTCAGAATATTAAGAGGACTTGGTGCTATCCAACCAGGCGTTAATCGATGCAAATTGTTATCATGTAAAGATTTCGATACGTTATACAGAGACTGTACAACAGCCAGGTACGTGTCAGTTTATTAAAATTCTTCACATTTAGATTAGAAACAATTCAGAAATATTTAAAACGACAGATAACGATATTTAATTAAACAAAATAGGGGAGAGATTATATTAGAGAAATCCTTTTATCTTTATTATTGCAATTCCAATCATTGTTACTAACAACACGTGTTTTTATTGAGTTTTTTCTATTATTTCCCCATCATCAATATTATTATTAATATTTATGTAGGTATCACCAAGCCCCTTATTCACATGAAAATTTTACCTACCTTCAAAATAAAACTAGTAGAATAATTAAAAAAACAACAACAACAACTGACAGAACCTATTAACACTTAAAGTTTCTTTCAATTATCATCAAGAAATATCTGAAATAATAAAAGTGGCCCGGCATGAATACAGCTACTGACTATTAATTTAACTAAACGAAACACACAATGTTGTATTTATAGATAGTAGATAGATTTTTATAGCAATTCGACTTTAACAAACAAAACGTTTAAATCATTTGTTAAATAAATAATATTGACAGTCCATAATGCCCGCCTTGGCCATTAAAAAACGATCTAAAGTCGACGGCGGGCAGATCCTTATAACTTGTTCGAGAAAATCACATTGTTATTTATTAGACAATTTCAGTTTGTCCTCTGTCTATATTGTATGTATTTATACCTTTCTGTTTGTATGTATTAACAGGATTTTTACGATTCAATTGTTACTTTTTTAAATGATAACTTTAACTCCCATACACGATTTTCTTATTATTGTTGTAAAGGTTAAAAATTAATATTAATTGATTGGATTATTTATTATTCTAAAAACAACAAGCACTTGATATAATTTTAATCTATGGAATGAATTCCCATAACTACTCCACTATTGCAATACCATTATATCTAAAGATAAACAATTTTAATAATTCATTAATTTTTACAAAAGATGCTTGTTGTTGTTTGTAGATAGGAGTTGAGTTTTTTTATTGTGTAGCTCAAAATTACTACATGGATAGTTTGTATAAACCATACATGTCCCATCTTATTAAACTTCTTCTAGTTGTAGTATATGCAGATTAATAATTGTGTATGCAAGGAGGAGGTATAGTCTAAAAATTAATTGCATGCTGAGCTATAGCTATTTACAATTTTTTTATTCTTCTGTTTACTTTTATTTTTTCTATTGTATAGAGTACCTAATTAAAATACAATAAGTGGTGAATACAATTTCCATTTGTACATATGATCCATTCATAACATTGATAAATACGAATGCAGACAGACAATCGAATGGGAATTATCATTGTGAAAATTGGGGAGATTTATCACACAACAGAGTGTGTCGGAATCCACAGGTTGCTGGTGGCTGGTAGTGGCAGCAGTAACAGCAACAGCAATAGTAGTCGTAGTATAGGAGCAATTGTGGAAATCTCCCAGAGGACCCCCTCAGTTCTCTCGTATCTTTCAATGTGTTGGTATTATATTTGTGTGTCTGCCTGGTTTTCACATAGAATTTCTCTGTCTGTTGAATGAAACTAACTATCTCACTCACAAACGGCATGCGTAGTATAGTAAAATCTCAAATACAAACATTTTCAGATTCATTCCGATTTTCTCTTCTACATTTCCAAATGCTGTCCCCCAAAACTGCCGGTTTTCCGACTCTACGACAACTGTTCATTCATTGAATTCTAAGTGTAGTGGTCGTTTAGACGCCTCGGTTCCGACGCTTTGCAATCGAACATATGATTTTTTACCTATTAAAACGATTTACTAATAAAATTACAGATTACATCAAAATTAATACAATAAAATATCGCGAATAAATAATGAAAATTCTGTTGTTCTTTTTAGTCATTTTTTATCTTATCAAATTGTACTATTTTCGTCATTTGGCTATTTTAAAGTTTTGTTTATTTATCTCATCTCCTACAGTACAAACTTGCTAACATGAACCTCTCAAGAATTACACCAACATCTTAACATTGTTATACCTATTTCAAAATTGTGTTGCTTTGCACGCTCGAGTACGTAAATCTTCGCTCTATGGCAATAACAAATTAATTATTGTTCTTACCATTTAGCTCAATTAAAATTTGTGTAAATAAAATTTTATTAGAAATAATACCACACAAGAAAACCAACTATATCTATAGATAATATTTATCACTTTTTCCTTTAGTAATTTTTATTGGAAATTTCACATATTCCAGCCAGTGCGCCTTACAATTATTAGAATAATTAAAGTTTACAGTTCGTTGTAACGGTATTTTTAAGGAAGGTACTGGCCAACAATTCAGGTTAAATGCCAATTTTATTTACAAAATTGTGCTATAAATTGCATGATAAACGTTTCAAATTATTCAGCTACTCTACTGATTTTAAATCGACAGTATCTTTATTATAAATTTATCAATAATAGTGTTATAATTGTTATAATATTCAAATTAAATGTGGCTTATTGTATTTACTTAGAATCCTATTTTGTATTTAAACATCTGATACGGTTTTAATTAATTAGAATCGGTACAGTCTGATTTTGGGTTAGAATATGGTTTACCTACAAAACAATAATAGAGATTAAAAAATTACAAAGCGTCTAGGGGTAGTTACAATTTAGTTTTACTGCATATATAGTACATGTAGAAAGGGTGGCACATTTACTATTACAGTAATTCTCTTTCTCTCTTATTTATTAGTAACAGTCCACATATAGATAGATAGATAGTGGATACACAGTAGCGTCTCTTTGTTGTTAGTTTTTAGTATCCGATTATAATGCCCCGACTATTCCATTTAACAATAGATCCCTTTTTCATAAAGTTCACAGATCCGTAGAATATGATTTGGCTCATTGCACTCGAAAAATATAATTTTATAGAAAGCAAAAAAAGAATCATCTCACTCGCGCCAAAAATATAAAACGAGGTCATTATAATCGTGTATGATCATAACTATATCCATGATGGTTTGTGGTTTTTTCCTCTTTAGGGGGTTTTGTTTGGGTTTTATTTTTTCTTCTTTTTTGATTGTTGTAGTTATTATTGTGGATACAGTAGTTAATTCTTTTTTTTTCAAAAAGGAAACATCTGCGTATTCCCTTTTGAATTCAATAATTCAATATTAATGTGGTTGTGTTAATTGATATGAAAAGGTAGTGATAATATGTAAGGTTTAATTTTGTATGCAATTTAATAGGTAGGTTAGATATACAAGCTAAGAGAACATCCTTTACAGGGAAAATCAAAAATAAAGCCATTGAAATAAAAAAAGAAATGCTTACTTGTACAAATAATGTAATACTGTAATAATGTAATACTGTAGCACACAACAAACATGAGTATAAACAACAGTAGGTAACCAAATTTGAAATTTTAAGATTAGAAACATATGGGGAGTTTTTATCAATATTTGATGGGCCGCGTAATTTAAAATGTTCAATTTCTATTTCGGTATCTTGGACATTTTGAATTGCGCGCTCTTTAAAAAAGTAGATTGGTATAACCAATTATCCTAACTGTAGTTGGTAATTTTCTAACCTTAAAATTTCAAATTTACTCAATATCGATCTTATTTTGTGTGTTCATTGGGTACTGCTGTGTTGGAAGAATTTGCAAATTATTAGTTCCTATTAGTTTTTATTCCGTGATTATTTTAGACTAAAATAAACTATTGTATTCAAAATATTCGAAAAATTACGAATTTGGGGTTGAAATTTTCAGGAAAATCTCTTCACCTATTTTGCCCGAAATCTACTCTGAGCTTCAGCTCTTTTTGTTTGATTTATTATTAAAGTCGTTGCTAAAATTACTTATCTTTATTCTATTACTTTTAATCATTCGTTTAGAAAAATTTTTTCACCATATACGAAATTTTGGCATTGTTGATTTTTCTATCTAAGCCCTTAGATTTTCAATAATAAATTAGTTCTTTGATTAATACACACGCATGAATTAGACCAAATAGTTTGTGAGGGTGGAAAATAGAAATTGCGGACGAACAAAGAATATCGATGAAACAAAGATGATTGTACCTATATAGGTATATTTCATACAAGTTATTGTTAGAAAATAATTCGTATAATAATAATAATAATAGTAATGTTATTATAGTGCTATTTTATAAAAGACTCCTACCTATAGAAGGTGTTTTGTTTGTTGTGCCGTCTTTGTTAAACGTATATATGTCTGTTGATCAAAAGTTAGTTCATTAGTGGAAATATATCCAATAATTCATCTAGTGAAAACGGCACTAACGAAAACGAGTACTAATGGTTTTGAAATAAGATATCAAAGCACGCAATGATATCTAGTAATAAACTAAGCTTGCAACACCAAGAACTGACTCCATAAATTTTGTTGGAAATAACAACCAATATTTAGAATGTCGCTTCTAAATATGATCACTTTTAATAATCAAATTTCTCTTTTATAATAGAAAAGCTCATTTAGTTGTTTGAAAATTTTTAAAGAAGTACATGGATTAAACATTTTTAAACCGTAAAATACACCGGTGTAATATTTAATTAAACTTCTACTCATTTTCATCGCAAAGGAATGCTTTTTTTTAAAGCATAAAACTAAGGGTAAATAAACCTGTCACCTACTTCTATACATTTCGGTTGGAACGATTAAACCATGCTTAAGTTGAGTGTTTGTTTTATTATTTTTAAATTCAATCTTTGTCTGCTGTATTGTTTGCTATAAACGATCTATCAGAATTGAACACATGAAATGATACTGAATATCGTTTTCTGAAACAATAGTTTGTATTATTGTTGGTTGGTCATGTAACTACACAATATCCATGATGTATTCACACACATATACACATCAACTAATATCTGATACTAGATGAGTGACTGAATGAAGGAATAATTACAGGCCGCTATTTCACTCATTTTCATTGTAGTATATAATATCGTATACATATATGTATCTATACTGGCAGTTAAACGTACTATTAGATAATGGAAACTATAAGAGGGGTTGATGAATATATGCTGTATCATGCATTTATTTTGCCTGTTGTCATAAGCCATCTTGTTTCAGTTCTTTTCAATTTACAATAATCAACAAATCAAAGGGTATATTATACATATGTATATATGGTGTAGAAACGAATATTTCTTTAAATATTTAAATTGGTGGATTTAGTTAGTTGGGAATATTGTGCAAAAATTAAATGATAATATTAAATATTAGTATTGTGAATTTGCAATTGTATTAAAAGAGGGTTAAAAGCTAGTTTTAAATTTAATTATAACTATCTAAACATAATTTTATATGTGTATACGGCTGTGTGTACATTTAATGAAATCTAGTATTCGATATTTGAAAGCAACCGCAACAATACAGCAACATTACCTCTCTATTTTCAATACAATTTGTAAACCAAAGGTTTATTTACTATGCCATAGTCACATGCAATTAATTGCATTATGTTAACAGTGGATACATGTTCTGGTATTTGGTACTAACCTATATGTATCTGAACTGCAATGTAAATAGAGCAACCTATAGTGGACCTAAAATCATCATTACTACCTAAAATATACAATAATCCTTATATAGAAATCCATTTAGGTTGAATTTTGCTAGAGAAATTTGCAAACCAAAAGGGTTTTGAATACTGAAACTAATCATAGCCAAACACACTGGTGCTTTTCCTGGATAACCACAAAAACCACTACTATTACCAACATTAAAATATCCACATACTATACAGTTGACATAATCGGCTATTTGGACAACCGCAAGCCCCATCTCACACCTACTAAATCTATTAACATTCAATTAACTTAATTATTAAATATGTAAATATATTTGTGATATTTATTTTGAATTCAAGTTGTGAGAAATATCTGGTAAAGAGAGCTGTCAGATTGTCAACGTTTCTCTTATATTCAACAATTTGAATATAATCACTAGTTTGGAAAGCAGGCTTTTTAGTCCATTTCAGACCCTACAATTATCTACATATGAGAAAAAAGCCATTCACTTCCCTAACTCTACTTATATTAAGGTTCTTCAAACAGCTGGTTGGCCCCCAGTAAAAAAACTTTAACCAAAATGATACATCAGCAATGTGACTAGCACGTTTTACCCCCTAAAGTTTTTTTAGCTCTACTCTATATAGATTCGCATTTATTTTGATATAGAATAGTCTAAAAATTAATAAATCTGAGATTTTGTGGCCGGTATTGTTACTAATGATTCCTCAAAGTGACATCGTGTAATTAAACAGAAGACAAATGTATTTTAAACCTTAATAAACATCTTCTGGTTTCTAGGGTGGGTTTAGTTTTAAATTTCTTTCTATCTTAAATAATAAATTATTAGAAAATCCCATTGTGTCTTCCTTTATCTTCTCTCTTCCCTTTTGATTCCTCAATTTCATTTTGTTTCAATTAATTAATGTTGATTTAGAACAAATGACTTTCAAGATTGTTGTTGGTCTTCTTTTGATTTTTATGTTAGTAATTAAATTTAAAATTAAATCTTTTTTTCTGCTTGTTTTCTTCGTTCGTTTGTTCGTTTAGGTTGTCTGATTTTGCTTTGTAGTGGCCGATTGTTGTTAACTTTATGCAAGTTGCGTGTGTAGTGCGTTCGCGTGTTTTAATAAAATGTTTACACGATTACGAACCTTATGTAGCCTTATTATTGGGGACTAAAGCCAAATAGGCACGCGATCAGCTTATAAGCAAAAAAAACACACATAATAAAAACAATTTGATTTGATTGACATTTGTGTAAATGTCTGTTTTTTTAAAAATTGCGGTTGGACAATATTCTGCTTATGTACAAATATTGAAATCAGGAGCGGTTCGTGTATAGTTGGTCAAACAAATTAATGAAATTAATTAAATTTCACTGGTTGCCACTCGAAACAATTTTATGGACGAAAATTTATTTTGTTTTCCTCTTGTAGATGATCACGATAACATCGACAATTGAGTTAATGAATATGAGTTGAAATAAAAAACGAAAAGGAAACAAAATCTATACACCTGGCCGTCTACCTAATTTTTCATTTCTCTAATTATTCCCAGTGATATTAATCTAATGACTCGACAATGTAAATTTGGTAGGAAATCTCCAACTTTACATAAGCAAATTATTGATTGCTGTTGCTTTTTCTTCCTGTTTGATAATATAAATTCGATAGTGATTTAAATTAGTGGCAGTGTTAATGCAAACAAGATCTGTGTTTTATAATTTATAAAGAGAGAATTTTGGGTTGAAAATACGAACCGCTTCTGATCTTGATAGATGTAGATGTATTGAAAGCACAATTTGAGTCACAATTTGAGCAAATAATTTTATTATATTTGAACGATAATTGCTTCGTGATTCGAGCTAACGATTCTCTCTCTTTTCTAGCAGATTTTTCGCTTTTATGGAATCAAAATCATGAAATATATTTCAATATAGGATAGAAAACTAGAGCGTACACACACAGATACACACTTTTATATACAACAAACTTAACAATATTGTGATTATACAATGTTTACATGCATGTGTGCACGCAAACTGTATTATAAATGATGATGTATCCTTCTATCTTTGTTCCTCTTGTGAAATTATAAATATTGTTGATGCGTACACAGCTATTTGTTCAATGAACGGACCAATCAGGCCATTTGTTATTGTATTATTATCATCAACATTTTGCTCGCTTTTTTCTTCTGCTCTATTGCTTTGACACTCTTTTTTATACCTGTTTGATCAAAATTTATACACAATTCCTATCCATATGAGAATATTTTGGTACATTAATCAACCCCTCTTATATGTGTATAAAATATTACAAAAAAAATTAGTCAAGGGTGGGATAAAAGAATGAATTTTCAATTACAATCGTGTTTGAAAACGAACACATTAAAAACAGAAAGATTGTGCAATTAAATGAAACACTCACACATAGAGACGTACACAAATACAAAATCAGAAAGAAGAGAGTGTAAAGTTATTAAAATGCCAATCGCAGGTAGAAAAATACAACCATCATCACAAATAAGAATCGAAGAAAACAAATGTAGTTAAATATAGAAAACAAAAGGGAAACAATTAAAATGTGTAAATTACAAACACAGATCTTGTTCGAGATGAAAAATTAATGTTGAAAATGAAAAATAGATTTTGTGTCTGTGAAATATTGTTTAGGGTTTCTTTTATTTTAATTCTTTTTTTTTTTTTGTTCTTGTAAAGTTAATAACTTTGTATTGGGCCGTTATTTGGTCGCTACGCCCCTTTTACCCTATAAAACAGTGATATATACCTTTTGGCAACAGGTTAGTCTTCTCAACAACAGAATGAATTATTTCTTTCTTTCTTTCTTTATCTGTTTCTTTTTCAGAGTCGGAAACAGATGAAATACAAACAGAGTTTTTTTTTTGTAAATGAAAAAATGAATAGAGTCCGTTTTTCTTACTAAGATCTAACAGCGATATGGTTACTTTTCACGCAAAATCCAATGAAATATTTAGAACATCATTTTGTCTAACAATACAAGACACAGTTTCTTATCAGAATGAAATCATCAGTTTTACTTCTCACTCGAACAGAAGCGAGAAGTAGTAGCATAAAGCCTCTGGGATTTTTTTATTGTGTGTGCCACAAACAGAAGTATTTATAAATACAGTGGCAATCAGCAGGGGGTGCTCAATTCCACCGTATGTAATCATCAGATGATGATGATGATGATGACGACAACAACTATAGGACACCTATAGTGTCGACATTAGAAGCCCCATTATCCAGTGGAGCGATTCCTTTTCATAGAGGATTAGTTTTTAGAATAGGTGGAAAGGTGCAACCGACAACACCTTTTTACGTTTTGTATCAGATACCTATTGATCAATAGTTAAAGATAGGAGATAGTTGTTTGATCCACTTGTATTTACAATTGTTGTAAAACCATTTAAAGAGGGCGACCGGCAAAAATTATAAGAGAGAAGAGGGTGGAATAACTGTTAACAAAAATAACACTAATGTTATTGTTGAAAATCTCAAAAACGCTTCATTGATTAGTAAAATGTCGTTACCTTAACTGAGTGGACAGTATTCTGTCCACTGAAACGTATTCTCTTCAATGAATTAGAAAAAAATAATATACAACTCTCTCTCACTCTTTCTTTTTCTCTGTTATTGTTGTTTTTATTATTACAAAATCTGTTAAACAAGATGAGAAAAGTTGGGATTTTGCTTTGACACCCCTAGTTTTACTTTGAAGTGCATCAACACCATCAAAACCCTGCTTTATTACGAATTAACTGGAAATTTCCACTTGGCAACATTTTCCATACAATCTATCTACATAATTCAAATGTAAAAGATAGAGATGGAATATCACGCCATTAATACATGAATTTTTGTCGAGACAATCTGTCAATAACAACAACAAAATTAACAACAATTCCATAACTTTATCAACGTTATCTGAATTCAGTTCTATACAAAATGAAGAGAAAGAGGGACACAAACACCTATTTGTGCATAGTCTTTACAGTACATATTATTTTTAAGCGTGAGAAAGTAGCAGTTGTACAATAAACCATATAATTCGTTATTAAAATAATCATTTAACAATCACACCAACAATACAATTGTTCTACTATGTTACAATAATATTAATAGTTGTACAAGATAATTCGTGTTATGTTTAATATGCCACCTTGCGATACAGGGTCGGTTTGTGTAAATAATTAAAAAAAAAATCGTGTGTTTTCCTGTTAAACACAACAAAAGTTAATACCGTGCACAGTAGCTGTAATATACGCATACACAAATATTTTATTCTATAAATAAAGTTGTAGATTGGAAAAAAAATATAGAAAACTTATTTAATTCTTTCATATTTAATTAAGAGATATGTGTTGATTGTATTTATGTGTGTATGCAAAATATACTACACAGAATGAAAATTGAAAGCCACTTGTTTAAATCGACCTAAATAGCCATACAAGTGGTGATAATTTATTAAATAACAACAATAATAAGATCTAACAAATAAACACGTAATAATAACAACACACCCAATTAGTAAAGAAACTAATTGCCAACTTGAAAACACACCCTGTTCCTTCATCAAAAGGGTGTTCTAACTTGAAACATGCTATTACAATTATCACCACATTGTACAACAACTGTAATAATACTAATGACAAACGAATTTCAATAAAAATTATAAAGAAAATTAAGAGAAAACAAAAATCAAATCCATCACCGTCAAGGGAAAAAAAATTAAAAGATACTACCACTATAAAGAATAAATCGACTATAGATGAAAAGATTGGAATGTTTTCTTTCCAACTTTACTCTGTATTCGTCGTGATGGACGCCGGTGTGGGGTGGTGGAAATTCTTTTCAAATTAGCTCTCGGGGAGAGTTAATGAACGAAGAAATGTTACCGTTTTTCTGCTAATTTAAAAAAAAAGGAGACGATGAATCAGTGGAGAAAGATGAAGGAAAAAGGGGAAAATAAGAGTGGTATATAAGGGGTCGATATCTTACGACTTCATTTTTTAAAAGTTCACAGTTTTTATGTTCACCGAGACTTAATTAATTCGTCCATTGGGGATGACTGACTGTTGAAAATATCTATGTAAATATTAGAATTTGATTTCAACTTGAAATGAATTTTTCACATTTTTCTCTTGCTTTATTGAAAATAATTTCCTTATAACTATATGGGGGTGAGTTGATTTTTTATTCTTAATATTTTTATTTCAAAATCACTGAAATTGAATTATTTTTTTAGATATTCAGATTATAGTAAAATAATAACACAAATTAACTGTAGCGTAAATTATTGCATACTTACACACACATCAAATCAGCCCAATTATTCATTCAGTTGTTAAAAAAATATATTTGCTTCTTTTTAAATCTTTAGTTATTGTTTTTATTAATTAATCTAGAAAACCGAAGACCAATTTTCTAGCATAAATACACTTTCAATTTAGCAAATTCGTAAGAAATGTAGTAGAAAGATGGCAAACTTTAGATTAATAATGTTGTTGGTAGTTAATTTAAGTTTCGCTCTAGCGCTTTTACACGTGATTCTCTCATATAGTTGGTTTGTTTAACACGATGAAAACAAAAATGCTATGCGTTTATCAATATTATGTACTGATTCTATTTTATTGTAGAATCAGATCATCAAAAATCGATAGAAATAATAATTTTTGGTCGTTGTGTGGGTGTGGTGTTCGTAATGACAAAGATAATAGCGAATGAGTTGATTTTATGCAAGCTCATAACTTGATGATGAACAACTGAAAACAATTTTATTCCTTTAATAATCCACCCTCACACCTCGTACAATTTCAAATCCACCCAAAACATTAATTGGCCTTTTGTTAGAGGTGTATACGTTTCACGTCGAATTAAAACTCATTTAAATAATATTAATCTGCTTTACATCATACACAGTACAGTTTTCAGAATATTATTACACATTCACTATCTATCTGTCTTTCTCTGTCTACTATAGATATGTATGTGCGTACAATATAATAGAGACCACTTCAATTATACAACGAGAAAGTTTCATCCTTATTAAAACATTGTGTAGTGTTGTGGCCCTGGTAAGCCCCGGAACTCGGAAATTGCTGTATATAAATTCACCTTAAGATGACGTTAATGAAATTTTCTTATTTCTGTATTTATTGCTGACACGCGGTCTTCTTATACTTGTAGGATTAATACTTGTAGTCGTGTTAGTGGTTACCAAAAAGCACTACCCCATATTTAACTATCTACCCCTATCTGGATGTTGTATGAGAAAACTACGTAGGTGTATCTATCCCCTAAACAGTTTTGTTTAATTAAACTCAATTAAACTCGAATTGACAATTTTTATTCCGGCCAGTTACTCGTTGTTTCTAAAACCCAAAAAATTATTCATGTTATTTAATAAAAACTTTTCTCGAGCATATTAAAACTTTTTACATTTATACCAACAACACAGATAAAAAATTGAATTTTTAATCATACAATTCTAGAGCTTTTAATTAGTACTCTTCTTGTTTTTGGTATCTATTTATATACACCTCATATTTTTGTAACAATAGGTGAGAGAAAGAGAGAACGGTGGAAAAATCTACCCTTCGAAATTATAAAATTTGTGTAATTACCTTCTTGGTTAATACCTGGGTCGCAGGTGGTTGTATTCTCTTCATTCTTTCACTCACTCTCTACTTTAACATCTTTAATTAATACCATTACATATTCATCAGTTGGCAAAAGGGTTGTAGTCGTAGAATCGTTCGTTTTTCTTCCTTCATATTTTCGTTTAAAAATTTTATTTTACAAGTCGGGGAATTTTCACGCCCTTTTATTATTTCTCCCTTGTCTGTATTTTCCCCTCAATGACGACAACAACAACATCTAAATACATTTTCGGTTTTTATTTGTTTATTAAAGATGGGGAAAAAGGGGTTTTGCGTGGAATTATTCCAATTAAAAACACTGACAAGACTTAATTTAATCTTTGTCTTCTTTTCTCCCAAATACAATTAATAAGAGCATTATCAATAATAATGTAGTTGGTTGATATTATTAGTATTCCCATGACACACTTTACAACAAATTATTATAATTTGCATGTTTCTTGAGAACTTGAAAAATTGATGAACCAACGGAAAAAATTCACATAATTTACACCAGAAACATTGAATCATCTTGCTATTAACAAAATATTATTTGTGTTTTTTCTTTCTATTTTTGGTTTGTAGAGGGAGAATTTTAACGAGTTGAAGAACCCCTGATATTATCTACTCATACATTCATACATATAGCAATATTGAAATTGATTGAGGAAGATTCATAAACTTGAACTTTGTGCCAACTGTTAATCATTTCCCCACAACGGAATTCCAATTATTATAGAACTAATTACATATCAAAGCTGTACAAGTAATTCGGCATTCTTTACAGTTAATTACAATATTTGTTTTCCGGGCGGTGAATGTGTTTCGGAGAAAAGAAAATAAAACGAGACGAAAAAAAATTAAACAACAGTATTAAAATAATAATCATAGCAATAACAATCAAATAGTTTCCAGGACATTAACAAAAGTCTTAATAATCCATCCGTTTCAAATTACAAGGTACTAACTTTATTAAGCCGTAATTATCGTTTTAATCTGTTCTTTTATTAATTGTGTGCACATTTGAATATATGCAGAACTCTTTTATTATTATTCCTATCTACTACGGAAATATAGAAATGTAAATCAGATTTAATTGGTATCTTTAAAAATAGAAAAATAGTTACATTAATAACTAGTTATATTATTGTACTAACGCTTCCTAATTACAATTAACCATGAACAATAAAATGAAAGAAACATACGATTCACATGTAATTCATTTCCTGGCCTTTTTTTTGTAAAGAGAAACTGTGTTGAAAACAGTTTCCTGTTTATAGAAAAGATATAGAAAAGTAGAATTATAATAAAACATGATGATGATGGTGATGCCTTTGACCAGATAAGGGCGCCTCTATTTGAGAGGGTGGTGGTAGTTCTAGTAGCTTAACAATATCAAGTAGATTCCACTTATCCATTGTTTTATCCACGTTCTTGTCTCATTCGATCCTATTCGTTGATAATCATCAAAAAGAAGTGATTGAAATACGATCTACAATAGGGGTGAATTTATTTAAAAAATGCCAGACAAGCGGAAATTCTCTTTAAATCCCTTTTTCTCTATCTATCAATCTATCCATCTATCTGTTTCTGTATTAAATAATTAAGAACAAGACTGTTATAGGTATAATAATTGATTGCATTTTATTTATAACAGAGATGTCAAAAGGGAAATCAAAATACAATTCCATCTCCATTATGGTTATGTGTGTCTGGCTGGTTCTGTTTGTGGATGTGTGTCTATATGTGTGTTAAGGGTTACATCTCTCTATCCATCCATCCATCTATCCATTCCAAAATAATCTAGTAAGACTTCATTAGTCGCCATAAATTAATTATGATGTCTGATTGAGTTCCCCGCAATAAGATGAACTAGAATTTCCCTGCTCTATCCTTTTCACTCCCATTTAATAATATTAAAAGCATCATTTCTATGATGATATGTAATTCAATATTATTATTTTTTAATAATTGTTATAATTACAAATATCATCAAAGCAATTCTCTGTTGTTTTCTTGAAACTGTTTAATTAAATGTAACTGGAAATTGAGGCAACTATGAAGTTTGTGTTCAAGAATTAGGGCGGTTCCTTTCCTCTCTTCGATCTTGACTACTACTACTACTGCTACTGTTACATAACTATAGAAGCAAGTCCGCTGCCGCCTTTTCAATACTACCAGTTTCGGTCCTTTCACAAAGCAATAAATCCAAACAATTATTTATTTCCAACAAAATTCACCCGATTACCCTTCAAATATCTCTTTGTTTTCTCTAACTTCTGTTTATAATTAAAATCGGTAGATGATTCCCTCTCTTGTGTTTATCTATGTATTTGTATGTTTGTGTATTCTCTCACTCACCCCTTATATTCTTCTTGATCATGAACGACTAGATGGATTCAAGTTTACGTTCACATCAACACAATCAAAGAAATGAGGCAGTAAATTAGTCCCGCAAATCGGCATCTAATGCTTGCTCTCTTTGAATACAATTTTCAAATAGCTATTCTACTCCATTGTAAATTAATAATTGTCAGAAATTTTAAAGGAAACAACAATAAAGACGAATTTACAATAATTTTATATGTAAGAAACATTGTTGCATAATGGCTTTTGTAAAAAATTTCGTGTAAATTGAAATTTTGACTGCGGTTAATACGATGAGTGCGTATAGAGACAATTTGCCCTAGCAAAAATTAAGAAGCCATCTTATAACGGAACAAGAATAATAAGATAAAATTGCATGGGAATGGTTTTCTAATATAAATTCACCATCGCCTATGTATAAAAATATATAAACATCAAAGGCAACTGCTTGGCTAATTTGTTTCAATTAACGAAAATAAAGTTACGTTTTGAACCGTCTTCCTAAACTTGCCTCGACATCATCATATAAAGGGGTTGAATTGAATTGAATTGAATTGAAAATAAGGGATGATGCTATATGGAATATAGAAGAAAATAAAAATTAGTTTTAGATCCAGACGTAGGTACATAATACATACATATGTATGTAGAATAAAAACAGACAAAAACACTAGAGTGAAGTGGATATGAACACTATCATCCCCCATAAAATACGGTTGTGTTATAGTTTTAATCGTTTTCAATGTCTGTTTACTGTATTCGTCACATGGCACCCCTCAATAATGATAAGATAGATGCATTCTAAAAAACATTCAAGTCTTGGCTAAAAATGCTACACGTGTGTAGAAGACTTTCCTATCACAACACAACAAACTACAATTTAACAACCTACCCTTACAATTTAACTGAAAATAAGTGTTGTATATGTTTTATATTTTTTGGCAACAGACAAGAATTAAATTTGACTCAAGTTTACATGATTTTTTGCTTAGCAGTTAACGAGAATTTTGAATGAAAACAGAATCAAGTTACAGATAAATCAAAAATTTTGAAATTTATTAAGTAAATAATCATATGAAAAATATTAAAAATTTCGAAAATAAATATGACATAAAAAAATGGAAATATTTTCCTTACAGACTGCTTATTTCTTCATAGAAATCAACAAGTTTGGTGACGAGTGAGCAGGAACAGAAACCTTTAATGTTTACAAGTTAGAGAAATATTAAAAATTATAAATTGTTACATCATATGGCGTGTGAATATTTCAACAAATTTTTATTATTTAAACAACGATATTTTCACAGATGTACAACAATTAATATACATGGTATTATTTAAAATAATCGCCTTTCTGCATTGGAGTTGAATCAGTGGAGAGAAAAAACGATATCCTTTAAAAGTAATTAATTGATTTTTTTTATAAGGTTTCACCCTTTTAGTGTGTGGGGAAAATATACAATTTACACAAACAAAAAATTAACGAACTCTAAGGTGTACTTTGTGGAAAGAAACATATAGGGAAAAAAATACAAAAACATTTTAACGTATATTAAATTGTGTACATTGTATTTATGCTACTGTTATTTTACACAAAATACATTTCAAGCAAAATGAAAGACTAATATTTTTTCTAGCAATATTTTCCCAAACACCACCACCGACACCACCATCACGTGTTTTTGCTTAGACAAGACACACGGCTACATAAAAATATCGACTAAAATAAAAATAAACAGAAAAAATATAACACCGTACTAGTTAGATTAGACTGAATTTGACTAAGACGTATGGGTGATGAAATACTAATCAATCAATAGAAAATAATAATAATAATAATGGGAATAAATGAAAGCCATGTAATCTATGCGCTCCCATGGTAGATTTTTATAGTATAAGAAGGGGTGTTAAAATTCAACAATTGATTATAGTAGTATATGTTTAAACAACATATCTACATTAGCATTATAAAATGGTTTTAATCTTTTTATAGTGTGAGTTGCAAAAATCCGAAATAGATCCATCATAACTTGTCATTTCTGTAGCTTTTTATAAAGTTTACACCTGGACGATTTAGTTCTAAAAAAATCCTGCGGCGAAATTGTATTTATCTCTCTAAACAAAATCATATAGTAGAAGTTATCGTTTAGAGATGAACAGATGGTATATTTTCCAATGATATACTTGATGGGGCAACAAGGGCTAATTTTAGTAGTAGGTAATCTGTATTTAAAGGAAATACTTAAAAATTTACAAAAACAAATCTATGTTTAAAAATTAATGTATGTACATCTTCCCCTATTTCATATAAATCGTTTTTTACGTCCAAAATGTACAGTTTAGAAATAAACACCTTGTATTTGTATGTAGACAGGTTAACGAGCTTCTTTCGGATAAAACATCATCGCAATGAATCACTGTTGAGTGGATAGCCTTAGGACTATATTGTTGATCACACTGTCCAGTAGCTTTATTTTTCCTCCTTCTAGACTCACCCTGAGCTCGCGGTTATTGCGGCCGTTTGTATCATTCTGACAACATAATAGAAAACCGCACTGTGTTGTTGTTGTTGTTGTTGCAGTTGTTTAAGATTAAAGTTTCGTTTTTCGCTTTAATAGTGTGTGGTGTTTTATTGGTAGTAAAAATCGATAACACCCCCAATATAGAGCCGAGATTGGGAGAAAAATTTTAACACATTGATCACTTTATCTTATCATAGAAGCATTTTCAACCCCGAAGTGTGCGTGTATCATCTATATTTCGAAATGCTCGATAATAGAGAGAAAATTCGAAAAATAAATGATTCATATTGGTAATTTTTAACAAAAAAGAAATCCACCCTAAAAAATTGTGTGAAATTGAAAGGGTCACGTGTGTACATACCCTAGGATTTAGTTTCATTGTATTTCATGACTTTGTAGTTTTACCCCCAGATACAGAATCAGATTAGATCTTGTTATTTTCAGTTTATTTTCCATAAGCAATGAATTTAAACGTACTTTTTTTTAACTTTAATTCTCCATCATCTATCTCGTTTCATTGTGAATTTCTCTATATATCTAGAACGTATAGGATTACAAACTTAGAAGGGTTAAGTTTCTATAACTAGAAATAAATCCATATCTAAAACTAGGGGGTGTTTATATAGCAGCAATACATCTGTTATCCTCACAAATTTTTGGCGAAGGGTTGCAACCCTTGAAATTTTGTAATATACAACAACAATAATAATAATAATAAATTTTTAGTATCGAAACTAAAATCGGATTTGTGTTATTATTTGAATTGGGTACTTTTTTCTGTGTTCATGATGATTAAATCAAAACCACTAACAATAATAATTATTCTTGTAAATATTATTATTAATAATGTAGTTTATCATCATCATTTCGAATGAAATATATAGAAATGGATGTACAGTTTATACTAAAGCTGTATACTTAAAATAAACAGAAATAATTTTGAGAAAGTTCATAACTATGCCAGATTTACTTGAATAACTTTTGAATTGTTTGTTTTAGAAATATTTAAATAGAGTTACTCGGCTATAATATAGATATCATCAACTGTATTTGATACATACATATGTGTATCATCCATAGATACAAGTATGAAAGAGGAGGAAGATAGTAAGGAAAGGAATTATAACAACAAAAAAATTTAGTACATTCTTCCGCTTATGCCTCCTGCATAATTAAAATATAAATATTTGTATATATGATTGTGTATGTGTGAATGTGTTTGTGTACAGTATAGAAATATAAACAACATTGCACTTCCTCTTCTAATTTTTTTCAATAATTATCAAGATCCGGTAGATTTGATTGTTATTATTACATCTAGCCGCACTCATCTGTTTCGGTATAAGAAAACTTGAAAAGTCGAGCAAGTTAAATAGATCCTTTACTATCCTATCCGCATGATCTGTTGTTCAATGCTATCGGCTATGTCATTTGAATAAATCTCAGATTCTGCTATAGTCAGTTCCGAATAGCCTTTTTCCTCATATCATGTAGGCGGAGTTTTTACCTGTAATAATCTCTCTCACGAATCCTGAAATACGATGGTAAAATTTGAGGGCATTTAACTTTTTGTTACAAAACTATAATAACCGTTGTTTTGATCTGTTGTGGTTGAATTCAGAAAGATACGATTGGATATGTATGTACATGTATATAAATGTGTATGTATATAAAGTTATATAGTCAAGTTATCGAAAACCGGCAATTACCCAGTCTTTGAAAGAATTTGCATATGGTTCCGAGATCGGAGAAAACTGCATTCCATTAAAAAATATACTCGATCTACACAGATATCGTTTGAGTAAAATGTTGAAATTTTTTGTGTTTACCGCATAGAAATACAATTGAAATTGTATCATTTATATAGTAAAATGATCCGAATTGAGTGTGCTTCGTTAAATTACCCTCCAGCTAACAATTAACTGCTACGTTGATTTGTAAAATGAACAATTTCATGCAATTAATACCAACTACTCTCACCCTATAAAGAATTCAAATAAATTGATTTTCTACGATTGCTACTATTAATTGTTTAAATCCATATAATCTATACAGAAAGTAAATAATGATCTTTCCTTTTATATTGTTTTTATTCTACCTATTTTTACGTAAACTTTAGTATCGGATTTCTTAATGTCTCAGTGGGGCAATTGTAATTTTGAAACAAAAGAAGCGTTTAGTCAAACGAAATGACTTTTTTCTCTGCTTAATCTCAGATTATGAATCTTTTACGTTCTCCCTGTGGAATACCTGGTTGATGGCTCTGACTGTGCTTACTAGCTTGTACTTGCTTGCCTTTTTCCAAAGGGGAATATATTGGCTTTCGTGTCTTGTCTTTTTCTCTTGTTTTTCAACAAGAAGACAAAAGACGAGTTTAATAATAATATCCCCTTATATTCATTCTCTATTACTTGATTTTTTACATAATCGAATCAAATATGACTGGTCGGAATTCGTGCGTGTACATAGCTACTATACTTTTTTCTTATTCCTGGTGAAATCTCTAAAGAATTAATCTTTAATATTGATTAACTTTTTTTATAGAGCAAAACAGTAATGCGCATAAGGGAGATGGAAGAATCAACTGACAACAAGTTTAAAAGGGGCCAGTGGGTTTTCAATCCAAAAATCAATCAGAAGTCGTCTCTGTGGAGTGGTTGTGTTAAGCTTGAATGTGTGTGTCTCTCTTTGGCTGTTGCTATTTTGAAAATTACCAACACTTGACTGAATCTTATGCCTAAGGAAATAAATATGCTCTTTTAAGTGGAAAATTAAATAATTTATTATTCGAAAAAAATCACTATACGGCTGTTTTACCTAAAAAAAAAAATTCTTAATTTAGGCGCCATACAGTTGAATACTCATAATGTGGCATTTGTGTCGTAAATCAAAAATAAAAATAATAACAGAAAGATGAAAGGCAAACATTGTTTACAATAGCAAATGTCTTGGCGTCAAGACTGTTAACCTCCCTGTTAACAACACCGTTGGTGTTGTGCAGAGATAAAGGAATAAAACCGTTTTTAACTGCCCGCCTATATTGGTCGCAAAATATTATAGTAGTATACACGTTGATTCAGCTTTTTACAGCCATTTTTATTGATGTCTCAGAGCTTTTAAATACTTTCTAGAATAGAAATGATTCGGATAAATAAATGTTAAACAGACATAAATATAATAAAAAGAACAATTTATTTAATAATACACGGTGAAATAAATAATTGTTGACGATAAATAATTTCGATTGTAATTGAGTTGTAGTTCAGTTTTAGTAGAGGAAAAACTCAATACTATTTGAGATATATCCGGAAATGAAGCCAATAAATCAAAGAGGGGTCGATTTGTCGACACAACGACTGACCATTTGATATCTGATATTTGCGACGGACGCCATCTAATGGATGAAGTTGTCTATTTACAAATAAATACAAACACCCACACACAAACATAACATATTACATAGATTGATAATGGTCAACCATAGTATTTACCAAGAATAAATTCTATTTGAACCCTATTTGGAAGTCTCTCTATCTCGTTTTGCCTCCCATGACCCATACGTAGTTTGATTTAATTTAACACCTGCGTTTAAACAACAGTAATTTCTCTACTATTTTGCAGTTCCAGGCCCGGACGTCCCCCAAAACGTGCTCCAGTTGGTCTCAGTTTGGCAGCATCACATCTCCAGCACCAACAGCTCAAAAAACAAAGACTCGACAATGGTGATTATCCTTATGAAAATGGCCATATGGGTGGTAAGTTATTAAATTTTATTCTCTTGTTGTTTTATAGAAAATATTGGGCTTTTTTGTCTCGTTTATAATATAAAGAAAGACACATTTATGTTGTCGTGTTTAGAGAAAATTGAATTGGATTGAAACCTTTTAGTAAATCGAAAAAAGCGGACGTCGGCACATGGAAATTATTTAATTTTCAAAACGTTTTCCGACGTCCGCGAACACCCTTGTATTTATTAATCTATATAGATATATGTGTGTATAGATAGGAAAATATGTGAAAGACAAAGAGAGAAATACGTTATGTTAGCAATTGGAAACAAAAGCAACGGTCAGTAACAGCTTTTAGTGATTTATTGATTAGAACAGTGGAATAAGTGTTCCCTTGCTTGAAATGTCTATTCAAATATACATTCTGCCGTTTAATAACGTACACATTACAGCTGTCAGAGCTTTTATTGTACGAATAAATAAAGTACGTAGGTCGATTGCCTTCCAGCAGGAATTCAAGACGGCATCACCAATATAGGAAATCGAATCGAATTAAATCAAATCAGGTGGTTGAATCGAAAAACGATCCAACTACTATAACTTGTATTTCAATCAAAAAATTCCCTTAAAATTTTACAACATAATAGTTACATAAAGGGTTATTGTTATGTTTGACAATAAAACAAAACATCCACAATCGAATACCACAAATTGGCTATTGTCCACTAAAATTATGATTAATAATATTCCAAAAATTCGTTTGTCGCAAAATTCCACAATATCGGCACCTTAATTACTAATTTTATATGGAGATATATTGTGCCACAACAACAACACAAAAGGTTTAATAACCAACATACCTCAACTTTAACAAGTCAACATTTGAACAATTCCAAACAATGATCAGGCCACTCTATCTATTCACTTTTTTTTATTTGATTTGATTTCGTTTCGTTTTAATCTACATATTTTCTATTTTCTCCACATTTTCATCTATTTTGAAATGTTATCTAATGTAGCACGTGAATGGAATTATTTCCGTTCATTTTTATTACTCTCGTGTATCAGTTGTTTAGATGGTATCGTAAGAAAATGTGCAACTTGGAAGCTTTACTGTATTTGAAAAGAAATTTCTGAATTTAATTGGCATTAATCACGATATTACAGAATGGAAAACAAATCCGTCAGACTGATTTCTTTCTAATAAAATATGTCTACAATCTTAGTGTTCGAAATGTTGAAAATTCTCCATTATTTATGCTAATTATACAGTATACTACTATATGCTTATACTACATATATAAGTGGTATTATTCGATAAACTAATAAATTCAAAAAGTAATTTAATTATATTTATCATCCGTTTATGGTTCGACAATAAAATTAACGAAAAGCTGTAACATTTATTTCTTTAATATTGTCGATAATATAACAAGATTCGATGAGATTCAATATAATAATATTACATGCTTTAATTACATACGTATACAAACTATATTTATTATTGGGAAAATATACTAGAAGTAAAAGAGAAATGAAGACAGTTAGATAAAATAAATTAACTAATAAAAAGTTGTTGGATCTGTGTGAATCACAGAATCATCAAGCTTAATTGCCTTTAACAAGTAAGTTCGAAACACTAAATGAGAAAATTTTGTCGTCTCATAAAACCATTTCCTGAACATAATTCCTTTTCATCAAATTAATAAGAAATAGAACATACTTATATGGCATTTTCCAACAATTTAATCATTAGATATTCCCAATTACTCAACTTATAAAAGTTGTAATTGAGACACCCAGTAGATTTTAATAAATTTCTACATTGACATTAACAAGATTGAATTAAAAAAATCGCATAAATTACATTAATAATTTGACGAAATTAATTGAACAGATCGAAAGGATTGTTGTGTTTCTTGGAAGGTTTTATTCCATTAAGGAAAAAAATAATAAAGAAATGGATCAAATAAATCCAACGAATAATAATAATAAGAAAAAAGCCTACCATAACTACTTTTCAAAACAGTGACAACCTGTAATTACAGTGTTGAGCATTAGGAATTATAAAATTGTATACCCGTATTTAAATTAAGCGGATAATAAATTAACAAATTTCGATTCGATATTGCAGACACAATTTCTACAAAGATATCGACAATTAATTGATGGAAATTTTCTTAATTGTCTCGAATTATTAGGTGGAAAATTTGTGTGATTGTTTTGTGTTCAAAAATAAAACCGCTCCACTTTAGTAATAGTATGATATTAAAAAGGTATCTTGTAAACTGTCAGAGATATTTTAAGCTTTCTTAATTTAAATTTTCGTTTCTTTTATTTATGTAGAGTTATAGATTATTTCGGCGACGTTACATCTTTACAACCGTTTAATTGCTATTGAATTTACAAATTTTATTGAAATTTTACTGTTCGATAATCGTAAAATGTTGATAATGAAAGAAATTATAAACAAAAGCCGATTTTTTTCAATAGAAATGAATGGTGGTGGTGTTGGTGGTGGTGGTGACGGTAGCCCACCCATGAAACTGCATTTGATGCCCGGCATCCCCCTTCGTCAATTGTAATATGATATCATACTTTGCCTGCATATCACTCATGTTTACTTTTCATATACGAATGCACAAAAGCCTACAGCCGTCCAAATGAATATTCTTAAAATTTCCACCCCAATACACCCTTAAAATTTGTAATATAATACGAAATTGTTACCTGCCATTGCCAGAGAATGTAACAACCCCTTCTTGATTAAAATTAATTCTGTCTTCTGTTTAATTAACAACAGCAACAAGAAAAAACAATTGGAGAAATTTTTTTACGTTAATAAGATGACGTCATATCAAATTATGATCATCATCATTGATGTTAATAGAAAAAGTATAATAACAAAAGAGGCATGGAATATACCCTCTCTATGATCGGACAGTTTCTCTTTATCATCAATCCCCTAATGTAACTATACTTGAACATACGCAATAATATTGAAGCCATAATATAAAAGGATGCTTATCCATCCGTTAGAAAAATATTAAAAATAATAACAATAATATGAAGAAGAAAAAATTCGTATTAATTCAACAACAGTAACATGTTTTTCATGGTTCAATTGTTTAGGATTAAATTACAGAATGAATGAAGCAACAAAAGAAAAGCAAAAATTTTAGCCAAAGGTATTTGGTTGCATGTGCGTTGTTTGTTGGCCATTCCTTGCCCAACTGACATGCGAATTCAGTTGATGTAGAAAAGAAAACGAACAAGACAAGAAGGGAAAAATTGTAATAAAAGGAATTTTGTGGAACTTTGAGGTTTCCATGATTTATTGAACAATAACGGAAATAATTTCTGCAGGTGTGCACTAAATTTCTAATAAATTCCATATTTAATTTTTATTCAACGAGAATTTTAAAAAGTGCGTAAAATTTACAGTTAAAATACTGTTCAATTAGGACATGGACAGATACAGAGACACACCTGTTCTTCTACTACGATCGTCTGCTTTTTTCTTTCTAGTTATTTGTGATCATTAATATGAGGGGCTGGGACCGAAAAATTTAAGACCATCTAAAACCCTCCACTTAAGCTAATAGTTAAGCCTCAAAATAATAGCAATCGGACTAATTTCATCTCTGCCTACATATAAATGAATAGTTGATCAACAAGAATGACATGCACCTTTTTTAGATGACCAGTTTATAGCCGTGAGGTATCTTCTTTTTTTTGGACATTCTCTTTATATAGTATAGATATAATTTTATACCGATCCCATTTACAATTTGTTTTGCGTTTAACTTGTGGTTATCTCGATGGTTTTAAAACGGTTTGATTATAGCAATTTCAAGATAATTCGACCTATTATTATTTCGAATAGTCGAAATTATTGTTTTATAAATTTATCGTTTAACGCACCAACATCACCAAAGGTTGAGGAGCAATTTAATAAAAGTTCCGTTCGGGCTTTTTTTTTGTTGTTATCATTTTTCTTCTACAAAAGAAGAATCACATTTATTGAAGATCAATTTATCAATTGATGAAATTTTTATATAGCTTTAGGCGAGATAAATTCAGAAAATCTTTTACAATGATTCCAAGTTAAGTGGCCTATTATAAAAGAAAAACAACAAAACTTCGAAAATTATCTAGAGAAACAGAAAAAGAACACTTGTTGTTGTTGGGGTTAATTCTTTTAAATCGTTTTTGACTTCTCTTGTTGCAATGATCCTTGATGGATACCGACATTATTGCACTTTAATGGTATAACGATCGTTGGAATTTATTAACGTTTAATGATTATCATCATTTTTCCCCTTATTTCATTTTTATTTCTCTTTTTTAAATGCAAGCTTCTGATTACATTTAGGTACCTTGAGAATTCGTATTTTGATAATTCACTTTTAATTATTTACATTTAATCAATATGATAACAACAGAACAAAGATAGAAATGAAGGCTCAGCATGAGAAATCATCATGGACCGCATGCTGGGCTAAATCGTACCACCACCCTCATTAAAACAAATAATTGTATACACAAGTCTTTAATTGCACAACAACACAAATTATTGTTTCGTTTCAACTGTTTTATGAGCTTGTTGTATATTCTATGCAAAAAAACAATACAGATCAATTGTAAGTTATTTTTTTTACTGATTTATAATAGTAGAGGTACATTGAACCGCAATAGTTAATTAGTCAATAACTATTTTATTTCTGGATTGTTGATGAGGGCCACACATTTATAATAAAATACAGAAAGATATAGATGAGTAAAAGAGTAAATTAACTCAATAATCATGTCATCAATCATTGTGGTTGTCTTTTAAAAATACAATTTTTTCATCTCTCAAAAGACTTGTGTTTTGTGATGGATCTTTTTCTACTTCTAATTTTTTTAATGTATGTTAATTAAAGTTGTTGTTTTTATTTTGAATTTTTATTGTTCTTTTTACAGATATGTCAAGACTTGAAAAATCACCATTATTAGCTAATGGTTATAATCATCCCCCACATCTCAGTCATATGCAGTTTATGCAACTACCCCATCCAGCTGCTGCACATTCTGCACTATTATCACCAGCAATGCCACACAATCTATCCAGACATGATGGTTCAGTTATAAAGAATCAAGGCATGCCAACAATGGAAGCAATAGCAAGGTAAATAAAATTATTATTTATTTATTAAATGATAGTATTTTCGGTGAAAGATTTATTATTTTATATATCATAGAATCGGGTAAATACATTTCGAATTTCTATTATTTCATCTTCGTTCGTCTCTCGTTGTTTACACGGTTATTCAAGTCATCATTATCATTTCAACGCTCGCCTAGTGTAATTAAAATGCAAATCCGGGCCGTTGGATGCGTGTACACGTCATGAAGAAGCGCCGTGATTAATTCTCCAGGTAGACTGTCTAGCTTATTCACCTCGTTTGTGTGTTTGTCTATATGTGTATGTATATGTGTGTTATGTTGTTATATGTTATGTATATTTGTCTCTCAAGATTCAACAGAACAACAGAAGAAAAATAATGAAGAAACAAATTGTAAGTCAAGACACAAAAATTAATTACTCGCTCTTTCGATTATTAGCCTCAACATATGTAGGTATACAAAACGTTTTCTTTCAATATGGTCAATTTTTCCAATCGCATCTAATTTATTTTTATTAGAAATTGATTTGTTTTACAAGTCTTGTAAAGACTTTTTCTGGGAGAGTTTTCATCTTTTTGTATTATCCGTTCAAATTATTAAACGTGTAAGTTGTGGTTACAATAAAAAAGAATTCAAGAGTCTTTTAGGGAGTATAGTTCTAGTGTAAAACAAGAGAAAGATAGAGAGTTGCAAAGAACAGTAATCCTGTAACCCTTTCGTGTCTCAACCAGCCAGTTGAAGGATTTAAGTTCAAAGATCAAGCATGAAGAAAACACATACACAATCATCTTTCTGGAAAGTAGTTTTTAGGGAAGTTCATGCAATATTTAATATAACAAACAACAGGATTATAGATGAATTTTCAAAGAGACTTAAATATCTACTACATGCATACATGTAGAGAAAGTTTGAAATAAGAAAAATTGAACGGAACTCGAATTTATCAAGATAAAACGAGTGGATTCATTACAACTGTATAGCTGTTGTTTTTTTATTGTGTTAATTTATCATTTTGTTAGAAGTTATCTATGAAATTTTTGCTATACTTATGAGAAAATTATAATTTCTTTCCTGTTTCCTAATTATTAAAAATAAAGATCCCATCGTAGTAATTACGATTAGAGCGAATAATAACATAAAAATCTATTGTTAGATCTTGGTTTTAACAAGTTCGTCTTTAATTAACTCGTAGATTATTTTAATAAATGAAACAAATGAATTTACACGACCGTACATATGTAAATCTAATTTGGACTATTTTTCTTGTTGTTATAGGTCCGGAATATGGGAGAATTGCAGAGCTGCCTATGAAGATATAGTGAAACATTTAGAAAGGTGAGTTTTCAAATTCTATCCGATTTGGTTTAAATTCTATTTAATTGTTGTTGGATATTTGTTTTGACGCACAATTATTCAGGAACGTCACGACGCCAACATTCGAATTTAGTTTGGCGTGACGATACCAACAATCACAAATCATTCAATACACACTATCTCGCTTTATCTCATCTCTATTTACCGTTTATCTACCATACATATCTGTATAGTTTATGTATGTTGTTGTATAGAGTTGAGAGAGCGTCACAACGGTAAGCTCCCCGAGATCTCTTCAATGCTGAAATACCAAAAGCTCACTTAATCGTTTGACATTTTGACAAATATCACTGCATCTATGTATATGTAATATATATCTAATGAGATAGATGGAAAATTTTTAATTTTTCAACAAAAAAATTAACATTATCGATCTCATGTTGTACGAGTATCAATAAATCAAACCTGTCATTAAAATAATTAACAAAAGAAAAGATACAATGATGATAATAAAAAAATTAAACTACACACATAATATAGGTATAGATATATCTATATTGTCTTTTTTCTGAATCAATAATTCAACAACAATTGAAGAATACAATATTAAGATTAATTATCAAGCCAGTCGTCTTATCAGTGTGTTAACGGCACAGGGATACACCGGTCCTTTTCAAACAAATACAAGTCATCATATAACTTATGAGGAACCCTTTCTGTATATAAACTATGAAATAAGGACTACTCTTGACTATCATCATCATCATCACCCTTTTCTAACGAATCTTATCATTAATTATAATACAGAGATCTGCAAACGTCATGTGAAATTAGAAGATTTTTCATATTTGCGCGTTATAATAACTCTACAAGGAAAAGAATGAGTGTTATTTGTTTGGAAATGCGTGTCGGAAGCCTATAAAATTTCAGCTTTTGGTCGATGTCGTGTTATTAATAATAATAACAATAATAATACCTATAGATTAAATTAGAAAATATTCCATATAATAAATCTGTCGCACACAGAAAACTTTTGATTCGATTCTAGTTCGCTATTGTCTCCATTGTATTGTTATAACATGATTGGATTATATATTTTATACACCTGTACAGACAGTTGAAAGAGTCGAAAACACCCATCTCTAAATTTATCAAAATTCACCATTTATTTAATCCACGAACTAATATCGTTCGAATTAATTTGTTCAAACGAAAACAATAAGGTTGAAGGAAGTGGAAAATTGTCCAGATGCTACGATAGTTGAATTTTTTATAAAGAAAAGAAAATGACATAAATTCATTATTTCTCATGTCTAATACACATATTTTCTGTTTGAATTTTTAATTAATTTAATTAAGCAATAATGAATTCATTTAGATGATATCTAGATTGTGACGAGAGCTGGAATTGTTCTATTTTCACCATTCTTCTTGTTCATACATATTGAACGGACAATAATACAATCAAATAAATTTCAATTCTAATATTGTTGTTGATTATGGTAGAATTAGACACTTTGGTGTTTAAATATTATTTATTAATGAGTAGAATAATGGTAATATTGATCTGATAATGAAGATTATTTCTCACGTATAAATCTTCATCTTTATCTGTATGTATAATATGTAGATGTGTTAAACTGAATATTGTCCACATAATTAACAAAGCGGAATTAACAAAACACTAGGGCCGATTTAAATTTGAATTAAAACCAGAGGAGTTAGTATTATGTAGTGTATATACAGAGAGTCATTCCATCTCTTTCCCTATCACATCCCTCTTTTTGGGAAAATTAATTAATCCCCGTCACAACACGGACTCTGGCAATTAGTCCCGGACATTGGACCAAAAGCTGCTGCCTTCCTAACTTTCTTCTTCCCGAAAATCTGCTCTATATACATACTATGTTGATAATACTGCAATCCAACAATCTAAAATACAGTATAATCTCTTATTCTATCTCTTTCGCTCATTTACTGTTTATGAATATTAATAATGATTATAAAATATCACTGATAACTCACCAAATATTAACTAAAACTGGCAGTTGATTAAAGATGTTACCAGATTTAACAGACAACGAAATTTATTTTAATAAATCCTAATGTTTTAAATAAAACGAAAACAAGAAACGTTGTGATTTCGAAAATTATTTACTAGGTTGTTTTAAATTACGACTTTATGTAAATTAACCAATTAGTTAATTATTGTTATTGATAATTTGCGTGCACCACTTTATAACATATAGACCGCACAATTATAAAATGTGCAACAAACACAACCAGTGGCAAACTGCGGGTGTCTACCCCATTTATCCATCTATTTATTTGTATACATTTTTATCGTTTTAATCATTGCTCGATGCACATAATTAATCATAATCTGAGAATCACCAACAAAAAAAAACACGATTTTGCTTGAACGATTTTTTTTTTTTTTTGTAACTTCTACTATTTTGTTCGTTCTATAGGAAAACTTTCGTCACCGCTGTACTTTTTGATACTTGTTCTTTTTGGGTTGTCGTCGCGACGCTAAAAGTCATAAGCCTCAGATGACAAATGATCGGCGAGTCAAATACGGTTCTCTCGTTTGCTTGTCTCGTTCCTCTCGTTCCTACTATCTACCCCATCTCCGACCGATTTTCTCTTGAAATTTGTTGTTGGACGATGTGATGGTGGTGTAGTTGTGTTGTAAGGGATGGGAGTTGATTTGAATAAAAAAATAACATTCGCGAAAGTTAATAATGGAAACGTGAACGGAAATCTGATTTAACGCCAGAGCTTTTTATTTTTAAAGGTGTGCGATTAGTCTTCTTTTCTCATTCCTTTTTTTTCTCTCTCTCTCTGAGACAACATGAAGATTTTTAAATTGGGTTTTCACTATAGTAAAGGCGTGCAAATACACAATCTTTAAAATGTAATTTGTACTCTTCGTGGGATTTATATTTTCCATGTCATTTTTGAGGGGGTAGAAACGATGACTTTTAAATAACAAATGTTAGAATTTATAAGTGGAAAGAAATTTTAACAACGACACGTTTAAGATGAATTTAATTAAAAGACAAATGAGACGAAAACATCACCATCACCGTTGCTTAAACCATGAAATGGAACATCTTTCATCATTCACGTTTTTAACGGATAACATGTGATAAGTATATGTCACTACTAATTATCTCGCCTGTCATTATTCTTAAATTAAAATCAACAAACGACAGTTCATGTTAGATGATAGAAAATAGATTGATTTGAAAAGATGCCGACTTTGAAGAGGCGCCTACCATTTATAACGAATTAAAATTTTTGTTGAAAACTCCCAAAGTTGTATAATAAGAAGTACAATCCTGAAGGGATCTTCGTTTACTAATTACCATTGTTGAGTATATATAGGTACAGATACCTACATCCGGAAATGAGATTTCAATGTATCCCGGAGGACCTTCTACAACTCCCTGTCCTGGTTATTTCCCTTCACACACACACACTATCTCTGTCTTATTGTTTTGTTAAGATTTCAACCTTTATAACTTGATTGTATAAAGTCGAATATTGTGAACAACAATATTAACAGTTAACATAGGGAATCTGTTAACTGAATGTAACATTTCGTAGAAATACAATTATAATATTAGATTAGCGAACGTTGATAACAATCTCAGATTGCTTCTAGTCTGTTGTTATCTTTCTTCATACATATCTATGAAAGCTTAAGTGAATTTCTTACTACCTAAAACTTGATCAAGATATCTTAATATTGTTTAATGCAATAGTGATGGTATTATTATGATCTTAGACGTTGATAATGTCTTGTTATTTATGTGTAAAATAATGCATTAATAAGTATTGATAAAAAAAGAGAGAGAAATAAAGAAATATGAAAGGAATCATGATCGATTAGTGGGCTTGTGTGTAGAAAAAATGAAACATCTCAAAAGTCTTCATTATTGCTTTATTTTTATTTTTTTCGTCTTCTTCATCTTCTCTCTTTGGTCATTTGTCAATTCAAGTGCCCCAGCTGTTAGCTACAAGAAAACAGTCACCCCCACAGTATTTTAATTCACTTATTGAACACATTTTTTTGGGTTGTAACAGAGATGCTTTTAAAAAACCATCAATTCTCACTAGAGGGAGTAAAATAATTCCACTAAGGTAAGGTAATATTAAATGGAAATAACAACAAATAGGAGTTAGTTGATTTTCTCACGTTCTGTCGTCCACTAATTATATACACATACGCAATATTTAAATGTTATTTTTGACATCTGCAAACATTGAGGGGTTTATGGTTGAACGTTAAATCGTCATAACTCTATTATTACCACTCAAATTCAATTGTAAAATTAAATGATTTTAATTAAATGCAAATAAACGACGATTACTAGTTCAATAATAACGATAATGTTGTGTTTTTTTACATACAATTGATTAGGAGGTGGTAGTGATGACACTGATGGTGGTGGTGGTGGTAGTGGCGGCGACATCAGGGCCAGCAGCTTGACTCAAAATATTATATACAACGGGGGTTCGAACTGTCAGAAATGTCACCATCATGATTAATCACCTCATTTTAATAATAACTTGACTGTAATGCAGTAGCTACAATATCACCTTTATTATTACGAAAGATACCGCCTGTTTGTGCTGAAAGACACGTGGATTAGGGAACAGTTTGTCTTATAATTAACTAGGATTCGTTGACAGTTTTTCAGTGACACCTACTACCATCACCATCATGATGATCATCAACATTTTATGTTTTCGTCTCTGTGTCTCTAGAGGAAAATCGTAAAAAAACATGCTTCTTCGTGTATAAAATTTTCAATTTCACAGAAAATGTGATTGATTGAATATAAAAAGCAACACAACTACCCCTCATGTATGCTCCTGTATCTCCCGTCAGATACAAGTGAAAACTTTCTAATATTCTCCTTTCTTATACGTGCTGACGTATCACACTTATGATAAATGTTCCTTTGGCCTGTAATCGACTTTGATTCGATTCACATAAAATTGATGTTTCTGTATACAATATCTCTTTTTTCTCTTTTCTCTTCCTTTATGTTATATTAAAAATGAATTCTTTAATATTATATGACCGGGAAAAAAGAGGAGAACAAATAGAATTAAATTGTATACAAGACATCTATATATTGGTCGAAATAACGCAGTAGATTTGTATTGCGTTATGATTAAATTTTAATTACGTCTTGAGGCAATTAGTAGTCAATCAGTGGAGTAGTCGCAAGATCGGAACAGTTATTAAATAATAATTAGTTCTACCTACTGTAGTTATATTATCCTGAAGGGTCTGAATTCAATATTAATATTTCAACTTATAATTTCAATGTTTTCAACGTGGAGCAATGTTCAAGAGAATGATAATTCAACAATTTTAATAATCAAAGTTACAACACCAAATTGGAATATTTAAACTTTGTTTTATAAATTTTTTTTTGCTGTTACAACAGAACAGAAAAAACCACCAATAACATTAGCATCAATGCTGATTTCCTCTCCATTTAGTACGTAGTAAAGTGTGCATAAAATAATAATAATAGAAAGCCACTGCTTAATTTTTTAATGGCCAAATGCTTTTAGAGACGTCCTAACGTTACTTGAATATTTAAAAGTAATGTGAAGCCTAAGCAAAGTTGAAAGAGTATATAAAACATTACAAGAGAGATAGAGAGAAAAGGAACAATCAAGAGATCTTTTAGGATATTAATACATAAAGACAATATATAGCTGTAATTCAGAGGGTAGTTGTGTTGCTGGTGATGATATTTGGTGATAGTAGTAGTAGAACTTGTACTTTAAAGCTTTAGTTAAGGCACAGGTGTTGAATATCTGAAATTTGATTTAGTCTTTCCAAGCGATGAGAGAAATGGAGGAGAACCACCACCACCACCCCAATTTGTGAACGAAAAATCATACAAAAGATAGTAGTAAATAATATGTATACTTATATGATTTGTTAAAGAATATAAAGTTGTAGTTATATTGCATATTTAGATAAAAGTTAGCAGATGTGTTGTAAAGCCTTCGTCTTTTATAAAATTGAAAAACATTGCCTAAACATAACGAAAAATATATGAAAAGTCATAAACACAACGACTCGTTTTTATTTTATCTTGTCAGTAGATGAGAAGAAAGTGGATTTGGTTGAGGGGATAGCAACTTTGTTATTGTGCCTTTCATATTTGTTGTTGATATATTACTCATCTCATCATTTTCTCTTTTTTTTTCGAAATTTAAATAACCATTCTTTTAATAAAACATCATCTTATTTGCAAAGTATCCAATGTTACAATACAGATCAAGTTGCATTCAATATGAAATCCCAAAGGAGTACGACAAATTTGTTACTGTCGAAGTGTAATTACAAGTAATTAGAGGAATCATATTTTAGAAACAAAAGGCGAGTAGGGTCGTTAGTGTCAGAATTGTATTCCCGTTGCTCAAAACATGATACTTTTAATGTATTCAGCTTACTATTCGTTAATTTAAGAAAAAGAATGACTTTTCTTTTGTACAAAAGTACAATACAAAAAAATCACAATTACACATACAGTTTTCAACCAGACAAAGACAGTAATCAATCTTTGAATAGAAAAAGATGGAGCCAGTTTCAAATTTCATTTAAGATTTAATTTGCGTGGAGATATGTGAATCGCCCCTCTTTTCTCTTTTGCTCTCTAATATCTACAACAGTAGATGCGTATGTGTATGTGTGTAAGATTACGTTGGGATGCTGTTTTATAGGGTCGGTTTTTGCATACTATAACTTAGTCCCGCAATTAAAGCTCTGCTTTTGTTAAGCTCGCTTGCAAACAATGCGTGTTTTGAGATAGGCCCGTGTGATCTTTTTAGAATGGACAGTGGGGCGGTATATAACATTTGATTTATAAGTACCTGGATCTTTTACTAATTAAAATTTTCAGTTTATTTTATGAATATTTTTATCTGGACGTATATTCACAAAAAAAAAGTATTGTTTCCTAATTTCTGGCAATAATTATCCACCTATTTCCTGAACGTTTGTATGTATAGAAAGTAGAAATATTGACTTTTTCCAGCACTTGGAAAAGGTACCAATGTGTTTGTTAAACGAAATTATTATTTACATAGACGAGCTTGTTACATGTCAGTTATTTGCAGTGCTGACCCACGTTTCACTTCATACATTCGTAATGTTAAGTAAACATTCGCCTACCCATTTTAGTTACCCCAACCCACCCTTTACAGCCACGACTAATATCAAGTCTGTACCTTATTTATGCATATAATATTCAATAGTTGTAACTATCTATTCTGGTAATACTTAATCAAGTGTACAGTAAAATATTTGAAATTTCAACTTCAACGAAGCAAATATAAAATAACGACCCTATTTTTTTGACCCAATCATTTCGGTAACTGGAGATATCCAACTAAGGAAATGATTGAAATTCAATTGGGAATTAATATTGAAGGAATCTCCCTTCATCACCCTCATTATCATCGCTATCATCAGCTAACTATTACGTACCTGTATTAGTACATGTGTTTGTGTGAATTATCAATCTTGTAGTTACCAAAATAATCTTCTCCCTTGGTCTTTATAACATGTCTAAAACAGAAATGAAAATAATTAAATAATAATGAAGAGACAAGTATAACGTACAGTGAGAAAGACAGAGGGGGAGAGAAAGTATAATGTTTATATCAAAGAAGGGGTTACTGGCAACTTTAACTGGTTAAAGAACAATTGCCCTAATCAAATCGTCAACATGTGTCGTTTTAATCACAACAAAACAAAACATTTGACTATCTGTAATAATGGGAAGCTTTCAAGATTTTGATTAGTCATAGTACACAATTTAAACGAAGTAATAGAGATAGAAATCTTGAAAATGTTGAAACGGTAGCGCAGTAGCGGTGGTGGTGGTGGTGATTCGATTGAAATTTGATTGTAATAAATTGATATGAGTTCAAAGATTCATTTTATATATGACTAGGCGTTAAATTAATGTTTCAAAAGATAATTTTACAATGTTTTCTGTTGACTCATACAATTCGAATTTTATTAAAAAAGAGAAATTTCTGTTGGTAAAGATGTATCTGCAGATGATGGACGATCATCGTTCTACATATAAAAATTTACATAATTCAACAAAAATCAGTCCACTTCAATATCAAATGAAAGATCTAGTCAACACCTTTTCAAGTGGATCTTTCCCATTTAGTTTTCGTTATATACGAATTTCAATTCGCATTTTATACGGTTTAAAATGCGAAATTCAACAAGGACGAAAAATGATTACAGTTGATATTGATGGCAATGGCCCTCCATCAATTTGCATTTGATTTATTCGCTTTCTATCCCTCTATAATACAAACCTACTGTTGTTTTTTATTTCTGTGTCTTTCTATAAATTGTACATATCGAAAAATTAAACGACAATAAAAAAGAACGAAAACAGGTTTAAAATCTATTGTTCTATAATTAACTGAGATCGACGGAAAATCTATGTATGTCTGATAACAATCTGTTTTAATACAACAATGTTCCGCCTCTAATATGGTAGTGAATCCAATTATCTCCTGCAACTCGCCACTGTTCTTCTAAATTAGGTGCCATTTCTAAGCTAATTCACTTGGAATTAAACTGTCCCCTTTACATTTTGGCTCGTTAACCTAAGAAATAATCGTCAATCTTAACATATCCCCGTCTCTATTGCAAATATTCTATATAGTTAGGTATGTTTGAATTAACTGTTATAGGTATAGAAAACTAATTTCATCTTATCGCAGATCGATTGCAAATAAAAAGTTATGAGGAAACGGCTGTAAACCACCCCCCATAGTGTTTATATATTACCTTTCTACCCCTCTATTTCATCTAAATCCCAAGATCTGTGTCGTTTTAATTAAAACAGATGTATTTTTCTAATTGTCTACTGTTATATTTTGTTTCTGGGCTTTTTTTTAATAGTAATAGAGAAGGGGGCTGTTCTATTCAGCTGCTTTCACTATATAGCCTGGTGGTTGGTTCGTTGATTATTTGTTGAAATTTCCATTTTATTGTAGAGAAAAGATCAAATCGACAGATTGCATGTTTAACGTTTTTGGTCGAAATGTAATGCATTTATAATGAAGTTAAAATTGCAGTATCGTTCTCTTTATAAAAATAATTGGTCGCTTTTTGTTTGTTGTTGTATGTAATTTACAAATTTTGATTTGATTTGATAATTTACATTCAGTACCACTTTTATAAATATAAATTTTTGCAACAAAATTAATCCAGATTTCTATTATAGAATTTTAAAATGATATTCCAAAAAGTAAAGTGGAATGTTTCAAAAATCAAAAATCTAGATTTTTTCAAAACGCTAAATTGCAAAATTTTATTTTGAGATAAAGCAAATGGTTTAATAAAGATTCATTTCTATTGCAGGTTACGAGAGGAACGATGTGATCCAGATAAACCACTACCGCTTGACCAGAAGGCTCGAGATCTCAGTCCACGAAATAGTAAGCTTTATAATTTAATACAATTTTTTACGAATGTTTGTATGTATGTAGACAAGTATGTGTGAGTGTTTGGTGTTGATCCAGATTGATGCATCCATCTAAAAGATCCAACATTTCGATTTATTTCGAGATTTAACTAGGAAAACCCTGTTGTTGTTGTTGCTGTTGGTTTCAATTTCTCCATATGTGCGTACGTATTTAATTGTGAGCCCTTCTCTCTATTTAATTTATTACTACCGAGATTGGTTCATGTAATGTCCAAACTCCAAATCCCCGTTTTACAACCATTAATTAAAAACACCCTCTTCCACCCCTCTAGAAATATTTGTACTATATAGATTTGTTTTTTTTTAATTCATTTCTAGGTTCACCGACTGATCACAGTCCAGTATTGAATCTATCAAAAAGTGGCGCGGGCAGTGCCGGTTCATTAGGTGATGTTGATCATTCTGGTAGTGAGGCTGATGGGGCAGACGTACCACCATCACCACGATCACCGAGATCAGCGGCCGAAGAGGACGAAGACGATAATATCTCCGATCCTGAAGATGAGGACGAAAAGGATCAAGGTAAGTCTTGAACATTGCCTTCGTTTTTTGTCCCTCTTTTGCTCCTTAATTTTATCTATTGACTATTTCGATTTAAATAGAATTAATCTATATGGAATGTCCGATGTTTAAAACTAATGCTTTCTAAGGTCAAACGTGATATATAAATCATTAATTAGGTTCGATCTACTGAACATGGTAGGAGAATTTCTAATTTATCGCTTATCAGAACCAAATGAGTATTGAAGAGAAACGAAAATGATGAATAGATGCAATTGATTTAGATTTTTTGCGTGCCCGTAATTGCTCCTCTGCTAGTAGTAGGTTTTTTATTTCTTCTTCTTGTTCTTCGTCTTTCGCTTTATAATAACAACGATCCATGTATCTAAATGATATAGTTTCAAATATTGTCAAATAAATCACAACCGATTGCATGTATACATGCCATTTTTTCAAAATTCTATCTATATAGTACAACAAATAAAGAAAGAAAATGTGCACACAGTTAATTTGTTTATTTTAAAGTCATGGGAAAGATGAGTTGGGGAACGTTAATGTGGTCATGAAACTGCCCGGACCGAGATAGATGACCACCTGACATGCTCCAATGTTTTGATGGCTCACTCATACTCGACATTTTTATTCTTTACTCGTTTTTGCCCTTTCCACTTTTATATTCTATCCTTTCACTGTTTTTTTTCCTCCATAAGTACCACTTGAAATCATAAATCAATCATGAAATTTTTGCCTACGAATTAATTAATCTAATTTTTTCTTTTCTTTTTTTTTGTGGAAATTGTTCTAGACATGGATGAGGGTGATTTACCATTACCGGCCGCTCCTGGTAGTGATTCACAACAGGCAGCATTAAATTATTCGACTTTAGCCAGTGCAGTAGCATCAGCTAATGGTCCTAGTCAAGATCCCAGTATTTCATCAACTGAAACACTACTCCGCAACATACAAGGTCTGCTTAAAGTAGCAGCTGATAATGCCCGCCAACAGGAACGACAAATCAACTATGAAAAAGGTACAAATAGTAATATGGTCTATTTGTTATCATTAGCACAATATTACATGTATTTAGCTGCTACACAAAAATGCTAAATTTAAAAATAACTGTCGTCCTTGATTTAATTCCATTTTGGAAAAGGAGAGAAACCGACACACACAATAAATAACACACAATTTTTCTTTCGCGTAGACCTGTATAATCTCATAATTATTATTATTATTTTTTTTGTAAATAATCAAACTTTATATAAATATTTACAATTTAAAAAGCTGGTAAATTTCAATATTTATTAAAAATGGAGTTCTCTAATCTAATCAATAAATATTTGAGATTTACATCGCTTGAGATCGTAGATACCTAGTTTTGGACTTGTATAAAGAAATTTTAACAATGAGACAGAGCACTGTTGTGTGCACATATCGACTTGTATTCTTTTGAGAAAAGTAGCTTTATTAGATGTAAATATGAAATTAATTACGTTTTTTGTTTTGAATTGGAAAATTAATAATTTAATTGAAATCTGTGTAGTCACAGATGTTTTCTAGTTAGTGGCGAGTGTGAAGAGTACTTAAAAATATATACACAAATACACACACATCAAATGAAAATTTTGAAAATCAAAATCGAATAAAACTAGTAAAATGTTGTGTGTCGATGATACCGGCCGATCTTTGAAGTTTTTATTTTGTCGTTTTTAATAAAGGAATTTGGTCTTTCTGTCAGCTGGTTGTTAATAACATTATTATTATTATGATGATTATTATTATATTTACTATTATCATCACTTTTATTATTATTACTATTATTATTATTAGTAATGTGCCATTACTTCCAGTGTTGTTAGAGTAGATGTTTATTTAAAAATATTAGTTAATTTAATAAATATTTATGAAAAGCAAGAATTGAAAATTTTGATATATTCGTGAATTTTGTTTTAAGAAAACAATCCGGTTCCTTGTATAGCAGTTTTAAAAATTATAAATAAATAGAAGAATATAGCAAAATTTTCTGAGCACCAAAAAGTTTCAGTTCATTTCTCAATTATTTGATTAATTAATTAATTAACTAATTAATCAACTGCAAAGAAGAAAATGAATGAAATAATCAAAGAAGTTGATCGGACATTTTTAGAATTAGGTTTAATTATGTGTGATGTACATGTTAATAATTCAAAATTGAAAATAAACGAAATTACTATAATAAATTTTTATAGTTTTTCTAATAATTTAATACCTGTTTTCAGTTATTTTTCATTAGAAAACAATTATTAATAAATAGAGATAAAAACAATTGGCAATTTTAGAAACAAGACCAAGCAAATAGGTAGGTGTCATTTTGTTTTCTTTCGTTGAATTTCATTTATCTTTTGTCTAATTTCTCACCAACTCCCAGTCTTTTTAAAGCCAACTAACAGACACTAAATTCCGATAATTATCAGATTCATTTGAAAATTAGAAATAGATTAGAATTAAAAGTTAAGACATTCACGTCGCCACTAAAAGAAATCATCTAATAATTTATAAATATCGATGTTTTCGTGTTATTATCGTTCTTCAATGATGAGAAATTTTCGAAAGTAACGGAGAAGACTGGGGGTGGTTGTAGTTTGGAAATTTTTCAATACAAACACAATTTTTTTTTTAAACGGAGCGAAGAGGGGTCGATTCTTTACTCTATACGGCTGGTGTAGTCATTAAAAGTTTACAACCAATGTTGCTATTAGCGTTTTGTTCTTTATGCCGGCATCCGTCCATCCGTCCGTGTGCATAGTAGAGGTATTCAGCAACATTAACATTGCTCACTTAATGTTTCTGGCTGCGTTTTTGAAAAATACGATGACAGTCCCCCTTATATTATTGGCGCATCCCATAAATTCACGATATTAATAATAAAATTGGAATTTATTGCGTCTTTTAAAATTCCAAACTATATCATTCGAAAAAACGTATTTCGGCTATAATTGATTCCTTCTAAGAATTCTCCATTTTATTAACATTATCATTATTATTTTTCGTTTTGTTATTATCGTATACTGCGAGAGAAATCATGATCTAATAATCTTCACGATCGTATCGGTTGTTTTCATCCACCATTTCTACGATAAAATAAAATCGTGGTCGCATTTATGCTTTAGTAGAGTAGATCGTGTGTGGTAGTCTTATCCATTTACCAGCCAATACATGTTGTTGTCGACCAAGATAATTGTTAAATATCAACTTTTATCAATCGATATCCTTAGTGATTTTTCAACAAACGCAATTAACGGGTTGCATTATAATATTTTATTATAACTAAAACGATCAAAACAAACTAATAGTAAACCGTTTTTAAAGATAAAAAACAATATAAAATAAAATTTGAATCGTATAAAATGAGATCGTATCGGTGATATCAGGCCTTAAGGAACGATTATATGACTATTTTGATATGGGTAAGGGAAAACACCGATCAACATATATAGACAATTTAACACAACAAATCATCAACTTATATGTCTTATATATAGTTGTCTATTAAACAACTGACCGACTAGAATCATCATTTATGCATGCAACAATCCAGAAAAGAATAGAAAAACGAAATTATAAGGGGGGCATTCATGTCTGGAAGTCAGGTGTGGTATACCAGCACAAATTTTGCATATTTTCTATAAACATTTTTATATTATTTGTAAAGAATCGATCGGATTCATTCAGGGTATAGCGAATCAGTTTAATTTTAACATTCTCACTGCTCTACAATAATAAAATATTTAATTTAATCCTCTTTGGTGTGGTTATTATAAAATTTTCGATAAGAATCTATTTTCGAAATTTCAACCAATTATCCGTCATCGTTGTCGTTTTTTTACCCCGCACAATCAGATTTGTGGTAATTTGTTCTTGGAACGGACAGACACTTGTCCTGCGATCAATTTTGACGAATATGCACATAAAATCGGGACACGTTTATGCAAATTTTCGCCAATTTTCCATGTAAGTGCATTCATCTATAGGTGGAATTTTTATCGATTACCATCACACTAACTACAATGATTCGGTTTTTTTAATTTTCTTTCAATTTTGAAAATCGTTTGATTTATGGACATCAGTCGTCGAAAAAAGCAATTTATAACGTTATTGTCGAAAATTAATTCAATGTCTTAAACAGGTTCTTTCTCTTTCTGTCGTTCATCTTTTTTCTTTGATACCCATTAATGGTACCTTGAACGCAATTTAATACAAACTATAATAACACGGTACGATTGATTGGTCGGGTCTCAAAAAATAATAATCGTCGAAAATTGATCAAAGTAGAAGTGTAGATAGACGGATGGATGGATGGATGGATAGAGAAAGAGAATTTCTTTTGGGGCATTGTATTTGAAATTAGTTTTGAATTAGTTACAAAACGAAATTTTTATGTGGTTTTTCTTATTCCACCTATAAGGTAAAGGCTGTTTCAACCATCTGTCATCAACAATATAAACGTACCCGAAATAAAATCGATCTCACTTTAACGCATTATCATCTGTTCAAATTGGTTATATCTATACAATGTTGAGAGATTTACGAAAATGATTGTTTTCTTGAGGGCAATCTTTATAGTTAATGCGTCTGTGAGTGAATATGTGAGACACATCTACATCTACATGTATATAAAGTGCAAAATTGTAAATGTAGGCGGACAATACAAAGTAGTTCTACTGATACAGTTGCTGTTGGCTACTTGAAATAATTCTTTGTGCTACCGTTATTTGAATTAGCCCAAAAATAAAACAAAATCATCCTGACAAACAACTATGTCTTCATCAACAATATAACAACAAATAATTGCCAATAGGAGGGTGAGAACGACACTTTTATCGATTTATGGTGTCTGGATTATAGTTGTGTGTAGGTTGGATTACTTGTATTCGAAAAATACGAGTTTTTTTCTCTATCAGTTGAAAGTACAAGAGGTGCTCTTATAATTTTTGAGATTTATAGGAGAAAAAAAATACAATGGGTTTTGACTAGAGATCGAGTGATATTTATGTATATTTTCCAGTTGTTATAGTTGATGATGCAGATGATGATGATCATCATCGTCATTACGATGATGATGATGTGCAGTTCGCAATTCCACTTTTGTTCGCCTTCCATGCACGTTTTTGAGCCGATATGTATCAATTAAACCATTATGTTGTCATTACAAATCGTCTGTAATGATACAGGTGGTGTACATAAGTCATTGCCACGGCATTTATTCAACTTAATAAGCGACTTTTGTTTCCTGTTGGCTTTGATCATTTTCGATATTAACAACTCGTTAATTCTATAGAAAAATCCAACAGCAAAATGCTTGATCAATAATCATTAATCGAACCAATTTTCATTTTTAATTTTTACAAAAATGTATGTGTAAGTTTACAGGTGTCCTAAAATCTGTATAAACTCCTCCCGGTGGAGTAGGCAACCGTGATCGAATTCAAGGGTGGAAAACGTTAATTCGAAAACTAGTTATACTCTAAGCCTTCTCTCGCTCCTCTCTTTCGCCTCTATGTTGGAAACAGTTTACTTAAACATAACATTACCTCCCGTGCTTCTCAGCTTTGAATTAATTGAATTATTGGACCGAAAAGAAATTAATCTTGTATAGTGTAAATGGGTTGGGGGTTTGGGGAGTTTATAGTAAATTCTATAATAACTAATACTCCGAATATTAGATAGGTATCGTACTAATTCAGCTTGTCCAAAATTCAATCCTTTTATTTTGGTATATGTAAACTGTACGTAAACGATAATTAAGACACGTACATAAAACGGTAATTAAGTTAACGATCAACCACTAGTTTCATCGAAGAGTTTCTTTATTTTTCAACAAACATGTTTTAAAGTTTAATAAGAGTCGGTATTATTAAATTAATTGAATAACAAGATCCTAAGCTTGTGTTGATTGTTGTATCTGTTTTTCCGAAGACTACTTATACTATCAACCATTCGAATTAGGATTGCTCTGGGATATTTGGATTAGTTTTGCAAATCTCACAAAACCGGGACCAGAATCAATGTACATACATACATCTACATATACAATATACCTATAGATATTGTTGCTCTTAGTACTTTTGTTGTACAGAATGCCTTCAGGCGCTTACTTAGGTTCTAACTGGTAAGTTGTATATGTATATGTACCTCTCGCTCCGATTTTATAAAACAAACACACTAAACACTACGAGTTTATGCCATTCTATTTCAGTTTGTGCATAAACAGTTTAAAACTCTTAAACCCAACACATAAATCTTTTGTAATTTTAAAGTTTCCAACCGAACCATCTACCAGTATTGTTCTAGTGAAGTAATTTAAAACATCCCAAAATACCATTGACCAGAAGTAATGTTTTAATTAAATTATGTAAATGTAGCAGGTGCGGTACATAGCAGCCTCCTTATTCTATATATGGATGCAATGCTATTATATGTAAATGTGACACCCGCTAATGAGGTTAGCTTACAACACATACATACCTTTATACAAGAGATATACAAGAGATAGAGATCCGAAGATCACCAACTTAAACACAAACCCACCCAATACATACATATTGAATTTATTTTATAAACTATAGTAACAACAACATCTCTACTATCTTTACACGGTATCAATTCACGAACCTTTATCTTACAACTTCATTAAAAAACTGTGTAAATCTTTGAAATTTCATGCCCAACTATATAAACACAAACACCGCCAAAATCTGTCGCAAACTAAAAAAAAAAACAAGACTTTCTTCACTGTATCTCCATCCTGCCTATATGCATCTTTATCGTTCGTTTTCAGGTCATTATTCTAGTATTAAAATAAATAAAGTTTAGCGATCTTCCCCCGGATATATGTCAGGACGTGTCTACAAGCAAGTAAAGAGCTTTACGTGGTACTTAAATTTTATAGCTAGTGATAGTGTTCAGTGCAATTCTCTGTTTCGGGTCACTCTCCGGTCAAATGTTCGAATCAAGAAGAATTTCTTCTACTAGTCCGTCGAGTTCTTCTTGTCACATCCCAGTTTGGCACCGTATAATTTTATCAATTAATTTTTTTCTCCTTTTGATTACGACAAAATCAACAATTCCATATTCGGCAATTGATAATTTGCGAAATTCAAATTAAGGAAGACATAATCTAGACTTGTTCAATTAGAATTGGACGGTTTAAATATTTGAAAATTCAAATGCTGTCATCAAAAATTTAGATTCATTATTGTTGCCATTAAACAAGTTTAATTTATTAAAATTTACAATAGTTTTATCCTTGCGAAAATGTTAATGTTATTACACCTAATTTTTTACACGAAAAGTTCCAGTGAATGATTTTTTAAAATACGCGTATAGTGAGTTTAAAGTATTTCACTCTCATTAATTTTATTGTTGTTCTTATTTTTGTAAAAAAATAATATAAATTTCTTATTGCGAAAATTTGCAAATTCACGTGTAATAATACTTCAAGTAATTTTTCTGCTCGAATACCCGGCATGAATGATACATGAGAAAACATATGGTATAGTTGTTGCTCTTCTTCTTCTTCGTTTTCTTGTTCTTCTGCACATAATATTTTTAAATGGCAATTATATAACGTTGAAAGCAATTTAACATAATTGTAGCATAAGTAGATATTTTCATGGTAATTTTATCAATTAATTGTAAAATACAATGTTGTGGAGTCGATTTAATATTCGTTTCCTTTCTTACTTTATTCTTCAAATGCAACCAATAAAAATAACGAACAACCCCCTATTTTTCTTTAAAAATATTACTCAGTTGTTCTACCAATTTCATCTACCCTTGTCGTTGGCTATTAGAAGCGTAAAATAAGAAAAATTAATGTAAAACTCCCGAATTGGTTAAGGAGCAATTAGCAATAAAATAAAAAATAATATGGCTGTAGACAGTAAAAATCCGGTCGGTAGTCTAAGGAACAACATTTAAGAATAGAGGAGGGCAATTTACTATAATTGCGGCCGTGTTGAATATTAGTATTAAGCTGATTTTTTATTCACCACCCTTGGATTTCTTATCACTTACAATCCCCAAGTTTCATCGATGGTAAACCTGGACCATGAACAAAATATAAAACGCACACATAGAAAAAAACCAGACAACGAAGAATACCAAAGTTTAATCTTAATATATCCTAGAACAATTTGATGTTGATCTTAATATTCGCCTACCATAAGGACGATTATTTGACAATACGAAAGGCAAAAAGTAAGAACAGCAAAAATTATAAAGAAACGAGGATACGATGATATAACCGTGGTGCACGCGGTCCGACACAGCTATAACACTAAAAAGAAATGAGAACTTTCGCCGCAAGAAATTCTTGAATATTTTATAATTTGTAACTGAAGTCGTCCACACAATACTGTACCATGAGTATAGTTAGAGGTATATTCGTATACATAATAAGAGAGAGAGAAAACTTTTTGATGAGTAGATCCAATTAAATATGAATAATTTAGTTAATGGTGACATTAGATGTAATTGATATTCCCCATGTTGTATTATAATTAGATTTCAACAGTTCGGGATAGAATTAATTCTGTACAACAAAAGGTGCATCAATCACACAAAAAAGCTTGTTACAAATTTCCGATTATAAAAAAATGTAACAGTGTAATCGTGTACTGCAATAGCCATCAAAATGGATGCGTAAAAATCCTGATTATAAAACAGATCGTTGTATATAACAATATGAAATGTATACATAGTTACATATGCAAATTGGATCTCTAACTTATTGTCTACGTCCCATAAAGAAACGTAAGGGAAGAAAAAATAAAAAAGAACGAATAGAGAGAAAGAACGATGTAATGCTATTTACTATAGGTATGTTGGATATTGTAGATGGCATATACAAAGTGTATAATGGAGAATGAAAATAAACGAAGAAAAAATGCGAAATACACATCCATATAAGTAGATGGTGTACGCAATGTATGTACTACAGTTGTACCCTAACAACATGTCAAATAAAGTTATGTTATTGGACTTAAGAGGATGAGACTTTTGATTGCATCGTTTCTGATTATCGTTCAAAACTTCACCCCCTATTTGTATCTATAAATACGTACATATAAGTGGTTGATACAGTTAGAATTCTAAAAATAATTTGGTCAAGTGTAATAGAAATATTAAAAATATGATACAAATAAATAAAAATATTATCACTTGTTGCTTTACCAAATAAAATAACAATTTCCTCCTATCTATCTATCCATCCATCCATCCATCCATTCTAGATATCTGCGTATTTGATCATGGAAATGGACTGAACATATGGGGATATATTGATATCATTTAAATAATATCAAACATACGATTACATTTGTATCTCGGTGGCATGTCAAGTGTACACTAAAATTTTATCGCATCATTCATTTGTTTATTTAATTATTACAATACCATTTTCTCTATTTTATTTCATTATCAACATGACAGATTTCCAACAATAATTGTATTAATACACCACGATAAAAACCAACGACAACGAATCTATTTTATTTTAGTGAAATTGTGGAATTTCTCCTATCTGTTGTGAATAGAATTTTATAAAAGCACACACCGAATGGTTCGTCTTAAAACAGCAAAGAACCCGATGAAGAAGAAGAAGAATATAACCTGTTGCCATTTTAAATCAATGTTAACATAGACGACGGATAACATACGAATGCGATAAGGCAAACAACTATTGTCAATACGTGTGATATTTTCACATTAAAAGCCGTTTGATGCTAATGGAATATTTGTACGTTTTTATACCATAGAGGGAGAAATAAAAACGCATTCCCCCTGATACAGGTGTTTTATCAATTTCACAATAATTATAAGCGATTTGTTCGGTTTGAATTCTTTTAAAATTTGCAAACGATACAGAATCGTTAAAGATAATCGTTAGCGAGATATTCAAATGTACATGCAATTAAGATAAAGATGAGAATACTTGAGAGAATCTTACTAAATCGATGATTGATTGGTTGAATTGGATTTGATGTTTCCATCTTTAGATAGATAATTTCTAAATACGTCTCAAGTGAGTACTTTACCTTGTTTTTCTGTTGAAAAAAAGAAGAAAAACGTTATAATATGAATGAAAGCGTGGGAAGAGATAAACGTTGAAATGTTATAGAATAAGACCGGATAATAATAGTGAATAAGTTGATCATATCGTATAATTAGTTAAAGAAATTAATTACAATTGTATCTAATTATCAATTTTTCTAAAGTTAGTTATAATTCATCTACTACTACTACTGTTACTAGGACTTTTTGACTGTAATTTCTATAATCCAATTGAAATCTGACACAATATAGAAATATGGTAATAGTAGTAGTGACGTTGATCGTGATGGTGGTGGTTGTAGGGAAATTTTTAAACGAGGGTTGTTATTTTTAAAGAACTCGGCTCATCGATCATAAGAAACGCATTTTGCCTCCGGTGTTTCATAATTTTTTGATTAAATTTCAGTGAATGCTGTGCACACAAAGTCGCGGAAATAAGAAGTGAGCTTTGCATTTCAATATCATCAACCGAATAGAAAGAAAGAGAAAAAAATAATATTCAAATATTTGCACAAATGATTATTCCATTAAAATGAAATTTACTCAGGTATATATAATATGAATATATACTTGCAACAATGGAATGGAAAAAGAGAGAAAGCTTCCAGTCAATATACTACTTACATAGATACACATATAGGATTTATATTATAGTATAAAATAGGAAAGAAGAGAGAAAAGTTAAAAACAACCCCCTTGTGGTGGTGTATTTTTTATTCAAATTTGTTCGTTTCACGATCCATTTAAAATCAATTCAAATCGAAAAATAATAACACCTATAGTGCCGCCCTTTTCAAAGGCGAATAATAGGAAAACAAAAGACAAAAATATTAGCAATACGTTGAGGAAATGATAACGAAAGAAAACTGTCAGGTAGGATTTGATTTATACGATCTAATTAGATTTTAAAGGATCCCCAACATAAAGACGTGGTGGCTAATATGAAGAAATTGATTCATTGCAAACAACAACGCTACAAATTCACTTCTCCTGTTTCCATTCCTTCTTTCACTCTCTCTATACAGATGAATGCAATCCATTTATCATCGCCGCTTTTGCGGTTGATAAAGATTTACTTACCGTTTTCTTTCCTTTCAAGCGAACTAATTCCAACAGCATTATCATCAGTTTCTCTTTTTAATTCTTCATTTTGGCTTTAACCCAACAATATATTCTAGTATAATATGCATTTTTCTCACCATTTATTACAACTTTTAACGTGCCTACATGCTTATTGATTACGAGTATGCAATTTTAATTGATTTGACATCGAACAGATGTTGATAATTGTAATTATTATTAAATATGATAATTGCATATCAACAGATGGGTAATTGTACTCCTTTTCCCTCATTATTACTTTGTAATGGAATTAAAATACCATTTATATTATAGATACTTGGGTGGATATACAATTTTTTTCCAAACAAATTGAAACGATTATCGAAACATTTAAAGACTCTCTTAGTGATAAACAAAATTGGGTAGCTTCTTAGATAAAATTAGATATATTGGTGTTAACTTGGGAAAAATCTAAATAACACATTAAAATATAGTGTTTGTAACCCTTAAAAATTATAAACAAACTTCTATGTGAGAATAAAAAAATTCCCACAAGAAATTTGGGATGATAGAACCGAAATACTGTTGACATATAATTTCGAATTTTCGATTTATGTTTTAAACAATATCGACTGTAATACAATTAAATATAAAATATGAAAAAAAATGCATTGTTTTATTGTTGCAGCTGAATTGAAGATGGACGTGTTGAGGGAACGAGAAGTAAAGGATAATTTAGAAAGACAACTACTTGAAGAACAAAAAATGCGCCGTAAGTACACATCTTTGCCACAATAATCCAGACATTATTGTTTACTCGAATGTATTGTTTAAGTGAAACAAACAATTTAAAAAGAAAATTCTATAGATTTTCGAGTACTTCGTTCAATAAACACCATACAAATACCTATATACAAACAAAACAATAAACATTTGTTTTCTTCTGCGCGTATAAATAAAACCAATTAATCAATTAATTAATTTGATAGTATTTTGAGTAAATATTTTCAATCGTAAAGCATAACGACGATATTCTGATAACAAATTAAAATATTGTGTCTTGAGACGATATAGTAATAGAAGTTTGACATTTTCGGCTAAAAGGTCAAACAAGTAATAGACAAAAGGCAATAAGCCAACTAACCCCCTTACACTTATACATCTTCTTTAAGGGTGACTAAGTCAAGAATAACCCCTTGTATTTATTATAAGTGTAGGAAAAAAGACAGTTCCGGTTTTATGGAGGGCTTTGTTTTATGTTTCAATGCGTTATTTTCTTCAATTTTATCCATCTATTAATTTTTTTATTTAATTATTTCTGTTAATTAAATTAATTAATTGAAATCAATGTGTGAATTTTAGCAGTAATTGTAATTGTGTTAATACGCGAATATTGTTTCTTTTTTAAAAAAATCAGCTACAATTTCATGGTCTAGTCAATTCGTCTATCAACATCAATGCTGCTATATCTTCATTATATATAATGAATATCTTTGATAATTATTTAATTATAATTCAGATTGAATAGAAATAAGAGAATAACGCCTTAAATATACCAATCAAATTCACGCTACTTTTTATTATGAATATAATTATTTTCTAGCGTTTATCACGACAACTGAATCATTAGATTTCCTCTTTTCTTTTCAAATATAATCAAAATTCTATTCAAGACTGACTTGAGGATTATCAGTTTAAATCCTACTGTCAAATTCTATCAATGGGAATATTTTAAAGTGTCACCGATTTTTTTTATACAATATAAATGTTAATATTGGAAAATATTACAGAATCCAAGTTGAAAAATCCTTTTTAAATGCCATATTAAATAGCTGAATTAGCATGAAAATGGTTTGACAGTTGAATACGGTACGTATTGATATCAAAATAGATATTACTAGAGGGAAAAAGTCTATGTATAGGTAGAGTATTTGCGAATATTTCTGCCAATATAAACAAAGACAGTAGAAAATTGCCAAAGGCATTTTTCAATTCGATTCCACCAAACTAGACAGAGAACATTTTGAAATGAATGGTTTCGCTTTTTAATAGTGAAATTGTTGAATTTCCCCATTCATATGTTATACATATGTAAAGGTATATTATACCTTTATAAGGGGGCATGCCAATTATTAGCCGGTTTGTTTGTTTGACTGAATTTGTATGCATGGAATAAATGATACAGCTACATGTATATGTATGTTTATATCTGTTATCATACTTGTATCGCTTTTTACCATTAATTGACGGCATTCGTAAATCAAACGAAAATCTTTAACACCAAATAGGTACTTAAATATGACTGACAACTACCAAGTCAAGTTGACTGATTTAATTTAAAACAACTATAAGTCTCCTACATACGAAAAAACTACAAGGAAGTGTTGTTATTAAGGTAAACATTCTTTTAATAACAAATTACAGATAAGAATTAGTAAATTACTTATTTCCTGTATCATAAAGTCTTGTTCTACTATAAAAATTATTAATGAAATAGTTTTTTAACGAACTTATCCACTATAAGCCTATCCCTATGTGAATTTCATTTCCTTTGAGACTTTTTCCGGAAATTATAGTCAATTTGGAATCAATATTACATATTTTATAGTAACCTCATCCCCTTGTCATACAAACATGTGAAATAATAACAATAAAAATAATTAATATCGATTACTTTAATAGATTGAAGGAAATCATTCGATATATAGGGTGAAATTATTGAAATTACCTCATATTAGGTGGAAATTGATGGATATATTTCTATTTTTCTATTATCCAAAATATACCAGTTGGATGATTGTGATATAAAGGTGAGTAATCTGAATCCTGGGTGGTTATTGCATTAGAGTTGAAGGAAGTCACGTGCCGGAAACCCGACCGGAGTTGTCAAACACCAAGACCATTAGCTACGCGACAACATATCTCACCATTTATTTATTTATTTGGTTTTGTCTTGTCATCATTCCCTTAGACAGTTTCTTCTATTCAAAATTAAACAATAATGTTCCGTATTAGTGAAATATTGGAAAGATGGAAAATATTACAATGTTGGAGATAAAGATTGCATTTTTCTATATGATTTATTTTCAACGGTGTGCCATCGACAGTTTCAGTCTCATCAATCTAACATTGTGGGGTTTTCATTGACGATATAAGAACTAAGTCAGATGACACCCTCTATATTGTATATGTGACTGAAGACTTTTCACCAGCTTTTCCCAATCGATGACACCCGTTTTGTTGTGACACTTCTACCATCATATTGTCAATAAGAGTTGAGTGATTTTAAGAGACATTTAATACACCAACATTATTTAATAATATAAAGATTTTTTTGTAATAAAAGAGTGCAAAAATGCCGGATATCCGAATAATTTAGCTTAAGGATGATAATTACCCTCCAGTTTTAATCGTTATGACCGATGCCCGTTCATATTCAACCGATTTATTAGCCTTTAATAAGAGGGAAAATGTATAGTTGAGTTGCTAGCCAGCAGCAGGTGGTTCAACTTTATACGAGTACCAATAATCACACCTCACAAACACATACAGACAATATTTTTGGTGGTAAATTGTAGGGCTATCAATATTAATTATCCACTATATTTTCGACGTACCTACACACACATATACATATTTCAAACGTAACTAAAAAGAAGATAAAGAGGGGAAAAAACGAAAAAAGTGAAAATAAACGAAAAACAATTATAATTTCTGCTGACATTCTAATGAGTTTCCAGCAAATTTGACACCCTTTATTGGTTACTAGAGGGCAATTGTAGCTATCTAAAGGGCAATAAATGTCATAATTTAATTTTACGATTGTAATAGGTCTGAAGACAAAGTGTGAGTGTGTATCTGGTTGTTAAATGGTTATATGTTAAGTTCTTCCCTCCTTAACAGATAAATTAGAATTACGCAAGGCGCGTATCAAGGTAATATTGTAAATCTTGTTGTAATTCGAATAGCATGGACGAAACTAAGACGTAGAATCAGCATAAATTTAATAATTACTCAACTCTAGGGAGGAATATTACAATATAGGAACAAGGAGAATTATTTCCTCTATCATACTGATTTCTTCCATCTTTCTCTCTATATCACAATAATGATTATCAAATTTATTTTGCTTCTAGTTTGATATTTCGTCCGCAATTCACATAAAACTTTTTCGATTTCTCCGAAAACTTATCGTCGAAACGGTATTAAAACTCTAGATATTGAGAAATATGTTGACACGTGATGTGTGTATGCAGTCAGGAGGACACCCCGTAACTATCACATCGTATTTCAAAACACGTACTACTCATCTTTATTGATTTTCCGATCGATAACTATGAGTTATCTAATTTTTTTCTGTCTTTCAACAATGAGAAACAATTTAGGAGAATTCTCATGATTTTCTTTAGAGAAACAAAACAAAAGTCGCAAAATAGCAAAGTTTATAATTAAAGCGAATAAAATTTCAACCCTTCTCCCCATGTATGCATTATAAAGTATAGTTTGTATATGATGCAGGACCGTCTACCATACTGATCTCTGTTAGTGAATGTGTAATGTGCCGTACGGAAATCTTGGTTGAACTTCCGCCAAAACCACAAATTCTACCCTCAGGCTATATGGAAAAAGTCGACCAATTCATTATTGTACTAATACATGGTATAAAACTCGATTGATTCCTTCTAGTCCTTGTCTATGTGGAAATATTGCGTGTTTCTTGGTAGTTCTTCAATTAATTAAATGAGGAACAATTAGGGTTGAAAAGAATCTTGAAGGGTAGTCAAGTTTAAAAATATGAAGTGGTTATAGTAGCACAGATTTTCTAAGGAAATTACTAAATTAAAGTTAAGTACAACTGCAGTTTTTACAATCAACGTTTTGTAAGAGAATCGACTCAATTATTGAAATTTTCATTCTTTTTCTAACTTCTCTACCTTTATTTTGTGTAATTATTTTGAATGGAATTAATCGTCGAAGACAACAGGAGTGCTTGAATGTACACTAATCAAATTTGGAATTATTAGGTTAGAAAATCTAAATACCAACAAACTTCTGGGGAGTTTTGTTGCCAACTTTTTTGGCGCGCAATTTGAAATTTTTAGTTTCTATCAGCAGTTGAGCTTCGATTGTTAAAATTGCTTAATTTTTCCTATTAATTTAGTAGAAAATCTGTCCTAGAGTACTTATAAGTAAAAGCAGAAGACAAAGAAGGAATAATCAAGAACAACTCCTACAGGACTTAATTGCGATTGAAACCATAATTAATACCATTAAGTCTAAATTAATAGTTTCCATTTTAATTTTTTTTATATATTATTATTATTAGAATTGCATTGCAAGGTCATTATTAATATTAAATTACCTGTTCACAAAGATTGTAGCAGTGATAAAATTAAATAAAAACGACAGGCAGCATCATTTTAATAAAACCAATGAACAAATCAGTCAAGTGGAAAAATTATTAGGAATGCCGGCTGACCATATGAAATTATTCCAAGCTTGAGAATTTTTTTGACATTGATACCGATTCTAAGAAAAACAATGACAAAGGAAATTGCAGCGTGAAATTACCTCCGCACATACACACAGTTTGTTTCTTCTTTTACAGATGGGGAAATTTTCTAACCTACACATCCACACAAGTTATATGGGGTAGTAAAACAGGTGATTTACTCGATATGTCCAAGATATTTCGACAGTGAGATTGACTCTCAAGCAATTATTCTGTAAACGTGTGGATTGTATTTATAGTGTCTCTTAATTCTATTGAATAATAAAATGTTTTATATGAAAATCAATGAAAATGGACGCTTCAAATTGAATAATTAAAATTCATAAATTTCCGTTTGTTATTTAAATGTCGATTGATTTTTATCAATGTTAATTACAGTTGACATTATCGATAGATTTCAACGAAACGAATATGAAAGGAGATCCAATTAATTAATTCCGATCATCAACTACAATAATAATTGTAATTATAGAGGAATTTCTTAAAGATCATGTTGTAGTCTAATTTCAAATTAAATAGTAGAACATCCAGACGAAAGGGGTCTATTAGATAGTTTGTATGTATAATAGATGACAGAAAGAAGGGGGTGTTGGTGGGTTATAGTTGTAATAGTTTCAGGTTGGCTTTCGGACACTAATAATAACCAGCTGGTGTAATATAAGATAAAGATAGATAGGTTTAGTTTAGAGAGAAGATAGTCTTATGCAGATATGAACCACAACTGAAATACTTTCTACCCCTATAGTAGGTATAGATATTATATGAAAGAAGAAGTCTTAATGCTGTCATATTACGTGTTTGAAATAGATTATGGCTATTGTGGTAATTACAGAGAGTTTGCCATATGGGCCGCTTGCTCTATTTATTGCTTATATAGACATTGCGTGGTGCCATTACTATTTAATAGCCTGTTCTTCATTCGAGTGCTCTTGAATTAATCTGATTATACCTGATTTTTATACTTTGTTGCGTTTTACGGCTCTTTTCGACACTTAAATCTCGATAATAGTCAAACATATATAAAATTAAATGAAATTGGTCACTTTTTATTATATTCATGTACGTATATGGATTATATTTTCTATAATACACACAATAATAATAATATTAATAATAATAAGAGGATAAACAAAAATCAATGGAATTGCTTTTGATAATTTCCTATTTGGAATTTCTATACATAGACGAAATAGTAACAGCACCACTCTTTCACTTAAAAGCATTCGAACTGAAGGGTGCCAACATTTAAATTAAACTTTAACAGTGCTTTGTGAAAGCAATTGACAAGTAATTTACTGAGACCAATGGTCATTTGTGTTGGTATAAATGAGTTAGTGTAGAGTGAATAAAATTAGAAGCACTGGTCAAACATCAAAGCCCACATCCATACATATACATACATATAGGATTCAAACCCCCTTTGCCCGATTCTATTTCCAATCTCAACCAATTTATCCCTCTCTATCATTGTGTAAATTAAAAGAGGTCGACTGAAAAGAAACTTTTTTCGGTTTTATTTCAATATTATTGTTTCAAATTGTATGTTGGAAAATATTCGCTAGTTCTTCCTTTCCATCGATTCACCCTTGATAATATTGAAGAGAAACGAATGTGTGCAATGCAATCATCGCCAAAACACCCCCAAGTAATTTTTTACCGATCGACCGTGCCTAATCTCATCCTCAATTTGAACAAGGTATGAATAATAGTGGAATAAATATTATTTTCCAACGGAGCTGCAAATTGCCGAATTTTATAAGTTTTACAGTCGAATGGATAATTTTCTCTTTTGGAATCGAAAGAGGGCTTCAAATCTTTTTTTATTATATTATTTTTTTATTATTCGCATATATAAAAAGATGATGATGATGATGATCAGAGAGAGGGTTGTTGATTTAAATGCACATACAAAATATGAACGATTTTAATAGTTTCTCGATGTGTTTGTGTTTTATTTTTCTTTTAATCATCAAGTCGGAGATTTCTTTTAATTTTTGGGGGCACAAATATTTCTCAACATTTTATTGCTATATTTTACGACAAAATTATTTACCTTTTTATATAATTATATTATAGTATGTATAATTATATATTTAATAATTGTACGTAATGGAAATGTAAATATTGTCACATTTGCAAGTTCTTTTAACAATTTATTTGATTATTTATCTATGGTGATCTAAATAATTTATAATTGTAGCAAACTTTTCCATTCATTCATTCATTTATCGTAAAGAAAACGAAGTTGAACAAATTGGAAATAGTTTTGTTGGACATTTACTAATAACAAGAACGACAACAACAGCAACAAAACAAACAGACAACAAAACTACACATACATGTTACATACATGAAATTCACGCCCAACCATAATAAAGTTTATGGATACAGGTAAAGGGTTTCAGGAATGGGTTTGATGTATGGAACTTGGAGAATGTTGTTCATCTCGCGTCGTTTAGCAAAACGTCTTACTAAACTTCCCTCGAGCATTGGAATGTCTACAACGATATATACCTATACCTATGTGTTGTGTATAAAGAGAATGTGATGATGACATATTTGTCCCTCTATACAACATTAATATCACCTGGATGTTGTTTAGGGAATTAATGTGCCCATTTCCTAATTGTCACTCAAAATAACTAGTGGAATTTTAACAATTAGATTCATTCTAACGATCCTGTAATAATAAAGAAAAATTAAAATTAATAATGATCAATAAGTGAATTATCTGGTAATTAAATTGGATATTCTACCGATAATTATCTATCGATACAACTATCAATTAATCAAAGGTTATAAATAGATACAGTAGGTCGTAGATCATATCGTTGCTTATAATAATAAATTAAAAAAAAAGAAATTAATTATCGAATTGCTGTACATGTACATATTTGTGTAGAGGAATAGAGAATCGAAAATTAATTTACCTTTGTTAATTTTAATTTAATTAAATATTGTTGATCTAATGAATAATAAAACAATTGAAAAGCCTTCGATTCAGAAATATAAAATAAACAATCTTCAAATTCACTGAAATTAATATTTTAAATTAAAATCGAATATTTACTTTGTTTTCATATTACAAATCATCTACAGAATCTTTACCTTTAAAACACTTTTTAAGTTCTTTAGCAAATATCTGAGAAAACTGAAACCTACTTTATTTCATCAAAGTCCATTCTGATGGATTTCTTCTGATATAAAACCACCCCTCTGTGTTCTTAATTACAAAAACCCACCTAGTTTCCCCCCCTATTAATACATATACTTCAATAATATACAGTGAAGCTTTTTAAATGTTTCTACCCCATCATTTTACTTTTGATTTTCACGACTTAATCCGGACGTCTTGTTATATCTCTAACATTTGAAAACCTAATCTCTGTGCGGTCATTTTTTTATTATTCCAGTACAGATAATGGACTTTTATTAATGTATAAACTTAATAACTAGCTTTTGAGTCCGTTGCATACGGAATCCTCAATCAAATATTTAAGTCTTACAGTAATAATAATGGGGATGATGTTACCCTATTTGAAATCTACTAATATAACTCACCACGTAACAATGCTTATACAAAAGATGCAGACAACACACACACTCTTTGGGCTCATAAAAATTCGACTTGTCAGATTGAAAAACCACCAACATATAAAACATACGTTTGTGACAAATTCTAAAATAATATACGATACCCAAAAGGGGATGATAAAATACAAAAAAAAAAAAAAAGTAAAAATAGAAATAGGGTAGAAGTAAGAGCTTTTCTCAATATTGAAGTCGTAAATTCGATTTCGATGACCAATCGACTCCAGAAGTGGATTTGAATAAAAAAAAAGAAAGACTTTAGATTGAACATTTTGTTTGAGTATCAGACGCAGTCTTTTAGGTCTTTTCTAATTCACGGTTTTGATAATTAATCCTTTGTATATTTAAACATGAGTGACAGTTTCCTCTTATGTTTAACTTACACATAGGTACATTTAAGCAACAATTTAAAAACGTATAGTTGTAATTTTTCAAAGAGAGCTTTGACGGTGGTTAAAGCTTTACCTTACTACACACTCCTAGCTTTATAATGTTTACATGTGTCCATGTGTATATACCTATAGGTATGTGTGTATCCATGTGTAACTAATATAAACAAAGCTTTTATACATTGCTAAACACCGCAACACCTCGAAATAGTCGTGTAATACTAAGACAGTGGACATCAAAGGGTTTATGTCTGGAGCGGTCAGTTTTCTACATAAACAAAGAGAGTCACTTTGACACCCTATAGCCAACTTGGACACCATAGACCGACTTTAATTAACGCCCTCTGTCGGTATGCCCTTTAAGATAGCTTTGATTCTTTGCCTTGTATGTGAACGTATTTGTTTCTATCACTCTATTACTTCACCACCACGACCACCTTCTACTATACATATGGTATAGATTTAAATTCTTTTTGCTTCTTCTTATATTTCCCTGTTCAAAGTTCCTGTTGTTTATCTAAGCAAAACAGGGAACGTTGTTTGACTAAAGTTACATTGTATAATGCAATTCAATCTTATAAATTCAACAAGAAAATATTAAAACAAAAGAGACAAAATCTACCTAGATTCCAAGTCAGAAGTAATAGGTTCAATGTGTGGAAGGAAAGCTGTCAAGTGACGGTTTTGTTCAAATTTACCACATGATTTGATTTCTTTCCTTTCCGAATTTTTATTTATTTTTTTCGTTATTACTTTTTTCCAAAGACAAACCAATTTAATAATGATTTTAATTATGAGAAGTAAATATTTGATCAACATGATAATGTACGAACTTATTAATACAAATAATGTGCAAAACAATTAAAAACAAACTAATATACATTGTAAATATTTGTTTTTTTTTTTTATTTTTTTCTGTTTTAATATTAAAAGACACAATGTATATGTATATTCAACATGGAGTTTAAAGTACTCATATTTCACTGTCACTTAAAGCCAAACCTCCTTACCAATTAAGATAATAATTTTTTCCCTTCCACGTCTATTCTATCTATACCTACATACATATAACAAGACAAAGAAACGCCTACTTGTTTATTTAAATGTTTTATTGTTTTACTGTAACTGTTCAACAAATTTTTACAAATGAAATTCAATTTTTTTAAAGCCCCTCTATAAGATACACGAATAGGAAGTTCATCTATACATCCCATAAATTTATTGCTTGTTACTAGCAGTAATAGCATTCGAAAAGAAACTCATTGATTGTAGAATCAAAGAGTTTGTCTATAAAACTTGCAATTCTTAGAATAATCCAACAATATAAAAATAATCGAATGAAAGTGAAAAATTTCTTATACATTTTCTCGAAATTATATTAATCATCAAGATGACAGACATACAAAAGAAGTTTAATAACTTGCGGCTGTGGTGCTTTGGTTCGGTGGTTTTTGTGTTTATGAAGCGGTCACGAGGCGCCACCTGTGGGTGGTCCCTACTTCCAACAATAAAATAAACGAACCGACTGCATTATTTCAACCCCTTCTTTTTACTTCATCTCCAGTTATTATTTATCAAAACAACAGATAAAGAAATCGTGTTGAATCTTGACTGATTCGATAGTTCATAAATATGGAAATCTACATTCTAATATTGAACTATATCGATCCAATGGCTTTAGGGTAAATAGCAACCCTTCAATTTATATGCTTGATTTCTTTTTGCATTCTCGTCAAATGCAGTCAACTCTCTGTTATAAATAGATAGTCTGAACAACAACTTTAATTAATATCAGTTTTGTTTATTGTTAGGAAAAACACAAGAATAACGATAATTATAGGTGTTGAATTCGATTAACCCTCCATTATTGATACAATAAAATTAATGATGTGTTAAGGTCGGCATGTAATGGTGCAAAGTTACGTGCCACCCTCTCTTCCATATTGTATACCTGTATATGTATGTATACAACAACACTAATAGAGGGAGAGTTAAATTGTTTTTCTCTATTCTATATTTATTTGATGTATGTAAGGGGTGGTAGTAGATGTTCATATCTATATGTATGTATAGGTATACATGTCCGAAATAGAATTGTTATCGTAGCAAGTCAGGAGGATCGTAAATAGGGCGATTTAGCGCGAATCTCCGAATCAAGTTTTATTGGCCGAAAAGCCAAAGATATGTTTCGCTTTTTCTCTACCATCACCCTTGATTTTTCTATCTATCCAACACTATATGACTGATAGTTTTGATATTGTTGAACATGAAAAAATATAACACTATACCAATATTTGTCTGGTCCAATACAACCGTTTACGTGAAAAAATAAAAATAAAACTCTATGATAGATAGAAAGGCAGAAAGGGCGATGAAATAAGGAATAAGATACACCAATCACATAAATTGTATGAGCAAATATTTTCCACCAAACAAAAGGAATATGAATAGAAGAAAAACTTGCTGACCGTTACAGATATTGAAAAATTCGTTAAATGACAATTTCGAAGATTCCTCATCTTTATATTGTGTACTCCAATACGAACAAAACTATAAAACAATATTGTTTTTATGTCCACCCACATTTCTAGGGAGAAAAAACAAACTCGATTACATATCTTTTATATTATAGGAAATATCCCGACTAAAAGCCATTTATTTTTATGTGTCTTTTTGTGTTATCATTGATATTTGAAGGGGATGATTTTCTCTACAACTAAATAATTATTATTAACACTACTCATCCAAAAAAAGGAAGATTTTCTTCTTACCATCGAAATAAAATTTAAGAAATTCAACAACGCCAATCTAAAGAGAATTATTAGATTCTTTTGTGAACGTCCACCGTAATCGTCTAATGCAAAAATGATGAATGCGTTTTAATACATGACTATACCTATGTGTAGCTATATGTAAATCAAATTCACGAACAACGAATCATTCTTTAGAAAGGACAAAACCTTCTATTCATACTCTTTGGTATTAAATAAAATATAATAATAATAAAATGGCATATGTATTTTCCTACTTATTCTTTTCTTCTACAGTTTCATTCCATCTATGATAGAATCAGGGCAAAACTATAGGGGGGTTGTCACAGCATGGCTACATAAACATTCAATCAGCCGACAGAATCTATAATACCTATAAATACGATATCAATAAGTGATTCTCGCGGGACTTTTAGGGAGAAACCCACTGTTTTATCGACAAATGTACTGAAAAAAGTTATTTTCACTAACTCACACATTTCTCCCTTTCTTACTATCGCTTTGTCTTTACATGTCAAATAATTTTCTAAACGATTCATAAAAAATATCCAATCGATTAGAAATAATTAGTTTCTATTTATTAACATCTATCATCCTACAAATCGGCTAGCTTAATATTTAGAAAATTAATTATCAATACCCTCGACCACTCCTCCCAATATTTAAACATACAGGGTGTTTCACAGTACTTCTACTCGTAGCTTATCAATCTGCATTACCGACAATCTGTTGAAACAAGAGCATGTCGGTAATGCAGACTACAAAGTTGAAACAAAAAACTGACGTATACTATTGCGAGGAGAAATACCGTGAAACACCCATATGCCATAGAAATAAATAAATAGGATTATAAATTATAGAAAAATCTACAACCAGGTGTCTCTATAGCTCCAATGAACCGATTTAATTGAATTAATTTGCCTCTATCAAAACAAGAACAATAATGTTGAGAAAAAAATCGATTCGTTCGTCTTTTATCGTGTAAATCTGAACTTCCCATACATAAATAAACTGAATGCTCCAATGATTCTTTCATTTTGATGAAAAATAAAATCAAAATGAAAGACAATAGCTTCAATACACAGAACGGAAAAAAATCGATGAATTTAAATGAAGACCAAAAAAAATGGTGTAAATAATTTCAGAAAAACCTAACATAATTTACATATGTAACATTAGTTACAGTCGATCGATAGAATAATAGTCGGCCACGGTATGCACCTGTATTTTTTTAATGTTGTTGTTGTTGTTTTGTTGTCATAATATACAATTCAACTAAATCAAAAATAGAAGTAAAAAAATTGTTTCAAATGGACAAGACTGTAAAAATGAAGAATGGGTGTGGCTTAAATGTTCGTAGAATGATTGTCGTAGCAGCCAATCACGAAGGCAAGGTAATACCAGGTTATAATGCATAATGTGCATATAATGTTAGCTTTATCAGATCTGTAATAAAAGGAATATATCTTTCTCTGTTTAGTTATTATTCTCAAGATGGAAGACTGTCGATATATGATCAATATATTTATGCCCATTTGTATAGTCTACATACATTAATATTAATTCCAAATCAAAATAAAATCGTCTAGAATGATTTAAATACGAATTTATAGAGACTTCCAATAGTCACTAGGTAGCTAAAATATTAAACAAAATATGCATAAAATTATTCCATATTTACATAAACACTAATTATTATTCCACAACTTGTAATCACTGCTACGATCATTAATTTATACAAAATGATACAATTTAGAGTTAAACCGTCCATTATTTCGATTACCTATACCAAAAATTATTCCACTTCTGTTCAATTAAAGGATATTATGTGAAAAAACGACTAATAATAGAAGTGATTAGAAAAAAAGATCCGTATCTATTCTTAATACAAGATACAATATCAATCGATACATGTATAAAGAAATTCTATGATTGATGACAAAATAAGTGAAAATGATGGAGTACCTATCTTGACCAAAATATTAATGACTATTATACCCTCAATCACTCATTCTCTTACTCTATCTCACCACCTCGCATCTCTTTCATGTTGTCCAATCTTTGATTTTGTAAAGTTGACAATATCACAGATATCCTTGGCGATCATCATTATAAACATCATTATCATCATCAACATCAACCAACTAATTTATTGTCATCATCAAGGAGGGCATCATCTTAAAACGTCCATCAGAACAATACAAAGAGACTCAATAATTGCTATTGAACATTGATTAATAAACTTTGGTAATGAGTGTTATAATTAGTTATAAGTAAGATAGATAGATATACACTTACACATATACATGCATATACAATCGTGCACTCTTTATACCATGACAAGAGTATCTCTGCGGGATATCTGACTCCTTATAGATTAGAGAAAGCCATTAAATTGCAAAATAGAATAATTCCCATTAGATAGTTATATTTTCTAAAGATGAACAAAGACAGATTGATTAATATCCATATAGAGCAGAATATCAACAATTAATTACAAGATTCGTTTTCATTTTGCAGTGTTAATACAAAAACGACTTAGGAGGGAACGTCGGGCTAGAAGACGGCTCCAAGATCAGTTGGAAATTGAAGTTAAACGACGTATGCAATTGGAGGAAGCCCTTAAAGCTGCAGGAGCTGGCGAACAAATCAGGATAATTAATGGTAAATTCTTACAACTTGTAAAACTATCGATTGGATAATCAACAAAATAGTATAATGAATTGAAATCAACAAATATGTGTTGATTGTCTAATATTCAATAGTAATCTGTTGATGAAATTCTATCAATCATAATAGGAAGTTTCGGACCATTTTCTCTGTATATTCCATTCTTCCCTTCCTCTATTTTGAATGTAAAGACGCTGCGGGGTGCCCAACTCCCGAATTGATCTCTACAGATTACAAGATATTTGCCTTGTACCAACTTGCTCATTAAGAATATTTCCAATTTGAATTTCCTTCGTATTTCGAATTCAAATAGTATTATTATTTATGATAATTATTTTATTTTTATAGAGAGTTTAGTACAAAACGAGCAAAAATTGAACAATGAAAAAGTAACAACGAGCTGTTTAATTTCGGAAAGAAATACAGAACACATCGATAATAGAGTTATAGAGAGGGAACAACAACACCAACATGTAGATAGTCCGACAACTGTAACTATACCATATGGGCAACATCAACCACCGCCGCCACAACCACCACCACCTCCACCGCCACCACCTCCACCACCACTACCACCACCGACATCACAACCACAACCGACATCAGAATCGAAACCTTGGGGCTATACAGGAATTGACCACCTTATGAATACTGGAAGTACCTTTTGGCAAAATTATTCCGGTAAGTTTATAATTTCAATCGATCGATGTACGTATGTTTGTTTAGTTAATCTCAAAATTCATTTATATCTAACATAACAAAAGACTTTAGTTAGTTGTTAAGAGAAAATCTTGTAAACCATCAGCAAACTTAGTTATGCAGTCATAACTATTCCATAAACAAGTATAATTTCCAAAGTATAGGAAACATGTAGAGAGAAAGAGATTGTTGTTGTGTAAGCATCATATCGTACTAGAATATCTAATAGCGGTAGTAGTTGTGTGTTGTAAGTAGTGTGGCAGTAGCAGTAACAGCAACAGCATCAATTGTTTAAACTACCTGAACATATTTGAGAAGCTCAAATTTCAATATACGTTATAGAAGCGCCCAAGCGCTCCTATTAACATCCATCCGTCCACTAGTGAATAAACAAGAACGATACCATAAACATATTATGTAAACAAGGAAACTCAAGGGAAATTATACAGCATTCTCTTACAATGTATTGTTGTTGTTGCTGTTGTTGCTGGTTATTATTATTAATATTATTATTTTACCATTTGTCTTCTATTTAAATTTCAAGTTACAAGAAAATATAATCCCTTATTTTATCTTAAATATGTTATAGAGATTTAAAAATAAGACAACATGCACACAGTTTGTTAACAAGCATTTTAGTTTCTCATCATCGTACATACATAAATAAATACGTAGGTATACCTTTAGTAGACTAATACTGACCTCAGTCTATATGGTATACTTAACTTTCTTGTCAATCCCGCCCACTATTCGACAAAGTCGAGAGAAAAGGATATTAATAATGATTTTGATCAAATTTAATATAAAACAGGTGACGACAAAATCACCAGCTGGTAAACGATTTCCGTTATTATACGTATATCTATACAACTTAATGATATACGTAATATCCAAAATAGAAGGATTCGGTATGGTATATCAAACCATAACCAATTTGATCGGAGTCATTTTCTGGGAATTTAAACGTTGATTGTTAGTGAGCAAACTGTTTAAATTGGAATCCTTTCAAAAAACTATCTAGAAATGTTTATTTCATTTTTAATTTCTTGAAATTGGTCGAATTGAAAGAAAATTTTAAATGAAACGATACCAACAAGCACACACACACACTATTAATTTTCTTTTTAAATAAAAGCAAGGGGGATAAAAAAAAATTGATTGAATAGACATTAGTAATGGTTCTGTTTGGTTCTGTGTCCACAAAGTACCCCACCATATAGTCTATTAAAAATCACAAACGATTTCGGTTTCACGGTACAATTCATCGATTTCTTCATAGAATAGGACATATTGCTACTGAATTTATCACAATACTCGTAAGCATACTGAAATGTTATTAAATTAAATCATTAAACAATTCTACAAAAACTCTTCAAAGAATGTTAAAATATTAGTTGGATATATCTATAATTATCTTTTATAAATTCTAGTTTGAATACTTTTTGTGTAGATTAAATAACAACAACATTAAAAAAAAAAACATTTTAATCAACTTGATCTCAATTCAGTAAAAGCTTTGAGCTTTTAAGCTTTGTTATTATCATAACCAATCAACAATACGAACACAAAGCTATAACAAAAATAATTGATATTTGAGAAATTTTAATTGAATTCCAATCATTTAAAAGGAGTAACGAGAAGAACGAGAAAAGATCAAGCGAGACGTAGAAGGATGAAGGGGGTGATTTATACCATATTACAAGTAATAGACTAACTATGACATAGCGATATCGGTAAAGACGAACAAGAATATAAGTAATAAGTTTCATTTTAGTCGCATCGAATCACGTAACTAATTAACTCCAACTTGCATATATGTTGTTGTTGTTGTTATATTAACAGCGTAATTAGACACGCGCTCTAACTGCTATTAAATGTGTCTCGGCGACTATTTTACTAAAAGCAAAAGAGATCAATAGTGGTGATCCAAACGGAAAAGAAAGACTAAAACTACCTTGAGATTATACAGAAATAGAATTTCGACTAAATTTCCATCGACATTAATATACAATTATTGAGAGTCAGATCAAAAATATTCAAAGAAGAATAAAAGTGAAGAAGACAATAGTGATCTGCATGAAAGGATAGTATTATTTGTGCTGCCATCGGCGACCTGTGTGGCAAACTATACAAAAACATCACCAACCTTGGTATTGTACGCGATTGCCTTCAAGCCATTAATTATCATTGAAGAAACTCAATTCTTCCCTCTTCCTCTAGCTTTTACCTGATTTTAAACATTCTGTCAGTCTGTTTCAATCTACGGTTAAATAAATTTTATGGTTTATGATGTTCGCGAAATTCTCTATCTTTACAACAATCACACTACTGGTATGTACACCGTTTCCATTAAAATTTCTTCTCATATTCTATACAAATAAAAATTATAATTGAAGAAAGAATTATCTAGTAGAAGTAAAAGTTTTCAAATTCTTGATGTGCAAGTTTTGTTCAGTGTTTATTGGATTTTCAATTTTGTTAGTATTTAATTAGCGACTGTCGTAATAAAGCCCGGTTTAAATCCTATTGTCGCCGTATCAACTTGGAATAATCTCTATACCTACACATATACAGATGAGGGAAATTTATTAAATTAATTTTATAATTCGTAGTTTTTTCTACAAATTTAAATTTGATTCATCATACAATAACAAACTGGCCAGATAAACGGACAAACCGCTGAGTGAATCTATTGATTGTTTCGCACTCGCTGAATCAAATAAGAAGATCTGTGAGTGAAACACGTTTAGTAGGGTGGCAGAGAAACGTTGGCAGTACCAACTACTTGTGTATGTATATGTATACAATACATAGGATAGGAGTTAATTTAACTCCACACAGCAATGCCATTATCCCGGACAGGGATTCTAGCCGTCGGCTATTTAGCACGATGTTATCTTTACTGTTGCAATTTCTCGCCTCGTTGTGTTGTTGTCACTTGTGCTATTTGAATTGTTAGGACATACTGACTATACGACTACTACACTACCACTATGCAAGGATAAAATCTGTTTCCTCTCCTTAATCCTTCCGAATGTACTATTGCGGATTTAATTAACAAGTTGTTGGAATTTACAAATAATACAAAACTAAAATGTAAAAATAAGAAACAACCATCTAGTCTATTCTAAATAATATTGAACATTTACCAACTACATCCATAATCCATAATAATCAAGGGATGATTAAGGTTAATTCAATAGGAATCCTTCCTTCGTCCGAACAATAGGGTAAAAGGGTTATATGTATATATTGGTAATGGGTCCCAAGACGGTGATGGAAGTAAGAGAGTAAGACTTTGGATAAACTCAATAAGAGACTTGAACAAAAGTCCAGTCCCATAGCGCATATGTGTGTGGACAAGAGGAAGCCAATATATAAACATCTATACACAATATTAACTAATTACGTATTCATTATGGCTTAAAGTGGCAAGTTGGTCCTGAATTATTCCCTTACTCCGGAGGCCAAGTTCCGGATGTTGAGGTAAGACGCAGAAGCTCACCGGAAGCTTGTCTAATGGATGCCCAACTTGGATGGATAGATAAATAGATAGTTATAATATACTAACATACATGTTAGTAGTTACTAAATATTACCGCAAATTCTATTACAAATTTTATTATAATCTCATATACCAACAGGATTTCTTTATAAAGTTTATAAACAAAATACCACAAGTTAATTCACTTATAAACAGATAAAGTTAATCGAAAAATACACTTCTCTCTTCTCAATTGTAGATTCGGTGTTAACCCTCGAAACGCCAGAGGGTAGAACGATTTAAATTCAGATATCATTGTCGCTTTACGAAATCATCAGAATGAAATTTCTGTGACAACAAAGTGAAGTATTTAACTAAACATTGAATGGGTGAATTTGTTAAGTAAAATTGAACAATAAATATACACAAACCCTCCCTACATAACCGCTTTATATTTTTAAATTTTTTAATTTAATTCTAAATTGCTAACAACAAAGAAATAAAAGGATTAATTTTTACAGAATCATTAGCCCAAGAGTTGGAATTGGAGAGAAAAGCACGCCAGCAACAAGTTGAAAGCGATGTTAAATCACCTCTACAAGATCGTAGCGGTTATTACAAAAATTCCGTACTATTTACTAGTACGGCAACGTAAATATAAAATTACAAACCATATTTATGTATACATACCTATAGTTAATTTTCGTCTCTAACCAATATTATGTATAGCTTAAATTGTAGCGGCTTATTTTGTAAATGAACAAAATACGTCCATATTTATCTCGGGCATATCAGATATTTATTTTAGGAGAAAATTTCGTTAAGTAGATGACTATATTCTAAGACTGATTTTTTGGGCATATTATCTTAATTTGTAGCTTTATTCTCCTTTTCAACAAGTCTCCAACTATTGCTCAGATTTTTTAATGAGAAAATACATGCACAATATTTGTAAATAATACTTTTTCTATTCAATAATACTACTTTCATAATTATCGTTGCTTTATATGTAAATAGTTTTAAAAGAAAAATTGTAGGAATTTGACCTGTATTACAAAGAAACAACGTGAAATTTTATACAAATTCAACATACATAGGTATGTTGTACCTTAGATGATTAAAAAAAAAAAAAATGTACGCACGTTTATTTATTAAAATTATCGAATTAAATTTGTTTCTTATGATTTTCCGGTGGTTAATTGACAGAATATTACAGAAAAAGTATACGTCATTTGGACAATCATAGTCAGAAGTTGATATCAATATTTTAAGTAAATTTGATTCAATAAACACATTGATTAAACAATTAAAACTTGATTTTTAGACTATTTAACTACTATCTAAATATGCCAGTTAATAATATAATAAAGTGTAGGCTAATTTGTAAAATCTCATTCATGTTGTAGCTGATTATGTAAGGAACAGTATGAATGTAATTTATTGTATATAAATCTCTGTATGTGTGTGCCTTGTAGAAAATAAACAAAAACCGAAACCGTATCTTGTTTTATTTATAGTATTTTCAATCATCCCCTTAACAGTAGTACAGTTAATGAATCTTAATTTCTCAAATAAACACAATTTGATCAAATGCCCCATACAAATATAAAATTTACATTTTTTGATTAAAGAAAATTAAAATCACCCTTAAATTTCGTTTGATCCACTTCCCGTTCAAACGCCCTCCACCTTCGCCTGTTTTTTCCGTCATCTTTAGCTACTAATTTAGCATTCATTTGGCGATAATTTTTTCGTTTTTATTATTTTTATTTTGACGAGATAAAAAGGAAAATATAAAAGCTTCATCAATTCCCAATGAATTGTATCAAAACATATTCCGGCATTAGCTTAAAGAATAAATCACGAAATAAACGTAGAGACGGAGACAGAATGAGAGAAAACGAAGAGAAAAAAAAGGAGAGGAATCCATTACCAGCCTGAATTAACGTCATCTTGAAAAGAATTAAACGAATGGAATTAATTATAAGATTGATGGATTTCTCGAATATCTGTGGTGTTTTCAAGATTTCAACTTAATCACCCCCACTATCAGTTTCTATCTCTTTTTCTCATTCTCTAAATTTTATTATATTATGTATTTTTATCATTATCTAAAAATACGAGGGTGAAAAACATAAACCTCTACATGGAAATTTTTAATCAATAATTCTGGACGTAAAACAAACTCCTGGATTAAAATTTTCGTACAAGTATGAAAAGGGAAGGACCTTTTTTATATCTCCTCTACATATACATATGTTGATAAAATGTGTACATATAAATTGTTGTGATAGTAGTAAAAACTCTCTTTTATACACAAACACACACAAGCACAGCATAATAATTAAAAAAAATTCTTTTTCAATATGGAGAGTGAGACTACGATGATGTCCGTGGATCAATATAGCCACAGAATGTCTGAATCCATGATTGAAATTTAACGAAACGAAATATCAAATAACGATGTCCAGTTGGAAATTTTTCCATGTAATGGAATTTGGTACTGGAGATTACGAATTCCAGAGGGGAAGCTGATGATATATTCTATCAATATAAAATACAGTATAGTCTTTTATTGTCGATGAAAGTCATTATTGTTAGAAAAAAATACATATTCAAATAAATAGAGCTAAAAGTATCAATGTTTCTTCAAATTCGATATGTCTTGTTTCCTCTCTAGATATAAAATATAAGCGATAAGTTTTCAAAACCGAAAACATAATATCTAAATTTGGTTGATTAACGTCAGGCTGGAGCAGACTGATAATGAATGCTAAAAGAAGTATCTATTAAAACTTTGAGTACAATAGCGGGGCCCACAAAGGGCCGACTTCTATTGTAAAGCATCAATACGAGCAGTACACATCACCTCAATTAAAATGTAATAAGAATCTCCTCTTAGGTATAAAACTCATTAACACTGCGCAAAAAGGGGTGCCCCTCTTTCTCTCTATATCTCTCGATAAATTAAAATTACTTGGAAAAGTTTCTATTTTAATAATTTTCGTTGTTGCCTTTTTTTTCGGTTTTCTCAAATTTATTTTGCATTGTGCTTATGAATGGAATTTTCTCTGTCTTTGAGCGCAAGTAGCTTGACTTTAATAAAAGTACGGTGACAATTTCAATGAGCTTTAGAAAAACTAGTCATACTTTATAAAATGTAATACTAATGATAAATGTTGCCATCAAGACACAAAAACCGAAAATTGTCGTTAATTAACAAAGTTTCGCCAACAAAGTTCGCTTTTTATTAATATTTAACCATCATTACGTACCTTCTATAAATATTCAAAAAGGGTAAATTGGTGGAAATCTACCTTTTATTATTACTGTAGAAAATTTATACAGTTAATCGAAGAAAAATATTAAGAAAATGGCCAAAATAAATTACAATTAGTGTACGTATGAAAGGGAATCAGTTTATTTCATCCCCTTCCTCGCCTACAGCATTTATATTTATCGGAATATTAATAACAGAAAAAAGAAGTACCCCAGCTATAAATGTTGATTGGTGGTGGTTGTAGATGTAGAAGTGAAAAAGAAAGCGATATCTACCCACACCAACCTCAACCATTATCATCAGAGTGTAAAGAAATATAAATGAATGATTTTTGTGGTATTAGCCTAGGGGTTAAATTCGTTGTTTCCGGTCCGGAAAAATCATGAATATGTTTCATTTTTTATTGGCCATTTATATCCAAATTTAACAAGTACAATATAACATTTGAATATTGACGAATAGAGAAATCGTTTAAAAAGGAGAAATACATGGAGACAAGGGGGAGACTAGTGCATAAGTACATTTCACCCTTATATAAATATTTGCATTTTAATAGTTTCAACTTGGTACAATTGGAGATTTTCACTTTGTTCTCTCTTAATATTCTGGTTATAGGTTAAGTGTGTATGTATTTGAGGGAATATAGTTGTTTTTGACAGGCTTCTCAGTTCCCCTTACGTATACTCAAAAAACCTATAGTCATTTTATAAATTTTCTAATAATTTCTCATACATTTGAAATTTAAATAAAACAAACATTTTTCTTCTATCAAACTAACCAACCAACCCAAAAACCGACCAATCACAACAATCATCTTTTGTGAGAACGTTTAAGCTTCAGAAAATCTTGTTATAGTATGAAAACGACGACATCAGAATAAATCGCTTGCCAATAGCGTTACATACACACAGACAAACACACACAGATATACACATTTGAATAGCAATTTAGTATTTCAAATAGTCTAAGGGGTGTCATGAGGGTGGGTGGACGATAGAGAAGGAGAGCAAGTGGCAGAATGAAATTCTAATCAGCTTTTATGACAGCATTTTTATAATAACACTGCTGTCTGTATGCTCTTTCAGTGCCCTGTTCCTATAACAGAATTGCCTCCAGTCATTTATACAGCAATTTAGATAGCTTTCCGAACGATAATTTAGTGAGAGTAAAAGAGAAGCAATGACACCATTACAAATACGGGCACTGATCTTATTTTTATACACACGTGCGTAAATTAGCTAAATTCTATTCAAATACCATTTAAAATTTCCGTCGTCTCTAAACTTTATTCGATATTATTACATCTCCATTATAACTATCCAACCATTCAGCCATCCATCCATACCACAAAAAATGTCAAGTCAGTATTACGAATGAATAAAATAGCTCACCCTGCGCGCATATGCTAAATCTCTAATATATACTTGGAAAGAAATTTGCATGCAAATCTGTCACACGCTAAGCCAAAATCGGTATACGAAAACTTCTATCACTGATCGTCTGAATAATAATACATTGTGATGAAAGGAAGGAAAAAGATGAGAAAGGAGAGCCATACAAGTATTTCTTACGTTCAGACAATCGATTGTTTAATTAATTTTTTTTCGTGATTATGTTTCTATTATTTATTAACGGTTACAAGCGAGTATTAAATTAAATTTTGAAATTGGTTGTTGTTTTTTTTGTTTTAATTATTAAAAATTGATATAAATCTACCATTTGTAATACGTCTATGTATTTAATTGATAATATTTGATATTTGTAGAGGAGCTAGTATGGCTCCTTGCCCTGTACAGTATTTAGAAGTATGGGGAGCGGCGCCCTGTCAACAACAATGCACACTTATTGCGAAACCGTGACCAAGCAGAATTTAAACTTTTTACTCGAATAGAAAACGTTGTAATTCAATGATATAATTGTCCGTTCGTGTAAATATATATAAGAGAGGAAAAAAACAAGAATTTTATATATCGTTTCAGAATATAACAATAGAAACTACAAAGTCATCATAGCTACTGTTCTTTCCCCTCTTCTTAATTCTTGGTAAAAAATACTACCAATAGTAGCAGTAGTAGTATTTTTTCCAATTTTTTCGCCTCAAAATTTCATTGTTTATCTATTCTTTTGCCACAACGTGTGCTTTAACAATAAAACCACAAACAGTAGTTGTAATAAAAAGAACAAAAAAGAACAACCATGAAATCGTTGTAGCTTTTTGAAATGCTTCGTTCAAAATCATCCCCCAAGTTCAGAAATATTTTTATATCGTCTCTCCCCATTTCTTCATATATTCCTCAAGATTATAAATACAAATAACAAATAACATTGTTTCGATCTCAAAGAAAGCGACTCCGTTCAAGCGGCAGACTTTTATAAAAGTTATGAAAACGTTTATAAAAACACTATTAGATCCGATATATTTTCCCTACTTCTCAAACACTACCTACATTTGATATGATTTCTGACTATTCATCATGAAAATAATGAAAAAAAAACACATTTACATATAACTAACAAAACAGATTAATTTTTTGTATGTAACATAGAGGGTTTCGATTATTTCAAGGGGGTCCGATAATTGACCCTTTCAGCCATCAATACTTGTCGCAATCAACTGAAAATGAATGATTGTGATCCCTACTGGTTTTTTTTCGCCTCTCTCTCTCTATATCTGTGTGTGTTTCAATGTTTTATTGTAAACTTGTGCCAGTCAAGGATTAATCATATGCAAATCTCGATTCGATTTACGAAAAAATAAAAAATAAAAACCCTGGGAAATTACAAATAAATTAGAATTCTTGCTATAATTATTTTCAATAAATCAAAGTAGGTGTTGTTATTTTGTTTTAATTGTAACTAATTAATATTGTAAATTAAGTTATCTGCGAGTTCATCATTAATTTCCACAGTAGGCTGTGATGGATTACATCACTATTTGTCGCTGTTATTATTTATTTATTTATCTTTTGTTTAGGTATTTTCAAGGAGTAAATAATCGAATTTATAATTAGTTTTGTAAAATTTCAACTAATTTTCGATAATTATACGTAGAAATAGACTAGACGTAATATACGACTTACCGTTTTCAACTTGGCTTCTGAGTTATTTTATTGCAGCACTGTTACACTGGAGTAATCTTTAATTGATAAAATTCAAATTCTTGTTAATTTTCCAGAAGAAACACCACATTTCTCGAAGTTAACCACATTTTTTAAACACTACCGCGCCCTCTGTGGCACCTGAAACAAACTAAAATCAGTTTTAGGAGCATTATATTTTCAATTTATTAAAATATAATTAAATTCGATTTGTTTCTCTTACTTCAACGTAGAAGAAAATAAATTAAAATAAGAATAATTTTATTTATCGCCAATTTTGATAATTTTTAAACGTTTCCTTCTCGAATACTAACTTTAACCCTGTAACTCTTTTTTTCATGTTTAAAAATACAGCATGTACTAAAGATGGGTTAGTGAAACGATATAAAATTCTAATTTTTGTTGCTTCAGCAACCCCCAGTATGTATTTTTATATTACATTTTAATAATGTGACTGGTTATTAAGCGCAAATATTTTTTTATATACTTTTTCCATTTCGACTAAATTACTTTAATAATTGTGAAGTCTACACAGATAAAATTGTTTGAAATCCCACGGATTGTAACCGATTGGGACTCGTCCAACTCCTGTGTGTTCACATTAAATTATTTTATAATTAAAACGACGAAATGAAATTTATTTAAACGTACATATTTTACAGTTTATGTATAGAATATGTTAATTGTTCGGATGCAATTAATTATAAAACAATGGAAACAAAATGTAAACGACCGCAAAATATTGAATAATTAACAAAAATATCTTTTAATAGAAAGAAACAAGAGAAAAACATGTTAATAATTTGTTAATAATTTATTTTACATAAAATTGTGGATATGTATATGTGTTTATGTAAAATTAATGTTAAATAATACAGTAACAAGAGCAAAAAAGCGAATTTAGTGTAACATAAACTGATTCAAAAAGACTGCTTGACGTAATTTTTCGTAACAGATTAAAAGTGAATAAATAATGATGGAATTTGATGAAAAGAAATCGTATAGTATTTGATTTAACACATGTCTAGATACTGAAAATAATAATAATAAGAGTATGCACTTATAATTTAAGTGTGTTTTATAAAGTTATAACAATGAACAAAAAAAATAAAAGAAAATCCATCCATCTCTCCATCCAAGTCCCAGTGGATCTCGACAGGAAATAGTGAGGACCGAGGAGTATCGATAACTGGATTGCAGACAATAAAGAAACAATAGAGATAAGCACTGAAGACAGCTGACAGGCGGTGAAAGATTGGCTACACTCTTGTTTCATACAGTAATAAATAAAATCAAAATAAAAATAAGACGAAGAAAACTGACCAAAGTAGCAATTTTTCAGGGGATGAATTCTTCACACATCTATCCTAATATAACAATCTGAACAATACAAGTTTAAAATACCTAAACTAATTTTTCTTGTTGCATTTAAGTTTTTCTGAGGTTGTCGTCGCTCGTGCGACTCAATACACTTACGTCGACTGTCAATTACTTGACTTGTTTCCACTCCTATTTCAGTAAATAATTATCTAAGGGGTAGAATTATTGGAAAAATTTCGCTCTTTTTCCTCAATAAATAACAACACCAACAGTTGTTGACAATTTTATACCAATCGTCATATGATTAATTGATCGTACTTCAATTTATCGTCTGTTTCTATACAATCACGAGTAAAACAAAAAAATTAAAATCAGTCTTTAAAAGAGATCCAATTACAAACCTATCTACTGAAGCTAAGTTCTCTTGTCGAGTGCTATCATAGAATAATTTGGCTTATAAACCAAAACAGTTTCTTATTTTCTGCCGTCCGGTATACAATTAGTTATTAATTGTAGTTTAAAAGACAAGATGAAATGGAAATTACCGAAAATTACAACAGAACCGCAAAAACAGTAAATAATTTTAGACAACAGTGTTAATTGGCATCGAGCATAGGGTATACAGGGAAAAGGGGTGGCCTATTACACTAGTAGTAGTAGTGTACTACTGCTACTATTTCATTAGAACACATAAATAAGCCTAAAGGGATATGTGTCGCTGTTAAATCCCTTTATATATTGTTGGAAAGTGTGAAAATATTATTGCTATTATCATTATCATTATTATTGATGTTAATATTGAATGGAAATTAATACATTTTCCTCTCTTAGATAAACGACAAACATGTCAAATTTGCTCTGTTTTATTGTGTGCAATTAAGCTGAATTAATTGAATTTGGAAGTAATCAACAGTTATCAAAATCGACAATATCGAATCGATTATTGATGAAGTTGGGAAAGAACAGAAATAACATCTTTAATTAAACAATATTGAAAATATCTATTTCTATATTGTACTATTTATTTAACTAGATGTAGTTAATGTTCAAGGAAATATGAGTAATTATTAATCGATTAGTAAAGTAAATCCCCGAGCAAATCCTTAGTATTAGTTTCGTTTCGGGTTAGGTATAGTAGAAGGAGATATCTAAGAAATACAAGATGAGGGTTATTGTAGAAGAGGGCTGGATTTTGATGCTAAACAACCCGTATACATACAATCCCTTGATAACCCCGGCACTTTAATCGTCAGTGTATACTGGCGAACTATGTGTGACCACAAGTTTAGGATCTTACAATAAGGAACCTTGTGCTAAGGTTTAGAAATTAATTCCATCGTCAAGTTTAAACACTACTCTACGGATCAAAATAGTGTGAAAATTTCTACAAGTTGTAAGGAGATAAATGTGTCATGTGGATAATATGTGATGGAACGGGCGCCAGAGACACATCATCAGCATCATCATCATCATCATCATCATCAAAGCTGAAACCACCACCTACCCAACAACAACACAACAACGACAACGACGACGACGACGACGACAACATCAGCTTGCGCTAGATTGCTCTCAATAATTACTATGCAAAATTATTAGCATATTAATTAAAGAAAATGTAATTAAAATTGAGTTGTGTCGAATAGGAACACGATTATCATAACTGAGTTGAGTGAGAGTGAGCGAGCCAGTGCAAAATATGTCCATACCATTGGAAAAGTGATCAAAAGTCAGACGTAAATTACTAGTGGAACATCTTTTGACGGCCCTCATTTGAATAAAACCACCACCATCACCATCACGATTAACACATATTGAACGAATTTAGTTACTGTATTTTTGCATTTCGTTTACATATTAATCGCAAATAGATTAAATAAATTTAAACAATAATCCATTAAATGTGATGGCAGTAAAGAACTGTTGATCTAATTAAGGGTAGAAAAATTGGTTTACATATTTAACGATAACTGTTTAAATTTGTCCAGTATCAAAAAGGAATTGTTGATAATTAAAATTAATAATTTTATCAACGATTATACATAAATGATAAATACTATAATTGTCAACTTGTACATTTTTATAAACCTTTAACGGTCAAGTTGTCTGAATTTATATAGACGATATATATTGTAGACACCTTAATTGTGAATTAATCTTTTGCAATTCTACGGGTAAAAATTTTTAATGACCAATTAAAATTCTATTCTAAAAGGGTTGTTGTTGTTGTTGCTGTTATTATTAGTATCATCTTGTAGATTTTGTAAAACAGATGGGACAATAACCCAGTATACAGATTACAAATTACAAACTAATGAAATTTACAGCATATTGATTAATAATTCCATTATTTAATTTCTATCTATCTATGTATATCTAACAATAATAATAATAATACTGATAGGGTTGTAATATGTGTGTATGTGTATGTGTGTTGATAAGAATGGAGAACGGATGGGGGTGTGTATCCTATCTGAATCCAATCGTATAGTCGAGCAAGAGATAAAACACATTAACAAATTGTATCCTAATTAGATTGGGCAGCAATCTGACGTGTTCACTTCAACACACAACTCCTCCACTACTACAACAACTACAACTAATAGTTTATTATAATAAAGTAAAACAGCGAACCAATTAGTTTCACTCACATTTCTACAACAACTACTTGGTTCGTGTTGATCTTCGTGTGTATGTGCGAAATAGAAGAGGAATATCACCTAATATACGTTGATGAAAATTGAAATTAAGGGTGCAAGCTACTAACATATACCTAGGTATACACACATACCCACCACCCTATGTCATTGTTATCTATTATCGTTGATTATTTAATTTCTAAAACAAAAATTCTATAAACATAAATCATTTATTGTCGTTGATATGATGACGTTGTTGTTATTGTTGTTGTGTTGGTGGTGGTGATGAGATTGTGTTTTCAACAATTGAAATGCGTATCATGGCAGCTACCATTGACATTCCGGGCCCGGATTTAATACCACCACGAAAACCCAAAATCGTACACTACCTAATATATAGAAAATACAGTAGCACCATCTATCACTGTATATGTCGACTCCGGGAATTGGTTGGTGTTGTTGTGTTTGTATTTTGTTTTGGTGGTGTTTTTAGTGCAAGTCACTACCCTGAAACTTGTGTCATACAATTGATGAGTGAATTCCCTTGAAATCCACCCTGTTTCGATAGCTGGATGGTTGATGAGAAATCGACGAAAAAAAGAAGAAAGAATCGAATTTATCGAAATCCGTGAAGGAATAACGAAAATAAAGGCGCCACCTTGACGAATTTTACTTTATTCCTCTTCTTCTTCTTCTTCTTTCCTTTTTATATCTCTAATAATATATAAACAATGATACAGCACAATTAATTTTTTAATTAGTTTTTCTACCTTTACAAATCTGTTGGATTTATTTGTTCTGTTTGGATTGTTTGTCGATTAAAGTACCGAAACAAATTCGTAATGATTCGATGATAGTTTTAATTAATTTTTATTTTAGTTTAATAAAACCATAAACGTACGCCATAAGAGAAAACCAGAAGCAATGATTAATTTGATGATTGTGAAACGAGGAGGCTATCCAAGGATGCTACTGAAAATAATAGAAATTAAACGGAAAACCAATCACAAAACTCAAAATTTCCATTCCTGCAATGAAACTTGTGGATAAAGTTCAAATTTGTTACAGATTTGACTGAAATGGAACAACCTATAGACGATAGATGGAAAATATATCCATATTTTCATAGCCAGCCAACCAACTAACCTATTATCTAGTCTTTGGATCATAAATGTTATTTTCTTAAAAATAATTTTTACAACCTATCAATACCTATTATTAGAAAACCGTACAAATAACCTGTCATTAGATATAAATATTAGGGAAAAAGTCTATATAGATTTTTTCTTACTCGTTCAACTTTTTTTCTTTTTTGTCTTGTTTCCTTCCCGTCCAATCTTGATCGAGTTCACTTTACGAATCAACAACATTTATAGATCGTTTCAGGTAGATTATTGTTGTTGTTATTGTTGAATTGATCAATCATCGTTTTAATGTATTCAAAAATTGAATTTCTATTTGATTTAATTAAACTATAAAGAGCGTAACATTGAGAGGCAATAAAGAGGAAAAATCGTCAGTTTCTTCAATAAATAATTATTTTATAAATCGAGATGGCGTGCAATCACGCTATTTATACTTTTATAGAATCACAGGGGGTCAACTATCATCATCATCATCATTATCATTTATTGTATTAACTTTGCCTGCAGATATTTAACTAAATAAATGTCTTCCTTAAATACATCTTTCATATTTTATTACTATATTTACTGCGATTATATATAGAATCGAATAAAAATAGATATAAAGAAATTTCAAAGATCCTATACTATATTTGGTTATTATTATTAGATAGTGTGAAGATAAAGCACACACCTAAATCGCAGATTTTTCAGCTAGCGTTAATTACTGTTAGTGGTTTATTTAAATTTAAACATTTGTTCTTTAAATAGACTCTCATAGTATAAATGCGTACAATATGGTACAATATTATATTGCAGATCGAGATCAGAACTTGATCAATATTAATTATTGGCTATTTTGATGGATACAAACCGACATGATTGGTGTAGAGATAGAGTGTAAATAGCGCCGCCTAATATTTCATAGGCATCATTCCATCAAATAGCCCCAGTATTCGGCTTATTGAGATTAACTCGATACAATTAGATTTTCAAACCTATAACCATCATTATTATTATTGTTATTATTATTAGTAGGAATAAAAGTTTTTCTCCCATTTGGTTGTAGAGAGAAAACCATGTAATTTACGTTATTGTTCTTTTAGTTAGATATCATCGACCAATTTATATAAAAAATAATCCAAAACCAAAATGAAGTTTTTTATTATTTTGGGTAGATTATTTTCGATATAAAATAAGAATATTTCATATATATACAATATTATATTCCAATGAAGAGAGTTTCGGTGGTCTCACTCTCTGGCACTGTTTGATGCCATCTCATCATCAATGTTGAATGGTTTTCAATGTAATAATGATAGGTTCCCACTATTCATAATGGGTTTTGGTCTTTAAAAATAACTGGGCCCATTTTTATGGAATTTAATTTGTTTTTATAGCTTTGATTACTACTTGCTATAATTTGAAAACGTTTTTAATAAAAATAAGTTCTCTGTTTTAATCCATATAGATATATTTTGAGGGGGTTTTCGTTTTCATTATTATTAAATTTATATTTTACGCATAATTGTCCGTGGGGTTATAGAAAAGAAGAAAAAAAAACAACAACGAAAACACCCAGACCGAGATAGATGGATAAACAAGACGAAATTAACTGAAGAAAAATCGAAAAAACAATGATTGATGTTCTATCTAACAACCGTCGACGGCTTCTCGTATACTTATATAGAAAATACACCACTTTTTTACCCTTATTTTGGAACTACCTTAGATGCCTATAAAACGACCACTGCCACCCTTAGAAAGCCCATCGAAAGGAACGAACGTTATCTGATACTGTGTGCAAGTTACACCTATAATTTTGCTTTAATACAAATACATTTCATCGATTTCTTTGTTTTATTTTTATATTTTTCTACACAAACAGGAATTATGTTGTAATTTCCTTATCCGTATCGAAAAATGAATGATGTGTTCTCTACACGAACTTATTATTGAAAGAACACTTTGACAAGCAATTTGTTTCAGCATTTTTGGTAGGTATCAACACCACCAACACCCCCGCAAAATAGATTAATTCCCTTGAATTTTAGGAAATTTCGAGGCAACGACCATCAAGCAGAGAAATTGTTGCTTAAGACGAACGATGAATGATTCATGGGTCTGTCGTGAAAATTTACACAAAATCGTTTCCAATAAAACCAATAAATGTTGTTACAATCGACTTTGTAATTTCAAAAACAACCCACAAACAACTGGATGATTTTATGGTTGTGTCAATAAAAATCTGTTTGTTTTTGTCCCGGCCATAAATCAAAAAAAAAAAACTAACAATAATAAAATGAATGACACAATCATAAACGATTAAACGGTTATAATTTTGTAACCTTTAAATGTTCCTGCAATAATTACATAAAACGGTAATAAATTTTCATCCCTGTACATGTATAAAGGTGTCTGTTTTAATTCTCAAATATATAAAACTACCCTATATATAATCAAAGTGAAATTAAACTCATTCCCGTTGAATTCTAAATCATAATCTTTAGTGGTGGTTTTCAAAAGATCTCTCAGTCCAACGACACCACCACCACCACCACTTTAACTACATCTTTTCTTGTACACGGGTAGAAGAACATTGAAACAACCCACCAAGTACGACGACGACGACTCATTCATAACGCATAATTAATTAAATTCTAATTGCGCTTTCCGTTCAAAACTTTAATGTTTTTGTATGCCCGGTGGCGGTGGTAGTAGTGGAGTATTGGGGACATTCATCATTACAGTTGACAATAAGAGAGACGTTAATCGTTTACTACTACCATCACCAACACTTTATGAAAATTTCATCTATTTCCATCTTTATCTATAGATAATTTAAACATCAGGACTAATAATTGATCTAATAGTTTGATTTTCTCTAATAGAACACAACAACTTCCCTTAAGTTTTAAACTCCAAAGACTATTTGACAACATGACGTTGCCATGTCTGTTTCTTGTAATTAGTTGAACTTACCTAAAGAAACTTTATTCTGTGGGCTGTTATTAGTTAACATACAACTTAGGGACCTATCAAGAGTTAGAAGGATCCCCATTTACAATAAAATAAAAGAACTGATGATTTTTATCGAGAGTCTCAATATCTCAATTTGAAAATCCTCATGAACAAGAATCTTGATATATGAGCAAGATTCTATTTCTAAAACTAACTGAATGTATCCTTCTAACAATCAATCGATGGTTAATGATAAATGTTTCCCAGTCTATGATAAAGATAAAATTTTCATTAAAGCGATTTTTTTATCTCATGAAGACCACTAGTGTCCGGCAATCGCGATGAAACACTCCTGGCATCTCTAAATCTAAACAATTTCGATCGCCTTTGCTGTATATCAAATCAATTCAAGCTTGTCTAATTAAAATAAACGAAGCATATTCTCTGATTGTTGTGCCTTGAATAGAGGTGATGAGAATTGGCAATTTCAATACAACAACAAAAAAAATCCAAAATTAAACCGTAACGTTCACCAATTATTAAACACGTTTCGAATGGAGGTATATCAGTGTGTGCTGCCTACTACTACCACAACTATAGTCGTCATCAGTAGATGTGTGGATGGACCTAAATCGATTATTAAAAATATTAATTTCATAGCCGTCAATACCTGTCGGCCATGATGATCGTTTTGTTTTAGACGAAAAATTTAATTTGTTCTTTCAAGTGGCCCGACATAATGATTTTCATTGTTTGATTAAACCATCGTCGTCATCATCATCAATATCGATGAAATTTTTTCCACAATCCAAAGGAATCATTCAATTTCCATCGTAACAAATAGATTAATTAAGAACAATACAAATACAAATAATTTAATAGCAATATTAGATATGGTTGAATAATCTGTGATAACCCTTAAACTTAAAATAGGCAATGTTTGTGTATGTGTATGTGTGTGTATTCAGAAAGCAATGAATTGAGTATAACAACACTAAGTATTCACAATCCGGAAACCGCCCTGAAAGTGTTAAGCTTCCATTTAGACTAAGTCTGATTCCATTATCTAACCGTCCTTTTCGCCCTGTCTGTCTCTTCAATTCCAACCAAGAAGATCTTACCCTTTTATACAACTTCCACCCTACCCCTCTTCTTAAATCGGCCACAACCCTTCTTATAATTCATATAAGAGTCTACTACATTTCCGATTTGCTCCATCTTTTTAAAAGTAAACAACAATCATAATAGTCGACAAAAATTAATTAATTGAATTAGAAGAAACATAAAAAAATTAAAAGGAATAGAACGAGTTAAATATTGTATAAAATTTAATAAAAGGGTTGATTTCTTAAAGGGTTAGTTTGTGTAGATTGTACACACTGTGCCACTAATCCCCATTATCAAAACTGATTTTAAATCTTACTTATTCATTGTCAGCTTACACATCGGAACGTATTAGAATAGAATAACTTTACAACTTTCTCTTTACATCAACCCCTTTCCAATCAAGTTTATTTTAATTAAGAATTAACATTTTGTGAATTTCATTACGCGAAACTGTTTGATGGAAGAAGATGAAGAATAAACTATCGATTCTTTTTATGTTAGGAAATTGTTACCTTAAAATTGCCAATTTTATCACGCTTTAATTCAACAATACACAATTATTCATCGTGTGTGTACAAAGAGAGAGATACAATAATTGAAGGCGGCTTGTAGCCTAGACAATCAGCCTCTTTTAGAAAATTTTCTAATTAATGATCTCCGTTTTGGTAAGAAAAAGAAAAAGATGGATAGATTGAGACTTGTATACAATGGAATACCAATGGATGAGTTGTCGGTTTTTTCTTCTTTTTCGGTTGGTAACAATCAACCATTAATGATTGGTGATGCTGTTATGATGGACAACAGCAGGACATTAACGTTACAATATTATTGGTTGAACTATTGAATTTTATTATCAAACAGAAAATGGCCGACAATTCTTCAATCGAGTGGAGAAAATCTATTGTCCGTCTCTGGAAAGCGTACGTCCTGTTCCCAAGACAAATAGATACAACCATCACTTTGCTTCTTTGTCATTCGACTTGATTTAAGTTGATTGTCAAATGAGTTAGACAAAGTTCCGCTAAATTCTACCAAAAACTAAAGAAACACTTATATCGATTGTACTTATAAGAAAACCGGTTTTTTCCAAATTTTCATCGAAACAAAATTCACCTCCACTGCTATTTATTATTTAAACTTGGAAAAGCTTTCAGCGAAGTAACAAGGGTGGATTTTATGTGAGCAGAAAAAGTAGTAGGTGTAAAGCGATCTCTACGATTTTGTTATGATCCAATTGCCACTAGTCTTGGTCTTGTTTATATCTATGTAAGAATAGGGGTGGTGGTGGTGGTGGTGTACCTGTAATTTTCCATAATTAAGTTTTGCATATCTTTGTGTGTCTATTGGGAAAACAGTAACTGTAGAAGTTTGTGTGTGTTGTGTGTAACATTTAATAGTCCATAGGGGAGATTCTCGATAGTTTGTTTCCCGCTCCTACTTTATTCCACATACATTTCGCACAAGATAAAAATAATCTTTAATGTAATAGTTACAGAACATGCCATCTTTTTAACATAAATACGCATAAGTAACAAAGTAAGTAATAAAACGAAGGAAAAAGAAAAGATGGAATCTTTCATGAAACTCATATAAATACACCAGTTTTTTCTTTAATATTATACATAAGGCGAGTCCTTGGTGCCATTTAATATTTTTATTACTTTATATCTCACAGTAATTTTGTTAGGTAAGTATTGATTTTAAATTATATGAATTTTTTCTCTCATTTCTTCTTTTCCCGTTCCAACAATATTGCTTGAAGAACTCTCATCAACTTTTTCTTATTTTAATTGAAATCTATAAAGTATTGAAGTTTTGTTCGGAAATCAATTAAGAGAATCACCCGGCTTTTTATACTGAAGCGGTGCAAATTTCTATACAGAATTACTATACAGAGGTTAATTAAAGGTGAACTGAAGAGATAAACAACTTTTTTAGATAAAACTAGTTAAAGAGTCGGCTGTTAATAATTTCCTTTCGTCTCTCTATTGCGATTATAATTTTGAAGGAAGTTAAAGGATGATAAAGAAATCTTCGTTCAACGTTCTTACCACCTCCAAAATATTTGTATGTATATTTATTAAACGTCTCCGGTAGTATTACACAGAGAAACAATATCTCTAAAACTTTATACAACGGGCGAATTATAATCCGGGTGTATATAGTAGAATAAACGAACAACACCCGCCAAGTGGGAGAAAGCTGCAGCAGTTGGAGATGTAGATGGCGCACAGAATGGGTGATATGGGTGGTGGCAATGGTGGTGGTGCTCAAGGGATATGTATGTATATGTATATCTGTATATATTGAACGGCTGCTACTGCTGCTGCTATTTCTGAGGGCGAGAGGGTATTCTGGGGGCGACTCGAGTAGTAGTAGTAGTAGTAGTAGAATAGCATTGCGCTGAGTATTGAGAGCTCCGGGTAATGTCCTCATCCGGGCGCGGCGGCGGGTCGATACCGGAGCCAAAGTGAAACGCCGCCCAACCGCCCTCTCCTCATATGGCACTACTATATTCTCACTCAAGACTAAGAAATAGAATATCAAATAAACTTTTATTCTTTATCTCCCATTTTATTACCACAAATTCAGATCAATCCTGGTATTGTGACAAGTATTCCAGTCATAAAGTAGCAATCAGGAATATAAACAAAAGCTTGTTAGAACTGATTCCCATTATTGTCGGTGTCTATCCCTAATCAAATTCTCGGGGTTTCTACAATTTCCAACGACAACGGTTTCTTGGTGGTGGTGGAATTTTGTATATTTTCGCCAATCCCACCAGTAGATCGTGTGCAAATGACAATAAGAGAAATTCAGTCGGATTCGCGGAATCCAACAGCCAATCGTATCCATTCCACAGACACACCAGTTCGAGTTTCTCGGAATGTGGATCTTATTGCTAACGGGGGTGGGATTGGACGTTGCGCCGTGACGCTAGAGCAAACCGACACTCTATTGGACGTTTCTGTTCTTTTTTGTGTACGATTGCCTATGTATGTGTATTATATACAATTTCTACATACATTTATATAGAAATATATGTATGTGTGAGATTCTACAATTGTTATTTCTGCGCAGAAAATGACGCTTTCCGTCCGTACACCCGGACTTTTATTACTACCACTACTACCACCAGCAGATATATATTTAACAAACCAGCAAAAGCCCAGGGACCTGGCGGTGGTAGTGGTCCCACCGTTGAATCTCTCATTCTATTCTTGACTACACCACCCCCCCGAAAAGGAAATCAATACGCCAAGCACACCAAATGACAATCGCTACTAACACAACAACAAAAAGAGAACAAGATTATTATGTGGAAATAGATGGGAAAAGAAATACTCAAGCACAACACCCACCACACCACTTCAACATTCTAAAAACATTAAGATTTTATCAACTGCAACTCGAAATTTTTGCCAAAAGATGATCGTATTTTACCACATTTAATGACAGGAGGTGGAGGAAGAAGTGACGTTTGAGATGTTCTTATTACCTTCTAGCTTCTTTTTAAACCACTTAAGTTATTGCATAAATATAATTTTCTTTTGAAAATTATAGGTGATGAAATGAAAGTTATAGCCTTTCTTTTCATTTATATTACAATTAATTCGATTATAAAATAACATCAAACATGAAACCAAAGATGATACTCTTGGTATACCTCATCGTAACAATACCAATACAGTATTGACAAAATATGGAAAGAGGCATCAAAAAGTATCTATCTATGTCCTTTTCTTTCTTCAAACGTCCATATTTCATATCTTTTCCTTTCTTGTGTAATATAATAGTCCTAAATACATTAATCCTGTGGAGGCGCTTGGTGCCGAGGCGATCCTGGGAATCTTATAAATTTCTCTGGCATTGGTGGTAGTAGTGGTGGTGGCGGTGGCGGCAGCATCAGGAGGAAGAGATGATGGTGGTGGTAGTAGAAGAGGAAAATCAAGATAAAGAGAGAAAATCTGGGCAACAGAGAAAGACAGCGGCCATGTTGAGTCTTGGCAATCGCACGGTCACATTATTGATATTCCACTTCGAGTCTGGTTCATGTCGTACAGCAGCCCTCCTCCACCTACACCATCGCCATTTTATCTATCCACCCACAGACTACCACCAAGCTACCCCTTTCGTCGTCGACATCGCAGTTGTCGTGTTGGTCTTGCGACGATTTTCACCCATCGAACCCTGAATACAACTCCTTCTCTTCTGCGTTCTGAATTATAATAACTTTCAGAGAGAAATGTCAATAATCAAAAAAAAAAAAAAAAACACGAACATAAGAAGACAACCTTTCCCGTCAACCGCTAGACATCCAAATCTAAAATACCTATCGATTGTTAAACTGATAAAAATCTTATTTTCAAAATGAACTGACGACTTTTTTCTCCTATTGCCTTTTTCCCATAAGAAGAATTGAATCGATGTGGAAATATAACAACACAACAACTACGTGGCTTCCTAACCAGTGACAGGTCTTCCACATTGATTTATCGTTTCGTATTTGTCTATGTATTTGTGTGTATATACTTCGAATGAAAAAAGCTTTAGAGGGTATATAAGGCGGGTATAAGATTGATGCTGTGTGTTCCCTTTACAATCCCACCAACCTCCTAGTTGAACCCGAAATAAAGCCAAAGAAAGACAACCACAAAAAAGCTTACTGAACAGGCAAGCGTTATAACGAAATCGTTTCAAAATCAATCCACCAGCTTTCATTACATTATGAAAAGAAACGAGGGTAAATCCTTAAAATGTTTTCTATGTTAAGTTAGACTGGCAAGATGGATTTCAACCAGAAAATATTCGATCTAAAAATAGAACAAATTCTCGAATCCAACTGAAACATAAACGATTTGAATAAAAAAATTTCAAATGTAGCGCCAAACTTTGAAATCATGCAACTCAATAACAGGTGACGCTAGCATCAAATATACCAAACACCTATTAAAAATATAATAACATTAATTGTTCCAAAATTGTAAGAAAATTTGGAAAATGTTTCACACATTTACAATTTTTTATCATTTAAGATAATTTTTGCGTATATATTTTTTTTGAAGAGTTTAATTTTATGTTGAAGATCCCTGTATTACCAACAATGATTCTAACCTAAATTTCCCACCATAACCTCTTTAACATGAACTGTCAACAAAGTATTGGAGATGTTTTATTAACTGGAAACAATTAAATAGATTGGGCTTCTTTTTTTTTTGAGTAATTTGCATATAAAAATGGCATACTCGGTAAATATATCCGTTGAAGCTCCAATAGAAAATCAAATTCAAGAAATAACATACGATGGAACCGAAATCTACCAACCGTAAGTGTTACAATTTTGTACAATACAATCTTGTAATTTTACACTTTTCTTTTTAAATTTAGGCCGTTAACTCTCTCAGAAAGTCTGGCAAAATACGCACAAAAAATCGATTTTAGCAAAACATCTGAGTTGGAGGTGAAAAAAGAAGATTCTAACGATGACACAAAATCCGAAAGTGATAGTAAAGATTCGTTCCAATCGAATCTGTGGCCGTGGGATTCAGTTCGCAATAAACTCAGAAATGCATTCCAAGAAGTTTGTGTATTGGCTGATGTATTAGCAATTGCCAAAGAGAAACGTTATATGGTCTTGGATCCCGTCCAACAAGAACCAATCGAAACGAAACCAATGGTGCAGATTTATGCACGCAAAAAGGCATTAGCTGGGGCTGCTAGTGTTCTATTAACTGGGGCTGAACGTTTAAAAACATCACAAAGTGAGGCAGCTAGAAATCGTAACATACCTGATTTCCACATCGATCTCCTACGTTTACGGCAGAACTGGCGTTTGAAGAAAGTCTCCAATACCATCATTGGTGATTTAAGTTATCGTACAGCTGGTTCTAAATACACACAAACTGGAACATTTGAAGTAACCAAAGCTGAAGACGATGATAAAACTAATAGCCCACCAGGTAGTCCTGATGGTGGTAGTGGTAGTGCTGCTCAAACAACAACTCCATCCAGGGCATTAAAAGTTTCCATACCGTCAGAATTACAAGGTGTTGCCTATATTGAGGTTTTATGCCAGAAAGACCAAGAAGATTTGTGTAGTGTTAATGTGAATCTACTGGGTTCAGGACCGCCACCATCAAATCCAGATATGCATTGGCAACAAAAATTAGAAGCTGCACAAAATGTTCTATTCTGTAAAGAATTATTCAATCAATTAGCAAAAGAAGCAGTACAATTACAAGCTCCCATACCACATATGGTTGTGGGTAATCAAATTATGGCAACTGTTCTGCCTGGTATTCAACTAATTATCGGATTGTGTCATTCGACTAGCGGGGATAAGAAAACATCATCATCATCATCATCATCAACAAGTACAACATCAACACAAAATAATTCACAAAATACAGCAAAAAGTGATCATGATCATGTACTAGAACATTCATTACATCAATTATTAAGAGAAGTACATCATAAAAATACGCATCATCCATTTCCACATCCAGCAACAGGTCCATTAGGGCCATCAAAGAAACGTATGCTAGCTGGACCGATGGCAGCCGATCGTTATGAATTATTAGAAATGACAAAATCTGAAACATTATTAGAACAAATTATCAAACAAGCCCAACATTTCTTTATGCGAATGCGCACCGAATATGTTTTAGATACAATAGCGAAAGAAGTTAAAGATCCATTAATTAGTTCACATTGGAACACTTTGAATAGTCCGACGCAATCGTGCGTTAAAATTAATATCTCAACACATGGCTACGATGCTTTATGTCGTACACCGTTGGTCATCCATGTCGGTGAGAAGAATTTGAAATGTATTTGTCGCGATGGTAAAGTCATGTTGATGAGCTACGAACCGCAAGAATTACGCGATCTGATCTTCTGTCATATAAACCAACATCAAATCTTGGCCGTACAAGCTTTAGCGAAAACAATGGGCTGGCAAGGTTTAGCCAATTCGAATCATTTAGGAAACGGTAGTGTTGAACCATTGGGCAATGCCAGTTCGAGTTTGTTAGCTTCCCCAACCGGTGATCGTATCATTGCTGTATGTTGTGAACCACATAGTGGTGTCCAAGTTAGTGTAGCACATTCACCGCGCAGTGATTTCTTTCCATCACGATTGGTTACTGAAAGAAAATGGGAACATCTGGGCGGACAATTCCGAGATGTACGTTTAGAAAAGATGGAAGGTAGAAATTTCCTACATAAAATGGAGTTATTGATGGCCAGTTTGACCAGTAATTCGTAAAATATTTAATAAATTGAAATAAATTAATTTGTAGTTTCATTCTGCCTGTCCTAAATCAAAGATCCAAGCAATCTTCCATTCTTCAATTTCATACAACAGAGGATTCACAGGAAAAGGATGTCGATGGGCAGTAAAAATCTGTAAAATATATTCATTACAGCATTTATTTTTGCTTTTATTATTATCATTATTATTATTATTATTATTTTTATTTTTTAACATGCCTTGTTAGGCATGCGTGTGTGTGTTTTTATTTTTTTTTGAACGTTTCAACACGTTCACGGATGATAAAATTCAAACTGCATCCTTATGACGCAACAAAAGTCTATTTTACGAATCAAAGGGATGTAGCTGTTCTTTTTCGTAAATCAAGCGTATGTTTGATTTATTATCCATGAACCCATTGAAATGTTTTCTGTAAAACCAAGAAACTAAAAAAAAAACTTAAACGAAAGACTTTTTTTAAACGTTTTCGGTTGGTCGTGGTCCAGTTGGTCGGTGGTTCTTTGCCAAATAATCGGCAAATTCTTGATACGGTGTTTTAGTCAATGGCATATCCTTCCATAAATCAGGTGTTAAGTATGCGTATGTTTTAGCAATGGCTGCGTATGTTGCTTTGGCAAAATTGCCCAATGTACCAGTTGAACCACGTGCTGATGTATAACAATCTTCAATACCGGCCATTTGAAGTAATTTCTTCGGTACTGGTGCTGAGACAATGCCGGTACCACGTGGTGCTGGTATTAAACGTACAGTTACAGAACCACATTTACCAGTAACCTGAAATATATTGGACACAAATTAATAAAACCCGAAACATCTAAAAATAAATGCAATCAATCATGGCAGAGAAAAATCAGTTAGAATAGGCCATCACTAGGCATAAGAGCCTTTCGGTGAAAACCACGAAAGAATTAAGAGAACATCATCTACAAATAAATGGCCCATTTTTAGGGAGGTGGTGGATGATAAAATTACTAGAATTTCGAATGGATACAATGAAATAGCCATTAATAAATATTTTTATAGAATTTACATAACACAAACCTTGCAAGGTACTGTATGGGGTTTACCGATCTTGTTACCCCAATAACCACGACGTACAGGAACGACTGATAATTTAGCCAAAATAATAGCACCACGAATTGCTGTTGCTACTTCTTTGCTACATTTAACTCCAAGACCAATATGACCATTACTATCACCGATTGCAACGAATGCCTTGAAACGAGTACGTTGTCCTGCTCTTGTTTGTTTCTGAACAGGCATAATTTTCAAAACCTGTAAAACGATATAGTTTTAACAATCGAGAATTTTCATAAAAGGAAGATTTTTTTTAATCGAAACAGATCAGACAATCTAGGCCATCATAAAGTTAAACTTTCTGGTGAAAACCGCGAAAGATTGAAATTATTCATCATATTTTTGATATTATTCTTTCAATATCGATCAGTGAATCTTACCTCATCTTTCAATGAAGGTCCAATGAAGAAATCGATAATTTCGTACTCTTTAATTGGCAATGAGAACAAATAAATTTCTTCCAATGAACGAATTTTACCATCGCGTACTAAACGACCTAATTTCGTTACTGGAATCCATTCCTTTTGGTCTTCTTTACCGCGGCCACGGCCACGTCCTCTGCCACGGCCGCGACCACGTGGCCCACCACCGCCACCGCGACCGCCGCCTCCACGAGCACCACCGAAACCACCACGGAAACCACCGCGTCCGCCGGCTGGAGCTGAGTCCGCCATTCTAACAACAAATCAAAATAAATTAGAAACAAAACGAGCGAAAGAATGAAGTAAAATGGACGCAACACCAAACCGCCATCTTGAACGGCGTCACCACGTGTTGCTTCAATAAATTCAAACTTTGAGCAATAATTATGTGGAAATCAATTGGCGTAATCATAATTGTAGATATTTTAATTAATAATAATTAAATCAAGAAGATAATAAATAAGATAATCAATAAGATACTTAATAGGAAATAAAAAATGATACTTACGTTTCAATCTTCCTCGCGACTTGGTTCACGAAAGAAAGAGAACGATTTCTTTCCGGTTGTTGCTTTTATAGATACAACAGAACGCATGCGCATTTCTAATATTTAATAAAATCGATAGATGGCGTTTTAAACTTGAATAATTATTTTAATTAATTAATATTGGAAATAAAATGAAAATTTATGAAAATTGTTGAAATTAACATGAAAATAATTAGCGAGTTGCGTTGGAATTACTTTGGTGCTTGTTGATTTATGTTTTATAGTTATTTTGCTGTGTGAGTAATAGATGGCGCTACGTTGACTTATTTCAGAATTTTCAGGACGACGCCTTCTTGATAATTATGATGATTCGTTATTTTTCTTAAGAAATTTCATTTCTTTCAATTATTAGTTGTAATATGGATTTTCCTTTGTAGATTTTGGTGATTTTCCGACAATTACTTTATAATGTAAATCGCAGGCGCAATTTCCTCCATATTTCTATTGTTTATTTTTTCCTAGTAATAAAGAGAATATCTACAGTTGTTCCGAAAATTGTGCCACCCTGACTGTTCTGAAAATGGACGAGACTATCCAACAACAACAACAAGGGGGTTTATTTGAAGACGACGATGATGGGGTGCATTATACCCACGAACAAAAAATCGTATCGGCCGTATGGGTGCACGAAAAAGACTACAATAATCAATCATGGAAGGATATAAACAATAATTTCTTTATACGTTTCAATTTGCCACCGCCAAATCGTTCGACTTTTCTCAGTTGGGAACGGAAATTGTTCAGTTTGGGTAATGTTGACGATAAAGAGAAATGTGGCCGGCCGTTATCACGCCTAATGCATGTCCCGTATGTGCGCGCATCCATCCGTGAAGCGCCACAACTATCGCTGAGGGAACGCTCAAGACTGTTGGGCTTACCTCGGACAACCCTATTGAAGATAATACGAGATGATCTAAATATGGAATTTGAAGTGAATGAACATGGTGATAATGTTGGAACGAAACGACGACATTCGCCCTATGCTGCCGGCCAATGGAAGATGAAGAAAGCAAAAGAAGGAATGGAAAAGGAAGATCTGGCTCAAGGGAGCAATTCATAATAATGTTGTTACTGTTGCTATTATTGTTGTAATAATATATTTGGAAAAAAAAATTGGGTCCTCTTGTTTTACATATCACTTTAACATAATCTTTTATGTATAAATATGTACAAGGTACTGATGTATTTATCGTTATTTTGCAATTTATGATTTAGACAAGGTCACTTTATATTGGAGTTTATTTGCGCCCAATTTGAGTCATCCGCCCCCGAAACCGTCGCTTATTTTCTAAAGAGAACAGATCGAAGTTTGGCTATAAGGAAACAAAAATAAATCGGCTTTTAAAATAAATTAAATATATTTAAAAATCAATCAAACAAAAAAAGAGAAAACAAAAATCTCGTCAGTCGATATGTTTTTTATTTTTACAAAATTTCCTCAACCACGATCAAATATAACGATTAGAAATAAATTTTAAAAAAATACCCAATTTTCTAAAAATTTTAACAGAGACGCGAGATTATGGTTCAATATCATCCGAAATTTCCGTAAAAAGAAAACAAAATCCAGTCGTATACTGCGCCATTTTGGTCCCGCAGACCGCACAATTTCCAACAATATATCCAAACTTATTCTGTAATTTTAACACAAAATCAATCTAGTAATATGTGAAGTAATCCGTAGTGATGGACATACGTTCCTCTTGTTAATCACATTAGCTAGATTGAAATCATGTGTGTAGGACTGGAAGAAAATTTTAATTTTTAATAAATTTCTGCCAGTTTTGGAGACAATTTCCTTTTAAAAATTGTATAAAAATTTGATTTTGTTTCTCTTTTTGTTTTGGTTTTGTTTTGTAGATTACATTTTGCCATCTTTAATAATAATAAAAAACACACAAAACAAATAAAATAATAATAAAAACAAGAATGGCCCTAATTAAAATCGACAAAAATACTTAATTACAAAAATTATTTAAATAATTTAAAAATGTTTTGTTATGCTTTTTTCATTGTTATGTATAATATTTATATAGACGTATGTATATAATTATAAAATATGATACAAGATTTACATATACAATTATTATTACAAATATGCACACTTATATTCTACAAATTTTACCTTATCATCAATCAATAATTAATTAAACATTGAATTAATTATTGGATTAATTAATAACGGTGATGATGTAAAAATAATGACTAATTTATCTCCAAATAACATCCACAACCGTGTGAGATGCATAATTTCTTCTATTTTATATATTTTTATCTATTTTCCGTTATTTTATCAATTCTTAAATAATTATTGTTATAATTATAATTAATGTATATATAATATGTATATAATTTGATTCACTAGGCCTCTAGAATTTTAGCGTTGTACAAATATAGCAATTTTATATAAGTATTTAAATATAATTTCTTTTTTTAATTATTTTAGCAAATCTATTTACAAAAAAAAATTACAAACTATTTACGTGGAATTCACCTAAAATCATTCTTTGTAAAAATATCTCATTATTATCGTTATTATTATTATTATTATTATGATTATTATTAAATATCCAATAATAGGTATTTTATAGTACTTCACCCTAAGTCGGTAAAAATTAACAAAAAAATAATAATAAGAGAAAGAAAAATAGCCCCCGATTTGCCCCATTTTCTCACGCAATTTTTATAATTAAATTATAAGTAAATTGAATTGTTTAAGTTCATCATTGTTCCATTGACATTTGAAAATTGACTCGGTGCTTCTTTGGCATATTACAAATTTATATAAATAAAAATATATGTCTGTTTGTTTGTTTGTTTTTTGAGATATATACAATCATTGGTCAAATTCTAACTTTCATTAAGTCGTTTTATACCTTCTTGAATATAGAATACTAAATGTTGTAGAGAACTGTGCATTGTTAACGGTTTACATCGACGATCCAATTGGATAAAAAAATCTACAACAACCAAATTTGGACTGTATTCAATTGATAATCAATGATAATTACCTGTATGTTCGCCATTTTTAACCAATGCATCAGCGGTATCCCATAAATCTTGACACGACAATAGATATGTATAATGTTGATTTTGTTTATGCATTGCATTATAAACATTTAAAGGTATCCACATATGTGGTGTATTACTTGTATTTGGTGTTGTATGTACTTGTGTTGGTACTACAGGAACTGTATTATTACTATTATTATTGTTATTATTATTAGTATTATTGCTGATACTACTACGTGCTGCTGCAGCCAATTCACCACTACTATAACCGGATGATTGACTACCAACGGAACCAACAGAACCAGCCGGCGATGGGGTTGGTGATAATGGTGATGGAGTACCTTGACCACCACCACCACCACCAACACTATTATTAGTATTATTATTACAACCATTTATCGGTTGTGCATGTAGTTCTGGTGGTGGTATTGTTGGCATTTGCTATAATTATCACAAATTAAGTACTTGGTTTCAATTTACAGTGATAAACTTTTATTGTCACATACATGTCCAAAAACTATGTCACACAAACTAAATAATTTAACGAAAACAACAAAAACAGTAGCGAAACGGGAACACAAAAATTAATAAATACAAAAACTTGTAATAAAATTGTCAATTTCTCGTAAATTTACCTGAAAACTAACAAACTTACCGGATACTCCTGTAAGATTTGGAAAGCACTTACAGTTTGATAAATTATAGGGGGATGTGAATAAAATAAGACAAAATTTGCTCCACGACTATACTCTTTGACTTAAAATTCAATCGGAATTTTTCAAAATAAACTGATATGCTTCGAAGACTGAATCAAAAAAAAGTAATAAATACCCTCAATTTATATGACACAGTTTTCTAATTGTGTGACAAAGTTTTTGGAATTCCATATTGTCGGGAGAATTTTTTGAACAATGTGACAATTAAAGTTGTAAATGAATACATGAAAACTTACTTTATTACTAAAATATTCACCGATAATCTTCTGTGTTTCTTTAGCTTCATATTTCTTCATTTTAAACAATTTATAATAGAGTAAAGCTTGACAACGATAACTATACAAAAACGAAACTTTTATAATTGAAACGCTAATAATAATAATGTAGATTAAATACCTTAAAACAGCCAATTTGTTTTGTTTCGGTGATGTATTTGTTTGATTTCGGAATTTCGATGAAATATACCTGTAGTAAATAATTATTAATGAAAAATTTAGTAATTGAGATTAGGTGAATTTACCTAATTAATGAGAGTGTATCTTTGTACATTGTAAAACATGAATTCTCTGTAACTCTAGTTTTCTCCATTGCATTACCAGTTAATAAGAAATATAATACAGCCCTTAAATATAACATACATTGTTTTGTTGTATCAGTCTCGCGATCAGCTAAATGTTTTAATCTTGTTGCATCGTTCAGGTACTGACTTTGATCCCTAATCAAATAATAATTTTAATACATCTTCCTTTTATATTGGATTATAAACGAAATTTTATACCTTTCTTCTCTATCGATGGGTTCTTCTTCGAAATACGAATGATATTCTCGAATTATTTGCGGTTTTGTTTCCATTAATTGTCGATGATTATGATTCGTGGCATTTGTATTATTATTGTTATTATTACTATTACCTTCCCGATCATGATTTGTGGGTGGTGTTTTTGTTAAATTATCAAATTGAGATCGATTTGTTGTTGTTGTTGTTGTTGTTGATTCAATAATTGGATTATTACCACTATTATCATTTTTCCGTCGTTTTGTTTTATGATTATTATCTTTCCTATTATTACTATCATTCTTCTTATTACTACTATTATTGTTACTAATGTTATTATTAAACGATATATTACTAATTGTTGATAACGATGATATAGAACTTGAACTATTACGCCTTTTACGTTTCTTTGATTTTTTACGATTCTCTATTGATTCGTTGTTATTTTCATTTTTCCATAATTTATTAGTATTATTATTATTGTTATTAATATTTTCATTATCACTTTCACGACACTGTTGTTGTTTCGGTGGAGCACATAGTTTCTTATCAATTTCTTTTAAATAAGGATGCCGTACCTCTTCTAAATGTTTTTTTAAAGTTTTTATACGATTAAGATCAATACGAGTTAAATCAATTGCAATTTTGATTGTATGTTTTGTTGATAATTGATTCTCTTTATTACTCTTATTATTATTATTATTATTATTACTATTAAATTCAGTCTTCGCAGATTTGATTGCTGATAATTCATTAGTTTTAGTTGGTATTGGTGATAATAACGTTGGATTTGTTGTTGGTAATATCGGAGTATCATCTTCAATTGATGAAATATTATTGTTATTATTGTTATTATTATTTCGCTCTTCATCGGCATAGATAACATTAACACCACCTTTACCTTTACCACCTTTACCACCCTTACCGCCACCTTTACCACCACTATCTGTATCTGTACGTTTTAATGTGAATAATTTACGTAAAGTATCACTTTTCTTTTTATCTTTAACCGAATTGTTTTCATCAACTTTTGTACCAATTAAATTCGTTACACTAGCTGTTGTTGTTGATGTCGTTGTTTCAGATTTTCTACGATGTAAATCATCACTATCATCTGAATGTTGATTATTAGAATCACTATCACTTTTATACATTTTTGATTTATTATTAATTCTATTATTATTATTTGTTGTAGTTGTAGTAGTAGCAACTTCACTATCACTATCAGTGGTGGTAGGCAAAGTAGCAGCACTAATTGATGTTCTGCGTACTTTACGTTTACAATTATCTTTTCGTTTTGATAATTCTGCTTTCTTTCCATCTTGATCGTTAATTTTTGATTTATTTTTATTTTGTTTGCCCACCCATTCATCATCATCATCATTATCATCATCAAACTCATCATCTGATCGTCGTATTTTACATTTTTTCATTAATCTACCATTATTATCATCTATAGATTTTGGTGATGTATGTTTATTATTATTTTTTCTATAATTTACATTATTGTTATTATTAGAATATTTATCAACGATATTCTGTGAATTTTGATGACACGATTCACTATCACTATCACTTGATGATGTAACTTCAACTTTTGATATTCTGCGTCTACGTGATGATTGTTGCTGTTGTTGTTGATGACGGTGATGGTGTTTTTTATTGTAACCACCACCACCACCCCTAGCACCTTCATCACTGCTACTATCACTACTACTACTGCTACTACTACCACCATCACTACTACTGTTACTGCTGCTACTACTACTACTCCCACCTCCGCTACAATTCGGTGGTGATGATGGTCGCGCCTTTGGTGGACGGCCACGTTTTTTACTATTATTATTACTTATACGTGATGTTATAGTATTATTATTATTATTATTTGTAGACATTTCAACATCTGATCCACTTGTCGGTGGTGATGATCGACGATTCTTTGCTAATGGTGGCCGACCACGTTTTTTCGTACGTGTTTCACCATCAGAATTATTACCACCATTATTATCTATTGGTTTATTTTTACGAGGTCTACCACGATTTGATTTCGGTTTCACAGATTTTTCACTTGTTGTTATTGTTGTTGATAATTTAACACTATTGACACTAGTTTTATGATGGTAATGATCTTCATCAGAATCACTAGTAATTTGAACTTTAGTTCTTGGTGATGGTTTTATCAGATGTTTAGTTTTATCATTTTTATTATTATTATTACTCGTCCTATCATAATCACCATCATCTTCATCATTATCATCTTCACTATCACTATTATTTATTACATTTTTGGTAACTGGCACTGTACGTTTATTAGATTTTTTATAGCGTTTATTTATTTCATTTTTATCATTATCATTATCAATATCATCATCATCATCATTACTGGTATCAGAATCTGATAAACTAGACAATAACGGTACTGTTGTTGATGTTAATGCTTCAGCAACGGCACTATCTAAATCTTTGATTGAATCACTACTACCATCCGATTCTTCAATAATACCACCACGTTGTTTTCTATTATGATTATGATTTAATGGAAGCATACTATTACTACTACCGCATGTTAATGGTGACAGCACTTTTGGGGATTGATTGATTGAATCAATTTTACTATTGCTATTATTATAATTATTATTATTGACACTATTTTGATCTATATAGGAACCTAAATTCCAACGTTTCTTCTCTTCAATTTGTTGTGGTGGTAACAATGGTGGTGGTAGCGGTGGTGGTGGTGGTGGTGGTGTTGATGATGATGTTGTTGTTGTTGTAGTCGTTGTTATTGGTTGGATTATTTCACCGTTAACAGTTTGTTTCAATGTTGTTGAATTTGATGATGAAACATTCTCTTCAATCGAATCATCACTACTTGTTTCACTCTCTGTACCCGAATCTGAACACGAATCACTAGATGAACTACCACCACCATTAGATATAGCTGTCGTTGTTGTTGTTGCCGTCGTCGTCGTTGTTGCTACATTTATTGATTCTGATCCCAATGGAGATAACATTCTTGTACTAAAATTGAGAATACAATCAAATAATCATTAATATTATTATAAATATTAAAAATAATAATATAGAAAAACTTACTTTTCTATTGGTAACTTGGAAGATTGTAGTAGAGATTCACGTTTTTGTTCATCATCACTATCATCAGATAAGTTGAGGTCATCTCTTAAATCACTGAAATGACAATTAATAATCAAGGCTTCAATACAGAATTTAGAATGTTCCAAGGTGTAAATAAGGAAAAATACACAATCAATTAATATTTTAAACAACTATAATCAATATTGTTTTGTTAATTGAAAATGAGAATCGATCACAATTGAAAAAAAAGTATGTCTATATTTATTATTTAATTTTGTTATAAATTACTATATTGAACTTGACGAACCAATTATACTAAATAAAGTTCTTTAAAAAACATTATGGAACAAAAAACTCAACAACAATGATATTATCTATTAAATTATAATGTATTTTTACGGTCGTTTCTTATCTTTCGTCACAATTTCAGTGGTTCCGGCCACCTACACACAAACTCAAACAAACAATCATACACACTCTCAAAAACACGCAATATTGTGTGAACATAAAAATTATAAGAGAATTAGAAATAATAAAATACTTACGTTGACTGTCTAACATTCGATGATGTCGTCCGTTCACGTTCTGTAACAATAGAAAATTATTAAACATTATTTTTTTTAAGAATATTTTCATAGTCAAACCACCTGTTTATAAGAATTTTGAGAACACCTGCATGCAGGTGGTGATACGAATTACGCTTTTCTTCTGTTCTTTTTGCCATTATTTATTGTATAAAAATTATAATACAAAGGAACAGAAGTTATAAACATATACAATTTAGAAGAGAATGAAAATAAAAACGTAATGCAATTACCCCCTTGTCGACATTTTATGATATACATGCATACTTGTACTATAATAATAATAATAATAATGATAATATTGCGTTGTATTATAGTGTGCGTATTACATATGCTGTTGTAAAACATAAATAATGCCTTTATGTGTGTATTTATTAGAGAATTCCGGTCGAGGTACCACCATTTATACATTAATCCATCTAAAAAAGACGAGAAATTGAAGAAGTGTGCTTCTACAATAATTACAGCAATACAGAGAATTTTCGATCGTATTTTAAATAAATAATAAAAAATTGGTGTAACGATTTTGTTAAAATTTTTATAAATTTTTCGATTTTTATTTAAAATACTGTTAGATGCCATTCAACATAATAATTAGTTCAACTATATTTCAACGACTACAAAATTAATGTACGTTAGACAAAGAACCGATTATAGTTAATAATCTAATGATAGAATAGGAAAGAAGAAGAAGGTATAGGAAACAAAGGAAGAAAAAACGGGGACAGTACCGTTTTGTCATGTTTGTAATAACAACAACAATAAAACAACAATAATAATAACAACTCACCAATTGGATAATATTATAACAAACACGTGATTAATAATTAAATAAAACCAACCAATTATTTTGTTATTATTTTAATAAATTATTAATTAATATCAAAGAGAAATAAAAATGATAAATTTTATAGAAATAGAACGGTTTGTGATAACGAACTAGTCGCGCGCAAACTGCACTCTACTCCCCGGTATACAACACAAAAACAGTAAACAGCATGCATTTCCATTCAAGTTCGGCGCCCCTTCTTCCTTATGTAGTTTGTAGTATACAGCAAACACATAGACACACATTTTAATCGAAAAATAGAGGGGAAGAAATAGACAGAGACACATAGGTATAAGGAGAGAAAGACAAAAAGAAGGAAGGACGGACGGAAGGAAGGAAGGAAGGAAAACTAAACAAGAAGGGCTAACTAATACGTAATACGTATACGCATCAAACGTAATACTCTTTCCGTTAATTATTTCTAATTATAAAATATAAACCAAATAAATATAACGCAACATGGATGATTATATCAGCATCAAGGTTAAATTTGAAATGGAATAATTAACGATATAATAACATAATTGGATTGTAATCAACAAAAGAGAACAAAATACTTACTTTTTGGTGTGGATGGTGTTGGTATTGTATCAGTCAACTGTAACAAACCAAATAAAGAAAGAAATGAAAAATCATTACATGATCACGCTATCTTAATTTATTAATAAATAGACAACAACTAAGAAAAATCAATAAACGGCCTGAAATTCATTGTAATCCACTTTCTTCTTCGAAGTAGTGGTTGGGAATAAAAAAATAATAAATAAACTAGAATATTTAACAACGACAAAGTCTGTATTAAAATTGGGGAAAAGATAAATTAACATATAGAATAATTAATCGAATGAATTAAAAATTCATCAAGTTGAGAGTATTTTAAATGAATAAATAAATAAAGTGAATAATTTCCATCGATATTATCGATTGTTTTAAGGAATTATTAATTACCTTGCTCAATACAGGATTGAAGGTAAACTTATTATCTGGTTCTATTCTAGGTGTTGCAGCGATGGCAGTGAGTGGTGGTCGGACTTCAATCATCTCCTATAATAAAAATTTGAAAATAAATTATTAAACAAATATACACAATAAGAACAAAAATATAAATGCAACTCCTACAGATATGCCATTATTACCAATTAAAATTTATTTCACTGTATTTAATATTAATTTACAAATATATTTCGTAAGAGACAACAACACGAAAATTTCACTTTAATTAACTAATTAACTAACTAACATCTAGTAATAAATCAAATTACTATCAATATTTACCTTGAAGATATTTTCCATATCAGGATTAGGTGTAGCGGAAGGTAAAATTTCCCTCGGACCAGCCGTAGGTAAAGCACCCTGATTCTAGAAATAGAAAAATAACAATAATAAATATATCACTAAATTTACAACCCCCAATAAACTAATAAATCATCTATTTTTATTGGGGGATATTAGTTTGAATTCTAGATCACAAAAAGTTTCTTAAAAGGAAAAATATATTTCATTTTCTTTTCTCAAATCTGACAACAAATTTGTTCTATAAGTGTTTAATTTTCCAAGAGATTTCCGTCTTTTGTCACAGATTAGATTTATCATTCTCAACTTCTATCATCATTATCGAAGCTCTTATGTATTCGCGCATAATTAGTAACGATAATAGAGTCAACTTGAAATAATGCGCAGCTGTTCCATGTAAAATTACGAAATAAGGTAAAACAAAGCAACATAAAAAAAATAACTTAAAGAAAGTGTGTAGTTCTCCTTACTTGTTCATGAGAAATACGAGACTGATTCCTTGAAGACGATGATGTACTATTACTATTCGTATTTGAATGCACTCTTGACGTTGAGGAAGTAGACGAAGAAGTAGTAGTAGAAGAATTTGGCGATGATGGAGGTGGTCCTTTTGCTGGCAAAATACCATTTGACCTATGATTTGTTATACCACTACCATGTTTGACTGGTTGACCAGGATAACCACCACGTCCCTCATATGGTGGTTTACCATCAGTCGGTTTCACATAACCACCACGTTGATGTGACGATGACGTCGAAGAGGTAGAATGATGTATGTGATGATGGTGTGGTTTTTTAAATTCAGGCCGTGCTTCTGGTGATGGATGTAATCTAAATCAATCAATAAATACCAATCAATCAATCAATCAATCAATAGTATTATAATTATGATAATTAACATTTTATACCTGGAATTGGCCCCGGATGATGAAGAGGAGAATAAATGATGACGTGATGATGATGATGACGCAGTAGAAGAAGAAGGCACCCCAGGACTTGGTGGGACTCCATCAACACCAATTAATTCTTTTTGATCAAGAAATGGTTTCAATCGTTGGAAATCCCCTAACTTGCTCTGGATGTCCTGCGTGACAGGGTCCGTCGACGACGGGTTCACCTGAAGACAACGACCTTCATCAGCATTCTATGCACGTTGTTTTCGTATATACTACACTATACTATCTATATCTATGTATACATATGTGTATGTGCAACTACCTAATATGTAGATATTTATAAGTATTGAAGTTTTCTATTTGCAAAATCCAACAAAATTGTCACATTCAATTAGTGAAATTTATATGTTTATAGAGAAACTTACATACTTCTTTTAAAATTAACGAAAACGAAAGGATGGAGAATGTCAACAATTTTTATTCTCAACAAATAGACCCATGATGGAACTAATTTTAACATTTTAATATATGAAAGAGGACAATCATGACGACGGCTACAACGACGATGATGGTGGGTTCGCTTGAGCTTTAACAAATACCAAAAGAATGTCGGGCAATAAAGGCCGGAACGGCGTCAGTTTATTTACTCACACACACATAAAAACAGATGATAAAAGAAGAAAACTCAATAATCATAATTAAGTGTAGTTCACACGAATATATTACATCTAAACTAAAGTAATCAACTTGACCTCCCTTCAAACTGTAGATAGACAATGAAGATTCAAAGTGAAAAAAATCTAATTGACATAAAGATTGTAATCCAATAAACTTAATTACTACACAAAAACACACAATAATTGTGATATAAAAGATAATAATTACGTTTACTACCAGAACAGGATTGTGAACATGACTTAAAATACGCTACTTCATATAACTGACAGTAGCTATTGAGATGGAAAAAGATGAAAAACAATTATTAATGAGAAAATATTTTAAAGAAAGTTTCCTCACTTCCTCTTATTCAAAATTGTTTATTTACGAAAATATTGAAATAAATTAAAGAAAATAAACAAAAACCATCAAGGTTTTGATTAAAGGTCAATTTAAAGGAAGACAAAAAGTCATGAAAAACCTAATTAGAATAACAATAGACGACTGGAAGGTGTACAAATTTTTCGTGCATGGAAATTGAAACAAAAAGAACTATAACTGACTAAATTCTCCTATCTTCGAATCAACAATTGGGCATAAAATTATAAACATTTTAGTTTATGTTATGTACAAAAACACTTTTCACCCTGTCAGTTTTCTAACTTTTCTATTTTTTTTTTTGGCCTTCTCAATACTAAAGGGTGGTAGTAGTAATAGTAGATAGCATAAAAAAAGAGAATCAATACTTTGTATATAAAGTATAGAGGGTGGTTTGTAGAGGTTTTCGCTCTACTGTTTGTCAGTTGGAAGTTTTCAAAGGATAAACGACAATAACAAATACGATTTATTAAGAGAGGTTATTGACGGCACAAGAAGACGTCAACAAAAATAAAAATTATTGGTTAATTTACAAAAATTTTGGTTGAAGTGAATTAGAATAGAATACTTTATTATTAGAAAACTTAAATAGACAGTATTTCTATGAATAAAATCTTGCAAACTAGATGTCAATATATCATTATAAATCTAATAGTCTTGTTGAGATTACTTTATAATAAACTGCAAAATAAAATTTCTAATTTGATGCATCAAGGGAGATAATATAATCAAGGTTATGCCTGAGATCGCCCCATTTCAGCAGCTTTCAGACTGACTCGATCGTCTAAATTTAACAACACACACATACACACATTTGATTTTAATTTCACTCAATCTATCTCTATCTGTTCTCTACTCATTTACATACATGTGTGTGTATGCTTTCTGTCTCTAGAGAATTTTTAACAAACAAACATGTTTATTACAATAGTTTTATATGGTATACCCAATTCTCTCTTTAAAGGTTAATACAAAAATATCACCTTAAAATGAATAGCTTTTGGATTTGCCTCCAATAATTACTTGCACAACAACAAACAACTTAAGATGGATAAAATGATCGCAAGAAGAAGAGATAAATCAAAATTGTGCCTTTTTTGTCGTTTCAACTCAAGCTAATTTCAAGCAAGTTCATCAACGTAATGTTCTTGTTATTGTTGATAGTTAAACAACGATTTAGAAATGATCATGATGGAATGTTGCTTAATTAAATAATTTCCGACAAAATATATGTTTATCTTTATCTAATGCATAACTATAGTATGAGTAATTTCGATATCCGTCTCATTGCAATTTTTTGACTGAACAACAAGGAAAAACCGCGAAATTCTCAACCTTCTTTTTCTAATATTTAAAATATTTCGCCCACTGTATTTACTGTGTTCTATTTTAAAAATTAATTTTTCTTTATTGTTTGAATATAAAACTTACCCTAAAGGGTGCACCAAACAGATGATATTCTTGTTCTTCAACTTGTGAAGAAGACATCTGGGCCCGGGCCTGTCTTTCCCGCTCTCGCAGGCGGTCTCTCTCCACACTGTAATAATATCAAAATAATAAACACAAACACTAGAAAAATCCATCACTTTTTCTCAAATTTCTTCATCATTATTCATTTGAAAATAATTCAATTTGTAGTTTGTATAAAATCGAACAGCACACTTCTTCGAAATAGACAGACACGTGGAGACATCGAAAATTACGTTTTTGAAAAATTTATCGAAATGAAGTGAGGAAAAAAAAACTACAATTAGAAACCAAAAAAATAGTCGTGCCGCACTATTATATTGCTGTTACTGCGTTGAGACGATGCCAAAACATCTACACTGTATGTCAGACTGGGATTGTGACGTGAAACAACTACGTCACATTCTAAACACACGAAACGATTTAGAACAGAATTCCCCAAGATGAATAGAAATGACTACAACAAATAATAAAAGAATACGAAAAATATTGAAACCGAAGCACTGTAGTTGTAATACTTCGATTTACAAACTCAATCACATGAAAATATTTCGCTCTATGAAATTAAAAAAAAAAAAAACATGATAACGATTGTTATCATTGTTTTTTCTAAAATTAACAATAAAACGGAATAATTTCTCATTGAAATTTGACGTAATAAACCGGTTGACATTTCTTTTTGGAATTAACAATAAAACAACAATACGTAATGGTGTTTTGTTATTATTGTTGAAGATTTTATTAATTGGGGGGATTTTAACAAATTCATATCAACCCCAACAAGTATCCCCCATCTGGTCTTAAGTAGTCGTTGTCGTTTTGACAGCAGGTGTGCGTCTTGTTGTTTTCATCAACGACTCCTTTAACTTCTTTTATTTTTTTATTTTTTACGAAGAATAACAGGCAAAAGAAAACATCTGTTGGGCACATGCCTAATTCTACCTCTATCTTATTAATATTTATTTTTGATAATTTCACGTTCATTTAATAATTTACAGTCGTAACAATTCTTAAATAGTTTAGAGGGTAAATTCAAAAAGAGATTGTATTAGTACCCTATTCAAAAAAAAAATTGTTTGTCCTCCAAATTAGATTGATTTTCTTTTACAAAAATGTATAGGTGACAGAAAAGTAGGAGACTAGAGAGAGATTCTTGGCAACACAGTCTTCTCGAGTGTTATTTTTAGTATTAAAATTAAACACTATGCCCCCTCTTTTCATTTCTACTTAATTAGTGTAAAACTGAATCACTTTCACTGAAATTCGTTAAAATTTGTCATCAACTTATTATTTTTTATTGTTCTGTTGATAAAACAAAACAAAAATTAATAAATTAACAGTTAAATTTGGATAAATATACGTACATTTTACAGAAAATAAAACGGTGTCGACACACAAAACTTTCTATTGCAATTATGCGTACAGTAGAGCGTATTAATTAATATCAATTTTAAAAATAAATTTTATTAAAATCTTACTAAAAGAGGACTTGATAGAGAATGTGTTCTACCTGAATGCGAATTTGGCAATATTTCAACACCCATTTAATAATAAATCGATAATTCTCTCCTGGGTATTTGTTTAACATTTTTCCATCTCGTTAACAATATAGAAGACACACATAAAACACAACAAAACATTTTCTAAGTATAGATTGAATGTTGTTTTAAATCGTATTAATTAAATACGTCCTTGACTATCGTTGATATTCACTAGAAATATGACAACATATTACTAAACGTTTTTGTTGAAGAAATACTGAGTATACCGGAAATAACATTAATAAAGCACCCTTTATTTTAACTCGAATACCTGTAATTTCTTCCTTTTTCTAAAATTCTTCCACAAATTGTCAGTGTTGACAAGAAAAAAGAACGAAACAAAAAACAAATCGTAATCAATAGGTTTTATCAATATATGTTGTATATAACAGTATATAATGACTGATAAGAATATACTAATAATAACTGATAACAACAAATCTATTTTTTTCAATTCTAAATTTTTAAAACTTGGAAAAGTTACAGAATCGTTAGAATATTATCTTATCGTTATTATATTGTTAATAAATAACCATAAAATTAAAAGAAAATGGGAAACAGATAAGAGGTTTCTTTCTCGTATTGCATACAATAGAAAAAGAAAAATCCAACAGGGTTTAAATGAATCACTTTCAAATCGATATTTTCAAGAATTTAACAGTGAAATAAACCCAAATAATAGTAATAATAAACGAGGAATGATAAAATATAATAACAATCTACTAATTCTATAATAGACAAACAAAAACTTTCGACAAATTTAACAGTATCCCAAATGTCCCTCTCCAATTTACGAGTATTTTTTACAAAATACTTAGTTTCCAATTTTTCAATATCATCGAAGTGGGACACCTGGGAATGTTTCCTCGTTAGTAGGAGAAACAACATGTAATCATTCACATTAACAAAAATAAACAACCATTAAAAGTATACTCACTACTTATACTTAGTTTTAAATACTTTTTTAAATAGTCAGTGTAGTAAAATTTAACATATCTTTTAAATGTAGATACTTATACAAGGTGTTCCACGTTATAGTAGAGAGAAAATTTATGTTGCAAGAATTTACAAATTTGTATGAGAAATATAATTACGTTTATAACTAGTGGACGGAAAAAGAAACACTGGTAAAAAAAAGAATGGTTTTTCCCGAATTTTCTAATAATCTACAAGGTAAAAGATTTCCAGTATAAATTATCAGAATCCTAGTTAATGTACGTTGAGAAGAATCTCAATAAGGAAAAGGACAAAAGCGTATTCAGCCTGTTAATCGAGATATGAGTATTTATTTGAAATTTCTCATATAAATAAAACAAGAAGATATAGTGATTTGACTATTTATCGATATTTTTCATCTTTATGTTGAACATCTAATTAACAAAACTACAATATACAAACATACAGTGTAATTGTTCTATAAAGCTACTAATAGTTATAATAACAATAACAAAGAGCCGGATAGTTGGTTAGTTAGTTAATACGTGCAGTTACGAGACGCCCTAATGTCGTTATCCTAAAATTAGGTTACCCGCCACTATAACCATGCTCACTTATCATTTATGATTCACCCACATAGACACACACACACACACACACACGCATACGGTATACAGTAAACATAAATAGAGACACATGTATGATCTGTTCGAAAATTTTAAAATTGGGGTTAATTTGATAAATCATTGAATTAAAATGATTTTTCATTTATAGCTTTAGCAACCTTTTAATTAAAGATACTATACCAGTTTTGAGTTTTGTTGATGATTAGAGTAACACTAAAGTAATTGGGGTTGTCTCATTTGTTTATTTATTTTTTAATGTGTTAATTATTTATTTATTCAAGAAAATTTCCATTAATAAAATTTGCACATCACCGCGACCACTTGTTGTTTAAATTTATTTTAAACGTCAACTACTACATGTTGTACGATATTCTTAATAGTAATAATAATAATAATAATAGTAATAATAATGAAAACAACACTTATCACAATTTTGTTGTTTGTACAAAAAGAAAATATTTATTTATTTATTAGTTTTATGTGGGGGAAATTGTTATAATTTGGTGTTTTTTGTTTCGTTTTATTAAAGGTAACATTCTCTAGATTTCTTTTTATTTGGTGTTATTGTTGACAAATATGATTTTCCTTGTTTGTTGTCGCCTTTTTGTTATTATTATTGTTGTTGTTTGTTATTGTCGCGATAACCACCAAAACGGTGCGCTCACATTGTACTTTAATACCAACATATATTTAACATTAAAGATTTCACTTTACAACCGTCTTCCCCTTACAAAGTGGACGTTACCGTTTGTATATTTGTATATGTATATATATGTATACTATATATTTGTAATGTTTTCTATGTATTTGTGTGTATGTATGTGGTATATGTATTAAAACATCGCCGCCACTTTAGTTTGACGGCGCCACTGATCAAGACCAACATAACTAGACATGCACAGGTCTCTCTCCACTTGTCACATTTAAAATACCGCGCCACTAATACGTCAAAAAAAAAACACAAAAGAAAAACGTAACCCAATTTCATTATAATTAACACCAATATTTCATAATTATCAATCAATTAAGATACACGAAAATTAAAACAACCAGAAAAAATTATTTGTATATAAATTTGAGATTCTCTACTATACTAATATTATTATTATTTACTACTATTATTATTACTACTACTATTAATAACGGTTTATTGCGCCGTCTCAACTTCGACGATTTCCATATACCTTTTCCTCTTTTTTCAATGGAACAAAACGAAGATGGCAAATCGTGACGTCATAAAGTGCACGTGGCTAAATCAAGCACACAATAAAATGACAAAGAGAAACATATCAAAGACGTCATATTTAAAATGTTACCCCCAACTCCTCTTTTTACGAAAGTTTAATTAACAACCTCTTTTTCCCAAAATGTAATTAATTAATAAGCAAAATCTATAAAAATATAAATACTGAACCATGAAATAGACAGATTATAGAAATCTCTATCTTTATCTTTTTCTTAATTGTATGTTTATATCTGTAATTATTTAAGTATTACTTCATTATGTTGAATAATTAAAGTGAAAGCTTATTTGTTTTGGTTCCCTTTGTTTTAATCTGATTATTCTCATTTAAAATGTTATTAATTGAAATATGCCTTTTTTTAAATTTTGTCAAAATTAAACAAATAAGCTTCCACTTAACGCTGTTATCGGAAATCGAGCGGAAGCCATATTGCGATTGTCATTTTAACGCCATTTATTATTTTAAAACAAATAAGACTTAAGTAATTTCGATAATTGTTTGTGTCGAAAATTTCTGATAATCTCATACTCAATAATAATTGTTATTAATTATTTAAATTTAATAATAGCTTTGGTTATAATCTTAATAATACGATTATTATAAAAACACAAAACAAAACAAATGAAATCGGTTAAGTGGAGCCATCTGATGGAAATGTCTAGAAAAGTCAACACATTTCACGGTATCAACCATTTATCAAAGACCTTTTTCTTCTATCTTTATTCCACAAATTCCCAACTATATAAATGTAAATGAATGTTTCTCTTTCTATTGAATGTTAACTTGTTGGCACGTAGGCAATGATTTTATTGTATTTGTTCATATTACAGGAGAATGACAAAAAAAAACACTAATTTCCCAAAAAGTCGACAATTAATTGTAATTGTAGAAAAAGCGGGCAGAGGAAATGATATTTTTGTAACAAAAATGTACACTATGACGTAACTATTACGTCGCATCTACGTCATCATCATCATCAATGTGGGTGAGAAAAGAGACGATCTATTCTACTCCTACAAACATCGATAAAAATAAAATGATACCATTTAAGAAAAAATTAGGTACATACTCTTTCTACGTGGATTACCCGCAAAATGTCTATTGATGAAAGGTCATGTTTTTGTACATATTTAAAAATAAAAAAGGATCGATTCTACCACATTGACGGCATATTCGAGGGGTAATGCCCGTTTTAGAGAGAGAAGCAGACAATTTACACGACGACGACGTCGTCGTCGTCGACAATATGACGATATAGTTTGGCGTCGAAATAGCAATGCAACCCTCATTTTTTCCGTTAAAAATAGAAAATTAAAACTCGAGAAGAGGGTTGATTGTCAAAAATAGAAAATTAAATGGTGCAGAACAGAAAAAGATGGACTTGTTAGAAATTAGTTTTCTTACAAGTCTATTCGTATAAACCATCCTCTTTCTTACCACTTTACTCATATTTTTATCTTTTGATAAATACGCGAAAGTTTAAATTAACAATTTAGAAGCTCCTTTATTTTTCTTCTTGTTGTTGATTAATAATTGAAAAGACCAAAGAAAGCGAAGTGGAATCAATAATTTAATATGAAATAGAGAAAAAAAATATCTATACCTACACGTGCGATATTTTGAGGGTCTTCCCCTCTTACGCATACAAGCAGTCATTGCCTTTCCCTTGAAAAATGCCAATATAAAACCTGATTTTTGTGGTGAGAAAACACAACTCTTTCTTTTAATTTGTTGTTTATTCTATATGATTTAGTTTTTAATTAAGGATATTATGCATATTAAGAATATTAAACGGAAAATATACCATTAAATATGAATTCAATTCAAGTGTGTAAGTATTACTTTACCATTAAATTAGTTCGAGTTCATTTAGTTAATTGGGCGGATGTATTGTTGTTAGTCTTTCTCTGTTGTTTCCTCTTGTAATCTTTTTTTATATACAAAATCATCGTTCAGTGATAAATAATATTACACTCTATGTCCTCCCCTCTAGTAGAATCAATAAAAGGTATATCAATGTGTAGATAAAAGATTGACAAACAACCCTCACATGTTTGATTTTGCTTTGACGTAATTACCAGTTCACCTATTTCAAGTATCTAAATTTGAATTTCAATTTTTCTAATGTCTTTAAAATTAACAAAAAATTATACAGAAAAGTTTTGTATAAACTAAAAAGGGTTATCTCAACATTGAACTTTTCGTCCAGTCTTTTTTCTGTTATTGTTGTGGTTATTGTGATAAAATTATTGCATAGAAACAGATTTTATAAACACAAAATTGAAAAAAAAAAATAAAACAACTAGGAAAAAATTAATATAGCGCCAATAAAAAGGGGGCCATTGTCAATAATATTATTAGTAAGCAGACATGTCAAGGATTTTTTCCTGAACACAAAAATTTTTTCCAACTTTTTTCCGTATTTTACTACTATTGACCCTGTCAAGAAAGATACCCTTGATCTATATGTAAAATATATCAATAGTCAAGCAGACTAGTTTCAAATAGATGAGGTATATTCCAGTTTTTTTTTTGATAAGAGAAAATTGGCTCGTCATTGATGTTGTTGTAAGAAAATACTTTCACCGTTCAGGTAGAAAAATAAGAAAATATTAGCAAAAGAGTTAGAATTAAAATATATGTTAATAATAAAATCTACAAATTCCATCCAAGGCTGTTTGATTTTTATTATCATTGCATACCTATATGAAATTGTTTTAATTTCAATACCGTTAATATTGTTGATTAAATTATACGTGAAAGTTTCCTCAACAACGAACTGAACGGTAATTCTAAAGCAGATTCTTCAAGACTGGAGGCAAAACAAAAAAATATATGGAACGACAGGATTTTAGTTTCATTTGGTCTTTCAACAAGTGTTGTTGTTGTTAATTGGAATCTTTTCGTGTATTTCAGAGATAATTCAAACAATAAATAATAAGAAAATTTTAATAATGTATTAAATCGAGAATTTTTCTTTGGATATCATGCGAATTGACCATTTCCTAATAGTTCAACGTAAATAGAGTGGAACATAGTTGGAGTAGTAGTCGTAGCAATTTAAGAATGATTTATAAGAACACTACTTCACCACAATATTGTTGTATAATAAAAATGAATAATTTTAATAATAATTTTCACTATTGTCAATCTATGAAATACAAAATTTCAATCCAAACGATTATATAAACCGAACTGAATTATAAGCCAAAAAAACAAGAATGAAGATCTTGTCTTTTGGAACGAGTGAAAGTTCATATTGTGAGAATTTTTCATAGTTAGAAAATTGTTATAAATATGATTTAAATGAATGAAACTGAATATATTAAAGTGGCCGAATTCAAATCGACGAAGTATATTTTAATATTTCTCAAGAATTTTTACTAAATTTCGAAAATTTTTGAAATTGCCACTTTTAATGACAGATTGATCAAAACGAAAATTGACTAGTTATTAGAAAAGTAGAAATAGATAGTAATAACAATAACAGAAATTATCTTGAAACAATTACAATTACATAGTTGATGCTATAATATTGTCAGTTTGTTATTACTATTATTTAATTAGCAATGTCAATTCCTACTTCGTAGATAATTTATAAACCTTCAGAGATAATGTTTAAAGAGGAATTTTACAATTCTTAATCTTATTGTTTTATTTGTTCAACAAAATAAATAAAAAGATTACGTAAAAGAAAAAAGAAATTAAACCGGAAATTATCGTTGAAATTACTCTAATATTTATGGATATGGCAAGCAATTATAAAAATATCAAATCAGGTAATATCGTTGTTTAAATTTGGTAAAATTACCATTTCTAGTTATTATAATTTTTTCAAATGCACACAAAAAAAACTAGATTTCTACATTTATTCCGCCTATTTCAATTAAAACAACTCAAATTTAGTGCTGGAAAAGGACGAAAAGAACAACAATTTCAACATAAAAATCAAGCCGAGTGACGATATAAAATTTATAATTTTGTGATCAAGATGTGGGTCATTTATGTTAAATACTAGGCATCACCAACAATAAAAATCGACTAATTTTTGATTAAGATCAAGATTATCAAAGGCCAACAGGAAAAGTTATCTTGTTTTGGTATTAGATTTTCAATAAAACTACCATAATGGAATTGAAGGTGTAAAAAAGGGATATGAATAGAAGAAAAAACGGTATAGGAAGTATTAGAGACGATGATTGAAGTTCATTCAACTGCTACACAAACATGATTTATACGAACGAAACGGCTAATTATTAACAATACAACAGTTAATATAATTTTTTTTAGAATTATTCAGTTTTAGAAGAGAAATTATGAATAAACAATCTTCGTCCATCTCTGTTTCATTTAATTTCCTGTTTATTACAAATGAAATTTAAATATTTGATAAACACAAATCATTCATTTACTCTGACAGAAAACAACACGATTTTTCTTTTAAAAGATTTTTAAACGATAGGGGTAGTTTTTGTGTATTAGGACACTTGTAGCTGACTTACAAACGAGCCGAATATACCAACCCATGAAAGGGTGAAAATTATGGCCAACATCAGAATATAAGAACGTTTAAGGCTACAATAGACCGTTCTTTGAAACGGATTATCAGTGCAAAAACACGAGATGGTTTATTTGAATGCTACAATGGCTATATGTGTTTAAAATCCAAAATGAATTTCTCTTTCGCTCAAAATCCTCTCTCATTCCAGTCTAGACTTTCAGTCATTGATTGAACCAAATTGTAGTAGTTGAATATAAGAAAATAAACTGGGCTAATACTCTCACAGAAGCAGAATTTTATCAAAATAGTAACTGTACAGACGACAGAACGCAAAAAAAGAGGACAATATAGTTCAACAGACGTCGATGGTGGTAGTGGCGGTGATAATATTTTCCATTTACTCTCCACCAACGTGTACAAAAATACAACAGTTTAATCGTTAATTATTCCTCTTTTCAATAGCAATATTGATTAAAATTTTTGACAAGAGAAGGAGAAAAGATTGCAAACGACCTCGATATGTTGCCATTTTTTTTAATAACAAAACAGACAAGGAAAAACTGACATAAAACAATAACATTTCGAATTCAATTATTTTTCTTTTCGGTCACAATTCAATAAAATGAAGAAAAACAATAATACGTAATCGTCTTTCTAACGAGATTAATAATAATTCGAATCGAATAAAAATAAATAAATAAATAAACAGACCTAGAAATACGGAAAAGATTCTTATGTAATAGAACAAACAATTCAAGAAATTTCATCTTAAATGTCATTTTTTTTTCAATTCACCGTCATGTTTAAAGAAATATATAAGAAATAATAAATAATAATAGCAACAATAATAATAATGAAATGAAATAAAATCCAAATTTATTATTTGTAATTGTGTTGTAATTTTGTTGATGTATAAAATACATAACGACATTGACCTGAATATTTACTTTATGGAGCGTTTTTCCACAATTAACTTCAATCAAAGATTGACAATAAGTACTTTATTTAAATTATTCATCATTTAATTTGGCTAATTCACACCTTCAAAATGATTAAAGAGTAAAGAATCAAATGAATTATTTTATCAAAACGAATTATTGGGCGATATAAAATAGAAAATGAAGTTGTACAGAAGGAGATTCGTTAGAAATTTTTACCAATAGAGAATAAACAACAAAATTCAGACACCTATTCTTGAACTTAAATTATTATCGTACCTATAAAGCAGGATATCTTAGCTTACAACACTTTATACAGAGTAAGTGTCAAAAGTTGTTCGTGATAAGGCTTCAACAAGAATTATACCCTCAAAATTAGAAATATACAAAATATACAAGTTTCTTATCGATATTATTATATATAAAAAAATTGTAACAGTGTCAAATATATATATATAATTTAACAATCATTTATACCACACAAATTTTATAAAAGTAACACAGTTAAGTTGACCTGATCGACATAGACCAACCGTAAATTTACAAGAAACTAGAACAATGTTTTAATTTGGATATTTCTTTACTGAAATTATTTCAAAAAAGGTACTAACTAAAAAAATGAATGAAAATCTAAATATACAACTTTATCACTACGTATATAGCTTCCTATTTAACATTTAATTTACATGTTCATATGATAAGGATAGTAAGTTGTTTTTTTTAAAGAAAACAAAATTACCAATTTTTGAGTACTGTAAACAGCAAAATAATTAAGCAATCGTCTTGATAGCCTTTAAGATAATTTTAGAATTAAAAATTTAGTCAAAAGGAAAACAAAGGTATATGATTATAATTTTATTACTTGGTTTGCACGACATTTGATTTACACGATTTTGTTTTACTTATACGCGAAATCTACAAAATCAACAACCATTGTAGGCTTCTTTAAAATGTTATAAAGTTCTCAGGAGTCGAAATAATTAGAAAAAAATCGCCTTTATAAAGTCTTCCATCGTGTAAATTAAGGGAAATATTGAGAAAATCGAAATATTGACACGTATATTTTATCAATATTTAATAAAAAATGTATAAATCCATACTGTTATTTTGATATTATTGAAAGTTTTCTCATTTATTATAAGTACCTAACAAACTTTCTCTCTATTTTTTTTATAGAAAAAGCCAACAGAATTCTTTCAATTAATATTTGGAATAAATGTAACGAAGATTTATATAAATGGAAATTTTGGAAAATTTCTAATGACTCCTATCTCAAAAAAAGCAGCAAGAACAACAATAGAAACGTCATTATCACATGCCACTAACACTATAGTAGTAAAGTGTATGAAAAAGAGAATGGCAACAGTACCAACAACAACAACCTCGAGGGCGAGGGAGTCGCGCGATTAGAAATCCTGTTGGCGGTGAAAGTGTTCGCAATAACACCGCCATGTTGTGTGTGTATTTGTGTATGCATAGTTTATGATTTTTTTCTCTTGTACTCTTTCAATAAAAATACATTTTTTCAATTAATTTCCATTAGAATTTACCTGGTGAGGGTGCCTTTAAGTAGAGGATTTCTATCATAATAACCACCACCAATCATGTTTGTAATCGTAGTAATAAAATTAGAAAATAATTGAATATTGGCTGGATACTACAATTATCCAACATATTCGAATAAAATTCCTTATCACAGATACACATATCACTAGTGGACACTTGATTTTAATTGCTTTGAAATATTTTTCCAATTTTTTTTTTTGGTCGATTTTCACCTGAATTTGTCACGAAAACACTACAATATTCCAATAATCACATCGTCCACTAATTATCACATTTATCTCTCTGTATGTTTAATAATTAATTTTACGTATAATTATTTTGTAAACAGTCCAAACTTTTTTCCCCGAGAGTTATCAAGTTGATTTTGACAGCAGCACGAGTCTCTGAACAGGTGTCTGCCGCCCCACTCCACATATTCACATACACTAAACAACAGAGATAGAAAGAGAAGAATTGTAATGCGACTGCGCAATTGGAAAGTACCCCACATTAAAAATTATAATTAACAAAGAAAAAAAAAACAATAATTAATTGGAAATATTTTCTTTTAAGATTTATACCAATTAGAAATGATGACGATTGTTCGTAATGATGGTGGCAACTATGTATAAATGTGCCCTTGATACCAAGTCAACCGGCTATTCGCGTTTTGTTCGTATAGAAGCTGGACGGCCCCGCCAATTGACGTTTTCGACTTGTTCACCTAGTTTCAGGAGTTCCCCAGGTGATAGTGATAGATCATAGACAAAAATATACAATATGAAGAAGATATTAAAGTTTTCGTCATAGATTTTCCAAATTATTATCCAAATATTAACGCTCGTTTTAATGGTAATTCCGGCTAATAATTTGTTGGCAGTATTGTGAAAAATATATCGATTATTTCACCTAAAAGACGCCTCTCCGACGATTTTAAACAATATAGAGGTTAAATTTTAGCAAATGAATTCAACAATGTTACTCTAATTCATGCAGATTTTGAAACAGTATCTAGTTAATTTTTTGCTTCCTACAATGAGATGAAATTCTCAATAATTAAACTCTAGAAAATTCCCCCAAAAAGATTTAAAACGTCCAAATTTTTATTCTCTACCAGTTTCAAGAGCTGCAAATTAAATGGGAGGGAATAACAATAATTGTACCTATTTGCTCAAATTGGTAGATTTTATTTATTTGGTATTTAGCACTACTTTTATTTTGCCCTCCTTTCCTACGTTTGTATAAATATCAGTTTTCGTACGTAGGTGTACTATTTTAGTAATTGGTTAAATACGAACAGTGGAAGCTTTTTATATCTGAAATTTGACCATTGAAAAATTGATCAAACTACAAAACGTCTAATTTTCGTTTAACTACAGTTCCAATAATCAACAGGTATCATATTATTCGACAATTTGATGTCATAGAAGTTGATAGTTAAAATTTCCTAAAAGTTTATTTTGCAAAAGAAAAACAACTGTTCTAAGAGGACTATCCATGAAAATAAAAAATATCAAAAGTATTTGTTTAAATAGGACAAAATATTTCAATTAAAAATAATTAAAATAGGACAACTAAATCCTACTTACTTGTACAAATAATTTATCTCCAAAATACTGAAAGAGTAGCACACAGCAAAGACATGGATACGAATGGCATTAGCAAATTGAGAATTTTAGGGTTTTAAATTTTAATAACTTTTGGGGAGTTTTGTTATCAACTCATTTTTGGTACCTACATTTCTAACCTCAAAATCCCAAACTTAACTAATGGCAATCGTAATCTACATACACTGTGACCGAAAAGTTCCGCATAATGCAAATAACTTTTTTATTTATCAAAATTTTGAAAAACACCGAGACAGGTAACTTTTTATTTTTTACTTGCCAATTTTTGATGAGGTCAAAATGACACTACCAGTTACTATCGCGAAGAAATGGCGTCATCATCTTTTTTTTTTAAATTAGAACCCTTATTTTTCAGTTTTTTTAATGAGAGCATATTTTTCTGCGTTTAGACGTGTAAAAATTGTGGGGGGTTACATAAGAAAATTTTTGAGAAAAAAATTGTTAACATTTCTAAGTTTTTCTGTCATCGCAATATCCTTGCATCAGCATAGTATACGAAACACGCAATACCTCTGAATAAGCATTACAAGCATTGATTTACTGAAAGATCAAGTAGACATAGGTTGAAAATTTGACATAATTATTGACAAACATGGCGGATTAAATTGTGAAAAATAAAATGAGAAATTTGGACGATTATTAGCAATGGAGATGATATAAACCATTAAAGAGATCAAATACACTTCAATTTTATTCCGCTCTTCATCTCCATTGCTAGAAATCATCCACATTTCTCATTTTATTTTTCACAATTTAATCCACCATGTTTGTCTATAATTATGTCAAATTTTCAACCGATACCTATTTGACCCTTTAATAAATCAATGCTTTCAATGCTTATTCAGAGGTACCTACTGTGTTTTGTGTATGCCATGCTGATGCATGGATATTGTGATGACTAAAAATCTTAGAAACTTTGACAATTTTTTCTCGAAAATTTTCTCATGTAACCCCCTGCAATATTTACATGTCTGAACGCAGAAAAATATGCTCTTCCGGAAAAAACTGAAAAACAAGGGTTCTAATTTTAAAAAATTGATGATGACGCCATTTCTTCTCGATAGTAACTGGTAGAGTCATTTTGACCCAGACACAAATAAATAAAACAAAAAATAATTAAAAAATAAAAAGTTACCTGTCTCGGCGTCTTTCAAAATTTTGATAAATAAAAAAGTTATTGCATTATACGGAACTTTTCGGTCACAGTGTATATACATATACAGTACAACATTATTTAAGCTCGCAGTAGCCTATGATTTCGTGAGCGTAGGCTGGCTTATTATTTCAGTTCTGTAATCTGCATTACCGACAATCAATTGCAACAAGAGTATGTCGGTAAAGCAGATTATTTAGTTGAAACAAGAAACTAACATACGTTCCCAAATCATAGGCTACTGCGAGCTTAAATAGCTTTGTACACTTTGTATAAAGAGAGTCAAAACCGAAGTTTTGAAGATAGAACTTTTAGTAAACTGAGACAAGTTTTCGAAAGAAATTACCAAAGAATTAGAAGAAATAATTGTAACAATAAAAGTTCAATTTCAAGTAGCATATCATACAATAATAATCCGAAAAGAATCGAAAATTTCAACATCTATCCAAACCTATCCAAATGTTGCAACTTAGAGCTACGCCACTGATTTTAAATACTTTAATCTAATCTAATCTAACCACAAATATAAAATACTAATTATTTTTCCTAAAATCAAGGAAACCAACGTATAACAATAATAATAATAACGATAATAAGCAAGTGAATGAACTTTATAGTCTTATAAATTGTGTTATTTAAAAATAATTATTTTTTTAATCACTATTAGTCTTTAGAAGAAAAAAACGATACAATATTGTCAAAAATTATTGTAAATGTTTAAATAGATTCGACCTGATTCAGTAAAAGGGTTGGATTCTAACTGCACATGTTCTACTACCGAGTGTAGTAAAGGATCGGTTATAATGTGAGAATATTGCTCGTCCTATAGGAAGATACTACGTTATTCATCTATAGTTTTTATGGCAACAGCCTTTATTGGAGGATTTAAAGATCATTTTAGCAAAACTTGGACCCTGCAACTCATTTGTAAGTTGGTCAAAAAACACTCGTTTCTGTTGCTATTTTTAAAAATGAGTTACATACGTCAAATTACTTAGGATGTCTACAAATGATTTTTTTCGTTTTTCGACATTTTATTCGAAAATTGTTAGATATTTCGCATTAATTCTGTAATGTAATGAAGAAAAATGGAAAAAATGGGGAGGATCCTTGAGTCATATGTCATGTACAATTCGTTTTCAAAAATCGCAACATTACCTAAAACAAGCATTTTTTGACCGACTTACCGATGTTCAAATAGACTTTGATAAAATCATCTCTAGACTCTCCTATAAATTTTTAAAATATTTCTTTAACCGCTCGTCACATAACGGGAGTTCTAGTGAATAATACAATTTTATAAAATTATAAGGACTTAGTACTTTTAAGACGTTAATATCATGGAATGGCCATTTCGATCACCGGATTCCAATCTAATAGAAAACTTATGGGAATACGTTAATTTAAACAACCACTAAATGATTTCTAACAAGCTTATCAGTTGTATCTGTTGAAATTGCCAAATTTTACGCTCAACATCAAGTAAACGAATAAAATTTTCGTATATAAGAAGGAAATGACAATCGAAAGAAACAACCCTTTGGACTACCTGCAAGGTGAAAGGTATTAGAAAAAAGTTGAGAAAAGGCAAAATTTAATCCCACTTGAAGAACCGATGTTAAAAAGTGCATAATGATCGGAAATGATCACAAAATAAGAGAACTGTTTAATTTACTGCTCAAGAAGGTGAGATTGTTGTGCTTCTGTACTCTCTAACAGATGATTTTGACAGTTCATTTCTTACAATTTTCTTATTTTATAATCAAAGTTTTATTTCTTTTAGGGTTTGTTGCTATATTTGTGGGCCAATAGATAAGTGCGATTTCCTGTTTATAGCAGCCAAAGCTTTGACAACCGTTTTCCTTTACGATTTGTCTAAAATGAAAAGAAGCACTTGTACGATAGTCAAGTTAGCAACAACAAGATGTAATTATGACTGTCGACGTTAATTTATGTAAATGTTATGTTGAAAAAACAATTAGATGTGTGAAGACCTTTGAATTTTAAACATTTTTCGATTGATTATTGTAAAAAAACATTACGTTATTGTCGAAACTTCCCCTAATTGATTTCGATCGATTTAACTGATGATACATCATCATTATTAAAGCTACAGTTAATCATAATCATTATTGAATTTTATATCAATCATTACGTATTTAAATCAATGTTCTCGATGATTAAATTCGATAATTGTTAGTAAGTCGGCCTTGATTTGTGCACAAAAAAAAAACCAACTTACGAATCTGAGAAAAGCAGGCGTGGAAACAAAACTCACTCACCTATCCGGGTAATGTCTTAAAGCCTCCATATTACGATTCAATTATCCCATTTTTTTCCTCCAACCACTGTTTCAATCCTACTGGTGGTACTTTCTTTCGTATCGTTGATATATCCGGAAAATCCCCAAAAACAACAGTTCCTCGATCTGCTTATTATTATTATTATTATTATTATTATTACAACAATGTTGTTTTGTTTATCGTTATCACGTCGTAAATAAATGGGCCATTATGCAACTGGTTGAAAGAAAATTGGTTAATTTTCAACAAGAAAAATCGGTACACATCCAAATCAATCAACGAAAATCGAATGAAAATCACATAATTTTCCACATAAATCACTAGAACATTTCGATTTGAATCTATCACGAAATGGATGTAACAAAAACTACCATTTTCCTAAATGAAATAACAATTGAATACACACAGTTTACTGTGATTTTATCGAAAACAACACACACGTACTCACACTAACACAAAAATAGAAATCTTTGATTTTTCTTTTTTAGAAATGAAACTTGCGTTAGGAATGTTTCGTATTATTTGGTAACAAATTTTCCCGATTTTTCTCGATTTACACGAACGAATTCCATTTGAAATTACAAAAAAAATGAAACAATTAAAAAATTACTTTTTCTATTATTGTTAAATGCACGAAATACGATCAACACTTTTAGGGATATTTTGTTCTAAACAAGACGACAGGAGAGAGGATTGAAGAACAGAGTAGGCGGGGCGTAGAAGACAAGAGAACATCAACAATGGTGCGCCTGAGTCGACACGAGGACATCATCAAGATGCGCAAAAACACAAACACGCACACACACAATGCCAAATGTGGATATCGGAAACGTTCGAGACGGAAGGGGATGGAAGTTGAACGGTAAACGGATGACAATCATCATAACTTACTTGATTTGGGAATTTAATTCGTTTTCTCGTCAATACAAAAAATTCCACTTTAACTCAAAAAAAAAAACTAAAATTAAATTAACTCAACTGTAATTAAGTCTTACGTACATAGAATTAGGGAAATCATATTATTTTGTTAATGAAAATTATTTAAATCGATCAGTAATAGATGGCGTTGTAATCTTTGAGGTTAAATTTTTTTGCATTTTCTGGAATTAACCATCTTTATCTGATGATTTTTCGACTTTAATTCCGTTTATTTGACTTTAATAAGGTCAAATTAACATTTTTTCTCCAAATAGAATCAATCAAATCCACAATTTTCGGCGATGTGGTCTCATTTAACACGGTATTTTTAGAACACGTTTCCGCAATAGAAATCGGCCATATTTATTGAATTCGGATAACAAAACAAGTCGAGTACTATAATTTTATTTATTTAGATAATAGAAAATAAATCGTGTAAATACATTTAAATTGAAACGAATACCCCAGTTGTAGGATATTTCCTCCAAAATACATTTTGATAATAATAATAGTAATAATAATGGAAGATGACAAAATAAAAAATTCAATTGTAGTCAGCATATCCTAATTATCTGTTTACAAGAAAAGAAAACATACAACAAACATACTAAACAAATTAGAATTACACAGATAGGATATTAAATTAAAAAATTTCTTTTGATTTAGAACTAGTCTTTGTTGTATCAATTATTTTAAATGATAAAGATAATAAATTGAAGAAAAAAACAATGTTAGCAAAATTATAATAGAATCATAATGTATAGAAAAAAAAAACACGGTTGTTTTCTTGTCGATGATAATGATGATGGTAGATAAAACTATTGTTTCAATTTCCTGTAAATTACACAAACATCATGATTATCATAACCTAACTTTCTAGCATGCTTGTATGATTCATTAGCAGCTGCTGCTACCGGTAAATTCTGTTTAACAGCATTCGACATATCTAAACATAATTTTAAATCTTTCTGCATATATTCTAATGCTTGTTCCTTTTTCGAATAATCCTTTTGTAGGATTGTATTGCCTTTATGTACTAGATAATTATTTGCACCTTCTGATAAACTGAAAATCTCTAAAAAATCTTTTATAGATAGACCACAACGTTCAGCTAATACTAGACTTTCAGTAAAACCCATCAACATAATACCTAATGTCATATTTAAACATAGATTCATTTTGGTTGCACAACCAACTTGTCCTAAATAGAAGACAGTTTTGCCCATTGCTTTAAAGCATGTTTGACATTCGTCGAAGAGGCTCTTATTGCCAGCTGCTAAAATAATTAAATTACCCTCTTCGGCTTGTTTCTTACTACCATGCATTTGTGCTTCTAAATAACGTCCACCTTTACTTTCAATTATATTACAGATATCTTTCGATGTATCTGGATCAATTGATGTCATCTCAACGTAACCTTTATTTTGTAAGGCATTATCACCATCAGCTTGATGGATTACACCACAATTACCAATTACTACCTATAGAGAACGACAAATAGAGAAAAAAGTAATGGAATAAACAACAACAAAATAAACTTTTATTGCCTAAAAAACTTTGTCAATCAAAAAACAAAACTCGCTTTTCTTACGTCAAAATTATTTGTTTGTATGACTTACTAATTTTTCGATCCGTTACCATGATAAGCAAGGATCAGCAGTCCGTTTGGAAAAACTTCCTTTATTCTTGTTTCTTTTTAATAAATTGACGAAACTTAAAGAGTGAGATAGAAGCTCTGTTGATCTTTCGCGTTGTTATGGTAACGACGAATCGTCAAAAAGTTGGAGAATACGATTGTTTGTTTTTTGATTGTGTGACAAAATTTTTGCAACAATGGCAGTTTGCTGACAGTAAAAGACTTACTTCTTTGGCTGATCGTGGATCAGCTAAACAACTGAAAATTATATCCGAATTCTGGACAACATCGCAAGGTGCTTGATGTGTCTGTACCAAGCTCAATAGATTCTGATCCGCTTGGATTTTGAAGTTGTCGCACTGAAAATTAGAAAAAATATCAATTTTTTTACTAAGCTAACAATTAAAACTAATCACTTTTCAATTAATAATGGAAACTTTTAATTCTAAGTATTAAAAACCAAAGTAAATACATTTTTAATGGAAGGTCATTGATAAAAAACATGTAAATTTTATATGCGATAGTGTAGATAAAAATCACAGGAATATTATCAAAATTAACAATAATTATATTAAATTCAAGAGCCAAACGCTTATATACAAAACAAAATTTGCCTGTTATCGCTATTTTTTTCTTTATTTAGTAACAATAAAGATTTCACAACTGTTTCTATTGTGACGAATAATTAAAATTCTGTTTTTTTTTTTAAAATTAACAATTACAACAGTAAATGATTTTTTAATCTAAAAATTTTAAAATTCTTCGAAAAATAATCCTTATTGCTCTGACAATGAGTAAGAGACAAATATGGACAAAAAAAAATGAGCAAAAATTTAAAATAATGCGCACTATCAACAAATTTTATTGTAAAACAAACAAATCAAAATGAAAGGGATTACCTAATAGTCTGCAAAAATTAATTTAGTTATTTTCAAAATTATCAAACGAAATGTAAACTTTCAAGTCTCTTATCTCACGAATTGTGAGGATCTCGTTGAATGGCACAACTGTTTCGAAATATTCAACAATTGAAAATATTCAATTTTGACAACGGAAAATCGGAAAACACAAGAAACTCTGATTTGGTTCATTTTAATGCTTTTTTTGATAAAGCTCGAGAGATCGTCAGTCTCTGAGAATTCTATTTGTATAATTGAAAAGAGACAAGAATAAAACAGATTATTTGACCTCCAGCGTTGTTATGGTAATGAATCACCAAAAAGCTATAGAATATGACTGACTGTTTCATAAACTCCATCAATATTACATTATTGCTAATCTCCTGGTAACCATGTTACATGGTAACATGGGGAAAAATTCAGGATTGACACTCCCAAATTCTCCCCATTGGTTGTCAACTCATATGTATAATTATGTGTAATTATTTGAAATGCCCAAACTGTATAAGAATATCACGCGGAAAGTTTCTCGAGTGTTCATTGCAAAGGTAGGCAAAATTGATATATTGTTACAGTTGAACTCCTGTACTGTATAGAAATTATTTATTAATTTATATAAAAGAGAATATTCTGAATTGACTGTATATATCCGTTGTATATTTATTAAATATGTTGTGGTATTTTATTTTAATTTCCACTGAAATTGCGTAAGGAATAAAAAGAAAATCACTTTCTATTTGAATTGTTTTCGTAACACTTCAAGTATTCCCATTTGAAATACGTTCATTGATTTCATTTTTTTTGGTAAACAATCGTTTTAAATTCTATTACAAATTCAAAGATATTGATAAGTTTTATCAATATTGTTTAATAAAGGTCATGGACTTAACCGTAAAATAGCTAGGGACGCAAATTCGACTTTTAAAATTGAAATTAGTTTTCAACAGCAAAAAAAAATCGATTCTTTTTTGTTCCAACTATTCAACATTTCTCTTTTATGAATGTACATTATACCAATATGTCCATCTTTGTCTAACATTTAACGTTATCGATCCATAGAAGTTAAGATATAGTATAGACTTCCCACCATTATATCCTATAATAACGCCGACAAAATTGTTTTGTAACGGTTTTTCTGTTTCTTTTCCACCCCATATCCTATAATTATTAATTTGTATGAATACAAATGGAAATTTTTACAAATTGATATAATTGAAAATAGCAAAATTAGTAAATTTATCCAATAATTCCACAATTTGTAATAATGGAAAAGGGTTAATAATAATAAAACAATTAAAATATTAAGAAATAAAACGCCAACTACGATTTTTCTATTAAATTTTTGTGTATCATTTGTTTACAACCGACCACACCTCGATTATTAACATTTACAGAATGGACTCGTCCAGTCCATACCCCACTATAGAATTGGTGTGTGTGCATCTGGTTTTTAGTGAACCAGGCTATATTCACGTAGAGAAAGAGACACGATAGGCGTAGATGTAGACGACAACGTCTACGAGACAACTAATAACGCAAAAATAACGTTTTCTAATCATTTCGAACGGAAAAAATTAACTCCTCAACCGTTATTTTATAAGGCATCAAACTTGATTTTCTCAATTTTTTTATAATTTGTAAGAATATTGAAGAATAAAGCAATTAATAATAAGAATAATAAAATAATTGTGAGTGTATTTTTTTCAAATATTTCTATACATTTCAAGGTTTTCTCTATCTACAACCAACAATAACAACCAGTGGTAAGTTTAAGGTTTCCTTATCAAACTATTAAAATAAACACGTGTCGATTATTTTAACGATTCGAAAAAATAAATGAGAATATTTCATTTTTGTACAATTAGTTTTTAATTTTTGCCATACAATGATCGTAGACAAATTTGTTTTTCTTGTTACAGGTCCCACAATTAAACTTAAAAATAATAATATTCAAAATTAATTAATTATAATTTCCAACAGATGGGACAATGTTTATAGAAAAACGATGGAAGTTCTCCGGTATTATTTAAGAAATGCCGGTTCTGTTTTTGTAAAATTTCTAATAATTTTATCGTTGATATTGTTAATTAATGGTGATGATGATGATGTTAAAATAGATTTACCATTAGAGAATTGTTATTTAACAAGAACAATTTTGAATTGTTCAAATCATAAATATAATGTGATCGATTTAGAAAATTTATCTCAACAATATCGTAATATAAAAACGATAATTTTTCGAAAATGTTACAATAGTAAATGGGACATCATTTAGCATAGAAAATATCGAATATTTAAAATGGATTAAAAGTAATAATAGTATAGATATAAATCAATTGCTACAAAATCCAAATGAATTAATCAAATTAGATTTGAATTTTAATAATTTAACGAAATTAAAGAATTATCAATTTAGTGATTTCAAAAGATTACAAATACTCAATTTATCTTGTAATAAAATCGATGATTTACCAAGGAATGTATTTAAAAATTTAACAACACTAACAGAATTATATTTGTCGAATAACAATTTACCGGCAATACCATTTCAAGTATTTGCACCAATGTACGATTTAAAATATTTAGATTTGTCCAAAAATTATTTAGTAACAATACTGGATCACTTCTTTAAATTAAATCGTTATATTGAAATTTTATTACTGAATAATAATCAAATCGTTAAATTAACATCGAACTCACTGGCCGATTTAACAAAATTAAAACGATTAGATTTGTCAATGAATTCCATCAAACAAATCTCCAAAGGTCTATTTGATTCATTAAATAACTTAGAATATCTGAATTTAGCCAATAATCCATTACAGAATGTTAATAATGGTATATTTCGTGGGTTAGTTAAATTAAAAGAATTGAATTTAAGTGGTAATGAATTGAAATACTTTACATTCGGTTTATTGCATTTCAGTCCATTATTAACAATATTAACAATAGATAATACGAAAATTGAAGAATTACACAATAGTGAATTGTTAGGTGTTACAAATTTATTAAAATTGAATATACGCAATAATAGAAATTTGAAAAAAATCGAAAATTACGTATTATTAGATACACCAAATCTACAATATTTAGATATTAGTGGTAATCAATTAACTTATCTACCAATATCTATAAGGAATTTAACGAAATTGAAACATTTAAATATATCGAATAATTTATGGGCATGTGATTGTCGTATGTATTGGTTTCAAACATGGTTAGATGATGATAAATTGAATAAATTAATATTGAGTGATTTAAGTTGTGGTCCACATGCTTATCCAAATGATATGTTACCAACATTACAACATTTGAATTGTACACCACCGAAGATTATTTATAAAACACCAACGAAACAATATCGTTTGAAAAGTGATGCAATTTTAGAATGTCGCCATCAATCAAATCCATCACCATCGATAACATGGGTAACACCATCTAGACAAATATTTCATTATAATCCTGATCCATCAATACCGGATATATTTGAAAATCATCCATATGCACACGATGAAAATCTAATACCGATACGAATAATACCACCAAGGATACAAATACTTGATAATGGTACATTATTGATTAAAAATGTTACACGACAAGATTGTGGCCGTTATATTTGTTATGCTAGTAATCCTATAGCCAATCTAACTGATTCTGTTCTATTACATATTGATCCAACTGATTGGAATAACGTTAGGATATTGAGTTTAATTGTTGGATTACAATGTGCGACGTATTTCCTTGGAATAACTCTAACTGTACAACTTTTACGTTCGGTATTAAGACGGTAAGTACAATTCGTTTAAATATCCAACTCAATAACGAAATCTTCAATCTATTTTCAGATTCGGTATTCTAAACAACTTTTGCAGTTTCTGTAAACGCGACCGTGTCTCACCACGTGCCCGTCAACTTTATGCTCTATTAGACAATATCGAACAATACAAATCACAACAATTGGAACGATTACGTGAAAATTATACACAACAAGTAAGTGGAATTTTTCCAAATTCGTAAATATTTTTCAACAATTAATTCAATAATTAATTCGTTTAGGTCAATAGAATCAAGGACAATTGTGCTCAACAAATGGAATGGATCCAAAACAGCTATCAAGCCCAAGCCAAACATTTAAAAGATTTCCGCGATATTGGAACACAACATCTGACGACATTGCGTGGCCAATATTGTGATCAGGTATTTGTTATAATAATAATCATAATAAACAACATTTATCCTGATCCTTTTCCCTCTACATAAATAACAATTCCAGGTGAAGAAAGTCCGTGACTATTCAACAACACAATTGAATTGGGTACGTGAAAATTACATATTTCAACGTAATAAAATACGTAAATTTAGTGCACATAAAGTATTACAATTACGGGAAACATACAAATACCAACAGCAGACATTAAATAAAGTCCTTGAAAATCTTCCAAGTTTATATTTTGAAAATTGTCGGGCCGGTACATGTGGACGTGCTGAATCATTAGTTTTTGATATAAACGATGATAATAATATTGATATGTATTTTAAAACGAAAATTGACAAATTACCAGATCTAATTGATGTTGATGATGATGATAATAAAGATCAAGATTCACAACATAAGAAAAATAGCGATGAAGATTTAACATTGAGTCATATTTCGTTATATTATACACCAACAGAACGTTCATTAGGTTCAAGAGTGCTTCCGATATACCAATCTGGTAGTATTTATATAAACATGATTGAGAATTGCGATGAAGATCAACTATCACCATTGAAATATCAAGATTTTATCTCATCATCAACATCAATTAACGACAATTCAATTATAAAAAGTTCCCATAGTAATAAAGATTTAACAATGAAAAATCAATCGGATATCCAGCCAAGTACAAGTCTACCAGAATTGCCTACAACAAGTACCAACACAGTACAAGAACATAGAAAAAATAAACTTGCCAATATTCGGAAAACAACAAATGAAACAACTTTATAAGAGAATAACAGACTTGAAATAAAAATTATAAACAAATTCATCTCCATTTATATTTCATTTATCATAATAATCAACATTGTGCTGTGATAAATGTAAGGTACGCTGTATTTAAACTATCACAGTGTAGAGAAGAAACAGAATATACAGTAGTGCCAATTTATAGCAAAATATCCCCGGATTTCTATTAATTAAAGATCTGAACGATTCTTGAAGACTACAAGATTTACTTAGACCGAGAAAGGCAGACAATAAAAACAACTCTACTAGTCATTTTAAGATGGAGAAAAAGAAGACTGAACTTTCTCGGTGATTAACAACAAATAATACGATGGAAAAGTATGACGTTATGATTCTACTTAATTATTGAAGCTTCCTTTTTTTAAAATTAAATTAAATCCTAGAATAACTATAAAATTGTAGATCAGTGTTGTGTATTTTTCAAAAATCTCGTTCAATTAGACAGAAATAATGTAATCGAATGTAAAAATCTACACTGGTACAGGGGAGGACCGACTATTTTAGATGTTAGCTGCTACCAAAATATTACTATTTTTATTATGGATCAATAAAATAATAAAAAAGAAACTTGTTAATTGTGATCGGATCTAATTAAATGTTGGAAAATAAATTGAAATAATTAAAAAAATTCAGTTTCATATACACCACCTACCTTATGAGATGAACGATTCCACAAGTTTACTGTATGTCCTGAACATATCAAATTCCTCACCAAACAGGACCCCATAATGCCCAATCCCATAAAGCCGAAAGCGAAAGATGATGGCCGAATATTCTTATTCTTTAATTCATCTGGCACTTCATTTAAGTCAATCTGCGGTGATTCCTATGAAATACACCACCAAAACGAATAATCAATATTTAATTTTTTTTTTTAATGATAAAGAAAATTACCGGTTTGCTTAATGATGGTGGTAAACTGAGGATCTCTTCATCGTATTGTTCTTCAGATGCACCATTTTCGTCATATTTTAATTGCGGTGAAGATAGTCGCGGTTTTTTTGTCGGAATTGAACCGGTTGAATTTCTTGATATCTCTGATGATTGGCGTTTTGCACTAGATGTCTATATCGAATAACAAACAATAATAATAATTTTTTTTAATAAAACTAACATACCTTTTTGGGTTTTTTTGCGGGTGGTGGTGTTTTCATGCGCTCTTCTTCCTTCTCTTGAAGTAAAGTCTCAAATAATGATTCATACTTCGGGTCTTCCTATAGAAGATAAAGAAAATGGTTTTAAAAATTGTGAATTTTACAAAATAGTGGCAATTACCACACCATCCTATCGAATTTCTGATTATCGACTAAGCATTTCAATCAATCCCTTTCAAGTTTAGTGATGATAAAACTCCAGTCAATAATAGAAGTATCTTATCATTTCAATTATTTGTACAAATTTCATACATACATTAAATTTTATTATCTATTCACTTGCACAGATCAAATGCTTTAAATATTGAAGTATAGTGTTATGGAATTCTTTGTATTTGAAAAAGTTTATCTAATCTAGAATTTACCTGTTTGATATATAAATCATAATGATAATCAAATTTATTTTGATAACAGAGCGTAATATTAGAAAATTGCCAAAATCTAATTAAACTGAACGGTAGCACAGTGAATTTTGTAATTTAGTAGTTGAAATACTTGTAAAATTAGATTTAGTATCTTTGTCATACTTGTTGTAAGTGTTATATGAAACATTGAAGGTTTTGTGCATATGACAAAGAACGAGATACTTTCATTGAATTCTTTCAATATTTATTATTTTTATGTGATTTCTTTCCGTCAAAACATAGTCAAAGTGGTTAATTTTGTTTACGTTAATAAACCAATTTGTATTGAAATTTAGAGTAAAAGAAAAACATCGAAATTATTTGCAATCAAAAATTCAAGTATTTCTAAAATTTAGTTTTTCCCAATGAATTTATCGAGCAAAATTATGCTTCTGGTCATTAGTGACTCCTTAGTGTTTTTAAATTCGAATTAATCACTTTCGGTTGTTCTAACAAAAATCTACCTCCATACAGCCCCTTTCTCTTAAAGGTGTTCACAGCGCCAAACGTCTATTAATTATCGAGTGATTGGAAACATATTTTAAGGATTTATACAGCGATCAATGGTGCACATTTCAGTGAAAGTTGGATCATGTAGCTCGTTGGGAAATCGGGGAAAAAGTGATTTTTGTCGAAAATCTCAACATTTTCGTCAATCAGTTTTTTACATAAATCGACTCAAGATGACTTGAGGATTCTCGGAAAACTGTTTTTTCGGTTTTCGGGCACTGTATCCTGAAAAAAATTGAAAAACAGGTCTCTCGTACATCGATCGTAAATGTTACGAATGAATTTCTCAATGAGCTAATTTTGCTAAAATGTTCTCTGAGAATCCCCTATAAATCCTTAAAATATGTTTCCAATCACCTTTAAGAGAAATGGGCTGTATATTGTTCACTTTTATTAAATCAAAATAAATGCCTATCACTATTGCGAATCTTTGAAAATAGATCAATAATTTTATGGATTCCAAATACGAAGAGGGAAAATTTCAAGTTTTACGAATTTTATAAATTTGCACTCACTAATTAAGTAATTCAGCAGAGGCAAAGTAGTAGTACGATTGTTTCTATAAAAATACGTTAGGATCGTAAATGAAACTATAAATATAATCTTACAAGATACAGAAATGGTACAAGTGGAATTTTGAACTATTATTTCCCCTTCTAAACCACCCAATTGTAATAAGAACAAAAACATCGAATAATAATTCTAAAAGGACGTAGTCCTATTATTTAATATTTTTGCGGCTGAATGACAGATTTGAGCCACACAAATCAGATACCAAACTAAACAATTAATGGTAGCTTTTGACTGATTGTAATAATTTATAAAAACTCTAGACAAATCAATAAAAGGTGTAATATAAATGGTCTTTACTTACTTCTATTTGGTTAATCGCCCGTGGTAACAATAGACTAGGTATAGATTTAGAATTATAAATAAACAATTCAGGAGAGCATTGTTTACATTTGAGCAAACAATAACTAGTAGCTCAAATGAACCAAACAAGTCATAAATGACTGCTAATAATTTAAATTGTCCAAGCAGTAACAGACAAAGATGGTAAAACACACGTAAATGAGTATTTAGTGATTTTTAGAAAATTCAAACTTTTATATTTTTCAGAATTCACGATTTCTCAGAAGTATAATGGGTTATTCAGCTAATAGTATAGTAACTCCCATTATTTGGCGAGCAATTTGAAAAGTAATTTAAGGATTTATAGAAGGACTCCTTGAGATTATTTATCGTGAAATTGGTCAAAAACACGCGATTTCAAAAGAATAAAATGAACAGAAGCATCCTGAAGTCACTCTGAGACCCAAATTTTACTCAAATGATCTCCATGGACCTATAAATCTTCGAAATATTTTTCGAATTATTCTCCCAATAATGGCAGTTGACATAATTTATAGTCAGAGACGAAAGACTTGGTATTTTAAAACTGTTGTATTTACATTTTTTTCTAGAATGCAATGGAGGAACTCATTTTTGAAAATCACGACAATGTCTTAAACGACCGACCACCAAAAAAGCTACGAAGCTCCAGATTTGAATCGATCAAGTTGCCAAAATAATTGTTCGCACTTAACATGGACACGTGGTATGCGTGATCTAGAATGCCTACATCGGTGATAAATGAAGGAAATAAATTTTGATATTTTATAACATGAGCATTTCGGTAAATGAAACGTGAGAACTGCACTTTACTAGTGATGAAATGATTTATTTAAATTTCTTTGTGATAATGTTTGATAAACATGATCAAATATCAATTGTGCTTCACATGAATTTCACTTGTAAATATGTGAACATTAGATTGCTAGGCTCGTTTAAGTCTTCGCTCCCATTTATTAGCCCCATCAAAATCGTATGGTTGGTTTTCCTCGAATAAAGAAAATATTTACATTAGAATAAAAAATCAAAAACAAAAATACTAAAATCACAGCCTTTTAACGATTTTACAACAGCACAAAGCTGAAAATGTGATTGTATCTTCTTAAGGATTACTCTAAGGATTGTTCAAGATTCATGATAAAAAAATTTTCGTCGTCTATAAATTTTAGCAAATCGTTGATTTTTTAGCAAAAATAAAGAAAAGTGACCAATCAAGCATTTTTTAAAGGAAGTGAAATTGGATAAAAATTATTAATATTAAAATAGGTTGACCACAGGAAAGAAGCTTATGATTTGAATGGTACAATAGTGTCCTTAAAACTGCTAATTTTGATAATATTCAAACTAAGAATTAATATTAAATCAATAATTTTTAAATAATATGAATAGATATAAAAGGAACATTAAAATATTTATAGATACACGGTTTTCAATGCATTTAAAAATCATAAAACCAATCACTATAAAGTTATTAATTTTTCTTCCCAATAATCTATTAAAAAATAGATTGAAAATTGTTTTCTTAATAATATTAACATTTGCATAACATCTTAAATTGCAAAAAAAATCGTCAACTTTTACTTAGGTTTGAATAGAGCAACTAGTAACTTTTTTCCAAGAGTTAAAATTCGAAGAAAACTACTGATAAAATGGGGTACCTGTAGAGACATAGAAATTAATTAGAAAACTTACTACTTTCTAAATATTACATATTCGCAGAATCTTCTTTATGAAACAAACCAAAAATACAAAACATAGAAATATCATAATGATCCCGTTTTGCCCGACAGATAGAGCAAAATGGGGTAGTTTCATTCCTTACACAAGAAATATTCATAAATTACTTCCCGATTGTACATTTTTAACAGTTGCAGCAAAAAGATATTCAATAAAGATCTAAACAAAGAGACAATGTTTATTATTGACATAGCTATCTCAAGTCTATTTTTTCTTCTTACGCCTCCTTATTACTATTATTTATATTCATTTAAGGGCAATCTTTTTAATTCAACGTGTAATTATTGAAATATGCCAACTAGTATATTACACCCCGTTTTATTCTCAATGGATAACTTTAACTTAGCCTAACTTTTTAAATGTATTCATATCAAAATTCAGGACATTGTGGTAAGTGTGACTTTAGATGCCCTATTTCATAAAATGAATACGTAGATATTTATCTAATTATTTACCGATTGCTATTTATTTTAGCTAAAATATTCACAGAAGTTATAACTTAGTCCCAAAAAGCAAGATTTACTACTAAAGAAACTAACAGGCGCTAATATTAATTATCGTCAAATTGCAGGGAGTTGAAATTAAGTAAATCAGTGAAGTAATTGATTGATATTATTGATAACTGGTGAAAAAACATGGGCACATTGTTTTATGCGCTTATCCCGTTTACCGATCTTTCCCTCATTTAAATATTGGAAAAATGATACATTGTAAAATATTTTGGCTGTAGTGATAAAATCATCCTCCAAATCACCGAGCGAATTACTTTAATGAGCTCTACTAGAGTCACGATTTGAAACTTTGACTCGGAATTTAAAAATGTAAAAATAAACTGAAACTACTCAAGTGAGTAGACAAAATCATTCATCATTTTGTAATATGTCTTTAAAGTTAAAATAACTGATCATTTTTATATTGAATGTCAGAAATTAAATTAGTTAAGGACTTGGATAATTTATTCTACGTATCAAAAATTTGTATATTGAAATATTTTTCTAAAGTTAGGCCTTTATTTTGAGAGAGTTTATATTTCAATCTGCCTTTTAAGTGATTTTTTTGACCTAATCAGTCTTATTAAAGTAAGACCTTCGGCAATTTTTAGTTCAGTTAAGGGTTAATATTATGGAAAACGTATCATAAACTATAAAACTTTAAAAATAGTTCTTCTATCTATAGTTTATAAATGAATTTTAAGCTTAGCTCTCTTTCTAAGGGCATGCACATTGATTTTTGAGTCCAATGCACAACTTTGAATTCAACTACAATTCCAAATTAAATTTAAATTGTGTGTAGAATTTAATTGAGACTATTGAGGCAGGAAATACAAAATTTTTCAATACGTATCTCATTAGAGGGAAATGTACGATTTTTATCAATTCTCAGATCTCTAGCCCGATAACTTATCTAACAATTTACTATTTTCGGTCAAAACTTTAGAGAATAATGCCTTGTCCTTTATTAACGTGTTCCTGATAGGAGCATAGTACTAAGCAAGTGGTCATAATTATATTAAGATTATTCGCGTGTAGAAAAATTTTACAAATATAATTGTACGATTCTTTTAAAATTAGAGATAAATAGGATGTTTGAAAGATAACTTAATTCCTACAGAATAGTCAATTTAAAATAAAACATAAATACGAATTGTTTTGCTTTTGATAAGCCAAAAAATTAATATAAATTGCATCATCATTAATCAAATTAATTGTACGAAAATATGCAACAATTTCATTATTTTGGAAATTTCACTCCACCATAATGGTAGTGCATTTTATTATAAAAAAAAATTTATCAAAAATGTATATCAAAAAAGGAGTTTAAAAAAATTAATCTTAATTAATAAGTGTCTTCAAGGTGCTTATTATGATTTACATTTTCGATGATTTTGTTTTTCTGTTGACAAGACTTTAATAATTTGGGATCTTCGAAATGCAAAAATTCTACCCTTAGTCGCTTTATGTCGTCACTGAACAGACTTATTAAAAACTAATTAAAAAGTAATAATTATGGTTGTAATGGGAGAAAAATAATGAAACTTACTTCTACTTTGGTTATGTAATCTTCAATATCTTTTACTGCGTTTTTAAACAACGCACTTTTGCACACATTTGCGAACTGCTCTTTGTATTGTCTATACGGTTTAATATTCTGCTCTTCAACCCATCCACTACAAGAAAACGATAAACAATAATTAATAATTATCCGAAGAAAAAACAACCACTTTTAATTGGTTCAAACAATAGAAAATAGCAAAACTAAACTTACTAATTGTTGGATCCGAAGAAATAAACCCATTGGCATCCCTTCTTCTTCGATGCAGTCCTCGGTTCGGCAACCTAACAACCACAAAAAAAAAAACAACATAATTACCCTCAATAATCAACATTTTTAGGTTATGATTACAACAACAACAACAGGATAAAAACCAATAAGGGCATGTATAAAGAATACAAAAATTCAAGCAAACAAGCGTAGAAAGTGACGCGCGCGCAAACCGACGGGAGGGAATAACGGTTGGGTTGAATCTTAAATGTGTATGCTTATACTTACACGACCTGGCCATGGAGAGAATCCCTTCATTTTGGCCCTAAAAAAATTTAAAAAATTTAATTTAATTTTTAATAATAATAAACAATATCGAAATAATTTGTTTTTAATTGAAAACTAACCAAACTAAATCACCAACTTTAGACATTGTACAACAACAACCTCACACCTCAACGACTCTTCTCAATCTGATTCTCCGGTGCCGCGCTAGCATTAAATTGGTAGCGCCGCTAAGACTTGCGCAATAATACACATGCGCAATTCGTTGATTTTTAGTTGGTTATTATTCGTATAGATGGCGATACTTAAGATGGCGTCCTGTAATTAGCACAAGGCGGTAAATTCAAATTTACTAATTAATTATATGGTTTTATTCGAATTCAGTCGATTATAATTAAAAAATATTCACCCCAAAATAAACCAGACACCTTCAATAAATAAAACGGTAACATCAATTAACTAAATTATCAACTAGAAATTTTTAATTACACTAGTTTGAACACATTCAGTATCTTAAATTGTTTAATACATAATATACCATTTATAATTATTGATAAAAATGACAAAATTAATTATTTATTTACAACAATATTAGAATTATGGCATTTTATTTGTTATCGTCAAAAAATAAAAATTGTTAAATATTCTAGATATAAATTTTTCTATAATTTTAGACTGGACGAACGAAACTGGCTGGAAACAATCCAGTACGTCCTGTACGTTGTAATGTACCTTTATACCAACCATCTTCACGTTTCTTATGTACATAAATAATATCGTCTTTCTGTAATTCTAATTCATATTCACTATTCGGTGGATATGGAATTTCACAACGGAACAATTCATTTACAGTATGCACAACAGTCGGTTTTGTTTGACGATGATTATTTGCATCTAATGAGTTCGATTTACGATGCTGATGGTGATTATAATGATGTACATCTGGATTTGAACAAGAACCAGTTGCTGTCTCACTAGATCTACAAAATTAACGAAAACAATTATTTTAAATACAAAAATTAAAAAAAAAAATAAAGCAAATTAAGCGAGTTATACGGTTAAAACGTGCAGCAAAACAATAACACACCTTAGATTATGTGTAAGTACACTTGGTCGTTCTTTATGTTTAAGACGTTGTGATGTTGAGCCGAATAAACGGTGATGTTCTACAACAGTTGGTTGTATTTGAAGCAATTGACTTGGACATGATCCAGACCTGAAGGAATTTAGGGAGGTGTGTAAAGAAACAAACAAGAACATATTTAAGGACTTGCAGTACATTGTTTTCGATTCAGCGGCCGGAAAATAGCAAATTTGTAACTCTATATCTCATTTATCATTTGACTGATTTAAATGATTTAAAAGGAATTAGAAAAAGCACTTTAAAGAGTAGAGAATTGTGAAATTTTTTAATTAATTTTGGAATTATAGAGGAAATTGTAGGAGCATTTTTAAATACTTTTCTTCATAACTTGGACAATATTATTTTGCAATAAAATTAACGATTCTCATAAAAAGTTGAGACCGCTTTTCAAATCTGCAAACTAATTAAAAAGTTAACTCTTTCAAATTCCATTTAGATCAGTTATATCTACTGAAAAACAAATGAAATAAGGAATTATAAATATTGACTGATGTACTGCTGGCCCTTAATAAACATGCATTCCTCTCACAAAAGCTTTTTTTTTTAAACAAACACATGCAATAATTGCAGATTATTGAATTAGAATACCTGACATGTACAGGATGTGCTGTAGCTACAGTATCCTCAAAAACCGGATTATCCATCGAATATGTTGATGGTGGTGGTGGTGATTTTGAACGTTTTATACTTGTAAGTCTACGCATCAAACCAACACCTTTCTCTTTACGATCTTTAGTCTAAATTAGTTTTAAATCGATTTAAAAAATTATAAAATCAATTAACAATACAACAAGAATTAAATAGAAACAAACACATGTGATAATCAATAGAAAACAAACCTTATCGATTGTTTTAATTGGCGTAGGAACATTAGCAACATTTATTTGTTGTGATTGTTGTTGTTGTTGTGAGGATGGCATTATAGCACTACTACTACGTCCAATTGAAATACAGGAAGCATTCTCCTGCTGTCCATGCCAACTGGACGAAATTGTATTCGTTGTTGGATTGACAGCAGGACTGATTGAACGTGGTGGTAATTCTGGTGGTAAATTGCTAAAGCTTTGCTGTTGGCGTGGTGACAATAACAATGCTGATGATGATGTTGATGAAGATGGTGATGAATTCTTACCACCTCGTGTAAAACTTACAGCAACTTGATTGATACTAGTAGCACCATTATTTGTTGAAATACTTCCAGTTTTCTTATCAAAATACGCTACATAATTACCCGGAAATACACCACTTTTTTGTGTACGTACTGATGTACCTTTATACCAACCATCTTGACAACGTTCAGTTACAATATAAAGACTACCTTTACGCAATTCTAATTCATCCGATTTTTGTGGTTTATACGGATATAGAGCAAGATAATTTGCTGGTAATTTAATTTCATCACGTACATCACTGGTAGTGGCCGAAATTTCAGCAGAATGTCGATGATGACTTGTATTTGTTACAGATGGTGATTTATTGAACGTTATTGGTGTCGATCCTGTAAAACTATGCCGTTTCTCTTTACAATTATTCGATTTTTGATTTGTTGGTGGTGTATGTTGGGGTGTTACAATTATTTCTGATTTCCTACAATTACAACAATAAAAATTATTTATAATTGTTTTAAATTAGGCCAATTACTGAGTTAGATTTCTAGGAATTGCTTGAGTCCGTGGTGGTGGTGGTGAAGCTGGTGATGATGGAGCTGTACTAGCATTCGATGACGTATTACTCGATGACACATTCGGTGTTGTTGTTGTAGTCGTTGTTGTTGATGATGTACCGGAACTTAACGTTGAACTCGAATCGGAAGTTGTTAGATTTGGCTGAACTGTCTGTTGAACAACAACAATACGCGAATGATCTGTCGGTATTAACGGTGTACCATCTTCTGTTGTTGGTGTCGGTGGAGCTATTCTAGACGGACCTGGTTGGGCACTAATACAAAACAAATTTAAAAATCGAATCATCCAAATATTTAATCATTTATACTTTGTCGATAATTTCATTAATGATCTGGCTAAGTTGTTCAATTCAACAAAAGTCAACGGAAATATACCGATACGTCCATCTAATTTACCTTCAGCCCAATTCTCATCAACACGCCGTATAACTGTGATAATATCACCTTCTTTAAATACTAAACAACCTTCTTCTTCGTGTTTATCCGTTTGGAAATCGTATAGAGCTTTACATTGCGGCATATGACTTGGTAATGGTGTGATAACTTGGACGTAATTCAATGGGAATAAGCCTTGTTTACCATGACATTCACCTTGGAACCAATGGGCATCGATACGTTTTTTAAGAAACACAATATCGCCCCTTTTAAAGCTTAAATCACTGTAAAATCGAATTTTAATTATACTTAAATTGGGTGTAAATAACAATTACCCTGGTTCTTTAGGTTCATAATCGTATAAGGCTTTAGCGTACGGTTGGTGTGCCACTGGAATATTCGGTGTTGTTTGTTTGTTGTTAATTTTCCGTTCAGGTGTGGGTTGTTGTTGCTGTTGATGAACAAATAACGGCTGATTTATCTGATTTGTTGTTGTATTTCCACGGATAATTCTCTGTTGTTTCTTTATAACACTCGTTGAATTTCGTATACCTTCTAAAATTCTCATTAGTAGAACATTCGGTGGTAGATCATCGATTTTTATATTGACTAAAATTCGACATTCTGGACAACGTAATTCTTTATGTTTTTGAACGATTTCTTCTAAACATTTCCTACAGAAAGTATGTTGACATGGTAGAACTTTACTGGACGTATCCAAACGATCCAAACACACTGAACATTCCAGTAAATCATTCAACGTACCTTCATCCATAATTCTTAGTCGTCTCTTCACACAAATTCACCTATAATTAGACGGATGCATTAAAATTAGAACCAACTAAAAATAATTCTTCTAGAATATCCGCTTATATTTTGTGCAATGAATTGGGAATTTTTGCATGTTTAATCAACGACATACCACTTCCGGTCTATACATCCACACATACACATACTAAAAAATAATCAAACTTACCGATAATATGGGTGACAAAGTTGGCTGTGGCAACGGCTGGTCATCAAACTTTTGACGGCAGTAACGGAGGGCGGTGTCAAGGGGGATATTTCATCTAACTTAATCAAATAATAATTCGATTTAATTAATTCTTCAATTTTCTAGATTTAAACGATAAGGGATATTTTGTAAATATACTCACATAAATGCTTGGAAATTACATTCGATTTGAGATAAATGATTGCACCGCACCACCATCTTTGTATTCTTTGAACAAGTGCATGTTTTTAGGGGATTTTGGTGGAACTTTTTAGCACTGTTGGTTACTAAAGGCGGTATATTTGAACGACTAGCGGAGACAAGTTTCAAAGAAATTTAATATTTTTTCAATTATTAATAAATTACAAGTGTTACATACTATAAGAATTGTTTAAAATATCTGTATGTGTTTGAGATTTGATTGATACTTTGACTGGACAGTATAATGAATCGGATTGTTCATCTTGGGTGGATCCGTCTGTAATTAATCTAGGGATTTTCTTTGTTTTGTATAGGCAACATTGGTTTCTATGTTGATTGTCAACTGTCTGGGTTGTTTTACAGCTGTCAAAAAAATGCAATAATGGGGAACTTTTGTGATTTGAACGTATTGTTTTTTAACGTTTTGCATATAAACGTAATGGATTAGTATTGAAAAATATGGTAAAATATTTAAAAAATTATTTATTAAATAATTTGATTGTTTAATTGTTATTGAAAAAAAATTAAATTTACTTTTTTTATTGGTTAACTACATAATCATTTGTGTCACTAGATTACTGTCATAAGAATAATAATAGTAATAATAGTAATGAGTATGGTTATAATTAATAATTATTTAATTGAATTTAATTTTTCTTCTTGGTAATAAATTAGATAATAAAATTTTGTGTATGTTGTAGGGCGCGAATATTTCCCAGTTGGAACGTGATATAGGATCTGAACAGTTCCCATCAAATGAACACTATTTCGGTTTAGTTAATGTAACAATAAAATAATCTAAAATTTGATTAATTAAATTAATTAATTAAATTTATCGTTATAGTTTGGTAATACATGTTATAGCAACTCAGTCCTTCAAGCTTTATATTTCTGTAAACCATTTCGAGATCGAGTATTAGAATACAAAGCCAAAAATAAACGTACTAAAGAAACATTACTTACATGTTTAGCCGATTTATTTCACAGTATTGCAACACAGAAAAAGAAAGTCGGATCTATTGCACCCAAAAAATTTATAGCAAGGCTACGAAAAGAAAAAGGTAACAATTTGATCATTACAATTTCAATAAATAAAATTCGTATATTTGTAGAAGAATTCGATAATTATATGCAGCAGGATGCCCACGAATTCTTGAATTTCCTTATAAATCATATTAGTGAAATAATTCTAGGTAAATTTTGAATATTGATTGGGTAATTTCGATTTTAATCGTTTTGAATTTAGCCGAAAGACAACAAAATTCCACCACTACCAACAATATCAAAGCGAAAGGTGCTGGTGAGAATGGTACCGCACACAATAACCAACCGGAACCGACATGGGTGCACGAGATATTCCAGGTAATTCCGTAAATTCGAAATTAATATCGAATTAATTTGTTGATTTTTAGGGTATTTTAACTAGTGAAACTAGATGTTTGAATTGTGAGAATATCAGTAGTAAAGATGAGGATTTCTTCGATTTACAAGTCGATATTGAACAGAATACGAGTATAACGCATTGTTTACGTTGTTTTAGTAATACGGAAACATTATGTAATGATAATAAATTCAAATGTGATAACTGTAGTAGTTACCAAGAGGCACAGAAACGGATGCGTGTTAAAAAATTACCAATGATCCTTGCATTACATTTGAAACGTTTCAAATATATGGAACAATATAACCGACATATTAAAGTATCACATCGTGTTGTATTCCCGTTAGAATTGCGACTCTTCAATACTGTAAAATAATTCTAAAAACTCAATTAATATTGATTTTAATTGAATTTTTTGTGTTTCAACAGTCAGATGATGCAGTGAATCCGGACCGGCTGTACGATTTAGTTGCCGTTGTGATCCATTGTGGCAGTGGACCAAATCGTGGCCATTATATCAGTATCGTTAAAAGTCACGGTTTTTGGCTGCTATTCGATGATGATCAAGTTGATGTAAGTTGAATCAAATTTTTTTAAAAAACGTTAAATTGTTGATTTTAATAGAAAATTGATGCATCGACTATCGAAGATTTCTACGGCCTCACATCAGACACGCAAAAATCCTCAGAAACTGGCTATATACTTTTCTATCAATCTCGTGAAAGTTTATGAACAATGAACACAACTAGATCTTGCCTTAATTTATTCAAATTGATAGGATTTTTTAAATAAACGAACATAATTAAACAATGGGAGATAGTACAAAGTATATAAATGATGTTGAAATACGAAAAATCTCTCATTATGTGCGGGTGTGTATGGATAGTGCGGATTGTGTAAAGGGGACGGGTAATTAATTTAATACAATAAAAAAATCCCCATTTGTAAATAATGATGGAAAGATCAAAAGTTTTGTTGTTTATTTATTTATTTTAGAATTTATTTTTGTTTATTCTACGAACAATTGTATTTTCTTCAATTTTTTTTTTGTAAATCGTACTAGATTGTTGTTCAGTTGCAATTAAGAAACGATTGTTGGAATCGATAATAAAAGACAACTTGTTATTGAACAATAGCGACTGAATTCGTCAATTCTACTCTTTTACAAAAAAAAAATAATAACATTAATAATTCCATTTGTTGTATTTCTAGCATAATTAGCAATAATAAGATAATCACCAATGATTTATACTAAAACAATTTCTTGTAAACGAGTGGAATTAATGAAGAATCCCCAATCTTCATAGAATTATCAGAAAACAAAATGATGATTATAAAACAAAATTACTGCTAAGCAGATTTTATTTTTATTCTGTAAATATTCGTTAGATAATGAATAAATTGAGATATAAATAAAAGAACTAAACTTTTCGGAATTTCTTTAATTTTTAATCACTTAATAGAAAATTTTATGCAATAAATTCATACGGTATCGGAGCCAATTGTATCGGCTCTGTTTTGCCGCCGACAACATGCGCGGACCTTGGTTGGGCTGGCTGTCTTTTCAATTCCACATGAATACCCTTTTCTTTAGCTTCCTTCCTTAATTCTTCATTTTTCTTGACGCGTTGCAAGAAGTCTTGTCGGCACTTCGAATGGTTGACGTGTTCAATACGGATATTGATACGTTTAGCGATGATTCTACCACCGACACGTTTATTAACGATGACACCCAATGCCCTTTTGGTCACGTTGTAAACACGGCCAGTTTTACCATGGTAGACTTTGTGTGGCATACCTTTTTGTACAGCACCATTGCCTTTAATATCAACAATATCGCCGACTTTGTACACTTTCATATAGGTCGACAATGGGATAACGCCATGGTGGCGGAATTTTCGTGAGAATAAATCTCGGGTACCACGACGGTAACCTTTAGAGTTGGTCATTTTTCACAGGAACCTACAATGGAGACATTTGAGGTTAGATCAACGCATGGCTTACAAGAAATCGATGGAAAATCGAAACAGACCAACGATAATTATTGAAAATTAATTGCCAATAATATTCTTGTATAATTGTAAAATTCTATCGATTTCTTTTGAATTATTTTATGAAAATTTCTACTAAAAATAACAAATCTAACCTACCTGTCCGGATAAATAAAACGAAAAGGAAACAAGATGGTTGACGACAATTTCCGGCGAATTTACAAAATTCCCCATATTCAAACGTTGGCAACATTGAGAATCTAACCTCAAATTTCAAAATCACAATTAAAATTGAGGTTATGCGAGTTTTTTTGAAATTTTTGAAAAATGTCCAAAATTCGGAATAACATAGTAACGAATTGTGAAAAAAGATTCCTCCTGAAATCACTATCAGAATGGACGGTAAATTATTTTAAATTTCCATTAATTTAACGATAATTTTCTAAAACCTTGCAGAGACTAGATGGACGATCTTTCGACGAATTCCGCGACTTAAAAATCCAATTCGGTAAAGATTGGGGCTGTTGTTATGTAACTCTGGGAAAAACACGGTACAATTTCCTATATTACAACATTTTAATTATAATATAAAGTAGAGTTTTAGCCCAGACAAGCTGCGAGGTCCAACAACCGAAATCCTCACGTCCCAGCGAGGGTATTTTGAATATCAATTTAGAATTGAATCCGATCGCTGCCCCAAATTTCGAAGTCGGCCGTCAATCTGAAATGGGCGTACAATTGAATCGTCTACTGGAGAAATTGATTAAAGACTCGAAAACTGTGGATTTAGAATCGTTGTGTATTAAGACCAACGAGAAAGTCTGGTCGTTACGATGCGATTTAAATGTCATCAATCATGAAGGTAACATTGTTGATTGTGCATCGATTGCATTGTTGACATCCTTGGCGCATTTTCGCCGGCCGGATGTCACGTCTAATGGTGAAGAATTCATCATTCACAACATCAAACAACGTGACCCTATACGAACAGTGATTCATCATTACCCCATTTGTGTTACTTACGCTATTTTTAATGGAGGGTAGAAATTTTAATTGTTTTAATTTTTTTTATTATTATTGAAATTGTAGTGAATTTATTGTAGCCGATCCGAATCTGTTAGAAGAGGGAGTCGCTGAAGCTTTCTTAACAATCGGAATTAACAGTTTTAAAGAATTGTGCACCCTCCATTTGGGTGGTAAAGTTGAATTAACACCAGATCGAATTTTACAATCGTTGAATAAAGCGAGTTTACGAGCGAATATTGTTGTTGCACAAATTAAAGAATGTGTTGATCGAGATAACGAAAAACGTCAACAATTATTGAACACTAGTGGCTATTATAACAATTTCTTTGATGATAGTGAAGAAATTGTACAATCGTTAGAAGAATGTTTAGATGTATGGCAAACACCGAGAACTACCGATAAGAAAACGAATAAAAAGAAGAAAATTGGTGAAATTCAAGTAGTTGAAGAAAATACAGCGGCTTTTTTGCCAAACAATCAACAAGAAGACATCAGTGATGATGATGATGATGTGAAATTCGTTCTAATTGAAAAACAAATAGAAAGTGTGGAAATTGTCGATTCTCAAAGTGAAGAGGATGATGTTATTATTGTAGAGAATTAGAATAAATTTGGGATTTTTCAAATATTTTTATCTGTATAACTTACAAAAGAAAATCCGTTATTTTTAAATTAAACCAAACAAAACAAAAATACTATTGAGAAATCAATGATCAAGTGGCATCATTATTTGCACCATTCTTTTGGTCCAATTTATTACCATTTGTTTTAACTGTATAGATGAAGAATGTTACCACTTCTTTCTCTTTCACAGGTATCGTCTTGAAATGTTTCATTAGAGTCTGGAAAACAAATTAATTGAGCAATATTTTCTCAACTTTAATTTATGATCAATATTTAAAAGTTTTTGTATCTTTATACGAATATTATGCTTTACTATCTGCTAATTTACTTCACTTTCAACAACAACAATAGAACATAAATTTAATGAAAATTCTTTAAATTATTATCATATCTATAAATATTTATCAACCGAGTGTGTTGATGAAAAGAATTTAAAGAATTTTATTTTGTTATCAATGGTATTTCTTTGTGTAATCATTCTACAATGAAAGAATTCTTTCGATAATAGAAATCAGAAATTTCGAAACCATGCTTTTAGAGAAGAGTCACTCAACTGAACGATGAAAAATTCCTAAATAAAACTCAATATATCGCCTATTTTATCTACAATGTTAAATTGCAATAGAACGTGTACGTTTCAATTTGGATCATCTTGCAAGAATAGTGTGATACTTACATCAGCTAACTGGGCCTTATTCAGTCCAGGCCTTGCTGCAATCTTATAATGTCTTTTATAGCGTCTTAATGTATTTACTTGTAATTGAAACAGATCAACTTCAGGTATATCGGTATCGGTTTCATTACTATCATCTTCAGAGTCTTTACGTCGACGTTTCATTCTAGCACTCTGTATAATCATCTTATGATAATCACAAATATAAATATGTCTAGCCTATAGGGAATAGAGAGACAAATAATTAATGAATTTCTAAATAAAGTGATTCATACAACATACGGAATTATCAATGCCCAAATTAAGACGCCGTTGGGTTACTGTCTTTTGTATCCGTTTACTATACGATGCATTACCAGATGAACGATTACAACGTTCACCATTATCAATTAAACAACAGATGTGATCGATGGGTCCACGAGAATCCTCTTCACCGGTACTGAAACCATTCATCATTTATTTGGAATTTAACAGAATTGTTGACAAATAGATTCCATTAAAAATCACAATAAACATTCTTCTAAACAACACAATTCCAATACTTTTCTATAGCTTGTTTTATTTAAGCGAAATTAATTGAAATTTATTGGTTTGGACAAGTTCACTTTCAACAAAATTTATAAAGCAAGACAAACACGACTCCTCTTGTTTATTTACAAAATGTAAATGGTGGAAATCTGTGTCGTTATGCGCATGTGCAAGAAATTACGTCTAAACAAAGGACAAAATCTCCATGTTGCCACATTTTTATAATAATCCATTAATTGTATTCGATCCAACAATAAAATCAAAATTTGATAATAAATCCAAATATTCAATGTAGAGACTCGTTTACACAAATATAAGAAATTTATTCTACCATTTATTCATTTATATTGTGATTCAAAAAGGTGAAGAATTTAAATTCGAATTTACCACTTGATGGTAACCAACTGATTATACAGTCGAAGCTTTATACAGTGAAGTTCTGTATAGTGAAAAGCTCCCTATAGTGAAGTTTTTGCTAACAAGGAAACATTCCCAGGTGTCCCCCTCCGATTTTAATGAAATTTGGATATGTTATTCTCCATCAAATTCTAAGAGATGCATGTTTTTTTTTATCGGCGGAAAAACATATCTAGGGGGTGAAATCGTCACTCAAAGTTTAGGCTCAAACGGGGTACTTTTTAAGTTTCGCATACTTTCGGTTAAAATATTGAAACGGGACAAACGGTATTATTCTCAGGGTGAAAAATAATGTAGAAGTCCATTGTTGCATATAGAAACGTTAATTAGGGTAGAAGTTATAAGGGTTGAAAATAAGAAAATTGCTATAAGTCAAAAACCATTCATCGGATTTTGACGAAACTAATGTCATTCGAAAGAAGACGAAAAAGTAGGAGAAACTTGTTTTTGGATTTTTTCGAAATATTACATTTAGGTGACACTAGGTATATCATTGAATAATTAAAGAAATAAGTAAATGAAAATGATTTTATTTGAAAAACAATAAAATGTTTCATTACCACTAAATTCGTTAGTATTAATTCACCTTTTCATCGTGAAGCAACGATACACTCCATACAACAGAATTCGTTTTCAATAAATGTTAAAAAATAGAGAAAAGTCCAAAATGGAGCATGTATGGAATGAATTAACGAAGCACGATGGTTTAATTATTGTGAAATTTCTGGGATCGACAATTTTTCAATTTTATTTTATGAAAATACTCTTGGTATTGTTTTTAACAATACAAGTATTTGAACAAGTGATTCAAATTCATTTATTTATAAATGAATTGAGTGTGTTACAATTCATCCAATATTCAATAACCTTCTTTCCAAGTTTCTATGTAATTATTGATTTCATTAAAATTTGATGAATTAAATAAATTTAATATTATTTGAAATTTGCAGCCTATATTGGGTGTCATTATACTACTAATTAATCCAAAATTGGTTGAACATTTTTTTGAAGATTTTAATATGCAAGTGAACCATTAACGAGAAAAATTAAAAACGGAAATGAAAATTGTTTCTTTTTTCACAATTATCAATTCAATTATTGCAACGTTCGTTGGTTTTGCTGTTATTATTTTCAATCGTTATGATTGCACGACATACTTGCCAATCAAATATTTCGTTGATTATCATCCTGAATATTCCGACATATTCGCAAACATTTATAAAGGTAGTTTCACTTTTGCTATAACTTTTCTAATCACACCACACGCTTATCAAGTCATTTATTATACGCAACATATGAAATATCAAATTTGGATGTTGATTGATTTAACTGATGATATTGTGAGACGAGAAAATTGTGATGTTCTTCAAAGCAGTTTGATAAATGATTCTGAATATCAACAGCAAGTCAAATTGAAATTGATTGATTTTGTTAAAAGACAACAGGAATTATTTATTTGCATAATTTGTCTAAAAACTGAAAAACTAATTATAGTGCAGGCCGTAAGAAGATTAAAGAGATCTCGAATTATATCGCTCTTTTTTCTCTTTGTGGTTTAATGGCTATTACATGTATTATTTATGTTATTGCTACGGTAAATATATTAACTTTATAGATAAAAACAAAATTATAAAAAAGAGAATTTATTTTTTAAGGATTCTTTCACCTTCTATAATTATCGCTATATCGCTTTAGGTTGGCTATCTTACGGACAGGGCCGCACCAAGGCTATTCAGCGCCGTCGTGCAAAATGTTGATTGGCGCTTTTTGGAAAACAGTTCAAAATGACTTTGACTATGACAGTTTTCAAGGGGGCACCCGTCTTGATTATGTAACAAATAACACAACATGTTCTAAATTATACGGAAAAATAATAAGGCCCACTAGGAATTTATTAATTTTTTACGTTAAGATTTTATGTTCCTTTTTTGTCAGTTCGAATATAAGATGCAACTACTACTTGAAGAAAAAATCAACATGTTATAATCAGAATATGTATGTTTATTACAGAATTGTAATTTGACATATCTAGATATAAATAATAATTACAAAAATTAAAAATTTAGTTACGAAATGGAAAACGTACTGTTCTTAATCTATTCAAATTATTTATTTGGAAAAACAGAAAAGAAATTGCACAATAATACAAATAAATAAAAAATCTTAAATACGTTGTAATTGCATTTATAAATATAAACAGAAGAAGGAAAAAATGTGTAGATATTTAGGTATTCAAAAAGTTATACAAATCGAACTTTCCTAGCTTTATTTCTAGCAAATTCATTTATAAACGTTTCTATGTCCAGTTGTTGTAATAAATCAGATTCTATAGAAATGATAGCAAGATTTCCCAGGCGCTCCTGGCCCATATTAGATCGTAAGTAATTCTTAATTAATTTTAATTTCGAAAAGGATCTTTCTGGTGTAGCGACAGAAACCGGTATTGTTAGCAAAATACGTAAAGCAATAGTTACGTTTGGAAACGAGTGTGTAAAACTGTTGGTTGTGATGTAGTTGAGTGTTTCAATTGGAGATGTATAATTTTTAAAGGAATTTTGTAGAAACTGTAATTCATTCAGAAGTTCTATACCACTTATATCTTTTTCCTGTCGATTGTTATTGGTAAAAGCTTCTTCAAGTTTATTACATAAATTCAACTGTTCTTGCTCAGAATATTTGCTGAAATCTCCTATTTTCCATAGAAAATTAAAAACATCAGAATGAGAAGACAAAAGTTCAAATCTCTCATTTACAGATGAAATAGCTATATCTAATACTCCAAAAAAACAATTGACTTTAAATTTCAGTTCTTCATTTTCGATTATGTTATCTTCGCTTTCATAGGAAAATTGTTTTTTTTTTATTTTTCGCGGCCGTAAAGTTTCTTGAGTTCGAAACTTTGCATCTACATCTAACAAAGATGATAGTTTTTTAGCATCTATCAGAACGTCATTAAAACCATTATCTGACCAATATTCTTTTAAAAAACAGTTCAATTTATTTAAACTTTCGGACGCTTGTGAAATATTGAAATTCTTCGATTGCAAAATATTACTTACAATATTAACCTTATTTATTATTCTGTACCACAAGATTAACCTACAGATAAACTCGAAATTTTTAATTTTTTTTGCTAAAGAACTAGCCAAATGTTTTGCAGTATTATCAAAACTATCACTCGATGCTATTTCATAGAGAGCATCGTATGTTTCTCCCAGTTGAAATCTTAGAGGAGTAATTGCGTCAATTCGGCTAGACCACCTAGTTTCGGACAGAGGTTTTAGCGTTAAAGTTGAAACGTGTCTTTTTAATATAGTCCATCGATTTGTTGAGGCAGAAAAGAAATTATATATTTCTTGAACAATTGAAAAAAAATTAACACTAAATATGTTCGATTTTGCAGCGTCATAACGACAAGGTTCAAACTATGATTACAACAAGGTACAAAAATGCTCTGGGATTAATGTTTAAAATTCTTTTTTGTAACCCACTGTGTTTAGCTCTCACGTTTGAACCATTATCGTATGCTTGCCCGCGTAAATTGTGAATATCTAAGCCATGATTTTCTAATGTTTTCAATCAAAACAGACTCAAACCTTCCCCAGTTTTATCAATTATAGGGTAAAATGCTAAACAGCGTTCTTCGACAGTAGCTTCTGAATCTTTTAAATTAACATATCTTACACAAACAGAAATCTGCTCTTGATGGCTCACGTCTGGAGTGCAATCAAATAATATGGAAAAATATTTTGCCCTTTTGACAGCACTTAAAATATTATTTCTTATATTATTATCCAATAGATTAATAGTTTCGTTTTGAATTTTATCTCCGAGATAATGTGACATATGTTTTTGTCCCTCCATTTGCGATCTATTAATATGGGCAGACATAACAGGATCAAATTTTGCTATCATTTCTATGCATTTTAAGAAATTGCCATTGTTTTTTTGAAACAATTTATTATTAGAACCCCGGAAGGCCAAGTTTTGTTCAGCCAGAAACTGAATTGTATAAATTACTCTTTCGATAACATCACGCCAGTGTCTGGTTTCCCGCTTTAATAAATCATGCATTTCTGAGTCAACAGTTTGATTAATTTTTATTCGTTCCAAAAAATCTGACCAAAGACGTAAATTTTGGAAATGTAGTTTACTTATTTCATGTACTTTCAAATGTTCGCTTAAATGGATCCAGTCATTAAAAACCATCTAGGCTACTTAATTTAGTATTTTTTAAAGTGCTTAAATCATTAAAAATTTTGCAACAGAAACAAAACACTGCATTTTTCTTAACAGAATATATTAACCACTCTCTTTTAACGTTTTCATTGCTTGGCAAAACACGAGTAAAATATGAATTAGAAAATTTATACCCATTTTTGTCTTTGGGATAATTATGAATCTTATTAGCATTTTGATAATATACAGGACCATTTCCAATTATTTACTGTACCTGGTTTGGAGACAATGAACTTGGCCATAAACCCGGATCATCAGTAAATGGTGAATACCTATCTTTTTGGACTAATTCATGAGAATTATCTTCGTCAAAAGCTGCTCCTTCCTTGTGAACACCTTCTTAAAATTTTTCGACTGGTTCACTTGATGATGAAGATAATTGCGATAAACCAAAATTTGATTCTTCCGGTTTGCTCAACTCTATTGATTCCGATGGCAGCTTTGATGTTGATGGGAAACTACTACTATCACTATTATCACTAGTTTCTTGGAGATCCTTGGGTTTTTTTTATAAACTGAGTAATTTTCAAATTAGTCTTCTCCAAGTCTTCTTCTCGTTTCCTCTTGTTTAGCAAGTTCTGCCATCCAGAGAGTTTTCTCTTTTTCCCTTCTTTAGACATCTAAAATAAAAATGCAAAAAATACCATCACGAAAAACAAACAGACAAAAAGAAATCAAAACTAGGATAAAAAATTGGATTAGGTGTAGTCAGCTTTTCCTTGATATCCAGAAATAATAACTGTAAAACCGACGATTCTACTTGAAGTTTTCTTTTTTACTTACTATGTGTTTATAAATAAATCGTAATTCACTTAATAACTTACCTTATATTTTTCTAACTATTATTTGTTCACAGTCACTTTGCAATTATAGTTCATTCAGCGGTGTCAATCAAAACAATATGGTTCACAAAAAATCACTTATGTTAGATTTATAATTTTATTAAATTTCTTCAAAAATTCAAATGAATTTGATTTAAAATTAAAGCGCAATTTGAAAATATATTTTATTGTTATATTATCCCGTCTTTTCAATCTGGAAGTCAAGATTCAACTAAACTAGCTAAACTATATTAGCTTTTTTCTTTAAAATTTAATTTTCAGATAACACGAAATTTTGTTTTTTACGGGTATTATTCATCGTCACCCTTAAAATAAGAGAAATGTCAAATACATTTGAGTGGGTAGTGACAGAATATTGGCTTCAATCTTGGTATATATTTTGGTACTATCCATCAACACCCCTAAATGAAGAAAAAAAATCCAAATACATTTGTATGTGAAATAAACAAATCAACTGCCCTTTCTATCGCTTTTTGTAATACCGCTACAAGAGTTTTTTTAGAAGATTTTCTAAAATCGATTCCATTTTTTTTAAACCAATAAACATAAATTTCGTAAAATATAACATTCATCTGATTTTTAAGGGCATGCATCAACAAACGGAACAAACGGAAAGCAGGATTATTTTTTTGTTTTCCAACGAATTTCAATGTTCTAAACGGTATTTAAAAGGGCATTTCAAGAGGGAAGGAAGTACGTATTTGATTTTTTGAAATTCGGATGTAATTTGGAGTTACAGAAGGAAATATAGAAGCATGTTTTTTAGCATTTTTTACGGTTTTTTTTTTATATTTTCACTCATAACATGGCAAATATTGCTTATTTTCTAATGAATTTCACACAATATGTGGCCAATTAAAAGCGCTTTCCAAATCTGTCAGAAATTTTCCGATCGCATTGTTAGTTTTCCGGAAAATTGATGAAAGGTTTCGACATACTAATTTTGTTTTTTTACGGGCAGTTTTAAACTTAGACGACTGAACCAGGGCTTGTTTGAAAGCTAATGAATAGCAGATTATTTTGAAAATAGTTTGAGATTGAAATTCGGAAAATTACTGGAAATTTATGGTGGCGAATCTATTATCTATTATTTTTATCTGTTAAAAATTAATTATGTTTGTAGGAAGTGTATTGCAATTGCAAGTGTATAGATTATTTCATTACCTTTCCAACGGTACCATTGTTGCTGCAAAAAAGTGAAAATGTTCTGGAAAATTAGTGATTAACAAAACTATGTTTTTTTTATGTGGAAAGCCGACAGTGATAGTTCGATAACAACTCGTCAGAGTATAATATTAGCCACAAAAATGGGTTTCTTCCAGCGGCTCACAGATGTCAGCAGGTCTCTTTCTGCAATGTTGTCAAATTATTTTTTCTGTTTGAGGCCTTACCTTTGCCATCTTATTATTGTATAGATAATTGGAGAAAAAAAAACAATAAACTGGTTGTATATAACTAACTTTAACAATTAACAAAAAAAAAGTCGCTATTTTAATTGGAATGTTAAAAAAAGAAAATTGTAATTTTTTTTTACAAAAAAATAAACGATTTTAGCAAATTTGCGACTAATTTTTTTGTTAATTGTTAAAGTTAATTATATACAACCAGTTTATTGTTTTTTTTTCTCCAATTATCTATGCAATAATAAGATGGGCAAAGGTGTGGCCTTAGGAACAAAAACAAAGTTGGCAACATTGCAGAAAGACTAGATGACAGACTTTGGAGCCCCCTTTCCGCCAATAGATGTAATTCATTTTTGTGGTTTGGAGACTTGCTATTCAACTCGTTTTTCACACGATAAACATAGTTTTGTTTATCATTAATTTTCCAGAAGATTTTCACTTTTTTGCAGCAACAATGGTACCGTTGGAAAGGTAATGAAATAATCTATAAATTGTAATACACTTTATACAAAAATAATTAATTTTAACAGATAAAAATAATAGATGAAAATTCATCACATTTCGTCACCATAAATTTCCAGTAAATTTTCCGAATTTCAATCTCCAAATAATCCGCTATTCATTGGCTTTGAAACAAGCCCTGGTTCAGTCGTCTAATTTTAAAACTGTCCGTAAAAAAACAAAATTAGTATGTCGAAACCTTTCATCAATTTTCCGGAAAACTAACAATGCGATCGGAAAATTTCTGACAGATTTGGAAAGCGCTTTTAATTGGCCATATGTTGTGTGAAATTCGTTAGAAAATAAGCAATATTTGCCATGTTATGAGTGAAAATATAAAAAAAAAACGTAAAAAATGCTAAATAACATGCTTCTATATTTCCTTCTGTAACTCCAAATTACATCCGAATTTCAAAAAATCAAATACGTACTTCCTTCCCTCTTGAAATGCCCTTTTAAATTCCGTTTAGAACATTGAAATCCGTTGGAAAACAAAACAGGAATGCTGTTTGGATTTTACTCGGGTAGGCCCTTAAAGTGGAAATTTCGGAAGTACAAGCAATTATTCGCTGAGCTATTGAGTTTCTAAATCGTCATTTTATTTTGATTCAAAGTATCTTTCATAATATTTGAGGTAAAATTACTAAATTAACTCAAATTGGACGTACAAAAGAGACTAGTCAGGCCACATTTTAGTAGTACTAAAGTTAAATTTGTAGTTAATTGAACTAGAGACTAATTAAATTGTTTATATTATTGATTACCCCTATTGAACTATTATAGTTTCTACAACATAATTATAGTATTATGTTTTATTGTAACCTACCTATAAACCTACAATGATGAAATAAGACAATCATAAATTTTATACAAAAAACGCTTCAAAAATTTAAGATTTTCACCAATTTTTTTCTCAAAGTAACTCTATTATACTGTTTCAAATGTTGCCAAAGCAACAATTGGGAAAATCAACACATATTGCTGAATTTTAAGGGACTAACTGTTAAAAGAAACAAACTCGTGTAGATTTACATTCTGAATAAAGCCTGAATAATTGGGTAAAGTTTATTTTGTTATAATTACGTTAGAATAATAAGAAACTACAATTTGAACACGTTCGGCATTCCATCAGGTGTTTGTTAGGCTCCACAAATCAACCCCAGACTAGCTATTTTGGATTTAACGACAATATTTTATTTCCATTTATATATCTTTGTTTATGAGTTTTCAAAATTCAAAATTTACGGTAAAGTTTAAGCGCGCATTGTTAATCAATTGCATCGTTGTCATATCGTCCTATCTATATTGAGAAAATTAACGAATTTATCCGATTTTATATATTTACAATTAATTCATGATTGCAAGCAATAAAATTTCAAGAAATATACCTTATTTTCGGTATCATAATGGTGAACATGTGAGATAATATCACGTATGAAACTGTATAGATTCAAATTTACCGCCTTTTAATCCAAAAAAGAAAACTTCGATCAGTTTGTTTGGAATTTATTGCATTGTAAGTCAATCTATTCTCTGATAAATTTGAATTTCTCTATTTAATTAGTTTATAATAAAAGCCTCCTTAAATATTTATAAAATAATATATATAATTTTGGAGTGTGTTTTGGTAGATTTTGTTTGTATCAGCTACCAATCAGAATTGCTGAAATTTGACATTTTACAGTCTCGAGTGCTCGAGTACACGAGTTGAAACTGCAGAACACATTTGTGTCTGTGAAAATTTGACATCTGTCAGTTGTGTTGAAAATTTTCTTGTGAAAATAACGATTTACTTTAAAAATAAACTTTAATTCTATGGTGAATTACTTGAAAAACGTTTATCCTGAAAGTTCTAATAATAAATCCGATAATAACGTTATATAAATGTTTTAAAAAACAAAAAAAATCGAATTTGAAGGTTAGGACGTTTCTGTCTAGTCTAATCTAGATAGTCTAGTGGATAATTTCCTAGTGATTCTATAAGTAGAATGTTAATTAGAAATCGATTATTATAAATTTAGATTATTCGAAATTAATCAATCGAGGTGAGTCTTAATATTGTTTATAAATAATTCGAATTAATTGAACATTTGTTTTGTAGAATAATGAGGTGGATAACACATCTGGATGGTGGTCCGAAACGTGTCAATCATGCTGCTGTAGCGGTTGGCCATAAAATTTACACATTCGGTGGTTATTGCACCGGCGAGAATTCACGGGAATACACATCAATGGATGTTCATGTATTGAATACAACAACATTACGTTGGACAAAACATCCAGTTAGTGATCTCCCCTATTTCGAAAACGATGATATTCTACCATTCAAACGTTATGGACATACAGCTATCGTTTACGAGGATAAAGTTTATGTATGGGGCGGCCGGAATGATCATGGTAGTGATGGGATTTTATTCTGTTTCGATACGAAATGGCATTATTGGACAGCTCCGACAACAACGGGCAATATTCCATTGCCTAGAGATGGACATACGGCTTGTTTATGGCGACATTATATGATCGTTTATGGTGGTTATGAGGAGGATACAGATTCGTTTGCTGCATCATTGTATGCTTTAGATTTGAAGAAGATGATTTGGTCGTATTTGAGAATTGAAGGTGACGAACCAAGTTTACGTGATTTCCACACAGCGATCTGTTTAAATGATCGAATGTACCTGTTCGGTGGCCGTGGTACTGCCTCAAATGGCGAGGAGATTTATTCGAATGAATTATGGTATTTGGATTTGATTACTTTAAAATGGGTACGTCCGAATGTTAGCGGTGATATTCCAATCGGTAGACGCAGTCATAGTGCTTGTAAGAAATTATAAAATTCAATTGAAATCAATTAATATTTGTTTTGTAGTTATTTATGAGAACAAAATGTACATTTTCGGTGGTTATAATGCATTAGAAGGTAAACATTTTAATGATATGCACGAATTTGATCCACAGACGAATCGTTGGAAATTATTGAAGATTAATGGTGATGAACCGTGCGAAAGGAGGCGGCAGGCTTGCGTTCTAGTCGGTGATCGGTTGTTTCTATTCGGTGGAACAAGGTATACAATCATTTTTCGGTGGAATTATTTTAAAAGAATTCGATTTTAGTCCACAATTGAATTACCAGATCACCTCTCAAGAGGATCGTCTAATTGATCACTGTGATATGTACGTGTTGGACTTTAAAATAACGTTAAGAACTTTATGTATTTTAGCTGTGAAGAAATACAAATTAGACGATTCAGTATTGCCGAATATTTTAAGGTAAATGTTGATAGAAAATTATTATTTTTTCTATAAAATATGTATTGTAGATTGGATATTTACAATATGTCCACACCGAATAAGATAACGATTAGTCGACCGAGTAATTCGGCTGGATAATTGCGAGAAACATTAAAAAACGCTAGTAAAATGGAACGTATACGTATTTTAAAAGGTTTAAAATTAATTAACAAAAAAAGTGATTATTGAATTTGTGATTGAACAAAAATACTGCTCTCTTCTCTTTCTACATATATTGTATATATTGTACTTATATTTAAAATATCTGAAATTGTTTGCTTTCTCGAAACGAGATTATGAGAATAAAACTATATATTTTTAATTAGAATTAGAATTTAAATTACGCGCCTATAATTCAACAATAAAATTAAGATGTGGCAACAGTGTAAAACAAATTGTCAAATTGTGACAGGTCGTTCAACTTAACCATAAAACACGTTTCTGTAAATTATCCGACAAAAAAATAATTATCAAAATCAAATAATGAGACGCATCCAGGGCTTACCACCAAGAGATTTGGAAGAGGAGCGTAAAAAGAGCCGTGAATCGGTTGTAGCGAACTTAGTCTTATTTGCGTCTTTCATTGTCATTATACGAGTGTGTAAGTATTGTGAATTTTATTAATAATCACTTTATTGGTGTTTATTGTTCAATTTCAGTACCGGTTATAATAAATACGATGTAAATTCAACAATATTTCGTAATTTTTTTAAATTGTGGAATTTTCGTCAACATCAAGAATGTAACTGAAAGATTGCTGTTGTGATAATGTTTTTTATACTAAACTACATTTTGCATTGTTTGTAAGGTACCTGTTACGATCCTAATTGAACGTGCAATAAATGAGACTATTATTGCATCAAAATCACTGGTTTTTATTCTAAAATTCGCCCCATATATTTTCAGCATTGTTAATCCCGATTCCTTATTCCGTATTCTTTGATATTAAAATTCAATTAATATTCCAGTTTACAACACGAACAATAAACATCTTGTTCCGGAATTCACAATTTTTTAAAATTTTCAATAGAAAACAGAAAATCTTAGGTTAAAAATAACATAACCTCAAAATTTGACAAATCTACATTTATAAATATAGATATACAAACCAATATAAAATTATAGCACACACATTTTAATGTAAGTCACAATTGATTAACCTGATAGCCAACATGTCAATTTCTGTTAATTAAATCTACTCAAAATAATTAAGAAAAATATCAGAAAGATTTTAAATTCAATGATAAGTCCAAATAGAAATTACTCTTGCGATTGTATATACCAACAATGTAAAAATTTACAAAAAACTGGTAGAAGCTGCGCCATTTTGTTTTAACTTGGCAACAAACAGAAATTTATTGTATGGTGTGGTAAGCATTAGTTACTGTGGATACGCATATTGAACTGTTGCCTGTAAACATCAAAAATACAGAATGTCCAATAAGATTTGGCTATTTTTTTCGTATAGAAGCCCGCGTTATTCAAAATTTATTTCAAAAAACGTAAATTTATGCATAAAACATTGATGATTAATATCTAATATGTTTATTTAACGGATATATTATCTAATAATGACAATATTTTCTATATTTAATTAAAAATTCTCTTCATTGCATTGTTTAATAAATCAACATAACCTCAATTATGCTCTTGTCGAAATAATTTTGCTCTAGTTGATAAATAACGGTAACAATGGAAGAAATTGATACGATTATTATTGATTCATTACGAAATCTTCATTGGTATCTAGTTATACTGGAAGTAATTGCTTAAATTTTCCTAATAAATTGATTATTTTCAGTGATATTGATGAGAATATAACAAGTCTGAAACAATTCGATCCAGATCTAACGCTAACATCAATCTCAACGTGTATCGAAACGATATTGAAGGATATAAAATTACCGAAAAAGTTCCCACCATCGATGGCATTAAAATTGAAAATTGCCCGCACAATTTCTGAACAAATCCAAAATTTGGGCTTTCGTGATGATATCGGCTATCAGACGATTCTATATTCGAATGAAACCGAAATACGGCGTGTGTTAATGTTTCTAATCGAACGTTTACCGCGCGACACAAATCACAAAATTATTCAAATCGAGGAGACGGGTTACGTACCGCAATTATGTAAAGAAATCCAACAGAAAATTCAACAATCTTTCCAACAATTCTGGCTACCGACAAGTGTTCTAAATAGAGGTTGTCGTAAAGTTGATAAATCAACGTATTTGATGCACAATTTCGGTGATTCTATCGGAATTAAAGCGAAGAAATTGAAAATACCAAACATTCAACAAGATGCAAACGAATATTTCAAACAATATTGGAATCGTAATATTCCTGAAGTAACGAAACAGTGTCAACGTGACGAGTTGATACCTTCGTTGTTGTTTAATGATTTTGTGATAACAACACAACTACAATTTGTAAATGAGCCGCTTAAAGAGAGTGTAGATTTCGATAATTCGCAAATAATCAACCAGATACAGATTGAAAATCCTCCAGAAAATCGTGTGGAAATCGTCGAAAATAACGATAATACTCTAGAAAGATTAATCGATGATTTTAAAACGAAGCAAACCGAATTGTTGCAATTGAGAGAAACATTACGCGACAATGAAATAAAATTGTCACAGATGAATAAAATGAAAGGTGATGAAGAGAAAGTACTGAAAGACACCCAAACGAAAATCGATTTGAAAACGAAAACTCTTTCAATACTCCACAAAGAAGAGAATTTAACGAAATTAAGGAATCTAATAGAGAACAACAATAATAAATTAATACATTTAGCTAATCAATGGAACGAAATACAAACGCCGCTTTTAAACGAATATAAATCCCTGCAAAGTAGCTTGTTGGATAACGATTTGAAATCGCAACACGAACAAACCAAATTGAAGAAACTCGGAGAGACTCATTCGATTTTAGTCAACGATTTAAAAGAGAAGACTGCGTTAGAGGAGCAATTACGGCGCCAATTGGAGTTGATCAACAAGAAACAGAACCGTTCGAATTACACGAGACGTATTCTTGAAATTATTGGCAATATTAAAAAACAAGATAACGAAATTGAGAAAATATTAAAAGATACACGCAATGTCCAGAAAGAAATCAATACTTTAACCGGACAAGTCGATCGTTCGTTCACCTTATCCGACGAGATAATTTTTCGAGTTAGTTCTATTTCTTTCCATATTTAATTTAATAATAAATTGATTTTGTAGGATGCTAAACAGGATGAGACAGCACGCCGAGCGTACAAATTATTGGTGCAATTACACGATGAGTATGGATCCATCATTAAAGCCATCACAGATTTGGGTGCCGTTGAACGGGAATCAAGAAATCTCCAAGATCAAATCGATTTTGAAACATTGAAGGATACTAAAGTGAAATTGGAGAAGGTTGAGCGTGATCTTGATGAAATACGCCGTGAAATTGATACGATTTTAAAGAAATAATTTATTATTATTATTAGAATTTATTAATTTTGTCGTTGGGCTGTTATTTCCGGTGGTATGTACTCACTATCGTCTTTAATTGTTTTAATTTTTTTCTCTTGAACTAATTGTTGTTTCTCTTCGATTTCCAATTCGATATTCTCTTCGTGTTCGAAGAACCACAATTTCTGTTCTTTATGCTTTAATGATTTTTTAATATCTTCGATTTCATTCAAACGTTTGGCGATTTGCAATTGGCGTTTCTGTTTATCTAAAGCGTCAATTCGTTTCTGTTCCCATTCTTTAAATATTTTCAACTGCTTGTCGATATCTTCTTGTGAATATTTCTGTACAGCTTCATGTACTTGTTGTGATAATAATTCGGAAATATTACCGGAAAGTTTGGTTAAATTTTGTAAATTTTCATCTCTTTTATCTTCGGGAATTAAATCTATAATTTCTTTATACAATTGGATATTATTAGTAATACAATCTTTGATTGTATTTTGTAATGCTTCATTATCACCAAATAAAGCCCAACCCAATAAATTCAAAGATTTATGCAGAGAATCTTGACGATTTTGTGTCGCTAAAGCTAGAGTTTTGCCAACAATTCGGTGCGGTTCTCGCAAATCAAAATGATCATCATTGTAGGGATTCCGTAGATATCTCACGCGGATTTTCACTTCCTCTTCCGGTTCTTCCGGTAATTTCGCCTGTACCCATTCGCCTGGAGTTAACAAAAAATTGTAACAATGCAACAATGATAAAGCAATAGTGATTGGATGTTTGAAATCTTCCTGTAACATTATTTGTCCTGCTACTAAAGCACCACCAGCGAAATTCTTGTGTTTCCAGAAATAATCCAATAATAGATTTGCCGTATAATCGTCTAAGAATAGACCGTAATTTAAACGATCATCCAATGCCAACAATAATTCCTCAATTTTTCCATGTTGTAACAGAAATCTTATAACAGCATGCGTCATTGAATCCAGTGCTTGTCCGGTTTGTGAAGTTAAACGTAATTTATGTACCAAATCTAGTAATTCATCAACGAAAACATCATTAGTTGCACTGTTCGCAAAGATATCAACATCAACAGCGCTCAATTGGCGTGTCTTCTGATAACGTTGATCCAATTCAAAATATAACGTGTCCAGATTGATTTTCTGTAAAATTGGACTATTTAATCGATTCTCCCACGATTCGTTACAGTAGTAAGCCGGTGATAAGAAGGTTCTTATTGGGTTGCGGTGCGGGCGATATAACCTCAAAATCGCTGGTTTTAACCGGTTTATTAAAATTGAAGACATTTTTGAATCGTCCAATCACTAAAATTATAAAATAATCGAATATTTCTAGAAATTTACTTCAAGTTTGTTCATAATTTAATAAATACCTTTATTTTATGAATGAGTTTGAACATAACCTCACTTTTAGCTCCGCAAAAACAAATAATTTGGTTATTTTTAGTTGAATTGTTGGTGTCACGGTGTCACTAAAATTATCTAGTAACTTCATAGTAATAGGTTGGTATGGCTGAAATGGCGCCTTTTTGAAAAATCAAGTGTTTATAAACAACTAATTCGATGCTTTACTCATTATTTTAATGCGTTTATAGTTTTATTTTAAAATTATCGTTTATTATAAGAAGAGATAATTTCGAGAGGTTAGTAATTTTGATGTTAATAGGTTGTCAGCACTCAATCAGCGCTGTTTTTGAATAACTGAAATAGTCAAATTTTTCAAATTAGAACCGGTATGGGTTTAAAAATAATTTACAATAATTCGAATAAAATTATGACACATGTATATTTGGGAAATAATTAGATTTGAGTTTTGATCGATAATTTTGTGTCGAAAACTGAAGCGAAAGAGAGATGAAAATTGGACGCCAAAAAAAGAAGACTAGATAGATATAGGACAGGAATAGCGCCAAGACGTCTGGCGTCTTTTTTGTATTTTAGTTCACTGTAGCCAATTCTTGTTCCACCAACCGTCACTATTGTGCTATCATACAGAGCAATAATTAGTTTAAATCTAAATTAATTAAAAATAATAATTATAAACGACAAAAACAGAGAAAAGAAAAGTGAATATGACTAAACACTTTTGCTGTTGTTTTAGTCTAAAAACTGGCGCAATTATTATGGCTTTTATTAGTCTTGTAAGTTGTTATTTCTTTCTCTTTATAATTAGACAATTTTTGAGAAATCCTTCCTAGATGGGTGGTAGTATCGAAGTGATCGGTGGTAGTACGAGTTTATATTATTCAAAAGACCAAAATGCAACTACATTTTCTATTGTTTGTATACTTTTGGGCCTAGAGACGATTTTCAGTGGAATCGTCTTGATTTTGAGTATCGTTAAGGTGAAATCTATTGTAATAATTTCAGTAAAATTTCACTCAATTAACCAGTTTTTTTTGTCTAATTCTTCTAACTATTGTTTCTCCTTTAAATTAGGGAAATGAGAAGTATGTTTTACTGTATTTATTATTAGGATTCATTAATTTGTTCATCGTGACGATTTATACAGGGATAAATATGTTTGAATATAAACTATTTTTTTTGATATTCTTCCTATCAGGTGAGTTATTGGCGATTGTTTATTGTTGAATTATAATTGTGTTGTTGCATTTGTTATTAGTGTTTTTATGGTATTGTCAATTTTGTATTTACAATTTTTATGAAGAAGTCAGTGAGTATAATACCGTCAAATCGGGTGTGATCGAGATCGCTTACAATAATCACCAACAACAAGACTACACTAATACTGCCTATTTTAGTAACGATTCAACCTTAGATAACACTGCCGTTTAAATTTTTGTTAATAATAAAACGTCTAGTAGTAGAAATTGTATATTTAATTTATAATTATATACAAAAAAATACAATTTTATTCTCCTTTGACAAGAAAATAGAACGTATCACATACAATGTTTAATGTAAATATTTAGCAGAACCTAAGGCAGCATAGCCTAAACCATGTCCATAACCTAAACCATTTCCATAACCTAAACCATGTCCTAAACCAAGTCCATAACCATGTCCATAACCAGACAAGCCATAACTGGACAAACCCAAACCATGACCACCATCCAAGACTAAATCGTGCCCATAACCGTAACTCAATGGAGCTGCTGTGATTGTTTTACTGATTACTGGTGCTGAAACAACAGCTGGGGCAGCATATGATTTGTAAATTGGAGCTGCTGAAATTACTGGAGCTGCAGCATAAGATTTCACCAGAGGTGCTGAAATTATTGGAGCAGCAGCGTATGATTTGTAAATTGGTGCTGAAATTACAGGGGCTGCAGCGTAAGATTTCAAAATTGGTGCACTGTACGATTTCAAAACAGTAGGGGCTGGTAGGATTGGTGCTGAATAGGATTTGACTAAAGGTGCTGAGATTAATGGGGCTGAATGGAGGCCGATTGCTGGTCCGGCTGATAAGGCTAAATCAGCACCATGACCGTAGCTGCCTAGACTGCTGTAGCCTAAGCCGAGATCGAAGATGCCGCGTTTGTCCTTCTTGTCGCCAGCAGAGACGGCAGCCACAGTAGCCAAAACAACAATCTATATACAAAAAAGAAAGAATTAAAACTTACGATTGATCAATCAAAATAAGGAGTCTTACCAAGAATTTCATGGTGGTTTCTTTAAGTAGCGTGGTTTGTGTTTGAATTTGTGGAAATTGCTCGAGTTTATATAGTTAAGAACGGCGATTCAAAGTGGAAGGAGTCGCTCTTTTACCCAAAGAACTAGTTTAGGAAATAGAGAAAAAAGTGGACAACCCCACTCTCTATTACCTACACACCTCTTTGAAGACTTTTATTTGTTCCATTTCTTCCCCACGATAATTACAGAACGAAATAACAAAAACACACACAATTTTAATCTGTGAAGGGCGAATTACAAAACTTGTACGACTTTTTGAGGAAATCACATGATTCATAAATGAAGAATGGCCTTCGAGATTTTTCAACTTTCAATAATTATAAAAATTACACAGTGTTAGACTAAATTGGGTTTGTAATAAATTTTAATTCGAAACAATTTAGGGCACTAATTAATATCGTATTATCGTTCAATACAGGTACGAATTTAATTGAAATCTCTTTTGAGCAATTCTACAAATATGGGGAGTCTTGATGGATTTCCATCGAGTCCTGGACTGGATTTATGCCTGTAGCACGGATGTTGGATTACACAACCACTACTCTACTCTACTTAAGAAGAAGTCTAATAATCTTATCATTATCATTATTATTGTTGTTGTTAATAATATGTAACCACATGATTTAAATTGGCTATTCAACGAGTGACTATTTGTGTTGTAATTTGAGGTGTGGTCAACCGGAAAAGTACCAATTATCGTTCTTTTTATTAAAATTATTATTTACTTTATAATCAACTGTTCATTATCAACTAATAACCGCCAAAATTGATGAGGCAATGTTGCGAAATTAACTTAAAAAAATGCGTAGACTTTGGAAAATGTTAATTAATTATTCAATGCAAAATTAACGACGATGGCAAACTACTAGACTAGAAACTAAAGGTCAAAATTACGATTCGCCTAACTGATTTTATTTGCATCTGTTGCTGAATTTGATTTATTTTCGTCTATCGGCCAACCAAAAGACTTGAAGTTTACGATTTTTCGATCGACTTTCGAAAATCTTTCATCATTCTACTGTAGGCCTTTCAACTTTAGAAAGAAGTGGCACTTAATTGAGAAATTAAAGAGTTAAATTAGCTATCGTTAAAAATTACCCTAAATTATTATATTGGTGTATTAAATTATAAGAATAATAATATTTTATCTTGATCTAGGTATAAGAACTTGTTTATTAACTTGTCCAATTGCAGACAATAGAAAAAATACACTGGTTTTATTTGTAATATTTAAGATAAATGTGATAAATTGGCCTGGAAAACGTACAAGAATCGAAAGTGTCTTAACAAAAATTTTATAGTTATTTTTAATTTTTACCGATGTCCCTCTATTCGATAGTACCGCCCGTATTCTCCAACTTTGAATCTGACATAGAGATAGATTTTCTCTGAACAGTTACAGAATACTAGCCGGTACATTTAAGGAAAAATAAGGTTTCAAATACTAAAATTGTCATTTATTGAGAAGAAATGTTGATTTATATTTATGACCACGGCTAAATAGAATGTTTTGCTATAATAAATCTCCAACTATTTTTCCCCCATTGAATTTCATGTTGTAAACTTTTCGTGTGTACTTGTACTAGGTTTAAATGAATTGATGTAATACTGCCATAGTTCTTATATAACAACAGTGACATAAACTCTACCAGTTTCTAACAATGTACATATGTACAGAGAATGATAATTTCATTTAAAATTAACAATTAAAATCAACTTCATTTAGACACGCACATTCGCTTTGTTGCCTTCGTTTTAATAATGAGATTCGATTCAATTTGGCGGATACATCTGGCAGAAGCGTACGGGGATTACTGGCTACTTGTATACGGAGTGATCAGGATTATTTGAATTTTAGAATAGTTCTATTAAGCGACAAATGTGAATGACCCTGTTGTTATCGTGATACTACAGAAGGTGTGGTCCATCTGGATGGTCATTATAGAAAGGGAAAGTGATAAAATACGGTTGACATGAAATTGTATAATAGAGATGTGTCCTAGATTTTGATGATTTCATTGACGAGATAATCTTTTGATTTTTAATATTACTATCATTACTATCACCTGTTCGGTGAAATTTTTCGACAAATATGACATCAGGAAAAAAAGAACTTGTAATAATTCATCATCAAACAGCCAAATTTCTAAAAAAATTGAAAGAAAGAGGTGTTGTCGTACGTGCTACGACGATGAAATAGAGAAATTTCGTTCTTTTTTTATGCAAAACTTTTAATTACTATCATCATCGTTCATTGTTTCGAATTACAATTCGATTTTTACGAAATGATTCGATATAAAAGACAATACGATCGATGTTTGTTGTTATTTCTTAGAATCATGAGAATTTCGGTGAGAATTTCAACGGAAAATTAGAGAAAATTGATTAAAATCGGTTTCAGTTCTTAGTTTTCGTAACAATTTTCACGTGCATTGGCGGAATTTTCCATGGACGATGGCGGAAGTTTAAGCATCACCACCACCAAAACCACCAGAATTCTAATCGATTCCCCATCTACCAGTTTTATAATTTGGAAACTTACCCCGATCTACTCGCATATCATTGGGATGATTTTTGGTAAAAAAATGAGTTATTTATTTATTCGTTCTAAATTATTAAAATCTTTCAATTAATTAACAATAAACAATATAGAAAGTTTGATTGTTTTCCTAATTTAAATATAAAAATTGTATCAAGACTAGATTTAGGTATTTTTGTTCTTTTTCTTATTTTTGTAACAATTAAATTAAATTACAATCACACAAATAAATTAATTTCATTTAAAAATTGGCAAGTTTCAACATAAAACTTTGAATTGGTCCACAATAAAAATAATCTAGTCCTCAACTACAGGGTGATTTATTAGCGAAACAAATCACCCTGTTCTTCACCATGAAAAATAGACAGAGATGAGGATTTATTGAGAATTATCATCAACGTCTTCATAGATTGTGTTTCGTCTTGTTGCTCCCGTTTCTTGTAAATCACCATTTGCATCATAATAAATTGTAGCTCCGGACATTGTCGAATCCCGATTTTTATCTATAAGAACAAAATTGATAAATTTATCGCACAATTACGAATAGATTTTACGTTTTCTTAAACGAATTTGCGCCCGTTCCGTCTCATTTTTAATTACCATCTCATTAGTCTGATAGGCTTCACGTTTAATCTGATCGTTCAATTTCCTCGGTATATCCGGTATCAACCATTCAACGGCTGTTATAACAAAACTAACAACATTCTGATAGGCCACAATGAACGCTAAACGTGCCGCTAAAATATGCCAATAGATCAACGGTCGTTTATATTTGAATTCGTGCTCAGGTGGATTACGAAATTCACTATAACGACATACTGATACGTTCATTGACGGTGCGACTGGTGCGTAACCCGTTGGGAAATCGCTAGTATTAAAATAGGCTAATGTAAAATTTAGGAAACCATAATCGGTACCATCCGGACTAATATTTAACATGTAGACTAGTTTGGGGATGAAATGTGATGAGAAGGCGATAATGAAAGCGTTTGAAACTACAGAGATACGTCCGATGGTTGCCATTATCGGTAACCAAACGCCGATATCTTTAACGCGTTGTGGCACTGGACGGCGGTAATATTTGATGAATTTCTTTGCATCTAAACGCATCTCTAGAACGTTATTGATTAAGGCGAACAATGGTGCTAATGGGAAAGCTGTCACGAAAATCGTCACGAAACCATATTGGAGAACTGCAATCGAAAATTATTCAGTTCATATTAAAATTAATCGTCTTTAAGAAATTACCCATTTCTAAGTACTCGGCGAATAAACTTTGCGATTGCATATCGTTCAATTTGTAATCTTCAGTCCATTGATTACAACTGATAAGAATTTCATGATTATCCGATGATTTCTCGATACCTGTTGTTACTTTAAATGTGTTGTACATTTTTGTAAATAATGGTATTAAAAACTCAGTTAATGAATTAATAGCTTGATTACCAATCATTATTATCGCTAATTGCATTGTTAATTCCATTAAACAACCACCAGGGTTACACTGAAACAAAAATAAATTAAGAGACCGCCTGTATCACTTGTATTTGACGAGTAATTTGAGGAATTTTTTAAAGATTTATAAGGAACCGCCTAGAGATCTTTTAATCAAAAATTGAACCATGTAGCTCATTAAAAATGGGTGAAAATGTATGACTCTGAATGATACAAAGATGTAACATTGATTTTTTTCCCTTATTAGAGGAAAATGGGGAGTTGCAAAACGAGCGTTTTTGACCAATTTCCCGACGAGCTACGCGGTTCAAATTTTGGTGAAACGCTCTCCACGGATCCTCCTATAGATGGTTAAAATATTTTTCAAATCGCTCATCAAACACATTTAACTGAAACATTCGGAAGAATGCAATTTAACTCACCTCTTCTTGCCGGTAGTGAAAGATTCGATTATATTTGGCCGGATAGCCAACGAATTTGCCTTTTAAGAATGCAATATAGAAGATGCACGAATAATAATTAACGAATTGAAACATATAAATCTTCAACGAGAGACTATCATCATATTCAGTTTGTGTCCGTTGTAATTCCATTTCGGTTAGCCATTTCGCTAATTTATCATAACAGAAATTCAAGAAATTGATACAAATTAAATCGATTATACCGGCAGTAATTGGTACAATATAGATTCGATAATTTACTGATACATCACCATATAATGCTGATGATGTTATCAACGACATACGATAGATAACTATACCAAACACAATACTTAAAGCTAATAAAATCCATAATAATACAATGGTAAAACTTAATATGATTGATGGTAGTTTAACTTTCCAATAAGATACGGATGGTTCTTGTAGTAAAGTAACAATATTTAATTTCTTCTTTTTCGCATCATGTAAACGTATTAAATATTCAGGTCGTGGTGGTTCGGCTTGTAAATCGAAATTAATTAAACCCCAACGATGTGCAATTTCAGCGCTGTAACGCTTCCACAATTCTAAATATAAAATCGACCAAAACGACATAAATATAGCAAATATAATCGTGGATGGATTATCAATGAAATGTTGTACTTTACAATATGTACAACCTTCATTCAATCTCCAATAATCACAAAATCTATCACAACGCGGACACATAATTATATCCAAATTACAGATATCATCACATAGATAATCATTTTGTAATGTTGTTGCAGCATATAATAAACATAATAGGCCAATTATTGCTGCCGGTATTAACATATGTGTGTAGAAACCTAACCAGGCGAAATACAAAGCGAATTTCACACCGAAATAATCTTTGATTTCATCAATCGGTTGATATTTCGCCCATTTCGATACTTGTGCCCATTCTTTAAACAATAATCGTCGCTTTGAATCGTTGCCATCTTCATCGAGATCTCCATCATGTAGAGGATAAGCGGCTTTATAAACACCCGTTGATAATAATTGTTTGATGCCTTTATCTTGATCTTCAGGTCCGAAACGTTCGCGTTCTAAAATATATGAGGCAACAGTGATGCGTGTACCTTCCGTAAAGAAATCCGGAGAATCTACATCAAATCTACAAATTTCGTTCTTAATAAATTAGAGATTTAAATCGTAGCTTAATCTACGGTTAATTACTTACAGATAAGTCTTATCACGACTGAATTCGGCAGTTAGTCGATACTTTCGTTCCGGAAATTTGCGCGGATCCAAACGTACCGAAAGACAATCCAATATTCGATCGATTGTCGCGAAGAAAATGTTCGGTTTTGGTGGTTGGAAACTGTCCTAAAACCATCGAAAAATAGCGAAAATTTTGCTCAATTGAGAAACAACGTACGTCTTTTATAGGTAGTCGGAGTTTTAAGATTTCAGAATATTGACAGAGTACATCACGTGGCACATGGATTTTAACAAAATGTATCCGTTGATTCTCTTCACGTTCCAATATTAAACCGACTTGTTGGAGGTTCTTTTCGAATATTTGTCGTTTATTAATATCGCCCGGTTTATTTTCTTTATTGTATGCCAAAACGAAATCGACAAGTAGATGTTTATTAGTAAAATAACGCCAACGCTATATTAACAAAAACAGACAATTAATAACCCAAAGGGGCAATTTTTTCAATTAAAACCAGAACCCAAGAGGAAGCAGTGGTGATATAAGGGTTAGAATTACGCATGCTGATTTCTATAGTGTAGAATTTAGAATTAAGAATATGCTTCCAGTTAGAATGGCCAGAACGGTGTATAATTTATTGTGCCGGATAGTTATAATTTTGAATTATTTGTATTTTCTGATAAACAAAATTACAATACCCTCTCTCTCCACTGCTCGTATGTTTTAACAATTTTAACATTTTTAATGTTTGCCACCTTTTGTGTATCCGCTGTTGTCGTAGCTCCAGTTGATGATTCTTCTAAATTCGCTTCTAATGGTGTTAATTCCATATCGTTTATATCATATGATGAGTAATAGATTGTGTTAATTGATTTACTTAAATAATTTCGATAGTTGTGGCGTTTACTTGCTGCCGAATTTATAGAAATTGTATCGAAGAAATCATCATCATCGTCCATTTCCCTATGAACAAATAAAATTATGATTAATCTATACAATAATTAGAAAATTACAGGATAATATACAGGACGTCCGTATTTGGGTATGTCTCTAGCACTACTAGAAATTAACAAAAATTTAAAACAGCAAGCAGAAGTTGTTAGAAATTTTACCTGAATTGTTGTGGAATTATTTCATTCTTTTACACGCAATTTCGGTAGTCATTTCTTAAATGCAATTGTACAATTAATGTTGAATTTTAACGAAATTTATGTGTTGTAAAAATAGAATTTATGCAATAATATTGTTAGTTACATTCAGACATACATGTCGAGGACACAGTCAAGGTTTCTTTTCTATAAATTATTAACAATAATGATAAAAATGTCTAAAAATTGTAATTATCAATAAACATTAATTTAGCGTTAATTTATCAAATGAATCAATCGAATTTGCAAATTTAACAAGACAAGTTAGAAGTTAAAAAATCGCGATGACTCGTTACGGTTGATTCTTTCACCTTTGAAGTCTCTTTTATTATTTGAAATTGTTTAAAAAGAAAACAAACAGGTTTTCTACAATTAGAGTAATAGTTATTTATAGAAAAACGACTCAACTTAATTACGAATATGATTAATATTCATAGAAAGATAAGACGCGACTTTGAGTTTTTGAACTTTAGAAGGTTGCAATTCATTGAGAATTTTATGATTCGTCTAATACTTGTAATGAACGATTGCAATTGATTCATTTCTATTCACCAATTCTATTATTGTACGCCTCATACAAGACATCCTGTATATTGTCGTGCTTTATTGGAGTTTCTAATCGCACCGGAGGTAGTTTTGGGCGATATCTCGAAATTGAAGTACACAAATTGTTAGTTTGATAAGCGATATTTTTAATTAAATTGCCCAAGATGTTTAGAAATAAGCCCCACTTATTCGAATAGTTTTATAAATTCCATAAAATTGGATCAAACAACCGTACAATTATCAGCTATTATCTATACTAATGTTAGAAGACGGAAAAATCGACAGAATTTATAAATTGATTATGTAAATTTTCGGGTCACTAACATCACGGGTTAAAAGTGAATAGTTACCCAAAACGTATGTTAATTCAAAAATGATTTCAATAAATAAAGTGATTAGTACCATTGTCCAATGGGTGCTAAGTGCGCTCTGATGTACTACAAAAACATGCATGGTGTGATTATTTTGGTGATGATCACTTAGAATTATGCCACACCTCGTCTCAAATCGCACACATCCGATTATAAACTGGCACAACTGAGATTAATCATCGTCCCATCGTATTTTAAACTACTACTAGGTGGATTTTCTCGTTATTGAAACGCGAAAATAAAAAGCGCAAGCGTTCGATTCGGTTTAGTTGATTGAATTCAATGCGCAACAAGGTCGGACAAGATTTAAATTTTATATAGGAAATGTATCGATATTTAAAGGGAGATTATCTAGAATTCTATCTACAATTTAAACATTTATTTAAGAGATTAAAATTGAATTAAATTGCAACAATATGAGACATTAGAAAAGTATTAAACATTGATAATTGAGAAACATCAAGCTTTTGGCCATAATTTTACTTTATGTTTTCGGTATAACGAGGAATGTCGCCTGTAACAAAACAATAAAAACGTATTAATCACCTTTGATAACAGTAGGAGATAAAGCAATTTAATTGTGTTTACATAGTTTTGTTATATTTTAAGACAGAATACCATGCTTAAGAACTGTTCGTAATGGATTGTAATAACCCCATCTTGATCTGTATCGTGTTGTCTAAAAGCTGCTGTTAAAGTCTGAAAATTACCCAAAAATTAACACAATAAACTCGAATTAAATCAACTATCTTACATATAAAATAATACAGCATTGGATGAAATCGTCGAATAATATCGTACCGTGGCCGTGCCGATCGAATTTCCTTATCAATGTTTCAATCAAATGATCGGACAGACGATAACCGAATGTAGTTAAAGCAGTTTTCAATTCGTGCTTATCAATATTACCGGAATTGTCACGATCGAACGATCGGAAACAATTCTGCCAATCGGTCACGTATTTCCACAGTGCACCGAAATCTTCGAAACTAACTTGGCCACGATTGTGACGATCGAACATACCTAGAAAAATTGCACAATAAAAAAACAAATTTGGGTAAAATAACATTTACCAATCATCAATCGGACGGTTTCCGGGTTAAATGGGCTCCATGTTCCGTTCGATAATGCTTGTTGTAATTCGTCAGCATTGATATAACCGCTCCTATCCCGATCGACTCTACAATACAATTTATTGTTTGATGTTGAATTTTTATTAAACATTAAATTTACCTTTGGAAAACATCCCAGAGGAATTCGCGACTCGGCATTGGTCCCATAAAACTCATCTTGCCTGTAATTATCTCCTTAATTAATCAATTAATCAGATAACAAATAGGCGACAATTGTCAATTTGCTCGATCGGTTGTTTTACTTTGAGGTTAGGCAACTGTCAAAATTCGTTTGTTTTCTCTCTTTCTATCATATGTCTCACACTAAAGCTATCATACACTAACATTCAAGAATCAATAACTCACATTAAATTATCTCTTGTTAAAAGATAATTTTCTATAAAATATATAAGAAAATCATTACTCTTTTATTCTAAATACGTCGAATTGTATAAACTACTGGTATCTTAAATCTGTAACGATTTACTGTCGATTCTAACAAAACTGATGGTGTATGCATGGATTTAAATTACAATCGATAGATATGACGTCTTTAATTTGTAGAATTTCCAAAAAATTTCCCATTACAACAATTGATGCAACATGACTGTATTATTATCGTAAACAAGCGTAATTTCCATGTTTTTCTTGATTATTTAGCAATAATAACCATATAATAGCAAATATGGCAACACTGTTGCTACTATGAATAATAGAGGTACTAGGATATTTAATATTCAAGACAACGAATAAAACTATGCAATTTGCTATAATTTATTGATGTATTGATATTATAGAATTATAATTAAAAATTGAAATGAATCGATCTTGATTCTAAAGGTAACGATGTGGCAATGTCAAGAAACATCATTGACGTCATTATATGACGTCATTTATAATAATCATTGGCGTAACTTGAACTATAAAATATCAATTGAATTCAAATTCTTTTTATACATGAATATATTGTTAAAATAGATATGAGAATAAAATAAAATAATTAATTTAGTATTTTTTGTAATTAATAAAATTTTATTATTCAGCGCCATCTAGAGTTTTTTCTTCCAACTATTCTGTCTCCTTTGCGCATGTCCCAGTCATTCGTATGTTAGTTCAGTGAAGATCCGTTTTGCGATCGTGAAGAAAGTGATAAAATATTGTGAATTTTCGGATTTTCTATAAAAAACAGTGCAATGAAGTTAAATTAGGTGTTTATTAAGTGAATTTAATTAAATTTATTGAAGAAAAGTAGAAGAAATATTGGCATGTTGCGGTAAATTTGGTTGAACCTTCATCGACTTCATCTTCACAAAGGTAGGACAAATATCAAGTAAGTGAATTTTATCAATTTGATTAGAATTATTTCAATTAAAGTGATTGTTAGTTTAAAATTTGAGACGTAATATTGTTTTTTTCTAAAGAAAAAAGTTGCAAATTTAGCGCCACCTCGTATTTTTTCACCGTACTAATTTCATTTCTACGCATGCTTTGTTTATTTACGTTTAAAACTGATATGAAATCAAAGTCGGATATTACGAGTAATATTCCAAATTTATCGAAATTTAGGTTGAATTCGAATATAGCGAATTTTTCTTATTTGAATTTGCTGCCAACTTTGTTTAAACTCCCTAGATTTTAACCATAAACTATTTGTCGTATGTCAAATTAATCTACATTTGAACATTATGAAATGATAAAAAAGTCTAGGAAGAATTAACTATTCATTTAAAAAGATTAGATTAAATTCTGTTCTAAATTAAAATAAATTACATAATTATTTACTTTTATGGTATAAAAACCAATAGATAGCAAACATGAAACTAGGTGGACTTTTTATATTATCTTGTTTTAAATATTCTTTAATTTCTGGAATGGTCATTTCAACAACTTCAATAATCTCATCATCAACACCACCACCATCATTTATCTTCATTGTATCATCAATTTCACAATAGAATCCAGTTTGTAAACTACCAATTGAACCAACACCAGAACGATATGAACCGATCTTTTCAATTTTCTCTATTGGTACATCATAACCGCACTCTTCCAAAATTTCTTCTCTAGCAATTTCAACAAGCGGTTTATTTTTATCAACAATACCAGCACATAATTCTAATGTTATACCCAATTCTGGTGGATATTTATCAACATCAATTCGATTTTGACGATCTTCTGGTTGTATACTACCATAATATACAGGTGGTCGGAATTGTTTAACAAATAATAAACTATCACGTTTTGGATGGTAGATTAGAATTGCCACACTATCATGGGTTTGTAATAAGTCCCATGTTTTCTTTTTACCATTTTGAATATAATGCATCGTATAAGGTTGGAGATAAATCGATTCTTCTAATGGTTTAATTTCCACATCTTTAACGTTATCCATTTTCGCCTAAAATTATATAATTTTAATACTGATAATAACGAAATTCTAATGTTTATGATAGTTTTGTCATATTACATTGAATATAGATGTAGAAAATCTAACTGTTGCCAATGTAATCGTCTGTAAAATTCTCATATGTGAATTTTCTGGATAATCTTTCTCTATAATTTACTGAAATTATAGCGATATGACAATGTTGTCTAAGTTTTGTTAGTTTTGAAAGTTTTACAAAGTTGGTTGTACTGTAATTCCGAAAAATAGCGCGATTATTAATTGGTTGTTTAATTAAATAAATTAAAAACTATTTTCATTATTTATTCGATAAACAAATACAAAAATTATCTATTTTTATGACATAAAAACCAATAGATGGCAAACATAAAACTAGCAGGACTCTTTACACTATCCTGTTGAATATAATTTTTAACTTCCTGTATTGTCATTTCAACAACTTCAATTAATTCATCATTAACACCACCACCCTTATTAATTTTCATTGTATCATCAATTTCACAATAGAATCCAGTTTGTAAACTACCAATTGAACCAACAACAGCACGATATGAATAGATTTTTTCAATTTTCTCTACTGGTACATCATAGCCGCATTCTTCTAAAATTTCTTCTCTAGCAATTTCAACAAGTGGCTTATTCTTATCAGCAATACCAGCACATAATTCTAAAGTAATACCCAATTCTGGTGAATATTTATTGACATCGATTTCAATTTGGCGTTCTTTATATGGAATATTACTGTAATAAACAGCTGGACGGAATTGTTTAACGAATAATAAACTGTCGCGTTTTGGGTGGTAGATTATTATCACTACACTATCATGAGTATTTAGTAAATCCCATGATTTTTTCTTACCATTCTGTGTGTAATGCATTGTGAAAGGTTGTAAATATTTAGAGGATTTCGTTGGTTTGATAACAACATCTTCAATTTTATCCATGGTTGTCGTTAACAAAACTACCGTATTACTAAATTTTGTTGTAATTATCTCATTAGGAAATATGATGGAAAAAAATGGTGTCTTAAAGTCCAAAATTGGTGATAAATTTGAATTTTTCGTATTCTTTCAGTTGGCGATACTCTTCGTTTTTTAAATCACTGTCCTCTAGTGATTGGTATTCTAAATGAATATCGCTTAAATTCAAATTATCGTGGCGATAATTTTATCAAATTTTTATTCTATGATTTTTCTAAAACATTCGATCTGTGACTAGTGAACGTTAAAAATGTCTACGAATTCTAAGAATAATTCAAATACAAATCGTCATAAATGTTGCTGTCCTTATAAGGTGAATTTCCTATAATTTTTTCTATTTAATTTGATTATTAATTAGACGAATATTGTTTTGAAAATAATTACAGGATAAGCGTTCTAGAAACTATACAACGTCTAGTGATTCGTCGTTCTCAGATTCTACTACTGATACATCTTTTAGTACTGATTTTACTGATTATTCCTCATCTTATTCTTCTGATACTTATGATTATGAGAGCCATAGTGATACAGATTGTGATAGTGAAAATAGTTATAGTTCATCTTCAGATGATTAATTGTCAAATTTTCTTTAATTATACATAAAAATAAAGCTCTTTTCTTATTAATAATTTATTTCAAATAACAATATCGATTTTTATTGTACAAAAACCAATAAACAGCAAACAAAAAACTAGCAGGACTATTAACACGTTCTTGCTCAATATAATTTCGAACTTCCGGTATTGTCATCTCTACAACTTCAATTAATTCATCACCAACACCACCACCTTTATTTATTTTCATTTCATCACCAACCTCACAATAGAATCCAACTATAACACCACACGAATAGATTTTCTTAATTTTCTCAATTGGTACATCATAACCGCATTCTTCCAATATTTCTTCTCTAGCAATTTCAACAAGTGGTTTATTTTTATCAACAATACCAGCACATAATTCTAATGTTATACCTAATTCCGGTCGATATTTTTCAATATCAATATGATGTCGTTCTTCAAATGGTATACTACTGAAATAAACGGACGGACGGAATTGTTTCACAAATATTAAACTATCACGTTCTGGATGGTAGATTAACACAGCTACACCATTATGTGTATTGATTAGATCCGATGATTTTTGTTCACCATTCTGTAGGAATTCCATGGTGTAAGGTTGGATATATTTCGATTTTTCCATTTGTTTAATACCAACATCTTTAATTTGATCCATTGTTGTAGCTAAAAAGATGATTGTAATACTGAATTTAATTCGATTCTTATCTAATGAGGAAATTGTTGCAAGAAAAATTAGTTGTTTAGAGGTAATTTTTAAAAGAAGTAATTTTACAATAAGCATCAATTTATTTTATAAAACTCAATCAGTTTCCATTAAATCAGCATTATCGTTGTTACAATTAGTATTTTTAAATTTTAATTTTAAATTAATTTGTACACCCGGATTTTCTACTATTTGTATCTTTTTAAGAATCCGTTGATGTTGCTCTAAATTACGTCGTGGACAATGTTCTGGTAACCACAAGAGTACCAGCATTATCACATTAATATTATTGTAATATTTCAACAATAATTTCTCATAGAAATCGTAACGATCATCGGTAAAATATCTAATGCACTCATTCACTAAATTAGCAAAATTATAAACGATAAACTGTGAATATTTCTCAATTAACTCATTAAAGAATTCAATGATTCCTTCGATAGTTGTATCAATATCGATTGTGGGCATTTGAGAAATTTTCAATTTCAAAAAGAAGATTTTGACATAATCTGGAAAATGTTGAACAGGATCGATGAATTTCTCCCAATAGTTTACAACAAGTTGCAAAAATTCCATAGAATCACTCCTCATGTATGCATAGTAATAAAACGAGATAAATGTTTGTTTATTGTCATCGGTCTCTGATTCATCTAGAATTTTAATAATTTGCTCCAAAATTAACAACTGTTTATTTTTACACCAAAACAGTTTCATAATAAAATCATCTATTGCTGATTTCGTTAAAACATCAGTTTTTAAAAAGTGTCTATCGATAATTTTTTGACAAAATTCTATCGGTAATTCTTCTATAATGTTGCTATGAAGACGTCGTAAAGTGTCTTCTTTTAATTGTCGATATCGTGCAGGTCTATCGTCGATAAAGTCTAAGTAATCCCAAATAAATTCAAAGTACTTTGCAACAAATTGTTTGGGAATTATATGAATATCAACCAAATCCTCCAGTAGATCATCATCATTCTTATTTGTATATTTAATATTGAGTTTAACTAACTCGAAGATTTGCTCGGTTGGATTCTTCTTTAAATATCCAATTGTTGTTTTAATCAAACGTTTCTGTATACTTTGAACATTTTCAGTTTGATTTAGAATTGTTATAATTCGTTTAATCGTACTGTAATCAGTCAGTTCGCATGCTAAAAATAATGCATGTTTACGAAATGATACAGCTTTTGTTGCATTAATTTCATTTAAAATTGGTTCTAATTGATTCTCAGGTAGATGATACATGAAACTATATAATGATGTTAATGCTGATCCTAAATAATCACCAATACAATATTTATAAAGTGAATTTATAGCTTTTGGATATTTTGTATATTTATAAAATTTTGCAATTGAACATCGAATTTGATACAATTTAACTTCGTTTGCATCGTTTAAATCCAATTTTTTCGACACAATTTGTGAATATTCATCTGCAAATTGTTGAAATCTCTCACCAGACATCAATACTGAAAGGCATCGAATCGAATTCTCATCATCTAAATGTTTTAAACTAAATTCAATCATATCTTTATCGAATTGTAAATGGGAATGTTTCTTCAATTTGTATAGAAGTTTATTGTCTTTATTATAATTAAGGCACCACTTTGTGAGTTGATCGAAATTCTTTTGTACTTTTTCAATATCATGTCGTAATAACCATAACAAAATATTCAAACTACCATATCTAGAAATATCACGCCAGAAAAACTTCAAGAATTCATCTCGTTGTACTGAAGATTTATTTCTAACCATTTTAACTAACATAGAATTCAGTTTATATGAATAGTTTTCATTTAGGAAGGCTTTACAATTATCCACAATTCTTGGATAATTAAACATCGACAATTGATTATTTAGGTTTTTTTCATTCCATATATTGATTTGTTCGATTATATGAATATCAAAGAGACGTAATTTTTTCTCTTCAACAATAAGCGGAGCATTATCGATGATAAATTCCAACAAATATTTCCAAAATATCGGATTATGTTGCATGATACTGCAATCAATTCTGTAATATTCAGTACTTTTTAGTAACGTCAATAATTCATCATTGATTATTTGATTACGATTGAATAAAAACTCAAGATAACTTAATTGATCATCTAGAGATGGTTCATGATCAAATTTCAATTTATGTATTTCGAAAATTTCTAGTAAACTTTTCCAAATGTTTTCATTTAATTTGTGATAACTGAATGTTTGTTTGATTGTTTTCAAGAAATCGAATTGAAGATATTTGTCATCGTTGCGATGTTTTATCGAGAAATATTTTACAATATTTGTTAATGTATTTATGTCATTGTGAAAGTAGCAAGTTTCAATTAATTGATTTACAAAGCGCGTCCTATCCGCTATTGATGATGTTAAATTGATTTTCTCTTTCAACATCGGTATCGACTCATTTACATTTAGAAATTTGATGAAATTCTGTTTACCATCCAAAATTTTCCGTTCAATAATCAATTGTCGATCATCAACATTATCGATGATTTCAATAAAACGTTCATCGATTAGATGTAAATATTGTTCAATACTGTAGCGACTCATTATGAATTCTTTAAACAATTTCCATTGGTATTTCTTTGGGAATATTTGGATCCAATTGAAAATCTCATAGATATTATTCGATTGGCGATGCTTTTCTACAACGTTGTTCAAAAAAATTTTAGAATCACTACGTAGTTTCCTCATAGTGGTCCTTAGATTCACACGATTTTCATAGAGATCTGGTGATTGTATCATGTGATTCTTACGACTATAGACTATACGCCTAGTTAAACGTTTACCTAATCTTGTTGATATACCAAATTCACTATATAATTTCTGATAGAATTCATGATCGTTAACAAAAAGGTGATTAAAAAATTTCAGATAGTCATACAAATTTGATCTATAGTTTTTAAAATATTTAAAAACTAATTCGCGATTACGTTTATATAAAATCATTATTTGATTAATGTTCAATGAGATTTGTTGGTGGTTTTGTAGCAATTCTTCCATTTTTCTATCACTACAACCCATAAAGAATTGATTTGCAAAAAATTGTCCATATCGTTGATTTAAACCATCATAGATTCCATCAAATCTTTCACCTTGTAATAATTGACTTAATTTCTTTAAGATTTTCATACGTACTGCATAGGATGTTGTTGGTAGTATATCATTAATTAATTGTTCTGCATCAATATCTTTAAAGATCTCTTCAAAGAACCATTGATGTTTTACAATTTTACTAACAAAAATCTCATTCCCATCTTTAAGTATGTTGTAAAGTTCCTGTATATGTCGATAATATAATAACAAATCTAATCTGAATAGTTCTTCCAAAAATGTGCGAGGTTTTAATTTTCCAACAATTTCATCAACAATCACTGGATTTGATTTTAAATCCGAATTGGCGTCAAGTAATTTATAGAAATTTCGACGCCTCTCGGCCAATGAAACACCATCTAAATTGTAGAAATTCTCAATAAATAAATCTGCAGATGACATGATTCTTTAAATCTGTAGCGAACGCCTGTGAACAGAAATCAAATCATTAAGTAAACAGAGAAACTGATAATTGATAACATCTATATATTTTTTATTATTAAAATTGTTATTGATTCTAATTCTGTTTGAATTAACATAACAATCTTTATAAATAATTTAAATAGTGAATGAAAGTAAACTTACTCTATTATTATCAATAATTATTAATTATTGGTGTAATATGATGAAATTTTGCAAAATTTTTTGCCGGAATCGCTTTGTAAAACACGTAAATGCAGGTGCTTATAAATAACTATTATCTGTAACAATACGTGTAGTTATTCAACGTTGCCACACTAATCCTTTAAATTCCCTGATTTTAGTGAAATTTTTTAATTGATCTAAAATAAATTAAAATAGTCAACGAACCAGTAAGACTTACCAAGAAAATCAGACGTTTCTGTAGTAAATTGAAAAGTGAAATTATCCATACCACATACCATAGTACCTTACAGTTATTTTATGTATTTTTTCTTGACTATAACTATCAGAATGTATCAACACTTTAATGGTGATGGGTTTTTCCAAAACTTTTATTCCTCTGAAAACAAAACAAAAATGATTGTTTGAAGAGTTGATAAATAGAAAGAGGTCAGGAGTTGGAGGACCAAACAAAATGACAATTTAAATATTTTTAATTTATTGAAATCAATTAAAATATACGTACTACAAATTATTTAACAATAAAACAATATCGTTGAAAGTGGGATAGAGGGTAAAGTTAGATGAAAATATTCAATAATCGATTAAAAGAAAGTTTTTTGTAAAAATCATACATTTTGGTTTCGTTTAAGAAAAGAATCTTTAAATTGTTATTTTTTTCTTATAAAAAATGGAAGACAGGCGCCAAAGAACTGTTTTTTGCATTTTCATATCAAGTAAAATAATAATAATTAATAATTAAATAATTTGGCACATAGATTTTTCAATTATTACGATTTCTTTTGTTGGATTTTAAACAATGAAGCCAAGATAAAAATTGGCAAAAAGCAGAGGAGTATTATTGAACTAGATCAGGCAAAACTGGTATTGCTATAGAATTATCTTTTTTTTTTTAGAATCTTTATAGATTTAAAAGAAAATTTGACTAAAAAATAAGAAATTTATCGGGAAAATATTTAAAAATATGCACACATCCATACACGCATACACACACTTAATCACACACGCATAATTATTACTATAATTTTGTTGAAACATTAATGATTGTTTCGATATTATTTCTTTTTTATAATATAGTTTTTTTTTATATGTATGTATATTTATATACAATTAGGAAGATCATGTATCACGGGAAATAGAAAAAATATATCCTAAAATTCTCAATTTACAATCCTAAATTTATGCCCCTTGGTGATACACTCACTTGAGTGAGTTTCTAGAGGCATTGTGGAGAAGAATTTTTCCTCATTTCCTATCACTGATACAGTTTTTGTGTTTGTTTTTCGCATTATTATTGCTTAAATGTTTAGAAATAATTTTGATTATAATGGAACAGATTTGATATGTCACACCGTTTTTTTTTTAATTCCTGAAAATCGTAGCAAAGTTTAATCTGTTTCATTATAGTTTTAAATATTTGCTAACAATGTTAATAAATTAAGATAAATTAGAGAAAACCGAATAATAACAATAACCAAATTAATGAATAAAACAAAAAAAAACATATCAATATATACAAAAAATTATCCCCAATTCAACTAAACTAGTCACTAAAGTTTGGTAACGATATTGATAATAAAAATTGATAATTTGCATTAAACGTGTCTAATTTCTAACAGTTCCAAACCAATAATTGGATCAAGCAAATGAAATTATAAATTATGTAGAAACAAATAAAAGAAAATAATTAGCACCATATTTATAAATTCTATATACAAAAGTTGAGCAATCTTTTATACTTCTTTTTAAAATTTTCGCTATAGTCAAATTATTATAAATATGACACAATAATCGATTGATAATTTAACAAATGTCTAAAATTTCAATTATAAAAACAAATAACTTTATACATTTATACATTTGCAACTACATATATTTATATGTAAATTGTATAGACTGAAAAAAGTATTAGTACGATTTGTGTTTTGACTTGGAACTGTTGGTATTTTAAAATTGGAACACACAAAATCGATATTTCAGTCAATATATAATTTCCTGAAACAATCCATAATTATTTTGTAATTTTTTCTTTTTTAAACACCACAATACCGAACTAGAAATTTGAAATAAGCAAGTCTAATTCAAATTGCTAATTAAAAGAAAAATTAAACTTTTTTTAGACTTACACTAAAATTATTAATTTATTTATTATTAGAATGGGGCGTTCGATTACCTGTGTTGATTATTCTCTAATTCACGTCTATGTTTCACCCATTCATCATTATTATTATTACTATTTATTATAACTTTACTATCTTTCTTTTTCGTACGTAATAGTCTCGGTTTAAACGGTACAGGTTTCTCATCATTCTCATCAATTTCATATTTCGGTGATAATTTCAGACATTTATTATTATTATTATTGTAATAATAATCGTCACCATTATCATTATTTGAATTGTACCGTTTTCTTGTTGTAATACCAGCTAGATTCAATAAAGTCTCAGCACCTTCTTTAATTTTCCGTTCTTCTTCATCATCGAAATCCAATTTACGACAAATCGTACTTTTCGAATAACTAAAATTAGACATTTAATTAATTGGTAAATAAAAAGAAAACAACAATCGAATGAAACTAACACTTCATCATCACTCTCGAATGCTTCATCTGCTATTAATGATTCTTGTTTTTGTTGTATCGTTGTTGTTGTTATTGCAGTATCAGCAGCACTGTATGTATGATCTTGACTAGGTGATGTTGTTATCACTTGCCATAAATGTTTTTCTTTCTTTTGTCGATAACGCGGACCATTTTTTAGACTTAACATTACAGCAGCAGCATCTACAGCATCTAAAGATTCATCAGATATTGGTTCTGATTTAATATTTACGAAATTATTTTTTAACTGAACAGCAGATGCTGCTAGTTTCTTTGATAAATACGGATATAATTCAGGGTTTGGTAATCTAGTTGGTGTTCGTTCTGATATTATTGTTGTTGTTGTTTGCTTATTATTGCCATTATTATTATTTACAGTATTATTATTATTGTTATTGAAATAAATCGATGGATCTAATGTTGAACATGGATGGAATGGTGATCGTGTTAATGCTTGTATTAAATTCGGTCGATATTGCTGATCAACAGTCCATAATGAACCTTTACCAAGATTCTAAAAATAAAAAATAAAAAATCGTCCAATATTATTATTTTCAATTTCGATTAATTTGTATAAAATAATACCGGAGCTTTTTCAACTTTTTGGAAGCACTTATTTAACGATAGATTATGTCTAACACTATTCTTCCAACCAGTTGGAGCATTTTTGAAATATGGAAAATGTTCCAATATCCATGCATAAATCTCTTTAACTGGTAATGCTTTCTGTGTTGAATCTTCAATTGCCATAAAGATTAAACATGAAAACGAATATGGTGGTTTATTGTTTGTATGTATTAAGGGATCGTACGGTATATTGTGGGGATGTTTGGTTCTTTGTACACTATTATTCCCGTTGTGATACATTTGCTGTTGTTGTTGTTGTTGTGATTTCGGTTGTTGTTGAGGTGTTGGTGAATTTAAAGAACTACTCGATGATTCTGCTGCCGATATAGAGGAATCATCAACATAATCACTAGTTGGGAATTGATCTGATAATAAACTACTGTTATTATTATTATTATTACTATTACTAATATTATTGTTATTATTATATTTCACTGGTGTTGAATTGACACTATTCGATGGTGATGGATTAATATTCATACCTAAAAAAATTAACAAAATTATTGATATTAAATTAATTATTAATTAAATGTACCTTTTAATAGATCTCTTTCATGCAACCATGACAGACTAGTTAGATCATCATCACCATTTCTATTATGACTTTGTGCCACTGCTAATAACAGTGATATAGGTGATTGGGCATCACGGATTGGTGTACCAGCAACAGGACTAGCAGGTACTGACATTTTTGGTGTTGCCATTGATTCATCTTGTGGTGTACTGGTCTGTTCTGGGGACATGATGATGATGATGATTTTAATTACTGAAACGAATTTATTTTCTAATTTAACATAATCACTATCATCACCGTATAGCTAATATGAGGAAACTATCAAAAAATAAAAAATAAATAAATAACCCCCAAGATTAGACGAAATCGTTTTTGTTTTTATTACACCCTACGCTTCACAAATAGAGGTGTTCTAAGGGGTTATTTTTTATATTTACATTGCTAATGATTTTATTTTATTCACAAAATTTTGCACAACTGAATGAATCTTCATAGTTTAAAAATTATATCAAATGATAAGTACTGATAATATGAAAAGATAAACGAAACATATACAATAATAAAAGGGCAACATCAAAGTGACCATTGAGAAGCACCTAAATCTTTCAAATGTTCTAAGGGAAGATGTATAGATGCATATGTAGCTTTTTGAAATGAATCAAATTATCCTAAATTACACTGCTTTTCATTAATAAATAGACACACACATGTAGATTAAATAAATAAATAAATGGATTTTTTTATATAATACATTTAACTTTATCTACATACACACTCACACACACGAAAATCAAGGTTGTCATAGTTACCCCATCGCGCGAATAAATGTGCATCTCTCTTACGTATAGAAATCCATCAACAATTCGGATAAATCTCACATACACATTGAATAGTTAATATAACGTAAGTCGTAACTAACAACAACATGTTGCAGCGTCACTGTTGTCATAGCAACCATTGCTAACTATATACGTATATCCGTGATTGAGGGGAGAAAAAAATGTAATAGAAGAATGCTGACGTAATATTGAAAAAATTTTGCACACTTTTTCGTTAGGCAATTATTTGGAAATTTTTGTAATTTTTCTAATGCTTGTTGATAGATGTTAGAAGTTTGAAAATCGCGCTATTTGATTTGAAAATCGAAATTGTTTACGTAAATAACAGGATAGCCAACTTGTTTTTTGTATACAATTATTTATCAAAGGCGTGTTATAAATTCGGATATTTATGATAAATTACAGATAAAACATTAGTTAGTTGATATACAAATCAATTTTCTTCAATTTTTACACAATCTTCACTATGTAATCCGACTGGTTCATTTCTTTAAAAATAATTAGAAATTTACGTAATTGTCTTCAATCGTAATTAATGCGAATATTTCTTTTCTCGTACACATAAACAAAATTAGTAACGTTGTCCAAATTTAGCACAAATACTAAAAGAGTAGTTTTCATATAGGTACCTACGTGGATAGGAATTTGCGAATCGAATTTGGCACACACCGAAAAATAAAATGAATTAAGACCGACAACATTATAAAATATCGTTTGATTACCTTCTTTTTTAATTATTAGATTAATTTTCAGTCTTGTTGGACTATTTAAATCATCAAATAAGCGAGCACATGTTGCTTAATTTGTTTAAATCTAGGTCAAAATTTCGGCCATTGCGAATTAATTGATGATGATGATGATGATGATGATAAGTACTTGAAATATATACAACAATATCTAACATAACAACGTGAGTTGTAAGAAAGCATTTCTCATTTCAAATTAATTTATAAGGAAGATTAATTGTTTATTATTACAGATTGATTCAATAGCATATTGATTAATGAATTAATTAAAATCATATATTACCTTTAGAATTTAATAAATTTGGTAATTGAACGAAAAAAATTAAAAAAATTAAAAACTATGCCAATGATCACAACAGGTTCAAGAGCACACCATTTTATGCCACCCAAACATATGATATATCATTTTGGATTTTTGTTGTTTGTAGCCATGATTCAACAATTGACTTTTGAATTTCTCCCGCGCCAACAGTCGATCACTGTCCAGCAGCCTTTTTTTTAATTATTTAATTGAACATTAAGATTCTATATAGAAAATTGTTTATAATGATTCAAACAGAAATGTAAGTGACAAATATTTTCACATAACAAAGTTAATATCTTTTTAGTTACAAAATCATTTATGCAAACCTATATCTATCCAAGCCGAATTGTTTTCAGTATTTTCAAATTTCATCTTTCATCACTTGATAATATGTTAAATTATAATACATGATATTTTCTGTACAAACCTACTGAATTATACGGAAAGTACAAGTATATTTTCTTAGTGCAACTGAAAATTTTCAAATTATAAATCTGATTTAGTAGACTATGCAAATAATTATACATAAATAGCGCCAACATCATATAATTATTTGGGTACACTAAGTAGTCGATAAATATTGGTAATTTGATGAATTAAAAATTTGCTCGAATAACGATGGATAATTTGGGATTTATAAAAATCGATTATATTTTGAGTTAAAACGTTAAAAATTAATGAAATATTTTTCAAATTATGCACGCAACCAGCTATACGTTTTCGACAATCAACCAAAATTCCTCCACCATAAAGGTCGGAAATTTGAAACTTATAAGAATTTCGTCAATTTCATTGTTTGATTGAATTGGGGTGAAATAAAGACGCAAATTTTAATTATTGCGTAACTTTTATTATGTACATACATCAGATTTTATCACAAGATTTTCTTTAAGAAAAATGTGATGGAACAAATCAAAGAACTGATATAATCCTGGTATTTCTTGTAGATATAAGTTCGTCCAGTTTTATTGGAATGTATTTACATAATATCGAACGCAAAATTTAGTCAAATCTATATAATGTAGTTTGTGTTATTGTTTTATAAATTTAAGCGGAGAAAATTATAAAGCTACTCATGAAAATTGATGATTTTTAAATGAAATATCAATCAATCAACAGTATTTAAATATATATGTATATGTATTTATAGACTTTTGAAGTCAATTTCAACAAGACAAGAAAAAAAGAGAAACATCCACGCACTTAATAAAAAGTATAAAACATATAAAGATATTGTAAATGCTTTAATTTTAGCATTCGCGCCAATCAGACTTTCAATAATGTAAACTGAGCATTTCTGTATTGAAAAATTTAACAAGAACAATACAAATAATGCACAATTTTCAATTGAAACTATACTTTTTTTTTAAAGTTTGTCTTTAACTACAATGATCACAAACTCTAACAGGATCATTCCATCCGCGCAAAGGTACTGGTTTCCTAGACATCGAACACGCATCACATACACCTTTACCACATTCACGGCAATGATGTAATGATAAACGTGCACCGAATTGTTTCTCACATACAACACAATATTTACATTCATTATCCGGTGTCCAATATGATGGACGGGCTGTTTCTTTTAAGAAATCCGCTGGTATTTCCAACACTGATTTAACAACTGATACCGAATTGATAACAGTTTCACCAATACGACGTACACGTACTTCATTTGGATCAATTTGTAAATTTTCTTGTTGTTGTTGTTCTTGTTGTTGTCGTTGTAATTGATTATCATTATTACAATAACAATCATCACAGACACGTACAGGTTCTAGCCAACCTTTCAAAGGTACTGGTTGAGTTCGTGATGAACAATTCTCACAGAAACCTTCACCACAGGCACGACAATGATGTTTCGATGCATTATTATCAAACGGTGTTTTACATTTATAACAATGCTAAAAATAATTAATTATTATATCATAAAGATTTATATAATTAATTGGAAATAATTACAATAATTTCATGATTAGGGCGCCAATATTTCGGTGCAATTTGATCGGTCATCCAATCACTTAATTTCTTCATTGGTTGTGATCCAACACTACCAACAGCATTACTTAAACTGGTTACACTATCGAGTACTTTTTGAGCTGAATTTGTTGAGCCAAATAATGATTTCTCCTGGAAAATTTGTGTTTCCTAATTTTACTTTTATTGATAAATTATATATGTATTTTTTTAAATAAAATATCTATTAACATACCCCTGGCCAAACGTGTACAATTTCAACAATAACAGCTTCATCTTTTGGATCTTTATTACCGTACCAATATTCACGGCTTTGATAAATTTTACCACATGTTGGACATTCAATGATATAACCAGACCATACTGTTGATATAATACTCGACCAGAATTGTTCATTTGTTGATTGATAACTTGGTTCGACGATTTGTTTAATTCCATTATTGTAGCATTTCTATCATATTAGATTTAATTGTAATTTTTACATATAAATATTGTAAAACTTACCTTACAAACATATACGAAATTTTGATATTGATGTTGAAGTTTACAATGGTTATTATTGAAATGCCGTTCACCATCATCTTTATGGCCTAATGATAATGTACAACCAGCACCACAAGATTGGCATTTATCTTGACAAGTTAGAAAAGCCGGTAAATATAAATGTGGTGGTGTTTCAGTGATATGACTTTTAAATTTATCATTTAAACCTTTCAATATCAAATAAATATATTTTGGATCTCGAGCTGAGCGTACTTGTGTACTTTCCAATTCATTCAAAATAACTCTACGAATTTCATCGAATGATGTTACACCAGTCGTATTCCGTTGGCCAACATATTTTATTGAACTAAAGCTATTATAATTTTGATCTAATTTAATGAAATTCTCACGAATTATATCTTCCGGTGATAGATTCATACTTGTTTCTAATGTTTCAGTATAACGTGATTCATGGAAGATTACAACTGCCGGTCCTAATGATTCTAATGTTTTATCAATACCATTCTTTTGTAATACATGTTGTAATGAAATACAGAAGTGTTCTTTAAATGCTTTCGATGCACCACCCAAAAATGTATACATATCACGATGTAAACGTTCAGCACGTGTACGATATATTATAATATCTGATACAGCTAAGATTTTTAATAATAAACGTGTACGTTGATGTTCATTTTTCGATACACCTAATAGACCTTCTGTATCTAAACAAATTGTTTTATACATTTTATTATACATTGCCCATACACCCATTGTACAAGAAGTTTGTGATGGTGATGTCCGAAAAACTTCATCACCATTAAAAAAGATTTGATTCATTGTATATGATTTACCTTCACCTGTATTACCGAAAATTGAAACAACTTTAACTTTTTGATTCGGTTCAATTTTCAATTGATCGAGAAAATGTTGTTCTGATTTTATTAATAAATTCTCTTGATCATCTAATAATAAGATACTTTTCGATTCTAAAGCATTCCCAATCTCATCACGTAAATCTAATGATTCGAATTGTAATGCTGTATTTGTTATTGTTGCTGTTGTTGTCGGTGTTGTTAATAATGTTGGTTCATTAGTATCATTAAATGGAAAACGATTCGCTATTTCCGGACTTAAGGAATGTAGTACTGACATTTTTCTTGTTGTTTTAATTCGATTCACTAATCTATCTGGATTCTTGTAACCCAGAAATGTTGAATTTATTGGTGTTACTGAAAAATTTCACATTTAAACTTTATTAAATCCAGAAATTATACAAAAGTAAAAATATTAAAAATAGCGACATCTATTTAAAATTAATTAAACTAATCAAAGATATGCTGATTAATCATTGAGAATATCGTTTCGATTTGGTTTCTTTCTTTCAATAAAATTTTTCATAAGGAAAGTCATTAATTTACAACACAAATATACGGAAGAACAATTAAACAAAAGTCATCTATGACACAAAAATTCTATGTTATCATAGCTTATGATAAAAGAATTTTAAATCAAATTGGTTCAGAGGTTGAACAGAAACAAGTGATTATTAAGACGAAAAATCAACCCGCTTTAGAAATTCTAACCTAAAATATGAACCTGACCAATTTCATTGAAAGAATTTCAGTATCAGATAAAATAGAATCGGTATTTTTTCTAAATTTAATTAAAATTACTAAGAAAATTTGTTTACAAAACATATTGGCTGGAAAAAAATGTTGACGTATCTGCTATTAAGCCAGGCATACGTGCCGATCTCTATTTCATTTATTTCTTGATTTATTAATCATATAATTGAGACAACAATGTAATTTATTTGTAATTAATTAAATGAATCATCTTACCCTCAATATTTTCACATAATAATTATAACAAAAATTAAAAAAATAATAGTTATTGTCGTATAGGTCGCTTTAAAAACTACTTACACATGACACTTGATTTTGACGTTTATTGTAGTGGCGTATCGAAAGGAAAAGTCTTCTATGCACCAATCAAAAAATTGCTAGAAAAATATAGACTGCTTTTTTTACAAAAATAAAAAACAATAGCAAGAACAACTGTTTAAGAAAATCTGCGGAAAGTTTGATTTATGCTTCTATTCACACGAATTGTTTGTAACTAAAAAAAACTACACGAGTAAATATTTTTGTCAATAAATACACGCGTTGGTTTTATTTTCGTTTATGTTGAAAAGAAAGCAAACTGTATTTCAGTAGAAATATCGTTATCATTAAATGACGTAGTCTTACTAATTATTTACTATAAATAAAAGTTTCTTTATAAAATAACCGTACTCTACCAATATTAATATTGCGCATCAGTTTTATTAAATGATCGAGCCGACTATGTTGTTATTCAAGGATCAGTGTCGGTACGATTCGAACAAAATTTTCAGGATCTGTTTTTATTAAATTATTTATTTTTGTTGTCGATAAACTCCCTGTATCTCTAATTTTATTTACATAAAATCAACTATTAAATATACAATTTTTGCTTTTTTACATTTATTAGAAGAAAAATCAACATTTTCAGCCTTTTCATTCTCACAAACTTTTGATTCCTCCATAACGGGAAATCTTGGACCTATCTTTATGTCTCTTCTTTCAACACGTTTTCTGTATCATTTCACACAACATTCACATGAATTATTAAAGTAATAATAAATAATCAGAATTACATTAGAAATTAAACAAAAGTAAATCGTATAAAATAATGATAATAATGATAAAATATTGGATATGAGCATTAAACATAATAAAATATTTACAAATTAATTATTTAAATAAGTCGATTAATTAACTAATTAACTGAATGTTATAAAAGAAATTAATTGAGAATAAGTACAAAACAATTAATTCCTTGGAAGAAAGACTGGTCTGATTATTGCAAATTTAAACAACAAACAAAAATTATAATAATGAGATGAACACAATCTAAATGTTTTTTTCTAAAGTTATATTTACAATTGTCTCTTAAAAACTGCTTAAAAAAATATCTTCCACTGTTGTTATTATCATTGTTATCAATTATATTAATTTATCAACAATATTAGGAGAAAAAATATTTCTTATATGCATATGTATGAAGTAATATATAAATGAGGCACTTTATTAATTATTAAAATCAATCATGAATTCACAATTGATGATTGTTGTTTTGGTTTTTGTGTTATCATTAAAACCGGACTGGATGGACGTGATGGTTTTCTAGTTACAGTCTGTGGTATTACAGTTAAAGATTTCGGTATTTTCGGTAATAAAGTTAATGGTGCTGTTGCTGTTGTTGTTGTTATTGTAGTTGTTACTACTATTGGTCGATTTTCATTAAATTTAACATCAAGTCTCTCCACTTGTTTATCTAATTTTTCTAAAATATTTTCATTATCTACTGTCGAAATAATTGTCGAATTTGCTGCTGTACTTGTTGTTGTTGTTGTAGGTGTTGTTAATGTTGGTAGTATTGTTGTTGTTGCTGTATTCGTATTAATTGTTGAACTTTTCGATATAACTAAACCTTTACGTGGTCCTATAGATTTTAATACACTATTATTCGATTTACTATTATTATTGTTATTATTTGAAGATTCTTGTAAACGTTTCTGTTTCATCTCGAAACTCTTCTTAATCGCACACATCTTCTTATAATCTTCTAATGTTATATGATATGGTTTACCACCAGATATTACTTGAACTAAACCAGCCCGTCGTTCTGGTGCTTTCTTATTTGGATCAATTGGTATAAGATTTGGTCGCCAATTCTTCGTTATTGGAAATTTGATTTTTTGTGATTGTGGTAATTTTATTAATGATGTTATTGGCTTATTTGTACCAGGTTGTAATGATATTAAACCAGGTGGTGAGCCTATTGGTTTCGATTTATTCGATTGTACTGATGTTGCGTTTGATTGTACTAATGAACTATTCAATTGTGATAATGTTAATGGTGTATTCTTTGGAATATTTGCAGCATTTATTAACGATACTGATTGAGATGTAGTTGTTGTTAATGATGACGATGATGATGATGATGTTAATTGTGGTAATTGTTGTTGTACTTCTTTATTAATTGAATTCAATCCACTTTTGGATATTGGTCGATTAAATGGTAGCATACTTATCGGTTGTACATTACCAGCATTTGTTGGTATATTATCATAGGCACGTAATCGACTATTTACAGATTCTGTATAATTAATTGAATGATGACTAGCATTCGGTGCTAATATTAAATCACCATTACGAAAATATTTCTCTAACAAAATTAAATGTCGTAAGAAACTACTTTGATTACCATATGGTTTCTGTAATTCTTGCCATAAATGTTTCATTTCCATATCATATTGTACAATTGATGTACATTTCTCCCAACCTTCAGGAGTACGTTCTTTAATATTATTAAAATCAATATGTCCCTGTAATGGTAAATCTTCTTCACATGGAAACAATTGTCGTACAGATATTGATGGATTTGAACCTAAACGTTGTACAGCAACAATTTCACTATTTTTATCATTTTTCAATTTGATATTTTTCGAAATTTCAACAGCTTGTTTTACACTTTCAGGACGCGCTACTTTTCTACTCTTATTACTATTATTATTATTATTTGTTGATGTATAAATTGGAACATCTTTTCTCGATTCATTATCACTACCACAATCCATCGCTATTGATGGTATTAATGTATTATAATCAACCATATAATCAGATGGAGATTCAGGGCGTGATTGATTTGTTGAATCTGATGAAGGCACAACAGGTTGTTGTTCTAAATTATTATCACTAAATTGTTGGTTCTTTGATAATTTCTTCTTTTTCTTTAAATGTTCTTTTTCTAACGACTTATCTTTTGTTGGTACTGTGATTGGTTCTTCAGCAGCGGCCTCATCCATTGGAACAATATCATTGAAATGAAGCAGTCTTTAAATAAACAATTATTATATCATTTCATCATTTAATTTGTCTAAAAATACCTTTTTTTGTATTCGGTAAAGAATGTTGAACTATTCTCTGGACGTTCGTCGATTGGTTTCATAATAATAGCAGCGAAATATTTACATAATTTACAAACAACAGGTTTATCAGATAGACACAACGGTATCCCTTCATTTTGTAGTGTTTGATTTAAATCAACAATAACATCAGGTCCCAAATAGTGGATATGATTTTTAGCTAAACGTCGTTTACACATCGCACATACCATTAAATGTTCCAACATCGAATAATGTTCATCACATATTGGTATCGAATGTAGCCCGGGATTGTCCAGATCTAGATTAATCTTTTCAATCAAACACAAAATGCGATAAGAATTTTTTTAATACAAAAATAAGTAATAAACTTACAACTTCACAAATACTTTTACGCATCTTTATAATCCATTTACGTCTCAATATATTTGAAGCAATTTTCGAACAACCTAAAACATGACAGTGATCCTGTCGTGGCCCAGGTGCTACTAATGTACTCCTTTTATACGATCTATTAATGTACGATGGTGTATTTGATTTACGATCAACATGACGATAACAAGCATCACATAAACATGAGTCTCGAGTCAAATGTTTTTCAGCTGAAATTACAACACAAATGTAATAAATGCACAAATTTAAAATCATTCATTCATTAATACCTGCTAAGACTTTATTTTGTCGTTCAATACTCTTCATCTGTGCAATATGACAAGGTGTATCGAATAAACCGAATTTACCAAAACAATACGAACATTCATCTTTACATAATCTACCTGGATGGATACTAAACGAACTGGCTTTCTCTGGTATAACCAAAGCTTTAGTTGTACCATCCTGACTATTAGCACCGACTTCACCGTCAGATGTATGTTCACTACTTCCATCTATTCACAAATAAAATAAAATAATGGATTTTTATCCGTATTTTCATTTTAATGATAATATAAGGGTTAGTTTTGAAATTATTTTGAAAATTCAACAAAAAAAAATATGTAGAGATAAGTTTCGTGGTTCTAGTAATATTAAATTAGATGTGCAAAATATGGATAGATAATAGAGATAGATAGATAGATAGATAGATAGACCCGAAACCATGTAATTACCCATGTTAGAGCGGTTAGAATAGTGTGATTTTCTGTGCGCACCAGCCGTATCCGACGACTGACCACCTCCGTGATGCTGCTTCCAATTCGATGATGGTCCCTTTAAATAAATTATAATTTTTTTTAAATAAATAGTGCCGAATTAATACAAATATCTACTCACATCTTTAGTATTAACTTCAATGCAATTATCTAATTCATTTGTATTTTTCGTTTTATTCTTCTGCAATGTTGCCATTTTAAATGAATTTCTACCTTTCTTCTTCAATTTAATCACAGTCTTTAACGTACCAGTATAATTATTATCAATTTTATTACTATTATCAATTCTGTCTTTATTCTTCAATTTCGCCTCTTTTGCAGCTTTCAAGCTTTGTAAACCTAATGCTTGCAATATATTCTCTTTAATAGCCAAATTTTCAGGTGTTTCATCAAGTTTCTCACCACTTCCACTATTATTATCTTCGTTTTGTTGATGATGATCACGATAATCCAGACCTGGTGACTCTTCACGACAATTATTGATAACATCTTCAATCACTTGTTCAACAGTACCGATATGATTTGTTTCCATTGTTTCATTATTATAGGTTTCTTCTTCTTCTTCTTTAATGTTATTATTGTTCTTCGGCTGAATATCATCTTCTTTTTTACAATCAACATCACAGAATAAACGATTTTCCACTAAATTCTCATCAATTTTTTTGTCTTTTTCAGTATCATCAAGTGTATCATTGAAAGTTTGTTTCATAATATCGAGAATAATTGATTTTTCAGGCACTTTCAGACTTGGACTCTCTGTTATTGTTGTTGGTGATGGTGTTATTGCATCATCAACAACATTCTCTTCTTTAATTAGATTTGATTCATCAATACCGATATCATCAGATTTGATAATTTGCTGTTGATCCTCTTTTTTACATTCAATCTTAATATCGTCTTTATTCTCAACATTTTCAACGACACCACTATGTAAAGATGACAAATCGGAAAAACTACTATCCGAATCATAACCTGAACATTTCGATACTGATTCACTACCACTAAATTCAGAACAATTCCTTCGTCGACGCTTGATTACATCTAAACCATCTAATAATTCTAAATCTTTCAATTTTCTATGTTTACCGTTACGGAGGATACGTGCTGGTGAATCTGAACGTGTCTTATAGGGATTTGAACGACGTAAAGATGATGATGTTATTGATGACGTGGATGATGTTGGTGTTTGGCGTGTTTTCGGTGTTGTTTTACATTTTGGTGAACTATTAACAGTTGTCGGTGTTGTTGCTACTGACTGATTCTCTTGTTGTTGTTGTGGTTGTTCTATAGTAGTTATAGGAATTTTCTCAATACTATGTCGCCGTTTCATTGATATTCTTCGTTTAATTCGTTTATTTACGTTCAAATCCAACGTATCAATTACTTTATGTTGTGATGGACTCATATTGTTTAAAGTTATTTCGAAATTATCTTCTTTACTATTACGTTTACGTTTCAATATTTTACTTTTATTCGATTCTGGTTCTTCTTTAACATTATTTCCCACTAAAACCGCCAATTCATCCATAAGAGTATCCACCTCTAATTCATTATTTTGTGTTGTTGGTGGTGGTGGTGTTGTTGCTGCTGCTGTTGTTATCGCTACTGGATTCAATTTCGGCTTTCTCCGATATACACGTTTCGTTTTATTCTGATCCACCCTCAAAGTTGTATCAGTGTCATTCGTTTTTTTCGCATAATTATCGATTTTCGGTGGTCTTTTCGCCTTTTTTCTTGGTGTTGTTTTAATATTATTATCACCATCATCATTAATATTCTCTTGAATTGGTAATATTGGTTCCAGTATCGGTGGTGGACTCTCTTCTTTACAACAATCACCATCAATTGTACAATTTTTTGAAGTTTTTGTACGTTTCGGACGAATTTGTTGTTGTTGAGGTTGTTTCGCACAATTTTTTAATAAACGTTTCCTCTTCTTTTTCGGTTCCCCAGCTTTAGTTAATGTTGTTTTAATGATTTTCGGTGGTGCTTTTTTCAATTTTGTTGCTGTTGTTGTTGCTTTCTTTCTACGTATCCGTTTTGGATTTTTACTAATAAATTTACGTGGTGTTTGTTGTACATCATCAGTATAAACAGCAGTAGACGAATTCTCGTCAGTTATATCTTCTGTTGAAATTTCCTCTGTTGTTACTTCAACTTCATTGATTGGTGAATTCATCTCATTATTATTTGATGTTTCCTCTTCTTCTGTTGTTGCTGTTGTTGTTGCCGTTGGTGAAGGTGTAGGTGTCGGTTGCTTTCTATTAACAGAAAGCTTCTTTTCTCGAGTTGCCATATCATTGGAAATTAGAATAAATCTGGAAAAAGTCACAATTTCTCGTTGTATAATTTGGACAAGGATTTCTAGGTATGCACATAAGTCGTAGTTTCGTTCTTATTCAGCTATCCACAAATATTTGATATTTATTGAATAATCTGCTAATAAGAATATTTGCTGGCAGTTAATTAATTTTGTTTATTTATAACAGATGTTCAATCTTTGAATCATAATTAAACGATCGAATTAAGCTAAGAGTCTAAGTATCGATCCAACTATAAAGTTAATTATTGTTATATAGATAATTTTAAATTAAATAAACCACCCTATATTGTGGAAACTTTTTCGGATGTATGAAACTTTTATTATTTATTAATTTGAATTGTAGCCACTGTAAGTTTTGTATTAATAAAGATCCAATTTTATGACGAATAATTATTTTATCAAAAATAGAATCGCCGATGAATTAATCAAAAAATCGAAATATTCTTGTTATTATTAAATATTTCAGTAGTAATATAATCAATCTACATGATTATCATAGGACACGTCATCTATACCGATACGTATAATTATGGTCGTTGATGTAATACTAATAATTGCTGAAAAATTACGTAGCAATACCTATAACGATTGTTATCGAATTAAATAATTAAGATTTCAGACATTTGCAAATAATTACATAATTATTATACTGTTGTTAATTGTACAATGACTCATCATCATTGAAAATTGCATTATCATTTTCAGGATAATAAAAAAAAATTATTACGTAACAAAAACAATTGAGATATTTTTCAGGACTGTAAGTAAATTTCAGCAGTCGGTAGCAAATAACGCCACTTAAATACTTAACAACAACAACAACAATAATAATAACATCGTGTAAATATCAACAACATGATCGTCGTTTGTCTCTAATGGTCAGCGCCCCCTGTATACATGCACAACACACAGGATACGCGGCCCCCCTCTGAATCCGGGGGCTGTAGACTGCCGGAGTCACTTGAATTGCTCACGCATTCCCGCATCTATATCCAACTATACTTACAACTATATCTTCCAAATAAACACACAGACACAAACACATACCCACATACAGACAGACCTAGACGGAATCATTAAAATTCATAGAAAATTTCAAAGGATAATTCAGTAAAATCGCCCCTAAATACGGCCTCAATTCTATAATGTATTATATTTATTTATATGCAAGATAAATATAAGCAAATGATCTGCTTGAATATTGTTGAATTAGTGTAGGAATCATTTATACAAATAGAAAAACGGAACTTTTACCTGGAAATCTAAGCGATGGTGGCGGCAGCGGTGGTGTATGGGCGTCGGTTCATCAATTTTTCCCTTTTATTTGTGTAGGTTTAATGGCAATTAAACAATTCTATATATCGTGTTGTAGTGGAGAACACGTGAAATGCAAGCCAACCGGTACACGGGGTTGAAAAATCCGTCGAAAATAAATGCAGCGACGACGACAACAGTGAAGGGTGCTGCCCCACTTCACTCACTCTATCTCTTATTATTTCACTTACCTATTATATGTACATTTCTCTTTATTCACATACTACAGGAATAATAATAATAATAGATGGAATACAGAACAAATAGCGCCACCTAGCAGTTACACGAATGGATTTGCTGCGTCGTCGCCACAACTCACAAACGAAAAAAGCACGTATTCTCAATTCACAACGATGCTGTCCGATTCTAAGCGAACTGTATAACCGAAGCACACACACATACAATGTTGTTCATGTTTTAATAGAAATTGACCGAATTTTTCTTAGATTTTTCATAAAATTCCCAATCTAATCCATTGGAAATTTTCAATTTTTTTGTTATATTCAACTATTGTCTTACTAGATCTGACGAAATGTTCAGAAAATTCTCGATAATTTGTCAAGAAAACTGAAGAAATTCTTCACGATTTCTACAACACAACAATAGCAAAAACGACACGAAAACTGTATTTGTGTGTGTAATATTAGATTTATATTTTAGCTTGTCACACACACATACACACACACACAGCTATATGATGTTGTTGATAGGGACGTGGTTCTTTTGCCAGGAATGTACCAAGGCATTTTTAGTAGAAAATGTCGCCGGTAGTTGGCAAAACGGCGCTACTATCAATTACATTTATACAAGTTCTAAATCGACTTTGATATTGTTTATTATTCTATTTTCCTTTGTGTTGATATTTTCTTTTGTTGCATAACATCAATCAAACTTTCAAGATTACATCGAGAAATACTTTTAGATAATGACAATCTGGATACTTAAAATTTTCCACAATTAACAAACAAATAGATATTTAGTTGCAAATGCTTTATCGTACTAGATTTTTTTTTTAATTCAGGACTATTACAGTATACTGAAAAACAATCCCATTTGGAATGTTATATTATTAAATTTATTGCAAAAGAACTCAGCAATTTTCAGGCAAATTACAACACGATTTGATCTAGTCAAGTTATATTGCTTACGTTTTTTTTTTCAGTATTTCTTTCAAAACTAAAAGAATTGTAGCTTCTCAAATTTTCTCATTCCATTGAAATTGAATTTATGTGTAATCAATAATGTTCTAATCAAAAATTGTTAAACTGCTATGAAAAAATAAGTTAGTCCTGAAATTTTCTTGAAAAATCGCTGTTTGTTGGGATATTTCCATCAATTTTTCAGGCAACATTTGCCAATATCTCTAGAAACGTTCAAGATTTTCCACATTTTTTTCAAGAAATATTAAAAATAAGTAGTCGAATACTGAAAATCTTCTACTTTAATCAACCTTGTAATCGTTGTTTTATTTTTCAGTTCTAAATAATCAGTATTAACGAAAATAGGAAAGTTTCAGGAAACTTTTATGGGACTTTTAGAAATATCAGAAGTAACTAGAGATCTTGTTTAGAAACTGAAAATTTTCGAGCATTTAGCATTTGAATTTCGTCTGAAAACTACTGAAAATATAGAAATTAAACGACTTCGACGGCTCTATATAAAAATAAAGTAAAAGATCTCTAAAATGTGAATGGCATTTTGTTTATAAATATTCCAACCGATTTCGAAAACGCGATAGTAATAGTCTGATAATCATTAATTCTAGCAAATATTGATCAGAATTAAATATTTACTAATGAATACTAAAGTAAGTAGCTCTTACACTAACTATAATATTATAATCGATAAAAGGATACTTTTTTTCTCTAACAATAAAAACAACCTGTACTTATCACTGAAAATCAATTAGAATTAATTGACGATTTTAAATCAACGCCGACTAACTAAATCCTTTCATTTACAATTGAATCGAAACAATTTTGACCTAAATTGCGTTCAATTGAAAATTACAGCTCTAAAGCTGTGTCTACACTAGAAAATATACGTTTTTGCCCCAAAACTATGATATTTTTAAAATTACCCTATTTACATGAATACTCAGTAGATTCTCTTTATAGTTAGAGGGATAGTCAAGGGACTTGAAAATATCTCAGCTGTAGATGTTCTTTTGTTAGTAGTAGGTCTGAAAAGTTTCAAAAAGACTCATAAATGAGACATCCTGTATGGGATGCGATTTCTAATTAATTATTTTTCAATTGTTCTTAATGATAACTAAAAATAATCCTTGCATGGTATAATTGTTGAGGTCGTTCAACTATTTACACAACAGAACAACATTAAAGGATTGTAAAAGTCGTCGAATAAATTAATTGATTCGAGAATTTGAATGTTGTACATATAACTGGAATTGGGGGGACAGAAAGTTCAATTTGAATGGAATTTTAATAAAAATGAATCAATTCGAGAATAACAATGTTGTTTTTTCGGTAGAAAATAAATAAATAAATTAGCAAAGTATTACACCCTCATTATCAACATAATTAACGAACTTCTGCTAAAGTTGTAAGTTTTAGAAACAATTTTTTGTGAAACTTTTACGCTGTAAAAATCCTTGAACTAAACCAAACATTCATGAGTCCGGTGGAAAATTAACTATCGTTAAATATAAATGCATAATACACCTCACGTATACTCTACACGTTTTGATTAGATTGTATTAAGCTGCGTCTACAAGCGAACGTTTGCTATTTGCTCCATCAATATGATCTATTTTGGGTTACTAACTTTACTGCTATAAATGTATTGTTTCCAATGCATTTACAATTAATAAACAAACGAGAAACGATTATTTTTTGGATAATTTATTTGATGTTTATATAATTTTTGCACTACACATACGGTCGACTGTCCAATTTTTCTTACTTACAATATCCCAAAAACATGACATTTCTTGCTATACATGGATACACCTTTGTTATCTACATATCTATTGCCTAATTATTAGGTTATTTATTTATTTGTTATTAACAATTTGCACTTTTTTGTTTAAAACAATAAGTACATGTGATTTTTTTTTCGTTTTGTTTGCCATTAAGTACTTCATAAAGAGTCCGTCCACATTAATTTAGAACAGTACAATAATAGAAAACTAGTAATTTCCAGTTGGTATTGCGAAAAATGTACAATCAAGAAATTTCGAGTAAGTTATATTTACAAAAAGAATTAGACGAAAATCATAGACAGGAAATAAATTTATAAGAGTATTAGCCCCTAAACTCTTAAAATTTGCGGAATATTGCACTGCATAACGAAAAATAAAGTACATTCTTTTTTGTAGAAGGAGACAGGGATGGGGTAGTTTTATTTACACAATTGTTCGTTAAAACCATGAGAGGACCTTTTAACAAAAAAAAAGAAGAAACATTTCGATGATTTTCATTTTGTACGTTGTATTCTTTGTTATTTTAGACCATTAATGTCGTTGGATAATTTTCAGATAATTTTCGTTTTTATTATAAAGGCATTTTGATGACGATAATGATAATGTGGAAATCCTTACAGTAACTTTCAAATTTTTCCAAAAACAGATGCAAATGTTCGGCAAAATAAGGGATATTTTTTCGACATTTCATCTTCACTAGGGCTTGTCCGATTCGTGATGCTTGGTCCCAACGATTCCAAATTACTATAAGGATCTGTTTTTTTTTTTTAAATTTGCTTGCAACTGGAAAATTTCACAACCAAATTTCAGTGTAGTTCTCAATCCGTCCTCAAACAATGATCTTCATTTCCACGTCAAAAAACACCATTGCTGCCCTCTTGATGGTGGAGATTATTAGCATTATTGTCACAATTCGTTTGTTGTTGCTGTTGATTCGTTCTAACGTGCATCATTAAATTGTGACCAAGTAATTTAGCACTATGTTCTTGAGCTTTAGCCCTAAGGCATGCTATCGAATTATTACGGAAAACTTCCGGATCATCTGGATATGTTGTTATTGTTGTTGTTGTTGTTTGTGTTGTTGGTGTCGTTGTTGTTGATGTTGTTGATAACGGTGGTTGTGTATCTTGATCATTACCGGAAATAGTCGTATTAGTACCGTTATGTGAAGACGTTGTTGCTTGTTGTTGTTGCTGTTGTTGTTGTTGGGTTTGTTGACCGGAGGTGGCGCTCGTATCACTAGCCTCTGTTCGCATTGAAGTCGTCTCTTCATGGTCGCTATTGCTACAATCTTGGTCTTTCAGATGTTCGGCTGCTTCTAGAGATTTTCGATGCATTCCTGAAATTCCAAATTCTGATTAAAATTTCCATTTCTTTCAATTTTTTTTTTTTTGGTAATAAATCATTTGAACGCGTATTCTGAACCGTATCCGTGAAAATATGCAAAATATCGTCAATAATCGGATTGGCAAAGCTTGCAGCTACCACGAATTCTCAACTCACATATCTCACATTTTGTTGTTGTTGTTGTTTATTAGCAAAAATTAAAAAAAAAAAACAAATGAAACGTAATAAGAATATAAACAAAAATATATTTTAATAAATACCTGATTCTATAACGTCTCTGTTTTCCTTTAGTTCTGGAAAAGAAAGATCATTTTGTAATCAATTTTTATCATTAATTCTTTTAAATGAATGAAAAATAAATAAAATGACTAATAATTTATATTTGAAAATAGAAAAAAAAAACTTTGATAACAACAATAGATTGTAATTCTATTGTTAAAATCTTTCGATGAAAAAATAACGGAGATTCTAACATAATTCTCAGTCAGCAATATCAACAACAATAACGATTGTTTCATCAAATTTTCATCATATACACATAAAAGTTTACAAGAAAAAAAATTATAAGTAGTAATAATTGTCCCGAAAACGATGATTTTAAATTTGCTCAATTTTCGTGTAAATGTGTGTTAGAAAGCGTAAGCTTTAGTGACGCAAATCTATCGTCAAGGTTTTATAGATAAATAGAACATGTTAGGATTAAATAGAAATTTTATTTTATTATTTGCAAAATATTTGCTTTTAGAATTTCTGTGCATTTAGCGAAGATTATAAGGAGAATAGTGAGTGGCGCTATCTAACAATTTCCCGTAAAACTATACATTATGTATAGATTATAGGAAGTCCAATTTTCAGGGTTCTAACAGATATAATCAATTCATAATCATTTTTCTTTGTAAATGGTTAAAATTGAAATAAGATTCGTAGCAGTTGCAAATTTGCCATTATTTCGAAATAGTTAAGGATGTATTTAGGGGTAATTAAAAAAAAAACATACATTACCTAATAACCAGGGTGCTACACATTCATTCTCTTTGGCGCTCTTCAATATAGTCTCTGGTAATGGTAATGAATGCCTTACCATGGCACCATACAAACCATATTCAGCCATAATTGTACTACGACCCCAACACTTTTCCGTCTTCCGCCATTTAGCCCTACGATTCTGGAACCATACCTAGAAATAGTGGAGGAACACATACACATACAAGAAAATCAGTCGTTTTATACAACAACAAGTTAATTTCTAATTAAATTTGTTAATTAATTCTGTAACAGCAACATCAACGGCGCACGGCAGGAGCTAATCGGTTCCATTGTATTCGGAATTACACATTTTGCAAATACTACCACCATCCCCTTTTCTATATGGAAATTCTACTGTGATTTTGGCGGCGGCGGTGGTGGTAACGACAGCAACAATCTATCCCTCTTTATTTCCTATCCGCATCTCTATCTATTTATTTCGCCTTTACTTTACATTTTGCGTAAATACAACCCCTTAACGTATATAGCTGCCCGCCCTCTCAGTGAATGTATGCGTATATGTTGGGTTGGCCTGTTATTGACATTTATTTCATTGTAGTCTGTGTATCCAATTAGAATTTCTATTCATTGTTTTGTTCCCCATTAATTATTTAATATATTAGTTGGAAATTAAATAATTTGATAATACTGTTACTACAAGCTTTCTATAATTAACGATAAATTATTGTAGGTAGTTGATGGAATTCTAACTGGCAATTTTAACACAACGTGTCAAATGCACACATTATTTATTAAGTAGGTGTTATTATTAATATTATTATTACTGGAACTAAAAAAACAATAATTATAGTTTGGGTGGTTGTAAACAATTATGGTTTGTAATTTAAATTAGCTGAAATTGAAAAAATACATAATAATTATGAATTGTTAGATTTTTGTTTTAGAATGGAAAATTTCGGTAGATAAATAGTTCGAATCAAAATATTAATAATTAAAGGCCGCACCCTGTATTTGACTGTTTCAACCCTCTCAACTACCTGGCTACTAATATATCGTATACCAATCTAGGCAATTCTATAACCGTAAATGCTCCCCGGTTGCCTATAGTAAAACCTTATTTATTTGTATCTCGGTAAATTTTTAGAAATATTGATGAAAATGAAAAATGAATCCTATTGGAAAATCAATGAAAAACAATATGAAAAATTACCACATTAAAAATCGTATAACAAACAAACAAACAGCGTATTAAATCTGTGCGTATTTATGACACAACCATATTTTAGAGACCCGGGTTATAAAGTTTTCTTGGATGAAATTGTGTGGAAATTCTATTTTAATGGTATTAGTTTAGTTTGTATATTATACATACATATATACAATAGATGGACGGTGATACGTATAAAACATAAAATAATAATAAGAATAATGATTGAAGATAATGTTTAAATCAAATTCATAAAGTTCGAAGAGGGTTGGCATTCAATATTGACGACGAATGAAAAGGAATAGGGGATCGTTCTTAACTTATACAATAAGGATGCAAAAATAGAACCAGAAAATAATTTCCAAATTTGACGTTGAAATTCTCACGATTTTTAAATTATCACATAATTCTTTACAAAGTAGGTAACAAGACATGGTGAATTCTTTAATTGGAGCCAACAATAATTGTTTGTGTAATCCTGACGAGTTATTTCCTTTGTAGACAGGTGTCATATATTTCCGGTTAGTTGAATGAAAAATAGCAAATCAAATTATACAACAATTATGTTATTATGTACACATACACATACATACATATAGATAATAACAATAATAATAATGATTGTAGAATAATCAAATATCAGGTGCTAATTGGATGTTGTCCCAAGTGGAGCTAGTAAGATCGATTCTTCTATAGCGATTCTTATGGATTTTAAACCTTAACGCTATACATACAGACGTACAGACTGACAGTTATTATTGTTATTTAAAATCACCAAGTCATTGTGTTGTAGGCCTCTATTATTTTCTTTTAAATTTTTTCTCTTTTTTAATCCAAACTCTTTTCCATGTTGTTGTTATAATAATATCCAATTTAAAAGTCTTGTTGATGTAGTTGTACTCTATAATTTTATCGGACGTTATCCATATGAGAATAATGAATGAATGAAGAAATGATCAATGAATGAATGAAGAAATGAATGGATACGAAATCGGAGCAAGTTGATCAGATCTAACTAGATCGACTGTATTTACCTCTACTGATTAGTTTTAATAGATCGTTTGTATACATCAACATTAGGCGCATAGAAATTGGAATCTTTGCATTTTAAAACTGAAGATATTTCACAATTGAATTGAGAAAAAGAAAATAAAACAAAGTAATAATTGTACATGTGTCTAGATTATACTTTGTAAGTGTACTTTAAGGGTAGGCGGGTTGCCTTGTTTTGTAATTTGTCATATTGGTTTACATATTGTTAAATATTAACATTGATGTAATACAATATTTACGCCAACCCATATACTTGAAAAGCTAAGTGTCTATTAGTAACAGCTACTTCTTATAACAAGTGCGCTTTTCTCACCGATATCGCTTATGATGATGTGTGTTGTATAGACAAACAAACAAAAACCAAACCACAAATAGAACGAATTTCAACAATTTGTCTTCAATTTCCAACAAAATATTATTGATATATTTTTTTTAAATGCATCGTTTCTAATAGGTGCTTTTATAATATTTACATATTTAATAGCTGTTCAAAAAACTTTAAAATCATTACACATTAGCGCACAATACAGGGTGTAAAATGCTATTTTATTCCGCAGTCGACCAGACTTTGATAAAATATCATTGTACTTTAGTTATCACTTTATAAGTGAAGAAGAAAATTATTTTCAGAAGCAATTGCTTTAGGTGAATATTTGGGAGGTCGGTATTTTTAACAAAAACAACGGTATTAGTAACAAAAACATTTCAAAGTCTGAACTCGAAAAGTCCTAAAAGCTTCAAAACTCTTTCTTTAAGACAAATTTGTTAAAATTTGAATGAAAATTGAAGATTTAAAACCTTTATTAAACCGCGCAATTTACTAAAACAGATGAGTAATTCAAAATCTGGACACAAAAATTTTCCTCGATGCTAATCATTAAAATATTAATAAACCTAGATTTGCATTCGAGAATCTCCCTATAAAAGCAGTTTCAGTTATAATAATTGATAGTTAAATACCGAAATTCAGTTAAAACTGGCACGTAGAGTTTTTGCCCCAGGAAGTATTTTCTATTGCTCCGGCCCTCATTTTTACTGGTTACTCACTCATTTATACGGTTCTACGCTAACTGCAACTTAAAAGATCATTGTACGTTCACAAACAAAGAAAATAAGAAAAAAATTAAGCTGAAATCATGTTTTTATAATTAAATCAAGTTGTTATAAAGTTTTATTATAATCATATCAGATTCAAGTTGAACGCATTTTCCTATACTTGAACTAAAACGATAAAACGACTATTTGTAATGATTAAGATTTGCATAATTATATTACTACAGCACAATAGTGTTGTGTTTAATGTTCGATATGATCGCGTGTCTAACAATTCTACACATTTATTATTTTCTATGTTATGAAAAATGGCGCTTAATTTAATAATTGTGATTCTTTTATATGAAATATAGGGGTGAAGGAAGAATCAAGGGATAGTGGTTGTGATTGATTAATATTTTTATTTAATAATCAAATTTTCAGTAGAAAACATACACACACAACGAAACAGAAATTGTTTAATCACCACCACCATGGATCTTTTAAAATATTTTTGATCGTCTAAAGACAATATTTATAGAATAAACACATTAAACATGGATGGAGAGATAGATTTAAATTGGCATCAGATTCTTATATTGACAATCAAAAGAAATGCCCAACCCTTTTTCTTTTTTTCCCAAAATAGATAACAAGTATCATTATAACACGGCTACAATATGACAACAAAAGAAGTGAATGTTGAGGTGTTAATCTTTCTAGAAATGTTCTAGTGGCACAACTGACTGACATCTGAATACTATATGATGATGATGATGATGATGATGCTGATGATGATGGTGATGAATACAAAGGGGGCCTTTTTCGAATATCAACACTTCCAACAATTGTGTGTACATGTGTATACGTAAATCTCTCCTTCTCACTCTATTTCTATAGACATGTGGTCGATGATTTAGCGATTTGTGAGAAGCCACGCTACTGGGACATTTTCTAACTCGTTATCATCATCATTATTAGTATTATAATAGATAGTTATTTAGCGAAATTTGTTTTAAACGAAGTCTGTAAATGAAGAGAATTTGTTCCATTGAATCCTGACTAGATCTCTCTTCTATTACTATCCGTTTAAATTATATCGTTAACACATAGAACAGGGAAAAAGGGAGGAAAAATGTAGCGCGAAAAGCAGCGGTTCACCAATAAGCGGCTTATCCTTTACGCTACAACATAAAACTATCTAAACAGCTAAGTCGAAAAAGAGTAGAAAGAGATACAAATAGAAAAACATATACAATTATTATACGTAATGATACCACAAAGTAATTGGAACGTCGGTTGGTCTTCTCCTAAACACACTCCCTGAGAAAATACGGTTCGTTAGTTTAGTTCGAACAGAGAGATTCCTCTTCCGATCGTGTGTTTTTAACACGTTTTTACAATGTTACAAGCCACGTGCCACCACCTCGTGTGCCACGTGTCACTATTGTTATCTATTATAGATATAGAATTATAATAACGATAATATTATACAATATACGTATGTATATCTGACTAAGATTATGATTAGAAATTGTGCTTTAATATTCGTTATTTAATTAGAATTGTGTAATAATTGCAGTTTCGATCAAACGACACCCTAGCGATTCGAAATTTCAAACCAAGTCCGATCACGATATTCGTGCATTTTATCGACTTATCCTTCTATTTAATCATGTATTTATAATTCCATTTTGTGTGCAGAATAAATCGAAGTCTATACAATCGGATCAATTTCGTACAATAGAAATGACCAGTAACTCACCCCTCTCATCAAAAACGTACAGGATGTCTCGACTATTTCTAGATGTTCAATGATTTATGAATTTAAATTAAAACTAACACCAAGGCAAAGTGAAAGTGTGTTAAAGTTTAGCGAAACTAAGCAAACAGGTATTTTTCATTTTTATACATTTTAGTTGAAGTTTTCCAAAAATTTTCCAATAAACGATCTCTTCAGATTTTCGTCAAAATTATTATGTTTCCCTTAAATAAATAATAAAGACAGTCTGTATATGCTATGAGAATATTACTCATTTAATCGAAATTATCCACCCCAAAAGTTACCCCCTATCGTTTTCTGAATATGTATGTACACATGTAGGTATAGATTTTTCCCTTTCCATTATAGTTGTGTAATTAATTTTAATGAGTTTAAAATGAAAAAAGGAGCTTGTCTTCTAAATCGAAAAGAACCACCCGCCCACACTGTTTCAAGTTTCTTGTTAAGACGTCAAGTTGATGATGATGATGATGATGATGATGACGATGATGATGACTAGCCAAAAAATTAAATCTGTTTTTGAAGAGTTAAATAACGTAATTACCATGTTTTCAACATTTTCAAATATTTACAAAACGTAAAAATTTAAATAAATACACTCGATAGAAGTTAATATATTTCTATTCAATTAATTCCATCAAGTCGCACACATATACGAATAAATGAAATGAAATATTTCGAGTTCCTTTCATTGATGGTAAAACAGTGGCGTCTTTGGGGTGAACAACACAATTTTAGAAATTTCTCAACTTTAATTTTGTTTAAATCATATAAATTTAATATTAAATAAACAAATACAATTGAGAAATTCGTAAGGGTGCTCCAAATATAATGTTCCTGTTGTTTTGTATAGTTTAGACGAGTCGTCGCTGTCCTTTCGGCATTTCAGGATTGCGCCAAGGGTGCAAAGCCGGTCCTCTTAATTGACTAATTCCTCGCATAATAGGTAATTGCTATGCCAGTGATGTATTATTGCCAACAATTCATCTCTAAGGCCCCCAATATTATATTCTTCGTATAACTGACTGGAAGCCGCAAAATTTGATGATGATGATCCCAGCGTCATTATCAAATAGATAATTTTTTTAGGATGGAGAGCCTCAAATTTTAATTAACATTTTGAAAATTTCGTGTCAATAAATTAACCCATGCTAGGAATTTTCAGGGATATATTTGGGGGTATGTAGAATTATGAAAGGGGTGTAGATTGTTGTTGATAATCCTTACAGTTCAATCGAATTTCTCTCTTTCTCTCTAGTACGTCTATAAGCCGATTGAAGTGTATTGCTAATCTCGAGACGATTGGCAACGAAATTGGACCAAGATTGGACGTACACACATACATCATAATTTAATTTAGTTGTGAGAATGTCCAATTTTCATCGAAGTTTCAACATGATTACTACCCTCACACTACAAAACTAGGATTTCCGAGTAAATTAGCGTTGAGTTATTATCAAGATCTGATACGATTAACGTTTCTAATCACAACACTCACATTCACAGATAATTATGTCTAGACAAAGCTGAATTTTATTTATTTCTATTTATGCCAATCTTCACCACATTTGTTCCATTTTTTCCTTGCAATCGGTAGCAATTTTTAAATAAAATTAAGCGCAACCAATGTTGTGTAACTAACAGGTCCCTAGAGTATTAGTCGTGATGATGATGATGATGATAATGATAATATATTGGTTTGTTATTTATTTGTTTGATACACTCTTCTCCCCATCCCCTTTTATCGAAATTTATTCATGGCAGAAGTATTGGAACGATTCGTTTGTCGTTCGAGTTCTTTTTTGTGGCCCGAACAATACAATTGCCGGAGTGGAATTTTCAAGAAATGGTCAAGAAATTTAATTCACTTCGATCATTCGATTAAAGTAACTTTTCAATGTTGAAGATGACAATACGACCACAAACATACATCGATCAGTTTGAGAGTTGCTCTTCAGCCACAATAGCCATTGTGTATACTTTTTCTTGTTATTGTTGTTGTTGTTGTTATTATCGAATATGGTGGTCATCATCATCATCATCATCATGATCACGATTATCATTATCACCAATGATGGGTAGTTTATGTAAAAACAAGCAAATTAAACGTACAAATCCCTAATGAAACTGGTTCCACACTAACACAGTTTTTGAGGGTGTGAATCCAAGGGGAACATGACTGTTTTTGAGGGTAGTTTCGAAACAGACCCTTTAGTCATTAGGGCATTACATTAAAATTAATTTACAACAGTGTTACTACCAATATTCTCTTGTTGTTTCCCAGTTAATTCGCCATGAAAATAACAACAAAAGCGACCAAATAATAGTTACGTTTTAAAAAAAAACAAGTTATTGTCATTTGTATTTCAATATCCACCACTATCGTCACTATTACCGCCACTGTATGCTCACGTACAACACACCACCTCCTGTCCAAAACACTCTCGTTGACTTGATGAATTCTCCTCTCGATCCTTATGAGATAAAGATTTTAGGGTTGGTTAGATCGAGACTTTTTCCTACCACCACCCACTTCCACCCTTGTCGTATTCACCACCTTATTGAATAAAGCCGTTACAATTGATCTGCCAACAGCAATTTGTACGAGCATATCGAATCACCGTATGGGGTCTCTATATTTTACGAAAGAATATAAAATTGTCAACTTAAATTATTGAGCAATTGATGAATAATAATAATAATAATAATAAATGTACACGTGTCAATCCTATACATATACATATAACAAATCGCTCCAGGTTCTCCTATAATCGATATCCCGGAAATAATTAAAATCAAACGTAGTTAATAAATAGGTGTATAAATGTTTGCCCCTTGATACTGGCTAAAAAATTTCCAATTTTTCACGATACGAATATTGGAAATGTTCACGGTAACGTGTGCACAGATTAATTAAGCATGCACCCATAGCTATCGCTCTATTGGTACAAACTAGGGGCTGGGTGGAGGTAAAAATTTTTTAATTAATAAGACGATTATTCGTCACGCACAAATTTAAATATCACCAGATGCAAATCATTCTCGAATCGTCATGATAAAAGGGGTGTTAAAAGTAGTTCTGTCAACAATTTGCATTCTATCTTCTATATCTTTATATTATCTACACCATACCTTCTTCTATCTTTTAATTTAAATTAAACTCTCGTAAAGATAAAACACGTTCGTTGTCTGACAAGAGAAGAGAAGAGTAGAGTGAATTTCCAGAATTTAGAAACGTTAATATAGTTGGCAAGAATTCTACTAACGAAGTAATTATGTTTGGCTGTTGCTAATCGAGTTGTTGTATTAAGGGCGGGTATATAGGTATATAAAGGGGGTTAAAATAGGGTGTAAAGACAGAGAGAGAATGAGAAAAGTAGGCATCATGAAGTTTTGTACGAAATATTCAATTTGTGTATGTGTATGTATGTTTAACACGACTAATGACGTAACTTGAGCAGAAACGACTGCTTTTAATGAATCTAAAGCTAGCCGATTTTAGTTTAGTTTAGCTGAGTTTAATTTAATTTATTAAAACATAAAATAATTAGTAATTAAATAATTTACAAATAATGACCCTTTTGATTTCAAACCGGGTATAAATACCAATGTAATAGAAGAATCGTTAAAAATAGCAACCGGCCCTGCATATTCATCATTATTATTATTTTTATTCTTGTTATTGTTATCTTTTACACAATATCTAACACATGTCAAATGTCAGTTGGTCAGTTTAACTGAATTTTTTTATTGTTGTAAAGCTACCATTGATCGTTGCTCAATGAATGATGATGTTGATAGAATTATTGTAAAAAACTCATCTATTGTAGAAGTGTATTTGTTTGATTTTTTTTATAATTTATTTGCCAGTGTATAGTGGTCTATGTGTATGTGTGTATTTTATATGGGGAATTATAAAGAAAGTACAAAAGCTTTTCATTTCTACGTTTGGCAGCCATTGGTAGGCGGCCCATCACTGGCCAATCCGGTTTTGTGAACGTAGCGCACCCAATCGTCAAGCTAAAACACTACACATTCAAGTCGTTGAAGCTTTTCAAAATGTTTTACACACACACACACACACACACACATACACTAACTATAGTAAATGATAATTAGTGGGTTGTGCTTTCACATAAAATTCCTCGATATTTCACCCCATGATTTGTACTCCCTCTACCTATCGACGAAAAAAGAAATAATACAAAAAGAAAAAAAAAGAATGACTAACTAACTATACACTCGAATGATTCAACCCTCTATTATCAGCGCCATATTAATAAGGAAATATCCCAACTCACCTGTATCCGATCTTCGGGTAGATCTGTTTTCAAACTCAACATCTCTCTAGCATACACATCCGGATAATGTGCATCTTTGAAGGCCTTCTCCAATTCTTCCAGTTGGTAGCTGGTGAAAATCGTCCTGCCACATACCCACCAAGGGTAGTTAAATATGTAAAACACTATTTTTCAGGGAAGGAGAAGGAGTTATTTTTTTGTATCAATATAAATACAACGACAACAATTCACTAAACACTCAATGATTTAATTGAAGGAACAAGGTGTTTTGTAAGGGCTTTAAGTGAAATAAGTAGTTACCTATGGCGCCGTTTCTTCTTCTTCTTTTTATTGAAACCACCTAAACCGTCTGCCATTGTGAAGTCTTTGGAATTGTCTAATTGTCCTGGAACAAAAATCCCTATTTTACAATCAATCAATCAATCAAACAAACAATCAATAGTATTAAATTCGCAAATTTCGCTTTATTTCACAGTTTAGTTTAAGGGAGGAAATACAGTGAAGACAAAGGAGTTTATTACTATTGTCTCCTTTTTTCCTCTCTTGATGAATTTTACTCAAAAGTGGATAATACAAAAAGATTGTAAAAGAGTGTTTGAAAGCATTCTGAAGTACCGTAGTAGACATCTATAGTTTAGTCGACAGTTATAGTAATTTGGATGTGAAGCTCTGTATACATAGGTACGTATGTGTAGGTACTACGAAAATGAACGAGTATCATAAAAATGTTCATTTTTATAAATTATAATGTTCGATTATATTCGTTTGTTCATTTTAAATAAGTTCCATTGGTGCTTTTCAAATGAATTTCTGCGGTACACACAATTCGCAATTACCTTTCGGCTTGTGGTATTCTTTATTGGAAATTCCATAGAGCTAGTCAGTTAATTTCTAGAATAGAATGAGTAGTGAAAATCCCTTGCCACCCCTAAATGCCCTAAATAGCTTTAGCGCCATCTTAATTCACTTAACATTCCCGTCTGCACGCGATACACAACTCTTTTCTATCTCTCTCTCTCTCTCTCTTTCATTCTCTCATATTTTCTGTTATTTTAATTCTGCTTCTGCTCCAAATTTTGGAGAATTTATTATCAATTTCCTTTGCAACAACCCCCTTAGAAATTTGCTTCAAAATTTTTATGTGAAACGATCGGAAAAATTACAGTTTGGATAGTTTAAGTTTTGAAACAAAGGGTTGTAATAGTAATAGTAGTCGTAGTGGTGGTGACTTATGAAATACCATAGGGCCATTAGTACGATTTATTGCTGACAGTAGTGTTGATTGCCCATACCCTGTTTTGTTTTCACCCTCATCGAGGAGGCCTGTTTGCCTTTATCGTATCGTGTGAAAATCCTCAAAATAACTCTAACAAATAAATTATCGCAATTTTCTTTCTCAAATTGCTCAACGAAAAAAAAAAAGGATTAATTGGAAATATTTACGCATAATGTTTATGGCTTCAATCGATGATGGTATTGGAGAGGGGAATCGAGTGTGCGTACCCCCCTAGGGGCATACAGTATAAGAGAGACTGAACGAAAGAGTGAGAGTTAGGCGGGCGCTACCCCCCAGGGACAGGTCCCACTTCACTTGGGCATAATTGAATTTTCAAACCGGTAAGTTTATTGGGTAGGAGATTGCACCCCTCTGGCCCGCGCGCACGCTCAACATCCCAAATGTTGATTAGTTATTTTCGCTTTTCTAAAATTACACCATATGGGTAATTTTAAATGGCAATTCATCAAGCCAAAATCGATATTGTTGAATTAACAATTTCAACAAGATTGTAAGATGTATTGATAATAACAATAATAACAATCGTATAATATTTTTGGATCAAGAAATAGCAGATGTAAAACGATCGTAAACCAGCCCAGCATTGCAGTAACATAAAACTGGAAACTATATGAAGAAAATACCAAGAAAACTACCCTTCGGTCTGTGCACTATAAAGCACATTATTAATTCAAAATCCTGCTGCACACCGAAAGAATGGCAACTGCAAAACAAACATCTCTGTTGCATTTTTCCATCTGTCTAGACATTGTTAAATTTATTTGGAAATTGTTGGTCTTCTTCGTTTAAATTCTTAATTGAACTCTAAATATTCAATTAAAAAATCGCAAAGGGGATGTTGAATGCAGAGTATTGAACATGTGTAAGAGTGGCTAGTCAATAAATTTTTCGGCCTTCTCCACCACCACTCTCTCTTTCCCTGGATATCCCACGAGGCCGACTTAACGCTCGATTAGGGGCGCTTAGGGAATGTAATACACTTGCCGAACATGTGTGGATGGTTTACTCTCTCTCACTTAATGAATTACATTAAGTGCCAAACAAATAAATATCATCATCAACATCATCATCATCATCATCATCATAATTGATTGAATACAATTTTGATTGAAACAGATTTACTACTTTTCTGTTTTCCGTATGCAAGTAATTTCTCTTAATTTGATCATATTTCAATGGGTAATATTATTTAGAAGAGTGAAGTAGAAATGGGGGAATAGAGAAGAACAAGAAGAAGAATCAATCGACTTATACGGGGCTATACAATGTTGGCACACAAATTGGATTTAGGCGACCACCCGCGGCCAAATTTACAAGACTATCTCCACACATAAATCCTGTCTGATTGGATGTTATGGCCGCATTACCAACATTACACAACCGAAAATTTACTACTTATGGATCGTTACATCTATTCTTCTGTCGAAATCAGTCAGTTCTGACCATTTATTACCAAATTCACGGAACAATAACAACAACATCAAGGGAAAAATACGATTAAAAATTATCGCGTTATTTATATTTTATTATCATTTCTACCATTATTATTAAATATTTGATATGATGGTACAACGAACGATGGGAAATTTTCTAAATTTATCGAATGAAAGTCGGATTAGGGGGAGGAATGTTAGCTGATTAAAATTGCGACGGATTGGATTTTATATAAGAGGGTAGCAGTAGTCGCAGTTCATATAAACCCCCAAAAAAGAACGAAAAAAAAAATACAGAAAGGTATTATTACTTTGATCTGTTTCTCCAGAGATATAACAGAAACAGTTCAATAATTTGATTAATTACTCAATTCTAATTGAATGCTTCAATAATAATTAAATATAGTTTAATCGAAAATTACCTATAAAATTGTTAATTTTGTCTATAAAAAATAGGGGGCGTAAATGAAAACTTTGGTAAATTAACCAGAAAAAGCTGATTTCATCTGAGATGCACTAAAAATTAGACAACTTAATCAAATTGTACCAACTTCAGAGAATTCGCTAAAAGCTCGCCAATTTTGCAAGTAAACAGTAGAGGGTGCAGGAGTAATTGAGAAAAAGTTGAATCAATATTGGTTATATGCGAAATATTGGTTATAATTTTAAGCAATTTTTCTACTAGTTATTGGTAACTTTAGCCCGAAAATTGACATTGATTTTTCAAGTTATGGGAGTTACACACAAATTTCACCTGGATTTTTTGTTGACTTGTATTATCCTAAATAACGTGAGTAATCAATAACAAAAGTAAACCATAAATGAAGGAAATGAGTCATTAACTAATATTATCGCATATCCCAGAATCTAATTAAATTATAATGAAACATATTAATCGATTCTTATTTAGAAAAGTTACTTAAAAATGCGAATTCTCATGCAATCAATTTAGGATAATGGCAAAACAACGACTAGAGGAACACTAAAATCTTATTTTGGAAATTTTAGAAGACAATTTAAATCTATAGAGATGAGCATTTGGTTCTGAAAGTTAATAAAGTGAATTATGCGACGGTTGTTTGTGCCTTTTTCACTCGTTGAAATTCCTTTATCAATAGTTTGTTGGAGCAGTGTTCTTTTTTGAGAATTTAGAAATCTTTTGGAGCAAATGGCAAAAATAGTGTCCTATTTGTTATCAATTTATTGGTTTATACTCAAAGTACAATGGTTTCTTATTATTAAATTAATGATAAAAGGTGAATGCAAAAAATAATGAAAAAATCGATGTGTTGTTGCAATTTGCAAGAGCAGAGACATAAAAACATTTACTTTGGCAAAAATAAATAGATTTCCTCTGAAAGAAACTAAAAATGATGGAGATAATGAGCTTTTAACGGATAATAAGCGAAGTTTTCCACTTAAATCAGAGCCAATTATGATTCTAGAAAATCCGTTTTTTTTTTCAGCTGCTAATGTTTGAAAGATGAATTGTAAGTGTTGCACATTATAAAATAAATCCCATTATTTTCACAGAGAGAAAAAAAATTAATAAGTAGTATACAGGTACACGTGTATGTATGTGTAAGTGTATGAATATTTCTGAGTATGCATGTATGTGTGTGTACGTGTCAGAATGACGTACACGACAACCATGATGCCGTTGATGTTTTCACACCTTTGACTATATAACCCCTTCGTAGCCGTTAAGGGAAATGTAGGTGGAGGTGGAGCACACGAGAACTGTGTTCACACCTAACATTTCATTCAAATGTATGGCTCTTTTGTGTTCCGATCATACACACACACATACACAATCACGTACACCTTATTGTTTATACGCACACCAGGATTAGTTCGAAATACGATACGAAACGTATAAAGACTGTGGAATTTGTGCAAAGAGATTGGAATTTATCATAAATTTTCTAAACTAATTTTCCGATTAAATAGCTATGTATACATAGAAATGATATAGATTCGTATCTATGTATGTGTATGTATTTGTTGGGTAAACATCTGTCAACAGACCACCCCCTTTCATATTCACTAACCTGTCATTTACCTTTTATCATTGAAATGACGAGTCTGATTACCGGGTAGCGGTAATCTCTATTATCCTATTTTATATTTAAACATTCTTTTTCTCTATACATACTTATATACCTATTGCCATACCATCTTTTATATAAAGGGTTAATATTGTTGAGATAACTATGTTAGTAGAGGATACAACAATAATTTTTTCTTTTCTATTCATTCTATTGGACCAATCATCGTATATACATTGTAATTATTATACGGGTGCATGTCATCACCATCATCATCATCAAAATGGTGAAGGGTTTATTGAAATGTCAGAATTCACGCCTTCATCAATGTCAGCCATTGAACCCGTTACTTTAACAATAACTTATTATTAAATCCCCATTATTAAGATTTTTATCGATCGAAAGGACCGTTTTTGGATATTTATCACCACTACTACAACCTCATCAAATTTCTCTAATAACAACAATAATAATAACAATAACAACAACAACAACAACAACAAATTAGTTGTCGGCTTTCTGTTTATCCAAAACAAACTAAAACAGGCAACAAGATGTTGTCTGTCAACTCTACAATGTTTCAAATTTCTTAAAATAATATCCGAATAGAAAGAAGCCGTTAGTTGTAATTTTTTTTCTCCTTCCTGCTTTCTACCGAGAATTCAGGGATAAATTTAACAATTGTATCAATGAGGTTAAAACGAGAAATAAGGGGATGTTGTTGATCAGTCGGTGGTGGTGTTGTTATAGTTAGTGTAATAAGAATGTTGATATTGATCCGGCTTGCGCAGAGAGCGAATGTTGTTGTCGTACTAGCAGCAGTAATAGCAGCTTTTCAGCAATAGGTAGCCCTTTTCAGTTTCAGTAAAGTCTCGCAATAACACGATGTAAATTACCAACCAATTCAACAAAAAGATAATAATAATAAACGACTGAACCTTTGCTTTAACTGAAAATTCATTAAATGGAAATATTATAGCATAGACATACATAGATGTGGCGCCTATATTCTCCTTTCTTCTTCAAAATATATATTGAATTTCACTAAACAGATGTTGGAATTGTGTATGTTTATTTATTCGGTAATTTGTTTCTAAATAATTAGTTTAACGACTAATTATTTTTATTAACAGTAAAATTACCATTATCGATATACGAATAGTGGAGAAGGAAATTCTCCAAAAACTACTCTGGAATTCTTTAAAGAATTCAATAGAGGAGATTCTTCTCCGAGACTTGTTCGAGGGAAGTTTATAACGAATAGGAATTAACTTGTTAAAGAGAAAATCAACCTAAGGGTGTGGGACATAGTACGTAGTATATGGGGTCGATGAAATAAATTGAAAAGAATTTAGAGAATTTTCTTTTATAATCGAAATAGAACAAACAAATAAGCACACACATCAAGGGCTAGAAATTTTAGACAAAAATATCCACGAAACCTGATAGCTCCACAGCACAACAACAAAAAAGGAACAATATGTACACCTTTAAATATTGCATTATTGTAAAAGCGTACGATATAAAGTTAACTCTTGTGATATTCACAAGAGAGTGGAAAAACTCTAATTTCCAATTTGCAGACCATTATATATTTCCAACTGATTAAGCCACCCTAACAGCCTGTTAAAGCGCATAATTATGTCTTACAAAAGAGGAAGAAAAAACCGACAGAATCGCTTGTGCATTTCTTCGTTTTCGGCGTCGTTGTATCTACCGACCAATTTTTTTCCTTACTGTTGTTGTCAGCCGTGAAAACTTTTCGATGATGGTTATGATGATGATGATGATGATGATAAGAAAATTTCGCTTCAAGTTATCCTCCAATTATAATATCAACTTATTTGTCTCAAGAGACAGAGAAACTCTAATTGTCACTTTGGTGCTTCCCAATTAAGATCTGGCACAGTTTTTCCAGTCAAGAAAAAATTTGGTATTTTCCCCAATTTTAAATGCAATTGTCTAAAAATCAAAATTCTCACCATAATCAAAACGATAATAATTATCGTATTTATTGTAAATAAAAAGGCACAATAATAATAATAGCAGTACTGGTGGTGGTGGTGGTGGTAGTCAGCCAATATGGCCGCGAAGTGGATGTTGTTAGATCAGGGTTTCCGGAATAACTCCGGCTTTTATATAATGTTGAATAAGGGGGATGGATGTTGATAATGAGCTTCTGACGAGCTACACAGCCCCTCTCTCACAACGCCGGTTATAACTCCAAAATATGGGGATCGGAAGAATTATTATACAACGAAACGCAGTAGCAGTGGCGGTGGTGACGGCGGCGGCGGTGGCCACCACCCCTTATCCCTCCAACACCGTCACCATTCTCTCTCTTTCTACACCACCCTATGTGTATAATAGAAGGAAAATGGGGCTATACACTTTGTTTAGAACGAGCAATGTAATTGCTAATGGAAAATACACAGATTTGAAACTTTCATATTTTTCCAAATAATCTACACCCGTCCATCTGTCTTTGTCTACTTTTCTTTCTTTCATTTTCAATGTGTATTTTTTAATTATCCGTTTCCTGAATTTGGCCGGTATCTCAGATTAGAATCAAAAAAGCAAAAAAGACAACAACATATAAAGAGTCGCCCAAAAAAAAACAACAACAACGAGATGAATATGGAAAGAACAGAAAAACAAAGACTTGAATATGAATGCTGTGGGACGAAAATTAGAGATTAATTTTCGTTTGAGATGGAACAATGAATTGGTCGGCTATAAACAGACACACAAACAAACAGACATTATTCACCGGACCATTGTTTCCGGAAACAACACCAAAAACAACGCCATTTTGGAACATGGCGGCTGTTTTTATTTTCCCTCAATCGTCTAAAATATGATCTCACTTTGGGTTTTCTAATTACATAATGAATAACAACTTGTGATTACCTGTTAGACAGGATGCAGGACCTGAGGAACTGAACGTATTTTTCAGCTGGGCAAAACCTGAAAAACAAACAAACACAAGTTAGCGACGGTTCATTTAAATTAACAGCAAAGTCTGTTAAAAATGGGTCAAAATTGTACCAGGGAAATTAAATAATTTCCCTTGTAGTTGGCTATTATTAGGAGAAGTTTATGTTCAAATTGAGCCATTTGGCATTCAAAAAAAAAGACACGCACACAACGACGTAAACTTAATTATATCAAAAATGCAAAGAATTCGAGCGTCTTAATTAAATACAGCCAGTATATCCTCCTATTTTGTAGAGAGATGAATAAGTTTAATTAAATCCTTGTGTTTTATTACACACGCTCATCCCTCTCTCTATCTCACTGGAAGTTTCTAATCCTTATCCCTATTTCGTAGGTTGCTTTATTCAACTTTTTTTTCTCTTTCTCACTTCTCACCCGTTGTTGTGGATGATATTTGAATTGGTCTATAAAGGAATACCACTTTGTGGCGGAGAAAGGACGGTCAGGTGTCCAATATCATCCACACGACACCTACTCCTCAATAATAAAACGAGAACGGAACAACGAGCAATCCTAAAGTGCCAACTTATTGTGCCACAATTTGTTGGTTGAATTGTGTGTGTGAACGAAGTAGACACAAATACAACACACCCTTTCAACACGGTAAAGGTGTACATACACACAGATGTTATCTATCTCTTCACACATACACACATACAACAAAAATTTTATAGATTTAAGCGAATTATTTCGGGGGTAAAATGAATAAAATTGTCGTTAAACGGCATATAGGATTACATCTAAACTTGAATACATGCTATTATAGTTCTATACAAAAAAAAAGAGAAGAACCACCGAAATCTCAGCTCTCTAACAAACACGCACAATAAAAGAACTTGTGGTCAAAACATTTTTAAATCGATCCCGGATAACATACAATTTTCGACCGTTTCACTACTCATATTAAGGCCATTTTCTGTTTCGTCTTTTTGCGAATTTCTAGTTTTTATTACTATTATTATTGCTAAAAGAGGGATTAGATATGGTCCATTATGTTTGAATATAGTTTCGTCTCAGGTTGTCTTGTATTGTTGTCAAAATTGTGACAGCCACTTAACATCAACTATTATAAAAATCAACATTGAAATATGCGGAAGAAGGAATAATTCCGGGTGTAATTCGAGATTCGATTAGGAAAAATATCGGATTCTATCCTGAAAATCATCGACAATCTATCGAACATTACATGATTAAATTATATGAGAAATAAAGGGAGAATACGTATGAATAAAGACGAAGGGTTAGTACGGTACGTAATGTTGTTGTTGTTGGACGGATAAGGGAATGTCTGTTACGTTTAGTAATTAACTGTGACTGGATAATTAATTAGTTCCAACGAGTATGTGTTGTTGTTGTTGTTGTTGAATCAATGGGGAACATTAAGGACGAAATTCATGTAAATTTCCACCAACATTTCAGCTCTAACACTCTATTACAATACAACAGATTAAAATGGTTAGGAAAGGGGTTATTTTAACTGTGTCTAGAGACTTATTGTCCGGAAAAATTCTCCGATATTTATTAATTACCGGGAATTATTACGATCCAATGTTGTCGGTTGCAAAATTACCCTTTTCCTGATTTGCGACGACCTGGCTATAGAGCAGCAGCAGCAGAACACCAAATGAAATTTCAAATTAAGTAACGCCTTGTTGTAATTAAACCACAAGATAGCTTATTGTTCCAGTTGTATATACATTTAAATAGAAATTTCACTTAATTCTCAACCTTACCCCGCAAAATTGTCAAATTATATTGCAATGTAGACGAAACTTTAGATTTGTGTGTCTGTATGTAGATGAAAATGCTTCACATTCTTATCATTGAATTATTTTCGGTGCAATTATCTTCAAGCCGGTGTATCGAGTTGGCTTTGTATTAAATTGTTTTGTTCACATTGGATTTTCTTGGTGGTGATGGAGGTGATGGTGGTGGTGGTGATAAAGGTGTGATCAGGTGAGGGACGTGTGAAAAATTCCAGCACATGTCAAGTGGTGCACACATACAGGACACGTGAAGAGGCCACTTCCTTTCTGTATGCTTCGCGATTCAATGGTACCATTTTTTATTATTATTATTATTACGATCATCATCATTATTATTTTTTAATAATTTTTACCTGACGATGATGATTGTGTTGAATTTTGTGTGGCCAAAGAAAAACGGCACATCATACTTTTTAATTAAACAGTTTCTACTTCTGTTCCTGCTGTCTGTCAACCACCTACAATAACAACAATGATAACAATTTGAACGGTTTTTTCTTCCGGCTTCGTTGTTTAAAAACAATGATACCGTAGTCGTCATAAAGACGTTACAATGATAAACATAATCGTTCGATAATTTTGCAATAATAATAAAATAAATAAATAGACGATAGGAGAGGGTGACGATGGTGATCGTGGTAGTGGTGGTGGTTGTAATTTGATCGTTCTTCTATTCATTCATATTTGTCTTCGTCTTCATCATCAGCCGTTCTTTCTTCAACACACAAATTATTGTGATTGAGTGAGACAAGAAACGAAAGGGGGTCTTTTCACCATACACAAAAGCATCACACCAGAAAAATTATAAGCGTGGTTTGGACCATTTCGAAATTGCCGTTGGTGCCAGTTATAACCTAACTAAGAAATACCGTAAATGTTGAATTATTATCACTATTTTAAAGCTAATCAGATAATAAAATAGTGGTAGTGTAGGTGTGATATTTGTGTTATATTCAACAGAAAAGCAAACAAAAAGTGATGTGTTAGTGATCATCAACTTCGAGTTGAACATCTAAATTAACCCTTAGAAATTTAAATAAATTTCACCGTAAATTAATTAATTTAATTCGAATTCAACCACTAGTATAGTTGAGAGTTTTCTATTTTTATTTACATATATTTTCCTGTACTTTGGAGAAAGAAAAGAAGCAAAATTATACACACATACACCATAGCAGACGTGAATGATCCGTTGGTGACAAGCATAGAAAGCAGAGCACGGCTTGTACACCACACAGCATGGGGTTGACGCTGTTTTATAAGAAGGGCCCACTCTACACTGAATATATGCACACGAAGAAACAACGAAAAAAAATGAACCTTAAATACAAATTATTTAAAGACTAATTTATTCAATCTACCATGTGTAAAACTGTACAGATTGATTAACATCATCTGCCAAAAAAAAACCGACAATAAAACAAAACGGAAAATTGCACGAATCTATCAAATATTGGGTTAATTGATTAATTAAATAAATAATTAGATTGAAATAATCATTATTTCTTTTCCTCAAAGTACTTATGAAATAATGAGGAATTTGTCGAATAATTTGACACATTTCTATTGTAGTAACAAGGGGTGGAATTAATTTGGTTTAAAATAAACAGGAAGTGATAAGTGGATAATTAATTTGTTGCCACTATCTTAATTGTACATCTATCAATGATAATAATAACAATTATTATTATTACAGTGTGTGAAATTACAATTTGATAACGATCAAATCAACCCAACTATAAACATGGAGAAAAACTTAATTACAACAATTCAGTTGATTTTCTTTTGTGTATTAGTGTGGAGATGTTTTCATTTTCAGATTTATTTGATTGGAAAATATTCCATTATTCTATCATTAGTAATCAGATACGAGTTTAACCACCAGTAGAGTAACATGTTTATAATGAGGATCAATAGCTCATTAAATGTAGATGGGAATATAGACGAAGGAAGGGGGTGGTGGTAGCGGCTATGATCTGAACATCAATACTAATTGGTAATTTGATGTGGTGATTTTGATTAGATTTTGTAAAAGATATCTAGTTTAGATTTATTTCTATTATTTCTATTGTCCTCATTATTATTATTATTATACTATTAATTTTTTTTAATATCAATAAACACATCAATTAATCAATTTATGTTCTAAATTAACAGGCGCTTTGATCAAATTCCAGTTGATTAAAGACTAATTATGATGGCGTAAACTAATTTCAATAAAAATTTGAATTAACCCCACAATAAAAGGCTTTTTTTCTAAATCAACTTCACCCCTATACTGTATTATTTAAACATTTAAATAAAAACAACAATAATAATAGTTAGTTACCGTAAGGTGTCAAAAAATTACCAAAAACCAACAATTCGTAGCCCATTTTTATTGAAACTAATTGATGAACAACGCCAAATCAAATAATTTAGACAATTAAGTGGCGGCCACTGTAATTCTTTGATTTGTAATTTTTTTCAAATATATGTTATAATTTTTAAATTATTCAAATTCTGTAATGATAAATTTGATTATTAAAATGCTACTAATTGAATTTTTCTCAACCATGTTTTATAAATACAGTGATCACTACTTAAGACAAATATGGCGATAATAATTGAGGATTATTTGTTCTATGATTTTCCGCACGTTTATTAATATCCAAAATAGCAACCTTTATAGATACTGACCGGTAATTTATTGAGTAAACAAATGTGAATCGAGAAATTGATATATTGGAGGTATTAAGTGGCGGTCGCTGTAGTTTTTAGATTTATAAGATTTCTGAAAGGTTTGTCGTGCTGTTTAAGTTGGTTTAACTTCAAAAATGATAGTATTAAATAATCATCACTAAGAAATGTATTCTATTCGATAGATTAAGGTAGAGAATTGACAAAATTAAGGTAACTGTGAATATTTTCGGCGAATTTCTAGATTAACTGAGGATTTTTACATGCATATAAGATCTAGCGGCACTGCAATGGTAATCAAAATGTTATTAGTGTTAGTATTAAGTGGCGATTACTGTAATTGCAATTTTATTTCGAAAAACGTAACGAATTTGGCGACATTCATTGAACAACTTGGAACTTTTCTGTTTAATTGAATCAATTAAAGTTTGATGATGACTTTATTTTCCGTATGTGTTTATAAAAATAGTACTTAAAGTTAACAAAATTAACAACATCAAAGCAACACAATTGTAGCTTTTCCTCTCCAAATAAAATAGAACAACAACAACAGCAACAGAAAAAAAACACACATGATTATGATTGAGGTAATATTCTTTGTATCCTTTGTGTTATACATTTAAGAGTCCTTTTTTACCACGATGAAAATTGGCATTATATACCAATTTAACACATTTTCAACCCCTAACACTATCATAGTAATAAAAATAGTAAAAATCATCACGATACCAGTTGTGTATTACTCAATTTCTAGTACGATTCAAAATCAAATTTGTGATTCTCTCTCATTTCCTCACTGTAAATTCTCTTACCTGGTGCGGTGCCAGATTGGTGGCCAGCAAAACTCAACATAGCTGCTGCCGTTGCCTGTGATGCACCACCTGCGCCACCGGCACCACCACCACCACCACCACCGCCACCACCGGCTGTATTTGCTGTGGTATTCATACCGGCGGCAGCGGCGGCGGCAATATTATGCGGTAAAAAAGCGGCAGCTACAGCAGCTTGAGCATTGAAATATGCCATCCGACTAGCGGCCATCGTCATGTGATGGTGGTTGAAACTGTGGTGTTCCGACGGGAAACATGTAGGCGCTTGCAAATGCCGTTGTGGGTACACATTTGGTGAGATTGCTGTTACAGCACCCGTCGGTGATCTGTGATTATGGTGATGATGTTGTTGCTGTTGCTGCTGCTGCTGCTGCTGTTGTTGTGTTGTATCACTACCTAAACCCAATAATTCTTGTATTGCAAACGGTGATCGTTGAGGCATCGTTTGTGATGGTTTATTTAATATACTTGGTGCAGTTACATGGATTGTATTCTCTAAACTATCATTGTTCATTGTTGATTTTAATAATTTTTAATATTTTAGCTTTAAAATTTTTTATTTGCCCAACTCGAATTTAATGTCCACCACCATTACCAACATTGTTATTAACATTATCACTAGAAATTAATGAGACACTATAACACTATCCTTTGTGTGTATATCGTATAGGGGTAGTAGATTAATATTACTAGTAATGGTAATAGTTTAAATCACAAAATTTCCGCTAATTCAGCCAAGAACCGTTCATGATCGAACGTTGGATCGGACTGACTACACCAATTTGGATAAAACGAGCACTGTGGCCTGTGTCTAACAAAGATACTCCCTAATATTCCCTATACAGAGGGTAGAAAGGGAACCCCTCTCTAGTTTATATAAGGGGTGTGGCCTACCATCTACCAATAAACCATACAGAAAAGCATCATGTTATTGGCAATAGCTAACACATTACAGAATTTTAACTTAATATACAATTGATATAAAGACCAGTTTTCTATATTTCTCAACATAACAGTATTGGGCGGAGTTTAATTCAAGAATTGTCTTAACAATTACCACCTTTAATTGTATCTGAAATAAAGACTAGACTTGTTTAACGCTCTTCAACACGAATACACAAACACATAATTAATGTCAAATAGTTTACATGCTTAATTAGTAAAGATGTGTTCAATTATGTTAATTGAAATTGATTAATTGGCCATGACTAACACAAATCTTGCTTTATTCGAAAATCAATCACCAACTAATTAATGATTTTGTCTCGTTTTTTTACTGTTTTATGAAAGATTGAGAGGTAAGAGGGGTGGTGAATAAATCATAAATATTCTCCAAGATTTTTCATCAAGATTCATGCCACCCTTGTTAACTACTAGAAATCAACGAGAAAAAGACAGACAGACACAGAAAGAGAGACAGGAACGTAAAAAAGGGGTTGACACACACATATCAACCATCTTTAAAAAGCAACAAACAAAAAACAACCCTTCCCACATTCTCGTGTGCATTCAAATAAAGCACTTTTCAAATCAACAACGAACAACAAAAAAAACAAGAAAAACAAAAACAGGGCTGGCATATAATTAAAAATTCCCCATAATGTTCTGTGGTTGATGGTGGTGGATTTCTATTGGTTGGTAGAACTTCCACACATTTCGCAACATATTAGAAATATTTAAATTCATATTACTTATGTTAGAAAAGAAGAAAAAAAAGAAGTGATATCAGCGTTATACTTTGACAAATTAGAATGGGGGGTAGTAGTAGATGATGATGGATGCAGGGTTAATCTTAATATTGTGGAAAATTAATAAAAATATGCTATTCCTAAGCAGGTTTTATTAATTTATATTTGAAATATATTTTGCTGATTTTGCATGACAATTTAACGAAACATCCCTCTATATTGATAAGAAGATTTAATCTGGGTCTTTCAGTAACTAACCACCCTTTGAACAGGATTAAATTTGATTAAGAAACAACATAAGAGTCTTAAATTTTCATTTTATTTCCAGTTATGTTCACTTTAATTTTAAGATTGAAATTTTATCTTGTTCAACAAACAAAAACCATAGAAAATAATACAAAAATATTAAATTTCACGTTTTCTAATTTTACACAAACCAACCAAAAAAAAAAAAGAAATTGGATGCAACCTTCATCAGTACTGATGACAGGTTTGTTGACGAAAAATTAGAAGAATTAAACAACTTTCTCCCATTGTCATCGATGGCAAGTTTTCAATTATAATTCTTTTCCTTTATTTTAAACAATAGCAGTTATAATTATTTGTAATATTTTGCTATTGTTATCTTCATTAAAAAGACTGTTTGGTAGCCACTGATATTTTTAAGTCGATATTACAGATTTCTACAGCATATAAAACGATAAAATTACAGGAATCTAGCAATAATTTTCTGTAATTCAGATTAAATTGTGTATTTCTCCGCTCAAAACACGCGAAAATGGCGCATTATTTAAATAATTACAAAATTCACCTTGATGTTTCATTATTTAATTTAAAAATAATTATTAAAAATTTGTCAATAATTAGGTATGCTTTAATATGAATTTTTTTTCAGATTCATTGTTAAATACTATCCCTCGATTGGATTGATCATTGATGGAATCTGTGAATCATTCTCTTATTGTATTTAAAGACAACACCCCTGAATTTCGCCGAGACAACTACCACCTCTATATTGTGTAAGTATGTTTTTCTGTATTTATTCTGTTGTTAATTGTAAATTGTGATTTCTATAGAAAGGCGCTAATTTACCTCGATTTTATTTCAAATAACAATCTCTCAATGTTCTCAATTAGATTGGAAACTAATTCAGACACACTGTCAGTTTATTTTACAACTACCACCACCACCATTACCAACTATCGACACCCTTTCGAATTTCTCTATCGTACGTGCTGAAACAGTTAACGAGTTCGAACGCCTTACAAAACACAATTGGAATATTTGCTAAATAATAATTGTGTGACATATCATATTTAGTGAGAGAACAAATTTTCATTCAACTATAGACATAGATAGATCTACCATCGTTATCTATATCCACAAAAACACCCCCTATCTATAATGGTGATAATGATGATAGTGGCGGTGGTGATGGGAAAGTACGTGCCTTGGAAAACGTGCTCTACGGGGTAATTTTCAATGTGTAGGAACAAAATAACTAACGATATAACAAAGTTAATAAACAACACATAACAGGATAGATGACACGCGTCCATTTCTCTTCTAAATTCGTTACGGGATCACAATTATCTCTAATATTATAGGTATAGTGTATGTCGATAATTTTTATAATAACGCACATTTATTTAAAATCCTATAAATTCATCAAGAAAAGCGCATAAAATTCAAGTATTTTTAACGGTGTAATAAAAAAGAAAAATCTAGAAACCTCTCGTATTTTAATTATTTTTTAATTGTTGCCTCCACATCTATTCACCACTATACCACACAATCTAACAAACCGGTAATGAATTGAGTTAAAATGAATCAACTTTATAGGCATATAACTGAAATAATGAGGTATCGTTTCCTTAAATTCCTTCAACAGAAAAAATTGTATTTATCAAAATAAAAATAAATGATAGAAGGATGAGTGGAGGGTTGTAGAGAGAGGGTGGATATGTAGTAATAATGATATATAATATATTCCCTTTGATGTGGTATTAAATTTTTCCACACCGTTAGAATTCTTGATGAAATTCATTATTTTTAAGATGTCGTCAAGGTAAAGTAGACAGGTATCGTATAGCTGACTTCAATCGAAAAAAAAAGAGAAAATCAACACCCTATCATCGATAATTATCGTTTAAAGTTATTAATCTTAAACGACACGAAAATAATGACGGATAATGTCATCGTCGTGGAATTTATCAACGGTGGAATTTATCGGCGCAATCAAACAAATACGTGCCGACTACAGGGATGAAAATTGGGAAAAATTGAATAAATTTATGAATAATTAGCATCATACTCAAATTTCTTGATCTGTGTATATATGGGTGTGTATATGTGTGTGTATTTCGTGATCTCTTATCAGGACACGGTTTGATAGTAGCGGTTTCCAACTTGTCTACCTTCTAACAAGCCTACCGCGATTTCAACACGATCCCAGTTCATTTTCGAAACAAATGATTGTAATTTAATATCAACCAACGATGATGCCGGTGATGTGGATTGATCGAAGTGAAGGAAATCAGTTGAATTTGTATTGAAATCAAATCAAATCAAAACTCGAATTAATCGTTGTAATAGCGTTGCCGTTATAAAAGAATTATAATCAACAACCAACGTTATATACGTAATTCCTAGATTTGGAAATTTTCTCAACAGACTGTACAGAATCTAAATGAGACCGCGCCTCTACTTATTCACCACCACCCTTAATTTACAAACGTTGAAAAAAGATGGATAGAATAATAAAAATGGGAACATGTCCCCTGTTGTTGTTGTTGTTGTAGTTGTGGAGGAAAAATGCATACGTAATAATAGGGTGGTAGTGTGTATATGACAGAGACAGTCAGAGAGTAAAGAACCCTCTTCATATACGACAATTTACAAATGGGTGAGTGAGCATTAACACACAACATATATACACATACAACACACACATATAAACACAAATGGAAGTGGGCAAAAAAGGAGAAAAAATGGTTAAATTAAAAGCGCCAGTTGCCCAACCAATCCTGTGGGTCTGTGCGGATATACGGCCACCAATCAACGTCAAGACGAACCCAAGGTGCATCATACAAAACCGAATAATCCAAGTCTATATGTGTGTGTATATTTGATTTTATGATTCCTATTCTACTACAATAGATGAGGGGATAATTACAAAAAAAATCAAGATGTGACGATATTTTTGTTTCTTATCAATAGTTGATGACGGAAATTAATAAGTAAAATTCACCGGCGCATCCACCAATTTTACAAAAATTAATAAACATTCGATCTCTAGATGTAATCCATCAAAAATGTTTATCGATAAACAAAAACTACAGAGGAAATGTGTTTATTTATTTATTTGTCATGAGTGCTGTCCGATTTTCCACCCCTTTTTTATTTCTATTCCAAATAAAGGTAGTACCGAAATAGGATACCTACATGTCCAAATCTAAGGGAAAGACGGGGTAGAAACGAGTGAAATACAATCTGATCAATCTATTCTATCGCTGTCACAACACACGACGCCATCAATTACACTAATGAGACTAGATGGTAGTTGTTGTTGTTATTGTGTATAAGGAAGAGGGTTGGAAATGTGTGTGTATGTGTGTTTGGCAATGTCACGATTCATTTCCGATAAAATCTGAAGACGGTTTTGTATACCGTTCACAATAAATGCTTTAATCCAATTTATTAAAAAAATATTGTCGTTATTCTATCAGTTTTACTAGTCTTCGATCCAATACAATAACGGAAATAAATTGGATTAAGGTTATACGAACCAACCAACCGCCCAACTCGCCTCTTCTGTGTCGCTGTTAGTGATTTGTAAAGAGATTTTCTACTTTCCACAATAGCTCATCATTTCGAACATCTAATCTCAACCCTAGGGAGATCGGTTGTAAGGTGTTTCTACTGCAACACTATATGTGGTGGTATTGACGATGACGATGATGATGATGATGTTAAAGTGTTTACGGAACTGTCAGGTCCGGAAAATGTCGTCGAAAGCATTTTCGTTTTTCCCCCGAGCTGGCAAGAAACGTGAACACTTATCGCCCGCATCTTCACCCACCCACCCTTCGATATATAAACGCGAATCAAGACGACCCCTGCCCAATCAATACGACTACTTAAATAAAGCGGAAATGGACCATTATCGTGTGAATTGTTGATTATTTTCGTTAATCTACTACAGAGTGAGAATATAACAAAGGAAAAAAATTGTGGTTTTTCTAGAATAATTTTCGTGAGATGTATAACCGACGGTTTGCATCAATGCATTTTCCTCATTAAAGAAAAAACATCGTGTGTAATTACAAATGTCGGCAAACTACTTGAAATTAAAATAGAAGATGACGATAAAACGAAAAAATGAATCCATCATCACCACACCACCATATTCGATATATCATTACCACATCATCAAACAACCAACCATTTTGTCATCCACAATCGGCCATGATAATTAAGAAATCCTATCAACTACCCTCGTTTGATTTTCTTCAAAATCCAATTAGTTTTTTTTGAAATCTAAAGACCGCTTCGTTAAGCAATTAAAACCCCCTCGCCTCGTCGATATAGTTCAATAATATTCGATTATAAATCAGATGAGTCAAAATTTGTGTTTTCGGTGGTGCCTAAGGGATGTTGAATATTTACATCCACCATCATCCCCCTTACTAAATTTAGATGTAAAGAACGGAAATGATGCTTAATATTTCATGCATGAAGTTATGTATGAGGGTAGGTGGATGGTGATGGTGGAAATTCTTTAACAATACACAATTTTTAGGTGACGGTGGTATGGTAATGGAGGAACGATTTAAAAATTGGAAATTTCTCCAATATTATTGATATAAAAATTGAATTCTGCCAACTTCCACTTTAAAGTGACTATTCAAGTTTTTTTCGATAACACATACACGTTCGCATGTTGTCACTAGTCGCATTGAAATTTTAGCGTTTCTTCCTTCTAATCGTAAAAAGAGTCTTCTAATATACGACAGTAGTTAGCAATAGAATGTCTCATTATCCCACAAGTAAGAATAGAAGATTTATCTGTTCTAATGAAGGGTAGTGAATATTTTTTATACTGTTATAAGAACGAAAATTATCAAACTTACCCCATTGACTTGTCTATAAATTTCCAACGATTGATGGCGGGGTGTATTGTAACTAAAGTGTTGTAGTTTTCCATCCACCATAATCGTCACGTTGATGACGATGATGATTCCTAACGAACCGAAAACGAATCCCATTTACTCGACGATTGCTCCAGTTGTATAGGAAAATTACCGCCATTTTATAACATCGGCAACAAAAAGCAACGACGACTTTCAACTCCTGAAACAACATTAATAATGCACCAAGGGTAGTCTTTATTATCATTATTATCATTACTATTATTATTATTATTATATTTAAACATTATGGTAATTCGTAATTATCATTCGTTTGGATGGATGGATGGAATTATGAAAGAGGTCGTTAAGCATTGTTAAATATTTAACAAAGATACACTGATTTCGTTCCATTTACTAATATTTGGTTTTATTTGTGTTTGTGTGTGTATTGTGAGTGTGTGTGCATGAAACAGAAGGCGAATCAAGGGGGCCCTTCTGAACTAACTGACGCCATTTTGAAGGGACACATCCATAATGTCGCCATACTTGCCCACATTTTATTAAAATAACAACAACACAAAAAAACGGGTGTTCTTTGACGTGTCAAAATGGTTCAATTGTGACATTTTTTTCTAATGTAACAGAACAACTGAAAGAACCTTTGTATTTTCGTTTCAATATTTCTAAAGTGACAGTAAGTGAAATAGTGGTTAGTTAAAAGCAGTAGGATATGAGAATTTGTGGGAAATCGTCGCTTTTTCTAACAATAATTTCACCGAAAGGGTGGCTTATAAATTTAAAAAAAAATCTAAAAATTAACAATTAGATACAGAGAAGGCCTGGTTTTATAATTTTTTTGGCGACCCGTTATCCTAAATGAAATTTTATAAATCATTCAATTCTACGAATTTTTAGTTTCAGCAAAATATTGAAATTTTTTATGCCTCTATCAGGAATACTAATTTTCCATACTTCAAAACCGTTCGGAAACTGTCTTAATATGTCACTAGGCTGTAAAATTTTCTAATATTATTTATATACTTGGGGTGATAATTTCTCTTGTGAACAATTCTAACTGTCAAATATTCTTAAATATCAAAAATGTTTCAAATTTTTGATTTAGAACAATACAAATGACTTATTTTAACGGTAGTGTAACTGATTAAAAATTATAAAAACACGATTGAGAATAAGAAAATTAAAAAAAAAATTGAATGATCTATCATAGAGTAAGATATCATAATTTAAAACTCAATTGGTTCAATGTTACAAATTTATTACTAACAAAAATTTTAACATTAATTTTTTAGTAATTTTGAAGCATTTGTACCGATCAAATTACAAATTACGATCCTTAGTTTGCATACATTTCTAACGAAAATTATTCTTATTAGAATGTTTTTGTGTAACTTTCTGAATATTTGTGTGGGACAATAGACTTTGATCAAAAATTACTGAAATAGAAAAATAAATACTTACTTGTACAAATCATTCACAAAGCTTTAAAACACAATAACAGCACCCAATGAGCATACAAAGTAAAACAGATATGTTGATCAAATTTGGAATTGTTCAAAATTTAAAATTTTAACAAATAGAAATTGAGCTTTCAGAAATCAGTTGGTAGTAAAATTCCACCAACTGTTGTTGGTAACTAAAATTATTTGCACAAGTATCACTTATTTTTTTATTTTGGTAATTTTTGCCTAAAATATCCTAAATTATGTATATGGGAAAACTGAAACATATGAGGGTAAAATAAAGTTAAAATAGCGCCTTTTACAACAAACAAAACTAAATAGCAAATAAACGAGAATGAATCTCATAGATTTTAATTAAATTACTTTTTTATATAACGGATATTGAATTAAACTTCAAGGGTCGGTTACACAGTTCTGTCAAATATTTAACACAGTGTCAAATCTTGACACACAATTTTTGTGACGTCACAGCATTTTGATATTGTGTTAGTTTCAAATTGATGGCGTTGTTAAATTTTGGCACAATGTCAATTGATTGAGGATTTGACATAAAACGGTGCAACCGATCCCAAGTGTTATAAATTTTCTTGTTTAGCATTTGAATATAACTTAACTTTTATTGTTAGTTTATCCAAATTATTGGTCAAAAATTATAAAAGTAAACCAACTTGTGAGAAAAAAAGAGATAGGTTAATGTTAAAGTTGTTATTAACAAATTTGCCAATAGAAAATATCACCTTAGCTCTATTTTAGTAACAAATTAAGATTATCCATTATTCGTTTTATAGTAGAAGTGCCGTTGCTTTTCTTCTGTAGTATCGCAGTTTTGTTCGAACATTTGCAAAACGCAGTCGTATTCTCTAACTTTATGGAGATTCGTCTTTTTAGGCAGAACTTCTATCTCATTCTTTACAATTCTATCATATGTAGAATTGAAAAGAAACAAGAACAAGATAGTCTACAGCATTGTTATAGTACTGAATCACCGAGACTTTAGAGAATACCAATAACTACGTTTATACGGTGCGTTAATTATGCTGAAGTATAGTTGAGTAACTAAACCACTACCGTTTATATTACAGTAAGTCAAGTCACAGTAAGTCGAGTTGAGTTTGTGCATATTTTAAATTACCCACATAAAATATGTAGGCTGGCCAACCGCAGATAGGTATAGTATGTACAGCTGGGTGCATTTCAAAGTAGATGGTTGTTGTGCGGCTGTGTAAAGCAGGCTAAAGAGTGAGGTTTTCATAATATGGCTCATTTAGTGCAGATCAGAATTTCGAAAGGAAAATATCCAATCAAAAATAGCAGGTGCGGTGCTATTCATTGTAACATTTACCAAATTGTCCCCAACGGTTCCGATCACTCCACCAACTTTTGAAATGGAGAAAGTCCAGTTTACACAACTAAAAGAAAGGGTATTTTTCGCTCAAGAGTCGTCTTCTTTGAAATGCACCCAGCTGTACATATGTTCTATGTCAGTTCTACCTTTAGTACAGTTTTTCTTCTGTTAGCACTCCGTCTTTTAACTTGACTCTCAATATAGTTAAGCCTTTACACGACAAAAATTTTAATTACACTTCAACTCAGCTGGTTGATTACAGTTAAATTAACTTAAACTGTTTTTTCCTGTGGTAACTAAACTACAGTATAGCTACCACTGTCACCAAATGTCAAATTTAGTTAAATTTGAACCAATCTACAACACTATGTAACAAAGGTAAGGAGATAAAACCGTGATACACCCGACTAAATGACGTGATTCCCAATAATTTGAAACCGGTCCTGTACAAACCGAATTCGAAATTCAACTCACAATCAGTGGCATTTACACTGTTAATCTGCTTAGAGTTACAGTTTATAATTTAATTGTAAATGTTTGTGTCAAGGTAATCAGTGGGTAACATTACGTTCAAACAGGCTGAAAATAGGGAATTACAATTTCAATTATCTCATAGTAAAACAGAAACAAGGGATTGTTGTAATTTTCAGTTAATTTTCCAACAAAATTGTAACATCAAAAGCTAATTAATTAACTAATTTTTCAACTTTCTTTTTTGTTAATATTGTTGATTGCATTCAAATAATATTCGATCTTCTCCGCTCTATTTCAATACTGGTTATAATATCGTTTGATTTAATCGGTGTGTGTATGTGTGTATACTTGGGGTGTTGCCTTACTATACACCTTCAGTTTAGGGGCGTTAACAACCGTTTCTCTCCCTTCTTCTTTCTCTTTTACTACCACTACCACTACTCTTACAGTAAACTCACCACTGAATAAATAACGAGCGAACGGATGAGAGGGAAAAAACGCACACATACAGACACAAATCTAGGGAAGTAAAGAGGGTAACGATAGAGGGATTAAAGAAAGATGGAAAAATCGAGAAGAGAAAAATTGCACACCATGCATACAAACACACACATACACAGCTTTTAGATTTTGCATATTTTTACATATCAAAGAGTGTTAAAATTTACATTCCTCTAAAACATTAAGAACCAAAAAAATTTAATTTTATAAAAGAGAAAAAGAGACAGATGTATATACGTATATACGATGGTAATTTCAGTATATTAAAAATGAGAGACAGAATAGGCCTCGGCTGCTCTATAATGGCTGAAATGTACAGTCTATTACAACAAAAAATACAGAATCTTCATACTTCCAATTTTATTCTAGATCTAGATCGATAAACTTCCACTTTTGAATTAACAAAAAAAAAGAATCAATTCAATGAGAAAAATTTTAAGGGTTGAATCAAAGATTATTCGACATCAATTCTATACGGTCTTATTTGTTCCCACCACTGAATTATCGGCGTATGATTGAATGCTATTGTTTAAAACAAATCCTAAATAAATTCGATCTAATAGCAGCAACAAACACAATTCAGTTTTAGTTGGATTTTCGGTCTTGTTAGCAGTGAACAGTTGTTTGAAATTTAAAACTGTAATATCTGTAAATGAAATGTTTTATCAAAAAAATCGAAAAATTTCTAATCAAAATTTTTAATATTTATTAATCGAAATTTGTGACGGAATATAAAGTGATTAATCCTAATCCGACGGAATATGTGGCTATAAAAACATTCAAATCTCTTCAATTCAAATAGCGGAATTTATATAAATAACTGTGATTAAATTTAGAAAAAAAACGTGTTAATTGTGTACCTATTAAGAAACGATATACTCAAACACTTAAAACACCAAAATTATAGTAAATTTTTTAATTTAAATTATTCTTTTAATTTTCTTATGTATCATCGTTTAAATTTAATTAAATGCATCAATAAATTTATATAAAAGACGATAAAATAGCGATTTAGAAATACTGTAAATGTATGTAAATTTTTCAAATTTAATTTTACATTGAACAAAATTTGAGAGAAATTTACATGAAGAGAAAAGAAAGACGTCGAATTTGGAAAATACAAGAGAACAATTTAAATTCGCGTTAGAAATATTAGAAATAATTTGTATATTCGCCTTAGAACGTGCTAACTATTGGTAGATTTGTTAGAAAATAAAATAAACTCTTATAGCACGAATTTTATTTTTTAACCACTGCAATATTTTCAGTTTACACTATTTTAACAAAATTCTTATAGATAATTTCTTAAACCTATACGTACACCGCAATAAAAACGTGATAACAATAACAATATAGTGTTAATTGGGCATATCTGTTACAACACGAATGACAACGTTCTCAGTTCAAAATTTTTTTGTAACTTTTTTATGGGTAATTATTCAAATTTTGTCGTATTTAATCTTCACAGAATTAAACTGAATATCAATTTTCATAAAAATGCATCTCCAATTTACTGCAAAAATCATAAATACGCTATAGCAAATATTGTGATAAAACCTCATTCAAACAGTGTTATATGTAAGAAAACAAGTTCAGATCTAATCATCAAAAATTATTATTTTTCGTTGGTATAAACTGGACATAATTCGTTAATTGTCCAAAATTCCACCCAATATCAACCAGAATTATTAATTGGAAGATACGTGTAATTTCAGAATTGTATGTTCTAACGTAAAAGTTAAAATAAGATTGAAAATGAAGTTTGCGTCAATGCATTTTTGTAACGACCGTTTGTCTATTTTCTTCCATTCATAATCGTCAATTTTACTTAATTAATGATTAACAAAATTGTCTGTGTTTAAATTGAATATTAGTTTGTTTCCCTACATTTTCATAGTTGCCGTCATTAATGAAACTTGTAATTAATTCATTATAGTCTTGAGTCTAATAATGTAATCAAACTGACCGCAGTAATGCTATTTTATGGCAAATTCAAGCTGCTACCGTCGCTATTTAGTCAGTCTTCATTTGAGTAATCTAACGATTTGTGTATGTTTTCTTCCTTTTTCTTGAATCACACAATAAAATTGAATAAATTGACCGAAATGCTGTGTGAATAATAAAATTGTTATGTCAAAATCTGATGTGGGACCCCAAACAACAGCAATCTTGGCGCTATTGAATCAAAAAAATTCCCATTTAAATTAGCTACACTTGTTTCAGGTAATATTGTACGAATACATATGGTAGGTATACATAAATACGATTTTTATATGGACATGGGCATAAAGATGTGTTTAGATGGTAGGTGGATGGATAGACGGACCATCATCATCATTGCCAGATGTCTAAGGCGATGACAGCTAAATGAAATGTGTGGACGAGAGACTGGAAAGCGCTTTCAGTTGTCACTCTTTCTTGTAACATTACTATCACTGGTATTATCATCACCATTATTATTATTATTATTATCTTTTATAAAGGTCCATACCCAAATTACAGTATAAATATTGACCAAAAAACAGAGAGACAGATGTTTATATTCAAGTGTCTGTAGATGGTAATTTTTATTAAATTTCATTATTCTCGATCTAGATGAGATCGATCTACTACTACCACCACCACCATCACCACCATAACAATAAAAAAAATCATATAGAAAAAAGCGATTAAAAAGATGGTAATCTTTCCAACGAATTCACTACTTAATTTAAATTCTCATCCACTTCAAATAATGACGCTTGATCTGAATTTTTATCATTACCCCACCCTTAACAAACTACCCTGTGGGAGATTACTAAAAAATACGAATCTCTATTTAATTTCCCACAAATCAATCAATTTTCCTATAAATTTCTGTTAAAATTATTCATCATTTAGAAGTGGAAATTTAAAGGGATGATACAACTAAGGCCAAAGATCCAATTAAATATCGTTAGTTAATCGGGACGACCGCAACATGGACGCATGCGGAAAGTGCATCACTAATTATCACTAATTGTAAGCCAGCCAGCCAAACCACCCTCGACCCCTTTCCTATTATTAAGAACACTCCTGTTGTTAGTGAAATGCGGAATTTCAACTTCAACAAACCACCACTTACACAATTGAATGTGGTGGTGCATTTTCTTCGTTTTTTATTTAGAAAATTTTCAATTTTTCCACCCTGTATAAAAATTGTGTAGTGTGTTGGTGTAATATGAGATGGATAATGTCTTTCGATTGAAAATCTGTTTTGTAGTAGGTACTGTAAGAATACAACTCGAGTTGTTGTTGTTGGGAATATTTTATTGTGAGAATGTCGGGTCCAATCACCGGTCTCTTGGTGACAAGCATTGAACAAGGTGTGGACAGACACTGAGTACATGTCAAACATTGTGTCATTCAAAACGTAAAGAATACGAGTGAAGAGGAACAGAAAAAAATATACCGAAATTCCATGATGTTCCCCACACTAGTATAACTAAGTTATTTATAGACAAATAAAGAGATACGAAACGAAATTGACAGCATCAAAATTTGTATATCTACTGCGATAAATCTTCCTAAATTTATGGAAATTACTTTAAATGATAATTTCATGTATTTGAAATTATTGAGAACCGCTGATACTTGCCACTCTGCCACCTAGTAGATGGTAGGGTAATCAACGTTAACGCCATCTATTACTGAATCTTGTATTCTTGACTAGCGATGAAGTTGCGATTTTTCAATATCAGTGATAGCAGCGACTATTATTGCGATCGCACTCAAGACTAGCAGCAGAAAATCGCAGAGCAGTGTTGCCGGATACTAACGAAGTGAATTGATATAGCCAAAATGATTGACGCTTGGCCGACCACTGGGGGAGATGTCTCCATTTTATAAGTCGGTACACGACCGATTGGAAACTGAGTTCAAGGTTAAAGATAGAAATAAAAGTTTACTTGCAACTATTGTTGCAGCATCAACCTAGAATCGGTATAGGCAACATTACAATGCTTAATCCAACTTGTGAGAATCCGGTATTAGGCGCGATTCAGATAAACCGACCACGGTGTTTGCTACGACTGCAACATTTCAGAGAAAAGCTTGAAATTACAACCTCAATTGGTTTGGTTCGTTATTCTGGGGGGGCTTGCCCTAAGCCTCCCTTCTCTTTTCTGAAATGTGGGATATCCCGCTTCATTTTCCGAAATGGACTTCTTCTCTGGGGGCAGCCGTTCGCCCACGTCTCTGTTCCTTGTTATTGCGTGCAACCAGTCTTGCTGGTGGCGGTACCCGAGCAGCCACTAGTGAGCAGTAGTAAGAAATAGTAAAATAATAGTAGCAGTAGTAGAGTAGTATAATAGTATATTGAAAAATAAGTTTCAGAAGTCCATAATTCCTGCACGAGACCAAGTTTAAAAAACGAGTGCGGTACCACGAGTTTTTTAATGGTCGAGTGCAGAAATTGACTTCTGAAACGAATTGCCTGAGTTATCGCAGGAAAACCAACTGGTTTTTCTGGTATTGTTTTCACTTATTAAAATTAATTATTTTACTTTGAAATACATACGTTTAGGTAGATATTATAACTTTGTTCTCTTCCCGATTGATGCATTATTTTAGCCGGTTAAAATTTTGAGATGTACCTTGTCCCCATAAATTTGTTATTTTTTCATTTACAAAATGTTGAACGAAGTGGATGATTTTTTTAGAATATATTGATATAGTTGAAGAGAACATTTATGTACATGTCCCAAAAAGATACATACGTGATGCTACAAATCCGTTAGAGCATTTCAGTGCTGATGAATTCAAAGCGCGATATCGATTTCATAAAGAAAGAAACAGTTCAGGATATTCCTTTGTCCCTTGTAATCGCAGGACTTCAGAAACCAGATAATCGTGGTTTACCTCTACCACCTATAATACAATTGACAACATTTTTACGATTTTATGCCACCTCTAATTTTCAAATTGTGTCGTGTGATTTACGTGGAATCAGTCAGTTTGCGATTAGTGTTATTATAAAAAAAGTGTCAATTTTTATAACAGAACACTCGAAAGAATTCATTCGTTTTCCTCAGTCACCACCAGAATTTCGTCCAAACTATAGAACGTTTTATGACATTGCAATTTTTCCAAATGTTGTAGGATGCATTGATCGCACCCACTTCGAAATAACAAATCCTGCTAGTGATAATGCAGAAGTGTTCCGTAATAGGAAAGGTTATTTCTCTTTAAATGTTCAGATAAGTGTTTATAGTGCTGTATAATTTTATAGAAATGATACATGAAGTGTGTCAGGCCCAAAAAGAGAGATTTTCGATATTGTTGTACGTCATCCAGCTTCAAACGGTGACAATGTCATTTTTGATCGTAGTGCTCTCCGTGAACAACTGGAAAAAGATGAGCTACTAGGATTGTTGTTAGGAGAGAACGGTTACGCATGCAGGCACTATCTTCTCACTCCTGTATTGCAACCTGGTAAAATTATATTAATGATTATAGCAAATGTGTATTCGCAGGCAACGAAGCAGAGACTCGTTACAACAGATCGCATACAGTAACGAGAAATGTTGTGGAAAGACTCTTTGGAACATGGAAAAGGCAATTTCCATGTCTCCAGCGGAGCTTCCAAACAAAATTGGAAACTTTAGTCGCTATTATTTGTGCGACCGCTGTTTTGCATAATATTGGACTGAAGGAAAATGGAGATATGCAAGAGTGTGACCTCTGCATCAAAAAACGTTCTTGATGTAGAGAGAGGACTGGACTTTAGAAGGTACTTCATTCAGATACATTTTGCTGCATAGAATGTACCACATACATAAAATGGATTTTTTTCTGTTAATATAATTAAAATTGTATTCACATAATTTATTTAATATAATTAAAATATTGAAAGAATGGAAAAGCAATTTCTTGTTTTATGTTTTATTGTAAACAGAACACCACACACAACATCACATCTTTTTCTTAAAATTTTCTGAATTAAGTTTGGCTAATTCAGCTTCTGCTGAAGCCTTTTGCCATAATAATTCGGCAGTTTTTCTATTTAAAATTGCAGCCTGCAATTCTTCTGCTATTCATCCAGAGTTTATGGAGCTCCTCCTACTGCTGAATGGCTTAGGCAACCTTCTTGCTGTGCAAGTCAGCTTCTACGGCTATTGCCGCAGGAGCACTCCTCCGATTTTTCCTTGAAGTTGTGGGGGTTTTTACTAAAAAAATTAATTGATTAATAATCATTCTCATGCAGTAAAATTCAAGATACTTGTAACATTATTTGAGATGTCCCGCTTTTCCATTATTTGATCATCTAAACAAAAAGATTTGTTAACTTTATCATTTTTTATGGATCATAAATAATTATACCTAAAACACAATCAGAATTTCCCTCCTCCTTACTGTCCACAGTTTCTCTGGACTCAGTTTGTTCTAAAACAGAAATAAATATCGTCAAATATTACAATTACGAGGTTTAAAATTCAGTGGTAGAACGTTTTTCAAATACTGCAGTACTATCCCAAGAGCAGTCAATATCGACATCTATACTTGGGGCAGCAGGAGTAGATCTAAATTCGGTTTTTTGGGAGACCCATCTCCAGTTGCCAACATACTGTGTCACTTTCTGTTGTTTCCTTCCGTTTTCTAATAAAAGTTTAAATATAGAAATATGTTAAATCAAAACTGCTTTACAATTACCTTTGTTTTAGATTGTTCCACAATTTTCGTAATTGTTCGTGAGTTCGAGTGATAATTACTTCTGGTTGGGAATTATAATTCACACTAATTAATTCCCATGCCTTTTTTTCAACTAATATGGCACCATCGGTTTTTTTATTCTCAACCACCCCGTTGTCTCTTACGAATTCGGCAAGAAGAAGTTTTTCTTTTGCCGTATAAGCGACAGATTTATTCGTTATTTCTGTAGATGACTTAAATAATTATAATTATAATGTACTGAATGATTATTGATGATCAATATTATAATTCCACTGCAAGTTTTTAATACTTACTTTTATTATTTCACTATTTTTTTTTAATTAGAAAACACTACCAAAATTAAATAGAATTCCCCTAATTACCGAAGTACGAATTATAAAATTGAACTCGTCTTGAGCTTGGAGTCGTGCTTGTCCAGGTATGACTTGAGGTTGAGTCTGAGATTTGTTTAGAAATACGGGCATAAAACATTGCATTGTATCCCTAGGGATATAATGACAAATCAAGAAATATTTCCATAGCAACAAATTTTTATGGCAAAATTAGCTTCAACTGAAATAATATAATAACATAATACATACATATGCATATGTCGACATTCATAATAAACAATTAATCAGTTATTGATTTTAACATTAATAGTTACTTTAATGTAACTGTATAAATTGAATAGTTTGTTGTCTTTACTATTTTTCTCAACAGTACTTGAAGTACTTACTCGTACTCGATAAGGAAAGTGTAGAGTTTTCTTCATATTGTTCTTCGTAATTTGTAGAACTCCGACCAAGGATATTCTCTGCCATTTTCTTTTTATTATTCAATGAATTCTCAACGTAACTGTTCCTGACTTCCACCCCCCGTGGCGCTTTAAAATATCCACATTAGCGCCCGAATCAGCTAATAAAGAGGTTGATGCTCGTCTAAAATAATGCCCTGTATGTGATGCCGCGTTGGGTAATTTTAAGAATTCCGCAATTTTCTTTGGTAATTTACTGAAAGTGTTTTTACCCACTGGCTGGGTAGTGCATTGATTATTACTGTATCGAACAAAAAATCTTGCATGGGGGTCTCTGGTTTTCTAAGAAATATATACTTTCTACATATTCCAATATAATCTACGGAACTTGTATCTGAGTTTTTTATTATAAAATTCGTTTCAATTTTATTTTTGGTGATTTTAATGTTAACCAAAAGGCAATCTTGTAAATCAGTAACATCTTCAGTCTGTAAAAGCAGTAGTTCATTGCCTCTACAGGCTCCCGCAACACCAAAAATTAATGCTACCTAAAAGTATTTATAAATAAAAAAATTTGAAAGTGGCCGAATCTAAAAATCGGCCTAATAACTTCCCCGACACAGTCCGGATAGTTAATCATGAATTAGAATAGAATATTAAAAACAAGTTTCAGAAGTCGACAATTAATGCACGAGTCCGAGTTTTTTTAAAAAACGAGTACCGCAGCACGAATTTTGTATACAATTTTTTCAATTGGAGATACGTTATTTAAAAAAAAAAACTAACTTACTATAAAAATCAAAATCGGGAATGAAGAACCGCGGCTATCTCACAATCACCGAAAAATTCAATAAGGAACCAGCACCTCAACAACTAAAAGTCTATTCACTGATCGGTGATTCCACACACACCCTTTTCAGTTCAACTTGTTCAATCTTCTTATAAACTCGATTCACGATTCAATTGCGAAATTTTAACAGAACGACAGAACTGTCATTTGAGCGTGGAGTAAAAAGTACTAAGCTAGTCCCAACAAAAACATGGAAAAATTCAAATTATGTAGATTGAATTGTCGCGGGAATATACATTTCTTTTTTGTGGAAAAATCACAATTTATATTATTTTAAAACATTTATATATTAAAGAAGCACTAACCGAAACACAAAATCCGCTCAAAAAAACCGCTTGAAAACAAATATTCTGAGCTTATGTTTCAAAAATGACAGAAGAATGTAAACAAACGCATGGGATTTTATGTCTTCAGTGATACCAACAGTAGATATCATTCTGTCTCTATAAACTACCGTTATAAATTTTGCTACACTTTAAAAATTATATTGGATAACCTTCTAAACTGTCATTTCAAAATTTCGCAATTGAATTTTCTATGGCAACCGATCCCTTATAGGAGGCGGCAAATTTGAATAGGTTGACTACACTATTTTGCCAATTTTGTGCCCTAATTAAAAAAAAGAAAAAAACATCGCACATGAGGGGTATTGTTTCGGACATAAAAGCACATGCCCTTTCGATTGGTGATATCAAATTAATATGTTATCTTAAATTTTTTTCAATCAACCCCCTCCCCCTTCCACCCCCGTGGTCCGATTGGCACCAAAAACTAATCAACTCGAACGGCCACCAAATAGTTTGTGCTGACCAAATTTGAACTCAATCGGTTAAACCGTTTTTGAGTAATCGTTGGAGAAACGACAGACTCACATACATACACACACACACACACACACACACACACACGGACATCAAGCTAAAAACTTCAAAAACGTGTTCAGGGGACCTCAAAACGTAAAGATCTGGTGAAATCTCGAATTCGAAATTTTGGTCCGAAACTAATAACTTCCCTACCCTTCGATCGGGGAAGTTAAAAATACAAATACATATTTACTACAATTACTGACCTTTATCAATAAATATGTTTCATCTGGAGCTTACAAGATAAACTTATTGATTTGTTCAGCCGGCAAAATTTTCGATTTTTTACACTTATGACCATCGTTTTTTCTTTTGAATAAAGCTTTTAGCTTATAATATTTGCTTATATCAATATTATTTTTTAAATAGCACATAGTTTTTAAGATAGAGTAATGTGCCCATAGTGTAGACCTGGCAAAGGATTCGGATTTCTCATTAAAAAATACTAATAAGACATCTTCATCAATGTTTTCGATATTTTTTTCTTTACATCACTTGAGAAACAGTCCATATTTTGACTTTGAAGGTAAAATACCTTCTAAAGTCTTTTCAGCGGCTTGTTTTAAATTAAACAGTGTATGCTTGTTCATGTCTTGCAATTTGCAAATGGAGATTTTCTTACTCTCTGTTGTTGATTTGGTAACTAGGGAAAATTTCTATGCCATATAGGTAACTAAATAATTATCAAAGTAGTAGACGTTATAGAAAAATTCAAAATCTATAATTTTTCAAAATTCTTTCGAAAGTGCAAAAAATAGCGTATATACCTCAGGACTAAAGTGCTTTCTTTCGTCCCTTGAGTGGTTATTGCCCTCGGGACTTACGTTCCTCGGGCAATAAACTTCCACTCTCGGGACAAAATGACGCGCTTTAGACCCTTGTTACATAATATACTATTTTATAATGCTAGGACACTAACTACAATACTAGGAAAATAACTGTCTACGATTTCAGTTACGTATACTGCAACATATTGCAAAGCTCTACATATCCAGATATCAATTTTCAATGGGAATAATATTATTGTTTGCCTTCATTATTCTACTTTCTATGTTTTTGTACCCATTTTTGAGCACGAAAGACGAAAACAATGCAGTATAATTGAATATTCAAGTATTTGTAGATTTTAAATCCAGAAGGAACAACTACGCATTGGCGTAGTTGTCTGGGTAGCCAACCCAGACACGACAAGCACTCGGTGACTCCACAAGCGCGCCGTATCTTATGCCACGGTCACAAGGGCACCAAAATCCTGTCTTAACGCACTACTCTACTCTAGGGAAGTTGGGATAGTGCGTGTCCACACACAGCTAGTACTATGGCCTTGTTCGAACTAGGCTAGTAATTTAGTCGAGTAACTAAACGTCTATGAACTGACCAAAAAACGTTCGCACTAGAGTCGAGTACAGTAGATTAGTGAGTGGTGTATATACGATGCAAAGTAAATAAGTTAACCGAGACATTTTCACAATAACTAATGAACTCGACTAAAAATGATAGATTCGCACTGGTTTAGTGGATAATTTAGTGACCTGTGACGCGTGGTGGGGGTTCTATTCGCCCGAAAAAATAGAGTCAAATGTATCGACTCGGCTAATGCCCGGTTGCTAGAACATACTTTTACCGTTCCGTTTTCGGGTCCGCATCCAACGAACCGATAACGATTTTTGTGTCCGTTAAATATTTTGAGTTGCAGAGACGTTCGTAATGAATCCGTTCTATAGCGATTTGATAACGACAAAACTCTTGGCAGACGTCACTGATTTCAGTTTACTGGATTTTTATTTATTGAAAATATTAAATTTCCGAATTTTGTTTATATGTTGTTAACTGGTTAATGATAAATAAATAAAAAAATAAATATCATTTTTTTCAAATAATGTCTTCAAAAAGTAATATTAAACGAAAAAATTTTACAAATTTTGAAAAGCATTATATCATTGATTTGGTAACGTAATATAAAACTATAATTGAAAACAAATATACTGATGGTGCAACTTTGCACCAAAGAGGAAAGCTTGGGAGGAAATCACCACTAAATTCAATAGCTGCAACCAAAGTGGTGAGCGAAGCACTAAACAATTAAAAGAATTATATTATGTAATAAAAAAGAATGCAAGAAAAAATATACATGATGATAAAGTAAATTATATTTATTAAAAATAACAATAATAATAAATTAATGTTGTATTATTTAAAGCGAGAAAGTTTTAAGACTGGTGGTGGGCTATTTGTGCCAAAATCAACTGCGCTAGATGAAAAACTTGCCACAGTGCTGAAAGAACAATTTGAGCCGGACTCTAATCCATATGATAGTAGTTCTCAAATATTTGGTAATCATTTCTTGTTTAACTACAAGAAAAGTACTCTTTAATTTTTTTTCTTTCGTAAACACAATGCTTACAAAAAAATTAACAAAACATTTATAAAATAAATTATACAAAACTCAAAACATTAACAAAATAACTCAAAAATAATTTAATTAAATTTACACAGAGCTTTCACCAGCAACAATATTCAATCCAGATGGTTCACCAGTAATTGAAGCTTTGGCTACATCATCGTTGACTACAACAAGCATTAAATTATTATATATTCCTAATATAACTTTACTGATTGTCGTATTTTAAAAGATCGTTCACAAACAAATAAAAATTTAAATGATTCTGATACAATTATATCCCATTCGGATTCAGGAAAGACAAGTTAACATCTTAGATTAAACATCTCAAAAAATGTAATACCATAAAATTTTAGATGTTCAGTTGGAAGAAATCATCGAAGAACCGAAAAAAAAAGAAGATCAAGGGACTTTAATCTGTTCAAAAAAGAAAACGGCACCTTTGGCCAATTTTATATCTGCAATGAAAATCAGGAAAAAGAAGAAGAATGAAATATCAGATAGTCTACACCAGCAAAAAACTACTTTACTTAATTTAGAAATTGAAATAAAAAGAAAAGAACTAGAGTATAAAGAGGAACTATTTCAACTTGAAAAACAAATAAAAATTAAGCAACTGACAATCAAATTAAAGAGTTGCAATTAAAAAAAGAATCAATTCTAATGTTAACTGAGAAAAAAATTAAATCATAAATCATTGAATAAAAAAATAGTTACCTAAATACTATTTCAATTAAAGATTGTCTAACTGCATGTCCTTCTTGAATGACTTCTTGATTAATTTCTTCTTCAACATGTTCTAATGGTATTAAGTTATAATCAAAGAAGTCTTCTCCTTCTTCTATAGCCATATTGTGCAGAACTGCTGCGGCTACAATTGTGGCTAAGGTTACAGTTTTATTTTTCGTTTTAATGCCTGTTGAGAGTATTGGAAATCTTCTTTTCCAAACACCAAAGGTTCTCTCAACACAGTTTCTCGTTGTAATGTAAGAAGCATTATAGTTTCTTTCTGCCTGAGTCTTTGTATTTAAAATTGGTGTTAATAAATATTTTTTACAGGCATATGCATTGTCTCCTAATAAGTAGGAGCCTAAAAATTCCCCAATTCAAACCGTGCATGAATTTGGGAGAAATTAAATATGGTGGCATCATGCGTAGAGCCACGCCATCGAGCCACAATGTCTCTAATTTTTAAATTTGCGTCACAAACAACTTGCACATTATATGAAAAATATCCTTTTCTGTTTCGATAAAGCTCGGCAATTTCACCACCAGGAGACTGAATTTTAACATGTGTCCCATCAATACAACCAATCACATTTGGAAAACCATACATGGAATAAAAAGTCATCCTTACCATTGCCTTTTCATGTTCATTGCGAGGCATGTATATATAATTTTTGGACAAATTTGTAATTAATGGTATTATTTTATGAATAATACGAGAAACTGTTGATTTATGTACTTTCATTTCATCTCCAATAACAATTTGAAATGTGCCAGTTGATAAATACCTCAAAACAATTAAAATCTGATTTATTGGTGATATAGGACATCCACGTTGAGTGTGTTTGTTCAGATTTGGCCCTAGTAAATTTAAAAGATTTTCAACAGTTTCTTTTCTCAATCTGTAACGACTGCGGAATTCCTGATCATTATGCAATGTAAACATATTGATTCTATTTCTAATTAATTTTTTTTGTTTTGGTAAATTTTCTAAAATATTAACTATTTTTTCATCAGAACTTTCTGATGATGAAGATGAGTCAAACAATGAGTCCATGTCTATAAATAAATTTTATTTATGACTTTTTACGCTGTATTCTCATTATTAGTATTATTATTACTATTTTTCCATATAATAATATAAAAATAAGACTTACCTTCAAGAAATAATAAAATTTAAACTATTTTATTATTATTAAATTATATTAACGATAATAAAGAAAATGGTAATAAGATGACAACGATGATAACGAATATAAATCGAAATTAAACTCGATTTTTCAAATAATTTTCAAAGTATTTATTTTGATCAATAAATTGACATGCTTTACGTGACGATAACAACAGATCCTCGATTCGTTACATTAATCGATTCGATTATGTTTCGTTTGGCATTTCGGACGTTTCTGCAACTCACATTTTTCTAATCGACTCGAAATCGAACCGATTTGTTCACCGATCCGATAACGGGCGTTCTAGCTATCGGCATAAATCATTTACTAAACTACTCGACTAAATTTTCGTCGTTCTCACACGTTTAGTTACTAAATTAATTGTTACTCAACTAAATTACTAGCCTAGTCCGAACAAGGCTTACCAATATAAATGTTGTTAAAGATAGATCGAGATAAATTATTAATTATAAGTTCCTTTTAAAATTCTGACGTGGCTACTGAATTTGTTAATTACACACATTCATTAGCCAGATCCAAAAAAAAATTATTTAATTAAATGGAACTCAAATGAATCTCAAAATCAATTCGCATCATCAGATCCAAAAATAATATAATAGTATATTATACTATACTATACTATACTATACTTTATCCACGACTAAATTCTGAGCTGAAAAAGAAGAAGTACTGTTGTTAAAAATTTTCATATCAAGTTGCTTAAGCTGTCAATTTGTAATTTTGTTTAGCCGTTGTCATGGTTTCCGAACATTTGATAAGACCTTGATGCGAATACTGTCTCCTAATTGGTTTACGGAGGGAATAATAGCTCATTATTCCCTCATCATTATTCCCTAAGAGAATAATATAGGGCATTATATTGCAAAAACCAAAAGTATAATGGCTACATTATATATTAGTCGTGGATAATAGTATATTGAAAAATAAGTTTCAGAAGTCCATAATTCCTGCACGAGACCAAGTTTAAAAAACGAGTGCGGTAGCACGAGTTTTTTAATAGTCCAGTGCAGAAATTGACTTCTGAAACGAATTTTTCATACTATTTTTCCTATTTTGCGCCCCTTTGTACCCTTTTTTAATAAAAATTGAACCCTTAAAATTTAGGGAATTTTATAGAAGTTGGTATTAAATAAAACAAATGAAAGTTCTACTTGACGATATTCAACTTTTTATTTGTAAAACGAGTTGATTTTCAATTGTTTAAGTCTCCATATTAATTACGAATTTTAATAAAGTAAAAATGTGTGACGAATTATCGTGTACTCTACCAGAATTACGTGATATTGTTGAAAATGGTATCAATGATTTACTTCCCGGTAAATCAAAAATAAAATATGAACATTGTTATCAAAATTTTCAAGAATGGTGTAAAAATAATTTGAAATAAATAAAAGTTGTTTTCACGTTAATCAAGTGGTCTGCATTTCTGTCAAAGAATGACATTTGAGATAGTCGACAGTGTTACCAACTTCGAAAAAATAAATTATCCCAGATTTTCCACACTCAAAGTAGTTGGGAAATTTCCATTACTTCACTACTTTTAGTGTGGAAATGATTTTATTTCCAACGCAAAATAGGAAAAAACTTTTATTTTATTTTTGGATTTGATGATGGGAAATTTCCCGAAACACGTGTAATCTGATTTATTTATTGTAATTTATTATATGGGAATTGATTTTGAGTTTTTGTTTAATTTAATCCCATATTGTTTAAATTAATCCCATATTTTGAGAAAATGGATATTTTTGGTTTTCAAAAATTGAAAAAAGCGAAATTGAATTTTGTTGAATAGTGTGGGTAATTTCAAAAATTTAAATGTTCATTATTTATCAAATGTATCTCGAAATATACGTAAGACACAATTGTTGATAAATTTTATAATTTCTATCTTCTTTATTATTATTTCTTCTACCTTCATTAAAAATTTTAATTTTTGTTTACATGAATTATTACTCTAATTAATGACCATTTATCTCTTCAAAATAATGTTGAATCACATTATATTATACTTTTATTTCAATAAATATAAATTTCTGTTAATTTTTTTTTTTTCGTAAAGAGGAACATGTGTTCGTTTATTACTTTTCCATATTTACCTTTACAATTCAGCCAATATTTTCGCAATACTGAGCAAGTTAAAAGAGCTTTTGAAATCTCCAATAAACTCTATAAAAGAATTTTTAGTTTTCTAAAATGCCATTTTTTTTAGTAAATACAAATTTCTATTCATTTTTTTCTTCGCAAAGAGAGTGGTCTTTCAAATTTGCTAAGGCCGAAACTTTTTCCGGCACTCTACCTCCGCCCTTCTGGGCCTGACGCCTGAGTTACAACGAAAAGTGCGATATTTCCCATTCAAGAGTTGTTTTTTCTGCTCGTCACTGTACATACGTCTTGCACAATTTTGGTCAAATGATTTCTAAACATTGTTGATCATTGAAGTGCTATTGTCTTCGAAATGTAATAATAAATTACGCGCGTTTTAAAATAAAGTGTTAGTGCTATCGTTTTTATACAGAGAGATCCAGAATGACCAAACGCGCCGCTTTCCTCATACCGCTGTCAAACAAATTTGTGCCGCTTTTTCATTTATTCTGACACATACAGTGACTCACAAAACTATTCGTACCTATATGTCGACTAACAATAACTTCTATATTTGACGAACACTTTAATTAACACATTTGAACTTAAACGAACAACAAACTACAGATTAATTAAAAATATTTCTTAACAAGGTGACTTATCAGTACCACAAAACTATTCGTATTATTCTAAAATAGTTTGCCAAGACTATATTAAAACTTAAAAAAGTCCTATTCAGTACTTTGTTGGGCCCCCTTTTGCTTCAATAATAGCCTTCAACCTCTTTTGCATGCTATTAATTAAATCTCTTGTTTTTTGTTCAATGTTGTTCCAAATTTCAACTATTTTTTCTCGCAGTGCTTGTTTTGTGTTTACTGTAAATAATCTCAGGTGTCTGTCAATTTCGGCCCATAAATTCTCGATTGGATTAATATCCGGACTCTGGGGAGGAGTGTTGAGCAAATGTGGGCAATTGTATATAAGCCATTGCTTTACTACGCTTAGGGTCGTTATCTTGAAAGTAGTAATTATTTGCTACTCCCAATTTTAAGGCACTGTTTGGTAAATTTTCTTTTAATATCTTCAAATATTTATATTTGTCCATTATGCAGTCTATTAATACCAAATTGCCGGTCCCATTATAACCCATACACCCCCAAATCAACACAGAACCTCCACAGTGCTTAACGGTGGGCTTAAGATTTTTGATCTGGAGTTCTGTGTTGGGTTTCCTCCAGACAAATCGTCTACTATCCGACCCAAACATGTTGAATTTACTCTGATCTAAGAAAATAATTTTTTTCCAGAACTCAATATTCATTGAAACGTACTTTTTTTGCAAATTTCAACCTTTTTATACGATTTATTTTTGAAATAAAAGGTTTTTTTCTTGGTACTCTACCATGAATCTTATTTTTTCTCAAGATTCTTCGGCAAGTCTCTGCACTTACTTTTTTATTAAACTGTTCTTGGACCATTTTCGATAAAGCAGGAGCACTTGTAAAGGGTTCTTTGCTTACTTCTCGACGTCCCGATTTATACCTATCCGACAATACTGTACCGGTGGTTTTGATTTTTTTTATAATTGACTGAATCGTCGATTTACTTTTAATAATTTTGAAATATCGGAGTACGATTTTCCATTTTGATACCATTTATAAATCATTTCTCTTTGTTCAAAAGAAATTTCTTTTTGTTTCCTGCCCATCTTCAAATTGCGACTTAAAATTGTCATTTATAACAAATACCTATGTTTACTCGATTATGCATGTTTCAATAAGCTAACTTGATTTCATGATATTAGTAATGATTTACAGGTCAGTATTAAAGTCAGTGGCGTACTGTAAACCTATGCTGTAAACCATCTAAACATAATCTGAGATTTTTAAATAAGTATTTAGAATTTACAAGTTCTAGGAACATTGTTTTTTATTTGTAAATAGCTCTAAAATGAATAGTACAAAAAAATACAATACGACAATACGATCAGAATACGTTGTACGCCACTGACGACGTGTGAAATGTCATTCAAACGTCAAATGTCAATGAAAGGAAACAAGTGGAATTTAATTTTGAAAAAATGGCTACGCACGTGGTGGAACAGCGCGCATGATTTTCCATATCTCTCACACAATTTGACGTCATCTTGGTCATGTCAACATAACCTATAGAAGACTGTTTGTATGTTTTTTTTAATAAAATACAATTTTTTTAAAAATTTAAAAACTGTCGAACATTATGTTATCACATAATTACCAAATTACTACAACAATTAATTATTATTAGTACTTACTATTACTTTATATAAGTGAAAACAGTGCCAAAAAATCAACTCGAATTTTCCGCGATAATTCAAGCAATTTTCAAAATATCACAAAAAGGGCTTCGCATTTCTCTCAGCTTTTGTATCAGCTTTCGAATGAGGGGTTGATCAATGCTATAAAATAAAAACTGTGCCCAAATTCTTATATCTCCTTCCAGACATTTTCTTAATTTTCCGGAAAACTAACCGTGAAATTGGAAAATTTCTTGAAGGTTTGAAGAGCACTTTTTATTTGCTATTTAACAGTACAAGAATTTTTGGAAAATAATCAAAATTGGCGAAGTTATAAGAGAAAATACAAGAGATTGTACAAAAATATGAAAAAACATGTTGTTAGATTTTCATCTGTAATTCAAATTTATATCAACATTTTAAAGAACGGAAAGAACTGTTAGAGGCTACAAGAAGTGCTCTTTCAAAAAATCTATCTGCGGTTGTCGTAGTCTCAAGAACAAGCGGGAAATCGCGAGTTAGAAATTCACATTTTCGCCGGTTAAAATTATCACAGCTACTCTTCTAACTTAAATGTTATTTTTAACCAAAATGACGTCATGCGCAAAACGTACCAAAATACGACATCTGCGCTGTTCCACCATATAATATTCACACTACGGCTACGCGTTATACTGACGTCACCTTCAGTCATTCTGGATCATCCTGTATACAGTGCCGTAGCTACAGGGGGGCTAGATGGGGCTGAGCCCCCCCTGTAACAGTTGCTTGCCACCCCAACATCTTAAAATGGCACGGGGTACAAGATTTTTACCGGCGAAAATGTGAATTTTTAACTCGCGATTACTCGCTCGTCCTTGGGACTACGACAACCGGAGATAGATTTTTGAAAAGATCATTTCTTATAGCCCGGAACGGTTTTTCCCGTTTTTCAAAATGTTAATATAAATTTGAATTACAAACGAAAATCTAACAACATGTTTTTTGTACAATTTTTTGACTTCCTCATACAATTGTTATATAGGTATTGTGAAATCTATCTTTTAAAAAATACGCCCCCCACCCCTCCCAAAAATTGAGCCCCATCTGAAATAGTTTCCTAGCTACGGCCCTGCCTGTATAAGATTTAATAAATTCTCGTGCGTTTTTAAAATAGTTGGTGCCAACTTGGACGAAGGAGTAAGGAGATATCGTGAGACACATGGTATATTAATAAACTTTTGTAAAATAGTAGGTATATTAAAAAACAAGTGTCATAAGTCGACAATTATTGTACGAGTCCAAATTTAGAAAACTCGTGCTACCGCACTCGTTTTCTAAAAGACGAGTGCAATATACGACTTATGACACGAGTTTTTTATACTATTTTTTCTGTTTTGCCTATTTTGTGGCTTTTTTACAAAAAAAAAAGTTTGAGTTATGAAATTTAGCGAATTTGGTGGGAGTTGGTGTTACTGACATAACAGTTGAACATTTGAAAATTAATGTGTATTTTGTTCAATGAGGTACCTAGAGTGCGCATCCCCTGTACTTGTGTAAGACCAATTTGGTCCGCATATGGGGAAATTTTGACAGTCCTCATTCTCTCTAACTGTGTGTGTCGTTCAATAGGGACCACCTTTGGTCAACCAAAGCTTGAGAAAAGGAAGGCGATATGTCCAAGATGTCTGCCACCATACGTGGACACGTTTTTTGACCGGATGCGCACTCTAGGTACCTCATTGATTTTGTTTAGTATTTTTGACAGTTGTCAATAACAACGAAAACGTTACCAACCTTAAGAAAAAAAAATTTTTCCTTTATTTTACAGTGTACCGAAAAGTACTCATTTCGATACACTAGCGAGTTAAATAATATCGCTATTATTGACGTAAAACAGAAAAAATACAATAAATAATGTTATTGGATAAAAATTAGAATTAAGTTCGAAATCGGTATAAATTGGAGCACAAATCGGTAGATCTACCAACCAATCGGTAGACCTGGCGTCGCTGAACGATTAGTTTAGGCTCTCTGTCTTTCATTAAAAATCGCAGTTATAAGTAACTGCGATCGGTTGCGATCGCAGATTTTTATAACTACTACTCATCGCTATACATGACGTATGACGTCTATTCATAACCTAGATAACCTCACTTTTCCGTACAATTAACAATGTTTTTATTGAAATTGGCACAAAATTTCTACATCCACCGAAATTCGCTTCATACATCTCGAACATGTATGGAAATACAAAAATTAACTCGTCTACGTGTCGTTGATAATTGTGAAATTGGTAAACGGGCAATGGCTGAAGGTAAACCACCAAGATGTATTCACGTTTATAATAAAACTGGTATTGGCAAAATTGGTAATTGGTAAAATTTCGTAACGATTTCGGTTTTAATATATTGCAAATTGTAGGTGATCGTGTTCTAGTCGCTATAAAAGGCGAGAAAAAGAAAGGTATTCTAGTTGGATTAAAACAGAACCAAAAACCCAAAGTACCGAAATTCGATACGAATAATCTTGTATTGATCGATGATAATGGTACACCGTTGGGTACGCGTATACATGTTCCGATACCGACGATATTGCGGACGATTTTAAAGGAGAAAACGCACGCCAAAGGGGCAGATTATACGAAACTCTTGGGAATTGCTTCAAAGTTTGTGTAGTTGAATTAAAAATACCCAAGTCTGTTTTTTTTTTGTTTTATTTTTGAAATACTTCTGTATGATACAAGCGACACAACATAAGAATATGATCGAAGCACATAACCATAAATTCAGATCCAATATAAACCAACAATAATCAAAAAAAATATAATAATAATTTAAAGACACACAAGATAATAATACTAGCTGAGGATTATTGTTGCTTTATTATTTTAATCAACAAGAATAATGGGGAGGTGGATAGAAAAACAGTATGGGTAGAAACATAGTAGTGCTGCTAGTGTGTATAAAGAGAATAAACAAATATAAACAGATGATGATGATGATGATGATAATACAACCCCATTATGGCTAATTATAAATCATTTTTTCTCTTTGCATCAATCATCAATATGTACTAAATTTAATATTACATTATTAGTTTTCTTAAAATAGGTTTTTGTTTTTAAATATAAATACAATCACAGTAACGAACGGGAACCAATTTAAAAAAAAGTTTTGAATTCAATTCAATTAATCGATAATATCCTTACATCCATCCAATTAGTTATGAAATAGATTTATAAAGAGTAGTACATCTATAATTTAATTTAATTTAATTATTACTATCAATTCTACACCCAGTCTTGTTTAAATACTTGTTTTAAAATTTAAATTTGAAAATAATAACTGAGTGTTGTCAATCTCTCTGGATGATGCAAGTTTAATATAATTTTTTCAATAACCAACCAAAACGACGTGCGTGGTAATTACCACCAACACCACCCTTAATTTAAACATTCCATTAAATTACACTAATAACAATCTGGTCATCACCACACACATACAAAAACAGATCAGATTGGGCCGATATTCCAAAACTAGCCTAAAACAAATCTATTACCCTCCATCTTTGTCTTAATCGCAAGGGTTCAAGAAATTTCGAGTGGACAATTCCTACTAAGTTTTCGTTATTTTTTCTTCTCTCATTATATAAATATACAAATCGACATGTGCTCTTATCGTTATTTTCTCATTTAGATTTTCACTATCAACAATTAATTAATTAATTAATTAATTTAACATTCTCAAACTTCATAATACGTATACGATTTGTGTTTCAAGTTATATACACACGCAAAACACGCATACAAACTGTATGAAACTTAAACAATGATTAAACAGAGCAAAATAAAAAAATAAATAAATAAATGAAAACAACAAAGAAATTCGCGAAGATTTCAATTCCACCACCACCACCATCTCCATTAAAAATGAAGGAAACAAATAATTAAACACTAGATTTATGGGGGTATTGAAATCTCTACTACATAGTGTTCTCCCACTGTTCTACTACAATATTTTGAGTGTGCTATTATTTTTTTAAATTATTATTATTATCATTATAATTATTTAACTACATCATCTAAATAATAATGTTTATGTATACCGATTATCTAAAAAGTAAAAATTATTTACAAAAAGGAACATAATTTCTAAAATTATCTCTCATTCATCATTTTTCATTGCTATTATTATCAATAATTAATAATAATGGTTGGCGTTTTTCTCTCGAAAAATAATATTCTCTCTAGTTTCTCCAGTTTTTAGCTCTTTTTGTTGCATTTCAAATTTAAAATAACTGAACTGATGGAATAAAAAAAACCACGGTCATATATCATCGGTCGACATGGTTTTTCTTCGTGTTCCTAAAAAATTTGGAGATTCAAAAATTCTTTTCAAATAAATCAAACAGGAACAAAACATGCCGACCGGAGACGATTTTTTTACGATTTATTGGGCTTATTAGAACCCGTACTCCCTTCCGGGATTCTTGTTTTAGTTGTTGATGATGTTATTGTTTTAACTGTTAACGGCACGTTATTTTTGTTGTTATTACAAAGTGGCGAACGTGCAAAATGTATGATACGGGATCACGATGCCTGTTTAACAACGATAACACCAGGTCGTGATTGTTGGCTTTGTTGTACAATAGTAGCACTGAATTCCATACGATTCATTCGTGGATGTTTCGTTAATGCTAACGGTACTTCTTGTTGTTGGTGTTGTTGTTGTTGTTGTTGTTGGGTAACAACAGCAGGTTCATCGCCGAACATATGATCACCTTCTAAATGTCGGATAGCTTCAACTATTGTTTCCAAATTCTGTCGTGATGTATTCGCTACATATAATCGATTTTGTGTTGTTCCACTACCTGTTGTTGTAGTTGTTGCTGTTGTTGTTATTGTTTCATCATGACCGGGATTTGGTGATGGAAGACGTTCAACTTCCACTTTGGGTTCAGCTTTAATCGCATTCTCTAACACCTAAAACAACAACAAAATTATTAACAAAAACAATACGAATTATGTCAAATTTACCGAAGGTAATCGTTGTTGTTCCAACGGTTCCGGACTAGGACTGCGCGAATTCGGCGGCGAACACACCACTGTCTGTGTATGTCCCACAGGTGGTAGACTTTCTGCCGTTACTAATTGCAACGTTAAATCATCACCATTATCAACTTGATAGATTTGCGGTGATTGTTGTTGATTCGTGTTCTGTTGTTGTTGTTGTTGTTGGAATAATTGATTCTCAAATTGACGTACTTGTTCTTCAAGTACTAAACGAAGATTCCGTTCTCGTTCTAATTGCCGGCGTAATTCAGCCGGTGATTCAATAACCGTTGTATAACCGCCAGCAACAATCGGTTCTGGTGACATTGAACCTAGACCTTCATCAGATGATTCGGTTGTTGTTGGTGCTGGCGGGGGCGGTGGTGGTGCTAATAGAATTTCAGTCTTACGTTTCTTTGGTGGTAATTCACCATTATTACTATTATTATTATTATTACTATTATTATTATTATTATTAATACTACTCTCGTGTTGGCTAACTAAACGTTTCAATTGGCAATTCTGCGATAATAAACGTGTCTTTTCTTGTTCTAATGAATAGATATACTCGGCGGTTTGTTGTAGTATTGCAGCCTAAAATAGAAATATTCAAATTGGAATTATTTCGAATTTTTATAATTTTATAGTAGTAATCACCCAGATGGTGGCCTCACATCCACACACAAACACATTCATACATGCACGACGCAATACCTCCGAAAAAATCTATCGAGGGAAAAGTCTTTGACATTTCAAGGTGAAATTATACAACAACAGGTGACCATCGGACCGGCACTAGATGCCTTTCTTCATAACCATTACAACAACAAAGAACGGAGACGTGTAAAGAAGGGAAGTTTAAAAATATCTATCCAATAGATAAATACACGCAGAACCTAAGGCAATTATTTGCAACTTTTACCGTTCAAACAGTTCAAGGCAGGTTCCTACAATTGTTATTCTTTCTCTTTCTCTCTTTCGATTAGATAAAACTTGAAGTGAAAGAATTTGAAATATTTCAAGTATGCACCGATAAACAGTTACAAAACAATGATTACAAATGTGAATGCTATTTTTAGAATGACTTTCTTATTGCAATTTAAAGATTAATCAAACGATAATCGAAAAATATATGTGTATATGTAAATAAAATGTCTATTGTATAATAATGAATGCAGATATAAACGGGCAAATCATGATCGTTGGTCAAAAGTGGCCTGATGCGAGTTAAAAATAGAATTTTACAGGAATGTGTTGGGGGCATATTTAATATCTTGCATTTTTGGCATTCCAAAATGGTGATTACCTAAGCCGAAGTGAATGTACACCTCGACTATTACCATCAACTTAAGCTAGTTACATCCGGAAATCTATTTTAAGAACGTACAATTTTTTTTTAGTTATTTGTACTCAACCTTGGCCGGGAATGGCGCCAGTTAAATACACTATTAACTATTTATTAGCTGTTTTGTTTGACGACAACGATGTGTCAGCTGGTTTTTTTTCGTCTATTCTGTGTATACAACATTGAAATTTTGTATCTGAACAGTTGAGAAAAATCAACCGACATAAAATGCTTTTTACTCGGTATAAGACATGAATGCAGCAGTAAGGAATGCAGTTCTCAAGGTCATGGTCATGCATTTATGCAAGCATTTTAAAAAAGACGGTGCACATAACATTCCATTGGTGGCGAAAGACGGTGAGAACGAAGATATTTCTTTTGCTCAACATGTAAGGAATCTAAATTTAGAATTCCTGGAAACACCCACTATTATCGAGAGGAATTGTTTTGATTGTTTTTTCTACAGCGTTGAACAATTATTTAGTTGTTGTTGTTCTTACTATTGTTGATGATGAGTTCGCTTGATAGTTGAAGACGAAAACGCAGGTGAAAGACCCTAATGCATCCGGTTTCAGTTGGTAAAGAGAACGCCGAGAAAAGAATGGAGGCGTTTAAAAGGCACTTATCTATTCAATTCAACCGACAAGAACCTACAAGAAAAAAATTTGCTCTAGTATCAACAGCGACTTATATTTGCAAGTCAAAAAAAAATCTATTTGCAGAAGAATTTTACGCTTTATTATCTTTTTTACTTATCAATTTTTTGCTAAATACTGACTTACGCTGTAGCTATGCTATAACAGATCCTTGAAATGATAACAGACAATTGATAAAGCAACTGTCAATAAGATCAGTCAAGGGTCTAACCGAGTTTTCAGGTCAAGAAACCCAACAACAATCATGATAATCTACAATCTGATATTTTGCCAACTTATGCCAGTAATAAAAAAAAACTGGAGCCAAGGGGTGGCAGTGAGACTAATTCAGGGGTAGCAGTAGAGCCGTACAAACGATCTGAGAAAGTACAACGACCCTAAAGCACATCCACCACCACGTTTCGCCGTAATAATGACGTCAATGGTGCAGCGGGTTTGTTGTATGTGTATATAGTATTACAAACTATTGAGCGTCCCGGCGCGTCGTCGTGACGTCATTGCGACAACATATCAGCTGGGCGTGGCGCCGACCCTTAATTCACTACACTAACGTAAGAGGGCGCATTATACAAACGAATATAATGTAATATAGAACAGGGAGGAAATAAAGCTAGGTGGAAAAAACAGGGGATGAAATAATGACTCATCCACACTGAGATGATGATGATGGGAAGTTTCAAAAGTTTTAAAAAAATATTGACAATTTTCCTTCAGTCGAATGTGGAATATTCCCAAAACGTTCATTTCTCGGAATGCATTTTTAGTGAATGTTGTTTACAGTCAAAACTAGACAGTGAAATTTCTATATTTTTTTTTGATAGACATTTCCGGTGGAGTAGCACCAATAGCGTATGTCAGAAAGTTATTAGAATCATAAATGAAAAAAATACATTTAAATACAAAATTATAAATTATGTAATTGGTTTTATCAAATTGTGATGAAAGCCTAATGACCTTTTATAAGAAAAACAATTCCAGCTCACAAATTTATCTTATCAGAGACAACACGACTTATGCGATTAGTTACTAACGTACCCCTTTATTTTTATCGAAATTAAAAAAAAATTGGCCGAAAATTGTGTCAAAACAGAATATAATTACAGTGGTCGAAGACCTTTCTTTATTTGTACGTGTTGTTTGTGTTATTCGATGACAATGCAGGAATTACCAAGAACAGAAAACGAAAGTTTTTTTTTGGGAGTCAGTGAGATCATCCACTCTATCAGATCCTCACCCTTAGCACCGAACAGTATACAGAATAGAATAGCACCTTTTTGAGGCCCGTCCCAGAAACAACAGCTGATCTGTTGTCGTTGAGTCAATCTGACATCATTGAACAAAAATCCAGGTCGCGCCAGCAACAACAAAATACTGGTGGTGGGTACAAGTTGCATTTACAATTGTTCAAAGTGCAATTTTTATCGTTGATGAACCAAGAAAAATACAAAGGGAAGAAAGTAGTTAGAGTTAATAAAATAAGAGACGGACGAGAATCTCACACTTCCTTTGATTATTACACAATAGAGGCCTTTGATGATATGTTTGAATTGTTCCTTTATTAAAATCAAAAGATTCTTCTAGTAAACATCAACAGTCAATGATAATGATGATGATGATTATAATAAGATCAGCTGTTTGCGCCTATTTACATGACTTAATTGTTCCGCTTGTTTGCCTCTCAGAGACAGATAAATAGTGAGCTGGTAGTAGTGTTTATTTTTAGATGACACGGTCGTTTGTAATTGCCAGTAAACAGCTGATTATAATCTCGACCGTGTATTTATCTATAATTGTTGTTTTTATTTTATTCATAATTACCTATCGAAATGTTCTATCAATTCTCCCATAAATGCACCGATACATTTAACAACAAAAATGGACCATCGAGGAAACAACGATAGGAACAATTACCTGTAGAGCATTTTTCCACACATAGTAGCTTTTTGGCGGGGTTGGGACGGCAATAGTCGTGAAAGCTTTCATTTAATAAATCGACCCCGGCTTCGATTCCACCGATGTGTGCGTGAAAACGGTCTTAACAGACAACACTAGTATTTCTCTATCAAGTCGTGTGCCTATGAATAGGTCAATAGCTTCTATGGAATCAAGGACATGATGTATATAAAATTAATGATTATGGAGAAATGTACGATGAAATCTACTCCTTCCTTCTCTCTATACAAACTTCGTCTTCCACCGCCGCCACTTCCTCAACATTCAATCTATGTCATAATTTTTTTTCTTTTCCTGTCTATTTTTAACGAAATAACAACAACAACAACAAGTGTTCATTTTTCATTCCAACTATTTTCTCTTACATAATATTTGATAATAATGAAAAAATTACAAACAATTGTGTGACATAATTGATAGTAGCGTCTCTTTAAAGTAGTCACAACACAAACAATTTGTGGTCAAACTATTAGCATATCAAACGTGTACGGTTGACATCCTGATGGTATTGTTTGTTGTTATCATTAGACACATTGGAATGTTGTTAAAAGAACAACAGTTGCCGTAGCAACTAGCGGCCGCATATTACCGTGACCTTGGCCGATGTTGATGAAGACAAGTTGGAAAGGAAGAAGAAGAAGAAGAAACAGAAGGAGAAGAAAAAAACAACGATGCATTTAAAAGAGTTGAAAAGAAGGAATGTTGTCATGCAACAGCAACTGAACACTCCACACAAACACACAAGCAATTCGTAATTCTTTAAGTATTTAGAAAGTGTTTCATATGATTTTATTTCATAGAATTATAATTAAAAGAAGGTAGAGATATGGATATCTATATATGTATATTGGTAGGTCTTGAAATGGGATCCATGCAATGATAAGTATGATAACATATGTGTAGATGGATAATGACGGCTTAAAGTAACTCTATATTTATTAATCATTGTATTTTGCAAAGAGAAGCATTCCTAGAAAGATTCGTAGTAAGATTTAGCCATTGTTAACCCTATGATCTAATTATAATATTGAATCAACTGTTATTTCAACACCAACACTCCCTTCAATGATACTTTTAAAAAAAGAATTAAATAAAATGAAATAAAAATACATGCTATTAGTTTAGGGTGTATATTTTATGTGGAAACAGAAAAGGTCAAAGTGCACTCGGTCACTGAATGGATGCAAACAGCACAAATTCCAGAATTGCATCAAATTCAAATAATCCATCCCTTATTCTAACTTAAAAAAGAAAAAAAAACTACAAATGTTACTACCAATGGTGAATTAATCTTATTTATACAATCTACACGCACAAATAGGCACAAACAGGGCATGAGGGTGTACACCTACATTCTATTCAATAATAGAAGTAAAGAGATCTAAGTTAGTGACACAAACAACAAGGGTGGTGGTGGTAGTAATAGTAGTAATACACATATATCTATTAACTGTCCTTGAATAACAGCAATGATAGGGTGATATTTAGAGGATATGGGGGTGTAAGCGTCCTTGGACGAACGACGACGATCACGCCACCACCATTGCCCCGACTGCCTCTATCGATCTGAAATAAAGGGTGGTGGTGTTTGTGATGGTGGTAGTAGTAGCATCAAAGGTCATATGTCCTGACTAGTCAAATTGACACCCCCTGTATCATTTGAATACTATAACCACCAATTATTTACGTCTGGGTCACGACAATGTAATACAAATAATTAAAATTTAATTATTGAAGGGTAGTTGTAATTTTTTGAACGTCTAGACTATTCCATTTTATTTCTTGCTAATCTACAGGAGAAACTGAGGGAACGAATAAAGATATACTATAGCAACAAAACAAGTAATAAATCTCCACCGCAGATCATCCCCTTAGCCAATAATAGTAACAATTACGTGTGATGAATTGCAATTATCCCCTACTACTACTATTTTTAAATCCAATGGCAATCAAGAATAATTGTATTAATTAAAGTAAATAAGACATCCCTGATCCAAACCCCTTTCAGTTTCTTCGTCTTTTTTATCATGAGAATTTTATCGCGTGTACACACACACCGACACAAATATAGACATAGCTATGCAACGAATGGTGACGATACATTCCCGCCGATTTTGTAGATGCTGCTGTCGCTGCTACTAGCCTACAATAACAAGGGTGGTAGTAGTAGAGGGTAGCAATGGGGAAAGAGGAACTTTACTAAAGGAGGAATCACCATAGTAACGGAACGTGGCGGGAATATCAGACTTTGTGGAGCCTGCAAAAGCTGCCGTTATCGTTTAACAGACGCCACACCATTACTACCACCAATATTATTATTATTATTATTGGTGATGTTATATCACATGCGACGGACCACACCCGAAATTCCCGCCATATTACTACTATGAAAGTATTAGAATTACAACCACGTGGAAAATAATTAAAAATTTACAACCAACCCTACTACTCTTCGTTTTTATTTTCCGTACTTAATGAAATTAATAATGTTGTTGATATTGTCAATTTTAATTTGTAAGTTTTATTATTTTCTTTGGAAAAAAAGCACGTTGTGTGCACGTGAAAGCGATGTGAAAATTACCGAAACAATAAATGCATCAATGCAAACAACAATAATACCAAATGCAATATTGGTGGTTTGACCTTCAAAATCTACCTAACATGCACATGTGGACACGTGTAGGTGGTAAAATAAATGGAGGTGGAGGAGATAATCGATTAATTGTTACTGAAAATCTAAACACAAAACCGAACATAGAAATCTTTAAAAACAATCCAAAATGCTAACATTGAAAAAAACTTATAATGGTGCTTGTAATATGCCTAAGCATTCATGATGAACACGTTTAGTAAAAGCCCGCCAATTTCTAATAAGGAAACCGGTAACTCGAATGCCTTCCTTCGATTTTGCTCTACTACTCTAAAATTTACAAATTGACTTCTAGTTTGTAAGGAAACGGTATTTCTAAAGATCGAAAAACAAACTAAAATCATTGGAATTCTTTTTTAATCCCATAAACTACTTATACAGTACTGGACAAAAGTCTAGGACCAAGCTCAATGTTTTAGAAAGAACATATTGCACATTAAACGCAGTAATAGTTTGCATATTTTGATAGAACAGAAGAAAATTATAAATTTCAACCCTTTTGACTAGTTACTAATTTTAGTCAATAAGTTGTTTGATTTTATTACCATCGCGCTTTAGATTTTGTATATTTTTAACAGATACAACTTTGATGGAGACTAATGCAAACCTCAGAAGGACACTTGGAGCGTCGGTTTCCTTGTAAGAATCGGCGACGAGGCTAACCAGGATGGAATAAATCGATGCACACATTCTCGTTCTATGTGTATGTGAGTGTTGCCATACCAACCGTCTCCTCTGACGTCAAACACTCGGTAAGAGAGAAATTGCTTCTCTCTCTATCTCTCTCTGTCTATCAAACTGTACGATAAGCAACGTATGTATACAGACTTGACCGTCATAAATATGGTAAATGTGAACAATACTTGAAAAAAAAAAAAATCAATTTCAATCAAAAAAAACCGTCTGGTTTTTTATTTTGAAAGGTTGGTAATCCTTCAATTTTTGTAGTTGTTTAACGGTCTAGTAATGGTGTTCCTTTCGCTCAATCAGAAATCGGGTCGACATTTTGGCGGGAGATGATCATCAGGCCAGACATGACGTCACTGAATTGCGAAAATGATGACAAGGATAAGATGAAGGTTAAACCAATTGGTATTCGAGTTGGATACTCTATCCTTCTCTAATATGGTTGTAACGTAAAATGTATAGTACTATTGCATACATAAATGCATTCTACCTATATGCACATTTACTGTATACATGTGTCTATGTGTTTGTGCAGTTGTAACAGTGGTTGTAACAACAGTGGCAGTGATGGCAGTCGTGGTGGTGGTGGTGGTGATGGTGGTGGTAGTAGTAGCGAAATAATCAATAATTACTGCAATGCGCAATGTGAGCACGCATCTACTACTAGTTAATTTTTATTTTTATAGTCATTCTAATTCATCTGCCTTACGTTACGCTAATTATTTTCGTAAAATATTAAATTGCTACGTAAAAATTTAAAGCCAATGAACTTTGGAGAGGAAAAGCCTTGATTCTTTTTTTTGTCTGCACTGAAGTAAAAGCCAGAATAACAAGCGGCCCTCTTCCCATTATCATTCTCGTTTCTCTCAACTACCAACCAACTACACATACATACAACAGAAGAGAAAGAATCACCGAGAAAAACGGCCAGACCGTGAAGGTCTCGCCTCGATGATTCAAACAAACGAGGAGACAACAACACTACTCTTTTAATGAGCGAACTTGTAACACAAACGCATACGCACTTAAACATGTAAAGAGCGAGAGAGAAGAGAAACCCATTCACATGAGAAACAACACCTTTCTCGGTTACCATAATTAAAAAATGAATTAACAAGAAAAATTAGGATAGCATAGAATTTTGATGGATTTCCCAATAGAGAATAACAAACAAATAACCTTGTTGTTGTTAAACCGGAATTAGAGGTTTTTCCCCGGAAATTGGGTGAATTGATAACAACAGATGATGGATGGATAAACTGTGTCAAATATAGAAAATCGAAACATAAAGAAGGTTAAATCGTTAAAAGACAAGCTAGCTGGCAGGCAAAACAACGTCCTTGTGACGCATACTTGTCTATTTAGAGTCAATGGTCGATAAATTTCGATCTAGAAAGAGTAATACAGAGCCGACTGTATACAAAAGGTTATCTATTACAAGCTACATACAAGACTCATTATTGTTGTTGAGTCTTCTTGATGACTGGGCCCTTTAAACGACAATACTTGGTGGTCGTTGCTGTCGATGTATTTCTTCTCTTGCCTCTCTACCATCTCTCTTAGCCGTGTATATAGTAGAATATACGGTTGGTTTTAACCCAAATGGAGTTCATTCATACTCGACCTACCGTAATATTGTACATCGTACGCACACACAACACCACCAACAAACATATACAGAGAGAACACCTCTACATCTATTTATAGCCTCAAATTGATATTAAGTTGTATTATCGAATTCAATCAAGCATTTTACCACTTATTTCAAGCATATTTGGACAAAAAATAAATAAAGGTAGTTCCTTTCAATGTTTTGCAGTTCTTCCTCAACACATGGGAGATGAAGACTGTATGAAGATCCAGACATCACTTTTCAATAAGTTCCTACCCTCTAAAGACTTACTCTTAAAATATTAGTGGGATTCACGAGATCTGCATGGCTAGGGGTGAGAAAGACTAGTGACCCATTCAAGATTTATAAAGAAATTCACATTTACACACAATAATAAATGTTCTGTAACAGAGCCGTCGTTTCACAGTACACAAATAAAAACAGACACACAGACAAGATAGATAGATTATAAATCCTGCCAACTTGCACGTAGTTATTATTTATTAAAATACCCTGACCTAGATTCAACTTTGCTCTGAATTTGTATCATGATTATAAATATAAAACAACACCCTTAAAATCTAGTTATACGAATCATAAGATGGTTAAATTGTAAAGAAATAGATAGATTTAAATGTCCAAGACATTTAAACCATGTATAAAGAACCAACAAACAACCACATCCGTTATTGTATTTAAAAGAAATAAAAACTATCGAGAGAATCAGCTGTAGTTGAACGATGTTTCAGTTGCCTACTTTTGTTATTTTATTACATAAGCAACGGTGTATGCTACGCTGCTGCGGTCTAAGAAGAATTTGATTCTTTTCCATCTATTTGTAAGATAAAATTCTACTTTTAATTAAAAGTCTTGCAGTCATCACCTGTTTGCGATTATTTTACAAATATTCTGATTTGACATCTGCTTAGCTGCAAGGAAAGATGAAGATAAGACGAAAACTGACCGTTTTATAATAACGATAATGTTGAAACCGGCTGCTGTATAAAATATTTTATGCCAAAAATAAACTGGCGTCTAGACATTTTAAGTAGCGACCGTGAAATACCAACAGAATAACAAAACATACACAAGTTTAGACACACGGACGACCGAATGGACGATGATGGTGAAGAGAAGGAGGTGAAGGAGGAGAATCATCATCATATGATGGGGAAACTATTTTTAAAACAGAAAGAATGAAGATCAGCTGAGTACACTTCGTGTATTTTACTCTTCAATTCTATCACTCAATTCCATACGCATATGTTCACACTGAAAAACTTACCTTGCTTAATTTTTCCCCTTCATGGTGCGGCAATAAAGATCTAAGCGATTGGAACCCATTATTAATACTCTGCATCCTACGTCGTTCGTTACTATTGGCAATCTCTCGGCGGATTCTCTTTTCAGCTTCCATGGTTGCTGTAGGTGGTTCACCGCCTTTGTTTATCCGACTGTAATGAAACAAACACTAATCTATTATCAAATCTATAGATAGAGGATTTATTCATTTAAGAAAATTTATATGAATTTTCCACCCTATCATTATACTCAAATTCACCTCACTTTACAATCGGCTAAATATGTATACAAGTAAGGCATTTCAACTGGAATATGCATCTATTTGAATCGCTTTAGCTGTATATTTTTCTCTACACAATGATTTATACAGGCGATCCTCTCTGTATATATAGTTCAATGAAAATGGATCGATTTATTTATGTTTGTGTAAAGAAATGAAGAAAATAGTGCGTGATTAATAAGGGAATATCGTGACGACTAATTATAAGGCAACATATTTGAAGAATCCAATAAGTGAAGGTAGAAATTGTGATCGATTGAATGAAACGAAGTAACGTAAAACCCCGTCCACACACGGACACATTTTGGAGTCGGCAACAAATTTCTGACGAAAGCACCGACGGACGTCACGTACGTCTGAATGTTTATCCACAATATGTTAGAATGTTGACGACGTATGTGACGTTTGTCGGCTCTTCCGTCAGAAATTTGTTGCAGACTCCAAAATGTGTCCGTGTGTGGACGGGGTCTAACAATATAACAATATTAACAATAGCATATTGATGAAAAATTGTATTATAAATTGAAATGAAAAAAATACGTCTATACACGTGTATACTGTAAGGATGAAGTTCGAGGCTAACAGAAGAATGGAAATCTTATTAGTTTATTTATAAAAGGGTAGAGATTGTCTCCAACAAGTTACAGAATACAAGAGTTGTTGGATTCGAGTGTTTACTATAAAGGGTAATTATAATGCAACATATACCGCGTGTTTCACTTAAATGTTCCTAGATTTTATATGGAATCCCTAGAGATTATTTGAGCCATGTAGCTCATCGGGAAGTTGGTCGAAAAACGATCGTTTCCAACTACGTTGCGGCTTTCAAAAACGATAAAATATTTCACAATGTTACAAAGATACTGTTTACATTGATTTTATTCGTTTTTCTCCGTTTTATTTTGGAACAGGTAGGAATATTTCGTGCTTTTTTCCAGAAAAGAATGGAGAGAAATGGACAAAAATTATGTGGCACGTATTCTTGCGTCATTTGACGTGTTTGTCTCGATTTCAAAAATCGCAGCCTAAAACGAGCGTTTTTTTGACCAACTTTCCGATGTGCTACAGGGTTCAAATTCTGGTAAAATGATCTTCAAGGGCTCTTCTACAGATCCTTGAATTTTTTTTCAAATTCTTCATCAAATAATAGGTGTTTCCATTAGAGCTAGGAACATTTGAGTGAAACACGCGGTATACAAAATAATAAAATAAGGCTCATAGGTAAAGATGTTAAGGCCGAAACAAATGTATAATTAATATGACAGTAATAATAATGATATAAAAACGAATTATGACAGTTTAAAATATTGTATACAACCTAAAAAAATATGGAAGATAACACTTTTTTTAACAACAACAAAAATCAGCTGTTGTTTCAATACATCTAGAAAAGGGCTTAGATGAATTAAGTAAGACAATCCCCCCCTTCTATACTAAATCAACAACTAATAGTGGTGTATTCAAAATTAGCACCCTAGTAAAGAAACATAAACGCCAGCTGACAGTCTATAGATAGACAGGTAAAAAACCACCCTCTTGAAATACTGCTCTCAGCTGTCGTTTCTACGCCTCTATTTCTTCTACCACAAATAATATTTCGGAACAAACGAATTTTATTGAAATTCGTTGTTAATTAGTTTGAAGTTAATTATTTATGGAAAACACACATCGAATACAGGTGTGACCTGATTTGTATTTTTTTTCGGTGCAAAAGGTAGGCGTACTGGGGAGAAATAGTATGAAAACGAGGACACTACGGATGGCGTCGTGACCTCCTTTTAACACCCTGTCTGTCTTTTTCTATCGTTGTGTGTCTATCATTGTCTATTACGAAACCCACCAACCACCACCGCCACCACCATAGTCAGTCAATATTAGAGTTTCTCGTTTAAATTTTGTTGTGTGTATGTGTGTATATTTAACTAGGACATGCCCATTGTGTCTCGTTCGTTATTGCGTAGTATTATTGTTGTTGTTGGTATATCGATTAAAAGTTACCCTCATTTCCACAACTTCCACCACCTACTTATACGATAATTGCAACGTATCTACCTGCAACCTACCGATCTACCTAAATAATTCTAGTTTACTTGGTCAAGATTAACTCTTAATATAAAATAAGGGTTGAAAATTGGATTTTGTTAATTAAACATAATATGAAAATATTCGTTGTGATATTGCTTTTGAATTCCATTCTTTTATACTCTGATCACGACGAAGCTATGAAATAGGTAGTTCCACACACATGTATTTTGTGGTTTCTCTATAAATTGAGCTGAATAATTCTATCATAAAATTAATTCGATACAAGCATTAAGATGAATCATGTTGCATTCTTTCAAAGTACTTAGTAGGATAAAAATAAATTGTAGTGATGATAGTGGGAGGGAAAAATCACCTTCAACGGCCTTGCTGTTTGAATAGCACATGATAATTTCATCAATACACACTACAATTGATGTGAGAATTTTATTATTTAACAAAATAACGATTAAATCATCTTCTCCAATAACAAATAACAGTAAAATAACACACGATTATGACTCAACAATTACTGATATGGTTGTTGTGTTGTTGTTGTTGTTGGTATTTTAGGTGTGTCTCTTAGTCGTTACACAATTAAATATTTCTCTCATTCTTAGAATATTGGGCGAGTGCTACATGACTATAGCCAAAATTGGTGATATATTCTTTCTTAGTCAATGCTATCAATAACAACTTTCTCCAATTCTTCCTTCTGTTTCTTGTTAATATTCAGAACAACATATGTCTGTTGTTATTGATAACTCTTATCAAAACAAATTAAAAATAGTAGTAGCAATAAACAACACCTTGTTCCCAATTGGTTTCTAAATAAATATAAATTAGTTAATGATTTTGAACCCTCGTCTTTGTTAGGTTTTATACCCTACTATTACGACAACTTCTCTTCTTTATATCTGCCTTCCGGTTCCTTCGATAAGATCACACCTGGCAATGTCTGTTCGTATACAATTTCCCCTTAGTTTCATTCCTTATTTCACGTATCTCCCCTCAATAATCTACAAGTTATTCGATTAACATATCAAAATATGTTAGAAAATGTTTAACTAGACAGGATGGCGATATCTTCCGCAACTCAGGTAGACGACAGATTTACGAAGGCCACAAGTATAGAAATATGCGATACAAAAGAAGATAGCATTGTTGCCGTCAACGATGTCTTATGGCCTTCAACAACTACCAACAATAACGAGACGACAACACGACCCTCCTAACAAGTTTAAAGTTGCAGCTTGCCCGGATCACGTATTGATTCCTTTTCTTCGTTTTTCTGCATGGACCATCAATCGACAAAAAAAAGAAAAATAAAAACCGCCATCAAAATCTTCTCAAATATTATCCTATTTCGAATATCATGACTCAAAAGATAATGAATGAATAATTATGACTGTATTTATAATTTTGTAAGATACAATTTTTTGTTAAATGAAAACAAAAAAATCTGCAAATTATCTAAGTCATAACAAGTGTTAATTAACAATAAGGAAACTTGTTAAGCTATGTGGATAATTAAAATTGGACGAACGAAGCTTTATTAATCGTAAAACATCGGCAGGATCATTAATTTGATAACTCTTAGTAACGAAAAAATGATTCATCAACTGATCTTTAGTCAGCATCACCTAGCAGATGAAAGAATTCATCAAACAAAGGTGAGTCTTACTACTAATACTACTACAACTACACACTACTACGAGAGTTTAAAGTAAAGTCGTCTCGATTTCTCACCATCATGAATGAAAACTTAATACGCAACTTCCTTCACGTATTGGTAGAAAATATCGTGTGTGTCACTAACCCGACCGGATTTCTCTTTATAGTTTAGCTTAAAAAAACTTTGAGAAATTCTAGATAACAGGTGGAGCATATAAGGTTAAAGGAGACGCAATTTTCCACCCTTATTTATTAGTAGATAATCAGCGCACTTTCACCTTTATAATTAATAAACAAATAAATTCACCGATAATTCTATTAATAATCGACATCAATGAAAACCTTGATCTCTATAGACGAAATTGTCTTTATAGAATTAATAAACGAGATAATTGGTAATTTTCCCCTTTGATTTAATTCGAAACATTTCGACAATTTTTACTAGAAAGAGCCACAATATAATATTGATCTACAATGACGTTTCTAATTAATCCAACTACTACTACTACTACTACTAATAATAATAATAATAATAATAATAATGAGAAAAAAACAGGGGTTGAAACTTTCTTTTTATCACCTAATTCAACATCATGGTGCCACCATTATTAATATTATTATTCAAAAGCTATTCATTATATTAAAATTAATAACGCTATTGAAATTTTAGTAGACGCACCATTAATAATAAAATGACATTTTATTTATATTTTTGGTGTTAAATAATTAATTACTGAACTAACATTTTTTAAGAAACACATTTAAAAGCGTGCATGAAAAATTGCAAATTTTTAAGCAGGTTGATAGTGATTGGCAGGTGTTTTTCGCGATAGCATCTGATACAGACAGATTGTCAAATTTTCCCTCTTCCCCACAGTCAAGAAGCAAAAATTGAGCAAATCTGAACGTTTATGGATAACTTTAGATAATTGTTGCATAATTATTTTAGTTTAAAATAGAAAATATTGTTCAAAACACACAACAATTTGATTATATCCTATTTTAATGATAATAATAAATGCATTTTCATGTAAATATCCTGCAATTTAAATACTTTGTAATTTTATGTAGTAAGATAGAATAATTAATAATTTCTAGCGAAAATCTTTCGATTGTTTGGATGAAATACTATACGTAATAAAGCTTGGCATACACGGGGGTATTTTAATTTGTTGATTGCGCCACAAATTCGTCGTCAAGGTGTGACTAAACTCTAAGAATATGGACCTAAATATGGTCATATGTTGGATTGCTTTTTCTATTGAAAATTTCTAAAAACCGCCTCCATGTGCTAAAAGAAGTAGCTTTCCCTGCAACCGACTACTATTAACAACCCACCCACCCACGTGCTCTACTAATAAATTTATTTCTAGATAGGTAGTGATTCATATAAAATAATTTATAGAAAAAAATCAGCTGTTATTTTTTATAAAAATAAATATAGTCTCTTTTAATATTATAGAAATATTAAAATAATAAAATAAAATAACACGCAATTTCGCGCCTATTTTTAGTTAAATTCAGTTGTTTATTTTTCTTCAATACTGTCAATCAAAATAAACAAAACTGAAACCTATGGTAAACTGATTTCGAGTTTAACAAAACAAAAAAAAGTGGAATCGTAGACACGATGTTAGTGTAACAAAAATGAGAACGCCACATAACAATATGGCGTGTTTAACAGCTGAGATTCTGAATGTGTGCGTGTGTATATATTGTGCGAGTTATGCCGGTAATTGTGTTGTTTATAGTAATATAAAATTATGAATTAATATGTATGAATGTGTGAGTGTGTGTATGTGCAATAAAATATAAGGGGCGACATTTAAATTCAAAATTATTGTTATTGTTGTAGTCGACTTTGACAAGTATAGTCGAAATGGCGGCAAAAGAAAACAATCAAAACGCACACTTGATTTTTGAAATAATAAAAATTTTTAAACTCACCTGGTTGTTGCCGATGTTGTTGTAATCTCTTTTTTATCGTCGTTATCGTAGACAATTATTCGATGGTCGTCGTCAACATAAACGGACATAATCTATTTTCCCTCGTTTTTCTCTTCTCTTTTGTATTCGGTGATTCCGCACACACCACAGAGCACACAAAATCCTCTACCCTCTAATCCGAATGATGTCTATTCGTTTCTGTTTATAGGTTAAAATAAATATAAATAATAATAGTGATGATATATAGACGCACACATGCACAATTATTATTATTTTGTTGTTGTTATTATTATTAGTTGATAATAATAATAATAAGTACTATGAGAAAGAGAGAGCGAGCGCGCGGGTTAAATTAGAAGACGGCACACACAAACATACGCTACGCCTCACAGCAGTTTTCTGGTAGTGCGGCGTTTGGCGGGAAACAGCTGAGGCCCCGGTTGACGCCAATGTAATATTCATACGCGCCCGGTTATAAACATTACAAATTTTCATTTAAATAAAAACCCATATAAAACATTATTTATTATACAAATTTATCAATATTTTCATTGTGAATATGAATTTCTATTAAAATTCCATATAAATCCATGGAATTCATTGAAACATGGCCGGTACTATTTATGGCGCGGAGTAATCGGTTCTCTTTCTATGTATGTGTGTGTGTGTGTGTGTAATAGTGATGTCCGTCTGCCAGCTGGCGGCGTGTAGCCCCGCCCGTACGCTTCGTCCTTCTGCTCTACCCGCTGCACCCTCCACCACCCTTCAATAACTCGAGAAAAAATTATACAATTTTGGTAAAAACGAAACGGTTCCACCACTAATCAATTAATTAATTAATTGATTAAATATAGAGTAGGCGAGCGTCTCCCCTCTTTCAATCTCCATTCATTAAATACACAAACACATTAAAGGCGGTGACGGTTTTTCTCCAACGTACGTTCCGATTTAAAAGTCTTCCATTCACTGTAAAAACGGATATAATCAACAGAAAAAAAAAAAAATTTCCTCATGCAACTCAATCGGGATTTAAACCCGGGACTTGCACAATTATAAGAATTGTCGTCTAATTGGAAACCACAGGTTCGAATCCCGGTGTTGTCATTTTTTAAACTATAAATAAAACCAATTATTAGAGCAAATACAAATTAAGTTTCAATAGATAACTGTTTTCTAATAAGACACAAAAATCGCAAATAATTTAACCGACGGTATCGGGATTCGATCCGGCGTTTTATACAACCGCATAAATTCTACTGTAAATAGAAATCACAGGTTCGAATCCCAGTACTATCTTTTTTTATCATAAAAACAAAGACTTACCAATTGAAAACAATAATAAGTAAGGTTGAAATGATAGAATTTTTTTGGTTTTTCTCTCACCATTTGTATTTCAATATTTCTTCATCATTAACTTTGCAATATTTTTAATAATTACACGAATTTACAGTCGGCTAAGCAATTCATCAACAAATATAAGTTCGTATAATTATTACGATTATAGCTAGAATTGTTGAAAAATAATCAAATTGATAATAAATTAAATTAATTCCTATGAATAAAAATATGATACGTGATAAATTAATACTAGAATTTATCCTAAAAAAACGTTTTGTTTGGTTCTTCTTACTAAACTAATAATTCTCTTCATTTTTTGTGGTTGTTATCAGATTGTGATGAAAATTGGTAAAAATCAAACTCCACACATACAAATACTGTTATATAAAATAATATCCTCTGTTCTTTCTCTTTCGATTCGAATGAAAAAGAAATATCGCGGAAAAAGCGTCTCTAGAAATATTTACATTATTGAGATGACGTAAAGAAAAGAAAAATTAGGCACTATAAGAATTTCTTTAGATTTGTTTTCATGTGACGCAGCTGTGCTGGATTTACTTTGATTTTCAGTTGTTGGATTAGATCGAAAATTTTCAATGATGGCCCAACTTTACCACCTGTATATTCTAAAATATCCTCTTTGTTGAGATTCATCAATGTTTTACCATCAACTTTCTATAATGAAAAGAATTCAAATTAATTTTTCCAATATAAAAATTAATAATCAACAACAGACTTGTTTACTAAATGAATCACAATAGTTTGCACAATCGTTGACACGTAAAAATTGCGCTACATCGAAAACATTCCATTCATCCGGACATAATAAACCGTTGTTTGTATCACAATTCCCACCGGAATTATCAATAAGACGAGGTATTAATTTTGTACTACTGTTGCTTGTTGTCTGTAAAACCATCGAAATTATTAATTAATATCGATAATAATAATAATGAAGTACATTAATATAGGATGTAACTTTGCGTTCAGCTGGTGGATTCGGTTCGGCAGCTACCGGTAGACTTTGATCAGGTCCTGCTGGTTCTTGTCCAGCTTCCGGCCCTTGATTATCTTCAAAAACATCCGATTTTTCAGTAAAATTCGATGGCGGCGCCGGTGGTGCTGCTTCTTGGCATTCTTCATCGATTTTTATCACTTTTATTGGTGCTTGCGGTTGTTGTTGATGTTGTTGTTGGTGTTTATTCATCGATAGCTCTTTCATTTTCTTTTTTCTACCGCGTTTCTTTAATCCTACAGATAAGGCTTCATCAAACAAAAGTTTAATGAAAACTCAACGGAAAATTTAACAAGATTTGATACCTTTTGAGATTTTCTGTGTGGGTTGTGTTGGTTTCGTTACAACAACCGGTGGTCCTTCTAATTTATGTCCGACACTTTGACACCAACCAACCGGATAGATATCGGGACTTTCACAATCTAACCATTGATCATATTCGTCATCCCAACCGTCGAAATGAACTTTCAATAAACGACCGGCAACTTTTGCTATTGTTGCTACACAAACTAATCGTGGATCCATTAAATCAGCGGCTTCAATCTTCATACCGGCCACAAAACCATGTAATGGAATATACGAATTAAACAATTCAGGATTAGCAGCGATATTATTCGTTTCATTTAAATAAGTCTGCCATGTGAATGTTGATGGGTCGTAACCTTTAGGTGGTGTTAATGGAATATTGTTGCGTTCACAGAAACCCACTGGAAAGATACACGGTGATTTGATATGATAACAAAACCAATCAGCACCGGTCATATCCGATTCATATGTATCGATACGTATCATAATATAGCCATATTTTAAAACATTCATCACTGTAGCTACACAAATCGATGATAGATTCAATGGATCTATCGCCTCTAATTTCATTCCAATTTCAAAACCATTCCCACTATCTGGATCGTAAGAACCAACTTGAAATGGTGTAAATAAATCATCAGTAGCATCATAATCATTATAGAAATTCTGATCGATACGTTCTAAATAATTCATAGGTGCAATCAGATTATGTCCAACTTTTCTCGCCCAACCAATCGGATGTAATAATGGTGAATCTTCATGGCACCAAAATCCACCATCATCTGGTGGTAAGTCGAAATATTTCACATTTAGTCTTTTACCAACTATTTTATGTATAATAGCAACTTTCACTTGTGATATTCGATTCTTATCGACAACTTCCAGATTTAAACCGCACTGAAAACGCGACTTTAAACTATCATTAATTTTATTGCTATAATTCGAGGGTAATGTCCGGGCACCGGTTAAACGTTTACTCAAAAAATCCTTCCAATCACTGTATTTATCCTCGATAGTTTTCGGTGGTATTAACGGTTTTCCACGTGTTGCACACCAACCAACTGGATGGACTTGATTCGAACACAACGATACCCAAAAATCTTTACTATCATTCGAACCAAAACCCTCGTAACGTAATAAAGCTTTATAACCGATAATTTTTAATACAGTAGCTACCCAAAATGAATCGGGAAATGTATCCGATACCATATCACAATCAGTATTCTCTACTTCCACTTTCATACCGACCATTATATTCTCCCAAATATCCGACATAGGAGCATGTTTGAAACATGTTACAGGAGCTGCAACGAAATATTGATCATTCAATTGTGTATCCCAATCGTAAGTGTTGGCTAATTCGGATGGTTTACGTCGAATCAATGGTAATGTCTCATCGGATAATTGTAATAATTGTTGTGAAGGCTGTAATGGTGGTGGTGATGGTGGTAATTGGATTCGTTGTGGTGGTAGTGGTAATTGTGGTAATTCCTGATCTGTTACAGTATTCGTGTAATCGTCTTCTTGTTTCAATGTGAAACGATGTTTGGCGAAATGATGGGTCTCTGGTGTTTGTTGATTCGAAAATGGTAAAGGTTCTGAGATTAAACCGCTGTAACCACGGGCACATGCCATACTACAAAATCGACGTTCTCTTGTATAAAAGGCGTGTTTAACACCGATCGCTCCACATTTTTCACATACAGCTACAATAAAACAATTATAAATATTGATAAAATTCCCAAATAATAATACAACCTATTCCATCTTTCTGGATGGGTATAACAGATGGATCTGTATTGCTATGATAAGCTATTGGTGTTTTTAATACAAGTCCAGGATGTCTAACTGGTTTAATTTTACGAGTCGGATACGGCACTGTTTGTGTTGATGTTGTTATCATATAAACAGATTGTGAAGAATTCTCTTCTTCTGTATAACTAGAATCGTTACTTTCATGTTTCATATCAATATAGTGCATCATATCTAAATTTTCCATTGAATCCTAATAAGAATCACAGTATATCGACAAATCAATAAACAATTCCAACAATATCAAAAAAGCTGGCTATGAAAGAACAAAAGACACATAAATAATTGTTTTGATAACTGAACCGATTCATTGCCAACTTTTTGCTATTATATCGTGTGTATTTATTAATATTTTAATTATTATTTTTACCAATTGTGATGAACTGTGGATAGTATTCATATCGTCCATCGATTGGTTCGACATACTGTGAACGGATGGTGTAAAATACGGATTATCGTGTTCAATTAACATATCCGAATTATCACTGGGCATCAATTCCATTGAAATATCGTTAGTAGGTTGGCCAGCTCCCATCCATACCATACCCAAATCGGCTGGTACACCTGGCATTGTGTACACTAAAAAACAGAAATAAAAATTAAATTAATAATTAACACAACAAAGACATGAGGATTATTATTATTGAAGCATGCTACTTGATTATTTATTTTTTTGTTAGGAAAGAATATAAAATACACGAAAATGGTAGATTTATAAAACTGTACCATTCATGTTCGATATTTAATTAATTAATTAATAGCGTTTTTTTTTATTACTTTTCATTTAATTATAAAAGAATTGATCTGGGAAAATTTTCACTGTAATAGTAATGTACACCAACATACTGAACGCATCATTTGTGAATGTTTATAGGGGATTTCGGATTGCCAACCGAACAAAAATGAAATAAATCAAAATCCACTATAACCAAGCACACTTATCACCGAATTGTGTACATAACAGTTCAAATCCACCAATCATTGTTAACACTAGCGAAATTTTAGTGATTTGAACACTCTAATAGATGAAAAATAACGCATTCCGTTTATATATACACGACTTGAGCGACATCTATTTTAAATAGAGTCTTTCGAAATATCCAGTGTATTTAAACAAACTCAAATTTATTTCGTTAATACTGAATAATTTAAACGAGATAGTCTCGATTTGTTATTATTCAAAAATTAATTACAACTTACCATATTTGTTTTAACTTCCATTAATTAACAAAATTACTGTTGAAAGTAACTCCGTAACTTACACAAGGATGTTGATCTAATGATTGTGATATAATAAACAGGGCTGCCGTGTGTGACAATTTATCGTAAAATTTTTAGAAACGTCTTTGGATTACATAACATTGCAAAAATTAGGATATTTCACGATAAAATTGATTACAGACATGTTGAAGAATCTTTTGCAACTGAAAATAAATAAGATTGAATATATAAATTTAAATTTCTATCGACAACAGCGACATCTGGTAGAAACATTAGAGAACTCAAAATTTGGTTGGCGACACTGTAAGATTAGACTTGACAGATACTGATAACCTAATTGTAGCTCTACAAATTAATATTTTCTTATCAAATTAAACGATAGATAAATAAACAAAAATTAAAGTGCAAGTTTTTTAATTTTTTTTCAATTAGAAATAGAATCGTTTGATTTTGCTATGCTGTAATTTGAGATAAACTGTAAATAAATCTGGCGCGAAATTTAAATTGGAAGCCCTTTAAATTTTTCCTTGGTAATTGTTTTCCATCTCCAGAGAAAATGGTATTAGAAACGATTTCCATTGTGGGAAATCTAAATGAATAAATGATTGAACCGTTCACAGCCTATCCGTGTGATATTAAGAAAGTTCAATAGGTCAATTTGTCGATAATCTTTTCATATTTACTATAAATGTATTACAATAAAATAACGAGACGTTATTAGCAGTTTTAATCGAAAATTCGACATGGAGAATTACACATCGGATAGTTCGGGTAGTGATTGTGATAATAGTAATAAAGTAATAGATTTAGCGTATTTGTTATTGGACCAACAAAGTGTTGAAGAAAATTTCGATAAAACGATTGAAGAAAATCGAAGAAAATCAACAACAACAACGATAGAGATTGAGAGTATCATATTGCATCACAATAAATTAACAACATTACCGACAAATTTAAAATATTTCACAACGATAAGAACCTTAGACATTAGCAATAATGGACTGCAACAATTACCAGATTTGTTCAAATATTTACGTTGTTTAACAACACTAATAGCGAAAAATAATCAACTATACGACGATTCTTTACCGAAGACATTCACACCATCACCGACATTACGTGAATTAAACTTTAGCGGTAATCAATTACAAAATTTCCCCGAACAAATTTTCGATTTTCGCCAATTGAAATATTTGTATTTGGGCGGTAATCGTATTTCGAATATACCAAAAACTGTATGGAAATTGAGCGGTTTACAAATCTTATCGATGGGTGGTAATCGTTTAACGCAAATCCCATCAACTGTGGGCAATCTAAAATATTTACAAGCATTGGTATTGTGCGATAATCACATTGAAACATTACCATCGAATATTGCCGATTTGCACAATTTAAAATCGTTGTTGTTGCACAAAAATCGACTGCGAACTTTACCACCAGCTATCGTAGCTTTAAAACATCTAACAGAGGTATAATTTTATTGATTAATTGAAATTAATTTGCACAATTTTGTCTGCTTATAGTTAAGTCTGCGAGATAACCCACTTGTTGTACGTTTTATTAGTAATATCACACATACACCACCGAGTTTATTGGAATTATCAGCGCGTATTATCAAATTATACGCCATTAAAATTAATGATGGTGATATCCCAAGAACGCTGATTAATTATCTCAATTCAGCTCATCATTGTGTGAATCCCAATTGTAAAGGTTTGTATCTTTTAAATGGTGCAACAATTACGATTTTTCAATCAAATTATAATTTACAGGCGTTTATTTCGATAATAGAGTGGAACATGTGAAATTCGTCGATTTCTGCGGTAAATATCGTCTACCATTACTGCATTATTTGTGTTCAGCACGTTGTGCCAATGATAATACGAATAATAGTAATGTCGATGAAGATCTACGACCTTATCTGTTGAAAAAAGTATTATTGGGCTGAAACATTATGAATTAAGAGATTATTTTTCAAAACAATCATTTTCTATATTTGTTTCTTCGTGTAATAATAGTACGGCAAAAGGGTAATAATAGGAAGATTGTGGTGTTGGTGGATAGTCTAACACAAATTTGATTAAAAATACAACGATTATCATTCATCTTTTACACCTCTTCTACAAAAACAAAAAGAATTCTCTTTGTTATACACCTCAATTAAATTGTGTCTTAATTTTAATAATAATTAATTAATCAATTAATTAATAATGAGATTTTCTATAATTAATAATAATAATAATAACGCACTAAGCTTATTTACAAATTTACAGCAGAATCGCCAAAATAAATGGTTCACCCAAATGTTTTGTGAAAAATAAAATCCTAAGTTATAGTTTTATTGTTATTATTAAATTAATATTTCACATATACATATACAGAATATTCCATCTAATTTGATCATTTTTTTAATATTTAAATAAAAGATTCAAGAACATTCTGTATATACATATACACATACACACACAGTTTTTCGTCTATAATTAATAATCATGCAAAAATTTAATTTATCTTTTTATTTAAAATAATTATCGTATTGGCAAAGGAGTAGTGTGGAGGGATAGGGGCAAAGATCAATATAAACACAATGATTTTGTAGATTTTTGTTGCAACGTTTTAGAAAATTACGAAAATCTCAATTCAAATCAATCATATCTCTTTTTCTGATATGTGTATTATTGTTTAATAATAATAATAATAATTTTGATATTATATTCTAAAAAAACTGATAATTAACTAATTATCTATAATTGAGATGAAGAAAAAATGCCCCTAATTTTAATCCCAACAGAAAACCAATACAATCGTAAATAGCTTAATAAATCGAATTAGTGCACATCTACAAAAAGTCTTTGGAATTGTGTGTATGTGTGTCTGTCTCTTTTGAGAAAATCTCGTACTTTTATGTAAAACGCATTGCACTTTTAAGCTAATATTACGATCATTAATTTAGTCTTAAGATAATATTTACTACGGTTTGTGTACATGTTTTTCTGTCTTCAAACACTGTATTCTAAAGCGTAAGCTAGAAGAAGAATGAATGAAGAATACACGATGATTTCTCGATTATTTCCTCTTTTTTTTTTTTAATTACAAATGTCAGGGCCCTGATGACCGAATTTTCATATATGTATATTTTTTAAATTCATTTGTGTATTTGTATTAGTCAGTAAATAACATTGAAAAGCATTAAATTTGTGTAAATCTTGTCCCTCATTTGTCGCTCACAATTTACAAACATACATTTCTAAGAAGATAAAGACAATAATAAACGAATAGAGGAAATTAATAAGAAAATTAAAAGAAAACTAACAGGCGCACTAATTATATTTTTATACATATTTTTTGTGGATATATATACGAATAATGCACAAAAATTCTGTACAAACGCACACGTTAAATAATTATTTATAATAATAATAATAATGATAATATTTCTATAGTACAGAGCTGTCCCAAATCATCATCATCATCATCATCAACATCATCACCAAATTCATACACAGATCGCTTACTATTAATAATTATATTTGTATTAATTAATAATTGATGAGTTTGCTGGAGAAGAAGGTATTTTGGGGGTCAGGGTGAAAGGAGAGGAAAGACTAAATTTCAATTTTTCCATTAGATAATTTCACTATCTCTATCATTTTTATCTATCTATCTATATTCTAACTATCTATATGTATGTATAATATTTTTTTGTTTTTGTTTAAATATCCTCTATTTAAAATTTGTTTAGATTTGATATATTATTATTATTATTATAATCTCTGTCGATCTATATAGTATTTTTGTTTTGTTTTTAAATCTCTATTTATGGGATACCAGCAGCAGATGATTGTATAGGTGTTGTTGTTGTTCCTGATGCTGCCGTTGTTGTTGTTGTCACTGTTGCTGTATCATTATTATTATCTGTTGTCTGTTGTTGTTGGCCAGATGTTGTAGCACCATCTTGTGGATTATTTGTTGATCCCTCTTGTATACCCCGAGGTATTAATATTGAATTCAACATTGGTTGGATACTTAATTCTACAATAGTTATTATTAAAAAAAAAAAAGATTTAAAATTAAAGAAAGATTAAAGTACCATGTTCAGTAAAATTAAATAATGGTGGTAATTCTTTACCAGTTGATGGTAACCTCGTTGATGGATCTCTTAATTCATTAAAGAAAGCATGTGCACATGCTTGTAATGGACTAATACGTGATGATGGTGTGTATTCTAATAATCTAGCTACCAATTCAATTGCCTCTGGTGGTGTCCTCGCCCGGAACACCTACACATATACAAATTATACTCAATTAATAACAATAGTATCAAGAATTCCGATTGTTGATTTGAAGCGGTTACTAAGTCGATGGTAATAAATAATAATAATAATAATAATAATAATAATAATGACCGTTATCTACATATAATAACTCCAAAACAGTAAATTTGAAGATTAAGTGCCGGTTTCATAATCAAAGCTTTTTAAATAGAACTTCAAAATTAAGCCGTTCTATAATGAATTTTTGAGTATTTCATACTTAAAGGATTCTTTAATGTTAGTAATTGCGGAATAATTCGAAAAATATTTCAAGGATTTATTCAATAGTTCCTAGATAATATTTCAACCATTTGAAATTTGGTCTCTGATGATGCCGCAATTTCGAAAACGAGCTACACATGATTATTCGAGAATTCTCTTCACATTGATTAAAAAAAAAAATTCCCCTGTATTATTGAAAAATAGAGAAATCGAAGAAATCAATATTGGAAAGATCTTCGAGTGATTTTTAATCGTTTTACGTGTACAATTCGTTTCTGAAAATCACGACAGTGTACTTGATGGAATTCTCAATTAATTTCTTAGTTTGGGCATTTTTAACATAGTCTGAACTAAATCTACACTGTGACCGAAAAGTTCGGCATAATGAAAATATTTTTTTTATTTATCAAAATTTTGAAAAACGCCGAGACAGGTAATTTTTTATTTTTTTACTTGCCTATTTGTGATGAGGTCAAAATGACACTACCAGTTACCATCGCGAAGAAATGGCGTCATCATCAATTTTTTTTTTTTCTGGAAGAGCATATTTTTCTGCATTTAGACGTAAAAATTGTGGGGAATTACATAAGAAAATTTTTGAGAAAAAAATTGTTAAAGTTTCTAGGATTTTCTGCCATCGCAATATCCTTGCATCAGCATAGTATACGAAAAACGCAATATCTCTAATAAGCATTACAAGCATTGATTTACTCTTAAGTAAATTGCTAGAAATCATCCACATTTCTCATTTTATTTTTGACAATTTAATCTGCCATGTTTGTCTATAATTATGTCAAGTTTTCAACCGATGCCTACTTGATCCTTTAATAAATTAATGCTTGCAATGCTTATTCGCAGGTACTGTGTTTTGTGTATGCCATGTGATGCATGGATATAGTGATGACTAAAAATCTTAGAAACTTTAACAATTTTTTTCTCCAAAATTTTCTTATGTAACCCCATGCAATTTTTACATGTCTGAACGCAGAAAAATATGCTCTTCCAGAAAAAAATTCAAAAATAGGGGTTTTAATTTAAAAAAATTGATGATGACGTCATTTCTTCGCGATGGTAACTGATAGAGTCATTTTGACCCAGACATAAAAAAATAATTAAAAAATAAAAAGTTACCGGTCTCGGCGTTTTTCAAAATTTTGATAAATAAAAAAGTTATTTGCATTATGCGAAACTTTTGGGTCACAGTGTATTTATATTATGAATAAAAAATAATCTAAATACTATATTGGTTTGCTGTCAATGTGGTTAAAGGAGCCTTTAAATATTTTAAAGTCTCGTCATCGGCACTTTCACTTGAAGTTAGATTTAAAGGAAGATGAAACTTTAAAATTAAAGCTCCTGATTATGAAACCAGCCCTAATGAGAAATATAATCTCAATAATAACGACTCATTTATCGACCATAATGATGTTTAAACGTGATGATGATTTAAAATCATTACAATTAAAAATCGATCATCAATATTTCAGACCGATGTAGATATAGACATGACAATATGAAATATGATAATATCCCAACCAAATGCATGCAACAGTAGCAGCATTAATAAATAATGCAAATATTTGATTCGTTAGTAATTTTTAGTAACGAAAGAAATCATCAAATTCAAGAAAATCGATCGTTAAAACTTACACGGATCTTTTGATGATTGGTGCTACAATACGGGAGTGACATTCTCGACAGTAAAAACTGTAAATATTGAATTTAAAATTTTGACTTTCGTTTAAATAATGGAACAATTAGTAACTCAGTTATTTAATAAATTATTTCTTTGTTGTTATTGTTAATCTACTAATAGTACAGTTAAGATTGTTGGGTTAATATAAAGAAAAATGTCACCCACCGCTTAATTTTATCGAATTATCAACAACAAAAAAAACACAAAAATTACAAAAAAATAATCAAATAAATAAACAGAGACATACCTGCTGCCATGGATGTGATTTGATTTGTGGAAATTTAAATTCAGTATAATTCGGATTCATTTCTTTAATTTGTTCTTTAGTCGGTGTACCTAAAACTTTAATAATTTCGACTAATTGATCAACACCAGAATCACCAGGAAATATCGGTTGTCCTAATAATAATTCAGCTAATACACAACCAGCACTCCATACATCAATTTTTGTTGTATAATCAATTGCACCAAATATTAATTCTGGTGCACGATAATAACGACTACATATATATGATACATTTGGTTCACCTTTTACTAAATGTTTTGCACTACCAAAATCACACAATTTCAATACACCAGTACCAGGATCTAACAATAAATTTTGCGGTTTTATATCTCGATGGCATATACCTAATGAATGTATATATGCCAATGAACGAAACAGTTGATACATATATAACTACAACAATTATTAATTAATTACAATTTAAATAAGAAAACTAACAAATAATTACCTTAATGCAAATAATCGGGATTGTTTGTTTTGATTTACTGTAATGCCTGGCCACTCTGTATACCGTTTCTGGTATGTACTCCAACACCAAATTCAGGTACACTTCATCCTTCTGTAATTTAACAAAACAAAAAGGAGCAAATTTATTTAATTCTAATATACGAAAAAAATAACAAAATTTCTACTCTCCAAACTTATTCCATTAAACAATCTACTTAAGTTAGTTTCAACAATAACAAAATAACACAACAAAGTAAAAATGGTGAACTAGCATTTAGAAAATTTCAAACAATTGTCGGTGATGTTTAGAGTAGTTTGTTTTTCAAATTATTTAATTTAAAGGAGCTGTTTTCAAGGGCAATAAAATTGAAGTATTTTTTTTTAAGGTAAATAGTTTGGTTTGTTTTGGTCTAACGAAGCAGGTTCGTACCTGCGGCATCATCACACTTGTAGTCATGAATATGGACATATCACAAGGAAATTCAGCACGCTGCAGTTAGGATTATAATCAAAAAAATACAATATAGAAACAATTAAAAAATAATAATAGAGATAATATAGTGAATAGTTGAAAATTATTGAATATTCTAAATGATTTTTTAGAGAATATCTAGATTCGATTCCTATTATTATTTGATTCGTCTATACAGCAGTGGTTCTTATACTTTCTATAAAAATATTACATAGACACACCCCCCCAAGTAAAGAACCACTACTCTGTAGTTGTTATTTTTTAAATTAAAACTATACTCACCTTATCACCGCTAGAGTAAAAGAAATATTTCAATTTCACTATATTACAATGTTCTAATTTTCTCATAATTTGTAATTCTCGATTCTACAATTAAAATTATAAATTAAATTAGAAATTAATTTCCTCTATATTCGTATACCTTAAATCGTTTATCTTGCAGTACTTTTTTAATTGCAACATATTCATTAGTTTCACATAATTTCGCTTGATAAACAACACCAAAACTACCATTACCAATGACTTTTGTATCTGTATAACTGACTTCTTGTGGCCGATCTGGTCCCTGACCGGGGGTTGCTACCACTGTAGTCACTTTACTACCATCTTTACCTTAAATTATAAACAAGTTTTATATTGAATTAATCGATTAATAATTTATAAATTATTCCATATCTATTAAATTGGACAAACCTCGAGATTTAACCATGATTTTTTTTTTAAATTTTCAACCTAAATTTCTGACAATTACTTTTTTTCAATGATGATTTGATTGCTGTCAAATTTAAATCGTGAAATTAATTATGTATATAAAAAAAACAAATAGCAAACCTACACGATTAAACATGATTAACATTGAATGAATTAATCGTTAAGTTCAAGGCTGTTATCATATTTGTGAAATCGGTCGGCTCTTTAATTTTATCAAAATACAATACGATAATTAATAAAAAAATAGTAATTATGCAATTGTGATACGATTAAGCATATAAATTTGTGTATAAAAGACACAAAATTGTAAGGGCACCGCAATCGATTAGGCCCTTTTCTTTGTTTTCTCTATCTATACAAATTGTAAGGCTAGATTTAATTTGAGAATAATTTATGTTTGATGGCTAGAATTGTTGGAATATTTTAAGGGTTGTAGGTAAGATAATTGGGTGGCGGCGCCGGTGACGGTCTAGGCGCCATATTTAATAAATTTATCCAGACATATACATATACGCCGACACTGTGGACTATTTTAATGCATCAGAGTTTTTCTTGACTTTTCTCTAAATGAAATAGTGAAAGATTTGCGATAAATTTTGATTGTAGCGCGCATTTCTATTGTACGAACTTGCCGTCATTGTCGCCGCATTCGTCGTCATTTAGCACAATTGACAGAATCATCATCGACGTTGTCTGAGACGACGACGACGCACCACGCTAAATAAAGAAAATATAAAAAGAAAGAACTTACTGCTAATTTTCATGCCACCTAGGGGTGGATTCAACGGTTGCTTATTGCCCTCAGCAAAGGACGTTGTCCTGGGACGGCCACTCATCGTTCTAATTCAACGCCTAGAGTCGTCTTCAATGTCTCAAATTGTCTGCACCAGGCCCGTCCCACAATTCGACACAGAAAACAGAAACGACGAAGACGATGGACAAATTGGTGATTATCGATATTGATGATGGTGATGATGATGATGATGATGATGCGTCTATATTTATGGCAATGTCCAGGATAGGTCGGTCTCTACCACATATCTCTGTTGCCCCCTGTATATACGCCTGTCTATGTATATGTGTATGTATGTATGGATGTGTGTGTATGTGTGTTGTTCTCCTCCTGAGAATCCACCTCAAATCGACATTCACGTCAGCAATTTTCCTGTTTATTACAATAATAATAAAGAACACACACTCACTAAATAATAACGAACGAAAAAAAATCAATTTATAGGTTAATATATATTAACAACATTATTCCACCCCAAAAAACTAAATCACCATTAAACCATTTTCTTTTTGACCAATTAATACAGCTACAACACAATTTTCACATATAGTAGAAAAATTAATAACTTCTCTCTTTTAACACACACAGCAAATATAAAAAAAATTATTCGTTAAGACACAATTTTCTCGCACACACCGCCACCATTACGCCAACTACACGATCGGTGGTGTCGTCGTTTTTCAGCCATTACACCATTCGTCCATCATCGGCTACCAATCAAATACCAGAATTCCAACCGAAAACAGGCGAATTTAAACGATTCAAATAATTATAGATTACTGCTTTATCGACTTCTGTAGTGATAATACCGCCATCTAGAGCAATTATCGATTAATAGTTTCAAGCAAGCAATGTTGCCGTAATGTAGTATTTATCGGTAATTTAGCAGATACGGGAATAGAGAAGAAAACTAGAACTTTACAAATAGTTTAATATTAAAACATAATAATAATAATAAATAAAAGTTTGATAATCAATAATCAATAATAATAGTAATAACGTTAACTTTGGCTACAAATTAACTTGAATTTCAAAGCTCTAAGAGCTATTATCAATAATAATAATATTAATAATAATGTTTATATATTACTCCAAAAATTATAAATACATTTTTGTGTGTAGGATCAAAATACAAAAAGTTTTATCTTCTATATTATTAGAATATATACGAAAATATGCTTCTACAAATGCGTCAATTTTTATTTTTCTTAATAATTAAATATTCACTCAGAATATAGCACTAGAGGACTATTAAAAGAAAGCAAATTGTACTTTTTCCTCTTTTTAGAAACAACAAAAAGATAGTTCTAGGGAATAGGGCGGGTTTGTGAGAAGTACAATCAATTTTTCCTAATTAAAAGCGCACACACCTTGTATTATCATCATAAATACACACCAATCAGATTGACTAAAAAAAACAACACTAATTATTGTTGTAATAATAATAATAATTAAATATAGATTCATATATCGTAATAATAATGATAATAATAATCTCTATTCTCTATACAAACATTGATTATTAGTAAAATCTATTTTAGTTTATCAAGTTATAGTACAAATGTTCCCTTTAATTTCTGTTTTAATCTTTTCTTAATCTGTTTTAATGCAACAACAACAACAATAATTGCGTGAAAGACCGGAGTACTTACTTTAATTTAAATATAAACTATCAAATATCAACGATAATTATACTTTTTCTTCCAATCAACTTTAACTGGGATTCTTTACTAGACGTTTCTGACGGAAATCGTAGACACGCCGACAGAAAAACACCATATCCGGTGGTACTGAAGTTAATGGTGATGGTGGTTGACGATTCTCTCTTGGATATGGTTCTTGTAATGTTGGTATAATACTATTATTATTATTATTACTATTATTATTATTATTAGACGAATCTTCAATACCTTCTTCTAAACGTTTCAATTCTTTACGATAACGACAATATTCATGAAATGTTAATACATAACATTTATCATCAATACATGCAACACTATTTGAATCTTTATGTCTTGATGCGAACACTTCATCCGGTTGATCAATTGGTAAACGTCCTTGTTCGGTATGTTCAGGACGATAATACCATAATAATGACATCATCATTTCACCATCATCCGGATTCTCCCATAGATAGGCGATTTTTGCAACGAATGGTAAATCATTTTTACGTTGTCCAGCTTTCAATAAAACACAATCACGGATTTCTATTATATCACCTTCTTCATGTTGCATAGCTGGATAACATTTACGCACAACTGTTGTTTCATCACTCTACAAATATTCAAAAATAAAAATCTAAATTATAATCAAAATTATTCATTAATAAAGTAGATATTCTGTAACTTTTTAACGTCTCGTTACTCATTCTTTACAATTCTATCATATAGTTGAAAAGAGACAAACGATACTGTTGATGCTCAGCGTTGTCATAGCAACGAATTGCCAAAAAGTTATAGAATACGATTGAATAAATAAAAAACGAAATAAAGGAATTGTTACATTAAGAAATACTTTGGCATCGTACGGTTCCCCTTTCCATGTCCATCCATTTGACCAACGTGGTAATTGTAATGAACGTCTTGGCACTTTTGTTACACAATTTTGTGGTACAATTTCTTTCGTTTTTACCGATTTTCGACGATTTTTCACACGATTATTATCACTAGTTTTTAAATTATTCCTACTATTATTATTACTAATATTATTACTAATACAATTAATTGCTGTTTTATTTGTACTTTTACGATTTGATGTTGTTGCTGTTGTTGTTGTTGTTGGTGCAACAATCTCAGACAACACTGGCTCATTATTATTATTGTTATTATTATCATTAACAACACAATCTGTCCTTGCTACAGATTCACTAATTACACTATCAATGGTCCGATCAATACTGTTTTTTAATAATAAATTATCCAAAAGTACCGGTCCTGTTTTCTTCGTTTTTGTTGTTTTCTTATCATTTTTCAATTGTTTCGGGTTACTTTTCGAATTACAATGACGCCGACAACGCCGACGTTGTCGATTATTACTATCCTTATCAATTTTTGATTGTTTTGTCCGTTTGGTAGGTGGTGGTGTATCGTCATTATCAATTGATTTTCTTTTAATAGCTTGTTTCTTTTTTTTCTTACTTGTTGTTAATGTTTCGCCATTATTCGCACCTTTATTAATTAATTTCTTTTTACCATTATTAATTTTAATAGATGTTGTATTCTTTTTAATTAAATCCTTATATGATCCTTTTGTATATTTCGGTTCAGTTTTTAAACGTTTTAATGGTGTTGCTACTTTTATTGTTGTTGTTGTTGATTTTCGTTTCATATTTTTCACTTTAACATTCTCGGCTACCGTTTTAATACATGGTGGTAAATTCGAATTAGATTTTTTCTTTTCAGCATCTTCATCATCACCATCATCAATAATAATTTCATTCTTCTTACAATTATCATCAACGTTATCATTGATCTCATCGAGTTTTTCATCAGTGTGTTCTTTTTTGAGATTCTGTGATGTCTTCACATTATCATCATGATGATCATCATCAAAATCCGAACAAATCTCCTTTTTCGCTTCCGTTTCCTTCTCTTTTGGACTTTCAATTTCACGTTTCACCATCTCTTCATTTGGATAATTATGAATATTCTTCAAATTCAACGATGGATTACTGCACATCAACAACATTGTATTTTGTTGTATTGCTGCAATATTATTTCGTACCATTGCTTTACCAATTCTAGCTTTACGTTTCTTTTCCGGATTTGTTGTCATATCAACAACAATATCCGGTGAATGAGATTCTTGTTTTGTTGTTGTTGTTGATTTTGTTGTTGCTATTGTTGCTGCTATTGTTGTTACAATTTGTTGTTTATGTTGTTGATAATTTGCACCAGCTGGTGATGGTGGTGGTGGCATACCAGCTGAACCTCTAGCTGGACTCGGTGGTCCTGTTGCACTAGCTGGTTCTAACGGTAATGCCAATGAAGCAACTGGTGGTAATGGTAATGAATCTTTTACAACAATATTATTATGATTTATTGTAGTTGTAGTAGATGAAGACCTCTTACTATCACCAGTAAGAGGTCCAGTAAGTACGTTTTTTGGACACGATTGCATTGGACATGGACAACTTTGATATGTTGCATTAATAAATGGTAATGTTCTTGTAGGTGGTGATGAATGTGTATAACACGATGGTGGTGGTGGCGGTGGTGGTCCATAACCTGTGTAATAATGGGGTGGATACGTTTCTACTAATGTCGGTGGTGGTGGATACGTTTCCATTACCGCTGATGGTGGATATGATGGACCATTTGTTGAAATTGACGATGCACTTACCACCTATAAATAAAAAAATCAATTTAATAATTTATAAATAATTATAAAAAAAAATTCACAAACTTGTTGACTTTGTTGTTGTGTTGGTCCCGCCGATGGTGTCGCATAAATATCACCAGGACTACCCGCTGTTGGTGTTGTTGTATAATACTGTGGTGCATTTGGTAAATATCTTCGATATGCTGTTGGTGGAGGCGGTGCATATTTATGATGTAAATAAGCACTAGGTGGATAACACAAATCGTGATGGGTGGCAGTATACGATGGTGGTGGTGGTACTGCTGTTGGTGGTGGCGCTGTTTGATAATAATGTGGATAACTATAAGAATATCCAGGTGGTGTTTGATATTGTGAAAAACGATGATAACTATTCGGTGGTGGTTGTGGTTGTTGTTGTATTGTTGGTAATATTGTCGTATCTTTTCCTGTTGTAACTGATGTTATAATCACTTCACTATCGGAAGAATCACCACCACCACCACCATTTGGTTGATGTATTGGTGGCGGTGATACTGACGTTGGTGACATATCCGATGATAATGGCGCACTCTTACTCGTCAATGGTGATTGTTGTTGTGTTGTTATTGTTGTTAATCCATGTGGCGGTGGTGGGGGGACAGTAATCAACGGTCCTGCCGGTTGATAATACCCTAAAACAACAACAATAACAAAAAGAAAGTAAAAAATTAATTTTTAATCAATTTAAAAAATGTCAATTATTAATAATGATTATCTAATCACTGAAGGTCAAAGATTTTTACCCATCTTGATAATAATCAAAGGAAATAATAATAATTTTTATAATTAAAATCGTAATCATTACGTTGGAAAGAAAAATCATTGTTTAAAAAAAGAGCATTCATAAGAATAAACAAAATAAATAAAGATTAGAATTTCGGTCGGCCATTTCGTTTTTCTCTAAATGATAGGTGAAGTGAGCAGAGAAGTAAGAGACGGAACGCCCGCTCCGCCCCACTATAAAACGATACAATGTATACTGGCTGTTTTACGGTGAAAACATATTGAAAAATTTTAAATACAAGCTGTAAAAAATGAGTATCCTAAATCGTACAACATATTATAGTTTGAAAAAAACATAAACTTCAACTAAACTATAGATAACTGAAACTTCTCAACTGAATAAATCCCTTTAAATAATCAATTATATCATCAAAATTAATTTAATTTAAATTTATCCAAATATTCTCACAGTGAAACATTCTCTACAATGAATAAGTAATAAGAAAATATTCCGATTATAAACAATATACTTCATTATACCGTCATCGATAATTTATGAGTGTAATACGTAGAAGAAATTTATTAACTTTCAATTTAATTAATTGTTGAATCTCAATTATTGTATCAATTTTAATAATTGACCTATTAGTAATGTCTTTATGAAACTACTGAAAGATATGCGAATAAAATGTTGTACAGTCATCAAATGTAGACGATAATTTTGCTCGAAAATGAAACTTCTAACGTAAAATAAGAACATTTTCTTATGTTTGTTATGAGGTCAAAGTTCGTAAAACGATGGAATGATGGTGAAAGCTGCATGTGTTTATGTTTACAGACATTGATTTTTATGTTCTTCTTCTCTCTTCATTGTGTATCAATCAAATAACAAAATAGATTTCTTTACAATCTTTTGATCATTTGAGATTTTAAGAAACTACGATTTACATTGGAGAGTTACAATTTGTGAGAGGTAGAAACGACTTTAAAGAAAGTTCCTGTTGAATATTTTCAACTTTCACAAATTGTACGTATATTTAACCATTAGACACGATACTGTTAAAAATACAGAACAAATTTGAGGAGAAAAATGAAGATCTTCAGAGACAGGAAATACAACAAATTCTAAAAATATTTTAATTATCCACAATTATTTTATCATCGGTATTTTATTTCATTAATAAAACTACCGGATAAATACCGACAACAAATGACAAATAAATTCCTACATTCTTTGAGAAAAATCGTAATTTATTTATAAAAGAAAAACTATTGTCTAGTATATTTAATCAACAAAATTAAACATCTAATCCTCTATTTGTTCATGTAGTTAAGGCGATTAATTCTATGCTTTCAACCGTAATTTTCAAGAATATCAGAGGAAAACTAACATTAAGTAACAGAAAAATTATGAATATTCATTAAAAAAATGTTGTATCGTAATATACATACAACAATCATATAAATGTTGACAGGATAATGACGATGATGATGTTGATGATGATAATAGTAGTGCCTTATTTTATAATCATTACAACAGGTTTAATAAAATTATGATTATGATTTACATAAATATTTGAATTAATTTTTATTGCATTTAATTTCGTTGAGTAGTAGCAGCTAAACAAAAATATCTTAATTAAGTTTAACTAGCAATTAGCAGAGATGAACAAATAAAACGACAAGTATGTAAGCACCTTAATGCACGTTTATTGTAACACATTCCGAACTGATATTCGATTGATTGATTGCTTATTAATCATCATCATTGTTGACATTGTTCAAATAATAGCAACACTTGATCGACAATCCATAAGCCATTTTTAGCATCCTTTCCTACATTCCCTATAATTGTTTTATTATTTTTAATAAATTTATTCAGAAAATTGAATATTTAATTTAATTGTTTTATTATTATTATTGTTGATTGTTATAAAACTTCCTGTACTATTGTTCATATTGTGTCTGACTACACAGACAAACTGACGAGACTTTATATTCACATAAGCATTATTTCACATTCTATTAAATTAAAATCTATTAATTATTGTAAATAATTATCATTACTATCAGTATTGCTAACAAAATGATTTGTTTCTTGATTTTTAAACGTGTAACTAAGCGTATTATTTCACGGTATTGAACTAAATCACTTTTTCCCTGTTTGCTTAATAACAAGAAGAAAAATAATAGAAATATCTAGATGATAGATTCAAATTAGATTTTATGACTTTTTTACAGCAGAAGTTCCATTAGTACCTCATTTACATAAATTCCATTTTTCTCTAGTTCAGCTGTTGTCTTTAATAAAAATAAAAGTCGAGTAATTTTAACACAAATTCCTTCAATTAGTTCTCTAATTGTTTATTACAGAAAATTTATGGAAAATTTTAATCAATTTAATTGCTTTCAGATCGATTAGTAAGTACGTAGAAAAAGATAATACTGGTTATATTTAATCCCCTATTTTAGTTTAAATAGAATAAAAGAAAATATCAGTTGATTATAGTTATGAACACACACTTAAATTAAATTATTTCAGTATATAAGTCTGTATTAATAAATTCTTCAGGCACGTTGTTAAAAATAAATTTAGTGGTATATACACAGAGAGAGACAGGAAACTGTACGGAATTATATTTGTTGTATAAAATATGAAATGAATTTCACATCAAACACTTAGAAATATTTTCATATTTTAGGATTCTGTAATCGTACTTTCTTGTTGTTAAAACTTAAAATTAAGCTGATAAACAAATACAAATTAAATAGTAATCTCATAAATTGCATCTTCTACTTCTTTCGTCTATTAGGTAATAATTTCTTTAAAAATGATCGGAATTCGAATGGGGAAAAAATAGGAAAAATATTGCTGGTTAATTTTTATATTCATTCTCCCTTTATTAATAATTGTAATATTCAAAAAGGGTGCAATTAAGTAGGTAAGTAACTTTCTAAACTTTCATTTACACGATCCAATACTGTTTGTATAAATGTTTCTCTTATTAACACCACTCACTTGTTGCACAAATTTATCATTGATATTATCATTGAGATATTGACATTTAAATTTAATAATCGTTGATAAATTAATACCCAGAACAATGAAATTGAATTTAATCTGTTTGAATGCTGGAAACTAATTTCGGTTTTTTTTCGAAACTTGAGATGATTCACGACTATTATAGAAATTTTAATCTTCATATAAAAAATGCTTAAAAAACATGCGATATTAAACACTATTTAGTGATGTAAACGTCCATTTAACTTCTAAGCGTTTTTAATCCGAAAAGAAATGTCTGAAAAAAATAGAAGATTGTGCTGAAAGTTCTATTGCCGAAACTAAGGAGGATCATTGACAATATTAGCGATACAGGATTTATTTATTATACCTGAAGAAGACAACATTAATTATCGATGATGAATTAATGTTTCAAAGTAAAACGTATTTCCACACGTATAAATATTCACAGATCTTTTCTCAAATAGTCTTTATTTTGATCACACTCCGTTTCTCAATCATCACTATACTATCTATAATTGTTGATGCGCTTCATTAGAAACGTAACTGTTTTCTATTTAGATTGTGTGTTCTGCACAATTAGATCCATGCAACCGCAGCATTTTTTTCGTCTCTCATCTATTATTTACAACGTTTTCTGAATCGGTTTTTTATATTGTCTTGCTTTTTAGAATTGTCTACAAAATTTTACATTTCTATTAATATTGACAAGTATTTTCTTTCTACTTTTATTATCGAAACGATTTCTGCAATATTCCAAATAGATGATTTTAGCAAAATGTGAAATTCAGGATTATATTTATGAACATACAATGAAAGCATAAATTTCGCCTTATTATTACTATTACTATTATTATTACAAGAAATAACGAGGTCATACGGTACTACGTTCAAACAGCTTTAAAGAAAAAGTAGACGAAGAAAATGAAGCGCACTCCACAGTATTTAAAAAAAAAACACGGATTATTTTACAATGTATGACTAAATAAAAATATTAGCATTTGATTAAAATGGTGGTGACCTTTTCAATCGACAACTTTTACAAAAAGTTATTTCGTTGTCCTCATACATTCGTCGTTTTTCCTCTTCTTATTTTATAAAAATGAATGTACAAAGAGAGAGAAAATTAAATGAAGTAAAAAATCGTCAGACTTGGTTAATAAATCGTCTCGACATAATTACGAAATCAAAACACATATACAGTCTCAAATAGCTCCTCTAACAGCAGCAACAGGTAGACTCATACTTTATTTGATTATTATCACCTTTATTATTATTTTTATCACGATAATAATATAACGATAGACTTATTTCTTCTTATATTAACTACTACTATACAATAATATTAAATAGAAGCCAGTCATGTCTCTAGAGAAGCAGGCGGTAGTACTTATTAAGAATTCTAATTGTACTAAATGGAAAAAAAATCAAACCACAGACGACCTTGCGATTAAATATCATAAAAGAACTTGGTAAAAGTTGTAAGCGGACATAAAAAAAGCCGTATACACTTGAGGCGTCAACAACCAATAACACAACAATAAAAAGTGACCGATATTGAGAAGTGAACTGGTTATACAACGACTTGTTGTCTACCTTCACTGGATTGAGTGAGAATCAATTCAGTAGTTTCAAACTAAAAAAGATAAATAATAATAATTAACAATTAGACCGATAATACATAGGTAGAATGAATGAAAAACAACAGTTAGACGACAAGTTTGTTGAACTTTTAAACAAATTTAACTGTTCATGAAAACAGAACAACAGAAGAGCAACAATAATGATAGCTGTAGTGAAGTCGTTTTTTTTTTGAATACTTTACGAAAAATTAATTACCATTAAGTAATATAATAGTGCTATCATTAAAATTATTATTACTTATATTGTGACCAAGTTGCCAACATCATCATCTAGCTATATAACACCTAATTATAAATAAATACAGTCAAGGTCTTTCTGTAGACAAACGTACGAATACATAGAATATTATTGATACAATTTTTTTTTAATTACAAATAATAAAAATGCAGGAAAAACAAATAATCATTTTGTAAGAGAATTTTCCGTTGGTCGAAGGTATCAAGAATCAACTCTAAAACCAGCCTCACAACATTAGATGATGGATCTCTTTATTGTTTATGTCTATTCGCTTTTTTTCTCAAGTTTATTGTACACGTGTATGAATAAAGATTATGTCAACACACACCCATGTCTAGAATTGTTGAAAACTAAAAGACATTTAGTCGAATCGAATTACTTTTAAAATAATTAAAAGACTAATTTTACTCCAATACACATACAAATATATTCGCAATTAATTACACCGTTGTCAATAAATGTTACATTTGGTTTACTTTACAATGTATTCCACTCAATTACCAATTATTGATTGACAAACATGCAAGTAAAACACAGCATAATAGGGCCTCTATTGTCGGTTTTAATAACAATAACAGACAAGTATGTACTAAAGGTAATGAAATATAAACTAATTTCTTGTCAAGAGAAAAATTCGGACAAAACCTGTTATAAATAGTATGATGATTTATAATTTTGAATATCGATAAGTTTGTTAATAATAATAATACTTGTAGATATCTAGAAATTAACAATTTAGACAGATGTGCACGGTAAAACGGATATAGATAGTGGAAATACTACGGATGCACTAATCATTTCCGCTATAACTACTACTTACTATATTAGAAGAATATAAGGGAAAGGTAGATGGAGAAAAGGGAAAGAGAGAATGTCAACCGGAAGTTTAACCGAACAATTTACCTCTTCTTCTTCTTCTATTACTGCACCATCTGTTGTTTACAATACCTTTGTATTTTCATCTAAGCTTATGATTAGGTAAGTAGTAGAGTGAATAATAATCTAGTTTCGTGCTCCAATAACACAAAATCTAAGCAATTCTACCTATAAAATAATCAAAGATATTTTCGTCTATAATTATTTTTGATATTTATAGAAGGGCTAAAAAATAGTTTTATTGCATTGTTAAGAAAGAATCGAATCCGTTTTAGATCATTTTTACAATAATTGTTAAATTAATCTTGTAAAAAAATTAATCTTTTAAATAACTTGTTGAGGAAGATAATGCATTGGATTTTTTTGACTTTTGATTTAGGATTTTACGTATTTTTATACAAAATACATATTCACTCATTAATGATTTTACCATTGAAGTAAATGTAGATGAACGTTTCCACTAACATTTAAAAATTCAGTAGAAAAACGGCTTTATTGAATAATTTATTAACGAAATTTCGTCAATATTGAGCATTTAAAATGTAAAAGTATAATCCCCAAACCCCAGCCGTTTTAATTAGTTATAAGTAAATCAATAGAAGTTGATTGACGCGTTCGATTTTTATTATTTTTGCCATTTTCTAAAAAACAACTGCAATATAAAATGATGATTCTTATAGAAATTGTCGGTTTTCGAGTACAAATACCTAAGATTTTTAATTGAAATTTTGTTGGTTGAACTTTATAGCGCAATTTTTGAATGTATTTCGACAGTTGTCGACAACAACATCGTTTTTATTCGTCAGTTTCAGTAACGTTGATTGGTTCTTTGACTATCCCTTCTTATTAAAAATTTATTACACATTCACTTTTACCGATTAGCACTGCAAAATTGTACTAATAAGGGATACATAACTTTGGGGATGAATTATTTACAAGTAGATTGACCACGATGAGATATGATTATTACTATACTACCTAGTCCTGAAAAGAGTACAAATTTGACCTTTTAAACTTGAACAGGAACAGGAATAAAAAAAAAACATCCCTTGATACATAAATATATAAAAATACATCCCTTAATATAAAATGGGTTGTGAACGTATTGAAACAAAAAAATTCAATTGTATTTCATTTCAAATTGTATTTTAATAGAAACAAATCTCGTGAGACATCCGTTATAAGAATGAATTTAACATGAAATATTCTAAATTTTGTCTTCGTTATAGTAGGGCTACGTCGTTAAGCACTTTTATCATAAGATTTTTTTTTATTATAAGATTAAGAATAATATTCACACCTACACATCTACAAATTCTAAAATAATCAACGTTGTCAATAATGAAGTGTTAGATGTCTCGTTATCAACAATATTACAAATGTGTTATTTTAATGCATTTGATATCTCTATTTGAAATAAATTGCTTTCTGTATTTTGATAAGACTATAAGCACGCACATACGCATTTTTATCAAACAATACTCGTTTTAAATATATCTATATATGGAAAGTCGGTTGTTTTCTTACATAATTATATAATCAACAAGTTTTCAAAGTACGCAAATTATCACTCCTTGTAATTATATTAACTAGGGTAAAAAATTGTAATTTAACATGAATTCAAAATTAATCTCAAAAGAGAGCACAAAAATATTCTTAAATTTTCATACAAATTCTTTCCCTTTTTAAACAAACAAAAATAGCAATAGAATAAAAATACATTATACACATTTAAATAGACAAGTATAAGCGCCAGTTTACGTCTATAAATATACCAAATATACAAAAAAAAAAATGTGGAAGATTTATGACGATTATCGAAGCCGAGAATTATTTAACTCTACACCTAAAATTATATAATCTCATAAATACAAGAAACCAACTCACCCCTCAAAAGATATGTTGCTAGTACTTGTGGAAATATAAATGGATTTGTTGTTGTTGTTAAATTTGGTAAACCAAAATTGAATTGTGGCATCATTGATGGTGCTGTTGTTGTTGTTGATAAATTAAAAGGGAAGATATGATTGTTGTTCCCACTAATAATCAAATGATGATAATGATGATTACAATTGTTGATGACTTTTTCATCATCAATCGACATTTTACATAATTTACATGTCGGTGACGGCGGTGATGGTAAATGAATTTTCATTATTGATTAATTTTAAATAATTATCACACACTAATATGGATTGATCACTGTTTATGTATAATTCGAATTGAATAGACAATTGTATAAGCGAAGAAAAATATTTAGTTTCTCTCTTTTTTATACAAACTTACATAAATAAATTTCATCAATTTGTAACAGATTTTATCACAGTAAATTTTAGATCACTGTTATTATATTGATAACAATTTAGGCACTGGATTTAATAAAATTAATCACTCAATCAAATATGGTGGAAATGATGAAAGATTTAGCCTGTTATCATCAATTAATAGACACTTTTTATAACGATAACAATGGTAGATTTCCGGCTGCATAGCAGACGAAATTTACTGTTTTTCTTCAAACGAACATTGGAGGAAGAACAAATAAAAATCGGTTTATTGTTGTAAAATAGATGCGATTCAGTCAGGCGTGCGAGAGAAGCCGTCGTTTTGTGTGGTTTTAATTTAATGAAAAAGCACTAGAAATTGTTGTGTGTATGTGTGTACTTATAAAGAGAAACGAATAATAAAATCCAACAACAACAACATTCCATTGATTATTTGTTGATTTTTATAAATAACACAATTATTAAAATTTAAACACCAATTTCGTTAAGTGTTAACTAAATCAAAAAATTATTAGAACTGCGAAGTTAACGATAAAAATAATAAAAATAAAGAGACACACATGAAATTGACCATCACTCGATCACATCTAAACCTCAACTAACCTAACAACCTTTCCGTAGAGTCAGTTTTCAGTTTAACTCTCTCTCTCTCTATTGCTTTTTTGATGAACCCGTTTCTGTCTCTGTAGATTCCCAACCAATCACAATAGTGGATTCCCGATGACGTCCTATGACGTGAAACATAGAGTAAGTGGCAATCTCCCACTTTATTATTATTGGATTTTCAATACATGTTCGTAATTTGTATAATTAATAAAATACGAACCTTTTTCAGACGGTTATAAGTTATAGATTAAAAGAGAGCAAAAAACAACCTAAATTCATCCCCTATTTCTAAATATTTATTATGTTTTCTTCTGTCGGTATTTTCACCGGAAATCCTACAGGATGTTCACTAGAAAACGGATATCTACACTTTTCATCATCATCAATAACATTGAATTGTGGAGGTTTCTTTAAGAGTAATAAAATTTTGTTAGTCTGTTAATTAAACAGAAAAGTTCCCAAACAATATATCAACGTTGTATCATACTTGACGTCATCGAGAATTAAACCACCCACGCACACATAGGGAGAGAGAAAGAGACGTTATTTTGCTACCTACATACACTTTAAAATTGAGATGAATACTAGCTAACCGACCAACCGCCTCCACAGTAGTTGGTAATGCCATAAATTTGCCTTTGATAAGGGTTGTACAGAATGTGCATATTCCAAAATAGATGAGTTTATCAAAAAAATATCCATTGATAAAAGTATAGAAAAAAGTAAGGCAAATCTTACGAGAAAAAAAAAAGATTAATAAATATAGGCGACAAGCAGACCGGCGTCTGCCAACTGAGAACAAGTAAACGATCAATGCGAGTATAAGAAATGTACAACAATATAATGTAGATAGGGGATAAGGGAAATTTTGATGGCATTCTTGTAAATACCGGAGATGTGATTATGGCGCATTTACGTACTTACATTTATTTAACTGAAGAAGAAAACACATTTAACTGAAATAATTCGAGTTTTCAACAGGTGATGAAGAAAACGATGACGATGATATTGCTATTCTAGAACATCTTGTACAGACATGATTCTTTTTTAGTCTATTCTTGTAACATTCAAGTACATAATGCATCATCTACCTAAATACAGGTAGACTAAAATAAGAAAAGATGAATGAAAACTACTCTACCTTTGCAAAGAATGGAAAGAATATCCGTTAAATTTGTTGTCTCTTAATCTGTTCTAGATATTTCCCAACTCATTTCTATTGTAATTCCGCTTTTTATTCAAACTTAAGAACGGAACCCCTGTCAAGAATACTGAGACAATATTGTATTAACATTAAAAGTGTCTAAACTTCACCATGGAGTTTATTAGCATTTTGATCTTGAAATAATAGATGATAAATACAAAATAGAATTAATTACGAATTTAATTAATTGTCCAGGTGTATTTTAAAAGATTTATCGCTTAAAAGTTAATTTTAAAGTTTTCTCTTCTCTTTCCACCAGTTCATTCATTCATTCATTCATTCATTAATCTTAATCGAAAGACATGTTATATAGTTGGGTATAGTTTAAAGTGTGTGGCACGTGCCATTTACCAACCACTACTACAAACCTAATAATAGAGAAAAGATGATGCACTAATGGCGAATAGTATAGAATTGAAGAAGATGGAAGAAAACAAGAAGAATAAGAAGAAAGGTGGGTCGGTTTTTTGTTTGTTGTTGTTTAGTTGTCTGTTGCGGGGGCAGGTGTTGAAAAAACGACCACCACCATCATCATCACTAGACTATAATAGGACAGGTGATACTTTTGGGAAAAAGTCTGTTCTTCATCTGTCATATTTACTACAATCGAATACTTGTTAACATAATATATTTATAATGCACAAATAAGACATAATTGAAGTGCACAAAACTTAAATAAGGAGAAATAGAGGAAGGCAAAAATAAGTGTTAAGAGGAAATGAATTAAATCCGGTAATGTATCCTGTCGAGTCAGGTGGTGATTCCTTCCTATACATAACAAATCCAACCCACTTCCTTCTTTCTATTCACTTGTATCTCTGTTAATTTTATACATATAGAAATACATTTTAATTTGATATTACGCAACAAAATAAACGATAATTGAAAATTCCAAAGGTTATACAAAAATGTTATGTAAAACTATTACCTTTATTACATAAACATTAAAAAAAATCAATCATTGATCATTATGATCGATGCAAATAGAAAACCTAAAATGAATATCATAAAGAAACATCAGAAAAGTGGCGAGAGAGAGTGGAAAAAAGGGGGAAGACGATTGTGTACGTATGTGTGGATGTATGTGTGTGAGACACGACTCCTTTTTCTCCGGTAGCCAGCTGCTATCTAACGAAGCAGCTGCTAAACAAGAGAACTAGTAAGAAAGATAGATTATATTAAAGAAAGAAACATACATCTTTATAATAAAATAAGTAGTGTAAGAAAATCATCGCAGGCTTTCCTCTGATGGATAAAATAAGAAAAACCCCTCGGATTTTCATTAATTTAATCTAGTCACTTTGTGTAAATCATTAAACATCAAAAATATACAAATCTTAAGTATTTTTGATGTTGATTCTGTGACATTTGTGCATTATAATTATCGAATATGAGGGAAAATTTAATTATAGATTTACCTATTTGTGTTGCAAGAATCATTGTGTACATTTACTTTGTTTTAATAACAGAAATTGAGAAAAACACAAGCACGCACAACAGTCACATCCTTAATATTTTTCCTAAGAAATCATGATCTTAAGGGTTTTCCCCCTTCTTTTAGGGGAAGCAGAAATACAAGTATTGTTGTCATTCCGCGTTTTCTTTTACCGCTTGGTTAGAAATAAACATTAAACACGTGGTTTCTATACACTTAAGCTGTCAGTATATTTTATAGATATTTTTAAAACACATTCTCTAATAATCTTATCAGTTAATCAATCAATCAATACAATTATCGGTGATGTAATTCGTGGATCACTACGACTTACGTCCGAATTTTATAAAACAACAATAAAACGAATATAAATCCGTCTCTATTCAGCTACTATTCGACAATAATCGAGCAAACACACATAAACTGACTCACTAACTCACTCACTTATAATTTCCTACTGTTGAGACTGTTGAGCGAGAGAGAGAATTCGAATATCTCTAGAAATGTTCCACGGAGTTCTTACGTATGGATATGTACAGTGTATTCTACAGTATGTACAATGAACCCGTCTACTCATCGGACAATATCGACTATTTCCGACTTATAAATTGACTATTATTTACGTCTCTCTTTATATAACAATACAAATATAAACGAATTGTTTCAATCTTTACATGTAATTACTGTACATAGACTTAGACATAACTATATATACATAAATATATACCTACATATGTTAAATATTAAATGTTGATATTATGTAAAATTGAGAAAAAATTTGCTCAGTGAACTATTTTGTACAATTTAGGCGGCAATATATAAAGAGATGAAGAAACTTCCTATTTGTAATTTTTCACTATCGTTTCACAGAAATAATTAATGCTTTTTTATCTGCCTTTCAAACAACGAAGATTTCCTTGAAGACAACTAAATAGGAAAGTAGTAGTAGTAGTAGTAGTATCAAAAATGAAGGAAAAGAACAATTTCATTCGCATGATAAAAGGAGGGACAAAACAGTGCCTCTTTGAATTAATTTTGTAAGAATTATTGAAGTAATTCCACTTGAAATGATTAGAAGTTTCGTTAATTATCACTTATAGTTTACAAAAAAGATCGAACGGTCACATTTAAAAATCACAGTCCATAGTAGCAAATCAGTTGGATTTACATGAAAGTGGTTATTTCTCCGTTATTTATACAAAGACTTGAAGTAAAAATAATAAAAGTGGTAGAATTTTGTCAATCAAAAATCAATAAAATAGAAAATAATTCACCAATTCTTCAAAATATTGGCACAACACAATGAACACATGAGTACGAATTTTTGATTGCTATAAAATTCAAAATTTTCTACTTCTTTTGGCTAAGTTTTGTACTTTGTACACAAATTGCGCTGGTATAACTCCCAAAATTTCTAAACTTGCAATTCCAGATATGATTAATGTCAATTTTGTTCTGTCAGTTTGCTAGTTGCTATTGTGCTTGAAGAATTTATGAATTAATTATTGCAAATAAGCATTTGTTTTTTTATTTTAATTGATAAAAATGAATTAGTAGATACATAACTGAAGTTTTGAGATCAGAAATTTTACTAAAGTAGGACAAATTTTCTAACGGAATAACAAAAGTAATAGAATAATGTTAAGTAATTTTTAACTAGCAAATATTGAATCAAAAAAGGACCGAAAATTTCAACATCTTGGAGATTTTATAAAAGACCCTTGGAAGTACTCATTTTCATCAATTTTCTCCGAAATCTATACAGATGTTGAAACTTTCGATTCATTTGCAATTGAACGTTTATTGTTAAAATTATTTAACTCTATTCTACTATATACAGAGTGAGCTAAGTGGTTAGCGTATTAGACGTTTAAAAAATTCTGAAATTTGGTATGCAACCGTTTTTCCACTTGAACTACATCTGGAAAATATTTTCGTTGTTCTATCAACCCCCAGTGTAGGGGGTAGTGCACCCTACTTTCTTATTTTAAATGGAATGGTATATTTTTTATTCTATATTTAGATTATTCTATGATGAAAACGAAATGGACTTTGATAACATGACCTATGGTCGGTCTAGCGTTAATAGTTTTTCAGGAATTTCGGCCTTTTCTGAAAATTTTGATTTTGTAGTGTTTGATTGAAAAATTTATATATTTGAAGATATTGTTGATAGATAATCCAAATTAGGAACTTCAATAGTTTAAACTATGTACTTTACGCCAGATTTTTGAGAAATGAATTATCTTTTAGCATTTATCCGAAATGAATTTTTCTTTCAGCCAATTTTCAAAACGCAATATCTTTCTTATTTTAAATGGAATGGTATATTTTTCTTTACACGGTTAGATAGAGAAAAAAATTCTAGATCGAACTGTATTAACATTTTCTATACCTATCGCTGATAGTTTTTCAGCTATTTAAGATATTCAATTTTGAATAGTTTTCTCCCCAGTCTGAAATTGACTAGTGTCTAGTTGTCTGTGATTTAATAATTCGCCTATAAAGAAATGCATAGGAGGCTTAGCAAAATGACATTAACTGTCACATTTGAGGTTAACAATGATTATTTTGAATGTTTTTTCAACGATTTCAGCCAATTTTACATGAAAAGAAAATCCAATTAATTTTAATTTAATTATTTGTCAATTTCTTCTATGATTTTTTAATTAAAAAATATAAAAACAATTGATTATTTAGATGTGAATTGTGACAGAAGATTGTTTCGCCAAGCCTACTATGTTTTAGCATTTCGTTTCAGGGGGTAAATTATTAGAACTCGAAAATCTTGAATAACTGAAAAATTATCAAGAAGGTATAGCGAATGCTTATATGATTCGATGCAGAATTTTTTTCTCTATCCAACCGTGTAAAGAAAAATATACCGTTCTATTTAAAATAAGAAAGATATAGCGTTTTGAAAATTGGCTGAAAGAAAAATTTAATTTCGGCTAAATGCTGAAATATAATTTATTTCTGAAAAATCTGGCGTAAAGTACATAGTTTAAACTATTTTATTTCGAAATTTGAATTATTTATCAACGATATCTTCAAACATATAAATTTTTCAAACACTACAAAATCAAAATTTTCAGAAAAAGTCGAAATTCCTGAAAAACCATTACCGCAAGACCATATGTCATGTTATCAAAGGCCATTTCATTTTTATCGTAGAATCTAAACATGGAATAAAAAATATACTATTCCATTTAAAATAAGAAAGTAGGGTGCACTACCCCAAATACCGGGGCTTGGCAGAACAACGAAAATATTTTCCAGGTGTAGTTCAGGTGGAAAAACGCGTGCATACCAAATTTCAGAAACTTTCATCAATTAGAACTCTTTAAACGTCTAATAGGCTAACCACTTGGCTCATTCTGTATATTATAGATATACAGATTATATGATGCCCTGTCTTTTGATAAAAATCAAGCTCATCTAATCTCTAATCAGATGTTGAAGCAAAAAAAACCCTGCAATTATTATTAGACAGAAGTAAAACAAACTCAAGATTTATTATTAGAGATGTTATAGAAGTGCCGTAGATGGAGCAGAATCAGAACAAAAATGTTCGTTCATTTTCTCCAGACTTAACATATTTACTTCGCTTTAATTCTCTAATAATTTTCTGAGAATTTCATTAAAAAATTTACAATATTGGCTAAATTATAAGAGAAAATATAAAAAAAGTAGAACAAAATTTTGTTCTTTATAAATTAGAATTCAATCGAAATTTTTCAGAATATTAATAGATTTGCCACTTTTTCAGAATAGAAAATGCGTTTAGATTTTTCTTAAAATACTCTTTTTCTACGATTGTATGGAAACTGTCAAATTTCCAGCCTGTTTTCCATGTGAAAAAACCCTCTATTGTTGTAGAGAGTGAATATAGTTAAGTACTCGAAAAAGTCTCCGTACACCCCCAATAGTAACAGAAAAAACAATGGTACCTAACGTAACATTCTAATGATCAATGAAAAAAAATTAACAATACCTGTCTTAAATAAAATACAACTTAACAAAATTCAAAAATTTACACAAAAATACATCAAAAAAGTCTTTGTATGTAGTTCACTATACTCTATTCACGATTCAATTGCGAAAGTTTAAATGACAGTTTAGAAGGTTATCCAACATAATTTTTAAAGTGTAGCAAAATTTATAACGGTAGTTTATAGAGACAGAATGATATCTACTGTTGGTATCACTGGAGGCATAAAATCCTACGCGTTTGTTTACATTCTTCTGTCATTTTTGAAACATAACCTCAGAATATTTAATTTCAAGCGGTTTTTTGGAGCGGGTTTTGTGTTTCGGTTGGTGCTTTTTAATATATAAATGTTTTAAAATAATCTAAATTTTGATTTTTCCACAAAAAAGAAATGTATATTCGCTCGATAATTCAATCTACTTTTTACTCCGCGCTTAAATGACAGTTCTGTCAAAATTTCGCAACTGAATCGTGAATAGAGTATACATGAACTATTTATTTATTAACTTGAATTGATATTTTGTTGACCTCCCTTGGGTTTTTATGACAACATCAAGATAACGAGGCATTGAAGCTACCAAATTTTTGTGTGATGGTTGGTTGAATGTTATTCCATTCTTCTTTTATTTTCAATTTCAATTCTCCCAAGCTTTTCAAATCAACCCATAAGTGTTCGATTGGATTCAAATCTGGGGACGGGGGTGGAGAATTAAGTTGTTTTGGGCAGTTGTATAAAACTCACTCACGTACAACGTAACCCGTATGCTTTGGATCATTGTCTTGTTAGAAGACAAATAGTTGAGTTAATCCAAATTTAGTTGCACTTTGAGGCAAATTCTTTTTTAAAATATCCAAATATTGACATTTATCAATAGTATTCTCAATGAATGCTAAGTTCTCCACACCAGCCGCCGACATACATCTTCAAATCATGATACTACCTCCACCGTGTTTGATGATATGATACAAATTTTTTTGGTTTTAAAGCTTCCTTACATTTTCCCCACACCTTATTATTCCCATCATTTCCAAAAAAGTTAATTTTGGTATCATCGCTAAAAATAACAGTGTCCCAGAACTCTTAAGACTTCAGTATGTATGTATTTTTTGGCAAACTCCAATCTTTTGTGACGATTGGTTTCCGTCTAGCAACACGACCAGCTTTCCGGAACACATTACACACAATTTTAGGGTTAACATCAACAGAAAGCTCTGTATGAATTTGTGTTGTTATTTTAGGAGCACTTAACTTGGGATTTTCACGGATTTTTTAAATTATTGTCGGTTCCAATTTTTTAAGACGACATGAACGTGGTTTATTTTTTAGGGTTCCGTTTATTTTTGTACTTTTTAATAATAAATTGCATTTTTGAGTGCCGTTTTCCAATGATTTTTCAAATTTCTCTGTATGAATTACCATTTTTAGACAAGTGTACAATCGTTTTTCGAATATCTTCTGATATTTCATTCACTTTTGGGGCACATTAGAATAAAATAAAAACCACAACGAACTATTAATTGCTAACAATTACAAGATTATTAATGATAAATTGAGTTTCTCCACAAGAATATTTAAATCGGATATAAAATGTCAGAGGATTATTAAAAAAACAAACTAAAATCTGACATAACTTTCTTGTGTACGGAGACTTTTTTGACGTAATTTTAGGTAGATTTTTCAATTTTGTTTAGTTGTATTTTATTTAACACAGGTATTGTTAATGCATTTGCTTATAAATAGACTTAGGATTTGGGCACTTTTTCGGGGCGCTGTCAAATCTAATCCCTGAAAAATTTGACAACATGAATTTCAGTTTTAAACTAGTTGTTTAATCCGTCAACAAACAACAACATGGCGAAGCGCTCTGTATCGATAGCAACAGAATTTAGAAAAACAGTCGACCAATTATAATAATCCGTTTGACTTAGCAACGTCATCGCTAAAACGCAGGTGTTTGATTTTAGCGAAATTTTGACAGATTCGGTTTCCCCACTACTTTTTTCTCATTGTAGTTCGTTTAGGTTAATAAACAGACAATTTGTACTGGAAAATAAATGAAATATTAGGCACAAATTTATCAATTATCCATTATCCTAAATTAATTTACTAATTTTATTAAATACTAATCATATTTAATTAATTACAAGTAAATTGAAAATTATTTGAATATTAAATCAATTATGTCACTGGTAAGTTTTGACAGTTGAAATTCTTATTGTGCAACTGTAGATCCTAACTGTACTTATTACATTATTAAACATTAGAATGTTACCTTAAGAATCAATGCAAGATAAATAAATGCATTTTATGTTATTTTACGTTTTTTAGTTCACTATTAGCGGTATACGGAGACTTTTGTGAGTAACTATATTTTTCAGATCTGTTACTGAAGTACGACTAATGATAACGATAATGAATAATCTATCATGAAAATTTGACATCATACTGTCAAATAAAATCTACATAATCTGTCGAATGTTTATTTCATTTAATTGAAAAATAGTGTATTAAAAAACAAGTGTCATAAGTCGACAATTATTGCACGAGTTCAAATTTAGAAAACGAGTGCGGTAACACCAGTTTTCTGAAGGGCGAGTGCAATATACGACTTATGACACGAGTTTTTTATAGTATTTTCTCTGTTTTGCCTATTTTGTGCCCTCTTTTACAAAAAATGTTTGAATTATGAAATTTAGGGAATTTGGTGGGAGTTGGTACTACTGATATAACAGTTGAACATTTGAAAATTAATGTGTATTTTGTTTAGTATTTTTGACAGTTGTCAATAACAACGAAAACTCTACCAACCTTAAGAAAAAAAATTACTATATTTTCCCTTATTTCACAGTGTATCGAAAAGTATTCATTTTGATACACTAGCGAGTTGAATAATATCGCTATTATTGACGCAAAACAGAAAAAAAATGTTTTTCAACTTTGATAACAAAATTTTCAGGAACAATTTTTTAGTTTTTGTTCAATCATAGAAAAAATAGTGTATATAACTCGAGTGGAAACGGCCTTTGTGAAACTCGTGTGGTTAAAACACTCGCTGACGCTCGTTCTTCAAAGTACACACTCGTTTCACAAAGACCTCGTTTCCACTTTTAATAGATAACTAATTTTTTCTACGATCGGGCGGAAACTGTCAAATTTCTGCCTGTGTTTGATGCATAGGAAGTGTCAAATTTCAATCCTGTTAATTCCTTGCTAGACAACGGCCTTAATTTGTGATTGTATTACTTTTTTGTCTTGTAATGAGTAAATCCTAATTCACCTGATGGGTCGATTACTTTTCCGCCCTAGTGCAAAAAGGTGTTTTCGCCAGATCGTAGAAGAAATAGTTTTCTTTACTCGGACGGGAAGTGTCTTTGCGGATCTCGTGTGTACGTTGGAGCCCGAGCGTCAGTGCCCTTGTAATGAAAATACCTATTCTGGTACTACTTTGCTTATTGTAATGTATTATCAAATAAGCGAGATATCGATTATTAAAAACTGTTTTCTTTGGACACCGAATCAAAAATAAATATCATTTAAGTCCTCATATTTCTATTAATGTATTGAAAAATTTCTTAGAGATTTGAAAAGCCCTTCCAGTTTACTATATACTGTAAGAAAATCATTGAAAAATTGCTAATATCTGCTAAGTTATAGGGAAAATATAAAAATTAAGAACAAACACATGTTCTAGAATCATCCTCTGCAACTTAGAATTTAATCGGAATTTTTTAAAATAACACACGTCTTTAGATGCTCGGTAAAATGCTGCTTTTAATGATATTTGAGTCACTAAAATAAATCATCAAACAAGTGAAATATGATTGTTGAATATTGGAAATTTGCGGAGACTAAATCGAAAAAGACGTACTTTAAATTTCAATAAATTCGTATTTCTCTCATATTAATAAATTCCGTTATATATCCGCTTAAAAGAAACACGGAAACAGGAACAGAGATCCATAACATCTCTAATCAAAACTAATAAAACACTTTCTAGAATAAAGGTGGAGCTTCTTAAAAGCCACCACTCTAATTTTGATAATCATAATTTATAATCCCATTAGTTAAAGAAAAAAAATGACTTACCGTGAACATAGCTCGCCTCACCAGATAAATGATGAGAATGATGATGATGATGCGGATGTGGATGATGGTGATGATGATGGGCAGTTGCTGATAGTGGTGGTGGTGGTGGTCCTGTTGTATGTGGTGGTGTTGTAAAAGCACTTGAACAACCATGTCGACGACTTGGTGATAATGATAAAACCTGATGATGATGGTGATGATGATGATTAGATGGTAATGGTCCCATATTTTGTTGTTGTTGTTGTTGTTGCTGTTGTTGATGATGATTTATAGTTCCCGAACCAGATGGTGGTTGCATATTTGATAAAGCATCCAATGGTGTATATGATTTACACGAAGGAATTGTCTCGTTATTATTGTTATTATTATTATTATTATTATTACCCTAATGAAAAATAATAATAATTACACAGAAATTAAATGTCAAATTTGCAGAAAACTTACATTATCTTGATTTGTATCGGATGTAACTCCTACAGTTGCTGTTGTATTTCCTCCTCCACTATTTCCATTAGTAGTAGTAGTAGTAGCAGCAACAGTAGCAGCAGCTGATGATGCAGATGAAGATGTTGATGATGATTGTGAAGACTGTAAAAGTGTTTCAGTAGAAACAGCAGTAGCTGCTGTTTGTGTATGACTAGTAGCTGAAATTCTATATTGCATACCAGCTATACTACAATAACCTTCATGATGTGTTGAACGTGTTGTACTATTCACATAAACACCAGTTATTGTAACATCAGTATCTTGATTTAATATAACCGCAACTTTCTTCTTATCCTCCTTTTTAATTTTCTTATCAAATACATCTTTATCAACAACAACATCCTCATCATCATTATCACTTGTTGTTGTTGTGGTTGTATTCGTTGGTGGTGTTGTTGTTGTTGTTAAAAAATAATCACTTGCTGTTGTCGATGATGAATCATCTGATGTTTCCGAATAGTCTTTTTTCGTATTATTTGTTGTTGTTGTTGTTGTTGTTGTACTACTAGTTGTACGTTTTTCTAACGAATAACTCGCCGCCAATATTGCACTAGCATTCAAACTAGCCATACGTTTCCTAACTACCATATCTTTTAAATCCATTATTAATTCAGTACGATTACGACGACGCTTCTCTGGTTTTTTATCACAAACATTCTCCCCAATTGTATTCTTGCCATTATTAGATTTTTTCGTTTCTTTTTTGATTTTTGTTTTCGTTTTAATATCATTAAGTTGACTTTCATCCGAACTAGATGATGTTGTAGTCTCATGCATATCCCAATGTTTACCAATCGCCCTCAAACCTGGTAAACTACGTAATGTTCGTGTACATGTTGTTGTTGATTCTTCTTTCTGTAATTCTTGAATTAAATCATGTTTCTTATCATTATCAACAACATCTAATAGTGTATTTCTTGTTTCATTCTCATATAAACAATGAACTTTTGCTAGAGCGTTTAATGAGGCAACACGGTGCCGTTTGGGGCCGTTCCAAAAACTGTACAATTTCATTTTACGTGACGATTTATCTTTTTGTTGTGATTGTTGTTGTTGTTGTTGTGGTGGTGGTTGTTTAGCTTTTTTAATTAATCGCTTCTTTACCATAACAATTTTTGTTGGTTTTTGATTTGTTGTTAATTTTTTTGTTTTATTTCGATTCTCAACTAATACTACTTTTGATTTCTTCTCATTATCAGATAATATTGGTTCATTTTTAATTTTAACCTTTGAATCTTCATTATTATCACTATTATCATCACTTATATCACTATCATTTTTTCGTTTATTTGTTTTAATTTTTGGTTTTTTATCAATATTACTGTTTAATTTCTCCGATTTCGGTTTATTCTTCAAATGCTCTTTCTTTTGATTCAATTTTCGACATTTAATTCGTGCTGATTTCGTTGATGATTGTTTATTTAATGCACGATTGGCTTGTTTTAATAATTTCTCGATTGTTTGTTGTTGTTTTGTACGAATAGCATCATCTTTACTGTCATTATTATCATTGTGATTTTGTGATTTGCTATGATTTTGATTACAATTCTTGATTTTCGGTTCACTTTTTATCTTTTTATTCAACAATAATTTTGTCGGTGATTTCTCTCTTTTCACACTACCACTTTCTACAGATGATTGACTATTATTGAGTTTAGTTTTCTTTGCAGGTTTCTTGAGATTTTGTTTAATTTTATTCGTAACCGGTACAGGGGTAGTTTCATTATTACTTTTGATTGTCATTTTTTTACCGACAGATTTCTTCTTTTTCGTCATATTCAATGAGGGTTGTTTTGTTGTTGTTGTTGATAAATATTTCGGTTGAATTGGTGTTAATTGCCCTTTAATAACAAACGATATTGTCTCAGATACATAATCCTTTTTATCAGTTTTATTATCAGTTCGTTTATTTTTATTGTTATTATTATTAGGATTCGTTTTCATAATTTTAATAAAACTCAAAGTAGACTAAAGGGTATAGTTGTCAAGGTCGTTTGAAGGGGTTGATAGTGGTTGTTTAATGGACAATATCCACAATATTGTTGTAGCAGAATACAACCCTCAGATTGGAACCTGCGCCTTTTGCTTCTTTGATAAGGCCCCTTTTTCCATCGATTTGCTACCCTTAAGGTGAATCTCTTAAAGATCCTCAACACATACACTACCATACCATACAATATTTACACACATACACACATTTGTTAATTATCTTTCACCATTTCGAAGAAATAAATAAAATAACGAAGAAGATGGTGAAATAAAAACAAAAACCAAACAATAATCACAATACCACTAGATTCAATGTTTACCTTTTAATTGAAAACGACATTTCTATCTAAATAGCACCAATACAGACACAATATTCACGTGTATTTACACATACTAACACATACACAATATAAACACATATGATTTTTAATTAAATTGACAATTTAGGGTAACACTGATACAGGTAAAGAGAAACAAAGCACTTTCAATTGTCCCAGTTCGTATTGTAATCATTTCGTATACTAATTGATTATTAAAATTCAATTCTATTAATTGACCACTGTTTTTTTCTAATTCAAGTTTATTGTTTTAAATAGCCGTAAAAGAAAAATTATAAACGAACAAATCTCCCCGCCCTAGATATACGTACGTGTTGCCATTCGGAATGACAGGCGACCATTTTATAATTTTTTTCAATACCGCTCTGCCATCTATTGACTGTTAGATAATTGCGTCGATAATACAGAATACTCTATAAATAACGCGTAAATATAATTATAATTTGTCAAATAATTCAGAGAAAATTTCAATTTTATTGCGTAAGTGTTACAATAGTTCAATTATAATTAAAAATTAAACAAGTACAAGTACAATAGGTCAAAATTAAAGGATTCTATAATTTGCTGTTCAATACGACTATAGATGTCACTGACTGATTTGCTTTAAAATCAAATACAGTGTAACTTCACTATAACGTTTTCTCTTGGATTTTAAATCGACTTCAAACAATCAATCTTCATTAAAAGTAAATTATATTGGAAAAAAACATGATAAATAGGTAAACTTTCAGGTAATTTGTTTGTTTAAATTTCCTTATTATTGAGAAATTCTCTATAGAGTGAAAGTATTTTTTTTTCAATCTTAATAAATAAAACACCTCCATTCTCTTTCTATCATTGCTGGTAATTTTATAATTTAAATACTTCCGTCTTCCGGTAAAATATCAATTTTCCTTTCATCTTCAAGTAAATTACTCAAATTGATTTTTATACAGTAAAGGCATTTGTATTACGTTCATATAATTACTCTTCTATATTGTAATAAACTGATAATTGATGGGGTATTCGTAAAATTAAGCAGGGTAGTTGGAAATTGTTGAATGAAATCATACATCAGTTGTATTCTCCAACTTGGCGGTTCGTTTCTATGACAACGTTGGAGATCAATTCTCTTTTGAATAATCTGCCTTATTCTTGCCTCTTTTTAATTCTACATGTAATGGAATAGAGAGTGAAACAGAAACTCTGTTCAATAAAACTGTCAATGTCTAGCGTTGTCATAGTAACGAATCGCTAAAAAATTAGAGAATACGACTGTATGTATTTGTTTACGATTTGTTTAGATTTAGAACGAATTTGAACTACAACAATTAGAATTGATTTTATTTGATATTAATTATAGGTTTTAATTAAGTTTCAATTGAAATTATTATATGTAACAATAGATTTGAAAAAATAAATGTAATTAGACATCAAAATAGATAAATTACACTTTCATATTGAAGAAAGTGTGACGAATTTTCACTAAAAATTCAATTAAAAATGAATGAAAAATTTAACAATAATTTAAAATTCGTTATGGAAAAAGTAATCATAAAACAGCAACTGTTAAATTGCCAGTTTGATGATGACCTTATTCCAGAATACAACCGTACATTCAAGGCAAACTTGGTTAATCGACCTGGAATGCTGATTTAATTATAAATATATATGTAGATATATTTAAGGAGTGCGTGTGTATTTGTGTGTATAATTGAGCAATCAACCATTCCTATCTCTGCAATCTAATTATTATTAAATAATGATTAAATGGACAGAAATAAACAGAATTCAGGCGGGTTTTCAGGCGTTATATGCGCAATTTTGTGCCATAAGCAAGGAAAGTTACCGTCTCTCTATTTTTTCTTTCTTTGATCTTTGCCTGTGAAATGTTTGTATTTTAAATGAGCAAAATTTCAAATATACACGGTTGTTCTTGTTATATTACGTGTTATTTGAAGAATCGTGTAAAACAAGACATTCTTTCTCCCGACATATTGTTTGTTTGTTTCAAGCAAACGTTTAATAGTATGGCCATACAAATCGAGGGACTCCACGATTATGAATCACTCTGTATTTATGTTTAAATACCAGAGAATTGGTTGGAGAATATTTAAACACTAACACACATAAACGCACCCATCCCAACCCATTTGGGAGGTAGAGTGTCTTACTAGTAGTTGTTTATAGTAGTCTCAACATAATTCTTTCGATTCGCAACCAGTGTGGTCAAGTTTCTTAACCGTTTATGTACTGTGTATGGATAAGAAATTAGTGAAATATCAATAATGATTTGCGCATTCTGAATATTAATTTTTATGTAATAATAAAGTGGCTAAATTAGAGAGTCACCTCTATTCAAATTAAAAAAATGTTTGCATCTCTATATTAATAATGTAATTTTAATTCTACCTATAATTATTGTTATTGTTATTAAGAAAGAACGAGTAAGTATACTAATTTCGTAATAATTTAGGAATTTAATTAGAGAATTAGGAAATGTTTACTAGTTAATTAACATTTATAGTCTAAGCAAATTGTTGCAATCCTCTATATGAGAGTTCAATTTGCATATTTTCCAATTGTTGAAATCCAATATCTCTAAACGTGATGTGTTTATAGACGTGTGTAGTTGAGTTTCAGTTCGAAGGAAATTCTATTTGCGGTTGATTTCCTCATTCGATACACAACAACAACAACGTATGTGTAAATTTTTGTTAAATAAATAAAAAGAGGCCAGGAAAAACTAATCGTACAAACCACAGGATAGAAAACAAAAACTATTTGAAACAATAAGTTTAAGTAGAGAATCCGCAACTTTAACGCTAACGTTACCTTTTCATCATATTTGGAATTTGACATTTGTCTTCGGATATAAAGCGGTTATTACGTTAGTGTTAACGTTAACGTTATTTGTAGATATTTCGTATTGATTTTAAAAAGTACATCTACTTTATAAATTTCCATATCTAATGGAGCACGAAGAAAATATTGTGGAAATTACCCGATTTTTCCATTTACGATTTCAATATTCCGTTATTGTATACATTGCTCGGCTTTTATAAAGTTTCATCTTAATAAATTTCTTCCAGTATTTTAATAAAATTCATTCGAATATTGGAGTAGAAGGACGATAAAACAACGACAAAACATCACATAATCTGTCTAAATCCACTACAGGCAACTCGTATAAAATGCAGAGCGAGAGAAATTTACAAAAGTTTCTTGAAATAGAGACGAATTTTATGACAAATCCATAGGCAGGTCCTTATTCCTATTGCTTTCAGTGTATATTGATAATAAAATACAAGTATCGCGAATGTGATTTTCATATATTAGAAAACTTCAAAGATCTTTCCATTCAGATTTTAATATGTCTCGTTAAACGTTGCTTTGTGAATTTCACGAAAAAGAAAACTGGCTACTAGAGAAAATCAATTTTATAATCCATCATCATAAATAAACCATGAGGTACGACGCAAGTGAAAGAGAAATTTTCCAGTTTTTATACGTTTTATTTGATGAGTTTCTCTTACGTAATTGATTCCTTAATAAAGTGAGTTTCATTTGAAACACTTATTGATTTTTTTCACAATTTCTAAACTTATACGGGTAGCTTCAGTTGAAAAACAACAATGGAACTATTGCGATTTCCACAAGTGTGAAAATCGTTCCCAATGCACGTGAACTCATCCAATTTCAACCGTATTAATTTAAAATTCATTGAAGCCAACAATTTCCAAGCAACAATAATAGACGAAAATAAATTGCTAGGGGAATTAACCATAAACAAGTACAGTTTCTTTATAAAGTGCAATAAATTTTAGTTTACTGTAAAATCAGTACCAACAACTTAATAAAATAGAATACACAACATCGATCTATCTAATAAGATTCGATTGAAAATTAAAACTTACAGTAGAATTATCAATTTTTTGTTAATTTGCTACATTCTGCGAGAAATGATTGAAAAATCGAAAATATATGAAAAAACTTAATAAAAGCAAGTGTGGTTCTTTGTAACTCAGAATTCAATCAGCAATTTCCAAAACAAGAAACACGGTTAGATACTCCTTGAAAGAGTCTTTCCAATGTTACTGTAATCATTGCAATACAGCATTAAACAAGCGAAATTTCGATGATTAAAAATTGGCATTTGTAGACACCGTATTGAAGAAAAAGGTACGATATAAGCCCTCAAGTTTCTATCAATTTTTCGAAAAACTAGCAACCTGCTGGAAAATTTCTAGAAGTTCCGGAAATCTCTTTCAATTTGCTATACACGGTGAGACAATCAAAGGAAAATCGACCATATTTGGAAAGTTATAGGGGAGAATATGACAAATTAACGAAATTTTCTTCTGTAACTCAAAATTCAATGAAAATCCAGCTTCTATTCATTGTAATAACTCATCAACTTAAGAAATAGATTATTAAATATTACCAATTTGCAGATACCGAATCGAAAATGATACTCCAAACCTAAATCATGACTGATTGTGAGATTACAGTAATCATTCTAACAGAACACGGATTAATATTATAATATGAAGGCGAGAAGAGCACCTGTTCGTGTATTATCTACTAATTATAATAATTACATTCGTAATAAACCGATTTTAATTAAAATTAAAGTCTATATTATAAAGAATTTAAAGATAATGAGAAGTAGTCAGTTGCAAATAAATAATTTCACAATGATTGTAATACGCATACGGTCTATTTGTTTGATTTTATTTTTATAATACCCTCCCCCTCTCTACTTTTCAACTTAATTATTATCGATTGTACGTTAATAATTAATTAAAACTTCAATTTATAAACCTAATTACAACTGCCACTATTTTCAATTGGAAAACGAACAAATATTTGAGATTTCTTGTCACGTTTCGTTTACGAAAACAACCAGAAAGTTTATTATTATTATTATCAATAACATGTTGTGTATTAGGTCATGTTAATTAAAGAGAAAACTAATAATAATAATAATAATTTGTACAATATACGTATCGGTATAAACTTGGAGAAATATGAAATATTCAAATATTTATTTATTTGTGTAAAAGTCATACTTAATTAAATATTAGAAAACATGAAATCAAATAAACATAACTTTGTAAAATAACAATTTTCTTGCAGTTTATACGAGGAATACTCAAAATCAACATTAAGTGGCCACGGATCGAGTTAAATAAACTTTTTATTAGCCTCTTGTAGTTGTAGTTTTGTATTTATTGACTTGTAGAGTTTTCTTTTTCCATATTAGTAGTATTAAGATATTTTCCGTTAGGTAATTTCAAGATAACACACATACACAGATACACGAATAGACAGTTAGAAAGGTGTGTTTGTAATGTTTGGAATGCGTTAAATCAAGAATAACAAACGTGAAAAATATATCCAACCTGTTTTTTTACAACATTCGCTTTAAAAGAATGTTAATTAAATACCGTAATTATATAATATTTTATTTGATTTTATGTTATTGTAAATACAGGGTGATTCATCGTGTTGGAGCATTAACGGAGCTTTATAGAATTTTAGTCAAATTGTGCATTTATTGTGTTATTGTATGTTGTCTCAACTATGCCTATTTGAAATAATTAAATGTTTTAAAAAGCGAGAGATAATCGTGTTTAAATTCCCAATTTCCAGTTTGTGTAAGCCATTCTGTATTTACAGCCACAATTATTTCTTAAAATATTCAAAACACGCTTTGTTTGGTTTTCGTTCTCTTTCTATTGTTGTATAATTAGTCAAGGCCGCAAGTTAATTATAGTCACCCATTTAATGATGATCACACAATTAAAAACTCATCAAATTTTTGTATTTTCTTGTTGTTTATAGATATTCCCTATAATTTTCCATCATTATGGACGAACAAACTGCCCTAATTCTAGCCTTACAATTCTTGGCTTTATTCGGCATTGCTGGTGCTTTAATTGCGTATCTTTTGTGTAAAATTCAAACAAATAGTGGACGAATAACAAGAACAATACCGACAACAATTCCAATTAATAATTACGGTGATGGTAGAGCTGTTTTGATAACAAGCGCTGACACAGCTATCGGATTACAGGTAGATAAATCAAATTAAAAAAAAATAAATTAATTAATTTCTCGATATTATTGATAGATAACCATCCATTTAGCGACTAGAGGATTTCGTGTATTCGCCGGTTTGAAAGATGATACGACATCAATATCGGCTCGAATGATTGGTGAATGGTTGAAGAATCGTGAAAATTTCGATTTAAATTCCAACCAAAATCATTGTAATGGCGCTATAATAACACTACCATTAGATATAACACGTGAAGATTTATTACACGAATCCATTGATAAAATCCGTGCCCATTTACCAGCTGGTGAAGATACAATATGGGCAATAATCAATACAGATGGTATCTGTTATCGGGGCCGTTTACAACAACAAAATCTTCAACAATGGGAGCAGATGTTTAAAATCAATGTATTGGGTGTATTGCGTACAGTACGTACTTATCATAATTTATTAAAGAATGGACGATTCTTTAATTTCGGTTATTGGTGTGATGATAAACATGATAATAGTGGATTGGTTGCTTATACAGCCAGTCGGTATGCTATTGATGGCATCAATCAAATATTACGCAATGAATTTTCAGTGGACAATATTAAAATAATCACAATGAAACTATGTGGATTACCACCGGAAAGTCTTTTTATTCATCCAAAATTAACAACAGAGAAATCCGAGACTGTTGTAAATATTTCAGATTCAATTGGAGATTATTATCCGTTAATTTTGAAAGATGAGATGTTTGAAATTTTAGATACAGCCATCTTATGTAGAAATCCGAAATTTTGCTATAATTTAAATTATAATCCAACGACAACAACAAAAACAACGAAATCTTGGTGGTTGTTGAAGCAATTTAAAATGTAAATATTTGACTAAATAATAGAACTTTTTGTAAACTTTTTTGGGTTAATGTAGTTGATCCTGGTATTAACAATAATCCATTCGAACCAGCTAAACTATTTAAACGACTACTAATTTGATCACCTGTTGTGAAAATCTCAATTTCATTATCAATTTTTTTAACGACAACACGTGCATATTCGGGACGGTCATCTTTATTCACCACCTCTTGATTCTATTATTGTTAAAAATTAAATCAATTATAAAATAAAATAAAATAAAATAAAAATTAAAGAAAAACTTACTAAGATTGCATTGATTGTGGGAAATTCAGGATTTTCGTAATATTCCAAATATTTCAGTAATGGTATTACGAATAGTAGACAAGTCACACCGGCTGATACAGGATTTCCCGGTAAACCGAAAAAAATTTTCTGTTTCCCGTTGAATTCCAATGTAGCAAAAGTTGTGGGTTTACTGTTTATACGAACAACAATTTCGAATTATAAAGAATATCGTAAATTAGGCAACCAACTATATAATAGAAACTTACCCTGGTTTCATATTAATCCGTCCAAAATGAATGCAAGCATTAAAATCGTTAATTAAAACTTGTTTAATTAGATCAAATTCACCCATAGATACACCACCGCTAGTTATAACAACATCGCATTCATTTAAGGCTTGTACAATCTTCGATTTCACATCATCCGGGCTGGATTTTTATGGAACAAAGAGCAAATAAGTAAATATCAAATGGTAATAGGAGATTGTGTACGGATAAAAAGCAGGATTAACATATCACGAGATAATTTATTGGATTAAAAGACCGGACTAGAACTCATTAAAACGATTTATCGTTCATTTTTCATTCAAAATTCAAGTTTTTGGACTTGTTTCAAAGAGCATTTCAAGTTGCATAAGAGGAGTTTTATAATTTTGCAAAATATTGTGAAAATTTAGAGTTATAGTTTTTCTCTTATCACTTCGTTTGTGTCAATATAGAGTGCAATTGAAAGCAAATTGATAGAGTTTTTCAAAAATGTAAAAATCTGAATTGGTCAAGTAGTATTCCGGAAAATTATGTGAGAAAAATAGCAATATTTTGCTGGTGTCTTCTTTGCATAGTTTTAAACATAGAGAATTGAATATCACATTTTCTGAAAATGGGAAAATCTGGCAATAATATAGCCAATTTTTGAAAATTGCTTCTAGATATTCATGAAAATTTCCACATTTTCTTAAACTATTAAATTCCTCTTGTGCGTCTTTCTAATAAACCCCAAAACTCGAATTTTGAGTGAAAAATAAATGCGAAATAGTTTCTCAAAGTTTCCACGTGTTTTAATGAGTTCCTGTTCGGCCCCTTAAACACGAATTAAAGGTTTGATGTAGGAATCTATGGAGATCTATTTAATATACAAAGAGTGTTGTCAATTTTCGGAAATTCCACAACTCTAATTGATAAAAGAAAATTCCCTTACTTGTCTTTAATAATTCCAAAGTCTTGACAATCATATTTGTGCTCCTTCAATAGATTTTTCAACGTTAAACGATTACTATCCCGAATTTGGCCTAATTTCTGCGGTACATCTCGATAATCAATCAACTCATTGCCAGTGGACAAAACACCAATTAAAGGTTTTCTAAACGATAATTATAAATTAAAGAAAATCTAACTAGAAACAAAGCAGTATTACTTAAAAACTTGAATTTTTCCTCTACCAATTGTAGCGAATACTCCAATATGTGCTGATGTTATTATATGACCAATACTAAAAATTTTAACATTGGCTTCAATATCTGTCCCAATTTTTCTAATATCTTGCATGAATTTTGGTGGCTTCTTCACAAGAATTTCTAATTCTTCACTACCATCTTCGGTAGTTTTATTCAATTCGGTATCTTCAACTTGTACAACAGCATCAGTACCGGGTGGTATAGGTGCACCAGTACAAATACGTACAGCTTCACCGGATTTCAAAGGATTTTCTATAAAATCACCACCAGCAGCACAGAAATTTACAACTTTCCGTGGTTTTGTTCCATCACAAATTAAAACAGCATAACCGTCTTTTATTGAAGCATTAAACGGTGGTATTGGTTCAGTTGAATAGATATCTTCGCTTAAAATCCGCCCTAAACTGAATTCAATCGGTATTGTTTCGATTCGATCAGAACTTCGTGTTGATTTAGTAAAAATTAATTGTTGAGCTTCATTAACGGTTATCATCGGAAATGGCGATTGTCTTAATCGATTAACAATAGGAATTGTTCTAATTGAACTAAAATTGGTTTCAACAACATGTTGTACTTTATGATGAGTTTCTACAACATTCCCATCATTACCAACAACAAGATCTAAAGCATGAGGTAATGCTGATTGGATGCTCATTAAACATTCAATTGCACCCTTTGGACTACCGGGTAGATTGATAATTATCGACTTTTGTTTTATACCACAAACTGGTCGTGATAATACGGCCATTGGTGTGATTTTTAAACTTGTCATAATCATTGCACATGTTAAACCGGGAGCTTCACGTTCGATTACATCACGGGTAGCTTCTGGTGTTTGATCACGTGGACCGAAACCGGTACCACCTGTTGTCAATATCAGATTACATTCATTAGATATCCATTGATTTAAAATTGATTTTATTATTAATTTATCATCCGGTACGATTGTTTGTTCAACAATTTTATAGTTGGGGAATATTTTCGTTACATGATCGTATAATTTTCTACCGGAGATGTCTTCTTTTTGTTTCGCATAACACGAATCGCTAACTTTTAGAAAAATTATAAACTTTTTTAAATAAATAACGAAAAATAAAGAGAACAAAATTATGGCTCACCTGTTAGAATACCGACAGTTATAACAGTCATTTTAAAACTACCACCTGTAAAACCGGAAAAAGAAATAACGAATCGTTAAAATTGTTGTGTGTCAAAAAGACCATCAGCCGTATCTAATTAGGAGAAGTTCAAAACGATTTTCTCTAATGATTGTTCGTTCGATTTTATTTGTATGAAGAACGGAAAATGGAGAAAAATCGGTACATATGTAAGTTATTTTTCAAACGAAATGTTTCTAATCGGCTAATTTATTAAAAAATAACTATTTTATTTTGCAAAGGAACGTTATTTATTGCATCCATCTATTAAAAGGCATGGTGTAATAACTAGCGGACGGAATTTTCACAATTTTGTAAAACAAAAATTATTCACTTGATTGAAACGATTAATTCTATTAATAAAATAATTTAAATATAGACACTTTCATCCCTTGATTTGCACGGTAGATGGATTGTGTAAATAGAATACATTTCAAACAGAATTAATCTAAATTAAACTAAATTAAACCATAATTGTGAATCACCCTGTACAAATGTGTCAACAAAGCGTTAATTGTACATTTGAAATAAGTGCCAAATAATTTTGGCAAAACAAATAAATTAATCAATCAATCAATAATGTGTCGAATGAATTATATTCTTACAAATTTGATTATCTATTTAGCAACGACAGAAAATTTCCTTTAAAAAAAAAAAACAAGAACAGTTTGACCAAAAATACATAAAAGTGGCAAATTAAGCAAACGAAAGCGGATGGATAAGATAAATACTGGATGAATGAGTCTCTTAAGATTAGAGAAAAACAAAAGGAATCACTAAACAATGGTGAAATGGCCGAAGAACAATGAAATAAATGGTAATGGAAGACGATAAAGGGAAATTTTAATTAAGTTTGTTTCCCATCTTCATCTTCGACTTATTTAATTTTGGTAGTTGGATGTTTTGAAATTAAATCCTGCAACGTATAAACGATATTTTTTTTATTTTCACTGTATGTTCTACAGCATAATAACTAAAAGTTGTGCGACATAAAATCGAATGTTCATCCCTTACATTTATGCGTATGCATCTAGAATATTTCTATGGGTGTCAACTATTTTTATGGAGGGATAGAACTTGTACTGAAGAATAATGAAACTAAAATTGTTAAGAATCTTGGGAAAAATTTGTACTATACTTGGATTATATTGCCGAAAATTGATCAAATTATAGGAATATTTGAGGCGGATATGATCGGTAAAACTACTCAAAAGAGTAACGAAGTGAAATTACAAAACTTTAATCATTTATGTCTACAAGTTTCTACTCAAATACGACCCTGATCAAGTCTTATCAATATATCAACTTATTTATAGTTATAGCTACTACCTATTTATGAGTATAAAAAGTTTTTATTATTAAACTTATCTCTGCAAATAATCGTATAGAAAATTGAGAAAACTCTTTTCCTACACATTTTTATCCTTAATTAATCTCGAACTACTTTTAAACATCAACAATTTTCGGATTAACGCTTTTCAAAAGTAAGTAACTTATTTTTTGATGTTTTTATAAACGAATTGCGTCATTGACAACATAATTTTATCATCAATCATCAATATCATTGCTAAAATTGAAGAAACAGGTCAACGCAGGGATCAATTTGATAAAATAAAGATAACTATCGATCGGATTTTTTGTACTATCTATATGTATTTATAAGTGTGCATAAAGCCTGTATGTATCTAGCTATACAGGGTGTTTCAGCCAAATGTTCCCAGTTTTTATGGCAACCTCTATTAATTGCCGGGCGATTTGAAAAATATTTTGAGGATTTGTAGGAATCGTTATATCACTGTAGATCATTTAATGTCAAATTTACAATGAGGTCCATTGCAACATTTTCCTATTAAAGCGGTTTTCACCAATTTCCCAATGAGTGACGGGGCTCAAATTTTGGTAAAATGTTCTCTAGGGACTCAAAATATTTTTTTAAATCGCCCACCAATTAATAGGGGCTGCCATAAGAACTGTGAACATTTGGCTGAAACACCCTGTATGTAGCTGAATAATACCATTATTAAAGGTGAGATTAAAGGTAAATTGTGTTGCAAACAAAAATATTTACAAAGCTAACACTGTTTGTACAATCTACGTTCGGAGAAAGAGTGATTCACTATGATGGTCTAGTTGGAAAAATATCAAAATTTGATTAAATTTTACATAATTTTGTTAGAAGAAAGTTTTCAATGTGACTATAAAATTGCCAATTAATAAATTCGAAGTGAGACACCCTGTATGCTGAGTTTAAATGAGAGAGGGCGGGTTTGCACGTGTTGCGCAATCTAAACCACCACCACCACAACAATCGACAATGACCTTTCATTAATGGAAAGCAGGCCTTATCAAAAAACGCAAAACAAAACGCCGCCATTTTTACTACGTTCTAATAAAATCAACAGTAACAATATTCATTAGAATTGATAATTGGTAGAAAGGCGCGGGATTCGATCGATTCCTATCAATAAAACAACGCAGAAAAAAAAAACTCACAAAACACAACGATTTCGATCAGGTGTTGTTTTTCTCCACGAGCAAAATTTCTATCAGACAACGATGACGTTTGAAACGAACACAACGCGCACAATTCCAACGAACTGAACGATGCGCTCGCCCCGTTAGACGAGTTCTATCGTTCTGTTTAGTCCGTGTGTATACCTATGTGTGAATGTGTGTGTCACTAGTTAGAGTGGTAGAAGAGGTAGAAGAGCAGTCGTGTGCTTATATTTTCGCTTTAGTCTCGAATTAAATTTGCGTGAGAGCTCGTTGATTATACAGTTCAGTCTTTTTCGCGACTATGTCCGGATATTTACCACGCTGCTGCTACAATTACTACAACTACTATCATCATCGATATTGTTTATTGTTGTTATTACAGAAAAAATGCCAAAATTTCCCGTTACCGATTCACTATCGATACGTATCGATAGTTCATCATTCACTACAATTATCATCTTAACAACAATCTTTTTATTAATTAATTTTAATAATAATTATAGTGGTGGATTTGTGGATGGACGTTTGTGTAATTCGATGATTATAAGAAATTTCCCTCGACAATTAGAGAAATTGCGGAATTGTACAGTGATTTTAGGACATTTAGAAATCTATTTATTTGATTATATTGAAAATTCAAGTGTTTATGGTGAATATACATTTCCACAATTAACAGAAATCGTTGATTATTTAATATTGTTTCGTTTAAGTAAATTAACAAGTGTTGGACGTTTATTTCCAAATTTACGGACAATACGTGGTGTGAAATTATGGAATGATTATGCTTTAGTCATCTTCCGGATGCCAGATCTTGAAGAAGTAAAACAATTTATTTTCAATATTTACAATTTTCCAAGCTGTAATGTCCAATTTAAAAGTTTATATAGAAGATTGTCGATAAAAGTTTGCCATTAGAACAATATGCTTTTAATGCTTACAGTTGGTCTTAATCCTTCAGGATTTAATTGAAATTTTGTTTTGTTTTCAGGCCATTTTCGAACAAAATCCCTTTCGTATTACATCGAAATTGAGAAAATTCTGTTTTATGATTTTTAATCTAGGATTCTAGATTTATAAAAATTCTATTTAATTTCCATTTAAATAATTAACAAATGCACTAGTGTAGTCAAATTTGCAACTAGAAACAAAGCTAAATACTGGAAGTTAAAATAGCAATCAGTAATAAAAAATGCAACTATTTACATTCCAAATTTTATATTTCTACCGATAATAATGTTTAAGATATAATTTTTTTAAAATAGACATTACAGAACCTAAAAATTCCACAATTATCAATTTTAATTATTTGACCCCTGTCGATGCTAATTGACACCTATTTACTAAGTTAATAGGGGTTAATTTCGGTGCCCCCGTAGGTGTGTCCACTTACGATAATATCGACGACATTTCAAGAAAATATCAATTGTAATCGTGTCCGTTGGCGAAATAATAATGCCGTCTAGAACGATTTATTATAATGATTTGTTAAAATTACGAATAATTCTCCCAATATTCATATTGATATTTTTTTTGTTCTATTGTGTTGTTATTGTTGATAGTGAGATATGTTATTCAACAAGTATACGAAATCATCCAATGTATTTAAATAAGATACGTAATTGTACAATCATTAATGGTTCCTTACAAATTCTATTGATGGAAACTGTTAATGATTATTATGATGATTATAGTTTTAATGATTTTAATCAAAATTATCGTTTACCAAATCTAATCCATATTACCGGCTATTTATTAATTTATCGTGTTGAATTATTAACAAAAATTGGTTGGTTATTACCAAATTTAAAAGCCATCAGTGGTTATGAATTGTTCTTAGGATATGCTTTGATATTATTCGAATTGCCACATCTACAGGAGGTAATTTAATTTTAATTTTTTGTTTTGTAATTTTTATCTTTAGAATATCAATAATGTTGAAAATATCAATATTAATTGTCCTTGAGTGGTCTGTTTTTTTAACTTTTTATCTCCCGGTCTCTCGAAAATAAATCTGATAATTTATGATAATTATTTTCAAAATAAACAACGATAGAATGAACTAACCAGGAAATTAATTAATAACTCCATTAATTTCGATAAATTTTCTTATTTCATCATACAGTTTCGAAAATGCTAATTGCAACATTTAAATGATAATTTCTTGTTGATACATAAAATATAAAGCATGTATAGAGAGAGATAGAGTATATTTTTATTTTATTATAAAGAAAAATAGGGTGGGTGAAAGAGGCGGTAGTGAAAGTTACATGTCCGTCCTTGAACTGGAAAATTGTGAAAAGAGGAAAAATAGAGAAAGGATGGGAGAAAGAAAGATTGATCCAGACCGTACTTTACGTTTACTTATTGTCTAGATGGAAATTTGATACTCATATATTAAGGAGCTCTACGTTGGTTAACTTCTATTTAGAAGATTTATTAGAAACGTAGCTATTAAATGGAGTAAAAACTAAATAGAGGTATATTTTCAAAGACTAGCTATAGTTGAAAGTTTGAAATTTGAATGAAATTTGTATTACGGTTATAATTGATCTTTCAGCTCACTGGAAATATACCCGTAAGGCATCTCAAGTAGACACATGAAATTTAAAATTAATTTAATGAATCTTTTGTAAGGAAAAAGTTGATAGTTTCTACCGAAATAACTCTCCCTGAATGTTTTAAATTTATACACACATTAAAAAAATTACCAATACATTTTCTTATTAACTCTTGATAAAGGAAAACAAAATTTATATGAGGTTATGTATTTTTTTTAAATTCATCATCAATTATTTCTTGATAGACATCCGGTGTTAAAATAACAGTTATTCTAAAAGTTTCACCAATATCCATCAATGGACAACCATTGCACATATTTTCATGAATCATCCGGTATACATACATACAAACATACGTTTACGTAATTGTTTTCATAAAACGAAAATAGTTTATTTATTTACGACTGAATGTTTTGATTTTTTCATTAATAGTAAATCTCGTTAGGTAAATTTAAAAAAAAAAAACGCGAGAAAAAGAAAATCTTTTTTTTTTGAGTTTTCCATAATTGGAAAATGAAAGGGACATTTTATAAATCGTTGTCTTCATCTTATTGACACACCAGAATTTGATGATTAATTCAAAAATTATTCAAATGAGATTCAAATAAAATCACGGAATTAAAATGGATCAACAATTGCTATTTTTAAAAGATCAGATTGATCTAAATTTTGCTGCAAAGCACGAAAACAACCGAGAGGAAGGATCTTTTTTTTAAGCTTTTTTTTTAAACGTTTTTGTATCTTATATTTAGGACACTGTGAATGTGATAAGAGAGATAAAAATACCAAACCACATTTAAATAACAAATAAGAAAACAACGTAGATTCTACCGCCTGTTTTCACATAAATGTTCCTCGCTCTTATAGCAACACCTACTATTTGACGACTGATTTGAAAAATATTTTTTCTGTTTTGCGTTAATAATAGCGATATTATTCAACTAGCTTGTGTATCGAAATGAGTACTTTTCGATACACTGTGAAATAAAGGAAAATGTAGTAAATTTTGTTCTCTTAAGGAGACAGGGTAGATCTCAAAATTTTAACCGGCGAAAATGTGAGTTTGTAACTTGCGATTTCTCGCTCGTCCTTGGGACTACGGCAACCGAAATAGATTTTTGAAAAGAAAATCTCTTATAGCCCGAAATAGTTTTTGCCGTTTTTCAAACTGTTGATATGAATTTGAATTACAGACAAAAATCTAACAACATGTTTTTTTCCTATTTTTGTACAATTTCTTGTATTTTCTCTTATAACTTGGTCAATTTTGATTATTTTGCAAAAATTCTTGTATTGTCAGATAGCAAATAAAAAGTTCTTTCCAAATATTCAAGAAATTTTCCGATTCCACTGTTAGTTTTCCGGAAAATGAAGAAAACTTCTGTACGCGACAACACCGTTTTTTCTACAATTTTTTATATGTCAGCATTGATCAACCCTTCATTCGAAAGCTAATACAAAGGCGGAGGGCAAGATAGAAAGCTTTTTTTGAAATTTTGAAAATTGGCTGAGTTATGGCGGAAAAACCAAGTGGTTTTTCTAGCATTGCTTTTACTTATTAAAATTAATTATTTTGCTTTGAAATACATACGGTTAGGTGGATAATTTTATCCTGTTTCCGATATGCCTATTATTTTTGTAAAAGATGTTGATTTTTCGAAGAAAATTGAGTGGAAATGCAACGTTGTTATTTTACAAAGATTGCCCGTGTTACACGTAAACAGTGCGGGTTTGCCTAATCGAAAGTTTGTGGAATCATCGATACTCAATCCAAAGCGAGACACACAATTCGATTTGGCAAACGCGCACTACCAGTATGGCGGGTTAACTTGCTTGATAATACACAAACAAAGAGACTGGATTTTCATTCCATTTTCTTCGAGAAATCAACACTTTTTACAAAAATAATAGGCCAATCGGAAACAGGACAAAATTATCTGCATAACAGTATGTATTTCAAAGCAAAATAATTAATTTTAATAAGTGAAAACAATGCTAGAAAAACCACTTGGTTTTTCCGCCATAACTCAGGCAATTTTCAAAATTTCAAAAAAAGCTTTCTATCTTGCCCTCCGCCTTTGTATCAGCTTTCGAATGAGGGGTTGATCAATGCTGTCAGATAAAAATTGTAGAAAAAACGGTGTTGTCGCGTACAGAAGTTTTCTTAATTTTCCGGAAAACTAACGGTGGAATCGAAAGTTTTCTTGAATATTTGGAAAGAACTTTTTATTTGCTATCTAATAGTACAAGAATTTTTGCAAAATAATCACAACTGGCCAAGTAATAAGAGAAAATATAAGAAATTGTACAAAAATACGAAAAAAACATATTGTTAGATTTTTGTCTGTAATTCAAATTCGTATCAACATTTTGAAAAACGGGAAGAACCATTGGATTCTATAAGAAATGCTCTTTTCAAAAATCTAATTTCCGGTTGTTGTAGTCTCAAGGACGTGCGAGAAATCGTTTGACATTTTCGCCGGTAAAAACTTTAAGATGTACTCCGTCCCTTTAATGTTGGTAACGTTTTCGTTATTATTGACAACTGTCAAAAATACTAAACAAAATACACATTAATTTTCAAACGTTTAACGGTTATATCAGTAAAACCAACTCCCATCAAATTCCCTAAATTTCATAGCTCAAACTTTTTTTGTAAAAGGGCACAAAATGAGCAAAACAGAAAAAATAGTAAAAAAAAACTCGTGTCTTAAGTCGTATATTGTACTCGTCCTTTAGAAAACTCGTGCTACTGCACTCGTTTTCTATATTTGGATTGGTGCAATAATTGTCGACTTATGCCACTTGTTTTTTAATATACTATTTAAAATTTATAGAAGATTATGAAGCAAATTTTGAGTTACGTAATTCATCGGAGAAGTTGGTTAAAAACCAATCGTTTTGACGATATTACGACTTTCAAAACGAGTTAGGTACACACTAAATGCCTTAGAATCATTCAAAGATGGTCCTAACATTGATTTTATTCGTTTTTTTTTTCAATTTTATATTTGTAATATCTATTTTCTAAAACAGATAAGACACGTTTATTCTAGAATAAAATATCCTTGAGTTCCTCGGTTCCAAAAATCATTACCTTTTCTAAAACAAGCGCTCTTTGGCCAACTTCCCGATGAGCTACCGGGTTCAAAATTTGGCAAAAAGATCTTCAAGGACTCTCCTATTGATCCTTGAAATATTTTTCAAATCGCTTATCAAATAATAGGTGTTTCCATTAGAGCTAGAATTATTTAAGTGAAACACGCGATATATTTTCCACGTTTTTTTCTGCAACATTATCACAAATTTTAATTTAAAAAAAAAACCGGTAATTAAATCAGGGAATTCTAGACACATACGAAGGGGAAAATGCAAATTTTCTAATGAACACACAATTTTTTGAGGTCAATAAACGTGTGTCTATGTCTGCTTCTATACATGCACATTTTCAAATTATTATAACAATTTTTTATTGTTTTAAATAAAAGCACAAGCAGCAGGCGTACTATTATTAAAAGGAAATTCTCTGTATGTAAATGATAAGGTCGTTGACTTTTCCTCTTTTTTTGCTTTAGTTTGCTTTCTTCTATGTATGTTGTTTAGAAAAAGTGCTGACGAAATTTCTAAACACACATTTCTAACTGTAAAAATTACACAAAATTTTGTTTATTGAAACATGCCCACATATTTCTGTTCAGAAGAATTCCAGAAAAATTGACGCAATACTAAAGTACCCACGTTTGATTTTTGTCTATCTCTTTAAAAATGTGTATCCCACAAAACTTTATGTTACACAGGTCAAGGTCTATATTGTTATAACTGGATGTTTAACAAAATCTCCAAGAGAGGAGAAAAAAAACTGATTAAAATTCATGGAAATAAATGAACAGAAATATGAAGAAAAAAGAGCAACAACACAATAAAACCCAACGAAATAATAGGAAAGGTGACGGTTAAAGTAATAAAAGACAGAAAGAGAAAAACAACACCACATGTAAAAAATGGGTGACTTGTTGGATTTTTTGTCGGCTGTCTGGTAATTTTTTTCTATGACCTATAATTGAAAATCGGCTCATTTCAATTATATATCCGATTATTTTCAAATACTTCCATCCCTTGATTTATACTGTAAAAGTTGAGATCGTGTAAAACGAAATACAGATAAAAATAAATTTCCTACAAGTAGAATGCCAAATTTAAAACAACATTTACAATTACAGTCGTTCAAAAATTAAAACAGAATTATATAAATGATGTAAATTATGTCTCGCGCAAAACAAGGAATGGTTGTATTTTTCTAAAATTGTGTCTTTAAAGTATGTAATGATCCTTAGGAATAGTTTATGTTATGTGGAGGAGGTTTAACAGAAAAATATCCAACTAAAACATTGATAGATAATGAAGATGGTAGACGAAAAATAAATCAATCATATACAGCAAAAAAACAGTAGACAAGGGCGTAGGCTCGTCAAATCAAATGTAATGCATTTAAAATATAATTATGTGAGATTGAGACAAACAAGCTTTAAAATAAATATAGATACCATTTTATTATTCACTCAGAAATAATTAGAAGTCAAACGCATAGTTTAAAAGCAGCAAAACAAAACGAGAAGCAAACCAAAGATAGGTCAGTGTTGGATAAATGCCGCGATGATTTATAAAATAATCTGTGTCTATGTTTAAGTAAATTAACAATCCATATAGATACTACAAATAAGACATTGAGAAATTGAAATCAACGTTAAATATTATCTGCTTAATTAATTAATTCGTTTTAATTAGTTTCAATTAGTCAGTTTCTTTAATCAAACATCATACAAATTAGCCTTATAAGTTTGTTTCAAATGAATGCAAATTAAGTTGGGATGTTGTAATTAAATAAAATTGATTGAAAAATCAACAACTTTATATAAAAATTGAACTTTCTAACTCTTCCCTCAAATTAATAAATTTATCACTAATGACATTTGGAAATTGTGCAGAACAAATAACAAATTTGAATAAACAATTGAAACGATCGCCAAATTTACTTCCAACATGTTTTGCATACGGAAAGCTCAATTATGTTTCCTCAAACGTTTTCCTCCTATACAATTAGACATACATCTAACTCACCCTCCTCGATCACTTAACGCACCCTATTCACAAACGCCAAAGTAAATGTTTTGTTCTGTTTGTTCTTCTATATGAAGTGGAAGAAAATGCAATCAAAATGAATTTGAATAACAAACAAAAAAGTATCTCGTTTTGAACAGTTTCAATTTTATGCCAGGCGCATATCCGAAGACTGTTCTTTTCATTTTTCAAAAATGCTTGTATAAGGCAAAAGTTGATAAAATATGACAGCAATATGACGATACCTAAATTTTCCCAACAGGTGATGAATTTTTCAATTAAAAAAAATCAACCTATTTAAATTTAACATCCCTAAAACCACTAATTGAAAAAAAATTAAAAACTTTAGGGGGTAAGTACCCCATTACTCTCCTTCCTCTCCATAGGTACGCGCCTGTTTTATGTAGTTTTATTGTTTAGGACCATTGTTTATCAAAAAGACTCATGATTTTTCTTGAACGCAAGGATCAATATTCGCATATACCTACCCGCGTTAAACCCGTGTTTCTTTAGCAGTGTAAACAACAATTAGGAATTCGAAACAGGCAATTTGTTGGGTGTTTTTTTTTTCAAATTATTGATTTTATTATTTATTTTGAGGAATGTAGTTCAATGGCCCCTTTTTTGGAATATTTGAAAAAGTATGACAATGTGAAAATTGTGGAATTTTCTCAAAATGAAAATATTTAAAATTAACAGTATACGGTCAACTCGGGTCGATGGTTTGTCGTAAAACTGTTTTATTATAGCTTTCCCGTTTTATTATTATTATCGCATGTGCAGTTTGAAAATATATAGTGTGTTAATGAATTTTAAGATATTTACGTTTTTAATTCTAGGTAAATCATAATAGTCATATTTTTCAATTATTCCCCCTGTTTTGCTAATTTTGGGGGATAAAGTTTCAAAATAACTCAAGAAAGAATTTACGTGGCAATATTTTAAAGAGAATTGCACACGTGTACTACATTCTTTACTCTAGTTATGTCTATATTTCTTTTCCTTTTCCTCTTTCCCCTATTACATTAAAAACAACCAAGCCCTTTATAATAAAACTCTGGATACTTTTATGAGACCCATAAAGCGTCTCAACCAAGCAGAAAATGTATCAGAAAAACATTTATTGTAAAGTTTTAGAAACAATCTCTAACTAGAATGATGTGTAAAATAGTTGCGCTGTAATATGCGCAGTCATCACAAAAAATTTATTCGCCAATTTGTGCCCATCTGGTCGATACACAGAATATTATGAGACAAATTTCCTGCTAGAATATTTGTCACGTATTTCGATTATACCGTTATGGCAAATGCAATTAATAGTGTGCTTATTATTATTATTATTATTATTACTATTATTTAATCTGTATGCCAATATGTGGTTTTCTAAGTTTCTGGTTACAATTTCCAATTATGTCTATCTAGGTATCATCTTTTTATAAAAATTTTAACCGTTTTATTGTGTAGTGGAATGTATTCAGTTCTAGATTGAAATATGTACAATATTTTGAAATTCAATCAATTTAAACAATCATTTTGCTTAATCATACTATTTATAATACACATACACATACATATACTTACGTACGTATACCGTCAGTCTATGATTAGCATAATTTGTTTGTGTATTTTAAGAATAGAGAATTTGTTTTGTTCGTCGCACTAAACTAAATTTTCTAATAATAAAAAATCTGAAAAAAAATAGACCACGGAATTATAGACTAACACAGTTATTTTCCAATCGATAATAAACATCATCGTCAACAACAATCAAATGTATTTTTTTCTGTTCAATTTGCACTACAATAGTAGTAATGTAGTAATAAATGGGAATGTTGCTTTATTTATTTATAATAAAAGTATTTATCGTTAATAGAGTTATGGAAATTGATACCTTCCAGGTATTATTCAGTAAATTTATTTCTAATCTTTTTAATCGATCATTGTTTGTTTGTTATCGTAAATAACCGGTAGACATACTCAAATCTAATTGCACAATATATTTTCGTATTTAAATTAGAAACGGATCGTATACTGCCTGTTTCATGCAAATAGTCCTAGTTCTTATAGCAGTCCCTATATTAATTGCTGAGCAATTTGAAAAATGAGGATTCGTTGGGGACATTTCAGCAGCTCATTGGGAAATTAGTGAAAAACTTCTTTAACCACACCACATAGTAATTTTCACGAAAATTTTCGTTGAATAATAGAAAATGATTGGAAAATCCTTGTACGATAGTTTTTTCAGTGTTCACTACATGAATAATCGTTTATTGCAATTAATAGACATAAAAACTTATATTATTAACGTGGAATAGGCGGTAGAATATGATAATAGTATATTAAAAAACAAGTGTCATAAGTGGACAATTATTGCACGAGTCCAAATTTAGAAAACGAGTGCGGTAGCACGAGTTTTCTAAAGGTCGAGTGCAATATACGACCTATGACACGAGTTTTTTTATACTATTTTTTCTGTTTTGCCTATTTTGTGTTCTTTTTAACAAAAAAAGTTTGAGTTATGAAATTTAGGGAATTTGATGGGAGTTGGTGTTACTGATATAACAGTTGAACATTTGAAAATTAATGTGTATTTTGTTTAGTATTTTTGACAGTTGTCAATAACAACGAAAACGTTACCAACTTTAAGAAAATGAAAATGTACTACATTTTCCTTTATTTCACAGTGTATCGAAAAGTGCTCATTTCGATACACTAGCGAGTTGAATAATATCGCTATTATTGACGCAAAACAGAAAAAAATGTTTATATCAAGCCGTCTTATTTCTTTATTTAGATAGAAACCGTGACTACATTCTACAAAAATTATTCGAATGCTTTTTCGTATAATTTCGTGAATGAATTATCAAATTTTTTATTGTCTGAATAACAAGACTTTAAAATTTATACGACAATTTAGATGTTAATTCGTTTTTTTACTGGCTTGGTGAGTTGATTTTCGCTGAATATTTCAAGTTTTTTTTAATATAAGAAGAAGCTATTGTTTATGATAATTGTTGCGATTAAAATACTAAATATTATCTATGAATATTACCGGATCTTGTATTGTGGTAGAGGACAAATTATATATAGTATTTGATAATTTCCAAAAATCGAATTTGGCAGGAAAAGAGAAGTTTCCGGTTAATTTCAACATAACTACCTACATAACAATTAATCTTTACAATATTTGGTTTAGATTGATTTACCCAGTTCTAATTAGTTGCCATTGGTGTGACACAAAAAAGGATTGACGGAATTATTCTTTTGACCTACAAAGAGGAAGAAATAACAATACCACCTGCTACCATTTTTTATATAAACAAATAAACTTTTTTTGTTGTTTCTAATAAATTTGATACAATTTCACGTAAAATAATCAACTTGAAAATTTTTGCTTGTTTTTAATAAAGACGAAGGTGATGATGGAATTCTCATGAATATTCCTCAACGATTAAATTGCAAATAAAATAAAATCCGTTAATCTATGATCCTGGCTAATACGGAAAAGTTTAATGAGAAGGAATGATGAGTTTCAATAAAGAGACTCTTACATCAAACAAAATCAATAACAAGCCAAGTGGCTGTTGTTTTTTTTTTTCTGTATAAATCGAATAAATAAAATCGAGCAGCTTGAAATTTGCCCTTTGAACCTTGTTAAAAGAACACGAAAGAGTCAATGCGATGTTCAAATTGAATGAACTGATGGACAAATTCTTAAAGAACATGTTTACAACTGCCAAGAACACTTTGAAAAAACACGTTTAACCTACTTGAATGAAAAAAGTTTTGAAAGGAACACTGATAGTAACCTGTAGGCTTCTATTGAAGATATTTCAGTATAGCAGATTATAGGGGTAGTAGAAATAGGAATATAAATGTGCCAAACAACAATCAATTATTAATTTATTAACAAATGTGTTCTTGGTTTACTCAAAAGTTTGGATGTATAACTTTAGTTTGATTAAAGCTCATTTATAGCTAAGTTACCAATGTAGGTATAGGGAAAGTTTTACAATTAAATTCCAACAAACTTAATTAGATTCTCTTTTTAATAGTACCTATACAGGTAAGACAATTTAAAATATGTATGTATTTGAAATGCCTTACTTGTATAAGCAGAATTTAAATAGTATTACACAATTTGATTCCTCCTCTTCTCCTCCTTCATCTTTGCCATTGTTTCTAATCAGTTTGAAAGTATTGATCCATGCCTGTCTATCTTTACCTAATCTATCAACCTCTCTATCTTATCTAATGTATTATAGTAAGATTAATTTCTATTACGATAAACTTTATATTTTCTATTAATGAATTTTTATTAAAAAAGGCAAATTCTTAATTGGCCCTATTATGAAATTTTCCAAAAAGGTTATTGAACTGATTAGTTTATCTGTTGTTTATCTTCTATTCCAAACCATTTCATTTTGTTATTTGTGATATTTCCATAACAAGAACGACAATTTTACATTTTTTCCTTTGTTTGTTCCTTCTTTCATTCTTTGTCGTTGTAACTGTTATTGTTACAAATAGTGGTAGAAATGGAGAAATTTATCAGCAAAATATCTTGAAGTGTCTATTTTGCTTATTTAATAATCAATAGTCATACATATAAATGGAAAATTATACAGTGTTCTTGAATTATAGAGAAATCATCTCTAAATCCATTTGATGATATTTATCTCAAAATTGAAATGCATCCAGTAAATTTAAGTTATATTGATGGAAATACTATTATCTGCGCTTATTTCTCACCATTATATCCATTTATTGTAATCAATAGCATGAAATATGGGGATTGAGTGATTATTAAAAAAAAAACACCAACAATAAGTGGTATTTATCACCCTTTTAATAGAAGACACGTTCCGGAAACAATTTCTTTTTTATTTTAATCTTTTACTCTCGTATTTTAAACGTTTAATTTCTAAATTACCCAGTACAAACGTATGTTTTAGAGATAATAGCAACAATAAGTAACTGTGTTTACACTTGAATTTGTTTTGTAATGAAAACAAAACCTATAGTTGGAATTATTGTTTATTCTTTACCTACTAACAATATGTCATTTTCAAACTTACAGTTAGTGTTATTATAACTTGATCTACTTAAATTGGATTTTTTCTTTTTAGCAGATTTGTTATTAAAATAGTCGACTATAATTTAAATGTTGATTAATAGAACATGTAGTTTGGATTATAATGACTACAGTAAATAATGGCGTACAAAATCTAAATTACAATTGTTGTTGTAAATATGTACTGTAAGTGTAATAAATAATCCAAGGCTATATCAAAACTGGCCAAATCTATTTTTAATTGTTGAAAACAATGGTTAATAACAATAGTAGAAATGCGGCGGTGGTGGTTATGGAAGCCGTTAACATTTTAATTTATTTATTTTTGAAAGCTGATAAAGAAAAATTGCCTATAAAACACAATGCATGTATTGTTGTATTTATTGTTATAAACAGTAAAGTGCATTATAAAATAAAATATTTACAATAAAAAAACAACAAAAATTTAATTGTTAATTGAGAAAAACAACATAGACAACCTTGGGATTTGATGACAAGAATTCAGCACAATCAACCAACCAAATTTAGCTTAGAGAATTTTATTATAAACACACATACATACATGATAGTAGTGTGTATACGTTATATGGAAATTAAATTCATCAATCACGTACAGAAAATTTTCTCTAATAACGGAAAGAAAATTATTAAAAAATTGCTAATTTAAAAAATGTACAAATGCATACAATGTAGCATAAAATGATAACTGTTTTACAATAATATTGATAACAGGAAAAAACAATTAAAATTAATCACCTTATAATAATATGACAGGTCGAATTTTGAAACAAAATAGTCATCTTCTCTAATTCTTTGACTCTTTGAATATTATTATCAAAGGAGACAAGAATAAAGGTTATGTTAAAGATATTGTTATGGTAATGAATGATTAGTTATAGACTATGACTGAATGCCCAATGTATTATAGTATCATTAGCATCGTAATTATTATTAATGAGGCTATCTATTTCTCTTTTGAATCGCAATAATTCGTAAAGAAGCAATTAGAGGGAAATTACTCGAAATGACGACTGCATAGATTAAAGAATACGGGCCCAATAAGACTCAATAATACATAAATCAGAATTATAAAAATCTAAAATAGAACTATAACGAAGAAGCTGGAGGAGGAAACCCTAAATAACGATTGTTATTGTGTTTATTATTATTGTAGGTTTCTTCTATATTATATTTTATACTAAACTTTTTCCTTACATTTTCTTATTTGCATATAAAATATATGGTAAGCGGTAAATTTATAAAATTTATGGATGGATAAATTTTGAAATAATCGATTATATATTTGGAGTCATTCATTTATAAATAGAGTAGAATCGTGAATCGTTTTGTATATCGTTTGATATTATTTCGTATACCACCTACATAATCTGAGTATTTATTATTATTCTTTAAAAATGGGGTTTTTAATATAAACGTTGTCAAAATTTCCATTTCATTTTACCTTGAATTTTTATTACTTAATTTATTTATAGCAATATTTAGGATTGTATGTTATGATCAAATTAACAATTTCTTACACACGCCTCATTATTATCAGTAATAGTAATAACATTTATAAAGTTTCAGTATGTAAAAAACAACCACAATAAATACATGCGTTATTAAATTGATACAAATGTTTTATTCATATTTAATTTAATAATGAAAAATATTAATTTTAATATAAATGTGTAGGTACAAAGATAGAAATTTTATAGATATTATTCATTTAAAAATAACTACTGCATATTTCATTTTTTTTAATATTTTTTTCTGTTTTTTTATATGAATATTTTTGGCTCAATGCCAGATTTTCTCTAGTTTCGTTACTCTATGTTTTTATCCCCTCTAGTTCTCTTCATTTAATATGTTTTTTAAATAATAATAACAATAATAATGACGATAATTGTGTGTTTAGTTAACCTTGCCGAATTTGTTGTTATCTTTTTTATTCCAATTCGAATGTGTTAAGTCAACAATTATATTCTATATAAATGATTGTCATAATCTCAGTCTTTATTTCGTTATTACTTTCTTTTAGATTGTGGGTATATTGTGGACACCAATTGATAAAAATCAAGATTAAGATACTAATTTTTAATTTAAACTTTGTTTTACAATGGATAAACGTAATAGGAAACAGGTGTAAAACCGGATCCAATAAATTAAACCTTAGCCGAAAATATTTGAAAATTATTAAAAAAAGTATAACGAGTTAGAACGTCAGTCAATTATCATTTGAAACCATATTTTCAGATTGCAGAAAGTTGAGAATTGACATTTTTAACTAACTTGATATTTGAATTGCCAGAAATTCAATTGTAGGGTTGCTTTAAATGTTTACTAAAAGGTGAAAAACTTACGCATTTCCTTTTGCTCTTTTACTCTCTCTACAACTTCCGTTTAAATTGACTTTTTTCTGATAAGAACAGATTTGATGATGCCTGTCTATATGTCTATCTGTTTAATGTTTGATAACAGTTTATTTTATTTTCTGACCTAAAATCATATCGTTGATATATTGATGACTTTCATAGTGGTTGAAGTGCGAATTTCTATTTATAATGTCGCGAAAAATACTAACAAACTGTGATTAAAATTAAGGGAAATCGTGAGCAAAAAACAAGAAGCATATCAACAAATTGCAGTTTTAATTATAAAAATAAGTCACGACAATATTTAAGATGATGTACAAAATCAAAACATTTTTCACAAATGTGCCTTTTTCAAAAATTTTTGTTAAAAAGAGAAAGTACGAAATAAGTTTTCCGCAAGAGAACAGAACGAGTCGTCCATTTTTTTAAGATGGAAGAATTCATCTAATTCACTGAAGTCTGTTTGTAGAAAGTCTGATAAGTTTTGTATTGAAAATCTATAAATTTCAATATTTTCCACCCATATTGTTATTGTTGTGGAAAAAAACGCTGAATATGATAAAGATAAATTAAGATTTACGACTCTATTTTTAAACACTATAAAATAATAATCATTCCTTATTATCATTATTATAAACACTGGCATAATTTTTAGTTCACGTGATTACTTCCTGTACTATAATCTATCAATCGATCAACACACTTTAATTTATTATTATAAATTTCTGATAAAAACATTTACAAAATGATTAATTTGTAAAGAACGTAAAACTTTCGTGACAATTTTTTCTGTCTGTAAAGAAATTGGGGTAGTTTTTATGTTTCTTTAATTGATTTTACATGACAAAAGATTGTTTCTCAAATGAAATTGACGTTAATTTTGAATGGCAGGAAATTTTAGGGAAACAGTTAAAAATTTCCATTTAAAAAACGTTTATTCGAGTATTGTTATTATTGTGTATGGTTGGGGTAGTGTATACAAAAATGATTGATTGGAAAATTGATAAATCAATAAAAACGGCTAACACGAGAGGTGGTAATGGTTGTTTTCTAAATTATTAATGAGGAAAATGGGGCTAAAACCATGAATATATTCCTTTTATGTATTACATTTCCTAATACTTGTGTGTGTATGCATATGTGAATAGAATTAGAATTAGAATTAGAATTTGTAATTAACCTATTCATATGTAATCGTACGTACATCGTACTCACATACACATAGTATTTAAATTTTCATTCATAGCTAAAACTAGCAATCTTGGTATGTAAAATATCATTATTCTGCCTATATAGGTAATCGAATATTTTTTTATTACCTTATACCTAAACAATTCATCTTATCGATTCTTTATCAATTTATGTACCTATTCAAGTTGGCTTTAATGTACAATAAATATAATACCCTGTTTATAATTGTTATAATACGCTACAATTGATAAAAAATAATGATAACGAAATGTCAATGTTCTCTTATATCTGTCCTGTTTGTTTTTTGCTCTTCAATTCGCTAAAGAAAAATATAGAAAGAAAATCGAATCCTTCCTTACAAATTTTATATTTATTATACATTCTCTTATCTCGTTTTATTTACAGATCGGTCTTTATAATCTGATCCATATTGGTCGTGGTGGTGTTAAAGTGGACTATTGCGACAAACTCTGCTATGTCAATACGATAGATTGGAAGCGAATTGGAGCAACGAAAGTTAGTTATTTCAATACAAATCCAGAAATCTGTCCTGGTTGTCAAGAAGAATGTAATGGTAAGTAAAGACATAAAGTAAATAGGTCATGAAAATGATGGAAAACTATAAAAATCCAGAAGCTATAAACGGAAATTGCCCCATTCTGGAAGAATGTCCTAATTAAAATGTTGTTGTTCAAGTAGAAAGACTGACTCGTTAATTTTAACAAAATTTCTATAAAATTATTGTTTACATTAATTAGTAAATTATATTTGTGTAGGTTATTGTTGGGATCGTTTTCATTGCCAAAGAACAGACACGGATAATTGCCATCAGGAATGTATCGGATGTACGAGAGAAATGTCCCCCGATCATTGTGGTGCTTGTAAAAATTGGGAAGATCATGGACGGTGCGTTAAAGAGTGCCCGAAAGGGATGTAAGTATCTTTATTATTATTATTATTACTTTAACCACATGTTGTATTCCCCTCTATTATACTACAAAATCAATTGTTGTTTGTTATTTTTCCCACGTTTTAAACATATTTTTTGTGACATAATTTATGTCTCCTTTAGAGATATTTAATTTATTTTTATAATATTCTTATTTAATGCCCTATTCTGACGATACAGCTGTCCTTCCGTTCATTAATTTCTTTTTTTTAGGTATAAACACGAACACGCGCAACGTTGTTTAACAAAACTTGAATGTTCCCAATTATCAACAATAACAAATACTTGGTGGACGTTTAAAAATACCTGTATCCAATCGTGTCCAACTGATTATACAGAAGATCGTTCTTTAGAAGGTCGTTGTCGTTATTGTGGTGATAAATGTATAATTTATTGTCATGGTGGCCAATTAGACACTTATACATCTTTCGAAGATATGAAATTATGCACGCATATTAATGGCTCATTAGCAATACAATTAACAGACCCAATACCAATGGATATTTTAGAAACACATTTAGGACGTATTACAGAAATACGTGGCTATTTAAAAATTGGCCGATCGAATACGATCAAATCTCTGAATTTTTTGAAACGTTTGAAAATCATCCGTGGTGAAGAATTGGAGAATCGTGCCTATTCAATGTTCATCTATCAAAATCAGAATTTACAAAAATTATGGGATTTTAAGAAGAATTTCACATTTACAATATTAAAAGGACAAGTAGCATTCCATAATAATCCACAATTATGTTTGAGTGAAATTGAGAAATTCGTTGATATTACCGGTTTAAGATATCAAACAGATTTGGATATTTTTAAATATTCAAATGGTGAGAAATCTGCATGTAACCTTAAACATTTAGATGTCAAAATAGTAGAAAATCATCCATTTAATGTTACATTAATTTGGGATAATTTTACAGTTAGTGGTGATGAAACAATAATTGGTTATACAGTTTATTATATTGAAGCCAATAATAATATTACAATTATTGAATCTGTTTGTGAAACTGATGGTGGATGGTTTAGTGTTTTCGTTAATAACAATTCAATACAATTAATCAATTTGAAACCATATACACGTTATGGTTATTATATAAAAAGTTATAGTACACATTTTAAAGATCTACAAACACCAATTGATTATTTTCGGACACGTTCCGATGATCCTGGACCACCAATTAATTTTGAAGCTTATGCAAAAGACGATACAAAAATTGAATTAACATGGAAACCACCGATTTATATTAATGGTATTTTATCACATTATATAATAACGGTATTTTTAGAACCTGATCATTTTCCAACGATACAACAACGAAATTATTGTCAATATCCACATATACCTGGTGGACAGAATCGGATACCTGAAACAATTGAATTCGATGAAATCGTATCGAGAACTCACGATAATAATAATAATAAAAATGAAACGAATTGTACATGTGCTAAACAAGAAATTGCAATCTTCCAAAAAGATCTAATGAGTTTGTGTCAATTTAATAACACCAAAGATTCCTGTTCGAATTTCCTTTACCATACTAGTATAAATAGTGGTATTGATGATTTCAATGAAATTGTAACCATTTCTAATTATATCGAACAGACTACAATTAGTACAATAATGAAACAATCGTTACAACAGTATAATCAAACATATCGTGAAATAAAAGTCAAAGATCCAACAGCTACACGATATGTGGTTGAAGGGTTAAAACATTATTCACTTTATATATTCTTTTTACAAGCCTGCAACGAAGAAGAATCAGACCGTGGCCAATGTAGTGCCGTTGAGATGGCATTCAGTCGAACAATGACTAATAACCATGCTGATGATGTCAAACAAATCAGTGTAGAAATCGACGACGATAGCAATGGTGATGCTGCTTTAATCAAATGGACACAACCAATTGATCCCAACTCATATATTGTATCGTATCGAATTGAATACAAACGTATTGATTTAGAATATTCGAAACCAATCATTGAATGTATTACACAACAACAATACGAAAAGAATCATTACATTTACCGTATACCAAATTTAGTACCTGGTAAATATTCAATAAGGGTACAAGCGGCATCGTTAGCTGGACCAGGTCAATTTACACAACCACGATATTTTGAGATACAATCACAAACAAACCATCAAATCTGGATTAATTTAACCATCTTTCTAATAATATTAATAATTGTAATAACTGTTGTTACTGTTATTCTTTATAGATGGTATAAAAAGAAACATCTATTAGATAATATACATTTAATTACAAGTATAAATCCAGATTATGCCGGACCGATTTATGAAGAAGATGAATGGGAGATTGATCGAAACGATATTGAAATACTTCAAGCATTAGGTGAAGGTTCGTTCGGTACAGTCCATCAAGGTATCATTAAATCCCAAAATCTACCATGTGCTATCAAAACAATCACCAAAACAGCATCATTAGTCGATCGAATGGAATTTTTAAATGAAGGTGCTGTAATGAAATCATTTAATACAGCACATCATGTTGTTAAATTATTAGGAATTGTATCACGTGGACCAATACCAATGGTTGTAATGGAATTAATGGAACGTGGCGATTTAAAATCGTATCTACGTCGTTGTCGAGAACCGTCACAAAATTTAACAACAAATGAAATCTATCGTATGGCAGCTGAAATTGCTGATGGTATGGCTTATTTATCAGCAAAGAAATTTATACATCGTGATTTAGCTGCCAGAAATTGTATGGTAGCTGGTGATCGTACAGTGAAAATTGGTGATTTCGGTATGGCTAGAGATGTCTATGAGACAGATTATTATCGTAAAGAAACTGTTGGTTTATTACCGGTACGTTGGATGGCACCTGAAAGTCTATCAGATGGTGTATTTTCAACCGATTCAGATGTTTGGAGTTATGGTGTTGTATTATGGGAGATGGCAACATTAGCTGAACAACCATATCAAGGTATGTCGAATGAGGAAGTATTCAATTTTATCAAGAGTCGTGGTACATTATCCCGTCCAAATGAATGTTCAGATCTATTATATGAAGTTATGTCAGCTTGTTGGAAATGGAAACCTATACAACGACCAACATTCTTTCAAATTGTCGATAAATTATCGAATCATATCGGTGAAGGTTTTCGTTTAGTTGCATTCTGTTCTAGTCGTGAAGGACAAGAGTATATTTTAAGTGCTGGCCCACGACCGTACAATCCGCCAGCAATGAGTGCCGCTATCCCTGAAACTGATACTTTCCTACATTACGATACAGCTGAAGAAGAGATTGGTTTATATCCACCGTCATCATCTATAATAACAACAACAAATAATGATAACCGTCCAAATTTCCCATTTACAAGCCAAAGATATCACCAACAACAAAAACAACGATTTATACCAGAGTTACCACCATTATCATCATCTTTATCTTCATCATCAGGATCTGTGCTTTCTTCAAAACCATAAAAGCTGTTGTTCAAATTATTGTTAAACTAAATGTGATATGTAATGTTAGTCATTAGTTTTTAATTAATTAATCCTATTAATTAATTAATTGTACTGCCTTAACCAAATAATCAATGTTTTAATATCATCTTTATTTTTATTTTGTTGTTGTTTACTATTAATATTAATCTCTTCCGTATAGCATTTATTATTAAATCTTATCTACCATAGGGCAATAATTGTGTTTATAAAGAATTTTTATGCTCAAAAGGCATTGTCCTTTTATTTGTTTTACTTTTAATTTTGAATTTATAGGGTGGAATAAGCTTCTTTGTTGTTGTATCTATCAACGAATCAATGTACCTAAAATTGTTGTTACTATACACAATATTCAATGTGATTCATAATATATAAACAATTGTCAAAGAAGAACACTATAATTAATGTTATATTTGTAATAATAATTATTACTATTACTATTATTATAATTATTATTATAAGTTGGAAAACTACAACTGGACTATAATTCTATACATATATTTTTTGTAAACATTGTAAAATACAATTTTCCAAAAGATACGATTTAGACTACTAATTTACAATCGTCTATCCCCTAAATTAGTAGGTAGATTTCCTTGTATCGAAAGAAATATTGTCATAACAGCCGCCTATCTGTTGTGATTGTAGTTGTTGAGATGGTTCTATAGAAACAATTTTCGTTTCTGTTGTTGGAAAATCATCAGTTTTGGGTATTTCCCACGAGATGGCATCGTTATAATACTCCTTATTTGATAGCAAATCTAATTTACAGCAATTTAAAACCAAGCCTGTAAGTTTTTTTTTTGAGTCATTTAACTAGAAGAAATCTTCAAAATCTATCAGCGATAAAACAAACAAATCATTCATTTCTAATAATCCCAAAACTAGTGGTGATTCGTGATTTAAACGATGTGTGTACAAATGCATTTAAATGTACAATAATCAAATCCGAGCACATAGTTACAGCTTTTTTGTCATTTCTTTAGTTTCACAAACTACCCCCGTTTCATATTAAATTGTTTGTTTTATCAATAATTAATCGAAGATGTTATCAATATTTCTAATGAACGGTTTCAATGCAATAAATGTTCCGATTTTATTATTATGCTCTTCTGATAATCTCCAATTGAGATCATCATTAAATAAATAACGTTGTTCGAATAATACAATAGATCGATGTAATAGAATTAATCCTATAAATCTCTCTAATAAAATATTTTGAAACATACAAAAAATCTAATACGTAACCTGTTAAGAATCCAGAAGTGATAGCAATAACTAGTGTTACAATTAGTGCTAATAATTGATAACCAGCTTGTTCTTGAGCACTACGTCCATCACCTGGTTGAAGGAAATTAAATTCTGCTGTTGATGTTAGATTACGTGGTGCTCTAGCTGGATAGATTTCATATAACGATTTATAATATAGATTTTCTGTTGCTAATAACGCCATCAATGACCCAATTAAACCGGCTAGAATACCAGGCATACCATGTAAATTATGTACACCGCATGTATCTTTCAAATTGAAATTCATACTCAACCATGGCTAAAATGTTTGCATTTTAGTCATTTTTATTTGAACGATCAATTCAAGAAAAACTTACAGTGAATTTTGTATAACCTATTACAGAGATAATTGCCGATACTATACCGATAAAAATAGCACCCCATGGTTGTAACATCAAATTAGCACAAGTACCAACAGCAACTCCACCAGCTAATGTTGAATTTTGTATATGTACCATATCAAATTTGTAATTATTCTCACTTAACATCAAAGATAATGCAAACGTTGTGACACAGCATGAGGTTAATGATAAATATGTATTGATTATTGCACGATATTGATCATCACCATTCAATTCGATTGCATTAAAACTTGGCCAAAATAACCACAAAAAAACTGTACCAATCATTGCAAATAAATCGGATGTATAACTGGATGATTCTAAACTATTACTTGTTTCATGATCATCACTAGATTTCCAAACAAGAACATAACTAACAGCCAAGCCGAAATATGCACCAAATGTATGTACGAAAATTGATCCACCAGCATCGGCCACCTTTATTTGAACGAATTAAATCTCAATTTTTCTATAGAAATAATAGTAGCGATTTAAATGTAATTTTATCGAGAAATGCGAATCGCTCCTAGATTAATAGTAAAAACGAATTAAATTCTACCTTAAAAACAGTTTGACCAAGATGAGAATTTGATGAAAATACGATAATCTCTATAATTCCCATAATAAGTAATTGCATATAAGTTGTTCGTCCTAATACGGCGCCCATTGAGATTAATACGGAAGCTGCAGCAATATCAGCTTCATATAAACTGAATAATAGAATTTTGAAGTGTTTAAAATAAACTAATTAATAATTTATGGTAATTTTTACCTATCAATACCAATTGCAATACGATAATTATCATCGAAATTGTAGAAACCTTGACATAAAATCGACCATTGTACAATAAATGAACCTAATAAGAAATTGAAACCAACAGCACTGTAACTGTAACGCTTCAAGAATGTCATCAAATAACCGAAACCGATAAAGATCATCACATGGACATCTTGAAATACTGCAAAATAAAACAGATTTATTCAAATATTCGAGTGAAGATTGTCACTTATACGAAAATATTGAACACCGATTGGTTTTTGTACAAATCCACCAAATGTAGCACTAATCGAATTACTATAATCACTAGCATCAGCCCTTGGTTGATAAGTTGTAAAGAATATAAATAAAATACAAAGGATTAATTCGATAAATAAAACAGTTAGACTTGTTTTAAAATGATGCATTTTTACAATTATTTGAATATTTGAAGATTTCGATAGTGATGAACGAATATCAGACATTTTCAATGTACAAATACAGAAATCTAAATAATGAAAGAAAATACTAGAACAAAGTAGCAAGGGGCCATAGATTCAGATAGTTGATAAGATACGACTGTTATTTTTCTTTTTTTAAAAACAGGCAATTGTTATTTAAATAAGAATAAAGAATTCCCAATTGTCTACAAGGAAAATTCCCCAGAATCAATAATTTGTTAATTTTTTCTTACTTACGTGGATAACTATTGTACTTTTCTTCTGTTCTAATTTGATATTTTGTAAAAATACCAAATAATATCAACAGAATTAATTGTAATAATAGTATAGTGATAACAATGGATTTGTTCGACATTTCTCTGTTGTCTACTAAACAAAATACCACAAAAATTATAAATTTTTGATTGTATTTGTTGTTGTTTAAAAACTCCACCGACAGAACAAACTGAATTCGAAATATAGTAATGAAAATTTCATTCCAACATTACACAACGATTTCAGGATTAATAATTTATCATGTAAATTAATACGTAATTTGTTTGTTATACCTAACCAATTTATACACAGTAAGTATACAAAAAGATTAATTTTCCTCCACTGGGACATATTCTGTAAGTTCTATCAGATTCTCCCTAACCATTGTCAGTGATAGTTGTACACTAGACGCTTTTGTTGGGTTAGATTCTCTAAGTTACAGAATTCGACCGACAATCGCCTTGTAAAAGTGTCAATATTTATCAACTTTAGATTGAATAATTCAATTAGTAAGAGTAATTTATTTATATTTCGTCATTTGAAACTATACTCTAATTATTTTATAATTTTAAACTTTATAAATAAACTTGAATTTTTGTTTAAACGACAACTTGGTAAAAAAAGTTTTATAATTGGAAAACTTTACTCTAACCTGAATATAGATAATTGGATTTTATTCGTTATGTTTATTACTAACTGATAACAATAGAAATTGTTCATATTTTACTGTCATTCTCTACCCTTAAATTAATTATTTTTCCAAAGTTACTACCCTGTACTCTCTAGTACGTAAAGAAAAACCACTGCTGTGTTTATTATTGTGCTGGTGGTTGGACGGACATTTTTTTACACAGTTAACACTTTATTATTATTATTATTACTATTATTTTTTCGGTGTCTTTTTGCGTTCATGAATAAATTTAAATGTGAACAATGTATATAAAATATTGTCTGCTCTTTGTAGCGTTTTTATTTTTGCATTTTTTGAGACAACTCTTCAACAAGAATCCTGGAAATGCCGGTGTACTTATATAAGTTCACATAACTAACCAGTTCACCCCCTTTAAATATGTGATAGTGTCAACTTGTTAGAGCGAGATAGGGGTAGGATTACGGATCTATCTAGAGTTTGAGTTATGTTCTTCATATTGTTAAAATAACAACAACAAGAAGAAAAGCCTCATGTCAATCATTGTCAATATTCGGTGAGATTGATGGGGTGTTATTAATTTTCGTTTGTTTTAAAATTTCCACACTGTTCTCTGTATGTATAATAGAAAAATAAATAAAAGAAATTTTTCCTTTATAGTCAAGTTGAGAAGAAAATTTCCGAGATTTTCCGGTGGATGTTTCACGCTTTTTTCCAAGTTTGTTCATTGACCGGGCAAAACAAATATGGGTTTCCACACGAAATTTTTTATTCAAGACTGCACTAATGCTTAACGGATTTTCCACATAAAGAATGTTAACACAAGATTTTCCGGGAAAACTTCGAGCGTAATTAAAAATTTCGTATTAAATCTCACTGGAATCGTGTATGGAGTAACTGATCAGGATTTTTCCGGTACAAATTTTGCATCCTATTATCAAACAACTCTTGGCATTATCGATTTTGATAACGCGAAATTTTTCAAGAAAATTGTGCTTAAAACTGACTCACCTTTAGTTTTCCCTGGAAATTTGCAGCTTTTCCATCAATTTTCCGATGATAACCTTAAATTTTTTTATCATTTTAACCTATTTATGATGAAATTAATAAACATTAAAATATGAAAATTTTCGGTAAAATTTCGCATAAAAAGAACTTACCTCGATTTTCCTGCCGGAATTTGTGAGTGTTCCATGGATTTTCTTATGGAAATTTGCAATTTCCACACACCTCACTAACGAAAATCAAACAATACGCAATAATCAAAAAAAAAACAAAACAATAACGTAAGGCGACTTTGCGCCAATTCTATTATGCATTGTTGTCAAACTAATTTGCAAGCTTAATTTTCGAAATAAAATCACAATAAAAATGGACAAATTTGGAAATAAAATAGTCAGTTCGATCGATTTTATTTTGATTTAGAAAAATTTTGGATTTTTGCGGAAAAAATTAATTGGAATACTGTGAATCATGTGAAGAAATAATAAAGTGACAACATGGTTTTTTCAGGTGTCCCCCATGGGAAAAAACAAATTACGATCATCGTAAAGGGACTGTTCGCGTCGTTTTTATCGGCTTGATAAATAAATAATCAAATAAATCGATAAATAGAAATAATAAAAGAAAAGAAGAAATTACGTGAATTAATCGTTTTTTTAATTAATTAATTAATTAAATTAAGTCGATCAAATAAAAACAGTGCCCTCTTTTGTGAACTGTGAAAATGTTTTCTATTGTTTTTCCTGTGTTTACTTGGTTTTTCTTCTCAACAAGGTAAGTGTTTTTATTAAATAAACCATTTTTCTTTCAATTTTGTTCAAATTTAATATTGTTTTAGGTCATTCTGGAAAATATGAACAACTTGATAACGGTGAGTTAATCTTTACCTTATTAGTGGGAAATTTGCGTGATTTTTAACATTGGACAAGGGTAATTTTTCATTCAATTTCTTCTACATACGTACCTACGAATACGCTCCTGCATACTGAACGATACTTTATCAATCGACTAGTAAACTTGCAATTAAAATCAAAAGATTACCAGGTAGATTAGTGAAGGCTCAATTGGTCCTTATCAGGCATCTTTTATATAGACGTATTAAGAACGATTTACGACCCATCTAGTAGACACTAAATTGTAATAATTTAACGTAGGAGTCCTTTAAAAGTTGATGATTAAGAACAGAAATATCGCACAATTGGGATTGTATTTAGAGAATTCTATTCGAAATCCGACAACAATTGATTTAATTTCGTCCATTCGTCGAATTACTACATTATTTCTGGAAATAATTGGTTTAATAGTTGTGTAATAGAAGTGATTGAATTGACGAATTCGTTAAAATAATCCCATAAAGTTATTTATACAGTCGTATTCTTCAATTTTTAACCTGTTTTATTCTTCAATTATAAATACATAGCTGGGGAATAAAATAGAAACATTAGCGAATGTAACTCTCTTCCTCTTGCAGCCGTTTTATTCTCTATGTTAGAAAGAGGTCGAGAGAACTAAGGCGTTAGTGAGGAGGAGTATAATGAACTTAAGTCTACCTATTCCTACCACTACTCTAGTGAATAGAGAAGAGACCTCTTATCAATGTCTGAGATAGACAAAGACAATTAGAGAACAACAAACCTTATGGGAGGGGATCGCTCCATCTTTGTCTCTCACAGAAATCTCCAAAATTTCTATTTTACCCTCTTTCTCCCACCAACAGAATTCAGAAAAAGGTAGTGAATGTCGAGTATTGGATCGACAGAGAGAGCTATTGCTCTCTCTGTCGATTCAATAGAGTTGAATTAGCAATCATGACTAGAGTAGTGGTAGAAATAGGTAGACTTAACTTCATTATACTCCGCCTCACTAACGCCTTAGTTCTCTCGACCTCTTTCTAACATAGAGAATGAAACGGCTGCAAGAGGAAGAGAGCTACATTCGCTAATGTTTCTATTTTATTCCCCAGCTATGTATGATGATAACAGTGGCGTAGTGACTGGGTGTTCAGCGTGTGCGCAAGACACGGGCCCGGGAAGACTAACAAGGAAACATTCCCAGATGTCCCCCTCTGATTTTAATGAAATTTGGATATGTTATTCTCCATCGAATTCTAAGAGATGCATGTTTTTTTTATTGGCGGAAAAATATATCTAGGGAGTGAAATCGCCACTCAAAGTTTAGGCTCAAACGGGGTACTTTTTAAGTTTCGCATACTTCCAGTTAAAATATTCAAACGGAGCAAACGGCATTATTCTCAGGATAAAAAATAATGTAGAAATCCATTGTTTACATATCGAAATGTTAATTAGGATGGAAGTTATAAGAGTTTAAAATAAGAAAATTGCTATAAGTCAGAAACTATTCATCGGATTTTGACGAAACTAATGTCATTCGATAGAAGACGAAAAAGTAGAAGCAACCTGTTTTTGGATTTTTCCGAAAAATTACGATTATGGGGTAATCACCCCTCAACCATATTTGAATGGGTAAGAAAAATTACTTTACCATTCTTATAATCTTTATGTGGTAATTCATAAATAGTGCTTTTCCATCAATTTTCAACAGTTGGGGCACATAACATTAGTATTTTCTTCATATGTTGCATACCTATTCAATTTTCATGTTGGACATTTTTGTTTATATGAATATAGATAGTAAAATAATTATTATTATTATTAGATCTGTTCTAAAACTTATTAATTTCCTCTATCGACATTCAATTATTCATATTTTAAATGTTAATAATGTTTAATTAAATTACCTTGCAATCAGCAGATAACTTATACGATGCGAAATACACTGATATTAGTCAAATTTTATAATATATTAGGAGATGATATTATTTTGTTATTGAGAAAAATGTGGCGCAAAATGCCCTTGGAATTATAATAAATAAATAAATAAATAGTACAACAGACATAAGGGTTGGAATTTGCTAAATTTTTATAAAATAAATACTAGCCATTGTACTTTCACGAAATCAATTATTGTTGACAAATGTAACTTTCACGACTTTTATGGAAAAACTCAATATGGGGTGAACTGACATTAAAAATTTAAATAATTGAACTTTGATAGTGATAACATATAAGTTTCTGAATAATTCTAGAAAAAATATATTCGAAAGTTATAATACAAGAATAATTATTGTTGTATCTATACTCGTATAAAAAATTACGTTCAGCATGAAAATTAAAAGCGTAGACAACAAAAAAGAAAATATTATTTTGTGCCCCAACTACTGAAAATTGATAAAAAGCACTATGTATGAATTAAAACATAAAAATAATAAGAATAGTGATTTTTTTTCTGATACGTATAGATATGCTTGACGGGTGGTTACCTTCTAAACGTAATTTTTCAAAAACATCCAAAAACAGGTTTCTCCTACTTTTTTGTCTTCTATCGAATAACATTAGTTTGATCAAAATCCGATGAATAGTTTGTGACTTATTTTCTTCCTTTCAACCTTTACCCTACCCTCTACCCTAATTAACATTTCTATATGCAAACAATGGACTTCTACATTATTTTTCACCCTGAGAATAATGCCGTTTGTCCCGTTTCAATATTTTAACTGGAAGTATGCGAAACTTAAAAAGTACCCCGTTTGAGCCTAAACTTTGAGTGACGATTTCAGCCCGTAGATATGTTTTTCCGCCAATAAAAAAAAAACAGGCATCTCTTAGAGTTCGATGAAGAATAACATATCCAAATATCCAAATTTCATTAAAATCGAAGGGGTGCACCTGGGAATGTTTTCTTGTAAGATTAACGTATTTTATAAAACTTTAGATATTGCTATTTGTCAACTTCGGGATAGATCGAAAGGCATTCGCGAATTAAGTCAAATTTTTAAAGTACTAGATACTGATATTTTAAAAAATGTATCTGACAATTAATTAATAGAAATGGGTAAAACTTTATATGAAAAATATGATGAAGATATTTCGGAGGCGATCTGTAATCAACTGATTTCTTTTTGACAAAGTTTTCGAGAAGATTTTACCAAAATAAAATCTCCACTATATTTGCTGGAATTCATTATGATACAAAATTATTCCTCCACCATTAGTTTTACCGAAATAATAACCGCATGCTATTTCTTTCTGACGATTCCAGTAATTGTTGCTACCTCTGAACGATCATTTTCAAAGCTAAAATTAATCAAGAACTATTTAAGAAATTCATGAATCAAGACAGGCTATCTTCGTAGGCTATGATTTCAATTGAAAATTCTTTGGCCCGTAAAATTGATCTACACAGTGTTATTGCTAATGCAAAGGCTAGGAAAACAGTTTCCGTTCGATCGTAGAAAAAAATCATTCTCTTAATATTAGCGCTTCAAAAACAATTTTTTTTATGGCACAATTGTGACAGTTTTATTTGACAAATTAATTTTCAAAAGTATTAGTAGCATGGTGATTTATATTATAATTCACTAGTGATTTGTAACGTGGTATATAATTCAACTGAAAGCAATCTACTCGTAATTATGGTAACATAATTCAGTAGTGTTGAATAGAATTCATTATTGCTCCACATGAAAAAAATTAATTTCTCGGACTAAACACATTAGAAATAATTTGCGCTCTAGAGTTAATAGTGGTATTCTTCTTGTTCATAGGTAGATTTCCATAAACAGGGGCCCGTGACTAGACCGAGACGCGGGCCCGTGCAATGTTCACTACGCCACTGGATGATAGTGTAAAGTATGTTCAAATAGATTCTCCAGCGTTATCACAGTAATCTCCAAAAAGTTATAGAATACGATTGTTAGCCTAATTTTTGAAGTGGCATGTTTATACTGATGAATCCTCAATATTTTCTCTATTGTCTAATTTTCTAATTGGATTATCAAAATATTTCTTTTTAAATTGTGGATTCTATTTCTGATTATGACACACAAAATAAGAATTTCTATAATAAACTTGATCCGGGTCGGAATCATTATTAATGTTTTTCGTTATAAAAGGAGATTTATTTGTAATCACTGTTGCTGAACATTTTAGAAGATTCCAAGAGAAATTAGTGTGCGTTCATATGAAAAACTGGATTTTCCCAAAAATGGCACAACTTATTCCCTTCATTTATCACTTTTCTTATTCTATTTCTACCTATTCAGCCCATTAAGTGTAAGAAAACCGTCTTTCTATATGGATAAAATTCCTATTCATCGTCATGAAAGAAAATGATGGATTCTTATTCAATTCTCTTTTGATTTTTCATTAAATACTCTTCAACATTAATTTTGATACAATTGTAATATTTTGATATAACGTAATTTACTTGCCTTTTTTGCTATTTCTCTGTAGTCTTGGTAAATGTAGATCGATGATCTTTTCGTATATTCTTAATGAGTTTTTTTATATGAAAATATGTTAGATAAGGTGAGTTTTTGGTATTTTTTTACTGTTGTCATATGCAAATATTGAGGTTTTCCTGTCATCTACTAGAATAATGATTGTGTGTACGTTTTCTTATTATAATGTTTACCACTTAATTTGCATACTACCCCTTCAAAGTTTAGTAGTTTGCTGTTATCACTTGACTCTGAGAAAGTCATCAATTTTCTAAGAAGTTTTCTTTGCTAGTAATCTACAGTATGTCGCACGGTTAATGGCTATTTTTATTAATTATAGTAAAGAACAGTGCATTACCTACCGTGTTCGATTTTTTATTCAATGGATCTTTCAGTATTGTAAATAAGAGTGAATTGCTTTATAATTCTGTGTCGATGTTTTAAAAAATTGATGATTTGTTGTGCAGGTATTATAAAAAGTAGATAAAAAGTCGATCGTCATGGTCGAAGATCCATTAAAATTTACAAACCAACAGTGAATTTTACTAAAAACTAATACTTAAAAGCAACAATGGCTTAAAATTTATACAATAAAGATTTGGCCGGCGCATCCACCTTTTTTGCTTTTATTAGCTTGTCTGTAGATATTTCTAGTCTGTCTTCTTTTAAATAAACGGCGCTGCTATTATATGACTAATGTTTTAAATAATATTTCAATGTTTATAGAGTCCTTTATATTAGCGAACTTTATACTTTGTAGCTCATCAGTAAGTTGGTAAAAAACGCCCGTTGTTTGATAATATTGCGATTTTTGAAAACGAGCTAAATTCATTTGTGATTCAGAATAACTCAAAAATGCTTTACTCATACTTTTTTTTCGTCTTACTAAATACGAAATATGTTCGGCTGAATAAAGTGGAGAAAAACGAGAAGAAACCAATGCTGGGAGTAATCTTGCGTCATTTGACATTTGTAGCTTGCTTTTAAGAGTCGCATCAGTGTTTTTTTGGTCAACTTCCAAATTAACTACAAGGTTCAAATCTTGGTAAAATAATCTTAAGGTACTCTCTTATAAATCGTTGGAATATTTCATGAATTTCTCGACAAATAAATTATAGGTATTTTTTAAATTTAGCAATCCCCTGGAACAATAATCGAGGGTGTTTCAGCTTCGCAGGGCTTATGCGAAACGCCCTTTGATGATCTTAAAAGCACATTAAAAATCAAATTGTAGACAAAGGTGATTGTTACGCCAACAACCACAACTTTCTACGTTTCTTTCGGTCTACATAATTTTTTTTAGAAGCAATTAATTTCACTCCAAAATTATTAATTTGTATGAAAATCGCAAAAGAACCGGTTGTTTTTGTTGTATTATGTAAAAAAAAGTCGATCTTATACAACCCTCTTGGATCGTATCCACTTGATTTGCAAAATATACGAGCCGAACAACTGCTGTATTGTTGTTTTGTTAACAACTTTGGAAATCCACCCTATTTTCAAAATATTGTATATGAAAATAACGGAAAAAAAACCCCTACGGTGATACAGAAAACAATAATCGTTTTTCACATAGTCAGCATTTGAATTTTATGACAGGAATAAGAAATGGGGGATGATTAGATGAAAAAATACTCAGGTATTTAATTATTAAATTTATTAGTTTGCTTTTCCTTTTCAAATATCCTTTATTTGTTATTTTTGTATAAAATAAACGACTACCAATTTGTTTTATTACTGTTGCTACAAGCAAATTACGTCAAATTAAATAAATTGTCGAATTTTTTTTATAGTTAATTTCAATTCAATAAAATTTAATTTAGTTTAATTAATTAAAAGAATGTAAATTTAATACATTATTAGAATATTTATGAAATGTTTGGTGAGAATCAACATCAATATTTGTTTAATTAAAATCCAGCGATTGGTGGTGGTGGTGGTGGTAGTTGTAAATAGATAGTGTGATAGTGTCGGTAGATTCTTGTGTGTGCAGTTTACATTCAAATACCATTAAATAGTTATACATACACACATTAGAATAAAATCAGATTTCGGTCTATTTTGATTTATTCAATTTGACAGTCACATTCTAGACTAAAATCATCAGCTTGTTCAAATTGATATGTTTAAATTAATGTGTGTTAGATTCTAAATGATTAATTTTGAGACTTATTATAGTAGTCAAGTTGAATAATTCACAAGAGACGGCTTATATTCCATTTAAATTGTTGTTCTGTATTATTAATCAGAAAAATGATTATTGCAAAAACAGCCATCATAAATATTTATAAACATTTAAAAATAAATGCGATTTTTTCCTCAATTATTTGTTGAGCTTATTGATATGATGTAGAATTTATACCATAAGTTATACGAGTTTTCAACATCAATTCTTATTTTATTTGTCAATAGAGAAGTTACAAGAAGAATTAGTAATATCCGGTGCACAGCCACACTTTTTCCACATTTATATATCGAGAAACAAAAATGGGAGGGTTGTAATTTATTATTATTCTTGTTTGTTATTGTTGTTGATCATCATTACTTTACGTCAAACAATTGAACAACATGATTGTTGATAGAGCAATAATTAATCGATTAATTATTGAAACATTATTCGTAGAACTAATACCACCCATTAATTCTGGTGGTAAATGTTTGGAATCTTTTAATTTTGTTGTTGATAACAAGATTGTTTCACTTGATTGTTGTTGTGTTTCATCATCATTGTTGTTTTGTTGTTGTTGACAAATTAGATCATTGATGGGTATTTCGAAAAAATGTCGCAATCGTGGATCTTTCAATAAAGTTGTCGATGTCATCGGATTAAATAAACTACCATCTTGTTGTGGATCATAAATATAATAATCATCAGCATTATCATTGTTATTATTAATATTCTCTTCGATATCATATTCCAAATCATCATCATCGTATCGATAATTTTCAGTTGGTAATGCTGTTATGGGTGGTGGTGGTATTTCTGATGTTGATGTTGTTAATGGTAGATCAACATAACAAACCATCTCTTCTAATGTGTTACGTATGATTTGGTTCTTTGTCTCGTTATGGAGTTGATGGAGCCAAATTAAACGGCAATCACATTGGAAACGATTCCCTGAAATCAAAAAAAAAAAACAAGAGTTAATATAGGGTGTTTTTGGCCAACCACAAGTCATGAAACTACATCACCGCAGCTGCAGTATTGTTTAGATGCAAAATTTCTCTTAAATTACGCTACTTCACATACTATTTTCCGGAAGATGGAAGAGAAAATTAAAACCAGAATATCTTACAATTGTAGCTTCAACTTTTCTCTATCTACTAGTCTGAATTTAATTTCGTTTTATTGATTATACAAAAAATGCTATTAATTCTATCAACTCCCTTTATTTCGGTGAAAATTGTCGTTTTTCTGAATTTTCGGAAAAATCAGTTGAATTTTAAAATTCCTATAAGGTTATAGTTCTAGCGATTCGTATTTGGGATCAAATGAACTATTTATTATTGCTTTTGTCGTTTTCAAATTTTATTTGTTCTGTTTTTCTATTCCATATAAATGTGAACAGAATTATTCTATTATGCCGTAGATTTCAATTGAAAATTTGACAATTTCACAGCTTTTTCACAAAGAAAATGCACCTTTTATATGGTATTTTTATACTTCAGCACGTTCCCATTCGAACAAATTATCAAAAGCAGCCAATCACTTATAAGGCGCCCTTAGCTCCTTCCACTACACTCACATCGTTCAGTATCGGAATACTCTTGAACAAAGGGTGGTGATTTTCGAAATGTGTGTGTATGAATGTTGCCAAAATTGACGATAATAAATAATGCCGTCATCTGTTGTTTAGTGTGAATCTACGTTTTTACTACAGAGACACGTTCCCTCTATCTTTCGCACAAAATTTCTTACTCTTGTATCTTTCTTGTGCTTTGTTGAATGAAAAATTGAAAATTTATCCAGGAAAATAGAAAAATCGTAATGAAAGCTGTTTTTTTGCTGTCTAAGAGAGTGTATGTTGAAGATGAGTCTACTTTTTTTTAATAATTTCTAAATTTACTGTCTCTGTACATCTGCCAATTTGTTTCTATATTATTGAAGCAAGTAGAAGAGGAAAATAACTAACAATATAGAGAAATTTAATAGCGGAACTCATTATTAGGTATAATATTAAAATGATTGATAATGATGCGAATATGTTCATGATTTTAATTACTTTTTTCGAAGTAATTCTTGTTGACTATTCTAGATACTACTAATTAAAAATATTTATGTGCTACTGATAAACTTTTAAGAGAATTAAAAATATAATCTCTTTTGTTTCAAATAAATAATAACGATGGCTTATTGTTAAATTTTAATATGTTGGTACAAACTGTTGATATCAGTGTTAATTGAAGGTATTTGAAAGGGGATGGAAACTAGATAATTACACCCGCTTTTCCCCCTGTAATACCCATATGTATATATGTATAATGTAGATTTTGATAAATCACTTCAAGTTTCCTGTTCTATATATGTAATGGTTTGGTCTGATCTTTATTAAGCAGCTTATTGTTTGTTTTGATTCATGCCTGTCTGTTTCTATATTCATAGACATGTAACAAGAATGTTGAAATTTATGGCCTTTATATATGACATGTCAATCGAACATTTAAATTGATTGGTTGTACTCTGGACTAGACTCTATTATCACAACCTATAATATTGTATCGGAATACCATCTACCCTTTTTTTTTATTTGTTTGAATCGAACGCTTCAAACAGGAACATGTTTTGAAAAATGTATCAACTTTCGAAAAAGTCTTGACTGAAAATTTCAACGGATGGTGTTGTCGCTTCAACTTTTCCTCTTTGCTGCTTTTTCTTCGTTTTCGATAAAAGAAAAACACAAAACAACATCTGGTGTAGAAGTCGTCGTCATTTTAAAAGTTTCATCAAAGAAATTTCACCATCCAACACTTTTGCCTCTGTGTGACTGTGACTGTGTGTGTGGATCTGTATTTATTTCTGAATTGATTCGATTTCTACCTTTACGTCTGAAGAATTCGTTTATGGTGTGTACGTTCATTTAATCAAACTTTACTTAATTCCTTTGTGTTGGATTTTTTGTATACTGGCTGTTTCAGCCAAATGTTCCCAGTTCTTATGGCAGCCCCTATTAATTGCTGGGCGATTTGAAAAATATTTTGAGGATTTGTAGGGTAGTCCCTAGGGAACATTTCACCAAAATTTGAGTCCCGTCACTCATTGAGAAATTGGTGAAAAACCGCTTTAATCGAAAAATGTTGCGATCGATCTCATTGTAAATTTGACAGTAAATGATCTACAGTGATATGATGATCCGATATCAATCATGAATCGTGATTGATATCGGAAAACCAATTTTTAAGTTTTTCCAGGATTTTGCGAAGAAAAACGAAAAAAAAAACCGTTTTCCACGGATCGTCATATCACTGTAGATCATTTAATGTCAAATTTACAATGAGATCGATCGCAACATTTTCCGATTAAAGCGTTTTTTCACCAATTTCTCAATGAGTGACGGACTCAAATTTTGGTGAAATGTTCCCTAGGGACTACCCTACAAATCCTCAAAATATTTTTCAAATCGCCGGGCAATTAATAGAGGCTGCCATAAGAACTGGGAACATTTGGTTGAAACACCTTGTATAAATAGAAATCGGAGACTTCAATGATCTTTCTATCTTTAAAATAGTTTGAAGATATGTGGAAATTACTGTTAAATCTGTAAAATTTTTGTAACCTGTGGCAAATTGTAGAATTTCCGTGCTTGTCAACAATATATTTTGTACACGGAAATATTGAGTTCATTTCTCACTATATTTATTGGAAAAATCTGCCATTCTATCTCTCTCTTTTAAATTGTCTTTCTTCATGTATATACCGTGACCGCCATTTGAACTTTACAATTTCTCGCGTCGATCATACTATGCTCGATGAACATATTTGATATAGATAAATGAATCTTGACGCAAACCTAACAACACCCAACTTCCCAATTGTATGGGTCAAAATCTAGGAATTTTAAAAACGTTCCGTTGGTATGAATAACTTTTCTGTCAGATGAAAAACTCAAGGACCGTGTGCCTTGATGAATTGGTTGAAATATTTTTGAAAATTATGGAAACATGCCCACATCATTATTGACATTGTACGATTTTAAATGATTTTAAAATTTTTATCAACATCAAAAATACCAATAGGTATTTGTATATTTATATGGCGGGCACTGTATTTTACCATAATCTTTTTATGTGCTCGTACAATGTATGACTACGAGAGCATATTGGTAGTGATTTACGTTAATGATTCGTGTCCATCATCATGTAATTATTCACACTAGAACAGGAAACAATACAAAATAAAACAAGAAAAAAATCACCGAACAAACGAAGGTTCCCAGGATATGTTGATAATAGTAGTGGTGGTGGTGGTGGTGTAAATGTAAAATACATGTTTATCCTGACGGGTGAAGTATTGCTTGTATGTAATTAAATTCTTCGATATGTATCTATTAGATTATCCCTTTTTTATAATTTGATATATGATCGTTTATCGTACGAATCTAAATCGGTGTATTTTTAATCATTATTAAGATAAATGTGTCTATTTCTTTTTTGTAAAGTAATTCGATTTTATTTTATTTTTTGTAAATAATTTCCATAAATTCATCGAGGGGTAATTTTATTATTTAGAGTAGTGGGTAATTTAGACACGCACACAATACCATCAACATAATTCATATATTTTTGAATAAATGCTCTAAAATTATTTGTATGGCGTGCCTATTTTTTACACACGATTATAATGTTTTCTAAACATTGCCATTTAGTCTTTGGGGTGGTTTATTAATCAATCTATATTTGAACTTTTACTTCAAAATACGAATTTTTTAATACCAGTTTAATTTATTTCTTTATATTGGAGGTAGCCGTAGTTTATAAAGTCTTTCATCCCCTTGATTCGATTTACATGGCAATCTTTGAAATATTGGTAGATTTTATTAAAGAAAGGATAAAATTCGCTTATAACATATGACAATCGTTGAAAATTAGTTTATTTTATATTAATATTCCACACGAATTTCAAACAGCCCCTACTTTCTAATTTAAATTTGAGTGTGATTTTCAAAATTATCAACTTCAGCGGTTTATTTGAGTTGAACATTTGAGGATAAATAAAGGACAAAATTATCATTTTCCTACATACCTATACAAGTTGATAATGATAACAATAATATTCGTATAGGGGAAACTTTCTAAACTTTCGAAACTTTTCATTGAGAATTTTCCAACAACTATACACTAATATAAAGCTAGTTTAACGAATATTTTTCACCATGCAAGTATCTAAATTAGATTATAACGCGAATAAAATGAGAATTTGTAAAATAGGATTTTTTCCCGAAAAGCACCACATCTACCACCAGTGTCGGCGACGGTGGCGGATGATCAGGTGGAGTCGTAGACGATTATTTCCGACAGTCAACGCCTCCCATTTCGTAATTTGCCAATTGCAATTTTGCGGCTCGTCAACGACACTGTAATTAACGAAACTTTAGGGTTGCCTGTTGGTGGTGATGGTGGATATACGGTAAAGGAAAAAAAAACGAACAGGTAACTTAAAGGTACAAGTACCACGCCCATTTACACACAAAATTTTATTAAATTTTGTTTTCCCCCAATTGCTACTGATGTCTCTTTCACCACCACCACCATCCCCTTCGTTGCTAAATAATAATTTCACGCAACAGAAAATTGGTAATTGAATTCGATCAAGACTTCAGGCTCTATTATTATTATCATCATTATTATTATTACAAATAATTTATAATTGATTTATTCTATTAGTAATAATGTTATTTGGGAATATGTTTCTAGTAGTAATTGCCAATCATGTATGTATTTTTTTATATATTTGCAAAATTTAGAAATAGATTGATTTGTTTACTAGAAAATTTGCTATGCATTCATAGACTAAACTAAACTATAAACTGCGATTTTAGTTGAAATCTAAATTTAAAGTTACAGTCAAAACGAGCCAATTTTTACGATCAGCATAAAATCGTTGTATTTTTTCCTATAAAATTAAATTCTAAAAATACTCCTATTGTTGAATAGTTTCATTAAAATTCGCTACGATATTGTTTTAATAATCTTCACCGTTTTCAATCGTTTCTTTTATGTATTTTTCTAAATGTTAAACGAACCGATTTACCGTGGAATTATGTAACTTAATAAATGGATGACAAGTATCCAAATAAGAGAGGATCATTCTCATTTGGATCACAGATATCTTTCTCTCACTCATAATTTTAACGAATAAAAGTAGATTGTATCATAATTATCTTATCACAATCATCTACTGTTGTTTAATTTGAAATTAAAACTAGATAACTATCGCTATAATTAGAAATTGTCTTTGGAAATTACAAAATCCAAATGTAATTCTCCAAGAGATGGTGTAATGAATCAAAAATGAATGGTGCTCTTGATGGTGGTAGTGGTGTTATAGTAATTGACTAGAATATCGTGTTTTTGTTAAAATCTAGAAAGAGATAGATGGATATAAAACATTGAACTAACTTATATACCACAAACTTCTGACATTAAGACATATTACGTCTCAAAAGGGGTGGTGGGATAAAGTATCATGACAGTAGGATTTCAAAACGGATCATTCTTTTTTCTATCTATCTCATTCTTGTTTATATCGCCGCGTATAATCGAAATTTATTTATTTATTTATTTATTTTTGATAAAATTATCGTTCCTATAAAGGCGCCCCTTTCCGGAAATTCTGTAATTACAAAAGGGGGTTGATTTTATGGTTGTTTTGTGTATGTAATTGTGTAGACCTGATTTAATTCAATTTAATTTAAAGTTCGATAGTTGAAGTAGAAGATGAAAGGGGAGGTAAAATTGATCTTTTTTTTGTCGTTTATTATTTAATTAATGTATGTTCGTTTCCTGATATCATCTCTATTACTATTACTACCACTATAGCTAATTTTCGGATACAAACATTATAAATTCAATTCTGTTAATAATCGGGTTGTTTAACAACTGGATCATCAGATGATTAACGAATTAAATTAGCAGTAATGTCAAATAAATGCTATAAAATTTAAATTAACTATCACTATAATTATTGTTCTTCCATGAATTTTGGATTTTATTAGATTTTATCAAAAATTTTTGAAAATACAACGCTTGAAAGAAAATAATATAGAGATAAACTGGTATTTTCTGTTTGTACAACTGTTAATACCAACTTAAAGTATGAGTCTATCTTATTTTCTCTCACTAGTTAGTGTCAAAATTCTAGGAACTTTTGGAATATTAAATTAGACAACTTTCTAAGATATCATTTTAAAATTTTATAATATAAACATGAATTTAGTTTAATTCAATTGCCATAAGTGTACTGATTCGAATCGTTTTTACTGCATATACCTGTTTTGATAACTGTCTATGCATTATATTGATTTTATTCATTTAAGCTCCTTATCTTGTACAAGGAAGATATGGGAAGTAAATAAGAAAATATCAACGATAAGATTGAGTTGTAATCATTCTTTAGATTTATTTCCAATTTGTGACAAATCATATATACCTTTAGGGTAAATAGGAGTATATTTTATTGTTGTCGCTGTTTCATTATATACTTTTTCGTAAGCAATAAAGGTAACTGAACGAGGAGCATTTGAAAAGAATCTCTATAACCTTCTCACTGGAAATGTATTACTACTTTCTATATTTCAGTCTAGGTTCATTTACTAGAAATAAATCCATAAGTATAAATCTAGCTTTGTTTGTAATGCGACTTACTTCATTTTTTTTTTATTAAAAAATAAGTAAGTAAACTCAAGTACTTATCGTTATTTATCGGTGATGATTTGGGGATGTGAAAACACACGAAAATCTCTTTGAATTTTGAAGTGTGTCATCATCTGTGTTTGTCTGCCTTCAATTTAATTAAAAACAGCATGTTGCAGAGCTACTAAAGGGATACAAACACGAGGGTAAATTTGAAAATACTCCCTGAATTGTTTGCACATTTTAAAGTAGATAAATACTTTTATAATAAACAGAAGAATATTATGAATAAATATCCATCAATCTCACCCTCTTTTTATATTAAAATAGGATTAGCATACTGGTACATGGTAATATCATTGAAACGATACAAATATTGATTTGATAGACGGTTAAATATTCTAGCGAGATATAAGCTCTTTTGAGTTGGTAATGTTCGTATTGGTGGTTTTAAAAATTAATTAACATTGAGAGAAGATTGATTTAAAGTTGATGAGAATGATAAGAAGAGAAGAGTAGACAAACATGAAGTAGATGAAAAGAATTAAAACGGAAAAACTTTTCAATTGGAGTTTACGCATTGATTTCTTTCCGTTCTTTTATTTAACTTCTATACTGTGTTTACGTCCTGTTGGTTATTTTGTTGTTATTACATTAATAACAGCAAGCATAACAGCAAAACTTGATCAAACTATTAGTGTTTAAAATAAACTGGCTTTTTGTTTTCAAAAAGAAAATTAACCATGAGGAAATTAGATTTTCTGTAAAGCTACATAAAATCTTATACCAATAATATAGAATCTTTCATTTAAAATAAAATAGTTATGATAATAAATTACAAGTTTTTGATACAATTTTTAACTAAAGTAGCATTTTAAAAGTCATTGGAAAATCGTTTAGTAATTATCTGCCTTTGATGTTGTTATTTTCCAGTTTTCAATGGAAATCTGTGTATAATTTTCTTCTTTTTATTTTAAACTACTCATTCTTAGAGAAATTTTCAACAACAAAGTTGTTGCAAAGCTATGGTTGATTTGATTAATTTTAGCTTATATAGGTATTAATAAATCTACATATCTATTGTATTTGTATTTGCGTGCTTCAATGTTAAACAAATAATTATTCTGTCTGAAACTAATTAACAAACAAATTTTAATTAAAACTAAAATGTTTAGGGTAAGTAATAGTTTAACATAAATATTGACCAATTTATTCAAAATTTGACCAATCTATTTTAAGTTTGCACTAACAAGTCTTTATAAATATTTTGTATTGAAGCCAATCCGTTGGAATTCCTCTAGATGGAGTGTAAGATTTTTAATATTTCGTATACTTGTCATGTTATAAAATATTAATGAAAGCAACGTATGTTGGTCGGTTTTTCTTTAGCTTATGAACCGTATGCATACTTTATTAAAATCGTTTCAATGTTTGCTTTCGTTTCTTTCTTCTCTTGTTTATTAATTTTATTGTTTTCCCACTTTGATTTATCAGAATTTCGTTTCTGGCTTCGTTTGGTTTTGATTAAGTTTCGACTAGTGGGATTAGTCGTTTATTGTGTTCAGTGATTTATGAATAATTCATAAACGACTTTATTATTAGGTAGGCATATACAAAAACATTACCGTATAGTTTTACTTTATTGAAAACTTTACCTTTGTAGTTTTTGAATTAAAATCGAACATGGCTTTTGTTTAGAATACAACTTAATAGTGGAAAAATAGAATAGTGTATCAATTTTTGTTTTTTCTATAATCACTAATTAAAAAGTCTAGCACATGTAGGTTTTATAAATATGTTGTTCGATTGTATACCATTTAATTGCAATTTATTATTTATACTGTTAATAAATGCAGTCGTGTTTTTGTCGTTGTGTACATTTTAATGGAAATACATACGAAAAAAACCTGTTGAAAAGTCAAAATAGCAATCTATTTCCTATAGCCGATCAATAATCAGTAGCGGTTGTGGTATTCTATCTATGTACTGAATTTTTTCATTATCCCAAAGCTTATACCATTAAATGATTATATGGAGTTAATTCACATTCACTTCTCAGCCATATCTCATATAAGTAACGTAATGAAGTTGTCGGTGGTGATGGTGGATTTAATGAGAATTCGTGACGATATATTTTAAAATTTTACACGAAAAAGCTTCTTTTATAATCACATATAATTATAATAATGTATTCAAGTAATAATAGTAGTAGTAGTAGTAGTTAACAGTGGTAGTTACAACACTACCACCAACAACAACAACAACGTTAAAAGCCCTTCTCTACAAGAATGGGTGTTACGTTCATTAGTGGATAGTGTTGCTTACCGATCCCTATTCTAGATATTCCACATTCCTGTATTATGTACATACAATAGTTGAACTGTATTTTGGTTTTATTTTACTTTTTATTCCAAAGGGGTGGAAATATCGGATAATCTTGACAGAGAGAACACGTTAAGTTATCCAATATAGGTATAGTAGACGGTTATATTTTTCTTGTCATAAATGCTATATACGTTGTTGCATTCACCCCAGTTTATATACACCCTCGATTCATTTTTCTTCAACTAACTAAATCCCTAAAACATCCCTACCCACCCTTAAAAACTTGACGACAAGGTGCAGTTAGAGTAATTTTACGAAAACTTCAGTTAAACTGTAATGTTGTTATAGAATTTTTCTTTATTTACAATTTTCTTGTACTTACATACAAGTATTCATCATTACTATTCTCAAGATTGGATAGTATTCTGGAATTGTTTTTACATTATTCATTTTAATAACTCTTCCAGAATACAACTCAACATATTTTATTGTCTATTTTAACGGAATAGGGTGGATGAGCGTTTGGTTATCATAATAATAACAGGGGATTCAGCCTTTCGTTAATCCCAGGTGTACTACTCCTCATATCTCTATTTCTCGATCTATCCAATGAGCTATAAGGGTCATGTTTGATAATTTCACAGTAATCAAAGAATTCCCCTAGGATTTACACATAGGCACAGATACGTTAAAATAATTCCAAAAACTATTTTCAATGTTCTTGTTGATGGTATGTACTTTTTTGAATTACCATAACTGTATATATTTTAAAAAAGAACTTTTCTAAATTCAATAGATTAACAACAATATTGATTTGATTTATTATAACAACAATATCAATTTTTATGAAATAGATTAGTAGAATTCAATTTTTATGTAGAATCTAATCTATGAAAGCCCTGAAGCGAACTTTTTTCTTGCATATATTCGCCTTTTTTCTTGCTTCAATAATCTCTATTCGCGTTATATACCTATGGGATGTTGAAATCAAATCTTCACCGTAGAAGTATCGAATATTAGTAGAGCGATAGGTGAAAATATGCTTGTATAGACTTGTATCCATTTCGATATAATTGGAATCTAAATTTAAGTCGTATCGAATCAGATATTGTTTAAACTAATCGAAGGCTCGTTGTAATTACGTTCGTTATATCCGAATTTTCTCATTTTTAATGTCACGGTTTCAATTTAGCAATAGATTAGTGATATGAGTGATAGCTGTCTTAAACGAATTAAAATTTTTATTTCCACGCTTATAATAGAAATTTTAACTTATCTGTTGTTAAAAGCGACCATTTGTGTTCCTTTTATTTTTTTGCAATTTTAATGGGATCGTAATAGTTCAACTGTGTATAAAATACAATATCCGTTATCAAGAGGAACAGTAATCGGTGTTATCTCTTTACAATTAGATTTATTGCATTAATTCTCTTCGTACTGTTGTATTGTTGTTTAAATTTTATGTAGAGTTAGAATAATTTAAATAAGTACATATAGACTTAGAAAAAAGGAAATTTAAATGATTAAGGGTTAATTTTTTAACTTCCCCGACCGGAGGGTAGGGAAGTTATTAGTTTCGGACCAAAATTTCGAATTCGAGATTTCACCAGATCTTTACGTTTTGAGGTCCCCTGAACACGTTTTTGAAGTTTTTAGCTTGATGTCCGTGTGTGTGTGTGTGTATGTGTGTGTGTGTGTGTGTGTACGTGCGTCTGTCGTTTCTCCATCGATTACTCAAAAACTGTTTAACCGATTGAGTTCAAATTTGGCCAGCACAAACTATTTGGTGGCCGCTCGAGTTGATTAGTTTTTGGTGCCAATCGGATCACGGGGGTGGAAGGGGGAGGGGGTTGATTGAAAAAAATTCAGGATAACATATTAATTTGATATCACCAATAGAAAGGGCATGTGCTTTTATGTCCGAAACGATACCCATCATGTGCAATGTTCTTTTCTTTTTTTAAATAAGGGCACAAAATTGGCAAAATAGTGTAGTCCACAGATTCAAATTTGCCGCTTTCTATAAGGGATCGGTTGCCATAGAAAAGAGTTGTTGTTAGATAGAGAGAGAGATATATATCCTTTTCACGATTCAATTGCGAAATTTTGAAATGACAGTTTAGAAGGTTATCCAACATAATTTTTAAAGCGTAGTAAAATTTATAACGGTAGTTTATAAAGACAGAATGATATCTACTGTTGGTATCACTGAAGGTATAAAATCCTATGCGTTTGTTTACATTCTTTTGTCATTTTTGAAACGTAACCTCAGAATATTTGTTTTCAAGCGGTTTTTGTGTTTCGGTAAGTGCTTTTTCAATCTATATAAATGTTTTAAAATAATATAAATTTTAATTTTTCCCTCAACAATTCAATAGATATGATTTGATTTTTTCCATGTTTTTGTTGGGACAACCGTACTACTTTTTACTCTGCGCTGAAATTACAGTTCTGTTGTTTTGTCAAAATTTCGCAATTGAATCGTGAATCGAGTTTATGAGAAAGTTGAATTGAAAAGGGTGTGTGTGGAACTAACGATCAGTGAACAGAGTTTTGGTTGACGAGGTGCTGGTTCCTCATTGAATTTTTCGGAGGTTGTGAGATAGCCACGGTTCTCGAACCCGATTTTGATTTTTATAGTAAGTCAGTTTTTTTTTTTAATAAAGTATCTAGAATAGAAAAAATAGTATAAAAAACTCGTGCTACGGTACTCGTTTTTTTAAAACTCGGACTCGTGCATTAATTGCCGACTTTTGACACTTGTTTTTAATAACTATTCTAATTCATGATTAACTATCCGGAGTGTGTCGGGGAAGTTATTAGGCCGCTTTTTAGATTCGGCCCCTTCCAAATTTTTTCACTATTAAGTTATTTATCATCAGCGTATACATGTTTCTAAAAGTTTATCATAATTATGTCGACTTTACTTATATTATTTTGAAAATATATGATGGATGATTGATCAGTTGGAATATTTCTAATTTAACTATTTAGTATGTAGGTAGAGAAAAATATAAAGCATTGTGCAAAAATCGATAATTTCATGTATGTTGGAAATATATTTCAATGTTCTGGTAAGATAATAATCTACATTCAAACCACATACTCTATAACTAGAATTTTTGATATTAAACACATATAAAAAATAAAATATCTAACAGTGAAGCAATTTTGTGTTGGGGGTGGAATAGAAGATAATTAAGTACATAGTTTATCATAAATACTGATATTATTTTAATATTTTAAGCGAACTCAGTTGACTTTAATTAGATTTGTTAGTATACTTTTTTTTTTGTTGTTCTAGTTTTATTATCGAAACTAAAATAAATTAATAATAATGATAAAAGTTAAATGAAGAAACTGACGTTAATTATATTTATGAATGATCCCAACGAAATATGTACCTTTAGGTGTATTTAATTATTTATTTATTTATTTATTCACCTATTCAAATTTCGTATAAACAAGTTAAATTTGAATGAAATCCAAGCATGCCTCTTGCACTTTCAACATTATCTAAAATATTGTGCGGATGTATGATTTTATATAAGTGTAGGTACTGGAAATTCTAACTCGAAATCATGTATTTTAAATGTATACAGTTGAGGCTTTTCAACTAAATACATTTAAAAGATAGAAAGAATTGTAAGTATTAACTTCAATTGCCTTTACTGTATGTAACAATAATGCTTTTATATTTTGAATTAATTATAGTTGTAATAATAATAATAATAATAATAATAATAATAATAATAATAATAATAATAATAATAATAATAATAATAATAATAATAATAATAATAAATAAAGATGGAAAACATGTGTTTCCTATCCTAGTTTAAGTATCTCATGGTTTTCTTTATCTAATTGTGGAGAGTCAGCGCAAATTACGAGGCTAACAACAAGAGCAATAACAACAGTAACAACAAACTTTTAATCATTTGTCACATGCAACTAACTCTATGTTCTCTTTCTTTAACAATAGAATTATGTGGTTATTGTGGGATGTAATAATAATGACAATAATAATAATAATAATGATAATAATAATAACATTCAAAATCAAGATACAATTGTAGAAGTATCTGAAAATCTATACAGGTACAACTTCTATCACAATATTCTGAATTTATTATAATGCATTGAGTGAATCATGTTAATTTTTTCCAAGAATCTGATAAATGAAAGAAATAAAATATTTTAACGATTTATAGGGAATCCCCTAGAGATCATTTATTGAAAATTTGAACACGCGGTTCGTCGGGAAATTGGTCAAAAAACGATCATTTCAGACGATGTAACGGTTCTCAAATAATTCAGAATGACTCAAGACAGCCGTCTTGATTGATCTTTTCATTTTTCTTCATTTTACTCGGGAATGGGTAGGAATGTTTGTCATTTAGTCTCAAATTCAGGGAAAAATGGAAAAAATGTGAGGAGCATCATTGAAACATTGAGTTATCTAACATATTTAGCTTTTTTTACAACTTAACCTAAAACAATAGTTTTTCTACTAACTTTCCTATGAGCTACGAGGTTAAAATTTTGGTGAAATCTCCAAAGACCCTCCTTTCAAATCTTCCATAAAAATTAGGACCGTTCTAGTGAAACATGCCGTATAATAAATAGTATAAAACAATGACTAATGAAGCTACACAAAGCTTGAATTTATTTATTAGAAAACCCATCGAAAATTCCCAAATAATAGAATCCTAATTTTATAATTGTTTTATTCGAACAATAACAAATGTAATCATAGAGGGTTGATCAAATTGCAAGTTTTTAATATAAGTTGACATATTGAAATTGTATTCTATAGAGAATAGAGTATGCGAAAGGGGTAATTTCATGAAAATTTTAAAGATCCATCAACAACAGTAGCAACAACTGTTTTAGAAACAAAAAAATTTGAAAAGGGCCGAATCTATGAAACGGCCTAATAACTTCCCCGACACGAGTCCGAGTTTTTAAAAAAACGAGTACCGTAGCACGAGTTTTGTATACTATTTTTTCTATTGGAGATACTTTATTAAAAAAAAAAAACTAACTTACTATAAAAATCAAAATCGGGAATCGAGAACCGTGGCTATCTCACAACCACCGAAAAATTCAATGATGAATCAGCATCTCGTCAACAAAAACTCTGTTCACTAATCGGTGATTCCACACACAGACTTTTCAGTTCGACTTTCTTACAATTCGATTCACAATTCAATTGCGAAATTTTGACAGAACGACAGAATTGTCATTTGAGCGCGGAATAAAAAGTAGTACGGTAGTCCCAACAAAAACATGGAAAAATTCAAATCATATAGATTGAATTGTCGAGGGAATATACATTTCTTTTTTAGGAGAAATCAAAATTTATATTATTTTAAAACATTTATTTATTAAAAACGAGCTAACCGAAACACAAAACCCGCTCAAAAAACCGCTTGAAAACAAATATTCTGAGGTTATGCTTCAAAAATGACAGAAGAATGTAAACAAACGCATAGGATTTTATGCCTCCAGTGATACCAACAGTAGATATCATTCTGTCTTTATAAACTACCGTTATAAATTTTGCTACGCTTTAAAAATTATGTTGGATAACCTTCTAAACTGTCATTTCAAAATTTCGCAATTGAATCGTGAACAACAACTCTTTTCTATGGCAACCGATCCCTGATAGAAGGCGGCAAATTTGAATTGGTTGACTAGACTATTTTGCCAATTTTGTGCCCTTATTTAAAAAAAGAAAAGAACATCGCACATGATGGGTATCGTTTTAGACATAAAAGCACATGCCCTTTCGATTGGTGATATCAAATTAATATGTTATCTTGAATTTTTTTCAATCAACCCCCTCCCCCTTCCACCTCCGTGGTCCGATTGGCACCAAAAACTAATCAACTCGAACGGCCACCAAATAGTTTGTGCTGACCAAATTTGAACTCAATCGGTTAAACCGTTTTTGAGTAATCGTTGGAGAAACGACAGACTCACATACATACACACACACACACACACACACACACACACACACACGGACATCAAGCTAAAAACTTCAAAAACGTGTTCAGGGGACCTCAAAACGTAAAGATCTGGTGAAATCTCGAATTCGAAATTTTGGTCCGAAACTAATAACTTCCCTACCCTTCGGTCGGGGAAGTTAAAAAAGAAAGGTTTCTATCTATTGCCAAAAAACATTTAATTGTCAAGAGAGGTACAACTGAAACAGGGGCTAAAATTTTAATTAAATTCAACAAAACCGGATTGATTGATTGAGTCTTGTGAAAAATTTAAAAACTTGAACGGAACTTGTTTTGTAAATGGTAGAAAGTTAAATTAAATATTCAAAAGAAGAGGACTGAAAGAAGAAAAATAACAAAAACAACAACGGGGGTGTTTTCTATTATTCAGACGGAAGTTTGTTAGAATTGATTGTATTCAATACTTTACTCTTTCTAATTCAATTATCGATAATTGTTAGATAATTAATAACAGTCACAAAATACCACTCGGTTTTCTTTGTTGGTAACGCCGCTTTAAAATACATTGAGTATTTTATGTTCCGATAAGCGAAACTTGAATTCTCTTTAAAAATACAAATTTCCTCAAGAGAGATGATAGTTTCGTGACGATATAAAGAAAATATAAATACTAACAACAATAAAACTAAACGATAAAGTTCTCTTTCCATCTAAAATACATATTTTTTAAATTCTATTTATATAGAAAGAAGAAAGAACATGAATTTTAAACTTTTTGTTATTTTATGGAAATTGATCGGAACGGAAACGAAATTATACGGTAACTGGCAACTATTTTATTTTAGTTAAAAAACGAGACTGTGTAATAAGTTTCTTGTTTAAATTGCCAGCGGTATGTTTGGTGTAGTTTTCTTTCTCTTATCGCTCGAGAAAATAGAAATTTTTGATGGTAGAGTAGAAATATCAAAAGAACTTAATAAAAATTGTACATAAAACTCAACCAACTATTAAATATATCAATGTAAGACATTTTATACACTACTGGCAATTATAGTAGAAACATAAAAGAAAAGGAAACTACTTACCATCAATGTAGAAGTTGCTAGTTTCATTCTTCAAATTCTGTACGATCGGTTTGATATTTTCATAAGTTAATGTGACTAAACTATTCGATCTTAAATCTAAGTGTATAACGTTAGTAATGTCACTTAACCATCCTTTTGATAATAATGTTAATTGATTGTTGTTTAAAATTAGTTTTTTTCAAATGATTCAAACCAACAAAAGCTCGTTCTGAAATATATTCGATTTGATTGTATTCCAAATTAAGTTCCTGGAATTTAGTTTAAAAATTTATATTAATTGATAGTTGATAGATAAACTGGAAACTCACCTCTAATTCCCATAATTCAGAAAATGTTAAATCACCCAACATACTGATAAGATTGTAACTGAAATCTAAACGTTTCAGCTCAACTAAACCACTAAACATATCTCGTGTCAATACATTAATATAGTTGTGATTCAATTCTAATTCTAATAAATGTCCTAATTGTCGAAATGCTTGTTCTTCAATTATACTTAAATTATTATTTGTTATAAATAATCGTTGTAGATTTGGTAAATTAATAAAACGATCTCTACAAATTTCATTGATGCGATTCTCATCTAAATTCAATTCGATTAAATTCAATAAATGCGCAAAAGAGCATCTTTCTAATATCATAATTTTGTTGCGTGTTAATTGCAAATTAATTAACGTTGTACGATTACCAAATGCATATGAATGGATCTTTGTTATATTTGCATAAGTGATTTGTAATTGTTTCAAATATTTTAATGAACGTATACTTTCCGTAGGTATAAATGTGAATTCACCTTGTGGCCGGACAAAGAATCTCAATTGTACAATAAATGGTTGTGTTTGAAATAATTGCCAAATTTTATGTTCGGGTGTTATACCATCGGTAAAAATCCAACATTCGGCACTTGTTGTATTCAATGGTGGATCACCACCGATACATACACAGTGGATTGCTGCTGAATTATCCTCCATTGTACACAAATTTTCAGATTGTAGTTGTTGACTATCAAATAGGATTTTGGATTTGTCACGTTTACGAGTCCTATTCACATTACTATCAAGATGATTTGATTTACACGTTGTTATTAACGATAATAACGTAAGTAAAATTAGGAAAATTAGATGGAATTTGTTGTTGTTTCTGTTATTGGTTTTATTACTATTGTTGTTATTTCCGTTGCACAAATCCATTATGGTAGATAACCTGGAAAATACATATACAGAAAGAAAATTAAAAAACTAATCATTACAGAGTCCCTTCGAATTACTTAGAAACGTTTGAAATAAAAATAACATTTTCGTAAGGTTTGGAAGCTCTGTTTCTGCTTCTGTTTTCGCATCTTTTCAAGCGTATATATAACGGAATTTATTAATATGGAAGAAATATGAATTTATTGAAACTTTTTCGATTCAGCATTCAATTGCCAATATTAATAATCGATATTTTGTTTGATGATTTTATTGTAATGAATCAAACTGGAAAGTCCATTAGCATCCGCGGATGTACTTTGGTTTGAAAAATTCCAATTTATGCCTGAGTTACACAGTAAAATCATGGAGGACGTGTTTTCTCCTAATTCTTTCACATTTTCCCGTATAACTTAACAAATATTATCTATTTTCCAATGATTTTTTCATCGTTTATGTATAGCAAATTGAGAGCTTTTCAAGAGATTTTCCGGAAAATGAACAAGAACCTCTTTTTTAATCTGACAATTTTTGATATTCTCCCCTATAATTTAGCCAATTTTAAAAATTTTCCAATGATTTTTTCACATAGACTACAGCAAATTGAGAGCACTTTCCAAAGCTCCGGTAAGCTTGTTAGTTTTCCGAAAAATTAACGAAAATTTGACCATATAATTTGTTTCTGTTTCCATTTCAAATCTACATAGACCAGTCTAGTGTCCAGTTTTATTAAACGTTGCTTAGGATAATGAGGATTTAATTGATTTAAAGATCGCTTCAAAATTGAAAGAACAATTGTATTCTCAAACTTTTTTAATTCATTACTGCGACAATGTTGTATATCAACAAACTCAGTGGAGTTTTTAACTTACTCTACATATCGATCATATGTATAATTGAAAAGAATCAAGGAATAAGATAGACCAATCTTCAGCGTTGTCATGGCAATAGATCGTCAACAAGTTACAGAATATCACTGATACCTTTTAAAATTTTTATCCATAGATTCAAATCTACTCTAACTTCCTTAAACAATTGAAAAATTGTACTAACAACTGTAGGGGCAAGATAATCAACTATCGCTTACAATTCATTATCTTTTCCATAATTTATATATACCGAACTGGTAACTGTAAGTAGCAACATAATAAACAATCTTGTTCTTACTGTAATTTATGATAATTATAATTGTTCCTATTATACTTCATACTCTAGACTCTAGACGATTCTAACTAAATCTATTTGTGTGAATTTAAAAAATAGAAGCGTTTCGAATTGAACTTGCCAGCACTGTATATCAGGTATTTTTCAATATTCTAAACTGGACAATAAATGACTGTATCATTCGTTTTTTCTTTCCTTTCTTCCACTTGAAAACATACATTTTCAATTATATTTACGTCTTTTATACTTTGATCTTGTTGTAATATACTTTTGTTGTTGTTTTTTCTTTTATTTTCTTTGTCATTTGTCATGTCAACGTTAACGTCGACGACAACAATTCAATTTCTTCTTCTTTCCAGTTATTTATTAATCAATTTTATTTCTAATAATTCCAATTGAAGACCATTAAAGCGATTTATACAAATGTAATGAATTATTTTTGTAAAATAACGATTTTTTTTTATAACCTACTTAAAATTAAACTTTATATTCCACTATGAATTCTAGATAAGAACGGTAATTCATTGAACAATGGCCTAAAGTGTATTCAATACTTCAATGCTTTAATGTTAGATTCTTAAAAAAAATGCTTTTTTCTCTTGGGACATTGGATAAACTGGATAGACCAGCGTTCTTTTCTCTTTGATAAGGTGTAACATGTTTCTAACTAGCAAACAAAAAGTTTGTTTAAAAGTTCAATTTGTTTGACCACATCACCTTAAGGTATCTGTTGAAAAACTTAAATATCCATTGGATTAATAAAAAATGGAATACAATTATCTTTATTGAAACATCTACTATAAGGTAGATGTAGATGAAATTTCATAATTACGTTGTCGGTTGTTAATAGTAAAATAGAGGTACCTATTAATTAAAGCATAAACAATGATAGACGAACAAAAGTTGGATAATCTATTGATTAGATTATTATTAATAATGACTAGAACATATTATAGCATACTGATTGAGAACTATATCAAAATTTTAGTTTAATTAAATTTAAAAATAGAATCTAGATAATTATATTGCTAACAGGAGTAAAAGATAGATAAAAATGGATATCCATAATTCGCTTACATTACATGCCTTTAGCTCTAAATTGAATACAAAATCTACTATTTTGAATTAAAAACGGGTCGTATTCTCTAAGCTGTTAAAAATAACATCTATCATATTCTTATTATTAGTGGTTATATTAATTGTATTTGTATTAAAATAAGATAATTAAGTTGTAATTAGAGCAGAATCTAAAAGTTTTAATAATTCTTATTGATAATTTTTATGTAGTTTGGATTATTTATTTTACTATTATTTTTCTACATTGTAGGTAATATAAGAATATGAAATCAATACTCTCAGACATGTCCTTTTACGCATATATAGTTATAGATAGATATTCGATATGTATATACATACATAATTTATCTTATTATTACATTTGCTTATGCATATCTAATAGAATATTGATAAAACAAACAAAACGCCAACCTAGAAACAAGGAGGCAACTTTATTAACTTCTTTTGTCTTTTGTTCATTCACAATTCTTCTTCGTTATCTAATCATTGGATTGTATTTTTTGCATTCTCATTATTATTATTATTCATAATAACATTTCGATGTTAGGTACGAATCGCTGTTTTTGGTATCGTAATTGCGAAATTTTCTCAAGAGTTGAAAGCTCTATTTCGTCACCTTTGGAAAGAATAGGATATATTTTTATTTTTAAAAATTCTGTCCGACTTCTAAGTTACAAAGGACAATCGTAGAGTATGTTTTGTTTTATTTTCTCTATATTTTCTCCTATAATTTAACCAATTTTATGAAAGTTTCAATGATTTTTTCACAATATTTAGCAAATTTCTAAACCACTTAGAAAATTTCCGATAAGATTGTTAATTTTTCGGAAAACAACAATTTTAATGCAAGCTAGAACTGTACAGAACAATTAAAAATTTAGTCAATGCAATTTTATATAAACTTTTTCAGATTTCTTATCCCCAAATCTTCCCCGTTTACTTATAAATTTATTTCCATTCTTCTTATTTATATAGAGACGTGGAAATGAAACAAACCTGTCTATTTTACTGATGTTCTCGCGATACAAATTTTATTATGCCATTATTATTACAGGACGACTTTAGTTTATTTTGTAAATTATTAAAGTTCTATCTTATACCTACTACATATATAAACTTTAGTTAATCATATTAAGTTGTCGTAATTAAATTCCTAAATACAACTACAACAAATACCTTCTGCTTTATTAAGCATAAATTTATTAATAATAACAATAACTAATGATATGACTAGAATATAATACTAATAATTATTACTTATTTTTGTGTAAAATGTAATTTATAAATGATTAAGACAACACATTTCTTAAACAATGTGGGAATACTTGAATAAAATTTATCTCGAATTAAATAATTTAGGGGTAGCGTATAATAGTAGAAAGAAAATATGATAATCAAATGAAATTTTCCCTTTATTCAGTTGATTTAAATATTTGTTGCTCTAATTTTGAATCCAGTTCTAATATTACACTTGTAAGAGTATTGTTTGATTGGTTCAATTTTATTTGGGAAAATCATAAAAATTACATTTATCTAAACCAATTTAACCTCTTAAATCCATTGTAAATGTTCCTTATCTCGAATACAACCAGTTTTGATCTTTAGGGCTTTATAAGTTACTCACTATACCATATAAATTGTACACGGTATAGTTATAGTATCAATCAATATTTAGAAGAGGAAATCGTTTGTGTCTGGTTAGTGTAACGGAAAGATGATGTCCTAAATCGTATTATTCTTCCTATTATTATCATCATTATTGTAGTTGTTATTGTTGTTTTTCAATGTGAAGGTAAAAATAACATTTACAAGTAGTTAATAAAGTTTGAATATTAAGTAGGGGTTGTTAAATTTAAAATGTTTACAATGTTACAGCAAGGATTGTACAAACAAAGAAACAAAAATATCTGAAAAAAGAACAAATTTAAAATCTCTCTATTCAATACAGAATCAGGGGATTACGATGAGTTGAGTACAGTTCTCAAATACATAAGAAAATACTAACAATAAGAACAACAAAGAAATCAGCTAAATATAAGCACATTATACAGCAATGTATCCTATAAAACAAAGGGAGATTTTTTTTGTTTTGTTCCGTTGTTTCTTTCTCTACTATGATGATGATGATGATGATAATGATATGATATTTTTATAATATACCTTTGAAAAAGCAAACAAATAAGAAGATAGTCTGTTAATTAAGAACTAATGAAAATGTAAAAAAATCTGCAATAATAGCAAAAAATAACTCTCTAATTATGAAAAATTGTAAAGAATTTATATTTGACTATAATATGGAATATTTCATAAACAACACAACCTTTCAATATTTGTTAATATGCAAAAATATTTGACAAATGGTCGGTCGATCGATTATTTCGGTTTTTGTTTGTTTATTTGTTGTGCGTATATTTGTGTGTCTCTTCGTTATTTTCAAATAGACAAACATAAATTGAAAATACTTTTAGTGGAAAGAAAAACGATGGCAACATTCTGAAAAAAATCATCCTAGAAAAAAACAGAAGAAAAACAACAACAAATTGATTCTCGATATAGGTGAATTTTCGAAAATATTACCACCAATTCCCATCACTACCACTGCTTTTATCTCAATTTTCCATTAATCGACCGAAAGTTTCAAATTTTTTCATTACAATATTAATTGAACAGACTGAAAAGCCATCAATACACACTTAATTATCATATTTTGTAAATCTAAAAAAACTCTATCTACTTTAATAATGGTGTTTGTTTATATTCGAATACTTGCCATTTATTAAAGTCAGATCATTTAAGCTTTTAAATAATGAAAAATGTTAAATTTGGTAGATTTAAAGTTTTTTTCCCCAACAACACAACATTATTACGAATTACAAACAAGTATAATCTTGGAGAACCGTTTTTTAAGTTCTATCCACTTAAATACTCTTTGTATGCTATTGAAACAGTGGCGACTCGTAATTTTACTTCAACACTCCCCAAAATTACGGACTATTACTTTATATGTGTTATCATCAAGGGATTTTATTTTTTGAATTCGAAGTGTGTCCCAACTGCCACCACTAGAGAGATTCAAGTTTATACGTGAACAGAGAGTAGTTTCAATTTTTTGTTCTTCCACCAACAGTAATCATATTAATGAGAAGTAAAAACAGCGTATAAATTTTTTTAATAGAGGCGAAAACTCCATAAATCATACTGTTAAGTCGGAAAACGTTTATGTTGTTTCCACCTACCCCTTTAATAATTACTTCACTTATTGCCGATAAGAAAAGTTTAATATTAGTTAATGTATCGGCGATGTTTTTGTACAATATGTTTTTATTCAATAAATTAGTGTAGCAACTTGCTAGCTGAGTTAGTTTCCATCAATTAAAACGATTGAAAACAATTTTGCTTCATTAATAATTCGCTTCTATCTACACATAATTGGATTTTCTACTATAATTCACTAAAAGATTCATGTGTTGATGGTTTCGTTAAAAGAAACTGTCATTATTGTATTATTTTTAATTTTATCTTATGGTTATAATTAACGCAATTTCCACTTTTGTAGTCGTTTAATTAAAAATCTATATTTTATATTGTTCTAACAATTTTAAATTATAAGTTTTTGATTGTAGTTTTTAAGTTTTAAATGAGATTAATTCTTCTTTTCAACCAATTCTCAGACTAGAATATCTCTGGTTTAAATAAAATAATCTTCCATTTTAGAAATTTCAATTACTATAATTAATAATTACCCCATATGAAATTATCTATATTTCTTTATGTAACATTAGCAAGTCAATGGGCCTCTCGATAAAAATTTTGCACCCTCTTATTATCACTGCTTTTATTGTTATTATTTGAAAGACTACTGCCACCCTTTCAGTAACAATAACAACCCCTTAAATAGCTTAATAGACGAACATATGGATAACAACTACCCCATGTATACTGTCAATAGAGTTGCTTTAAATAAACAGGAGAGACCCTTGATTGATTAACAACAATAGAAAAGGGAGGGTGAGTTATTATTTTTATGTTAATATTGATCAAACTATATTTAATTTTATTAACTAATAAATATGAATTTAAATATAAACAACATCAATAATAACAGTTGGAGAACAAACAGTAAAATAAATATTTATACTACTGTACAAGCCCACTTTTTTTAAATTAATAAATTTTATAATTAATAAGAATCTCAAGGGAAATTAAACGTAGTACCTAGGTAATAAAGTATAGACATCATCCTTAAAATTTAAATTCGTTAATATTCCCATATAATACTTCTTAAATTACGTGAAACATTATCGTTGTTATTATTACCTATAATTAGCAATAAAATGAAGACTTTATAATTCTTATTATTGTTTCTAAGCCGATGTTATTCTGCAACTTGTTAAGAATTATGCCATTTAATAAACAAATCATACAGACAAATTTATGCTAAAAAAGAGGATATCTTTACCAATAAAAATTTCTATTTTGTTTCTAATTGAAATAAGCCAGTTAATGATGTTCTCCACATATTATATAAACTTTTTTTTGTGAATATATTCACATTGTGTATGGTTCTATAATAATCAACACAATATAAATTCTTTATTCTCCGCTATTTGTTGGTTTCATTGTTCTTTCTTTCATTTGTTTGTCTTTATAAAGTTTTGATCAGGAAGTGGAATAATTGTATAAAAAGGTACATTTTGGTGAGTATAAATATTGAAAACAATACTATAGAATATACAGATGAGGCATATCAATATAAATACAGCAATCTCCAAGTTGCGCAATAAAACTGCGCAACCCTCTTTTATTACCTACCAGAAGTTATGATCTTTGGATTAAGACGATGTTGTAGATAAATTGCTAAGCGACTTTTTACTTTTTCGTATTTTATTCAGCGTAGATTAAGGCTAATCTACTATCACTATTTCACTACAGTCTTCTATCTCTATTTTTTATACAGTTATTTCCTTGGAAAACTTCACAAAAGTCACATAAAGTACAATAAATCAAAACCGAGAGATTTTCAGCAAGATCATACAATAATAAAAAGAAGAAAAAGTAGCAAGTAATATTTCCCAATGAGAATCTCAACACTTATCAACACTTTGGCGGAATAAATCAAACTTAAAAACTAGCTGGTTATTTATAAACTGTTACATTCAAAAAGGAATGTGATAATCTTTTTAGACTGATCTATAACCTTTCTTAATTAAAATTTTGATAAAATTTATGTAAAAATTATAATTCGGAAAGATTAAACAACAGTTTAAGATTACGAGATGGTTAAGTATAAAAAATACAAGTACACCTACATTGATAAATTGTGATAAAAATGATAAATGTTTATGGTTATATATGATGATGATAAAACTACTAACATCACATCTGTTTGTATGTATTATTCAAACAATTTTTTTCAATTATTTTAGGTTAGCTAAAATTGAGAAGAAACACATATATGTCATATTATACTATGATAGATCACCTTAAGAAAAAAAATAATACAGTTATAGCTATTCATATAAGGATACATATCCTTCCAACTTTATTTATTAAACTTTATTTTTTAAACATTTCTTAGCCGAATCGATTCTTTACAATATTCTTCAAAAAGTTCAGCATCTACTATAGTGACGTTCTATATGATAATATTCTCTTTGTTTGGTTATCTGTCATCTATTTATTAGCTTACAGAATTCGAGCTTTTATGCGTCTACAACCGTTCATTCTGTCGGAAGTTGTAAAACTGTTTATTTTATCGTAAAGGAAGTGAATGTTTCTCAAAAGTATCATCTATGTAAAACTTGGTATTACAACACAATACTTCACTTTCATACATTGATTTATAAATAGATCAACCTTTTATAATTTAAATATATGTTTACTGAAAATTATCACCATCAGTGATTCAAAGTATTTGTGTAAAAGTTAATTTTGATGAAATTGAATAAAACTGTGTAATGTGCTTCATTCAACAGAATCAAATAAATTTGATAACAAAATGGCAAAAGTTAATATCAGATTTAAATAAACGTATAAAATAAATAAATAACCTCTCTGTTTCTACCCCTATCTCTATCAGTTCTATATATCAAAACTACAATAAAATTATAAAACAAAAAGTCTATATTGTATAATTGCAAAAGCAAAATTGAGATTTATACTTAAAGTCTGGCAAGGAGATTTGTCATTTAAGGAGACAATGTGTTTTAATTTCAATTGCCGGTCGTGTATATTTGTCAAAATTCAAAGTACTTCATCTCCTCTTCTCGCCCATCTTTCATATTGATTTCATTTCTATTGTTTTAAAACAGAAAAATTCTACAGCGATGGAATTATTTTTAATTAACTGGGTCGAAGTTGAATTGATTTTTCGTTCTTTCTAAGTGTTGTTGACGAATCAAGTAGAAGGCTGTACATGGTAGAAAAAAATTAATCCCTCTATAAAAATTGATTGGTTTCAAATAAAGTTGGCATTTTCAAATTGTAAACAATTAAGTTAAATTTTATCAAATGGTTAGAGTTGGAGGTACATTCATTTTTAAAGATGAGGTTTAAATATTCATTTGTTTGGTAAAATTAGAAAATACAACGATACAGACAGTTAACAAATTATTTAGAGCTTTTCTTATTATTCGAAACAATAAACTAATATCAGAATAAAACGAATTTGTCGATATATTGAGAAACGGTAGGTAACGTGGAGTCCGACTGGAAATAATTGATTTATAATAAACAGATCAGGTGTTCCACTTAAATGCTTTTAAATTGTCTTGTTTTCCAGAAAAATGGGGTTGAAATTTTTCGATTTTTAGAGCCACTGTAATCTGTTTTTGATAGTTTTCTATAAAAAATGTTGTGTTTATTATAAGAAAAAGGGTCAGTAACACTTGTATAGTGCGATTTTAATCTATGGTAGATTTGTATGCACCTAATGCAATTTTCCCTTCCTGTATATTGTAGACATTGATTATGATTTATAATTTTTTTGTATTCAAATCAATTAGATCACATTTAAGTTTGAATAAACAAATAGAATGAGAATGTGGCCAGTATATCATAATTATTTTTAATTTATAACCGGCTGATTCATTCTCAATTTATTTATATGACAGAACAAACTTGGAGAAATTACATCATTCTTGCTATTCTCAATGAATATATCGATATAGATTTTTATTACGATTTCTTTTAATCGTAGAGATGGGGATTAAGACTTTTATAGAATAACACGATTTAAATTTAATGAAAAAAAAGTTAAAAAGTTTTCTCGGCCAATTTCCAATTCTTCAATTGTGTGTCGGTTTGTTTGTGCTTGTGTGTGTATTATTGAATCTTTGGTCGTAATAAATCTTCACTTTATGAGTTCACTATTATTATACATTCGAACTGGTGGTGGTGCTAAGTAAAGGGGTTGGAAAAGAGGTTATATAAAAGAGAATTGAGAGAATCTTGGCCACTATCCAAATTATATCCAAGTAAAGTTTATCTGTTATAACTTATTCGTGGTAAATTGTTGTAAATTTTGATACTTAATCAATGTAATTGTGATATGATAAAGATTAGTTTTAATATTCTGTAGAATAGTTGAATGTGGGGTAATATTTTATGTATGTAAAGTGTACAAGACCATCATCATCCCCAAAAGGATCGAAAGCTTATCATCCCATACAGGGACATAAAGTTCCAACACCAAAACTAAAACAATTTGTTTTAGATAATTCAGATGGGGGTATGGGGTTAATGGTAAAATACGTTCTTTAACAGGGGCGGTTCGTGTCGGACCGAATCTGTCTTTATTTGTAAAGAAAAATCTTGTCCCAAAATGAATAGTAGCCTCTATCTAAACGCCACTGGAGACAATGTTGAAATATAACTTATAATATTCATTATTTATCATAAAGTGCTGATAATCTTCTCACATACGGACATATTAAACGGGATTCACCTAGGTAAGGAGAATGTTTCAACTAAATTAACTGTGGTAGTAATGGTGGTGATCACTTTAGGAAATTACTTATTAACACACTTACCCATAAAAAAAACACAAATATGAGCACATCATTTATCATCGATCTAAAATAGGAAAATTGATACTACTATTTTAATTCCGCTACAACCCCTACTATTCTATACTACTACTGCTAATGCACCATAAAATAAACAATTGTAATCATACATAGATACCGAAATATTGGGCATTTAGTTAATGGTTTATTTATAAAAATTAGACAATTGCATTGGGGAAACATTGATTTTTCCACCCACTACAACCCCTTCCGTTTAAATATTTCATAACATGCTAATGTATTCAAAAGTCGTTTGTTTTGTTTTTAGGTTTTTTTCGTTATCGGTATCATCATCATCATCATTATTATACTCAATATTGCTGATGAATTGATTATTGTTTTTAAGCAATATTCCGAAACGGCAACGTTAACTTAAAACAATGATAAGAAATTTAAGTTTCTCTTTAATTTACAAGTATTTAAATTTTAAATTTCCTACTTGATAGATCGAAAATTGATTATTGAAAAAAAGAGGAAATCATTGAATCTTACCGGAACAATTTATCAATTAATTTCAGACACACGTACACATATACACGAATTTAATGACAATTATTTAATTAACAGAAAAAATCCAATAAATAATCACAATTATTAATCAACTAACTATATTCGATTCGTTTAATATTACGACGATTTAAATGACCAAACATACTAACACGACATAAACACAATAGAAAATAGGAAATGTACACTCAACGACTGTTTCAGACCAACTGAAACTGAAGCAGAACTGTTAGCACTGAAACTTCTACGGTTGGTTCATTCGTTTTGTTGCGCGGTGCCGATTCTCCCAGTTTTCCACAAATTTTCCCTGTTGATTACTGAAATTAAATAAACGAGCACAAAAAAAGCACGAATCCTTGTGTATTTTATTTCTGTTATCTTTTAATCGAACGAAAAGAATATGAAAAAATTACTTATTTTATATTCTATAAAATTCAACTTATTATCGATTGTTATTATTTTTATTTTCCAGTGTTTATTACAAATTTTATTTGCGGTAATTGTTGTGATTATCGTTTTAAATTTGAAATTACCGCTAGATTTTTGGTTTAGCGCTACCTATATGTTATTATTAGAAGTTTAGCGTAACTCAATTATAGAAATCTGTAATATTCAAAATTATTGCATAGGTGTCGCTTTAATTTCTAATCATTCACAGTGTCGTCATGTTTAATTTTCAACATTTTTATTTAAATTGAATCGGAACTTTATACCGAAAATCAAAGAATAATTTTTTTATTTTAATGCCTCTAAAAAAATTATAGGATTTTCAATTAAGTAAATTTAAATTGTTTATTTCTTTAATTGAATTTGCCGGAAATCTGACATCTATGCCGACAGATGAGGTCATCATCTGCTTGTGTTTTGTTTGTGCACGTCTGCATATAAATGTGGGCGTCAAATTGAATTTTTTCAGTTGATTTGCTTCGTTCGTTGTGAGTGTGTTTTATAGGTTATTGTCACTATTGTGTTGTTTAAATAAACGAAGAAAGAAACGTTAGAATATGGCCCCAGTAGATGTTGATATTCCACCGGTAACTGCCCTAATTACCCATAAATTAAACAAAATTAATTAATTTAACTGTAAAACATTAATCTGAATGGCTTTGTTTATATTTGTATATAAAAAGGGCGTTGTCCTTATTTTTTTCTATTTTAATTGATTATTGTTAATTTTTCTAGATGGAGATACAGCAATTGAGGAATTTAGTCTTATCAGGACATGTTGGTTTTGATAGTCTACCAGATCAATTGGTATCGAAGAGTGTGCAGAATGGTTTTGTTTTCAATATAATGTGTATTGGTGAAACTGGTTTAGGTAAATCAACGTTAATGGATACATTGTTTAATACGAATTTTGAATCAATACCAAGTCCACATACATTACCAACGGTTAAACTAAAGGCTCATACTTACGAGTTACAAGAGAGTAATGTTCGATTAAAGGTACATTTGGGGAAAAATTCTTGTAATTTAGAGGTGTTTGAAGGGTTTACGAACTCAAAAATATCACTATTTTGAAAGTAGTTCAGTTTTATTTGGTCTTTGGAATCAGTTCATTTTAAGAGCAATGCACGCTCTGTAAAACACTAAAATCTTCCTTTTTATGTTTTCTATTTTCAGCTAACAATAGTCGATACAGTTGGTTATGGAGATCAAATCAATAAAGAGGACAGTTTTAAAGCTATCGTGGATTATATTGATCAACAATTCGAGAATTATTTACAAGAGGAATTAAAAATAAAACGCTCATTATCAACATATCACGATTCACGTATTCATGTTTGTTTATATTTTATCTGTCCAACTGGTCACGGTTTAAAATCAATCGATTTAGTTTGTATGAAGAAACTCGACCAGAAAGTCAATATAATACCAATTATAGCAAAAGCTGATACGATTTCGAAGAATGAATTGGATCGTTTTAAAACAAAAATTATAACAGAATTACAAAATAATGGCGTTAATATTTATGAATTTCCAATAGATGATGAATCCGTTAATGAAATCAATACACAAATGAATAAACATTTACCATTCGCTTGTGTTGGTAGTACAGATTTTGTACGTGTTGGTAATAAAATTGTACGTGCTAGACAATATCCATGGGGTACTGTACAAATTGAAAATGAGAATCATTGTGATTTTGTTAAATTACGCGAAATGCTAATACGTACAAATATGGAGGATATGCGTGAAAAAACACATTATCGCCATTATGAATTGTATCGTAAGAAACGTTTAGAACAGATGGGTTTTAGTGATGTTGATGCTGATAATAAACCGATTAGTTTTCAACAGACATTCGAAGCGAAACGTACAAATCATTTACAAGAATTACAACAGAAAGAAGATGAAATGAGACAGATGTTTGTTGTGCGTGTTAAAGAGAAAGAAGCTGAATTGAAGGAAGCTGAAAAAGACGTAAATTAGATCGAAGATTTATTGAAATTGTTTCTAAATTTTTATTATATTTCAGTTACATGCAAAATTCGATAAATTGAAGAAAGATCATACTGAAGAGAAGAAGAAAATCGAAGAGGCACGTAAGAAATTAGAAGATGAAATTGTTGAATTCAATCGACGTAAAGCCCAATACCAACAAATGGGCTCAAGTCACCATACATTAACATTGGGCAAAAGTAAAAAGAAATAAAATTCATTGTGTGTGTATTTATACAGGATGTTTTACTTTGATTGGATATGTTAGTGTCCAATATTCAATACTTCTTAGGCTATTAATTCTTGTGGTAACTGCCATTATTTAACCGGCAATTTAGAAGATATTTCAAGGATTTATAGAGATTATTTTAGCAAATTTTGAGCCTTGTAGCTTATCTCGAAGCTGGTCAAAAGTATTATTTGCAATTTTAAAAAATGGGACACGTAAAATGATCCAGAATGCCTCCCCTAAATTAAGAGTTATTTGAAGATCAAAAACGCGCGTTTGTTGACCAACTTCTCGATGAGTTAAGTAGTTCAAATTTTGTTCTCAATGATTTCCAGGGATTGTCCTATAAATCCTTGAAATTTTTCCCGAATTGCCCTCCAAATACGGTAGTTGCTCTCAGAATTTATAGCCCGAGATGGAACATTTGGTGTAATAGTGATGGTCTAATATGACTCGAGCTTAAACATTTTGGATTTTAAGTTGTTAAAATATTGCAATTTAAATTTTAACTTCTGAAATTGTAATTTTAAACTTTTAGCAACAGTAATGTTTAGGATTTGATCATATGAAGTGGACACTAATAAGCTGGAGTTTTCAATAGAATAAATGCTATAATCTCGAAAATATACAGTAAAACATCCTGTATATCATCCTCTTATTTATTGTATTATTATTATCGCGTTTTTTAGATACTTATTTACATAATGTAGGTACATAATATGCTATCATTGCTCTATCTATATTAGTGTTTTATTTTTCCTACTTCCCAATCAAGTGCTTAATCTGTTCGTCCGTTGTGACTAAAGTATAGTTTTATGTTTAAATATTTCTGTTTTCTATCCACCATCTGTTTCATTATACTGTCGTTGTTCTAGGTAGAAAGAAACGTGAATAGTATGTGAATTTCTTTGAGAAACTGACAACTTTCTTCGGTTTCCGTACTTTTTTATTTTTCCAAATCATCCCTCTTTTATGTTCCTAAAATCAGATAAATAAGAGAATTGGTGGTGGTGGTGATGAGAATAAACCGCTTTATTTGCTTAGTGTATAAATACGTGATTGATTTAATTATGTAAAAAATATATACAAAATTTTACTCAATATTCATTCTTTCATCAATCAATTGCTACAGATAATTGATTATTACGAAAACAAATCGAATTCTTCAATACTACCACTACTCTGCTACTATGCAGAAAACTTAAACTCAACTTAATAGCTTAAATGAAACTAAACAGTGCTTTCTGTTTATAATTGTGTTTGTGTGTTGGTATTTTTAACGGGCAACAGATTCACGACGTGTTGGCGGTGGTGGACTACGGTGATATTTGGCTCTTATATGCAAGAATTTCGAAGCACTAGATGGTTGTGACGGTAGCGGTGGTGTAGCTGCTGTTGTGGGTGTTCCAGGTGGTGGTTTATCTCTAGACACAACTTTCACCTGGCAAGGATCGTGGCGTAATAAGAAATGATCCAAAGTATCCCAACCACCACCCACTCGTACCATCATATGGCGGCCTTTTAACAGCTGTGTAACAAAAGGAAATGTTAATTTTTAGATAATTATGATAACAAATAAAATGAAAACACTTACACGAACGAATACATTTTTACCGGCGATATTGTATTTGCCTTCACCAACTTTTTTAACTTCCAATCGTGAACATTTACCACTACCATTCGAACAATTACAACTCTTTTGCATCAATCTAGTGGCTAATTGTACTTTACGGTCCAATTCTGTTGAGACATCACCATTACTACCCTTAGTACTACCACCACTTTTATTATTATGATTATTATTATTTAGATTTGCTGTAGTGGTACTTGTAGCGTCTGAATCTGGATCGTCACCACTACCTCGTGACCATTCATCTTCTGTTGTATGATCACTAGGAGGTGGTGGTGGTGTAGGTGTTGATGGTGGTATTTCTTTAATATTATTAGTATTATTATTATTAATTAATGGTGGCGATGTTGATGATGGAATCGCAGATGCTGATTTACTATGTTTCATTTTTCTTGGTGTTGTTGGTGTACGTTTAATTGTTTGAAATTGCCATGATAATAACGAACTTAAACCAGAATCTGAGGATGCAGTAGCTGAATTATTCTTACGTTCCTCTTCAATAATCTCCTTTTCTAATTCGATTAATCCGGGTGGTTCCATACCGTAACGGGTGGTGGCAATACGTGCCACTTCCAATAAACAAACGATAACATTACGGGGTTGATTGTGGAGAACTAAAAATTGGAAGATTTTGCAAAAAATCTATACAGAATGTACACCGAAATGAATCATCCTGTACATACCAGATGTGTCATCTAAATATTATTAATTTCCTAATGAGCTACTATGTTCTAATTTTGAGGAAATGCTCTTTAAAATATTTTCCAAAACACCGTATAAATAGGAACATTTAGACGATACACCCGGTATTGTAAAAGTAATAACAAACCTAAATCATCGCTTTCAAATAGTAGATTTTCGTGTATGCCTAACGATTTACAAAATTTTATAAAATTCTCCATATTGTCCCTGGAGAAGAAACTGCGCCTCATTGCTTTCTCGAAACATTTACTACGAATCATTGGTAGAGGCTATAAGGGTTCAAATAATTCTTAACTAAAACCAAAATGAAATAAAAAACACTTACACCATCAACTAAACCCAATTCTTTGGCATATTTGGCTCGATCACAAACAATCTGTGCTAAATGGCATAGAATAACACCATTATCCAACTGAGTCAAGAAATTTTCACCATTGATATAATCAATGTCTGCAAAAATTAAATTATTTTCATGAATTTCTCCATATTTAATACAAAATATTAAAAACAATACAGCGTATTTAATAAAAAAAGACTTGATTATTATTCAAAAATCGTAAGTGTGAAGATTTCGGCTTCCTTTCTTTGCTGTCTGACAAGGAAACATTCCCAGGTGTCCCCCTCCGATTTTAATGAAATTTGGATATGTTATTCTTCATTGAATTATAAGAGATGCATGTTTTTTTTTTATTTAGGTGGTGAAATCGCCACTCAAAGTTTAGGCTCAAACGGGGTACTTTTTAAGTTTCGCATGCTTCCAATTAAAATATTCAAACGGGGCAAATGGCATTATTCTCAGGATGAAAAATAATGTAGAAGCTCATTGTTTACATATCGAAATGTTAATTGGGTTAGAAGTTATAAGTGTTGAAAGTAAGAAAATTGCTATAAGTCAGAAACTATTCATCGGATTTTGACGAAACTAATGTCATTTGAAAGAAGACGAAAAAGTAGAAGAAACCTGTTTTTGGATTTTTTCGAAAAATTACGTTTTGGAGGTAACGACCCCTCAACCATATTTGAATCGATCAGAAAAAAAACTGTACTATTCTTATAATCTTTATGTTTTAATTCATAAATAGTGCTTTTCTATCAATTTTGAACAGTTGGGGCACATAATAATAGTATTTTCTTCATATGTTGCATACCTATTCAATTTTCATGTTGGACATTTTTGTTTATACACTGTGACCGAAAAGTTCCGCATAATGCAAATAACTTTTTTATTTATCAAAATTTTGAAAAACGCTGAGACCGTTAACTTTTTATTTTTTAATTGCCTATTTGTGATGAGGTCAAAATGACACTACCAGTTACCATCGCGAAGAAATGGCGTCATCATTAATTTTTTTTTAATTAGAACCCCTATTTTGAATTTTTTTTTTCTGGAAGAGCATATTTTTCTGCGTTCAGACATGTAAAAATTGTAGGGGGGTTACATAGGAAAATTTTCGAGAAAAAAATTGTTAAAGTTTCTAAGATTTTCTGTCATCGCAATATCTTTGCATCAGCATAGTATACGAAAAACGCAATATCTCTGAATAAGCATTACAACGATTGATTTACTAAAGGATCAAGTAGACATAGCTTTAAAATTTGACATAATTACTGTCAAACATGGCGGATTAAATTGTCAAAAATAAAATGAGAAATTTGGACGATTATTAGCAATGGAGATGATATAAGCCATTAAAGAGATCGAATACATTTCAATCTTATTCCGCCCTTCATCTCTATTGCTAGAAATCATCCCCATTTCTCATTTTATTTTTGAAAATTTAATCCGCCATGTTTGTCTATAATTATGTCTAATTTTCAACCGAAGCCTGCTTGATCCTTTAATAAATCAATGCTTGCAATGCTTATTCAGAGGTACTGTGTTCTGCGTATGCCATCTACAGTCACACAATAAAAATTTCAACTGTCAAAACGTACCAGTGACGTAACTGATTTAAAATACAAATAATCAGCAATTTACTTGTAACATATTAAATACAAAAATAATTTCTATGATTGGTATTCAACAGAATTCGTAAATGAATTTAGAATTATAAATAATTTATAAATTTGTGAGTAATATTTCATTTATTTTTCGGTATAAATCACCTATTCATTAACCTAAACGAACTACAATGAAAGAATAATAGAAGGGAAGCTGGATCTGTCAAAAATTCGCTAAAATCAAACAAATTGGTCGACTGTTTTTCTAAATTCTGTTGCTATCGATATAGAGCGCCTTGCCTTGTTGTTGTTTGTTGACGGATAAAACAGCTGATTCAAAATTGAAACTTATGTGCCTCTCTTCTCAAATTTTTCAAAAATTAGATCCCTACTGCTCCTTCAAGGGAGCGAAATCCTAACTATAGTGATAACTAAAAATCTTAGAAACTATAACAATTTTTTTCTCAAAAATTTTCTTATGTAACCGCCTGCAATTTTTACATGTTTGAACGCAGAAAAATATGCTCTTCCAGAAAAAAAATTCAAAAATATGGGTTCTAATTTAAAAAAAATTGATGATGATGGTATTTCTTCGCGATGGTAACTGATAGAGTCGTTTTGACACAGCCACAAAAAAATAATTAAAAAATAAAAAGTTACCTATCTCGGCGTTTTTTGAAATTTTGATAAATAAAGAAGTTATTTGCACTATGCGGAAATTTTCCGTCACAGTGTATGAATTTAGATAATAAAATTATTATTATTTTGCGACATATTTTTTCTAGATCTGTTCTAAAACTTATTTATTTCGTCTATCGACATTCAATTATTCATATTTTAAATGTTAATAAGGTTTAATTAAATTACCTTGCAATAAACAAATAACTTATACGATGCGAAAGAAATACACTGGTATTAGTCAAATTTTATAAAATATTAGGATGAAATTATTTTGTTATTGAGAAAAATGTGGCGCAAAATGCCCTTGGAAATTATAATAAATAAATAAATAAATAGTACAACAGACATAAGGGTTGGAAATTTGCTAAATTTTTATAAAATAAATACTAGCCATTGTACTTTCACGAAATCAATTATTGTTGAAAAATGTAACTTTCACGACTTTTATGGAAAAACTCAATAGGGGGTGAACTGACATTAAAAATTTAAATAATTGAACTTTGATAGTGATAACAAATAAGTTTCTGAATAATTCTAGAAAAAATATATTCCAAAGTTATAATACAAGAATACTTATTGTTGTATCTATACTCGTATAAAAAATTACGTTCAGCATGAAAATTAAAAGCGTAGACAACAAAAAAGAAAATATTATTTTGTGCCCCAACTACTGAAAATTGATAAAAAGCACTATGTATGAATTAAAACATAAAAATAATAAGAATAGTGATTTTTTTTCTGATACGTATAGATATGCTTGACGGGTGGTTACCTCCTAAACGTAATTTTTCGAAAAAATCCAAAAACAGGTTTCTTTTTGTCTTCATTCTTTTGAATGACATTAGTTTCATCAAAATCCGAATAGTTTTTGACTTATAGCAATTTTCTTACTTTTAACCCTTATAACTTCTACCCTAATTAACATTTCTATATGCAAACAATGGACTTCTACATTATTTTTCACCCTGAGGATAATGCCATTTGTCCATTTGAGCCTAGACCTTGAGTGACGATTTTACCCCCTAGATATGTATTTCCGCTGATAAAAAAAAACAAGCATCTCTTAGAATTCGATGGAGAATAACATCTACAAATTTCATTAAAATCGGAGGGGGACACCTGGGAATGTTTTCTTGTGAGTGTCTGTTTAATTTGTATATTTGAAAAGAATATCATCGGTCGTTTCTCACGAATTTTCTTTTAAATTAAAATGTTTTGCTTTTTTCCCTCTTTTTTGTTATAGTGTAGTCGTTATTGTTATTGTTACAGTAGCTCGATTTGCACGTTTCGTTTTGATTTTCAATTCGTTACTCGATATGATTGTAATAATCACACAAAGGAATATCAAACAATTACAATAAATACAAGAATTGTCTTCTAAATGGAGTAATATGTTCATTACAAAGGAAAATTGTGGAAAATGGAAAATGTTATAATTCGATACGGGCCGACCCTGATAATAAACAAAGAAATTTGGTTTAATTTAAACTGGTTTTATAAATGCATTTAGAGAGAAACAGATCTTTGACCTTTTTCATGTTCATATTTGTATATTTAATTGAATTAAATTGCCATCAATTACTTTATTTTGTTGATGATTGAATATTATGTTGTGACTAACTGAGACTTGTTCACCTCATATTTTTTTTATTCGATTTATTCCATCAAGAATTGGAAAAGAAAACGTATTCTCGATTCCAATCTTTATCGATAACTCGAAATAATTCTCACGTGAGAATTACTTTGTAGTAAAGAAAAGCGAAAAAAAAACCTAGTACCGGAATATTTCAAACGTGCAAACATGTCTACATGTACGTGTGTAGGTTTAACAACAATAACAATCGAGGAAATATCTAGAAAAAAGTGTGCAACAAATCAAATATTTATGCAAATTGTAAATTTACAAAAGAATCTTTGGATTTTCAGTCAAAACAAGGCAATGAATTGAGAACGTATAATGCGACTTAATCCATCTATTCCTAGATTAAAACAATATTGCATCGAATTTATTGATTTCAATTGTTTTTAATCTGTATTACAGTTAAATTACCGATTTAAGTAGCGTTATACGTTTTATAAATTTTTCATTCATAGGTTACTTTGATTTAGCAGTATTACAATTGGAATTGCTGAAATCTACAGTGTGATTCACGAATATCGCTATTTGAAATTTTAGAATTGATTAAAATTTATAGAATTTTCATTCTATCCATTATTCTATAATTAGGCTTGTTTCAACATTGGTTATTTCAATAATAAAGTTGTCAACTTTCATATTTTTCTAATATTAAATAGACCAACACAGTGAATCACTCTGTATTATATGCATGTAATGTTACAAATGTAAACATGTAATTTATGTATGGTACAATAGTAGACGTGCCCGTTTTTAACCGCTCCCATCTAAACTATAAACCAACGAACAAGAAACCGTTCATTTCCAATAATTATATCGTCAATTCTATATGAAATAAAAAAATCAACGAAATAAAGAATCGTACAGGAAATTAATAAATAAACAGGAAGAAGAAGAATACGATTAAAATTTGGCCTTCTCGGTCGTTTTTCCCGTTTTCGTTTCGATTGAAATTTTGCATGATTCCTGTGTCTAATTCTATTCTCTTCGGACTTTTTTCTATCATTGATCAAACTTGGAGATATTTAAATTGTGCATGACACAAATTTCTGTGAGATTAAATAATTTTAATACAAAACAATCAAATATTCCGCATAAATAATAAATAGAAACCGAAAATAAATGAGTTGAATAAATCAAACCTACTCCCCTAGTAATCATCATTTATAGATAAATTTGAATATTTTCCTACAAATATTGTCGTGTACCAGGTACCTATCCTCTAATTTATCGATTCAAAAAAAAAGGAAAAAACGGTAATAACAGAAATTATTGTTTAATCCATATTTCAATATTTCGTCATTTACGATTTACAAAAATAAAATAAAAAATAAAACGCATACACGAAAGGCGAAATGATGATCGGTTTCGAAGGACGATTTCCTATTACAGTAACTTGAAATCTAAATTCACACATTATTAATAACATTATGTAAGAATAAAAATCATAATAATATGGGGAATATCGAATTTTCATCTATTCAAAGACGAAATAACAACAATGACGTCAATTTTGACTTGAATTACTTTATACTTTTGTTAATTTTGAAAATATTTCGAATGAAATTCCCCTATTGAGCCATCCTGTATGATTTAAATAATGAATATTTTTCTCTAATTGTCTTACTTTACCTAATGTTTTATTGAGCCAATCGGCTAAATCTTCTTTCAGCGGATCTAATTGTTTCAATTGTGCTGATACCATTCGTTCTGTATATTCTTCAACAGTACAACCATCATCTTTATCTTCATCATCATTATCAATATCATCATCTTGTGTTGTGTGGAATTTTGAGAAACTCGACGGACCCCAACTGTTACGATTCCTCTTACCGAATGCCATTATTTCGTCTCCTATAAATTCAAATTAAGGGATAATAGAATTAAATTATTAACAAATTAGAACCGACAACTTTACAGTATTTGAATTTTACATTCTATTTGTTATTTTTTATAAAGAATAATAATAATAATAAATGATAATGATAGTGTTAATCAGTTTAACAACCATGAATGAAATGTAGGGCGCCGGTATTATTTTTTGTAGGCTTGAAATTTGTTAAAATACGCCACTGTTCCGCCAATAAATAGATGAGTTTTTTGTTTTAATTAATTTGGAGTAACTGGAACGTAATCTTGAAAATTTACAGAGCATAAAAGTAATAATAAACATGCACATTTCAGAAACTTTGATTAATTGATTAATTAATTAATTAGTTAATTATTGGACGTTTCCAAAAAAAAAAGATTTCCAACAGAATTTGATAAAATTCCAATCAATTCGGAAATGTTCCGTTTTAAGTTAAAAATCTAGTAACAACTTATTAAAAAAAAAACAAAATTGACTTTTAAACTATTTAAATTGATCCAATTTAATAAAAATTGATAAATATTTAATAAAATATCAATTGAAAATAATCTTCTACTTACACAGAATAACATGGAATTATAGAATAGAACATGTGTAGATAATTAAATGAAAATTCATTTGTTATAAATGACGTACATTTCCAGAGACTGCAACCGTTTTGTCTACAGGGGCAATTTCAAATCAAAATCAAATAAATTTAAACCGATACAATTATCAAAATTATCAAAATCGAAAAGAACTATCGGATTAATATAACAAAGATTTTGTTGTTTGTAAATTGGCTGAAAAATTGGAATGAAAACCGAAAACTGAATCTAAAAATTTAATAATTTCAATAGATCACCCTGTAAATAGATAGTTAAAAGGGTGAAGGGATCGACGAAAGAAAGACGAATATAGGGGATTCTAAAGAGGAATAGGGAGAGAAAATAGAAAGTGCATACATCGATTCAAAAACTCACCCTTCTCGTAATTATCAAATCTCGAATATCTGCACCACCACAATTTATTCACACACAACTTCCCTTCTTTTTATACAATTATCTTAATTTTATTTGTTTTTGATAAAGGAAAAACAATTGCGGCTCTTGTTATCAATGGAATCAAATGACATTGTTCTTATCAACTGTTCTTCTGTTGTTAATCCGAAGGAACAACACACACAAACAACACACTGAGAGTAAAGGAGAAAGATGGCATGAAAGACAGAGAGAGATAGAGAGAGTGAAACCGGCAAGACTGTCTGTGATGGAATATCGAAAGATCGAACAGCTGCTTTTACTGCTGCTGTTTTTCCTGCTACTGCTCTGCTCCTCCTGCTATTCTTCTCTCTCATCGACACACACAAATATTGCTGCGCTTTCGCTATCGAACGGATCTTGTTGTGTGTTGTAATTTAAAAGACTTGGGAAAGAAAAAAATACAAAAACAACAAATGTGTCAGGAGGAAAGTAAAATTATCGTTTGATGTTGTTGTTTTTATTTCTTTCATCTTTTTTCCGACTGAAATGAGACAATTTTTTATTTATTGTTTTTTATCGACTACCGTATACAGGGTGAGCCACGCTAATTCGCTTCGTAGTAGGCCATGCATTTGGTAACGTAGTGTCGTAGTTTAGTTCATACCGAGTATTTAAAATACCCTTCTAATTCAATTTTCAATTCTATTTATTTAAAATCAATTAATAAACTGAACATAATTTACATATAATCTAATTAAAATTATTCAATTAATGAGTTAATTCGAGCAATTATGTATAATTTCTAGAGCTTATTTTTGATTAAAACTGTTGGTAGACCTGTTCCTTGTAACTAGATAATTTGAAACATCAACTGTTTATATTCCGTTTATAAATTTTAACAATTTAGCATTAAATCCTAATAATATTTTATTATTGTTTAAAATGTACTAAAAGTAAACGACTTGTCAATTTTTATGTAATATTCTGTGTGGTTTTGATATTTAAATACCAATTTCATCAAATCAAAGAAAACGAAGCTACATGACAACGTTGCTTTTACCGCCGAATACAATACTGCCAATAGTACAAAATAAATATAACTATCATTACCTAGGTTGTCAACAGTGCCAAATTTACGTATTCGTCTGTCTTATATAGAGATTCTCATTTTATTTCCACTTTTCACCCAAAGATTTGAGCCATTCAATTATTCTTCTCCATTTTTCGCACAAAATTACGAATATTATTAAGAATTATGAAACGATTCCATAAAGCATAAATATTGTATTGATGTGACAACAGTGCAGTGGTTATTTACTGATGGCCGTGATAAAGGGTGCAGTTTATTTACAAGATTTCAATATAGAATTTTACAATTTCTAAACTGTAAGTAAATTTTTATATAATTGTTAGAATTAATTCAATAAGAACAACAATGATTTTAAAGAAAAATCATTCTGTTTCGTTATCAACAAATAATTTTGATTTATGTCGATTGTTAGGGATTTTATTTGTCATAAAGATGACAGTTGGCCAAGCTTGTTTCCAAATTTTTTGACAGTTTGACAGTTGTCAAAATACAAATTTTAATAATTTCGTTATTTAATTGTAATAATTAATTCTTATCAAATAATAATATTAAATAATATACGAAAATGTCGTGTTATCATTGTTATTCGAAATCCGTACATAATGATGATTTAATTGATAAAATCGTCGAACATGGTGAACGTTTGAAAAATTCAATGATTCAAACAATATTGAAAAATCAACCAAAATTATTGAATTCAATCGATACGAATGATGTTAATTTGAATCGAGAACAATTAGAGAAAATTCAAACCTACTTACATGGTGATCCAATGGATAAAGATGATGAAATTGGCGTTTTAAAAACGTTACGTTCGGTATCAGCGATTGAATTAAGTAAAATTACCGATCAAATTTATACAAATCGTAGTTGTAATAATAATAATTCAATTAGTAGTGAAATTATTAATAACACGAATAGTATTTATAGTGATAATTTAGAATATTTAAAGTATGTTGATTGTTTGAAGATTCATATAAATTCGATTAAATTGAATGATATTGGTAATAAGAAAGTATATGTTGATAGATTAACGAATTTAACGCAAACGTTTTTTATTGAATATAAAATACCGGAAATATTAATCAGGAATAGTGGGAAAAACAAATCGAAAATTGACTCAGGTTTAGATTCTTCTAATATTGTTAGATTGTGTGCCAGGCGTTCTTGTGATCAAGGTAAAATATCTTTCTAAACAATAGGTAGGTTTTTAAATTATTAAAAATTAATTTTCAGAGATTATCTTGTTTAAACATTCAAATATTTATGATATTGTTGGTAATTTAAGCAAATTAAATCTAAATGAGATTGAAATAAAATTCAAGATCTCCTATCGGAATTTCCGTCAAAAACAACCACATATCTTAGGCCATACAGTTTTCAATTTTAAATCATTCAAAGATGTGCAAAATTACAATTATAATCAAGACTTAATTATAAATTGCGATGACAATCGATTAATTAATATTGGGAAATTGAAAATTTCAATACAATTAGGTTGTGAACGTTTATATTTTGGTAAGGATTTTCTACAAATAATTAATCGAAATTTTGGTAATAATGAAGAGATTTTAAAAATCAATACACCTCAATTGTCGCCTAGAAAAAAAATTGATAAAATTGAGGAAATTCCAACAAGAATTGAAGAGAATTTACAAAAAATCGACGATATTCCGATTTTATTTTGTGTAATTTACATATTAGAAGCTAGATTTAAGCGAGAAGTTTATAATTCTTCAATAAATTGCCAATTCGATGAAGAATTACGATTTTCTAGTAGATTATACGGTTTAAATTCTAATCCTATTTTTAATTTCCATCAGGTATTTAATAATGTTTTGTTTTATTATTTTTCTTAATTATTAAAATTTGTAGGAAGTGCCTTTAATTTATAATGAGAATTTATTATTAAAGTTACGTGATAATTTTATGATAATTGAATTCTTTGAAAACAGAGATAATCAGAAAGATTGCCTTATAGGTTTGGCTAAACTGTCGTTACATCAATTTTATTTAAGTTTTAGAAATAGTATTATTGTTAAATATTTAAAAGATAAAAGTGTAAGTTTTTTTATTAGTTGTAACAATTCGAATTAATATCGATTGTTTTTCAGTTACCTGTAATCAGTATAGATGGTTGGGAGACAATTTATTATCCTTTTGATGATAAAAATTCTAATATTGGCCAAGTATCAATTTTATTAGCATTAGGTACAAAAGAACAGATTGATAATTTATTAAAAGAACGTGGTTTCAATAATAATGTTGTAAAAAATATAAAACGCGATCAATCAATACAAGTTGAAGAGAATATTTACGGATCAGCATTAAAAAATTCAAAATTAATACGAAAGAAATCGTTTAAAACAATCGGTATACAATCTGATATGGAACATAAAGATATTGGTAGTTTATTAAATCAGTTAATTAATGCACAAAAACAACGAAATGTTCACGTTGAGAATTCAACAAATACTGAAGATGTTGAACAACAACCACCTGAAATTCGACGTACTTCAGATTTATTGGATACATTAGAGAAAGCTTTATCGTTGGATGATAAAAATGATGATGATAATAAGGATTTGTTGTTAGATAATACAACATTTAAGTGTCAAATATTAATTGATAGTGCTTTACATTTACCAAGTCGTAAGAAATGTAAATCGAAGAAATCGAAAAATAAATCGAATAAACATGAAGATATTTTACCAAGTACCTATGTAACTGTTGAAATTACCACAAATAATATGAAAATTACACCAATTATACCGAAATGTACAAATCCAAAATGGGATTATCGTTGTGATGTTGTTTTACCAATTGAATATTTAACGAATGTAAATATTTTTGGATTTTTTTTTAGATTAAAATTATTGATTAATGTTGCAGGATCAGAAACGATTAATTTTTAAAGTTTGGCGTAAATCAACAAATACAACATTAACACCAAATTTACAAACGGATTTTATTATTGGATTTGCAGCTGTTGATTTAACTGTTCTTTTAGCAGGTCTACCAACTATACAAGGGTGGTATAATATTGTGGATTTTTCAAATAAATGCCACGGACAAATTAACGTAATTTTAACATAAAACTTAAAGTAACGTATGGAAAATAAAAATTATCCCACTTTATAGAAATCAGTGGAATATATTCTGTAACTTTTTGGTAATTCGTCGTTACCATGACAATTATAATAATGAATTGTCTAAAAAGTTCGAGAATACGACTGATTGATAACTTCCATACTTTATAGAATTTTTTAAATATTTAGATTTTACAAATTTTAGATTCACATAACACCATTAGAGAATATTTCGAGTTTCCGCCAACAAAAACAAGAAACATTAAACAATGATAATAAATCAGAATTGAAAATAGAAATTGCAACAACCGATATTGATAATAATGATGATACAAATGAATTATTAAGTCGCACATTAAAACGTAAATTTATCGAATTAGATGAGATAACACAACGTTTACGTTTACGATTATCAAAAATAACAAATGACGATACAGATACTGATACGTTATCAAATAATGATGATGAATTAATTGATGAATTCGAACATGATATAAATACTTTATGCGTTGAAGATGATTTTGATATGGTTGATTTTGAGAAAGAGGCAAGGAATTTTAATCGAAATCACTTGAAAGAAATTGGTTTATTACAACAAACCCAATTTGATGATGATAAACAACAGAAAATTGATAATTTAGTTGAGAATTTGAGTATAAATGAATGTTCAAGTCGTTACGTATCGGGTTGTTCAAATACTGAAATGTTGAATCAATTAGAACAAAATTCACGACCAAATATTCATACAACAGATTCATTTAATCGGGCTATGTTAGAAAAATACAATTGGCCATCAACTAGTTGTAGTGATGATAGTATTAGTGATAATAATCAACAATGAATATATCGATCTAAATAGTTTTCAGTGCGGATTTTTTTAACTAATTGTCGTTGTGGTAATAGTTGTATGGCAGCATATGTACCATCATGTTGGTGTTTAAATGAACAATTTCGAATTTTCTAAAAAAAAACGAATTTTTTTCTAAATCAACATTAATTTAGTGATAATTCACCTTGAATTTTTTAAAATCCTTATCACCATTCAATTTCTTCTCCAACCAACAAAAGTGACATAAAAATATCGTGTGATCTTGATGCCAATAGTCATAATTGCAAAATTCATCGCAATTCGAACAAGTATCGACTAATTTCGGTGTACAAAATGATTCGATATGTGGTTGGGCTTTTTGTTTACCAAAAGGTGGGCGAGTTTCATAACTACCTGGTCTAAATTCATTTAATTTTCGAAATTAATTCGTTGTTTTATTTGTTGATACAAACCCTGGTGTTTTTGTCGAATAGTCGGTTATCCTTGCTAGTTGTTTCTCAAACGTTCGGTAAACTTTACAAGATTTCCAGATTTGTTGTTTATAATAACGCGTCGGTGATGGTACTCGTAGCACATTTTTCGATTTAAATCGTGGTTCTTGGCAGAAAGGCGCCCCAGCACCCTCTCTAACGACACTGTTGTATTTTTCAAGATTATAGTGACCTGGTCCTAGAGTAATGTCTAATTTTCTGCCAATTATATCGGTTTTTCTTTCCAATTTTGAACCAAAACAGATCGGATTCTTGATTCGATAATCGACAACATACTGAAAATCTTACAAGAAATTTAATTATTTTCACGAGTTAATTCGATTGAAATTACTGCTAAAATCCCGATTTGACATTATTGTCGGATGATAGTGAATTTTTTTATCCTTCAAACAAATCGCGTGTTGCTTAAAAATCGAATCGAATGGAATAATAGTCTCGTGATTGTATGTGTATGCCTGTCTGGCTTACTCTACATATCAAATCATATTAAATGCGATTGATGGGGGCTGGGAAATTGGGCCACGCAAACTTCTAAGGAAATTGATGTAGGAAGATGGGCAAAATAAACAATGGAAATCAATCAAAATTTGACATTTTCTTTATTTTTGTGTCGTTAAGTACAAAGCAATGTTAAATTTTTGAATTTACTTCAATGTACAATATATAAAACTTGTCTTTATCACAGAACAATAATTAAAAAAATTCAAAAATATATATATAATATATAAATGTTTACCAATCTAGGCGTTATTATGGTAAAAATCTGATTTGTACATGAGATTCCATCAGAGTTTCAACCGTTTTAAATGGTCAGAATTCGGTGGATTATCTGGTAGTATACCCAGTGTTTAATCTAAATAATCCTAGTATTTGAGCGATGGAAAAATATTTTTAAGATTTTTAAAAACCTCTCGATCATTTTAACCAAAGTTGAACTTTGTAGCTCATCAGGAAGTTGGTTAAAAACTATTACGAATTCCATAAACTAGTTAAAAGTAAATGATTCAAATATCGCCTTAATATTGATTTTGTTAGTTTTTCTTTTACATTTTAGGGGTTGTTTTGAGTTATTTTATGTGTAAATCGTCTTTGAAAACCACGATATCTTTTGACTTACTTTCTGATGAGCTACATGGTCCAAATTTTGCTCAAATAATCTCCAGGGTTCTCTATAAATTCTTTAAATAGTTGTCAAATCGTTCAAATACTAGTGAAACAGGCGGTATAAAGGAATGATAGTACGAATGAACCCAAATTTTTGTTCGAAAAAATACTTTGAATATCCAAAAAACAAACCATTAACACAAAAACTGTCATGTTCCTTGTTTGATCGCAGTTATCATATTCCAGATTCGGCGATACCTTCATCATCTAATTGTAAAACAAAAAAAAATGATTAATCGACTTATAAGATTCAATTAAATGAGCAATAAAAACAAAAAAAAAAATGCAAACATGCTTTAATTTTAACTAAACAAGCACTAAATTAAGACAAACATGCTGAATTAATTGAAATTTGGAAATTCGTTCTAAACTACCTTTCCTTCTCCCCATGATCTAAAGTAGTAGTGTCAACAGCTCCAACACCTTTGTCTGAACCACAGAATAGTTTTTTACATCGACAAAATAGTTGTGCTACCATTTCTGTATTGTAATTAGATAACAAAAATGGTACTTCGGTCTATTTTGTTTTCAAAATTACATAATTTTTTAATACGAAATTATAGTTTACCTTCAAATCCTTGATTCTCGTGGATTTCCCTCGGTGAACCTGTTAATTCTTTACCTTCCAATACGGCCAATAGACATTGATGTATACAAATATATTGTTGTTCGGTTTGAACCATCCATACACGTTCTTTACGCATTGCATAAACGATACCGAAGATATCGACGTAATCGGAGATTAAAATCTGTTGTAAAATCCGATCGAGACAGATAAATGTACCAGAACGTCCGACTCCAGCACTAAATTTCACACAATTAACTCATTTATAACCGCATTTTTTAATAAATTACCTGCAATGTACCACAATCGGACGTTGATCATTACTGATTCGCTCCCGAAAGGCTCTAACGAAACGAACTAGAGTATGTGGTGGATTTGGTACGCCGAAATCTGGCCATGTTGTGAAATGAAAATGACGAACGACACGTTGTTGGTCTCCCTAAAATGACAAATCTTAAAAATCAAATTGGATATAATTGGAAATTCTTACCCGACACACCATAAATTCACAAATATTCCAATCGGGATATCGAGTTTCATTCAATATTTGTACGGAAATATCGCCGTAATAAACCGGCATTGTATCGTAAGGCCAATAATGATCGCATTTTTCCCGGCCTTTTTCCACACAACGCGTCAACATTATGATAGCGCGTGAATTCGATTCCCATACCATACGCCAGAAATCATCGCGTGTTGAATGCAATGGGCCTTGAGTTACAATAAATTCTCTCGGTGAATTGTAGCCCTATTAAATTTGATTATTAACAAATTTATTAATTAACAATATTAACATACCGGCACGTAATTAGCGTTAATATAATCGGAACCTTCCTCATCATCGACTGGTTGTAGTTTGAAACGCGAATGATCGTACGGTAGAATATTCGTGAAGCGATTCTTCGGACGATTACATGGCAAATCGGCAAATGTGCACGGTTGATCTCGGCCCACGTGTTTCAACTCTTCAAATTCTTCACTAAATCTACAAATTTTTGGATTAATTTCGATTGACATCTTGTTCGATTAATGACTTACCGAAAATCGGAATCGGCGGACATCATTCTGTAATGATTAGCGAAATCAACAATACGTACAGGTCGGCTAGTTTCAATCACTGAATCCGGCAATGACATATTGTCATTTGTACGCGATTCGGTGGCTTTACGGCCGGCTGATCGACGTTTTCTTATGTAAATTATAAATAAGAATATCAAACTGAATATAATCAATGGAATTAAGATGCCTAGGACGATCGGTGTATTGTCTTGATCTAGAAATAAATACAACAATGAAATTATTGATTTATTGTTGCTATTTTTGTATAATAAATGTTGGAAAAATCAATTCGAATAAAGCGATTTACTCACGCGTCTTTAATAATAATAATCCTAGACAAGGAGCATGGAAAAATAAACAATAAAACGGTGAATTTAGCGAAATTATCAATTTTCTCAATACAATTACTCAAATTAAGGATAATAGAAAAAGCATACAAGTGTTTTAAAGACTCGTATTCTCGAACTTTTTAACGATTCGTTACTATGACAACGCTGGATATCTTCTATCTTTACTATTCCATCATTGTATAATTGAAAATAGTAACGAATCGCCAAAAAGTTCGAGAATACGACTGTAAGTCGGTGTAAAGTTAACAAATTTCGTTGAAATTACCGGTTTGCATTGGGAAACTGTAACTGGTATCGGTGAACTTATCGGGTGCTGTAAATGCTCGTATTTTAACACGATAAGTTGAACCACTCTTCAATGGCCCATTACAATAACCAACTTGTCTCATATCGCACGAATCGGTACCAATAGTAAAATCTTCAACAGTTGAATTAATGAATGGATAATAAGGCTCCATAACTTGATACGGTGGCCATACACTATAAGCTTGTACATCCCTCCAACTGGGCATTTCTAAACCTGACGAATTTTTCGAATGATCCTCGGCTACAATAATCGTATAGGAAATAACCGGTCCGTTGGCATCACTGAAGAATTTCTTCCGGAATCGGATCTGTATTGTTGTTGAACTTTTTCGTACTTCAGTTGGTACAACTGGTACATCGGGTGGTGGTGGTGCTAATATTGGCATTTTTTGTTCCCATAAACGTTTCGGACCAGGCCCAATACGGGTTTCAGCTTGTATATTAAACAAATACGTTTTACCCGGATATAATGATTGGATAACACCGCGGAATTCTTGTGGACCAAATGATTTCGTATAAATCTCATTCGAACCGTCAATATTATAAGTTATTGTAAATTTACGTATGATACCGTTTTGTTCTTGTGTTGGTAATGACCATTCGAATGTTATTTCGCTTGGATGTACATCGATCGGTTGGAATTTAACAACTTTACCAGGTGTTGATTCTTTTGTTGTAAATATGGCCGAGACTGGTAATGAACGACGTAAAATACTCGATTCGGTACCACTACGGACAATTATTGTAAATGTATAATTACGATGTGGTTTTAAATCGCTTATTGTTATTGTATTATGTAATGTTAAATTTTGTATTAGGACGTTCTCTGATGTTAAATATTGGACTTCGAAAGCGTTATATTCGCCACGTGGTGAAGCCCAAGTTAATGTCACCTCAGTATCGGAAATATACGTTGCATTCATTCCTGTTATCGGCTCTGGATCTACAATAAAATCGATATAAAATTTTATGACATTTCACAAGTATTTTAAAGATTTTTAGACCCCCTGGAGATCATTTGAACCATGTAGCCCATCGGAACCAACCATACCTCGGACAATAAGGTCTTATGCTAACTGCCGTTATTTGATGAGTTTTTTGAAAATTATTTTAAGGATTTATAGAAGGGTTGTTAGAGATTACTTCACCAAAATTTCAGCCTCGTAGCTCATCTTGAAGTTGGTCAAAAACTCGTTTCTAACAATGTCGCGATTTTCAAAACGACAAAATGACTCAAGAATGTTGTCAACATAATTTTTCTCCATTGTACTCCAGAATAAAATGAAGAAAATCAGTGTTAGAAGCATCTTCAAGTCATTTGACGTGTGTAACGCGTTTTTGAAAATCGCTATTTGATAAAAAACGAGCGTTTTTTGGACAACTTTTAAATGAGTTACGGGGTCCAAATTTTGGTAGAATGATCTCCAGAGGCTTTTCTACAAATCTTTAAAATATGCTCCAAATTGTTGGCAAAAAGGGCAATTGCTATAAGAACTTCTAGTCCGAGGTGAAGCACATGGCTCTTCGGAAAGAGCTACAAAGTCAAATTTCGCTCAAATGATGTAAAACCCTCCTATGAAACCTCAAAATAATTCTCAAATCATTCATCAAATAGCTGCCATAAGAGGATCATTCAACATTGCTTCTTTCGGTTTTTTATTGAATTTTAGAAAAAAATCAAATCATTACCATTTATTCCAAAATAAATTGGGAAAAAACGAAAAAATCAATGATTTTACGTGTATGGCTCATTTTCAAAAACACAACCTTGTTAAAAACGAGCGTTTTTAATCAACTTCCAATGGTTCGAATTTTGCTAAAATGATCCTGATATTTTCCCAGCCGTTTGTCATAAAAACAATAATTTATCGAATACTCACATAATCTATCTTGTCGTTGGAGCGGTTGACTCGTCACATTTTGCGATACAGTCCATACTGTGATATTATAAAGCCGTCCTGGCACTAATCCAGTAAACGTAACTAAACGATCTGTATCATTAGCAGCCTTCTCTTGATCCGGTATATTAATATCAGATAACGAGAATCGATAAAAATCGAATTTCGATGTAATCTGTGGTGTCGGTGTATAACGTAAACTAATCGAATTTGTTGTTTGTTGATTATTAACAACAACAACTTCCGATTGTATTAAAGGCATTGTACGTGTACGCAATATTGTTACATCACTTTCTAAACCATTCGATATTGCTTGTATATCGAAAACATATTCAACACCGGGCATTAAATCGTTAACAAGTAAACGTATCGGTGTTGTTTCATTTTGATTTTGGCTAACATTCCGACGATTTATTTGCGATGGTTGTGTCGATTCCCACCAACGTACAATGTAAGTTTCAACTCGTCCATCCGGTCGTGGCCATTCTAATGTAACATTATTCGAATCGACTAACGGTGCTATATTCGATACAGGATTTGGACGTACTGTATGATTTAATTGTTGTGGTTCGTTACTTTCTAAACCATAACTAACTGTATTCACTTGTATCGTATAACGTTCACCCGGTGTCATATCAGTAACTTCAGCTTCTGTTATCTGTACAGCTGGTAAACGTACCCATTGTTTATCAGTATCAGTACGATAACGTATCGCATATTCGCTAATTAAAGAATCACTCGGTTGTGACCATTGTACAATTATAGAATTCGTTGTTGTTTTCTCTATTGTCATATTTCTAGGTGGACGGGGAAATACCGGTTGGAAATATTCATGTGGTTCACTTTTTATACCATTCGATATTGCATAAATTTTAATAATATAACCAGCACCCGGATATAAATCTTTTAAAATTATATTCGAATCATATATTGTACGTATAATTTTATCTAATGTATCGTTTCTAATACAATGCAATTCGTATTTATCCTGTTTTGAATTAACATCACTCTTCCAACTGATATTTAAACCGTAAATTAATGGACGTAAATCTTCAATGATTGGCGAACTTGGTTGTGTTAAAATATAAAAATACGTTTCATTCGAGACGATATCCTTCGATACGGCTTGAACGATAATTGAATAATTACGTCCCGGTAATAATGTGTCTAATGTTATTTTTGTTTTGTTTGTACGAATCGTATTACTATCACCAACTGAAGTTTCAGCTTCATGATACGATACTAAATAGCCTTCTTGATAACCATCAGGGTTCGGTATCCATGATATATTTACAACACCGTTTTTACCATCACTATTCGCATTCAATTTCAAAACAGGCAGGGGTTCTAAAACAAATTAACTAAATTAACAGGGCCTCGATACAGGGTGAACCGAGAGAGTCGTCTATCAAATTTGTAAGAAGTTTCTAGCCAGGGATTACGATAAATAATTAAAATTTGAAATTAGAAATACTGCATTTTCTACCAAATTTTATAGAATTGAATTATTTTTCAGCGTCTGGCTGATATAAACTGTTCTTTCAGGCAATTTTCAAACTGTCTACTGAAAAGGCCAAAGATCTAGTCGCCTATGTTTTAATAACTCATAGAAGGCTTAGTAAAATGACATTAACCGTCGAATTTGAGGTTAACAATGAATATTTTACATGAATTTCAGCAGTTTCAGTAAATTTTACATGAGAAATTAATTTTAACGTAATTAATTATCAATTTCTTGTATTTTTTCATTAAAATAAATCTAAAAATAATTATTTTGATGTTACTTGTGACAATAAAATTGACAGTTATTTTGCAAAGCCTTCTATGTTTTACTTTTTTTTTTCAAGAAGAAAAATTAATTGAATCTGAAAGTTTCAAATTACTGAAAAATTGCGAGATAAGTATAGGGTATGTTAACAGAATTTGATACAGAATTTTTTCCTCTATCTAATCGAGTAAGGCGTAGTCTATTTAGCATACGGCTTGAATGGTGCTTCAAATTAATAATTAGTTTCAGCTAAACTCTGAAAGATAATTCAATTATCTGAAATTTGATCAGAAGTACACACAATTCGGGCTGTTTGATTTCCAAATTTTGATCATTTAGTAGCAATAATTCCAAAAATATCAACTACAAATCAATTGGAAAACTTCTTATACTTTCAACAGGCAATCCTTTCGACTCTCTCTGTATACACACCTACTGGAATTACCAATTAAAAACATTAAATCGAAAGAGATAAAGATAATGATTATAATTTTATGTTTCTAATTAGTATGCCAGTATTTATTTTGTAGAAATTTTGCGGAAATAAATTTGATAATTACTTAAAGTAACATCGGCAGCGGCTGGCCATGATGCAACTTTTCCTGAAACGGTTTTTACGGTAACTGAATATGTACGACCCGGTTCTAGATTCTCTTTAAATTCGTAAAATGTTGGATCTTCTCTTGTTAGAATAATTTGTTGTTTACGTGCTGTACCAAGGACTACATGGTATTTATCGAATTCACTGAAATTGTAAAGAAAAAGAGTTATAATTGGGAAATACCAATAATTAATATTCTTGTACAAATACAGGTTTGCGAGGTACAAGGAAAATTCCCAACTTTACGTTGTTTTATAAAAAAAAAATTGTATTCTATAACTTTTTAGTTACCTTAAGGGGACGAGGTAGATCTTAGGATTTTTATCGGCGAAAATGTGAGTTTGTAACTTGCGATTTCTCGCTCGTTCTTGGGACTACGGCAACCAGAAATAGATTTTTGAAAAGAAAATTTCTTCTAGCCCGAAATGGTACTTGCCGTTTTTCAAAATGTTGATACAAATTTGAATTACAGACAAAAATCTAACAACATGTTTTTTTTCGTATTTTTGTACAATTTCTTGTATTTTCTCTTATAACTTGGTCAATTTTGATTATTTTGCAAAAATTCTTGTGCTGCTAGATAGCAAATAAAAAGTTCTTTCCAAATATTCAAGAAATTTTCCGATTCCACTGTTAGTTTTCCGGAAACACCGGACAACACCGCGACAACGCCGTTTTTTCTACAATTTTTATCTGACAGCATTGATCAACCCCTCACTCGAAAGCTGATACAAAGGCGGAGGGCAAGATAGAAAGCTTTTTTTGAAATTTTGAAAATTGCCTGAGTTATGGCGGAAAAACCAACTGGTTTTTCTAGCATTGCTTTCACTTATTAAAATTAATTATTTTGCTTTGAAATACATACAGTTAGGTAGATAATTTTGTCCTGTTTCCGATTGGCCTATTATTTTTGTAAAAATTGTTGATTTCTCGAAGAAAATTGAATGAAAATCTAGTCTCTTTGTTTGTATATTATCAAGCAAGATAACCCGCCATACTGGCAGACAGTGCGCGTTTGCCAAATCGAATTGTGTGTCTCACTTTGGATTGAGTATTGATGATTCCACAAACTTTCGATTAGGCAAACCCGCACTGTTTACGTGTAACGCGGGCAATCTTTGTAAAATAACGACGTTGGATTTCCACTCAATTTTCTTAGGAAAATCAACATTTTTTTTTAAATTAATGGACCAATCGGAAACAGTACAAAGTTATCTACTTAACCGTATGTATTTTGAAACAAAATAATCAATTTCAATAAGAGAAAACAGTGCCTGAAGAACCAGTTGGTTTTTCCGCGATAATTCAGTCAATTTTCAAAATATCAAAAAATGCTTTCTATCTTGTACCCCGCCTTTGTATCAGCTTTCGAATGAGGGGTTGATCAATACTGTCAGATAAAAACTGTAGAAAAAACTTTGTTGTAGCGTACAGAAGTTTTCTTAATTTTCCGAGAAACTAACGGTTGAATCGGAAAATTTCTTGAATATTTGGAAAGAACTTTTTATTTGCCATCTAACAGTATAAGAATTTTTACAAAATAATCAAAATTGGCCAAGTTATAAGAGAAAATACGAGAAATTGTACAAAAATACGAAAAAAACATGTTGTTCGATTTTCGTCTGTAATTCAAATTTGTATCAATATTTTGAAAAATGGGAAGAACCATTTGATTCTATAACAAATGCTCTTTTCAAAAATCTATTCGCGGTTGCCATAGTCTTAAGGACGAGCGAGAAATCGCTTCACATTTTCGCCGGTCAAAACGATAAGATCTACTCCTTCCCCTTAACAACGCAGATCAACAGTTTCTTTTGAATATACACTGTGATTCAAAAGAAGCGCATAATGCAAATAGTTCCTTTATTTATTAAAATTTCGAAAAACGCCGAGACAGGTAACTTTTTATTTTTTAATTATTTTTTTGTGGCTGTGTTAGAACGAATCTACCTGTTACCATTGCGAAGAAATGACATCATCATTTTTTTTAAATTAGAATTTTTTTTCTGGAAGAGCATATTTTTCTGCATCCAGACGTGTAAAAATTGTAGGGGGTTACATAATAAAATTTTCGAGAAAAAGCATTGTTGAAATTTGCAAGATTTTCAGTCATCACAATTGCCATGAATCAGCATAGTAAGTGGAAAATACAATACCTCCGAATAAGCATTGCAAGCATTGATTTATTAAAGGATCAAGTAGGCATATGTTGAAAATTTTGACATAATTACAGACAAACATGGCGGATTAAATTGTCAAAAATTAAATGAGAAATGTGGATGATTTCTAGCAGTGGAGATGAAAGGCGGAATAAAATCGAAGTATATTTGATCTCTTTAATGGCTTGTTTCGTCCCCATTGCTAACAATTATTCAAATTTCTCATTTTTATTTTTAACAATTACATCCGCCATCTTTGTCAGTAATTATGTCAAATCTTCAACCTATGCCTACTTGATCCATTAGGAAATCAATGCTTGTAATGATTATTCACGAGGTATTGTGTTTTCCACTTACAATGCTGGTGCATGGCAATTGTGATGACTGAAAATCTTGGAAACTTTAACAATTTTTTTCTCAATTTTTTTGTTATGTAATCCCTTACAATTTTTACATGTCTGAACGCAGAAAAATATGCTCTTCCAGAAAAAAAAAATTCAAAATGGAGGTTCTAATTAAAAAAATTTGATGATGACGCCCTTTCTTCGCGATGGTAACTGGTAGAGTCGTTTTGATCTTGTCAGAAAGGGACAATTAAAAAATAAAAAGTTACCTGTCTCGGCGTTTTTCGCCGAAGTTATTTGCATTATGCGCTTCTTTTAAATCACCCTATAGTTTAAAGAGCGTTGTCATAGTTAATTTAGCTGGGTCGATTGGCTACTAAGCCTTACCGACCTGTGACCATTTGATCTATTGTTCATAACCCTCTCCCTATTACTGTCCCAGAAAGGATATCTTCTTTGCAAAGTTAATTATCTCTCTGGGAGATCTACTCCGTACCTCAGCAGGCGACAGAATTGGACCACCGAGGTGAGTAAACCTATTGTATGCCAACGCTACGCACTCACACAGTATGTGCTCGGAGGTTTCATACTACACCTTTCACTACCTAACCTACACCTTTCACTGTCAACTAAGCCCAGTTCATTGAGGTGGTATCTGACGGCGCAATGCCCTGTTAGAAGCCCCGTTAGGAGTCTTAATTCGTTCCTCGAAAGGTCGAGAAGCTTCTTAGGCGAGTAGTCGATGAACATCTTCGCCTGTCTCATTCTCGGAGTTTGCCTCCAGTGGAGCATTTTATTGCTCCTTTCCTATCGGCAGATCTCTTTCCCCTATTGGGTTTTAGTTAGTTCGCAAAACGATTCAGGACCTACAAATGGAGCCTCAGCACCTGCCTTTGCAAGTTCATCGGCCAGTTCGTTGCCTCTTATTCCCTGATGCCCTGGCACCCAAGCTAAGGTAAGTTTATTGCCCCTTGCCAGCCGTTTCAGAAATTGACGACACTTCCAGACGGTCTTTGACTTACGGCTATAGGTCTTTAAAGCTTTCAGCGCTGCCTGGCTGTCAGTCAAAATGTATATTTGCGTAAGGTTTCTTTCTAAACACCCTCTGGCGCACATCTCTAATGCAAGAATCTCAGCTTGCATAATGGAAGGGGACTTTCCTAAGGCTATGGATGCCCTACCATTGAGTCCGTATATTCCTATGTCAGTCCCTTCATCCATTTTTGATCCATCAGTGAACCAGATTGAGGATTTATGACGTAATTGATCAATCCAGTTTCTTATCCCGTGGCGGTCATCTATGACCACTTCAAACAGGGTTTCGAAGTCAATTTTCCTCAGCATGATATCCGAGAGTTTGACTAATGATTCTGAATCTATTTGATTCCGCCCATTTTTGGTATGAAAATTAACCTAGCCTTTCTCCAAGACCGGGGGATATAACCCAGTGAGTAGCTCGCTTTAAAGATAGCTCTCAGGCAAGGGGTTGTAAATTTGATCCCCTTTTTGTCATAGTAACGAATCGCCAAAACGTTAGAGAATACAATCGTTTATTTGCTGATTTTACAATCAACTTTAAAAAGCCTCCTTTTACTAATCATAAAGTCTTTTACCTGCGCCCATTGGGCTCCTCCCAGTACACAGTGAACGATTTCGACGTGATTGACTGTCGATCAAACCATACTTTCGATGGTTTCAATGGTACAGTACGATATTGTGCTGTTGTCGGTGCTGATATTTCATCTTCGGACATTGTTTGTACGGAAATATTATAAGCACGTCCTGGTACAAGACCTTTAAAAGCTGCCTGAGCCGGTCCAGGTGGTTCACCTTCTTTCTCCACATATAAAATACTATCATTAGCATCAGGTGGATCTATTGATACTTTATAATGCGTATAGATAGCGGCCGGATATGGTGGTTGCCACAATACTAATAATGTTGTCTCATTACGGAACCATACGATAAATTTACCTGGGGTATTGGGTTCTAGATACAACAATAAATTAGTTTTGGTTTAATTAGAATTGGTGATTTAAATAATTGTTTTACTTGTAGTGAAATTTCTCGACGTATAAGCTGCACTTTCTTTATTCTCAAATACAGTGAATGCTTGTATCTGATAGGTAGCACCCGGGGTTAGATCTTTCAATAAATAGGACGTATTCTCAACATTTTCGATAGTTAATGTTTGTGGTTTTGAATCTGGTATGTGGATTAATGGATTGATTTTCAATTTGAAACTCGAATAACTGCCCTGCGATGGTGGACTCCATGATATTATTGCCGATTTACCACTGCGTACATTCACCGATAGATTCGAAGGTGGATCCGGTACTAAAAATTTTAATAAAAATCGATCGTATTCTCTAATTTTTTAATGATCGTCACTATGACAACTCTATCTCAGTGTCGTCATGGTAACGAAAAAGTTAGAGAATACAACCAATCAAATTTTAATACCTGTCGTGAAATTTGCCGTCCATGTTAGAGCATTATGTGTTGAATTGGAATAATATAACCAAAAATCGTATTTTGTACCGGGTAGTGCTTGTGAAAATTGTATAACATCACGTATATTCTTCGATGGTATTGTTGTATTGGGTGGTGGATGGCCAAATGGTGGATAATAATCTAAACGATAGATGACACCATCTTGGCCCAAATTGCCAGGAATGTGGATTACTAATTCGGCTGAATTCACCAACTATTTTACATAAACAAAAGAACAACGGAAAATTAAATTAACAATAAACAACAATAATTGAAAGACCATTCTAATTGATAACATTTTAATAATGGCCCTTCTGTTCTCTAATGAACTAAAAGTCCTATTATTTGCGAGCGCTTTAAAACATATTTTAAAGATTTATAAGAGGGTCGTTGCAGATCATTTTAGCAAAATTTGGACCTTGTAGCTAGTTTGAAAGTTAGTCAAATAACAACCTTTTCTGCATGCTTAAAATGACTCACAATCAGAATGACTTAAGTATGCTTCCATTTTATTGTTTTGCTTCATTTTACTCAGAAATATTTCGCATTTAAACCTTCTTGAGTCATTCTTGAGCTACAAGGTTTAGATTTTGCTCCAGGGACACTGCTATAAATTGTCAGTTTTTCTCAAATAGCTCGTCAAATAATAGAACTTCCCATACTTTGAGTCCATTTTGTGGGTAAATTATAGGACATTTTATACTTTAGTGGCCTTAGCCCCCCAAATATTGTTCGAATTATATGTTTTAAGGCAAAAATTGAGCTTTGTAGCTTATTTTAACTAACAACCTGAATGTATGATAGTATAGGGTAACTTACAATTGTATTAATGGAATTATAAAATGTTCCATGGTTATCACTTAATTAATCAGTTGATTAATATTTCTAATTGTTATTCTAATAGATTGTGTTCGTTTTCTATGATTAATTAAATCAATTAACCAGAATGTTTAATTAAGCAAATTAGAATGGAATAATAGCAATAATGTGTTTATTTTTTTAAGAGAAAATTCGAAAGTCTATCGATTATGATATAGAGAAAGTGTTTAATTAATTTTTTTCTTTTTTATTACTACAATAATAACAATAAAAATTGTATTTTACCAATTACAGTAATGTTATCGATTTTTCAGTTTCACTAGAAGCCAGTCTAGACATTTTACTAGACGGAAATCATTTAAAAGAGGAAAATTTCCTCTATATAAAGCATATAAATCCGGAAAACTCACAATAACAACGTCATTAAAATTTAATAATAACTCTACAAAAAAAAGTGTATGCAATTATTTTATTTAATTAAAATAATTGCTCGGTCATTCGAATTTTACGACTAGTTGGCCATATTTGATATGTGATAAAAATCAAGGATTTCAATTAAAACAAGACGAAAAATCGATTATTTATATTTTCCGGTCATTATAAACAGACAGAGAAAAAGAGAATTGTTATTAATTAATTACATTTTTAACACTCATTGTTTACTAATTGCGCAATTTCTTAACGTCTATCTCTTTTACTCTAGTGTCTAATTACCTATTACGTTTAATATTTGATTATCGTTATTATTGAATTGATGCGAAATAAAAACATTATCATATTTATTATTTCCTTGATGATAATAATATTTGAACATAATAATTAATAATGATAATACAATTAACCTTGATAAGTATTTGAAAAAGTGGGGTTTGGAACAACAAAACGTGTTTCTCAACTCAAATATTTAGTGTTTTTAGAGGGCGCTAATGTAGTAGCGTAATAAATGCGGCAAATTTAAATCTTAAAGAAGATTAAACAATTTTAAAAACTTTTTAATAATAGACGCTGTATATTCTAGATCAGACTTTTTTTCCGTTTTATGAATAGAGAAATAATTATAAAAAGTTCTTAATACCATCCTAACGGATATACGTATAGACGTCATCATTACTAGAGGATTAAATATGACGCAAAGAATCCCCAATGGAAAATATTAAAAAGCATCCACTGTCATTAATGGATAGTTAAATAAACCGGAAATGGAGCGATCAATTTCATTTTCCATATGAACATTCCATTTTTAATGGAATTTTTAATTAAAACACATTCAAGACTAGTATACAGATCGTTGATTATTTGATTTTAGCGCCATTTCGATTGATAAATGCAATTTAACGTTGCCAAATTGGCAATCTAAATATAAAAAGCTCTATTTAAATATTTGAGTTTATAGAGCTAGTTGTAATAATAATTTTGGCCAAAATGCTCATTAAAATTAGAGAATAATAGCAATAGATTTGATTATATTGGTAGCAATGGCAATAAGGCATGTGTACTTTTTCAAATTTGCCAATAAAAGATTTTCGATTGCATAATTTAAAGAATTTTGATAGAATAGAGGAAATTTAACACAATAGCTTTGATCCATGAATAATAATGAATTAAGAATGAAACGAATCCATTAAAAAACTTTCTAACATAAAGGAAATTCCAACCATTGTTGATCAATATATTAATAATTTCACGATATTAACGTTAATTTGTGAAACGAAATACAACCTTGTATTGTAATTTTTCTCCACTATCAAGTTCAATGTTGTTTCGTACAGCAATTTTAGATTAATTTAATTAAAGTCACCTTGATTGTATGTTTTTTAAACAAGGATGACAATAAATTTGTTGTAATAAGCGGAAAATAGTTTCATAAAGAAAATTCCAGACTGAAATTACGGTTTTAATTTTAATTTTAGAACTGTTCAAATTTTGATGTCGTATTCTATAATTCCTTGGCAATTATCCAATAGGTTTTATTATAATAATAGGGGATTGCGTGATTTACTAATAATTTAATAAAACAACTTGAAAAGTGAGGTAATATTTCTTTAAAATAGACTAAAACCACTTCTACTTTTCAAAAATACTCATCTTCAATTGAAAACACTTGAAATTTTACTGTTACTTTGCAACTAGAGTCAAAATTCTAGCGAATATGACACACTGTACTCGATTCTAGTTTCTTATTAGAGTTCTTACAAGTTCAAATTGTTGTCAACAAACTAAATTCTAGGCCAGATTTTACTTACAATAAGTCAATAATCTGTCTCTTCAAGAGAAAATCTCAAATAGATTTATATAATTTAAGATTTAATGATGTAATCAATCTTTATATTTCTCTTCCTTGATTTGACTCAGCTGTAAATTAATTTGTTGATGTATCAAAAAATCTATAAACGCTTCCATTCAAATAAACATCGAGTTAAATGGAAGCTTCTGAATGAAACAAAAAACTTGTACTAGATTTGTTCTATTTTCGATACACAAAACTAAATTTAAAACATCGATTTGAAAGTGTGTATTCAGGTATTGAAGGCCGGTCTGTTTACCATATTGAAGAAAATTAGAAAAAGCATTGTTTTATTATCTAGACTAGCAGACAATGAAGACAATAACAACAATATCCGTTTATTTTATTGCGACTTTTTGCCCGAATAAATGAATAATTGTTTATAAATTATAGTGGAGACTTTCTAAAATCAACATGATTCATCTGATTTTGTCAATTATTCACCAACATCATCAACATTAATCGTCTACAGCCTTGAACTTTTACAAATTTTTCCACAAAAAACCGTTTTCATAAAGGTTACAATTCTATAGCCTTAAAATTTCAATTAAATTCCGGATATCCTTTAATTATACGGTTTATTTTCGTTTAAGAAAAGGTTACTATACTATAAAACTGTTAAACATTGGTTGTAGTTTAATTAATAATAGCAAAGTATTGTTTTTATAGAGGGTGATTGGTCCTTTGAGCCGGATTTACAGTTCGAAATTAGTCATGAATTCTAGAAAAAAGCAATAAACTCAATTGTTGTTACGTAATCTTGATTAACGCGTGGATTCGTTGAATTTACAAGTCTCTAGACAAATAATCGACAAATTTAGAAAGACCCGTTATTAATTGGCTTTTTTTTTGTTCTAATGGTTTTAAATTGTTTAAAATTCATGCAAATTAACGTTGACTAGTTGTCGATTCAAGTCGGGTTCATTAGAAAGTAGCCCAATAAAGAAGTAGAATTTAAAATTAAGGATTTGTCTTCTATGTTACCAACATTATTTAGTTCTATTTAGAATTGTTAAATCAAAATTATATTCAACATATGTGATCTTGTCGTCATACAATTCTTTTAAAACAACACAACAATAATAAAACAAACAAAAATAGAATGATTAATTTTGAGATCGTTTAACCAGGATGTAACATGTGGAACATCAACAATAACAACATGAATGGGAAACAACATTGAACAGATTTTAAAAAATTAGAAAAAATAACATACCTGGAACGACCTTAAAAATAGTGCTGCATAGGAGAGACAAGCGATCAAATTCATGATTTTTTGTTGTTGTTTAAACGAAAACAATAATTTAAAACAACACAGGTACAAACAATAGACAATACACATACACAAACACAAATTTAACAAAACAAAAATTAATTACAAAACATTAAAATCATGGAAAAGAACAGAAATTAAAACCAGGTACAGGTAGAGATTGTGAGCGTTTAATCTGTCAGATTATGCATGGTCAAATTTGTAAGAAAAATTGATTCAACTCAACATTATTTTAAATTAAAATTTAAACGAAATAATTTTTTGTTGTTGTAAAGTACACGTGTATGTTTTAATTTTACGCCATAATAACACTGGAATCGATACAATTTAGAAAACTTAAATGTTAAAATACGAAAGTTGAAGAAAATTTTTGTGTTCAATACACCAACAACACCACGAACTATCTGAAAGAGATTTTTGTAATAGAAATTTTATTGTTGGATCCGTTTCGAACTAGAAGGCAGCACTGGTTTAGAAGCAACAAGTGAACCACCAGTTGATTTATTCGACCTATAACAAGATTTTATGTTAGGCAACCAGAAATGTACGAACAGAACCGGCTCAAGGGGCCAGATTACAAGGCGATAGAGAGGGATCTTTTCCTCAAAATTCGAATGTTTGGACTCATTGGAAAATGCATTTCTAGCTGTACGATAAGGGCTGTATCGTTCTGGAAATTTTGATTTGTAGGTCACTTTTCAGGAGCATGTCTTTATATTTTCCCTCTCAACTATAGTCTGTTTTTAAACTAGGCGTAATAACTAAAGCCGGATTTACACAGAAAAAGTCACTAGAAATAAAAACTGTTTCATTTTAGTTGTAAATTTGAATATTTATGGCTCCTTCTTACTTTAAGTCTAACATTTAACTCCATTTTATAATTAACAAGTAATACATATTAGAGTACTATGAAAACTTCAAAATCTAGTTTTCTAGGAATTATTTTTATGGAAACTTGTCCCTAAAATCGCCAATGGAAAGCGCCAAAATTTAAATCACTCCTAGTATAAAATTAATTTGTATCTACTGAATTTGGGCTCTATCCATAGCAAATTGTATGAGTTTTCCAAATATCTAATTGTAAGTAATTTTCCGATTAGCTCTGTAGTTTTCTGGAAATTAAAAAAAAAAATTGTAGAATTTCAGATTCCTTCCACAACTTTGAAGATGTAGAATTGAATGTCGCATTTTCCGGAAGAATAATAGGAATCACTTGACTTTAAAATTTTGATAATTCCAGGAATTTTCCTGTTTTAGAGAAATGCGTTAGGTATTTTCTGTTCAATATAATTGTAGGTTTCGTATACCATTCTATGGACTTCAAAATAATGTCATTGTTGCCTAAGACCTTCATTTGCTTGGGAAAATTGCATGGAAAACAATGCCATTAATTCGGCTAAGATGCTTAGAAAACGATCGAGAACTAAAATTTTTCAAAAAATCCAAAACAGTACTTTTTGATACAGCTTGAAACGCTCTTTCCAACGAGCCTAACATTTGAATCTTGAATGAAAAATGAAGCGGAAATCGTTTATCAAATATACCAAGAGTTGTTTTGATGATAAAATAGGGGCAGATTAATAAATTACCCAAAGAGGAAAAAAACAAATTTATTATAACCCCTTTCACCAGATTGTTAAATTATTATAAATTGACAATTTACAATTTCTATATAAATAAAAATAAATATCTTCATAAACGTATTTACTGTTGTGTGTATGTGTATATGCGATTGTGCTTATTCATTAAAACAAAAAACCAAGAGTATCCTATAAAACGTCTAAAATCATTCAAATTTTCGAAAATATCAAGGAATGTTCAACAATATTTCATTATCACTTAATATCTACAATTAGAATTTTCTACGAAAATAAAAATCTCAAATATATCATTTTGGGCATTTGTAAAATTGGAATGAGTGCACTTTCGATTTATAATTTTTGTCTTTGTTAAAACTATTTAAGGCACTGCAATAATATTGCACAATTAAGGAAAATCATCAAGAAACTGAGCACAAATTATAAAGAAAATTGCATATAAATCTATATAACAAAATAAATACTGTACAAACTATTTTGCGTGTATAAATGCATTTCGTTTTCGATTATTTTAATTGGAATCAACAAATGGAATGTAATTTTAAACAAATTCGAAAATAAAGTGGAAAGTATCGGCAATCTAAATCTAAAAATTTAACAACTTATAAAATCAAGCTTCTATTCTCTTCTAATATTGTAATATCCTAGTAAATATATATATGTATATATAGTTTTCTGTTAATATTGGACGGATTTGTTATTAGAGCAATTCTCAAGTAGGCACTTTCACATAAAGTCCGCAAATTTCAGGAATGTTCATTTCATAAAATATCAATAGAAAACTTTTAACAATTTCAATAAATCTATCACAAACTTATTTCCTTTTTAAAAAACGAATAAAAATATACATGAAATTGTTAAAATTGTCATTAAGTAAATTAGAAAAGCCCAACGATATAAATCATTGGTGGCTTTTACTTAATAAATGCGAATTGAATTCGTAAACATTACAACATTGTTCACCACAAATATTACATTTCCATGGATTAGCATCAGAGTGGCAGCCTTTATGTAGGAAATATAATGTCTGATCGGGGAAACCAATACCACAAAATATACATTGCAAACTGGATAATGAACGTTTACTAATTTGTCGCCATAAAGTTGAATCGGATGGTTGTTCCGGACCTGTACTAGTGATAGCACCATTCGTATTTGTTGTCGTTGCTGCTGTAGTTGTATCACTTGGTGATGTTTCCGGATTTGCATTTGGTGATGATGTTGAACGTCCACCGCGCGGTGATGAATTCATACGCGATACAATCTTCCGTTTCAAATCATCACGCAATAGACTCTTCAATGGTGATACTTTAATCAATGAACTTAAACTACTCGATGTGGCTGTTTGCATTTGAACACTAGCCGATGATGGTGATGTACTCGAATTCATTGGTCCATTACGTTTTGTTATATCGTATAATTCATCACCTGGTTCTTGTTTGATTGGTATCAATGATATTGATGGTGTTATATTTGTTTCTTGGTCTAAACGTAACGAATTCGTTGATTGTATCAAACTACTCGATGGGGCATTTGAATTCGAATCGGCTGATTGTGGTGAACCGGGACATTCACCATTCATCCGTTGCGATGAAGAATCACCACTTTGGCCAGGCATATTCGATCTTTGTTCATTCTATCAACAAACACAATTAGAAATATTAAAACTAAGTATAAAAAAATTAAAATAAAAATAAATTATATACATGTGATGGTGAAAATACAGGAGCTGGAGCATCGGCCATTGATATTTCCACGTGTGGTGTTAAGAAATGCATTGGTGGTGTTGCATTATCAGTAGAACGAGCACCAGTTGAATCACCTGAATCACTATAATTAGCACCACCACCACTACTACCACCAGTTACACTAACTGATACACTGCCAGTTAAATTTCCAAGTGATGTTAAGGCACTATCCATTGAGAAACCCTGTTGGGCAGCGGCTGCGAATAATGAGGCTTGCGAACCTGCCGGGCCCGGATTATCCAAATCTATACCATGTCTGTTTTGTTATAGAAACAAACAATTAGCAATTCTGATTGCAAATAGGAGACTATTAAAAAGGCTTAAAAATGCTGCCAACAAATTACATAAAAGGGCAAATAATAATCCTAAGCGCCTCGTAAAATTGTTTTTTCCAAAAAAAGCGTTTTTTGATCAACTTCATAAGAGTTACGTGGTCTAACTTTTGCTGAAATGTTCTCAAAATTTAGGCCCAAAGAATCTTAAAAGCCACAAAACTTTTTCTTCAACACGATTCAGTAGCCAAATTTGTTAAAAATTCACATTGTAACTTAAAATTTAAATCAACATTGACTAAAGGTGCTTTCAAGTGCCTAAATCTGGACTCGAAACTCTTTTTTTAAGCTCAAAACTTGTTAAAATCTGGATAGGTATTGAAGTTTAATTGACTAAAAACTGCTTTTAAATGGCAGAATATTTCAAAATTTAGACTTAAATTCGAAAATTCTCAAAAAGAGAATAAAAGTCAAGACTTTATCTTGAAACTATGTTTTTACAGTTACGTAAAATTCGATTGAAAAGATGAGAAAGTTTCAAAATCTGGACTCAAAAATTAAAATTCTCTTCGAAAGAAATACTGACTGAAACATTCAAAAAAATAATCTAATAGTTGTATTCTGTAACATTTTAAATCATCCGTTACCATGACAATGTAGATCAAGAATCTCTTCAAATAGATCAGTCTCCTCAATTTTATTTAATCAACTACAATTTTGTATATACCATTATTAGGATGTTATAAATTATAATTCGCTAATAAATAAGACTTAAAAATCATAGTAACAGTACATACAAAATTTAAATTAAGCAAATTAATGATGGAGGGTTGTCACGGTAACAGATCTATAAGAAAGTTGCAGAATACGTCGGTAAATTCGATATGCAGAATTTTCTATTGTTTTAAAGCAAAATTAAAGTCTTCTACCTGTTGAAGAAATGTACACGCAGACTCTTCATAGAACCAGCCCGATAACTGCACAATGGACACGATTTGACTAAATCATGTTGTCCAACATGTTCATTTTGAAAATGAGCACGCATAGCAATCTGTCGTTGAAAACCACGATTACATATAGGACAATGATATGGTAATGTTTTCGTATGTGTTGTAAAATGTTCGGCTAGATGATCTTTACGGAAAAAACGTTTCTGACATACACGACATTCATATGGTTTAACGCCAGTATGTCGCATCTTATGTCGGCGCATATTTGCACCATTTGAAAATTTCATATTACATACATCACATTCAAACATTTTCCTATGTATACGATCCGGTGGTGAATTATTATTCTCAACTTCCATTTTAACTTCGCTATTATTACTATTACTATTATTACCAGTATTATTACTATTATTATTATTGTGTATTTGACTTATATGGTGTGCTAGTGCTGTTTGTGTTACAGCTTCAAAATCACAACGATTACAACGGTGTGTTGTTGTTATTGTTGTTGTACCAACAATTGTTGGTATTATTGTTGTTGTTGTTGTTGTATTATCACTAGAATCGTAATTTACTATTGATCCAGTTACACTATTATCATTCTGTTCATCATTATCATCATCTTGATTATTATTATTATTACTGATATTTGTATCGGTTGTTTCATGTTGTATAACCAACATTGGTCCACTGGTACCTGAATCTGCTTCATTTTCAGCTGCAGTATCTGCCATAATCACCGCAGATGTTTAATTATTTCTAGAAGTAATGTTGGCGATTCCATCAACACCTAAAATTAACCAAATTATAAGAAATTACTGTATTTTATATTACCGACATAAAAAATGAACAGACAGATGTTCGAATAGAGATAGAAACATTAAAAAAAAATTGGTAATAACGGAAATTTATAGAAATTCTGTAATTCATCGTAAATACTATTTTTAAAAAAATATTCCTGTATTAACAACCTGTTATTTCGTGTTATTCAATCAATAAATTATTCTAAAATGTATAACTATAATGTGTAATTAACATCGTGGTTGGCTTAGGTTAGAGGACGTAGGGCTGTAGCTTGAATCGACCACTTTCCGTCGAAAATTTCCGAAAAAAACCCAAATACGTCCCTGTAGATTATACGAAATAATCTTGTGTTAAAATGTGTCGATTGAGAAACGCAATTTACAAAATCAAACACGGTTAAAAAAAAAATAAAAAGAAATTACACAATTTTGTTATGACTTTAGGTGAGAATTTTTGTATACAAACAAGGCAAATATTTTAAAATATACACGAAAACTTGTATTATTATTATAATAAATAGAATAACAAAAAATTGTGCGTAAATTCCAATTTCGAATAAAATCCGACCCATATTCATTAATCACTTTCGAAATATCAAATCGACTGTTTAGATTTAATTATGATTATTTTTTTTAAATAATTTAAACTTACACGCATCAAAATAAATCAAGAGACCTCTGATACAGTTATGTTTATTACATCATTGCGTAAAAATTGCACACAATACTACATAAACAATTGAATGAACGTACGAACAAAACACACACACGCACACAAACAACTGCATATACATGCACACAAATACATGTGATTTTCCTCGAGAATGTAAAGAATTTTCAATTGTAATAGAAAAATATGGGGAAATTGTTGTTGGGAAAACACAGAAAACTAAAAAAGTGGCCCACAAAGTTCGCAACGTCGACAATATTATATACCAACATCAAGATACCATTCTCACACACACAAACACGTACACACACATACACATTCACATACATGTAGATATATACAGAAAAGTAACGTTATATTTGGGGAAATGAGGACCCCCATCCCGATCGAGTGCACTGTACTTGTTTAGGTATACATACGTGTGTATATAAGACATTGGAAAAATTATAACCGAACTGAATTATAGAACACAGTAGGCTTGGAGAAGTAAAGAAAAAAACGCCAACTTGATATAACAATAATAACAACAAATCAAACATAACCTATAATAAAAGTTTCTAATTGAATTTCTACAAATTTCCAGTTTGCTGATTTCATTTATAAGAAATTTTATATAATTATTAGCAACTTACTTGTATTATAAACAAAATAAAAACGAACTTATAAACTATAAAATAGACTACATTTAAAAAACACCTGTATTGTTTGACCGCTTTTCGGCCATTCCAGATTGACCTGTGTGTGTGTTTGTGTCGAAGTGGGATAGTGAGAAAAAGAGAGAAGCGAACAGGGACGGACTTGGCTGGATATCGAGCCCTATTTTCTACAACTCACTTAAATAAAACTCAATTATAATAATTTCGAGTAAATAACAGAAGAAAATCGACGATATATAACCTAACTTTTTCTTCTAATTGTAATATTTGATTAACAAAGAAACTATTTTCAAAGTCCTACTAACAAATTTTGATTATGAAATAGTTTACGAAATAATTGATCGATATTTAGTTGGAATTTCGATGTAGAGGCAAAACCGGAAGTTTTCAAAAATTGTGTATATTTGGTTGCCTATAGCCGATTGAAATTTCGTGGATTATACCGGGTGTTCTAATCAGTAGCGGCTCGTAATTACACGCCAATTCAGGTAATTTTAATCTAATTGTTGAGTTTAAGATTGTTCTAATTTTTAGTAATATTAGATTTTATTAATTTTTACATATAATATCAATACATATACATATCTAATACTATCTATTTAATAATACAGATAATAAATAATTTATTCACAAAATTTCGAGATGTTGCACTGATTGAGAATTAAAACTATACAATTGTTAATGAAAATATACTAATTTTTTTTGTACTTTTTGCTAAATTAAAACAAAGAAAAATTAAAAAGTAATTAATAATAAACAAAAATAAAGGTACTCGACAATAATACTATCTACTGTTTTAAGAAATTCTCTACAATTTTAGCATTTAATGCCAATCTAAACAAATAAATCAATAATGATGATTTTCATTTGTGGCAGATTATTTTATTCATTTTATTTCTAAACTATACAGGAAGTAATGACCGTCAACCGGAAATTGAATTCACACACACATGGAGGATATTCACATACGCACACACACACCTGGCACATTACTCCTTACACACGAAATTTCGTTCTCGACAAGCGAATGAGCGAATTCGTTAATTTTCTCGTAAATCTCCAATTGAAAATTATTGGAAAATTAACAGTCTTAGGCCAGATGTTCGGTTATTACAACTAATTTTAAATATGAGATTTTGTATTTTTAGACATGCATACGAACAGATATTAGTTTTTATTAAAATAAAATCGTTATTTTCGTGGGGTTGAGAATGAGGAGGAATCGAGTTCATTCATATTTTCTGGTCTAGACTTTTCAAATATTCGTTTTGATTTCTTTTTAATGTTTTGATTTATTTATAATCGTGTGCCAAGTTGCTAATTTTAATATTCTACTAAATTGATTGAATAATTTTTTTTTCTAATCGAAACACTAAAATTAGGGTTGTTTATTATTGTTGATATGTCTCTAAATATGTACAATGTTGAAGGTAAAAAGATTCGTTGATATGGTGACATGTGCAACGGATGCTAGGACATTTTCATGTTTACTATGTCTTTCCGTTAATAATAGCTGGCGATGATGAACTGCTTTCTTCAATATAAACGTTACCACCGCCATTCTCCGGGCCTCTCTTGGTATCCTTCCGCACTAGAACAGAAAAACAATTTTTTTAGGTTAGAAATTACACGAATTGTAAGCGGGATATTGGGTGTAATTCGAAAAATTCCCGATATTTTTAGAATTCTTCCAATTCATTTACTGAATTTCCGCATTTTTCTCTCATCACCCCTCTTTATTCAAACTTCCTGTCCTCTTTAAGACACACACATAACACAAACTACTATTCTCAGGATTTCGTTTCTATTCTCGATTATTTTGAATTAAATTTAGGAGTTCCAATTCTAATTTAACACAAAATCATCGGATGTGTCTAGAGACGGAGATTTATTATTATTTTTCTGTATTAACGAATCAAAATCGTGGACTATTTCTATTTTGGAATCGTTCATCATTTTAGACAACTTCCTCCCAACCGAAAACCTCAATTCTGTTAAAAAACACGACGATGTTGATGAGACAAAATGAGTCGCGTGCTCGACGATAATTTTAATTACAATCTAGCATTACATCTAACGATTACAGATGTGTTCATTATCTTCAAACAGAATAAGAAAAAAAAAAACCTTACCATTTAGCAGTTGTTCTAAATAAACACATCTGTTATTGAGGTAGTTTCCGTCACTGATTGGACCGATACGGGGCTCTAAAATTTCACCCTTTTCATGCGATACTACCGATGCCGCCATTAAACTCAGCCGGGCTGAAAGCTCCTCCACATCTGTAAAAAATAACAGTGAGTGATTATCGTAATTTACAAAATTGTAAATTTCCTATACACTATGGACTAGTTATGGTATTCTCTAACTTGTAGTCGATTCGTTACCATGACAACACTGGAGACTGTTCTGTTCTTGTCTCCTTTCAATTCTGCATTTGATAGAATTGTAGAGAATGAGATAGAAGTCCTGTCTGAAGAGACTGTTGTCATGGTAACGAATATAGATAAACTTATAGAATACGACTAGTTTCAGTAGTTTTGATTATACAGCGCAATTAGAGCAATTTTCCCGGTATTGTAATCATCCGTTAAAATCTGTAACTGTTTAATTATTGTGGTTGGCCCTATTCCAGTCAAAGTAAACAATAACAGACGACTTACTCAATTTACTCCCCGTTGTAGTCCTGCCATCATAACAACACATAAAAGTGAAAATATACAAATTGTGTGTACGGAAATAGATTTGCAAATAAAAAAAAATTATTAAACAAGAAATGTAAATAGAATTTGGCAAATATTTTGATATTCAAGTTAAAAATATGATCGTTGTCGTTAACACCTGTGCAATTTCACTTTTTCGTTTATTTTTCCAATAAGTTTGAACGATTTTCTTAAACAAATCAACGAATCCTCCATTGAAAGATTGTTTGAAAAAGATGCCACGTGTATTAATTTTTTTCTATGCGATGATCTATCTCGTTCTATTTTCTAATGCATCACATATGATGGGAGGAAAAAGAAATGGCAGCAGCAGTTATAAGAAGCCCATTTCCGTTTTATGATTTTATTACACGTGCTGTGTGAAGTTCATGTAAACAATTAATCATTGACGAGTTGTCTGTGTGTGTAAGTGTGTTCGTACACACATACATACACCATCTGGATGTATTTGAAGCTTTACAAGGATAACGACCTATTATAAAATAATATTTTCATAGAATTATTCGATATACGAGGAAAAATCGTTGAATTGATTGCAGGTGTTGTATTTTATACAATGTGTTGAAAAACTGGAAACATTCGAGTATTTTTCCCAACATTTGGAAGCCAGTCAAAAATCTAAAACGGGCCAGATTGGGGGCAAAATCGAAGAGATTTTACGGAATCCGAAACTGAAATATAAACAAAATTTTCTGGAACACCAACAAGCTTATTGGAAAAATTTTGAGAAATTGAGAAAATGCTTTGAATTTACCATAAACTGTAAGAAATTTGCCGAAAAAGCGGTAATCTTTCCCAAATTATAGGGGAACTTATGAAAAAACAAAAAAAAAACATACTCCAACATTTTCCTTTGTAAATCGAGGTTCAATTGGAATTTTTCAAAACAAAAACACTCATACAAAGTTCTTAAAATGCTCTTTCTAATGCTGCCCGATTCATTGCAATACGACACCAAACAAGGGAGAAAGCGATGATTAAACATTGGTTTATTTCAGACCCGATGACGGAGAAAAAATACAATGTTGGCTTTTCAGTTTTCCCCAGTTTTCCGGAAACCTAACAAACCTAACGACGGATTTCTTGGAGACTTGGGAAACTCTTTTAATTTGCTATATACTGTGAAAAAATTATTAAAAAATCGATAATATTTACTAAATTATATGGAGAAATAGGCCAATTTTTTGAAAAAACGCGTGCTCCAAAATTATCCTCTGTAATTCAGAATGCAATTAAAATTTTTCAAAACAAAAACGCTACTAGAAAGTCCTTAAAATGCTCTTTCTAATGCTGCCCGATTCATTGCAATGTAGTACCAAACAAGGGAGAAATCGAAGATTAAAAATCCGTATAGATCCTAGATTTATTTTCCAAATTTTCTCACCAGTCTAAGGGGTCGTTATTCCTTCTAGACATAAATAATAATCAGAGGAAAAACAAGGAATAAAATCGCAACAGTGATCACGAAATCCGTGTGCAATGAATAATTGATTCACAACTTTCAATATGCAATAAGAGAAATCGTTCACAAAACAAAAATAACAAATCAATCATAAAATCGTTTTTTGTTTATTAAAATAATGCAATTAAATGCAATACATGTAATGTGAGAAGTGTTGTGTAAATTCGGCACAAATTTTGCATTCTTAACGAACTCTATTTTTGGACAGGACTATCATTCAAATAAATTTCGTATTAGGGACAACTTTATCGCATATCAATAAGGCTCAATCAAATCGTATTTAAATTAGAAACTAAAGTCTAACTCTTGCTCTTATCAAGCTAAATTGCAGCGTCATTTCTCTTATAATTGAAACAACAATCACATAATTGCAGACAAGTCGTCCAGATCCGTATAGATAGAGTGTATTTGTTGACCCGCCCGAAAATTATTCAATTATTAAACAATAGTATAATAAAATAATGAACAGGAAGAGGAAGAAGACTACCTGGCTGATTAACTAAATTGGGTGCCAATCAATTAAATTTACAATAGAAATCTTAGAAGAAAGAAAGAAAAAACAGATAATAAAAAGCAAAAGGAAAGACGGAGCTATAATTTGGAAACGTGCCCCTCGATTATTGTTTACAATCGTAGAAAAACAAGTATTTAATATTACCAAGTTATCAGGTAGAAGTAAATAAAAAAAAACGAATAAAACAACAACAAATAGAGAGACAATAGTTTTGTTATAAAAGTTTAAGAAGATGAAGAACGCGTCACTTCCGTAGCGGCGAGGCCGCATGGATTTAATCGTGTTTGGAATTCTCAAATATGAATTAATCGGAAGCAATGTTGTGATGTTTGTTGATTTGTTTTACTACCACCAATCTTTTAAAATACGAACATTTTCGATTTAATTTATAGCGAAATAACCTTGTTTTGATCGCTTTAGACGCAGAAATCGATAAATAAAATGTCGCAATAGCAATTGCAATGGCCTTTTTTTGAAGAAACATAATTGCACACCTGTTCGAGACCAAAAACAGACAACATTTATCCAATAACGACCATCAAATTGTGATTAAATTGAGGCTGCACGCACCATATAAGTAACGAACAATGCATTAATAATTGTTGATTAGTCGTCTAAATGTATGTCATCGTGTTGTTCATTATTCCACACAATCAATTCGAAATTAATTAACATAAAAATCTTCAATTTACCCAAACATTTCACCATGGACGAGTAATTTAAAGAAAATTGACGATTCGATAATTGATCGTTTCTAAATACTAAAATCAAACCAATAATAAGATGAAAATTCATTAAAATAAAACACAGGAAATCGTTTCGGTTTGTATAATTAAAGATTGAGTAATTTTTACTAGAAAGAATTTGGCTAGGAAACGATAAACATTTCCGTCATTTAATTCTTCAATCATTTTTTTATTCTCTTCTTTTAACGAGTCTTTCTATTTAACTAGAACATGGAAAATTTCCAACGACTTCTATTAAATCAAATCAACGAATCAACCGATTGGTGGTCAATTAAGTTAACCGCAACAACAAAACCACATTGTATTGTATTCTGAATTTACAATTTGCAGAATTATAATTCATCTTTACCATTTAAAATTAGTCTTATCTGATATTCAAATTAATTACTAATTAAAATCTCGTCCTATTTGTAAATCAATAGGCTAAATCTAGCCCCATTCGCTACATCACTGGTGCTTAAACGTGATGAAAATTAGACTATTACTCGTATTCTCTAACTTTTTGGCGATTCGTTACCATGACAACCCTAGAATTCAACAATATAATTGAACAGAGCTTCTATTCATTCTGTACAATACCATCATATGTAAAATTAACAAGGGATAAGAATAAAGTCGCCAGTATTGTCATGGTAACGAATCACCAAAAAGTTAGAGAATACCACTGTAATTTGTGACTATGGTTGAGTATTTGTCAGTTTTATAATTGTGTTGATAGATAGCCCAATTTTTTTGCGTCCGGATGATTCATAATGAATGCTAATAAGAAACGGCACTGATGATGATAATAAGTCATTTTGAATTGTGATTGTGACAATACCAGGTGTTGTTGACTGTTGGATCGTTGTAAAAGATGAAAGACATAAAGGAGCTAGAGGCGTGCAAAATAAAATTAAAGAGAAAATGAACAACACACACATACAACTATGTCTCGTATGCATTTCGTCTGGTGAATTTCATCTAAACAGATGGTAGAAGTTTTCTATTTTTCTCGATTTATATTTAGGTTTGTAGAACAATATTTAACATTGACAAAGGTTATACAATTGTCAATAGCAAAACGCTTTCTCTTTGCTTGGATTTTTTGCTCCAGCATGAAAAATGTAATCCGATTACGGTAAATATGGAGAGAAACTCGGCCTAAAACTAATCAAACTTTTTCTAATCGCGGCCAATTAGATGATACTCGTTAGATACTCGTTAGAATTGGGGGATGGCCATATAACTTAAAAACGGTAGCAGATATCCAAACGATAAATGTCTGATTCGATTCTAGATAGGATTCCTCAACATTGGGCGAGATTGTTTTTTTGAAACAAATAATCTGATTTCCGAAAATCTGGAAAATCCTAATTATGGGTTGAAATACAGCTGTTTGTCCAACACACATATCTTTTTGTATAATTAATAAAACGAAATAAAATTTATTCGATTAGATAGACAAAAGTTCACTCTACTCTTGGGCGAGAATATTAATTTTACGAAAATTACACCCAATTGGCTAGGAAAAGTTGTCAAAAATATGAGACTTTGGTTCAGTTTGCAATGATTTCTAGGCAAAGATGCACGCTTAAAAGTGATGTTTTCTGAATGTGAACTTACCGGCGTCGAAATTATCCTTGAGTCGCCGCCACTGCTTCGCCTGGTGTAACGAATACAGGGTGATGGCTAGAAAAAACAGTATGCAAGCAAAGACAGCTGATGTTAATGCGATCGCCTGCCAATCCCATACTAAAGTTTCAGCACTAGAAAATGGTGTTTCTGTACTTGTTATCTCTTGATCTGATTGATTACTATCATTATTAACATCATCCCCATATTTCCACAAAATATTATCGTTATTATTATTGTTATTATTACTATTAGTATTATCACTACCAAAACGATTACGATGTCGTTGTCGATGATGTTTATGTCTATGTGGATTATTATCAATGGTTATCGGCTGCACATATTTTAACACTTCACTAATTGGTCCACATACAGTATCCCGATGGATTTCACATGGGAATAAAACAACTTTACCATCTTCACATTCTGTACAATTAACACAAGTCTCCAATTTTGTACTCAGGTACTGTTTGCCTTGCACACATATTGAGGCTGTTGTTATTGTTATTAAACAACAACAACAACATATCAATAATAAGGAACTATTATAGCCTGGTAACATCACCTGAAACATTCATAATAAACAATTATTTTTTATTTTTAATGAGTTTTGAGAATATTTTTATATAAACACACTAATTAATTCCGTATACTTGTTGTTAACACTACAATTACCAACGATACCAACATTAAGGCCAAATGGAAAAAACAGTCACTCATTAATCTTTATCAACGACACATTTTCCACATGAAAACTCGCACGATTATGGCCCTTAAAATCGGGATTATATTCAGAATGGAGGTACGATGGAATTGTGCTATTCTCGAATAGTTATCATTGTCAAAACCTCGATTGTACAATTTATACCGAAATCCTCAGATTATCGTTGGTATTCTCTAACTTTTTAGCCATTCGTTACCATGACAATGTTAGAGATCGACAGTTAAACATTTTACTCTAATCTCTATTCAAAAAGAGTGTGGATCTCTAGCGTTATTAAGGTAACGATTTGCCAAAAGTTAGAGAATATGACTACATAAGTGATACTGGACTTGCAATATTCTCTAATTTCTTGGCGATGCGTTACCATGACAACACAGAAGATTGTCTCAGTTCTCTGTTCTTGTTTCTTTTCAATGTTAGAATTGTAAAGAGTGAGATAGAAGTTCTGGTCAGATATACTATCTATCTCCGTTGTTATAGTAACGAATATCCAAAGAATTGAAGAATACGGTTGTTAAATCTAAAAGAAACTAAATTGCCACCTTTTGGACGATACTAGAGGGAGATTAATGTAATTTGTCAACTATCCATTGCGGTAAAATTTATTCTTATAACAAAATTTGTTTAAAAGAATGCCTCAAAAGTTCCTAAATTCCCCAGCAAGTTACTAAAACTGACGATGTAATAGAGAAGCCATTTGGAGATGATGGCGTGTACAGAATCCGATGGAATGTTGGGAATAATTCGTGTATGTTTTTGTTAGAATGGCTTAAATGGGAATAATATAATCTTCTCTAATTATTCAGTGTTTATATTTGTTTAAAGTTTAGAGTTAATACAAAATAAATCTTAAACTCTCTTAGGTTTATTCTGATTTTCTTCTTTCTGGTTTGTAAGATAAAAGTTAAACAAATTTTCACTCAATTTACGGTTTATTTTATAGAACTTTGACTTGATGCTTATTTTTTAGATTCCTTTAAGTTAACTAAATATAATTGGGCAACTGTTTCTTCTACTCTCTTATTGATATTGGAGATGTATAGGAAAAAATTTATGTACTCGTTTGATGTTATTTTAAATTATAGCCAAATTGAATTCAATATAGCACAAGTGGATTTGTTGCTAATATTTTGGAAATTGTAGTTGAATTTTTCGTTGGAATATAAACGAAAATAACTTTGACTCGCTAAAGTTACACTCGATAAAATTTTAATAATTTCTGTAATAAAAATCAAAGATTACGACCTCTTCCTTAAAATGTAATTCACAGTTTCCTGACTATTTGTTTCTACATTCGATTAAACTTTATAATATTCGATTTAACACTCAAAATTGTTATTAAAAATGATCTCATCGCTTAAAATTAATTTCAAAAAATTCTATTAGACTGACTTTTTATTGGACATAAATTATTTTCGTCGACAAAAGTTTCTGTGGTGTTTAAATATCCATTAGTGTTGAGGTTTGTTGTTTGTCTCTGGCAATAGCCCAGATGTTTTCCTATTTTATTTGATTTAACGATGACAATAGATCATGTAATAATAAACATAACCGACAATGGAATAAATAAATATTTCTATCAACGGTAATTATATGCCGAAGGGGATTTTTCCACTACCAGTTGGATAAAAACGGCGGATTTTCATGAATTTTTCATGAAATCATCGTTGTTTTCCTATATGAATGCAAATTTTTACTAGCTCCTATAAGATACTAACTGGGAATTTACATAATTTCAATATTTCGTCAATACTATTTCTAATATAATATTCCTCTGTTATTTTATACGGGAATCGATCAAGTAAATTGAACGGATAAAATTCAACAGTTGATGGCCAATCTATCGAACTTCGTCGAAGAAATATAGCGTGATACAATTTACGAATTGTTTGCTAGTTGAACGAGTTTTTATCTTCTTGCTAGAATTGTTTAGCCAAGTCATCATCATTATCGTGAACTAGGCTTATTAAAAAACAGGTAAAACCAGGTAAAAAAACAATACTCGGAAAATAGTAAACAGATTTGAATTAAAAAAACTATCTATGGAAATAACCAGATTGTAAATGAAGAAAAGGCTAATTTAAGCGTAATTTAGTTGAAAATATCCGTTTTTTTTAAATATTAAAGATCTGTTTTTAACTGCGCCCCATTTTGCAAATATTTACGTAAATATCGAGATTTATAAACGTGTTTTTGGAGGATTTTCAAATGGTTTTTAATAAATTTCTCTACATATTTATGTCCATAATTAATCGAAACGATTTGACAACATAACAGACAGATCTCAAAAAAGTTCGCTTCAATTAAACGTTAAATTAATTATGATAAATTCTAGGTTTAATTTTGCATAATTCCAGTGGGTGTTTTATTATTGTTTCAAACAACAAAAATTACCATAAATTTAGATTAAGTCAAAATATGGAATGGACAGGAATGAAAGGATGATAAGTGGAGAGAGACGACTAAGACTGTGTTGTTATAATTTTGTGTTCATGTGTTATTTGGGCCTGTTGTTATTTAGGGGCATATTATGGTAACCATATGTCAAAAACATAACTTATTCCCTTCTACAACACATAGAAATTAAGCAACAACAACAATATTGGGTGCGCTTTTAATACAAATACCACGATGTTGGAATATTTTCTTGACTTTAACACGCTTCAAATAACAGACATTTAGTCTAGGGGTCGATTTCTCACTCTAGATGCGTTTTATTTTCAAATTCTATGTCTAAACCAGTTATTTGCATTAAAAATTCTAAAGAATCGAGCTAATTGTTCCGATAAATATCATCATCAGGTTTTCCCATTAATTATATAAAAGTTAAGTTCTCATGAAAACTTGAAAGTTTCTCTATCTCGTCTTAAATCCATTAATCATCTTCAACACAGTCAATGAACTAGTACTATTACCAAGTATTTGATAAATAATATTAATTGAACTAATTATTAACATGTCTGTAAGGATGTTGTTAAGGTTTCCGGTTTGGAAACTCAAGCGAAATATGTCTTTTAATTTGAAATCATTGGTTATAATTATAAACAGACCGGACTGGAGCTTTGATCTCATCTCGTTTGATTTTAAAAAGAAACACATCGAGAATTTATTTAATTAACTATTGTGTTCCAACTACAATTGAAAGTATGGATCTACTTCCAATCGCCAGTTCTGTACAATGATCTAATTTGTAGATGGTCATTGTTGATTTTATTGTCGTGTAATTCAAAGAAAACGATTTTATTGTTGATACTAGAAGAAAAAACGACATGATCGATAAAGAATTCAATCGTTGTACAAATTTTAAAGTACAGTTTCGAGTAAAGTTTGCCGTTTTGAATTTATTAATAAAACAATAAAACATTCCAAGCATGTTTCTAATCAAATTAACAATTTGAAATTGGACACGTAACAATTATTTGTTAATTTCAAAAGTATTCAAAGATTCGATCTGATTTTTTAATCGGAACTAAATACGAGAACAAAAAGCTCTTTATAAACGAATGAAACAAACGTTTATTGTGCGTAAATCCGTAATTTATAACGATTTTTTGTTGTTTTATTTTGATACAAATGCGTGATTTTCCGCATCAGTAATAACCAACGATTTGAGAATTGTCCGTTGATTATTTATTTCCCAACAACAACAACGAAACTGGGAAAAGAGGGTTGTTTTTTCTCCTCAATAAAGACACTTGACCTGATCTAAACACACAACACAACACATAATAGAGGCCATCTGGTCTTATTATTATTATTTCTTCAATTCAGTCCCAACAATCTCAAGATTTTAAATGAATAACAAGCCATCATTATCTAATTTAAATTGTCAACGATAAATAAATAGATTAAACGTAAAATAAATCTAGACAGTTTTGCAAATGATTACCCCATTATTTATCCTAAATATAAATCAAAAAAATAAAATAAATCTACCTTTGAAATTGCCGGAATCCCCATAGATGTTGATTCGGTTCTTTCGGTTCTAACAACAATAAATTCGTCGAAATTCTCCAAATTTAATTTCTATATTTTTATCAACAATAAACTAACGTAAACTCGTACACTTTTACGCCACATATTATCAATTATTTTGTAATTGCAATTGGATTTTGTTTTTTAAAATAAAACCTTGTTTTCCCAAAGACGTCGTCTACAGTTCTGTGAATTGCGACTCGACTATAGCGGGCTTTATTTCAAAATTAGCTTTCTCAAGCTTGCTTGTCCGTGATTATATCGGACGTGAACGAGTCGACGCGTCAAATATTTCCACGGATTGTTTCTATTTTTTTATTATTATTTACCGGATTTTAATCCAAAATTATTGGTAATAATTCAACAAACTTGCAAATAACCGACTCATATGACGCACTGAAAGCTATTCAGTTTCATTTGAAGTCCTGAAGTTTAATGGAAATAGAGGTGGGAATTGTAGTGGTGGTAGGGATGCAACCCCGAGGGAACTATAGTCAAATCAACTATCCATGGATTTATAAGGGTAGTAATTTGGGTGGATTACCATTTCGAATAATAATTGCGATAATGGGTGCTTTATAGTTAATTCTAATTGTTGAATGTCTATAATAATGAATGCTTTTTGTATTTATAGACTTGCTATATTTTAGTACAAATATTTAAAGATAATTTATTTTAAACTTTTATTGGTAATAAAGCGATAATTACGTACTTAATAAAAACTTAAATAACTAGAAACGAACCAGTTTACAGTTTTAGATTTTTCTAAAATTAAGAAGCGTTCAATTGTGGAGATTGTTGCAAAATTTTTCGACTTTTTCGTGGTATTTCGTGGCTCCAATCAAACATGAAATAAAATTTCGTATTCGATTTATTTCTCAATTTTACATTGTAATAAATTCTGAAATTCGTGACTGTAGCAGAAACAAGAACGAAAAATAATCAGCTGGTAGCAATTTATAAATAGAATTGTGTTAACTACATTTTCTTATTGTTCTTGTTGTTTTTTTTTTACCTTTTGGCACGGTGTACTTTTAAAATTAATTGTTCACCGTTGAAATTCCAGAATGCTCCACTCTACCTACAACACACCTGATCGTCTCTTGGATCTCAAATATATAAACATTGAGCAGGTGTTTCTACAATTTAATTAAAATTATGAATACAGAAATAGAAATAGAAATAATAACAAAAAAAAAATTAGTAGAACATTTTCATGGATGACAGTGAAAATTACTTACATTCACTCATTTCTATCGTTTTTTGTTTATATTCTTGGAGATTCGACTAATTTCAGAATCATTCATGAAAATTTAATCTTGAAAATTAAATCTGTCGTGGATTTTCATCAAATCCATTGCGCTTCAAACGTTCTTGTTAATTTTAAAACATGTCCCGGATGTATAACTCGTACGTAAATAGGGTGAATTAACGTATCAAAATTTTAAGAATACCTACGGCTCTAATTGTTGGAATTTTATTCACCATATGGCAATTTTTATTTTAAACAGAATTAATTATCCCTCCGACAGGGGACGCTAGAATAATTTAAATAGTTTCTAGAAAAAGCTAGGATTATAAAATTTCGAATCACCTTAAATAGCTAAATTTACAAGTGGTTATTTTTTCGCTACAATCTTTAAAATCTCTCCTAATCAACCAATAATCTTCTAATTTTATAATTATAGGATAAAAAATCTGATAAATCTCCAATTGATTTCCAGTTATCGTTAGAAAACAACGATTTTCTCTTATGAAATATTACAAATCGATTAATCTTTAATATAAGAGATATATCTTGATAAAACTTCTATTTTAACCATAATTAAAGATCAGAATAGACGGATTTTCAATTAAAATAAACCTTGAATTAAAAACGTAAGTCGTAGTTTGTTATATTTTCAAAGACTGTTGATATTTAGTGAAGTACGGAAATAGCTACTAGAGATTAAAACAAAAATTGCGAATTTTTCGTGAAAACAATCAAAACTATCTAAATTGTATCAGTTTTAGTATTCTTATTATTTATCAAGAAGCTTCCAATCACCATCTTTATGTTACGCCTATAATATTTGCTGGTGATTTAGCGCTACGTTTAGTTATTTGTTACCGTTTCTACACAAAAATTGTTTTTATTTATAATAATCTAATTATGATAATTATATTTCACGGGTCTTATCGATTATGAAATGGCGAAATTTTGAAAAAAAATCGAAAAATTTAATTTTTTTTAAATAAATCTGATGAACGCTTTATTTAGTTGTGTAATGTGGTGGTTGGTAGCATTTGACATTCTACATAACCTCATTTTTTGGTTGTTTTTAATGATTTGTCTTTTGTTAATTGGCGTTTTCTATTGGTGTTCATCAATATCGTGTGATTTTGAATTAATCTCATTATAATCGAATTTACAAATAAATTAATTAAAACCAATTAGAAAAAATAATGAGAAATTGAAATTAATATCCAATCGACAATAATATTTAAACAGATTTTGGAATTTATTATTAAAATAGAATAATGTTGTTTAATGAAAACCATCGTACGTCAGTAGCAGGTGATAATTTCAATTTAATACAATGCCGGAAAATCTCCTCAACCACTGAAATTTACAATCGACCATACCAATCGAAATTCCTAATTAAAGGTAGACCAAGTTACCGACAATCCTGTTATCCAAGAACTACAAATCTTAACCTAATTCGAATCTGTATATAACCTTAAAATTCAACAAATTTCAATTTGATTGATTTCTAATTGTTTGTTTTAGATAAAAAGATAGCGGAAGAATTTTCAACGAGAATCGCACTGATTTCTGTATTGATTATATTTTTAACGTCGTTATTTGCTCTATTTTTAGTCTATAGAACATTCCCTCAAGTTACAGAGTGAGTATTTGTGTTCCACCATATTTGGCCATGGTTTTGGTGGATAGAGTCGTAGCTTACTTCATATCAGGTGTTGGGCTTGTCGGTAATGCAGATTACTTCGAAAAAACCGGCTAATCGAAACTTTTTTAAATAAATCTTCATTTAGGCGAAACATGGAAATTGGAACCAATTTATTTCCAATTAGTAATCTGCATTACCAACCAAGTAGCCGAATCAAGCTACGATCTACGTCATCAATTTAAAGCCAACTGCAAGTTGGAATACTGTTGTACAGCGTATTGTTATTTTTAGAGAGGAGCGTCAGCATATAAAGCTGCCATGGAATATAGAAGACGCAAAACGTTTAGGAATCGTTTTAAATCGTTATAAAATCGACCATTATTTTCAAGTAATGACAGGCGTTTGTATAACGTATATATTCCTACAAACATTCGCTATACCAGGTTCATTATTTCTATCAATTTTATCCGGATTTCTATTCCCATTTACACAAGCATTGATATTAGTTTGTACCTGTTCAGCAATTGGTGCATCGTTGTGTTTTGTAATATCACAATTATTAGGGCGTAAATTGATATTAAAATATTTTCCAAATCGTGCAAATCAATGGTCACAACAAGTCAATAAACATAGAGATAATCTATTTAATTATATATTATTTTTACGTATAACACCATTCTTACCGAATTGGTTTATTAATTTAACAGCACCAGTTATCGGTGTACCATTAGTGCCTTTTGCTTTAGGTACATTCTTTGGTGTTGCACCACCATCATTTATTGCCATACAAGGTGGGCAAACATTACAAAATTTAACATCGAAAGATTTCGATATCAGTATTGGCTCAATTATTTGGTTGATTATTTGCGGTATTGTACCATTATTACCTATTATATTCAAAAATTGGTTGAAAAAGAAAATTGAATAATTAATGTATTTTGTTATTATTATTATTAATTTGTTATTACATTCCTAATTATATAAATTATACGTAATTATAATACTGCTCAATTGAAGGCCACTTTTACAAATTTTTGGTTCTTGTTCAACAATACGAATTGATGTAAGTTATAGAAGATTGTGTTGCGTTCTCGACAGGAAGACTAATCGGTCTCCAATACCACCAATTATACAATACTGGAAAAAGAATAAAAATCAGTCGTATTCTTTCATTTCTACGATTCGTTACTATAACAAGAGATCGATCTGTTTTATCCAATTGTATACAAAGATTCAAGAGGAATAAAAGTATAAGAATCTGCTCAAATTTGGTGTTTTCCACCTCCGGAAAATATCGTAATTCTATCAATCTCCGGTATTTAGGGTTGAGCAACTTACTCTTATTTTAAATGGGATATTTTATTGCATATTTAGATTTTCTAGTGAATTTTATGGGTAGTTTGATAGTTTTTTCAGGAGTTTCTTATACTTATAACGGATCGTGAAAAAGTTCAAGAATACCAATGTAAAACAAATCGATTGAACTAATAAACTTACAAACGTATGATTGTTTTAAAATAACAGAAACTGTCCGACATTTGTCGCCGCATTCTTTCGTCGGTTTCAAAATGACAATTCTCTCGCCTGATCCTTGTATAACAAAAACATAGCTACATTCGGTATTCGGTAATTGGTATGAATTCGATTGTTTACCATCAATCATAATAAAACGTTCGATACTTTGTCCAATACGATCGGAAATTATCGATGGACGTGGAAATAATTGTCGTATTAAACGCCCTGTTAACATACGATTGATACGCCATTGTATGTGTAAATTATTGGAAGACTCTAAATTTTGGTAATTTACAAATAAATCATTTAAATTTGTTAATTTCATATTCGATTTGATGTTATTGTAGTCTTGATCGTAGATGGATCTATTTTGGAAATATTCTTCACGTAATCGTTGAAAATCAACAATTTTTTGTGGGATTTTAACAATATATGGTATGCCTCCAGATTGATATAAACTGTGATTATTGAAACCGGTTAGATCGACAATAGAGTTAACATTTTCGCATGGCCAACATTCCATATCCGATACGTAAAAATATGGATTTTCAACTAAACAACTCTCATCGTAAAGACCTTAAATAGAAATCGTTTAATTTTAATTATCTACAAAAATTTTGGTGTTTACTTGTTAATTGTGGAAATCGTTCTATAATTGGCACTGATAAGAATCGTAAGAATTTGAATCCTGGATAGATCAAACCTTGGACATTTCTCAACACAATACTAGTCGTCGGTTGATGTACATTTAATATTATATAAACAATTAATAAGAGAATTATTAAAAAAATTAACAATTTTATTAGAATTTTTAAACAGTTTTGAGCTGGTTTAGATTTGTTTAAATTGATATTTGTTTGTTGATTGAGCGTTTGAAAACAATTTCGGAAAATCTCCTCAATTTGTTTATCAGTTAGATTCAATTGTTTGGCACATTTTCGTAAATTTTCTACATCTTTTCGATATTGTTGTAAAAGTTCGTGTTTTGACATTTTCTATAACCTCAAAAATCTCTTCCATAAGAACACTAATTGTAGCCCTGATTTATTCATAAAAGTAGAGCGAATTAGAAAAATCACGTTGTTTTCAAAAAGTAAGACCTGTCTGTTAGAGAGAAATAAACAGAGAAAGGGTATTCTTATTCTTGTCTTACTTATGCGATTAAATGGAAATTTATTTCAATCTATCATTAAATTAACTAACTAGTGGATCATTTGGGGCAATGTTAATATATAAGGAGCAAAATCAGCAAATTTATTCACCATAAAATAATATAGTAATATATACAGAGTAAGCCAAGTGGTTGGCCTATTAGACGTTTAAAGAGTTCTAATTGATGAAAGTTTCTGAAATTTGGTATGCACCCATTTTTCCACCTGAACTACACCTGGAAAATATTTTCGTTGTTCTATCAACCTCCGGTGTATGGGGTAGTGCACCTTACTTTCTTATTTTAAATGGAATTGTATATTTTTTATTCCATATTTAGATTTTATGGTAAAATTGAATAGACTTTGATAACATGACCTATGGTCTAGCGTTAATAGTTTTTCGGGAATTTCAACTTTTTCTGAAAATTTTGATTTTGTAGTGTTTTATTAAAAAAATCACATCTCGGAAAGTATTATTGCTAGACAATCCAAATTTGGAAATCAAATAGTTCAAACTATGCACTTTACGCTAAATTTGATGGAATTAAATTATCTTTCAGCATTTGGTTGAAATCAGTTTTTCTTTCAGCCAATTTTCAAAGCGCCATAACTTTCTTATTTTAAATGGAATGGTATATTTTTCTTTCCACGGTTAGACAGAGAAAAAAATTCTGGATCGAATCATATTAGCATTCCCTATACCTATTCTTGATAATTTTTCAGTTATTTAAGATTTTCGATTTCTAATAATTTACCCCATGAATGAAAACATAGAAGGCTTGGCGAAACAATCTTCTGTCACAATTCACATCTAAATAATTAATTGTTTTTATATTTTTTTAATTAAAAAATCATAGAAGAAATTGACAAATAATTAAATTAAACTTAATTGGATTTTCTTTTCATGTAAAATTGGCTGAAATCGCTGAAAAAACATACAAAATAATCATTGTTAACCTCAAATGTGACAGTCAATGTCATTTTACTAAGCCTCCTATGCATTTCTTTATAGGTGAATTATTAAGTCATAGACAACTAGACACTAGTCAATTTTAGACTGGGGAGAAAACTATTGAAAATTGAAAATCTTAAATAGCCGAAAAAGTATCAGCGATAGGTATAGGAAATGTTAATACAGTTCGATTTAGAATTTTTTTCTCTATCCAACCGTGTAAAGAAAAATATACCATTCTATTTAAAATAAGAAAGATATTGCGTTTTGAAAATTGGCTGAAAGAAAAATTTATTTCGGTTAAATACTAAAAGATAATTCATTTCTCAAAAATCTGGCGTAAAGTACATAGTTTAAACTATTGAAGTTCCAAATTTGGATTATCTATCAACTATATCTTCAAACATATGAATTTTTCAATCAAACACTACAAAATCAAAATTCTCAGAAAAAGTCGAAATTTCTGAAAAACTATTAACGCTAGACCATAGGTCATGTTATCAAAGTCCATTTCATTTTTATCGTAGAATCTAAATATGGAATAAAAAATATACCATTCTATTTAAAATAACAAAGTAGGGTGCACTACCCCATACACCGGGGGTTGATAGAGCAACAAAAATATTTTCCAGGTGTAGTTCAGGTGGAAAAACGGCTGCATACAAAATTTCAGAAACTTTCATCAATTAGAACTCTTTAAACGTCTAATAGGCCAACCACTTGGCTCACTCTGTATACACTGTGACCGAAAGGTTCCGTATAATGCAAATAACTTTTTTATTTATCAAAATTTTGAAAAACGCCGAGACAGATAACTTTTTATTTTTTACTTGCCTATTTGTGATGAGGTCAAAATGACACTAGCAGTTACCATCACGAAGAAATGGCGTCATCATCATTAATTTTAAATTAGAACTCCTATTTTTGAATTTTTTTTCTGAAAGAGCATATTTTTCTGCGTTTAGATATGTAAAAATTGTGGGGGTTACATGAGAAAATTTTTGAGAAAAAAATTTGGAAGGGGCCGAATCTAAAAAGCGGCCTAATAACTTCCCCGACACATTCCGGATAGTTAATCATGAATTAGAATAGTTATTAAAAACAAGTGTCAAAAGTCGGCAATTAATGCACGAGTCCGAGTTTTAAAAAAACGAGTACCGTAGCACGAGTTTTTTATACTATTTTTTCTATTCTAGATACTTTATTAAAAAAAAACTGACTTACTATAAAAATCAAAATCGGGTTCGCGAACCGTGGCTATCTCACAACCTCCGAAAAATTCAATGAGGAACCAGCACCTCGTCAACCAGAACTCTGTTCACTGATCGTTAGTTCCACACACCCTTTTCAATTCAACTTTCTCATAAACTCGATTCACGATTCAATTGCGAAATTTTGACAAAACAACAGAACTTTAATTTCAGGCAGAGTAAAAAGTAGTACGGTTGTCCCAACAAAAACATGGAAAAAATCAAATCATATCTATTGAATTGTTGAGGGAAAAATTAAAATTTATATTATTTTAAAACATTTATATATTGAAAAAGCACTTACCGAAACACAAAAACCGCTTGAAAACAAATATTCTGAGGTTATGTTTCAAAAATGACAAAAGAATGTAAACAAACGCATAGGATTTTATGCCTTCAGTGATACCAACAGTAGATATCATTCTGTCTTTATAAACTACCGTTATAAATTTTACTACGCTTTAAAAATTATGTTGGATAACCTTCTAAACTGTCATTTCAAAATTTCGCAATTGAATCGTGAAAAGGATATATATCTCTCTCTCTATCTAACAACAACTCTTTCCTATGGCAACCGATCCCTTATAGAAAGCGGCAAATTTGAATTTGTGGACTACACTATTTTGCCAATTTTGTGCCCTTATTTAAAAAAAGAAAAGAACATTGCACATGATGGGTATCGTTTCGGACATAAAAGCACATGCCCTTTCGATTGGTGATATCAAATTAATATGTTATCTTGAATTTTTTTCAATCAACCCCCTCCCCCTTCCACCCCCGTGATTCGATTGACACCAAAAACTAATCAACTCGAGCGGCCACCAAATAGTTTGTGCTGGCCAAATTTGAACTCAATCGGTTAAACAGTTTTTGAGTAATCGTTGGAGAACCGACAGACTCACACACACACACACACACACACACACACACACACACACACACACACACGGACATCAAGCTAAAAACTTCAAAAACGTGTTCAGGGGACCTCAAAACGTAAAGATCTGGTGAAATCTCGAATTCGAAATTTTGGTCCGAAACTAATAACTTCCCTACCCTCCGGTCGGGGAAGTTAAAAATTGTTACAGTTTCTAAGATTTTCTATCATCGCAATATCTTTGCATCAGCATAGTATACGAAAAACGCAATATCTCTGAATAAGCATTACAACGATTGATTTACTAAAGGATCAAGTAGACATAGCTTTAAAATTTGACATAATTACTGACAAACATGGCGGATTAAATTGTCAAAAATAAAATGAGAAATTTGGACGATTATTAGCAATGGAGATGATATAAGCCATTAAAGAGATCGAATACATTTCAATTCTATTCCGCCCTTCATCTCCATTGCTAGAAATCATCTCCATTTCTCATTTTATTTTTGACAATTTAATCCGCCATGTTTGTCTATAATTATGTCTAATTTTCAACCTATGCCTACTTGATCCTTTAATAAATCAATGCCTGCAATGCTTATTCAGAGGTACTGTGTTTTGTATATGCCATGCTGATGCATGGATATTGTGATGACTAAAAATCTTAGAAAATTTAACAATTTTTTTCTCGAAAATTTTCTTATGTAACCCTCCACAATTTTTACATGTCTGAACGCAGAAAAATATGCTCTTCCAGAAAAAAAAAATTAAAAATAGGGGTTCTAATTAAAAAAAAAATGATGATGACGCCATTTCTTCGCGATGGTAACTGCTAGTGTCATTTTGATCTCATCACAAATAGGCAAGTAAAAAATAAAAAGTTATCTGTCTCGGCGTTTTTCAAAATTGTGATAAATAAAAAAGTTATTTGCATTATGCGGAACCTTTCGGTCACAGTGTATATATGTAATCTGAGGATGAAATTATCGGTTGTATTCTGTAACTATTTGACGATTCGTTACTATGACAACATTAGAAATCAAGTCTCTTTGCAGATAGCTTTACAATTCCATCACAGTTTTATTAGGAAATAAAGTCATGCCTTTTTAATGCCACACTGATTATTGTTCTTTATTATAAGAGATGCTGAAAATTTGCAGGATTTCATTCAATAATTATTTTATAAATGATATTATGAAGGAAATATTGTGAATGGATTTAATACAAAAAATCACCAATTAAACCAGAAAAGTAAATTTGAATTCACCATTTGTAATATTTCTCATTTAAAATAATAAGAGGGAAAAAAATCCAAATACGGCGCTATGGCTGCCTTGTTCTATCTTAGAAGGCGCGTTTTTGAATCGTTTCGTTCTACTTCTTGTACATTATTGAGCTTCTTGACTAATTGTAGCTCGTGTTGAATCAATTGGCATATTTTCCAAAATATACTGTGTTGGCAATATGTAATAAAAACCTAAAAAATACATATTTCGTCCTATTTCTTGATTTTTGACGATTTAGAATATTTTCTTAGCAGATTTTATGATGTAATCCAATTTATTATTAGTTAAATAATCTGAAAGCACGAGATTTTAGGAATAACATCCAAAAAATGGCGTGTGATTTATAATGTATTTGAAGAAAAGGGAACTGATAAGATTATATCATTAGCTTGGCAACCGATAAGGAGTTTTTTTCAAAAAAGATCATCTGCAAAGTCACGAACAGGTGTAATTTGATTAGAGTTTAGTACAAATTACACATTTTTACAGTAATTTTTATTAAATATGAGTTAGATTTATTATTTTTTGAATAAAATAACGTTAATAATCTTGGCATTAAGTGTTTATATAGCTGATAAAAACGAACATAATCACATGCAAATACTAAGTTAAAACAAGTAAATTCAAATATTTGGCCGAAATGAGGATGAACTTACATAAAATTCACAGAATCACGTTGAAATATAATGAGAAAAAAATATCGATATGTCAGAATTGTGGAAATTTACAATCAATGGGTGATAAAACAGAATGCCTACAGAATTCTTTAAATTTGATCGTCCTAAATGGTTACACGAATTGATTTTACTTAAAAAAAACCCATCTACATACACTGGATTTGATTTTTATGAGAAATTGTTGCAAATTAAATGTTCTCATTCTCATTGTTTGTGCAAGACTTAAAGTTTGATGATGCTCACGTTTCTTGATTTTTTATGTACTTGTTTGCAAAATGTTATCACCAAATCGTCAACTTTGTGCATTGTATAGGGCCATTAAGTTAAATTAAAGGCTTAAATTAATAAAAATTTTATCATTGTTTGTTCGACGAATTCTAGAATGTTTAGTCTCAAAGGAGAACTTACCGACGCAATTATTTTAATTATCATTAATTTCTAAACGATGCAACTTTATTTATTTTATGCTTTTTTAATTCTAATATTGAGTTTGAAATTTTTTCTTGTGTTTATTTGACGACGATATCAACAAAAATATTTTCTAAAATTTCTAAATTATTGCTCAATAATTTCACTGTTTACAGTTTATTTAATTTATTCAAATTTGGGAATTTTCTGCGGATTAAATTAAAATGCTTTTTTATGGATTTTTGGAATTTAAAACTGTTTGTTTTTTCCATTATTGATATTTTATAGACTGTTAATAAAGAAATCGTAGTTTTATTAACGAGCAATTATGGTGGATGCGCCGGGTTAATTTACAATTTCAAGACTTCTAGTCATATTCTTTAACTTCACAATTCCATCATTTACCTCAGTGTTGTTATAGTAACGAACCGGTAACAATTTAGAGAATACCACTGAATATTTTATCATTTTTTCTAACGATCTGATGGCGAAATTATCTGAATTGTTCCTATTTTTCCATCCAAGATTAGCACGATTATGCCACAAAAAAAGTTATTAATAGTAATATAAAGTCGACATAATAATTGCTTTATTTTTAAATTATACTATTGTTTAATTATCATAATTCATCCGTCTTAAATATAGAAAAAAAAACATGCGTCTATTAATAATAAACAATGCGAAATACAAAATATACGAAACAATAAACAATAATTACATACGGACTGGATTTAGTGTATATCTAAATCTATAAGTAATTCCTGACCATAAGAATAAATTTGCACAATAAAATAATGATAGACATTTGATTAGAGTAAATATTGAAAAATTAATATAATAGAGAATAATGTAGATAATTAAAATCGAAATTCCTGTTAATAAAGTTAGAACATGCTTACAAATTTGCCAGTTTTTATTACCAATAAATTGCCGAAAGATTTGTATATCGTAAAACATCAATATAGCATTAGCTCCACCGTATGGTATACAACACATTTCTGCTGTAACCTTCGTTATTTTCAACAAGAAAACTGGAAATTTTGAAATTGTAATATTGGAATATCAATAACTTGATAGATACTCACTTGTACTGAATGTACAACTCAATAGAGCCGATAAGAAGAGATAATTCGGCGGTGTTTTTTGTGAAGCTTTAATTGATAGAACGCTCGTTATGAAGGACAGCCATGTTATTGATGTCGACATTGGTATAATTATTGTACCAGTTGATCTTAAATTATCAACATCATAATATTGTTCTTTTGAGAATATATACGGTAATGTTGTCATATAAATCGTGAATGATAACAAATTGTTAACGTTTGTTATTAATAATGGATAAAATCGTACAATTCTCAACGATTTTAGGCAATTCTCCCAAAGTATTTCGTGAATATATCGATCATCATTACGATCTAATATCGGATCTTCGCTATCGTTATCGATTTCTTCTTCGTTTATAACATCTAATTGTTGTGCTCTTAAAACTTCCACTTGTTCAATTCGTTGATCAACTGTCGCCAATTCGACATTTTCCCTTTCTTGTAATTCTATCGCTTCTTGTACATCGTTATTATCATCGTTTTCTTCATCATCTTGGTTGGTTTGTAGATCTAAATTTGCATCCAATGCCAAAATTATTAATATTAAATTTGTCGTACAACAACCCCATATTAATTGTGTAATAAATGGACCGAAATTCTGGCAAATAAAATGTAATATTAACGATATTAAACCGAATGCTATCAATTTTGATAGTTGTATTATAGATGAATAGATTACAAAACTCCATTTGCAGACATTTTCGCAATAGAATTGTAAAGTTGCTGCTAATATTCCAGAGAAAATGCCTAGAATTGAACAATTATATTGCGACAAGTGCAGGGAAAATTCGACAAAAAAAAAACTAACCACCACAGATACCGAAGAATACACATTGAGCAAATAGATTTTGTAAAATTCCGGATGATATATATGATACAATTAAACCAATTGTTGATATAATTAATTCAATTTTCCGTAATTTTAATTTTTCCATATTTTGATAGAATTGTTTACAATAAAATCTCTGCCAAGGATCTGTAATAGAGATTCGTTTAAATCAACAAATTTAATGTAAATTTACGGCTTCATAACAAAATTTTAATAATAATAAAATGTAAAAATAGAAAAATTCAACAAACATGAAATACTCGAAAAAACAGATATAGAGGACAATTGGCGCTAGAGCTTCGTTGGGTTGGAAATATTCTTTCATTACAAAACCACTGTAGAAGATTCCGTAACAGAAAAGGCCTGACATTACAAATACCTGTAAATAGAAAAAAATAAATAAGCAGGAAACTATAATTAATTATTTTTTGTTAATTTATAATTGTAAAACAAAAATTAGTTATATTTAATCAAGGTTTAAGCATTCAAATTTCCTAGAATGGTTTAATTAAAGTCGCACCAGTATTTAAATAGGAAAATCCTTAAATAAATGTTGAACTCTAATATTGTTTGCAATTCTTTGTTTTATCTAATTATCTTTACGTTAATTTAGTTTACCTCGGCTAATAAAATCGTAGTTGCTACTTTCCATTCAACTAATCTACATGGAAGAGTATTGGCCCTTCGTTCATCCATTATTAATTCGATTTTTAATTAAAAATACAAATACACAGACACAATTATAACGAGAAAACTACACGGAATATAAAATCGAATCGACAAGAATGTGGAATTTCTTGAAATTTCTTATCAAAGATAGATGATATCTATAAATTTTAACATTTCGAAGAGTTTTATCAATAGAAATTGCAATTTTTAACTTCCCCAACCAGAGGGCAGGGAAGTTAATAGTTTCGGACCAAAATTTCGAATTCGAGATTTCACCAGATCTTTACGTTTTGAGGTCCCCTGAACACGTTTTTGAAGTTTTAGCATGATGTTCGTGTGTGTATGTGTGTGTGTATGTGTGTGTGTGCGTGTGTATGTGTGTGTGTTTGGATGTGTGTGTGTGTGTGTCTGTCGTTTCTCCAACGATTAGTCAAAAACGGTTTCACCGATTGAGTTCAAATTTGGCCAGCACAAACTATTTGGTGGCCGCTCGAGTTGATTAGTTTTTGGTACCAATCGAACCACGGGGGTGGAAGGGGGAGGGGGTTGATTGAAAAAAATTTAAGATAACATATTAATTTGATATCACCAATCGAAAGGGCCTGTGCTTTTATACCCGAAACGATACCCATCATGTGCGATGTTCTTTTCTTTTTTTAAATAAGCGCACAAAATTGGCAAAACAGTCTAGTCAACCAATTCAAATTTGCCGCCTTCTATAAGGGATCGGTTGCCATAGAAAAGAGTTGTTGTTCACGATTCAATTGCGAAATTTTGAAATGACAGTTTAGAAGGTTATCCAACATAATTTTTAAAGCGTAACAAAATTTATAACGGTAGTTTATAAAGACTGAATGATATCTACTGTTGGTATCACTGAAGGCATAAAATCCTATGCGTTTGTTTACATTCTTCTGTCATTTTTGAAACATAATCTCAAAATATTTGTTTTCAAGCGGTTTTTGTGTTTCGGTTAGAGCTTTTTTAATATCTAAATGTTTTAAAATAATATAAATTTTGATTTTTCCACAAAAAAGAAATGTATATTCCCTCGACAATTCAATCCATATGATTTGAATTTTTCTCTGTTTTTGTAGGGACTACCGTACTCCTTTTTATTCCGCGCTCAAATGACAGTTCTGTCGTTCTGTCAAAATTTCGAAATTGAATCGTGGATCGAGTTTATAAGAAAGTTGAATTGAAAAGGGTGTGTGTGGAATCACCGATCAGTGAACAGAGTTTTGGTTGACGAGGTGCTGGTTCCTCATTGAATTTTTCGGTGGTTGTGAGATAGCCACGGTTCTCGATTCCCGATTTTGATTTTTATAGTAAGTTAGTTTTTTTTTAAGTATCTACAAAAAAAATTTGGAAGGGGCCGAATCTAAAAAGCGGCCTAATAACTTCCCCGACACACTCCGGATAGTTAATCATGAATTAGAATAGTTATTAAAAACAAGTGTCAAAAGTCGGCAATTAATGCACGAGTCCGAGTTTTAAAAAAACGAGTACCGTAGCACGAGTTTTTTATATTATTTTTTCTATTCTAGATACTTTATTAAAAAAAAAACTGACTTACTATAAAAATCAAAATCGGGTTTGAGAACCGTGGCTATCTCACAACCTCCGAAAAATTCAATGAGGAACCAGCACCTCGTCAACCAGAACTCTGTTCACTGATCGTTAGTTCCACACACCCTTTTCAATTCAACTTTCTCATAAACTCGATTCACGATTCAATTGCGAAATTTTGACAAAACAACAGAACTGTAATTTCAGCGCAGAGTAAAAAGTAGTACGGTTGTCCCAACAAAAACATGGAAAAAATCAAATCATATCTATTGAATTGTTGAGGGAAAAATTAAAATTTATATTATTTTAAAACATTTATATATTGAAAAAGCACTTACCGAAACACAAAAACCGCTTGAAAACAAATATTCTGAGGTTATGTTTCAAAAATGACAAAAGAATGTAAACAAACGCATAGGATTTTATGCCTTCAGTGATACCAACAGTAGATATCATTCTGTCTTTATAAAATACCGTTATAAATTTTACTACGCTTTAAAAATTATGTTGGATAACCTTCTAAACTGTCATTTCAAAATTTCGCAATTGAATCGTGAAAAGGATATATATCTCTCTCTCTATCTAACAACAACTCTTTTCTATGGCAACCGATCCCTTATAGAAAGCGGCAAATTTGAATTTGTGGACTACACTATTTTGCCAATTTTGTGCCCTTATTTAAAAAAAGAAAAGAACATTGCACATGATGGGTACTGTTTCGGACATAAAAGCACATGCCCTTTCGATTGGTGATATCAAATTAATGTTATCTTGAATTTTTTTCAATCAACCCCCTCCCCCTTCCACCCCCGTGATCCGATTGGCACCAAAAACTAATCAACTCGAGCGGCCACCAAATAGTTTGTGCTGGCCAAATTTGAACTCAATCGGTTAAACAGTTTTTGAGTAATCGTTGGAGAACCGACAGACTCACACACACACACACACACACACACACGGACATCAAGCTAAAAACTTCAAAAACGTGTTCAGGGGACCTCAAAACGTAAAGATCTGGTGAAATCTCGAATTCGAAATTTTGGTCCGAAACTAATAACTTCCCTACCCTCCGGTCGGGGAAGTTAAAAAATGTATTAAAAACTCGCACTACGGTATTCGTTTTTTTAAAACTCGGACTCGTGCATTAATTGTCTGACACTTGTTTTTAATATTCTATTCTAATTCATGATTAACTATCCGGACTGTGTCGGGGAAGTTATTAGGCCGGTTTTTAGATTCGGCCCCTTTCAAATTTTTGAAACATAACGTCAGAATATTTGTTTTCAAGCGGTTTTTGTGTTTCGGTTAGAGCTTTTTTAATATCTAAATGTTTTAAAATAATATAAATTTTGATTTTTCCACAAAAAAGAAATGTATATTCCCTCGACAATTCAATCCATATGATTAGAATTTTTCCATGTTTTTGTTGGGACTACCGCACTACTTTTTACTCCACGCTCAAATGACAGTTCTGTTGTTCTGTCAAAATTTCGCAATTGAATCGTGAATCGAGTTTATGAGAAGGTTGAACAGAAAAGGGTGTGTGTGGAATCACCGATCAGTGAACAGACTTTAGGTTGACAAGGTGCTGGTTCCTCATTGAATTTTTCGGTGGTTGTGAGATAGCCGCGGTTCTCGATTCCCGATTTTGATTTTTATAGTAAGTTAGTTTTTTTTTTTAATAAAGTATCTCCAATAGAAAAATTAGTATACAAAACTCGTGCTACGGTACTCGTTTTTTAAAAAACTCGGACTCGTGTCGGGGAAGTTATTAGGCCGGTTTTTAGATTCGGCCCCTTTCAAATTTTTATTATTTCTATATAAAGCCGTTTAATTTAGAAATAAATAAATAAATGTAGTCGTAAATCGAGAAAATTAGTGATTAAGTCAATTAATTTAAGTATTCTGATTATCGATTTTCATGAATAGCTCCAGAATACTATCCACAGGATCAAGAAAAATTTGGAAGGGGCCGAATCTAAAAAGCGGCCTAATAACTTCCCCGACACACACCGGATAGTTAATCATGAATTAGAATAGTTATTAAAAACAAGTGTCAAAAGTCGGCAATTAATGCACGAGTCCAAGTTTTAAAAAAAACGAGTACCGTAGCACGAGTTTTTTATACTATTTTTTTCTATTCTAGATACTTTATTAAAAAAAAAAACTGACTTACTATAAAAATCAAAATCGGGTTCGAGAACCGTGGCTATCTCACAACCTCCGAAAAATTCAATGAGGAACCTGCACCTCGTCAACCAGAACTCTGTTCACTGATCGTTAGTTCCACACACCCTTTTCAATTCAACTTTCTCATAAACTCGATTCACGATTCAATTGCGAAATTTTGACAAAACAACAGAACTGTAATTTCAGCGCAGAGTAAAAAGTAGTACGGTTGTCCCAACAAAAAACATGGAAAAAATCAAATCATATCTTTTGAATTGTTGAGGGAAAAATTAAAATTTATATTATTTTAAAACATTTATATATTGAAAAAGCACTTACCGAAACACAAAAACCGCTTGAAAACAAATATTCTGAGGTTATGTTTCAAAAATGACAAAAGAATGTAAACACACGCATAGGATTTTATGCCTTCAGTGATACCAACAGTAGATATCATTCTGTCTTTATAAACTACCGTTATAAATTTTACTACGCTTTAAAAATTATGTTGGATAACCTTCTAAACTGTCATTTCAAAATTTCGCAATTGAATCGTGAAAAGGATATATATCTCTCTCTCTATCTAACAACAACTCTTTTCTATGGCAACCGATCCCTTATAGAAAGCGGCAAATTTGAATTTGTGGACTGCACCATTTTGCCAATTTTGTGCCCTTATTTAAAAAAAGAAAAGAACATTGCACATGATGGGTATTGTTTCGGACATAAAAGCACATGCCCTTTCGATTGATGATATCAAATTAATATGTTATCTTGAATTTTTTTTAATCAACCCCCTCCCCCTTCCACCCCCGTGGTCCGATTGGCACCAAAAACTAATCAACTCGAACGGCCACCAAATAGTTTGTGCTGGCCAAATTTGAACTCAATCGGTTAAACAGTTTTTGAGTAATCGTTGGAGAACCGACAGACTCACACACACACACACACACACACACACACACACACACACACACACACACACACACGGACATCAAGCTAAAACTTCAAAAACGTGTTCAGGGGACCTCAAAACGTAAAGATCTGGTGAAATCTCGAATTCGAAATTTTGGTCCGAAACTAATAACTTCCCTACCCTCCGGTCGGGGAAGTTAAAAATTTATCAAAAGTACAGTTATCGGTCGGTGCATTTCTGTGAATAGTTCTAGAATACTATTAGGATTGAACGAAAATCAGGAACGCTGAAATTCCACAGTTCTTATACAAGAATTGCCCCTGTTTCAATCCAAATTTCATTATCTTTTATTCCATTTAAAATGGGGCTATTATGGTGAATCGTCCTGTATAGAATCCTATTTTGGTCGATAGTTGGCTATGCTTTTGGCTACCAAGGATTATATAGCTCGATTCAATTGTTTGTCGATAATGTAGATAACTGATTGATTTTTAACTAATAAATTCTGTTGTTTTAGTTAATTCCAATAATAATTTTGTTATATTGCTTTATATAAGGGATGAATACTGACAATATTCTGTAGACAAACATCAAATACCAAAATAATTACACTCGAAATTTCGTAATTTATTAGAACTCTATTTAAAATTGAGCTATTATGGGTGAATGATCCTGTATAGCATGAAAACTTCTATTTAGGCTCACAGTTGGCGATGCTTTTGGTTACCTAGGTTTGTTTGCCGATAATGCAAGTAACTGTCACTAATTTATCGGCAGTTAGTAGGCTTGCGTGGTGTGTGAATTTCAGCGGCGAAATGTTTTCAAAAATTTTAAATTTCCGGTCTTTTCAGGTATCGTGACGATTATTTTCAAATTTTTAATTAATTTTATCTTTAATTAATTGTATATTTTCGTTAAATCTAGGAAAAAAAAATTGTTATATGGTATCTTCTATTGCATTGTTCTACATAACCTATACGAAAATGTTATGAATTTTTTTTCTCATTCAATTAATTTACATATGTACTTTTAAGATTTCAATTATTGATTAGATTTTTAAATAAAACAAATACTGACTGGATTTACAATAGAAATATCAATATTTTATATATTATGTAAACACGAGAAGTGGGGTTATATGAAATAACGTGGGGGTATAGCTCAGTGGTAGAGCATTCGACTGCAGATCGAGAGGTCCCCGGTTCAAACCCGGGTGCCCCCTTTAGACACATATTTTTCTTTTTATAAATGTCTTATGAAATTCTTTACCTAAGAATTATTGTTACATAAATATGTAACGGCTATTACACTACTTTTATAAAATTTCATTCGTAATGCATGAAAAACGAAACAATAACATTTATAAACAATTGATTATAAAATTTGTTAATTGTAGCAATTAAAAGAATTTCGTAATCATTCATTAAAGATAGGAACAAAAAAAAACGAACCATTTTATTTAATCAAAATTGATTTATTGTTTATTATACCATATTTAAAGACTTGTTTTGTTTTCTTTGTTTGTTTGTGTTTTATTTGCTTAAAAAAAATTATATTTAACGCAAATCGTTGAGACGAATATTTGTTAAATTTCAGTTACGAGAAATTTGATGGCTTTTTGACCCTGTATTTTATTAAAACCGTAAAAAAACATTTCGTAATTTCGAATAATGATAATTTTCAATTTGTTTCCGAGTAGACAGACTGTATCGATAGATAAAATTTAGATTATTTTAAATAAAATCGTAAATTTGTTCGGATACTTATTGAAATGTACAAGTGCAATTTGTATTTAATTTCTCTGTTCATCATTATATTTACCGTACGTTATATATACGTTTTATTGTTGTTTTTTTTAATTTAATCATTTGTTATTATTTTACAGGCAAATGCAATAATCGAGCCAAATACAAATTGCGGTAGTAAGCATTTCGTTTGTTTTAATCGAACAATGTTTTATCAATGTATAAAAACAAGGAGTGGAAATCTGGCTGCAGTACAATTGCAAAAATGTCCACTACATTTAATATGCGATAATAATAATCAATGGGAATGTGAAGATGAACTTGTTATTTAAAACAAGTTAATTTTCTTCACATATAAATAATATTAAAATTTAAAGAATATTAATATTAATTAATTAATTATTTATTGGTGATAACATCCACGTTAAACATAAAAAAAGTTTTAAGTCAACAAAGTGGGTCAATTTTCTTATGTTTAACGTGAATATTATCATCAATAATCAATTAATTGATTAATTTAACATTCTCTAAATTTAAATTTAAATTTGACCACATTTAGGACAATTAATTTCATTAATATCAATATGTATGATGAGCATCTAAATAAATGTTATTAAAAATTGCAATTGTATAAATTTACGTCATTTTTATTTGTTTTACTGATTCTTAATTTTCCCAACGTATTTTCTTTGTGCTTAATTATCAACGTTAAGATAACTAACAATAAATATGTATTTATTACCATAAATAAAAGCGAAATACAGTAGCATTTTATCAAAAAAAGGTGATAAAATGATAATCACCTGTTCTACCTGTAAAGCTATTGTTTAATTAATACTTAAGAAAGAAACAATGGCCCAGGTTGGCATTAGGTGGGGAAAGTATAATAGTAATAGTTATTAAAAAATCATAAAAAGATTTATCGAAACTTCAAGTGAAGGAGTTTCAAAGTGATGAAAGTTAGAAAATATGAAATTAATTTTTGTGATTCTGTTATACAATTTCGTAAGTAATTGTTATTAATTGGAATTTATATGCATATAAAAATAAACGAAATTCTATTGATTTTAAAGGTAAGCAGTAATATTCTTACAAATCAGATAACAGATTGCGGTAGTAAACTTTTTCGATGTCATAACGAAACATCATATTATCTATGTACACAAAATGGTAATTCTACAACAATACAATTTAATACAATTGAACCATGTCCATATGGTAAGATATGTGATGATAACTCATCAGTTCAATGTGTTGAAGATTTTAAAGCATCAAAAGCGATCAAATCTCGTGAATGATGAAAGAAAAAAATGCAATATACGAGAATCAGTACACTCATGATTGGCGGTTGGATTTACTGCCATATGAAAGTAATAATTCTACTAAAAAATCGGAGAATCTTGTAGAAAATCAAGTTTCTAAACAATTGCTTGGAAGAAATTTGCAACTGCGAAATATTGATTGTCAAGGAAGAAGTTTTATTTGTTATGACTACTCCAGATTTTATCAATGTGTTGAAATGGGAGGTCGTACTGTGGCATATGGTGAATTGCAATATTGTCCAACCGGTTTGATGTGTGTTAATGAAACAGATTTGGAGTGTTCGGAACTTTGGCCAGATACTGAAACAACAACAATTCACACATCCTCACCTATCATTACTACTACTTCGCCTACAGAATCTTCACGTACGAGTGTTAGTGCTGTTGAATCCTCGTCAAGTGAAAGTACAGAAACTACTCCAATACAATCTTCAACAACAACAACAGAAGAGCCTACAACTTGGTCGACTACCTCGAGTGAAAGTACAGTAACAACTCCAACAGAATCTTCAACAACAACAAGAGGCCGATCACTTGGTCGACTTCCTCGAGTGAAAGTACTGTAACTACTTCTACAGAATCTTCATCAACAACAGAAGAGCCTATCACTTGGTCGACTTCCACGAGTGAAAGTACAGTAACAACTCCTACAGAATCTTCATCAACAACAGAAGAGCCCATCACTAGGTCGACGACCTCGAGTGAAAGTACTGTAAACTACTCCAACTGAATCTTCATCAACAACAGAAGAACCGACAACTTGGTCGACGACCTCGAGTGAAAGTACTGTAACTACTCAACTGAATCTTCATCAACAACAGAAGAGCCTATCACTTGGTCGACAACCTCGAGTGAAAGTACAGTAACAACTCCAACTGAATCTTCATCAACAACAGAAGAACCGACAACTTGGTCGACGACCTCGAGTGAAAGTACTGTAACAACTCCAACTGAATCTTCATCAACAACAGAAGAGCCTATCAACTTGGTCGACGACCTCGAGTGAAAGTACAGTAACAACTCCACTGAATCTTCAACAACCACAGAAGAACCGACAACTTGGTCGACGACCTCGAGTGAAAGTACTGTAACAACTCCAACTGAATCTTCAACAACCACAGAAGAACCTACAACTTGGTCGACAACTTCGAGTGAAAGTACAGTTACAACACAATCTTCAACTACGACCGAAGGGCCGACAACTTGGTCGACAACCTCGAGTGAAAGTACAGTAACAACTCCCACAGAATCTTCATCAACAACAGAAGAACCGACAACTTGGTCGACGACCTCGAGTGAAAGTACTGTAACTACTCCCAACTGAATCTTCATCAACAACAGAAGAGCCTATCACTTGGTCGACGACCTCGAGTGAAAGTACAGTAACAACTCCAACTGAATCTTCAACAACCACAGAAGAACCTACAACTTGGTCGACAACTTCGAGTGAAAGCACAGTTACAACACAAACTTCAACTACGACCGAAGGGCCGACAACTTGGTCGACAACCTCGAGTGAAAGTACAGTAACGACTCCCACAGAATCTTCATCAACAACAGAAGAACCGATCACTTGGTCGACGACCTCGAGTGAAAGTACAGTAACAACTCCAACAGAATCTTCATCAACAACAGAAGAACCGACAACTTGGTCGACGACCTCGAGTGAAAGTACTGTAACTACTCCAACTGAATCTTCATCAACAACAGAAGAGCCTATCACTTGGTCGACGACCTCGAGTGAAAGTACAGTAACAACTCCAACTGAATCTTCAACAACCACAGAAGAACCTACAACTTGGTCGACAACTTCGAGTGAAAGTACAGTTACAACACAAACTTCAACTACGACCGAAGGGCCGACAACTTGGTCGACAACCTCGAGTGAAAGTACAGTAACAACTCCCACAGAATCTTCATCAACAACAGAAGAACCGACAACTTGGTCGACGACCTCGAGTGAAAGTACTGTAACTACTCCAACTGAATCTTCATCAACAACAGAAGAGCCTATCACTTGGTCGACGACCTCGAGTGAAAGTACAGTAACAACTCCAACTGAATCTTCAACAACCACAGAAGAACCTACAACTTGGTCGACAACTTCGAGTGAAAGCACAGTTACAACACAAACTTCAACTACGACCGAAGGGCCGACAACTTGGTCGACAACCTCGAGTGAAAGTACAGTAACGACTCCCACAGAATCTTCATCAACAACAGAAGAACCGATCACTTGGTCGACGACCTCGAGTGAAAGTACAGTAACAACTCCAACGAATCTTCAACAACCACAGAAGAACCTACAACTTGGTCGACAACTTCGAGTGAAAGTACAGTTACAACACAAACTTCAACTACGACCGAAGGGCCGACAACTTGGTCGACAACCTCGAGTGAAAGTACAGTAACGACTCCCACAGAATCTTCATCAACAACAGAAGAACCGATCACTTGGTCGACGACCTCGAGTGAAAGTACAGTAACAACTCCAACAGAATCTTCAACAACCACAGAAGAACCTACAACTTGGTCGACAACTTCGAGTGAAAGTACAGTTACAACACAAACTTCAACTACGACCGAAGGGCCGACAACTTGGTCGACAACCTCGAGTGAAAGTACAGTAACAACTCCCACAGAATCTTCATCAACAACAGAAGAACCGACAACTTGGTCGACGACCTCGAGTGAAAGTACAGTAACAACTCCAACTGAATCTTCATCAACAACAGAAGAGCCTATCACTTGGTCGACGACCTCGAGTGAAAGTACAGTAACAACTCCAACTGAATCTTCAACAACAGAAGAACCGACAACTTGGTCGACGACCTCGAGTGAAAGTACTGTAACTACTCCAACTGAATCTTCATCAACAACAGAAGAGCCTATCACTTGGTCGACGACCTCGAGTGAAAGTACAGTAACAACTCCAACTGAATCTTCAACAACCACAGAAGAACCGACAACTTGGTCGACGACCTCGAGTGAAAGTACTGTAACTACTCCAACTGAATCTTCATCAACAACAGAAGAGCCTATCACTTGGTCGACGACCTCGAGTGAAAGTACAGTAACGACTCCCACAGAATCTTCATCAACAACAGAAGAACCGATCACTTGGTCGACGACCTCGAGTGAAAGTACAGTAACAACTCCAACAGAATCTTCTACAACCACAGAAGAACCTACAACTTGGTCGACAACTTCGAGTGAAAGCACAGTTACAACACAAATTTCAACTACGACCGAAGGGCCGACAACTTGGTCGACAACCTCGAGTGAAAGTACAGTAACGACTCCCACAGAATCTTCATCAACAACAGAAGAACCGATCACTTGGTCGACGACCTCGAGTGAAAGTACAGTAACAACTCCAACAGAATCTTCAACAACCACAGAAGAACCTACAACTTGGTCGACAACTTCGAGTGAAAGTACAGTTACAACACAAACTTCAACTACGACCGAAGGGCCGACAACTTGGTCGACAACCTCGAGTGAAAGTACAGTAACGACTCCCACAGAATCTTCATCAACAACAGAAGAGCCTATCACTTGGTCGACGACCTCGAGTGAAAGAACAGTAACAACTCCAACTGAATCTTCAACAACCACAGAAGAACCGACAACTTGGTCGACGACCTCGAGTGAAAGTACTGTAACTACTCCAACTGAATCTTCATCAACAACAGAAGAGCCTATCACTTGGTCGACGACCTCGAGTGAAAGTACAGTAACGACTCCCACAGAATCTTCATCAACAACAGAAGAACCGATCACTTGGTCGACGACCTCGAGTGAAAGTACAGTAACAACTCCAACTGAATCTTCAACAACCACAGAAGAACCGACAACTTGGTCGACGACCTCGAGTGAAAGTACAGTAACTACTCCAACTGAATCTTCATCAACAACAGAAGAGCCTATCACTTGGTCGACGACCTCGAGTGAAAGTACAGTAACAACTCCAACTGAATCTTCAACAACTTCACAGAAGAACCGACAACTTGGTCGACAACCTCGAGTGAAAGTACAGTAACAACTCCAACTGAATCTTCATCAACAACAGAAGAACCGACAACTTGGTCGACGACCTCGAGTGAAAGTACTGTAACTACTCCAACTGAATCTTCATCAACAACAGAAGAGCCTATCACTTGGTCGACGACCTCGAGTGAAAGTACAGTAACAACTCCAACAGAATCTTCAACAACCACAGAAGAACCTACAACTTGGTCGACAACTTCGAGTGAAAGCACAGTTACAACACAAACTTCAACTACGACCGAAGGGCCGACAACTTGGTCGACAACCTCGAGTGAAAGTACAGTAACGACTCCCACAGAATCTTCATCAACAACAGAAGAACCGATCACTTGGTCGACGACCTCGAGTGAAAGTACAGTAACAACTCCAACAGAATCTTCAACAACCACAGAAGAACCTACAACTTGGTCGACAACTTCGAGTGAAAGCACAGTTACAACACAAACTTCAACTACGACCGAAGGGCCGACAACTTGGTCGACAACCTCGAGTGAAAGTACAGTAACAACTCCCACAGAATCTTCATCAACAACAGAAGAACCGACAACTTGGTCGACGACCTCGAGTGAAAGTACTGTAACTACTCCAACTGAATCTTCATCAACAACAGAAGAGCCTATCACTTGGTCGACGACCTCGAGTGAAAGTACAGTAACAACTCCAACTGAATCTTCAACAACCACAGAAGAACCTACAACTTGGTCGACAACTTCGAGTGAAAGCACAGTTACAACACAAACTTCAACTACGACCGAAGGGCCGACAACTTGGTCGACAACCTCGAGTGAAAGTACAGTAACGACTCCCACAGAATCTTCATCAACAACAGAAGAACCGATCACTTGGTCGACGACCTCGAGTGAAAGTACAGTAACAACTCCAACAGAATCTTCAACAACCACAGAAGAACCTACAACTTGGTCGACAACTTCGAGTGAAAGCACAGTTACAACACAAACTTCAACTACGACCGAAGGGCCGACAACTTGGTCGACAACCTCGAGTGAAAGTACAGTAACGACTCCCACAGAATCTTCATCAACAACAGAAGACGATCACTTGGTCGACGACCTCGAGTGAAAGTACAGTAACAACTCCAACTGAATCTTCAACAACCACAGAAGAACCTACAACTTGGTCGACAACTTCGAGTGAAGCAGTTACAACACAAACTTCAACTACGACCGAAGGCCGACAACTTGGTCGACAACCTCGAGTGAAAGTACAGTAACTACTCCAACTGAATCTTCATCAACAACAGAAGAGCCTATCACTTGGTCGACGACCTCGAGTGAAAGTACAGTAACGACTCCCACAGAATCTTCATCAACAACAGAAGAACCGATCACTTGGTCGACGACCTCGAGTGAAAGTACAGTAACAACTCCAACAGAATCTTCTACAACCACAGAAGAACCTACAACTTGGTCGACAACTTCGAGTGAAAGCACAGTTACAACACAAATTTCAACTACGACCGAAGGGCCGACAACTTGGTCGACAACCTCGAGTGAAAGTACAGTAACGACTCCCACAGAATCTTCATCAACAACAGAAGAACCGATCACTTGGTCGACGACCTCGAGTGAAAGTACAGTAACAACTCCAACAGAATCTTCAACAACAACAGAAGAACCTACAACTTGGTCGACAACTTCGAGTGAAAGCACAGTTACAACACAAACTTCAACTACGACCGAAGGGCCGACAACTTGGTCGACAACCTCGAGTGAAAGTACAGTAACAACTCCCACAGAATCTTCATCAACAACAGAAGAGCCTATCACTTGGTCGACGACCTCGAGTGAAAGTACAGTAACAACTCCAACTGAATCTTCAACAACCACAGAAGAACCGACAACTTGGTCGACGACCTCGAGTGAAAGTACTGTAACTACTCCAACTGAATCTTCATCAACAACAGAAGAGCCTATCACTTGGTCGACGACCTCGAGTGAAAGTACAGTAACAACTCCAACTGAATCTTCAACAACCACAGAAGAACCTACAACTTGGTCGACAACTTCGAGTGAAAGTACAGTTACAACACAAACTTCAACTACGACCGAAGGGCCGACAACTTGGTCGACAACCTCGAGTGAAAGTACAGTAACAACTCCCACAGAATCTTCATCAACAACAGAAGAACCGATCACTTGGTCGACGACCTCGAGTGAAAGTACTGTAACTACTCCAACTGAATCTTCATCAACAACAGAAGAGCCTATCACTTGGTCGACGACCTCGAGTGAAAGTACAGTAACAACTCCAACTGAATCTTCAACAACCACAGAAGAACCGACAACTTGGTCGACGACCTCGAGTGAAAGTACAGTAACAACTCCAACTGAATCTTCAACAACCACAGAAGAACCGACAACTTGGTCGACAACTTCGAGTGAAAGCACAGTTACAACACAAATTTCAACTACGACCGAAGGGCCGACAACTTGGTCGACAACCTCGAGTGAAAGTACAGTAACGACTCCCACAGAATCTTCATCAACAACAGAAGAACCGATCACTTGGTCGACGACCTCGAGTGAAAGTACAGTAACAACTCCAACAGAATCTTCAACAACCACAGAAGAACCTACAACTTGGTCGACAACTTCGAGTGAAAGCACAGTTACAACACAAACTTCAACTACGACCGAAGGGCCGACAACTTGGTCGACAACCTCGAGTGAAAGTACAGTAACACTCCCACAGAATCTTCATCAACAACAGAAGAATCACTTGGTCGACGACCTCGAACAACAGAAGAACCGACAACTTGGTCGACGACCTCGAGTGAAAGTACTGTAACTACTCCAACTGAATCTTCATCAACAACAGAAGAGCCTATCACTTGGTCGACGACCTCGAGTGAAAGTACAGTAACAACTCCAACTGAATCTTCAACAACCACAGAAGAACCGACAACTTGGTCGACGACCTCGAGTGAAAGTACTGTAACTACTCCAACTGAATCTTCATCAACAACAGAAGAGCCTATCACTTGGTCGACGACCTCGAGTGAAAGTACAGTAACAACTCCAACTGAATCTTCAACAACCACAGAAGAACCGACAACTTGGTCGACAACCTCGAGTGAAAGTACAGTAACAACTCCAACTGAATCTTCATCAACAACAGAAGAACCGACAACTTGGTCGACGACCTCGAGTGAAAGTACAGTAACGACTCCCACAGAATCTTCATCAACAACAGAAGAACCGATCACTTGGTCGACGACCTCGAGTGAAAGTACAGTAACAACTCCAACAGAATCTTCAACAACCACAGAAGAACCTACAACTTGGTCGACAACTTCGAGTGAAAGCACAGTTACAACACAAACTTCAACTACGACCGAAGGGCCGACAACTTGGTCGACAACCTCGAGTGAAAGTACAGTAACGACTCCCACAGAATCTTCATCAACAACAGAAGAACCTATCACTTGGTCGACGACCTCGAGTGAAAGTACAGTAACAACTCCAACTGAATCTTCAACAACCACAGAAGAACCGACAACTTGGTCGACGACCTCGAGTGAAAGTACTGTAACTACTCCAACTGAATCTTCATCAACAACAGAAGAGCCTATCACTTGGTCGACGACCTCGAGTGAAAGTACAGTAACAACTCCAACTGAATCTTCAACAACCACAGAAGAACCGACAACTTGGTCGACGACCTCGAGTGAAAGTACTGTAACTACTCCAACTGAATCTTCATCAACAACAGAAGAGCCTATCACTTGGTCGACGACCTCGAGTGAAAGTACAGTAACAACTCCAACTGAATCTTCAACAACCACAGAAGAACCGACAACTTGGTCGACGACCTCGAGTGAAAGTACTGTAACTACTCCAACTGAATCTTCATCAACAACAGAAGAGCCTATCACTTGGTCGACGACCTCGAGTGAAAGTACAGTAACAACTCCAACTGAATCTTCAACAACCACAGAAGAACCGACAACTTGGTCGACGACCTCGAGTGAAAGTACAGTAACAACTCCAACAGAATCTTCTACAACCACAGAAGAACCTACAACTTGGTCGACAACTTCGAGTGAAAGCACAGTTACAACACAAATTTCAACTACGACCGAAGGGCCGACAACTTGGTCGACAACCTCGAGTGAAAGTACAGTAACGACTCCCACAGAATCTTCATCAACAACAGAAGAACCGATCACTTGGTCGACGACCTCGAGTGAAAGTACAGTAACAACTCCAACAGAATCTTCAACAACCACAGAAGAACCTACAACTTGGTCGACAACTTCGAGTGAAAGCACAGTTACAACACAAACTTCAACTACGACCGAAGGGCCGACAACTTGGTCGACAACCTCGAGTGAAAGTACAGTAACGACTCCCACAGAATCTTCATCAACAACAGAAGAACCGATCACTTGGTCGACGACCTCGAGTGAAAGTACTGTAACTACTCCAACTGAATCTTCATCAACAACAGAAGAGCCTATCACTTGGTCGACGACCTCGAGTGAAAGTACAGTAACAACTCCAACTGAATCTTCAACAACCACAGAAGAACCGACAACTTGGTCGACAACCTCGAGTGAAAGTACTGTAACAACTCCAACTGAATCTTCATCAACAACAGAAGAGCCTATCACTTGGTCGACGACCTCGAGTGAAAGTACAGTAACAACTCCAACTGAATCTTCAACAACCACAGAAGAACCGACAACTTGGTCGACAACCTCGAGTGAAAGTACAGTAACAACTCCCACAGAATCTTCATCAACAACAGAAGAACCGACAACTTGGTCGACGACCTCGAGTGAAAGTACTGTAACGACTCCAACTGAATCTTCATCAACAACAGAAGAGCCTATCACTTGGTCGACGACCTCGAGTGAAAGTACAGTAACAACTCCAACAGAATCTTCAACAACCACAGAAGAACCTACAACTTGGTCGACAACTTCGAGTGAAAGCACAGTTACAACACAAACTTCAACTACGACCGAAGGGCCGACAACTTGGTCGACAACCTCGAGTGAAAGTACAGTAACGACTCCCACAGAATCTTCATCAACAACAGAAGAACCGATCACTTGGTCGACGACCTCGAGTGAAAGTACTGTAACTACTCCAACTGAATCTTCATCAACAACAGAAGAGCCTATCACTTGGTCGACGACCTCGAGTGAAAGTACAGTAACAACTCCAACTGAATCTTCAACAACCACAGAAGAACCGACAACTTGGTCGACGACCTCGAGTGAAAGTACAGTAACTACTCCAACTGAATCTTCATCAACAACAGAAGAGCCTATCACTTGGTCGACGACCTCGAGTGAAAGTACAGTAACAACTCCAACTGAATCTTCAACAACCACAGAAGAACCGACAACTTGGTCGACGACCTCGAGTGAAAGTACAGTAACTACTCCAACTGAATCTTCATCAACAACAGAAGAGCCTATCACTTGGTCGACGACCTCGAGTGAAAGTACAGTAACAACTCCAACTGAATCTTCAACAACCACAGAAGAACCTACAACTTGGTCGACAACTTCGAGTGAAAGTACAGTTACAACACAAACTTCAACTACGACCGAAGGGCCGACAACTTGGTCGACAACCTCGAGTGAAAGTACAGTAACAAGTCCCACAGCATATTCATCAACAACAGAAGAACCGATCACTTGGTCGACGACCTCGAGTGAAAGTACTGTAACTACTCCAACTGAATCTTCATCAACAACAGAAGAGCCTATCACTTGGTCGACGACCTCGAGTGAAAGTACAGTAACAACTCCAACTGAATCTTCAACAACCACAGAAGAACCGACAACTTGGTCGACGACCTCGAGTGAAAGTACTGTAACTACTCCAACTGAATCTTCATCAACAACAGAAGAGCCTATCACTTGGTCGACGACCTCGAGTGAAAGTACAGTAACAACTCCAACTGAATCTTCAACAACCACAGAAGAACCGACAACTTGGTCGACGACCTCGAGTGAAAGTACTGTAACTACTCCAACTGAATCTTCATCAACAACAGAAGAGCCTATCACTTGGTCGACGACCTCGAGTGAAAGAACAGTAACAACTCCAACTGAATCTTCAACAACCACAGAAGAACCGACAACTTGGTCGACGACCTCGAGTGAAAGTACTGTAACTACTCCAACTGAATCTTCATCAACAACAGAAGAGCCTATCACTTGGTCGACGACCTCGAGTGAAAGTACAGTAACGACTCCCACAGAATCTTCATCAACAACAGAAGAACCGATCACTTGGTCGACGACCTCGAGTGAAAGTACAGTAACAACTCCAACAGAATCTTCTACAACCACAGAAGAACCTACAACTTGGTCGACAACTTCGAGTGAAAGCACAGTTACAACACAAATTTCAACTACGACCGAAGGGCCGACAACTTGGTCGACAACCTCGAGTGAAAGTACAGTAACGACTCCCACAGAATCTTCATCAACAACAGAAGAACCGATCACTTGGTCGACGACCTCGAGTGAAAGTACAGTAACAACTCCAACAGAATCTTCAACAACCACAGAAGAACCTACAACTTGGTCGACAACTTCGAGTGAAAGCACAGTTACAACACAAACTTCAACTACGACCGAAGGGCCGACAACTTGGTCGACAACCTCGAGTGAAAGTACAGTAACGACTCCCACAGAATCTTCATCAACAACAGAAGAGCCTATCACTTGGTCGACGACCTCGAGTGAAAGTACAGTAACAACTCCAACTGAATCTTCAACAACCACAGAAGAACCGACAACTTGGTCGACGACCTCGAGTGAAAGTACTGTAACTACTCCAACTGAATCTTCATCAACAACAGAAGAGCCTATCACTTGGTCGACGACCTCGAGTGAAAGTACAGTAACAACTCCAACTGAATCTTCAACAACCACAGAAGAACCGACAACTTGGTCGACGACCTCGAGTGAAAGTACTGTAACTACTCCAACTGAATCTTCATCAACAACAGAAGAGCCTATCACTTGGTCGACGACCTCGAGTGAAAGTACAGTAACAACTCCAACTGAATCTTCAACAACCACAGAAGAACCGACAACTTGGTCGACGACCTCGAGTGAAAGTACTGTAACTACTCCAACTGAATCTTCATCAACAACAGAAGAGCCTATCACTTGGTCGACGACCTCGAGTGAAAGTACAGTAACAACTCCAACTGAATCTTCAACAACCACAGAAGAACCGACAACTTGGTCGACGACCTCGAGTGAAAGTACTGTAACTACTCCAACAGAATCTTCTACAACCACAGAAGAACCTACAACTTGGTCGACAACTTCGAGTGAAAGCACAGTTACAACACAAATTTCAACTACGACCGAAGGGCCGACAACTTGGTCGACAACCTCGAGTGAAAGTACAGTAACGACTCCCACAGAATCTTCATCAACAACAGAAGAACCGATCACTTGGTCGACGACCTCGAGTGAAAGTACAGTAACAACTCCAACAGAATCTTCAACAACCACAGAAGAACCTACAACTTGGTCGACAACTTCGAGTGAAAGCACAGTTACAACACAAACTTCAACTACGACCGAAGGGCCGACAACTTGGTCGACAACCTCGAGTGAAAGTACAGTAACGACTCCCACAGAATCTTCATCAACAACAGAAGAACCGATCACTTGGTCGACGACCTCGAGTGAAAGTACTGTAACTACTCCAACTGAATCTTCATCAACAACAGAAGAGCCTATCACTTGGTCGACGACCTCGAGTGAAAGTACAGTAACAACTCCACAGAATCTTCAACAACCACAGAAGAACCGACAACTTGGTCGACAACCTCGAGTGAAAGTACTGTAACAACTCCAACTGAATCTTCATCAACAACAGAAGAGCCTATCACTTGGTCGACGACCTCGAGTGAAAGTACAGTAACAACTCCAACTGAATCTTCAACAACCACAGAAGAACCTACAACTTGGTCGACAACCTCGAGTGAAAGTACAGTAACAACTCCCACAGAATCTTCATCAACAACAGAAGAACCGATCACTTGGTCGACGACCTCGAGTGAAAGTACTGTAACTACTCCAACTGAATCTTCATCAACAACAGAAGAGCCTATCACTTGGTCGACGACCTCGAGTGAAAGTACAGTAACAACTCCAACAGAATCTTCAACAACCACAGAAGAACCTACAACTTGGTCGACAACTTCGAGTGAAAGCACAGTTACAACACAAACTTCAACTACGACCGAAGGGCCGACAACTTGGTCGACAACCTCGAGTGAAAGTACAGTAACGACTCCCACAGAATCTTCATCAACAACAGAAGAACCGATCACTTGGTCGACGACCTCGAGTGAAAGTACTGTAACTACTCCAACTGAATCTTCATCAACAACAGAAGAGCCTATCACTTGGTCGACGACCTCGAGTGAAAGTACAGTAACAACTCCAACTGAATCTTCAACAACCACAGAAGAACCGACAACTTGGTCGACGACCTCGAGTGAAAGTACAGTAACTACTCCAACTGAATCTTCATCAACAACAGAAGAGCCTATCACTTGGTCGACGACCTCGAGTGAAAGTACAGTAACAACTCCAACTGAATCTTCAACAACCACAGAAGAACCGACAACTTGGTCGACGACCTCGAGTGAAAGTACTGTAACTACTCCAACTGAATCTTCATCAACAACAGAAGAGCCTATCACTTGGTCGACGACCTCGAGTGAAAGTACAGTAACAACTCCAACTGAATCTTCAACAACCACAGAAGAACCTACAACTTGGTCGACAACTTCGAGTGAAAGTACAGTTACAACACAAACTTCAACTACGACCGAAGGGCCGACAACTTGGTCGACAACCTCGAGTGAAAGTACAGTAACGACTCCCACAGAATCTTCATCAACAACAGAAGAACCGATCACTTGGTCGACGACCTCGAGTGAAAGTACTGTAACTACTCCAACTGAATCTTCATCAACAACAGAAGAGCCTATCACTTGGTCGACGACCTCGAGTGAAAGTACAGTAACAACTCCAACTGAATCTTCAACAACCACAGAAGAACCGACAACTTGGTCGACGACCTCGAGTGAAAGTACTGTAACTACTCCAACTGAATCTTCATCAACAACAGAAGAGCCTATCACTTGGTCGACGACCTCGAGTGAAAGTACAGTAACAACTCCAACTGAATCTTCAACAACCACAGAAGAACCGACAACTTGGTCGACGACCTCGAGTGAAAGTACAGTAACTACTCCAACTGAATCTTCATCAACAACAGAAGAGCCTATCACTTGGTCGACGACCTCGAGTGAAAGTACAGTAACAACTCCAACAGAATCTTCATCAACAACAGAAGAACCGATCACTTGGTCGACGACCTCGAGTGAAAGTACAGTAACAACACAGAATCTTCAACAACAGAAGAACCTACAACTTGGTCGACAACTTCGAGTGAAAGTACAGTAACAACACAATCTTCATCAACAACGACCGAAGGGCCGACAACTTGGTCGACAACCTCGAGTGAAAGTACAGTAACAACTCCCACAGAATCTTCATCAACAACAGAAGAACCTATCACTTGGTCGACGACCTCGAGTGAAAGTACTGTAACTACTCCAACTGAATCTTCATCAACAACAGAAGAGCCTATCACTTGGTCGACGACCTCGAGTGAAAGTACAGTTACAACTCTTCAACTACTACAACTCGAGTGAAGTACAGTACAACTCCAACTGAATCTTCATCAACAACAGAAGAGCCTATCACTTGGTCGACGACCTCGAGTGAAAGTACAGTAACAACTCCAACTGAATCTTCAACAACCACAGAAGAACCGACAACTTGGTCGACGACCTCGAGTGAAAGTACTGTAACTACTCCAACTGAATCTTCATCAACAACAGAAGAGCCTATCACTTGGTCGACGACCTCGAGTGAAAGTACAGTAACAACTCCAACAGAATCTTCAACAACCACAGAAGAACCTACAACTTGGTCGACAACTTCGAGTGAAAGCACAGTTACAACACAAACTTCAACTACGACCGAAGGGCCGACAACTTGGTCGACAACCTCGAGTGAAAGTACAGTAACGACTCCCACAGAATCTTCATCAACAACAGAAGAACCGACAACTTGGTCGACGACCTCGAGTGAAAGTACTGTAACTACTCCAACTGAATCTTCATCAACAACAGAAGAGCCTATCACTTGGTCGACGACCTCGAGTGAAAGTACAGTAACAACTCCAACTGAATCTTCAACAACCACAGAAGAACCTACAACTTGGTCGACAACTTCGAGTGAAAGTACAGTTACAACACAAACTTCAACTACGACCGAAGGGCCGACAACTTGGTCGACAACCTCGAGTGAAAGTACAGTAACGACTCCCACAGAATCTTCATCAACAACAGAAGAACCGATCACTTGGTCGACGACCTCGAGTGAAAGTACTGTAACTACTCCAACTGAATCTTCATCAACAACAGAAGAGCCTATCACTTGGTCGACGACCTCGAGTGAAAGTACAGTAACAACTCCAACAGAATCTTCAACAACCACAGAAGAACCTACAACTTGGTCGACAACTTCGAGTGAAAGTACAGTAACAACTCCAACAGAATCTTCAACAACCACAGAAGAACCTACAACTTGGTCGACAACTTCGAGTGAAAGCACAGTTACAACACAAACTTCAACTACGACCGAAGGGCCGACAACTTGGTCGACAACCTCGAGTGAAAGTACAGTAACGACTCCCACAGAATCTTCATCAACAACAGAAGAACCGACAACTTGGTCGACGACCTCGAGTGAAAGTACTGTAACTACTCCAACAGAATCTTCATCAACAACAGAAGAGCCAATCACTTGGTCGACGACCTCGAGTGAAAGTACAGTAACAACTCCCACAGAATCTTCATCAACAACAGAAGAGCCTATCACTTGGTCGACGACCTCGAGTGAAAGTACTGTAACTACTCCAACTGAATCTTCATCAACAACAGAAGAACCGACAACTTGGTCGACGACCTCGAGTGAAAGTACTGTAACTACTCCAACTGAATCTTCATCAACAACAGAAGAACCTATCACTTGGTCGACGACCTCGAGCGAAAGTACTGTAACTACTCCAAGAGAATCTTCTATAACCACAGAAGAACCTACAACTTGGTCGACAACTTCGAGTGAAAGCACAGTAACGACTCCCACAGAATCTTCATCAACAACAGAAGAGCCGATCACTTGGTCGACGACCTCGAGTGAAAGTACTGTAACGACTCCAACTGAATCTTCATCAACAACAGAAGAGCCTATCACTTGGTCGACGACCTCGAGTGAAAGTACAGTAACAACTCCAACTGAATCTTCAACAACCACAGAAGAACCCACAACTTGGTCGACAACTTCGAGTGAAAGTACAGTTACAACACAAACTTCAACTACGACTGAAGGGCCGACAACTTGGTCGACAACCTCGAGTGAAAGGACAGTAACAACTCCCACAGAATCTTCATCAACAACAGAAGAACCGACAACTTGGTCGACGACCTCGAGTGAAAGTACTGTAACTACTCCGACTGAATCTTCATCAACAACAGAAGAGCCTATCACTTGGTCGACAACCTCAAGTGAAAGTACAGTAACAACTCCCACTGAATCTTCATCAACAACAGAAGAACCGACAACTTGGTCGACGACCTTGAGTGAAAGTACTGTAACTATTCCAACTGAATCTTCATCAACAACAGAAGGGCCGATCACTTGGTCGACGACCTCGAGTGAAAGTACAGTTACAACACAAACTTCAACTACGACCGAAGGGCCGACAACTTGGTCGACAACCTCGAGTGAAAGTACAGTAACAACTCCCACAGAATCTTCACCAACAACAGAAGAACCGACAACTTGGTCGACGACCTCGAGTGAAAGTACTGTTACTACTCCAACTGAATCTTCATCAACAACAGAAGAGCCCATCACTTGGTCGACAACTAGTACAGTAACAACCCCAAGAGAATCTTTGGCAACGACAGAATTCCTTGAAACGACAGTCTATTCTTCTACATGGTCGACAGGTTTGTCTAGCGAAAGTTCGGAAAAAACATTCGAGACAATAGGGAGCTCTACGTCAACAATAAAATCTTCCACCAGAACTTATCCTCCACAGTCGACCACTACAAACAGTACGACAACACAAAGTAGCACAATGTCGACGGGAATTACCACAACTTCGACAGCAACAGAATCATCAAGCAGCTCTCCAAGTTCATTCAAATGTGTCACAAATGGTAAATTTCCCGATACTGTGCGATGCGACATTTATCATGAATGCGTCTCGTGTGTTGATTCCTATATCGATGTTATAGTCGATTGTCCTGAAGGAATGCAATACGATTCTTTTAATCAACGTTGTACAAGTCATCCAGTACAATGTCCAAGAGAAAGCCAATTAAGTTGCGAGTCTGCGGGTTTCTTTGCTCATCCTGATGACTGTAATCGGTATTATAAATGTACATGGCGAAGAATTGATAACAAATTTGAATTGATACAATATCGTTGTCCTGATAATTATACTTTTAATGAAACAGCAATAAGTTGTTTACCATCAGTTGCTTGTTTAACACCCGAATCAGAGTTCATATGTGCTCAACCAGGGCGATGGCCTTTTCCAAATAGTTGCAACAAATATTATGAATGTACTCTTACAGAGGGAGCTTTAATACGTGAAACAAAAAATTGTAGTTCAGGGTATCTGTTCGATCGTCATTTAAGACGATGTCGTTATCAAGACATTGTTGTTTGTCCATTCCAAGTTAAGGTAGATTATGATGATTATTATTATTATGAATATTAATTACTAAATAAAAAAATATTAAAAACGCAATTGTTGTTTTCTTCGAAGATCAACCATTGGAATTATCTTATTTATAATCCATTAATAAATATTTTTTTAAGAAAAATAGTTGTACCGAAAAAATAATTTTAAACTTGTATCGTAAACGAGATGATTTTATAACTTAGTTGACAAGAAAGATTATTATTTTATTGTTAGTTAAATTGCATATGTACATATAATAAAATATTTACCAAATGCAAACAAATACAAATTTGTTGTACAATACAAATTTTTATGTAATAGAAATAAATCATTCCAATGATATTTCATTTGTATAATTATTTTTGGAGATTTTTCGCTAGATAGTTTAACCTCTGTGGCTTGTTTTGAAATAAAATGGTTAAGTCGTTTTTCATTGTTATTTTAAAATGTAACAGTGGATTTTGAAGCAATTTTATTGTTTCTAAACACGCTGTTTTTTACAATATTAAATTTGCTTTAAAATGTTTATTTTTGTTTAGGTACTATTTTGATAATTTTTGTAAGATGACGTTTTATGACTTACACTAAAAGGGGTCATAGGAATATCTAAATTATCTTAAATTACAGTTAAATTCGTTGAAGAAACCATTGTAAATAAAATTTAGAAAAATGTAAGATTTACGAAAATTTAACAATAAAACAATAATTATGTGTAAAGATGTATGAAAGTACATGGATATTAAAATTATTAGAGACATCATAAATCTCTAATCTTTTTATGTCGATACGCTTAACATCAAAACCATAAAGTTATTCTATCAATTCAATTCTATTCATTAACAAACGAAATTTAATAGATGGCGAAACTATGAACAGACAACTTATTGTTCTCCTTATTTTGGTGAGAATTTAATTTTGATTGTTTTTATTTTTCATTATTTCGTAATATTTCAGATCATTTATAATTTCATTAGCATCAATGCTGAAGATGAATATTGTATAGAATATTGTTCAAAAGAGAACACATCAATTATCGACGATTTTGTGAATAAATTAAATTCAACAACAAAATGCAATGAAACTGGCCTACATCAAGATACAAGTGATCTAACATGTACGAAGTACCATTTATGTTTATTGCTTGATTATGGTATGTATTATCGGAAAGATTTTGTTTGTTCAAATGGTACATGGTATAATCCAGAGTTGAAACATTGTAGTCCAATTTATTATAACTGTTCAAAGTCTGTCACTGTACATGATACGGTTACAGAAGTTTCGTCTTGTAAAACTAATGAAACAACTTTATTTACCTGTAGTGAAGAGGGAATTTTCAAGAATCCAAACGATTTAACGTGTAAAACGTATTATCATTGTAAGTCTACAACTAACAATACATTCATAAAAATGAAATCTACCTGTTCGAATGGTACTTATTTCGATCCATCATTAAAACAATGCAATGCCTCATATAATTGTCCATGTAAAGTCAAAAGAGTAATAACAATAACAACAGTCAAATCGGTAACAACAACGAAGCCTACATCAGTAACAACTGGAATTACAGAAACAACACAGAATGTCGCAAAAATAAATGCTTGTCCAATCAGCGAGAATACATTTACATGCACTACAAGAGGGCGTTTCAAAATACCGAACGATTTAAGTTGTACAAAGTACTACTTATGTTCATTATTGCGAAATAGTACCTTCATTCAGACAGAATATGGTTGTCCAAGTGGTTCGTACTTCGACCCATCATTACAACAATGTAGTGCTTTATACGAGTGCCCCTGTACAACAACTACAACAATAAAGCCTACTACAAAAGTCACTTATCAAACAACAAATACACAAAGTGTCACAACACAAGAGCCTTGTTCAATTGATGTGGAAGATAACTTTACGTGTTCTGCAAGAGGACGTTTCAGAAAACCTAATGATCAGACATGTTTGAAATACTACTTATGTTCATTGTTGAGGAATGGTACTTTCATTCAGACAGAGTATGGTTGTCCTACAGGATCCTACTTTGATCCTTCATTGCAACAATGCAGTGCCTTGTATGAGTGTCCTTGTAAATTGACAACAACAACAGCAACAACAATAAAGTCTACAACATCAGTAACAACGGGAGTACCAAGAACTGAAAGTATCACAACGTTAGATCCTTGTCCAGTTGATGCGGAAGGTAATTTTACATGTTCTGTAAGAGGGCGTTTTAGGAAACCAAACGACAAAACATGTGCAAAGTACTACTTATGTTCATTGTTGAGGAATGGCACTTTCATTCAAACGGAATATAATTGTCCTACGGGATCGTACTTTGATCCCGCACTACAGCAATGCAGTGCTTTATACGAGTGCCCCTGTACATCAACTACAACTATAAAGCCTTCTACAAAAGTCACTTCTAGACCTACGAATTCACAAAGTGTCACAACACAAGAGCCTTGTCCTGTTGATGTAGGAGGTAACTTTACATGTTCTGCAAGAGGACGTTTCAGAAAACCAAATGATCAAACATGTTCGAAGTACTACTTATGTTCATTATTGCGAAATGGTACTTTCATTCAGACAGAATACGGTTGCCCAAGTGGTTCGTATTTTGATCCATCATTACAACAATGCAATGCTTTATACGAGTGCCCCTGTACAACCACTACAACAACTAAACCTACTACAAAAGTCACAAATGGGTCAACAAATACACAAAGTGTCACAACAAAAGAGTCTTGTTCAGTTGATGTAGAAGATAACTTTACATGTTCTGTAAGAGGCCGTTTCAGAAAACCAAATGACCAAACATGTTCTAAGTATTACTTATGTTCATTGTTGAAAAATGGTACTTTCATTCAGGCAGAATATGGTTGTCCAAGTGGCTCTTATTTTGATCCATCAATACAACAATGCAGTACTTTATACGAGTGCCCATGTAGTTCAACTACAACAACAGCACTTACAACATATGAAACAACAAATACACAAAGTGTTACCACAGAGTATCCTTGTTCAACTGATCCGGAAGATAACTTTACATGTTCTGGAAAAGGACGTTTTAGGAAATCGAATGATTTAAATTGTACAAGATACTACTTGTGCTCATTGCTGAGGAATGGTACTTTCATTCAAACAGAATATGGTTGTCCTACTGGATCCTATTTCGATCCATCATTACAACAATGCAGTAGTTTATACGAGTGCCCCTGTAAGTTAACAACAACAACAAAGCCTACAACATCAGCAACAACGGGAATAACAAGCGCAACGCAAAGTATCACAACGTCAGATCCTTGTCCAGTTAGTGTTGAAGATACATTTACATGTTCAGTAAGAGGTCGTTTCAGGAAACCAAATGATCAAACATGTACAAAGTACTACCTGTGCTCGTTATTAAGAAATAGTAGTTTTATTCAAACAGAGTATGGTTGTCCAAGTGGTTCTTATTTTGATCCATCATTACAACAATGCAGTGCTTTATACGAATGCCCATGTACATCAACTACAACAACAGAATCTACTACAAAAGTAACATATGAGACAACAAATACACAAAGTGTCACAACAACTGATGCGGAAAAGAACTTCACATGTTCTGCAAGAGGACGTTTTAGGAAATCGAATGATTTAAGTTGTAGAAGATACTATTTGTGCTCGTTGTTGAGAAATGGCACTTTCATTCAAACGGAATATGGTTGTCCTAATGGATCCTATTTCGATCCGTCATTACAAGAATGCAGTACTGTATACGAATGCCCCTGTAAGTTAACAACTACAAAGCCTACAACATCAGCAACAACGGGAATAATAACAACAACACAAAGTATTACAACGTTAAATCCTTGTCCAGCTGATGTGGAAGGTAACTTTACATGTTCTGTAAGAGGTCGTTTCAGGAAACCGAATGATCAGACATGTACAAAATATTACCTGTGCTCGTTATTAAAAAATAGTAGTTTTATTCGAACAGAATATGGTTGTCCAAGTGGTTCTTATTTTGATCCATCATTACAACAATGCAGTACTTTATACGAGTGCCCATGTACATCGACTACAACAACAACACTTACAACATACGAAACAACAAATACACAAAGTGTCACAACAGAATATCCTTGTTCAATTAATGCGGAAGATAACTTTATATGTTCTGCAAAAGGACGTTTTAGGAAATCGAATGATTTAACTTGTGGAACGTACTACTTGTGTTCACTATTAAAAAACGGCACTTACATTCAAACGGAATATAGTTGTCCTACGGGATCGTACTTTGATCCCTCATTACAACAATGCAGTGTCTTGTATGAGTGTCCTTGTAAAATGACAACAATAACGACAATAAAACCTACAACATCAGTAATAACTGGAACAGTAAGAACAACACAAAGTAGCACAACGTTAGATCCTTGTCCGGTTGGTGTTGAAGATACATTTACATGTTCTGTAAGAGGACGTTTCAGAAAACCAAATGACTTAAATTGTACAAAATACTATTTGTGCTCATTGTTGAGGAATGGTACTTTCATTCAAACGGAATATGGTTGTCCGAGTGGTTCATATTTTGATCCCTCATTACAACAATGTAGCTCCTTGTATGCATGTCCATGTACATCAACTACAACAATAAAGCCTACTACAAAAGTCACTTATCAAACAACAAATACACAAAATGTCACAACACAAGAGCCTTGTTCAATTGATGTGGAAGATAACTTTACGTGTTCTGCAAGAGGACGTTTTAAAAAACCAAATGATCGGACATGTTCGAAATACTACTTATGTTCATTATTGCGAAATGGTACTTTCATTCAGACAGAATACGGTTGTCCAAGTGGTTCGTACTTCGATCCATCATTACAACAATGTAGTGCTTTATACGTGTGTCCCTGTACAACAACTACAACATTAAAGCCTACTACAAAAGTCACTTATCAAACAACAAATACACAAAATGTCACAACACAAGAGCCTTGTTCAGTTGATGTGGAAAATAACTTTACGTGTTCTGCAAGAGGACGTTTTAAAAAACCAAATGATCGGACATGTTCGAAATACTACTTATGTTCATTATTGCGAAATGGTACTTTCATTCAGACAGAATACGGTTGTCCAAGTGGTTCGTACTTCGATCCATCATTACAACAATGTAGTGCTTTATACGTGTGTCCCTGTACAACAACTACAACATTAAAGCCTACTACAAAAGTCACTTATCAAACAACAAATGCACAAAATGTCACAACACAAGAGCCTTGTTCAATTGATGTGGAAGATAACTTTACGTGTTCTGCAAGAGGACGTTTTAAAAAACCAAATGATCAGACATGTTCGAAGTACTACTTATGTTCATTATTGCGAAATGGTACTTTCATTCAGACAGAATACGGTTGTCCAAGTGGTTCGTACTTCGATCCATCATTACAACAATGTAGTGCTTTATACGTGTGTCCCTGTACAACAACTACAACATTAAAGCCTACTACAAAAGTCACTTATCAAACAACAAATACACAAAATGTCACAACACAAGAGTCTTGTTCAATTGATGTGGAAGATAACTTTACGTGTTCTGCAAGAGGACGTTTTAAAAAACCAAATGATCGGACATGTTCGAAGTACTACTTATGTTCATTATTGCGAAATGGTACTTTCATTCAGACAGAATACGGTTGTCCAAGTGGTTCGTACTTCGATCCATCATTACAACAATGTAGTGCTTTATACGTGTGTCCCTGTACAACAACTACAACATTAAAGCCTACTACAAAAGTCACTTATCAAACAACAAATGCACAAAATGTCACAACACAAGAGCCTTGTTCAATTGATGTGGAAGATAACTTTACGTGTTCTGCAAGAGGACGTTTTAAAAAACCAAATGATCAGACATGTTCGAAGTACTACTTATGTTCATTATTGCGAAATGGTACTTTCATTCAGACAGAATACGGTTGTCCAAATGGTTCGTACTTCGATCCATCATTACAACAATGTAGTGCTTTATACGTGTGTCCCTGTACAACAACTACAACATTAAAGCCTACTACAAAAGTCACTTATCAAACAACAAATACACAAAATGTCACAACACAAGAGCCTTGTTCAATTGATGTGGAAGATAACTTTACGTGTTCTGCAAGAGGACGTTTTAAAAAACCAAATGATCAGACATGTTCGAAGTACTACTTATGTTCATTGTTGAAGAATGGTACTTTCATTCAAACAGAATATGGTTGTCCTACAGGATCCTACTTTGATCCTTCATTGCAACAATGTAGTGCCTTGTATGAGTGTCCTTGTAAATTGACAACAACAACAGCAACAACAATAAAGTCTACAACATCAGCAACAACGGGAGTACCAAGAACAACTGAAAGTATCACAACGTTAGATCCTTGTCCAGTTGATGTGGAAGATAATTTTACATGTTTTGCAAAAGGTCGTTTTAGGAAACCGAATGATTTAAACTGTACAAGATATTACTTGTGTTCATTGTTGAGGAATGGTACTTTCCTTCAAACTGAATATGGTTGTCCAACTGGTTCATATTTCGATCCATTATTACAACAATGCAGTACTTTATACGTGTGTCCCTGTACAACAACTACAACATTAAAGCCTACTACAAAAGTCACTTATCAAACAACAAATACACAAAATGTCACAACACAAGAGCCTTGTTCAATTGATGTGGAAGATAACTTTACGTGTTCTGCAAGAGGACGTTTTAAAAAACCAAATGATCGGACATGTTCGAAGTACTACTTGTGTTCATTGTTGAGGAATGGTACTTTCCTTCAAACTGAATATGGTTGTCCAACTGGTTCATATTTCGATCCATTATTACAACAATGCAGTACTTTATACGAGTGTCCCTGTACAACAACTACAACAACAACACTTACAACATATGAAACAACGAATACACAAAATGTCACGACAGAATATCCTTGTTCAAGTGATGTGGAAGATAGCTTTACATGTTCTGCAAAAGGACGTTTTAGGAAATCAAATGACTTAACTTGTGCAAAGTACTACTTGTGTTCATTATTAAGAAATAGTACCTTCATCCAAACGGAATATAGTTGTCCTACTGGATCCTACTTTGATCCCTCATTGCAACAATGCAGTGCTTTATACGTGTGTCCCTGTACAACAACTACAACATTAAAGCCTACTACAAAAGTCACTTATCAAACAACAAATACACAAAATGTCACAACACAAGAGCCTTGTTCAATTGATGTGGAAGATAACTTTACGTGTTCTGCAAGAGGACGTTTCAGAAAACCAAATGATCAAACATGTTCGAAGTACTACTTATGTTCATTGTTAACGAATGGTACTTTCATTCAAACAGAATATGGTTGTCCAAGTGGCTCTTATTTTGCTCCATCGTTACAACAATGCAGTACTTTATACGAATGCCCCTGTACATCAAGTACAATTACTAGACTTTCTACGGTTACAACACCTTCAATTTCTACAGCATTGTCTTCCTGCATTGTTAGTAAAGATGAAGAATTTACATGCGGTGGAAATGGGAGTTTTCCAAAACTAAATGATTATAGTTGTAAAAAGTACTATCATTGTTCGTTATTGAATAATGGTACTTATAACAAAACAGAATTTACCTGCCCTAATAATTCGTATTTTGATCGACAATTACTAAAATGTAATCAGTCGTACAAATGCCCGTGTTCTGTAATTTTATCAGCTGTTAAATCCGTAGACATAATCAATTATAGTACCACAGACATTTCAACAACAACAACAACATCACTGAATCCTTGTGCTGCAGTCGAAATTACGCCATTTAAATGTAAACGTCCAGGTCGTTTTACTAAAATCGGCGATGTAACTTGTACGCAGTACTATTTATGTTCATTGTTATTGAACGGTACATTATTCCGTTCCCAATATAGATGTCCTGATGGGACATTCTTCGATCCACAATTGAAACATTGCACTGTATATTACAATTGTCCATGTACAATTTCCGAACCAGAATTTCCTTATCTATTACCAATTGTTGTCGATAAGAGTATACTAAGAAAGACGGAATCTTTACAACAATCACCAACAACAACAATCTCTACAACAACATGTGAAATTGATGAAAATTTCAAATTTAATTGTACAAAAAATGGCCGTTTTAAAAATCCGAATGATTTAACATGCAAACAGTATTATTATTGTGAATTAATAGGAGATAATTTTAAACAGATTGAATATTCTTGTCCCATTGGTACATTATTTGATCCATCTTTAATGATGTGCAATCGAAAATACTCTTGTCCTTGTGATCAAAAAGGCAAACAATCATTGTCTGATTATATCAAAAGCGAATTGTTTCCGTTCTGGGTTGTATTTTAATTCTGTTACCAAATAAATGAATACCGTATCAAATAAACGAATACTGCATAGTTGTTTTTTTTTATTGTAGTTTTATTTAAATTTAACCACATGGAATGTCTTTAAAGAAGTGAAAAATACACCCCTTTATGTAATAATGTAGGTAAAAACTATAATATCTATTTCTGGATGTCTAAACAAGGTTTTGCTTTCAGTTTAGAATAAAAGAAAGTGTTTGAGAGACGATTACGACAATAATAACAAACAGGAAATAATTTTACATAAAAAAAAGGTAAATCTCAACAATTTGTAAAACGGTAACGTTTCGAATAAATTTTATTTAAAGTTTAGAAAATCAGTTCAAAACATTGTGTACGACCAGTGAAACTAAAACAGTTAAATTTTTACGATATTTTCAATTCAAATCGAATACGTTTGGTAAATTGCCAAAGTTGTAAATTTCTAAATATGTGACTACAATTTTCAAAATGGAAATCGACTGTAGAGCATTTCTCTTTTTTAGTGTTTCGTCTCGATGTCTAGCTTACATATTAAAACAGAGAAAATATTCTTCCCCAATAAAATGATTTTAATTTTCACAACTAATGGAAACGATTATTGTGTCTTCGTTATTGTGTAAGCATTCGATGTGTTTATTGTTGGTGTTGATGGGATACTTCCTGTTGTATTGGCAATACCCGACCTGCTTGTTGTTGTTGATAATGATGTTGTCATACTGGAATTAAATCAAAAGAACAAACAAATTATCGATAATAATGGCCCAATTTTCAATAATAAAAATAAAAACAATTGTTTTGTCTTTAGATTTTTCAAAAAAATCAACTTTCTCAAATTTTTAAACAAATTTACATAGTCTTTTACTTTAAAATCGTTCCAATAAAGAAGATTGAGATCTTTACGGACAATATTTGAGTTTCATACTTACTTGTAGGACGATTTTCGCTTAATTCTACACCATTTCAAGCACATTTTCGAAGTTTTGTACCCTACAAACTCTTAAAAAGGAGTGTTCAGTTTGTTTCCATTACAAACTAATAGATATGTCATTTTTACTATCCTTTTGTTGTTCCGATATAATCTACTTAGATAAGTTGGGTACATATTTATGTTTTCATTTAACAATTCTTACGAAATTTTTCGTGATCGTCTCTCAGGAAAAAAAACGTACATAAATGGAATTAAGTCCTAATTCGTTATACACTATGTCTAATTATCCAAACATAAATAACTTTAATTTGGCAATAATTAATTATTAATTGTATTACTATTGCACGAAATTGATTTTTCACGAAAACAAAAACTGAATTAGAAGACAATTATATTTATCTCTATTATAAATATTCCGTGGGTGGATAGCGGTAACAATAACAACAGGATAAAATTAATTCGATATACATAAATAAAGATTGTGTTCTAATTTTTTTGGCCTTATCTCTATTGATATACTTTCAATTTAAATATTATTCGGCCCCTCTCGCCAATTCTATGTTGCGCCACTGTTATTTATAGTGGACCTATATGAAATAAAACGTCCTGTGTAACATCTGTTTGAGATGTTTTATTAAATTTAATTACAATCAAGACCATTTAGACACGTTGAAAATTGGAAAGTTTCGATTTTTTCTCGTCTAGATTCTGTCACGACAGAATTAAACCACTGAAAATTAGTATTCAATGTATCGTTTCAAAAATTATTATTGACCAATTCAAATTGAAATCTATTTAATTGTTATAATTTTTATAAACAATTTCGATTTGGTCTGATTTTCAGGTTTTGCATTGTTTTGAATTTAAATGAAGTTTTTATTGAAAAGTGGGTGAAATAGTGAAAATATCGATTTGTTTTTATTGGTTGCATTAAATCCAATTATTATGCCGACTATAACGCTGAGAATTTGCATTTTTCCCAATGTCATTCGAAAAAATTCCTCAAATTTTAAACAATTGTTAGAAATTCCACCCACCGAGGGTGTGCTCTATTTTTGGATCTTATCAACATTCCACAGTGAGGTATGGTCAGTTTCTCGAATTCCTCAACAATAAGAGTGAATTCTCGACATGTATAGACAGATTTATTATCAACAGTAACAGGTAAAAATATTTGGTAGGATTGTATAGAAAGGAAACGATACTCGTCCGTCCCTACCAGACGGAAAAAATATGGGTCATTCTAGTATAAAACCCAGCGAGCGTCATGGTTCTTCTTGTAGTTGTTATTGAGTGGCGGCACCCGGTATAACACGGTCACCGATACACATCGATTTGCTTTCATCCTTCCGTTCTTCCGCTGCAAAAAAGGCTTTCTCTTCGCGCTTAAACAAGACAACACGATTCGGAGACGATAGACAAAGTAACAAGTGCATAATTGCGTTGGTGTGATCGGCAATAGTGACTAGTGATTCGGGATAGAAATAAAAAAAAAAAACAATTAAAATGTCCTGAGGTGGTTGGATTAATTTTCAAAAAATTTCGATAGATACCGGAGATCATGGCGATATACAGGGTGAGATTTATTATAAATGAATTAATAAAATAATTGGAAATAACTTGTGTAAATGAGGATATTATATTCATTACTTTTGTATTGTTCGTATGGGTAAATTACTGAAAACAATACACACGATCCACTTTTGTGTAACACATTTTTGAATAAATATGAGAATTACACCCTTCTTGTTTACACTCGCTTATTAATAGCAATTAACTCTAACAAAAAAATGGAATTAAATCGGAAATTTTACCCTCTCAACAGTTGCATTGTTACTTAAATAACAAAGGAAGTTGATTAAATTCGCTTTATCTCTATTGCATCCGATTTTCCGGTTAAATTAAAATTAATTAAGAGAGAAATTCGTAATGGATTTTGAGTGTTGATTTATGATTTTTCCATTTTTTCGTTAGAATCGAGGTGATTCATTAGCTTTTCTGCTAGAGTAACCAAATTTCTTTTTAAAAATTGTGTAAGTTTAGTAGGACATGATCATTAAATTGATTACTCTGTCATCATTATTTATTTATCATTAATGTAAAATTGATAGTTCAACATTTGAACGAATCTAACTAATTTTTTTGTCGTTTCTTTAATTGTTTAGAAAATTTGATTGACGCGAAATTCAATCGTCAATCAATCATTTTCAGATCTCTTCTATTTAGAATCGAGAATCGAAATCTAATTTGGACCGACCATGCAAATTCGATCTATTTTAATTCTTAAATTAGCGATTGATTCGAATGGAGAGAAAGAAAGGGAAAATACAATTAACATCCACAATTTATTGGAAATAATTTCCGTTATTTAACTAGTTCAACTAACCACAATGTGGGTTTTCTTCTCTATATTGAATCAAATAATTCTCATATAGATAGATTTAATGACCTCAATTAGAATTGTTTTAAGAAAAAATGCGCGTACTTAATTGTCTCTTAATTTTTAATTGGGGCGTTAATTAAACGATTCAAATCCAACGATGCTGAGCTATCCTAGTAGTAGTCGGTCGTATTTTCACTTTTTTTCTCTCCGTTATCGGATTATTAAAACTGAACGATGTTAAGATCCGCCTGACAGATGCTGTTATTTGTCGAGATATAATTATTAAATGTCCTACTTGGAATTTGTTTCTAAATTTTGAGATGAAAGTTACCGAAAATTCGGCAAATAAACATGAATGTTGGGTTTAAATCATCTTCATCTCTATTTCCTGTGTAGTTTACTTTTTTTAATTTACAACAACAATACGATTAAGTTTGGAATAAACAACAGAAAGTTAATGTGGGAACTTGGAAGACAGACTAAGATAACAATTCAAATGGTCACGGAAAATTGAGGTTTTTAGTACTATTTCTACTACTACTAGTGCTACTGTCAAGAATAGTAATAATAATAATAATAAATAATAATAATAATAATAATAATAATACGAAAATGTAGAGAGTGAAATTTTTTGTTTGCAATTCGTTTGTTTAATCTATAAATATTTAATAGTTATATTTGTTTTGAATTCCTCTAGGCGGATATTAAAACACAATTGTTGTAGTTTCACAAAGAATCATGTCAACGAATTGAAATTTTACCAATTAACATCATTTTCATTTGTATTCTAATGTTGATTTAGCCATATTGATTTGTTTTGTTTCAGGTATTGATAGTTTTCATCTGTATAAACTATGCAATCTCTATAGAAAATGGTACACAACAATCTAATAATAAATCAATAGAAACCCCATCATTTATGTCAAGAATTGCAAACTGGATTTTCCCATTTGGTGGTAGTAATAATGTTGAAACAACAACTGATTCAATACCAGCAGAAGGCCAATTTAATGGTCCTCAATACTTACCACCACCACCAATAGGAAGACATCAATCAACTATCGATATCGATTGTAATCCGTGCAATAATGAGCCATGGATACCGATTTTTGGGCGTTCTAGCAAGAATACAATCATCAATTTCGCCCCACCGTCTAGTCATGGAAGACTGCCGGACTTACGGCCGCCATCGCCTAGCCAACAGTACGGACCACCACTTAAAGCCCAATACACACCACTATCTAGTCCGTCTTTAACTGACTCCCAGTATCGACCACCAGATTCACAATATGGACCACCACCAGAATCACAACAAATACCCTTATCTAGTCCACAACATGGGCCAATATTGTTCCATCCACGGCCTCCAAGACTACAATCTCAGAATTTCCTAAATCCACCACCACCACCTCAACAATACCGACCTCAACCCCAATTCAAACCACTTCGAAGTTATGGTGTCCCAGGCATGTTACCACCCCCAATTAACGGCAACAATTACCATTCATTACCATTGGATTATGGTGCACCAAATCAAGATATTGCACCGCCACCGATACAAGCGTTAACTGATAGTTATGGAGCACCAGTAACTGGAGCTAATGTTAATTATAAATTATCGCCAGTTGAACAATTATCATCATCATCGGATCATCAACCGATACCATTACCGAATTTGAGTTCACGTCCAGTTCTGCCAATACACAATTATAAAAATTTCCATGAAACTCCACCAACGCACAATACAGTCGCCGATATACAAATCGTACCTAGTGTTAATGTTGCCGATTTCGTTTCATCAATTGAACACCCAATCAATGTGATTCAGTCACCATTACTTGATGTTGCCGTCAAAGAAAACCAAGCATCTTCACATGATATTCATGAATCTTCACATTTGAATGCAAATTTACAAAACCAACATGGTGATATTCGACCTCAAAGTGTTTACGAATCGACACGTCTAAGCGAAAATCCGATTATTGTCGATGATATACAAACTGCAGCCTCAATTCGTAATATTTCCTATCAGAATTACGATCAGAATCGTGATACAATCGAGAAAAATCGATTTACACAACCGCCAATGAATAATGAACCGTGGTCGCCGTCTTGGGGTACCATTTCAACATCAATGGTACCACCACCAATAGCGCCACCAACATGGGTAACACCTTCAAATAATCCAAATCAACTACAAATTATTGTACCGTACATCAATACGAAATCAGTACCGGATATTTCTAGTACTCTAACGCCCCCACCACCAAATGAAGAGTTAATTTGGTCGAAATTTATTGATTATAATTCGGCTGAATCAAAACGTATTACGGCAACAGCATTTACAAGTACTACAACTCCAGTATCGAATATTATCGATATATTGAAAGACAGTACTGTGTTCCAATCATCGGAAAAATTACCATTCGATGTGATTTCATTACAAAATCATATCGATAATTGGACACAGCAACAGTACTCTAAACGGATGAATTATGATCTAAGTAGTAATAGTATAACAAAATTGGTACCGTCGAAACAAATACCGAACGAGTACTTCAATGTAGTATCGATCAATGATGTAGTACCGACGAAAATTCCGGATTATCAAGCGGCTGGTAGTGATAATAACGAATCGAAATTACAGAAAGATATCGAAACGAATTTAATTATCGATGAAACTACCAGTACTACTGAAGTACCAACAACAACAATAGTAACACCAGTGGCGTTTTCTTTAAACAATCAGAACGACTTGTGGAAAGTGTCTAATGTTACAATTTCACCGATAACTAAAGAAAAAGTCTATATCGTTACACCACAATCGATTGAGAAAACAACAACGCAATCATCGATAATTGGTTGGAGTTTACCGCCGAAAATTAACGCGAAAATTCGCGCTAACGAAAGTTCAAATATTGTGCCAAAATTTTTGATACGTATCGATCCTGAAAACGATACAAGTCGTCTGAAATTATTGAATAATACCAAAGGACCGTTGACTGTTGTGTTTAGTGAATGGCCACATTTAAGTAAGTTTTACTGAAAAACTGTCAACTTTCTAATCTTTCTTTAAATATGTCGATTATTATTTCTATTACAGTTAATAATTTACAAACTACAACAACCGAGAAGTCAACAACGTTAAGAAATCACCCCTTATTGGGGTTGATGGGCATACAAGCGTATACACCACCGCCGAATTCTACCGTTCAGACAATATCCGGACATTCGAAGGTGCGTTTTCTGGTAGAATAGCCGAAAATCTGTTTTCAAACAAGGCGAACTATAATTATTGTAGATTCTCACGAAATATTGACCTAAAAAGAGTAACAATATTATGAATAATTATCTTCACATCAACGATGTACTCCTTAGAATCTCACGATATTGTTTCATATGAGTCTTTAGCTAAATCCATTTAGATTTCTATTACTGAAAGATAACATTGATAACGATGAAAATCTATTTAGAAAGCCCACTATATTTGCTCGGGTTTTCTATAAGTCTAATTAATCAAAAATAATTATTGGAGTTTCTAATGTAAACATGAAAGTAAAAAATCGAGTAAAACAAACTGCATTTTCCCTAAAATTATTTTCCTTTCATTTCAGGTTGTAACAGTTGTGACGCCCGGAGCGACAACGAAAGTCCATCCATTGACGAGTGTCAGTGAAAAGACGACACTTTTGAAAATTGTAACGCCGTCAAATCCAATTAATAACACCGCAGATTTGAATTCTAATAAACATTAAAAGGTTATAATAAATGACAATAATCCTGTGGTATTCTCTAAATTTTTGACGATTCGTTACCATGACAACACTATTTGAAGAAACTATCGATCTGAATCGTTGTCATGGTGAGGGATCTCTTAAAAAGTTAGAGAATACAACTGAACGTTTACAAGGAAATTTGCATTTCTCTCAATTTCAATCGAATTTTGTGAAAATTCTCGCAATAATTGACAATTTTTGAAAGAAAACCGTCTATTTTATGTACAATTGAACATAATCAAGCTAGATTAATCGAATTATTTTAAGTTTTAATTATTTATTGTACAAACAAGCTATGAATGAGTAAATAAAAAGATGTAATTCCTGTCTTTTGTAGACTTATTACAAAAAAATGTGATTTTAAAATATTTATTCTAATTAATTAAGACAATTTTATTAAGAAATACTTCGATATTATATCACAATATTTGTGCAATCTTATATGTATGTATATTTTTTAATTAAACATTTAATTTGTATTTTATTTATTTGTTTTTAGACGATAGGTTTACGAAATTGCGGTGTTAAATTTGAGGCAATTTCCATACAGATCCATAGACGATCCTGACTGACATAAGGAAGAAGTTTAGCCACTTGTATTGAGCCCTAATTTATAGTTTCAACGTTATAAACGAGAGGTCTAATTGTTTGATAACTTACCAAGAATTTCTTCTTACGTCCGGGTTCTTGTCGGAAATACACTAACGAATCTTTCGGGATAATAATCTGAGTTTTATTACTATCATTATTGGTATTGAACGATTCAAATCGACTCGGTTGACAGTCAAGATCAAGACGGATAATATCGTTGATAATATCGATACTGAGTGATAACCAAGTCCATGCTGAAAAAAACGATCAATTTGAATATTTCTTGTAATTATTTGACGAAAAATATTTCAAATATAGGAGGGTCTCTAAAGATCATTTTACCAGAATTTGGAAATTTGGTCAAAAAACTATAGCTGTGATTTTTGAAACGAACTAAACACATTCAGAATGACTCAAAAGTTCTTCCCGATTGCATTCTCGAATCAATGCAAATTGTTCCTATCTCTTCAAGAACGTTTTTTGACCAACTTCCAACGAGGCCTAAATGAGCTCCAGTAACCTTCCAATAAATCCTTAGATATTTCTCAAATTGCCCGTCAAATAATGCCCTAAAAACTGCATACTCCAAGCTGAATAATGTTCGTATTCATATACCTGCTAGAGACGATTTCTTGTAATGTTTCGGCAATAGCCAATCAATTTGTTGTAATTTCATCGTCAATGTTACACGATATTTCAATGTTAAAATGCCAGTTTTCGAATTGGTCGTCAATTGAAACCATGGCGTCAGTCGACCGGGTGAATTAATCGAAATCAATGTACCGAAATTGTTCTTCTGTTGTCGATATAGGAAAACCACAGTGAAACCCATTGGATTGTTCATTGTTGTTATTAAAATTGTTGAATTCTTTAATGCCACATTATCGTACGGTAAACGAAATTTATAAGCTGGATATTTACGAATTGGACCATCGACTAGCGATACACCTTGGTCTTTTATTGAAATATTTACCAGTTTTAATATATCGACTTCATCTAGAATTTAATAGAAATTGATTGATTTGAATTGATTCAATTTATTCAACTTACCAAATAATTCACTAGCCGGTGATTTTGGATTAATCGGATGAGTCTGGTGGCTATCCAGTTCATTTAATGATTGTTCTAACGTTGAAACTACTCCTAGTAGATAATAACTCAAACATAAATATTTGACTAATGGTAACGTAGGCATACTTCACTCTAAAAGACCAACAAAACTGTTACGTTAAAAGATTTGTTTAGAAATATAAGAAACAGGTTAAAAATACTGTGAGAATTATGCAATACAATCCAAGAATTGAATTGTCTGATCCGTAAAACAATTATTTTCACGGTATATTGTAACAGGATTGAAATACAAATTACACAATACAGAAGGAAAAAATTTCACAATATGCAGACTTTCCTTAACTTACACTTAAAAATGTTAAATCCTATCGCTGTATTATTGGCAAATATCGTTAGGTATAAGTTGTAGAGAAAAATAAAAATAAAAGAAAAACAATTACTTGTCCATAGAGGAGAATTCTAATTAAATCTATTTGAATAAAACCCAAACCAAACACTTACTTCTTGAATAATATCCTTATATTATTGTTAGGATTATTATTACTTTTAGTTTTTAAGCTTAATTTATATGCGCATGACTTTCATAAAATCGTAATACAATATAGCACAATACGAATCTAATAGTCGACTTTATTATTGTTATATACCTAAACTGGAAGCTATCTACTACTGTTATAAACAACTAAAACCTTTCTACTATCTGATTCTCATTGTCGTTAGATTATATTTTGTTAGCCTAGCCAATAGAACGTGAAATAAGCAGCTGTAGATTAGTCAGCGCAGTCTCTTTATATCTACAATATCGACCTGAAACATCAATTTTCAACAGAAGAATAGAAATTCGGTCTGATAACACACGATAATATTGTATTGTAGATAAAACGATTTCATTGTAAAAATACAAACAATAAAAATCAACAGGGGTTTCTTTGAAATTAAAATTTTGTTAACCTCCCCGACCAGAGGGTAGGGAAGTTATTTTTTATTTTATCCTAAAATCTATAATTGGTATCAAAACAATGATTTTATTACTATTGGAAAATTTGCGTGCAATTATGGTGGATGCGCAGGGTTAATATTTATGCTTCAATACTAAATTCTCTTAAAATTAACGATCAAAAAGTTGTAATACGATACGAATTGAATCAAATGACTCTTAACGATTGTACAATAAGGGCAATTTAGTATTAGTATTGTTTTTTTAATGATTTTTCTGCTTAATTTATCATTAAAAATCAATTAAAACCTGCTATTTTTACCGTAATTTTTGCAGACAATTAGATTTGTTGAGTTTCAAACTAATTTCTTTCTAGATTTTTAGGAATTTTATTGAAGGCAAAATAGGAATGGTAATCCTTGTAATGGTTATCAATGTAAAATAGAAGAAATTTTCGTTAAAATAAAACTAAAAATTAACACTTTTTTGTTTAAAAAGTTTCAAGAAAAGTTTATTTGAAACAAAGGTAAATTCACTATTTAAAAGCAAGATTTACAAATAAGAAAACAATCAATACAAATTGGTTTAATTCGAATTTCTTGATAATAACTACACACAATTGCATCACAATTTAAATTAAAACAAAGGATAATAATGATAATAATATAAAATTCCAATAACAATAACTGTGAAAATCTCAAACGTACTTTATAATTTCCTCATTATTTCCAAATATAGATAAAAATATTACTCACATAAAAATCTATAAGAAAATCATTCGATTATCACCAATATGGCTCTTATTATTTTTTATCAGTAACTTGAGCAGCAAGATCTGCAAATTTTTCGGTATAATCGATGCTATTTTCAATTAACATCGTATGTAATTGGGCATCCACCTGGAAATTTATCGACAATTATACAAATAATAATAATTATAGAAAATTACATCAGTAGATAGACGAGTATCATTGTTTGATAATAACGATTGATTTGTTTTCTGATAATCTAAACGGCCTAATAGACTACTTAAAGAAAAATCACCAACATCGTTCGATATCCATTGATCATCGCCAGTTTTTAGAAATTCCGATAAACTACCAGTTGATAGACCAGAATTCGATTGATTCGGATCCAAGAAATCTAACAAAATCGATATTAAAGATAATAATAATTAAAATTGTTAATAATCTACTTAAACTTCTGTTATTATCATTTAGTATCGCCGTATTATCACTAGTGTTGTTGATATTATTCTGACTAATATTAGGAGTTTCATTATTTTGTATTCCAATTGATTTGTTAACGTCGACTGTTTGTTCTTGTGGCACGATATCCATCGAAACGATTTGATGTTTATTTTCGGATTTATTAGGAACTAATTTACGTTCAACTACCCATTGTTTGGAACGTGGCCGTCGTTTATTACGATTCAATGGATTCAGTCTTTGTATCTGAAAATTGTCGAATTTTAATATACTGCGTGTTTACTTATTTGATGGGCGATTTGAAAAATATTCTAAGGATACTTGGAAGTCATTTGCTAAATTTTGGATTCCCTATCTCTTCGAGGAATTGGTTTGCAACCGAACTGAACGCATGAAATGACTCAAGAATACTTCCTCTGCATTCTAAAATGAAGGCGAAAACATTCTTATCCATTCCATAACAAAATAAAAAGTCATTTTATAGGAGTAACTCACTCCTGAAATTCTACTGAGTTTCCTATAAACGCTTGGAATATTTTCCAAATCGCTCATCAAATACTAACTTTCTTTATAAGAACTAGTGCCATTTAAGTGATTATTGATTAAAATCAAAATAGAACTCACATCAAATTGTGTAAACAGATTAACAACAGGATTGTTTGGTGATTGAATTGATGTTTCATCTTCAACGATTTGTTGTGTTTCATTCTGTTCATTACTACACTTTTCTTCTATAAGATTCTAGAATTATATAATTTTTTAATTAGTTCATTAATTAATTAAATTTACTATAAATTATCTATTATTACGTGTTGTACTTCATGATATGTCTGATTCTTTTTAATAACTTTACTGGTGATAGGCTTTTTGAATTGTATATGATTTTTACCACCACTATTACCACAACAATTATGGCCACAGGTACATTTTTCTGTTGTTACACTTGATATCGTTGATGTTGTTATGGTTGTTGTCGTTATTATTGGTATTGGTGTTATTGTTACTGCTATTGTTGTTGTTGTTACAGTTGGTATTATTGTTGATGATCCAATATTTGTTATGTTAGCATGATTACAATGATTATATTGTAATTTGGCTAATGATAATAATTTTTTTAATGATTGTGTTATTGAATTATCAATTGATTTTCCAAGAATTTCTTCGTCATCTTTTCGTTCTTGTTTCAATTGTGGTAAATCATCCCATGTATATTCCAAAATTAATTTTGAACCAGAACCAAACTTTATTATTAAAAATAATAGCATTAATATACTTATTAAGGCTTATTAACAACTTCAAAGAATATATCTTCAAAATTCTTCTAATTCTCAATCCAAATAAAAGGTTTAAAATGGAGATATATTCTTTAGATGCTACTTATATAACTTTCAATACTCTACAGAGTGAGCCAAGTGGTTGGCCTATTCGAAATATAAGAAGTTCTAATTGATGCAAGTTTCTGAAATTTGATATGCACCTGGTTTCCACTTGAACTACATCTGGAAAATATTTTCGTTGTCCTATCAACCCCCGATGTATTGGATAGTGCACCCTACTTTCTTATTTTAAATGGAATAGTATATATTTTATTCTATATTTATATTCTATGATAAAAATGAAATAGACTTTGATAACATGACCTATGGTCTAGTGTTAATAGTTTTTTAGAAATTTTGACTTTTTCTAAAAATTTTGATTTTGTAGTGTTTTATTAAAAAATTCATATCTCGGAAAGTATTATTGCTTGACAATCCAAATTTGAAAATCAAATAGTTCAAACTATGTACTTCACGTTAAATTTTATAGAATTAAATTATCTTTCAGCGGTTAGCTGAAATCAGTTTTTCTTTCAGCCAATTTTCAAAACGCCGTAACTTTTTTATTTTAAATGGAATGGTATATTTTTCTTTCCACAGTTAGACGGGAAAAAAATTCTGGATCAAATCATATTAGCATTTCCTATACCTATTCTTGATAATTTTTCAGTTTTTCAAGATTTTCGATTTCTAATCATTTACCCACTGAAACGAAATACTAAAACATAGCCGGCTTGGCGAAACAACCTTCTGTCACAAATTGTCACAATTAACATCTAAATAATTAATTATTTTTATATTTTTTAATTTAAAAATAATAGAAGAAGTTGACAAATAATTAAATTAAAATTAATTGGATTTTCTTTTCATGTAAAACAGGCAGAAATCTCTGAAAAAACATACAAAATAATCATTGTTAACTTCAAATGTGACAGTTAATGTAATTTTGCTAAGCCTCCTGTGCATTTCTTTATAGGCGAATTATTAAGTCATAGACAACTAGACACTAGTCAATTTCAGATTAGGGAGAAAACTATTGAAAATCGAAAATCTAAAGGGCACAGAGTACATCTTCTGGTTTTTAACGGCGAAAATGTGAAGCGATTTCTCGCTCGTCGTCCTTGAGACTACGACAACTGCAAATAGATTTTTGAAAAGAGCATTTCTTATAGAATCCAATGGTTCTTCCCGTTTTTTTAAATATTGACATAAATTTAAATTACAGACGAAAATCTAACAATATGTTTTTTTCGCATTTTTGACAAATTTCTTATATTTCCTCCTATTACTTGGCCAATTTTGATTATTTTGCAAAAATTCTTGCACTGCTAGATAGCAAATAAAAAGTTCTTTTCAAATATTCAAGAAATTTTCCGATTCTGTCGTTAGTTTTCCGGAAAATTAAGAAAACTTCTGTAAACTTAAACAGGTTTTCTCCTACAGTTTTTATCTGTCAACATTGATCAAGCCCTCATTCGAAAGCTGATACAAAGGCGGAAGACAAAATGAAGCCCCTTTTTTTTAAATTTTGTAAATTGCTTGAGTTATCGCGAAAAAAACCAACTGGTTTTTCTGGCATTGTTTTCACTTATTAAAATTAATTATTTTGCTTTGAAATACATACGGTTAGGTAGATAATTTTGTTCTCTTTCCGATTGGTCCATTATTTTCGGAAAAACTGTTGATTTTTCGAAGAAAATTGAGTCGTTATTTTACAAAGATTGAACGCGTTACACGTAAACAGTGCGGGTTTGCCTAATCGAAAGTTTGTGAAATCATCAATACTCAATCCAAAAGGAGAGACACAATTCGATTTGGCAAACACGCACTTTTTACGAGTATGGCGGGTTATCTTGCTTGATAATACACAAACAGACTGAATTTTCATTCCATTTTCTTCGAGAAATCAACATTTTTTACAAAAATAATAGGCCAATCGGAAACAGGACAAAATTATCTACCTAACCGAATGTATTTGAAAGTAAAATAATTAATTTTTATAAGTGAAAACAATGTCTGAAAAACCACTTGGTGTTTCCCCGATAACTCAGGCAATTTTCAAAATATCAAAAAAGGGCTTCATCTTGCCCTCCGCCTTTGTATCAGCTTTCGAATGAGGGGTTGATCAATTTTGTCAGATAAAAACTGTAGGAGAAAACCTGTTTTAGCTTACAGAAGTTTTCTTAATTTTCCGGAAAATTATCGGTGGAATTGGAAAATTTCTTAAATATTTGAAAAAAACTTTTTATTTGCTATCTAGCAGTACAAGAATTTTTGCAAAATAATCAAAATTGGCCAAGTAATAAAAGAAAATATAAGAAATTGTACAAAAATACGACAAAAACATGTTGTTAGATTTTCGTCTGTAATTCAAATTTGCGTCAACATTTTAAAAAACGGGAAGAACCATTGGAGTCTATAAGAAATGCTCTTTTCAAAAATCTATTTGCGGTTGTCGTAGTCTCAAGGACAAGTGAGAAATCGCTTCACATTTTCGCCGGTAAAAACCAGATGTACCCTGTGCCCTTAAAGAACTGAAAAACTATCAGCGATAGATATAGGGAATGCTAATACATTTCGATGCAAAAATTTTTTCTCTATCCAACCATGTAAAGAAAAATATACTATTCCATTTAAAATAAGAAAGATATTGCGTTTTAAAAATTGGCTGAAAGAAAAAATCATTTCGACTAAATGCTGAAAGATTCATTTCTGAAAAATCTAGCGTAAAGTACATAGTTTAAACTATTTCAGTTCCTAATTTAAATTATCTATCAACGATATCTTCAAACATATGAATTTTTCAATCAAACACTACAAAATCAAGATTTTCAGAAAAAGTCGAAATTCCTGAAAAACTATTAACACTAGACCATAGGTCATGTTATCAAAGTCCATTTCATTTTTACCATACAATCTAAATATGGAATAAAAAATATACCATTCCATTTAAAATAAGAAAGTAGGGTACACTACCCTACACTCCGGGGGTTGATAGAACAACGAAAATATTTTCCAGATGTAGTTCAGGTGGAAAAACGGGTGCATACCAAATTTCAGAATTTTTCATCAATTTGAACTTCTTATACTTCTAATAGGCCAACCACTTGGCTCACTCTGTATATTGAAGTGTCTTTTATCAAGGGATCAGGACAGCGATTTCTGTGTCATTTTTCTCTCAAAATTCAAATTTTGGGTCTTCTTAGAAAGAACATTTCAAACTCTATTGGAGGAATATTACCGTTTTGGAGAATCTTGTGAAAATTTTGAATTACAGGCCATTTTCTAGAAGCATGTGTTTTTCATATCCTCTCTCATAACTCAGCCAATATCAATTTGTTTGCAATAAATTAAGGATTTATCGGTAGAAAATTAATAGAATTTTCGAACTATTTAAGAAATTTCCGATCAGCTAAGTAGTTTTTCAGAAAATAAAGAAAATTAAGAACTTTTGCATAATTTTAAAGTGTCGCATTTTCTGGAATATAGGGGAAAATAACAAGAGATTAGAGAGAAATCTGTATTATAGAGAAATTCATTAGCTATTTTCACCTATTAAACAATTTTTTGCAGTTGGTTTTTTGTCAAATTGTAAATATTTCTATAACCTTCAAAAGAAAACTAACAACCTTGTTCTAGATTTCTAGAAGATTTGGAAAACACATCAATTTGCTATATACAGTTAGAAAATGATTGGAAAATCCATAATTTTAATTAAATTATCGGGAAAAAGTTCAAGAAAATATATGCTCCATGATTGTCCCTAAAATTCAAAGTTCAGGCGTCATTTTTCAAAACAAGAAACTCTCTTAAATACTTTTTAAAATGCTCTTTCCAATGGTACTCTATTCATTATAATATGTCATTAAATAAAGAAAAAATCGGTGATTAAGAATTAGTATTTTTGAGATAAAAAACTATGATATAGACCTTCAAGTTTCTGTTAGTTTTCCGAAAAATTAACAAACTATTGGTGAATTTCTTAGACTTGAAAATCGCTTTCAATTCACTATAAACCGTGAGAAAATCACTGATAATATTTGATAAGTTATAGGAGAAAATTTGAAAGATTATCCTCTCTGACTCAGAATTTTCCAAAATAAACAGAACCAGAAATTAAAATAGAAAGGTTAAAATTTGAAATTTTGACAATTAAAATTGAAAATTATTCAAAAGAACAATTTTCCAAAATAAATAGAACCAGAAACAGAAGTCAAAATAGAAAGGCTAAAATTTGAAAATTTTGCAATTAAAATTGAAAACTATTCAAAAGATTTCGTCAAAATAACCACCCCCAAAAAAAGACACCCCTGTATTTTATACAAATATTAATAAACTTACCATTAAGTACAATTCACCAATCGTTACAGAACCACAGTTTTCTAAAGTCCATCCACGTTTAATTTCTTCAATCCTCTTCAATTTCTCTTCTCTATTATTACTATTATGATTATTATTGTTAACAACACTATCATATTCATAATTATCATTATTATTATTATTATTATTACAATTATTATCATCATCATCAGCACCAGCATCAATATCATCATCAATTGTAATAATCTCACTATCTTTATTATCACATTTATTATCCTTTAATGATAATATAATATTAACAGCATCATCAACGACTTTATCAACGGAAATTTTGATTTTATCATCTTTGATACAATCATCAGTATCGTTTATTGTTGTTGCTATTGTTGATTTGTTTGTTGATTTCTCCAATTCTTTTTCTGTATCTTTTTTAATTTCATCCTCTTTCGTTTTTATAACTTTCCTAGCTTCAAATGCATTCAAACATATACTTTGTCCAGTAAAATATTCACTAATATCAATTGATGGTAATTCAATTGAAGCATTTTCAATTGGTGTAACACGTAATAATGGTGTTAATAATAATGAATTGGATTTTATTGTTTGTTGATCAGGTACGTAAGTCTGTGTTGTTGGATTTGTTGCAATTATAGCTTTATCATACTAAAAATTAGAATAATCATTCATTTTTTTTTTAATTAAAATTAAATTAATACGAACAATTAGAGCATCTGTAGTCTTCCAACGGGCACTAATACAAGAAATTAAAGAACTTAAACGTTTCTGTAATGATATTGCTAATTTTATTCGAGGATTCTGTGCCATACTTTGCACTTTTAAAAATGCACTCATATTTTTCGGTCTTAATTCCACTAGAACTCTTGTCGGTAATTTTAAACCATCATATTTTTCTATCAATAACAATAATTAATAATTAATTAATTAATAATAATAATAAAAAATAATAATTACCATCTAGTTGATTGAGTCGTCTTAAAGCCCGGCACATTGGTGTTTTAATACGGATTGTTTTGCCTTTAATACGTAAGGCAACTGAACCATTATTGATTAATTCGTTTAATTTTGGCCAATTCTTCTTCGATACAGAGCCAATTTTGCGACGTAATTCACCATAATTGATTAAAGCGTACAGCTCTTGGGCTGTTTTTGGGACTTCTAAAACATACAAAAAAGTAATTTTAGACTGAAAATATCAATTGGATAAGACAATAATTACAATGGTCTAAGTCTTGTCTTTCTGACGATTCAAAATGCTTAGAATTTTAGTTAAAAGTTAAAAATGCCGCTTGAAAGTCAATCGTATGCAAGCGTGTTGAACTAAAGTATTTTTCAAATTGTTCGTCAAATAATAGGATTTGCTATATACTTTTAATTCAGCAGTCCTTTAGTAAAATTAACCAAAAATTGTTGGCACTCCTCAAAAATCCCTCAATTTTTCTCAAACGACGAAAATTTTATTAATTTCGACTTTGTATCGTTTGTAGTTTCTCTATTTACCATTTTTACCGTAAAATTTATTCGCAAAATTGAGGGAAGTAGATTTTATACAAACTATCATTTGTATTCTATATCTGATTCTAAATTCATTACCATAACAACGTTGTAGATTAACAATCACTTTGAGTAGATCAGTCTTCTTAATCATCATTTCTATTAATTTGGTTAACTATTAAAAAGAAAGATCTACAACGTTGTTATGGTAGCCGATCTACAAAAAGTTATAGAATACAACTGTTAACTTCTATGTTCCATTGTAAATAATAAAAACCATTGTTACTTTGTTTGAAAACAATGTTTTCTTCTTAATATTCTGATAAAGATTAATTTCAAACTTACTATTGGAAATTTTCAGATAGCGCAGGAACGACGATGAGGTTTTATAATAAAAATGCCGAATTTGATGTTTCGTCTTGATATGTTCATCTGGTATGCCTTTCTTCTTCAATCTTGTCAACATATAGATGTGAATATTTTCAAAATCTTTTCCATACTCGTTTAATGCTTCAAAAAACATATTCTTCTCCTCAAATGACCATTGTGTATTTACAGTTTTCTTATTGATCTCCGTTTTCGTTATTATCGTCTCCTGTTTGTTATTATCATCATCTTTTTTATCATTCAATAAATTTACATTAACATTAACAGTATTAGTAGTGTTGTTAGTACTATTGTTATTAGCACTATTATTACTGCAATTTGTAATGTTTGTAGTAGGAGTATTTGTTGGAGTTGTTGAATTTGTTGTTGTAGTTGTTATTGTTGTTGGTGTCGTTATTAGTGCTGTAGTAGCCGTTGTTCCACTTATATTTGATGTTGTTAAATTTTGATCGAATTTCATTTTCTTAAAAACACGAGCACTAGCTCGTACTGGTTGTTGTTGTTGATGTTGTTGTTGTAGTTGTGATTTACCATCACCTGAATCAATATCACTGTACGATACCGAGCCTAACAATTTATCAATGGGCCCTAATTGTGCCAAAAAATCTTTATAGGTAACAGCTGCAGTTTCATGACTATCATTATCACTATTCATTGTTGGCTTGGTTTTAAAAACAAATCAAATTCAAACTTACAACATTAATATTTAAAAAAAAGAAACAAAGTTGACTATTTTGGATTATTTAAAAATCTGGAACAATTGAATTAAAATAAAAACAAAAACAAATCTCGATAGAGAATTTTAAAAATAAACAATCGGATAAATATGGAGTCGAAACTAACCTGATTTTTACATCGTTTCCTATTTTTAAATTATTTGAAAAATTATAAATAATTCATAATTAAATAAATTTATAAATAAAGAACAAACTCGGAAATTCCCCCCAACAATCAAACAAGTTGTTTTGAAAAGATGCGATCTTAAAAATATTTGCTTTGTTGTGTCCGTGTAGAGCGAACTTGGCGTTATTCGTCAAGTTTCGTTTCAATTTTTACAATTTTTTAAAATTCATTCACGTTAAATTCAATTTGTATCGATTTATTGTTATTGTTTAATTAAATTAACTGATTATTTTTTTATGAAATACACGATAAAATATTTAAATGTAAACATGAAGATGAAAACGAAATACCGTAAACACATCTAACCTCTATAAACTTTCAATTCTCTCGAACGATGTGAATGCACAAGCGCCAAATATTTCAAATAGGTTTTTGAAATTTTTTTAATAAAAAATCTAATAAACCATTGAGGCATTAAAGAAATCCATAAAATTCTATAAAAAATACAAGTGCAACTAATTTGTAATTCATGTGCGAAATCAATGACGTATTTCTTAAAAAATTATGAGTCATTTAGTTCCTAGCAATATTTCTGGGATTGGTAAAATTTTTGTAAAATTTTGACAACTATTGAATTTTATCATCCTTTAAAATCTTAACATTATTCTAATCAATGAAAAATACAATGGATCTTGATATTTTTATGTTTACTTTGCAAAATTACCTTGGATACTTCCTATGAAATTTGTATACCTGGAATCGCCCTGAGGGCTAACAAAACTATAAAAAATTCGCATATTCTACAAGAAATTCTCTTTAAGGCTATTTAAAAGCTTCCAAGCCCTATATAAAAACAACCGAATAGCAACAGAATTAAACAAAGTTTCCTCAAAAAACTCAGCATTTCTGAAATTGAAAAGAAGTGAAAAGAAAGTCAATTTCCTCTATGAATTTAAAAGCTTATTAACTGATTTCCATTTCGATAATTTCCCCCGTGAGTTTTCTTTTTACAAGTTCAACTATTGCTTTCAGGACTGCTTAAATACCTTGTTTTTATTTATATTTGCATCGAGTGTAAATTTGATTACTTTTATTATCCAATGTGTATTTTGTGTTGCCTAAATTTCGAGATTTTTTTTATATTTTAAAATGCAATAAATTAGCTAAAATTCAGTTTAGAAATTGATATTTCCGTTCTATTTTCAATCCAAATTTACAAAAAATTAACAACTTCTATATCAAATAAACCAGAAAATTGTAGAAAACAGTTAGAAATCGAATTTCTTGATAACTTTTATAGTTATTTAGATATTTTAACAAATTTGATTGCTTTAGAAGGTATTATCAATCTATTATGGACCGATTATAATTCAAAATCTCTAATGGATAATTGAAATAATTTATCGGGAAAAATTATAGGATACGTTACAAATTGTGGATGCGCCGGGACAAAAATAATGCAACTAACTTGCTTTACAATCTTTGAAGCATTTTTAACAAACTTAGAATCATTTATATAGTAAATGTAATACAAATATTATATTAATAGGGTTTCTCACCAGTGAAAGCTCAAAAATTATCACGCTGACAACCTTTTTGTTTCTTTAATATTACCCTTTTTAGTAAATATATTATTACGAATATTACATTCATGGCATTTCTCACCTGCATGAATTATACGATTATAGTTATATTAAAATATGTAAAAAATTGCAAAATTAATAATTTACAATTTTAATTAGCAGTCTTTCCTGATGTATCCGCCAATGAATTTCGTTAATGATTACATAACATTAGAGATATGTCCATCTATTTTGATTAATAATTGAATAAAAACCCTAAATTCGCTGCAATATCTGGAAAATAGCATAAAATTAAACTAAAATATCACCTCCTTATATTATATTAATATCACCTCGAACACGTTGAAAATTATCGTATGACTGTGTGAATATGTCCGTTGTTGATTTCTCTCATCAATTTTAATCAAATTCCCCTCATTCTTGTTATTTTAGCCCTAATAAAATGCTTATGCACAAAAATTTGTTGTATTGATGTTATTTTCAAAATTATACTTTTGTGCATGGTGTTGCAGCTGAAACCATTGGAAATAAATTAAAGTCGACTCAAATTATCGTTAAAGTTGAAATATTTGAACGTAAATGCAAATTAAATTAAATTAAACTCACACTTTTTACAAATTGTGTGCAATAAAAACAATAACGGACGCCATCTTGAAAAATCTTGACATTTTAACAATTTTAAATAACGCTACCAACATAAATTTTAGTTCGTTAATTTGTTCGCAGAAATCGCGTCATCTAGTTGTGAGTAGCCCAACTAGGTCTTTGTTGACTAATAAAAGGAAACTATTCGATTCAATGAAAAGCAATGAGTTATCTAGAGTGTGCTTCCGGTCGTCGTGTAAATATTATATGGTGGAACAGCGCGTAAGATTTTCCATCTCTCTCGCACAATTTGACGTCATCTTGGTCATGTCAACATAACCTATAGAAGACTATTTGTATGGTTTATTTTTAAATAAAATAATAATTTTTCAGAAATTTGAAAACTATCGAACATTATATTACCACATAATTACCAAAATACCACAGCAATTAATTATTATTAGTACTATTAATTTTTATAAGTGAAAACAGTGCCACAAAATCAACTCGAATTTTCGGCGATAATTCAGGCAATTTTCAAAATATGACAAAAAAGGCTTCGCATTCCCCTCGGATTTTGTATCAGCTTTCGAATGAGAGGTTGATCAATGCTGTAAAATAAAAACTGTGCCTAAATTGTTATATCTTCTCCCAGACATTTTCTTAATTGTCCGGAAAATTAACAGTGGAATCGGAAAATTTCTTAAAGGTTTGAAAAGAACTTTTTATTTGCTATCTAACAATACAAGATTTTTTGCAAAATAATCAAAATTGGCGAAGTTATAAGCTAGCAGCGGGATTTTGCCCCGAATTTGGGGCAAACACGTGACTTCTCCAAACTCTATTGCAAGTTAGCGATCGACAATAACGACTCGATACCGTATTCGAATAACCCCTCTACTCGTTACTGTTGGATCGCTATAATCATTCAGCGTAGTTGATGAAATGAGCGGGCGACGTCATAAACAATAAACAAGTGGTTCACTGCAGCTGATTGTTGCCCCTCTCTTTCTGGATTTTCATAAGCGGAGCGAGTGGGTTCAAGTACTTGCACGAACACAACAATGTTCGAGAATCGGTCTATCGTTTCAGTAATTGAAATTACAGTAAGAATTGAAAGTCACGTACGTCTATGATGTACGTAGACGATTGTCGCGCGGTATCTAAAGGCGGGAACACGATCACTAAGCTTAGTTATAAGTAAGCTTAGGATTCTGTAACTACCTTTAGTTCACGCCATGGACGTTCGTGACTTTCGAATCTTACTGTAATCGCAAAGATAACTATATGGAATATAGTTACTTCAGTTTTGGTCATACTCGATGTTTTGCAATATTTAAAAATTAAATTCAAAAGAAGAAAATTGTAAACTCAAATAAAAAATATCAAATATTGCACATTAATTGAATTAAAGTTAAATATTAATTTAGTTCATACACGTTGGAGTTTTATCATAATTAGGGATAAAATTGACCTTGTATAATGGAAACAAACTATTTTAACAATAAAATATTAATTGTTTAGATAGACACTTTGACGAAAAAAGTAACACAAAAAATTAATACGAGTAATTTTTTTAAATCATTTGTATCTGACCAGAGATTGAAATTTTCTTCCTCTAATTTAGAGAAATATTCAATCATCAATACTGACATTTCTAATCCATGAGATTGTTTTTGTTTATTGTTTCATTTGAATGGAATAACTCGACTAACCATTTTGTAGTTGTTTATGTTCTAAAATGTATCCCATTAATTTTTACCTACCCTGGTGAGGGTGTCCGCCTCCCCGTGGTCTCATTAGATATTTTTGCACATATAAACACCTACATATGTATAGAAATAACCTTGGTCTTCGCTTTTAATCTTTTACAAATTAAATATTGACAATTATAATTTTATTTTTAAATATTTTTTTTAAATGTAGCTGATATTTCGATAATTTTATAATTTTTTTATAATCTGTATTATTATTTTAATGTCTTAAAAAATTTAAAAAAACATTGATTTGAATTTGTCCATTCACATACATATCATATTTAATCATGACTAAGCTTAGTGATCGTGTTCCCGCCTTTAGATACCGCGCGACAATCGTCTACGTACATCATAGACGTACGTGACTTTCAATTCTTACTGTAATTTCAATTACTGAAACGATAGACCGATTCTCGAACATTGTTGTGTTCGTGCAAGTACTTGAATCCACTCGCTCCGCTTATGAAAATCCAGAAAGAGAGGGGCAACAATCAGCTGCAGTGAACCACTTGTTTATTGTTTATGACGTCGCCCGCTCATTTCATCAACTACGCTGAATGATTATAGCGATCCAACAGTAACGAGTAGAGGGGTTATTCGAATACGGTATCGAGTCGTTATTGTCGATCGCTAACTTGCAATAGAGTTTGGAGAAGTCACGTGTTTGCCCCAAATTCGGGGCAAAATCCCGCTGCTAGATCATGACTAGTGTTAGGATCTACAGTTTCGCCATTAGTATTTCAACGCATTGAACCTACCATTAGCGTAGTTGTTCTATAATTCTGATTAAATAACTTCTTGTATGTTGTAAGCTATCGAAGATGAAAAATCATTATTATTTGGAAATTATAGTTTGAAATAATAATTAAAATATTAAATTAAATTAAAATATTTTAAATTTCTTTACGTACAAATCATATGTTTATTAACCCAAACGAGTTACTATAAGAGTATTCAGGAGGGGGAACCCATTCCATTGAAATTTACAGTACAATCAAACGTCTGCGTTTTACGAATGACGTCGATCGGTCATGCGGATATTTTAAATGGTCTACTGTTTTTCAACATTCTGCTGCTATCGTTATAGAGCAATTCGTTTTGTTGGCGACGACAACACTCGATTAAAACAGAAAATAACATTACGCTCTACTCGAATTTGTCAGGAGAGTAGATTTTAGCCGGCACGCTCTACGGTGCCAAATCCTATTTCTAATCATGACTTGAGAAAAGGCGATATGTTGGTGTCGTTTGTGTTGAAACGACACCAACATATCGACATATCCAAGATGTCTGCCACCATACGTGGACACTTTTTTTTGACCGGATGTGCACTCTAGGTACCGCATCGATGAAAATCAATGAGGTAGAAGGGGTAGAGTAACAATCCTCTCGAAATTTTGAAGCGCTCATGCGTTGCATATCGACAGCATTCTCACTCTGTCTAACTAATGATAATCGCAGTCTGTCCTTCAAGTGGAGCGCTCCACCTAAAGGACAGACGGACTGCGATAATCATTAAGTTAGACAGAATGAGAATGCTGTCGAAATTCTTTCGAAATCGGCACATTTCCACTATACACAGAGTATAGGGGATTGTTGCTCTAGGAGCTTCTATCTCATTGATGAAAATCAATGACTTATCTAGAGTGTGCATCCGGTCAAAAAACGTGTCCACGTATTGTGGCAGACATCTTGGATATGTCGACATGTCGGTCTCGTTTCAACTGGAACGACACTAACATATCGCCTTCCTTTTCTCAACCTTTGGTCGACCAAAGCTTGAGAAAAGGAGGTCCCTATTGAACGACACACTCATAAGTTAGAGAGAGTGAGGAATAACTGTCAAAATTTCCCAATATGATGACCAAATTGGTCTTATACAAGTATAGGGGATGCGCACTCTATATACCTCATTGATGAAAATAAACGACATAACCTCAAAGTTTATCTAGAAAATTGAATATTTGTGTTTTCAAAGGAAGAGTAATCAGAGAAAAATGACAATTACGAAAGAAGCATTTGTTGATTTGAATGAAAAATACAATAAAGTGATCAAATTAATAACAGATGATTGTAAATTAGATCCAGAAAATGAGCCGTACTTATCAAAATATCAAGCTCGGGAAATTCTATTGAGTATGAAAGCGAATTTGGAGAATATCCTGCGAAATCCACCGGAAGACAAGAGTATACTTCGAATAAAAGGTAGAAAACCGATAATAAAATCGCTAAATTAGTAATTAAAATAAATTACAGCAATGCTAGGAGCTGTTCAGTTATATTTGGGTATCGTATCGATTGATACAGAAGAATTATCAACTGGAGAGGGCCATTTAAAGAAATGCCAAGAGATTATCGATGGTGAATTGATCAAACCGGAAATTATCATGGTAGCTTTGAATATGTACAATCAATTCGGGATATTATGGTCGCAACGTGAACCGGAAAAATCGAAATCCTATTTAGGCAAATCCGAGGAATTATACAATAATTATAAACAATTAAATCTACCACCAGTTGATATAAGCGAATTATTTCAAATAAATCAAGAATCGCCAAATATTGAATTGGCATGGAAGAATTACGAGAAAGTCTATACGTTCACTTTATATTATTTAGCCCAGATTTACGGTGCATTAAAAGATGCATTAAAAAGTTCAGTTTATTGTCATCGAACATTACAACGTCAACTAGATGCCGATGATTATGATCCAATTGATTGGGCATTAAATGCAGCAACATTATCGCAATTTTTCATGGAAAAAAAACGGTTTCAAACAAGCCCGCCATCATCTATCGGCTAGTTCTTATATGCTCGATAAATACGAAGAAGAATTGGATCGCATCGTTGATCGTGATGAGAATTACGAAGCGAAAATTGAACAATTCAAACATCGCAGTGCTGATGTGGCCCGTTGTTGGGCAAAATACGGTCTTTTATTGTTGTCGAAATCAAAGGAACGTCTATTACAACGAAGTGAAGAAGATGATGATGATGATGGTAATGATAACGATACTCAATCTAATCTTGATGATGATACTCATTTAACTGATGATGAAATCGATAATCTACAATTTACAAAATTAGATTTGAGTAATTACGAAAAACAAATAACTTATAAATATGTTTTAACAATACAAGACGCCCGGATTGTTTTTTTAAACATACAAGAATGGTTACGTAAAGCTAGCAATTATTATACTTTGGACAATTTAGCATCAGATCATATAGAAATTGTATTAGATCAAAGTCAAATGTATTTGAATCTATTATTTTTTGAAGATAATCCAGACCATCAAGCTAAATTACATAAACGACGTATTGATTTATTAGAGAATATTATAAAGAAAATCAATCCACAATATTATCTACAATATTGCCGACAAATATGGTTCGAATTAGGTCAAACTTATTACGATATTCTAAATATAAAAACGGATAAATTGCGCGATTTAAACGAACGTCCAACACCACAACAATTAACAAAAATCAATCATCTAATCGATAGAAGTATCGAAAATTTTCAAAGTTTTATCGATTCGTTTAAAGAAGGCACTTTGAATAAATTACCGGATCGTATACAGGAGGATTTCGAGAAGCCATTCTTGCAAGCGATTTTCCATATTGCTGCCTTGAACAGTCGATATATAACATTGGATAAGAGATTACAATTGAACAATGTTGAGAAAAGTCTAATTGCCTATAATCGTGTTGTCGATTATTGTAAAGATAATGAAAATGCCCAAGAGGCAATACGGATGGAATTGGGCATTTGTAAAGAGATGGTGAATTTGTTGCCGGTGAAAATTGTAAAATTACGACAAGAAACTTAAAATTAACCAAATTCGATTGCTTGTTTGTTCTGCAACAGATGGCGCTGTCAGCTACCAACCAATCGTATTGCGTATTGTGTAATGCAAATAATTTCGAAATAAATGTATGCGTTATTTTCTTCCAAAACAGTCTATTTTCAACGCTTTTAAAGTTTTCAAATCATTTTCACATTTTGTGATAGTTTTTCTTACCAAAATCAATGATAGTCTGCATGAAACCCTGCAAAATGAGTTCGTGTAAAGCAAGGGTGTATTGTATATACAATTTTATTTAATATTACATATTAAACCATACATTTCTAAATATTTTCTTTTTAGATAATCTTCACGGGCCTGTTATTGTAGGAGTTATATGAAAAATTCGCCATATTATTTAATTTTATAGCAAACACACTTATGTTTATAAAATACTAATGGACAATGATTCTTTTTTTGTACAGTGTGTTTTAAATAAAAATTATTATGATAAATTATATTGTTGTTTAAAACGGTGAACCAAACAAGTCAAACTTATTTACAATTCTAATTAAAAAATAATTGAAGCTAATTATAATAGAGAGACATTGTTGCAAATACTTTCCATCCTATATTCGTAATAATGTATATTTTTCTTATTTTGTTTTAATTTAAATTACATTTTTTATACATTCACAATTATTGATTATTTTTCATTCATTTTTGTTTAATTATCAATTACTAACATAACTTATCTAGGGATATTTTACTAAATTTACGTTCGCTGGTTTATACTACTAAATTGGTATTTGATTGAGACAAATCTCTATACTATTCTACTATTAAAAACTTAGAAATTACATATCAAATAAATAATCGATTAAATATCTAGAAAATAATCGGAGTCGATGAAATTGGAGTGACGCTGAATGATAAAAATTTCAATTAATTTCAATACAATCAAACAAAACTGGAATAATCAGATAATTTATCACAAATAATCATTTCTTTTTCTTATTTGTTGAGTGCACATATAGGTTTCAAGAAGGATAGAGATAGAGAAATATATGATAGAATACAACCATCTATAAATCAGATTTACGTTCTAATTATTAGGTCATCAATTTTTATTGTGAGGTATTGATGAGAATCACTATTTAGTCATCTGAATTATAAATGATTAGAAAATTGGTTCTATTCACCTAAAATCTAAAACGGTCCAACAAAACCTGCTGTTTATTATTATTAATATTATTATCCTTATTAATATTTAATTTAATTTAATGTCTTAATTTTTTATTTTATACACCAAATTACTAGCACTAGATAGATTTTGCTCCAGAGTAGGTTCAAATGTACATAAATCTCCAATTATTTTTCAACCTAAAATCAAACTATTTGTGTTGATGAAATGAAAATTTAAGGATTATAATAAAATTAATATTTACATATAAATGTTCGATTAATATAAATTAGAGTATAAAACGATAATTGTATGTACATTTAACCTACTATAAAATGTAGAAAAGCCAAATTGTAGTTGTCATTTTGTTTTGAGAAAAGTCTATTAAAATGTAAATTTACACAAACACTTTAGCTAATCCATCGGCACCAGCACTAGCAATATATGGTCTAGATGGATGAAATGCTACATCCAATATACTCTCATCGAATTTCTTTCTGTGCGCTGTAATTTCTTGAACACACGTTTTATTATCCAAATGCCATAATCTTATTGAACAATCATGAGATCCTATTTTATAGATTAACAATTATTTTTAAATAAAACAACGATTGATTATTTTTACCAGAAAGTAGATATAAACCATTTGGATCAACAGCTAGACTAGTAACAACATCTAAATGAGCAACCATTGAATGTACAATTTTACCAGTATGATTATCCCAAAATCGTATATGTCGATCTTCATGGGCTGTTATTGTTAATGGTAATGTTGGATGACATAATATACGATTGATTTGTTTATTATTTATATTAACATTATCTTGATTTGATTCTAATCTCATTATTGGTTTACCAGTTTCAATATCAAATACAATACAATGTGAACTAGCATAAGCTGATACAATACGATTCGGTTCGTCTCGCATAAAATCAACACTAGATGGTATACCATCTTGTTCTGATACAAAAGTATTGAGTAATTGAACCTATAAATTTAGTTATTTTATCAAAAATTTATGAAAAATAATTGATGAAAATTACTTTGGTATGAGGTGCCCATAATTTCACAGTACCATCAGCTGAACACGATAATAATTGTTGTCTAGAATGTAAAACAGATAAACCCCAAACAGCATCATTATGACCATGTAATGTCGTATTTAAAACATCCGGTTCGAATAAATCATATGGATCTATATTTGAATTTGGTACATTCCAACAATTTATAACACCATCTAAACCACCAGAATAACAATGTTCACCTGTACCGGATATAGCTAAACATAAAACTGGACCTGTATGACTCCTGAATAATAACAATAATTAATTTATTGATTTATCTTTGGATTAATTGAAAATAACCTAAATGTATATAATGGTTCAACATCTAAAGATGCTGATTTCTTTGCTGGTACAGTTTTTTGTAAATTCCACAATTTTAATGTATGATCTTCACTAGCTGTAATTAAAACTGGTTCATTCGGATGAAAAGCTAAAGCACGTACACCATCAAAATGACTACGTAATGTATATTTAGCATTCCATGTTTTACGAAATGCTTCTGTACTACTCGATATATCATATGTTGTTTCAGCATCATTATTCACTGTTAATTGAGCTAATTCACCAAGACCTAATGTTGAATCTAAATTATCATCATCATTTATACCTAAAGGACGTTTAGGTACATTACTTTGGAAATCTATAATACCGAAAAAATATAATTCAATTGATTAGAATTAATATTAAAATAAAACCTTTGAGATCTTGTCGTTCTTCAGTTTCAGATAATAGATTTAATTCATTTAAAACTTCCATGGCTTCAGCGTCGACATCATCATTTAAATCAATTTTACCTTTACGTTTTTGATTAATAGCTTTAACATCATCTTCTAATTCATCAGTTGGTTCAATATCAACATCGTCACTCATCTCATCATCATCTTCCATATCAACATCAGTATTTGATAAGAAATCTAAATTTGCCATAACTGCAGCTTCAGTATCTAACATCATTGCTTCAGTTAATGAATTCGGTTGGGTTTTTTTCGCTGGTGTTCTTCTACCTATTTTAATTCAATCAATTATTATTATTATATTTATAAGAAATTTAAATTGTTACCTTGTGTTTCACTGGCACGTTTATTGGATTCATTACCATTAATTGAAGCAGTATTTTGTAGATTTTCTGTATCATTTTCTGTATTATTATTATTTAAACCTAGTAAAGCACGTACACGTGTTGATCGAACATCAATAATACGATCTGTATAACCGATTTCTTGTAAATATTGTCTAAGTAATTGTCTGCCTTGTTTCCATGTTGAATTCGATACAGATACATAAGATTGATCAACGTCCATTTGTTGTTGTTGCTGTTGTTGTTTTTGTTCATCATCATCTAATATTGGTGGTTTCATATCACCTTGTTGTAATTCGGTACCGTATTTTAATTTATGAAATTTACCACGTTCTTGTTTCAATGCATATTCTAACATTTTTATTCTACGTACTAAATCATTTTTTAAATTCTCTTGTCCTTTACGTTCACCTTGTAAAAATGCTATACGAGCCTATAAAAAAAAATCGAAAAACACAACAATAGTTAGCAATAATCAACGACATACTGAGAAACTATAATTTTTTTTATAGAACAATTAAAGAGAGAAAACTAATAAATAATAAATGAAACTTGTAATTCTAATCAATATTATCATATAGAAGTAGACAACAATAATAATAATAACTTAGAAAGTGAAATATATCAAAAACAAAGTAAATTAATTAACACTGACATACTAAGAAAACCAGGAATTAATTTAACAAATAATTCCTTATGTTTAATTATACAATTTATAAAAAATTAACAACAATAATTGGTATAAATAAAGAAATCAACAAATTATAAACATATGTTCTAATTATTTTTAAAGATTATCGTGTATTTCAACAATTAATCAATTAAAGTGGAAAAAAAGAAACGGAAAAATACCACTTTTATTCAATTGTAATTTAATTGTAATTATTATCTTCAAAACAAACGATTAATGAACATAACCTCAAAAGAAATTAAATAAATAACAACTTAATCCACAGCTATCGTGATTAAATTAATAATAAATGTTTATTTGGTTGCATAACTATATTACATTAAATATTGTTGCAATTAAAACATTAATAATTAATTTCAGTTATTATTATTATTGAAAATTATTTAAATTGATGTAATATGGTAATTTCTCACATTTTTTGATTTGATTGTAAAAAGATGAAAAGAAGGCTGATTTCCTGTAAAGATCTATGGAATATTTTTGAACAATTTATGGATTATTTTGTGAATAATTTTTAAATTTTTTTATTGGAATCAATCGGGAAACTCCGTTGAATTTCTTGATTTTATTATTGTTGTTATTATTATTAATATTCGATTAAAAACAAAATATAAGAAACAGATGAAATTTTTGACATCTGTCAATTTTTCATGGGTTCTGATACTTAATTTTTTTATTATTTTTCCATGAATTTTTATATAAAAACATTTGTCCATATGGGTGTGTTTTCTTGTCTCTTTATTATTCTATTAATTTTATAAATAAATTCTCTACTTACTTGTAATTCAGCTCTATCAACTTCCCATTGTGATCTTTCTAATTCGAAACGTGCCCATTCGTGTTGTATAAAATGTAATATGCCCGGTATTGAATATTGGGTTTTTGTATTTTGTTCATCGTTTTGTTTATTATTAGAAACGGAAATACCCTGTGGACCACCAATTTGTCCACCAACACTAACACCACCACCAACACCGACACCACCACCACCGCCACCACCACCGTTTTGATGATTTATTGTATTATCTTCCATTGTGATATACTCAAATTTAGAAAACTTCATATGAATTCCTCATAAATACATTGCTTTAAAACAAATAGAAAATGATTTTATTACAATATGTTTTATTTATATTTTAAAACTACTTACTTTGAATCACTTCAAAATCGCCATTTTAACTTTTTGAGACATCTATATATACATGTAGACACTTACACAAATACAAAATTTCTATACATACATACAATACATTCAATCGATGTATATGTGTATGTAAGAAATCTAACTAAATGTCACTAAACACAAAAGAATCTAATCATATTCAAATATATTAAAACGTTATCAATAATTTTATTTGTTTATAATTATCTTTTTATTTATAATTAATAATAATGATAATAATGATAAGAAAAAGTAAAATCGTTCAGAACAAAAATTTCACATTCATTCAACCATTTAACCATCTAGTGGAATTTACTTCCGTTTAGTTTTTTTTTCGTTCACGAATCAATGTTGCCAAACTAATAAACTTACAACTATTACGACTAGATGTCGCGACTTATCAACAACTAACCCAAGTGTCCCTACCCTAATTTAACTATTAGTCCATAAAATAATTTCTAATATTTTACTATATTATTTTGTAATAATAATAAATAAGTTATTCTAAAATTTCGCAATTCATATAATATCTACAACATTATTGGATATGTTATCCTTGTTTAATCCACCTGTCAGACAGGGACAATTGATGATTTTTTTCCGATAATTTTGATTTTAATTTAGAAAAATGTTCAATTACCTAATTAATCAAAATTATTAATTTGGTATTAAAATATAAAAATTTTGTCTAATAATAATTAAAATAAAACAAAATAAATTCAATTGTCCATGACAGTTATCAACATTGATAAGAATAAATAATTATCTTTATCTAATACTAATTGTTATTATTTAACGATAGATTAATTTTTCAATTTATTTTATTACTGATTACAATTACTGTTTAAAAATTCGCCGCTTTTATCAATCATAATTCTAGTAATTTTCAATATATTTCAGTTGGTATTGCTGCAAATTTGAAAAACTCACCATTATTGTGTATCTGCGGGGGATTGAACGGTAGAAATCTAGTGGCCAGAGCCGTCACCCATTGATTTTTGGTCTGTCAAAGGTGTGGGAGGTGTGGTTAGTGTGTAAATAGTTTTTTTCACGAAAAAATTAACAAATAGAAAACTATTAATGATATTTTAAATTGACACTATTTTTTTTATAATTAACTAAAATTAGTGTGTTAAAAAAATTGAGAATAAAACGACAAAATATGTGTTCGATTACCTGAGATCTAACCTAAAAGTCTAGAAAACAAAAGATTTTAAAACAAAAACGAATCGAATTGGGAAAAATAAGGACAAAAGAATATCAGATGTTTAGATTAATTTGTCCAAATAAGAATCATATCGGAGAATCGGTGACAAAATAATATAACCTAACATCGAAATGTTCCTCCAATCAAACAAATATTTGATAAAAATGTGTATTTTTCCTGTTTTTTTTTCAATGTATAATAGTTGAATTATTAGAATAACTGTATGGAAGAATTAGGTTATGCATGGTTGATTCGATATAATTCCATTCAAACTGTTTAAATCGTCAAAAATTCGTTTTTTGTTAACGTTTATATTGTTAGAATTTTTGTAATTTCGTGTATTGTATGTGCGTAATTATTTTTTGGGGTATTTTACTCGGTGTATGTGTAGATTGAGATGAGTAGTTGGGCAGCTAGGATGCACCGGCGAGCTGCCACATTCAGTAATGTTGTCACATCTTGTGGCCATCCATCTGGACCGTATCCACGTCGTTTAGAAAAAGTCAAATTCGGTGTACCATTAGAGGAAGTTTGTAAGAACGACATTCCCGGACCACTTTTGGTACGTTTCATTTTCATTCAAATTTATTTAATTTTAAACGACGATAATCGAAATTCAAGGTCCTTATGATAGCAGTCTTATCAACAACAATTGAACGTTTCTATATATTACGATAATACAATTTTCCAATCGTTTATTTTTCAGGTGTTAATATTGAAATTGAATAAGGAAGCACCATTCCGTAAAGATGTATTCCGTGCACCTGGCCATCAAGGTGCAATGAAGAAATTAATACATTTCTTACAAACTGGCCGTTTAGTTAATATGGATAATTTTAGTGTTTATACGATTGCTAGTGTTTTAAAGAAATTTTTAAGGAAAATACCAGGTGGTGTTTTTGGTAAAGAAGTTGAACAACGGTTTTTCAATGTCTTCAATTTACCAGATGAACAACAGTTAACTGAAATTGAAAAGTAAGAATTTTATAACTTACAAACGACGAATTCTCCAATTTCTACCCTTAATTATCTTTATTTGTTTACATAAAGAAATAGAATTATTTTAACGTATTTACAATATGATATTCTTCGATTTTTGCAAATTTTCGAAATAAATTTTAAACAGTGGAATGTTAGAGTAATGAATCACGTTAATCAATTCTTTAATATTCTAAATTATCTGATGAATAACGAAAAAGAAAAACATGTGTTAATAGGAAATTAAGAAATTTGGAAATTGTTGCAGTCAATAATTGTTTAATGAATCACACAATAAAACAATGTCTATTGTTCTAATTTATTCAAGTATAGAGTGAGAATTTGTTAACCAATTTAAATAGTGAAGAAAACGAGTAAGTCCTTATAAATTTATTTCAATAGAAATTCTTATCTTAATAATAGTAGTTATTTTGTAATGTAAATTATTTGACGTCATTTAAATTGAATGAGGGATTTAAATTATTATTAACAATATCTATATACATATTAATGTAAATATTTGAATTGAAGGAATTTTATTACTCATTTATTTTGTCGCATATACATAAATATCGAAGAAAAATAACAATTAACATTGTTCATTAATTGACTCATTGTCGATTAATTTGAATGAATTAAACATTCATATTTATGTGAAAATTTTGTAATTTTTTTCCGTTTTATTTTACAGTATTATAACATCACTTCCTGTATATACACAAAGACTTCTAGTATTATTATTTGGTACATTTCGTGTAATAGCATGTAATAGTGAAAAAGCTGGTACCGGTATGACTAGTGAAGCATTAGGTGTTAGTGTTGCACCAAGTTTCTTTCACACGTGTGTAAGTGATGGAAAAACTGCCCGTATGGAGGATGTTATGAAATTTAAGGTAAATATCTATTAAAAAAAATCAAATTCTATAATTAATGTAAATATAATTAGTTATAAAAAACAAATTAATATTAATATTCTTTTAATGCTTCTGCTGTACAATGCTTTCCTTTTTTTTACAAACACCCAAATAAAAACCACAAGGCCGAAGTTAACGTAAGTCGAATTTTTGCAACCCGAATTTCTCTACAAACTTACAAAATATCCGTTAGAAATAAATTAGATATTTAAGTAGAGATGTCCAATTTATGTAAGTTTATTAAAAATAAGCATTGGTTTAAATTTAATCGGAATTTGTTCAAATATTCAACATAAATTGGAATATTTCTCAATATTTTTTGCATTTATAAATAAATAATAATTAAGATATACAATAAACTCTCTCCATCTTTTGAAGAGGCTAATAAATGACAATATTATTGGACTTGAAATTTGTAAGTTCGTGAGTTTTTTTGTAATCTTTAAAATAGAATATTGTGACGATTTTTTCTTTAATATAAACGAAAATAGGTCAATGAACATGTAAACTTTAATTTAATATAACATAAAGTATAAAAAGTCGTTAATTTTATGTCGTACACTTTTATGCCGACAAAAACTTTACCATTGAAGATGATTTCAAGAAATTTTGCTTCTAAATCGTCAATTCTACTCCTATGTTATTGAAACGAGACGATTTTAAACAATTTAGCACGTGAATTTTCCCATGAACGCTCAAATTTTTATGGTATGATAATAAAATTTATTGGATTATCAATTTTATCATAATATAAACTAAAGTCACGAGAATTGTATATTTGATCTATTCTGAACTGGAAAAAGCAAATGTTACAGTATAATAATATTGTCTTAGGTTATTTTTATTAAAAATCAATGGATTATCTATTATAGTTTCATTTTAACATGAAATTGATTGTAAATAATTGTTATTTTTTGTTATTATCTAAGTACAAATTGATCATCAATACTGTTGTACTTAGTATTAAATTTAGAAGGTAAGGCATTATCGGAATTATTATTATAATTGATAGAAAACGAATATATCGAGCTACGCGTTACGTCGTCAATTCTCAAGGTAGAGAGAGTCTATTGTATTGGGAACATTTTTTATATCTTACTAATTATTAAAGATAATAACTTAGATATTTGTAATGCATGATTTATTGTAATAATTTAAAATTAATTTCAATATAATATTGTTAATATTATTGTTATTTTTAAATAGGTGGCTTCCCGGATTGTAAAATTATTAATCGAAGAATTCTCCACACAATATCTATTTGGTAGGGACAATTATGAATTTTATTCACGTGTAACTGGACGTGTATTACGTGTACAAGGTGAATGGATATGTTCATTTCAATATCCACCACCACAAACAACAACAAAAGGCAACGTAACATCACAACAACAAATCTATCAAAATGAATATGGCACATTGGAACGTTATCTACTTGGTAAGTACCAAAATCAACGACAACATCAACAATATGAACAAGAAATTTATTTTGAATGGTGGCATAGTTGTAGAACTTTATTTAATAATTCAGTGCATGAAATTATTTGTATTTAAATTCTAATTAGTGATTTATAATGATGATCATCATCGTTTCTTAAAGGTCATTTATCTTTGGGTACTGAAACATGGTTACATTGTGAAAGTGATCGTTGGCACGCCAATTATGGTTTAGAAGGTAATGATGACGTTGTTTGTGCAAATAACACGTTTTGAATTATTGTTATTATCATTATTATTATTTTAATATAAACCCCCGATTACCTATTTTGAAAACAGTAGCAGTATTGTAAAATTCACCCTATTAGTATTTTTTTTTTTTGGTTTATTTGTTTGTTTGCAAAACCACTGTATGTATTTAATGCTGTGATATTTTCATACAAATTCGAGAAAATAAGTAATAAAATTCCTAATTCTTTCTAATTATGTTTTATTTTGTGCTTGTTTTCCTCTAATTTGGTTGATTTATTTGTAATTTTGTTTGTTAAATTTAAGGTACGTCATAATTTGTTTGTTACATACTAATTTTATTGATTTTTTTACATTTTTTACAGCATTATCACAAGTGGAAGAGTGCCAATCAACGCCGGCGTTATTAGAAACAGGACTACAACAACAAGTTAGTTCAACATCGTTAGGAATGATTGCTGAACATAGTCTTTTAGAATCTTGTACACGTCTATCAATATCATTAGAACAAAACGGATTATTTCAAGTTCGTTTACAATTATTCGTGTTTATTTATAAATTATTTATAATTTATTAATTTAAGGGTAATAATACATCATCTAGTGCTAGTCATTCATCATCACACAATAGTCAAAATAATTCCGGACCAAAGAAGATGACATTAGAAGAATTACGTGCAGTCAATCGATATGCAGAAAGTACAAGAAGTCTAAGTTATTTACCACAAGTACATGAACGACAAACTGAACGAATGAAAACTAGATCACAATGGTTTCTAGCACCATCAGTTGAATGTAGCAGTTGTGGTGGTGGTTCGTTAGATTTACAGTTAAATGAAGCTGATGTATCGGCTATAACGAACGCTCTATTACGCCGATCATCGTCCGGTACTATAGGTAATTTTCAATTAAACAAATTGAATTTTTGTTAATTTATAATAATGTTTATAGTTGGTATAACTGGTTTATCATTGAGTGCTGAATCTATCCAGAAACGGCCAAGTATACGACGTTCAAATTCACGCGATAAACGTCATTATTTGCATCGTTCAACTAGTCGACGTAATAAAGAAAACGGTTCTAGATCGAATAGGTAAATTTTGATTTAATTTATTTTGTGTTTGTGTTAAAGAGAATTGTTGTAGTTTTAAAGGTGATCGTAAGAATTCCAATTCGCGTTCAGGCAGTTTTAAAATCAAATATGATAACATATCGAGATCGTGCAGTTTTAAAACAAAGACTGAATTATGTAAATGTCCAAGTGGCAATGAGGTCCAAGATGGTAAAAAACAAGATTCTGGTAATTTAACTGCCAAACGTAAAGAAACAATTTGTGTCACATTAACGTATAAGCCTCGTGTTTAATTATTATCGTATTTTAATAGAGATGGAAATGATGAAGACTTGAATCGAGGGAGAAAATTCAATAAATCTCTACGCTTATTTTTGATTGAAAACGAAAAGTTCCAAAATCAATTCCAAATTTTGTCTCTCTAATTTTGTGTGTGTATCTGTATGTTAAAAGATTATAGTCAATTTTAGGGCTTAGTTTTTCGTTTTGTTTGATTTTCAATTGAATAGAAAACAATATGCATACAAGGTTTCTACAATGCTAAACATTTTCAAGCCTTAATGACTGAATTATGACGCTTATTGTTATTAAAAATTTAAAAAAAACAAATATATATACATTACTATATACAAACATATATCACCGTGTTTTAGCGAAATTTAAACCAAATTATTAAAGTACAAAACAATTTTATTTTTATGTTATTTGTATGTTGTATTGTAGGTATTTGTTCGTACAAAATAGTATTTAAGATAATGAAGAAATGAAGAAATGATGCATTTTATTCGCATTCCAAATAAAAATAATGCATTTATCGATATTTAAAAAGAGAAAAGTCATTTTTAATGCTCTTAATTCGTTTTATTAAATCATCTACCAATATTTGTAAGATTTATGGTAAATTTTATAGATCATTTATTTAAAAAAATAAAAATAAACCACCCTCTATACTTTTAACAACCTACAAATTGAGAAACGAAATTGTTGATGTTGATATAGGCAATTTAGATTATTCATTGTATTAATGATGTTGTATAACAATACATAAACACCAAAAAATTGAACGTAAAATTAAATTGAATAAAATTTAGGTATCTATTTCGTTGTTGTATCGAAATAGATGTTTTTGAAATTTTACTTTTTCCATATTTCTAAAATCTTCATATATCTTGTTTTCAAATATTTTATATGTATCAACATTAAATATTATTGAAAAGTATTTAATAATGATTGATATTGTAAGTGGTGTTTTGTGTTTATACACCACTAACAACAATACTGAAGTCAAGAGATTTTCTACATGCTTATCATTTATTTGAAATAACATTTTTCTAATACGTTCCGCACTCTTCGAATTATTATTCATGTTTTATGTATACCTTTCCTAAGAGAAATATATACAAATTATTATAATTGTTGTTTTTATTCAACGCAAATATGTTGAACCTTTTAAAAATTTCCACTAAATTCTCGAAATTTTCTTGATAACAATACAACTTTGATTATAATTGATTGTTTCGTTATTCAATCAATAGAAATGTTGCACATTTTTCTAATTTTAATTTCTCGGCTAAATTTTCGACTAAAACGAACTAACCAACAGAAATGGGCAAAATTTATTACGCACATCTTGAAATTGTTGAAAGTATTAAAATATCTTGAAACTTTGGGTTAGAATCAATGAAGATCTTCAAATTTTAAAATTTCGGACTAACTATAATTTTTCGATGGTATTTTTTTCCTTAAATTTTCATTATAACTACTTAAAATAGTGATAAAATTTTAACTATTTAGAATGTTGGAATATTTTCAAAATAAAACAAAAATGTCAACCAAAATCTTTCAATTTTGTGCGAAAAGTGCTAAATTTTGCAAAAATTTCCATTGGAATCGAATAAATCCAAACTTCGCAATCTTCAAATTCTAGAAGAGTGCTGCTTATTAAAATTTTGAGTGAATATTTCCACAAAAGAAGAGCATGTTGGGTTGCATCGTGATAAGTATTTCGAATTGCCTTTTAATTGATAAAATATGATACTTTTTCAGTTCTTATCTCATTGAACGAGGCAAAATTTTTGCCAATCACTACAATGAGGTTTTCCATATCTAAAGAATATTGTTTTATATGTAAATTGGGGATTATAATTTATTTATACATTAATTAACTATATCTAGTCAATTTATATAATAAAATAAAATGGGAATAATAAAACAAATGTCGTAAATCAATTGTTCTCACGAATATATAATAGTTAAAACTAAATCTTATTGGTCAATTCAATCTTAACAACGAACCAATCACTACAACCGTGTTGTTGAGAAACTCCACCTATTTTATTGGAAAGTCAACTCTCTTCTACACGATAAATCCAACAAAGTCGCTATTTCTAAAGATTCCATTTACTGGATAAGTTTGTTTAAATTGTTGTGTTAATATTTATTGGAATTTATTTCGTTATAATTATGTATCATAATTGTTTTTGATAAGTGATGGTGTCATATTTTAATTCATCATTGAATACAACATTGATGTATCGCAATAATCAACCACCGAATGGACAATTTCCACCACCGCCGCCTCCACCAAATTCATCATGGTATACACCAATCAATTATCATAATCATCATCATCATCAAAATAATCAATCATCATCAATTCATCCGGGCTATAATGCGATACAAGATGATCAACAATTCTGGCCGCCTCATCATCACCACCACCACCATCATCATCCTAGTTATCATCATCATCATCATCATCAATTTAACGAATTTCATACAAATTTTCAACAATTACCCTATCATCATCATCATAATCATCAAGAACAGATTGGTGATAATAATGAACATCAGTTACCATCACCACCAATGACTGTCGGTAGTGATATTTCAAGTCCTGGAAATATCACCGAAAATACGGCTCTAAATCAAGATCATAATGGATCACCGACGACGAAAACAACGTCAACACCGTACGAATGGATTAATAAAAGTTCTCTTCATAAAGAAGCCGAACCCGGTAAATTAGACAAAGTTTTAAATCGAAAATAGTGTTTTTTAACCTCCCAATTCATAGAAAAATGCTTTGATATTAGATTGAACCTTATCAATCAATCTTATCGGTCTATAATTTGGAAAAATATTAAGAAATACTGATCTCAACCAAATTATTATAATGTTTTGATAACTGCAGGGTGTTAAAGAACATTGAAGAAGTAGCGAATTTACAAATTATTTAAGTTTCTTACGCATGGTAAGCTCTTATGAATTGACGAAAATTTCAAATTTCTAGATTTTTAAAAGCCATTTGTCGGAGAGATTCTTGATTTGCTCTTCTATTTGATTCTAATACGAAGTTTTAAACAATTTTGCATTCTACTTGCAATTTATCTAGTTTTTTTGAAAATGTTTACCATTAGCACTTTTAATTAACTTTTAAGAATAGTTTTCGAGTTCATCTGCAAGTTTTAAGACATTTTTGCCTTATAAAAAAATTCTAAGAAACGATTTTACTTAGAATAAATTGTCTAGAACAGTGTTTCTCAACCAATAATTAATTTATAAGTAGAGTTAGGATTTTGCTCCCTAGGAGCAGTAGGGGATCTAATTTTTAAAAAATTTGACAAGAGCGGCACATAAGCTTCGATTTTGAATCAGTTGTTTTATCCGTCAACAAACAACAACAAGGCAAGGCGCTCTATATCGATAGCAACAGAATTTAGAAAAACAGCCGACCAATTATAAAGATTTGTTTAACTTAGCAACGTCATCGCTAAAACGCAGGTGTTTGATTTTAGCGAAATTTTGACAGATTCAGCTTTCCCTCCATTATTCTCTCATTGTAGTTCGTTTAGGTTAATAAAGAGATGATTTATACCCAAAAATAAATGAAATATTACGCATAAATTTATAAATTATTTATAATTCTAAATTCATTTACTAATTCTGTTGAATATCAATCATAGAAATTATTTTTATATTTAATATATTACAAGTAAATTGCCGGTTATTTGTATAAATCAATTAAATCAAATATAATCAATTATAATCAAATTAAATTAATTACGCCACTGGTACGTTTTGACAGTTGAAATTTTTATTGTGCGACTGGAGATCCTAACTCTATTTATAAGTTCGTGATTAGACTTAGCTTAAGATTTTAGCAATTCTGATGATTATGTTTCAATAATTGGAAGGTGCTAGAGAACATTGAAGATGCAAGAAAGTGGATTTTTAATCTTCTTATGAACTCAACATATATCAAATATAGAACTGCGCTTCATAAAATTTCGAATAATGTGGTATAGACTTTCAAAATTTTTACGAAGCATTTTCCGGGAAAGTTCCCACTACCTTTTATTTAGGTACTTCTAGTACGAAATTTTCGATAATTTTGCACTTTACTTTAGCATTTTTAATTATCTTTTGAAGATCATTTTCGAGTTTATCTGTAAGATTTAAGACATCTTCATATTTTCTAGATTAGTGTTTTTGAATCATTAATTAATTTACAAGGTCGCGATTAGAAAAAGCTTGAGACACACTGATTTAAAGAATTAGTTACCATGTTAGAATCGTAATGGCGTTGGTTTTGCTTCGTATCAGACAGGTGTATCTGCGTTTTAATATAAACACCAAAAAAGCGGCCATATTTGTTGTTCCTACGTTAATTTTTTTACCTCTATCGGTCCATCTGTTGTTGTTGTTGTGTTGGTGAATTTTATATACCTCTTTTTTCTATTAATGTTCGAGCAACCAATCAGAATCGTTGATCATTATCGAAGAATCTTGGCCATTAAAATTTTAATTTCAACCTGAGAAATATCCCATAAAATTGTTACGTTTTTTAGGAGGTCAAACATCAAGAATTCAACGATGTTGCCGCAATCAAATAAATACTACATACAACCTTTCACATAAAGTAAGCCACTCCTAATTAAGGAAATTTGTTGCAAAGAGAAAGAGGGGGGAAAAAATTCAACATCCGGTAATTTCCCAAAAACGGAATTTTATTTGAACTGTACCGACAACTAGTTTTGAATGCAATAAAATTTTGGCCGTTTGGACATATTTGCCAAATAACGGTACCTGAGGGATACGACAGGGTGGTTATTACAACAGCAACTGTTACTAAAGGGCTGGAATTTTTGTAAAAACAAATAATAAGTCGTATATTCTCAAGTGAAGTCTCAATTTCCGTGACAATAATCATTTAAAAGGATTACAACTCAATGTTATTGAACGTGTTTATTTTTAATAAAAGAACACTATTTCTACATACAAATAAAAAATTTACAGGTATTTAATAGAAAGATTTTTAAAAAATTTTAACACATTAACACTGAATCTATTTAATTTTAACGACCACAATATTTCGTCATTCAAGTAGAAGAAGGAGAGAAAAAAAACATTAATATTAATAACACAGTTTTACCTTAAGAAAAAAATTAAATTTATCGAGAGTATTAATTAAAATATAATTATAATAGATTTATTCAATTTTACGGTTTCTTCGTAATAAATTTGTTTCTAACAGATGGGTAAATTTGGGGAAATTGCGTGCTCTAATAAATCTATTGGGAAAATATAAGTCTAGGAAATTCTAATTAAAAATTTATATTCAACAACTGGCAGAATTAATTCTTAAAATTAAAAGATAAAAGCAAAATATTTCATTAACTTAACACGCCTTTATTTAACACGCTTCCAATCACCAATTCAAGAGATTTTTGTCCTAAATTATCAATTTTTCAGAATTTTCGGTTCTTAATCAAAGGTTGAATAATTTTTGTCCTAAATCGCCTAATTTTGAGCAATAAAAGTTGCACAGAATGTAAAGAAATCTAAAAAGAATACTCTAACGATATCAAATTTATCGTCTTTTTGGAATTTCTTAATTTGTTGATTACCTCTCTAAATAGATTCCCTTGTTATTGTAATTATTTTTAATTATAATGCAATTTTCTGAGCTCTCATTTGTATCGGAGATTATTTTTCAATCTGAACAAGTCTGAATTTATTTACTAGTTTTATCGAGGGTAATAATAGTGTGGTCAAAATTTCAAATAAGACATTAATGTCAATGTTTAAAAACCCATTCATTTATTGAGTAAATGTCCATAAAATGTTTCAATTTGAAGACATCCTGGCGTTAGAATAACGACCGAATAATTTTAAACTCTTCTTCTCGTCTTCTGTCTTTTCTATTTTTCGTTTTGGTATTTTTCTCTACTATACAAAGTGATAAAATTTTATTAGACACCAAAATACCGTCGTTCATCGTTATTGTTACTATTAGAAAACAAAATCTGACCTACGATTTTTTTAACGAAAAATAAAACAGGAAATTGATTCTTGTTTTGAAAATTTTCAGGTAAAACACGCACTAAAGACAAATACCGTGTCGTCTATACGGACCATCAACGTGTTGAATTAGAAAAGGAATTCTATTATAGTCGTTATATAACAATGAGACGTAAAACGGAATTGGCAAATTCGTTGGGCTTATCGGAACGACAAGTGAAGATTTGGTTCCAAAATCGACGGGCTAAAGAACGGAAACAGGTGAAAAAACGCGACGATATCAACCAAAATGATAACTCGATCATCAATACAATCCACAATATTTTATAATTAATTAATTAAGATAATCATAAAACAATCAATTTTGAAATTCACAGTACAAAAGAGGAGTTTGCACAGAATTTTTGTATATAATAATTCCATTTTCAAAACTTGTATCGATAGTTTTAACAATTAAAAACAATAATCAATCTAAAAATAATTGTAATAATTATAATTATAATTAGGACAATAGTCACAGCCTAGTCTTTTCAAGTAAGTTTCAGGCACGGCTTTTATAAAATTCGCCTTAATTAAGCTTTAGTAGTTTTTCTATCGATTTTTATGTAAAAAATAATCGTGCAATAATTGTAGAAAATCCAAAAATAAAGCATTTCTAATCTAGATTTGTGTGTGAATTTTTTTCTCAAATTGAAATATTCGTTATTATTGATGCCATCTGAAAAATATTACAAATACTTTCTAAACCGTTGTAAAATTTCCTAAATATAAATTGTAAATAAATCAATTTCAGACATCTTGTTATAAAATATCAAGTCCTAGGTTGTCGGTATAACGTCTAATAAAATTTTATGACGATTTCGTATTGTTACTAGTTCGAATGACGACAACTTGGCTGGCTAGCCGGTACATAAAGAAAGTGGTCTTGTTGGCATTTTTGACGCTTTTGTGTTAGAAATTGCAGCCTTCCACTTTTATCTAAATAGAGACAAATATTTCCAATTATTTTGGAAAATCAATAAATAATTGTCAATGGTTTGTTTTGATAAATATTTAGACTTCCTTGGCAGGGAATTGTTGTGTTGACAAGTGAAAACAGGTAGTCTTTGTTGTTTTCAAACAATTTGTCAGCAGATTTGTCGGTAAGACGATTGAGAAGATTATTTCCAATAACACAAATTTTCTCATAAAACATCACCCAAAAAAATGTGAAATTTTAAAAATATTGAGTAGAAATTGAATTTTCCAGCAGGTAAAATGGAAAATTTTTGTACAATTTCAATAATTCATGTGTTTAAAAATTGTCGTCGTCTGGACGTTTAAAACCTGAAATTTTATTGCCCTTACCTGGATACCAGATGCCGAAATTTTCTTACAAATATTAGATGCCAAAAATCAAAAGAAGGGTGTTTAATAAATGGACATTTCAAGAAAAATAATACGAACAAAATACATTCTTTAAAGTTGCAGTTGACTGAAAAATTACATTTTCTAAAAATATAAGAATAATCGAAAATTTAACTCAAAATTAGACGGATTTTTTTAGAATAACCTTCATTACACAAACCAATACTTGTTTTGTTAGTAAAACTATAATTTAGGACGTAATTATTTTAATATTTAAGCTAAATATTGAAAATAAAATCCAGAGGCGTCATTTCTGTAAAGTTTGGGAGTTCTTTTTTTTTGTTTTTAGGCCGGTTTAAGCGGATGTATAACGAAAAACACGAATTTATTGTCTTTTTCGATTGTCAATTTCTAATAATCGATATCTTGCTTGTTTGATAACATATTGTAATGATTCAAATAGCATTAGAAATAGTATTTTATTCTGTCTTAAAAAATTCTGATTGAATTCTAAATTACAGAGGATGTTTCATATTTTCCTTTATAACTTAGCAACTATTAATGATTTCAATAATTTTCTCACCGTATATTGCAAAGTAAACATATTCAACAGTTGGTAAAGCCCTAATTGAGAGCTATTTTCAATTGAAAAATGAAAATTATAGATGAAATTGTCTCAGAATCAAAATTTTATCTATTACTGTAATAATTTTCAAATAAAATTTCATTGACACCGCTCGGTTAGATCATAAACTAATTAAAAAGATTATTTATTGTTTATTTGTGACAAATAATAACCATCATCTATCTCGAATATTAAAAGTATTTGTTAAAATAAGAATTGATTAAGATATTCCCACTTCTAACTTTCCCCATTTAAAAAGAAAAGAAACGCACGTCATAACATGTTCACGAAATTTGACTAATTGTTTTAAAGACAAGTTTTGTCAACATTTGTTAAAGAGATACATAGATGGATATCTACTTCAGGTAGTTTTCTTTATTCATATACACGTTAAAGTGATAGTCTTACGTCGGCAAAATACCAAAGAAACGTATTCTTAGAAACGTTTCTAAACACTCTAATCCTATCGGTAGTCAATTGAACGGAAATTACCAGACACCGATAGGGGGTAGTTTTTTCCCTCCTTGGCCGTTATCCACAGTACCTTCTTCAGTTGTTCATTTTACGGTGGTCATTGGTAGGTTCGATGTAGTTATCGTAACATGTTGTCGATATAGTGTAGTTTTTATAGGCCGATGGAAACGGCACGGCTCCGCCTTAATTCTACCCCAAAAACTAGTCCATTTTACCATCCCATCCAGGCAAAAAATTTTCATTTGGTGTTTGTGCTAGTTTGGTGATTTTTTGTGATAAAAATGTTACCGTATTATAGTCAGTCATGGATGATGTACCACCAACAGTATTATCAACAACAACAACAACAGCAACAACAACAACAAACAACATCAAATCAGTATCAAAACCCTTGGTATTCATCGAATTATCAACAACAACAACAGACGGATTTATTACCATCATCATCAGCATTATCATCCCCATTACCATCAACATCACAAGCCTATTATCCGCAACAACAACAAGAACAACAACAACAATATTGGGGGCAATTTCAACAATATAACAATTATTATAACCCAAGTGCAACCCCATATCAATACAGTAATAATTACGAACAATGTGAAAATAACGAAACCCCTTCAACTTCAATAACCAGTGGCCCTTTATCAGAGAATTCAACAAGCACTATAGAAAGCGAAACAACAAATAAACGACTACCGTATAAATGGTTAGAATCTAGTTCGATTGAAGAAAAACCCGGTAAGTTTGTTTGTTTTCCATATAATTTTAATTAATTTTCTACAATTTAATAAGGCCGAACTCGTACTAAAGAAAAATACCGTGCTGTCTATACGGATTTTCAACGGATTGAATTAGAGAAGGAATTCCATTGTCAAAGTCGCTACATTACCGTTCAAAGAAAATTGGAATTGTCGAAATTTCTCGGTTTATCCGAACGACAAATTAAAATTTGGTTCCAAAATCGAAGGGCAAAAGAACGACGCCAGGCGCAACGTCAAACACCGAATCGCCATCCAAATCGCGAATTACCATCAACATCAACATCGATTAATCAAGAAAATTGTTATAATTTTCGTCGTTCAAATAATTCAACAATAACAACGAATTCTATTGATTTTGATTCGACACAAAATTTACAATCAGAACAGAATCATACAATCGTAACAGAAAGTCCAAATACTTTTAGTAATTTCTATCAGAATCAAATTAGTGATATTGGAACGAATAGGAATCACTCAAGTCATAATTACAATCGAAATAATATCAAAAATGAGCAAGAATTTGATGATAATTCAATGTTAGATTTTGAATTTGTTGATGTTCAAGAAACCAACTGATATTTCGTTTTTAATCCTTGTAAATAGTGTTTTTTTCTTTGTATATTTTACTTATTCTTACTTCTATTTGTGATTTATAATTAATGTAAAAAATGTATATTTTAATAAGATTTCTTATCGTTAGAAATCTTTATATGTATTTTGTTAAGGCTGTTAGGTACTCACTGTATCTTTGAAATTGTGTGCTTTAAAAGACAATAAAGTGCAATAAAATTACGGCAATTGATTGAAAAACGACCGAAATTGTGATTTTACGTCTTTTATTATCTATTATAATCATATATTAGTGATAATTGTAAATTAATTGAATAAAAATCAGAGATTTCTATATGTTGATAACGCGATGAAATTTAACTATAAAACCAACTTACCTTATTCCACATTAAAAATGATTGGATTTAATCCATCTATTCTTCCCGATTATCTTTTTAAAATTTTCGATTTTGTCCAAGTGAGCATTTCAAATCAAAAATTTACACTTGGCAGACCGAACTGTCAAAATAATAAACAAAATAGCTATCCTGACAACAGGAAAGTCACTAGAAAATTTCCCCGCCATAGATCTGGCATATAAAAAATCATATTCTCCGTGTAATGATACCAACTTAAATTTGAAATTAATTTGAGGAATTTTCCGAAACTTTACTATTTCTTCCATAATTGTCTCTAATTTCCACTTGTCTTCAATATTATAAAAATCCAGAAACTAAAAAAATTCGGTTTTGTTTCAAGTGAGGTTATATGACAATAATCAATTTGAATTTGAATATAGGCCCCAAAACCCAATACTTTTTAATAAGAATATGTAGATAAAGCCGATTATTGATTCATTTGACATTTACTGAAAATCCGATCTTTATTTATCATTATTAAATTGAATAGGTATATGTAGGCAACCATAAAAACATCAATGTAGTACACGTTATCTACTATTTTTGAAATAGGAGCAAATCTTTAAGTTTTTTTTATTCAATAAAAATTACCTTAAACAATAGTTTTATTATTAAAAAAGCTCACTAATATAATAAATAAACTAGGTACAATACAAATACTGTTGTTTTTTAAGCAGCTACTATACAAGAATGACTAGAATAAACAAAAAGAACACATGGAATCTTTCTCTGTTATTATTGTTTTAATAACAATTAAATTACACCTTAATTGTATTGAAGACATCCAATAATTGCCAATAATTGATTTAATTCTATGACAACTGTTAGATTATAAGAATTATATTCTTTTCGATAGTGTAATATACCCACAGGACCGTATTATAAATGAATTCGTAGGCTTAGGCACGCTTCTACTTTTAATACAAACCCAAATTACGATCCTGCTGTAGTTTTTAAAATAGTGAACAGTACAATTATAGTTGAAATTTGTAGAAAATCCTAATTGAAAACGAACTAGACGATGATTATTTAATTTATTTTCTTTAAATTATCTATTAATTCTAATTATTTCGGGTACATGTGGCGGATATTTAATTTTCATTAAAATCTTATAAAATAAATAAGTTGACGACAATATTTACAAGATAACGTTAAACGATTATGAAATTATTATAAAAAAATACTCATAATCTATCAAGTCTAAGGCAATACAATGAAACTACAGTATGATTGAAGGCCTCTTTTTGTGTGTATTTTATGTTTATTTGTGTTTGTGTATGTGTGATAATTTCCTAAAATGTGAAGAGTATTACTCGTTTAGAAAATAAAAAACACAAAATTATGGGCAGTTTAGTCTGGTAAATGAAAATTTCAACCCATCTTCCCATTTTAGTTCAATATAAATTAAATTCATCACCCTGTATGTTTCTCCTATAAAATAAACTTATAGTCAGATTTATAATAAATAATAACGAAATCGAGCGTTTATCACAAAACAATTGGTGTAATTCACTAAGAACCAACGATACAAATATCGCCCTTAATTTAGGTGTTATCAATTCTTTTCTTTAGAATAACACGCCATTATTTGGAAGATAAAAAAATTATAATTTCATCTATAGATATCTATCTAAAATAGATAATTTCAATTGTACTACTGTAATTTGGTGAATTTTCATTAAATAATTCTCACTGCCACTAGTTTGGTAGTGATATTGTGATATCTATCGAGTATACCACGGTAATTCTCCTTGCAGTAAGTGTTGGCGAGTAATCGAAACTTTCCAGTACTTCGAATAAAACTTAATATTAGATAAAAATTTGAATATCAACTTGATCGATGTAATTCAGTCAGTAATCTATATTACCGACAAAGCTACAACTTATTTCAAAGAGAATGACCGTGGTACATCCATTATGTATATGTATATTGCTCAATAAAATCTAATCGATGACTTTATTTCCTCTAGAAAGAGTACAAATAAACTCCCTATAAGTGTGGACGTTTATTGGTACTCTTGTAATATCTACCAAATGATAAATTTAAATCCATTTATAGCCATCCAGTTGGTCCATTATGTCCACTTAAGGGTATAACACCCGGTAATTTGGGTAACGATTGTGTATTTGTTTTATATTCATCTTCTGGTGTCTGTGACGAACCAGTACCAGCTTGATTACTAGACGATGAATGGTACAATAATGGTTCCCGTGATGAACCACCCGGATTCTGTCCAACTGTTGTAACGCTCTCTTCTGTTGTTGATGGTGTTAGTGTAGCCGGTGCTGATGTTGGAATCTCCACTGATTCCTGTTGAGATTGACTTGTATTATGACGCAATATAATTTCAGCCACTTCCGGTACACGAGTTGGTACACTTGAAGCTCGTTTCAATACTTGTGGTATCTATAAATTTAATGTTTGAACAAAATTAATTTGATTATTTGTTAATGGTACCTTCTTTGGGACCTTTTTAATCGTTGGAGTTTCTTGTGGATTATTAATCGGTGGTACAATTGGACTTGTATTTCGTGATGCTGAGAATTTCTTGCGTTTCTTTTTCAATAATGCTAAACCGTGGGCTAGACCGTGTAATTCGGGTGTTGGTGGTTCGGATTGTTGGACAACGGGTACATCAAGACTAGGATTCGAATCTGTACCACTGAACGAATTATTATCATCAGACGCTGGACTGTTGCTGTGCGAATGATTGTGGCCGTTTTCTCTGCAATTGTTGCAAACTGAATCTTCGGAACGGGAACGTCCGATAAGACGTGACACTTTGCCGGTTTTGGCTGCTTCGATCAATGTACCCCAACGACGTTTGTGCGAATGTGTTCGTTTCAGGTGGAATCTGAAAACGTGGCTACACCATATTCATCTTTTATTTCACATAAACGAACAATAACCATGAGAAAATGAACGAATACACAGAAATGTGGAAAAAATAATTGTAAAAAGGGCGTTGATTGCACTTACATTGAAAGCACCTATGAAAGCCATGCTAAATGAAAATATAAAAAAAATAATCGTGAGAAATCATAATTTAGCACTAAATTCTCCACGTTTTCCACAATAGAACCAACAATTCTTATCACAACTCATACGATTCGATAAAATTTAGGAAAATTAGAAACTCGAGCCGCCTCATGGGACCCATATACTGATTGGACTATTTAAGAGTAAACTCAAAGATAAGTTGATAAGCGATTGGAGGAATATTTCGAGAATTTATCGGAAAGTCCTCAGAGAACATTCTAGACTCCGCAGTTTATGGGGAAGTCGATTAAAAAATGGCTTTTTTGACAATGTCGCAAAAGAAGAACATGCACAATTTTTGCCTCCTATCAGTATTTTTCTATCCGTTTTATTTAAAATTAAGTACCCTAGTTTTGTTTTTTTGTGCCCACATTTATCAAAATATTCTCTAAATATTTTATTGTCAAGAATATTACGAGTTGTCATAAAAACCATCATTTCTATAGTGAAAACCTTTATATGACAGAAATCGTATTATTATGTCTCATTTTCAAGCCGTTTTTTTTGTATACCTGCCAAGTCCACGACTAGAATGATGATCATGATGATGGTGATGATGCCGATGATGATTATTACCATTCTGTGATGTTTCATTGATACTGCCCTGTGATGATGATACCGTACTACTATGTTGATGTAATTTCCTTGGTACTGAATTGAAAATTCCCGATAATGTTGAACCGAAGAAATCATTATGATGGCCATCGTGATGTTGTTGAATCGATGCAATAAATTCCGCTACTGGTGGTAATGGGCCGGTTGTTGTTGATGGTTGTGGGCCAATATTGAATCCCTTCATTAACCGTCGTTCTTTTTGACGGTTTTTCTTACCACCAGTTCCTAGATAAATTTCCTTTAAATATTGTGTAATTTTTTATTGTTATTGTTAGTACCCATTCCACTATGTGCAGTTGATGTATTCATTCCGGAATTTTTCAAAATTTCAATTAATTCGAAACGAAATGCTGATATGTCCTGTTTGATTTCATTAACATCGTCCTCGGTGACACCTTGATTTTCCGCTTTACGTTGTTCTACGGTCACGTATCGACGTACCAAATTCCTCATAATGCTCTATAGAAAGTTGAAAACAATACCGAATTCAACAATTGTCATCAAGTTTATAATTTTATTATCATTATTCACCTGATAACGAAAGTCTCTTTCACTAGCTTGTTTCACTTTCCTCTGTATTTAAACAATAAAATAAAGTTAAATTTAATTTGCTGTAACATATGTATGTGTAGGTGTACTATCGGACTAGAAGTTTTTATGAAAATTCCCATTATTAGACGACCGATTCGGAGAATTTTTAAAAAATCAATAGGAAGATCCTCGAAGATCATTTTAGCAAAATTTGAACCTTGTAGCTAATACAGAAGTAGCTCAAACAACTCAGTCTAACAGTGACTCAGAGTAACTCGATCATTGATTTTTTTCATTCTTTTTTATTTTATACTGGAACAAATGATTCGCATTTTTTTCTAGAAAAAACAAAAAAGTAATACTGAGAAAATTAAGTTATGCCGACTCATTTATTGATAAAACGGGTTTTTTGACTAATTTCTATGAGTTATGAGGTTTAAAATTTGCTAAAATGATCTAATATTTTACAAATCGCTAGCCAAATAATGAGAGTTGTTTTGAATGAATTTTCTACCCGAATTGTTCGCATATGTTCCTTTTTAGCAGCCCTTGAATGTCCACAAAATTTCCGACGTATCCATTGAATCACATACCAGACACTTTTCGGTGTTGGTATAACATTGAATGGTGGTGGTGCTGTACCACCTTCTTCAAAATAACTAATCCATAATTTACTACGAGCGAATTTCCATTCAACATCGGCACGTTCCTATTACAAAATATCGTACTAATTCAAAACGAAATAGACGAATTAAAAATAGAATCTTACCGAAATCAACTGATACGAATGATTCATCATTGCTATTAATAAATTCAATAAAACAACAATATTAATAACGGAATATGTGCCAAACATCAACATCCCCCAGAATCTTGTGAAGATTTTGATTTCGTTCAGTTCGAAACTTTCTAAATCAACTAATCCGAAAACGGCCCAAAATAGAGTTTGACTTGTCTCAAATAAACTGTATGAAATAAAAAATTAAACAAATTAATTATAATTTTCGATTTATTGTTGAATATTTACTTTGAAAATCGCCTCCATATCGTGCAAGCATTCGAATCGGTTTCAGTCAGATTAGCTTTAGCGTACCGGGGATCAACTTCAGTTGGACACTTTTGACGTTCAGCCTCAGCATAATACCATAACAATTGATTTAATCCTAGAATTTAATTCATTGTTGGTTATTATTTTATTAAATTTCAATATAAAAAAAACACAAATATTTACCACAAGAGAAAGCGAATAAAACCAAAACGTAAAGGAAGAAGAATTTCATTATATCCATTACCATTCGTGATAGTGATACTTGTAATGGTCCCAGATGCGGATTTACCGAGAATATGTACACTAATTTCAATGAACTGAAAAAAAAGAAAATAAATGAAGATATATTAGGATATATACCGCCTGTTTTACCTAAAAAAGTCTAGCTCTTAATGCAACCGAAGAAGTTAACGAGCAATTTGGAAAATATTTTAAGCATTTATAATGATTTATCTTAACAAATTTGAACCTTGTAGCTTAGCAAAAAGTTGTAGAGAATTTATAAGAAATGCTCTAGAGATCAATTTAGCAAATTGGAATTTTGTAGCTCATTGAGAAGTTGGTCAAAAAATGATCGTTTCTGACGATATTTCGGTTTAGGCAAACGGGTTACACACACAAACTGGCGTGATTATTCTCAAATACAATGGAGATTTTTTTTTAATATATGGGAAGTAACATCACAACATTATCCAAAATGGTCGTTTTTTGACAGGCTTCTCAATGAGCTACATGGTTCAAATTTTGCGTAAATGATATTATCAGGAACTTTAGTATTAATTTATAAATTATTTTTTAAGTTGGTGTTAGGATAATAACAGCTAGAACAATTTAAGTGGGGTGAAACACCATTTTGAAGTTCAACTTTTTCTGGACTTCCTATCAAAATTTTCCATCACCACATGAAAACCATTTAAAAATTGTCAAGTTAGAGACTAATTTAATCGATTTTACCAACGTACAGTTCGTTTATTATAAAATTAAGCATCAATTGTTCATTTTTCGAACAGTTTCTTTACATATTCAACGAGCATCAGAGAAATCGATTGGCCAATCTGATTTTCGGTGTGAAAGCGAAACCGAGAGGCAAAAGAGCGAAAAAAAAACAAACAAACTCTCCATAATGAACCAACTAAGAGAACGTGGTGGTGGTTTTTGTTGGAAGGGAAATAAATCAATTGCATGACTAGAATACTAATCAACGTTACTGTATGTCAATCCTTTGTCGTTGATTAAATGAAATTATCCAAACCAACTTCGTATTCATAATTTCATAATTACACAGACAAAGATCAATTATTAAGTAAACAAAAAGCTTGTTCTCCATGTAATTTTCCAAAGAAAATAGGCCAATTTTTCCACATAACAATAGAATAAATTGAATCGTCTACACATTGGAGAAAATTTGGTTTAAACAATGTTTTTTTAATAGATAAAAATAGCTAACAAATTTCCTCACGATTTTCCGTGAATTTTTGAAAACTTGATATTTGAACATTTAATTTTCTACGTTTGAGATTATACAAGGCAAACTTTTTTTTTCCGGAAAACTACCTTTAAATGCTCTTTGTAAGAAGCTCAAGGATTGAATTTTTTGTGAAAAATAAACGCGAAATTACTTATTAAATTATCCACTTTTTTAACAAATTCAAATTCGACCGGTTTTTCGAGGAAGAATTGTACAATTTTGGTGGATGCGCCGGGTGTGATTCTATTCGATACTAAAGTTTGTCTTACCTGAATATATTGGCTGCTGAAAATAAACCTTCCGAGATCAACATTGGGTCCCATGCATCCCAATTTTCACGCTTTACAGTACCCGAATTCGGATTTTGTTGAACCTAATTGTTTACAATATTATAAGTAGATAGATGATCGATATGTTTTCTTTTTATAATAGATATCTGGTTTTTTTTACCTGATAAATGGAGACAATTCTTAAGGCGACAGTTGCTACATATAACGAATTTGTAATAAAATCTATTACATTCCACATATCACGAACGTATTCTTCTAAACCAACATCCCATAATTGTTTTATTTCACTCCATATTAGACCTGTGGATGTTTTAAAGAAGTAACAATTTATAATAATCAGTTTATTTTGTATATTCAGAAAATTGGATTGTGTAGGGTTTGTTTTCCGTTCATATAAATCAAGAAAACAACTTGTTTGTTGTAGAAATTACAAATAGGGTAGCAAAAATCGATAGAAAATTTGTTTAGGGATGCATATGGAGCGGCTTAGATGTTTATTAATTTTTAATATATAAGAAAAATATAGACTTACCACTAACATAAGCCAGGATAATCCATTCAACTAATGAAGGTTTAGCGCCACGTTGTGTGTAAACATAGGCGGAATCTTCATTGAAAAACAACGTTTGTAAATATTGACGTTGTGATGCTAATATCAACATAACTAGAAAAATATATAAAAGAATTATTGTTATTATTATTAGAGAATTTTAATCTAAATAATTGATAATAAAAATGGAAAACAATCGAATTAAATTTGTGTAAACTTACACAAAAATGTAAAATATGAAGCTGAATGACAAATGAATTTAATAAATGGTTTCCTCATTGTTTGTCCAATAACAGAATGCGGTGCAACAATGTAAGCAATTGAAAAGAATGGGAACAATATACCGATTCGTACAATTTCCATTGCTTGTAAAACCATATTTTTCCGACGAAAGCCTGGTAGACCTTCATACCAAATAGATGCTAACAATTGTTGTACGTTAGGATGGGCGACAAACTAGAAAAAACAACAAAAAATAATGTTAATAATCAGGAGAGATTTCACGTTAAAATTTCTATAGTTATTATACAAATATGAGTAGATCTCTACTATTTTCAACAACTTTTAATGAGCTCACTTGCCATTAAAGTTATTACAGTCGATGAGTTTTATAGGAGAAAGATGGTGGTTTTTGATAATCGCAGATAATAACATAGTAAGTAGTAGAATCTCAGCAAAATTTCAAAGCTAAATTACATACAATTTCTTGATTAAAGAACAAATAAAATTCAAGTGTGTACTTTAATTTTTTTTTAAGTTTCAATTATACAACATGTACAACGGTTAAACTTGAAAATTAAATTGGCAAATTTGCATTCTAGAGACAATATTCAAATTTTATTCAAGCAAATATAACTCACTAACTAATTCAAAATAAGGTGTCAAATAATCAAGCACAAAATCTCAGAAGCATAAACTGCAATTCTCTAAAATGTTTGTACATTTTCGAATTATTAAGCTATTGTACGATTTTGTTGATACATTAAAGTTTCACACGAATAAATTTCCAACTTTTTCGAACCGTTTCCTCACGAGATTCGGAAAACTAATGCGAATTTGCATCTGAATTTTTAACCAACAAAGACATGAGGCAGTGGCACTATCACATTCTTTTCGATTAAATTTACATCTTTGCCAAGTTCCTACTTTAAAAGGAATATAAGAGTTATGGTATCGGTATTTGTATGTTGAAATATTGAGAATATTTGCTAAATTATCAAAGAGAATATAAAAAAATTTGAAAGGGGCCGAATTTAAGAACCGGCCTAATAACTTCCCCGACACATTCCGGATAGTTAATCATGAATTAGAATAGTATATTAAAAACAAGTGTCAGAAGCCTACAATTAATGCACGAGTTCGAGTTTAAAAAAAAACGAGTACCGTAGCACGAGTTTATAATAATATTTTTTCTATTGGAGACACTTTATTAAAAAAAAAAATCTAACTTACTATAAAAATCAAAATCGGGAATCGAGAACCGCGGCTATCTCACAACCACCGAAAAATTCAATGAGGAACCAGCACCTCGTCAACCAAAACTCTGTTCACTGATCGGTGATTACACACACAAACTTTTCAATTCAACTTTCTCATAAACTCGATTCACGATTCAATTGCGAAATTTCGACAGAACGAGAGAACTGTCATTTGAGCGCGGAGTAAAATGTAGTACGGTAGTCCCAATAAAAACATGGAAAAATTCAAATCATATGGATTGAATTGTCGAGGGAATATACATTTCTTTTTTGTGGAAAAATCAAAATTTATATTATTTTAAAACATTTATATATTAAAAAAGCACTAACCGAAACACAAAATCCGCTCAAAAAACCGCTTGAAAACAAATATTCTGAGGTTATACTTCAAAAATGACAGAAAAATGTAAACAAACGCATAGGATTTTATACCTTCAGTGATACCAACAGTAGATATTATTCTGTCTCTATAAACTACCGTTATAAATTTTGTTACGCTTTAAAAATTATGTTGGATAACCTTCTAAACTGTCATTTCAAAATTTTGCAATTGAATTTTCTATGGCAACCGATCTCTAACAGAAGGCGGCAAATTTGAGTTGGTTGACTACACTATTTTGCCAATTTTGTGCCCTTATTTAAAAAAAGAACATCGCACATGATGGGTATTGTTTCGGACATAAAAGCACATGCCCTCTCGATTGGTGATATCAAATTAATATGTTATCTTGAATTTTTTTCAATCAACCCCCTCCCCCTTCCACCCCCATGGTCCGATTGGCACCAAAAACTAATCAACTCGAGCGGCCACCAAATAGTTTGTGCTGACCAAATTTGAACTCAATCGGTTAAAGCGTTTTTGAGTAATCGTTGGAGAACCGATAGACTCACACACACACACACACACACACACACACACACACACACACACACACACACACACCGCGCGCACACGCACACGCACACACACACACACACACACACACACACGCGCGCGCGCGCGCACACGGACATCATGCTAAAAACTTCAAAAACGTGTTCAGGGGACCCCAAAATGTAAAGATCTGGTGAAATCTCGAATTCGAAATTTTGGGCCGAAACTAATAACTTCCCTACCCTCTGGTCGGGGAAGTTAAAAATAGAAAAAAACATGCTCTAAAACTTTGCTTTGTAACTCAATCGATTGAAATTTTACAAAAACGCTGTTAGATACGCATTGAGTTTCTCTTTCTAGGGTTATCGAATCGAAAAAGACGTTCTCCGGAACTTCAAGTTTTAAAGAATTCGTATTTCTGCGATAATTTCCGGTAAATCTTCGCTTAAAAAGGTGCGGAAATAGAAACAAAAGTAGAGACCCCTAACGTCTCTAAAATGTACAGTAGATGTCTAATTATAGCAACTTTCTCTTACAATTAGATTATAATTTTAGATAAAGATTGTCTCTTGAAATTTACGAAATCCGAACTTTGAATAATATTAATATTTTGTAAGTACCTAGAATTGATTGGAGTACTTACAATTAGATAAAATTTTGGGTCGTCAAAATCTAGGTTTATAGAAAGCAAAACAGTATTGAGAAAAAATAATCTTGATTGCATTTCTCATTGTTGGTGAGCTCAAATGATAATCATCAGATTTATTGTAGATAAAATTAATATAAGTGCATCGATTTTTAGTCAATATTTAAACGATAATAAATAATATTTCAACATCATTGTTATAATTATTAAATGGTAAAAAATATACAATTGTTTTATTTACAATATATTTAATTAGCGTTCAAGTAAATAATAATAATTGTAAAATTTCATATCTTTTATTTTTCTTTTATGAAATCTGATGATACGTTTTTGTTCTCTAATCTCGACTGAGACAATGTTTGTTATTTCAAAATAAGTTATTTTTTACGAAATATTCCATTGTAAAATGTTAAAATTCGCTAAGTTGAAAGTTTTTATTTAAAAAATCTTGTTTTATTTTTAAATCCCGTTAAATGTGGCGGATTCTTCCCCTTTTTAAAATGTCCCATTTCACAATTTACTGTCGATTTTATCATTTGAAAGTCTGCAATCGCGATAATTAAAACATGTCATCTTTGGTTTAAATTCTGTCGCACTAATTAATACCAAAATAATGGAAATTATGTTCTATTCGAATGAATTTCCACAACCAATTTGTAAAATTTCTACATATACATATTTTAATAATAATTAATTCTAGCCTAATTTTAGGTTGGCATCTATTCTATCTAGCCCTAAAAAGAGTTGATTGTATGGAAATTGCATTTTTATGGATTTATAATGAATGCATTTATTATTATTATGTAGGTATACATAATAGGCATGAACTATTTATATATAAAGGTACGTCGACCGTTGGCCCATTTAAGGGTTGTTGCCGTTTATAACCACCTAACATAATTCAGGTATCGAATTTTTCCATCATTATTAACATGTCCCATTTTCTATCTCTCAATTTCGGTTTATTTAAAAAAAATCTAAAGCAATCGATTAATAATTCTGTATGGAAATTATTATTGATTGGATTGACAGTAATTCATCAAATCATGACACTCTCTCAACTAGATAAAGGTTTATTAAATTCGATAATTGAATTTTTCGAATTTATTTTTAAAAATACAACAAATTAAATTAATAAATTATAAATTTTATTTAAACTACTAATTTGTAAAATCAAATAATAATGTATAATAAAGACATTGGGTATCATCATCGGATCGAGCTGTTGTAATACTACACAGATGATTCTTTTTACATTCATTATTACACCCACCACTAATACCACTATCACCGTTTCGATAATAGAAACTAAAATAAATTAAATAAATAAATAAATAAATAAATAAAGATTTAAAGTTGAAATTCACCGGAAATAAGTGTCGATTAATTCAGGATTTTTAATCATTTTTTCAGGTATTTGAGCTACTTGTTCTGGTTGTAAATTTGTTACATTGTATGTTTCACGAAAACTATACAAACGATACCAATCGGGTAGGTTTGATGGTTCCTCATTTGCCAGCGTTAAATTAAATGTCCATTCTATTGAATCTAAGACAACCTGAAGTCAACAATTATCGTTAACTTAACTATTATTTATTTTATTGATTGAACGTCTCATTAAATTCCACACCAGTACTACATTATGGAAAAAAATACCAATAAATTAGGATAATGTTATCTGTTTTATCTACCAAAAATTTCGACGATAAAACTATCAGCAATTATAGTGCTTTATCATCATGATATTTCATTAATTTTTTAAACTATCAAAGACGGAAATAAACGAGATTACTAAAATAATAGACAAGGAAATTTGTCTAGACAAAAAATATAAAAAATAGACAAACTGAATTTTAGCTTAAGGAAAATCTGTAACGTAATTTACTTCATTACAGTACAGATCAGAGCAAACGTAGGGCACTGAAGAATGGTTCTAGTAACACTCTAATCAACGTTTACTTGTTCTCCTAAGCTTATTAATGGTTGAAATATTAGAAAAAGCTTGTATCTGGTGTTAGAATTTAGTTGATTTCAACTAAATTTTTTAAAAAGAATATTACATAATTATTATGGTCTATAATGTGTATCTTATAACTGGGATTAGCATCACTATATGGTACAATTGAGGCACCATTAATTGCCACATTAACTGCATCAAGCATATCGGAACTATTATAATAAATATGGAATTCATCACGATGTGTATGCCCTTGAAATTGTACCCGAATTATATGTGAAAATCTACAATTTAATTCATAATTATATTTTAAATTGAATTTGCCATAACTGTATATTGATACCTTTGAATTATACGATAATATTCCCGACTCCATGTATGTAAACAATCATATTCTCCATTTGGTACATGCGATACAATATGAACGGATTCATCATTTTCTTCAGCTTGTTGTAAAACATCAACAAGCCATTTTAGTTGATCATATGGATCGGTATCATTATAAATCAACCACCAATTATTCGTATAACATAAATTAGTATTAACCGAAATAATACGGAAACCTTTTCGTGGTGTTACTGTATAATAACCACCTTTGAGGATTGTTTCACGTGTCTCTTCACCTAACCATGGTGTCCATAAATCGGCAGCTAAATCAAGTAACCATTGCGTTGATAAACTTTTATTAGTAATATCTTTAGGTGCCCAACTAGAATTTGTGATTATTTTGTATTGTTTTTATCGTTGAATTGAAGACTTACACATTTAATGGATGCGGTTCGTGGTTACCGAATGTTGGATATACAGTACAATTTAAATTCTCGCGTAAATACAAAAAAAATTTCTTTATTGCTTCTGTATTATTTTTGATGCTAGTTTCCCAAACACGATGACTGATTACATCACCAGTAAAATAAGCAAAATCGCACGGTTGTGTTTTAACGTGTCTGATTGTTTCTTCGATTAGATTCCATGGTGCATCAGCTTTACGATAATCAGTCCAATAACCGCATTGATCTTGTTTGTTTATTGGTAATTCCTGATCGTTTTGGCAACAAACCGGTTCACCACATTCAGCATTCCCATTCGTTAAATATAACGGATCGTAATGGGCATCTGATAAATGGATTATATGTAAAGGATCATCTTCGGTCAAGTTTAACTGCTGTAAATCCAGTAGGTTTGTAATAAAAATTATTTAAAAAAATTAATAAATTTTACTTTGAATTGCCTAGTTGAATTGAAATTAGGTATTGAAATTGACCAATCTGTGTTATCTTTCGGGCAATTGTAATTTTGTAGAACTATACCACAAAATCGATTCGCTGTTATATTTGGCTTGTTTTGGAAAATATACCAAAATATCGGCTAAAATTTTATATAAAATTTCAATTAAATTATTAATAATTTAATTAATTATTACAATATTTTCATGAATGGCTCCGCGACAAACACGTCGATCTTCTATATCTAATAAAATACACAATTCTACAATTAAATTTTCCATACTCTGTTGGGATACTCCTAGATGAAGTTTCAATTGTACCGCACTTATAACAATTTGGCATAGTCCACAAATGATCAATGGATTATAGACATTTTGCATTCCTGATTCTAAAGCATGTGGCATTTGATAATTTTTCACTAAATCGAGGAAATATTGTGGTGGTTGTTCTGTTTCAAAAAATTCCCGGATACCAATCTCCAATAATTGCAAATCATCTTTACGAATTCACCAATTATTCAAAATTAATTAATTTAATAATAATAAAACTTACCATTTTCATATTGTTGTTGTTGTTGCGATGTTGATAGAGTAATCAACATAACTAATATTAAACACAATAACATTTTGAAATTGTTGATTTTTTACTAAACTCGAACGAAATTTGAGTAAATTTATAACAATTTGTTATCTTAAATACAAATCGAATTGTACGTAAGAGGGAGAAGAAAGGAGGGCACGATTTTTGTTTTCTTTTTCATAATTTAAAGTCCATTAAATTATTTTATTGCCGATGTGGATACAAACACACAATAATTGTATGTTTAAAGATCAACTGTATTGTTGTGTATAAAATTCGAGTACTATTGTTTTCTCATTTTTGTTTTGTTTTCAAGTGTTTTTTTTCTTCAAATTTTTTGTTAAAGCATAAAAAAATTGCAAATAAAACAACAATCACTTACTTTTTTTTGTCGTAGTTTAATTGCCAATTTCAATCGATTGAGATGCATCCGGTCACCGTGCTCGAAAGCCGGTCCTGTTGGATCATGGTTCAATAGCACTTCCAATTCGTATGAGCTTCTTGTGTGATCTAAAAGTGCCGTTGCAAAATCCTGACATTGTTTCCTCAATTCTTGATATTCACTCTTAAATTCGTGCTCCAAGAAACTTAATCTATATCAGCATCAATTAAAAAAAGAAAAACAACATTTTTTATTTGAGTCAAACATTTTCTTATGTCTCACCTGCGCAATTCCCATGACAATTCAAATGCTGTTAGTATTGGATCTTTCGATGAAAGTGCTATTAAAGATGGCGATGCTAATGCCCGATAGGCGTTTATACGGCTTCTGGAATGCCTTAGGGAGTCTTCCATACGTGAGGTGACACATTCATCACAGCCGCATCTGTAGTTATTTTAGTTTGAAAAGAATACAAAGAAATGAAGAGGAAAATTAAAAAAAAATTATAATACTACATAACCAGTAATTGAAAAATAAGGAAAAATTTTAGTAGATTTGAGGTCTTTAAACTGTACTCGAGTGGAAATACTCTAAAAAAATCAAATAATGAAATGGCCTTAATTATTTTTCCTTTGATTATTTTATTATTATTATCATCATTATTTCCTTTGATAAAATAATGATTAGTGATGATAAAACAATTTTAAATTAAATGAGTTAGAAAAATCAGGTATTGTTATAATAAAATTTGCATTTATTTTATACTTAATGCCTTATTTATTTGATATCTTCATATCTCTATTATTTTGTTAATAATTGTCAACAATTTGGATTTTCAGACTGTTTTTAAACTTTTCAACACAAAGGATTTTTTTTAATTTTAACGAACACAGGTGTACGAAATAGTTTAGTCACCGATAACAACAAAAAAATAGAACGCAATAGAAATACAAAAATAAAAGAAGCTTAGATTGGAATTGTAAGCATCATGACTTATCCTAGAATCGATAATACAAAGATTAAAATGCTCACTTTGAAATAATTCAAATACTTGAATTATTGATTTATCTCGTGAATTTAATCAAAATAATTTTAAGCAACCCTAATGAAAAATCACATCATGTGACCATATTCCGATCAGGATTTGTTTATAGTTGCATTTATTTTAATTGATAATGAATGTATAATTTTGGTGGATGCGCCAGGCAAATAGAGAATTGTAATAAAGCTATCGATTTTTGTATTCTACACAAATTTAAACAATTTCTCTCTATTATTATTTTAATTTAGGCAATTTCGAATGTCACAAACAATTATTCGCATCGATCTAGAGGAATTCTCTTGAAAATTTATCTCTTAAAACAACAACACTATTGATTAAAATAATTAATCTCAATTGAAATCGGTTAACGCATAAAAATTATAATTAAAGCTTACGAAATATCACCATTGAATTAGAAAATTGGAAATTAAATGAAATTCGGATTGACGTTTTCAATAGAGTTGAGAAAATCGATTTTATTCTCTAATTATTAGTGGAAAATAATTCTAATCTTTGACTATTCAAAGATTGGCAAATATTCAAAACATAACCCTCTGATATACAAAGTTAGTTTATCGACAATAATTTGTTATGGAAATTAATTCAATTTGTATCGTAATGTTTGAATTTTTGATTATTTCCTTAATTTTAGAATCGTTGACATCAATTTTATTATAGAATTTTGTAAATTAAATTTATTATAATACCAACTAGATAATATTAATTTTGATGAAGGACTTGATAATTACGGTTTTATAAATACATTCATTTGTTTGTTGTTATCAATTAATTTGAATTGTAGATTCAAATTCACGTTAATTTGAAATTATTCTATTATCAGCTTTAAATAACTTTTAATTTAGGCACACAATACCTGACGTCGTGAGGCATAGGCAATGTAGCACCACGATCCAACAATATCTTAATAATCTCGTAATTATCCCGGTGTGCTGATAATATTAACGGTGTAATATCAGGCGTGAATGTTGCCGTGTCCGGTGGTAAAGCTTCCCAACTCTATAAAATGATTTAATTAAAAAAAAGCTGAAAATTTTTGGATAAAATCGTAAAAATTACATGCGGTTCTCCAGGCTTATGTATCGTCTCTTCATGATCCAATAATACTTCAACGGCTTCAACGAATTCTTCTGAGATTGCATGCAATAGAGCATCTTTCGTTTCGACTTTATGTTCAATCAGTAATTCAACCATTTCTAAATTTTCGTTGTCAATTGCCATAAGTAGTGCACTACGGCCTAATGGATCAACACAATTTATATTGATGTTGGCGGTTTCTTCCGCTTTTTGAAGCATTCTAGAAATATCAAATTTGATAATAAACGTACAAATTCTATTCTAATATAACAAACCAACGAGAACTCATCTTTTATTTGAATATCGTTATTGTATTTCAATATTTAGATACGTAGAAAGTTCGATCAACGGACAACAAATACGGTAAAATAGATGAAAGATAGAAAGAAAGAAAGCTAAAACTAATCTTGTGACGCAAATAAACAGCTACAGGAAACGGAATATGACACTAAAGGGTGTTTTTTTTCTTCCTCGTTGTGTTGTCATTGTTAACGGTGTACAATTACAGAAATAATGTGATGACAGGAATTTCTAGATAATTTATCATATGTCACCTTAACAACTACAACTTTATTATTATTTCCAATAGGCTTTAGAATTTCCTTGTTATCGTATTTGTAAACAAGTCTGAAATATTGCAACTACTGATTTTTGATAAGAATCCAATTGATGTGACTGTAGAAACTCTAAAATTTATGACACAACTTCTGTTTTTCTTATCAAATCTAATAGTGTAACAAATTTACACTAGAAAAATTGAGATTTTGATTCTAATTATCATTAATTGGAGACTTTAATGTGAAACGGTACACTGAAAAATAAATTGTACATGACACGAATTCTCTGGCATTTTCACTCCATTCTCAACATCGTGTCTTACAGGAAAATAAATGAACTCTATTGTATTATTTGACTTTATATTATAGGATTATGTTGGTTCATCTTGAATGTAGATTTCTTATTCAAAGAATTGTGAATAAAGAAAACTAAAAATTCTCTAAACTGTAGTATTAAAAGCGCAATATTTTAACAAAAATACCGACTTTAAAACGAACTAAATCTATTTTATTTACGAATCTTACAATAAGTGGTAATCTATTTCGGAAAAACTTACCGTCTAGTTGATGCAACATCGCCACGTTCAACTGCTAAAAGGAACTTTTTCTCTTCTAAAGATAATTGCGCTATCTCCTGATGTGGCCGTATTACATTCTCTTCTTCCATCATACCATGGATGCTGTGTCTCTATAAAACGACAAAGATGATGATAACAATAGCGAAAAAAAGAGTCTAGAGAGAGTGTAAATATTTGTATTGTTTTTAATAAAAAATTTGTATAAAGAAAACGGAAATTACAAATGATCTATCATCACATATTTGTTGATTAATTAGATTGATGCGATGAATCATAAATGTAAACACATCGGTTTTTTTTCTTTCAATTCTCTACACATATCGGAATATCAACGAAATAAAAAAAAGTGAAAATCAATCAACGTTAATAATGGTAATACAATAACAATAAAATAATCGACAATAGAACAATTTGTCATTTATTAACAATTAATAACAGTAAAAAACATCCTATCTAGTGAATTGTGGCTATAAAAGTTAATAAAAATTTGAAGATAGGAAAATTATTACCAACTTCCACTAGAAGAAGACACTAAACTTGATCGCTTTTGCGTGAATTTTGGCGGATGCGCCGGACAAATTCTAATTATATAAATTTCTAAATTCGAATTTTTAATCAAATTAAATTAGAAATTCGTAGTGCTTTACGTAAAAATCCTCAAGTGTATTTCAATGGAACGACACGAAATTGTCCCCAAATCATAGATCCATCGAGAATTTCCCATTTTATCGAAATAATATTAATGATATTTTATACCAAATGACATGCAATATTGAATAAAGTGGTTTAAATTAATTGATTTTGTTGGTGGACTTTTTTTAAGTTCTTCGGGACTTGCTCAATTAAACATGCAAATTCATCTTCAACATTACCAACGTTATCTAAATTGAACGATGTTTCACTATTCAGATACCGTAGAAATGGGCTTTAATTAGATCGCCGGAAGATTAGTTTGGGTGTATTATCAACAATGGTAAAACTAGAAAAAAAAGGAAACTCTTCCGCTTTTTAAAATTGCAACAATTTCCATTTAAATTGAAACCATACAAGTCAATCTGATTCTTGTCGATATGGAAGAGATTTTATCTATAATGAAGTACAAGCTTCAATCTGAATTGTAGTATTTCAAAATAAATTAACAATCAATCATTGAACGTTTGATTGTAGAAGACTAATTAAACTTCGATATAGTACCGGTAATGATCTAAAACACAACAAACCAAACATTACAAATAGGAATCAAATTTATAAAGATACTTCTATGGAAACTTTGAACGAGATCATCTCAAATCGTTATCTGTTAAATGAGAACTTAGGGGGATTTTCGTAGAATTTAGTCGGTCAGAATTCTATACACAAAATGAGAATGTATTTCAAGTGGAACATTTTCTAGAACAATTTCAGGCCACAACAAACGAGTTTGAGTTGCTTTTGTTGGTTGATTTAATAATTTCTCGTTTAATAAGAAAGTATTGTAAAAGAAACTCTCAAAAAGCTACATCTTTATTGGGTAAAAAACTTGCTCTGAAATGCACCATATGGCGATTTCCGGAGAGGAATGGTAGAGAAAAAAACCTTCAACATTGAACCGTGTAGGTGGTAATTTCTCACCAAATTTCTATTGATTGGATAGCAAATAATTGTGGAAATTTACCTTAACTTTCTTATCGATCATCGGTTTCTCTAGAAGACATGTTGTCGTTGTCATGTTATCATTACGTGGCATATCTATACAGGTGTCGGTTGTTCCAGATTTTCCCATCAAAGTTAGACCAGATCCTTTTTCTTCCTCATCTTCGCCCGGACTTTCTACCAAAATAGAAAGAAAACAGTCGTTAAATTAATATACTTAAATTTAAATTAAACAATTTCAAAAAAGATTTGGAAATTTATAAAAGAAATGAACATTTATCAATCAAGTTAATATTAAACGAAACATTTTCAAATATTCTGATTTATTATAACACACATTTCAATATTTTCGATGTTTCTTACAATTTGACTTGAGACGTGAATTTTTATAATTTCTAAAAATAGACTCCATGAAATTTTTGCGAAAGAATAAACATTGCGAATTTCAATTTAGAAATAGAAACTTACGGTTCTTAATACACCAAAACATTCTATCAAATCCTCTTTAATATCATCATTTTCCATTAAAATTTGATTTTTTTGCTCCCCACAACCCTTTAGTTAAATTTTCACTAAATTACACACGTGCTTTTTAAATGATTGAAACAGACAGTGTTTCATGAGAAACATTTTCAAACTGAAAATATTGAAATGGTTGGACTCGTTATAAGGCGAGAAGGAGATCGTATCCTGTTTGTATGTTTAAAATATTTATAAATCTGTAATAATAAACAAAAATTCAAAAATATTGCAAGTGTAACTTTGAAATTCCCTTCAAATTCCATCGATTAACTGATAGTAATAATAAAAACATTATTCATCATTAGTTTTATTTATTTAAACATGCTAACACTTTATTAGTATTGATCAAATATCAATTGTTACTATCAATGAAATTGTAATAACAACAATGTTAGTTTCAATTAATGATCCTGCGATGAAACAATAATAAAATCACACCTACATTCTCAATTTTCATTGTTTTATTACTTTATTTTTTATTAGTAAATTTTCGCTATTTTCTAACTAGATTTTGCGGAAAATTCAGTAAAATATCACATTAGTTTTTGGATATTAAAGGGATAAAAAGTTTCCAACTTGCGAAATCGCAATCAATGAATAAGGAAGTTGTATTATAAAAGAATCAATGTGGTGTATATAAAAGATAGTCGTTTCCCCTTCATAAATTCAAGTTATAATTTAACGATTAAAACCGACCCATTACAGTGTCTGTATGTTCCTCTACAGATTCTATTTTCGGTATGTTGTTAGTCATAGGACAAGATTCTCAAACATGAAATGCATTCGTGGTTAATAAACTCTATTCAATTTTAATGGGTGTTTAGATATGTGAGAGAATTTAGCCACCAATCTACATTATTGAATAGAATATTGAATGCGCCCTAAATTTGCAGATCTTTTATCAATTTTGCTGTTGACATGTTTATTGTTTGAAGAGAAGATTGGCAAAATGGTAGTCTGCTTGACAGCTTAAACGCTTAAAATAAGTACAACAATAAAAAAACGAAATTGAGTTTTATGTTGGAAACAAGAGAGGACTGGATCTTTTCTTTTATCAATAAGCTCAAAAGAAATTTCAACCAAGCTCGCATGGATTAGTGGAACTTTAATTAATAAATTTGATAGTAGAGAAGATTGTTTGAAAATTAGATATTGAAACTATTTATAAAATTGATAAAAAAAAACGAATGAGTTGCTTAAAAACGTTGGAAATAAAGGGAATTTATGTGCTTTTAAGAAATGCTTTGTTTAAAACCTCACGGGAATTGGTATTCTATCTGTTCGTTGTAAATAAAATAAAGGTGCAAGTTTAAGCCAAAGACAAAAATCGAATAATTTTCAGGAAAAACCAACAAATCTCCCTAAATAAAGCAATTTTGAACAAATTTCTAATTTATTTTATTCATCAAAATAAGTTAGAGAAATGGATGATTTCCATCATATAACAATACGTCTTTTTAGATACGTTCCTCTTTATATTTTCCATTATCATCTACCTTCTATTGTTTTCATTTTGATATATCATTCTATTGTTATGCATAATTCTTAGTTTCAAAATTTTATTTAGATAATACGTTCTTAGCCATCTGTGCAAAATTGTTTGCCTATAATGAAACCGAAAATTGAGCAATATAAATTCAACACACTCACAAAACAGGAAAGATTAATTGTATTTCGAAATTTAGAATTTCATCGAAACATTTTCGTAACTAATGTGTAGCGGATTTTTCAATGAATAAATTACAAATTTATATTAAACTGTAAAGGTAATTTCGGCAGAAAACATCGAAAACACACTTCTTAAAACGATATTAGTCTCAAAATTAATAATTAATTTCTTTATAAGTCAGAGAGCTGAAATAAAATTTGATTATTGGTGCGTAAACAAAATTATTCCGTGTAAATTTATCTCAATTTAACTAATTCTAAGTAAATCTTATAGACTTGTTTTGATTGATAACAGATACCTTCGACCCCAATAACTGATACTAATTTTATTTCAATCAACTTAATGAATTGAGTAAGTCATTTTTCTTATCTTCTTCTACTGTTATTTTCTAAATAAATCTATCTGTCTTAAATTCTATATTATACTCTATTAGTTATAGAATAAGAAAGTAAGTAGAGGATTCTTTTTCCAATTTATTTGAAAAATAACAATAATAATTCAAATATTGCGCCAGACAATATTATTGGTTATTGAGTAATCTATGCCAGTCCCATCGATGTAGTTCTACAAATGAAATTTATTCAAAAGTGAATTCTTATTAAAAGATAAGAATATTTTTATTAATAACAGATAAGTTTGACCTCTGATTTATGTTATTTAATCCTATACATTTCTAGAATTTCATGAATTTTATAAAAACTGTTTTTTTTCCGACTATTTAGTTAACTTGTATTTATTAATGACAAATTATTATTACTATCATTATTATTTATTTGTCATAATAACCGATATTGGTCTAGAATTAATTACAATCCAGTTGTTGATATAAACATGAAGAAAACACATGCACCATATTTATTGATTTGTTCAATTATTATGATAAATTTTATTATTCTAGTGCCGGATGAGATTTCTTGTAAAAGTAAGTCGTATCGAAATCATTTGAATTCATCAATAATTGCGAAGAAACGTACGAAACCATTAAAACCACCAATATTTATTAAAGGCTATTTTGGTGGTATTTATAAAACACAACAATTAACAAATCAACATTGGATCCATGGGGAATTTCAACAACCGAAAATCAATTATTATCAAAATTATCAATTAAATAATAATACAAATTCATTGGATTATTATTTTCGTTATGGTTTAAATTTAATTAATGATCACGATCATTTCTATGACCGTGTTTATTATTTTTATAACAATAGTAAATCGATTAATAATAATCGAGAATTTGTTTTATTAATGGATATATGGAAATGTCACTCAAGTATTCAATATTTATGTTTAGAAAATAGCGAACCTATCTGTTTAACAAATGGTACAATTTATTGTATTTCATTAATTAAATACACAACAAAATGTCTCGACATTATTAATAAAAATTGTATCAATACAATTATACCATGTATTGATACATTAAATTGTAATAACACTAATAATAATAATAATGAAGATAAGAATAATTATTTAGAAAATATTCAATTACCATGTTTATCAACAATAATAATTGTTGATCCATTCATTGATAAAAATGGTATGACAATAAATCGTGTTGGTAATTCCTATATTTTAGTACCTGCGTTAGATGAAGAGAACCGAAAGTATTGTTTAGTTGCTATTATTGATCCTATTATTGTTAAAAATTAATCGAAATTTCTATTATTAATTAATAATAAAATCGTTAACAATTTGATAAATTTATTGTTTAATTTTATATCCTTAATACGTAAAAACTAAATTCAAAAATGATAAATAAAACTCGAAAATTCTACTTGAAAAGAGCAAATAAACCGTATCTAACTTATTATAATGCCTCTAATACCAACTTATTTGAATTCAGTAACTGATCTCAATCAAATTCACAACTACCTTACAGATTTTATCAATTACTAACTACCCCTAATAATTTTACCGAATTGATTGATATCCTTGAAAAAAAGCGTGTAGTAAAACGTGATGTAAATATAAAACTACGTATTGAGAAGAAATCTATAAAAACTAAATTTGAAGATACAATGAAATGTTTCGCTTTCTTTATAGGTTCGCTAAATAAATAATAAAAAATACAAACAACCGACATCAAATACGATTCCAATTGAGGGAAGAAGTCTTTGAAACTTATGAGGTCAAAGTTTACGATGGACCTCTATTTATATCAAAGTTCTCTAATGTTTGTTCAAATCAGTTGAGAGGGTATTTTATTGGTTTTTATACACTGTGTTCCATCTAATCTGATAGGTACACTTCCTCCTCGGGTTTCACTGTCATTGATATAAATCAGAGCGAAAGAAAGAGAGACAGAAAGATAATTTAATCAATTTTTTGTCTTCATCTTTGTTTGTTAGAATATTTGTGTGGACGTACAAATTTAAATCACGAATCCCACTGTACTATAAAAAATTCCATTTCAGCATGCTTATTTTAGTTAAAAAATTAATTTGTAACAATAAATCTATCATTTATTTTAATTGAAAGTTTATTTGACAGAATTATTCGCTAGTAAAGCTGTTCGATTTTATAGTCAGCTTGGAAATCTTCATTTGAACAATTTCTAATTGAATTGGCGAACGATAAAATACGATAATCAGTTGCAATTCGGAAATAAATTAATTTTAAAATCGAGCAAGAGAGAAAAAGAAAGAGAAAAATTGACGTAATTTCCTACATTTCATACCACAATTCTTTCGAATAATGGAAATAACGTTATGACGTCATTAATCATTATCACCATCATCATTGAAATAGTTTTCAAACATGATTCACGTCATTAGCACAGAAATAACACGAAAAAAGATCGCTTATGATTTGGCCTCTCTCTCATTTAGAAATCGTTGTATTAATCAACAGTAATCTGTAAAAGAACCAGTTTGTTGTTATTTGTTGATGAAGACTAGTTAATAAAAATCCTTGACTTATAGTGTCATATTTTATAAAAAGATTACTTATTAATTGTAAAATTAAGACGTAGTTTAGAATTTAATTAAATTCTATACCCAATAAAATGGGTAAAATAAACGTTTGTACATATTTTCTATTGTTTTATTGTATTTTAATTGGAATCTGTGAAGGTGGACGATATGGTGGTGGCGGTAAGTAGAAATTTTACAATTATTATTTTGAATTGAAATCATTGGGAGAATTTTAGGATCAAGATCACGCGGTGGTAGTTATTCACGTCCTAGTACTTCGTATTCACGCCCTAGCCCCTCTCATTCGCGCCCTAGTCCTTCTTATTCGCACCCGAGTCCTTCTTATTCACACCCTAGTCCCTCTTATTCCCACCCAAGTCCATCTTCAAATATCGGCTGGCACCCATCAGTAACACAACCAAAAACTAGCATATCTCAAACAAATCAAGCTGCACCACATGGACCACCGGCGACAAATACAAAACCGATCGGTTGGAATGTCCCAAAACCAGCAGGTAAAAATCTACTAAATTAATAAATTAATTGATTTAATTAAAATAGAAAATGATGTATTTTAAAGGTCCACCACATCCACCACCAAATACTCAAACTCATTATCCTGGAACGAATCAAAAACCGGTATCAACTGTCCATTATCCTGGAACGAATCAAAAACCAGTAACAACTGTTCATTATCCTGGTGGTAATAATCAAAAACCGAATACACATTATCCGGGAACTGGAGGCAATACTGGAATTCATCAAAAAACTGTAACAAATAATGTTCATTCATCACATCTACCACCACCACCACCTGGACCTTATGGACCACCAAGAACTGGCAGTTTTTCACAACCAAGTAATTCTGATTGTAAATCAATTAACTGACAATTTAATTGCGTATTTTTTCTAGTTTATAATGGACCACAGAAGGTTAAAATAATTAACAATTATCCAGGATATTATAGTCTACCACAGCCAAATTATCATTATCCTGGTTATTATTATACGCCATCATATTATCATTATTCATCATCGGATACTGGTAGTGGTGCTTTAGGTTTCTTCTTAGGTTATAGTTTAGCCAAATTAACAACACCAACATATTCACATTATTCATTCTATGATGGTTATCGGCCACGTTATGATCATTATACAGTTGTCCATTATTATCATAATCGAGATCAAGTACCAAAAGAACAAATTATACAACCAAATTCAATTGTTGGTTGTGTTGGTGATAGTAATACTGTATGCCCTAGTAATACAACATCATTATGTACATCTGAAGGTACTTTAATGTGTGTTGTTAGTGCAACACATACACATCCATGTACTGATCATAGACAAGTGAATTGTGTACGTAGTACAGTACCATGTATTAATAAAACAATTGATGGTTGTAAAGATACAACAACAAATACGACAGTTGTTAATATTCCTTGTGTAACAACGGCTAAAGTTTTTGGAAATATCACCTACATCAATAACACAATCATTATTAATGGTACCAATACTAATAATACAGCAGCTAATGGTACAACAAGTACCCAATATCCGATAACAACAACCCCAACAGTGAGCACGAAATATCCAATTACAACAACTCCAGAACCGATAACAACGACAATAACAAATCGTCGTAAACGTGATACAAATAATGTTGCCCAAGAATTTTGTGTTACTGTAGTGGCATTACCAGCGAAAAAACAAGAATCCGAAGGTGACAAGTTGTTCAAAAATACAAAAAGTATCATATCGAATTTCATTGTCAATGCCTGGGGTTTAAAGAATTAATTACTGTTGTTTATTTGTATAAATATTTGATTTTGTGATATATTTTATTTTGTAATAAAAGCTATTTTTCTTTGCCAGTTGACAATAGTCAAGGATTTTTATTAATTGTGGTATAATTAAATGATTCCTTCGAATTGGATAATTGGGACACATACACATAAAAATTACGTCTTAATTGATGATAATCTAACAGATGATTTTGTCTCATTATCACAATATGTTGGTGTCTTTTTCCGTTATTTTTATTCCATCTTTTATTCGATGATAAAATATCGTATAGCTTTTATGGTAAATTAAGATATGAACCAGATTAAGATCGAATAACAAGAGAGAAAAAAAAGGAAAATTTAATATTTCCCGTCTAGCTTTCTAGTTATTGTTAATAAATTCAAAATAGTGAAACGATCTTTTTTTTGGGTTATAAATTCAACGAAACTATAACAATTTTTGTAAGCTTCGATAAAAATTTATGGCAGCAAAATTGACTAAAATTAAATAAACCTACTCTTTTTGTTGGAAAATAATATCGCAGAAGAAAATACCAGGATAATTTTTATTAATTTTTGAAACTTACCAAATATTCAAATTTTCATCTCTTACTTTCCAAATTCATTAAAAATTAACCATTTAGGAGCAAAATCTATTCGAATTTATTAAAAATTGATTGATTTAGGATAAAAAGCTAGCTTAGAAATAGTAACTAAAGTTGCCTACACAACAAAATTGGAGATATAGAAATCGACTAGAAGTTTCTAAATTTCGCAAAATTTATCAAAGAAACTAATGATTTAAGTGAAGCTAAAGTTTATAATATAAATTCTGTCCCCAAGTTTCAATTTCAGCTTAAACAAACTAATTTTAAGTAGCTTAACTTTAAATTTGTCGAGTAACAAATAGCTTAACATAACGTGGAAACATTTGTAATCTTAATATTTTTTACTTAATTCCCTCTGTATAAAAACCTCTAGAGAATACGAATTATTCTAATTTATTCTTTCAAGAATTCTTTTAGATCTTTCTTCAGAAGGGTCAGTGTCTCTCTAACTTTTTATTAAAAGTTCGATTGTAATATCAATTTAAATTTCTTTTATTGATAAAACTATTATTTTAGTTTATAGAAATAAAGTTGTATTTAAACTTTTCGCTTTCATCAAACTACAATACAAGAATAATATTTACCATTCCTCCTGTCTTATAGAGTCTCTGTATTTGTTTTTCCAACATTGTTATACTGCACGTTTCGTTCAACGAATTTGACTTTAAAATATCATAAATACTGTCGAATAAAGCGTTTTTACTACTGACTTTATGGTTAAATCGATGAATCCTCTGAATATTTTGTATCAAGAGGATTCTTGGAGAAAGAATTTCGTAAATTCTTCCAACAATTAACTGATTGCGTGCTCAATTTCTAATTATTTGAATATAAGCTAATTGACTAAAGTTTGGAATTATTTTATTATCTAATAATTTATAGAGATTCTGTAATTGTTCTAAAATCTAATAAACAAATAGAAATTCAGTTTGTTAATTATTTAAAGCGTTAATTATTATTTCATTTCATTTCATTTCAATTAAATTTAATAAGTAAATAAATAAACGTTTTCAAAGTAAATTTGTTATTTTTAGTATTTTAAAGTTGTTAAAATTTATATCCTCAGACGTAACATAAAAGTAATTGATGCAACTCTTGAAAGTGTTTCTATTTTATGTTCTTCTATCAATATGAGAAATAATACACCGCATTCTTTTCAGCAAATTTATAATTTGATAAAATCTAACCTGTTAAAATTGTTAGTACTATTTTTTTTAATTACCATTTTGTTACGATCCTTTCAAATTAAATGTAGTAAAAAACTGACTGAATCGAAATAAAACAATATTTTAATCAATTACAGTTACAAAAATAGGTGAAAATCATGGAGATTATCTTTAAGAAAATAGAAGTTGTATTCTATTTTTAACGATAATCTTAAATGCAACATTCTATAATCCTGAAATGTTCGATTTTTGTAAAAGTTTATGTTCAAGTTTTTCCATTAACATGATTGATGTATGTGCATAAAATTTTTTTGAAGATTTTTAAACGAATTGTAATTTCCTTTTTGAAATTTTAATTTTATGACAAAATATAAACTTTTCCAATTTCTCCAATAGGATTGATTGATTTTCAAAGAAATACTAAAATCGAACACTAGAACGATTTATTATTATAAGTTGGAAATAATAAATTGTAGAGTTCTTACAAATCAACCCTCTTTGTTTAACTGTGGATGATATTAGAGATGATAAACGATCATTTTTTGATAAAAAATAAAATGTTAAAAGACGATTTTATTTTGTTAAAAATGAACAGTGTGAAAAACGTTGAAATGTTCACATTCTTTATCGTTAATATGACACACCCAATTTTCTTTCCTGTGTATATAACTTTAGGGGAGAAAATTGTTAAAAATTTCAAAGTATTTCCTTTTTAAGCGTAGAAAACAGAACAGAAAATTTAATAATATACGCTTTAAATTGCTCTAGAATTTAATATGAAAACGTTTCAGACATATTTGGCTACACCGAAAAGTAAAAAAAAAATCACAACATATGCTAAATTTCAAAAGAACATCGCGTTCTGTAGTAAAAATTTAACTAATATCACTCTAATATAAGCAATCCTTATCTTTTCTGTTAGTTACTTTTGGGTATTAAATTTCATCTACGAGAAAAGCTACTCCAGTTTTAAAAAAGATAAGATATGGATTTTATTTTAAAGATAGTCTTTGGCAGGAAAAGGAACGAATTAGGCAAACATTCGTCATTTTTTTAGGATTTTCGAGTTTAGACTGAAATTGCTTCAAAGTATCGAGAAAACATGGCATTTTTCGAGGACTTTTGAGCTAAATTCTCAATTAATGGATCAAAAGTCAAATTTTCTTATCCTAAAACGTCAATTTTGGGCACATTAGAAAATTGGAAATGAAATTTTGACTTTTAGCCCGAGTTTTGAGACATTTTACTCCAACAAGAAATAACGGACACTTTTAGTTCTTTTATAAAATAGAGTCATTGAGTTATTTTCTACTGTTAATAAAATTTTAAAAGTCTCAATTTCAGTATTTCCACAATTTAAAACTGGTAACTCGTCAAAGGCTTAGAATCTAGATGGTCGGATTTGAGTTAAATTTATGGATCAGTTACATTAAAACCAAGTTTAGGGGTTGAATTCAAAGTTTATCTATGTGTAGAGTACTTCAATGATATATGTGACGTGTATTGACTGGAAATAAATCTAAACTTACCCATGTCCGGTTCGCCTTTGTCATGATCCGTCCATTCTGAAAACTGAAAACCAATAGAAAATTATTAATTCTACAATTTTAGTCAATTTATTCGAAATTATAACTATTAATTTGATTATAAAATGATTGATATTTTAATAAGCAGATTTAAACTCGATAATACTTTCTAAACATTTTATACAGAAATTAATGATTTTAATATGCCCGAAAAAGTTCGTCTCATTTCTCTTTACTTTAAACACAATACAATGGGTACTTCCTACATATTGAATTATCTGTTGTTAATCTTTTTCAAGATTGTCGGAAATTCAATAGATTGACGACAATTAATCAAAGTCTTGTGCTTTACAATGAAACACGAAATGAAGCAGGCAGGAATTGAAGGAGCAAAAAAACAACAACAACAACTACCCTTAAGTATGTTGGAGTTCAATTAACGTAGATAGAGAGAGTTAGAGAGAGATTTTTCGGTTGTAGATATCTGTTTAGTGGTAGCAAAATGAAACACAGGATTAATGATTTTGATTATTTTGTGGAAGGAAGAAAAAAAGTTGAGCGATTGTTTAATGTAGAAAATATGGAGACACACAAAAAACGAACGATAAATTCACAATTGTGTAAAATTCTAACTTTTCCAAAGCAAACAAAAGTACGGTAATGTGCCAGTGATAGATGGCGGTATATCGACTGTAATTCCAGATCGTCTTTACAATACCTTTGATTAATTATCTTATTCTTACTTTGAAATGAAAAAAGAGCAGATTTCTAGTAGAAATTTCAAGTTTATTCTTATCTTTCTATTATATTTAAATATAAAAAACTAACGTCAAGGTTCTGCTCTTATCTTCTAAAATTAAGAGTACCTCTTTTAATTTTTCCTCTAGGCGTAACTTTTTCCTTTTATGTTTATCATGTTTATCTTGAAATCGATAAAAGTATAGCTAGGACAGTTGGTAATTTTCAATTTTCGTTTAAGTTTCATTCACACAACATAAATTTCGCCAATATCCACTACTATAGAAGAGGAAGATCGTAAAATTAGAGGATTTGTGCCTGTTTCCTTTTAATCGTAACAAATCACTATCACTGTACGTTTCAGTGAGTTTAACTAACTAGAGAAAAACCTAAAAAATATATTAGTAGCTATTCCAATAAATTTCGATGTTGATTAATTGGAAAAATTATTTCTTCGAACCAATTAATGCTATTGCTATTAATAATAGCAAACAAGAAAAATTGATTGAAACTATTGTTATTAATCTATTTATAGATTTGCTATGATATTAAACTACCTAGATATCAAAAAGGGTGAACGACTTACTAACGACCTGAGGCATATAGACACACACAAACTCAAAGTACACGATCAATATTTTATTTAACCCCGATTTTAAAGGAATAAACTCAAGAAAATAGGACGAACCAATTGTAACCCATTAGTGAATAAATTAATACAATTAAACATTAAAATTTCTTAGGATATTTAATTTAAATTGCTGTAAAACTAACTATTGAAAAACCTGACAAACAAATTATGAAATTTTCAGTATTGTAATGACTGAAACTATGAAATAAATGTTTTCTTGTTTACGTACACTGAGTAGTAGATGTTTTGCTGATACAGGATGCTTCATTTAGTAAGGATTGGTAATATAACGTGACACGAATCTTCTCACTGGAAACATTCCTAATTAAACGCCCTTTGATAGACTTCTTTGAAATTCTAATTGCAACCCTTAAACAATTCGATAATTCTTTGCCAAATATCTATAGTCGTAATGTTATTCGATTATAAAATACGATAAATCATAGATTATGAACGGTGCTTGTTAATTTTGCAGTTGTAAAAGCTTCAAAAACTAGGTCAACTTTGTGCACCTATAAATCACAATTCCGTCTTGTTCGTTTAATTCGCAACTTGAATGCTGAATTTTTGATGATCAGGGGTGAGTTTAACTGACAATCACAACAAACAAAATCCTTATCTCAATATGCTCTAGTGGTAATTTATTGAATATAATCAAATAAAAATATTATTAAATATAATCAAATCTAGGGATGTTAACGATATTTTCTAGTATAGATAAATGTACTAACGATAGACGATTAAAGAAGACGACATGGAGTTCACGTATCGGTTATCATTCTCTACTAGCCAACAATTTGTCTTGTGTATGTGAAGAAACGATCCCGTTGTGATTCGCACGCTAGACATTTTTCCGATAAGATCAACCAACTAACTATCCAAGTCATCAAATTCATCCTTTCGATCTTGTTCGGATTGATCACAATTACAATATCAAAGGGATATAATTAATATTTTCATAATAAGAAACTGTAATAATGAGAAACGATAAGTAGACAGTTTCATTGTTAGTTCTCTAGAAAATTTATTATAAATTACATTTCTTATGTTAGTGTCTTATTAAATAATAAACAACTCATGAATGATTTCAAATTAAGCCACAATTCATTATATTCAATGCGATAAGTGAGTCACTTTCAGTTATATTTCTTGTTAGTTATGGCGAGGATGGAGTATTCGAGTATTATTAACTATTATTAAATATTCCATTGGGTATTGTTATGATGGAAAATGGTTATTACCCAGATTATAGCTCATAAATTATTTTTAACCACTAATTCTAATTGGATACGCCGAAAATTTAAATATCAAAGACTAGGGTAAGGATGTAGGACGTCTTTATTAACAAACTATACCGCATGTTTCACCTAAATGATCTTAACTCTTATGAAAACATTTGTTATTAGCTGAACGATTTGAAAAATGAAAAATTTATGTGTCATTTTTTGGCCAACTTCTCGATGAGCTACATGGTTTAAATTTTACTCAAATAATCTCAAAGAAATTCCCTATAAATCCTTGAAATAGTTTTCAAAACAGTCGACAAATACTAGGTGTTGCTATAAGAATTAAAAGCATTTCATTGAAGAGCATTTGCTGTACAAGAGCTATATGGAAATTGTGTCAAATATCTTATTGTTAGTTTTATTCATAAAAGAAAAGGAGCTTTTAGAGAGTTCTCATTTAAAATGCCCTTTATAACAGTAAACATCTTTAGGTCATTCAGTTTGATAAGATTGAGCAATCGTAACATTTGATTGCCTTATAGATTGAAATTTTGATAGAATTTCATTAAAAAATCAAATACATCAAAATTATTTCTAATTTCTCTATTTCTAACTATTCATATAAAGTAATCGTTGTTATATTTTTTACATGAAAGACTTCAAAACAGTTCCTTAACAAAAGATGTTCTTTAAATTACGTTAATTAACAAAAATAAAAGAATTTAATTAATTAAATCGTTAAAATAAAACTTTTGAAGAAAAATAGAAACGACTCACGTACCACTTATCAAAACTAATTAAAAATTGTTACTTGTGAATTTAAAAAAAGTAAGAAATATAATTGTAAATTGTACTTTTATCAAACAATTCACATTATATGAGAATGAATTTTATAACAATTTATGATACTTGAATATGGGTTAAAAATAAAACAAACATCTGTAATAATTCAAATTATCTTGTTTTATTTCTATCAGATATTGTGTAGCATTTTTAAATGAGAAAATTTTTGGGTTAAAATAATTCAATTTTACTATCAACCGTTTCGAATACTTGGAATATAATTCAATAGAATTTGACATCTTCCCCTTTATCAAATTAGATAATAAATTAATTATCATTAATTGGCTAGCAGGATGTTGTTATTACTACTCCAGTATCGATTTTCCTCATATTGATAGTTACATGTTCGCTACGTTTCTTCTCTACTCTGTTTTTTTTCCTCCTCTTAAAAATATTCCCATATATCAACGTAGAAAATGTCTACATTTAATTGAAGAAGATTTTTGATTAAAATTTTAAAGTTTTTAGCGCAATTCTATTTTCTATTATCTCTCTATGTCTGTATAATTACTGAACAATTCGAATTGGGCAAATATAAAAAAATTGCACTATCATAAAAGAAAAAAAATAATAATAAAGTTTCACGGTTATGCGTGATGAGAAATGTAAATAATTAGCAACTGTGTAGATGATAAGAGCTGATATTTACAAATAACCTGTCAAGTGATTAATCTAAACTAAATAAAAGCCTACAAATAATATCAAACTATATGGTGTATGTATAACACGATAAATTACCATCAGGTATTCTTCTACAAATCCACATCTCTATTATCTGCTGACAAGATAATCAAATCAATTCTAGGATTACTAACTAATTGTGAGATACGAGGAGGGATCGCTTGATTTATTGCAAACTTTGAAAGATTTCCCATATAGTTTTTTTTTACCGAATTCAAGTTAATGAAGAACTATTAAATTGCGAAAAAAATAGTTTATCTTGATCATTTTACAACAGAACAATTATTATTTAGAACAGAACAATTATTATTTAGAATTGTATAGAATGTAGAGAACCGGTCGATAATTGAGAACTCAAAATTTCGTTGTAAATGTTGAAATTTACATTGAACAAATTCGATTTTTTTCTTGATAAATACTTTAACTTTCTGTAAGATCCACTTGCGGCTCGTGATTTGAATTAATAATGATTTCTAGACAGACAAATGTGTACAACAAAAAAATCGGAAAGCCGATACTACCTACTAATATTGAATATTTACTGCACGTTCGTATTTTGATAAAAAATATTATTATCCTTTGAATTATCAGTTGATTTACCCGTTTTTGGTTCGTTAAATTCTTGAATAATTCCTTGTTTTTGTTATTTCATTCATCTATTCTACAATTAGTTCAATGGATTGAACTAAATATGCAATTTTTTCCCCAGAAGATAATTATAGCCGGCCCTCTATATGAATTTATTTATTTAAATAATAAAATTTCAAATATGTACGTCTGTGTACATATGTTGATTTTAAATGTAACACATTAACATTTAAACCAATTGTAATTTAAAGTTTTCTAAACATTATTCCAATTCTCTGCTAACAAGAAGAGAATGTATTGTTTTATAAATATTTAAGCATCAAACATTGTTTACCTAATATTTTAAAAATTAAAAATTAGAATTATTACAATGTGTTACAAATAGAATTAGAATAGGAGATAGTTCTAAATAATCGAAGAGCAAAATTATAATGTCCTCTTGTCTTTCAAATAAACCGAAATAAAAATAAAATGATTAATTTTAGTTTCGAAGTCTAAATTTTTCGATAAAAAGATGAAGATAATAGATCAAGTTAAACAAAAATAATCAAATTTTTAAGAGACTGTCAGGTCAACAAGACAGCCAACAATAAAAACGTGAATAGGATGGAATGTAGGGAAAAAAACGATATAGAAGGGTATTAAAATCGTCGGGAATTTTGAATCTTTATGGATAACAGAGATGCTGATGTTGACAAGCTATATTTCTAACATTCATACATACATACATGCATCCATATCGTTTTATTAAATTTTCTTAGTAGTAAAATATGCTGAATTTCTAATGTCTGCAACATTTCATTTATTGTTTATATGATAATATTATTACCATATGTCACATAGATGTATGTAAGCATTATAAGAGATAACAACAATATAAAAAACACATGTAATAATTACGATTAGTATTTAACAAGTCAATAAAATAAATAAAAAACGGATGTATTTTCAACTGGCAACAACTATTAATTACTATTATTATTAGACTATTAGAATAATAATAACATTATTAAAACAAAATATAAGTTGCAGATTGGGTAAACATATTATCACAACCCAAGTAAAGCGAGGCAAATTTAGAAAGTTTCCTAAATCAACTTTAAAATGATTAAAAATATAGTAAAATGGTAAAACCTAAGAGAGGAAAGGACAGACAAAAAAACGACTACTATAACAAGGGGAAGGGCTGAATTTGACAATTGAATTTGTTTTTTTTAATTAAATATTCTATTTGAAATGATCTTTTTCTCTTTTTTTTTAATTACTACACTAAATAAAAGTTAATTATTATGTTTTAGAAATATTGTTTTGTACATTTCATAATTAAGAAATAATGAAATTTTATTTATTGGAATAATAATTCAAATATTGCCCAGTGTTAAATTAATTCATCTTATTATTTTATATTTTATTCATATTTGTCATGTATTATGGACGAGCGAGTAAATAATTCCTCTCCAAATCAAGGGTTGGTATCTAAATTACATAATTATCGATTTATTTCGACTCTTATTTCGTTAAATTGAAAGCTTTCTGAATTTATAATTGTTATATAGCTGGAATACAACGACAATCATTAGTGTATGAGTATGATTCTCTCTACTATAATGAATCTCATTATAGTTCTATTCGTGGTAACATAAAATGCATACAAACTTGTTTCAGGGTATTTATTTGATAGAGTACGAATAGAATTGGACTGGATAATTTGCGAAAAGTCTCGTTAAAAATGCGATCGATTAAAATTGAAATTATAGAGTGGATGAAGATAATACGAATGAGCCTTATCAATGCAATTCAACGATTCAATATGTTTTAGAATGTGAAATTTCCAAAAATACACAGTGTACTTGTATAGTTTAATAAATCACATAAACGTAATAAAGCTTATCGTAACGGTTATATGGTACAGCTAGCTTGTTTATATCAGTCCCAATAGATTTAAAGTGCAATAAGTTTCCATTGCCAAATTATAGTTGTTTTATTGCTACTGTTTTGTTTAGAAATTGAACGACAAAAAGATTATTCGAAACTGAAATAATTGATTTTGAAAGTTATAACAACCAACCGTACATTAATTAATTTTGTTAAGGACTTCAAAATTTTAGCGCAAAATCTAGACTGAAGTACAAATTTCAACAATATTATCGATTAAAACAGCCACCAAAAAAGTCTGAATCGTCATTTCTTTTCTAATTAACAAACGAACGAATAAAATTCGAAAATTTTAGCAATGTCGGAAAACCTTAACTTGAGTTAAGTTTCATACGACTTCATGTCTAAAATAAGGCCAGTTCAAAACTACTTGAATTTTACAATTGACTACTAACCAAACTATCTTAAAATCGAGAATTTTCATTCAAGAAATATCTAACAATAAGAATGTTTAAAATCCGTTATGTTATTATTATCATTTGAAAGTCCCTATATTGAACGATTTAGAGAATCCAACGCCGTTCACCATCCCCCTGACTACGTCTCTGTTTATGAGCTTTTATTTGATTTATATAACCCTAGCAACGACCTACCTACCTATAATCGTATTGACTATATATTTTAGTGTATAATACATGCTATATACAATACCTGTAAATAGGAAGAGAAAGGTCTTTGACATAGCGACCTAATGAGAATTCGTTCCGTTACATCGTCACGATTACCCAAAAAACTTTGTAAGTGTCAACTGTAAAATAGCGTGTATATATCCTAAGGTTAGCGTGTTCTAATATATACTAGAGCCCCATTAACCCCATTCATTGTATTTACGATTACTATTCAATAGAAAACGAGGAAATTCAACTAGAGTCAAACACCTTATTCAAACACCTACACAAAAAAAAAATTGATAATTTATAACAATTTTTAAAGTGCAAAATCGTGGAAAACAGCTTGTAATAAGAATTTAAACATTGAAAATTTATAAAGTTTTTTAAATTCAATCAAATTTGATTGAAGAAATCAACGTTATCAATATAGATCGAACACTAATAAAAATAACGTGCAAACAGATCATTTTTCAATGTAAGTTAAGCTGAAAATTGCACTTTTACGATAAAAAAACTTAAAGAATATCAAAAGAAAATCACCTAATCAATCAATTTGTAGCATAAAAATCAAGAATGTTTGCATTGTAATTTTGGTGGAGGCGCCGGACTAATAATTCATTACAATTCACCCCCACCAACAAACCAAAGGAATTCCTTTGATGTCGATTACAGTTAATAAATGTCAAGTAACTTTTAAAATTTACGCTGGTTCATCCTTTTTCTTCCTTGTATCTTTATGAATTACTGATCAACTTCATGATCTACCACTAGTATTCACTTAAGATTGGATTAATTGATGAATAAATAATATTTTTAATTATTATTACCTTGACTTTTTTGCCGCGTTTTGCGGCAATAGCCCGTGATTTCCTCCGTATTCTATCCAGGTGGGAGATTTGTTTTCGACTACAACACCACAAACACAGCCACTTTTTTAATAGAGAAATTTAAATTTTATTTATTGTATTCAATTCATTTGGAACTGTTAGATAGAGTGATCTTTTAAGGGGTGAATGACTCTATTTATTTACCAATTATTGGGTTTTAATTGTCCGTTTTATAGCCTTACAAGGCTGAATTATCCCGTACGCCACACCTTTTTAATGTTGAGTTGATTTTTATTGTTATTAATAAGCGTTTTAACTGTTTTTTTTTTCAAAAAGTCAACGTTCTATTTGTAATACAATTAAAAATAGTGCAACATTTTCCGAACTAATTAATTAATAATAATGGAAATTTTATTAACAAAACGCATTATCAATTAATTTTTATCTAGAAATTTGTATCCACCCTATGTTAATTATAATTACGTATTGTAGAATATGCAGCGAACCGGTACACGGACATGCATCCAGTTAGGCTAGATAACAGTTACTGACGACGCCGTTGACTGTTGTTTTGTGATAATCCTCTAGACGCCAGGACCAGGCATTGAATCCAGACGCATAGCGTCGATTATTCTCACACACATAAGCATACAGTCTATCTCTATCGTATAATATTTGAAGAAAACTATAGTCAATTCTTTTATCGAGACGAGATGAACGGAAGAACGACGACGACATCAACTACAGTCCTTCATTAGTAGCATGTTTGAAATTTTTTCGAATTAAATTCAAAATGTGTACGTGTACATGATTAGAATTTCTAAATAAAATTGAAATGTGTTTTGAATTAATCTAAGAGTCGAATACGAATGAAATTATTTAATCGTAAAATTAATATCGATGTAAAGCTGGTCATTTCAAAGCGATTTCACGATTATTTTTCAATTATTTTAGCTTTATCGTTTAATATAATCGATAAAAAAAAAACAAAAGAATTGAAAATTTCAATGCAAGTTCGTAATGGCTACTAATTAAACTGAAAGTTTACGATTTCATCATCATCATTATCATCATCAAATCTTACTCTATTGTTATCAAAATCGGGATGTTTAATGTTAGAATTATTAGAATTAGAAGCTTAGAAGTTGTCGTTTCAGAAGTGGGATGAACTGGAAAATTTATGAACAAAAAAGGGTGAAAATAGAATTAGTTGCAATTAATTCGTTCAGAACAGTAGACAATACATGAGGTTCTTGCCTTAAATTGCTGCTTACGCGAATTATTTGTTTCTGTTTAAAATTGTAATCGTAATTGTGTTCGGATAAGAGATAAAATCTCAGTTTTAGGGCATTTTTTTACTAGATTATAAGCCTGAACGATTCAGACACTTTTAGTAGCTTTTCCAATAAACTTTCAGAGCTTACGTTTAGATTCTTAAGCATTTTTACCCCAAAATCAACAACTTTGCCATTAGATTCTTATAAAATCTAGCATCTAACAGATACTCGTTTTAAATATGAATCAATAAAGTAATATTTCCAGTAGTTACTTCCTATAAAACTTAAAGTTAACTTTAACTTTCCTTAAGTTACGCTACTTAATGCGCATCTGTTTGAATTGTAAGGTTTTGTATACAAGAAAAAATAATTATAATAAAAATAAATGATACTCACCCATTGATTTAAGAAAACAATTAATTTTTTCAGGTATTGTGAATAAAAATACTTTATTTATGAAACTTTTCACTGATTTTCAACAACTTTCAGGAAGAAAAACGAACCAATTTCAACTCTGAAACTACAAGATGGCGCCAGACTTGAGGTTCGGAAAATTTTCCAGTTGCATTAGGCGGTAAATTCAAATTAACCAATACAAATTGTTCTAATTGGTAGATTCCAATTTTAATCCAACTATTTTAGGCTGTAATGCCAAACTTACTGTTTATTCATTAAATCTACTGAATTTAGGTGCAACAACTATTTATAATAACAATTATTGAAAATATAAGCGGTTTACTTCTGTTTATTTTTTTTGTTGTAAAATAAAATTCTAAATTTATTTTATTTTAGTTTACAATATTGACTTCTAAACAAAATCTGGTAACACTGTAGTAACTGTCATTTTTAACTTACATAACCCAACTTTTTGTGTTGCGATAAAACAACGTTCTTTTGTGTTTCTTGTGCGTCTATTTTCTTATAAATGTGTTAATCATTAATTAATTGATTGATTAAATTAATTTAAAATGTCCGATGAGGAGATGGAAAAATTTGAAATAACCGATTACGATCTAGATAATGAATTTTACCGTAGTCGGAAAAAATTAACTAAACACCAACAGATTTATGGTAACAAAACAATTCTTCTTTAAATCAGATGCAGATATTTCTTTTTTCTACTTTAATCAATCCAATTTAATGACAATGAATGAAATTAAATTAATCAATAATTGTATGTATGTATAGGTATATGGGCTGATGATAGTGATAATGATGACGATGATGATGATAACAGACGGAAATCGTCATTTAAAACAAAAAAATCCGCCAACTATACAGCACCGATCGGTTTCGTTGCTGGCGGTATTCAACAGGCCGGTAAAAAGGATCGTAAAAAGGACAATAATGAAATTACCGCTGATAATGATGGTGATAATAATGAAATTAAGGAATCTGACGATGAGAAACCCACAACGTCATTTAAAACGAAGAATAGTTCGAGTGAATCTGAAGAAGATGAAGAAGCACCACGATTAGGTTCATTTCAATAAATGTCACTATTGTTCGATCGTTTAAATTGAATTGAAATTTGCAGGTTTTGGGGCGTCCAAATCACGACCTCATCACCACACCCAATCTACAGTAACCGAAATTACCGCCGATATAGCTGGATTACGTTCAAAACGTAATTATTCAAATACGAATTTAATAACTAGTGGTGTTGGTAGTTGGGAGAAACATACAAAGGGTATTGGTGCAAAATTATTATTACAAATGGGTTTCCAGCCGGGTAAAGGTTTAGGTAAAGATTTACAAGGTATATCGGCACCTGTCGAAGCACATTTACGTAAAGGACGTGGTGCTATTGGTGCTTATGGTCCAGAAAAATCGACAACAATCACGAAAAAAACTGAGAAAATCCTTGATGATATTAATGAGAATATTGAACTTGATGGTAATAAATTGAAGAAGAAGACACGTTATTATTATAGAAGTGTTGATGATGTTATTGAGAAAGGTAAACGACCGGGAAATTATCCAGGTTTGGCACCGTCCAGGTATTCATTTTCTATTCGTTTTTCGTTTTTCTGTAATAGATTTTTATATTGTTTTGTTGAAATTATAGTGAATTGAGTAAGGTGAAAGTGATCGATATGACTGGTCCACAACAGAGAGTATTGAGTGGTTATCATGCTTTAAGCGGTTTAAAAGCACCACCAGGTGTTGAACATTATGAAGATGTTGTACATAAGAAATGTTCGAATTTCTCATTACCAGAAATTCAACATAATTTAGATATTTTAGTTGATATGTGTGAACAAGATATTATACATATTGATCGTGATACAAATTATAAACAAGATCGAATTATTGGATTAAAACAAGAACAAGAAAATTTGAAAATAACTGTTGAAAAAGAAGAGATACTTATAAAGCATTTACAAAATGTTATGGAATATGTTGAGAAATTATTAGATCCAACATTAGGTTTATCTTTATTACAAGTTGCTCAAATTTTTAAACAATTACAGGTAATAATGAGATAATACAACATTTCGTTTAAGAATAATTGCGGTTTTTCCATCATCATCATCAACGTTTTTACAGAGATTTAGTCAATTTTTTAGCAGTTTTCTAGGCCCGATATTCTTTTACACGAAACACTAGAGTCCAGTATTTCCACAATTTATCCAACATACGTTCATACGAGCAAAGGAAATTTCTAATATATAGAACGACTCAAAATGGATTCTAATTGTGTTATTTTAGGCGCACCACGGTAATCCTTCTTGCAATAAATTGTGACTATAAACGTACATCTTCTTGTTTTAATTATTTGTCGGTAATTCAGATTATTATCGATTACAGACCTGTGAATTTTCTTCAAACAATTAGGTAGTAAATCTTTTTTTTTAATGGAGATGAAATATTTAATTAAAATTGGATAAATCTTCAAAATTTATTTACAGTTCGACAGTAATCTGCATTACCAATAAACTATTGAACTAAGAAACAGACGTGTACAGTTTATTGTGAGGAGAATTATTATGGTACACCCTATATTGTAATAAATTTCATTACGATACACAATAGAAAATGGTTAAATAAGTGTTGAAATTTAAAATCGCAATTATTTTTCCGTTTATTATTAATAGTTTTGTTGAAAATTGTTTTTAAAATTTTATCTAGGAGTACCATTTCGAAGAGTATGCACGTTATGAATTAGGTGAATTAGCTCCAGGTCTTGTTGGTCCATTATTAACATCAGCATTAGCTAGTTGGTCACCATTAACATCACCAAATCAATATATTGACGTTTTTAAACAATGGAAGGAGATTTTAGAGAAACCCAAACAACAATTACAACAACAACAATATCAACGAGGGACATTAGAAGGTAATAATATGGGAATACAGCCATATGATAGTCTCTTATGGCATACTTGGATGCCAGTTATGAGAATTTGTGTTAGGTAAGTTACTTTGATTCTATTTTCCACACACGAAAATTAAAAAAAAAAATGAATAAAAACATAAATTTTTGTACAAAAACCATGGGATGGCAACCAGAAGAGAAAGTCTAGCTTTAATTGTTGTTTCTTAATTAGTTTACATTCAAATTTTTGAAGTAACTTATCTTGACAAATTTATTTCGTTTCAAATATTATAAACGATTTAGAAACTAATTTTATTTTATTTTTTATTGATTTTATAGTTCATGGAATCCACGCGATTGTGATCCTTTAATAACATTAATTGAAACATGGACACCATTATTACCACAATGGATAATTGATAATTGTTTTGATCAATTGATAATACCACGAATTTATAATGAAGTTGAACAATGGGATCCAATAACTGATACGGTACCAATACATATATGGATACATCCATGGATACCATTAATTAATGATAAATTACATAAAATCATCTATCCGATAATACAAGAGAAATTAGGTGTAGCATTAAATAATTGGCATCCATCAGATCCATCAGCGAAACCGATGTTGAAACCATGGCAACGTGTCCTACCAGATGGTACATTTTTGGCATTCTTATTAAAGCATATCGTACCAAAATTACAATTATGTATGCAACAATTTGTTATAAATCCCCATCAACAACATCTCGGTTTGTTAAAATTTTTAATTATAATTTAAAATTCTAATTGTTGAATTTTATTAAATAGAACCATGGCACTGGGTGATGAATTGGAATGATATGTTATCAGTAGGCAATATGACGTTAATTTTAGATAAATTCTTCTTCCCTAAATGGTTACAAACTTTAGCAATGTGGTTGAATCACAATCCGAATTATACTCAAGTAACCGAATGGTATTCTGGTTGGAAAAGTATGATACCCGATGAGATATTAGCCCAACCGACTATTAAAGGTAAATTGTGATTTCGTGAACGTAGGTCCGCTTCTTGTTTCAACCGTTTATCGATAATGCAGATCATCAGCTATATCGATCAAGTGAATTCATAATAAGAAACGTTTTCTGGTACAATCTTCAATTAATTAATACGAAAATTTAATTTTCCAGAACACTTCCATAATGCCCTAGAAATGATGAGTAGAGCCGTGAATTTCGGCCAACAACCCGGCGCTAAAGAATCAATCTCCTATTTGAGTAGTATGGAGAATAATACACCACCACCTCCAACACCGCCACCACCACCGCCTGTTGAAAGTTTCGCCGAAACTGTACGTGTCTTATCGAAAATGCCACCGTTATATAAAGATTTAGTGGCGAAACGTTGTGAAGAACGTGGCATTTTATTTGTACCAATACCAAATAAATATTATGAAGCGAAACAAGTTTATCGTATTGGTACAAATGGTCTTCAATGTTATATCGATAGAAATGTGATATTCTCATCGCAGAATAATTCCAATTGGATACCAACTTCATTGAATCGATTACTCGATATGGCGTAATTTTTAATAGGATTGTTTTGTAAATATTTATTTATTTTATTTTGTTAAGGCAAGGATGTGTGATGTGTAAATGGAGTGATTGTAGAATTAAATGAGAATCGATTATTTGGAAATTTTCTTTTAATTATAAAATGATCAATGTAATGATTTATCACAGATCTATTGAATGATTCGTCTAGTTTTTAATTAAATTTGTGCTAATTATAGTGGTGTAACAAAATCGATTGAGATTCAAGTTATACCACCAAGTCTTTTCTACTACGTATATTTAATTCAACCATTAATTGGATAATTAGTAAAATAGCTTTTCTATAATCAAATCTACAGTCTTCGGATATTTTACTAACTTAGGATTAATGGTGGTTTTTAAGCAATTTCTTACAAACTATTGGAGACATAATGGAAGCGAATTTTTACAAAAAAAATCTGTCGTTCACTAGAAAGATTTTTTAATAAATTTCAAACTTCTAAACCGGGAACATTCCCTTCGACGACCGGCTTCTCTGTTCTCGTATGCCATACGTAAACTTTTGTACAATTATCAGCTAACGGTTCTAATTGCTCTTTTGTTGTAAAATAACTTAGAAATTCACTCTCTTGTAGACCTTTTTCCATTTTATAAGAGAACCAAGCATTGGATTTTTCTAATATTAAATCTAAATTTATTGCAAATCCAGCCATATCTATGGCGAATGGACGATCCGCTTTCCAACCACTTTTATATCCAATCACTTTACCTTGAAAAACAACAAATATTAAAATAATTGCCATTTTTCTGGATTCAATTGAATTAAAATTGGTTGAATGATTGCAAATTACCGGTATTAGGGTGCAAAATTGGTGTTTCTGCATTTAAACCGCCAACTAAACCAACAGGCCAAACACCGACGCGTTTCACTTTCGCTATCTGTAATCGATTTAAACAATTTGTCTTTTATTATAATTATTTTTAAAATAATTACAATAACTTTACTGTATTATGTAAATTAAATATTGAAATACCTCCTTGAATAATTTCACATTGTAGGTATTATCATCATCCATAAAATAAACAATACCCTTATCACGATTACGTACTAAATTATCACGAAGCCATTTCAAGCCCTTGTTGCGTTGTTCAACGCCACGATGACGTTTCCATCTAGGATCCTACAAATTTCAATCGATTTTTAAACAAATTCGAAATTATTTTATAACAAATTACTTTATCTTTTAATCGTTCAAAGGGCGGTGTTTTCGCATACAAATGCGTCGTAACAACATTCGATTCCGCTATCAAATTACGTACAAGATCCGTTTTACTTTCCGAATCTTCAACAACAATCCAATGGACATTCGGTACTAATTGTAACGTTTGTGAGATGCGCGTCAATTCGGCTTTCTGTTCATAACGCCAATAAGTTGGTGTTATTGCATAAATTGTTGGAAGACTTAATTTCTGTTTTTTACCACCTAAATGTTCAATCAACAGTAATTGTTGTTGGGTTAATTGTAATTCATCTTTATGGATTTCAATGACTCTCTTAAGGACTTGTAAATCATCAATTCCTATTGGATAATAATTACAATTAAATACAAATCGGTTTATTGTTAGGTTTTGATCCATTACCTGATTCTATCACACTCAATTTCCATACAATTATAATGATTGAAAAACCGATAAACCAACAAACGAAACGTTTCAATTTCATCTCGGATTTATTAACGCGCTCCATAAATGCAGTAAATGACAACAATTTTTCATTGGTAACCAAGTGACACTTACAAACTAGATTAATTTTACCTAGAATTTGCTGTTTTATATTGGATTAGATGTGGATTATATGTGGATTAGATGGATTGTTGATGGATTGGAACAAGAAATGAAGTAATTTTGACAGATTCGCTTATTCTTTTCAACTAACTGCAATTCGCAGTCTATCCTTCAATACTGCAATTGTAATGCCGATAAGAGTCAACAGATGTCAGAATCATCGCACAGTTAATTACGAAAGTAGATAAACAGTGTTGCCGAAATTATGTCTTCATACAATTGCCGATAGGTGGTTTGTTGTTAATTTTTAAAATAACAATTTCCAATATTTGTATTTTCCCCATAAAACCATGGCGCAGCGATCCATTTCTTTCTAAAGTCACTATATGTAAAAAGTACCACAATTCAATGTTCAAATGTGTTAGAGAGAGAAGTCCATTTTCTAGACACAACATGGCTGCCTGACAGAAGCTGACCTTCATTTAACAGAAAACTAGATGACAACCAATAAATGACACTGGTCATCAAAATTTTTAGCGCGCTAAATTGAAAAATTTAAATTTTAAGTTTTTAATGTTGCCTACCCTCACCAATATAACTGGCAGGAGCCTGCCTTGTTTCATTCTGTTTGAAGTTGGCGTCAAATTTCAGACACAAAATGGATGCCAATTGCGGTACTTTATATAAATAGTGACTTTATTTCTTTCCAATTTTACCTATCTCATTGGGGAATCTCATATTTATTGTTTTAAACGGTTCGTATCTCAACTAAATCGCTAACCAATCAAAATTCAACTAAATAATCATGTGACAATTAGTTGTCAAATTAAACCAATCAGGAAACGATTACGTGATATAATTTGACATTTGTCAGATTTATCAATTTTTGACAAATGTTTATTGTATTTTTGTTAAATTCTAAAAGAATATGGATTATGAATTACCAACTGAATTTGATTTAATTGTCGTCGGAACAGGTATTTTCTAATTAATTTGTTAGTTGGAATTTAATTCTAAATTCTTAAATAGGTGTTGTAGAATCGATTGTTTCGGCAGCTGCTAGTCGAATTGGTAAACGTGTTCTACATATCGATAAGTAGGTATCGATTATTGTAATTATAGTTGATTAATTGTTGATTTTTTTTAGTAATAATTATTACGGGGGACAATGGGCGTCTTTTAATTTGGACACTATACAAAAATTACCGAAAATTAGTCGAGAATGTGATGTGAAAATTTGCGAAGAATTTCTAGAAGATGGTGATAAAATTTTTGAATTAGGCAATGAGATTTACAATTTGAAAAACTTCACAATTGAGTGGCATATTCCCGAGTAAGTTTTATTGGAGAAAACGACTTTCTTCTAATTAAAAAGGTTTAATTTGTTTAGGAAAAACTTAAAATGTGATCAAGACGAAACTGAGTCGAATATCGTCGATGATTGTAGTGATAAAGCTGATGATGTAAATTGGACACAGGAATTATTGTTGAAAGATTCAAGAAAATTCAACATTGATCTAACACCAAAAGTTTATGATAATTTTTGTTTTAACATTTTTCTAATAATTGTTTTTATAGTTACAATTTGCTCGTGGTGATTTTGTCGAGTTGTTAATCTCATCAAATATCGCCCGTTATTCCGAATATCGCAAACGTTAGTCGTGTTTTAACATGGTTGAATGGTCAATTAGAGATCGTACCGTGTTCCAGATCGGATGTATTTGCTAATAATAAAGTAACAATAATCGAAAAACGTATGTTGATGAAATTATTTACAACACTAGATACGGATGAGAAAGAATCAAATGAGAATTCAACAATCAATAAAACATTTCGACAATTTTTAAAAGAAAAGAAATTAACACCAAATTTAATCCATTATGTTTTATACGCTATAGCCATGTGTACTGATGAGACGTTAAACCAACAAGGTATACAGAATACGAAACGTTTCCTCAACAGTTTAGGCCGTTTCGGTAAAACGCCATTTTTATTCTCGATGTACGGTAGTGGCGAAATTACCCAAGCCTTCTGTCGGTAAATTTCACTTTAATTTTTTTTATATAAAAACAAAATTAATAGACAATAATTGTAGATTGAGTGCTGTTTTTGGGGGAATATACGCATTGAATCAACCATTAAATGGGATAATTTGTACGAATGGTGGTGATTTTAAAAGTTTAATTTGTGGTAAACAAAAGATAACATCGAAACATCTTGTAATTGGTATTGATAAAGTATCGAAATCATTAATAAATAAACCGGTGAATTCGTATATATCACGAGCAATTTTTATAACAAATCAATCGATAATGGTTGACGAAAAAGAACATTTAACTCTACTGATTTATCCGCCGGAAAATGGAAATTTATGTTATTTGATTGAATTGGGTTCGTTAACTGGAACATGTCCTAAGGATTTATGTAAAATTCTCTATTTTTCTATGATAATTTAATAATTTTACAAAATTTCTAGATATCGTTCATTTGATAACAAAACAAAATAAAACACCGAAAGAAGACTTTAAAAATTGCGTCGATAATCTTTTCAATAATCGGGGTAAACCGAAAATCTTATGGTCTTGTTATTTCTCAATACCAGACACGAATGATTTCGATTTAAAAACATCGAATATATTTGTTTGTCCAGGACCGGATCTAGATTTAGATTATGATAATTCGATACAGAAAGCTAGAGATATTTTCAATGAATTATATCCGGATTTAGAATTTCTACCGAGAGCCCCCGATCCGGAAGAAATTATAATCGAAGGTGATGATCACGATAATAATGAGATACAACCAACAATCGGCGATACGAAACTAGAAAATTAATCTTTTATATATTTGAATAATTTATTTAATTTACACTTAATATACATAATAAATATTTAGCCCCATGCTGGTGTTTTACAATAATGTAAGACTAATTTACCTTCAGCTGAATAACAGTCGTACAAATTTTTGACAATTTGATCCGGTGATGGGGCGAAAGTTTGATTTATGTACAAAAACTAGAAATTTTTGTATTACTCGATTTATCGGCAAATTTAGTTTACTTACGAGTTTTTCATGCGGTTCTAATTTCATGTATTTCTTCATAAAATCAGCAATCCAAGATATCGGCTTATCGCCTTCTACCGTCCACTTTTTCTTCTTCATAATCGGCGCATTTCCAGTCGGTTTCAATAAGATATCATCTAGAAAATTCAACAACTCATAAATAATTTGAACAATTAAAAAACAAGGGTAGTTTATACATTTCTGTTTTTCCAGTTTTTTATTTAATGTATCTTCATTATTACCGTTATCATCATTGATTTTCATCGATTGGAATGAGTTTAATGCTTCGTTCGGTATATTATTATCACCATTCTCTTCACTCATTATTGTTGAAAATCGATAACAATGCTCGATTAGATTTTATTGTTGATATATCAGAAAATGAAACGTAACCTCAAATTTCGACAATTTGACAGTTGGCAAAGCAATAAAGTTGCGTTCACACGTGGGATACAAGTTATGTTCATACTAATCACGTAATCACTAGAGTTAGGATCTACAGTTGCACAATAAAAATTTCAACTGTCAAAACTTACCAATGACGTAATTGATTAAATATAAAAATAATTTCCATGATTAGTATTTAATAAAATTAGTAAATTAATTTATAATTATGGATAATTGTTAAATTTATGCGTAATATTTCTTTTATTTTTGAGTATAAATCATCTGTTTATTAACCTAAACGAACTACAATGAGAGAAAAGTGGTGGGGAAACCGAATCTATCAAAATTTCGCTAAAATCAAACACCTGCCTTTTAGCGATGACGTTGCTAAGTCAAACGGATTATTATAATTGGTCGACTGTTTTTCTAAATTCTGTTCTGTTGCTATCGATACAGAGCGCTTCGCCATGTTGTTGTTTGTTGACGGATAAAACAACTATGTATATATAGGTGACCGAAAGGTTCCGCATAATGCAAATAACTTTTTTATCAAAATTTTGAAAAACGCCGAGACAGGGAACTTTTTATTTTTTACTTGCCCACAATTTTTACATGTCTAAACGCAGAAAAATATGCTCTTCCTGAAAAAAAATTCAAAAATAGGTGTTCTAATTAAAAAAAAATTAATGATGACGCCATTTCTTCGCGATGGTAACTGATAGTGTCATTTTGACCTCATCACAAATAGGCAAGTAAAAAATAAAAAGTTACCTGTCTCGGCGTTTTTCAAAATTTTGATAAATAAAAAAGTTATTTGCATTAAACGGAACCTTTCGGTCACAGTGTATATATAGTTTAAAACCGAAATTCATGTGCCGCTCTTGTCAAATTTTTCAGGGATTAAATTTGACAGCACCCCAAAAAAGTTACCAAATCCGAAGTCTAGTAATCACACTTCTATGCGATAATCTCCCTAAAATAAGTTTTTTGCTGTTTTCTGTCAATAATAGCGATATTATTCAACTCGCTAGTGTATCGAAATGAGGACTTTTCGATACACTGTGAAATAAAGGAAAATGTAGTAAACTTTTTTTCTTAAGGTTGGTAACGTTTTCGTTGTTATTGACAACTGTCAAAAATACTAAGCAAAATGCCAAGGCCTACTAGATTTTTTAGCGCTTTGCTTATTAGAGGCCTGCCCATTTGGCTAAAACTCCATAAGAACATTCTTGATGAAACGCTAACTTTCGCCACTGTGGTGCTAATACCTAAACAAATCTTGAATTATGATTGGTGACAGATTTCCCGCCAAAAACGAACAAACAAAGCAACCAAAGATGGCGTATCTAAATAAAGATAGAGAAAAATACCTATGTCATTTTATATTTCGGTAACTAGCGCCAATGCGGCCAAAGTTCGCATTTCTCTCAGAATAGTGAATGAAGACAAATGGGCAGGTCTGTAATAAGCAAAGCGCTAAGAAATCTAGCAGGCCTTGTTTTATACAATTTTTTTACCTGACCCAAAGATAATTAGAAATTAATTAAATGATGTAGCCAATCGGATGCGCTCTAGAGCGATAGAATTGGTGGAGGAAGGAGTATCGATATAGGACGGGGGAAGTGGAGTAGTTTGTAGGTTGGCGCTACAAACTTTGAACATAATGTAGCTTTCGCAAAGTCATTATGATGAAAAATAAAAGACTATTTCAAAAAATATTTGTAAATCCAGAATCCATTACTCAAATAATGAATTAATTTATTAATAAAATAAAACAAAAAATTGGTTCTACGCATTTTTGAAACGAAATCCACAACTTTCGCTCCGGAAACCCGAAAGAACCTCAATGGCGAGAGCCAGAGCGAGGCCAGAGAGAATGTGAATCATTTTTTCGATCTCTGAGAATGAATTGTCGATAAGCATAAATTTACAACTGACACTATATTTAACGTGGACAAATCTGGGTTTACCACTGTGCAAAAGAGTTTCCCAAAAATAATTGCTCGTAACGGAAAGCACCAAGTAGGAAGTCTAACAAGTGGTCAATACAATCATGGTATGCGCAGTTACTGCTGCAGGTCAATACACTATGATTCAAAAGAAGCGCGTAATGCAAATAACTCCTTTATTTATCAAAATCTTGAGAAACGCCGAGAGAGGTAACTTTTAATTTTTTAATAGTTTTTTTGTGACTGGGTTGAGACGACTTTACCAGTTACTATCGTGAAGAAATGGCGTCATCATCAATTTTTTTTAAAATTAGAACGCCCACTTTTGAATTGTTTTTCTGGAAGAACATATTTTTCTGCGTCCAGGCGTGTAAAAATTGTAGAGGGTTACATAATAAAATTTTCGAGAAAAAACATTGTTGAAATTTGCAAGATTTTCAGTCATCACAATCGCCATAAATCAGCATAGTAAGTGGAAAACACAATACCTTTGAATAAGCATTACAAGCATTGATTTACTAATGGATCAAGTAAGCATAGGTTGAAAATTTGACATAATTACTGACAAACATGACGGATTAAATTATCAAAAATTAAATGCGAAATTTGGATGATTTCTAGCAATGGAGATGAAGGGCGGAATAAAATTGAAGTGTATTTGATCTTTTTAATGGCTTGTATCATCTCCATTGCTAATAATCATCCGAATTTCTCATTTTATTTTTGACAATTTAATCCGCCATGATTGTCTATAATTATGTCAAATTTTCAACCTATGCCTACTTGATCCATTAGTAAATCAATGCTTGTAATGCTTATTCAGAGGTACTGTGTTTTGTATATGCCATGCTGATGCATGGATATTGTGATGACTAAAAATCTTAGAAACTTTAACAATTTTTTTCTCGAAAATTTTCTTGTGTAACCCTCTACAATTTTTACATGTTTGAACGCAGAAAAATATGCTCTTCCAGAAAAAAACTGTTAAAATGGGGGTTCTAATTAAAAAAAAAATTGATGATGACGCCATTTCTTCGCGATGGTAACTGGTAAACTCATTTTGACCCAATCACAAAAAAACAATTAAAAAATCAAATGTTACCTGTCTCGGCGTTTTTCGAAATTTCGAGTAGTAAAGAAGTTATTTGCATTATGCGCTTCTTTTGAACCACAGTGTAGATATAGAACACGTGCTTTCTTTAACCCCCCGCTCTATGCCCCCATTAACCAAATGTCCAGTGTGCATCCATCCAAAAAGTTTTTCTGACAGGATCTCACTAAAAACATTTACAATAATTTTATGAACTTTGATAATTTACTGCGTTTCTTTTGTATTATGGTAAAGATTAATATAGAACTAGTCGATTTTTTATCGAAATTAAAAAAAATAATAATAAAGCTTGCGTTTTATTGAATATTGAGATATTGTGCGATAGTGGCAACATCACATTGTTATTGACAGTTTAAAAAATGCGCGCTAATTTTGAAACATTAGAATGAAACTACGAAATTTGAACACATTTTTATTTTGGTAAACAAGAAAAAAAATTACATATCTTTAAATTCGCCGCTACCGTTCAATAACAGAATATTAGGATTCTCCTTTTCAAATTCACTAGGTTCACGTTCCCTATCTTCTTTACCCCATTCACCAACTGACGACATAACATTCGGTTCTTTCTTTTTTTCAATTTCTTCCCTCTACAATATATCCGTTTGAAAAATTATTCAAAAATTAAAATAAAACCCAGATGAAAATTGTTAAAGGTTTATTCACATTTAGTAGAGAGACGCAAATTTTGTTTAATTTTCATTATTATTCCTAATTAGTTTTGAACATTCATAAAGTTACATCAAACTCTAAGAAGTTCTTATTGGCAGAAAAATCAAAATTAAAAAAAATAATTGGAATAGTTAAAATTTAAGAATAAAAAATTAATTTGCCTTCACCTGTGTATCCGTTTTAGCGAATTTATCAAACATATTTGCATAAACTCTTTTCTCACGTTCCAATTGTTCTTTCAATGTTTTCACACATAAAGCCTGTTGAGCTTTGGCTGCTGTATTATCCGGGTCCAATTTTAAACTAGCAGCAAAATCTTCCGATGCCAACTTTGGTTCATTTAATTTTAACAAAGCTTGACCACGTCTAAATAATGCTTTAACATTATTTGGATCGATTTTTAATGCTGCTGTTGCACTATTTCTTGCTTCAAAATAGTCGTTTAATTTCAAATAACACAAAGCTAAATTCAAATGTGCAGCAAGGCTTAACGAATCGACTTCTTGTTGTAATTCAGTAGCTATACATAGAAGGGAATTTTTAGTAAGCTACAGTTCAATTTACAGTCTGTTTTACTTAAATGGTCCTATACTCTATTTTTAAATTGGTTTAAATTTCAATTGTAGCTCCCTATTTGCAGATAAGTTTACACAACTCAAAATAATTTGGTGTTCAATTTCTAGTAACTTTGAAAAATATTGTAACAATTTATAAAAACCCCTGGATGTCAGTTGAGAAAAATTTAAACTATGTCGCTCATCGAGAAGTTGATCAAAAACGAGCTACACATCTAAAATGACTGAGTGACTCACAAATGTTCCCAAAATTAACTTTTTCCTAATGCTATTTTATTTTATTATCTCCAAAAACAAGCGAATTATCGATTATTGGCAATGTTTCGAGACCAAATAAAAAAAAAAAACAACCGGTGCAATTTTTGTCAATTTCCCAGAAAACTAACAAGCTGATTGGAAAATCTCTTGGAGATTTGGAAAGCGCTTTTTATTTACTGTACAGGGTGAGGCAAGAGTTTGATCTATTAAATTTGGTCTAATTGATGAAAGTTGTTGAAATTTAATAAACACCTGTTTTTCTATCTGAACTATCTCTAGAAAATATTTTCGTTGTCCTATCAACTCGGGTAATGCACCCTACTTTCTTATTTTAAATGGAACAATATAATTTTCTTAATGTTTGATCATCCAGTTACCAGAATAAATAACATTAGAAATAATATGTTAAATCTCAGGTTTGAAAATTAAAAAAAAAGCGGTTCCTTGAATAAAAACAATAAAAATACTGATTTTTTCTCTTTGATTAATATAAGCTTAAGAGGTGTTCACTTTTTAAATATAATTTTTAGAAACATTCCAAAAACAGGTATCTCATACTTTGTTCTTCTTCCATTGGATATTAATTTCTTAAAAATCCGATGGATAGTTTCTGATTTATAGCAATTTTTTAGTTTTCAATCCCCGGTAATGTTTGCCTTGATTATTATTTCATTATACAATTAAACGTGTTTTTCATTATTTTTTACCCAGAAAATAATGCCGTTATTTTAGTTCCATCCAATTATTTCAACTTCAAGTATGAAACTCAAAAAGTACTCCCCTTCGAGTCAAAATTTTGAGCAGCGATTTCATCGTTAGATTAACTAGATTTAACTAACAAGAAAACATTCCCAGGGGTTCCTTTCGATTTTAATGAAATTGGGATATGTTATTCTCCACTGAATTCTTAGAGATGCTGTTTTTTTTTATCGGCGGAAAAACATATCTAGGGGGTGAAATCGTCACTCAAAGTTTAGGCGCAAACGGGGTACTTTTTAAGTTTCGCATACTTGCAGTTAAAATATTCAAACGGGACAAACGGCATTATACTCAGGGTGAAAAATAATGTAGAAGTCTATTGTTTGCATATTGAAATGTTAATTGGGGTAGAAGTTGTAAGGGTTGAAAGTAAGAAAATTGCCAAGTCAAAAACTATTCATCGGATTTTGACGAAACTAATGTCATTCGATAGAAGACAAAAAAGTAGGAGAAACCTGTTTTTCGAAATATTACGGTTAGGGGGTAACCACCCGTCAAGCATATCTATACGGATCGGAAAAAAATCACTATTCTTTTAATTCATAAATAGTACTTTTTATCAATTTTCAGTAGTTGGGGCACAAAATAATATTTTCTTCTTTGTTGCCTTCACTTTTAATTTTCATGCTGAACGTAATTTTTTATATGAGTATAGATACTACAATAATTATTATTGTCTTATAACTTTCGAATATATTTTTTCTAGAATTATTCTAAAACTTATTTGTTATCATTATCAAAGTTCAATTATTTATATTTTTAATGTCAATTCACCCCCTATAGAGTTTTTCCATTAAAGTCATGAAAGTTATATTTTTCAACAATAATTGATTTGATGAAAGTACAATGGTTAGTATTTGTTTTATAAAAATTTAGCAAATTTCAACCCTTATGCCTGTTGCACTATTTTTTATTTATTATAATTCCAAGGGCATTTTGCGCCACATTTTTCTCAATAACAAAATAATATTATCTCCTAATATATTGAGGAGTGGTTACCTCCTAAACGTAATTTTTCGAAAAGATCCAAAAACAGGTTTCTTCTACTTTTATGTCTTCTTTTGAATGACATTAGTTTCGTCAAAATCCAATGAATAGTTGTTGACTTATAGTAATTTTCTTATTTTGAACCCTTATAACTTCCACCCTAATTAACATTTCTATATGCGAACAATGGACTTCTACATTATTTTTCACCCTGAGAATAATGCCGTTTGTCCCGTTTCAATATTTTAGCCGGAAATATGCGAAACTTAAAAAGTACCCCGTTTGCGCCTAAATTTTGAGTGGCGATTTCACCCCTTAGATATGTTTTTCCGCCGATAAAAAAAACATGCATCTCTAAGAATTCGATGGAGAATAACATATTCAAATTTCATTAAAATCGGAAAGGGTCACCTGGGAATATCTCCTTGCTAGAAGTAGTGCTATCCCCACTATGCCTGCTCTAATGATGTCATGCGTAAATTACGAAATACCAATCACCCTGCGTTCGATTTGGCGCTTTGAGCGCTTAAAGCGCTCAAATCGTGTTGGATTTGGCGCTGTGAGCGCGCTTGGAGATGGTTATGACGCCATCAAAATGACAGCGTGACGTCATCAATAACGCTTACAGACGCTTATTCTCCGAGTTAGGTCGTTGTAAGCGTGGGCGCCATATTGGCAATGGCAGTCAAGCTGGTGACAGTTGAACACTCAACTGTGTCAACTTGGGAGCTTGAGTAGCAATACTGTCTGTGCCAAATGCATACGTTTTTTCTTGTAGATCAAATTTTCCACAATTATTTCTTGAATTTCAAAACGATAGAATTTATAGATAATCTCTTTAGAAAAGCCAAAAGTAGGCAAAATAATGAAAATTGTAAAAAAAATGTAAATTTAATGTTTTGATATTTTTATCAATTTTTCTCAAAATTAACAGGCTTATTGGAAAAAATTCTTGAATATTTGAATAGTGCTTTTCATTTTCTATACACTGTGCAAAATAAACGTTAAATTATAGGAAAAATGATGGAAAATGTGCAAAAATATAGAAAAAAATACATGGATTTGGAATAACCTCTTCTACGTAATTTTGTATTGTCGGTATCGGTTTTTTTTAACTGTCTATTAATTAGGAACATTATAGAATCTTTTAATTCATTTGAATCGTTTTTATTTCAATTACCATCGAACAGTCCTGATAAAACTGGAGTTTTTGTCAATAATAACGAAGTTGTTCGTTCTCTGGTTTCTATTTTACATAAATCAGCTGATTTTGAAATTGGGGCCGTCACGCTTTAAGCGCTCAAAGCGCCAAATCGAACGGTTTCTGTGCTATCTGTCATGACTGTCATCAGACGCTTAAAGCCAAATCGAACACAAAAAATGCGCGCTTAAAGCGTGGTACACTTTAAGCGCTCAAAGCGCCAAATCGAATGCAGGATCGATTGACTGATCAGTTCAGACTAATGACGTCAAATTTTTGTCCAATACGGAGGGTGCAATCATTGTAAATTGATAATCGTTGGTTTTCCGTACAAATTTTGCAAGGAAAACGTTTAGGAGTGGCACTCCCGTTATTCCCAATCTGTGTGTTAGAGAACTACTGTCTTGGATTTTCCTGTATTAAGTTGTTCTATAAAAAAATGATCACTAAAAAAACCGTTTTTTTGTTAGTGAACCGATAGGCGATAAGCCTGTCACTAAACTACCTAGAATTAGTAAAGTTTTAAGTCAACGGTTAACAGAAGCTGGAGTCGATACGATCAGAATATAAGAAATTCTATATAAAATTTATTTGTTCATTGAAGAAAATCCCATAATCTAGGATTATAAATTATTGGGATGGTTTCTCGCATTGGGTAAAGATAGAGACAAGTTCCAGGAATGGATGAAGAATACGTGCCAGGCGAGTTCCAAACAATCATCTGATTGCTGGCAATGTTTGTCCGGTTGGTGTAAACGGCAAGAATTCTTGTAAATGTTGTTCTAAATATTTTAATATTTGTTAAAAAAAAATCATAATAAATAAATAAATGATGCTATAAAATAGAAGCCTATACTTTTCATACATAGAAACTCACCAAACTACCCCGTACAGTTATTTGTACAATTCATTAACCACCCCATTCTTAAACTAGAAACTCCTACTAATGTCTAGAAGACATTAGATTTTGTTGTACATTTTGACGAACGATTTCTCGTTAATTTTACAATGGAAATTAATGTTCTTCGGTTTATTTTAAAAAGCATTTCAAGCTGTTTAAGAAAAACTCCATATCTTTTGGAGCATGTTGTAGAAATTTTCAGTTGTAGATGAAAATCTAGAAGCATGTTTTTTTTTTATTCTAATAACTCAGCTTATATCAGTTTGCTTAAAACTTTAATGTTCATTGAAAAAATGAACGAGAAATTGTTCGTCCAAATTTACAATTTTCTCCCCAAGTACTAGTCCATCCTCTTAATAACACTGCATAAGTGAGATCCTCTAAGAAGATATTTTTGTCGGAGGGTACCTAGTATGTTCTCGTCTAAATGTACAAGGCGAGCCAGAGCCAGAGTATAAGGAAGTTCTATATGATAGAAGTTTCTGAAATTTTGTCCGCCTGAACCATCTCTAGAAAACATTTTCGTTGTTTTGTCAACCCCCGGTATATAGCCCCCTTGTCTTAAAGGTATTCACAGCTCCAAAACGTCTGTTAATTATCGAGTGATTGGAAACATATTTTAAGGATTTATAGGGGGTTCTCAGAGAACATTTTAGCAAAATTAGGTCCACGTAGCTCATTGAGAAATGAGTGACATCAAGTCAAACTTTTGAATATGCAACAATTGGCAAGAGGGTTTTTCACATATTAAGTGTTGAATTAATGCGATACATTCGTTACATTCGTGACATTTTAGTTTTTGCAATTTGTTCTTAAAACTTCGAAAAAAATTTAAAAAAGTACGAGCAGATCTTGACCGTGAAAAAATTGAAATGCAAAAGTCGCTCGCCTCCCTTTGTCGGTCACAGTAGTTTAGTATCAAATTTTAAACCAGTGTTTCTCAACAGTCGATCTGGTAAATTCTTTTAATCCGCAAATCGATTTAACGGGCTCAGAGTGAAATATTCCTTATCCACAACATAAGAAATGTGTCCTTGACGAAAAATGAAGGGTTCTTAATGAATTAATAAATAATTTACATGCTCGGCACATCCAGAACGTTTGAAAACCACTGGTGTAGTCTCTTGAAACGATCCAATGTTTATTTATTTAAAGAAAAACAAGCCTATTCAAATAACTGGCATGTGCTTTTGTTATAAGTAAGCTTAGGGATCGTGTTCCCGCCTTTAGATGCCGCGCGACAATCGTCTACGTACATCATAGACGTACGTGACCTTCGATTCTTACTGTAATTTCAATTACTAAAACGATAGACCGATTCTCGAACATTGTGTTCGTGCAAGTACTTGAACCCACTTGCTCCTCTTATGAAAATCCAGTAAGAAAGGGGCAAAAATCAGCTGCAGTGACGTCGCCCGCTCATTTCATCAACTACGCTGAATGATTATAACGATCCAACAGTAACGAGTAGAGGGGTTATTCGAATACGAAATACGGTATCGAGTTATTGTCGATCGCTAACTTGCAAAAGAGTTTGGAGAAGTCACGTGTTTGCCCCAAATTCGGGGCAAAATCTCGCTGCTAGCTTATGACTTAGCTTAGGATTTTTTATACCGTACGGTAGCTCTGACGTCATCGCTCCGAGCTCCAATATATGTGTGCGATCTGCAGTTGGAACCCGATCTCTCTGTAGAATTATATCTTTATTCGTTGTGCTTGTAGTACTCCAATCATTCAACGTAGTTAATAAAGTAAGAAAGCGACGTCATGTACAATAAACAAGGGGTCCATTGTGGTCGATATTTACTCGTTTTAGACTATCGTTCCATAAGCGCAGCAAGTAGGTTTAAATACGATATGTATGTGAATGGACAAATTCAAATTAATGTTTTTTTAAATTTTTTAAGACATTAAAATAATAATACAGATTATAAAAAATTTATGAAATTATCGAAATATCAGGTACATTTAAAAAAAAAATTGAGTATTTGAAAATAAAATTATAATTGTTAATATTTAATTTGTAAAAGATTAAAAGCAAAGACCAAGATTATTTCTATACATATGTAGGTGTTTATATGTGCAAAAATATCTAATGAGACCACGGGGAGGCGGACATACCCTTACCAGGGTAGGTAAAAATTAATGGGATACATTTTAGAACATAAGCAACTACAAAATGGTTAGTCGAGTTATTCCATTCAAATGAAACAATAAACAAAAGCAATCTCATGTATTAGAAATGTCAGTATTGATGATTGAATATTTCTCTAAATTAGAAGAAGAAAATTTCAATCTCTATTCAGATACAAATGATTTAAAAAAATTACTCGTATTAATTTTTTGTGTTACTTTTTTCGTCAAAGTGTCTATCTAAACAATTAATATTATATTGTAAAAATAGTTCGTTTCCATTATACAAGGTCAATTTTATCCCTGATTATGATAAAACTCCAACGTGTATAAACTAATATTTAACTTTAATTCAATTAATGTGCAATATTGGATATTTCTTAGTTGGGATTACATTTTTCTTCTTTTGAATTTAATTTTTAAATATTTCAAAACATCGAGTATGACCAAACTGAAGTAACTATATTCCATATAGTTCATCATATAGTTATCATTGCGATTACAGTAAGATTCGAAAGTCACGAACGTCCATGGCGTGAACTAAAGGTAGTTACAGAATCCTAAGCTTACTTATGACACTTGTTTTTTAATATACTATTAAGGGTCCCTGGTGCACATTTTAGTGAAAGTTGGACCATGTAGCTCGTTGGAAAATTGGGGAAAAAGTGAGTTTTGTCAAATCAGTTTCTTACATAAATGGACTTAAGATGACTTGAGGATTGTCGGAAAACTGTTTTTTTCGGTTTTCTGGCACTGTATTCTGAAAAAATTGAAAAACGGGTTTCTCGCACATCGATCGCAAATGTGACCAGACATTCGCCTCTTCCGCTGCTCAATTTTAATCTTAATGGGTGTTCGTGCTAGTTTAAGAAAAAGTCCTTGACATTCGAACCTTATTAAGCGACTGTTTTATTCTGAATTTAAAGTTGAAAGAGAGCGACACCATAAATTTAAGGGTGACAAAAAAATAATGATAATACTAATACTAATTTAATAATAAATGAGTTGATACAAATCGGCAGTTTCAAGTAACAATGTTGATAGTTTAGAATTTCTCGTCAAAATTTCCTTTAAACTTGCTGTAACAGCACATTATTACGGTGGTTCTTCCATCCTCTCCTATTGTTTATTTTTATTGCAGTTTCTAGATTTTGTATCAACTCATGTTGAATTATTTACTAGTAAAAGCAATCGTGTACTATCGATAGGTCACCTATTAGGATCAAAAATAATATTCGCTTGTGTGTAATAGATGGGACATTGGAAATGCATTTTTCGTTAAAAAATTACGATATCTAAATTTTCTTTTTGTTTTGTTAAATTCATTAATCTCATTTTTCATATAAAAAAAATAAACATGTGTCGACAATTATTTATTGTTAGGGTCACGTATTGTAGGCTTGTTTTTCTTTAAATAAATAAACATTGGATCGTTAAGAGGCTACATCAGTAGTTTTCAAACGTTCTGGAAGTGCTGATCATGTAAATTATTTATTAATTCATTTTTCACCAAGGGCACATTTCTTACGTTGTGTATAAGGAAGGATATTTCACTCTGAGCCTGTCAAATCGATTTGCGAAATAAAAAAAATTACCAGATCAACTGTTGAGAAATACTGGTTTAAAACTTGTTACTAAACTATTGTGACCAACAAAGGGAGGCGAGCGACTTTTGCATTTCAATTTTTTCACGGTCAAGATCTGCTCGTACTTTTTTAAATTTTTTTCGAAGTTTTAAGGACAAATTGCAAAAACCAAAATGTTATGAATGTATTACATTAATTCAACACTTTTAATGTGTGAAGAACCCTCTTGTCAATTGTTGCATATTCAAAAGTAAGATTTGATATCACTCATTTCCCAATGAGCTACATGGCCCAACTTTCACTGAAATGTGCACCAGGGGCCCCCTGTAAATCCTTAAAATATGTTTCGAATCCCTCGACAACTAATAGGACTTTTGGGCGGTTTGACTCCAGGGTGGCAGGCGTTGTAAAAGGCCTAATAATGAGGTTAATAATGATTATTTTATATGTTTTTTCAGCGATTTCAGCTAATTTTACATTAAAAGAAAATCCAATTAATTTTGATTTAATTTTTGTTTTCAATTATTTTTCATTAAAAAAATCTAAAAATAATTAACCGTTTAGAGCTTAATTACGACTGAAAGATGTTTCGCTAAGCCCATTTCTTTCAAGGGGTAAATTAGTAGAAATCGAAAATCTTAAATAACTGAAAAAATTATAAGAAATAAGTATAGGCAATGCTAATATGGTTTGATACAGCAATTTTTTCTCTATCCAACAATATAAAGAACAATATACCATTCCACTATAAGAAAGATATTGCGTTTTGAAAACTGACAAAGATAAATTGATTTCAATTAAATGCTGAAAGTAGTTTTTTAACCAAATTGCCGATGAGCTACGAGGTTCGAATTTTGACAAAATGATCCCCAAAGGCCACCCTATAAATCTTTAACATATTTTTCAAATCTCTTACCAAATAATAGACGTTTCCATAAAAACTAGGACCATTTAAGTGAAACATGCCGTAGAAATAATAAAATAAAATTACCTTTTCCTGCATTTAGGTATTCGAGCGTTTTCTTGTACTTTTTTATCGCTAAATTAAACTTGGATGTTTTAAAATAATTTGTACCTTTCTCTTTAAAAATTTTCGCTTGTTCAACACGTTCTGTTGTATCTAATTGCCAACTTTCTTTGGCTTTCTCGAAATTTTTTAATGTTACCGTATATTCAACAGTAGCATTTGATGGAATGTTAAATTCTTGTGAACCTTGTAGACCGAATGCATATTGTGGTTTAATAATTAAACGTGATGTTTCACCTTTTTTAAATTTCTCAATAGCTTTATCAATACCAACAATAATATTTGATTCAGAACCTTCACCAACAGTAAAACTAACATCACGTACATCGAATTCTCTACCCTCATATTTACCCACCAAACTTACTATAAATATAAATTATTATTATTTTTTAATAAATAAACGATAATTAAACGAATTTTGATAAATACCTTCAACGGTAGCCCCGTCATTTGGTGTTGTATAACCTTCACCGGCTTTAATTAGAATCCTTTCAATACCCCCATCTTTCTTTGGACTGATATCTTCACATTTCCAATCGATCACTTCAACCTATATTTTGATATGCAAATAATTCAAATTGATACATCAAATAAACACCAATTAGTTTTACATACAGGGCATTTCTAGTATAAATTCTACTATAAATTAAAAAAAAAAAACACCAAATTCCTATTTTTGCTAAAATATTCGCGAGTGCTACTTTAGAAATTGTTAAAAAATCTAATCTTTCAATAGAATTTTGTAGGTGACTTTTCACAAGAGAGTAAAAGTATCTTTTTATCGATATTACCATATTATTCGACAGTCTTATCGTGTACAAAATGGTTTATTTTCGATGGTTTTTAGGAAATTTTTATATAGAGCATACCAGATGTTTCATCTCGAACTATTAATTTTTATGCTAACTCATATTATTTAAGGAGCGATTTGAAAAATTTACAAGAGGGTCTCGGAAGCTCACTTCACCAAATTTGGAACCTTGTAGCTCATTCGCAAATTAATCAAAAACACCCGTTTCGATTGTTGCGAATTTCAAAAACACAATATACGCATCAAATGATTCAGAATGACTTAAAGATGCTCCTAACGTTGATTTTTCGTTTCTCTCCATTTTATTCTAAAATGGGTAGAAGCATTTCGCATTTATTCTAGAATACAATGGAAAAATATTCAAAAAAAAAATTATGTGGAGGACATCCTTGAGCCATTCTAAATCATTTTACGTGCGAATCTTATTTTTGGAAATCGCGAAATTGTTGAAAATGAGCATCGTTTGACCTACTTTACGATAAGCTACGAGGCCCAAACCTTGTTAACATCATGTTCAGAGAGCCTCCTATAGATCACTAAAATATGTTTAAAATTACTCTATAAATATGATAGTTGCCATAAAACGATTCTGTTTCGTAATTGTAAAGAAAACAGCTTTCAGTCAAATTTAAGGATAATATTTTGACTTCTAATCTCGGTATATTTTGTTGCAAAATAACTATTTTTAACAGGTGAATATAACCAATAAATTAAGTTACGACCTACGTTCTCACTTAGCAAAATCAATATAAGAAAGTTAAAGGTGTACGTTGCTAATTCACCTTGGTATACAAAGTCGTAGCTTGTTTCGTACTCGATTACATTTGATATTCAAAATAAGCAATCGAAACAAGCTACGATGCTACATAACCAAATCTAACTGTTCTATTAAGGGCCCGCTTCAGCCCCACTAAAAACGATGTCACTTTTCAAAACAACCCTACTCGTTTATTTTCCAACGGATTTTTGTGATCTAAACGGCATTTGAAAGAGCATTTCGAGTAGCAGGGAAGTTGATGTCGGGTTTTTTTGAAATTCGGATGTAATCTAGAGTTACAGAAGGAAATTTAGAAGCATGTTGTGTAGCATTTTTTACAGTTTTTTTTATATTTTTCCTCATAACTTCGTAAATATTGCTTATTTTCTAATGAATTTCACACAACATGTGGAAAATTAAAAGCGGTTTCCAAATCTGAAAGAAATTTTGCCATCGCATTGTTAGTTTTCCGGAAAAGTAATGAAAGGTTTAGACATTCTAATTTGATTTTTTTACGTACAATTTTAAACTTAGACAACTGAACCAGTGCTCGTTTGAAATTTGGAAAATTTACTGGAAATTTCTAGTGGGGAAATGTGGGGAATTTTCACCTATTATTTTTATCAGTTAAAATTAATAATTTTTGTATAAAGTATGTATATTGCAATTTATAGATCCTTTCATTACCTTTCCAACAGTACCATTGTTGCTGTAAAAAAAATTGAAAATCTTTTGGAAAATTAGTGATAAACAAAACTATGTTTATCGTGTGAAAAGCTAATTGAATAGTAAGTCTCCAAACCATAAAAATGGGTTACATCAATGACGGAAAGATGGCTCTAAAGTCTGTCATCTCGTCTTTCTGCAGTGTTGCCAAATTAATTTTTGTTCCTGAGGGCACACCTTTGTCGTCTTATTTTCGCATAGATAAATGGAGAAAAAAACAGTAAACTGGTTGTATATAATTAAGGGGAAGAACCACTAAACAATGCAAACGGAAAACTGCGTAACTTTTTTGTTTTCCAACGGATTTCAATGTTCTAAACGGAATTTGAAAGAGCATTTCAAGGCGGAGGGCAGTATAAATATCAGATTTTTGAAAATCCGGATGTAAATTGGAGTTACAGAAGGAAATATAGAAGCATGTTTTTTAGCATTTTTTACAGTTTTTTTTTATATTTTCCCTCATAACTTGGCAAATATTGCTTATTTTCTAATGAATTTCACACAACATGTGGCCAATTAAAAGCGCTTTCCAAATCTGTCAGAAATTTTCCGATCGCATTGTTAGTTTTCCGGAAAATTGATGAAAGGTTTCGACATACTAATTTTGTTTTTTTACGGGCAGTTTTAAACTTAGACGACTGAACCAGGGCTTGTTTGAAAGCTAATGAATAGCAAATTATTTTGAAAATAGTTTGAGATTGCAATTCGTAAAATTACTGGAAATTTATGGTGGCGAATCTATTATCTATAATTTTTATCTGTTAAAAATTAATTATTTTTGTATAAAGTGTATTGCAATTTATAGATTATTTCATTACTTTTCCAACGGTACCATTGTTGCTGCAAAAAAGTGAAAATCTTCTGGAAAATTAGTGATAAACAAAACTATGTTTATCGTGTGAAAAACGAGTTGAATAGCAAGTCTCCAAACCACAAAAATGAGTTACATCTATTGACGGAAAGGGGGCTCCAAAGTCTGTCATCTCGTCTTTCTGCAATGTTGCCAAATTTGTTTTTGTTCCTGAGGCCACACCTTTGGCGTCTTATTATTGCATAGATAATTGGAGAAAAAAAAACAATAAACTGGTTGTATATAATTAACTTTAACAATTAACAAAAAAATTAGTCGCCAATTTGCTAAAATCGCTTATTTTTTTGTGAAAGAAAAATTACAATTTTCTTTTTTTAACATTCTAATGAAAATAGCGACTATTTTTTTTTGTTAATTGTTAAAGTTAGTTATATACAACCAGTTTATTGTTTTTTTTTTTCTCCAATTATCTACGCAATAATAAGATGGCAAAGGTAAGGCCTCAGACAGAAAAAATAATTTGGCAACATTGCAGAAAGAGACCTGCTGACATCTGTGAGCCGCTGGAAGAAACCCATTTTAGTGGCTAATATTATACTCTGGCGAGTTGTTATTGAACTATCACTGTCGGCTTTCCACATAAAAAACATAGTTTTGTTAATCACTAATTTTCCAAAAGATTTTCACTTTTTTTTGTAGCAGCAATGGTACCGTCGGAAAGGCAATGAAATGATTTATAAATCGTAATACATCTTATACAAAAATAATTGATTTTAACAGACAAAAATTATTGCTGAAAATGCCCGACCATTCCCCACCATAAATTTCCAGTAAATTTTTCAAATTTCAATCTCAAATTATTCTCAAAATAATCTGCTATTCATTAGCTTTCAAACGAGCCCTGGTTCAGTTGTCTAACAAGGACACATTCCCAGGTGTCCCTTTCCGATTTTAATGAAATTTGGATATGTTATTCTCCATCGAATTCTAAGAGATGCATGTTTTTTCTTATCGGCGGAAAAACATATCTAGGGGGTGAAATGGCCACTCAAAGTTGAGGCTCAAACGGGGTACTTTTTAAGTTTCGCATACTTCCATACTTAAAATATTTAAACGGGACAAACGACATTATTCTTAGGATGAAAAATAATGTAGAAGCCATTGTTTGCATATCGAAATGTTAATTAGGATAGAAGTTATAAGGGTTGAAAATAAGAAAATTGCTGTAAGTCAAAAACTATTCATTGGATTTTGACGAAACTAATGTCGTTCAAAAGAAGACAAAAAATTAGGAGAAACCTGTTTTTGGATTTTTTCGAAATATTACGTTTAGAGGGTAACCACCCCACAACCATATTTGAATTGATCAGAAAAAAACTTCATTATCCTTATTATCTTTATGTTTTAATTAATAAATAGTGCCTTTCCGTCAATTTTCAACATTTGGGTCACATAACAATTCTATTTTCTTCATATGTTGCATACCTATTCAATTTTCATGTTGGGCATAATATACTGTATTAGGAGATGATATTATTTTGTTATTGAAAAAATGTGACGCAAAATGCCTTTGGAATTATAATAAATAAATAATACAACAGACATAAGGGTTGAAATTTGCTAAATTTTTATAAAACAAATACTAGCCATTGTACTTTCACCAAATCTAATATTGATGAAAAATACCGTGTTTTTCAACCAAACGTTCCTTATGGCAGCCCCTATTAATTGTTGGGCGATTTGAAAAATATTTTGAGCATTTGTAGGCTAGTTCCGAGCGAACATTTTACCAAAATTTGAGTCCCGTCGCTCATTGGGAAATTGGTGAAAAACCGCTTTAATCGGAAAACGTTGCGATCGACCTCATTGTAAATTTGACATTATATGATCTACAGTGGTATGACGATCCGTGGAAAATAGTTTTTTCTCATTTTTCTTCACGAAATCCTGGAAAAACTTAAAAATTGGTTTTCCGAGATCGATCATGAATGAAAAGTTCATTAGCCACTATCAGTTGTATACTACTGTTTTAATCTTAAATAGTGTAAGATTCTTTATCATTTGTGTTTGTTTATTTTTTGAATTACTTGATATTTTTATTACTGTTATTTTTATTTTCTGCCTCATTTCAAAGATGATGGGCGTCTTTCATTTTTTCCCCAGTTCTAATTATTGGATTTTATGCATAAGCAATAAAAGTCAGTTATCAAACGTATTGAGTGTCAAGCAGTTGAAAAAATAAACAAATGCAAGCAATAAAGACTCTTACACTATTCAAGAGTAAAATAGTAGTAAACAGCTGATAGTGGCCAATGAACTTTTCATTCATGATCGATCTCGGAAAACGAAATTTTCCGTTTTCCAAGATTTTGCGAAGAAAAACGAAAAAAACCTGTTTTTCACGGATCGTCATATCACTGTAGATCATTTAATGTCAAATTTACAATGATGTCGATAGCAACATTTTCCGATTAAAGCGGTTTTTCACCAATTTCCCAATGAGTGACGAGGCTCAAATTTTGGTAAAATGTTCCCTAGGGACTATCCTACAAATCCTCAAAATATTTTTCAAATCGACCGGCAATTAATAGAGGCTGCCATAAGAATTGGGAACATTAAGGTGAAAAACCCTGTATAACTTTCACCACTTTAATGGAAAAACTCTATAGGGGGTGAATTGACATTAAAAATATAAATAATTGAACTTTGATAGTGATAACAAATAAGTTTTAGAATAATTCTAGAAAAAATATATTCGAAAGTTATAACTAGTGTTAGGATCTACAGTTTCGCCATAAGTATTTCAATGCATTGAACCTACCATTAGCGTAGTTGTTCTATAATTCTGATTAAATAACTTCTTGTATGTTGTAAGCTATCGGAGATGAAAAATCATTATTATTTACAAATTATAGTCTGAAATAATAATTAAAATATTAAATTACATTAAAATATTTTAAATTTCTTTACGTACAAATCATATGTTTATTAACCCAAACGAGTTACTATAAGAGTATTCAGGAGGGGGAACCCATTCCATTGAAATTTACAGTACAATCAAACGCCTGCGTTTTACGAATGACGTCGATCGATCATGCGGATATTTTAAATGGTCTATTGTTTTTCAACATTCTGCTGCTATCGTTATAGAGCAACTCGTTTTGTTAGCGACGAAGACACTCGATTAAAACAGAAAATAACATTACGCTCTACTCGAATTTGTCAGGAGAGTAGATTTTAGCCGGCACGCTCTACGGTGCCAAATCCTATCTCTAGTTATAACACAATAATAATTATTGCGGTATCTACAGCCCGTTTCTCTTAAAGGTGTTCGCAGCGCCAAAACGTCTGTTAATTATCGAATCATTGGAAACATACATTAAGGATTTATAGGAGGGTCCTCAGAGAACATTTTAACAAAATTAGGTCCACGTAGCTCATTGAGAAATGAATGACATCAAATCTAACTTTTGAATATGCAACAATTGGCAAGAGGGTTTTTCACACATTAAAAGTGTTGAATTAATGGAATACATTCGTAACATTTACGATCGATGTACGAGAAACCAGTTTTTCAATTTTTTTCAGGATAGAGTGCCAGAAAATCGAAAAAAACGGTTTTCAGAGAATTCTCAAGTCATCCTGAGTCCATTTATGTAAAAAACTGATTGACGAAAATTTTGAGATTTTCGACAAAAATCACTTTTTCCCCAATTTCCCAACAAGCTACATAGTCCAATTTTCACTGAAATGTGCACCATTGACCCCCCTATAAATTCTTAAAATATGTTTCCAATCACTTGATAATTAATAGACGTTTGGCGCTGTGAACACCTTTAAGGGAAACGGACTGTATACTCGTATAAAAAATAACCTTCAGCATGCAAATTAAAAGCGTAGGCAACAAAGAAGAAAATAATATTATTTTGTGCCCAAACTACTGAAAATTGATAAAAGGCACTATTTATGAATTAAAACATAAAAATAACAAGAATAGTGAAGTTTATTTCTGATACGTATAGATACGCTTGACCGGTGGTTACCCCCTAAACGTAATATTTCGAAAAAATCCAAAAACAGGTTTCCACTACGTTTTCGTCTTCTATCGAATTACATTAGTTTCGTCAAGATCCAATGAATAGTTTTTGACTTACAGCAATTTTCTTACTTTCAACCCTTACAACTTCTACCCTAATTAACATTTCTATAGAGTGACCGAAAACGCCGAGACAGGTAACTTTTTATTTTTTAATCGCCTATTTGTGATGAGGTCAAAATGACAGTACCAGTTACCATCGCGGAGAAATGGCGTCATCATTAATTTTTTTAAATTAGAACCCCTATTTTTGATTTTTTTTTCTGGAAGAGCATATTTTTCTGCGTTTGGACATGTAAAAATTGTGGAGGGTTACATAAGAAAATTTTTGAGAAAAAAATTGTTAAAGTTTCTAAGATTTGTAGTCATCACAATATCCGTGCATCAGCATGGCATACACAAAACACAGTACCTCTGAATAAGCATTGCAAACATTGATTTATTAAAGGATCAAGTAGGCTTAGGTTGAAAATTAGACATAATTTCTGACAAACATGGCCACAAAGAAATAATTAAAAAATAAAAAGTTACCTGTCTCGCGTTTTTCGAAATTTTGATAAATAAAAAAGTTATTTGCATTATGCGGAACCTTTCGGTCACACTGTATATGCAAACAATGAACTTCTACATTATTTTTCACTGTGAGAATAATACCGTTTGTCCCGTTTGTATATTTTAACTGGAAGTATGCGAAACTTAAAAAGTACCCCATTTGAGTCTAAACTTTGAGTGGCGATTTCACCCCCTAGATATGTTTTTCCTCAAATAAGAAAAAACATGCATCTCTTAGAATTCGATGGAGAATAACATATCCAAATTTCATTAAAATCGGAGGGGGACACTTGGGAATGTGTCCTTGTAAGTTTAAAACTGTACGTAAAAAAATCAAATTAGAATGTCTAAACGTTTCATCAATTTTCTCCCAAACTAACAATGCGATCGGAAAATTTCTGACAGATTTGGAAACCGCTTTCAATTTGCCACATGTTGTGTGAAATTCATTGGAAAATAAGCAATATTTGAGAAGTTATCAGGGAAAATATTAAAAAAAATGTAAAAAAATGCTAAAAAACATTCTTTTATATTTCCGTCTGTAACTCTAGATTACATCCGAATTTCAAAAAAATCAGATATTAATTTTCCTACTCCTTGAAATGCTCTTTCAAATGCCGTTGAGATCACAAAAATCCGTTGGAAAATAAACGAGTAGGATTGTTTTGAAAAGTGGCATATTTTTTTAGCGCAACTGAAGCGGGCCCTTAAGAAATATTATAATTCCCTTAACAAAAATCACTGCTAATTAAGACTTACATCGAATTTTAATGTAGCATCTGGTGGAATAGTTGGTGGACTACCAGTTTTACCATAAGCATACTCTGGGGCACAAGTTAACATAGCTTGTTCACCTTTTTTCATCGTTGCCACACCAATATCCCATGCTTTAATTACATTACCTTAAACAATTTCTAATTAGTAAAAAGATGAATTATTATTTTATTTTATTTGAAAATAACTCACCTTTGCCAAGATCGAATACAAACGGTTCACCACGATCGCGACTTGAATCAAATTTCGTACCATCTAATAATGTACCCGTATAATGGACACGTACCTTCGATCCAGGTAGTGGATATTCATCTCCAATTCCATCCTTTAGAGTCTCTTTAAGTACACCACCGTCTTTATTTGGGGAAATATCAATTGATTCAGGCATGGTTGGCTAACACAATCGAACCTTCTAGAAATCAAAACACTTCCTGTAACGAACAGTAACGATACAATAATTAAATTAAATCGACATTATTTTTCAATATTACCTTCAATTGTGCAATTGATATAAGTTGAAATTGATCAATGATTGAATTTTAAGGGAAAATAAGAGTTTGTTTTGCGATTACTTTAAATTTTCACCCTCACAGAATGTCACTTACGGCAGTTACACACGAACTGACGCGAAAATAAACGAGCAGTCAGCTTAACTTTTATATTTATTGCAACATTGCCAAATATACCAAATTTCGGTAGCTTCCGGTAGATTTGATTGAACGTTGGTCCGTTTCTTGATTCAACCGCTTGTCGGTAATGCAGATTACTGTTGTCGATCAATGAGTTGCAAATAATTTTCGAAAGAAAACTTATTGATCTTCATTTAATTTCTAATTTAAGTAAAACAAAGATTATTTCAACAATTATTTAAAATTGCTAGAAAGTTTTGATAAATACTCAATTTTTGAATGAAATTCACAAGTCTGTAACCGACAGTGACCTACCTTACCAACAAGCTGTTGAAACAAGAAGCAGACCTACTCTCACAGAACCACAGCGTACAGCAGGGAAGATATATCTCGGATTTGTGTCGTAGCTTTGTTCAGGCCACACTACACATTTGTTAATGCGAATTACCGAAGTCTATCAAAATCTTGCATTAAAAAAACAATGAATATCCGAACCAAGCTACGGTTCTACGTCATCAAAATGCCTATTGCGAGACGAAATACCGTTGTATATTCTTTAATATACGGGTATAATGCCACAGTTTTGTGTGAAATAAGTTAAGACACTACGAAATCAAGGCATATCCAACAGCGTTGTATGGCCTGGACTGTATTTTATCTTTGTTTTTCGTTGAGTCAAATCGTAACTTGTTTCATACTTCACTATAATCAACGTACAGGGTGTATAACAATGCTTTTTCATTTCTGAGTTGGCTATGCCCTTGGTAGTCTAGTGTCGTGGCTTGTTTCATAATTTATTATATTTGAAATTTTTCAGTTATAAACTAGCAACTGAATCAAACTACGACACAACGTGATGTGATTATTAATTAATAGCAATACAGTATTTCACCTTGTAGTTGGTCATGTTTTTATTGAACATAGTCATAGTTTGGTTCAATACTTTACCATATATTTCGTCTCGCAGTAGCCTATGACTTTATGAACGTAGGTCAGCTTCTTGTTTCAACTCATTGTCAGTAATCTGCATTATCGACAAGCTATTGTTTCAACAGCTTGCCGGTACATATTAAGTTAAAGATGTAATGTCGTAGCTTTATTCAACTTAACATTTTTCAGTAAGTAACAAACTGAATCAAACTAAGACTCAACAATTTAACAAGGTTGTTATTATTTATTATCACTTTATTCTTTTAATTGTTAATAATTCGAACGATTTAATTGGATTAATTAAAAAAATGAAAACAATTTCCGGGTTTATAGTCTAATTGTTTGTTAAACCAATTAAGATAAAATTAATTTAATACATTTCGATTTTTAATTTATTTACTAAAAATAATTCTTTTATTCTTTACTACAATTCGTTTAACAGAAATTATAGAATTTCATTATAATTTAGCCTTTTTAATCGGTTCAATTGATAAAAATTCATTAATATGTGTACTAACAAGTTCTGGATTATTATTATGAACATCATGATTACCTTCAATTTTCATCAATATGACATTATCGAATTCTTTTAAAAATTGCAATAATTCCTTCATGCGCATTATTTGTGGCATTGATTCACTACTTAATAACATTAAAATTGGACATTCTACAGGGCGTTTGTATAGATTCTCCATAATATAACGCATATCATGGAATGGATTTAGAATTTCTTTCGTACGTTGATCCATTGTAAAAACATATTTAACTTCTTTATTATCACCATTATCATTATCATCATCAATTGGTTTAATAGCACGTTTGATTAAAGCTTCAGCTGTTTCTTGATTAATTTCTCCATACCGTCGATTATCACGTAAACGTGTCAATGCTTCATCGTATGTATAAACTGGTGGTTTACCTGTTGTTATTTTCTTATGAATATCAATTGTTGTTTCCAATTGTTTCCTTAATGTGCTAGTAAATATACCAGCTGGTACCGGATATGAATGTACAGTATCTAATAAAATTAATTTCTCAACTAATTCTGGATAAAGTTTTGTAAATAAAAAGCCAATTTGCCCACCATAACTATGTCCAATTATTATAAATTTATCACGTTTAAAATATTCAGTTACAAATTTATATGCAAATATATAATTAATTGTATAATTTGGAAAGAATGGTGGATAATGACTTGATTTACCATGACCTGGTAAATCAACTGCAACATAATAATAAGTTTGTTGTGGTAAATATGGTATTAAACGATCAAATGAACCAGCATTATCCATTATACCATGGAATAGTAGAACAACTGGTAGATTTTCATCACCCCATGTTTTCACTATAAAAAAATGAATAAATAAATAATATTAATAAAATCTTTTTTATTGTTAAATCTATACCATGTGTGCCACGCCATTCCTATTCGCAGTAGCCTATGACTTTGTGAACATAGGTCAACTTCTTGATTCAGCTTAATAATCTGCATTACCAACAATCTGTTGAAATAATAGGATGTCGGTAATGTAGATTATTCAGTTGAAACAAGAAACTGACTTACGTTCGTAAAGTCATAGACTACTACGAAAAGGAATAGCGTGACACGCATGGTATAAGATGACTCTACAGACTAGATAACGAAGTTGGCTATGCTTTTACCAAACGTAGCTACGACTCGACTTAAAGAAGTTATGACCACCTATAGTAAGTAGCATTATATATCTTGTAAATAATATCCAAAGTTGGCTGTTTTTAGTTACACGCAGTATCGTAGCTTTGTTCATACTACATGTTGATATGATTTTCAAAAAACATAGCCAACTTCGACATGAAATGTAGTGGTAGCTTATAATTTTAAATTATTAGAGATTGTTAAAAAGGCAACTTAAAAACAAAAGAAGACAACAAAAAACTCTTTTGAAAGAAAATAAAAATTACACGAACCATACCAACTATATTCATGATCGATACAATAATACCTCGTAGTTGGCCATGTTTTTGATGATAAATAGAATCGTAGCTTGGTTCATACTTTACGTTCCTATTTTCCTAAATTTGATAATAATGCAATTTTAGTGTCTGAACAAAGCTACGACAAACCAAAGCACAGTCAATTGCGAGGTGAAATTTCTGTTTTTTTTTGCCATTTATTTTACTGAATCAAGTAGGCATTATATTATCATAGCTACTTGATTCACAACTATACAATAAAATAATAGTTATTTATACAACAAGTGCATTATGGGGCAAATAAGACGCGAAAGAAAAAGTTTACCCCCGAGGCGTTAGTCAAGTGGGGTATTTTTCTCGAACGTCTTATTTGCCCTTAATGCACGAGTTGTATACAAAATTTTATCCAACACCAACCACCAAGACCATTTAAAGAGCTTTTATTGTTAAAAAATATTTGTCATTGTCAATAAATTTATTTGACAGTTAAAACAATAGAATCATGGAGGCTTGTTTCTTGGTTGTCATGGAAAAGTTACTCTACTGACCAATAGGAATAGAGTATTCTAGTGAATTATGAGATATAAATTCACTCTTATAATTCACTAGTGTTTTATAGCGTATATAATTCAAAAATAGGTGTAATTATGACCGCATAATACAACTGTGTTGGATAAAATTGATTTATTCTTCCCATATTTATGGGTTGAAAAACAAAAGATAATTACCAGCAATATGTCCCCATGGTACTGGAATTTCCAATTCTTTTGCATTCATTGTTTTAAGAATAAAATACGGCAACTAGGTATGGACTGAATTAATTATAAACCACAACTGAACTTGAATCAAGTAAACTCAATAAAACTATTATGTCGGGGGAAAAAACACCAATCTTATCGTTATCTTTGCATAAAAAATACTAATTATTACCATAATGACAAACCCGGAATCGATAAATTAATTCATTTCTGTTTTTTCCATTGAATAAATGGAATAATTAATCTAGAATTTTTGCAACATTTTCAAATTTTTTAGGTTAAATTTGCCAATCCTTAGTGTTTTTCTACATAAGTTGGCAATTATAAATTAATCCTTGTTCTTATCATTGGTGATTATTACGAATCTACAAAAAAAGCGTGATTAAATATCTATATTTAAATAATACATACTATTATACATATGATAATTGCAGTAAGATGTCTAGCATGCCTTGATAAACCTACAACGGTATTTTGGATTACGTAGAGTCGTAGCTTTGTTCGACTGCTCAACAATACATGAATAAAGATCAAAATATGGCGCAGTATGAATAAGGCTACGATGTCACGTAATATAACGTATTATAAACCATTGTACCATTTATAATCGCCAATTATTAATTGATTATACACTTTATACTTAATCAATAATTATGAAAAAAAAGCGGCCATTATTATAATTATTCTAGTCATTATTATGATCGGTTACCATAGTGATACTGTATCCAATGCCATTTTATAATCAACCTACTAAATGTAAATAAAATTGAACTAAAAATACAAATACAGAATTTGTTGAGTTTGAATTAATTTTGAAAATAATTATTCCAAATTAATTATTATTTTCTTAAACAATAATTTTCGATAAACTTATCGCTACAATTAGAAGACCATTAACATAACTAATGCAACATTGTCAAATTTACAATTATCATTTATTATTACGCCGACCTTCATTTATATAATATCGCTGTTAAATACTGCACAATAATAACAAAATTATCGATTTTAAACTAAGAAATATCAAAAATAACAGGTTTTAATTGATAATTTTCTTTGAAATTATCTTACCGAAGGTATATCTGACAACCATGCCAAATTTTGTGAATCGCCCAATCGAGTAACCATAGACACGAAATTTTTTATATAGCTGTAATTTATTGTGAATTTATTGAGAACATTTGAGTTACGGAAATAAAATCAATCATTTTTATTAATTGTTGAACTTTTTATCATAATTTTTAACTGAACAGTTTGAGTCGCTACAATTAGCAATACCGCAAAGAGTAGTTGTAATCAATGCAATATTGCCACATTTATTTTTAATGATTTATATATACTAATATCGGATTAATAATTTAACTCCGCAATAATCTACAATTATTATAAAATAGTAATCATATACTGATATATATAAATGAGATAAGAAATAGTTTCTTTAGAACAATTTGTTGCTGTTAATTGGATGTGGCAACATAGCAAATTTTGTGTCAGTAACCACAACAATATTTTAGTAACTTTAGACACATGTTTTCTATCCATTTGTAATTTAATGAAATTATTTAACTATTTTAAGCAGAATAAACAATTAATTAGTACCGATGAAAGTGGAAATGGAAGATATCGATGATTCGACAATTTGCGATTCTGTCGTAAGTGTATTTCTATTATTTCATTTACAATAATGAAACCTAACCCCACTTTTAATGTTGTTCTTGTTTTAAATTAAAAATTATTAATTTTCAGTCTTCGTTAGTAGAAGGTTGCCGTTTACCGGTCCATATGAGAGGCACTTCAGATTGGCGTAAATGATTTTTAATTTCTGAAGAGTAAAATTTCTAATTTAATATTGATGTTGTAGCATTGGCTGAAATTATCAGTATTAAAGATATACAAGGACGTAAAAGTTATTATGTACATTATGTTGATTGTAAGTGAATTAAATTATCGATAATTGTTGAATTAATGTTGAATTTTCTAGTCAATAAACGTCTCGATGAATGGGTAACTGAAGAATCTTTAGATACACGTAAAGTCCATTTTCCTAGGCGTGATTGTGGCGGTGGTACCGGCGTATCAACCCCAAAAAAACTCCATATTGGTGGCGGTGGTGGTAGTAGTAGTGTTGCCTCCAGGTACCCACCATACAAACTTAAATATTCCGATTTAATTGTATTGTTTTTGCTTAAATAGACCATCGAGTCCTATAACAGGTACAGAAGTTGTGAATGGTGGCAGTGGTGGTGGAGCTGCTTTAGTTGCGGCTTTACAAAAACGCATCAATCGTAAACGTAAAGGACCATCATTGGAGAGTGAAGATTCACAAGATGGGCCTGTTCAGATACCACCACCGCCACCACCACAACAACAGCAACAACAACAACAAAATCAACAATTACAACAACAACAAAATCAACAATTACAACAACAACAAAATCAACAATTACAACAACAACAAGGTCCGCGTCAATCTGGTAGTATGGTATCACATCATGATGATATTGTAACACGTATGAAAAATATCGATTTAATTGAACTGGGCTATCATCGAATTAAACCATGGTATTTTGCACCATATCCACAAGAAATGGTCAATTTAAGTTGTATTTATATCTGTGAATTTTGTTTAAAGTATCGGAAAAGTCGGAAATGTTTAGAGCGACATTTAATTAAATGTAATTTAAAACATCCACCTGGTAATGAGATTTATCGTAAAGATAATGTATCGTTTTTTGAAATTGATGGACGTAAAAATAAGGTTTATGCACAAAATTTGTGTTTATTAGCAAAATTATTTCTCGATCATAAAACATTATATTATGATACTGATCCATTTCTATTTTATGTTATGACAATATTTGATAATCGTGGTTTTCATATTGTTGGTTATTTTTCAAAAGAGAAAGAATCGACTGAAGATTATAATGTTGCATGTATTTTAACAATGCCACCATATCAGAGGAAAGGTTATGGTAAACTTTTGATTGAATTCAGTTGAGTTTTCTAAAAAAAAAACCAAATCCTTTAATTTTATTTCTATTAATTCTTATTTTTTTTAACTTTAGGTTATGAATTATCGAAATTTGAAGGTAAAACTGGTTCACCGGAAAAACCATTATCCGATCTTGGTTTATTATCATATCGAAGTTATTGGGCACAAACGATTTTAGAGATTTTAATTGGAATTAAACCAGTGGGTGATAACGAGAAACCGCAGATTACAATTAAGTAATTCAACAAAATATACAAGGGAGTAGCTACAATTCTTTCATTTATACAGTGTGAGTATAATGTCTAGAATGTTTCTATTTATTAGAATTTCGAAAAGCGTTAAAATAGTTGAGTTATAAATATTTGATCGATTTTTCGGAAAGTTGACGAATTTTATTTAAAGCTTTGAAAGGTCTTTTAATTTGCTATAAATAATGGAAGAGTCATTGAAAAATAATATTGGTAAAGTTATAGGAAAGAATATAAAAAACTTCAATAATTATTAAAGGTTTTCTTCCATAACTTACAATTAGAATTGCAGTCGAATTTACAAAAATAAAATAATCCACAGAAAATACTCTCTAATGTCGGTTTAATCACTTAAATCCGTTGCAAAATAAGCGAGTAAACGTTAATCAAATGTTAGCACTCACCGAAACGGAGACATCAAAATCCATTTTTTTAATCGAATAACTTTCCATTTACAAAAATTTTCAAAGATAAATAACGTAAATAATAAATACCGCGTGTTTCATTCAAGAGTCTCGATAGATGTCGATAGATATGTAGAGAGACCTGCCCGCTTTTTTAAGCTAGTCACAAGTCTCGAAACCACAACCATATCATCGGCTGAATTACTTCGAATGTGCTATTTCAAAAAACTTAGTTCATTTAAATACTATTTTCCGAAAAAACGGAAAAGATCATTAGAACCGTAATGACTTGGGACGCTAGCCCTAACTTGCTAGTTTCTATCTATGTAAAATTCGTTTAATTTTATTGATTGTTAAAAGAGTGATCTTGGAACAAATAACACCCTTTTTTGCCCCCAAAAAAACGCTGTTTTTCGGAATTTTCGGAAAACCCCGACGAATGTTCCAAATGTAACACACCTTTAGCGATAGAGGTTTAAATTTCGAATCGAACGAGATATTTCCTATCGCGATATCTAACGGAAACACCTATTTGATGAGCGATTTGAAAAATATTCCAAAGATTTATAGGAGGGTCTTTGGGGATCATTTTATCAGAATGTGAACCCCGTAGCTCATCGGGAAGTTGGTAAAAAACGCTCGTTTTAGAAATGCCTGCGATTTTTGAAATTGAGGTAAACATATCAAATGACTCAAGAATAGTTGCCACATAGTTTTCTTCAATTTTTTTCAATTTTTTTCCGGGAAAACACGAAGAATAAATAGCGAAAAACGAATAAAATCAATGTTAGGAGCATCTTTGAGTCATTCTGAATAATTTTATGTGTGTAATTCGTTTTTGAAAGTTGCAACCTCGTTAGAAACGATCGGTTTTTGACCAGCTTCCCAATGAGCTACATGGCTCAAATTTGGTTCAAATGATCTCCAAGGGATTCCCTATAAATCTGTAAAATATTTTCTAAATCAGTCGTCAAATACTAGGTGTTGCTATAAAAGCTAGGAACATTTAAGTGAACACGCGGTATAATGATAGTTGGTTATGGAGGCAGAAAAAGAAGATTTATTCAAAACTACATATCCAGATAGACTTGCAATCATTCAGTTTACTTGAAAAAATACAATGAATTTGGTCATGTAAAAAAAAATTTAAAAAAGTAGAAGCTTAGATGGAGAGCAACAATTTGTTTTAGAAGTAAAAACAATTATTTTGGCATAATGAAGTAAACATATGGGCCGGGAGAATATTGACTCGTATTTCTTTGAAGAAAATCCGCTTGCAGAGTGTTATTTATTGTTAGAATTCTTGCATTACGAGTTATTCTCAATCTTGGTTGCTTTACTCCAACAGTTGTCATAGGACAAAAATCATTCGTAGATTTATAATATTGACTTAATGATCGCTGAATATATAAAAAATGTTGCAAAAATATATAGACAAAATTATGCTCCAAGATTTTTGTCTATAAGTTCAAATTCAAGTGCAGTTTTCCAAAATGAATAACTTTCCAATGCTTCATGAAATGCTCCTAATATTGGTTATGAGGAAAAGTATAAAAGTATTGTAAAATATTACGAAGAAACACGCTTCAAAGTTTTCCTTAGATCCACCTTAGATGGTGTTTTTGAATCTGTTTAATCTGTTTGCAAAAACAAGCGAGATATCACTCATTAAAAATTGGTATTTAACTATCTTTCATATTTATAATGATTCAAAAAGAAATTACATGGGTTTCCCTAATGGCGGTTGGCCCTATTTATCCACCCTGTTCAGTCCGGCCCTAAGGAACGTCTTATAAAGAGGATGCTAAATAGCAATAATTCTCTTTGTTTAAATAGCAGAAAAACTCAAAATCAGTCCGATTCAGTAAAGTATGGACGGTAAGCTATAAAGTCTAATAACTCTTCTATTTTTTAATCGAATGAAAAAAAATTGTACAAGAATTCGAAGGGGAACACCTAGGCGATCTATTGGAATCGGAAAAACTCTCCTACTATATTTGGAAATCGGAAAAATTGACGTTAACTTTTGAGAATTACGCAATATTACATGGAAAATTCCTAAATTTGAAAATTCGAAGTTAACTAGATACAAAAATAATATTACCATTTTGAAAAATTAATTTCTCTTCGCGAAAAAAGGTTTAAAATATTGTGAATATTCGAAGGGGTGATTGAACTGTTTCAAAAATTCAGGTCAGAGAATTCCTTTGCCTACCTGCAATAATCAGAATAATACTTGATTGAATCGGACTGTAAAATAAAATGAATTAACAATAATCAGAATAATACGTATTTCGGGAATATTCCCATCATCAGATCCTAAAATTATATAAAAATCCGTAATTAAGTTGATGTAAAATAATAAAAACATTTAAAAAAGATAAATTGAGAGAAATTAACGAAAAATCAGTGAAGGTTGATTTTTTTAATTTTTCAAAAATTTTCCTTGATTTTTTACAGTCCCACTGAATAATGACGATTCTAATAAATTATTATTATTATTTTGTTAAAAAGCCAATCATTGTATTGGTTAGCCTAAAAACACTAAATTAGATGTTCAAATTGTCCATAGGCCATATCAGTAGTATTTACTTTATTGGGTGTGTAAATATGACTCCGACCTTTTTTGTGAAAATAAAACACATTGGTTTGTTTAGGAAATAAAAGAATTGTTTAATCAAAGTATGCTCCATCTGAAGCTACAACCTTCGTCCATCTTTCAGGCAATTTACGGATTCCTCGCTTGAAAAATTCGTGGTCTTTTGAGGCAATCCAAGTGTCCAGCCAAATTTTGATATCTTCATGAAAGTTAAATCGCTCGTCCGGAATAAGTGGTAATCCGAAGGAGCTATATCTGGCGAATATGGCGGGTGGGGTAACACTTCCCAGTTCTGTCCATTTAAATATGTTTTCACAACATTTGCAGTATGGGGTTTGGCATTGTCATGTTGTAAAATTATTTTGTTGTGCCTTTCCGCCCATTCTGGTCGTTTTTCTTTTATTGCTACCTTCAAACGCATTAGTTGTCTCCGGTAAACATCGCTAGTGATAGTTTCAGATGGTTTCAGCAACTCATGATAGACGATACCTTTTTGGTCCCACAAAATCCAAAGCATAACCTTGACACAATGGATATTTTTCTTTGGCGGCGATGGGCCGGCTTCACCTGGTTTCACCCAAGATTTTTTGCGTTTTGGATTCTCATAATATATTCATTTTTCATCACCAGTGATTATTCGATGCAAAAAACCTTTTCTTTCCTGTCTTTGAAGCAGCATTTCACAGATGCTTTTCCGACGTTCGATGTCTCTGTCTTTCAATTCATGTGAAACTCAGCAACAAACTTTTTGAACCACTCCCATTGCTTGTAAACGTTTTGCAACAGTTGATCGATCGACATTTAATGATGCTGCCAATTCTGATTATCTTTGACAGCACTCTTCAGCCAGTAATTCTTTCAGTTCAGCGTCTTCAAATTTTTTGGGTAGTCTTCTATGTTCTTTGTCTTGAATGTCAAAATCACCATTTTTAAATCCTTACAAGTTGTATTTGATGGAGCATGATCACCGTAAATATCCACAAGCAAAGGATAGGTTTCTGCTGCAGTTTTCTTTGCAACAAAATAGTGCAATAAAACTTTCCGCAAATGCTGTTTATTTGGGATAAAACTTGACATTTTCAATGCGCTAAAATTATTCGATGTTTAACCTTCAATCGTATGCCTTAGACTGTTTTGAATAGCTAATTCCAAGTACTTTCAAATATAAATATTGCCAGGTAGATGTATGCGCGTAACCAGGTATACTACCAATTGATGAGGTCGGAGTCATATTCACACACCCAATATCTCTTTATAGATTCTAGATTTGAGCTCTTCGATATTTCTCGGTCTATTTACGTATATCCCAGACTTCAAAAAATCGCATTAAAACATTCTAATAGTGTTAAAGCTTGAGATTTCGGGTACCACTCAATTTATCCTCTCTTTTTAATTCATTTTGCCTCGAAATTGCTCAAAAATGTCCTTACTAGTGTCTTGAAAGCTTGTGAGGCATTATTTTGTGTCAACCAAACATTTTGGATTTGATAGATCAACGTTATGATTGCTTGCGAATAAAGCAACAAAAATAATTCTAAATAACGCTCTGCAGTTAAATTTTCTTCAAAGAAATACAAACCAGTGATCTTCTAGCTAGTCATTCCTCCTCTACATTGACCTTTGAGGAGCAGTGTATATGTGAAGTTTTTCTCTAAATCAGTAGTGATAATTGTGCAATTTATTGTTCCGTTTAAACGAAAAGTAGGTTCCTCTAAAAATGTTCAAAATAGATAAGTCATCAATCATTCACAATCATCAAACTGGTGAATTACTTTTCTTGTTTCTTTCTTCGATGCCCTATCCGGTAGAAATAGATTTAATAATTGTTTTATACTTCTAATAGAATTTTAAGTTTTTGCTTTTTTAGTTTCTTTAGTCAATTTTCAACATGAGAAACTCACTTACTTCTTCTAAGACATGGTATTAATTAGGAATCAATCTGCACAAATTGTATTGAGTAAATCGTACGCTTCAAGTTGGTTTCTTGTTCTGTTTTCATAATCAATCATCAAAATTTCGATACGTTCTTTATTAAGCGCGCCATTCCTATTAAAAATTAAGTCAAAAATTTTAGCACATGTCTACTTGATGCTTTAATAAATCAATGCTTGTTAGTTTCTTGTTTATGCCATCGATATTGTGATGAAGGAAAATATTGCAAACTAACAGCACTTTTTCTTGAAAAATTCCCAATGTAACCACTTACAACTTTTATACGTCGTGTGGACACAAAAATGCATTGCCATTAGAAAAAAATAATGATAGCCCCATTTATTCGCGATGGCAACTGATAGAGTCACTTTGACTATGTCTCATAATGATGGGTTGCTATTTCATCAGGAGCTAAAAAATATCTGCTATAGCAGATTAGCTAATTTTGTTAGCAGACACGAACAATCGCTAGCTCTAAAACTAACCGATACTGCGTCGGCAACTGTCTGGATAAAAGCCTGTAATAGTTATTTTGATTACAAGGGCGGAAAGTGATTCTTTGGGGACCAAGTGCGTACATACGAGGTCCGCAAACACACTTTCCGCCCGAGTAATGAACACTATTTTTTCTACGATCGAACGGAAACTGTCGATTTTCTGTCTGTATTTGATAGGTGGAAAGTGTCAAATTCCCATAGAGTTGATCCGTCGCGTAGGCAACGGCAAAGTTAAAATAAATACTGGCTTCTGATTGGTGATTTTTACTTTTCCAAATAATACCATGGAAAAGTGTACATTTCCACTCTAGGGTGGCAAGTAATCACTTTTCGCACGCTGTTCAATTAAATTATTATATTAACATAAAACAATAATAATTAGATTAATAAATCAACCTAATTATTATTATTACATTATATTAATTAATTAATTAATTATTATTATAGTATTCTACGAAAAGGAACTTACATTTTTTTGTTAATTTGTATTCCAAGAAGCGCTTATAAGCTTCTCATATTTTTGTTTTGATTTTTTTGAAAGTTAATTTAACACCACTTCATTTGCGGTGTCTGTTATTTCTGACGGAGTTCCAGGTTCTTCAATTTCCATTCTTATTCACAATTTTTATGTGTTATGAACAACGATTTTAATATTTGTCTACGACTAATAAATAACTATGTAAATGTTGTTGAAAATAAAAACAGTTGAAAGTCAATCACTAACGAAGTAATCAATAAATGTAAAATGATACGCAACTTAACTCTTTAAAAATTCCTAATTTTCAACTAACATTATATTAATTTAATGAATGTTTTTCTGTTGGTATTAATTTTCTATGATGGCTTGATTTGAATTTGTTGTCAATATCAGAATCATAAGGTGTCAATTTTATTGAATATATTGAATTAATAATATAATATACAAATAATTATTGTATTTGTTCAATAAATTTCTGTAGTTTCCATTCGATCGTAGAAAAAATAGTGTTCGATATTCGAGTGGAAAGACGTTTTTGCGAGACGAGGGTGTACGTCTCGCAAAAACGCACATTCCACACTTATATCGAAAATAACTATTTTCTACGACAGTGCGGAATGTCTTACTTTCGATGAGCCAAACCGGTGTTGAAAGTGGCACTTTACCGCACTAGTGCGGAAAATCCAACTTTCCGCACTAGTGCGGCAAAGTAACTTTTCCGCACTCTACTTTCCACACTACTTGTTCCTTACCGACAATAATTGTTTTCAAGTACAATTTTGGATTTTTCCATAAATTGTACTTGACTTGGGATTCGAACCCAAGACTAACCGTTTCGAATGTCGACTTTGTTTTGTTTTACTATTTATTTATTTGTTGGACTAATTTTTGTACAAAGTATATACATATGTGCTTTAAGTTTTCAATTGTATGTATTGTAGGCTTCTGGATTGTCCACGGTCCTGCAGGTTGGTTCGATCTGCTTCTGCTTTCGGTTTGTTTTGTATCTTTCCTCGTTTAGATTTGATGGGTTCGTCGTTGTTTCTTGGGTAAAAGTTTGAATTAAAAATCCCTTTACTTTTCTCTTGTGTTTTTGTTTATCGTATCATAGTTTGTTTATCAGTCTGTTTCGTAGATTTCTAACTTTTCATAGATTAGTTTATGTTTTAGTGGGAGTGTGTTATTGTTTCTTCTTAGTGCTGTTAACGACTTGATGGTTTGATTTGGGTTGGTTAGCGTTTTGGTGAAGAACTTTTGGGATGATTCATTGATCCACTCGTCGATCGGTTGCATTTCTGTTTGTTCCAACATGTCTTTTATTCGTGAATATCTGTTTCCGTTTGTAATCAGTCGTAGATATTTATTTTCTATAACGTTTAATTTTTTCATTTGTGCTCTAGATATTCCGCACCATATTGGTGCTGCATATGTTATTATTGGTTTGATAATCATGTTGTACAGTGTTTTCTTCGATTTTTGTGTACATTTCTTATTTATCATTATTGGGTAAAGTTTCTTACTTATTGCGAATGCTTTGGCTTTTGCGTAGTTTAGATGTTTCGTAAAAGTTAATCTTTTATCCAGCTTCATCCCTAGGTATTTCACTTCCTCTTTATTTTGTATCGTTTCATTATTTATTTTTAGTTGTTGGAAGATTTTGCTGTTTGTATGTTTTCTTGAGAATATGATGTTCTCGGACTTTGTTGTATTCAATTTGAGTTTCCACTTTTGAAAGTACTTCTCTAAGATGTTTAGGTGGATTTGCACTTGTTTATTTGCTACAGTTGCGTTGAAAGAGTGTGCATATATGGCAGTGTCGTCTGCAAATAGCGCCAGGTTTGTTTTGTCGAATTTAGGTAGGTCGTTGATGTAATGGAGGAATAGTTTTGGCCCTAGTATGGATCCTTGAGGTACTCCTGCCATTATCTTTATTGGTTTTGATTTCGAATTGTTAACTTGCACTTGGGCTTCTCTGTTTACTAAGTATGAGTTTAGCAACTTGATCAGATTTGATGGAAATTTATATTTTATGAGTTTATAAATTAGTCCAGTTATCCACACGGTGTCGAATGCCTTCTGGATATCTAATAGGGCCATCGCTGTTGTTTTGTCTTTTTTGAAGTTAATTATTATTTCGTTTGTTATTCTATCAAGTTGATGTGTTGTGCTATGATTTTTTCTGAAGCCAAATTGTTCTTGTACGAATATTTTGTGTCTTTTTTCGTGTTTTGCTAGTTGGTTTTCTATTACTTTCTCTGTTAATTTGGCTAGATTATTCAGTAGACTTATTGGTCGGTAGTTTGCTGGATTTTTCGGGTCTTTCCCGGGTTTATTGATAGGTATTATTGTTGCCATTTTCCATTTTTCAGGGTAGTATTCTAGTTCTATTATGGCTCTTATTATGTAGTATATCTGTACAACTGCTTTTCTTGGAAGGTTCTTGATGACTTTATTTTCTAATCCATCCGGGCCTGGTGCTTTGTTTGCAGGTAGTTCTTTTATAATTGATTGTATTTCTTTGGGACTTGTTGTGATTTGTTTTTCTCTATTTTTTGAAGTCTTTTTCTTGTTGGTGAGGAATTTATCCACTTTGTTGATTATTTCTTTCTCGGAGTCTGTGTTGTTTAATTCGATTTTATGGCTTTCGTTTATGTAATCTGCTATTACTTCTGCTTTGTCTTGGTCGGTCATGGCGATGGTTTGGTGCTGCTCCAATGTTGGTATTTTGGTGAATGTTTTTGTTAGTTGTTTAACTAATTTCCATAAGGAGTTGTCTTTTGTGTTTAGTTTTTGTAATTTTTCGTCCCACATTTTGTTAGAGTGTTCGGTCATTCTTTGTTTGATCACTTTATTTATTTCATTCATTTCTGTTTTGTATGCTGGGTCAGCTAGTCGTTGCCATTTTCTTCTCGTTTTGTTCCTTTCTTTTATTAATTTTTTTATATCATCAGTGATTTCTTCTTTTCTTGGGTTTATCTGTAGTTTTTTAGTGTATTTTTTCTTCGCTTTATTGATGATGTTGGTTATTTTTTCTATTTCTTGATCTACTTCTGCTGTGGTTTTAAAGTTTGTTTTGATTGTTATTTGGTCATTGATCAATTTTCGAAATTCTTTCCAATTTGTTTCTTTGAATGATGTTACTGTTTTTGCTGTGTTTTCTCTTATGTTCTCGTATATTGTTAGGATTACGGGATCGTGGTCTGAAGACAAGTCAGTTGCTGTGTTTAGTTGTCCGATGTTTGGTATGTTTTTATTAACAGCTATGTCGATTGTTGAAGGGGTTCCTCCATTTGATGGAAAGTGTGTCGGCTTGTTTGGGTGTAATATCACTGTTCCGTTATTGTTGGTGTTTTTATACAGTACATTTCCAGCTGTATTGTTATCTAGGCAGTTCCAAGAGGAGTGACGTGCATTTAAGTCGCCTATTATTAAAACTTTTCTTCCCACATCTGTCATCATATTGATGTCCTGGTTCGTTATTTTATTTGAGGGGCTGTTATAGGCGGCTATGAGAAAGATGTTATTATTCAGTTTTATTGCAATATTTTCCATGCAGTTGTTTATTGATGGCAGTTGTTGGAAAGGAATTCCTTCTTTTATTAGCAACGCTACACCCCCGCCGTGTCGGTCCCTATCATTCCTTAGGGTAATAAAGTTTTGTTTGTAGAATTTGTCAGTGATTTGTAGTTTTGTTTCGTTAAGGCACATTATGTCGATATTGTGTTTGTCTATGAAATATTTTAGTTCTCTGGTTTTTCCAAGTATACCATTTGCATTCCATGTTGATACTATTATTTTAGAGTCCATATTTTTCTAGTTGATTACAGAATTCTATTGTTGTTAAGAATCTATTTTGTGGTGATGTAGCTCCTTCTAGTAATTTGTTTAGATCCTTAATTGCCTTGATTAGACCGTCCATATTTATTAGGTTGTTTAGTTTATTTAATTCTTTTGTTAGTTCCGTGAATTTGTCATTGCTGCTGCTTTCCCTGTTTGTTGATGCTAGTTGCGTTGTTTCGGGTTGATGTTGTTGTTGTTGTTGATGATGATTATGATGGTGATGTTGTTCATGATGTTGTGGTTGGCCGTTTTGTTGTTTTTCTCCTATTTGTTGTTGTTGCTGTTGACGGTTTATCCAGGGATTACTTGTTGGTGTTGGCGCCGGTATATATTTTTTGTTATGGGTTATGGGGTTACTGGTGTTTTTATTTTTGATTTTATGGTTGTCTAATGCTATTTTGTATTGTTGACATTCTGTGCTATTTGCTGTATGTTTTTCGTCGCAGTTCACACATTTTGGTTCTGTTGAATCGTCTTTTTCACAATCTTGTGACCAGTGTTGACCTCCGCACTTTACGCATGCAGGTCTCGCGAAACAATTCTTTTGAGCATGGCCCCATCGCTGGCATCTATGGCACTGCGTTATTATTTTTTTATTTATATGTCGTTCCCAGCTGATTTTTATGTGGCACACATATTTCACTTTTCTTTGCAGGTTTTTAATATTTGTACTCGAATCTGTTATTACTAGATATGCTGGTCTCATTGTTCCTCGCATTTTATACACCTCTGCGCAGTTTACGTTTTGTTGGATTAGATCTTCTTTTACATCGACACATTCGGGCCCGTGATCTAGGCCTTTTAGTACAAATGCGTGTGTTTTTTCACTTTTAATTGTGTACGTATGGTATGCAATGTCTAGATTTTTAAGTTTTTCTTTTAGATTTGTCCAGTTTGTTTGGTTGTACGTGTATATTACCGTTGTGTTTTTTGTGAACTTTATATTAAATTCATTTTGGCAGATTTCTTTTAGCACGTGAAGTAAGTTTTTATGTTCCTTTAGTTTTCCGTGAATGACTACCGGGGGGCATTTAATACTTGTGTTGGATGGTTGGTCCATTTCCATCCTTTCGCTTTCTTCTTCCTCCTCACTATCCGCGTCTTCCGATAGGGTATCGAATTTGTTTTCGGTTTCCACGTTGTATTTTCTTTTCTTTTGGGCGGGTGGTATTTGTGTTGGACTTCCGTTTCTGGTATTCATTTTGCTGGTCCTTTCGCTTTGTATTAGCGTAAATTGTAACGTGTCTATCGTTGTAGGCGATTTTTGATTAAGTTGTTGAGAGTCTGGCATTTTAGACGATTTGTGATTTAGTTTATTTGGCACTTCTTTGTGATCTATTGTTTTGCTATGTTTTATTTTATTAATTTTTTTTTTTTTTTTTAGTTTATTAATTTGTGTTTTGCACTTTCACTTTTCGCTTTTCACTAATAGAGATTTAACTTTACACTTGTTAGCTCGACTAGCTACCTGCTCTACGACCGTTCGCTTCGACGTCTTTCAGTCGACTTCGAATGTCGACTTGCTTACCACTGCGCCACTCGCGGTTCAAATTTAAATATATTAAATTGTCTTTATAACATAGTTTTGACATAGACACTTGTTTATACTGTAGTCATAGTAACTCTCCTTACATTTAAAGTCAATGGTAGGTTGATAATTATTAAAAATTTTATTAGTTAGTTTTTATTTAATTTTTTTAATTATTTTCCGCGATTTTGGACTGTCGTAGAAAAAATAGTATACAATACACGGTCAGAAAGTTTCGTTGCAGAACTCGTGTGAACGTTGCAGCACTCGCTTCGCTCGTGCCGCAACGTGTTCACACTCGTTCTGCAACGATTAACTTTCTGACCTTATATTGTAATATACTATTTTCTACGATCGGGCGGAAAACACTTTCCGCCCTAGGGCGAAAAAGTAATCGACCAATCAGGAATCAAAAAAGTAATACACCAATTGGAAATCAGGATTTACGGTCGTTGATTAGCAACGAAATAACAAGACTGAAATTTGACATTTTCTATGTTCAAACCAAAGCCTGCTAGATTTTTTAGCGCTTTGCTTATTACAGATCGTAGAAAAAATAAATAATAAACAAAACCTAGTTATTTTTAGCTGCTAATAGAAATTAGCAGGTTAGTCCATCACTAATTACAAAAAATAAATTGTTACCTGTTTCGGCGTTTTTCGAAATTTTGATAGATAGAAAATACAAAATGGCATTATACTCACATTGTACCGCATATTTTACTTAAAATGTTCCTAGCTCTTATGGAAACACCTATTATTTGATGAGCGGAAAATATTTCAAGGGTTTATAGGGTTGGAGATTATTTGAACAAAAATTGAACCCCGAAGCTCATCTGAAAGTAGGTCAAAAAACGCTCATTTTAGAAAAGGTTGCAATTTTCGAAACCGAGATAAACACATCAAATGTCTCACAGTCATTGTATTCTCTAACTTTTTGGCAATCCGTTACCATAACAACGATGGAGGATGTTTTATTCTTCTCTCTTCAGTTCTACATACGATGCAATTGTAAAGAGTGAGATAGAAGTTCTGTCTAAAGAGGCTGTTGATCTCTAGCATTGTCATGGTAACGAATCTCTATAAAGTTAGAGAATACGACTGAATGACTCAAGAATACTCACCACAGAATTTTTTCCCATTTTTCTCCATTTTATTCTGAAAAATAAACAAAAAACGTAAAGTATTCATATCCGTTTCAGAATAAAATGGAGAAAAACAAATAAAATCACCGTTAGGACCATCTTTGAGTCATTCTGTATTATTTTGTGTTAGAAATGAACGTTTCTTAACAAACTTCCCGATGAGCTGCCTGGCTCAAATTTTGCCCAAATGATTTCCAGGGGATTCCCTGTAAACCATTAAAATATTTTCCCAATCAGACGTCAAATAGTGTTGCTATAAAAATTAGGAACATTCAAGTGAAACACGTGGTATGAAAACAAAAAAACAATTATCATAAAATCTTGAAAGTGGGGACAGTATAGGACATTTAGAGCGTATGTTTCTATAAATTTCAAATCAACTGAAAACAAGGGTTCTTGCAACAAAAATATAAAAATTTGATTAAACTTATAAAATATTGGCGGTAGATCAAAGCATTCGCTTGTTTAGTGATAAAATTTTAAGAAGGGAGGAAGTCTTAAGGGCACAGAGTACATCTCCAGATTTGAACCGGCGAAAATGCGAAGCTCTAACTCGCAATTTCTCGCTTGTCCTTGGGGCTCTACGACAACCGGAGATAGATTTTTGAAAAGACCATTTCTTATAGAACCCAACGGTTTTTCCAATTTTTTCAAATTTTAATATAAATTTGAATTACAGACAAAAATCTAACAACATGTTTTTTTCGTATTTTTGTACAATTTCTTCTATTTTCTCTTATAACTTGGCCAATTTTGATTATGTTGCAAAAATTCTTGTACCATTAGATAGCAAATAAAAAGTTCTTTCTAAATCTTAAAAAAATTCCGATTCCGCTGTTAGATTTCCGGAAAATAAAGAAAACTTCTGTACGCTACAACAAGGTTTTTATCTTACAGCATTAATCAACCCCTCATTCGAAAGCTGATACAAAGGCGGGGTACAAGATAGAAAACTTTTTTTGATATTTTGAAAATTACCTGAGTTATCGCGGAAAAACCTACTGCTTCTTCTGGCATTGTTTTCACTTATTAAAATTAATTATTTTGTTTTAAAGTACATACTGTTGGGTAGATAATTTTGTTCTCTTGCCGATTGGTCCATTATTTTTGTAAAAAATATTGATTTCTCGAAGAAAATGGCATGAAAATCAAGTCTCTTTGTTTATGTATTATCAAGCAAAATAACCCGCCATACTGGTAGACAGTGCGTGTTTGCCAAATCGGATTGTGTGTCTCGCTTTGGATTGAGTATCGATGATTCCACAAACTTTCGATTAGGCAAACCCGCACTGTTTACGTGTAACGTGGGAAATCTTTGTAAAATAACGACGCTGGATTTCCACTCAATTTTCTTCGGGAAATCAACATTTTTTACAAAAATAATGCATCAATCGGAAAGAGGACAAAATTAGCTACCTAACCATATGTATTTTAAAACAAAATAATCAATTTTAATAAATGAAAACAATGCCAGAAAAACCAATTGGTTTTTCCGCGATAACTCGGGTAATTTTCAAAATATCAAAAAAAGCTTTCTATCTTGTACCCCACCTTTGTATCAGCTTTCGAATGAGCGGTTGATCAATGATGTCAGATAAAAGCTCTATAAAAAACCTTGTTGTAGCGTACAGAAGTTTTCTTAATTTTCCGGGAAACTAAGGGCCGAATCGGAAAGTTTTTTTAAGATTTGGAAAGAACTTTTTATTTGCTATCTAACAGTATAAGAATTTATGCGAAATAATCAAAATTAGCCAAGTTATAAGAGAAAATATAAGAAATTGTACAAAAATACGAAAAAAACATGTTTGTTAGATTTTTGTCTGTAATTCAAATTTATGTTAAAACTTTGAAAAACGAGAAGAACCGTTGGGTTCTATAAGAAATGCTCTTTTCAAAAATCTATCTCTAGTTGTCGTAGTCCCTAGGACGAGTGAGAAATCGCGAGTTAGAGATTCACAGTTTCGCCGGTTCAAATCTGGAGATGTACTCTGTGTCTTAAATAGAACAACTATACCATGTGTGTCAGGCTATTTCTCTTCGCAGTAGCCTATGACTTTGCGAACGTATGTCAGTTTTTTGTTTCAACTAAATAATCTTCATTACCGACATCCTCTTATTTCAGCAGATGGTCGGTAATGCAGATTACTAAACCTGACCTAACCTGACCTATGTTCACAACGTCATAGGCTACTGCGAAGAGGAATAGCGTGGCACACACGATAACACTTTACTTTTTAATTTATTAGTAAATGAATTCTTCTTTATTCTATGTAATATTTTTCAACTTTTTAAACTTCGTTATAACGAAGAAAAACAATCTTTGGGTTATTTTAAAAGATTTCCAAGTTCTTATGAGTTTTTTTTTTTGTTTTTTAAATACATGAAAGATTAGTAGCCTTAGAATCTTAAATTTTGTTTTAAATTTAACATAATTACAGCGAAATTTGCGAATTAACGAGTATAAAAAAAGAAGATGTAATTTCAACATTACAAAATCTAAATTTAATCAATTATTATAAAGGCCAATATATAATAACATTAAATCAAGAAATAATGGAGAGCCATAAAAAAGCCATGGAGAATCGTACAATACGCATCGATCCGAAATGTTTACATTGGACACCGAAAGATTGGGGTAAACGGGCCAAATGGTAAAATTTCTACCACAAAAAAAAAACTAAACTAAACTAAAATTATTCTTTATGATAAAATAAATAAATATTCAATAAGAATATTGTTTTTTCAACTTCTAATTCGATTGTATTCAATTTCCTCATTGTTGTGTCAATTTTTTGTAGAATCTCCCGTTCCGGTGGCGTTATCATTTCTTCAATATCATTCAATTGTTCAATTGTAGCACCTTGATTCTTCATACCCATTAAAATCGTATCAACACGTTGTTTTTTATCAATTAAACGTTTATTTATACAACGTTCGTAATTGCGACGTGTCATTATATTAAATAAAGTCTTGTAGGACATCTCTAATATCATACGTACAATTTGATTTAAATCAATATAAAATAATGAGAAAGTTTTATTTGGACCACTATTACTATTATTTAACGGCCGTTTTAATTCTTGTACTTGTAGAAAATGTTCACCGTATAGTTGATAAGATAACCGTTTAGCTTCTTTATCCGGTATCATTGCTAATTGTTGAATTTGATCCGGTTCAATAAATTGTTGTTGTTTGACTAATTGGAAAATTCTAGCTGCTTTCGTATCAAATTTCTCTAAAATTATCTGTTCGATAATCTCCCAAATGAACGTGATAAAAATCTCTTTTAAATAGATTTGAAATTGTCCCCCATTGGCTTCACTGCATTTCCTAATCAAATTTCGATTGTCTTGTTCGAAAATATTGATATATTGATCGAAAAACGCCAATAAATGTTGATGGGTCGCCTGTTTCCGGACTAAATCGCGAATTTCAATGATCGGTATGGGGTTAGAAATTGGCGCCCATGGTTGTGTCCGTATATACATTTGTTGTAAGAATAAACGCGTCAATTCACCGATATTTTCATCGAATTTATTCGTAAAAGCTTCGATAATAATTCGATCGCGCATATCTTGATGGAAACGATCGAAATTCGCCGTCCAATACACAATTTCTTCACTTTTATCACAACTATCATCAACTTTATCAGCAATTAATTGTTTCACATCGATTGTTGGTAATTGGAAACGTTCGTGATCTTTGATGATTAATCGCGGTACTGGTTGATCCTGACTTTCCGCATAAGGTAATCGAATTAAATATTGCGCGGTAATTAAAGCGAATAATTTCTCACGTAATTTCAATACAACACTATCACGATCCTCTTGATTCGTTCCAATTTTATTACAACAACGTCCATAAACTTTCAATATTAATTCAACACCTGTACAATAACTGCATTGCAATAATTCTTCGATTAACATCTCCGATTCATCATCGAATTTCTGTTTAATTAAATTGATATAATACGGATAACGTAACATCAACATGATTTGTTCATGTTCTAATTTATAATTGGCTAAATTCTCATTACGATTCGGTGTAAATGAAACTAAACGGAATTTGATTAGAACACATAAAGATTCTTTAATCTAAAAACAACAAGAATACAGATATTTTGATTGGAAAATCGATCGTTATTACCTTTGATAACGGCAATTGTGTAGCTCTTTTGATGTACAATAAAGGTGCCGGACCATAATGGAATAAATACGTGGTGATTTTCTCGATAACCGGCCCGAAACGTTCTAAAATTATCAAAGAAATCACTTTACCGTACTGGTATGACATTCTGATATCGCCAATTTATTGAGGTTAGGAAAACATAACCTCGCTTTGTTTGACTAAATGTAGAAAACTAATCTTCAATGTTGTCATATAATAATCGTGGATATATACAGAATTATACATAGTTTTTCTTTTATCTCAGAAATCTAATTCTTTCGAATTAGACTATAATTATTGCTAGTTAGAAATATTGGAATATTATTGGAGTCATTTTCAGAATTAATTTAAACAAGCAAATATTAGATATGACAACACTGTCTAACTGTCAGTACATAACCTAATTTATTTTGAAACTCCAAGAATGATCGAAACTATCAATTTAAAGCAGGTATAATTATTTATATAATTTTTGTTTAATAAATTAATGATTTTCAGGGACATGAAATTTTCAAATGATGATGAGCATTTTATGATTTTAACATTATTAGCGGCACAACGTAGTAAAGATCCCTGTACACAAGTTGGTGCTTGTATTGTTGATAGAAACAATAATTTATTGGGTTCGGGCTATAATGGAATGCCACGTGGTTGTCATGATAATGAAACACCATGGTGGAAACATACAAAAGATCCATTAGACAATAAACATTTATATGGTAAAAGTTATAGAACTTTAATAGCTTTATTGTATTTCTTTTTAAAATTTTCATCCCCTATTTTATAGTTTGTCATGCTGAATTGAATGCTATTGCAAATTCAAAACGGATGATTTATGGATGTACATTGTATGTTACATTATTTCCATGTAATGAATGTGCCAAATTAATCATACAATATGGTATCAAACGAATTGTCTATTTATGGGATAAACATCAAAATAAATTGTCCACTATAGCTTCAAAACGTATGCTAAAATGTGCACACATTGAATACGTGTAAGTTACCATTTATACAAGATGTACAACGGTATTTCATCTCGTAGTTGGCTATGCTTTCCGTGTCGTAGCTTTGTTCGAACACTTATAAATTGCATTAACAAATGTCAAATTTCGTAGATAATGAACCAATCAAGGATACTGTGTAACGAAGTCACAGCTTACTACGGGATGAAATACTTTTGTCCATTCTATAATCAAATATTAGAGTATATTTCAATAATTATAAAATCAATAGGCAATTCAATTTTACAACAAAACAAATAATTATCGATCTACCAAATGAGATCAATTCAAACGGAATCGATGATCTAATTCAGGATATTGATGATATTAAAATATCGTAATTTTAAATTATTTTAACAACTTTTTAAATTGGATGTGATTATACAAATATTTTAATATTCTTAGCGTTTTTTTTAATGCTACACCCATATGTCTACTAGTATCCAATAGAATTTCAAAACGAATTAACTTATAGATTAAGTATATTGGGTTGCCTATACCAAGATTGATAAATAATACAAGTGGCAACATTGTTAGAGAGGTGATATTTTTGAAAATCTCCATGCTATGATTGGCTAGAAGCAAGGTTTTTTTAGGGGTTTTTCAAGTCTCAAAATTTCGATTAAGCCTAATCAGAAATTGATTTTATGTGTTATTTTTAAGATTTGTGTGTGTACGTATGTGAAAATTTATTATAATTAAGTATGTTTTAAGGTATTAACAAAACCTTTTATTAATTTACGATTACTTAATTTGAAAATTTAAAATTTGTATTATTTATTGTTTTTTTTATACATTGTGATTCAAAAGAAGCGCATAATGCAAATAACTTCTTTATTTATTAAAATTTCGAAAAACGCCGAGACAGGTAACTTTTTATTTTTTAATAATTTTTTTGTGGCTGGGTCAGAACGAGTCTACCAGTTACCATCGCGAAGAAATGACATCATCATTTTTTTTTTAATTAGAACCCCTATTTTTTGAATTTTTTTTCTGGAAGAGCATATTTTTCAGCGTTCAGACGTGTAAAAATTGTAGAAAATTGTAAGAAAATTTTCGTGAAAAAAATTGTTGAAATTTGCAAGATTTTCTGTCATCGCAATATCTTTGTATTAGCATGGCATACACAAAACACAATACCTCTGAATAAGCATTGCAAGCATTGATTTATTAAAGGATCAAGTAGCCATAGATTGAAAATTTGACATAATTATAGACAAACATGGCGGATTAAATTGTCAAAAATAAAATGAGAAATGTGGATGATTTCTAGCAATGGAGATGAAGGGCGGGATAAAATAGAAGTGTATTTGATCTCTTTAATGGCTTGTATCATCTCCATTGCTAACAATCATTCAAATTTCTCATTTTTATTTTTGACAATTAAATCCGCCATGTTTGTCAATAATTATGTCAAATATTCAACCTATGCCTACTTGTTCCATTAATAAATCAATGCTTGTCATGCTTATTCAGAGGTATCGTGTTTTCCACTTACTGTGCTGATGCATGGCAATTGCGATGACAGAAAATCTTAGAAACTTTAACAATTTTTTTCTCAAAAATTTTCTTATGTAACCCCCCACAATTTTTACATGCCTAAACGCAGAAAAATATGCTCTTCCAGAAAAAAAAACAGGAATGGGGGTTCTAATTTAAAAAAATTGATGATGACGCCATTTCTTCGCGATGGTAACTGGTAGACTCATTTTGACCCAGTCACAAAAAAATAATTTATAAATAAAAAGTTATTTGTCTCGGCGTTTTTCAATTTTGAGTAGTAAAGAAGTTATTTGCATTATGCGCTTCTTTTGAACCACAGTGATAATTTTTGATTATCAGTCGTATTCTCTAACTTATTGGCGATTCGTTACACTAACAACATTGAAGATCAATAAATTCTTTGAACAGATCTTCTATCTCACTATTTAGAATTCCACTGTATGTATAATTAAAAAGAGTGGTTGTTCGGCATTTCGTCGGACAAATCAATACTTTTATTCTTTTTCAACTTTATTCAGTAAAATTCAAAATTTCTAAACAAAAAAATAAAAATTGTTTTTTTTTTTTAATGGTAAGTCACTATGGCTACGTAACGAACTTTTTCTCAAGCAGACTCGATCGAGCCATTTAACATTAACATTTAACAACATTCTTCTCCCTATGACGAATCATGTTTCGTCACCGTCGTCTGCTTCCAAGATGTTCATGAGCTTGCAGGCTGGCCTTTGTTACACTCCATATTGGGTTTTTACTTCTGCCACTCTCACTTGACCAAACAAATCTTTGTGCATCTTGATCTTCTTTTATTATCTTCACATGGTGAAACATTTCTTGAATGTCTGCACAGAAGGCTATTTTATACTGACGGAATTTCCATAATAATCCCACCAAAGAATTATACAAATCAGGAGCTTTTAGCAGTTGATCGTTTAAACTTGTTCCTTGTACTTTGGCGGCAGCATCGAATACGAAACGAATCTTCTCTGGTTTGTTCGGATTTACGACACCAAAATGTGTTAGAGGAAAGATAAGTAAAACGGGGTACTTAACGTTTGAAGGACTACAGAAACGAAATTATAGAACTACACCTTTTCCTAATGTAGTTCAGATATTTGCAATTGTATTTCAGATTAGTAAATTTTATTTGAGAAACTGTCAATTGTATTTAAGATTAGCAAATTCTTTTTCAGAAATCGTCAGTTGTTTTTCAGATTAATAAACTGAATTTAAGAAATCATCATATAATGTTCAGAAATAATCATTTGTAAATCAGAATTATTTTTAATTATATTTCTTCCAACTGTAGTTCAGAATTCAACAGATTTACTTTAGACTGCGTCAAATGATTTTCAGATACAAAAATTTTATTTAAGAAAGTATCAACTGTATTTCAGAAACGTAAAATGTATTTCAGAATTTACAAACTATAGTTCAGAAATATAAAATGTATTTCAGAATAGATAAATTAGCAATATTAAAAATACTAAATATTAATGTTAACGATCGACTTCCATATTTTCCATTGCCAAAGCAGCAGCATGAAAAATTGTTGTACGTTGTGCTGCTCGGGCACAATCACCATTGACAATTATGTCTTTCGCCACGTCCATAACTTCTTCTAAGTAAAGAAGTCTCTGTTCTCCAACGCCCCTGCCTCTAGCTTCTGGAACCCGAAGATGAGTTTTGGTATAGGTCTTAATTTTTGACCATATATTTTCAATAGGGTTAAGTATTGGGGAGTACGGTGCCAAACGCAATAAATTTGCTTCAGTATTATTAACTACTTCTTCGAATCTTGCATGGCAAGGAGCATTGTCACATACAATAACCAAATCACACAATTCGTTGCCCATATCATTCCACTGATTTAATAAATTTACAAGCCAAGTATTAGCAGAACCATATGTAAAGGATCCTCGACGACGTTCCATTGACACAACTCGTGCTGCAGAAATTGCTCCTATTAGGTGTACATTAGGTCCTCTTGCAGTCTGTAAGTTTTGAATAGCTTGCACACCAGATCGAGCTCGAGCTCTTACTCGACGGCAAAATAGATTGAAGTTCGTTTCATCGTCCATACTATCTGTTTTCCTTGCTCAATATATCTATTTAAAGTTGTAACATATTCAGCTCGCTTTCTTTTCTTTTCTTCTGTATTCATCGTCACTGATTGATTATGTACTTGTTTGTAGGTTAATAATCTACCCTCTAAATAATTTTCAATGGTAGATGTAGATACTATTTTCTGTAAATTGGTGAAGACCTTTTGTTTTATTTGCTTTAACGTTAGACCACAATCCTCTTCAATCCAGTCAACAATGAGACTAATTTCATTTTCAGTAAGGACCTTAGGTTTTGCACCTCCTCTTTTTAACATCACTTCACGTCCAGAGCGCACCCAGTGGAAGACAGTCTTGTATTTTATTCCAAGTGTTTTGGCGAATGTCACCCAATCATCCCCTCTGTTGGCACACTCCACAATTCTTTCTCTATCTTGGTTGGAGTATTTATTATATCTTTCTTTGGATCAGCTCACTTTCATTTATTTCTGTTCTACAAACAGGACAAAAACTTTCAAGTATATTATTTAAATATTCTCCACATTTGGCGTGAATTAAATTTCCACATGATAATAATCTTTTAACTTCATTTAGCATAAAAACTCTGCAAATTCCACAATTATCTGATAAATTCATTATAAATGTACTTCCACTCTATACAGGGTGTCCCAGGGGTACGAGGAACCTCCATATCTTCGGTATCATTTGAGATATCGACTTGCAGATTTTTTTAGGCAGAAGCTACATACGTTCTGCACACAAACTTATGTTTTTTAAATGGGAACTCCCCAATATTTTTACATCATTACAAAGGCCTTTTGATTCTCATCAAGATGCCTGTAATTTTATTGGTCAATTATGAACCGTTTAGATTTTATGGTCGAAAAAAGAGCGAAAAAGCGTCATCTTTGAAAAATCGCCAGGGCCTTATTACTGCAGCTAAAGGAGTGATTAAAATATCCAGTCTTTTTCCATATTCTCAATTTTCATTTAAGTGCTTACTCATCATCCTATTACAATTATTGTGTACAGGGTGGACCTAAACGCAAAATTATTAATTACTCGTTTTTTTCAAATGGAATGTCCTATATCTTGCACTACTGTTCGATAGCATTTTTGATAAGCTTTTCAACGATGTACGGTTTGACAGATTTATTTTGAAAAACTGTAAAGTTTTCTTTTAAAAATGATGTCAACGTTGATGCCATTACATTTTAGTATGGATTAAAAAAAATGCAATAGATTGCTATGAAAAACTCCACTTGTTGATTTTCAAAAAACTGAAGTAGGTTGCTATCAATAAATTTGACACATTTCCTATTGGTAACTCTGTTAATTTCTTGGCGGGCTCGTTCTCCAGATTTAATCCCAATGGATTATTTCTTATGGGGCTACGTTAAAGAGTGTGTGGACAGAGTTCCTCCAATTAAGGACATGAAAGAAAGAATTACTGTCGCATTTCATTCAATTAATGAATTATTATTAAATAGAGTCAAACTCTCATTCGAGCCGGCCAAGAAATTTACAGAGTTGCCAATAGGAAATGTATCAAATTTATTGATAACGGCCTACTTCAGTTTTTTGAAATTTAACAAGTAGAGTTTTTCATAGCAATCTACTGGCATCAATGTTGATATCATTTTTAAAAGAAAACTTTACAGTTTTTCAAAATAAACCTATCAAACCGTACATCGTTGAAAAGCTAATCAAAAATGCTATCGAATGGTAGTGCAAGATATCGGGCATTCCATTTGAAAAAAACGAGTAATTCTTATTTTTGCGTTTGGGTACACCTTGTACACAATAATTGGAATTGGATGATGAAGAAGCACTTAAATGAAAATTGAGAATATGGAAAAAGACTGGATATTTTAATCACTCCTTTAGCTGCAGTAATAAGGCCGTGGCGATTTTTCAAAGATGACGCTTTTTCGCTCTTTTTTGACCATAAAATCTAAACGGTTCATAATTGCTCAATAAAATTACAGGCGTCTTGATGAGAATCAAAAGGCCTTTGTAATGATGTAAAAATATTGGGGAGTTCCCATTTAAAAAACATAAGTTTGGTGCGCCACCCTGTATAGCAGTAAGCAATAAATAATGAAAATAATTTTAGAATGTGCAGAACGTCTGTAGCTTCCGCCTAAAAAATCTCCAAGTCGATATCTCAAATTGTACCGAAGATATGGAGGTTCCTCATACCCCTGGGACACCCTGTATATATTTTTTTAATTTATTTATTTACTTATGCATTTTAGTGATGGTTGTTTCGGTAGCATAAAACTTTTGGTATATTGATAAAATATGTGCAATTAATATTTTCTGAAATTCATTGTATGTAATGTAATTGATACTTTCTTAAATAAAATTTTTGTATCTGATTGTGAGAATCATTTGACGCAGTCTGAAATTAATCTGATACTTTCTGAACTACAGTTGGAAAAGGTGTAGTTATTTTACAAATGAATATATATATATATATATATATATATATATATATATATATACATATTCACATAAGCCTTCTTTGTGAGAAACATACATTTGATTTGTAGAGAAATCACATAAAGTTTATAAAAAAAATCGAAAAAGTAAAAGTATGATATTTGCCCCGTTTTGCCCGTCTGGTAGGGGAAAATGGGGTACTACACCTTTTTAATACAAATAGTATTTCTAGTAGTATTCCCATACTGGTAGTACTCCATCACAATCATCGTTCACGTTTGCTTAAGGGTTTTGTGCCTACTTTTGACCTTTGGAACCAGAGATCCAGCTTCCCGACAAAGTGTAGTATAGGTGTTTACAGTAGAGATAACATCAATCCCCGACATAACTATCTGGAGTATTTTTTTGCGTTTTCAATTTTTTAATTTTTAGTTTTCTTGATTGTTTTGGTAGGTTTTAGAATGTTATTTTATTTTGAAAAAGAAATACTATGAAGGGTAGGGGTAAAGAGCAATTTTCTTTACAAATTCTATAAAACAGGGTGCCTCATTTTGCCCGACTTCGAAGTACTCCCTTGCCCGTAATGTATAACTTCGAATTCGGCCATTTTTATTAATGTATTCATATTAAGATTTCGGGATATTGTGCTAAATATGTTCATAAAAGATGTATTTTCATAAGATGAATATGTACTTGCCTAATTATTTACCGTTTGCTATTTATCTAAGTTGAAATATTCATGAAAGTTATAACTGAGCTTCAAAAAGCTGAACATTGAACATTAAAGCAAAATGGAGGCCTCTAACAAGGTAATATTAATTACCAGCAGATTACAGGTTGCAAGGAAAATCGAAATAAAGATACTAGTCAAATAACGAATGGATACCATTGATAATTATAGAAAAACCGTGGGTATCCCGTTTTACCTGCCTACCCTGTATTACCCTACTTTCCCCTAAATATCAAATTTTCTTACTCGCAATATTTTCTTTTTCATCTTCTTCTGACTGAATGTGTCTTGCGTAACCCTATTGTTAGCTTGCTTTATAAAGTTTTCGAAATTCTTCATTTTTTCCCATTTTCTTTCTATTTGTTTTATTCTTGTTAACGCTGTTTCTTTGCTATTTATACATGAAAAATTATGTTGATCTTTCCTAAGTAAACCAGACTCCCACCTGTCTCCGCATCTTTTTGTAGTTTTTCTTGCTATCTTCACAGCTCTTTCATCTTGTGAAAATTTCTTTTTTGTTAATTTTACACCCAGAGATTCAAGTAAGAAGTATTTCTTAATCTTTTCATGTAGATCTTGATTGTTAATGTCTTGTTGATGAGAACATCTCTTCTACCTCTAAACTGTCGCACATTTCCATGTACTATCCACCCTAATCTAGTTCTTGATAATGCAGGGAGTTTTTTGGACCTTCTATAACTTCAAGACTTATAATGAGGCTCCAATGATCTTGTCCAATTAGAATTCTTTGTCGTGCATTCTCCATACGATTAAAATTAATTCTTTGCAGATGTTTCCATTTCTTTTTGAGTTGCTTGCCTTAATTGTCTGCACTGGGAGATCTAGGTCTTGCATTGTGTGGACGTTTTTTAATTTAAATGTTTCCCCACTTTCACCAAAGACTTCAAAATTGACTTGCCTGGAAATCATGTTTTTGCTTGTTGATTTATCAGTTCATTTCAGATTCAATTCTTTTTCAGGTCCATCCAAATTCAACTCGTTAGCTAAATTTTCGTCGATAATTGAGATCGTGGACGCTTCATTGAACAGTGTGTAGGTTTTGTAATTTTTGGAATCTGTCTTGTTGATTATTGGCGCTATCCGCAGTAAAATTTTATTGCATACTGCTGTGTACGCTACTAAATACTTGTGTATTTTTAGTTTTTGCTGGTCTATCTATGTGTAGAAGTTCATGGTGGAACTGATGACACGACTCGTAGTCACATTTTCTTTTCTTCGCACAACTGATTATTCTGTGCCCTCTTCATAAACAGCAGAAACAAATTCCTTTTCTTTAACAAATTCCCATTTTTAACTTCCCCGACCAGAGGGTAGGGAAGTTATTAGTTTCGGACCAAAATTTCGAATTCGAGATTTCACCAGATCTTTACGTTTTGAGGTCCCTGAACACGTTTTTGAAGTTTTTAGCATGATGTCCGTGTGTGTGTGTGTGTGTGTGTGTGTCTGTCGTTTCTCCAACGATTACTCAAAAACGGTTTAACCGATTGAGCTCAAATTTGGTCAGCGCAAACCATTTGGTGGCCGTTCGAGTTGATTAGTTTTTGGTGCCAATCGGACCACGGGGGTGGAAGGAGGAGGGGGTTGATTGAAAAAAATTTAAGATAACATATTAATTTGATATCACCAATCGAAAGGGCATGTGCTTTTATGTTCGAAACAATACCCCTCATGTGCGATGTTCTTTTCTTTTTTTAATTAGGGCATAAAATTGGCAAAATAGTGTAGTCAACCAATTCAAATTTGCCGCCTTCTATAAGGGATCGGTTGCCATAGAAAATTCAATTGCGAAATTTTGAAATGACAGTTCTGTGGTTCTGTCAACATTTCGCAATTGAATCGTGTATCGAGTTTATAAGAAAGTTGAACTGAGAAGTGTGTGTGGAACCACCGATCAGTGAACAGAGATTTGGTTGACGAGGTGCTGGTTTCTCATTGAATTTTTCAGTGATGGTGAGATAGCCACGGCTCTTGATTCCCGATTTTGATTTTTATAGTAAGTTAGTTTTTTTTAAAACTTGGACTCGTGCATTAATTGTCGACTTCTGATACTTGTCTTTAATTTATTTTTCTAATTCATGAATCATGATTAACTATTCGGAATGTGTCGGGGAAGTTATTAGGCCGGTTCTTAGATTCGGCCCGTTTCAAATTTTTTTATCTATGGTTTGTTTACAAAACTCTTGGCATTCGTGATGATGGCAGTGATTGATGTTCACCATTATGACAATACAAACATTTTCTATTTTTATCTTGTGTTGTTAAAACTGGTTGTTTGTACTTATCTTTTATGGCGTGTCCGTGTTGAGTATGCTCCTTTTCTTTTATGCTAATTTTGTGGGTGAAGCTTGCTGCTTCTGCTTTTTTGTGATCCAATTTTGGAAATCTGGTAAACCAAGAGTTCTATTTTTCTCTGCTTGTTTCTCGCCCCAAGTTAACTGCATGCGATAGGGTAGTTTTTGAAGCAAATCACTTAAGAGTTGTGGGCACTGGAGATAATTTTCCATTCGGAGATTCTCTAAAATTGACACAAGGTTGACAACTGTGTCAGAGAAATTAATGAGACTGTCCCAGTCATTGGTTTTGACAAATGGCATTTTTTTACATTCATTTACGAGAGTAGTTTCAACTCTTCGGTGGAGGATGCCCATTATTTGCTTAGCGGAGCACGTAGAGATTAACAATCCTTCTGTTGCTCGTTTGGCTGCTCCTTTCAAGCACATTCGGAGACGGCTGATATTTTCTTCTTCTGTAAGTCCAAGAAGTTTTGTGGTCAAGTAATATTGGTTTGCAAAGTTCGGCCATTCCTTTATATCTCCTGAAAATTGTGGTAATTTATGCCCTACTGTCTGTCGTGCGAAGAATTGTTTAATCATGGCTTCATCATTTTTTTCTTTATTGTATTGAACTGACGTTTCACGCTTTTTGTCATGAGGATTGATAGACTGTAACCATTTGATTACTTTCTTCTTTGTTGAGTATATTTCTTTCGATCTTGATCCTCTGGAAGATCCTTCTTCTATTCTACTCTTTGCTAACGCTAATCTTGTTTTAATTAACTTCATTCTTTGGTCAAATATGAATTGGCGTCTTCTTCTTCTTGACATCTTTCTTCTTCTTCTTGTTGACGTCATTTTTCTTCTTGTTGTCGTTTTGTCTTTTCTTCTTCTAATAATCGGGCAATTTCTTCATCTGCTTTTAATTGAGCTTCTAAAATTAGCCTTCTGATTACAGTGCTGGTAACAGACGCTTGTTTCGTAAGTTTTATTTCACCAATTTCACCACCGGAAGATCGTGTCGCACTTTCTTGTGATTTATTAGCAACATTATTTGTGCTTCTGTTCTTTCTGATTTTTCTGACCTACATATGTTCTTCTGTCGTATGACTCATTGTAACAACACTTATTTTCGATGTTGGTACTTTTTTAGCGGCGCATATCCGGCTCGAAGGACCAATTTTGTTCGGCATTTCATCGGACAAATCAATACTTTTATTCTTTTTCAACTTTATTCAGTCAAATTCAAAATTACTAAACAAAAAAGCAAAAACTGTTTTTTTTTTAGTCACTATGGCTACGTAACGAACTTTTTCTCAAGCAGACTCGATCGAGCCATTTAACATTAACATTTAACAACAGTGGTAAAAAGCTAAAGAATACGACTATATGTTCTATAATTTTATCGAAATTAAGGCATTAGAATTGAACTACAATATTATTTTCTAGTTTTGTCTAATTTTGTTGTTGTCGTTTATAATGAGTAATAGTGGCGATAAAAATCAACGTGTACCTCCTGTTCATTTCATTACAACTGATGAAGAAGAATCGGAAACATCACCAGAAAATTTAGATGTTTATCGACAAAAAGCCGTTCATTATAATCAAGCTGGTATATGGACATTGGCATTCAATTTCTACACTAGATATTTTACATTAATGCAAAATTGTTGTAATAATACGAGATTATCGACACAAATTGATTTTACAAATGTTGCAAAACGCATGGTTAGATTCTATGAACACGTTAATGATGATGAATATTTAATGAAATGTTTATTGCAAATTTTAAATTTATTACCAGATAATTTAATTATATTGAATCTACTTGGTGAATTTATGTTTAAGTAATTGATTTCATTCTATTTTCCAGTATAGAAATGTTTCTCTTCAACTAATAAGTCGAAATAATTCCGGAAAATGAACTCCAAAAGTTGCATTTGCAAATTAATGATTCGTTACTATGGCATCGCTGGAAATCGACAGTCTTCTAACACTTTATAATAGTATAGTAAGTATAATTGGTAAGAGACAAGAATTTAATAGTTTATTGAAAAGTGAACGAATCGTCGAAAATTTGGAGAATACCATCGTCGTCATGGTAACGATCCTACAAAAACAAGTAACAGAATACTACCGAGTAATACTTTTCCGGCGTTTGTTGATTTTTTTCAATAATTCAAATTATTCAAAAATATAAAGAATTTTGTAAACAAATTCATCTTTATTTGAATAACTTTATTGCTATACTCGATTCACTCGCTGAATTGAAGATGTATTTAGGAAAAAATTTTCATTGGTTGTAATATAAAGACGCAAAATTTGAAAATAACCAATCACCTAGCAATACGTCATTGAAACAATGCTTTTGCTATGATCACGGGATAACTTCATTGCAATGCCAACAAATACAAGTTAGGGAATTTTAGTCCATCATGTCGTCAATCTTCTATCAAGTGAGTGAATTTAGTATAAGAATGTGAAAAATTCAGAATTGCACCCTTCTTGTGGCGGCCTAGCTTTTTAGAACTTTACTTTCAAATTATTCCGACTTAAATTGGACTCTTTGAAGAGAAATATTTATAGAAAAAGCTTATTATTTATTAATTGAATGCTAATTTTCAGAAAAGGTGAATTTAGTATTGCTGAAAAATATTTAGAAAAAGCATTAACATCCCCGTTAACTTATCTACCAGTTGAAAAGAATCTATTGCATTTAAAATGGCATCAAATACCACGTTGGCATTTTCGTATGTTAAACAATAAAAAACGTAATAATGCCTATTTTGAAGCTATTGACAAAAGAATAAAACAAGAGAAGCACGATAAACTCTTCAATATTGGTGCCGGTTGTGGTTTATTAACATTAATTACGGCAAAAATCGATGATAAGATTAAAATTACAGCATTTGAAGAGAATCCAATATTAGCTACAATAACCGAAAAATTAATTAAACAAAATCAAATAGAACAACGTGTTAAATTCTATAAACACAATTCAATTGAATTTAAACATTTGCAACAACCAGAACAACGTGGTAAATTGTTACTAACCGAAAATTTCGATATTCAAATATTTGGTGGACATATGTTAACACTTTTATTGCATGCTATTGATCGATTTATCGACGATGAAGATGACGATTTTACAATAATACCAGCTTCAGTACAATTATATGTAACAGGAATCGAATGTGAACGAATAGCGAATCGTTATCGATATAAACGTGATTTGAACGATCTAAATTTAGATAATGTTTGTATAAGATTGATCGATAATGAGAAATATATCGGCGAAGATTTAAAACAACACGATTATCGTGTTATAACAACAACGAAAATGTTTCTAAAAGTAGATTTTCGTGATGAATTCCAATTATTACACTTAACTACAATGAGCAATGCGATTGATTTATTCGACTTAGAATGTATAGAAGATGGTAGGATTGATATTTTAGTTGTATGGTTCGATTTAAATCTAGATAACGATATAATGATAACAACAAATCCGTTAATTGATAATGAGAATTATGTTGAATGTTGGGATCAAGCTATATTCAATTTAAAACATCCGATATATATACCCAAAGGTGACCGTTTAAATATTGAACCACAATTGAATTTTTATCAGTTAGATTTTAAAATTATTAACGATTCGAATGATTGTAAAAAGTGTTTTTTGGTTAATCGAGAAACTTTAACTTTATTGAATGACGATCGATTTTTTGGTGTTTTAAAAACCGCATTTCAAACGTTTAAAGATCGAAAAAATTTAACAATAGTCGATTATAATAATTTCCCATTATTTGGTCTATTGATGTGTAAATTTACTGATGCTAAAATTTATCATTTACACCGCAATACAAACGATTTAGAATTAATCCAATATTTATTGGTAGTAAACGAGATTGATAGTGATCGTTTTGTATCGTTACAACAACGTTCTAGTTATGATTATTTGTGTATTTTAAAGAAAATCGATTTAGTTGTATCGAATTTGATTAATATCGATGGTTCATTGTATCGACAAACATTACCAGATGAATTAATATTGAAACATAAACCGTTAGTTTTACCAAAATCGATTATTGTGAAAGCTCAATTGATTAATTCAACATATCTTGATACTTGTAATCGAATTGACGATGGTAATTGTTTTAATTTCGGTATAGCACCATTGGTGAATCAATATACGGTTAGTTTATTGATTTTTGTTAAGGGAGCAGGTCAGAAATCGGAAAAAAGTAGAATTTTTGATGATTTTTCACTCAAAATTCAAGCTTGATTGAGTATTTCAAGCTCTATCAATGGTACTTTATGGCAAAATGAAACAGGGTTGCCTAAAAGCTAGATAAAGATATAACTAAACTTTTTGTCTCTGATATAAAAAAATCAAAATAGATTTGTTTAAACACAACGTAAAGGCAACCCTGTTTCATTTTGATAGCACTCCATTTACAAATAGCGCCATCTCTCCGCAACTTTTTCAACTAGTGAGCTTGTTTTCCACAGAAATTTTCCTGGAAAACAAACAAGGTTTTCGGACCAAAACAATTATGTTTAACAAGTGAAAATGGTTAACAAACGTCCCGATGATCATAAGCAAATTCCTCTTCTTTTTATCCTTATAAGCTTCATGTATAAGCTCCAAGAACATTTAACTACTTTCAAAATTGTATTAGAATTTTTTCTTTCTTAATTTTCCCGAATACTACTGAACCAATCAGAAAATCTACTTCATATTTAGAAAACTCCTTCAATTTGCTATTGTTTAAGCCTATTTTCATTGTAATCAAATTAATATTGGCTGAGTTTTTGGGGAAAATATGGAAAATACGCTTCTAGATTTTCATCTATAACTCAAAATTCCCTAAGACGGTAAACTGCCTGTAATATAGCTTGAAAGGTCTTTATAGCGAGCCGCAAAGCTTGAGTTTTGAGGGAAAGAAAGAAAGAAAAACCATTTACTAAAGATTCCGCTTTTTTCCGACTTATGACTGGGCCACTCGTCAAAAAAAGGGAAACTGAGTTGGTGATTTCTATATTAGTTGGATACCTAGACCGACGTGTGATATCTCGTTGAAAAGAGCATTTCTTTGTCTCTAATGTGGACGTATTTATATTGGAAAATTGTGAGAAAATTCTTAATTATAGAGGAAAATGTTAGAGCATCTTTTTCTTTATTTTGATATACAGAGTGAGCCAAGTGGTTGGCCTATTAGACGTTTAAAGAGTTCTAATTGATGAAAGTTTCTGAAATTTGGTATGCCGCCGTTTTTCCACCTGAACTACACCTGGAAAATATTTTCGTTGTTCTTTCAACCCCCGGTGTATGGAGTAGTCCACCCTACTTTGTTATTTTAAATGGAATGGTATATTTTTTATTCCATATTTAGATTCTATGGTAAAAATTAAATGGACTTTCATAACATGACCTATGGTCTAGCGTTGAAAGTTTTTCAGGAATTTCGACTTTTTCTGAAAATTTTGATTTTGTAGTGTTTTATTAAAAAATTCATATTTCGGAAAGTATTATTGCTAGACAATCCAAATTTGGAAATCAAATTGCCCAAACTATGCACTTTACGCTAAATTTTATGGAATTAAATTATCTTTCAGCATTTAGCCGAAATGAATTTTTCTTTCAGCCAATTTTCAAAGCGCAATATCTTTCTTATTTTAAATGGAATGGTATATTTTTCTTTACACGGTTGGATAGAGAAAAAAATTCTGCATCGAATCATATTAGCATTTCCTATACCTATTCTTGATAATTTTTCAGTTATTCAAGATTTTCGATTTCTAATAATTTACCCCCTGAAACGAAATACTAAAACATAGTAGGCTTGGCGAAACAACCTTCTGTCACAATTAACATCTAAATAATTAATTATTTTAGAATTTTTTAATTAAAAAATCATAGAAGAAATTGACAAATAATTAAATTAAAATTAATTGGATTTTCTTTTCATGTAAAATTGGACGAAATCGCTGAAAAAACATACAAAATAATCATTGTTAACCTCAAATGTGACAGTTAATGTCATTTTACTAAGCCTCCTATGCATTTCTTTATAAGCGAATTAATAAGTCATAGGCAACTTGACACTAGCCAGTTTCAGGCTGGGGAGAAAACTATTGAAAATTGAAAATCTTAAATAGCTGGAAAACTATCAGCGATAGGTATAGGGAATGCTAATACAGTTCGATGCAGAATTTTTTTCTCTATTCAACTGTGTAACGAAAAATATACCATTCCATTTAAAATAAGAAAGATATTGCGCTTTGAAAATTGACTGAAAGAAAAATTCATTTCGACTAAATGCTAAAAGATAATTCATTTCTGAAAAATCTGGCGTAAAGTACATAGTTTAAATTATTTGAGTTCCAAATTTGGATTATCTATCAACGATATCTTTAAACATATTAATTTTTCAATCAAACACTACAAAATCAAAATTTTCAAAAAAAGTCGAAATTCCTGAAAAACTATTAACGTTAGACCACAGGTCATGTTATCAAAGTCCATTTCATTTTTATCGTAGAATCTAAATATGGAATAAAAAATATAGCATTCCATTTAAAATAACAAAGTAGGGTGCACTACCTCATACAACAGGGGTTGATAGAATAATGAAAATATTTTCCAGGTGTAGTTCAGGTGAAAAAACGGGTGCATACCAAATTTCAGAAACTTTCATCAATTAGAACTCTTTAAACTTCTAATAGGCCAACCACTTGGCTCACTCTGTATACAGGGCTATTCAGCTTAAATGACCCATTTGGCCCCTCTTTGCATGCAACGCATAATACATAATGCACTTATTGCTTGATTCAAAATTAAATTTGTAAAATGTCGAGAATCAAAGTATGTGTTGTTGAATCAAATTATTAACTTATTACATAATTATTAAGTTTTTTGGCACACTTGTCAAATTTAACAGAACAGCATACTTGGATTCATGAAACTTTAAAAATTCGGACTTGAATCAAGGAATAAGTGCATTATGTATTATGCGTTGCATGCAAAGAGGAGCCAAATGGGTCATTTAAGCTGAATAGCCCTGTATTTTCCTTTATAATTTAACTAATAATATTTATTTATCAGTGATTCAGACTGTTCTATATGGTCAATTAAAAGTGCTTTCCAAATATCTAGAAAATTTTCCGATAGTTCCGTTAGTTTGCCGGAAAATCGGAGGAAACGGAAAAACTTTTGAAGATCTTTTCGAGCACAATTTTAAAGATAGAATTTTATACAGCCACCTTCTCTTGAAGGTGTTCACAGCGCCAAACGTCTGTTAATTATCAAGTGATTGGAAACATATTTTAAGGATCTATAGGGGTTTCTCAGAGAACATTTTAGCAAAATTAGGTCCACGTAGCTCATTGAGAAATGAGTGACATCAAATTTAACTTTTGAATATGCAACAATTGGCAAGAGGGTTTTTCACACATTAAAAGTGTTGAATTAATGCGATACATTCGTAACATTTTGGTTTTTGCAATTTGCTCTTAAGCCGTCGAAAAAACATTAAAAAATGTACGAGCAGAGCTTGACCGTGAAAAAATTGAAATGCAAAAGTCGCTCACCTCCCTTTGTCGGTCACAGTAGTTTAGTATCAAGTTTTAAACCAGTGTTTCTCAACAGTTGATCTGGTAAATTCTTTTAATCCGCAAATCGATTTAACGGGCTCAGAGTGAAATATTCCTTATCCACAACATAAGAAATGTGTGTTTGGTGAATCATGAAGGGTTTTTAATGAACTAATAAACAATTTACATGCTCGGCACTTCCAAAACGTTTGAAAATCACTGGTGTAGTCTCCAATGATTATTTATCCAGCGTTTATTTATTTAAAGGAAAAACAAGCCTATTCAAATAATTGGCAGGTGCTTTTGTTATGAATATCGAATGTCAAGCACTTTTTCTTAAATAAACAAATACGATAACATGAACACCCATTAAGATTAGAATTGAACAACTGAGAGGCGAATAACTGGTTACATTTACGATCAATGAACGAGAAAACAGTTTTGCAATTTTTTTTTAGGATATAGTGCCAGAAAACCGAAAAAACAGTTTTCCGAGAATCCTCAAGTCATCTTGAGTTCATTTATGTAAAAAGCTGATTGACGAAAATGTTGAGATTTTCGACAAAAATCACTTTTTCCCCGATTTCCCAACGAGCTACATGGTCCAACTTTTACTGAAATGTGCACCAATGACCCCCCTATAAATCCTTAAAATATGTTTCCAATCACTCGATAATTAACAGACGTTTGGCGCTGTGAACACCTTTAAGAGAAGAGGGCTGTATAGGATATTTTCTGAAAGCCTATACATATATATGTAAATTTCGGAAAAATAGGTAAATTCATCAAGAATTTTCACCTGTTAAACATAATTGTTTCTCATTTAAACTTTTAAAATTTTGCTATAGTTGCCAGGAAATTTGGTTTACCTTCATGGGAAAATTGTGTGGAAAACAACACCACTATTACAAAACTCCCGGAAAGATGGCGTCACTAGTTAATTAAGCTACATCTGAAATAGGGTTGCCCCTACACCCATATTCTTATATAAATCTTTTTTCTCGTATATACATGATTATAATCGGAAAAGGCGTCTATTTCAATTTTTTTGATCTAAAAAAGAGGTACAACTTTTTTTGTATTTTTATATCGAATATTTGATTTGGTCTCCACCCAATTCCGGGACTTTTTGAATTGGTAATTGTGTTTTCTGCGCAATTTTCCCACGAAAATAAACGCGATTTTCCGACAACAAGAGCATTATTTTTAAAGATTATTGAACTGTCTACAAGTTGAAAAATACTCGGTACAGAACAATTAAGTTTAACAGGTGAAAATTGCTAATGAATTTAAAATTATTTCCAAAAACACGTTCGAAATTTTTTTCGTTTTTGTCCAATTTTCCACAAAACTAACGGAACTATCGGAAAAATTTTTGAATCTTTCGAAAGCGTTTTTAATTTATTTTGTAGAATAATTTGAATCATAGAAAAGTAAAATTATTAGCCAAGTTATAAGGGAAAATATAACAAAAAATTTGAAAGGGGCCGAATCTATGAACCGGCCTAATAACTTCCCCGACACGAGTCCGAGTTTTTAAAAAAACGAGTACCGTAGCACGAGTTTTGTATACTACTTTTTCTATTGGAGATACTTTATTAAAAAAAAAACTAACTTACTATAAAAATCAAAATCGGGAATCGAGAACCGTGGCTATCTGACAACCACCGAAAAATTCAATGAGGAACCAGCATCTCGTCAACAAAAACTCTGTTCACTAATCGGTGATTCCACACACAGACTTTTCAGTTCGACTTTCTTACAATTCGATTCACAATTCAATTGCGAAATTTTGACAGAACGACAGAACTGTCATTTGAGCGCGGAATAAAAAGTAGTACGGTAGTCCCAACAAAAACATGGAAAAATTCAAATCATATAGATTGAATTGTCGAGGGAATATACATTTCTTTTTTAGGAGAAATCAAAATTTATATTATTTTAAAACATTTATTTATTAAAAAAGCGCTAACCGAAACACAAAACTCGCTCAAAAAACCGCTTGAAAACAAATATTCTGAGGTTATGTTTCAAAAATGACAGAAGAATGTAAACAAACGCATAGGATTTTATGCCTCCAGTGATACCAACAGTAGATATCATTCTGTCTTTATAAACTACCGTTATAAATTTTGCTACGCTTTAAAAATTATGTTGGATAACCTTCTAAACTGTCATTTCAAAATTTCGCAATTGAATCGTGAACAACAACTCTTTTCTATGGCAACCGATCCCTGATAGAAGGCGGCAAATTTGAATTGGTTGACTAGACTATTTTGCCAATTTTGTGCCCTTAATTAAAAAAAGAAAAGAACATCGCACATGATGGGTATCGTTTTAGACATAAAAGCACATGCCCTTTCGATTGGTGATATCAAATTAATATGTTATCTTAAATTTTTTTCAATCAACCCCCTCCCCCTTCCACCCCCGTGGTTCGATTGGCACCAAAAACTAATAAACTCGAACGGCCACCAAATAGTTTGTGCTGACCAAATTTGAACTCAATCGGTTAAACCGTTTTTGAGTAATCGTTGGAGAAACGACAGACTCACATACATACACACACACACACACACACACACACACACACACACACACACACACACACACACACACACACACGGACATCAAGCTAAAAACTTCAAAAACGTGTTCAGGGGACCTCAAAACGTAAAGATCTGGTGAAATCTCGAATTCGAAATTTTGGTCCGAAACTAATAACTTCCCTACCCTTCGGTCGGGGAAGTTAAAAATAAGAAAGAGATACTCTAACGTTTTTCTCTATAATCAAGAAGTTTCTCAAAATTTTCCAGAACAATTAAGTCCGTATTAGAGATCAAGAAATGCCCTTTTCAACGAGGTCTAGGTGTCTAACTAATATAGAAATCATCAACTAAAGATTGTATTTTCTTGACGAGTTGTAGCCCGCCCCTTTAAATACTTTACTCATTTTATGGTTTTATTACAGGGTACAGAGCATCCAAATTTGGATAATTTCAACTATACACCGCTATCAACGATTGTTGAATTTGATATAAGTGATACGTTATCAAACTGCCATTTATTAGAACAAATCGCTGATGTAACAATAGATTCTGATACTGTTAACGCAATTTTAATATGGTATGATTTAAAATTTACTGATAACGATGATAGTTTCTTTACAACATTTAATAGTCTCCATTATTGTCGTACTTGTTTTCTATTAAATGAACCGAAAATTGTTGTAAAAGATGACAAAATTCCAATTTATTTACAACAAGATGAGACATTCATGAAAGTTTTCTTACCTGATTGAATAATTGTAAACTGAATCGAAACAATCTGTGATGTGCATGACAAGTTTTTAAAAATTTTGTATTGTTTGATATTTTACAATAATTAAAACAATTATTAGTAGATAGCACCAATTGATTGTAATTTTCGCCTGTCTCTCCTTGTTTCAAAGGCCGAATTATAACTTGATAAAAAGTGGAATCTTTGATAGATTTTACCTTTATGTTTTACTCTAAAATTAGGTACCATGGTTCGTTGGAAAGAACATTTAAAGTTGCAGTAGATGATAATTTCCGTTTGGGAAATTTTTATGGAAATTTTGAGTTATAGATGAAAATCTACAACTCAATTTGCATTGAGTATGGATCGATAGAAAATTGGAAGAGTTTTCCAAAAATAGAATCATTTTCCTCTCGCTGGGATAGTTCCGGAAACATGCGAAAATAATGCACAGTGTTAAACAAATAATTAAATGTTGCATTTTTGAAACACCCAAGTTTTGAAATTTCGAGGAAAATCAAGGCGAAATTCATTTGCCATTTTAACTTATTGAAAATCATGACTCGGAAAAAAGAGGAATTTTGATAAGCGATCTCTCTTTCATTTTTCACTGAAAACTCAAATTTTTGGGGATAGCTGGAACGAACATTTCAAGATGTATCACAGGAAGTCCAGTGCTTTGACTTACAGATGAAACTCTAAAAGCATGTGTTTTTCATATTTTCCCTAATATTTTTATATTGTTTGCAATGAATATAGGGTCTATTAGTAGCCAATTGGAAGAGCTTTGCAAATATATAAGAAATTTTCGGGTAGATTCTGTAGTTTTTCTAGAAAATTAAGAAAAACAGTAAAATTGAACCACAATTTTAAAGAATTTCCCTCAGGCTAGCCTTGAGCTCAGTACTGGCACTACATATCTCTCCAGAGCTTTTTGAATCAGTAAGGTTATTTTCCACGTGATTCTCTCAGGAAAATAATCACCAGAAGAAAATGGCTAATGAATTTCCCTGTAATCAGACGAAATTTTCTCAGATTTCCTAAACTTGGATTTCTCTTGAATCTCTTGTTATTTTTCCATTTCAATTTCTAAAATTGAATTCTTTGAAATTTTACTGTTTTTCTTAATTTTGCGGAAAATTGTTGAACCGAGCGGAAAATTTCTCAAATATTTGGAAAGCTCCTTTGCTATCGATTAGACTCCATATTCATTGTAAACAAATTAATATTGACTAATTGTAAGTTATGGGAAAAATATAGGAAACACATACTTTTATTTTTTCATCTATAACTCAAAATTTCTGTGAAACATTTTGAAATTCTTTTTCCGACGAGCTCAAAAACTTGAGTACTGAAAATTGAAAAAGAAATTGTTTAACAAAGATTCCACTTTTTTCCAAGTCGAGGCCCGGCTACTTTTAATGAACCTTGCAATAATACTACTATTGCCGGAAAACCTTGTTCAAAAATCAATGTACGGAGCATCCTTAGGTCATTCTGAGTCATTTGAAAATCGCCAGTTTTTGAAAATCGATCGCATCTTGATTGATTTTTCAAAATTGGTGGACAAATAAAAGGAGCTCCTCTATAAACACCCTAATTTTAGCGCAAAATCTCTGTATGTTGACAGATTGTGCAAGGAATGATTCTTTAAAATTCTACCATTTTTCTCCACTTTCCAAAAAATTATCAAACCAAATAAAAATTTTCTTGGATATTTGAAAAAGTCATTCAATTGGCTTGCTAACAATTAAATCCCATACTCATTACAAATATTGCAACTACCATTATTTATCGAGAAATTCGAAAAATATTTGAAGAATTTATAGCAAATTTTGGATCTTATTCTAAAGTTTGAATGATTCAAGCAATTTTCAAAATATCAAAAAAAGCTTTCTATCTTGCATTTCGCACTTGTATCTGCTTTCAAATGAGGGGTTGACCAATGCTGTGAAATCAAAATTGTAGAGAAAAAAAAACGTGTATTTTGTTACAAAAGTTTTCTTAATTTTCCGGAAAACTACCCGTGGAATCGGATTTTTTTAAGATTTGAAAAGCACTTTTTATTTGCTATCTAATAATTAAGCTTAGGGATCGTGTTCCCGCCTTTAGATGCCGCGCGACAATCGTCTACGTACATCATAGACGTACGTGACTTTCAATTCTTACTGTAATTTCAATTACTAAAACGATAGACCGATTCCCGAACATTGTGTTCGTGCAAGTACTTGAACCCACTCGCTCCGCTTATGAAAATCCAGTAAGAAAGGGGCAAAAATCAGCTGCAGTGACGTCGCCCGCTCATTTCATCAACTACGCTGAATGATTATAGCGATCCAACAGTAACGAGTAGAGGGGTTATTCGAATACGGTATCGAGTCGTTATTGTCGATCGCTAACTTGCAATAGAGTTTGGAGAAGTCACGTGTTTGCCCCAAATTCGGGGCAAAATCCCGCTGCTAGCTAATAATAGAAGAATTTTTACAAAATTAACAATATTGGTCAAGTTATGAGGGAAACTATAAAAAATTGTACAAAAATACGAAAAAAACATGGTGTTAGATTTTCGTCTGTAATTCCAATTTATATCAACATTTTGAAAAATGGAAAGAACCGTTAGCGGCTACAAGAAATACTCTTTTCAAAAATCTACCCTCAGTTGTCGTAACCCCAAGGGCGAGCCAGAAATCGCGAGTTAAATCTATGAGATGTATTACCTGCCCTTAAATGTTCCTAGCTCTAATGAAAACATTATTTAATGAGCGATTTGAAAAATATTTCAAGAATCTACACCGTAGGTGATCGGAAGCTTGGTAAAAAAGGCTCCTTTTAAAAAAGGTTGCGATTTTTAAACTGAAACAAACACTTTTTCTCCATTTTATTCTAGAATAAACGCGAAGTATTCTTACCCGTTCCAGAATAAAATGAAGAAAAACGAATAAAATCAATTCTAGGAGCATCTTTGAGTCATTCTGAATGATTTTATCTGTGTAACTCGTTTTTGATAGTCGCAACTTGATCAAAAACGATCGTTTTTTGACCAACTTCCCGATGAGCTACATGATTTAAATTTCAAATTAGTCGTCAAATACTAGAGGTAGGAGTGAAATATACACTTAAAATTTCCACAATTTTTTTCTAAAACTAACAAAAATAACGGCGAAATCGTCTATCAAAAATTCCACTTTTTTGAAGAGTTGTAATCTGGCGCCTTAAATATTCTTGCAAAATATTCACAGAATTTAATTACATTCAAATCACATCCCATATACACGGTGTACAACGATATTTTCGCTCGAAGTTGTCTGTGGATTTGGTTACGTAGCGTTGCAGCTTAGTTCGGATACTTAGAAAATGCATAAATAAACGTCAACTTCAGTAAAATATGAGTTAAACTAAGACAATACGGAAGCAATTCACAGCAAGGTGAAATACCGTTGTCATCTGTTATTACATCGAGTTGACAATCCTGTTTCTATTTTGTTTTCTATCTTTTTTTACTATTCAAAGAAACATTTATGTTTTCAAACGACAAACAACATTCGTGTTGGTTTGTCGTTTTAAAATATTCAAAATTTAGATTTTTTGATATTCTATCCGAATAAATTTTATTTTTTGTGTGTCTTTATAAAAAATTAATGTTTAATTTTTAAAAACTGGTATTGTGTGTGTATTTCCTTGACCTAATCGTTATGCCAAAGAAAGTTGTATTAAACCAATGATTGACCATCGCCAGAAAGAAGGTAGTCGAAAGAGAAAAGTTAACAGGCAACAGTACAGCGGTCAATTTCGTTAAAATTGTGTGCGTGTGTTTCTCGCCGTTTTTCTCCAAATAAAATAGCAGGAAATATGGCTAAATTCCTGCTGAACTATAAACAATTATCGTTAGTGTTATTTCTACTAAATTCTAATATTTTAAATGGTAAGTAATTTTCTAATTTTTATAGATATAATGAAGGAAGAAAAAAATTTTGCTGCTTCCATTTGAGTTTATTGAATAATTATTAGAACAGATCTTGTTGTGAAAGTTATCAAGATTATAAAATCGATTATATTCATAGGAGATTTGTAAAATTTATCGACATTTTTCTCGAAATTCACAAAATATTTGTCGAAATTTTAAAAATAAATCGAGGCTAAAATAGAAAGTATCGCCGATGATGATGATGGGATTTATTAGCTTTCGATATGTTTGCAATTTTTCTCGTCTGTACCATTCAGCAGCTGTTATTTGCTGTTTATTAATTGTTGATTGACAACCACAATTCCAATCCAACAAGGTTGACCGGTCTCCTTTACCCGGAAATAATCGAATCTTTACTTTTATTTATTTGTTTATTACGTCTTTTCTGTTTTTTTTTTTTTGAAAATGAAAATCTTTCAATTCGGTCTGAATTTTTCCCTTAAAAACCTACCACCATTCCTTGACATTGTTATTTGAACTTGAACCTTGTTTTATAATTCCGAAAATTTTCCAATTAATTAATTTGAGAAGACTCAATGACCGCAATTTTATCAAATTGGAAATTGTGCACTGTTTAGAAAGTTTACGTGCGTTTTAATCAATTCACAATTTTAAAACGAAATTCTAACAATTTTCACCAATTTACTCTGATATTTCCCACCTTTTCCTTTGTCTTTTTATCTATTTCGCATTGTTTTGGGAGATTTATTTGTAAAATTTCTTGAAAATATGGAACGTCTGTTTAATTTGTTGGCATTTTTTATAAAAATCATTAAAAAAGATTATCAAAATTTTCCTGAAAAATATGAAAAAATTATTAAAAATTGGAGAAAAAACATAAGCTTCAAGATTTTCCTACGCAACCGAGGATTCCCTTGAAATTATCCAAAATTGGAGAACGTTATGCATGAATGTTGAAATGTTCTTTCCAATGCTGTACTGCACACCTCAAAGACTAAGCGGAAAACATTTAATTTTTTCCCAGTTTTCCAGAAGACTGAAAAATTTCGTACAAATTTGAAATGTGCTTTCAATTTTCTATATAATGTATGAGTATCACTGAAAAATTAAGAAAACATCCAAAGTTATAAAGCAAAATGTAAAATCATGTGAAAATACAAAACTGATCGCATTTGTAATTTTTCCGGAAAATTACTAAACCAATTGCAAAATTTCGTTAAAGTATCGAAAGTTTATTCAATTTGTGCATGAGAATAATTGAAAAATAATAGAATTGTTAAAGTAATTGCAGAAAAATATGAAGAAATATGCAAAGATACAAAATTTTCTAAGATTTTTCATATATTCTCTAAAAAAATACTAAACCAATTGAATTTTTTTCAAATCTGAAAGGCCTATTCAATAAGCTGATATGTTACATGAGAATCATTGGGAAATTAATAAAATTGCCGGTGAATATGTAAAAATTAATGATGAAGAAATGCTTCAAGAAAATTCTCTGTAATTTGTAACTTCCTCGAAATTTTCAAAAAATAGAAGTTTACTGCATGCGTCTCAAAATTTTCTTTCCTATACTGTATCGTTCGTTTCTATAATTGAATGAAAATAAGCGAAAAATCATGTTATTTTTCATAAACTTCTCGGAAAAAACATCAAACCAGTTGGAAAATTCCATGAAGATTTGGGAAGCGCTTTCAATTTTATGAAATACTACATGAAAGTCATTAAAAAATGAATAAAATTGTTTAAGTTATCGAAGAAAATAAGAAAACTTGTAAAAATACTAAAGTAGAAAATTTTTCTCCATTTTCTGGAGCTATCAAATAAACAAAATCGGCACGGTTATAGGGGAAAATATACTAAAATTTAAAGAAAAAAACAAGTCGTATGTTTTTTTTAGTGTTTCCTGAATAGAAAACATTATTATGTGCATAATGAAAAGCCTTTAATCTTCCACATTACACATTCCTCCATCTTAGCAAATAAATGGGAAATATTTAAATCGTTTGGAAATTTTCTTGAAGTCTTGGAAATTGCAACAAATTTCCTTTATACTGTTTGAAAATCATTGTAAAATTGATAAAATAGGCGAAGTTATTGTGGGACAATATGAAAATAGTCACAATCCTCAAGATTTTCCTATATAATTCAGAATTTTCCTGAAATTTCAGAAAAATAGACAACGTTTTTGCATGAGCTATGGAATGCTCTTTCCAATGCTGTATCGCACATTCCTCCATCTTAAAAAGCAAGCAAAAAAATTTTCGATCAAAAATTCCCATTTTTTCCCTCGTTTAAAAGCTTTGAAGCTTGAGTAGTATGCGAGATATTGTGCAATTTTTTTCTGTTTCTCCTAATCTATTTTATAGTCTTGTTTTTTGAACAATTTGATCGTTATCAATAGCAATTTACAGTTAATAGTCAGAACGATAGAAAATCGAAAGATGATAAAAAAGAACAAGAATTTGAATGTCCACAAGGTGTCGGGAATGGAAATTTTGCCGATCCAGTAACATGTCGTCGCTTCTATCAGGTAACAATTTTTTTTTCTTATTTATTAACTGTTTTATAATATTGTTTTATTGTTGAAGTGTGTTGATGGCTATCCATATTTGAATCGATGTCCTTCCGGTCTTTATTTCGATGATATTAGCAAATTTTGCACGTTCAAGAATGAAGCCAGATGTGGTCCAATAGCTACAAGTAAGTCTTTCTAAGAGCTGATCAAAAACAGAAACAAGCGATTTCAAGAAAGTTTAATTTAACTTAACTTTCGGGAGGTTCAGGGTATTCTTCAACTTTATAGAAATCTGTAAGAACTTCAATACTTTTATGTTACTGCTGCTTATCTTAAAGTAAATGTCCCAAGTTGGATATAAAGATTGATTTAAAGACTGGTTGAAGGGGTATTTCGTTGGCTTTGTCTTGATTTGATAGGGTCGTAGATTGATTTATACACTTGGAAACTATTACATCCTACTTTAGCAGTAACGCCACCTCCCTGGAACTTTTCGAATTAGCAGGATTGTTTTCGAGGAAAATAAACCAGATTTTCTGATAACACTAGCATCATTTTAAAGTCCATAAAATTATCTACAATTGGTGCATTATATTCAACAGGTGAAAATTGCTAATGAATTTCCCTATGATTTTCCCCGAAATTTTCAGACACTGACTTATTTTGACGTGTCTTTCTCTCCACATATATAAAGGCTTTCAGAAAATACTTTGCGATAAACTGTATCGTTCAAATTATGCCCAAAAAGATCCTTCAGAGTATTATATTTTTTTCCAATTTTTCGCAAAACTAACAAACTTATCGGAAAATTTCTTCGATATTTGGGAAGTGCTTTTTATTTGCTATTAGGGCAGTTTAAATTATGGAAAAACAAATATTATAGTTATAGAGGAAAAAGAAAAAGATGCTCAAACATTTTCTTTTCAAATTGAAAATTTCTTTCAAATTTTCCAAAACCATGTTGTCGATCAGGAAAAGCCCTTTTCAGCGGGGTATCTCGCCTCGGTCCAAGTAACCTACTAACAGAGAAATCGTTAACCAAAAACTGCCTTTTTTGACGATTTGCAGTCAACTTTGGTAAAATATGAACTACATAACCAAGACAAAGTCAACACCTTGCTGAAATACCGTTGTAGATTTAAAACAATTGGCGTTTTATTGAAAAAGATCAATATTATTTTTGATTCTATCAAATAATATTTAAGAATATTAACAGAGTTTTGTTACAGCACCAGGTCCAATAACTGAACCACCAACTGATTTGGCTAAAAAATGTAATCCAGCTGAATGCGATTTACCTTTCTGTTTCTGTTCAAGAGATGGTACCTTAATTCCCGGTGGTTTAGAACCTGAAGAGGTACAATTTCATTGTTAATTTTCTTTAATTCGGCCTATAGTTCTAGTTCTTATGACAGTCCTTATTCATTGATTGCCGAACGATTTGGAAGCTATTCGTTGATTTTCGCGTTTTTCCAGTGTTGAAAAACGAAAAAAAAAGTCGAAATCTTCATTGTTTTACGTGCATTTTCGGTTGATAAGAATTGCAACATTGACACATTAAAGCAGTTTTTCACCAGTTTTCCAATGAGCTACCAAGTTTTAATTTTACGAAAATGTTCCCTAAGGACTACTCTACAAATATTCAAAATATTTTGCAAATCGCCCGGAAATTAATAGGGACTGCCATTAAAAACTAGGATTATTTACATGAAATAGGCTGCATTTTTTCAATTATTTTTGTAAATTGTAGACACCTCAGTTGATACTTATAACATTCGATGGTGCTGTTAATTTGAATAATTTCGATCATTATAGAAAAGTCTTAAATAAGAATCGAAAGAACCCAAATGGTTGTAGTATAAGAGGAACATTTTTCGTATCACATGAATATAGCAATTATCAAATGATCCAAAGTTTGGCTAGTGATGGACATGAAATGGCAACTGAAACAATCTCGTAAGTATAAAAGTAATCTCGGTTTTCATTTGCCTTTATAGTTCAGTTTTTTTTTCGAAATTTTCCAAAAAATAATGATTATGTTCTGTACCTTGAAATGTCCTTTCCAATGCTGTATCATAGGTTTATATATCTTGTAAAAGAGCAACAAACTTACTTGAATTTTTTTCACTTTTTCGTTGATTTTCCGAAACACTAACAAATCGATGGAAACGTTTCTTGGAAATTTAGAGCGCCCTTGCCATTGACTAAATATTTTGCGCAAATCATTGCAAAATTTATAAAATTGGTCATATTATTGGGGAAAATTTGAGAAGCAAAAACAAAGAAAACATACTCAAAGATTTTCCTTAATAACTCAAAATTTTCTCTAATTTTTCCACAAATAGAAACTATCATGTCCGGCACCTTAAAATACAATTTCCGGTACTGTATTGCACATTCATTCTATTTCAAAACCAAACGATAGATCTTCGATCAAATATTCCACTTCTTCCTTCTAATTGTAAAAAATTTGCAGCCTCCAAATGGGTCTCCAAGATAAAGGCTATGAAGAATGGGTAGGCGAAATGATTGGTATGCGAGAGATTCTACACCACTTTGCTAATATTTCGAAAAATAACGTAGTAGGAATGAGGGCGCCATTTTTAAAGCCTGGCCGTAATACACAATATAAAGTTTTAGAAGATTTCGGTTATATTTATGATAGTTCAATTGGTGCACCCCCATTATCAGTGCCAGTATGGCCTTATACATTAGATTATAAAATACCACATGAATGTAAATCTGGCACCTGTCCAACGAAATCATTTCCAGGTAAATATCATTGATTTCTGACTAATTTTTTGTGTAAATTTTATTTGAATTAAATTTATTAAAAGGTGTATGGGAGTTGCCTTTAAATGCCCATTATGTGGAAGGTTATGAGGGCGGCCATTGTCCATATTTAGATCAATGTGTCCTACATAATCACGATGCACAAGATGTTTTCGAATGGTTGCAGGAAGATTTCAGTCGGCATTATGATCAAAATCGTGCGCCTTATATGATGCCATTCCATACAAATTGGTTCTCGATCAAAGAATTAGAACAAGGCTTACATAAATTTTTGGATTGGGCAGTGACTTTGTAAGTGTAACTCACAACTTTTGTTATTAATTAGTCTTAACTGGCAACGCTTATTCGACAAATAAAAAAAATATTCTTAAGATTTAACGGAACTCCTCTGGAGATCATTTGAGCAAAATTTGAACTTGCACGAGGAGCAAAAATAAGGGTTGCGCCTTTAATTCTGGATTAAAAAGAAGCAGAAAATGCTGCAAAACTAAATTTCCTCCTACTTTTCAATTACCTGAATTTATTTTTAGTAAAATAATTTTTACAAAATGCTGATTTTGGAAGAAAATTATCTCAAAATTACTTCTAAAAGCAAGATTCACTAAGAATGATTTGTAATTCAAATTTAAAGATCTTTCAAGACAAGCCATTGAAGGTGTGAAAATGTATACGATTCAGTGTAAAGATTTCGCTCTAAAATAAACCCAAGAATGTCTGTAAATGGCCTCTTATTGCCTATTTTAGATTGTCAAAAAATGTAAGACTTTAGCTCGAAAGTCGGCTAAATATAGTTATAGTTAGCAAAATTGTCTATAAATTTTCTTAAAAGTTTCATTTCAACGAGTGAAATTTCTCTTTTTTTTACTATTAAACGCAAATTTTTGAGAGGAATCGGCAATTTTTGGCTATTAATTTCCTAACTGAAATTCTAAATTTATAACTAAATTAGATGTCGGTAAATTGTTTGATTTTCCTGTTTCAGCCAAAAATTTGTCAATAAAAAAGTTACCCGATTACTGAAATTGATAAAGCACAAAATGTCAAAATGTTGCTCCTGGTTGGTTAAAAAACCCTCATTTTGGATTGCTAAAAGTCGAGCTAAATTACGTTATTTTGATATTAGTTAGAGCTACTTTTTCTAATTGAGAATAGCAAAATGTGGTAAATTATCACATGTCAATGTATGCCAAAATACCAAAATTTTGCTTCTGGAATATTTGCCTAGTTCATCTCACCCTAGTTGGTCAAAAAATGCTCATTTTAGATAATGTTGAGATTTTCACAAACTAAACATATTTTTTTCTATTTTTCTGCATTGCATTCTGAAATGGACGTAAAACATTCCTAACCATTTCAGAATAAAATGGAGGACAGTGGAAAAAATCAATGTTGAGACAATCATTGAGTCATTCTGGGTCATTTGATGTGTGTAACTCATTTTTAAGAATTACTTTTAGAAACGATCGTTCTTTGTCCAAACTACCGATAAACTACAAAGTTCAAATTTTTCTAAAATAATCGTAAAATATTCTTCAAATTGGCCGTCAAATAAGAACTGTTGCCATAAGTGGTAGGGACATTTAACTGATACATACACCATGCTTTTGTATTAAATCGGCTATAGTCTAAGGATATCATTCATTTTGAGGCAATTTTTATTTTCTCTTTTTCTGTCTTAATCTGGTACCCTTCCTTTCTAACTATCTTTTTCTCTTTCTTTTCGACTGCTTATGCCTCTGTCCCCTATTCCCTCGCTCTCACTACTTCTTAATTTTTTTGTCTTTATCTCTTTTTTTCTCATTCTCTCCCTTTCTTAGCCATTTCTCTTCCTTTTTTTTCTTGCTGTTTTTGTTATTCTTTTTGTTTTTTTCTCTTCACCTCTTTCTAATTTCGTTCATTTTCTATTACTGTCTTTTTACCGTTTGTTTCTTTTTCTTTTTTTTTAAGTTTTTCGTTCTAACATTATTTGAATGTGTATTTAAATTTAAATAATGGCTCTATTAACAAGTCTTCGAACTCATTGGTCAACAGTGTCGGATTGGGCCGCCGGCCAATAGGGCAAATAGTGTTTATTACAAGGGCGGAAAGTGATTCTTTGCGGACCGAATGTGTACACGTACACACGAGGTGTCCAAAGACACTTTTCACTCGAATAATGAACACTATTTTTTCTTCGATCGGGCGGAAAACACTTTCCGCTCTAGGGCGAAAAAGTAATCGACCAATCAGGAATCAAAAAATAATACACCAATTGGAAATCAGGATTTACGGCCGTTGCCTAGCAACGAAATAACAAGATTGAAATTTAACACTTAGAAGTGGGTCCAAAATATAATTTATCTGGTGGGCCAAACGGTTGCCAGTCTCACACTGTTGGTCAATCAAATCATAGTTTATAGATTAATAGGGGCCCGGTTGATAAAACTTGGGCGAGGCTCAAGATTTATAGTTACGCCACTGTTTGTACACCTTTTATGAAAAAACATTGTAATTGCTATTCATTACTCTTGTTTTGCAATTAAGAAAAAAATGTGTAAAAATTCCAATTTTAGACCGGACGTATGGTTTGTCACAGCAACACAAACGCTAACATGGATGACCGATCCGAAACCACTCAAACAATTGAACAACAATTACGAACCGTGGAATTGTCGAAATAGTGAAAATCTACCACCAAAATCTTGCAAAAATTCAAATAAATGTGCGTTGAATTTTAAAACGCCCGATTTAAATTTCACCGATACAAGATATTTAGAGACCTGTATAGAATGTCCAAATCAATATCCATGGTTGGGTGATGCTGAAGGTAGCGGTATACCAGGCCGAGACAATTATGTACCGGATAATGTTAAGAAATAGTAACAATTTCAATTTTTATCTAAATATAATAATACGTATTGAATAATTCAGAAATGAAACCAAAATAATTTAGGATAATTGTAAATGAAAAACAAACAAAAAAAAAGAAACAATTAATAATCGGTAGTTGTATTATTTATGATTTAAGTCATTTGTGTCTTGTTATCTCTTATGTGTGTTTTTTGCGTTGAACAATAAATTATTGTAAAACAATTACTTTTGTAATTTTATTAATCTCGTCAAACCTTCAAACAAATCGACAGACTATACCATTTAATTCGTGGTACGTATTCTGTGTTGCATAACCTAACAATCAGCATAACCTTGCTGACAATTACAGTGTTGTCATGTTTTGTACCAATAATTCCTCTAATAAATTCAGCCAATATACAATAATTAATCAATTGAGAATACACAAAACTATACAGAGTGAGCCAAGTGGTCGGTCTATAAGAACTATAAGAAGTTCTAATTGATGAAAGGTTCTGAAATTTGGTATGCACCCGTTTTTTCATGTGAACTACACCTGTGAAATATTTTCGTTGTTCTATCAACCCCCGGCCTATGGGGTAGTGCACCCTACTTTCTTATTTTAAACGGAATGCTATATTTTTTATTCCATATTTAGATTCTATGATAAAAATGAAATAGACTTTGATAACATAACCTATGGTCTAGCGTTAATAGTTTTTCAGGAATTTAGACTTCTTTTGAAAATTTTGATTTTGTAGTGTTTTATTAAAAAATTCATATATCAGAAAATATTATTGCTAGACAATCCAAATTTGAAAATCAAATAGTTCCAACTATGTACTTTACGCTAAATTTTATAGAATTAAATTATCTTTCAGGGTTTAGCTGGAATCAGGTTTTCTTTCAGCCAATTCTCAAGGCGCCATAATTTTCTCATTTTAAATTGAATGGTATATTTTTCTTTCCACGGTTAGGCAGAGAAAAAAAATCTGCATTGAATCATATTAGCATTTCCTATACCAATTCTTGATAATTTTTCAGTTATTCAAGATTTTCGATTTCCAATAATTTACCACCTGAAACGAAATACTAAAACATAGTAGGCTTGACGAAACAACCTTCTGTCACAATTAACATCTAAATGATTAATAATTTTTATATTTGTTAATTCAAAAATTAAAGAAGAAGTTGACGAATAATTACATTAAAATTAATTAGATTTTCTATTCATGTAAAATTGGCAGAAATCAGTGAAAAAACATAATTAATACATAACATAATAATTATTGTTAACCTCAAATGTGACAGTTAATGTCATTTTGCTAAGCCTCCTATGAATTTTTTTATAGGCAAATTATTAAAGGGACACTTCGGTAAAGTAGAAAAATTTAAAAACACGATAACTTTTTTATTTTCCAACGGATCTTAATGATCCAAACGGTATTTGAAAGAGCATTTCAAGGAGCATCGCGTGGATCATCAGGTTTTTGGAAATTCGGTTGTAATCTGGAGTTATAGGAGGAAATCTAAATCATGTTTTTTAGCATTTTTTTGTATATTTTCACTTACAACTTCACAAAAATTGCTTATTATCTAACGAATTTTACATAACATGTAGCAAATTAAAAGCGCTTTCCAAATCTGCCTGAAATTTGTCGATCGCATTGTAAGTTTTCCGGAAAATTGATGAAAGGTTTAGACATACTAATTTAATTCTTTTACGTACAGTTTTAAACTTAGACAACTTAATCAGGGCTAGTTTGAAAGCTAATGAATAGCAGATTATTTTGAGAATAGTTTGAGATTGAAATTTGGAAAATTTACTGGAAAATCTTGGAAACCTTAACATTTTGTTCTCAAAATTTTTCTTATGTAACTCCCTACAATTTTTACATGTCTGAACATAGAAAAATATGCCTTTAAAAAAAAAAAAAATTCAAAAATGGGAGTTTTAATTAAAAAAAAACTGATAATGACGCCATTTCTTAGCGATGGTAACTGGTAGTGTCATTTTGACCTCGTCAGAAATAGGCAATTAAAAAATAAAAAGCTACCTGTTTCGGCGTTTTTCAAAATATTGATAAAAAATTTGGAAGGGGCCGAATCTAAAAAGCGGCCTAATAACTTCCCCGACACACTCCGGACAGTTAATCATGAATTAGAATAGTTATTAAAAACAAGTGTCAAAAGTCGGCAATTAATGCACGAGTCCGAGTTTTAAAAAAACGAGTACCGTAGCACGAGTTTTTTATACTATTTTTTCTATTCTAGATACTTTATTAAAAAAAAAAACTGACTTACTATAAAAATCAAAATCGGGTTCGAGACCCGTGGCTATCTCACAACCTCCGAAAAATTCAATGAGGAACCTGCACCTCGTCAACCAGAACTCTGTTCACTGATCGTTAGTTCCACACACACCCTTTTCAATTCAACTTTCTCATAAACTTGATTCACGATTCAATTGCGAAATTTTGACAAAACAACAGAACTGTAATTTCAGCGCAGAGTAAAAAGTAGTACGGTTGTCCCAACAAAAACATGGAAAAAATCAAATCATATCTATTGAATTGTTGAGGGAAAAATTAAAATTTATATTATTTTAAAACATTTATATATTGAAAAAGCACTTACCGAAACACAAAAACCGCTTGAAAACAAATATTCTGAGGTTATGTTTCAAAAATGACAAAAGAATGTAAACAAACGCATAGGATTTTATGCCTTCAGTGATACCAACAGTAGATATCATTCTGTCTTTATAAACTACCGTTATAAATTTTACTACGCTTTAAAAATTATGTTGGATAACCTTCTAAACTGTCATTTCAAAATTTCGCAATTGAATCGTGAAAAGGATATATATCTCTCTCTCTATCTAACAACAACTCTTTTCTATGGCAACCGATCCCTTATAGAAAGCGGCAAATTTGAATTTGTGGACTACACTATTTTGCCAATTTTGTGCCCTTATTTAAAAAAAGAAAAGAACATTGCACATGATGGGTATTGTTTCGGACATAAAAGCACATGCCCTTTCGATTGGTGATATCAAATTAATATGTTATCTTGAATTTTTTTCAATGAACCCCCTCCCCTTTCCACCCCCGTTGTCCGATTGGCACCAAAAACTAATCAACTTGAGCGGCCACCAAATAGTTTGTGCTGGCCAAATTTGAACTTAATCGGTTAAACAGTTTTTGAGTATTCGTTGGAGAAACGACAGACGCACGTACACACACACACACATACACACACACACACACGCACATCAAGCTAAAAACTTCAAAAACGTGTTCAGGGGACCTTAAAACGTAAAGATCTGGTGAAATCTCGAATTCGAAATTTTGGTCCGAAACTAATAACTTCCCTACCCTCCGGTCGGGGAAGTTAAAAAGTTATTTGCATTATGCGGAACTTTTCGGTCATAGTGTATATTTCATTAAGGTTTAGTGATAACGACTTGGCAACATTAATCGACTGACCATGGTTAGTAGAGCTGATGACACTAACTACAAAAGTTAGGTTATGTAACACAATGTTGTTGATCCGATTTATTTTATTTTTTATTAATTTTAATTTAATTGTATCGGAATTGAGTGAATCAGAAATTCAAGAGCAATTATGTATCCTTTTTTTTATTTGTTTACTAATTTTTATAAGTACAATTTTTATAGTTTTAACCATTTTTAAAAAAGGGGCTATTATGCCGGTAAAAATAGGGAAATTATCAAAACTATGAGCTCGTCGAGAGAAGGAAATATTCCTTTAGATTGTTGAGAAAGCGACGACAACAAAAAAATGTATTGTTATTAGTAGAAAATGTCAAATAGAGGTGATTTTCATGGTTGATTTTTTTTTATAATTTCCCCATTTTATACAGGAAATTCAATTAATTACAGTTTAATTGATCACTTAACTATTAACAGATAAGAAATTATTTAAACGCCAACGTGTTGAACAATTGGAAGCCATCAAGAATTTCAAGAAAATCACCAATTACGAAAAACAATACTCGATGATTATGTTAATGGCCGAGAAAATCTTCATCGGTATACAAGAGAGTCGTGCAATCATTGAATCATCCTCTTATATACCGGGCGTATCGGATTTTCCATTAGATGATAAAATTAAAATTGCCTTATCGAATATATTAGAAAATACCGTATTATTCTCTGAAATTATTTTACGTTTTCCTGATATCTGTGAGACAATATTGAAATTGAATAATAATTGGGATGTATTGTTACAATGGTCGATTGCATTCTCGAATCAAGTCCATTATCTATTAGACGATAATACAATTAAAGTATTATCGTTAGTTAGTCAAGAATTAAATCAAATACCGCGCCATCCGAATTATGTTAATCCGTATAGGAAACAACGGACGAATGTTGAAATTTCAACGCCGTTAGAGGATGGGGTGAAGAAAAAGAAACGGAAAACCATCAAAAAGGGGCCAAGATTTTCCAGTTCTGATGAATTATGAAATGTTTTAAATCCTACAGGGTATATCACGACGATGAGTCGCTAAACAAATAAGTTCTCTAATTGATTAAAGTTCCTGTACTACCTCTAGAAATAATGGGGTTGAGCAATACACTTTCTTATTTTGAATGGGTTGGTATAATTTTTGCATATTTTGATTCTATACTAAAATTTAAGGGTAGTTTGATACGATCGATAGTTTAGCGTTGATAGTTTTTCATGATTTTTTTTTTGAAATTTCAAAATTTGCAGTTTTGATTTAAAAAAATCACATTTTAAAAAGTATTGTGTTAAAATAATTGAAATTTGGAATTCTAATAGCTTAAATAATGTAGTTTCTATTTAATTTTATGTAACTGGATTATATTTCAGCAGTCAGCTGAAATTAATTGTTAATTTCAGGTAGTTTTCAAACTGTAATATTTTTTGTATTTTAAATGCAACATCATATTTTTCTTTGTAGGGTTATATAGAGAAAAAATTATATATCGAACTATATTTGCGTTTTGCATACCTATTTTTGATAATTTTCAATTTCTCTGCCTGAAAATGCCTAGAATCTAGTTGACTGACTCAATAATTCGCCTATCAAGAGATGCTTAGAAGGTTTATTGTTGGAAAAATGACATGAACACATTTGAGGTTAATTTTGAATATTTTACAAGTTCTTTTTCAGCAATTTCAGCGAATTTTACTTGAAAAAATCCAATTAATTTTGATTTTATTATCAATTTCTTCTAATGGTTTTTATTTAAAAAATCTACAATTATTTCCGTCAATTGTGGCAGTTGAATAAAAAATGGTTTGCTAAGCTTTTATGTTTCAGTATTTTTTTTGAAACTATTTTAAATAACTGAAAAATTACCAGAAAAAGGTATAAAAAACACAGTTTATACAGAATTTTTTTGCTCTAGTCAATTTCTAAAAATACATAACCTGGACTTGATTATAATACGAAACTTTCAAAGATATGAAACTGTTAATCACAGTCTACTAAAATTTAAAAAAATCAGAAAGACAGATTTTCTAAAAAACTATCGATAATAGATTAGTCATATTGTAAAACTAGTTTTTTCACCACATAATCTAAATATGCAATAGTCTGCAATTCCAGTTAAAATAAAAAAGTGGGTTGCTCAAAAACTTAATGAATTTGGCTTATCCTGTATAGTAAATCTAGTCTTAATTGTTTCTATTATGTTATGGATAAAAATACACAAATGGTACAAGAAATCTAAATATTTATAATTAACAAACAATACAAAAAGTCGGAATGATTTTGTTTAATAATAAACCGGATGGAATTTGACTGAACAGCACCAATCGAAAGCATTCTTAAACATCTTCTCCCATGGTCCCTTTTGATAATTCATCCACGATAATGGCATATATGGCCATTGGTACGGTTGTATACAACGTTCTGGATGTGGCATCATTGCTAAATGTCGTCCATCCTCCGAACATACACCAGCAATACCACCGATACTACCATTCGGATTCATCGGATAGATTTCAGTTGGATTCCCATCATCATCAGTATAACGTAACGTTACACATTTCTTATGGTGGAGATTCTCATAGATTTCGGTTGTTTTAAATGTAAACCGACCTTCAGCATGGGCAACCCATACACCAAATACTGAATCGTCCATACCTTTCAACATGATCGATGGTGATTTTTCAATACGTACAGTACTCCAGCGACATTCGAAACGTTCCGATAGATTATGTTCTAATGTTATATTCGGTTTGGAATCATTTAAATTCTCACCACCGATCCAACCGATTAATGCCATCAATTGGCAACCGTTACAAACACCCAAACTGAACGTATCCGGACGGGCGTAGAAACGTTCGAAATGCGTTTTTATTGTTTTATTAAATAGGATACCGGCAGCCCAACCTTTAGCCGAACCTAAAACATCTACAAAGCAAACAAAAATTAATCAACTTATAGTCGTATTCTCTAACTTTTTAACCATTCATTACTATGACAACGCTAGACATCGAGTACCTCTTTAAATACTCTTTCCAGTACTGTAATATGTAGTATTGGAAAAAGATAAGAATAAAACAAGTTGTCATGGTAATGAAACAATAAAAATATAGTGGAATTCTATAAATACTACAAATTCAAATAATTTAATTAATTTATTCTGTAACTTTCTAATTATTTGTTACTACGACAACGGAACTTTCATCTCACTTTTTACAATTCCTTGTATTTGTATGTAAGATTGGAGAGAGACAAGAAAAAAACATGGTAATCACTAAAAATTTAAAGAATACTGAAATCTTTAAGACATCTACAGCCCAAAATTTTTTGAGTTAACAACTCAATTTTTATTTAAGGTTGTTGCTCGAAGTGAAGGGTAACATTCAATCTCCCATAAGAAACAATGAGAAACAAATTCGATAGAACCGGGAAACGACAAAAGATAACGAAATGGGACATATCTCATTCGATCGATTCAGAATTCAATTTTCTACCGTTGATAGTCCATGAGATTTGAAAAATCAAACGGAATTTTCTGATAATTTCGAAAAACCGCATTTTTAGTCAAAAGAGTGTCTTAATATCCAGAAGAACACGTGCCTATACCATGTGCCACGTTATTACTCTTCGCAGTGGCCTATGACTTTGAGAACGTAGGTCAGCTTGTTATTACCGACATCCTCTTGTTTCAACAGATTGTCTATAATGCAGTCATTCTCGTTTCAATTTTCTTTTCCGTTTTTCGGAAAACAGCGTTTAAAATGATCAAGTTTTTCTAAATAGTAACTCAGGAACTCAGTAGATGATATGATGTGGTTTCGTGACTTATGATTGGCTAGATGAAGGTGGAGGGCAACTTGATTATTTCTACGTCTATCGAACGAAGATTGTAAATTTACAAAGAAAGGGGAAACATGCGAACTGTCTCTCGAGCGAGACTCTTAACTTACAATCGTATTCTCTAACTTTTTAACAATTTGTTACCATAACAACGCTAGAGATCAGCAAGCTTAAACAGAGCTTCAATCTCACTCTTTACAAATAAATAAATCATATGTATACCGGGTTCTTTATGTAAAACTCCCATTATTTGATCAGTGATTTGAAAAATATCTTGAGGGTTTACAGGAGGCTCCCTAGAAATCATTGTCCAAAATTTGAGCTTTGTAGCTCATTTGAAAGAAGTCAAATGACTCATGATTATTGCTCTCAATATTAATTTAGATAAATTATTCTAGTTTGCAATGAAGAAAAATGAAAAGTGAGGGGAACATCCTTAAGTCATTCTGAACCAGGTGATTCAAAGATTGCAACATTAACTAAAATGAGCATTTTTTTGACCAACCGATTCAAATATCGGTAAAATGATCTATAGGGACCCTCCAATAAGTTGTTAAAATATTTTTTTTTAATTTAGAGATTGTTTTTGCCGTTGGTATTGTTGACACGACAACTAGAAATTCAAATTTTTATACGAATTGTTCTTTTGTTTTAAACCTATGGTTACTCTTCAAAAATTGGACATTTTCTTTAAAGAAAAATAAAGATTGGTAACATTGTCATTTAACTTTTTAAAATAAATACCGTTAACATTAAATTAAAATTTTTGCAAATTAGTAAAGACTTTAACACAGTTTGATAGCTATCGTTTGAATTTAAAGTGACAATTATCCAACTACCAACCTAATAAAATACACTAGAAAGTGTGCGTTAATAGGTATTAAGACATTCATAAAATAGAAAACTTAATTTACCTGCATAACTGAAACCACCAGGGAAAATAATTCCACGAAATTGATCTAAATTGATAGTATTCGATAGTAAATCTTGCATCGTTAAATCCCAAACTTTGAAACCAGCACGGATTAAGGCTGCTGCCATTTCACGATCACCATTTGTGCCTTCTTCACGTAATACAGCAACACGAATATCCATCGGTTGTTTCAATAGACTTGTATCAATATCCGGATCGAAACTTAAACGATATTTCGGTAATGATCTTGTTGATAATGAATTAAATTCAGAATCGGCACAATCTTTTATTGTTTGTTGTAATTCTAATTTGTAACTTGTTTCTTCCCAGATTCGCATTAATGGTAAAATTGTACTTTCGAATGTGGCATTACAAACGTTGATTGAAATTTTCGAATCGACACCACAACCGATACTTTTACCGATTTTATAGACGGGTACGTTGAATTTCTTGAATATATTCAAACAATGTTCGAGATCATTATCGAAAACTTCCAATACCCAACCGATTTCTTCACTGAATAAAATCGGAATTGGTTGGCCTTGTCGATGTTTGATATGTACGTCAATACCACATAAACCAGCAAAACTCATCTCTAATAAACATGTAATTAAACCGCCATCACTAATATCGTGACCAGCTTGTACAGCACCATCTTTAATCAATTGTTGTGTTGCAATAAAAGCATTCTTTAAATCATCAACTCGATTAACATCCGGTGATTTATCACCTAATTGTTGGTAACATTGAGCTAATGCTGTACCACCTAAACGATTATTACCGGCTGATAAATCAACAAATAATAAACGACCAGTTTTGCCAACAGTTGGTGCTTTTAAATCGGGTGTAACAATTTTACGTACATCCGGACATGGGGCATATGTTGAAACAACTAACGTTCCAGGAGCTTTAATTGTTTCCCCATTACCCAAACGGGCTGCCATACTTAAAGAATCTTTACCACCATCAATTGCGATACCGAGGTCGCTCATCAATTTGCACATAGCTTGACAGGCATCGAATAGAGCGGCACCTTCACCGGGTAATTTCGCTGCCCACATCCAATTACCGCTACATTTAATATCTTTCAAATCGGTAATTGCAGCAAAGACGAGATTACTTAAAGCTTCAGCGACGGTCATTCGAGCACCGGCGGCTGTATTGACAAGACCTTTAATCGGTTGTTCACCGATAGATGAAGCTATACCCTCCTGAAAATTCCGTTAGAAATACAATTAGTTTGTTAAAAACAGTGCAAGATCTTTTATTTCCGGGAAACGCTATACTCGATTCACTCACTAAATACAGAGATGGGCAATAAAATAGAAACATTAGCGAATGGAGCTCTCTTCCTCTTACATCCGTTTCGTTCCCTATGTTAGAAAGAGGTCGAGAGAACTAAAGCGTTAGTGGGGCGGAGTATAATGAACTTAAAGGCTAATTTACACGGTGCCAGTAACTTGGTCAAGTAACTAAAATCCAGTACTAATTTTTCCGTGTAAACTAACATTTTAGTACTAAATTCTAGTACTTACTCCAGTAATGATTCCAGTCAAGTGAATAGAAAGCCATCCTATTTACTAGAGCAAGTAGCTACCCCCCTCTCTAGCTCTCCAGTATTTTAGGCTTGTGTAGACGCACTGTTTTAGTGGCAAGGCGGTTAAGTGATATAGATTATGTTTATGTCTTTGTGTTTTTTGATGAAAAATAAGACTATGGCTTCCAAATGGACTGAAAATACGACTGCACAGTTTGTGGAACTGTTTCAAGAATATTAATTAACTCTTCATACAATATTTTAAAACATGCTTTTACAGATTTTTTTCGAAATAAATTACGTCTTTGCACGCCGTTCATTTTTGGTTCGTAACCACCAATAACCTCAAAATTCTTTATTAGATTTCACCACTAAAACATCATATGAATGTACATTTGTAGCAATAATTTTTAGCTACTTGCCCGAGTCACTAACATGACGTGTAGACAAATGCTCTACTTTCAAGCCTTCAATTTTAGTTACTTGACCGAGTTACTGGCACCGTGTAAATAAGCCTTAAGTCTATCTACTTATACCACTACTCTAGTAACGATAGCTAATTCAACTCTATTGAATAGACATCTACTTCCTTTTTCTGAATTCTGTTGGAGGGAGAAAAAGGCAAAAATAGAAACTTCGGGAATTTCTGTGAGACAGACAAAGACAATTAGAGAACAACAAACATTATGAGAGGGGATCACTCAAACTTTATCTATCTCACAAAAATTTCCAAAGTTTCTATTTTTCCCTCTTTCTCCCTCCAACAGAGTTGAATTAGCTATCGTTAATAGAGTAGTGGTACAAATAAGTAGACTCAAGTTCATTTTACTCCCCTTTAGTTCTTTCGACCTCTTTCTAACATAGGGAACGAAACGGCTGTAAGAGGTAGAGAGCTACAGAATATTTCTATTTTATTCCCCAGCATTGTATAAGAGTTTATTTAGAGAAAAAATCATTGGTTCTAAGATAAAGGCGCAAAAATTTGAAAATAACCAATACGCCATTGAAAATAAGACTTGATTTTCTATAAACAACCAATGATTTGAAAGTACCACATTGAAAACAATACTTATGGTCAAGTGATTATTTGAATGCAATACCAACTAAGAATAAGTATACTTAAAATTACTAGATTGATAAGCGATTCAATTAGTAGAAGTTGGGGATTTTTATTATATCATGTTCTCGTCAATCTTCCATTATATGAATGAATTTAGTATAGAAAAAGTAGGTTTTTATTTTTTAGTATTTTGTTTTGAATGAATCAGAATAACTCTATTAATTACTATCATGAAGAAATGATGTTATTGCCATTTTTTAAATAGCAACTCATATTTTTGATTTTACTTTCGAATAAAAAACTATTAAAATTTACAAGATTTTCAACTATCACAGTACTGAAGTGCAAGGGGTATCTACACTCATGGTACGAGTACGGCGGGTTATCTTGATTGATAATGCACAAACAAAGACTATTTTCTCCGAGGAATCAACATTTTTTACAAAAATAATCGGCCAATCGGAAAGAGAACAAAATTATCTACCTAACAGTATGTATTTTAAAGCAAAATAATTAATTTTTATAAGTGAAAACAGTGCCAGAAAATCAACTCGAATTATCCCCGATAATTCAGGCAATTTTCAAAATACCAAAAAAAAAGCTTTCTATCTTATCCTTTGCCTTTGTATCAGCTTTCAAATGAGGGGTTGTTCAATGCTGTAAGATAAAAATTATAGAAAAAAACGTGTTGTAGCGTACAGAAGTTTTCTTAATTTTCTGGAAAACTAACGGCGGAATCGGAAAATTTCTTAAAGATTTCAAAAGAACTTTTTATTTGGTATCTAAGTTAGATAATCTGACAGTAGAAGAATTTTTGCAAAATAATCAAAATTGACAAAGTTATGAACGAAAATATAAAAAAAAAATAGCAAAAGTCGAAAAATTATACAAAAAACATGTTAGATTTTCGTCTGTAATTCAAATTTGTATTAACATTTTGGAAAACGGCAAAAACCGTTAGAGGCTATGGGAAATGCTCTTTTCAAAAATCTATTTGTGGTTGTGGTAGCCTCAAGGACGAGCGAGAAATCGCGAGTTAAAAATTCACATTTTCGCCGGTAAAAATGATGAGATGTACTCCTTGCCCTTAAACATTGATCAAGAAGGTATATACAAGGTGTTATCAAAATGATAACATTCAAACCTCACTATTCTCATTTGCAATAGAGTACGAAAATAGTTATTTTTGTATTAAGTGCGCGAAATGTGTGTTTTTTTAATGGCACCTGAGAATGTCATTTTAGTCGAGACCGCCAGGTCGAGACCTAAAAGACATTCGAAGGTGCCATTAAAACACACATTTCGCCACGAAATACAAACAACGTTTTTTCTACAGCCGCTAGAAGAAGAGAAAATAACAGAAATTAGTTGCAACAAAATGATCTGATAAATCGAGTTGTCTACTGCTTACATGGTTACGATGATAAATAAAAGTGATGTTTTTTCGCATTTCTAATAATTGCAGTGAAAAAAATATTATTTTTTCATTGAAAAACCGTGAAAAAAAGATATTTTTTCACTGTTAAAAAACGTCAAACTTTGCGTATCGGTAACTATGCAAAAATGTTACGATTTTTTGACGGCTATACAAACAACGTTTTTTCTACAGCCGCTAGAAGAAGAGAAAATAACAGAAATTAGTTGCAACAAAATGATCTGATAAATCGAGTTGTCTACTGCTTACATGGTTACGATGATAAATAAAAGTGATGTTTTTTCGCGTTTCTAATAATTGCAGTGAAAAAATATTATTTTTTCATTGAAAAACAGTGAAAAAAAGATATTTTTTCACTGTTAAAAAACGTCAAACTTTGCGTATCGGTAACTATGCAAAAATGTGACGATTTTTTGACGGCTGTAGAAAAAAAATATTTTGATGAGTCAAAAAGTGAAAAAAAATCGGCTAAAATTAAAATTAAGAATATACATCACGTTATTTTCTATGGATGTTGGAGATTTTTGATCAAAATATTTTAAAAAAATGGACTGATGGGATGCTTATACAAATAAAAGAATTTATCATCGTCATTCTGAAAAAAAAATCTGAAGGAAACGCCAAACTTTGTTTAAATGCAATTCTTACATTGCATTTACAAACTAGACAATATAATTATACAACATTATAAAAACATCATCAAAAATATCTTCCTAAAATACATTATAGTTGAAGAATAGCCTTCCTTCTATAGAAAATAAATCTGTTGTAACAATATGTTCAACAACAAGCAATCAAAGACCAGAACCATAAAATATTTCAAGAATAAATGAAAGAAAGGCATCTAAATTGTAACAAAATTGGGACAACAGTTAAAACGTATATCTTGTGCAAAAGAAGGATTGAAAAGAAGACTTCAACACGGCTGAATTATTGTTCATTTTTAATAAATTATTCAATTCGATAAATGGATCACAGAAGAATCCATCGCAAGGAAGGTTATTAAAATGTGGAATTTCTAGCACTAGTGACCATCTATTGTTTTGGCAAAATGAGGCTTTACTATTTCTTGCCATAATGGAGTTCGTTAAAAGAAATGTTAAGGATCAGAAAAGACGTCTAAGTATCTCAAACTGGAGTTTTCGAAGTACAATTCGGATATAGAATATTTTAAAAGAAATATTTTAAATATTTATTAGGAAGGCGTCTTAATCAAGATCTATTGAAAAATCTCTTCAGCCAGATTCGAGGTCATGGTATACGCAACATCAATCCCATAACTGCAGATTTAAGAAAAGTATTTTAACCGGTAGTAGTAAATTCCTCTGTACAAATGCATAAATCAATTTAGAATTATGAAAATGATGATTTACAATTCATTTTTTAAGATTTAAAAAACTTTCTAAACGAATATGACATGAACTCTGTTTCTCAAGAAACATCACAAATTATTTTAACATCGTCTTCAACATCAAAATTGGTCGGGTCCTCAAAAAATTTCGTTAAGGGTGTCCTCAACATGGATTTTTTCGTCTTCCACATTTATTGATTATTCTCAACTTGAAGTTGAAAAGGTATAGAATGCAATATAAAAGGATTTTTTTGAGGGAATATTCAAGGTTAAAAGTCAAAAATGTTCTGTTATTGCATTTTTCGTTAAATGTTATCGTAAAAATATAACAGACGAAAGTTATAGATCATACAGTTGTCTACAAATTTGTTCCTAGACTTTTTTCCTTGCGATTCACCATTTCTGAACTTTACCCTAACTTGTGTGCCAGGGCATCAGGGAATTAGAGGTAACGAACTAGCTGATGAACTTGCAAAGGCAGGTGCTGAACCGTTTTGCGGGCTAACTAAAACCCAATGGGGGAAAGAGATCTGCAGATGGGTAAGGAGGAATAAAATGCTCCATTGGAGGCAAACTACGGAAATGAGATAGGCGAAGATGTTCATCGATTACTTGCCTAAGAATGCTAAGCTTCTCGACTTTACGAGGAACGAATTAAGACTCCGTCAGATACCACCTCAAAAAACTGGGCTTAGTTGACAGTGAAAGGTGTAGGTTATGTGAACTGATGAAACCTTCGAGCACATACTATGTGAATGTGTAGCGTTGGCGCGTAATGGGCTTACTCACCTTAGTGGTACAACTCTTTCGCCTGCAAAGCGATAATTAACTTCGCAAAGAAGATATCCTTTCTGCGACAGTAATAGGGAGAGGGTTATGAACATAGATCAGAATGGTCACAGTTCGGTAAGGCTTAGTAGCCAATCGACCCAGCTAAACTAACTAACTAACTAACCAACCATTTTTGAGATATTATCTTTTCAAACAGCAGAAATACTGATATGGACGTTTATACTACGTTATTAAGCTCGGATTATAGAGTTGTTACAGTAACTGCCAATTCGACAAATTTGTCAATTCGCGAAATATTTCAAGAATTTTTAGAAGGTGTCCTGGAGATTACTTTAGCAAAATTTAGACCTTGTAGATTATTTGAAAGCTCAACAAAAACGCTCATTTCTTATGATGTTGTGATTTTCGAAAATGGGTTAAGGATGTCCTCAACATGGATTTTTTCGTCTTCCACATTTATTGATTATTCTCAATTTGAAGTTGAAAAAGGTATAAAATGCAATATAAAAAAAGTATATAGGAAGCATCTTTGACTGATTCCGAGTTATTTAATTTGTTTTAAAAAATCACAACATTATCTAAAACGATCGTTTTTTGACCAACTAGCCGATGAGCTATGAGGTTCAAATTCTAGTAAAATTATTCTTGGAGACCCTTTTATAAAGCACTTTCTTGCGAATAATAAACGTATACAACAGAGGATTCTTGTGATATTAATAACGAATCAACTCTTTCTAGAACAATTTATAGATATTCATGAAGAAGAAGAAAGCGAAGAAGATATTAATGTTGAAATAGAATATGAAGATTGTCAGACTAAAATTTTCCCGAAATCGACAATAATTAATAGAATATGGTTTCATTTATTGGTATTCTACAACTTTTTGAAGATTCGTTACCAAGACAACTAGAGACTGTTTTATTCTTGTCTCGTTTCAATCCTACATATCACAGAATTGTAGAGAGAAACAGAAATTCTATCTAAACAGACTGTTGTTCTCCGGCATTGTCATGGTAACGAATCTCCATAAAGTTACAGAATATGACTATCTATTTTATAGTCACAGTGACCATACAAGATTATGTTCAATTGGGAGATAAAATCGAAAATATGGGTTGCTATTGAAGAAAAAAGTTAATTTTTCGTGATGGTAACTAGAATAATTGATTCGATTCTTGTCAGTGATAAAAAATGTATCTATTTTATGATGTTTTTCGAAATTTTAATAAAATAGAGAGAATATTATGCGTTATCTCTGACTCATGCTATAATGTAAAAGAATTGATTGAAAATTGAAAAACTTACATAGCCAAAATGTGAAATTGTTGTAACAGCAACATCAGCTAATGGTGTATGAATTGGTCCAACACATTGTTGTTGTGCTATCAATCCAGTAACACAACGATCAACTTTATTTGTTAAATAACGTTTACTTGAAACAGACGGTAAACGTAATACCCGTTCTAAAGCTTTATAAATTGATAAACTTTGTGGTAATTCTAATTGTTTTAAAACCGGTAATTTTCGTTGTAAATTGAACGTTTTTCGTGGCATTTTACCCAAAACATGCTCCAATTCTAAATTGAATGGCGTTACACTTTCGGTTTCGTCTAATGTTAAAACAACACGACCAGTTCCAGTAACTTCACCGACAATATTAATCGGACAACGTTCTCGTCTACAGATGCTCTTCAATAAATCAACATCACCTTTCTTGCATAGAAGAGCGTTATTTTCTTGATATTCAGCACCCCATAATTCCAATAAATTTATCGTAGGATCGCCTAATTCAAACCGATTCGCATAAATAATCCCACCGACCGGTTCGACTAATTCTTTTAAAACATTCCCATTACCACCAGCACCTTGATCATGTATACTAATAACCGGATTATTCTTGCCTAATTCTAAACAAGCACGGACAATACGATTCAATTTATTCTCCATTTCGGCATCACCACGTTGGACAGCATTGAAATCTAATTCAACTTTATTATCACCCTGCACTTCAACGGAACTAGCCGAACCGCCACCGACACCGATCCGGTAAACCGGACCACCGATTTTAACGATTTGTTGGCCGGGTTTCGGTGGTAATTTCTCGACCATTGTTGCATCCATACTACCCATACCACCGCTAAACATAATCGGCTTAACATATTCGCGACGATCGCCATTACCGTCAATTAAACCAAACGAACGTACAAAACCACAAATCAACGGTTCACCGAATTTATTCCCATAATCCGAAGCACCATTACTCGCCTCGATCAAAATCTCTAAAGGTGGTGCGAAATTCGTCGGGTAATCAAACGAGGCATCTTCCCACGGTAATTTATAGTCGGGTATGTTGAGATTACCGACGGAATAGCCGGCAGTACCGGCGATACAATGACCGCCACGGCCGACACATTGGACGTCACGGATACGACCGCCAGTGCCGGTTGTGGCACCACTGAATGGGGCCACTCCAGTGGGGAAATTGTGTGTTTCTGCGGTGAAGATCAAATGCGATTCTGTATTGATTTGTTTTAGTTCACTAACTGATCCGGCTGTTACCGGACGGAGACTTCGATGGAGATAACCACGGATAGCGCTGAAATTTTCAAAATAATTCAATTAATAGCGTTTAGCAATCTATTTTTTTATTTTAAATGGATTGGTGTATTTTTATTACATATTCAGATTCTGTACTAAAATTTAAGGATAGTTCGATCATATGACCCAGAATCTAATATTAAGTTTTTCTTAAATTTTCTATTTTGTAGTGTTCTATTAAAAAATTCGTATTTATGAAACTATTGCTACTAAATAATCGAATTATCTTGCAGTGTTCAGCTGAAATTAATGTTTAACTTCACGCAATTTCCAAATCGTAATATATTTCGTATTTTAAGGGTCCGCTTCAGTCCCGCTAAAAAATATGTAACTTTTCAAAACAACCCTACTCGTTTATTTTGCAACGGATTGTAATGATCTAAACGGCATTTAAAAGAGCATTTCGAGGAGCCGGGAAGTTGATATTGGGATTTTTGAAATTTGGATGTAATCTAGAGTTACAGAAGGAAATATAGAAACATGTTTTTTTTAGTATTTTTTACAGTTTTTTTTTTTGGATTTTCCCCAATAGCTTCGCAAATATTGGTTACTTTCTAATGAATTTCACACAACATGTGGCAAATTGAAAGCGCTTTCCAAATCTGCCAGAAATTTTCCGATCGCACTGTTAGTTTTCCGGAAAATTGATGAAACGTTTAGACATTCTAATTTAATTCTTTTACGTACTGTTTTAAACTTAAACAACTGAACTCGTTTGAAAGCTAATGAATAGCAAATTATTTTGAGAATACTGGAAATTTATAGTGGGGAAATGTGGGGAATTTTTATCTGTTATTTTTATCTATTAAAACAAATTATTTTTGTATAAAGTGTATCGCAATTTATAGATTATTTCATTACCTTTCCAACGGTACCATTGTTGCTGCAAAAAAATTGAAAATCTTTTGGAAAATTAGTGATAAACAAAACTATGTTTATCGTGTGAAAACCTAATTGAATAGTAAGTTTCCAAATCACAAAAACGAGTTCCTTCTATTGGCGAAAAGATGGCTCTAAAGTCTGTCATCTCGTCTTTCTGCAATGTTGCCAAATTTGTTTATGTTCCTGAGGCCACACGTTTGTCGTCTTATTTTTACGATGATAAATGGAGAAAAAAACAATAAACTCGTTGTATATAATTAATTTTAGCAATTGAAAAAAAAATTAGTCGCCACTTTGTTTGGAATGTTTATTTTTTTGTAAAATAAAATAAAATTTTCTTTCTTTAACATCCAATCAAAATAGCGACTATTTTTTTTTTTATTAATTGTTAAAGTTAGTTATATACAACCAGTTTATTATTGTTTTTTCTCCATTTATCTACGCAAAAATAAGACGTCAAAGGTGAGGCCTCAGACATAAAAAGAAATTTGGCAATATTGCAGAAACACACCTGCTGACATCTATGCGCCACTGGAAGAAACCCATTTTTGTGGATACCAGTACACTCTGACGCAAGGCCTGCTAGATTTTTTAGCGCTTTGCTTATGACAGGTCTGCCTGTCCATTTGTCTTCATTCACAATTTCGAGAGAAATGCGAACTTTGGACACATTGGCGCTAGTTACCGGAATGTAAAACGACATAGCTCTTTCTCTATCTTTATTTAGATACGCCATCTTTGCTTGCTTTGTTTGTTCGTTTTTGGCGGGAAATCAGTTACCAATCTTAATTCAAGATTCGTTTAGGTATTAGTGCCACAGTGGCGAAAGTTGGCGTTTCATCAAGAATGTTCTTCTTATGGAGTTTTAGCCAAATGGGCAGGCTTGTAATAAGCAAAGCGCTAAAAAATCTAGCAGGCCTTGCTCTGGCGAGTAGCTATCGAACTATCACTGTCGGCTTTTCACATGGTAAACATAGTTTTGTTTATCACTAATTTTTCAAAAGATTTTCATTTTTTTTTTGCAGCAACAATGGTACCGTTAGAAAGGCAATGAAATGATCTATAAATTGCAATACACTCTATACAAAAATAATAAATTTTAACAGATAAAAATTATAGGTGAAAATTCCCCACATTTCCCCACCAGAAATCTCCAGTAAATTTTCCAAATTTCAATCTCAAACTATTCTCAAAATAATCTGCTATTCATTAGCTTTCAAACGAGCCCTGGTTCAGTTGTTTAAGTTTAAAACTGTACGTAAAAGAATTAAATTAGAATGTCTAATGTTTTTCGGAAAACTAGCAATGCGATCGGAAAATGTCTGGCAGATTTGCAAAGCGTTTTAATTTGCAACATGTTGTGCGAAATTCATTAGAAAATAAGCAATATTTGCGAAGTAATGAGGGAAAATATAAAAAAACTTTAAAAATGATAAAAAATATGCTTCTATATTTCTTTCTGTTACTCTAGATTACATACGAATTTCAAAAAACCCGAGATCAACTTCCGTGCTCCTCGAAATGCTCTTTCAAATGCCGTTTAGATCATTAAAATCAGTTGCAAAATAAACGAGTAGGAGTGTTTTGAAAAGTGACATATTTTTTAGCGGGATTGAAGCGGGCCCTAATTTTTTTACTCGTTTGAATAGAGAAGAAAATTCTGTATCGGACTGTATTAACATTCCCTATACTTATTTCTAATAATATTTCAGTCATTTAAGATTTTCAATTCACACTAACTTTCCCCCTGAAAAAAAGCTTTCAAACATAGACGGCTCTGTGAAACAACTGTCAATTCAATTGTTACAATCCACATTGAAATAATTATTTCTAGATTTTTTTTAAGAAAATTAATAGAAAAATTTGATAATCAAATCAAAATTGACTACACTCCGTAAAATTTGCTAAAACTGCTGAAAAAACTTGTAAAATATTCATTTTTAACCTGAAATGTGATAGTTACTTTGCTAAGCCTTCTATGCGTTTATTTAACGGCAAATTTTCAGACATGAGAGAAAACTGAAAATTTAAATAATTGAAAAATTATGTGGTAATGTTAACGGTCCTTATTTTTTATCGACAAAAGGATAAATTTTTAAAAGTATGAAGAGAAATAAGTATCATAACTATAAAACAAAAGAACAATTAATATAACAATTTGAGTTTCTAGTTGCCATATCAACAATACCAACAGCAACAAAATTCCCTAAATTTCAAAATTTTTATTTCTATTTCTCAGAAAAAAAGGGTGCAAAACAGTAAAAAATAGGAAAAAAATAGTACAAGGAACACGTTTCCTATTTTGTGACTTTTTTAAATAAAAATGAAACCTTTGGAATTTAGGAAGTTTGGTTACAATTGGTATCACTGACAACTAAAACGTAAATGTCAAATGAACTAAAATTTTAAATATCACTTGTTCAATTTCAATTTATTATTTTAATTAAAAAAATTCAAATGACACTCCAATTAAATTATTTCTATGAATTACCCCAGACAGCTTGTCAATTGTTATTTAAATTAAAATGACAATCGTGTAACTACCAACTTTGAAAGCATAAATTCTCCCAGCTATTTCGACACTCAAAATCGTTGGGAAATATCGATTTTTTCACTAAATTCAATGTTAAAATCAGTCGATAAAAATCTAGTGATCTAATAACAAGTGCTGAAATGACAGATACGCCTACTCACTAAAAAGTAGTAGAAGCCGGAAAATTCAAATAAACAATAACACGATGCATTACACCACAAATGTCTATAAAACGTAATAAATGACAAGAAAAAAAAATTAAATCAAAATTCATTAAAAATAAGAAAAAAAAGTTCAAAAATCATAAAATTCAAGGTTATATTTTTGACAACCGAGTATTATTTAGTTCGTCAGTAACACCAAAGTAAGAATACAAATTCCACCGTACGTCTCTATTTAAAAGTGACTAGTTCTTTAACTATAAAGTTGGTAGTTAATTCGAAATTTTATACTATACGACTGGATTTACTTTTTTGGTGATTCGTTACCATGTCAATGCAGGAGATCGATAGTCGCCTGTTTTATTTGTGTCTCTTTTCAATTATGTAGAGTAAAATAAAAGCTCTGTTCAAATTGTTGATCTTCACATCTTTGTCATGGTAACGAATCATCAAAAAGTTAGAGAATACAACTGTATATTTCTAATGCAAAATAGGAACAATTTATTGTTATATACCTGCTATTATCGCTGAATTTGATTACGTTATTCTGATTGGAATTCTTCTGCGTATCGGTGATCATATCGATTAGAGATTCATCATGTTCAACACCATCGATTATCATTTTGCCTTTAAAGAACCAATGACGGCTATGTTCGCTATTCGATTGGGCTAAATCGAAACATTCAACGTTGGTTGGATTGCGTTTCAACACATTTTTAAACAAATTCGTATAATATTTCAAATCGGTCTCATCGAACGCTAAACCTAATTCATTATTAATCTCGCGCAAGGCCAATTCACCTTTCTTTAAAACATCAATCTCTTTGATATCCTCATGTTTCACCAATTTCTCATTGAAACTATTCTTCGGTAAATTATCAATAGTATAACGACATTCGGTCATACGATCGTGCAATAATGAAACCAATTTCTCTTCATCGACTTTTGAGATTTTTTGCGATAATTGAATCAAATAACGTCGTGATAATTCAACACGGACGATCTTCAATAAATTCAAACTGTGACAAATCGAAACGGCATTCGTTGAATTCGATGTAGAGAAATTGAAGCGTGGTCCAACTTCTATAAGAACCTCCCCATTTTTAGGTTTTAATCGAGTCTCTTCTGTTAAATATTCAGGATTTTGTACAGGCTGTAATAACCATTTAACCATTGAGATTTCATCATTTCGACTTAATTCAGATGTTGCTTCGATATGGTAACATAATTCGACGATTATATCGTTGACGTGCTGGTTGTTTTGTTGGAGTTTAATTAATAATTCGTTCTTTTTTGCTGCAGTACAACCTGGTGATCGATAGAAGCGTTTAATTGAATTCACCATTTTTTCTTCTTCTTTAATTACGAAATTTTTGATTAAACACCGATGGATATCACTGATTAACAACTAAATACAGATTGTTCGTTCCAACTGGAAGCGTCGTTGATTTATTTTAAAATTTCCAATGATAACGCACACATAAAGGCCAAACTTGCAATATTTAAAAGGTTATCAATTTTGTTTTTAGTTGAAATTCGAAATATTCAAGTTGACGACGATGAGATTTTACTAAAACAACACAAAAAAATTAGAATAAAATAATTTGCGCTTTATTTTTTTATAAATCTTAATAACTAAAAACATGATACCATATGGAATTGGATAACATAACCTCAAAATCCTGTTGTTATCAATAGAAATCGCAAATAATCGAAAGTATCTGAATTAACCTTCTTGAATATTTGTTAATTATCGGTTTAATTGTTGTTATCTATAAATGTTTTATTATTGATAAAAATTAATCTCTTTCATCATAATTCTGTTGGAATGTTGACAATAATTACACAATTACTTAAACGTAGTCAAATGGAAAATTCATTAAATATCCACAGGGGTTGCATAATAAAAAAATTGTTTGATAGCATATTGATAAATGAAGAAAAATAATTAAAAATAATTTGATTTTTTTTATACAGGGTATATTTTATTTCTCAGTTGGCTATGTTTCGGTTACACAATGTCGTAGATTGATTCATATTTTAATGAATTTGTCAATGCAAATTTCAAAGCAATCATTACATAATACAAACATTGCTATATAATTGCAAGAAAATCACTGAATTGATTGGAATCAATTTTGTTTTATACAGGATATAGTTTATGTACGAGTAGGCTATGGTTTAGTCACGTAGCATCATAGATTAATTCATATTTTAGTGAATTTGACAGTTTTAAATGCATTTTTTTAACCTTATGAATCAATCCACGACACAATCTAGGTACATGATTTATTAATCGAGGTTACTTTCTTTCCTTCTGTTGTTCCTGATCTTTGTCTATCATTTTTTTTTTTTATTTATTTCTTCACTGCTCTTTCTTTTTCTCTACAGGTATCCAATTGGCTATGCCTTGGTTACGTAGTGTCGTAGATTGATTCATATTTTGATGAATTTGACATTTGTAAATGCAATTTTCAACCATATGACTCAGTCTACGACATTAAAGCATAGCCAACTAATTCGAGGTAAAGTATCGTGTATATATAAGTGACAATTGAATTGATAGGCGGCTTAATTATCTTTTTTGTTGTTGTTTTGTTTTCATGGTACAGAAATTGGAATAATAGTGAAATTTCATATTATTTATTTATTCAATTATTTACAATCCTTAATGAATACATTTAAAACTTATAATTTTTTTAATATTAATTTTAAAATTTAAATATCTATGAGACGAGATAATTTGTTGAAATTGTTGTCCAAACTGTTGAAAACATATGAACATAAACAAAAAGACTTACCTCGTGTGCCACGCTATTCCTCTTCGCAGTAGCCTATGACTTTGTGAACGTAGGGCGGTTTCTTATCTCAATTCAATAAACTGCATTACCGATAAACTGTTGAAACAATACATCGGTAATGCAGATTATTTAATTGAAACAAGAAACTGACATACGTTCACAAAATCATAGAAATCAGAGGAATAGCGTGGCATACATGGTATAAGCGACTTTTCAATAGTAACTTGTATTCTGTAATTTTTTAGATCTGTTATTATGACAACGTTCTGCATAGATTAGTCTTTTAGAACGTTGTTGTAGTAACGGAACAAAACGAAGTTACAGAATACGACTGTATTTGAAGTCATCAAATTAATCAATCAGTCTTAGATCTTTAGAGAAAACAAAACGATAAAAAAAAGAAACAAAATAATTAAACTAAAGATTATCCATATCCATCTGAATATTTGTATCATTATTATTATTATCATTATTGTTATTATCACTATTATTATTATTATTTTCTTCTTCTAATGGATTTAAATCGAGTAGCCGTTTCGGTGGTTGCCACAACACTAAAGCTGTACATGGACGTTGCAGTTTCGATAAAATCGCTTGTGGTAAAATTGGATCGTGTTGTTGCAATTTTCTCATTTCTTCGCACATATAAAGACGGCGTGTACGTTCAAATTCGCTTTCTTCCGTTTCATTTGTTGCTATTGTTGTTGATGATGTTTGATCTGTGATTCGTACATTCTCTGAACTTATATGTAAATTTGACATATGTTCAGCCATTTTCTCTTCAGTTATATGTTGTTTAATTGGTTTCGATCTAAAAAAAAGATAGAATACAACAAATTTAGAAAAATTTAACAATTTTATTGTTCTTACTTACAATGGTGGTGAATCTGTTTTACGTTTAAAACAACGTCCAGTTGTTGATAAATTCGATACATTATAACCGAAATTATACTGATGGGCATCAATTTTTGTTGTTGTTGGGAATGGAAACTGTACTACAGGATTTGTTGTTTGTGTTGTTAAAAAATAATTCCCAAATGTTGTTGAATTCGGTTGATAATTTGTACAAAATTGCCGTGTTGTTTTATCCAATTGTTGTTGTTGTTGTTGTTGTAATAACGGTATACAACTCCAATCAATCGGTGTTGTTTGTGTGGTTGCTGTTAGATTATTCATACCAGAACATGGATATGTATCGAAATTAAATATTGATGATGGTCGATTTTGAAGGTTAGGTTCTCTAATCATATTATTATTACTATTATTATTATTATTATTATTCATATATGTGAAATTTATATAGTAGCTTGCCTATATGTGTATTTTCCAATGAAAATTCGCACAATTTTTTATATTATTTTGCAAAATTTTCTGAAATTTGTCGAAGTATTATTGACACTTTTCCAGTACACTTAACCTAGAAATCGAATAACAATACCGACGTTGCCATATCATCTTCAAAACAATAACAATCAAAATTATTTATATATAAACGAACAGAAATAATATCTACCAATTAAAATTGAATTTTATCCAATTTTCACCAAAATTTCCTGTTTTATTCGATCTATTTCAGCTATTTGTTTAGTAGAATTATAGGAGCAATAACATCCATGTTGCCACATTGAAAGTAAAATAAAAATCAAAGAAAATTTATACACTGTGATCAAAAAGAAGCGCTTAATGCAAATGGCTTTTTTATTTATCAGCAATTTTGAAAAACACCACTACAGGTGACTTTTTATTTTTTAATTGCCTATTTGAGACGATTCAAAATAACACTACCTGTTACCATCGTGAAGAAATACCTATTTTTGATTTTTTTTTCCGGAAGAGCATATTTTTCTGCATTGAAACATATAAAAATTGCGGGGGTTATATATGAAAATTTTCGAGAAAAACTTGTTAAAATTTACAAGATTTTCTGCATCGCAATATCCTTGCATCAGCCTGGCATACATAAAACACAATACCTCTGAATTAGCATTGCAAGCATTGATTTATTAAAGGATCAAGTAGGCATAGGTTGAAAATTTGACATAATTACTAGAGTTAAGATCTACAGTCGCACAATAAAAATTTCAACTGTCAAAACGTACCAGTGGCGTAATTGATTTAATATTCAAATGATTTGCAATTTACACGTAATTAATTAAATATAAAAATAATTTCTATTATTAGTATTTAATAAAATTAGTAAATTAATATAGAATTATGGATAATTGATAAATTTGTGCCTAATATTTCATTTATTTTCGAGTATAAATTGTATGTTTATTAACCTAAACGAACTACAATGAGAGAAAAGTGGTGGCGAAACCGAATCTGTCAAAATTTCGTTAAAATCAAACATCTGTGTTTTAGCGATGACGTTGCTAAGTCAAACGGATTATTATAATTGGTCGACTGTTTTTCTAAATTCTGTTGCTATCGATACAGAACGCTTCGCCATGTTGTTGTTTGTTGGCGGATAAAACAATAGTTTAAAATCGAAATTCATGTGCCGCTCTTGTCAAATTTTTCAGGGATTAGATTTGACAGCGCCCCGAAAAAGTACCCAAATACTCAGTCTAATAATTACTGACAAACATAGGGGATTAAATTGTCAAAAATAAAATGAGAAATGTGCATGATTTTTAGCAATGGAGATGAAGGGCGGAATAAAATTGAAGTCCATTTCATCTCTTTAATGGCTTGTATTATCTCTAATGCTAATAATCATCCAAATTTCTCCTTTTATTTTTGACAATATTCAATTTGAATTAAATATGTCTAATAAAATCGTTCATTAATTCAAATTTACCACATTTTTTAAATTGGTGGTTCTGATGTGCTGACGGTCTAACGCCATCTATAGTTAAAATTACCTAAGAAGATTTTTCTATGTAGATGCGCAGTAGATCTTCGATTAGAGGGGGAATCTAAAAAAAAAGCAATTGCGACACCAATTGTGAAATTCCAGTGGCGTTCTATACTGTGAAAGATTGTAGGGCATATAGAGAAAAATATCTATGGGTATTTATTTTGTTTAAATTTACGTATTTTTTATATTTATTACTTAATTTATAAATATTTTGGTAAATGTGTAGTTTACGGACTTTTGGTAATATTTACCCGATCGTTATGAAATTTCACATATAACATCAAAATCACTCATAGAATTCAATTCTGAATGCGCCTTGTCGAAATTTTGACCCTAAAATCCTTAAAAAGAGCCTTTTGTCTTGGCCAATTACAGCAACTAGAATTCACAATTTGACGTTTATCTGACAGAGTTGCCGCTCAAATTTGAAGCTTGTTTGACAGTGTTGCCACACTCGAGTAATGCATCAACCTAGAATTGGTATAGGCAGCACAACATACACAATACATAATCGAACTCAGTTCATTTAAAAATATTTTCAGAAATAACAATACCATCTAATATCAAAGCAGGAATAAAAATTTAACCAATTTCAATTAACATTAATTTATAAATGCGCATTAAATAAATGGTTAAATGACAACACTGTCAAACAAATGTCAAATTTGAGCAGCAACTCTGTCAGATGAACGTCAAATTGTGAATCTAGTTGCTGTAATTGGCTAAGACAAAAGGTCCTTTTTAAGGATTTTAGGGCCAAAATGTCAACAAGGCGCAGTCAGAATTGAATTCTATGAGTGATTTTGATGTTATATGTGAAATTTTATAACGATTGGGTAAATATTAGCAAACGCCCGTAAATTACACATTTACCTATTTTTATTATATTTATTACTTAATCTATAAATATTTTGTACGATATGCTTTAAGATAACAGTTTACATACATCATATTTATTATAAATTGCGACAAGTAAATCTGCCTTGTACCGCCACTGCAAAGTTTTTCCGAATATAAACGACCTAGTGAGCGAAAATTATCGAACACATTTTCTACCCTGCGCCAAAAAGAGCTTACAAAATTTTACCTATAGTTACCTATGGTTGTCATGGAGTTTTAGAAATAGATTGTGCAAGCGTCATGGCGTCGTTACGATCGTTAGTGGGACAGAATTTATCGAAAAGACATTAATGTAAATTAAATCGTGTTTTGGTTGATAAATTGCTGGTTTGTTTCAATTGTGACGGTTGCATATGTGTATTGTGTTAAACAATTGTTAGTTGATTTAAATACGTGCGGTAATGTTGTTTGGTTGACTTTGATAGAACGTTTTTCTGGATCTACAGTGTGAAGTAATCTTCGACGTCATGTAAGGTATAGTCTGAGCTCACAATTTTCTATTAGGTGTTCCTCGTTGTTTCTTACCTCTGGGAAGTTAGCCCCTCATTTATGGAATTTGAGAATTTTTTTCATAGCAATCGTTTGTTCATCGTTTGTTGATGTTTGTTCGCTATATTTCATCGTTTGTTTATGATTCATTCAATTTTTATAAAGACTTCCAAAATAAATGATAAAATGAAAAAAATACGACGCCATTTTGTTTTTTATTTTCGTTATTTATGCAAATATAATAGATGCAATCGTTTGTTCTTCGTTTGTTCATTCGAAACGTATAAATAATTATAACATTCTAGATACGATTATGTACTTTTTAATAATTTTTTTAATCCAACTTATAGAAAACGAATATACATTGAATATGCGACATGCGCAGTAATAAATTGGCGGCTCATTTTAAATTTGAATTTGATAAAATTCACTATTACGTTAGTACTAACATTGTTTAAATACGCCTAAATGCAATTAAGTTTATTTCAACAACGGTAGTACAAGTAATAACTATTTTTAATTGTCTTAATTATAGTCACATCTATTTTTGTGTTTTGATGCAATTATAAGATCATCAGTTATTAAAATCGATTACATTAATTCTAAATTATATTTGTTTTTACTGTAGTTGATCTTGTTTATAAAAAAAAAGTTTAAAATTACTTGAAATATAGACTTTATAATAAACATAAATGAAAAGAGCTAACAATATCGTCATCTTTCTAACTTAGGTTTTGGACCAGTCATAAGGTCATTGCATTGCATCTATTATACTTGCATAAATAACGAAAATAAAACACAAAATGGCGTCGTATTTTTTTCATTTTATCATTTATTTTGGAAGTCTTTATAAAAATTGAATGAATGATGAACGATGAAATATAGCGAACAAACATCAACAAACGATTGCTATGAAAAAAATTCTCAAATTCCATAAATGAGGGGCTAACTTCCCAGAGGTTTGTTTCCTGCAGTTAGCTGACAATGAGAAAAGGTTATTGTTTCAACCGTTTGTCGGTAATGCAGATTACTGTCCGACTTACTGGTCCGTGAATTGTAAATTTTGAACGAAAGTTTATTTAAATTTTCATTTAATCTTTCATCGAAGTAAAATGAAAAGTTTTTCAAGATTTATTTGAAGTGCTAGAAAGTTTTGATCACTAATCAATATTTTAAAGGCAATTCACAAGTCGGTAATAGATAGTAATCTGTAAAATCGACAAGCGGTCGAAACAAGAAACGCACCCAGAGCCATCTCGGGGAAATTAGCGCCTCATTTATGAATTGTTTTAATTTTATTTTTACAGCAATCGTTAATTCGTTGTTTGTTGATGTTTGTTTGCTATATTTTCTCGTTTGTTCATAATCAATTAAATTTTTACAAAGTCTTTCAAAATAAGTCATAAAACGAAAAATGCGATACCATTTTGTTTTTTTTTTCATTATTTATGCAAAAATAATCGATGTTTTTTGTTTGTTCATTCGAAATATATAAATAATTATAACATTTCGTATAAAATCATCTTTTGAATTATTTTTTAATTCAATCTACATATATAGTTGAAATATGTCTAATAATTCATTAATTCAAATTTACCACATTTTTTAAGTTGGTGGTTCTGATGTGCTGACGCTTTGACGCCATCTAGTTACTTATGGTTGCCATGGAAATTTATAAATAGATTGTGCAAGTGTCGTGGTGTCGTTGCGATCGTTAGTGGGACAGAATTTATCGAAAAGTCGTTATAGTATAGCGTATAAGTTAAATCGTGTTTTCGTTGATACATTTTGTTGGTTTGTGTCAATTGTGATGGTTGCATATATGTACCATGTGGGCTACGCTATTCCTCGTTGCAGTAGCCTATGACTTTGTGAACGTATGTTAGCTTCTCGATTCAGCTTAGTAATCTGCATTACCTACACTCTGTTCAAATTAACGAACGTCGGTAATGCAGATTGTTTAGTGGAAACAAGAAACTGACATACGTTCGCAAAGTCATAGGCTACTGCGAAGAGGAATAGCGTGGCACATATAGTATATGGAGTGTGTTAAACAAATGTCGGTAGTTGATTTAAATACGTGTGGTAATGTTGTTTGGTTGACTTTGATAGAACGTTTTCCTGGATCGACTACAATGTGCAGTAATCTACGACTTCATGTAAGGTAAAGTCTGAGCCCATAATTTTCTATTAGGTATTCCACGTTGTTTCTTGCAGTAAACTGTGATTATGAGAAAACGTTGTTTTAACCGTTTGTTGGTAATGCATATTAACCCGCCAATTGTAGATTTTAATCTTTTATCCAAATAAAATAATTTTTTCTACGATCGAACGGAAACTGTCGATTTTCTGTCTGTATTTGATAGGTGGAAAGTGTCAAATGCCCATAGAGTTGATCCGTCGCGTAGGCAACGGCAAAGTTAAAATAAATACTGGCTTCTGATTGGTGATTTTTACTTTTCCGGATAATACCATGGAAAAGTGTACATTTCCACTCTAGGGTGGCAAGTAATCACTTTTCGCACGCTGTTCAATTTATATTATTATATTAACATAAAGCAATAATAATTAGATTAATAAATCAACCTAATTATTATTATTACATTATATTAATTAATTAATTATTATTATAGTATTCTCCGAAAAGGAACTTACATTTTTTTGTTAATTTATATTCCAAGAAGCGCTTATAAGCTTCCCATATTTTGTTTTGATTTTTTTGAAAGTTAATTTAACACCACTTCATTTGCGGTGTCTGTTATTTCTGACGGAGTTCCAGGTTCTTCAATTTCCATTCTTATTCACAATTTTTATGTGTTATGAACAACGATTTTAATATTTGTCTACGACTAATAAATAAATATGTAAATGTTGTTGAAAATAAAAACAGTTGAAAGTCAATCACTAACGAAATAATCAATAAATGTAAAATGATACGCAACTTAACTCTTTAAAAATTCCCAATTTTCAACTAACATTATATTAATTTAATGAATGTTTTTCTGTTGGTATTAATTTTCTATGATGGCTTGATTTGAATTTGTTGTCAATATCAGAATCATAAGGTGTCAATTTTATTGAATATATTGAATTAATAATATAATATACAAATAATTATTGTATTTGCTCAATAAATTTCTGTAGTTTCCATTCGATCGTAGAAAAAATAGTGTTCGATATTCGAGTGGAAAGACGTTTTTGCGAGACTCGGGTGGTTCGTCGATTAAAATTTTCTAGCACTTGGAGTACTCGCTAACGCTCGTGGCTCCAAGTGCTAGAAAATTTTAATCACTAACCAATAATTTAAAGGCAATTCACGATTCGGTAATAGATAGTAATTTGCATAATCGACAAGCGGTCGAAACAAGAAATGCACCCAGAGGCATCTCTGGGAAGTTAGCGTCTGATTTATGAATTTTTTTTTATAGCAATCGTTAATTCGTTGTTTGTTGATGTTTGTTTGCTGTATTTTCTCGTTTGTTCATAATCAATTAAATTTTTATGAAGTCTGTCAATAGTTGTTTACGTTACTTGTAACAGTGCGAGTCAGACATAATGGACGAGGCGATGTTAGGAGCCGAGTCAAGAATGTCTAGACGAGTACTGTTACGAGAGCTACCGGACATGTGTCGTAATGAATTTTATTTCATACTGTCATTATTATACACTGTGTCCCATAAGTATCGCACATCCTCTTAAAGGTGGATAAGGGATGTTATTCTAAGACGAAAAGTCTTATACAATTTTTTCACCTGACCCAAAGATAATTAGAAATTAATTAAATTATGTAGCCAATCGGATGCGCGCTATGGTGATAAAAAAAAGAGGGAGGAGTCTTGGTCCAACGATAATAGTAAAGCAGAGATACGGCGGTTGAGAGTAAGGGTACTCTCACATCGCAATATTTGCCGTTATTATTGTATCCTATCGTTGACTTTTTAATCGTATTTTCTTTTTATTTTAATGACTATTAAAATAATAAACAAAAAATTGTAAACAGATGGTATATTCTATCAATTATTGACGTTGATAGAAATGTTCAGTTTACAAAATTAATCATATTATTTAAAGTAAATCATATTAAGGTAACTGCGGGTGAATCGGATCAGTTTTTAAAAAAAGCAATATAAATTCAAGTTAAACTTAAAAACAAAACTTAACAAATACATCAATAGGAAGCTTATACTCTTAGCTATACGTTAGTGTATGTAACTTTTTGAAAAAAATAATATCTGCTGTAAAAATAGCCCTGAAACACAACTATAAAATTAATCCTATTCACTCATCTATGGCGGGTGAATAGGATTGGGTGGAGGTTGAATGGAATTAGGAGAGAAAATTGAACAAAAATCACCTCCTAAGCAAAAAATTTCGTTTATTTTTTCTTAATTACTGCAGATACCCAATTATGATTCAAATGCATTTACCACAAATGAAATATTTACTTTTTTTGGCCCCAACACAAACTTCATGGTACCACTCCTTGGCATTTGATCCAATTGCCTTTTTTAACATATTAGGGGTCCTCATAACTAAGAAAACAAAATTGACACTGTTCCTGAGTCTGAGCTTCATTTTGTTTATACTCAGAAGAGTTTCGTGTAGATTGTATACATAAAATCCTATTCACCCACCCTGTACAGGGAACTCAAAAATATATAAATTAAGATTGTTGTAAGAATAAAAGAAAGGTTTAGTTACAGATCAGGAATCCATAAAGTATATAAATGAAAAATATGTAAGCATTTTGACTATTGATTAGATCAAACTGGAATTATACCATTAGTAAGAAGACTCAAAATTAAGAAAAGTGTATAATTTAAAGAAAACTTACCGTGTACAGCGAACGAAATCAAATATAAAAGTTAAAAAACATTAATACAGATTGTTACATGTATGTTATAATGACAACCTACAAACAACATCATGATTTACTAAGATCGTACCTCATAACACCGTTTAATTTCTTTGGTATAAAAGTTTTTCTTAATTTGATCCGATTCGTCCGCTAATCCTATTCACCCGCAGTTACCTTATTTAAAATAAATCAGAGGTCTTTTTGACTGAAATAAATATTAAAAGAATTTAAAACAATTATTCAATTTAAAAACAATTCTTACTGAACAATTACCTGGAATAGATATTTGTCCTTCATTTAATAGTCTGGTGATAATACATAAAATCATTTCTTACACTTATGTTGAAGTTTATAGCTGAAGTACCAGGAACTTCGATAACACGGCAATACTACATAGGTGTCGGTATTTGTGTAATACAGTCTGGCAGAAAGTTGATAAGTCGACGACGAATTGTTTCAATTGCAAAAAATATTGTTATTTTCTTTTTTTACTGATTCTCAATCGTTTTCAAAATGTATTCTTGAAGTCAGTGGTTATCGAATCGTTTGTAACGAGATATATTTTTCATAATGTTTCAAAATCAAAATCCCATATTTAGAATTTTTTATTTTATTTTATTAATAAATTAATTCATTATTTGAGTAATGGATTCTGGATTTACAAATATTTTTTGTAATGGTCTTTTATTTTTCATCATAATTAATCAATGATAAAACATTGTGATACTTGGCGTTGTAAAAGCTACCTTACGTTCAAAGTTTGTAGCTCCAGCCTTCTAACTACTCCACTTCCCACGTCCCATATCGAGACTCCTCCCTCCACCAATATCTCAAAGCCTTTAGCAACTGAATAATTAAAATGTGGAACTTTAATAATTCAAATACTGTACTTTTCACTAAATTGTGCAGAATTAAATAGTCTCTTAGCGTTCAGCGGAAATAATTTTTTTTTCAGATAATTTTAAGACGTTAATTTCTTATTTTAAACGGAACCGTATGTTTTTCTTATCACGTTCGGATAGAGAAAAAAATTCGATAGGTTTAGGGAATGCTATCCCTAAACCTATCTTCAATAGTATTTCAGTTAATCTGAATTTTCAGTTTCCGTTAGCGTTTCCTTTTATTTGAAAGGTCATAGTGTTCGAAGACTTTATAATTCGCTTATAAAGAAATGCATAGAAGGCCTAGTAAAATGACATTAGCAGTCATATTTGAGGTTAACAATGATTATTTTGTTTTTTTCAGCGATTTCAACCAATTTTACATGAAAAGAAAATCAAATTAATTTCAATTCAATCACTTTTCTTGGCAGCTTTTTCTATTATTTTTCATTAAAAAAATCTAAATATTAATTATTTAGATGTGTTAATTGTGACGGAAAGTTGTTTCGCCAAGTCTACTATCTTTTTGTATTTTCCTTCAAGAGGTAAATTATTAGAAATCAAAAATCTTAAATAACTAAAAAAGTATCAGAAATATGTATAGGTATAATATGATTCGATGCAGAATTTTTTTCTTTATACAACCGTGTAAAGAAAAATATATAATTCCACTTTAAATAAGAAAAATATTCCATTTTGAAAATTGGCTGAGAGAAAAATCGATTTCAGCTTAACGCTGAAAGATAATTCAATTTAGCGTAAAGTACACGCTTTAAACTATTTGATTTGTCTAGCAACAATATTTTTCAAGATATGATTTTTTTTAAATAAAACACTAAAAAATCAAAATTTTCAGAAAAAGTAGAAATTTCTGAAACACTATTAACTCTATACCTTTACAACTTCAAATTGAGACTAATCAACTTCAAAACGGGAATAAACAATTTCAAATTGAGAATAAACAACTCCAAAATGAGAATAAATAACTTCAAATTGAGACTAATCAACTTCAAAATGGAACCAAATAACTCCAAATTAAAAAAAAAAAAATCAAATTCACAAAGGTAAACATTTTAATATAAAAGAATCATGTTATGATACTCAAACTGAGTATCGTTTACAAAGACTGGAAACCATAGTTCAACAAAATATGGATAAACAGACTATTGCAAATTGCACCAAATTCATTGCCTATATACAAAGACATTTGCCGAATGCGTTTAATATGAATTAATAAGAAAAATATTTTTTGTATTAAGTACCTTAATTTATGGTTATATTGTTATTTCTTATTTTTTCAATAAAACGTCATTCATAAAATGATTCTTTTATCTTAAAATGTTTACCTTTGTGAATTTAATTTTTTTTTTCAATTTGAAGTTATTTGGTTTCATTTTGAAGTTGATTAGACCCAATTTGAAGTTGTTTATTCCCATTTTGAATTTGCTTATTCTCAATTTGAAATTGTTTATTCCCATTTTGAGATTGATTATTGTCAATTTGAAATTGTTTATTCCCGTTTTGAAGTTGATTAGTCTCAATTTGAAGTTGAAAAGGTATAGATCATAGGTCACATTTTCAAAATTCAGATCATTTTCTTTGAATATGGAATAAAAAATATATCGTTCCATTTAAAATAAGAAAGTGTACCCTACTTCATATACCGTAGGTTGATAGGATAGCGAAAATATTTTCTAGAGTAGTTTAGGTGGAAAAACCAAATTTGAGAAACCAAATTTAAGAAACTTCTATCAATTAGGCCCTTTTATATCTCTAACGACTCATCATTGTGACAAACCTCTATGTAAACAAGTCAGAGAATGATACCTAATCTCACTTTTGTAATTTAAATTAAAACATACGACTTTTTATTAGAATTCAATTGAAAAAAAAGTTATAATCAAAAATCAAAATGCTCATCACCTTCCTGTAAGCACGTATGGCTTAATTGTGCCGTTCCATTAGGAATGTTTATTGACAGGTTGGTCATTCATTTCATTAACTTTTTCACATTTTTTGTCTTTATAAACAAATTAGTCACTAAGTTTTCTATTAGGCGTTAGATAAGTAATTAAATCAAAACTAATTCATCAACTAATTAAATCCTAATTTGATAACAAATTTGTCAATCAGTTTTGAATCTGAAATCAGCATTTGCTAATAAAATCGGTTCAGACTACGTGGACTTTGATATCAATTTTTTTAAAAGCACATTATGTAACCTTAAAAATATGTTTTTGAGCATATTTTTTCCTCAAATTCCTAATAAATTTTGTTTTAGATTTCTATAAGATTTTTTTCTTCTACATTGTTGACTTTCATTTTATTGACATTTCTTGTGTAATGTACCATTTTATTATTGTTTTATTTTATTATTTTTTTCGCTTTCTACTATTTTTTAACGAGTAGATGTATTTGTCATTTTAGCTCTTTTTGCTAGATCACTAAGTTTACTATAGCTGTAATATATTTATCTCTCTTTCTTAGGTCTACTATCTTATTTCTGGTTCATCGTTGTCGCTGTTTTGGTTATTGTACATTGAACCTGGACCCTCCCTTGTTCTATAACAACATGTTCCTGCTCGATTAAACCATCAAAATAACAGGTAAGTGGAACTACTTATAGTTAATTATTACGTATATTTTGTTTTTAAAATAGGATTAATGATCGTAATGTTCGCAAATCTTTTGGTGCATGTATGTTAATTGCTGTAATTTTTCTGGGTCTTTGTTAAGAATGTGACTAAGATAATTTATCTGTTTTACTGAAAATTTACATTTCTCAGTTCAGAGTGCAAAACCATTTTATTCTCATTAGTAAGCTTAGGGATCGTGTTCCAGCCTTTAGATGCGGCGCGACAATCGTCTACGTACATCATAGACGTACGCGACTTTCGATTCTTACTGTAATTTCAATTACTAAAACGATTGACCGATTCTCGAACATTGTTGTGTTCGTGCAAGTACTTGAACCCACTCGCTCCGCTTATGAGTAAGAGAGGGGCAAAAATCAGCTACAGTGAACCGCTTGTTTATTGTTTGTGACGTCGCCCGTTCATTTCATCAACTACGTTGAATGATTTTAGCGATCCAATAGTAACGAGTAGAGAGGTTATTCGAATACGGTATCGAGTTGTTATTGTCGATCGCTAACTTACAATAGAGTCTTGAGAAGTCACGTGTTTGCCCCAAATTCGGGGCAAAATCCCGCTGCTAACTCATTAGGAGTGCATTTGCATTTTCGTTGTGTTCTGTCTCGTCTACTAACAAGTAAACCTTACGAAGTCAAAACTCCCGATTTTGATGATTTTTGGTATATAAGTACTTCATTCTATTCTAAGGGATGCGTGTTTTGTCATTCGTGCCCATACGCAAGTTTAAGGGAGAAAATGGGGGTTGAAGTTACCCCTGCAAAATCAGTTTTGTGGCAATATCTCTAGAACGGTTCAATATTTTTTGATGATTCAAAAATTGAAAGATAGACATTTGTGGGGGATACAACGTAGTAGAAACCAATTGTCAATATCTTGTTGGGCGTGGAAATGATAGGCACTTATGTGCCTTTTTTTACGGTTTTTTGCAATTTTACACCCCATGATAAAACATACTAATATGAAATTTTTTGTAGTGGTAGAAAATTACAAAATAAAAGTTACCTGTTCGAGGGTTTTTCATTATTTTTAATTGTTACCCCATAAATAATTTTTAAGTGTTGTAAAGTTAAGGGTGAATTTTGGCTATGTATATTATTTTTTGAAATCGCATTTATGTGGGTTTTGAAGGCATTTGAAGGACCTTTCAAATGATATATGAATGACTACCGCAAACTACCCCTTAATGAATTATGCTAATATAAATTTATGAAAAAATATTTTATTACTATTAGTGATTCTAACCATAGTAATTATTTTATTTTGTTTGTATTATTTATATAATGATCCAGTTTTTTATTTTAATTACTATTTTTATCAATGACAACCCCTTCTGAATTATTATAATATAAATTTATCGAAAAATATTCTATTATTCTATTTACAATGATTCTAGAAATTCCCTACATTTTATATATTTGCATATACGTAACAACTTGCTTATGGTCGGTAGTTGTTACAATAATGATAGATTTGGAAGAAATGTTCAAAGAAAAAATTTTGCTTGCACTATCCGCAGGTTACATTAACAATCGTCACATGTACGACTTGTATGATAGGCTTTGAATGAAATATCTGTAGAAAAATCTGGTCTTTCATTCGGAAATCCACTCCGGTATCACGCATATTTGAATAATTCTGTATATATTGGGGAAGAAAACTGATTATGGACCAATAATTGTAGTTTAATTATGTTATCCCTTAAGTGAAGATTGCAAGCATATCGCCATATGGCGAAAGCTATAAGCGTCTAGAAGGTTGAATAAGTCCAGTAGATCTCTTTGATAAATTCATAAGTTGGACAGTTCTGGATAGTGGGACTATTTCATACAAGTCTTCTGCTTTCTGCCCACCCCATGCATCTAATATCAAAACAGATTTTGTGTTGGTGTTTGGGATGAACTCATTGGTAAAGCACTCTTCAAATAGTTTTTTCGTCAATTTACCAGATGTTGTTGCCATGATGTATCATAATTCAGAAGGGATTGTAATTGGTAAAAATAGTAATTAAAATAAAAAATTTGATCATTATATAAATAATACAAACACAATAAAATAATTACTATGAGCAGAATCACTAATAGTGATAAAATATTTTTTCATAAATTTATATTAGCATAATTCATTAAGGGGTAGTTTGGGGTAGCCATTCATATATCATTTGAAAGGTCCTTCAAATGCCTTCAAAACCCACATAGATTTGATTTCAAAAAATTATATACATAGCCAAAATTCACCCTTAACTTTACAACACTTAAAAATTATTTATGGGGTAACAATTAAAAATAATGAAAAACCCTCGAACACGTAACTTTTATTTTGTAATTTTCTACCACTACAAAAAATTTCATATTAGTATGTTTTATCATGGGGTGTAAAATTGCAAAAAACCGTAAAAAAAGGCACATAAGTGCCTATCATTTCCACGCCCAACAAGATATTGACAATTGGTTTCTACTACGTTGTATCCCCCACAAATGTCTATCTTTCAATTTTTGAATCATCAAAAAATATTGAACCGTTCTAGAGATATTGCCCAAAAACTGATTTTGCAGGGGTAACTTCAACCCCCATTTTCTCCCTTAAACTTGCGTATGGGCACGAATGACAAAACATGCATCGCTTAGAATAGAATGAAGTACTTATATATCAAAAATCATCAAAATCGGGAGTTTCGACTTCGTAAGGTTTACTTGTAAGATGTCATTCATATAAGCTGCTGTTTCGGTAAACCTGCAATTATTGCATTAATTATTTGTTGAAATATGGCAGAAGCTAATTTGACTCCGGCTGGAAGTCGATTGAATTGATACAACCTTTTCGGAGTATATATAGTTAAGAATTTCTTCGAATCATCCTCTACTTATATCTATATACAACGTGTCCCAGAATTGGCGCCCATCCTGATAGGTGTAAATAGAGGATGAAATTCTAAGACGAAAAGTCTTATACCATTTTTTAATCTGACACACAGGTAATGAGTAATTAATTAAAACAAGTAACGAATCAGATGCCCGCTATAGCGATAAGAGAAGCGGGAGGAGTCTAGCCTTGATATGACCGCAGTTACAGATTTCAACAATAAGGGTGCTCGCACAACACCGAATATTGGATTGTTTTTAATAAAAATCTGTGGGGTTGGGGAATTAAAAAAAAAATACGAAAGTCTTCACTTTTAGGTGTATTAATTAGTAATTTTAATAAAAAGTAAATTAAGTCACGTTTACCAAATCAGGAATAATATCAAAAGATTTTGAGATAATGCAAAAGAAAATTCTTTCTCTATTAAAAGTCAACAATTTTGTTGTAAATTGTAACAAATAGCAACAATAGTTCGTCAACAATTCTTCGCCACCTTATCAACTTCCTGTCTGATGGTATTACACAGAGACGCCGATACCTATGTAACATTATCCAAAGTGATCGATTTTGCCAATTTTATTACATTTATTCATTATTTATTGTTGTTTGCTTAAGGATTTAATTATTAAACAGTTTATTAAATGTAAAACAAAGAATATTGCGAACAGATCACTAACTATTGTCGCTATTTGTTACAATTTACAACAAAATTGTTGACTTTTAATAGAGAAAGAATTTTCTTTTGCATTATCTCAAAATCTTTTGATATTATTCCTGATTTGGTAAACGTGACTTAATTTACTTTTTATTAAAATTACTAATTAATACACCTAAAAGTGAAGACTTTCGTAATTTAAAAAAAAAATGCAATAACCCCACAGATTCTCATTAAAAACAATCCTACATTATTCGGTGTTGTGCGAGCACCCTTATTGTTGAAATCTGTAACTGCTGTCGCCATATCAAGTTTAGACTCCTCCCGCTTCTCTTTTTATCGCTATAGCGTGCATCTGATTCGTTACTTGTTTTAATTAATTACTCATTACCTGTGTGTCAGATTAAAAAATGGTATAAGACTTTTCGTCTTAGAATGTCATCCTCTATTTACACCTATCAGGATGGGCGCCAATTCTGGGACACGTTGTATAGTACAGTATGACATTTTCATAAAGATTTTCTCTGGAATTGATAATGGATGTCTGTGTAATTGTAATGCTTGATTTAATATTTTCAATACCTTCTATTTTAAGCATTCTTTGTTCCAATGTTCTTGTCCTAATTATGGTATAACAGCATATGCAACTGGACGTCTATTTCTGAATACAGGACGTGCTTCCGGTTTAAGTAAGAGTGCTACTTTTGTTTTTGTACAACAACATCCTGTTTTAAATATTTCTGGGAATTTTAAATTAAATTGTTAATTTGTGTTTCTGCTATACCTATACAGGGTGTTATGTAAGTAAGCGATCAACGCCTAACATGATGTTGGAAAAGCTGAATAAAAGCCAAAATTGCAGAAAATAAAAGACTTTTTTTTTAAATTTCGTAACAGAAGAAGTTTAAAGTAGACCAATAAAAAGTGATTACGATTTTGATGGAATCAAAGTTGTCTGATAAAAAAAAACAGACTCGACAAAATTGACGTTTAAAGGCAGTGGCGTCTTGCAAGATAGAATTCAAAACAACAACAATGGAAAAAATAACAAGGGAAACGAATTTATTAGGTGAATTAATAATATTAATAATACAACATTAACAACAAGACGATAATACATCTACAGAAGATGTATTATTTTGATTAAAGGTTCCAAATCCGCGTAATTTTTGGTTAACCCGACCGAAAATACTGAAGTGTGGTACACGCCTATTTGGGTATAGTTCCCTGCATCTACGTACTGCTGCTCGACTGTTTTGACCAACCTCCCCATAAACCAAATGCATGTCAGCATATTCTTCGTTAGAAAATGTAAAAAATGGCATTTTCACAAAGTTATCAAAATTTAGATTCGAATATGCACGGCACTGAAGCACGCTTGTCACTTTGACAATTTCAATTTATTTTTCCATGGCACACGCGGATTTTTATGTATTTGTGTAAATTAGAATCGGCTTGTGATTGGTTAGTTCTAAAATCCTCTAGTTCTTTAAACAGAACGTAAAAACCGAAAATATTGGCAAATTTACTATTCTCATAGTTCATTCAACCATCCCTTAAACGTTGATCGCTTACTTAAATAGCACCCTGTATATTGACAAAAGTTTGATTTTGGTTTTGTCAAATAAATCGAATCAAAACCAAATAGGTTCAAGTTTTTACTTGTATTGAAGAAAATTTTTTAAATTTCTCGTAATCCTATTGAAAGTTACAGGTCACGTGACTTTTTTCACCAATTAGAGTTCACCACCTGAGGCGTTTGTTAATGATTGTATATTTGCCGACTCGGAATTCACATTATTTTAAGATAATATTCGACAAAACAGTTTGTTCACTGAAATTACTAACCGTAGAAGTGGGATAATTTACAACACTTACCAGATGTTGAGAAAACGCATTTCTCTAAAGCAGGTAGTTTTACTTGGTTAAGGCTCCCCTAACGTGTTCAAATAACCAAGTATTGGCGCATCAACTCGCCTGTTCGAATTTTATTAAATAGGCAATCCATAATGTCGAAAAATCCATCCCTACCAAAGAGGGGAAGGTCGGAAAACGGCTAGAGAAATAGAACGAAAGAGAATGAAAGAGAAAAGAGACAGAGAAAAAACAAGTATCCAAAAGGTACAACGAAAGGGAAAGGGAATTTTTATGATTTTATTATCTACAAGTTCCAGTAGTATTTGTTTGCCGAAATAAGATATTTTTAAAATACGCTGAACTGTGAATATTTTTAAATATAGGGTAATTACTAAAATTGAAACGGAAAATTTCACGTGTAAAACAAAATATCAATTCATATCATTCCAATCTACATCCAATTGGATGTATCCTGGGGCCAAAAACGCTGATAGTATAGCTACAAAATCTGTAGCCATACTAGGATTATACTGAGTAGATATAACGCCAGACAAGAATCCTGATCGAGTAGAACTTTCCTGACTCTGTTTAATAATTACTGAGTCATTAATTGGAACAATTGGTATTTCAGGAGATATGGTCCTTAGAACTAAATCATATGCTAATCGTACATATAACATAAGTCCATTATACATCAAAGGTGATAATCTAAAATCACATAAAGTAGTCAAATGCGTAATCATACGTCCTATATGTAATGTGTTTGCTGAACGTTCATCAGCTGAAACCAGATTAATTATTCTCTGCATTGTATTCCTTATTGCTGGCATAAATCTTCTACTATGATCCATAAACGCGGCACTAATTTCTAGGGAGATCCGATCTCCACATACGGTTGCCTCACTTGTAAAATTATCGACATCTCTTAGCTGAATATTTTGTACCATTAGTTCTATTAAATTAATACTTGCGGCATTCAGTCTTGAAAGTAAGTTAACTGGATATCCTAAAGAAGCTGAATTGGGATTTCTAACAGTCCAGTAAGTACTACTTGGAGTCAATAAAATCTCCGATCCTAACTGAAGTCTTGTCATCATTAAATCCCAAAGAGCAAAAATATAATCGTTGAAATTGCTAAAACTACCAATTTGAGTAAAGTCTGTTCGAATCCATGGTATACGAGTATCACCAACGGATTCCGCTAAAAATTGCACTGGTAACTCCTTACGAATAGTGAGCAAAAATTCACCAGGAGGAACTTCATTATACGGATAAGTAATACTTCCTACACTTAAAGTAGTATCTGATTTTAATATAATATCAATTTGACCTATTATATCAAAGAATTTTAGCCAGATCAATCTTAGGAATATCCTTTGAAGGCTGCACAATGTCAGTAACTTTAGATTGATTTCCTTCATTTTTCTTTAAATTATCTTCTTTACCCGCTTCATCACGTTGTGTATTCGGTTCTATATTCCTTTTGAACCCGGCTTAGTTAGAACTCAATGCGCCTTAGTTCCACTCAGTCGAGTAACGTACGCATGCAAGGAATTAATAAATTTTACATTTTGTGTACTGTGAGAATATAATAAAAATAACTTACTGTAGTGTTAAAGCTAGACGTTCTTCTGGAGATATGCCATCTTTAATTCGCCGACAAGAAAGATTTGATTCTGCCATCGATAATAATTTTGCAAGTACCGAAACTGCCATTCGAGTATATTTAAAGAACTGTTCTTCATCCTTATATTTCATTTCCAAAAAATATACTTTGTAAAATGAATTTTAGGTTGTTTGTAAAAACAAAGGTTTTTCACAAATGAGAACTGTCATTTTCTACGCATGCGCATAATGTGAAATTTACGGAATTTATAAATTGAATATTTTTATACTGTTACTGATACTGTTGCTGTTGCTGTTACGATTATGGTTACGTCAAACTATAATTGAACCTTTATAGTTTTTTTCGTTAACTTTCGAAAGATTTTGTACATAAGGAGCTTCATTTTCACTCGATAATACGATTTAGACATGATCGCAGTTTGATGGTTTCAACTAACAGTAATGGAAAACCTAAGATTTAACTGCTTCGACCACACTGCTATAGTTAGAGGGAGTAGTGTGGCTTAAACGTAGTGGTTATAACTAAGCTTAGGGATCGTGTTCCCGCCTTTAGATGCCGCGCGACAATCGTCTACGTACATCATAGACGTAGACGTGACTTTCAATTCTTACTGTAATTTCAATTACTAAAACGATTGACCGATTCTCGAACATTGTTGTGTTCGTGCAAGTACTTGAACCCACTCGCTCCGCTTATGAAAATCCAGTAAGAGAGGGGCAACAATCATCTGCAGTGAACCACTTGTTTATTGTTTATGGCGTCGCCCGCTTATTTCATCAACTACGCTGAATGATTATAGCGATCCAACAGTAACGAGTAGAGGGGTTATTCGAATACGGTATCGAGTCGTTATTGTCGATCGCTAACTTGCAATAGAGTTTGGAGAAGTCACGTGTTTGCCCCAAATTCGGGGCAAAATCCCGCTGCTAGGTTATAACGTAAAAAGCAGTCATTTTGGCATTTAAATGTTCTGCCTAAGCTTGGGCCAACATCAGAAAGCCGAGGCTGGGTTGCCTAGTGCGGACCCAAGGCTGGCACAACATCGAAAAGCCGAGACTGGGTTGCCCAATACCGACCCAGGACTGGCCCCATCGTAAAAGCCTGCGAGCTCCAATATGGGTAATTCGGCTTTAATCAGAGCCCGGAATGTTGTAGAACGCCAATACGGCGCCTGGAAGCGACGATTTTCAATTCGTTCATTGGAAATTAAAGTACAGTTAGACACGGCAATGGCTATTATAGTTGCAACAGCAGTGCTATACTACTTTCACGATAGTAATAGAATTTCTCATTTGACAGAAAAGTTACTAGGCGTACCGGTAGTGGCGCGAAATTTTAAACCATAACGAGATTTGATTTTTTTATTTATGTTAGTATAAATAAGTAAATAAGAATGTTTAAAATTTATTAAATAAAAACAAAATAAACAAGCCATATAAAATTAATCAATAATGGGAAAAGTAAAGGAAAAAATATATTTGAACGATAAATAAAGACTAACAGTAAATAAATTAATAATACAGAAATTCGAACAAAATTATTTAATAAAATTAAGTCAATATTCCATATAATATATAATTATTTAGTTTTCGCCATCAGTGCCGCTGATACATAGATCGCTATCACTAGAATCGCAACTCACATTAATAATTAATTGATTAGTGAAAATTCGTTTTTCTACGATCGAACGGAAACTGTCGATTTTCTGTCTGTATTTGATAGGTGGAAAGTGTCAAATTCTCATAGAGTTGATCCGTGATTTTTACTTTTCCATATAATACCATGGAAAAGTGTACATTTCCACTCTAGGGTGGCAAGTAATCACTTTTCGCATGCTGTTCAATTTATATTATTATATTAACATAAAACAATAATAATTAGATTAATAAATCAATCTAATTATTGTTATAACATTATACATATTAATTAATTAATTATTATAATAGTATTCTCCGAAAAGGAACTTACATTTTTTTGTTAATTTGTATTCCAAGAACCGCTTATAAGCTTTCTCATATTTTTGTTTTGATTTTTTTGGAAGTTAATTTAACACCACTTCATTTGCGGTGTGTTATTTCTGGCGGAGTTCCAGGTTCTTCAATTTCCATTCTTATTCACAATTTTTGTGTTATAAACAACGAATTTAATATTTGTCTACGACTAATAAATAAATATGTAAATGTTGTTGAAAATAAAAACAGTTGAAAGTCAATCACTAAGGAAACAATCAATAAATGTAAAATGATACGCAACTTAACTCTTTAAAAATTCCTAATTTTCTATTAACATTATATTAACCTGTTAACCGGGGAGTTCTCGTTCAAATTATGCAACACGTACCGGGCGCGTATTGTTTCGCTAGGACATGTAAATACGCCACGCCCGGAGACCGTCATTTCATATTTCTATATTTTAATTTATTCATAAAATGAATGATAAACTATGAAATGTATATCGTTTATTAATAATTTTGAAGTACAAAAGGAATCACAAAACAATTAAAAGCAAGTAAACAAAATAGAATTACACAATAGGTACATATAGTTAAAAATTCAAAACTCGTTTTCTGTGTGATATATTTTAAAACAATTATTAATACATAATGCTACACTACAATTCGGACACCAGTAAGTAGATTCTTTTCTAGCACCTTTTTTGTAACACTCGACATTTCCGGGATTTAGATTTTCCTGTATCACTTTTCATTTGTTCTGGAAAATGCCTTTCCACTATGCGTGATGGTTTAGGTGTAGAGCTGCTTGTTGATGGCCGTGGGTGGGTGTTCACGATATTGTTATCAACTAATTTCTCTATACACTCTAACAAAAAATGAAGTCGGTCTAAATGACCTTTATCCTTTTTGTACAAAATATATGCATTTAGGCAGCATATATCAATCAACCGTAGAAAAATTTTTTTACTCTATTACGAGCAGCCGTGTAAGCCACCATAACTCCTTCTCCCAAATCTACGCCGCCCATATTCTTATTGTAATCGAGGACAACATTAGGTTTTTTTTGACTTTCTTCCTCTCTTTTCAATCATTGTCTTTTCGTCATTATGAATTGAACTGAGCAGCAATACGTCCTTTTTGTCCTTCCACTTTAAAACCATAAGTTTGCCTTTGTATCTTGCAATATGTTCTTTTTTTTTCAATCGGTTTGTTTTTATTTCATTGGAGATACCGATTCTATTTATTCTCATTGTCCTAACAATGTCGGTGTTATTTTGACACAAGAATTCAGCCAAATGAATAGAAGTATAGAAATTATCTAAGTAAATTCTATACCCTTTGTTCAGTAAGTCATGTACTAACTCCAACACAATTTTTGATGATTGTTTTTCTTGTGGGTAATTTGAACCGTAGTTTGTGTCCTTTCCTGTATATAAAATGATATTTTGAACGTATCCAGATTGGCTTTCACACAAAATGAATAACTTTATGCCAAATCTAGCTCGTTTCGTTGCCATGTATTGCTTCCAGGATAAATTCCCTTTCCACAATAAAAGAGACTCGTCGACACATATGTCTCGTTCACAAACATAAAATGTTTTGAACTTTTCTGTCAAATTATTTATAATTGGATCGATTTTGTATGTTTTTCTCTGAGACGTATTAGGATCAAAACTTAGATTGTCTGCAAAATGTAAAAACTTACACAATAATCCAAATCTGTTTTCGCTCATAGCTTCATGAAAAAAGGGTGTTTCAATAATTCTTCTTCTAGAAAAATAACACCCTAAAGTTGGTTTTCCAATTATCCCTTGTAAAACTAGGAGCCCCTAAAATATCTTCATCTCAGCTTCATTTGTATCCTTCCATTTTCGAAGTCTCGAACGTGGTTTCAACTCCGGATTATTGGCAAAAAATTGAGCGGTATACAAATTTGTTTGTTCTGTTAGTAATTTTATAAGGTCGTCATCTGAAAACTTTTCTAGATAAAATAAAGGAACTTTTTTTGAAGGAGTATTGGATGTTTTTCCCGGATGTGCAGTAAAGGGAAATGGTGGTCTTTCTGCATTTTGAGCCACCCATTCTTCAGAGACATCAGAGACGTTGTTGCTAGGACCAACTTCATCAACTTCTTCATTATCCTCACTCTCTGTATCGCTCACTTGTGTGTCGTAGTCAAAATCATTGTTAGATGACTCCGATGACGAACTCATAATGCGTCTCCTTCTTTTACTTGCCGGTACATTGAAACATACATCATCATCACTGATATCGTTCTCATTCATTTTGATGAGCACTAAAAAAAATTTTATAAAAAGATATGAAATAAAAATAATATAAAATAGAAATATTTTTATAGCCATTGTATGTTCTTGTAAGCATTTAATTAAAATAGATAAATAAAATAAGTGTAAATATGTACCTGTCACTGGTCACACAAAACACGTCTGTGAGAGTCTGTGAGTGATTCACAATAGAGAAATTGTTCTGATTCTATGCGTATAGAATCAGAACAATTCATCAATCAATTCATGTCGAGACACGCATGGATGACGTAATATCATAGTTGGTCGGAAATATACGTCCCTTCCGTTCCAGGGCGCACATTAATTTTTGAGGACGTCTTCATATGTCCTACCCGTAATCGATATTGTTTACGCCTGACGCATTTATAAGTCTTGTCCGGTTAACAGGTTAATTTAATGAATGTTTTTCTGTTGGTACTGATTTTCTAGAATAACTTGATTTGAATTTGTTATGTAAATATCAGAATCATAGGATGTCAATTTTATTGAATATATCGAATTAATAATATAATATACAAATAATTAATAAATTTGTTCAATCAATTTTTAATTAACCTGCATTTTTGTAAAGTTTCCGTTCGATCGTAGAAAAAATAGTGTTCGATATTCGAGTGGAAAGACGTTTTTGCGAGACTTGGGTGGTTCGTTGGAGCACTCGCTGACGCTCGTGCTCCAACTTTCACCCTCGTCTCGCAAAAACGCACTTTCCACACATATTGAAAATAACTATTGTATCATTTCCATTACTAACAAACATTCAAATTTCTCATTTTAATTTTTGACAATTACATCTGCCATGTTTGTCAGTAATTATGTCAAATATTCAACCTATGCCTACTTGATCCATTAGTAAATCAATGCTTGTAATGCTTATTCAGAGGCGTGGTTTCAATCATAAAAAAGAGGTTTGACAACATTGCAAACACTTAAGGTGGTCGCCCCAGATACATACATGTATATGATTAAGCAATCTGTAATTATGATGGGGCCCTCTATCCGATACTAGGTGAAGTAAGTCACTCGTAACAACAACAATTCACTTTTCATAAATTTCCCGAAAAACTAACAATGCGATCGGAAAATATCATAATTGGAAAGCGCTTTTAATTTTATGCTTGCTGTGTGAAATTCATTGAAAAATTAACAATATTGGCAGTTATGAACGAAAATATAAAAAAAACATGCTTTCGGTTTTTCTTTTGTAACGCTGGACCATGTTCGAATTTCCAAAAACCTGATAATTCACGACAACGAAGAAATGCCCTTTCAAATGTCGTTTACAGCATCAAAATCCATTGAAAAATGCACGAAATTTTTACTTTGAAAATTACCTTTAAAACAAGCTTATCTGACCATTGCCCTTAAGAAGAATAAAATCCGGAAGTGACCCACCTCGTTTATTGATGTCATTGCTCCCCCAAGCTATGTGGTATCCGTTGACATTGCAACCGACGATGAGTTGTTGCCTCTTTCCGGCATACTGTGTTACCGGCACATTTATCTCAGGTGCGGGAGAGTTATTTCCTCCATCGTATGGTAGGTACGGAGATCCGATAACTATGCCCCCCCCCCCCCCTGTATATTTTATTTTGATCTGGCCTGCCATTAAGGTCGCTAGAACATAGTTCCCACAATGGTAGTAACCTTAAATTTTTCTTTGCTAAAATGCAAGCTCGTGGCTGTTCCTGAGTTGCTCGAATTACTTCTCAGCTCTGGCCCAGGCTGAGAACCCCTGATTCTTTCCGTGTATAACCAAAGTTCTTGAATCAGAACAACATCTATGTTGTTTATCAATACGTACCTTTGAAGGGCCGGTGAAGCTGCCCTACAATGGTGTAGGATTCACCATTAGGACTTTAAGGGGATGCAGCAGCAAACGGAAAACAATGTAACTTTTTTATTTTCCAAGGGATTTCAATGTTCTAAACGGTATTTAAAAGGGCATTTCAAGAGAGAGGGAAGTACATATATGATTTTTTGACATTCGGATGTAATTTTGAGTTACAGAAGGGAATATAGAAGCATGTTTTTTAGCATTTTTTACAGTTTTTTTTTTTATATTTTCCCTCATAACGTAGCAAATATTGCTTATTTTCTAATGAATTTCACACAACATGTGGCCAATTAAAAGCGCTTTCCAAATCTGTCAGAAATTTTCCGATCGCATTGTTAGTTTTCCGGAAAATTGATGAAAGGTTTCGACATACTAATTTTGTTTTTTTACGGACAGTTTTAAACTTAGACGACTGAACCAGGGCTTGTTTGAAAGCTAATGAATAGCAGATTATTTTGAAAATAGTTTGAGATTGAAATTTGGAAAATTACTGGAAAATTATGGTGGCGAATCTATTATCTATTGTAACCTTCTTTCGGAGGGTACAAAAATCTGGTTGGTTTTGAAAGGTTTATTACCAATATTAGTTACGAATGGGGTAGAAAACACAATTTACTAAAACAATACTAACACTGATGAGATTCTGTCGGTCCACTAGGGAGCGCTTTGAATTACTTGAGAACTAGCAAGAAAGGTCCACCAGGGAGCGCAATCTGTGAGCGGATTCTCAGATTGCCTTTTGGTGGATCCTGAGCGGTTAATTATAGCCCGTTGTTGGTAGTACTTGGAGGAACTTATAACGAGTGGCGCGCTCTCTTGGCGGGCGGTCCAACTATTCAGGTGGCACTGGTGGGAATACTGGCTACAATTCTCCCCTTCAGAACCATAAAGGCGTCCCGACGGTTGGTTCTGTGATTAGTTTTGCTTCTTTCTTTGACGGCCTCGTTGTTTTGGTTGTGGTGAAGTCGATTTTGGGGGTCTTCCTCGACGTCGTAAATGTTGAACTGGAGCTTCGGATGTTGTTGAGGAACCATTGTATGGAGTTAAAGCGGAACTGTGGAAGACTCCAAAAATACTATCGGGTTGCTGCGGACTAGAAATCTCGTAACTGCAAGGCCCATGAATCCGTTTGATCGTGTAGGGTCCGTCTCGTTTTGGGGCGAACTTGGAAGTTAAACCTTTGTCGGCGCGACTGAGGGTGTGTGTAGTTACCCAGACTTGGTCTCCAACTTGGTATGATGGAGAAGGACGACGCTGTTTATCAGCCTGGTTTTTCCTTCGGTCTTGTTCTTTTTCACTTATTTCTTTAGCTTGGAGAAGGATATCCCCAATTCGATGCAGGTGAGGTGTGATTTCTGGTACAAAGTTTTCGTTGGTGAGAACTGCTCTATAATCCAGTTGAACTTCTAAGGGTGTGCGTAGTTCTCTTCCAAACGTTAGAAAAGCCGGGGTGAACCCAGTGGTCTGACATCGATGTGTGTTCATGGCGAAACGAATTGCTGGGAGCTTCTGTGGCCAACTATCGTGTTGGTTTCCCAAAAGTATAGCTAACTGTGTTTTTAGATCTCTATTTCGTCGTTCTACCGGATTTGCGGAGGGATGGTAGACAGGAATTAATTTGTGGTCAATATTTAGGACGTACGTGACTTGTTGCATTAGGTTACTAATGAATTGACTTCCATTGCCGGAGATGATTCGGCGTGGAATTCCATAACGGAGGAATACTTCGTTGATGAGGGTATGTGCACAGTTGTTCGCTGTTGCATTAGTAAGCGGGAATATTTCGGTCCATCTACTTGTGCAATCTTCGATGATGAATATCCATTGGAAGTTGTCCGGACTTGTTGGTAAGGGGCCAAATAAATCGATGGCGATGGTTTCGAAGCGTTGTTGCATTATTGGGGTCTGCAGGAGTCCAGCGGGTCGCAAATTTGAGGCTTTGTATCTTTGACATGCTGTACAGGTTTTTACGTGTTCGGTGACGGAACGTCTTATTCCGGGCCAGTAATATTTGGAGGAGATTTTGGAAAGTGTGTGATCAATTCCATAGTGTCCAGCCGTAGGGCATCATGATATGCCTTGAGAACGAGCTCTCGTTGTTGTATTGGAATGACTAGTTGTGCGTCATCGTAGTCATCGTCTTGGGAGTATCGGTATAAGAGCCCTTGGTTCATTATGTAGCCGCGATTTGTCCATCTCGCCGTGTCTTCGGGAGAACCCTTTTCTAGGTCTTGGATGATTTTCCTTAATTCGTGGTCGGCTAACTGCTGTTCTCGTTGGTCCGCGGGATTATATTTTGGTAGGTCGGCGATAATGTTAGCTATTGGCGTAGGCGACGGATTATCGATGGGTGGTCGAGACAATGTGTCAGCTAATACGTTCGCGCGACCGGGCGTGTATCCGATGCGAATATTGTACGGTTGCAATTGTAGGGCCCACCTGGCAAGTCGTCCGCTAGGAGATCTGAGGTTCATTAACCATTTTAGTGGCTGGTGGTCGGTTACAATGATGGTGTCGGCTTCTTCTAGATACCCGCGAAATTTATTAACTGCCCACACAACAGCTAATGCTTCACGTTCAGTGGTGGTATAGTTTTGTTCGGCCGGGATAAGGAGTCGACTTGCATATTCAATGGGCCGTTCTTCTGGTCCCTCCCCTTGCAATAAGGCTGCTCCTAAGGCGTATGAACTAGCGTCGGTACGGAGTGTATACGGTTTATTTGCCGTCGCTTGTATTAAGATTGGGGCGGAGCTAAGTGCTTGTTTTAGGGCTTGATACGCTGAGTCTTGTTCGGCAGACCATATCCAAGGTTGATTTTTCTTCAGAAGATTGGACAGTGGTCGGGCAATTTTTGAGAAATCTTTGATAAATCTTCTATACCAGCTGCAGGTTTGTAGGAAAGATTGTACTTGTTTGACGTTTTGGGGTGTAGTCATTTTCGTAACTGCTTCTATTTTTGAGGGTCGGTGTGAATTCCTTGCGGTGTTACGATGTGGCCGAGATACTTCACGGATGGGCAGGCGAAATGGCACTTTGTTCGATGCATGCGGAGTCGGAATTTCCTCATTTGTTCGAATATTTTCTGTAGATCTTCTATGTGCTGTTCGAAGGATGTAGATAACAGAATTAGGTCATCCAAGTAAGCGAGTAGATTAACGCCGTTTAAAGCTAGTCTGAAGCGGTCGATGAGCCGTTGAAAGGTGGCAGGCGCGTTGCGAAGTCCGAAGGGTAATCGCAGGAACCGGTATACTCCAAATGGTGTGATAAAGGCGGTCTTGTCGATGTCAGCGTGGTCAACGGGCACTTGGTAATAACCAGCTTTTAAGTCCATCGTGCTGAAGTGGGTGGTATTACCAGTGGCGTGTAGAAGGTCATCTAGTCTTGGTAACGGATATACATCAGGCGTCGTGATGGCGTTAAGTTCACGGTAGTCTACGCATAGTCGAAGACTTCCATCGGGTTTTGGGACGAGTATGACAGGAGCGGTCCAGGCACTTTCACATTCTTCTATGATGCCTAGGTTGAGGAGGTTTTCCACCTCGTTACGTAAGGTTTGCTGTTTTGTGGGTGATAACCTGTATGGCGGTTTGGCTACTGGAGCATGTTCTTTGGTGTCGATACGATGGGAGATGACGGGTGTTGGCGGTCCATGGTCTTGAAATAAATCGAGATGTTGTTGTAGTAGGATGTTGAGTTGTCTTTGTTCGCTTTGGCGGAGGATTGTTGCTTCGTTGGGGCGCAGGCTGACATAGCTCGCGTCCAGTGCAGCTACCGGAGCTGTTGGGAACAGACTTTCTTCGAACGGGGCGAGCGGTCGTTCCCATTCCATTTCGATGTCCTTCATTCCTTCTAACCAGAGATATCGGTGGCTCGGGGGAGGTGACAGTTGCAGGGGTATGAATGGGCCATAATTATGGGTCAACCCAGAAATTTCATCGGAGTGTTGTTCATGATCTCTGATAGGTGATAGTGCTGGCGCAGTTTGCATGCCGGAGAGTATGGTGATAATTTCAGCGTCCGTGGGCTCTATGTCCATTTCTTGGGTGGAGTCTTTGTTGGAGAAGTGGTAGCTTCGTTGAGGTTCGTTGTAGAAGCTCCATTGATTGGTGTGGAAGTTGAGCACAAGTCCAGCATTTCTGATGAAGTCGATTCCCAACAAAGTGGTGGCTGCTGGAGCAAGGTCTATACAGAGAAATTCCGTCACGACTTCTCGGTTTTCGATAGTGATGGTAGCTTGGAAAATTTCCGTTGGCTGTAGTTTGGATGTTCCATCTGCGAGCATTATGTTTGTTAGGCGGCGTTGAGAGGTGTATCCTTTCTCTCGAAGTAGTTGTTGTAGTTGGGGGCTAGCGAGAGTGGCTTTAGCTCCAGTGTCTAGGTAGGCAGTACCAGGGATTCCATCTAGATGGATGCGGACGGCAGGTCGTAAATGGTTGTTGGCACTTATAAAATTGAAGTTGACTGTTTGTGGAACTGGATTTGACTTGGAACAATCGGCACAGTTCCTTCTGAGCACTCCTTCTTTTCCACAACCGTAGCACTTAAATGGGGCTGGTTTGTTTGCGCTGGTCTCTTTATCGGCTTCTGCCTTTATTTTTTTTCGGCAGACTGACACATCGTGTCCCATGTTTTTGCAAAAATCGCACTTGATTCTGTTTTTGGACTGATTTGCTTTCGCGTTTTCGCGGCGCGGTTGGTTTTGATTATCGAGGGCTTCCACTAGTCGGGCACTTGACACTAATTCAGCGAACGTTCTTACTTCGGTGCGTAGGATGTGTTTTCTTATTTTTTGCGAAAGAAGACCGTATACCATATCTAATTCCATAGCTTCATTTAGAGGTGGAACAATCTGGGCTAGCAGTGCACGTTTTTCGGCCACGAATTGTCCTGTGGGAAGTTGGTCTGTTTGCTTGCTGGCGAATACTTCTAAATATACGGCGTAGGCTGGTAGTCGGGGTGCGAACTCGTTTCGGAGGAGATCGGTGGCTTCTTTCCATGTTCCGACGGATGACCGGACGCCGGTCCACCAGGTGTATGCAGCTCCCTCGAGAAGGAGAGTTAGGCCTTTCACTGCGTTATCATCGTTGATACCTTCACTCTCTTTGTAGAAATCGGCGCTAGCAATGAAATCTTGGACGGCTTCGGTGCTGCGGGTGCCATTGTAGCGCGCTGTGCACTGAGTGAAGTGTTTGACTGGTGCGGATGGAGTAAGTCTTTTAAGGAGTTCTTCTAATAACTCGGCGTTCATTTTGTTTGCTTTTTTCCTACTTCGTGTTTCCGTTTTGAATTTTGTTCGCGGGTGCGACAAACTTTCCGAGTTCGATCACTAATTTACGCGGATAACGATTTACACTAATGACTTGTAGGTTTTCGAGCCTACTTAGTTGGGCGCCAATTTGTAACCTTCTTTCGGAGGGTACAAAAATCTGGTTGGTTTTGAAAGGTTTATTACCAATATTAGTTACGAATGGGGTAGAAAACACAATTTACTAAAACAATACTAACACTGATGAGATTCAGTCGGTCCACTAGGGAGCGCTTTGAATTACTTGAGAACTAGCAAGAAAGGTCCACCAGGGAGCGCAATCTGTGAGCGGATTCTCAGATTGCCTTTTGGTGGATCCTGAGCGGTTAATTATAGCCCGTTGTTGGTAGTACTTGGAGGAACTTATAACGAGTGGCGCGCTTTCTTGGCGGGCGGTCCAACTATTCTGGTGGCACTGGTGGGAATACTGGCTACACTATTATTTTTATCTGTTAAAAATTAATTATTTTTGTATAAAGTGTATTGCAATTTATAGATTATTTCATTACCTTTCCAACGGTACTATTGTTGCTGCAAAAAAGTGAAAATCTTCTGGAAAATTAGTGATTGACAAAACTATGTTTTTTATGTGGAAAGCCGACAGTGATAGTTCGATAACAACTCGCCAGAATATAATATTAGCCACAAAAATGGGTTTGTCCATATGTCAGCAGGTCTCTTTCTGCAATGTTGTCAAATTATTTTTTCTGTCTGAGGCCTTACCTTTGCCATCTTATTATTGCATGGATAATTGGAGAAAAAAAAAACAATAAACTGGTTGTATGTAACTAACTTTAACAATTAACAAAAACAATAGTCGCTATTTTAATTGGAATGTTAAAAAAAGAAAATTGTAATTTTTTTTTACAAAAAAATAAACGATTTTAGCAAATTGGCGACTAATTTTTTTGTTAATTGTTAAAGTTAATTATATACAATCAGTTTATTGTTTTTTTTTTCTACAATTATCGATGCAATAATAAGACGCCAAAGGTGTGGCCTCAGGAACAAAAACAAATTTGGCAACATTGCAGAAAGACGAGATGACAGACTTTGGAGCCCCCTCATTTTTGTGGTTTGGAGACTTGCTATTCAACTAGTTTTTCACGCGATAAACATAGTTTTGTATATCACTAATTTTCCAGAAGATTTTCACTTTTTTGCAGCAACAATGATACCGTTGGAAAGGTAATGAAATAATCTATAAATTGCAATACACTTTATACAAAAATAATTAATTTTTAACAGATAAAAATAATAGATACTAGATTCGCCACCATAAATTTCCAGTAATTTTCCGAATTTCAATCTCAAACTATTTTCAAAATAATCTGCTATTCATTAGCTTTCAAACAAGCCCTGGTTCAGTCTAAGTTTAAAACTGCCCGTAAAAAAACAAAATTTGTATGTCGAAACCTTTCATCAATTTTCCGGAAAACTAACAATGCGATCGGAAAATTTCTGACAGATTTGGAAAGCGCTTTTAATTGGCCACATGTTGTGTGAAATTCATTAGAAAATAAGCAATATTTGCCAAGTTATGAGGGAAAATATAAAAAAAAACTGTAAAAAATGCTAAAAAGACATGCTTCTATATTTCCTTTTGTAACTCCAAATTGCATCCGAATTTCAAAAAATCATATATGTACTTCCCCCCCTCTTGAAATGCCCTTTTAAATACCGTTTAGAACATTGAAATCCGTTGGAAAACAAAAAAGTAATCCTGCTTTCCGTTTGTTCCGTTTATTGATGTATGCCCTTAAAGGTGTCTTTCAGGTTGTTCTTGAGAGGAGCCTGGAGTTGCTAGTAGTATAATTGTGGGGCTTGTGGAGTGGAAGTGCCGGGGGAGCAGGAAGTGACGTGTATTGTAGGTTGCATAACTGCCAGGGCAATCCTACCTAGATGTAGCTACAAATGGCGCTCTCTACATGCAGTCCCCCTAAGCATAGCGAGAAATGTCACCCTGGTGTTACCAACTTAAAATTTGATAGGTGAGAGAAGGCGGGTAATTTGAATTTTTTTCGGTGTTGCCAACTTGGCAGGTGAGATGGCGGAAAAGATGTTAACAACAAACAAGATTAGCCTTGTTGTTGACAAGTGAACCTCAATTTTTGGTTAAATTGCGCATGCGTGACGAATATTAGCGGGAGATTTAGGACTGTAGAAACAATTAACATAACCAAAAATTGAAATTTTTACAAATTTATCCACTATAATCTCCTAATTATTAAAATAATGAAACATAGTTGAGGTAGTCTTAATTTGATGATAACGCAGATTCTGTAGATGATACAATTATTAATTTACCATACATCCATCGTTTTTTTGAATAATAAAATTTAGAAAATTGATGACAATTTCGGCAGATTCCATCGCTTGAAATTCGCAGTCCATAGCTGTCAGGATCTCTATGATCGTAGAAGGCACCCCTTCTTTGATCTTGATCTCATTTGTACACTAGCATTTTATTTTTACACAGACTGCACACCTTGTATTCGTAAATATCCATATTTAACACTAACAATAAGAAGCTTTCAAATGGAAAGTCAGAATAACGATTCAACGACACTTTTCTGTTTATTTATACTCGAAAAGATTTCTCTAGGGAAATGGAGGTCGAAGATCTGACATCCTAAAGGATGTGTATTACAGAAAACTACTTTTTATGTTTGAAAACCAAGAATCCATTTTAACTCAAAATATGGGATTTAATTAATAAAATAATATAAAAACTCAAAATCAATTCCCATATACTAAAAATACAAAATTGTAAAATTACATATGTTTCGGGAAAAATCCCATCATCAGATGTATTTAGATGTAACAATTAATTATTCGGTTTTTTATAATATTAATTCTTACCAAAAATATAAATATTATTGAAATCGTTAAATAATAAAAAATTGTAAAAATATTTAAAAATAAAAGATAAATTGAGAGAAATATTTTAAAAGTCAAATTTTAAATAAAAAAAAAATTTTAAATTGAAGTCTGTTATTTCATTTATTAAATTGTAATTTGATTTTTTATATGAAGTGATATAAAATTGTTCTATTAAATCTAAATTTGTTTCTATTTTGAATATATTAAATTGAAAATTTATCAAAATTATGATTATATGTGATAATATGTTTAACAATATTTGATTTATTTAAATTTAAACTTGAAATACATTTTAGATGTACTTTTTTGCGAATATTGAAATTTCTAATAGTTTTGCCAACATAAAATATTCCACAAGTACAAGATAGTTTATATGTACCAGGTATTTCTTGGAATTAAATCTTTATTTGATGTCAAAATTTTAATATTTAATGATGGATTAAAAACTATATTTATGTTATAAGGTTTAAGAATTTTCTTAACAAATAATGAAATTTGTCCTAAATATGGTATAGAATGAAAATTATTTTTTATATTTGAAATTTGTTCTAATTTTGTAATTGAACGTAAAAGAAGTTTATATTTAAATTTATTAAAAAGTTTATCAATTAAAATTGTTGGATATTTATTAACATGAGCAATAAATTTAATAGTTTAAGATGAAGAGTAAGAAGAAAAATAAGTCGATCCTTATTAAATCTTATATTTAGTTGGAACTAGTTTCGGTCAATTGACCATCTTCAGCCAACACCTAATTATATTTGATATTAGAAAACGATCTTATTTTTTGTATAAATTACTTACGTCAAAAGTTTTTCAAAAAATTACACAAATTTTACACAAATTTTAGTTGCAAAGATAAAAGAACGATAAAATCAGCAATTAAAAAAAATCCTTTACAAATTTTTCTTTTAAATATTATAAATTGAATTTTTGATGTTATTTAGTTTACAATGATTATCAATTTTATATGACTGTATTATTTAAGAATTTAATTTTAATTTTCGATTAGAAAAATACAACGATTTACCTTTCCGTTTTATGAAAGACTGACGCCTTTCTTTATTCTATAAAATATTAAACGGATTTTCAGGTTTTGAATTTTGATAAAATTATCAATTTTGTTGGAATTTTGATTTTTGGAAACAATATTACAGATTTTAAATGTTTAGATTTTTAAGTACAAACGAATTATTATAGATTTTTCAAAAACGAAAACAGAGGTTGGAAACTCAAATCAATTTGATCATTTAGAAGATTTGTGGATTGTTTTTTATGTTTATAAATTTCTAGCGCTTCAGTTAAAATGAGTTTCCTCCCTTTACAGCCCTTATACAATATATCAACATTATTATCATCAACTGATTTATGTTTTGTGAAATTAAGATGTTGGAAAAATTTTGAAGTAATAGACTTTCTATGTTCGTTAATTCGGGTTTTAATATTTCTGCCAGATTCACCTATGTAAAAACTGTTGCATTCATCACATTTGATTTTGTAGACACCCGAATTTTCTAATTTATCATCTAAATCTATATTGTTTTTTAATAATGAATATAATGTTTTGCTAGATTTAAAGGCAGTTTTTATTTTATATTTATCTAAAAATTTAAAAAGATTGTTAGAAATATGATTATATTCAAATGATCTGTATAATACTTTATCTTTATTTTCTATGTTATTATTATTATTATTCAAGGGGTCGAGTTTTGTTCTGTTTTTGAAATATAGTTTGTCGATAATGAGTTTATTATAACCGTTAATTTGAGCTAGTTGATATATTGTATTTAATTCCTTTTTGTAATTTTCTGTTGTTAAAGGTGTCTTTATAAGTCGATAGAAAAATGAATTAAAAGCAGCCATTTTATGATTAAAATGATGTGTTGAGTTAAATGGAATTAGACAACTACAATTAGTCGGTTTTCTGTATATATTAAATTGAAATTCATTTTTATTCTTGATTATTGTTAAATCCAAAAAATTAATACTATTGTTATTTTCAAATTCTGTTGTAAATTTTAAGTTTATCGACTTATAAAGACACCTTTAACAACAGAAAATTACAAAAAGGAATTAAATACAATATATCAACTAGCTCAAATTAACGGTTATAATAAACTCATTATCGACAAACTATATTTCAAAAACAGAACAAAACTCGACCCCTTGAATAATAATAATAATAACATAGAAAATAAAGATAAAGTATTATACAGATCATTTGAATATAATCATATTTCTAACAATCTTTTTAAATTTTTAGATAAATATAAAATAAAAACTGCCTTTAAATCTAGCAAAACATTATATTCATTATTAAAAAACAATATAGATTTAGATGATAAATTAGAAAATTCGGGTGTCTACAAAATCAAATGTGATGAATGCAACAGTTTTTACATAGGTGAATCTGGCAGAAATATTAAAACCCGAATTAACGAACATAGAAAGTCTATTACTTCAAAATTTTTCCAACATCTTAATTTCACAAAACATAAATCAGTTGATGATAATAATGTTGATATATTGTATAAGGGCTGTAAAGGGAGGAAACTCATTTTAACTGAAGCGCTAGAAATTTATAAACATAAAAAACAATCCACAAATCTTCTAAATGATCAAATTGATTTGAGTTTCCAACCTCTGTTTTCGTTTTTGAAAAATCTATAATAATTCGTTTGTACTTAAAAATCTAAACATTTAAAATCTGTAATATTGTTTCCAAAAATCAAAATTCCAACAAAATTGATAATTTTATCAAAATTCAAAACCTGAAAATCCGTTTAATATTTTATAGAATAAAGAAAGGCGTCAGTCTTTCATAAAACGGAAAGGTAAATCGTTGTATTTTTCTAATCGAAAATTAAAATTAAATTCTTAAATAATACAGTCATATAAAATTGATAATCATTGTAAACTAAATAACATCAAAAATTCAATTTATAATATTTAAAAGAAAAATTTGTAAAGGATTTTTTTTAATTGCTGATTTTATCGTTCTTTTATCTTTGCAACTAAAATTTGTGTAAAATTTGTGTAATTTTTTGAAAAACTTTTGACGTAAGTAATTTATACAAAAAATAAGATCGTTTTCTAATATCAAATATAATTAGGTGTTGGCTGAAGATGGTCAATTGACCGAAACTAGTTCCAACTAAATATAAGATTTAATAAGGATCGACTTATTTTTCTTCTTACTCTTCATCTTAAATAAAATAAACCTTATTTTGTCCAAACCACATTATGAAATTTAATAGTGTTTAATTCAAAATTAAAATTATTGTTGTTCATTGGAATAGAAAAAAGTCTATGGAAAAAGGAATTAAATGCAACTAATTTATAATTAAAGGGATGAAATGAGTCAAAAGGTATTATTGTTGAAGTTGTAGGTTTTCTATAAATTGAAACATCAAATTTAAGGTTATTAATTTTAATATTAATATCAAGAAAAGAAATATTATTGCCAATTTCTAAAGTAAATTTTATATTTTTGTGTAAAGAATTAATAAAATTTAGAAAAACGTCGATTTCTTCAGTTGAACCACTAAAAATACAAAATATATCATCAACATATCTTTTCCAAAAACGGACATGTTTAATAAATAAATTTTCTTTTGATAAATTTTGTTCAAATGAGTCCATAAATAATTCAGCTAAAATTGGTGATAAGGGAGAACCCATTGCAAGTCCTGATTTTTGTATATAAATTTTATTATTAAATTGAAAGAAATTTTGTCATAAAGTATGTTTTAATAAAGTGATTGTTTGTTTTTGAATATTCAATGGTAAAATTGAATTATTTAATTTATTACTAATAATTTTGACACATTTTAATGGTGGTATAGATGGAAAAAGATTTTTAACATCAAATGAAATTAATTTATCGTTTGGTAGTAATTGAAATTTATTTAAAGAATTAATTAATTCAATTGAATTTTTAATTGAAAATTTTGGAGTAAAATTTAAATTATTTTTTAAAATATTATTTAATTTATGAGCTAAACTGCAACAAGGAGTATTTATAAAAGTGACTATTGGTCTAATTGGTATTATTTTTATGAATTTTTGGAAGTGAATATAATCTAGGAATAATTGGATTAGATGAAACATATGTAATCTTACAATTTTGTATTTGTTAGTATATGGGAATTGATTTTGAGTTTTTGTATTATTTTATTAAACTGCTTTTTACTGAAAATTCTCTCATATGTTAGCTCGAAAAATTGAGGAAGTTTCGAAAGGAAAAAAATCAATAAATCAATTTAAAAAGATGAATAATTTATTTAAAACAGTTTCCACACTGGATACAAATATACAATTTTATGGTAAAAATGTTTCATCGCTCGATGAGGTTCTGAAGTCCATTTTATTTACCCTTTTTCGGTGTATTAATTGACAACATAAAACACGGTAAAACCGAAAACAGTGGTGTTCTAACACACAAGTTACACCAGGAATCATGATCTCTTTCTTATATAGTCTTTAATATGCTCTGAATCAATGACATCATGATAATTAATTTGACGTTTAACAATTTTTTCATTAATAATTTTTTAGATAATGAAGCAACTTTCACATACTTTAAAATCTCTCAATTGATAATACTGATAAGCGCGACACAAATGTGGCGACAGGTGTAATACTGTTCGGGCTCTGGTATCCATAGCCAAAATTTCAAAAAAAATTCTTCTAGGGGTCCATAGTCAAATGAATGGTTCTCCAAACATAGTGATCCTTGATTAGGTACCTTTATCAAAAAATATTCAATACCATCATCACTTTCATGCACTTGACTTTCAATTTGTTCCCACTTCACCACACTATATGTATTCAAAAGTTCAAAAAAAAGTTATTGATGGCAATTGTTTATGTAATTTTACAAGTGAAAAGTCATCAAGTGAAATATTCTTGATGACTGTTATTAGAGATAACTCGTATAATGTAGACATTTTGAATGAATGTTTTCACAACGAAGAAGATCTTATATATCAATATTCTTGTGGTTTTTTGATATCTGTTTGACGTAAAATGTCTTCTATCGGAAAATGGTTTTCTGCCGTGACAATGATAATAGTGGTTTTTGGTTTCCGCACGTAACATCCTTTTTCTTATCATTTACAAAATTCTTTGAATTATATTTTTTACAATTCCGGTTAATTGATAATATTCGAATAATTTATCATGTACAATTATACAATATGCTCTGTTCTTATTAGGAAAATTCTCACTACTTTCAAATTCTAATTTAACATCGATTGTTGATGACTGAGTGGCTTCGTTTTGTTTTGAACAATCAATGACGAAAATCGATCGAAGTGAGAAATTTGTATATGTTGTTGTTGGAGTCGATGAATGATTGTTATTAAAATTACGATGAAAATCGATAAAAGCCTGATAAGCTTCTGTATATTCATTTTTTTTCAAAATCAAAATGTTGACTTTCATATGGATAACACAGAGTTTAACCAAACACAAAGATTAGTCAATTTGACATGATCGAATTTACTGATTTCGTTCTTTGGATTGTCCTTGCGATCCGTTTGGAAGGCTACAATTACATATCTTGGTCGTTCAAGTTTGGTTGTTGTTTTAACGCTCCATATATCCTTTTTGGATTGTCTTAACGAGGGTAGTTCGAGAAATTTCCAATTTCTAAATCCAATCTGTATAGGGATGTTTTTATTCATTCGATCTAGAAGGTATATCTTTGAGTGATCACTCGGATATACATGTTTCAATTTTAAACATAAATCTTGAATTTTAATTCTTGCTGTTTTTGTTCCACTGCTACGGTAACAATTATTATCAGATCGATTGCGTACCAAACGTATCTTGTTTTTGACAGATGGCGGGAAAGTTGTAAACAACAAACAAAGTTGTAAACAACAATTTTGACAGATGGCGGGGGAGTTGTCAACAACGAGCAAGATTAGCCTTGTTTGTTGTTGACAAATTAACCTCAATTTTTGATTAAATTGCGCATGCGTTATGAATATAGGTGGGAAATTTGAATTTTTATGATTGAAACAATAAACTTTTTACATTAATTTATTTTATTAATTTAAACATATTTTTTTATTTCTGTGGCATTCTAATTAAATGTTAATAACACTAATAAACATTAAAGTCAATAACGAAAAGTTTACTTTACTTATGTCATTACTACTAGAACTGAATTTATTAATATTTCCTTTGTTAGGTTTAATAATTGTTGTTGTACGTGGTACCATGGCTGTTGTTGTTGCTATTGGTTTTCTTGTTTCTGTAGTAGTAGCAGTAGTTCAACTCATAGTTGAATTGTTTAGAAAAATCACCAAAAAGTGTAGCTCAGGAAATTCTTGTGTATCCGATATAGTAAATTCAACAACACTCATGATATCCTGGTGAGTTCACCTAAAATGAAAATAATATAAGATACTTATTATTTTATATAGGAAGTACAACAATATTTATTCTTGCAGAAAAAGATTCATATAATATAAATTATAAGAAATTTCTAAATACATTAAGATGGAACTTCACTCTCCGTTATTTCCGTTTTTAAAACGCGAGTTGGCGCTGTCGGCAGCTTGTATGAGGAAAAAATTTCTAACTTTCTACCGATTGAAAACTTAGTAAAAATGATTAATATTTAGTAAACTCTACTGGTCAGTAGATGGCTCCGAGCGCAGTCGTTATTTCTCATTTCTGTCATATACCATCACGTCACTCCGATTATATAGAAATACACTACGCCTCCTTTTCTTGCATATGAGATTTTAAAATCTTTTGTCATTGCAATCGTCAATTTCTATGTAAAATTTTTTTTTTTAACTCGATGGGGTAGGATTACTTATCAGTCTCTTTATAAACAAAAGTTCTTGATTTTATACACATTGCAGACAAAATCTATGTGCTTTTATAAAAAATGAACAGTTGAATTTCCATAATAATTAGTAGAGCTATTTCTATTTCTATTCAATCCTAATCCAGCAATTTTCAAAATTTATTATGAAGATAACAGGGCATTTTTTAAGGTACAGTTGTGTGTCCAAATGGACACCCAGTATCTAAATTTGGACACCCAGTAATCATGAATTGAACAAGCTGAAAATAAATAATACTCACAGAAAATTCACGAACGTTTATAATTTTTAAAATAAAATCCAAATTCCCAACAAAATAATAGGAGTATGACTTTGTACTGGACACCCTGTACAAATTTCTTAAAAAATGTCCTGGAATATAAACACATTTTTGTCAGAAAAATCCCCCTATTAAAGATAGTAATCAAGTTAGACTACATAATAACGACTTTATAGATATATTCGGTATGTTGCCTAATAAATTGCATTATTGTATTAATTTTTCCGAGAAAGTCATATTTTCCAACCAACAATGTTGTTCTCAAAAATAATACAGAAAGAGATAGCGTCAGCACTAACACTTCTGCACAGTAATATAAACAATTGGAGATTATCACAATTGTTTATTAGTAAGGAATCAAATGTAGATATCGATATTTTATATCTTTGTCTGGCGCATGTAAATTGTAAAATTAGTGGACCTATGTCGATTTGCTTATGTTGAACAAAGATCGAGCGATTTACAACAGAAACGAGATAATAAAAAAAAATTGTCGTAATACAAATAATTGAAAGTGAATAGATTTAGCGATGTGGTATAATGTTTGATCAAAAGCTAAAGGGTTGAAATTTTCCCGATATCTAGAACTTTTTTCTATTTTATACCTGAACGTTCAAATTATAGTTATAATTTACAGAATCTTTAATTGTCCGTTCTACTGTAGAACGATTTAGATTTAGATTTAGATTTAGCGAAGAGAACAGCCGTCCTAATTAAATAAAACAATAATAACTGTTTTGATGGTTGCCCTCTTCGCTAAATCTTTCACTTATTTGTATTACGATAACATTTTTTTTTATTATCTTGCTTCTGTTGTTTCGAATTATCATTTTTGGTAGAATCAAAACGAATACATATACAATATTGAACTTATAAAAAATTCCCCATTGTTTATTATTTTATTTATCAAGTTGACTAATGAAATTCTAGCTAGCTTATACATAGTGTAATATAAGATTATAAATACATAGTTGATTATGTACTTCGATATTCTTTTGAACATTTCTATTTATTTCATCTTTTTATTTCCCTAATTGAGCCTCTGAATGGCAGATGGCGCATAGAAAGAACTTACAAAAACATCCACTTTTAGTTGAGGACGCTACTATTCAGTATAGCAAAAATTGGCCGGCATTTTCAAAATACAACTTTAAAATGCCCTTTTTAGCAAAAATATTGACGTTGATGCCAAATAATTTGATTCTTATCAATGTTTAGTGTCTATTCTATGTCCTAAATTTGGTTTCAAGCGTATAGTACTGTAAATACGCGAATTCGTAATTTCGGCCTTTTTGCCAAACCTACTAGTTCAAAGTCAATCAAAAAAATGGAGAAGCTGTATAAAACCTATTTAGATGTGATACAAAAGCCAACGAAATTTCTATCGAGTAGTTTTTGAAATAAAAAATAAAAACCTGTAAAAATCATGTTTTTTGAGGTTTTTTCGCTTTTTTTCAAAAACTACTCGATAGAAGTTTTGTTAATTTGGGATAAACAATGCTTACGATAGTAATAAATTATGGTATTTTTTTCAGAATTTTTGAACTAGTGGTTTCTATTTTCACAGAGTGAAGTTCCACCTTAAAAATAGGAATAAAGTTATAGTTATATATCGTCGTACTGTTTTAACATAAGCTTTACTTGAAGTTGATATTTTCCAGGTAATAGAATACGCCAAAATTCTCCACTTTCTTTTGTTGAATAAAATGTCATGTTCCGTACAATAATTCGTAAACTAGCATTACTGATTGCTTTCAAATCGCTACTATTAAAAATTTGGCCCGTAATACCATGAACTTGTTTACAAAATTCTATTAGATCTAATCGATTCTCCTCCCATAACATCGGAAGATTTAGAGCTTTTGGATATTTACAACAAGAAATTCCTAATGTTATCTCCATAAAACCATGTATATAATTATAATTTTGCATGCTTCCAATAAATGTTATCCATGCAGCACCATTTGTAATACCATTTTTGAAACTTGATTTTCTATTGCAAGCTACTCCTCGATGCATTGTGTGATGATTACAAGAATACACACTTGCTAAATGATGGAAAACATCATGGCCTGACGTAAGTGATGGTGACGCAACATCTATGGCTGTTGAGCAACACGAACTTTATAAAACAAAGAATAAAACTTGTATGTAAACTCACCAACTATTTCAGCTGTATTAAAAGGGTAGTTCGCGACTAAAGCACTGCCATGGAACGAAGCGGACAATATAAATGGTATATCATTTAACCATTTTTCTATAGCTATAGTTTCCGGTTGTTCAGGCATATTATTTTCATGATAGAAATCAGGAAAACTTAGATCCAAATCCTTTTCTTTTGGATATCAATTACTACGACCATAGTCGCCGTAACACATACCTTCATTAGCTAGGGCAAAACCATCTGCATTTAGGCTGGGTAATATATGGATTCGAGTATTATCCAGTAACCATTTTATTATTATATTCAATATCAGTTTACAGTGTGTTGGAGATTTAAATAATCTAACCAATCTAGTGGAGTATAATTAACCTGAATTTTGGTCTACAGATTTGAATATTTTAAATTCCTTAAACCTGAATTTTAGTCTACAGATTTGAATATTTTAAATTCCCTACTATTATGTTGCTTCCTGTATGGAGGAGAATTTGAAGGGTAGCATCGACTTCTAGTTTCAATTGTTGAACATTTTACTTACACCCTGTACTAGTTGTATTTATGCCGGTTGTTATCGCTTGCCCACATCCGTTGAATAAGAGAAACGCATATAGAAATCTTCAATCAAATCATTACATAGTACAGTGAATTAATTATACAGAAATATTTATTATATTAAATATCATTTTACAGTGTGTTAGAGATTTAAACAATCCAACTTTGCATAAAATGTATGTTAGAAATAAGAATTACGGATATTTACAATAAATTTTTTAAATTTCATATGTATTTGTCGAGTAATTGATAAAGATCAGCTATATTTACAACGTTAAATTATGGTTATTAGCATAGCGATTTTTGTAAAATGATTCTTTCATAATCATTAGAGAGAAAAATGACAATCTACCCTCTTTTTAATAATGGTTAACCATACAGTGGGTTTTGTAAAGTAATGATTATATCATTTGAATATAAATTGAAAGTTAATAAAGAAAGAATTTTCTATCACTTAATTTCAAAAAAGAAAGCAAAAACAAATCTACCTCAAAAATTCATAATATTTTTTTTATTGTTATTACTGTTATTTGTATTTTTTTTCAATATTTTTATCGATAAATTTCTAATTACAATTTGAAAACCAAGAATCCATTTTTTCTCAAAATATGGGATTTAATTAATAAAATAATACAAAACTCAAAATCAACTCCCATATACTAATTATTAGTATATGGGAGTTGATTTTGAGTTTTGTATTATTTTATTAATTTCTAATTACAAAATGACAAAATTTAATAAAAAGCAAAAGAAAAAAGATCAAATCTATTGTTAATAATAACGTTCCACTCATCTTATTATACGGTGAACATTATTTTTATCGATAAATTTCTAATTGTGATATGATAAAAAACCATTTTTATCAAAAAACTAAATCAAAAAGGCATACAATTAAATAAAACTTAAAAATTCATAATATTTTCAAATTATATTATCGTTGTTTTCATTATTTTTATCGATAAATTTCTAATTATGAAATGATTAATAAAGTTTAATAAAAAAGCAAAAAAAAATCAAATCTATCTCAAAGCTCACTAATTTTATTATTGTTTTACTATGGTTTTTTGCTATTATTATTTTTGTTATTACTGTTATTTTTATTTTTTTATCAAAAACTAAATCACAAAGACATACAATTGTATAAAAATTTCAAATATACCAATTTACACAATTTTCCAATTACTCGTTTCCAAAATAACGTTTTTCAAATTTTTGACATAGTTTCATGCTTTCCTTCGCTTCTTTGCTATCATCGTAACTGAATTTTTCGTCTTGTGTTTTTGTGATTGTGAACCAGAAGCTTTGTTTTATATTAATTTCTTGAAAAAGAGGAAAAAAATATTTTATTGGATCGAAAAAGAATCTAATTATCCTACCTTTTATTTCAACAATAATGAGTTCGATTTCATCTGCCAGTTTAACGATTCTATCCAAAGTTTTACCTTCAATGTCTATTGAGACTTTCAAGCTCTTGAGATTTCTATTATATTTCACATCAATCACTTTGGTTAACATCACGTTTTTATTTGTTCTGATGATAAAGTCTACTTTTATTCCCTTTCGTGTTTCATTACTTAACGAATTTTCCTCGTATAATATAACCAGTGGAACCTTATTATTATTAGCCATGACTGTTTCTTAACTTCCAAATAACTAATAACAAATTTGAATGCATTTGAATATATACGCAGGATGTTATTTACAGACATTTCCTGTATTCGTATTTCCTCTGTGAACTCAATAATAACATGGAACGGGCTCGCAACGCTACTAAAGTGAGGCCGACTGAAATAGATATAGTGTAGTATCCGCCTCTCACACTTACACACTGCGCTTAAGGGCACAGAGTACATCTCAAAATTTTAACCGGCGAAAATGTGAGTTTGTAACTTGCGATTTCTCGCTTGTCCTTGGGACTACCATAACCGGAAATAGATTTTTGAAAAGAGCATTTCTTATAAAACGCAATGGTCTTTCCCGTTTTTCAAAATGTTGATACAAATTTGAATTACAGACGAAAATCTAACAATATGTTTTTTTTCGTATTTTTGTACACTTTCTTATATTTTCTCTTATAACTTGGTCAATTTTGATTATTTTGCAAAAATTCTTGTAGTGTCAGATAGCAAATAAAAAGTTCTTTCCAAATATTCAAGAAATTTTTCGATTCCACAGTCAGTTTTCCGGAAAATTAAGAAAACTTCTGTGCGCGACAACACCGTTTCTTCTACAATTTTTATCTGACAGCATTGATCAACCCTTCATTCGAAAGCTGATACAAAGGCGGAGGGCAATATAGAAAGCTTTTTTTGAAATTTTGAAAATTGCCTGAGTTATCGCGGAAAAACCAACTGGTTTTTCTAGCATTGTTTTCACTTATTAAAATTAATTATTTTGCTTTGAAATACATACAGTTAGGTAGATAATTTTGTTCTGTTTCCGATTGGCCTATTATTTTTGTAAAAATTGTTGATTTCTCGAAGAAAATACTGACATTTGTACGATTTTGTTGGCGAGTAATGATTCCAGGAATTTTTATAGATTGTTCATCCACTGACTTCAATATCTTTTCACTTTCCTTAAAAATATCGCCAAAGATTGTATCTATATTCATTCTCATGTTCTTTACTTGGCTAATGATAGTATTGACATGTCTAATAGTTTCAGAAAGGTCACAATTTACAGCTTGAAGCATTTTGCAAGGGGGTAATGTAAAAGCAAACAAAGTAGATACTATTACTAAACAAATAATAAATTCACTTGTCATAATGGCCCTGTAGTATTGTAACGCCTTTGAGGAGGCTTCCATATCTTTAACTAATTAAATTTCTTCCAGGGTTTCAACAATTGCTTTGAACATTTCACAAAATCTTATCAGTCCGTCGTGATTTTCTATCCAGCGTGTATCACACATAGCTGTTAATTTGGTCCATTTAGAATTGGGAAGATGTTCTTTAATTTTATTTTTTAATATTTGAGTTCGCATAGCTGAATTTTTTATAAAATTCCTATAGATTTTATGGTTCCGATACAATTTCTAACACTCTGAACGTTACAGGAATGAGCAAGTGCTAGGTTCAAGGAGTGGGCACTGCAGTGCACATATAATGCTGCTGGATATTTTTCCCGTATTAATGCTTGCACACCTTTAAAGTTACCACTCATGGCAGCTGCACCATCGTACCCTTGCCCAATCAACCATGTACAATCTATTCTGAGGGCTCTTAATGTTTCTAACGTGACCGCTGCCAAATTTTCACCTGTTGTACTATGCACAGCAACGAATTGCAGGAAGTCTTCACGTAAAAAATATTTTAATTTTTCATTATTATTTCCATCATTACAGTCTATGTACCTTACACAAAGAGACAACTGCTCAGTAAGTGAAATATCGGTTGTTTCATCCACCAGAATTGAAAAATATTGAGCCTTGTTGATTTTACGAACGATTTCATCTTGTATGATTTTACCACATATTTGAATGATATTATTTTGTATTATTGGACTTATATACATATCATTTATTGACTGACTCTGAATATGATCAATTAAATCTTTGTCTCCACATGAAAGGCGCATACGCAATAATGTCCTGAAATTTCCATCATTATTAACCGGTTCGGCTTGTTCTAAACTTAACGGTCCAGAATCAGAAGTTCCGCGAAGTGCTATTTCTTGACGACCACAAATTATAATAGTTTTAATTATAGGTGTCATCTTTCTTCTATTTTCAGAAATTTGTTTAGCACGACAAGTGTTGTGGTTCTTTCCAATAACTTAACAATTTATATTACTGTCACTTTATTTATGTAAGATATATTCTAATACTCTTGACTCTACAACTATTACTGTTATCAAAAGACTCTCTCCTTGGTTCTCGGACAGCCCTTTTATATATTAACACAAGTCAATATTATTAAGAACTAGTCCTTGAACATTGAATTCAGTTTTAATACGAATTTAATGATACTGATACTAAATGTAAATGTCAAGAATATTTGTACAATTAGCAATAGTTTAAATTATAACTAATAACAATGATAAAAATAATAGTAATGATTATTATTATTATGATAGGGATGAAGGGCCTCTGACACAAGTATCTAATTTCATGATGACATTTGGCACAGAAGTATTAAAATTTGCAATGAAATTGTCAGCATTAATAGAGCTACTTTTGTGGTATTGAGTTTTACTATGTTGATCAAATATTTCTAACGCATTTTTCCAATTATTGAATGGTTTTGTAACCAACGCGTTTAATTTTTGATGATTACCTTTTCCGCTAAATTCATGTGCAAAAATTGCACAATATTTGCATACTGCACCTTCGCCGTCTTTTGCTGTATAGCTCAACCAAGGAAAACGTTTAAGCCAGTTTAACTGAAATTTTAAATTTCGCTTTTGAGAAATAGGAAATTTATATCTTTCATCTGGAACCCATCCGGACGTCAACAATTTAAACTTAGAATCATCACTTAGTCTTGAATTAAAGCAGTGACCGATGTCTAAATAATTAGTGTCAGCTTCAATCAGTTCTTTGCCTGTGTTTTCTGATTGTGTGAAAATTTGAACCACTTTCAAAAGTGGCACCACTAGTTTTAGTGTAGTCTGTAGTCTGTTTATCATCCACAGATTCAAATTTATTTTTTTTTAACAAAAAATCATTTAAAGTACCTTGTAATTTTCGTTTCGCCATTATAATATTGAAAATTCAAAAACTAAAAACTATATATTTTATGAACTAGTAATCAGGATCCAAAAAACGTTCTCTTACCTAATTAGATTTGTTGCTTATTAGAATAATAATTAATTTTATAATATTGACAGCCTATCAATTTTATTTTAAAATTAAACTGATAAAGGTGTTTAGATTATTTCACACAGATGGTTAATATATTATTGCTTTTGGTTTTAAATAAATGTCGAATACGCACTCTATTCTACGGTGGGAGAGGTCATAAACTTAATACGTGCAAATTTTGTCATTGTGTTAGTAGAAGAGTATTTTGACGATTTTAGTGTATTTAGGCCTGTGCTGATAAGGTTTTGTCAATGCGTCAGCGGTTTTATAACAGCAACAACTATACAACGAAAGATTGCTAGGGTATACATATAAAATGTTTCATGGAATTTCTTTGAAACGTTAAATAATTATCAAATTAATTACAAATGCAACATTTTTTATCTAAATTGAAACTATGTAGGTCTAGTGTGTATTAAGGTCAATAAGAGTCTGTTGTAAAAATTTTAGTTCATGTTTATTTTATCATAAAGTAGCGATATACGATATTCCTAATTCATCATTTCAGGGGGGGTTGAAACCCCCAAAACCCCCCTTCAAATACGCCCCTGGTCCCAAGGACAAGCGAGAAATCGCAAGATACAAACTCACATTTTCGCTGGTTAAAATTTTGAGATGTACTCTGTGTCCTTAAGGCGATAAATCAAACACGTTCTGATATTTTTGAATAATGACTTTATTATAAAAATTGAAATATTGGTTTATCATAATCGTTCGAAAAAGGATTCTTAAAACTGTAGAAATCCTATTAAGCCGTCTATAAATTATAATTCGCATAAAAATCAAGTAGGTACTAAATTCAGTATCGCATTGAAAGTAGGTATGGGCATTATTATTAGTTCCTGGTTATATGACGTACGTTAATACTTTAATAAAAAGTATAATCTTCACTTTTTTTAATATATTTGTCAAATATTATTCATGTTAAGACATACAAAATATAAAACGAATAAATAATTTAAGTTACACAAAGCAAGTTTTAACAATTGTTGAACAAAATAAGCCTCGTCATTTTGTGCTTAATAGTACAAGCATTTCCATATATTTTATTATTTAATAATTTCGAATAATGGTGCATTCTACATTTTAAGAAAATATTTGTAACCCTTCTAACCAACTGAATTTCGTGTAATTCCTCTGTAAGAAATTCGTTATAGGGCGAATAGGAAAAAAAAGATTTATTTTTTCAGAAAAGTAGCTAATGGCCCTATTAACCTAAATTCTTTTTACATTAACATCTTTGTTTAAAACCCTGTCCGCATTTACTAAAGATTTAAATTGCTTTTCAGCAAAACTAACTATATTATATACAATTTTCGAGGCATGAAGCAGTCCACCACGACTTACAAAAGTTGTAAATTTTTTATAATTTTCTATAGGTGAACTGTACTCATAGTCGGACAATTGTTCTTGATCTCTATATAAAAGAATAGCAACACAGTCATCGCATGTGGACGTTTCTATTAAACTACGAATCACAGCCTGAAATATAGTAAATAATATTTACTTGAAATTCAGACAAACTGTTTTCCTGTAAATATTTTATTATATCATTAATATCTTCTGTTGTTTCATTTTTAAAATCGTCGTTTTCTCGTATTTGTGTTCTTTTACTTGATCTAAATTCAAACGCGGGAGTGCGATTTTCTCCAAATTCGCAACAATTCGCACTTACACTCGATGTTATAGAATTACGAAACAGTAATTGCCTCAAAGACCATTTTAATTGTTGAGAGTTTGGATTGTTATTTCAACCGCCCCTGGAACGGATACATGAAAAATATAGTTCTAAATGATCTTGTGAAAATTTATACGATAAAAACTACTTCAAAGGATCATTAGAGGAAAAAAGATCGTTCGCTAGATTTATAGTACTTTTCATAGTTACAATAAAACCTAACCCAAAGGTTTTGCGATTGTGATGAAGTAAACATATATTAGCAATTTTCAACAATCTAAGATATTTGGTTGTATTATCAAAAATGTCTTCAAAATATTTGATACAAATTGGTCTGATTGGTGCTTTAAAGGCCTTTTCAAATGGATTTCTATAATTTAACATATCGAATAATCTATTTATTTTCCTACGAAACTCGACAGTGGCATAATTGTTTTTGAACTGATGATTGTGACAGTTTTTGTCTAAATATTCAATAGCATCTGCCACTCCATTTGATGAAATAAGAAAAAGCGCACGGAATTTGCACTTGTACATTTGTTGTTGATGATGTACTAGGATTTGGAGCACAAGAATCAATTTTCTGCAGTATACATTCAGAATCAGCATAAATGACAAAGGGCACTTCCAATTGTCTTTCATAATTTTTAAATTCTACTGTATAATTTTCCGATGTAGGCATAGTTGTTACAATTCGATTGCACTCATCTTTATGTACCATCAATTGATTTTCCGAATGCAAATGGTTTAAACAAAAATTACAAACGAAAATTTTTTCTTTATGTTGGATGACTTATAAGTCTCGATATGTTTTTGATCCACACATAGTGGCTCCGTTCTTCATTTTCTACTAATAATAAATTAATATGCACACTCTTCTCTAATTTTGTGCAATATAGTAGACCAACAATTTCATCGTTTTCCAAATCGAATAAATTGACACTTATACTTTGATTTAATTCTTCAAATTTCCCAATATCTTTTGATTTCAAAGAAAGCTCTAGACTGTCAAATTCTACTTTTATTCCATTTTTTAAAATTATTGTACTTGTTATATTTTCAATACTATACGATTTTGGTCGATTTGAATTGACATCAACAGGATATGGGGCAGAAATTATAGCCCATTTAAAGGAGAACTCATCATCGTTTTTGACGTTGACGCAAGCGTGCTTGTTTTGAATTTTTTCGGGTAGCCTAAGGTATTGACTATCTCCTTTTACTGGTTGGTATTTATTTATGTTGATTTCTAAATGTGTAATTTGGACCAACGCCCAACCACTACCCCTTTCTTCAAATTCAGTTGTTTTTGTTTTAAGTTTTTCAATCATCAGGTCATAATTCGAATTGATTTCATTTTTATTTTGAACCATCATCATTTTTGAATTAAAACTTTTCACAGAATATTCTTCTGTCTCTTCCGTCATTTTCAAATAATCGGCAAACAATTCTAAATTGAATTTAATTGATTTATGTCTTATTAGCTCTTGTAGGAGTTCAAGTTTCACAACATCTCTGGATGATTTCATAAATGATTCGACATCTAAATTTGTTAAATCGTCATTTTCAAAGATTAACGTCTTAATTCTTCCTTGGAAGGTACTTTTAACCACCTTCAATTTTGTGGTAAACAGTTCTGTAGTTTTCAATCGATGTTCTAATGTACGTAAATGACAAATCCATTTATCAGCAGGAATATTTGCTGAACACAAATTACACCTTTGCTTTACAGGCTCAGGTCTGTTACATCCTAAAATTGAAAACAATAATTTGAGAAAGCTAACTAACAAGTGTAATAATAAATTTTTACCTGGTATTGAATGTACACGTTTTATATGATGGTCCAAATTATATTTTTGTGTAAATGATTTAAAACAAATATTACACACTACTTGTGCTTTAGGCATTTTGTGTGTGACAATATGAAACATTTTCAGCAAAATATGCACGTTACGATAAGCAGCTGGCTTTTTATATGGTCCTGATGAACAGGAAACCGGAAATCACAAAGCCCTTATCACCGGAAACCACAAGCTTCCGTCCTTATCAATATCTTGCAGGAAACAGGAAACTACAAACTTTCGTTCTTATCAATAGTAATTGATTAAGTATATCATTAAAACAGGAAACCGGAAACCACAAACTTCCGCCCTTATCAATTTCTTATCGTTGCAATAGGAAACCGGAAACCACAAAATCCTGGAAATGAAAATTGATGATGCTATCACATTGGGGTTTGATGATAAGCTAGTGTGGTATAAAAGGAGGTCTAGTATCTTCAAATTATCATTAATTGTCTTACAACGCTTCAAGTAACATTCTCATAATGGCAAGTGTACCTTCAACAATTGTTATGTATAGTGAGGATAAAAAAAATTTATCGATTGAAGTGTTGTATGTTGTATTGAAACAAATTTTCCAGTAAGTACTATCCTAATTTTTTTTTAAATAATTGAAATGTATATTCTAGATATGGTGTATAAGAAATTAAAAAATGTGATGATAAAATCCTAATCTCGCTTACTTATACTCCAAAGACAACAACTTTATAAAAGAAATTTGGTAAGCTTCCAGTTAAGTACATGAGAATGAAAATAGACGGTGAATACTCTACGACAATATAGATTTAACATCGGCGATATACAAGCCATAGAAGCGCCTGCATCGCCTGAAATCCTCTCACAACCATTTTTTTAATTACTTGTAATATAAGTTTTTAATAAAAATTCAATTAAAAGAATAATATTTGTATTTTAACCCTAATTCAATTTCAAAATCTGTCGCTAATACTCGTAATGCATGCGCAATTAGATCAAAAATTGATGTAGGCATTTTAGTAACATAAGTTATAAAAATTTTATTAAAAGCATAATATTTATATCTCAACCTTAATAGAATTTCAAAACTTCCCGCCAATATTCGTAACGCATGCACAATTCAACCAAAATTTGAGGTTCACTTGTCAACAACAAACAAGGCTAATCTTGTTTGTTGTTAACAACTTTTCCGCCATCTCTTCTGTCAAGTTGGCAACACCGAAGGGAATTCAAAATTCCCGCCTTCTCTCGCCTGTCAAATTTTAAGTTGGTAACACTAGGGTGACATTTCCCGCTATGTTTAGGGGGCTACATGTAAGGGCGCCACTTGTAGCCCCATCTAGGTAGGATTGCCCTGACAGTTATGCAACCGACAATACAAGTCACTTCCTGCTTCTCCGGCACTTCCGCTCCAAAAGCCCCACATTCATACAACTGTTGCTGAATGGTCCGAGGATTTTTTCTCCCCCTCTTCAGCCACCTCTATTATGTCCTCTTTCTTCCGTAGTTTTCTGAATCTGGTCCTGGAGAAGTTCAGCCATCTCCTGTATCTTATTTCAGGAGCCTTCGTCAATTAGAAGAACCAGTTGCCATCCGTTTGGATGCTTGTTTCGGTCTCCCATTTTTCAGGTTTTTGTCTTTAGACTTCGGTTTTGCACCGCAAACCTCAGCACCTGCTCCGGTTCCATATTGGTACCCGGGAGTCACGCCAGGGCTCGTACAGGCTTCTGGACTTACCCTACATTCATGTGCATTTAGACACCGCCCCATCTGAGCAGGATTTTGTTCCCTCGGCAAAGCAGGAGATGACCACAGCTCCCCCTCGAAACCTGATGGAGGAGAACCTAGGTTGAAGTCCTTCTTCTCCACACTCGAGCTCATCGAGACTTTCTATCAGACTTAATGTCAGACTAGCCTAACCCTCCTCCACGAGCTTTTCCGGATACCTTTGTAGTACAATGCCTACTTGAATATCCGTAGCAGCTTCTTCAAAGGTCTTTGCTGGAACCGAAGCGCTCTTAGACTTCTTTCTGCCGTATGTCTTTCGGTGTACTGCCTTTCCGAGTAAACCGCTTTTGCCCCCCTTCTCCTGCCTTACTAAGGTCTGGAGTCAACCTCGTCTCAGCAGGTTTTTCCGGGCCTTTCGGCGCAGTTCCGGCCGCTGCAGACCCCGTCGTTTGAGCTGTCTGTTGCCCTCTAAGCCTACGCCTAGCAGCCCCAGACAGTCTCTTGGGTTTTTGTGGTTCAGTTGTTACACCCCTCCCCTACTTGTAGGTTTTCAGTTTTACTGTTTGTGGTGTGGATATAGATCCCACGATTGTGGGGGAAAGAACGGTCACCACATGAGGGAGCCTCTTACGCATGTGGAAGGCATTTATACAACGGGGTGCGTCAGGTGCCTCGAGGTTGCCGCTAGCGACTGAACTGCCCTTTTGCCACGCAGCTCATCAGTGCGCACCCGACCTTGAGATTGGGAAGGTTTTTATAGTGGTATGTCATCCACTTGACCCAGGCAGTTAAGCCGAGGTCGCCGTGTCCCCCGCCGGTACTACCTTTAGCAAGCTGGCTTATTTCCAGTTAGCCAACGTGTCGTAGACCGTTTTCTGGTGCTTTCAAACGTCCTTCATTCCCCTCTCTTAGCTATGTTTACACGGATTGCCCAGAAGCCACGACGCGGATCTGGTGACTAGCGAATATTGCCGTTTATAGACAAACCGCCGAGCATTTCCCAGTATTTGTGAGCCTGACTATTCGGCATTATCAGATCCACTGAGACCCATCGTTACCCCTTGACCCCCATCAGTCTCTTTAATTCCATCATATCTATTAATTTAACTAATTAAATATAATACCCATATTTAATCAGTGATTGGAACAATTATTTTGGAAATGTAATTAAATTACAGTTATCCGTTACGCAATATAAAAAGTAATTCATTACAATTACTAATTATTGAAAAAAAGTAATGAATTACAATTACCCATTACTGGAAAAAAAGAATGCAATTACTTTTACCTAACACAGATTTACTTATTTTTTGTCAGCTAGATGAAATTGAGGGTGAGTTGTGCCAGCGATGGTAAATTTTAACAAATAATAATATTAATCATTATATTAGTAGTTGTGATATTAATAAATAAAAAATGTGACTTGCGGTAAACGTAAACTTTATTACAGACTAAAAGAGATGTTTTATTGCAAAGAGCTATATTCAACGTTAAGTTTTAGCAGCAATTGAGTTTCAAAATTACTGTCGGTTAGGGCATAACGTTTTGTTTTAAATACATTTGCAGCAACGTTGAACACTCTTTCCACCGATGTACTCGAGGGTAAAGTTTAACAAAAATTTGTTTAATCAACAAATGGCTGTTCAGCATTTTTACATTTCTACAGGTATCTTCTAAAAATTAGTCAAAAGGCTTCTTGATCTAAAAATCCTGGTGGAGACTCAACTTTTTCCGCTTCAAGTGAATCATTATAATTTAGATCTAGATCTGTAAGCTTCTTTTTTTGGAGCTCTTAACCAATTTAATCTGAATTTGGGATGTACACAACTTGAAATTACAAAAGAATTTTTCCTCCATATAGACTGAAATCTTGAAAAGAGAATTTTATTAACTGCTATTTCCTTTTTTGTTTATTACCTTAACTGAATACTGTCAATCAAAATACAAATTAATGGCACGCAATATTGCAGTTGCCGTGACGTTTGTAGTTCTCTCACAAGGGAAGTAACCGAACTCGAACACGAATAAACAAACCATAGTTTAAACATAAGCTCTTCTTAGCTATTGAATTGTTGTCATAATAAATTGTTGTCATAATAAAATTAAGCATTCGTGTGATATTTTGTATTAAAAATATTAATAATTTATAAATTTACTGACAGAACTACTATATTCAGATGATATCTTTGTTCATCATAGCCGACTATGCATTTTATGATTTGCTACTTATTTATTTAATTTCTAAGCAGACAGAAGCAATAAATAATAATTTTTTTATTACTGTTGTAGATTTTCCAAAACTCGAATTATGAAAAAAAATTACAACTATTTATTTTAAAAATTATTAAGAATGAATATGAAGTTTTTAAAATAAATGATCAATACATAAAGGAACCGAACAGTAGGCACATGTAATTAAGGCCATGTTTTCACATTTTTCTGCTTCATTATCTAAAGATTCAGCAGAACATTCTTCTATTAGGTTGTTTAATAAATAATGTCGGTTTTTAACGTCAAAGTTTGATTACATATATTTAATTTGTCCTGCATTTTTGACTTGTCAATGCCCTTGAGGTGGTTTGAAATTGTACCCATCGTAGCACCTAAGCGTTTTGAAGGCTCTCGAACAGGATTTGCCTCCACCGAAGCTTTCAATTTATCGTTTTCTCTAGCTGTCTTTCGTCCACGTCTTTTCTCATCTTCGAGTGTCTCATATCCTTCTCGAAATCTTTAGAACCATGGTTGAAGCGTACGTTCGTTAGTCAATTCATTGCCGAATGCTCCGTTATTATTCCGACTTGCCTCTGCTGCCTTGTGGCCCAGTTTAAATTCATACAAAAAAATTACCCTTAACTGCCACTTATCCATCTCAACTTTGATAATTAATAAGATCACTGCTTAAAATTGGAAAATTATCGAATTCTTACAGAAATATCACTGAAATTGTACTTTTTCAAGTGACACCCTAATAGATTTTAATTGTTATGTAAAAATACTTTCAAAATTATGACATTTATAAAAACCGACATTATTTTTTAAACAACCTAATAAATTATGAAACGAGACTTGTAAAACATTCTCGAATGTTTCCGAACTATTTTCTATATTATAACTTGAATTTTTCCAAGCATACTGTAACATGATGCAAAATCGAGGCGAACAAAACTGATTATATATCAACGAATGCATTAACCCTTAAATGCATAGTTTCTTATTGCGGCCTGGAAAAAATGTTTTATGGTAAGAATTTAGGTACATATAACATAAAAAATAATGAAAAAAATTTGGTATAAAAAAAATAGGTATTTATTATGAAAAAATGTGTATGTAGACAATTGGCAACACTATGCGTGAAGTACTAAATTTATGCTTACATATTTGTAGGAGCCTATAAATCAACTCAATCTAAAAATAAATAATATACAGACTATTTTGAGTGAAATACAGCAAAACAGTTTCGATTTTTAGTGTGGCACAATGCCACCTTACATTTAGTACACTCAGTCCGCGAAAATCCTTTACAACCGGGAAGTTTGCATCTATTTTTAGAAGTGCATCTTTTTTCGTTGTGGCCTAAGCCATCAGTCCGCACGTCTGTTGGAGGAACGGGTTTCATTGGACCCCGATGTCTTTTTGCTTCTATCTCCCGGTGTATATTGCTGCTTGAAGGCCTTCCTCTTTTGGGTTCAGTATTTTTTTTATAATTGCACAATGTATCCGCAAGATCTGATCTATAATCACCTAGTGTCATGTTTGGGTGGTGTTTTTTATAAAGTACCCATGAATTTATTATCGCCATATCTATCATGTGATAAAATAATCGAATGTACCATTTTCGACTTTTGATTCGAATTTTGTAGCAGCCCAAAAAAACTGTCCATCAAATCTACTCCACCCATGTGGGCATTGTAATCTTTTACGATTTTTGGACAGGCAACAGAGACTTTTTTCTTTTGTTTCTTATCAAATCTGCTGACAGTTTCCGCTGGTTGGGAACCAACATAAGTAGATACCAACGTAACAGGCTTATTATCCTTCCAACAAGTTACCGAGATATTCACGCCTTCATAGTCTGCTACGAGTTCCTCATATGATCCCCTTGGAACAGAGTCCTTCATGAACTCTTTTACTACCGGCAACTTACAGGTTTTACCGAGGCGGTTCCTCTGAATTGTGCCCAATGCATATATACCTTGAGTATGCAAGTAATATAACAAATACTACTATACAGTTAGTACAATTAGTAGTACAATATAACAATTACTAATATATCATCGTTAAAAAATAGCGTAAAATACTGAAATGGTGTTTCTAGTTGGGCAATTTCTGGGGAAAGGTCTGTATTACCTGTAAATCTGATACGGTCTTCACTAAATTCCAAATTGCCTTTTTTCCATATAAGTTGCCTACTTCGTTGCCTCCAGGCCGCTGCGCCAATGATACTTGACAGTGGGTGACTAAGTGAAGGCCCTGGAACTGAAAACTCATCCGGTAGATGGTCTTCTTCAGTAGGTAAATCAGGATTTGCATTGTACTGATCTTCTTCTGCCTCTTCTAAATCCTGTATGAGATCTTGTACATTCGAGTAATAATCTAGGTCATTTTCGTCTCCTATAGACTCTTCATCTTCAGAAATTTCTCCATTTTCGAGACCTGATAAAATATTTTCAATATCTTGCTCTGTCAACCGTTTAGACATCCTAAAAAGAGAAAAAAATTAGCTAAAAGCCCAAATCAAAGAAAGTAATAAGTATGCACATAATATGCAACAAACGCATAATGTAGACATTTGGCAACATACAGTTTTATATATTTTTTTTATACAGATCAAATAAAATTTATAAGTAAAATATAATAAATCAATAACTTACCTAATAAGAGTTGAGAATATATATTTTTTTTATAAGAAATAGCACTCGTATATCAATGAATACAAAATTACGGAGACACTTCTTATAACTCTATAAACTTAGTCGACCACCAAATAGAAATGTCAAAAAAAAAATAGATTTGCCGCCGAAACTTGCAAAATTTCTTTTTAGACATTCAATAAATCTATTATCTATGGTCGTATAAGTGCGTTCGGAAACACATGCCACACAACTTCAACAAAATATCGTGAAACGCGGTATGTATACATTTGGCAACAAGATGCATTTAAGGGGGAGTGGTAGGCTTGGCCAGTTTTGACCGGCGAAAATATGAATTTCTAACTCGCAATTTCTCGCTCGTCCTTAAAGCTACGACAACCACAAATAGATTTTTGAAAAGGGCATTTCTTATAGCCACTCTTGGTTCTTTCCGTTTTTCAAAATGTTAACGAAAATTTGAATTACAGACGAAAATCTAACAACATGTTTTTTTCGTATTTTTGTACAATTTCTCGTATTTTTGTACAATTTCTCGTATTTTCTCTTATAACTTGGCCAATTTTGATTATTTTGCAAAAATTCTTGTACAGTTAGATGGCAAATAAAAAGTTTTTTCCAAATATTCAAGAAATTTTCCGTTTCCATTGTTAGTTTCCCGGAAAATTAAGAAAATTTCTGTACGCTACAACACGTTTTTTTTCTACAGTTTTTATCTGACAGCATTGATCAACCCCTTATTCGAAAGCTGACACAAAGGCGGAGTGTAAGATAGAGCCCTTTTTTTGAAATTTTGAAAATTGCCTGAGTTATCGCGGAAAAACCAACTGGTTTTTCTGGCATTGTTTTCACATATTAAAATTAATTATTTTGATTTGAAATACATACGGTTAGGTAGATAATTTTGTCCTGTTTCCGATTGGCCCATTATTTTTGCAAAAAGTGTTGATTTCTCGAAGAAAATTGAGTGGAAATCCAACATCGTTATTTTACAAAGATTGCCCGCGTCAGACGTAAACAGTGCGGGTTTGCCTAATCGAAAGTTTGTGGAATCATCGATACTCAATCCAAAGCGAGACACATAATTCGATTTGACAAACGCGCACTGTCTGCCAGTATGGCGGGTTATCTTACTTGATAATACACAAACAAAGAGACTGGATTTTCATTCCATTTTCTTCGAGAAATCAACACTTTTAACAAAAATAATGGGCCAATCGGAAACAGGACAAAATTATCTACCTAACCGTATGTATTTCAAAGCAAAATAATTAATTTTAATATGTGAAAACAATGCCAGAAAAATCAGTTGGTTTTTCCGCAATAACTCAGGCAATTTTCAAAATTTCAAAAAAAGGGCTCTATCTTGCACTCCGCCTTTGTGTCAGCTTTCGAATAAGGGGTTGATCAATGCTGTCAGATAAAAACTGTAGAAAAAAACGTGTTGTAGCGTACAGAAATTTTCTTAATTTTCCGGGAAACTAACAATGGAAACGGAAAATTTCTTGAATATTTGGAAAGAACTTTTTATTTGCCATCTAACTGTACAAGAATTTTTGCAAAATAATCAAAATTGGCCAAGTTATAAGAGAAAATACGAGAAATTGTACAAAAATACGAGAAATTGTACAAAAATACGAAAAAAACATGTTGTTAGATTTTCGTCTGTAATTCAAATTTTCGTTAACATTTTGAAAAACGGAAAGAACCAAGAGTGGCTATAAGAAATGCCCTTTTCAAAAATCTATTTGTGGTTGTCGTAGCTTTAAGGACGAGCGAGAAATTGCGAGTTAGAAATTCATATTTTCGCCGGTCAAAACTGGCCAAGCCTACCACTCCCCCTTAAGGGTTAAAATAATAAATATTGTCATGCGATTGACTGAATTTAACTCGGATATAATCAACAATTCTCTTGGCAAAAAGTTTATATCCAGAAGTACACATCCAATGGCTGTACATATTTAGTTGTTTTCGGTGCTATTATTTTTAACTGGATATCTTTATTTGAGTGGCTTGGCTCAAAATTGATTTATCTTTGTGACCAGACCAAGAATCACAAATAACAATACATTTATTTCCTAGATCAGGATTTAAAACTTGTTCGAAAATTTTTTTTTAATTATTTTTCGTCATATTTCTACTACTATTACAATCGGCATAGACTGCTTTTCTTGACATCTCACGTTCCGCATGCGGAATGTGAGATGCGAGATGCGGAATTACAGATTTCGTTCGAGTCGGCGGTATTATTGACACCAATAAAGTCGTATACGACTTGCTCGATCTGGCAACATCGCAATCTCACGAGAACTGTCATTTTAATTGCCAGTCGCGCGTGCGTGTTGGGTGTTTTTTGTGTTCAAAATATTGTTTTCAAAATATCAAAAAAGGGCTTCATCTTGCCCTCCGCGTTTGTATCAACTTTCGAATGAGAGGTTGATCAATGCTGTACGATAAAAACTGTAAGAGAAAACCTGTTGTCGCGTACAGAAGTTTTCTTAATTTTTCAGAATTGGAATATTTGGAAAGAACTTTTTATTTGCTATCTAACGGTACAAGAATTTTTGCAAAATAATCAAAATTGGCCAAGTTATAAGAGAAAATAGAAGAAATTGAACAAAATATGAAAAAGACATGTTAGATTTTTGTCTGCAATTCAAATTTATATTAAAATTTTGAAAAACGGGAAGAATCGTTGGAATCGATAAGAAATGATCTTTTCAAAAATCTATCTCCTCTTGTAGTCCGAAGCACGAGCGAGAAATCGCGAGTTCGAGATTCACATTTTCGCCGGTTCAAATCTGGAGATGTACTCTGTGTCCTTAATAAATAACTCATGAAATATAATTTATTTTTGATTTTAATTCTTTTTGTCACTTCTACATTGGTAGTTACTTATGGTCCCCTGGATATGTGTGATGGGTAAATCGAATCCTTGTGCGCTCAAATACGAAAGTAAACAGCGATGACATGTCGAAAAGAAGAAAATCTCATATTACAGTACCTTGCCATATTATTAGATCCGTCGAAGAAAAACGTGACTTTTTGATTTTCAGAGCAGATATCGGAAAATAATTAAATGCTTTACACTGTTTTGAATTTGAACTGTTTTGAATGGTGATCTGTTATGGTCAAGTCGCTTCTTCACCATAGTCGGCGTTAATTTCGGTTTTCGCGCAGGTTTACGCGCGATCAATCCATTTTCAGCGAGACGCCGTTGCACAGTTCGCTTCGAAACAAGTATTCCTTTATCCCTAATGTTCTTAGTAAGCAAACTAACGTAATTTTCTATTTCGGACACAGATCTCTCGTATTTTTCTGTCTGTTCTTGAGGTTGTAATATGCCGTCGTCCACATGCGCCCTTTTTTTTGGCGACAAAGTCATCCCGGAGTCCAAAGCCATTGTTTCCTTCCATCACGGTACATCTTTAAGAATCGGCACGTCGATATAACTTCTAACTTCTAATCCAGTCTACAGCGTGTTCTCGATAATTCTACCTATACGTTCTAGTTCTGGTAATGTGAGGCACCAAGAATGCACATCCAGATCGACTCTTCGGAGACGTGAATTCTTACCATCACATTTGATATGCATAATTAATAAAAGTAATCAGCGTCTATTTGCAAATCATGTTGCAATTAGAGCGTCTCTAACCATCCGCCCTTGAATCAATTCTGGACCCACGTGATTACCTTCTTGGAGTGCCACTTCATGTGGAACTTGTACTTGAAAAATTCCTAAAATAAATAATTTTTCTTCAGTAAACAAAGTACACAATGTGAACAATCTGATCATACCATCGTTAATATATTCATCAGCCTCTTCCTCATTGTGATGACAAGTATTGACATTTAAAATCTTTATGTTTGCACCAGCAATCTGCAGTAATTAATTTCAGTCATTTATGTGTGTGTAGGTGTGTATGAACTTACCAATTGAACATTCAGTGAGTGGTATCCTTTACGGTTAATATACATTGCGGCTGGTCGTTGTTCATCATTAACTGGGGGAGAAACGTTAGCAACGTGGGTACAATCAATGACTCCAACAATTCCGTTGAACTCATACTTTTGTGAAAACTCTCAATTGATCCAATTCCTCAAAATTTCTTGAAAATTTGACATAACGGTCAAATATATAGAGATTGTTCAAAACCTCAGTAACTTCAGTAATGCAGCAACTAACTGTTGGTTGGGACACAGACATAAAAAGATTTGAACCAACATCCATCTGATAACTGTGTGATATACAAAAGCGTATCGCCGTTAATATCTATAAAATAAAAATTAGGTCTACCGGAAAGTTCTGTCCGTTTTTGGAATAAAAGAAAATACAAAATTTTCTTACTGCCAAATAACTTTATTAAATAATGTAATTGCCATTATTATTAATGACTTATTGCCAGCGTGAGGGCAACTTATAAATCCCATTTTTGTAAAATGTTTCGTCTTTTGAATTGAAAAACTGAACCAGTGTTTGTTTGATATCTTCTTCATTTTTGAATTTTTTGCCCGCCAAAAAATTTTGCAGAGACAAAAACAAGTGATAGTCGGAGGGTGCTATGTCCGGAGAATATGGTGGATCTGATAGAATTTCCCAGCTTAGTTCAGCAATTTTTTGACGAATCCCCAAACCAGCATGTGGCCTGGCATTATCGTGTTGCAGTATGATGTCCTTCCTATTGAACATTGCTGGCCTCTTTTTTTGGACTGCTGTCTTTAAGTTATCCAGTTGTTGACAATACCTTTCCGAATTTAGCTTTTCGTTTGGTTTTAAAAGCTCATAGTGTATTGGTCCTCGAATATCCCACCATATACACAACATTCTCTTATTCAGAGTCAAATTTGGTTTAGAGGTGGAAGGACTAGGTTTTCCCGGTTCACAATATGCTCTTTTTCTTACAATGTTTTCGTAAGTAATCCATTTTTCATCTCCAGTTATCATTCGATTCAAAAAGGGCTCGATTTTGTGCCGAGCAAGCAGAGATGTGCATATAACGACTCGATCGTCCAAATTTTTCTGACTTAATTCATGTGGCACCCATCTTGAATATTTCCACACCAATCCAATCTTTCGAATATAATCCGAAATAGTTTGCTGTGCTGAATTAAGCCTTTCTGCAATCTCTGATGATGTCAGAAAAGGATCTTGCTCCAACATGGCCTTAACAACATCGTCATCGATCAGAGATGGTCGCCCAAAACGTGGCTTGTCTGAAAGGTCGAAATCACCTTTTTCAAATTTTTCGAACCATCTTCTGCATGTCCTATCAGACACTGCACCTTCACCAAACACATTTGATAAATTTCTACATACTTCTGTATCATTTCTTCCCTGTTGATATTCATATAAAATACAGTGGCGTAGATGAATCTTATTAGTAGCCATGGTTACTCTATCGTTTCACACTAAAGACTAATGTAAATCAATTGTATTATAGTCAGTTTGCTTCGTTAGTATGTTTACAATAAGCGATAAAAATATAGAGCTGAACATACACAAATTAAACTTGTGCATACGTGTCGCAACTTACTATCATAAAAACGGACAGAACTTTCCGGTAGACCAAATACATAATAATGATTAATATGGAGTCCAACTTTCAGCGGCGCTTGGTTTATAGAGAACATAGATTATTAATGACTGATCTTACTCGTATGGGTATTTCCAAATCTGTCGCTTAATTGGGGATCCTCATCAAAGGAGTCAATAGTTCAACAACGATGTTGAACAGCTCTTTCGGAAAACGGAACATTGCTTTAAATCGTGCATCGCTCAAACTCGTCGCTGCATTGGCACGGGGTAAAGGCACTCTTGGAGCAACTTCATCTTCTTCTTCCTCCAACAACTTCAACATAACCAATTCTTCCATTTCAGGTTTTAAGTGTATTTTATTACCAGATGCACAAGTGATTTAAACAAAATCGTTGTAAAAACAACGTTTGAATTTATCGTTGAGAATGTAAAAAACTTAACTTTTGAAACAATACGGCACAAAAAAATTTTTTCGACAGGCACTGAACAAGTAAAACTTGTAGAAGTTTTGTGAGGTTAAGAAACCGTTACAAATACAGGAAACGCGCGAAAACGACTTCACACGAAGCGCCGATAGTCTAAATTTTTATATTTGAGCATAAAGTAGTAGCTAATACTGTAAACACTACAATATTTTTCAAAACCGAATTCACATTTTGTGAAGTCACCAGGAAGTCACTCACAAATTACCGTCCGGAATTAAATGTCAAAATTCTACTCGCATCTCACCCGCCATCTCACATATCGAATGGTCGAGAATCGCGATTTTTTGACGGCACGCGGAATTTCAAAAATTCCACTCGCATCTCACCATTCCGTATGGTCAAAAATAGCACCCATAAACATTATTAGGACAATACTGTTCCAATTTTTTTTTAACGAGAGGTCCAAATGATCCATTTTTTTCTTGAAAACAAATATAAATCTTTTTAGAAAGTTTTCCAGTCATAGAAATACCAATATCAAAAGTATAAGAGTGAGTTGTACTGTGTAACGATTGAAAAGCGCCGATTGATTTTTCACTCTTTTTAGAAAGTATTTTCCTCTACTGGAAATTTCGTAATTGAACTGACTTTGATCACAGTTCCAAATGTTTTCAAGTCGATAAGAATCATTTTTTATAATATTATTAATTTCGATTGTAAATTGTTTCGCTTTTTCTCGGAGCTCTTATTCTCCGGATAATTCTTTAGAATATATTTTTAAACCATGACTCCATCTCAAATATGGGATAATATTTAACAAAATTAATAAAATAAAAACTCAAAATCAAATCCCATATATTAATTATAAAAATATTCGGATTATACGTATTTCGGGTTTAAATACCCATCATCGGATCCTATATATGTTGAAGTTATTAATTTGGTTTTTAAAATTTTGTTTAAAATTTCTTACCAAAAATTAACAAAAATTGTCAATTAATTTTATAAAATAAATAATGTGAAATATTTAAAAGTAATAGATTAATTGAGATATTAAAATGAAAATTCAAATTTCAAATTTCAAATTTTTAAAAAATTTGAAAATATCGCCATAGAAATGAATGACGAGTTTCCGAGGGATGGACAACGAGCATGAGAATGGTCACAATTATGAACCCGACTTGGGTATGCAACAAACACGAAATCTTTTTATTAATGAAAATTTTAATATATAACAATGTTTGTTGAAAAAACTTGTACCATTTTTTTACATGAACCTAATCATAATAAAAATATAGCAATACTAATAATACACACAATGTAATTGTGATGTAGGGCACTAAGCCGTCTTCTGTTTCGCTTTTTCTATTTCAAGCTGCAATAATTCCATTCTTTTCTTGTGTAACTCTTCACTCCTTCTTTCTTTATTTTTTAAATGCTGTATTTTCTCCTCTAGATTTCTTTCTTTTATTGTAGCCAGTGGTGTTTTCTTCCTGGGCAATTTTTTTAGTTTCCTACTTAAATTACTCCGGTTAGTATTTGAGTCTGGTGTGACTGTCGAAGTGTTTGGTTTTGATACTGTTTGATGTTCCGGTTCTATTTTATTAATATCGGAATGTGGTGTAGCTGTAAGTAAATTGCAGTTATATACTTTGAGGATATGAATAAAGTTATGATAGTCATACCTGATTGGGGAGATACTGACTGGCTGACTCCTTCCTCTAGTAATTCATTCTCCAAAACATCTGTAATATAAATGAATTATAAGTACAGTGTGCTGTGCTACAATCTGTAGGCGTACCTGATACTGTATTATCGGAAGCTTCTGTTGTATTAGAGGTTTTTATTGTATTATTAAATCCGTCCGATATAGAATCACTGTCGCAGCTATTAAATAGTCCGCTCACCGTCTTCATATTTATAATTTGTATGACTTGTTCATAAATGATGTTGGTTCCTTCTGTGGAGGGACCACCACCCGTTTTATTTACCTGCAATCTTTTGTTGCTCGAGTACTTCCTGCTCGCGGTTTTTAAATTGTCGTATTTGCTTTTTAACTGATGGATTGTGCGTGGACTATTGCTACTATTGAATTCTAGCAGAATTTTATTCCATGCTTCCTCCTAAAACGACAATTTGCTCATGTAATGTAATAATATTTCAATAATATGCATATAAATAACTTACTCTTTGGTATGGTTTAACATTGTTGTTTTTACATTCGATAATGTTTTTATACTTCCCGATTATATTTATTAAAGACAATTCCTCGTCTTTATTAAAATTGGTTTCGCGATTGCGGCAGCTTTCCTTTTTCGAATTGGATTGCATTATACACACAAAATTAATAATCCGCAAATTGAAAATACACCACAAAAACAAAGAAAATTTGGGGACGCACACCACTATAAAAAATAGGGTAGTATTTGAATTTATAAACAACTCAATAAACATTTAGAACTTATCTTAATGCGCATGTGTTATAGATAAAGCCGTCTAAAGTGATTTCCAAGTGGCTTTATCTTTAACTTGGGTTAAAGTGTTAAAGTTACATTATAAGAATCAAAATCATTTTTAATGCCACTTTCAAAAATAAAGTCGATTTAAAGTTGATTATAAGAACGGGCCATTATCTTCTGGCCATGAATATTCGGCTTAGCCGTTGACGATGAGGCATGGCCGGGGTATCCATACGTTGCTTGACGTTTTGGATTATCGTAATGAACCCAATTTTCATCGCAAGTCACAATTCTATGCAGAAACCCCTTTCTTTTTTGCCGTTGGAGCAGTTGTTCACACGTGAAAAAGAAGTTTTCGACGTCTCTCGGCTTCAGTTCATACGGCATCCAACTTCCTACCTTTCGGATCATTTCCGTTTCTTTTAAACGATGTGAAATGCTGAGTGACTCCAAGTGTTTTTCCGAGTTACTCTTGCCTTTGTGACATATCTTCATCAAGCCTTGTCTCCAACTCCTCATCTTTAAACTTGTAGCGCTCCGGGCCGTTCTTCGTCTTCCAAAACAAAATTGCCACTTTTAAACCGTGCAAACCATTTCTGACACGTTCGTTCAGCTAGTGCATTTTCACCATAAATTTCCAATAAAATACGATGACTCTCAGCCGCTGTTTTCTTTATATTGAAGCAATGAAGTAAAACTCCCCGCAAAAACACATCATTCGGTACAAAAGTTGACATTTTCGAAAAATACAGAAAAATATGTTGTTAACACTTCAGCGATATGAGATACCGAAAAAAAAGAGACTAATGATGACACTTCAAAATGATGGTATTATCAGATGTGACAATAAAAGAATAAACTAGTAGCGACTTCTATTGACAAAATCGCACGAACTTATTGGTAGCCCTAATAATATATTTTAATGATTATAATATATTGAATTGAATAATAATTATTATTACAATTCAATAGCTAAGAAGAGCTTATCCTTAAAATATGGTTTGTTTATTCGTGTTTGAGTTCAGGTATTTCCCTTGTCAGTGATTTCGTTTTGGTTTGCGCAAACTTCAAACCAATGTTTACACGTAACGATTTATTTGTGCAAACTGGCTTGTTCAAACCAATTTGCGCAAATCGTTTGAGCGTGTAAATGGAACTTAAAACCAAAATAAACGATTTATATATTATCATTGCTGTCAGACGCTTAGTCATCTGTTTTCATCTCTAATTTTGGTTGTTGTAAATAGACGGCGACAATAACAATTCTTATGGGCTCGCATCAATTCTGGCAATTTGGTGTGCGAAAAACGGCAATGTTTAGCCAGTGATTTCTCACTTATTTTCCAATAGATTTAAATAATTTCACCGGGATTAGAAAGATCACTTCGAAGCGCATCGAACAGTAATTTTTATTTTTGAAAATTTGTTATAGAAGGAAATACTGTAGCATGTTTTTCTTTGTATTTTTGTACATTTTGTTTTATATTTTCAATTTTCTTGTTTATTTTTGTTTGTTAACTAATGAAAGTCTTTGGAAAAATAACTTCACAAATTTTAAATATCTAGACATTTTAAACTATAGGTATGTAAAAACAAAATAAAACTTTACTTATTATTTAAAATTCAAATTTGTAAGTGTAGGACAGATAGTTATCGAATTAAGCCCACAAATAATATGGACACCTCTAAATGTTTTTATTGTCAATCTCTGTGCATTTGAAAAATATTTCAAATGAAGGAGACGGTAAACATACATTTTCCATAATTTCACCACTTATTTCACACAATTTCAATACTACACAACTTACAGTTCATTAATCACTGTTAAGCTCCTTAAGATCTCACATTTTTTCCCCTCCTTTAATTTTAAAACTATCTCCGCGCGAGCTGTTGTCAGATAGATAACATATTTCTTAGAAAACTTTCTTTTTCGGTAAAAAAGGGAATTTTCTAGAAAAACAAAAGTAATTGAACAAAGTAATGGAAATGTTTATTACAATTACCGATTGCTAAAAGTAATTCATTACAATTGCCCATTACTCAGAAAAGTAATTTAATTACATGTAATTCAGTTACTTCCAATAACTGTATTTAAGCAACCGTGCATATAGAATTTTCAACTTGGAAGTGTGATGGTACACCCAAGATTCGTTACTGGTGACGATTCAATTCACCAACATCTTTTCCTCTTCCATAAATCGGTTCAAGAGACGCTGGAAAACCTCTAACCGATGGTTTTCAGTTCAGCGGACAACAGACGCGGAACTCATCTGTGAACACCCGATGAAAATGAAGGACGACTTTCACTATATGTTAGGCACTCTCGTAACTAACGTTCAATTTTTTGAAGAATTTCTCAAGGGTTATGCGTCTATCGGCCTTCATAAGACTTCAAACCGCCTCGATGTTGGTTTCGTTAATACTTGTCCTTTGACGACGATCGTAGTTGTAATTGTTAATCCTTTTTCTTCTTTCAGAGAACCTAAGCCAGGAATAGACACGTATCCTTGACAATGTGTTGTCTCCGAACTGGTTTTTACTCTCCGCAGAATTTAAATTGGCCAAAAACTTGATAATAATCCGTTGCTCTACGGGTATATGCATTTTTTGTTCGCTCATTGTTTTGTTTAATATTAAATAGATTAACAGGTCGTTTTTCAAATATTTAAAATTATACAATCGGATTCAGTAAAGTATGGACAGTAAGCTATAAAGTCTAATAACTCTTCTATTTTTTAATCGAATGAAAAAAATTATACAAAAATTCGAAGGGGAACGCCTAGGCTATCTATTGGAATTGCGAAAACCCTTCTACGATATTTGGAAATCATAGAAATAGACGTAAACTTTTGAGAATTACGCAATATTGCATGGAAAATTCCTAAATTTGAAAGCTCGAAGTTAACTAGATACGAAAATAATATCACCATTTTGAAAAAAAAAAACGTTTCTGTGAATATCGGCCTTATATAAATTATGTTTACGTTTATATAATACTATTCCAATAAACATATTTCCAAATCTCCAGAATTTGCCATGACGGATTAACAAAACAAACCAGACAGTCAAATAGATTTCTCATAGAGATACATGCAAATTGTATAAAGTTGTGCATTCAAAAATTGATTTTTGTTTCTGATAAAATTAATCTTGATGTTTAACCGACATTATTTGTTGTTTTATGTAAAGTGGTCTGCAAGGATTACTTTTGCAGACACCCAGGCTCTTTTTTATGCTCTTAACATTAAGAAACTGTGATGTGTCGAATTCCATAGAAGACTGACTAACAATTCACATGCTGTAGCGTAACTGTGTGTCTTGTTAATTTTTCTTTGAAAAGAAAGCTATAGAGCGTTGCTTATTGTTTTCTAATCATTGTTAAATCTTGAGGATGGATGATGACATGTTTCGGAGGTCACTTGAAAGATTTGTACCTTGTTGTTTTGATACTGGAACAGTGAATTGACTGCTGCATTTATGTTTCGTTGTTCTGATGTTTCGAAGAATGCTTAAAGGAATAACCTAGTTTGTCGGAGTTTCTTCTGAATGCTGCTAGTATTTATAGGGCCTGTAATTTTCTGGCGATTTGAAAAATATTTCTTTTGTTTCTATGAAACAATTTAGAAAAATTCGAACATTTTTGGTACATTAAGAAATAGATGAAATAATAGGTTTCACCAACCGTATATGCACATAAAGCATCTCAGAGTGGCTACAAGATCCTTTCAGAATAGGTCTTTCTTTGGTTCTTAACCACTGAATCTTGGAAAATATGTGAAAATTCGCTCCCTAAGATGAATTATTAGTGAATGACGGATTCATTATCACTGTTGTGGTTCTTAGTGTCGAGAATTTGTTTTTTATTTCTACTAGTGTCGTTTCATAATATAATTCTAGACATACTAGTTTTGAATTTTTCATCCATCATCAATAGTTTAACAATGAAATGGTATATTTGTACATACAATCCAACTAAAATTTTAATTTGAAAATAAACTTTAATACATCTTGTAATAAAAACCTCGTATAATTTTCATCAAAACAATCAAATTATTCTACAGGGTGTCTGGTAGCAGATTTATATTTTCGAGCTTAAATAAAAAACGTAATAATTGACACAAAGTTTTATTAAGAGCATTGAACGATAGAATGAAAATGCGGATTTTATTTTTTAAAGAGTATGTAATCCAGATGTCTTCCGTCGAGTTGAACAAACTGTTCAAAACGGAGTCTTGTGTTCTGCGCCACACGCTGCAGTAAACTTAGTTCAATTGAGCTGATTTCTCGACGAATATTTTCCTTTAAAGCCACAAGAGATTGAGGAGTGTCATTATAAACCCTCTCTTTGAGGTAGGCTCATAAAAAAAATCCATGGAAGTTAGATTGGGCGACCTCGGTGGCCATGGGATGTCCCCAAAGCGACTGATCAGTTTTTGGGGGAAATTTTCCCGAAGCAAATTCATCGAAGTTCTGGCTGTGTGTGCAGTCGCTCCATCCTGTTGAAACCACGTGTGTGAAGAGTACAATGGATGAGCTCGCAGGTTTGGCAAAAAGAATTCCGTAATTATGCGTTGATAATTTTCACCGTTGACATTCGTCGCTTGGCCTCGAGAATTTTCCAAAAAAAAGGTCCAATTATCTCATGCATGAATAAGGCACACCAAACAGTTACCCTGGGGAAATGCAATGGTTTTTGATGTTTCCATCGAGGGTTGCGGGTTCTTAGAGACCAGTAATGGCAGTTTTGCTTCTTGACGTGGCCGTTTAAGTGAAAATGAGCCTCGTCGCTCTAAAAAATGAGATTTACAGTGCGAAAACGCTCCAACATCGTTTCACAAAAATTTTTGCGTAAATCAAAGTCACTTTCTTTTAATTCTTGAAGCTTCTCCCCGCTCCGTTTATTTGAAAGTGTACTACACTACTTGGAAAAAATTATATCGCTCAAATGGCCACCTTCCAAGTTGATGCATAATTGCGCTCATTTTACGGCATTTTGAATTGTTGATCGCAAAACATCTGGCTCCAAATTGGTGATTTCTTCTTTAATGATAGTTTTTAAGTCTTGCAAGGTTTGTGGTTTGTTGTGGTAAACGAGATTTTAAAAACCCCCAAAGGAAGAAGTCTGGTGCTGTTAGATCTGGTGATTTGGACGGCCTGTTAAAATGTACAAAACGGGAGATTACTCGACCTGGAAATTGGTGTCTCAAAATCTCCATAGTTACCCGAGCTGTGTGAGCAGTTGCTCCGCCCTGTTGGAACCAACATAAATCGAGACCCAAAGCAGCAATTTACGGCAAAAAAACTCGTTTAGCATCTTCCTGTAATACTCGCCATTTGCAGTTATGGCGGCGCCATCGACATCTTCAAAAAAATAAGGACCAATCACTTTTTCACTGCAAATGCAGCACCAAATAGTCACTTCGAGGGGGTGCAATGGATCTTTCTGCATTACGTACGTGTGGATTCTTTGTGCCCCAAAAACGCAAATTTTGCTTGTTAACATAACCTCTTAACTGGAAATGGGCTTCATCGCTCATTATGATTTTTGATTCGCAGTCATTCTCTTTTTGCACCAAGATTAACAGAGTTTGGCAGTAAGTTAACCTTGGCTGACGGTCAGCAGGCAACAATTCGTGAACAGTTTGCACTTTGTAGGGGAACATTTTCAATTTTTTTCTGCTGATACCTAATTGTGTGCGTCGTCGTCTCGTTGATGCTTGTAGATTCTTTCTGATGTCATTAACAACAGCAGCGATGTTCTCGTTCGAACGCACACTGAGGCCACTTCTTGCGATATCTGTAGTGGAGCCAGTTTGCACGAGGCGCTCAGCCAAACTTTTAATTGTTCGAGCACATGGAACACGACGACAGGAAGAACGACGACGAAAATCACGTTGCGTTAAAACAAGAAACTTAAAATATGTCAAATAAGCAGTAACAATAAATTCACGATCTTGAGGTGTGTGTCGCTCCATGACTTGTTGGCAACTGATTTCTTCTGTGTTCCAAACAGTCTCTCAATTACATTTCTCGTTGTAATATGAGACCTATTATAACTAGTCTCTGGCCGTTATCTGCAACGAATATATTTCAAATTTCTCATTTGCTCTATCAATAAAAATAAATTTACCTGGTTGCAATACAGGACTAAGAAGATAATGCCTACACGCATATCCGTTGTAACCTAACAACAATTTTTTGAGTTCACTCCTTTCCATTCTCACTACGATCGAAAATGACATTGTCGTGATTCCATCCAGGATGACGTACGATAATGTCAAAAATTTCATTTCTTGGATCATACACAATCTGATACAATTCATACATCATTTCTATAAAATTATACACAATTCTATACACTTACTTGGACATTTAAAGAGAAGAAACCTTTTTTATTGCGAAACACTTCTGCGTTATCACCGTTATGGGTACAACCAATACTCCAGCGGATTTTCAAGATCACGTATGTACCTTTTTGGTATACGTTATAGGTTGTCTTCAATGTATTCAATATATTTTAAAAATTCCTCAAGCCCATCACACATTTTGTTAAAAAAATTAATTAAACGATAAGAATATTCTACACAATCACTCGCAAAACAGAACACACATAAATAGTGACAACGTCAAATGGATTAGAAACCAAGCCAGCGGGTGCTCAAGATTGCTAGAACACAGCCTCGAGCTAAACTTCGACTCAAGCACCAGTCGGAACTTGAGGTTGATTTATAAAAGATGAACAGATCGTTCACTCATACTCGAGCAAAGGCAGCGCCTCAAGTACGGTTTATAAATACGAGCACAGAAACTGGTGCCGGGTCTAACCCACTTGTGGTGGGGGCCGTGATTTTGTGGGGACCCTAGAAGTGGTGTCGATGCTAATCAAATGGTGGTGGAGGTCGTCAATTCGGTGACGAAGCTAATCCACAGGTTGAGCTGGTCATTTTTTGAGTTGAAACCCATGTAAATGATAGCATAAATTGACTTCGCTATTGCTTCTGCTATATACAAATGTGTTGAATGTGGTGGTGAGTCTGGCCTCCCAAATTCTTCATATGTACTATGTTCGTAAGTTAGAGTTTTTAAAGATGTCCCAAGTCACTAGTTCTAGAAATAATTCTAGCAGTGTGCTTATACATTCGACGCATGCGCGACATATTCTCTAACAAGGGGAAGGCACGGCATCGGAAATTCAATTCCCATCGACCTTTTACGTATACCTAGTTAGTACCTAGAGAACATAGTCGAAATACGAAACAGTAAAGCGCACTAACTACAGGAAACGACACCCTTAAAGTTTTGCTTGACTTTAGATACATTCTCTGAATCTAATTTCTTGAGCAAATGTGGTCTAGTGGTAAAGCGTCTGCTTCAAGCTAGATATATATTGCGTCCAATCTCGCTGTAGTCGCTTTTTTCTCTATTACAAAAAACTTTTGTCTCATTTGTTTGCGTTATTTGATTTTAATTGCAAGAGATTATTACTTATTTTATTTCTTTAAGTTTTTCATTATTTATTTCTATTTTTCCCGAACATTGACGAACTATTTTTAATACTTTTGAATGCATTAATCATTTTCAAAATTAAAGACAGGTCAATTGAAATAAAACAATGGTTGATGATAAAGATTTTAAAAATAATTTATTAGCTGTTAGTCATTCAGTTGTCGTAGTGCAACTACCTGAATGATGATTATCATAGCAGCAAGTAAAACAATAGTTTTTTCTACATGTCGCACAACAAATAAATGCAGGTTTTTTACAAATGCACTGGTTTTTTAAATTTTCAACTGAAAAACATACATCATTGACATTCATGAATAATTTTTGACCATCAGTCAATTTTGAAGCATGCCAGGCATGCTTCATGTCTGAAAAAATATTAAAGGAAAGCTGGCGATGGACAATGGCAGAATTAGTTTCCCTATTTTGTTCTATTAATTCGATTGTAGTCTGCAATTTTTTAATAAAACTTTTCACTTGGCGGAAAAAATAATCATAAGGCTGTACTACTGTAGTACTACTGTAGTACTACTGTAGTAGTATGACTTTTACAGTGCACGTGGGCATTTTATTATGGTCCTGAAATAACTCATCATACAGTTCAGGCCTAGTTTGTCCACCCTATGAGTCAATAGTCAAAAGCTCTTTCAAACATACGGCGCAAGACACTTTTTGAGAAAAGTCGTGTATCGTCAGTTTACCTGATTTCGAAAAAGTGACCACGACGTTTGGATAAATTTTTGTTAATTCATCGATTTGTTTCTGCACTCACGATCCAAATGTACCTATATGCTCTTGAAGACATAAATATGTTAGACAACATCTTACTCGATAAAGTTATGCCATATTGGGTTGTAATATATGAATATGTGACCTTACTCAAATTAAGCGTTTTAACAAAAACCGTTTTACTACCCTTTTGCGTTAGTGTTATTGACGGACTAAAAAATATAAATGTTTCATTATACCTGTTTGATTTTGTTTGTATTGGTGACGAAATTCGTATCGAAATTAAGTATGAGTTGAACAGTTTGTATCAGCAAACTATTAGCTGGAGCCAATATTTCTTCTTTTAAGGCCATTTCTTTCTCGGCTACAAACTTTGTTTTTTTCTTGTCCTGAATATGTTAATTATTATAAAACTATTATACTGGCGAATTGAGTGCTTCTTTTGATGTTTTGTATATGGTGATAATTTTGATTAATCTAATAACTAAGGTATTAACTATACCAGCAAAAGTAAACACACTAATTGTTGATACTAAGCCTGTCCAAAAGTCAGTTGATCCAGCTAAGTTCTTTACTACTATCAATCCTGTTTCTATACTCTCAGTCAATTGTGTTGGATTTAATTGTCCTGTGAAATCATACTTGAAATTGATGTATAATGTTTGATTGGTTAATTCTATATGTGTCCAACATATTTCACTGTTATGATTTAACAACCGTATTCATTGATTTTGATTGTTGCAAGAAAACACAGGCCTATCAAATGTACAATTTGATATGTATTCTAATAAACCTTCATTATTTATATTATATGGTTTCAATATTGCATAAGGTAGAATATTACACCCTTGACATGCATAAGTCATTTCTAGATTTAATTTACATCTAGCAGGTGAAATGTGTAGGTTAGATAGTTCACCATTTCCAAGCATTAAGTTAATAATAGCATTATTAATTATACTCATTTCTATATTATTAGTATTTTTATTTAATAATACATTATAGTAATGTTTTAGCTTTTTAATATTTTTGAATCTTTTGACTTTAGATTCAGGAGCTTGACAATTAACTTTACAAGAATTAACTTGACTATCTTTATTATAAATCATGGTACTATTGTGTAAGTAAATTTGTAAATCTCCAATATCAGATTATGGTATATTTATCACTGATACAGTGCATGGATGGAATTCATCATCAATTTTAATAATATTATCTATATGTAAATGTTCATTCATGACATTTGTTATAACTACTGGTAACTTGTGTATTCCTGTAGATTCTAATTTATCAATATTTAAACTTGGATTATTTGTGTTCATTCTATATTGCTCAATTACATCTTTGTATTGAATACTTAGATCTATTTCCCAAATGCTGCTGACTTTCTTATACACTATTTATTACTATGTGGTTCAATAAACCAATTATAATAAACACAAGATGTTTGATGCCAGCACATAGTATCAAAACTGATAGTATCAGAATCACAACCAAAACCTTCAGTAGGTTTTTTATTGCCTGTAAACATTGAACCTTTTGTATGTCTAAAACATCCTTCATTCCAATATTCTCCAGAACTTCTACAACTCCAATCAGAATCAGTTTTAAGAATCCACGCACTAGTGTAATACATCTCCCTGAATTTATATATTGTTTTAGCAATATCAATTTTTATTTGCATTTTATTACCATTAATATCCACACAGCATATAATTTGACCAGTTTCAACTGGTAAGTTATACATATTTATGTTATAATATTTATGTTTTTACATTCTTTATCATTACATATTTTGTCATTAGAAGCTAAAAATAACGTTTGATCACAAGCACCTGTATCATTAATTAGGCTAGACATTGCTATTTCTAATGTAAACATCTGTGAAACTGTCAATCTTTTATTATTTATATTCTTATTACTATATCTTCTTTGAGTTCATTAAGTAATTCATCTTTTGTAGGTGCTATTGAATACAATTTTGATACTTTAATATAATTAGCTTCTTTATCATTAACCTTGTCACGATTAGAACTCAGTTTATTTGATTTAAAAGTTTCTTCATATAAAGGTTCATCAAAATTATCCTTAAGATTAATTTGACCAGCCATTTCTTCTCCATTCTTGAGTATTTTATTATTAATATTTTCATTGAAATGTAAAATATGTGGAAATCCTATGGGATTATTTATGTTTGTTCTTTTCTTTATTTTCTCCATTTTATAATACAGGGTCTTTCAATAAGAGCGATATGTTTTTAAAAATGTCATTAGGTACTAATTGAAATTTATTCAAAAAATTGATTAATTCAATTGAATTTTTAATTGAAAATTGTGGAGCAAAATTTAGATTATTTTTAAATATATTATTTAATTTGTGAGCTAAATTGCACCAAGGGATATTAATAAAAGTAACTATTGGTCTAATTGGTATAATAATTTTATGAATTTTTGGAAGTGAATATAATCTAGGCATAATTGGATTAGATCGAACGATAAATTTAGAATTTAATTCAAAGAAATCAGAGAATAATTCATTATTTTTGATGACTTTTTTAGTTTTTTGAATAAAAGAAGAAAAATGAGAATATGATAGTAATTTAAAATCGGGTGAATTAAAAAATTCTGTGGTTTTATCAACATATGGTTTCTTGTTTGTAATAACTAAACAGTTACCTTTTTCAGCTTTTGTTAGAATTAAGTCATTTTCAGAAAGAAATTGTTTATTATTGTTATATGGGATTTTTATTTGGAGTTTTTGTATTTCATTAATAAACATACAGTTGAACAATTTAAAGGTTCTTAATACCCAATCTTTGCATTGGTTACCCATAAAATATCAACTTAAAAGATCAAATTGCCGCCCCTGAACAATTTGGTAGTACCCAATTCTATCATAGACGCTTCTAATTACACGTTCAACTACTTCTGGTGATATTATCTCTATCTCTTTACAGATTTTAACTTTGAGGTCTTCTACAGTATGTCCACGGATCGAGTTCCAAAGAAGAAAAATTTTTTTATTTAGCATTTTACAAGAAAAATGTATTCTTGGTAAAAGTTTTTGCATGTCCCGAAACGGCCAATTCAACTTTAACCTTTTCAAAAAAAAAATTAGTTTCAGATAAAAACAGGAAAAAATCAAATACAAAATTTTTAATTTTATTAAATCAACAACAAAAATAACCAATAACTATTCTACTCAATGCATTCACCACCATTTTCAACGCATAATTCTAGTCTCCGACGCAATTCCCTATAACTTCTTCGAATTTCTTCCAGAGTTAAGGACACCACAGCCTCTCTAATCCTCTCCTTTAAATTTTCTACATTTGGAGGAAGATTATTTGCGTAAACTAATTGTTTTAAACGACCCCAAAGATAAAAATCAGTCATAGTCAAATCAGGGCTCCTTGGTGTCCATAACACGGGACCATTTCGGCCTATCCAATTTTGTCCAAATTGCTGATTTAACCATTCTACAACAATCCGAGCATAATGGGCAGGACAACCATCCTGTTGGAAATAACAGCTTGCGAAATAATTAACTGGCAAATCGTCTAACCTTTCATAGAGAAAATTTTGCAGCATATCCAAGTATGTATGCTGATTGACAGTATTATCAAAAAAATACGGTCCAGTGATACCATACCATACCAAGCAATTGCACACCACACATTAACGTTCGCCGAATACTGTTGGTTGTGAGGGATTCGGAAATTAGGATTGTAATCACTCCAATATCTCACATGTTGAGATGCGACAGTACCATTTGTAGAAAAAGTGGCCTCATCGGAGAAAATAATATTTCGGTAAAAATATTGATTATCCATGATTTGAGCGCCCATCCACAGACAAAAATCCAAGCGTTTTGCAGGATCTCCGGGTTCTAATGCGTGATTAAAGATGGGCTTATAGGGGTGGAACTTCTGTTGTGTCAAAATCTTTTGAATTAGTGATTTACTAATTTCCAACTGGAGCGCCCTTCGCCGCAAAGAAAGTTTTGGATAGTTCAGTACTGAGTCCATTACAAGCAGAGTGGCGGCGTCATCGGCATCGCGTACTGTCTTGGTTTTTACATCCAGTATGGAACCAGTTGATAAAAATTTTTTGATCAATTTTCATACACCTTTATTTGAGATGTAAATATCCGGAAACTTTTGATTGAATTCTTCGACAACTCGACCGATCGCTTTATTGCCTTTGCCATAGCATTGAATTAGGTAAATGCGTTGGTTTTTTGACAACATTTTTAACAATAACGGTTTACTTTCTAAACTGGCAATTAATGAAAATAAATAAATAATGGCAATTGCCATGGTAACGCAAACTTGTTTTTTGGGACTTTGAAAAAATTTCAACTGAAACAAAGAATTTTAGATTTTTATCTGAAACTAAAAGAAATTTTGAAAAGGTTAAAACTGAATTGGCCGTTTCAGGACATGCAAAAACTTTTATCAAGAATACGTTTTTCTTGTAAAATGCAAAATAAAAAAAAATTCCTCTTTGGAACTCGATCCGTGGACATACGGTATATTTCTTGGTCTATTTAGGTATACGCTAGACTTCAAGTGGTCCCACAAGAAGAAATCTATCGGGGTTAGATCAGGAGATCTTGGGGGCCACTTAGTTGGTCCTCTCCTACCATCTTGTTGAAACCAGATATTAGGTGCCGCTAAATCAGGATTATTATCGTTTGGAAATAAAGCAGCCATGGCTGGGAGTAACTCGTCACACAAGAATTCTAAATAACACTCTGCAGTCAGATTCTCTTCAAAGAAATACGGGGCAATGATCTTTCGGCCAATCATTCTTGTCCACACATTAATATTTTGCGGACATTGCGTATGTGCAGTTATTTTCCATTCGGATTTTTCTCTAGACCAGTAGCGACAATTGTGGCAATTTACTGTTCCGTCTAAATGAAAAGTAAATTCGTTTAAAAATATTTAAAATAGCGATCATTTATTTTGCTAAAAAGTAATACTAATTTAAATACCAGAAAAAACTGTTATCTAATAAAGTGGATTGTTGTCGCAGTATATATCAATTGTCCGCAAAATTGTAAACGTCAATCAAAATCATCATATTAAAATTCGTAATCAACTGCACTTTATAAGCATGCATTTTTCTTTCTTCAAAAATAGACGAACAGTACTATAACAGATATCATTATTCACTGCTATCTGTCTGATAGAAACATGTAGATTGTTTTCTACTTCTAGCGGAATGTTCAGGTTTTGCTCTTCATCTAAGCTTCTAAGTCTACTTTTTGGTAGATCTCATAAATTTCCAAATTTATTGTACTTTTTCAAGATACGGCTGACAGCATACTGAGTAATGGGAGGTCTATTTGGATGGTTCTATTTAAATGAATCACACACTTCAACTAGATTTCTTCTCATCTCTCCATAACCAACTAGCAATAAAATTTCAATGCGCTTCTTCTCGGTAAGGTGCACCATTTTTATTAAAAATTGTGTCAAAAATTGAATACGCACCTATTTGATCCTTTAAAAAATCATTGTTTATAATGCTTAGTCAAAGGTATTGCGTTTTGTTTTTGCCATGCTGATGCAAATGCATGTGATGACTATTGATTGGTGAGGATTTCGCTCCTTAAAAGGAGCAGTAGGGGATCTAATTTTTGAAAAATTTGACAAGACCGGCACATAAGTTTCGATTTTGAATCAGTTGTTTTATTCGTCAACAAACAACAACAAGGCAAGGTGCTCTATATCGATAGCAACAGAATTTAGAAAAACAGTTGACCAATTATAAAGATTTGTTTAACTTAGCAACGTCATCGCTAAAAGGCAGGCGTCTGATTTTAGCGAATTTTTGACAGATTCAGCTTCCCTTCTATGATTCTCTCATCGTAGTTCGTTTAGTTTAATAAACGGATGATTTATACCCAAAAATTAATGAATTATTGCCCACAAATTTATAAATTATTCATAATTCTAAATTCATTTACTAATTCTGTTGAATAGCAATCATAGAAATTATTTTTATACTTAATATATTACGAGTAAATTGCCAATTATTTGTATTTTAAATCAGTTACGTTACCAGTACGTTTTGACAGTTGAAATTTTTATTGTGCGACTGTAGATCCTAACTCTAGTGATGACAAAAAATCTTTGAAATTTGAATTTTTTTTTTTCAAAAATTTTTTTTCATGTAACTACACTTTTTACTTGACTGAACGTAGAAAAATCTGCCTACCAGAAAATGAAATCAAAAACAGAGGTCCTCATTTTATTTTTGACAATTAACTCCACCATATTTGTCTATAATTACCTCAAATATGCAATCTATGCCTTGCAATCTTTGGTAAATCAATACTTGTAATGTTTATTCAAAGGTATTGTGTTTTTCACTTACTATGCTGATGCATGGCAATAGTGATGATCGAAAATCTTGGAAACTTTAACAATTTTTTTCTCGAACATTTTCTTATGTAACCCCCTATAATTTTTACATGTCTGCACGCAAAAAATATGCTCTTCTGGAAAATAGGGGTTCTAATTAAAAAAGTTTATGATGACGCCATTTCCTCGTGATGGTAATTGACAGAGTCGTTTTGTCCCAGCCACAAAAAAATAATAAAAAAATAAAAGGTTACCTATCTCGGCGTTAATTACAAAGGCACAAGTAGTGTTGTGTTAATGGCATTGGTTGATCACAACTATTTTTTACTTATGTTTGTATTGGTAGTGCGGGATCAGCCTCCGATGGAGGCATTTTTCAACAATGTAATCTTAGTCAATAGTTGTGCAATGGATTACTTTCCCTGGGGTACTACGTTGTTGGAGATAATGCTGCAACAATATTTAATGAAACCATACAGTCATTACAGAAGACCTCTCACAATACCGGAGAAAGCATTTAATTATCGTTTAAGCAGGGTTGAACGAATTGTCGAAAATGCGTTTGGTATCCTAGTGAGCAGATTTCGAGTATTTGATAGTAGAATCGACTGTTGTTTATTTAGGTCTGTAAATAAAATTGTACCAGCTTCTTGCGCATTTCACAACTTTTTACGCAAATTTGCCCCTTCTACATATTTTTCACATGGTTGTATTGATGAGGGAGATACAAGCATCAGTATATTGCAGCCAGGTCGATGGAGGACACAAATAACAGAATTACGCAACCTAGAGAGATTTTGTGAAAGAAGGGCCACTAATTTGGCAAACCAAATCCGTGATAATTTGAAGAATTATTTCTGCACTGGCAATAGAGACATGTGTGTTGATAGAAACATTGCAAGATGTGTGAAATATATACCGTTTTTTTTTACATACTACCGTCTTTTTCCGTCTTACTATTTTTTTGGTCCAAAATACGTGCTAGGGCTTAATTTCGGTGGAGGGCCAAAATAAAAGTATATTTATATTTTTTTATTTAATATTAATTTTACACAGAATATAGAAATTTAAATTTATTCAATTACAGTCATGTCATCTTCCTCTGGAACATCGTCATAAATAAAATTCTGAATTATATTCTGATTTTCTATCAAATCCATTTCCTGTTGAATCATTGGTCCGAATGTCTTGCGATATAGCTATCGTTAAATGAATACTTCTTGTCTAAGCAGCCTGTTCGTAGTGCATTGGAAACATCATTATCAGTTATTTTGTCCCACGATTTTTTTACCCAATTCACAACTTCTTGTAAGCCTGGTTTTACAAAATTACCTCGATGATTTCTCACCATTCTGTTTTTAATATATTTATTGATTTCCATCCGCAAATGATCCTTGAATGGCTTGTTTATTGCAATGTCAAGTGTCTGGAGGTAACCAGTCATTCATGCCGGAATCATTATTTGATCAACCTGCCTCTCAGCAAGAAAGTTTTTCATGTCTTTAGAGCGGTGAGAACTGGCCGAATCTCAAATTAATAAACCTCTATTCTGACCCCTCAACAGTTGAGGCAGCATTAAATCAACCCACTTTCTTATAACTGCTTGGGTGGATCAGGCTTTTTCATTTTTAATGATATAAATTCCTGAAACACGTTGAATCTGGTCTTTTTTGCCTTTAGTGATTAAAAATGGCGATACTTTCTTGCCATCTAGACGAATCGTCAAAATACAGGTAACACGTGCACTATCGTAACCGGTAGAAGGAACGTAAATTGACGAGGAAGCCTTGTGGTGAACTGTCGTTTGAGCTCCTTGGCCTAGGAATACCGCAGTCTCATCCATAGCAATCATGTTGGAGAGTTGCTATTTCGAAAAATCGATGCCGTCAACAAAAAACTTAAATGCAAGTGCACGTTTAACAACTTCATTGTCTTCCAGCTTAAACAATTTTGTTGATCTCCTTAGCGACAGTTCATGTCGTTTGAGGAAGTTGTCCAACCTGTGTGATGACGCTTTAAATTCTTCTGTGGATATATCAAATTCAATTGCTATTTTAAGTGCAAATTTTTGAATATCAGCCCTGCGCACAACCAAAGCCATTGCTCTCCTGCCTGTAATCCATTCCCAGATGCATTCTTCTAACTCGGAAAATAACTGTTGCGGGCCTGATCCAACTCTGCGTTTTTTCTCATTTCATTGGTCCACCAGTTGACACAGGTAATCGTAGTTTGCACGCCATTTACGAACCATACGGAGATCTAGCATCTTCTCTTTACAGAAGGCTACAAAATTTACACCCCTGGAGTCTTCCACAATTCCCTTTTTATACTCGACGGAATCGCTCTTTCGTTTTGTACTCATTTTAACTTGGGTTACAAAATTTTCGCTTTATAAAAAATAAAATTTCGTATGAGGAAATAATCAGACTTACAAGACTGAAATGAATGAACGCTGTACTTGCACTGTCGCTCAATGTAGACTGCTGCCTCGTGTTGTATTTTTAAGATAAATTCCTGTAGAGGTAAACAATTATTTTCTCGGAATATTTTGTTTGAAACATTTCTCTGAAATACGAGTATTGGGAAAGCTAAACATATTATTATTGATACTTAATAAATCAACATCATTTTTTAACGAATTCTTTTTTTTTTTTGCTTTTTTTATCTAGGGCTTATTTTCGGAGGATGTCTTATTTTACAAAAAGTTCCGAAAATCACGATAGGGCTTATTTTCGGAAAAAGACGGTACCAGTAAATATTCCTTACTGAAATTACGTTGTTTTCCATGTTGTCTTCCATGTCTCCCATGGGTTTGATTTCTCCGATGAATGAATGCACCAGGGGGAATCACCTTACACTTGGAATGTGTACATCGGACAATTCACTCCCTGATCTTTTAGATTTTGCGATTTTTTGCCGCTCTTGATTGTAAGTGCACCGCAATTTTTTAATTTTTTTGCTTCACTCGGGAACACCGAACATTTCTTTCCCTATTTTTTCTACGATCTTCTCGTATGCAGCTGCCCTTAAATTTTTATTTTTGTAGTTAGCACAAGTGATTTTCCATGAGCACTCGTGCTCCTTATATAATTCAGTTAATTTGAACCTGGAGAGATTTCGCTTGGTTAACTTTTGTTTGCCATTTGGAGTACCGATCGTGGAGCGTGTTTAGATGATTTTGTAGATTCCGAGAAGCTGTTTGTGGATTTTCGTTAACAGCTAGCACAGCCATGTCATCAGCAAAAGAAGCAATCTCTGTGTTTAAAATTTACAAATACTTGAATATTTAATTGAATATAATTATATTTCATTGTTTTCGCCTTTCATGTTCAAAAATGAGTACAGAATCATAGAAAGTACAATAATGAAGGCAAATAATAGTACTATTCTTATTGAAAGTTGATATCTTGATATGTAGAGCTTTGCAACATGTTGAAATATACGTAAATATTTTAACTGAGATCGTAGACAGTTATTTTCCTAATATTATAGTTAGTTTCCTAGTATTATAAAAATTACTTATTTCGGAAACTTTTGTCGGTAAAATATCAAAAGAATGTATTTTCTTGTTTATACTTTTTTAGTATTACTGAATGAATTACGGAAACCCAAACAAAGATGAATCAAATACGCATGTATTCTTAATTAAGACCATCCTAGATGTTAAAACTAATATTATTTTAATTAATTTTTGTTTCTTTTTGTCATTAACGAATTTTAATAGAGATATTTACGTAAAATTTATTTTTAAACAGTATTTCTTCAATTATCATTTAACTTATGATGCCCTTCAGTTTTGTTTATGTTTTACATGGGACGCTAATGGACAGCGCATGGTGGGAGACCGATTTTGTCCCACAGTAGATCGTCGTAGTTGTCACTGTAACATCCTGAGGTTTTATAGACTCCGAAAGTGTGACGTCATAGGTTCCTTGAATGGATGAGAGTGATTGGCAGAATTAGAGAGACAAGATGCAAGGAATTGTCTCTGTGGGTGAGCTATTTTAGTGAACGGAGTGTAATTGCGATGAGTGTGAACGATCAAATGCAAAGTGTGGTCGAGAGAGGGTGTCCACAGGGCTCCATTTGTGGGCCCTTTGTATGGAACCTTATGATGAATGAGCTCCTCCGCAATCTGGAGGGCAGAGACATTCCAGTAATTGCATACGCGGATGATCTCGTGATACTGATTGAGGCAGATAGCAGGAGTGCATTAGAAGAAGCCGCAACGAATGCGTTGATTGTGGTGGAAGAATGGGGTGACAGTGTGGGAGTGCAATTGAATGAGTCAAAAACAGTGACAATGTTGATGAAAGGGCGGCTGTTGCATAGTAGGCCCCCTGTAGTTACAATTGGGAGGGGATCCATCAGGTACGTCACGAAAGTGCGTTACCTGGGGATCTCCATGGGTGAGAGACTGGATTTGAAGCCTCATTTTGAGGCTGTGGGACAAAATCGGTCTCCCGCATGGTGGGAGACCGATTTTGTCCCACAGTAGATCGTCGTAGTTGTCACTGTAACATCCTGAGGTTTTATAGACTCCGAAAGTGTGACGTCATAGGTTAGGTTCACTTTCCAAACAAAGTTTTTATGTATGTATTACTCCCATAAGCGAAACTTTCAGCGTTTGTTGTAAGAACAAAGATTTCGTTTTTTATGATATTATTTCAGAAATGAAATCTCTGTATTGTGAAGATTGAGACAACATAAATAGTTTGGCAATTTTCGACGTTTTTCTATATTATTTTCTAGTGAAAAGAAAAGTGAGGTTATGTCATCTGTCGAATGTAAAGTAAATTTGTATTTTAAAAAGGGTTGTATGTTTTAAAATAGGGTTCTTCACACATGACAACATTAACAGAGGTCACCCTGTTGGGTAACAGTTAATAATAATATAATAATTGTTATAAGCTTGAAAATATATACTCAATGCACAATATATAATTATATATTTTCTGTTGTTACATACTCAATATACTTTGTCAAATAAAATAACTTTAACGAATCTATATTATTGCTCCACTCCTTTTCTATTCCAATTTCATTTATAATCGTTTGAGCAGGAGTCCACACAATAAGATAACATTTTGTACACCGTGTAATGTGTAGTGTACCCTGGATTTGATGGTATATTTCGTGGGAAGTATTTATTTCACAATTCCCTTCATCATTAATTTTAATAATATAGTCGTCCTCTTTCAATTTTTCTGATAAATTATTGTCTCTATATTTATAGGGACATTTGATTTCTATAATTGCATTTTCAGATTTGATTAGTCCATCTGGACTAGCTCCCAAGTAACCACATGGATGAAGCTACATTCCTGTTTCTTCTACAATTTTTCCTGTAGCCTCTTCAAATTCATGTCGAGCCACACTTTCATTATCTTTGCCCCATTTAATGGCCCGAACGCGATCCAAATTGTAATATTCTACAAAACAAAAAACATTATGAAGAGAATGTATAGCCATTATATTATATTGTTTACCTGTCAATTGCCTAAATAACGAGACAGGATATTTCTGCCTTTTTATTGCTTTTATTACTGCACCGAATTTGCTCGATCTCAACCTGTGCTTCCGTGCAATCAGCCAGTTTTTGTTGGAACTCTGACCAATTGTTTTTACCGCTATTTCGTCTATAGTTTCTTGCGTCAACTTCAGTGTATCTTCCAAATATGCTACTTTATTTGCTACCGACACATATTCGCCACTGAACAGAATGTCCTCTATGAAAGGTATAATAAATGGAACTTCTTCAGGTTCCTTTCTGAGAAGCCAACTGAAACCAACAGCATTTCCAAAAGTGTTGACCGCCTGTTTAAAGTTGTTGAAGTTATCTTCTGGAATCTCTGTTTTAATGGCTTTAAAAGGTTTTGTAGGATATAATTTTTCCATCGTTGAAACCTCCTCTTCCAGCATTTTTCTGGCGTTCCAAGAACACGCTACATCTGTTGTAGCAATATTTTGATGACCAAAAATTGCTAAAGCTGCCATATGGTGACAAACCAATTGTCCACGAGGACAGTTACATGAAGCTTCTTTTATTGCTTTATCACCATCGATCCGGATCTAAAATATATATATCTTGTAAGTTTAAGTTTGCAACATATTATTTAAAACAAACTTCTATCTGATATGTTCGGTTGCGCATGCTGGCTTGCACTTCTCCCCTAATAATACCCAAGCTAGCATCAAACACCATGCTTTTAACGTGGTCGGATTCTACAGCATTTTCTCCTCTTTTAACTAATTTTTCTTCATCTTTAAAAAACACCATAATGGAAGACATCGGAAAAAAATGCTTCTGAGCCATTCTTTATAACTGCAAAGTAACAGCATCATTATTTATTGTATACAATTAAACTTGTGTGATAACTACACATTTACCAAATCAACTTATTAATATGCAGACTACACTGGAAAATAATAAGAGGAAATTGTAAATTAGTTAATGCAGCACATGTTTGAATAATAATTGAGCTATGTGACAATAACGTAGCAGGTATAAGATGCAGAATTTTAAAATTTTTTATTCTTTTAATAGCACGTTTTACATGTATTCTTGCTCTTGCAATTGTACGTGTTAAAATAACCTGCTGGGGAGTAAATTGTGCTGTACATAAAAATGGGGGAATGTTTAGACTGACTCCCTGTGGCATTAAATCGGAAATTAAAAAACCCTTATCGGCTAATATTAGATCTCCCGGAACAAACTGATTTACAATACCACTGTTGTGAACAATTTTTTTATCGGATACTAGCTATTACCCGGCAAGCGTTGCAATGCTGGTTAATTAATTCTGTTTATTGAAGTGCTTTTGTATACACAATGTTCCTTGTTTGTTCATTTGGTACATAAATAAATAAATCCGAATGTTTGCCGACCCTTGAACACGCTACATGATGCACACCAATACCAATAATCAGGAAAAACAGGATGGTGGATACCAATACCAATATTAATCAGGAAAAACAGGATGGTGGATACCAATACCAATATTAATCAGGAACCAACAGGATGGTGGATACCAATACCAATAATCAGGAACAATTGTGTTGAAAACCAATGTTGTAGGATCATTTACATTCGGAATTCTGAATCTTTAGCCCCAAGGCAGCTTCTTATATAGGGGCTTGACGACGGATAATCGCAGGGTGTTGCGCAATAGGTACAGAGTTCGCAGGTTGGCGTGGCATTACTAAGGATTTGTTGACAGCGCCACCGCGAGGGTAGTAGCGGAGCGCTCGGAAACTATTCATTCTTGCTAAAATATCAATCAAATATAATGTAGTGCCGTTGTCATGGTAATATACGTATAAATAAGTAAATACCATTTTTAACAAATAACCCCTTTTAAACACCTATGTATATTTTCATGAATTGTAATTTATATATAGGTTTTAAAATGGTTATGTTAATTCTAAAACCTTGCCGTGAGTCCATAGAGCAACTTGCCAAAGTTTCATCGCAATCGGATGAGTGGTTTAGGAATGCATAAGGGACATACAAACAAACAAACAAACATTCATTTTTATATATATAGATTGATCCTGGGTAGGCATCACTAACGTATGTAATTACACCATTTGGTGCTACACCTATCAACACTTTTACTGTATTGTGATGCTTATAGGAACTGAAAGTGGCTTTTTGTTTTTCCATACTAGATGGATGTATACAATTCATTTCAGTGCAGTTTAAAATTACTCTACAATTTGTGAATGGATTAAAACATGAGGACATGCACAGAGCGTTTTTCTTTTGACTAGGAATTTTAGTCATAAATTTTACAAATAATATCTCATGCAATGCATAAGTCCACGTTAAAACAATATTGGCTATTGTTGTTCTGCTGACATTAAATCTAGTGGCTAAATCTTCATATAACAAATTTAATCTAAGTTTCATTAATGTAATTAATAATTGATCGATTTTTTCCATATTAACCACTGTCCAACCCTGATAATATGTTAGATCTACATTATCAAATAATTGAAATAAACCTATAAAAATCTCTTTGTTCGGAATACCTGTGTATGTATTTATCGATTGATCTTTCTCTTTGATGTGATCGAATGAAAATGCACACGACAGTTTACTTAGTTGCAGTGTTAGTTCCTCTGTTTTGGCCCGCAACAGGTAATTCTCAGCTTCAAGCATCTTTGAAGACATCAAAGGTTTGTTGAGGAACTCAGATGGACGTGGTTGCGGTTCTTCAACAACTCCTTCACTTAAAAGATTTGTTTTTGTTTGTAATCCAAATGGACCTGGTTGATTTATTTCTTCGTGAATCTTTGGTTCTTCTGACTTCTGCCTACATGTTTAAATGCATATTTGTATAAATATATACATTGTGTTTAACTGATTAATGAAATGCTTACAGTTTTTTCTTTTGTTTCTTCGCCTCTGGTAAAAATTGTGTTCCCTCATTGCGTTCAAAGATTGTCGGCCGATTGAATCGGTTACCATCTTTAAAGTGACAGCTACACACTAGAGAATACCGTGACGGTTTCCTATCCTCTCTTCTACAAACAAATTATGTTTATATATAAGTCAATATGTTCTTCTTCTTAAAAACAAATACCTAATCAATTGGAGCCATTTTGTTGTTTCGATGTGATTTTTTGGAAAGGTAAAAAATCTGCAGCCGTGTTTTTCGCTATAATGTTTACAATCGGGGACGAAACACATGACCATGATGAAAGAACTAAAATAGAGAATTTTTACACTATTATTAACTGTTACCCAATAGGGTGACCTCTGTTAATGTTGTCATGTGTGAAGAACCCTATTTTAAAACATACAACCCTTTTTAAAATACAAATTTACTTTACATTCGACAGATGACATAACCTCACTTTTCTTTTCACTAAAAAATTATATAGAAAAACGTCTAAAATTGCCAAACTATTTATGTTGTCTCAATCTTCACAATACAGAGATTTCATTTCTGAAATAATATCATAAAAAACGAAATCTTTGTTCTTACAACAAACGCTGAAAGTTTCGCTTATGGGAGTAATACATACATAAAAACTTTGTTTGGAAAGTGAACCTAACCTATCCCTACATGTGACGTCATCACTTTCGGAGTCCATTGGCGCTACGACTGGCTGACTATATTCCATATCAGGATTGCCAGATTTTCTCTTACGCTAGCGCAACCAACCTTCACAAAAGTAGCCCAAATGTCGCAACCAGGTATACCAGCAAAAAAAAACACAAAATATGCAGGCTGTGTAATTTTTTTTTTTTTAACAAAATCAAAAACATCTTTATCGTTAGTAGTGTCATTACTATAGTAAGTACCACGATAACTGAAAATGACCGGAGTAAACTTGTGGTTTTAGTGGTTGAGTTTTATAGCTACACCCTAATAAATAAATCAAAGAGGGGCGTACAGATGGGTGAAAGACTGGTCCGTATTTAGAAAAATTGTTATGATAAATGAAATAGTTTTTCTTATTTAGATGATAGATAAATAGTAGAAGCAAAACAAAATGTTGGTATTTTATGTAATATTGTTTTTTTTTTTACTTCTGGGCAACTCTTTCAGAATTAAAATTAACAATTATTTTTATTGTTAGATATTTTACAAATATTTACACTATACTATTATTATACAATAACAAGAAACATCATTTTTAACAAAATTAATAAAATAAAAAACTCAAAATCAAATTCCATATATTAACTATAAAAATATTTGGATTATACGTATTTCGGGTTTAAATACCCATAATCAGATCCTATATATGTTAAAGTTATTAATTTGGTTTTTAACTTTTTGTTTAAAATTTCTTACCAAAAATTAACAAAAATTGTTAATTAATTTTATAAAATAAGTAATGTAAAATATTTTTAAAAGTAATAGATAAATTGAGATATAAAAATGAAAATTCAAATTTCAAATTTCAAATTTTTAAAAAATTTGAAATTAAATTCTGTCATTTCATTTATTAATTCTGTATTACTTGATTTTTTAAAAGATGTAATATAAAATTGTTCAATGTAATCGAGATTTATATTCTTATTTTGAATATATAAAATTGAAAATTTATCAAAATTATGATTTGATATAATAACATGTTTTGCAAAATTTGATTTGTTCTTATTTAAACTAGAAATACATTTTAAATGTTCTTTTTTACGAATATTGAAATTTCTGAATATTGAAATTTGAATCATTCGTAAAAAAGAACATTTAAAATGTATTTCTAGTTTAAATATGAACAAATCAAATTTTGCAAAACACGTGATTACATCAAACCATAATTTTGATAAATTTTCAATTTTATATATTCAAAATAAGAATATAAATCTCGATTACATTGAACAATTTTATATTATATTCCTTAAAAAATCAAGTAATACAGAATTAATAAATGAAATGACAGAATTTACTTTCAAATTTTTTAAAAATTGGAAATTTTGAATTTTGAATTTTCATTTTAATATCTCAATTTATCTATTACTTTTAAATATTTTACATTATTTATTTTATAAAATTAATTAACAATTTTTGTTAATTTTTGGTAAGAAATTTTAAACAAAAAGTTAAAAACCAAATTAATAACTTTAACATATATAGGATCTGATGATGGGTATTTAAACCCGAAATACGTATAATCCAAATATTTTTATAATTAATATATGGAATTTGATTTTGAGTTTTTTATTTTATTAATTTTGTTAAATATTATCCCATATTTGAGATGGATTCATGGTTTAAAAATATAACATCATTTTTATCCAATAATATGTTTCATAAATCGACTAAATCATCACTTTCACTGTCATTATCACTATCGCCCCTTTAGAATTATAAGTTTATTAACGACAGGGTGAATATGTAAATAAGTGTCTTCAATGTCTATTACGTATCTACAGCACTCACTCCACTGTTTTGATTTAATGTTATTTATTTCACTGATTATAATATCTATAACCGAGTTATTTAAACTAGGGCTGCTATTTCTTTTACGGATATTTCTTTTCAGTTGACTGGATATCAGTTCTATGGGAATACAAATGCAGTAATATGGGGATAACTTTAAAACGGTATATTATACGAGGGTCGTTCAATAAGTCCTTAGAAAAAAGTAGATTTTTTTTTTATTTTTCAACATAATCTCCTTTTAGCTCTATACATTTTTCTAAACGTTTTTTTAAATTTTTTAAGCCGTCCAAAAAGTAGGATTTCGGAAGCTCCTCAAAATATGCATTTGTTTGGGTAATGACCCCCTCGTTAGACGTAAACCTTTGTCCGCCAAGCCAATTCTTCAAGTTGGGAAATAAGAAAAAGTCACTGAAGGCTAAATCTGGTGAATACGGTGGGTGGTCGACCGACTCGAGCTTCAATTCCTCAACTTTAGCCATCGCAACTGCGCAAGTGTGCACCCGTGCATTGTCTTGATGAAAGAGAATCTTTTTTCGTTTCAAATGAGGACGTTTTTCCTTGATTTCGTTACTCAGCCGGTCCAATAACGAGGCATAATACTCTCCTGTTATCGTTTTTCCTTTTTCCAAGTAATCGATGTAGATGATTCCGCGGGCATCCCAAAAGACCGTGGCCATAAACTTGCCGGCCGATTTCACCGTCTTCGCCTTCTTCGGAGCCCGTTCACTTTCAAAAATCCGCTGTTTCGACTCGGCACCCACCTTGCCGAGATTTTTTTCACCTAATTTTTCGTGTAAAATTGAAGCGACTGTGCCTCGCGATATGCCTGTAGCCTCAACTATTTTGCGCACTTTGATTCGTCGATCACTTAAAACCATATCATGGATTTTATCAATCATTTCCGGGGTAGACACTTCCACAGGGCGTCCTGAGCGCTTTTCATCTTTTGTGGATTTGCGGCCACGTTTAAACTCATTCAGCCAGTTGTAAATAGTTGCAAACACAGGAGCAGATGTGCCATGAACTTCATCCAACTCAGCTTTGATTTCTTTCGGCGTTAACCCTTTTAAATACAAGTGTTTAATCACCGCTCTAAACTCACTTTTATCCATCGTTAAAATCAAATGAAAGTTATTTACTACAATCGACAGCCAAAATGAAAATACATGATGGATACAGCTGAAACTTCAACAGCTGACTAGTTAGGAGTGCTGCTAACTGGGAAAAATTAATTTTCGATACTACAAGTGCCATCTCTTGGATTTTCTAAGGACTTGTTGAACGATCCTCGTATATATTGTTTTTTGAAGTTCTTTGTTTTTAGAACTTGAAGAAGTTCCTTCTTTGTGTACGTTTCTTTGAAAAACAAATCGTGCTTGTGAAGAAAGTCCTGAATTTCTGCTTTTGTGCTGTTGCTGTTTGGAATTTTAGAACTTTGCCAAGAGTGATCGCATTTTCCATTAAAATCACACTATTTGGTGGCAGAGCTGGCAGTAATTGATTCTCAAACCATTGTTCAAATAGATCAACTGCCATATTTTCGTGGTAATCCAACTTTCAAGAAAACAAATTACGTCCAGATAAAAGATACTCCCCAACCCATCCTTTGTCAGATCCCTCATGTAAAATAATGATTCTTTTACCTTTACCTACGGGGGCCACTGAGACACATTTTTTAGAATCATCAACTCAGAATTTTTTAACGACGTCATGCGTCTCATCAAGGTAGCATACAAACCGCCCTTCGGTTCTAAATTTTTTGATATCACGTAAGTACTGTCCTTGCCATTCCACTAATCTGCGGGACTATAATATCACTTGCCTTTTATCAAGGGTTTTAAATCGAAATCCAATTGACTTCAAACGCTTCTGCAATGTTGTTTTTGAACAGCTGATATTGCAGTCCTGGAGGAAAGTTTTTTGTAGTGATTCTACTGTAGGAACTACATTCCGTTTGTATATTTCGTAGACACCCTGTTTAAGTCTTCGATGTTTTCTAAATCGAATTTTTTCAACACACCCGCGTCCTTCTTTTTCTCTTAAAATCCTCACCGCTTTCCATTGATTTTACGATGCGATGTATTGATGCACGTGACACTTCTGTTAAAAAATGCTGGTGTCATCCAAGTCAGGTTCTAAAACTTTCAAATTTTTGTATACTTTGAAAACTAATTCCCTCTCACTTTCTGAGAGATAATGTTTTTTTGACGTGCTGGGAACGTCTTCATCGTCGGATGAAGTTATCGTAGGCTGTTCTTCATCTTGATTGATATTTTGTACAGGTTCTTGTATATCATACCTCGGCCGAAACATTTTACTATATACTAAAATTCAATAAATGAATAAGTGAATAACAATTAAAAATCACGACTGCACACTTCAAACACAGATCTACGAATGTCTTTGAAACGTTTTCTAAATTTTCAATGCCCAATTTCAGAAATATGAGAATAATACATATTCTACCTACTTTACTAACGGTATTTCAAATGCAATTAGGTACATTGTTTATTTTCAAGGAAATCCAAGTCCTCTTTAATATTTTAGGCGGCGTCGGAATGGTATGCAAAAATACTTAAAGAGTTATCTATGTTCGATTTTACCTGCACATATTTTTGTATCTTTATAAAATTGTCGAAGGGAGCCAAAAATTTGAGTACGGATGGTGTTAACATTGATATTTCTGAATACTGCAATAAATCATACTTGGGAGTCTAGGTAAAACACAGTAACGATAGGGTACCTGGTCTTCGCCTGAGGCTTTTCAGTTATCGTGGACTAATTTGGACGAATGTGATTTAATATCACTTGCGAAGAAAAATAATTTGCTTTACGAAATACATCCATATGAGAGGGCATTCGATTTAATAATTCATCTAATAACTTGCGAATGCATTCAACACATTGCTTTTCAATCTCAATTGCTCTATCATGTGTTTTTGGAAAATCATTGAATTCATAGTCTAAATCAACATCACCACACGATAAAAAGTTTTGCTCAAATTTCATTGAATTATGCAATGAATGAAGATCATCACTTAGTTCATTAAGAAGTAATGGTTTCATTACTTGTCGAGTCAAGGTAAAAATTAAGCTCTGTACTTTCAGGAAAGCCTTATAAAAATCAATACATTCTCCTTGAAAATAAAGATTCAAATGATTAATTTGTTTCAAAATGGGCTTTAAGAAAATTGAGATTGCCTGGTTTTTGAAATCTAATAGTATGTTCCCAAAAGTTTGGCTGTATGACAACGTTCAGTTTGAGAATGCATTTTAAAAAACGTCTTTAGTTCTAAGTACGGACTTAAAACCTTTTCCACCGCATTATAACGCAAAAACCAACGAGCTGTTGATAACTGTACCAACTTTGTGAACTTTCTGTTTTCCCAATGTTGATCAAATTGTATATCTCTTTCTACTGGGACATTCTAAGAGGGCTGTTTTTGAACCACTAAAGACTTCACTCGCCTTGGATGAGCATAAATTTAAACTATGACATATACAATTCACAAATATTAAGTCTTGGTTTTCACGATCTCTGATGCGAGTATACAAGGAACTATTTTTTTCACACATATTATTTGCTCCGTCGGTTCCAAGACCCAATATATTTTTCATTTGTAAATTACTATCAACAAAATGTTTGTATACAACTTCATACAAAGCCTCAGCAGTAGTTTCTGTGGCAAGTAGAAATATTAGAAATTTTGTGAAAATTTTATTGTGTTATTGGGAATAATATTTTATGTTAATTGTTAGAAATTTTTCGTTTGATACATCTGTTGATTAATCTAGGATTAGAGAGAACTTTGAATCACCAATATCTCTAATTATACTCTTGCTAAGAGACGGTGCAATAACATTTTTTATAAGTGCAGCGCATTTGGTCCGATGAAGTCTAAGACTTTCTGAAGGAGAGCTTGATGATCCTTGATTATCCTTATAATGAAATGAATGAAATGAAATAATGAAATGAATTTACCACCCCCGTCAAGTGGTCGATAGGCGTAATCGACATGTGGCATGTTACAAAGCTTGCCAAAATAAGTTCCTTTCGCCTTGTTGCCTCGTTTGGCTTGAATACAACTAAAAATGCAAAAATGAGTGACAACTGAAATGAAAGGGTAGAGAAATGAAATAGTTACCAAACTACTCCATAGATTTCTGTTGTTCACTAACTTTTTATTGATTTATTTAATGTTTCTGGGTTAAAGAATGTTAAAGGATGTCCGAGTGGTGTGCCCGAATTTCTATGCAACAAAGTTTACAATAACTACCGTTATTCTTTCCTTCTATTAGCTATCCTAAACAAGCTGGAAAAATAACCACCACCACCATTACACGACCCGCAAAAATATACCTTTAAATGCAGTCTTTTTCCCTTTCAGGACGATGATGTTTTTTATACTTTGACCATTTACCCATTATTTATAATTATTAGCACATTAGTTTCACAGATTGCGCAGATATATAAATAGAAATAGACTGTCATTTGTCATGTGTCAAATCAAGAATTGGACAAAGTCGGCAAAGCCATAATGCGCAACTGCCGTTATATCATGCCAACATTGCCAGCCTAAAATATTGAAAATAAATACAGTACATAAATACATAAAAACAGTAAAGTAAGCTGAAACGAAAATCACAAGATTCGACAGAACGGAAAGCAGCCCAAAATAGCGGGCTGCGACTTTCTTAAAAATCTTGGCGCAATTCTTTGTTAAAAGTAGCCCAAATTGCGATAAGTCGTCCAATCTGGCAACCCTGTTCCATACCAACATAGCAAGCGCCTAGTAGAATTCGCTCTACCGCTAATACCGGTATCACTTCACTGTTAGTGTTCGGACTGCGACATCAGCGCACCAAAATCCTGTCTTAAGCGGTATCGCACGACTATTAGATAGTTCGGACTGTGACGTCAGCGGATCAAAATTTACACCAAAATCCTGTCTTAAAGCTGGACACTTGTTTCGTAATTGGTTGCGTACTCCACCGCCTTACTAAATGTATCGTGTGTTGATTGGAATAATTTCAATCGAAGGTCATCACTTTTTAAACCGACTACAAACTGCGTAATTAACGCTTCTTGAAGCCATTCGACGGCAATTTGCAGTATTGGAACGTTTTTTGAGTTTAGCAGTATATTCTCGAATCGTCTCTTGATGACTCTGCATTCGTTTACAAAATTTATAATATTCCGAATACTTATTCGGTTTAGGCTGGAAATAATCCGTTAAAATTTTGATTAAATCTTCTTAATTCTTTCTTGGTTTCAGGGTTGTCTGGTAGACATAAATCACAAAGGCTTTCGTAATCCGATGGATCAATCGAGTCGATTAAGGTGACAGGGTAGATCTCAAAATTTTAACCGGCGAAAATGTGAGTTTGTAACTTGCGATTTCTCGGTCGTCTTTGGGACAATCATAACCGGAAATAGATTTTTGAAAAGAGCATTTCTTATAGAGCGCAATGGTTTTTCCCGTTTTTCAAAATGTTGATACAAATTTAAATTACATACAAAAATCTAACAACATGTTTTTTTCGTATTTTTGTACAATTTCTTCTATTTTCTCTTATAACTTAGCCAATTTTGATTATTTTGCAAAAAATTCTTGTAGTGTTAGATAGCAAATAAAAAGTTCTTTCTAAATATTCAAGAAAATTTTCGATTCCACCGTTAGTTTTCCGGAAAATGAAGAAAATTTCTGTACGCTACAACACGTTTTTTTCTACAGTTTTTATCTGACAGCATTGATCAACCCCTTATTCGAAAGCTGATACAAAGGCGGAGTGCAAGATAGAGCCCTTTTTTTGAAATTTTGAAAATTGCCTGAGTTATTGCGGAAAAACCAACTGGTTTTTCTGGCATTGTTTTCACATATTAAAATTAATTATTTTGCTTTGAAATACATACGGTTAGGTAGATAATTTTGTCCTTTTTCCGATTGGCCCATTATTTTTGCAAAAAGTGTTGATTTCTCGAAGAAAATGGAATGAAAATCCAGTCTCTTTGTTTGTGTATTATCAAGTAAGATAACCCGCCATACTGGCAGACAGTGCGCGTTTGTCAAATCGAATTATGTGTCTCGCTTTGGATTGAGTATCGATGATTCCACAAACTTTCGATTAGGCAAACCCGCACTGTTTACGTCTGACGCGGGCAATCTTTGTAAAATAACGATGTTGGATTTCCACTCAATTTTCTTCGAGAAATCAACACTTTTTGCAAAAATAATAGGCCATTCGGAAACAGGACAAAATTATCTACCTAACCGTATGTATTTCAAATCAAAATAATTAATTCTAATAAGTGAAAACAATGCCAGAAAAATCAGTTGGTTTTTCCGCAATAACTCTGGCAATTTTCAAAATTTCAAAAAAAGGGCTCTATCTTGCACTCCGCCTTTGTGTCAGCTTTCGAATAAGGGGTTGATCAATGCTGTCAGATAAAAACTGTAGAAAAAAACGTGTTGTAGCGTACAGAAATTTTCTTAATTTTCCGGGAAACTAACAATGGAAACGGAAAATTTCTTGAATATTTGGAAAGAACTTTTTATTTGCCATCTAACTGTACAAGAATTTTTGCAAAATAATCAAAATTGGCCAAGTTATAAGAGAAAATACGAGAAATTGTACAAAAATACGAAAAAAACATGTTGTTAGATTTTCGTCTGTAATTCAAATTTTCGTTAACATTTTGAAAAACGGAAAGAACCAAGAGTGGCTATAAGAAATGCCCTTTTCAAAAATCTATTTGTGGTTGTCGTAGCTTTAAGGACGAGCGAGAAATTGCGAGTTATAAATTCATATTTTCACCGGTCAAAATTAGCCAAGCCTACCACTCCCCCTTAAATGGAAAAAAACATTGCATAGACAATTACAGACTTCCCACTCCTATATCCCCACTACTCCGCATTGTCCAGGGATGTATTCAGATGGCGCTGGTGTTAGCGTTGCCATTTTTTATTCTTGAAAATGGTACAAATATGGCAACATGGTGATTCATTTTTGGAGGGAAATTCAAATTTACTTCGTATTTACAATAGGACAGCAAGGAACAATAAAATAAAATATAGTATAAAAAATAACATATTACTATAATTTATAACAATCTAACTTGAAACAACGAAACAGATGCATAAACAAATTAATAATAAAAAAATACATGTGCAATAATAACGCGTTAAAATAACGCATTGCGGTTTAAAGTCTGGCTGCTAGGAGAAATAGCGACTACAAATTTCTTTCTTGTTATAATAAGTTAGGTCCTTATTTTGCAAGCCAAGGGCTTCAAGCCAAGTTTGACGTCTAAAGAAAAAGTTATACATTGTATTGTATTGTATAAAATTATGGGAAAGTAGTGAATAATGATTGTGACAATAAGAAGGTATACTTACTTGTTTAAATTTCTAGGAAAATAATAGGAATAATAATAGGAAAATAATAGGGGCGATTCTTTGATTGCGCAAATGAAACAAAGTTTTTCTAAAATTAATTATAGTATTGCAATGCAATATTGTAAGAATATTATTTCAATATTGCCATTTAATATTACTGTAACATAACAATATAATGTTTCTACGTTTTGTAGGTGAATAAAAATTAAATTAAATTTTTAAATTTTTCATTTATTGATTAATAAATACAGAATATTAATTGAATGAAAGAGTTCCGATATAAACATGCGAAATTATAATTTTTTAAGTCGCTCTTTTCACTCTCATCATGGAAGTCGCCTGATTTACTTCTCGACTTGAAAATTAATAGTGCATTCGGTACAAATTCGTCACTTCCACCACCATGCACAATAATTAAACGCGGTCCCTTTGAAATAATGCTCAGCAATCTGCCTTTGCCTTTGCCCGATTTATCAGACCAAGATTTTGATGTTGTGTGGCCACTATGAACATAAATTTCATTCAAATAAACTATTAGTCGGCCTTGTTGACAATAAGACTCAATTTTTCGCAAGTATGTAGCCCTATGTCGCCTAATATCCATTCGCTCGACTAAACTTCTAGGGACCCTCCGATAAATCCTCAAAATATTTTTCAAATCCCTTGTCAAATAATGGGGGTTGGCATATAAACTATATAGTCGTCGATGAATCAGGCTGTATAGAAGTGGAACTGATTGTGTACTTATTATACATTTTTTCCAATAGATCGAAAAAGTCTGATACATTTTCTTTGTTAAAACTTCTAATTCTATTGATGGAAGTAGATTCGGGTTGGCGCAGCGATAATGTTTGGGTGTCTTCTCATGAAACTGTAGTACGATTTTTTTCCGGCAGTTCTTTTTTCTTCATTAAACTGATTAGGGATATTTCTGCCAAATCAAAAGCAACTTTTCGGAAATCATGTATCGTCAATCCAAAAAAGCATTTGCAAACTGAAGAATGTGCTCACAAAGTAAGCTTTCGATATCGCTACCAAATGTTATATTTCTTCCAAATGATCTCGTTGTACCATTGGCTGCTTTATTTGTTTTCCCTATATGACGGAGAAGTGTCGATTTGGAGATGTTATAATCTTGACTGCATTGATTTAATCCTTTCTCGCCATTATTATATGCCGTTAAAGCCTTGTTCATGTCTTCTGAGGACCATTTTCCGTAATTTCCACGTTTTGTCATCTGAAGTTGATTATTAAAAATACATATTGTTTAAAAACTACAATATATGATTAAATACAAATATTGAACCTAGGTTCAATTTAAGATACTGCTTGAGGTTCAATTTGAGCAACTGTAAAATTGGAAATATAACCTAACTATTGAAAACGACCAATTTGTAAAACATTTTAACACGTTGACGGACAGTAGGAACAAGCGAAGTTCGAAAATTGACACTATATGTTTTTGTGATTTTTAGAATGTTAGAAGTATAGTTTTACTCTTTCTGCTTAAATAAACTTAATTTTGATTAATTTAGTACCTTTAATTAGGTTGCGGCTATAACAGCAAAAATTTAAAAACGTAAATGACAGGTTTAATGGTTCAAACAAGCAATTTTTGTATGCAACAAAGTATTTTTGGGAGTTTTACACGAAATGTTAGTTCTTAATCAAACAAAAATAAATAAATGACAAAAAAATTTATTATAATTTTATAATTATTATACATTATTTTCGGTATGCCATGTTTCAAAGCATGGTGCAGGACACAGTGCAGGTTTTGACATGCAATTCTTGCAGCAATATGATGTTTCCTTCCTTATTCCCTGTTTATAACATTGTTTACAACGCTGAAAATATGTTTTTCGCTGATAATTTTCAGGAGGTGAAATTTTCTCAGGAAAATGCTGTGTTCCATTGTTGTTGATTTCATTGGTTTGGATTTGTGCACGTTTAAATTGAACCAAAGTTCTTCCATCCCGTTTATTATCTATACCAGTTAGAGATCGTATGATTGCTTCCCTGTACTCTATATACTTCATTTGAGAACCTGTCTTTTCTTTAAAGATGTAGAAAGAATTCCATACTGCTACATCCAGTAGATGAAAGATTACCTTTTTATACCATCTAATTGTCTTCCGTGGACAGGAATAATAGGACATCATCTGATCTGCTCTGTCTACACCTGACATATTCTGATTATAATTCACTATTTCAATTGGTTTTCTCTTTTCCTGTTGTCGCCGGTTAGCTGTGTTTATCATGCTTGGGTGGTAAGCTGTTGTTAGACATAGCACATCCCGTTTATCTTTCCATTTGGACACATAAGTCTGATTTTGGCGTCGCCATACATGTTCTCCTTTTCTAAGCTTACGATGTGTTATTTCTTGTGGCAGACCCTTCCTATTTACACGAAGAGTTCCTGTCACATGTGTCTTTTTGCTAAGTAATTTGTTAGACAATGGTAGACTGTTGTAATAATTATCCATGAACAAATGATGGCCTTTGTTTAAGTATGACTGCATCAATCGCATCACAAGACTTTCAATAGTTGTCATGTTTTCATCGTTTTCTCGATGGCCTTTGTATACTTCTATATTCAAAACGTAACCTTGGGCTGAACAAAGTTCATAGAATTTAATTCCGTATTTTGCCTTTTTGCCTTTCATGTACGTGCGAAAATAAAGCCTTCCTCGAAATAATAACAACGATTCATCTAATGATAATGCTTCATTTGGTGCATATGCATTCGCAAACTTTTGTATGAGCAAATCAAGAAATATTTTTATTTTCCTCAAAGGGTCGTTTGAATTTTCTTCCTCAACACAAAAACACCTCAATATTTGCTCAAACCTCCTTCCAGACATTTGTGACGGAAATGCTGGGTGGTAATGTAATGCATCAATGGAAAAGAGTTTTCTAATGCTGGAGAATTTTAGCTGGGACTGAAGCAAACACAAACCTAAAAACTTTCTCATTTCGATCATATCAGTATTTTTGAAATTTGCCTTTCTACTATGCCTTGTATGTGGCCGTGCTTGATTGCAAAGTTTTATGCCGTAATCATTCGTAGATTTTATAATCATTTCCATTACTTGGTCATCCCATATTTTTTCAAAAACCTGAATTGGAGAAACATTTTCTTCTATATCCAAAAGAATCCCAGCGGCATCTGCATCAAAAGAAAAGTTTCTTATAGATGTTGTATTGGTATGCCATGTCTCATCATTTTCTGGTTCATCATCTTCACTATCCGAATTGTTATTTTCAGCACTGTCAGCATCAGATTCAGACTCACTGTTGCTTGATCCACTATTCATTTCCTCAACAATCTTCAGCAGCCTAGCCTGATCTTTTTCCCAACTGTCCATTTTCTGTAAATATTGAATAAAACATTTTATTTTGTATTATTATTTATTGTATATTATATATATAATTTATATTTATCATTTACATTATCATTATTTATTTATATTTCAAATGTAAAACCAAAAAAAAAAGTAAACAGTATAACCTATAGTATCGTTAACCTAACCTAAAATGCTAAATTTTGTTTTTTTATTTCTGTTTAAAGTATAAAATGAATAATAAACAAATACATACCAGTATAGTTATATAAATAATAATAAATATCGTTAAACGTATCAATAAGAACTATAAATTCAATAGAAAACACGATCGTACTACTCCCTTCACAACCACGTGCATACTGAATGTGCAACTCGTATAACAGGTGAAATATGAACTTCAACCTAAAAAGATGTTTTCAAAACACGACACTATGCTTCTACGTATACGCCAGTAAGTGCACATTTGTGCTGCTATAGCCGTAGTGTCTAAAAACGACCGTTTCGTTTTGGACGGCTATAGCAGTCATGCCACATTGTGAACTTCGCTTTGACGGCTATAGCCGCAATTGTCCGTCAACGTGTTAATTATGCCAAAAAGTAATTCAAATAATATGTATGTCATTTGTCAATAATATCAGTGATGCACTTACTTTATTCACAAATTTGATATTTCCTTACGAACAGACACTAAATATTTGATCACAAATAATCAATTAACGTGATCGCACAAAAATGAGATTGTTTAAAAAAACTAAGGCCCACTAGATAGTGAAATATACTTTTTTTCTGTGTTGATTTATTTTCTATTTGTAGTTGGCCTTAGGATTACTAGAATTTTCAAAAACTGGCGGGGTTCAATTTAGGAGACGGTTCTATATGGGCAGCCTTACCCTATAATCCCTTCTTTTTTTATTCTCCCCTTTATTATTTATGTTTTCTCAATTTTTTGCCTGGCGCTCTGTAAATAAACAAAACAACCACCATTTTTGGTTGAGTATTTTTCTTTCCAAATCTGACCTGCTAGGGTTGAGGGAACCTCCCACGTTTATATAGTTTATATAGTCTCACAGCTATCATCACAAAAAATTGAAAATAATTGGAAATTCATAAAACAATAATTAAATTGTAATCTGAACTGAAACAAAAAAGAGAACATTATTATTAAATTTAATAAAATAGTATATTAACCCTTTCGCTGCGAACAGCGCCTTTTGGCCCTCGGCTATAGACGTTGTCTCTCAGCTAACAGCGCCTTTTGGCGCTCGGCTATAGACGCTTTTTCTTAGCGAATAGCGCCTTTTGGCGCTTGGCTATAGACGCTTTCTCTCAACGAAAAGCGCCTTTTTACAATGGGTACTATGGGATACTATAGGATACTCCTTGAGCGAACGGCGTCGTACATTTGTTTTACATTTTGTTAATAATAACTGCATTAATACCGTGTCGTCCGTACAGATAATGTAATATCGCGCCGGGTGCTGAAAGAGCAATTCGTTTTTAGGCGCTCCGAAGCGAAAGGGTTAAGTATCAAGAACGGTAAGGAGATTTTACCGATCGAAGACAATGTTGTCCAACATCGGTAAAATCCCTTACCGTTCGTGATACTTATGATATTTTTTGCACGATCAAGTTTTTTGTACCACCAAGTTTATTTGAAAGAAAACAAACAGAACGAAAATTTTGAGTATGTTGTAGTCTCATGAGTAGATAAGTAGGCTGTTTCCATACATGCGTTACCATGGCATTTTTCCGAACAACTACATTTTGTTTAAAAAAAATTCGCTGTGTTTTGACTTTTATATCATCAAATATTAACGGTAAGTTGTACTTACCATTCTAGAACGGAATTTGACACGCCCTTATGTGCACATCGACATCCCACTTAAATTTTGGTGGAGGTGAATCGAGGTGGTTCAAGGTCGGACCTCACCCTTAAATCATCTTTTGTTACTAACTGTTTTGGTTTTCTTTACGATTCTCAGCAGCGTAGAGTTTTTTTTAACAAGAACTCATAATATTTATTTTAAATATAATGGATAAAGTTTAAAATCTCAGAAGAAAAAATTTAGTGATTAATCACGATATTTCAAGAATATTGCAAAGATTGAGAAGACCATGCCTGCTTAATTTGTCAATACGGTCTAGTATCGTATATCAATCTGCAGTGCATATAGTCATGTGATCAATAATAAAGACTAGACACTAGACGTGCTTATACCGTCCGTGGCGAGTGAATATACAGGGTATTAATAAATTAGATCGAGAAAATGAAAATATTTAAAATGCATTAATTTTAATTTTATTTACAAGTATAAATTATACTATACGAAACATGATCCCTTTATAAGACTGTTATTGCTGACTTGATACAATTTGTGAACATGAAAATATTTTTAATATAGCACGTTTAAAATTTTGAACCTTTTTAAATTTTTTCATTATTAAACTCTCGAAATTTTGGTGCCCCAAAAATGTGATGCCCCTAGGTCAGGGCCTCACGGGACTAGGCCGAAATCCATCACTGGCTATATACGGCAGTTTCCCAGTAAGCTAATGCATAAAATTTCTGGCAGATTTGGAAAGTGTCCCAAAATTTAAAATTTTTGTTTAAGAATCGCGTCATTTTTACAAGTTTTATACCTAAGAAAATAAAAAATCTAATTTCACAAGAGTTCAACCTATGACTTATACTGTGCAACAACACATTAAATCAAATAAACCAGAAAGAAGTTACCTAAATTTAAACAATAAACCAATAGAATCATTGTTAACCCATTCGCTGACAAGGACGAGTATACTCGTCTTAGGTTGGGGGTCACACATTGCCAAGACGAGTATACTCGTCCTCCTTTAAATATGTTATAACTAGAGTTAGGATCTACAGTCGCACAATAAAAATTTCAACTATCAAAACGTACCAGTGGCGTAATTGATATAAATACAAATAATCGGCAATTTACTTGTAATATATTAAATATACAAATAATTTCTATGATTGATATTCAACAGAATTAGTAAATGAATTTAGAATTATAAATAATTTATAAATTTGTGCGTAATATTTCATTTATTTTCGAACATAAATTGTCTGTTTATTAACCTAAAGAACTATAATGAGAAAATAATGGGGGGGAAGCTGAATCTGTCAAAATTTCGCTAAAATCAGACACCTGCGTTTTAGCGATGACGTTGCTAAGTTAAACAAATCTTTATAATTGGTCAACTGTTTTTCTAAATTCTGTTGATATCGATATAGAGCGCCTTGCCTTGTTGTTGGTTGTTGACGAATAAAACAACTGATTCAAAATTGAAGGTGCCGCTCTTGTCAAATTTTTCAAAAATTAGATCTCCTAATGCTCCTTCTAGGGAGCGAAATCCTAACTCTAGTTATAACATGCAGGCTTTTGAATGAGCAAATATAGAAATGTAAAAAACTTAAAAAAATACTACAAATAATTTTTTTGCAAAAATTATACTTCATTTCTAATAGAGAATGATCTTTTACAAAATTAACAAAATCAACTTCATCGTGTATTTATAACAAGATTTTATAGCAACATAAGCACTTATAATACTTTATCTTCATGATAGGATTTGTAACAAAGGCCAATACATGGAGGTTTATCTGGACAGCTCGAACAATAATATCGAGTCTCCTTTCGAATGTTTTTCGTTGCACAAACTCTACATTTGCGAGTTGGGTTTTTCTTTTCTGGTGCAGGAGGAATAGCATTAAGATAATGAAGGGAATTTTGTTCCTGGGGTATGATTGACGTAGATTGAATGACTGCATCTTGGCTTCCATTTAGCAAATATTGTGTAACTTGTTCTCTAAATTGAAAAGATGTTTTCTTTTCTGCGTTTGGTTGCTGACAATACAATATATATGCATTATGCACAGCCATTTCTATAATGCGTGCAGCTATTTTCGTATACTACCGAAGAGTTTTTCTCATCGCACTATAATAGGACAGCATTTGATCCGAACGGTCTACACCTGCCATACCTTTTGTGTAATTCTTTACGATACTAGGTTTTATGGAGACTTGCCTATTTCGGTTAGCAACTTCAATCGTTTCAGCTTTGGGCATATTTGATATGGTAAGTACGTCTCGTTTATCTCTCCACTTACAAATAACGACAGATTCGGATCGCTTCCAACTGTACTCGCTCTTCTTCAGTTTTTATTTGACCAATTCTTTCGGATTACCTTTACGATTGGATCGTAAAGTTCCACAAATATATGTCGAGCGCAATGTTAACTCTTTTACCAGCGATGCGGAATTGTAAAAATTGTCCATATACAAAACATGACCAATATCTAGAAAACCGCCCATAAGGGAAAGCACAAACGAAGTACTGTGATTCCGCTCGCCTGACGGAATTTCAGATTTTCCACAATAAATTTGTATTCGTAGTATTGTTTTTATATATATATATATATATATATATATATATATATATATATATATATATATATATATATATATTGCCGAAAGGGAAGACGGCCACACCATGATACTAAAGACTCATCAATAACTAGATCTTTGACAGGATTATATACGGAATTCATCACGTTATTAAAATGTTTAACAATCGGTTCGATCTTGTGTAGCGTACTATTTTCGTTGTTTGCGCTATTTGAAAAGTGCAGAAACCCTCATAATATTTGAAAACGGTTTCGGCACATATAAGTTCTCCAAAATGGCAAATTATAAAAATGGCTTTTATCCCAATAGTGTGCAATGGTAGGTAAATTTATGCATCTCATGTGAAGAATCAATGCCCAGAATTTTATCATTTCTCCGCGATTAGTGGCTTCCCAATTACGAAGCCTTGATGATTTCCTTAGTATCATTTTTCGCCTTATTAAAATCAATATTCTTTATTATAATTAAAAACAAATTTTTACACGATCGGTTTCGGGCTTATGCCCATCATCAGCTGCATCAATAGTTTGTACAAAAAAGGTTTATGTAAATTAACAAATTCTCAAATTATCAAACAGTCTCAAACTTACGTCAAAAAACTTATAAAAATCACATACACTATTTAAAAAATGTCTTACAATTTTTAAAGGCAACAAAATCGAAAAAACTGAACAAATCGAAAAATTTTTTTCTTTTCTCAAACTTAATTTACTTGTGAATTTGTTTCTGTTGCAGAAATCTATCACAGACAGAATTTGTCCTTTGATGGTGTTGCCTTTATATAGAATTATCTCGACTTTTATCACCATTTTGTGGAAAATTTTTCTACAACAATTTCACAAATATTTTTACAGATCATAAATTATTAAAAAAATTTTCATCGAAAAATTCATAAATTATTCAATTTACCCAAATGTATATGTATATGTACTAACGATATAAAACTTATATATAACGCCTTTTTCAATTAAGCTAGTATAGAAATACGTTATCGACCTTATTATTAAAGATTAATTTTGATTGTGATTAAACAATATATGTGAAAAGGGGTTTGAATGACAAATCTATTTGATCATTGTTAAGATGACGGGGAAAATTTCACCTTAAATAGTACGAGCATAATTCTGGTATGAACTAATACTGCTTTATTGAAAATATAACAACACTATTTATACATTAATAACGATACCAATAATAATGTCAACTTAACAATAAAAACAACTTAATGTAGGTCGGTGCGACTCTACACATTTTATAAAAACAATAAAATGATGATACTTGTTCTACATACAAAATTTAGATTATAAACATGTATCAGCAATTCCACAATTAATAAATTTAATAACAACTTATTTCAAAATACTTTTTCCAAAATAATTAAAAAAATCCTGTTTAATTTAAGATTAAACATTTAACATATATTTATCCTTGTTTTTAATTTTTCGATGTTTATATATTTCTAAAGTTTCAAGAATGATCAACTGTTTCCTCTTTTCACAATTATGTAATAGTTTAATATTATCATTATTTAAAGATTTATGATTGTTATTCAAAATATGTTGACAAAGTTGACGATTGGTTTTTTCGATGTTCATTAATTCTGATACTTATACTTCTACCCGACTCTCCGATATAAAAACAGTCACAGTCGTCGCACTTAATTTTGAAGACCCCTGATTTTGTTAAGGGGTCGTCTTTATCTTTATTGTTACATAGTATTGAATATATAGAGTTTGATCAAATCTTAACTTCTTTTATGTTGTAAACTATCGGAGACGAAAAATCATTATTATTTACTTTATTAGTATATTTTACGAGTTTCACGACCAAAAATTAAAAAATAGTATGAAATATTTTCCAATAAAATTTATTAAAAAATTAAACCCGTTTCGCCAAATTTTAGGCCTCTTCAGTGGAAGAATACAATAATGTATTTTGTTTAGTACAAATCTTAGTAAAATTAGATTAACAAAAAAATAGAAAAATACAATTCTGTTAACTACCGTCATACTGAATGGATGTGTTTTTCGATTTTATTGTTCCTGTATCTTTTTGGAGAAACGCGTTTGGTTTTTTAATAAATTGTTATTGGAAAGTATTTCATACAATTTTTTAATTTTTGGTCATGAAACCCGTAAAATATTACTAATAAAATTATCTGTGTATCGACCATAATAAACTTTATTAATTATTAATTACAAATTATAGTGTGAAATAATAATTAAAATATTAAATTAAATTAAAATATTTTAAATTTCTTTACGTACAAATCATATGTTTATTAACCCAAACGAGTTACTATAAAAGTATTCAGGAGGGGGAACCCATTCCATTGAAATTTACAGTACAATCAAACGCCTACGTTTTACGAATGACGTCGATCGGTCATGCGGATATTTTAAATGGTCTACTATTTTTCAGCATTCTGCTACTATCGTTATAGAGCAATTCGTTTTGTTGGCGACGAAAACACTCGATTAAAACAGAGAATAACATTCCGCTCTACTCGAATTTGTCAGGAGAGTAGATTTTGGCCGGCACGCTCTACGGTGCCAAATCTTATCTCTATTGATTATTAATTGAAATTCTTTATTTCCTGGATAATGCCCTGAAGCTTCTAATTTCTTATTACATCAAACTTGCTCTTGAAGCTAATTTTTTAAATGTAGGTATGTACATTTTTCAAAAACGAATACAGCTTCCAGTTGAATTATATCATAAAAATCATAATAAACCTAAAATAATTATCTTCTAATATTATTAGATAGTTTTAATTGATTAATGATTCCCTGCTTTTTAGAAAAAAATTGTCTTGATATTCGTGCATATGGGAAACTGTGTTAATTTTAGAAAATTTGCTAGAATGTTTCCAGTATTTGCTACGGATTTTTATATAGAATAAAATTTTTTGATGTAATCACTAAATGAATGATTTCTTAATTAGTTAAAAATATACCGGAGAAAAATTACTTATACATAAATCAAAATTAAAAATCAAAATGATTGCTATACAGAATGTCTACTATTGGATAAATTATTCTAAATAGTGATCCAATTATATTATATTTGCTTTAAGTAAATAGTTAATAGGTCTTGAAGCAAGCCAAAACCGACACGAGAAACCTGAGAAACGACAAATTGAAACAATAGAAAAAATTCAATAATGAATACTCAACTGCCAGTCCTAATGCATAATTGATTGAATAATTTTCAGAAAGTTTCATTGGAATTTTCTTTTGGACGCACGTCATCACCACTAAATAAATTCGTCAATTTTCAATATTCATATTGTACCAATCGAGTTGTTGTAACGAATAATAAGTGTTTTTAGTCTTAAAAAGGTGAAGGTTGTTTAAAAAACTGTAATAATCTTCTGTAATAATTGTTACTTACAAGAGTTTCTATAGATTGTCCTGCCATTAGAAGAGTTAGGACACATAAACTCATTATGGGTATACAGCCCCTTTCTCTTAAAGGTTTTCACAGCGCCAAACGTCTATTAATTATCGAGTGATTGGAAACAAATTTTAAGGAATTATGGGGGGGGGGGGGTCAATGGTGCATATTTCAGTGAAAGTTGGACCCTGTAGCTCGTTGGGAAATCGGGGAAAAAGTAATTTTTGTCGCAAATCTCAACATTTTCGTCAATCAGTTTTTTACATAAATGGACTCAAGATGACTTGAGGATTCTCGGAAAACTGTTTTTTTTTTTTGGTTTTCTGGCACTGTACCCTGAAAAAAATTGAAAAACTGGTCTCTCGTACATCGACCGTAAATGTTACGTGGACCTAATTTTGCTAAAATGTTCTCAGAGAACCCCCCTATAAATCCTTAAAATATGTTTCCAATCACTCGATAATTAACAGACGTTTTGGCGCTGTGAACACCTTTAATAGAAATGGGCTGTATATCGGGTTGGCAACTAAGTAATTGCGGATTTTTTTTTAGAAAATCAAAGACAATTTTTTCATGGAACTAAATAACTTTATTCTGTAATGTATTGTCCATTTTGATCAATGACCTTTTGCCATCTTTCAGGCAGCATCATAATCCCTCGTTCATAAAACTTCTGGTTTTTATTAGCAAAAAACTGAATCAGGTATGATTTGACATCATCATCATTATTGAAATTTTTACCATTCAAGTAGTTTTGTAAAGATCGAAACAAAAAGTAATCAGATGGTGCAAGGTCAGGACTATCTGGTGGATGTGGTAAAATATCCCAACCAAGCTCCAATAATTTTTGCCGAGTGATCAAAGATGTGTGTGGCCTTACATTGTCATGATGGAATACAACACTTTTTCGATTTGTCAATTCTGGCCGCTTTTCTTCAACTGCATTGTTTAATTTCGTTAGTTGTTCAATGTAGACATCAGAATTGATCGTTCGGTTGGGTGGTAAGAGTTCAAAGTAGACAATTCCTTTGTAATCCTACCAAACTGATAACAAAACCTTCTTTTGATGAATATCAGCTTTTGATGTTGTTTGAGTTGGTTCACCTGGCCTTCTCCACGATCTTTTCCGCTTGATATTGTAAACAACCCATTTTTCATCGCCAGTTATCAGTCGTTTTAAAAATGGATCATTTTCATTACGTTTCATTATCAAATCGCAGCTGTTAATGCGTTGCGTTAAACGCGTTTCTTTCAGTTCGTGAGGAACCCATGTATCGAGTTTTTGAACATAGTCAAGCTGTTTTAAGTGATTTTCAATGCATGTATGCGATATATGAAGCTTCTCTGCAATCTCACGTGTTGTACTGTAACGATCCGACTCGATTATTGCTTTGATTAGGGCGTCATAAACTTCAACTGGACGACCAGTGCGTTTTTCACCTTTGAGTGAAAAATCACCAGCACGAAATTTGGCAAACCAATTTTGACACTGCCGTTCTTTTAATGCTTCGTCACCATAAACAGCACATAACTTTTTATGAGCTTGCGATGCGTTTTTCCCTTTGCGGAAATAAAAAAGCAAAATGTGACGAAAATATTCCTTTGGATTTTCCATTTTTTCAACGAACGCCAAACGAAAACTACGCAACCGATCAAAAAACTTTTTTTTACTGATTGACAGCTGAATTGCCAACTATCAAATAACAAAATGTGTTTTACATTTGTACTACGTCTGCAAACCTAAAAATTCAACTGAAGCCATCTTTGAGTGAAATTCGCAATTACTTAGTTGCCAACCGAATATTATATACCCACAATGAGTTTGTGTACCTACTATATAACGATAATCATAAAAGAAAAACGAATTCTTTAAGAATAAAATTATTCATTTTCATTTCAGTTTGATACGTTGTTGATATTCATGATCGTCTGCTTTGAAGAACTTCATAATTTTCTCGTCTCGTGATATTGCCATATTAATTAACATCCAAATTTAATATTTGAAATGTTGTGTATAATAAATAGTTTGATAAGTATGTGCTGTCACAATAATAAAAATAACTAAGCTACATTTATAAATATTCGTTAATACTTTCTAATGTTCTGGATAATAACCAGTGAAATCTTTGATCGGCAAAAATGTTGTGTAATCACAACGATTGAAAATAGCAACAGCAAAACAAGTGATTATTCCAAAAATTGTATCGATAATCGTAAAAAAGGAAACAATTTTCATTTGTCTTCAAATTTTTTTCATCGTTGTCACTTGCGTTGTTGATCGGCCACATGTTGAGCTCTTTAAACAAATTCTCAACCAATTTTGGATCAATTAGTAATATAATCGCAGAGAATATCGGCTGTCAGTTTGATAGAAAAATATTAAATTAATTAAATGCACCGAATTTTAATGAAATAAACAATCCTTACATAAAACATGATTAAAAATGATGGTGAGTATTGAATGAATTTTAAAATAGTCAATTAATTAAAAAATAAATTAATTTGAATCGTTTGACTCAAAAGGTGTATGATTAGAAACATTACCAAGAGAATTTTCACAAAATAAAATTGATAAATTGTTGATCCCAGAAATTTGACAATAATTAAACCATCACGTTTCGTTAATTCATTCCATAAATGTTCCATTCCAGACATTTTCCGAATTTTCATAAATCTTGATACATTAGTGCACGTGTAATTTTCACCAAGGAGTCTAAACTACTACTAACGAAATTTTTGTTGATCAGACATTTTATCGTTTTTCAAATGAAGTTATTTTCATCCACCAAATTTATGAATAATGTAATAATTGATAGACATTAAGTACCAATAATTATTTTTCCCCACTCTCCTCATAGTAAGCATACCATGAAGGTAAGTTGGTTTTACCGAAATGACTATGGTTGTTAAGACAACGGGAGGTAAGTGATCTGCTTACATCCCTATGGAACAAATCTTTTTAGACCTATATCCATCATTTTTTCTTTTTTAAAACGCACGTAATTTAGGATACTTTGATATGTCAATATTTTCTTTTATGAATAATGTACTCTTAAGCCTAGAATACTCGCACCACAAGCTGGGTGGTGACTTGGATTTTTCTAGAAAATACACCAACAACATGGACTCCGAAACGATGGTAGTATCCTTATCTTGACACCACTTTTTGAACAATTTGTATATCAACTCGTAGCGTTTCGTCGACTTCTCCGGAAGCAAACCCAAATAAGCCTCTCTCGCTTTCTCTTCTACTTTGCAACCATCCATTTTTAAACCACTTTTTAACTAGCAGCAACTATTACAGCAGCACAAATGAATTGACAGATTTTTTGTGTGTTTATAAACAATTGCATGTATTACATAGTAACGAAAAGAAGAAAAAAATTTAAATGTCGGAACAAGGAACAACAAATTTATTAGGGTACAAAAAATAATTAACAAGAAGATTTTACTAGCAATTGCAAAAACTGTTCGAAGTGACGGCCCTCCTGAACCACACATTCTTTTCAAAAATAATGCATTCACTGCTTGTAATGTAGTATGATCAATGCTACGAAAGGCCTCTCTGATTCTTTCTTTCATATTTTCCAAAGAAAAAAATTGGACTTCGTCAAGTCAGGTAATCTCGCAGGCCATGGCACCGGACCTCTAAAATTGTTCGTCTAAATATTCCCTAACCATTCGACTATTGTGTGAAGGGGCACCATCATGCTGAAACCATAGTCTTCTGATGAGATCAAGTGGCAAATCATCGAGGTAGGATTGAAATTCGTTTTGGAAAAAGTCACAGTATGTTTGTCCATTCACTGGACCGTCAAAGAAATGTGGGCTAACAACTCGATAACCCACCACACTTCCCCAATTATTAAAAGATCAAGTGTCCGAATGAAATGGGGGTTTTGTTTATCATAATAATGACTGTTGTGAATATTGAATTTATCATTTTTCTTTAATGTCGCTTCGTCAGTAAATAAGACGTTATTAAAGAAACCATTCTCTTGCTGTTCCATATTTCAGGCCCATAAACAAAAATTTTGCCTCTCGACGAAGTCATTTTCATTTAAACCTTGCACTAACTGGCCATGGTATGAATGGAATTTATTTTTACGGGTTATTCTGGAGACACTGGTTTGAGAAATCTTTTGGGGATTTGGGGTCGTCGATGTCACCACTTTGAGCATATTGGGATCACCAATTTTTGAATAATTGGGTTGACTGGACGATGGATCTCCCAATCTTATGTGGTGTTAACATGATCACCGAAGGAATGGGATCAGTCAACACATGGACGATTAAAATGCTGGATTTTAATTAATGAAAAACGACTTACTGGTGCGCCAAACATCTGATTACAATTATTGCACAATTCTTACAATAAATGGTATAAAAATGTAGAGAAATTTTAGAAAATTACGTGTGGTCACTGTCGTGGCTGGCGACAAAGAGAAAGAAGATTTGGCTGTTTGCCGTGGCGTGGGGTCGCGCTGCTGTCGCACGGTCCATTGTTGCCAAGTGGATTGCGAGGATGCCAGGTGTTCCTTGATTTCAGCCTTAGACTATATAAACTTATAGACGTGCCCCGCCCACTTGCAGTTGAAGTTAGCATCATTCGAAACTCTGATATCACAAGTGGGCAAGAATATTTAAAGTTCATAGAACATTATACATGCACATAGAAGTTTTTCAAATGTAATAGATTTTATGATACTATTACTTGTGTACAAGGTGATTGTAAAAATACAGAGATTGATGAAAAACATGGAATTAAAGAGGGTTGAACTTTTTAAAGAATATTTATTATGAATCACTGATTACACTGATTAAAAATTGTATTTGGACTTTAATTGTTAATAATTCTCTAATCGACCTTATTCTAAATTATTTATTTTCGCGGTACTAGTTTCTGGCGATGTTGCCCATCTTCAGCCGCTCCTATATAATTCATCAACAAATTTCAAACATTAAACTGACATTACAAATATAAAAGAATTTAACTTACGTCAATTAACTAATTTGTGGACACAATCACACCATGTGTAATAAAATTTATAATTTACCAACACATCAAATTTAACAAAATATACATTGCCCGTCACCTTGTAGTCAAACTGCCAAAAACTCCCATTAATTGTCAAGTGATTGGAAACAAATTTTAAGGATTTATAGGGGGGGGGGGGGGCTGGTGCACATTTCAGTGAAAGTTGGACCATGTAGCTCATTGGGAAATGAGTGATATCAAATCTCACTTTTGAATATGCAACAATCGGCAAGAGGGTTTTTCACACGTTAAAAGTGTTGAATTAATGTAATACATTCATAACATTTTGGTTTTTGCAATTTGCCGTAAAGACTTCGAAAAAAATTAAAAAAGGTACGAGCAGAGCTTGACCGTGAAAAAATTGAAATGCAAAAGTCGCTCGCCTCCCTTTGTCGGTTACAGTAGTTTAGTATCAAGTTTTAAACCGGTGTTTCTCAATTGTCGATCTGGTAATTTTTTTTTATTCCGTAAATCGATTTAACGGGCTCAGAGTGAAATATTCCTTACCCACAATGTAAAAAATCTGTCCTTGGTGAAAAATGAAGGGTCCTTAATAAATAAATAAATAATTTACATGGTCGGCACTTCCAGAACGTTTGAAAGCCACTGGTGTAGTCTCTTAAAACGATCCAATGTTTATTTATTTAAAGAAAAACAAGCCTACAATACGTGACCCTAACAATAAATAATTGTCGACACATATTTATTTTTTTTTTTCTTCGGGACAAACGAGATAAAGGAATTTAATGAAATAAAAAAAGACAGAATTTAGATCTCGTTATTTTTTAACGAAAAATGCATTTCCAATGCCCCATCGGTTAAACAGAAATGAATATTATTTATGATTCTGGTAGGTGACGTATCGATAGTATACGATTACTTTTGCTAGTAAGTTGATACAAAGTCTAAAAACTGCAATAAAAATAAACAATAGAAAAGAAGGGAAGAATCACCATAATAATTGTAAACTGATCTTTGTGCAGTTACAGCTATTTCTAACGAAATTTTTACGAGAAATTCTAAACGATCTACTGAACAATTTCCACCATTGTTACTCAAAAGTGTCGATTTGTATCAACTTAACTTGAGTAATGAGGTAGTAATACGGTAGCTTTATTATTAATATTAGTATTAGTATTATAATTCTTTTTTGTCACATTTAAATTTATGCTGTCGCTCTCTTCTAACTGCAAATTGAAAATAAAACAGTGGCTTAATTTTTTTTCCTTTGGAGTATCGAATGTCAAGGAGTTTTTCTTAAGTAAACAAATACGATAACATGAACACCCATTAAGATAAGAATAGAACAACTGAGAGGCAAATAGCAGGTCACATTTACGATCGATGTACGAGAAACCCGTTTTTCAATTTTTTTCGGAATACAATGTCAGAAAACCGAAAAAACAGTTTTCCGAGAATCCTCAAGTCATCTTGAGTCCATTTATGTAAAAAACTAATTGGCGAAAATGTTGAGATTTTCAACAAAATCTTTTTTTTTTCATGTTTCCCAACGAGCTACATGGTCCAACTTTCACTGAAATGTGCCCCAGGGACCCCCCTATAAATCCTTTAAAATTTGTTTCCAATCACTCGACAATTAATAGGAGTTTTTGGCGGTTTGACTACAAGGTGACGGGCACTGTATATCGAATTTAAGAAAATACAACAACTATATTGAACCGAAAAAATGGTTATGCCAAATTTCACAATTAAAATATAACAAAGCTGATTAATTATACAATAATTAATAATATTCAATAATTAATAATTAATCAAAATTTAACCCTTTACACTCCAGACCGTTCTGGACGTTGGCTACCAGCTACTCCGCGCTTCTTCGTGGCAGAAACAGCTCAATCCTATTATAGGCCGTTATGAAAAAAATAGGCCGTTATTACCCATTTTTTTATAACGGCCTATTTTTTTTTATAACGGCCTATAATAGGATTGAGCCGCAGAAACGTACATTTACAGGCCATCGTATTATTAGTAGAACTTTGGAACTAAGTAACGGATTCTAATGATGTTGGACTTATATGAATTGGTAGACATCGAGAAATATATATTTGCAAAAAAAATCAATATTTTATTTTTTATAACTTTGTACAGTATGATACAGCTTAAAACACTCCCCAATATGCATTGCAGGCTGATTTACGCAAGTTTGGCAATAATAAGTTGTTTGACGTCTGCCACCAGCTGTTTTTCTGTCGGAACAGACAATGCAATCCCTTTTTTTTGTCCCACATCGGGAATATGTAATTTGTTATCTAATCTATTTTCCAGAGAAGATGTGGATGGACGCATTCTCGACTCACGAAAATCACCTCGGAGCTGGTCAATGAAGGTCTTGACGAATTTGTAGTGCGTCATTGGCTTTTGATTATTTGTTTCTTCTGAGATGCGGTACATAATGTATGAATTAGTCACACACATCTCCAACCCCCAAAAAAATAATTTCCTCCACACCTCGCACACCGACCTTTCTTCTACAAACTCTCCTTATCGCTCTTTTCAAGTGGCGCCGAGAAGTGCTCGGACCGCCGTGAGCACACTTCTCACGTTCTCTTCCAACACAAAACTCGCTGACATTTCTTTTATATATCTTAGTAATTTTACTATATTTTGATTTGATGTCTTGTGCCATTTCAAGAGAAAACATCAGGGAAACATGCACGTCTCAAAAAGTTGCGCAGAAATAACTTAATTCCCCGTAATCACTAATAAACTTTAATGTCCCCTCAGAGGGGACATCGGAGTGATAGGCTAGAATTACGATGTCCCACGAGAGGGGACAACGGAGTGCAAAGGGTTAAATTAATCAAAATTTAAATACAGGGGTGCGATTTGAAAAAATCTAGTTATGGACCTGCAAAGTCTTCCAAAATTAGACGATCCAGCCGCAAAAAGATACTCCAGACCATTGTTAAGCTATGGCCCAAATCTCAAATCAATATTACAAGAATCAAGGATTCTGTGATTTTTATAGTAAACTTCTGAAAACGCATATTTTTATTGAAAATAATGAATTATTTCAAAATGCCAGATGCGATTTGGAAAATCCAAACGGATTTATAATGCTTAAAGAAAGGCAAATCCAAATATGTGAAAATATACAGGGGTTACTATTTAAAAAAATGAACCTGAATGAGGCCCTATAAAAATGGTACATCCTATATATGGGAAATAATTTTACAAACTGCACCTTTCTCCTCCTGTTTACTGTGCCGTTTGATTCATTTCGATATCATCAACGGTGTAGGCGCAATCGAGCTTTCCCATTTCAATGACTCACCCTGTATATACGTTACTATTTATTTATCTATTTTTAGTATCATTTTATAATCATTTACAGTCAACCCTCCTATAACGCGGTGAGTGCGTACCGCGTTCTATGGAAACCGCGCTATAAGAAACTCGGATTTAACCGTATAAACCAGGCTAATTCGTAGCGCGTTCTATGGAAACCGTCTATCGCGTTGTATGGAAACCGCGCTATAAGAAACGCAGAATTAGTACAAATCACATTATTCGTGCCGCGTTATATGGAGACCAATAAGGACAAGATAAATTATAAATTATTTTTATTGAATTGAAGAGTTTATATAAAGAAATGATACCAAAACTAAACTGAAAAACTGTTTTCCAACAAAAACAAGAAAGGCTTTTGTAAAATTTAATCTTTCAACACTCATCCTCGCTGTCAGATAATATGAGTCGCCTAACTCGTCTTCTTTTAATAGGCAGAATGTCTTCCTCACTTGGCTCATCTTCACGTTGGTTTTCGATTGTAGCTTTTTTTCTAACTCCACTAAAACCTCTCTATAGGGAGCTAAGCAATTTCTTAACTCTCTTTTAAACTTTGCGCTACGCACCGTTGAATGATCAGTTTGAATGAAATGGAGTTCTAATTCTTTAGCCAAATTTAGCCCTTTTTTCACATCTTGTAAATCGACATTTGGCACCCATTCGTTTTCCTTATTTTCGTTTACCAATGGATTTGAGGTGGGTGCATCAATTAAATCCATCAGTTCATCCTCATCTAAAGTTTCTTCCCCGAGTACGAGTTCTCTTACATCCTGATGGTTTGTTGTAAATTCTTCATCGCCTAAACGAGAAGCAATGTTTACTATTTCTGTAACTGGGAGTGAAATTGTAGAATCATCTTGTATTGTTTGAACCATTTCAGGTAAAAGGGGTTTCCAACACGCATTAAGCGTTGATGGTTCAATTTCCGCGCAAGCCGATGACACGGTTCTAATACAATCTAAAATAGAAAATTCCATCCAAACTTGAGTAAGGGTTTTATTTTCACTACTTTCTAATCTGTCGAAAATGGTTTGGAAAACTTGGCGTGTGTAATACATTTTTAAAGTTTGAATGACTCCTTGGTCCAAAGGTTGTATTAATGACGTGCAGTTAGGAGGAAGGAAGACAATTTTTACATTTGGATGATCCAGTTGTATGTTGTGGCAACCAGCGTTATCAAGAATCAATAAAACTTTGAAATACAAATTTTTTTCCATCGTATGGGTTTCCACTGCCGGGATAAAACAATTATAAAACCAATCCTTAAATAAATCTTGGGTCATCCAAGCTTTCTTATAAGATCGCCAGAATACAGGCAATTCGGTCTTATTAATGTTTTTCATAACACGGGGAGTTGAAGAACGATTTATTATCATAGGTTTTATCATCAGGCTCCCTGATAGATTGCTGCACATATGAAGGGTGACACGTTCTTTTGAAGGTTTAAACCCCTGAGCACGCCTTTGATTTTTCAAAATGAAGGTCCTAGATGGTAGTTTTTTTCCAATATAATGCCGTCTCATCGGCGTTAAAAATCTGATGAGGTGAATAGCCTCCTTCATTGATAATTCTAGCTAATTCCAGCTTATAATTCTCGGCAGCCTCAGCATCTGCTGAGGCCTGTTCTCCTTGTAACTTAATATTGTGTAATGAGTACCTTTTTTTAGTTTTTCAAACCACCCTTTACTCGCGACAAACGAATGATTTTCTAGCTCTGCAGAAGAATGCCCAATATTCCTTAAATGTTCATAGATTTTAAGTGCTTTCTGCTTGATAAGATTTCCACTGATAGGAATCTTTTTGGCTATACAGTCTTCCAATCAGATCATTAACGCCCGTTCCATTTTAACCATATTAGAATTTCGCCATCTGCCACAGTTTTCCTTATATTGTCTACATTTTTCTTTAGTGTTCGAATTGTAGATTCATTCAACTTGGTTGATTTTGCAACCGACGATAGATTTTCCCCACCTTCTAAACGATTTAGAATTTCGATTTTATCTTCAAGAGATATAAACTTTCTTTTTAACCCTTTCCTTGTTTCTTTCGTGTTTGATATGATGCAAATCTAGGGTTAATAATTACTTTATTATTATTATACTAGCAAAGCTATCCCGTTTTAAAAACGGGAAAGAACTAAGCGAGTTATGAGGCTTGAAAGAATCATTCGTTTCAAAATTTTTTTAGCTCAATTTTATACATCGCTAAACTTTTTTAGCAGATAAATAGTTATTTTTGTATTAAGTGCGCGAAATGTGTGTTTTTTTAATGGCACCTGAGAATGTCATTTTAGTCGAGACCTAAAAGACATTCGAAGGTGCCATTAAAACACACATTTCGCCACGAAATACAAACAACGTTTTTTCTACAGCCGCTAGAAGAAGAGAAAATAACAGAAATTAGTTGCAACAAAATGATCTGATAAATCGAGTTGTCTACTGCTTACATAGTTACGATGATAAATAAAAGTGATGTTTTTTCGCGTTTCTAATAATTGCAGTGAAAAAATATTATTTTTTCATTGAAAAACCGTGAAAAAAAGATATTTTTTCACTGTTAAAAAACGTCAAACTTTGCGTATCGGTAACTATGCAAAAATGTGACGATTTTTTGACGGCTGTAGAAAATAGTATATTACAATATAAGGTCAGAAAGTTAATCGTTGCAGAACGAGTGTGAACACGTTGCGGCACGAGCGAAGCGAGTGCTGCAACGTTCACACGAGTTCTGCAACGAAACTTTCTGACCGTGTATTGTATACTATTTTTTCTACGACAGTCCAAAATCGCGGAAAATAATTAAAAAAGTTAAATAAAAACTAATTAATAAAAATTTTAATAATTATCAACCTACCATTGACTTTAAATGTAAGGAGAGTTACTATGACTACAGTATAAACAAGTGTCTATGTCAAAATTATGTTATAAAGACAATTTAATATATTTAAATTTGAACCGCGAGTGGCGCAGTGGTAAGCAAGTCGACATTCGAAACGGTTAGTCTTGGGTTCGAATCCCAAGTCAAGTACAATTTATGGAAAAATCCAAAATTGTACTTGAAAACATTTATTGTCGGTAAGGAACAAGTAGTGTGGAAAGTAGAGTGCGGAAAAGTTACTTTGCCGCACTAGTGCGGAAAATCCAACTTTCCGCACTAGTGCGGTAAAGTGCCACTTTCAACACCGGTTTGGCTCATCGAAAGTAAGACATTCCGCACTGTCGTAGAAAAAAATATTTTCTTATAAAAAGGATAAAAAAATATGATAAAAATACGAAATTAAAGCATAAAAAACAAATTTAAAACATTTTTCGCCTCTTAAAAGTGCATATTGATGTTTTAAGTAGTCTCGTTTAATTTTGAATTTCTTGTTTTGGAAAAAATAGGGGTTGCTTTAAAAAAAAATAAATAAAAAATTGTTAAAAATAAGCGAAAATTGAGACTTTTGAAAAAAAATTCAACACAAAATCAGTTTCATAAGTTGCTAAATACAGCCGAATTATTGTATTTTATGGTAGTGTATGATATGATCCAGAACAAAATAAAAACAATTATCGAATTTTAGAATAATTTTAATGGTGTTTTAAACACTTTTACTTTACTTTTAATATAAAAACGAAGGGGTAATTTTTTTGACCATCTGAGTTAGCTTTTTATATATAGAGATTAGAACAAATGAAGAATATTACTTACAGTATTGTGTAATGTTGTCCAATTATAAACCACAATTTAAGCAGCAAAAAGCTGAACGAACGGACGGTGCAGAAAATTTTTTAGAAAGACTTGGTCACCAACAAAACGTGTACACTGTGAAAGAGCTCTGAGAAGACTAAAACGATGTCGTAGACGGCTATCAGATAAGCCGGAGATAATCTTTATATAAACATATCTAATTACTATGTCGCGATCCGACTGCCTGGACCTACATGAAACTGGCGCCATTTGTTCCCTTATAATTCAAATAGGCCCTAACGAACTAACCGCGCTGTAAGAGTATCGTGTTATAGGAGGGCTGTTGCATTTTCAGCTTCGCGTTATATGGAAACTGCGTTCTGAGAGTACCGCGTTATAGGAGGGCTGTCGCATTTTCAGCTCCGCGTTATATGGAGACCGCGTTCTGAAAGTACCGCGTTATAGGAGGGTTCCAATTTAAAAACTATTTCGAAAATTGACAAGGGCTGCGTTTCGACTGCTCAAAAACAAGTCGAGACGCAAACGTAAACGAAAAATTGGAATTTTCACACAATTTGTGGATTATCAAATCTACATCAAAAAGATTTCATTATATAATGTATCAATTAAATATGTTCTTTTCCAAGGAATTTTTATTTAATATTTACATATACATATATGGCGGTTTTGGCATTAACACCATCATCAATACCATTCAGCTACAAAATTCAATTTATTTTTAATAATTACAAGAATATTTTCAAAATTATTATAACGATCAAAGAGAAAAACATTTTATAGACATTTCTTGATTTAATTTGCTAAAACCACTCTCTATATATAGTTTTTAACAGTGAAACATCTCTTAAAATCTTCAATTTGATCAATTTGTGATTACCCTTAAATAGGTGCTATTTTAAAAACGAAACAGGATAAATAAATTGAAAATTGAATTATATTTTCTATTAAAAAATTAATTATAAATAGATTTGTATGTTGACGCCACCACGTCCACGTCCTCTACCACGTCCACGTCTTCTACCACGTCCACGACCGCGGCCTCTTAGTTGAGCAGGCCGGCCGCGGCCGCGAGTTCCACGTCGTGTTGGCCACCCAGTAAAAGAATCAAATCATAATATAAATGCTCTATCAATAAAACAAAGGCTGCTTACATTTCTTTTTCTTGTTATTGGATTCCGATTCCTCCATTTCTTCTTCCACTTGATCCTCTTCTTCAATATTATCATTATCATTATTATTCAACATTAGTTTACGAAAAATTGGGAAATTTCTTTACAAAAACACAACTAATCACAAATTATTATTTTCTTATTTTACTATCACAACATTATCATTTTATTGTGCATGTAATTCAAAATTTATTGTATGAAGAATCTAAAGTTTAACATACACGTAAAATTTTTATTATAGTCGATTAACTTTATCTATTTATTGTTATTTAATTACTTGTTTAATCAAAAAGTACAAATAGAGGTTCAAAACTTAAATCTACCTGATCATTTAATACAGTATCATTGTTATATTTGATCTTTTTATATATTTCTTAGGCTTCTAATAGTATTAGTTTGCAATCCTTTTCACAATTATGTAATACTTACATGTTACCCTCGTCAATTTGGGGTTTATATGTATTTATATGTTGGTAAATTTTCGATTGTTTATTACTTTTGTGTTCTCTAACTTATAGTTCGATCTTTCTACCTGTTTCTCCTATGTAAATTTTATTGCATTTTTTAGAACTAATCTGATATACAGATAGTGTAAAAACTATTTGTACACTAACGATTTTAAATAATTAATCGTATTTTCGTTACTCTAGGTAAAATTTTTGATTTTGGAATAAGTATTCATTTTATCTAACAAAATTGCAGATTCATAAGAAAAGATTAAAAAAATATATCCAACTATTATATCAAATTATAATTGATAAAATGTGTCAGCAAGGCATGAATTGTTAGCACAAAAAGTATTCGTACAGTCTACGTAAACCTCATACTCTTATCTTTTGACAAATAAGCATGATTCAATACTCATTTGATTTGATATTTATCAGTGCCACATATTACCCCGTTTACCAAAGGTTTAGTTTCATATCATTTGAAGGCCTTCATTGTATAAAAATGAGTCATAAAGGTAGTGAAACATCTGAGATCGAAAGAAAATTAATAATTAGATTACATAATTAGTGCAAATCACTTAACGAAATCGCTAATCTTGTTAATAGACCTCGATCAACTGTACAAACTATAATTGATCGGTTTTCTACCACAAAAAGTTTCAAAAACAGACCATGAACTGAGCGCCCAGCTAAAGTAACTAATCGAGTACGTTGAAGTATTATAAATTTAGTGAAGAAGGACCCAAGAACTGGTGCTCCTGAAATACAACAAAAACTTTGTAAGAACACTGGTTTAATAGTATCTCCAAGCACAGTTCGAAATACATTGAAAAAAGCTGATTACCATGACAGAATTGCCCGTAGAAAGTATTGTGGGTTAGTCATGAAAATAAAAACAAGCGATTGGAGTTTACAAAACAACACCTAAATAAAGACAATTAATTTTGGCACCGTGTAATTTTCACGGATGAGTCCAAATACAATATTTTTTCAACCAACCAACGTTATATGGTTTAGAGAAAACCAAATAAAGAGTTGGAAAAAGAAAATTTAATTCTCACGTTCAAACATGGTGGTGATTCTGTAATGGTATGGGGCTGTGCAACTGGGGTAGGAAAACATGCATGCATGCATGGTATAATGGACCATAAGATGTACATTAACATTTTAAAAGAACATCTTCAGCCTAGTGTCATTAAAGGTCTTAACCTTTTCCAGACCAAATTTTCAAAAATTTGCAAAATTTCTTTTTTTATCCAATTGTACTTAGAACGGAGTCTAGTTTATATAATCGTTTTTATTTTTGTACGAATTTGTATTTTTTTTCAGATAAAGCGTAGGATTCCATATAGAAATCAGACTCAGTGAAAATAGATCTATCAGTTAGCCAAATCCCTATAGCTTGAAATCCATTAATGGCTGTCTTCATAGTCGCGCTTTGAATAAAGGCAGATCCAAACAGCGTTGAAATTTGAAACAACATTACGACTTACCCTGGGTTGATACGCAGCCATTTTCGAAGCTCTTCAGTGTAATGAAGACTTATAGGCTTCATGAAGGACACATCAAGTGGCTGAAGTCTGTGAGAACAGTGCGGTGGTAAACACAACAATGATACGCCATTCTCTCTCGCATAATCTATAACCTCGAGGTTCTTTGTGTGTGTTGAGTGCCCGTCTAAAATGAGAAGAACCGGGAATTCCTTTGATGCCTTAGAAAATACTACGAACTTTTTAAACCACACCACAAACAACTCTGCAGTCATCCATCCAGTACTGTGCACTTCAGCCCAATTCCCTGGAGGAAATCCCAGTTCAAACTCTTTCTGCTTTTTCTTCCTTGGAAAAATTAACATCGGTGGCATCTATGCCCCACTTGGAGACATGCAAATAAGGCAAGTTACAGTTTCGCCTCTTTCAGCGAAAGTTAGTGAACCCACTTGTCGCTTGCCCTTACAAGCAATGATTTTAGAATTATTCTTGGGATTTACTGATTGTGAGACACCAGTTTCATCGCAATTAAATATTTGCGAAGCTGTAAGTTTGTACTTATCTACCAAGTTCGTAAGCAACGAAAAAAAATTATCAACGGCTACTTTGTTAAATCCCATAGCACTTACGCTATAATCTTAATACTCCATTCCGCCCCGTTACCCCATTCTGCCCTGGGTTCCCCTATAAATATCGTATTTTTGTAAAACTTTTTCAATAGGACAATAGCTAATTGTTATTTGTGTTTGTTCTTTGTATTGTGTGTTGTTTGTATTTTATATTTTTTGATTTTGCCATATTTTGTATTTTGTATGGTTTTTTTGTTGTCTGTATTTTGTATTTGTGTAGGCTTTGTGCTTTTTGATGTTTGTATTGTACCTATTTACAGTTGAATACAATCATTTGTCAGTATTACTACCTGAACGTATTCGTTTAATCCCATAATTAAAACTCCTGGCCTGTTAGGAAATTTTGAACAAATATTGCAGACTTGTAAATGAGTCACCTGTGGCCAAAAATTTCAACGCCACTGCCAGTCGGATGTCGCATGAAATTGCCTGCCTCATTCGGGAATTTTTCTTTTCAATTTTTGGTTTCACGAGTGTCAATAGAATTTCAAAATCGTCTCTGGGCATTCGTGTGAAATTTTGAAACAAATGATTGTCCAATATTGACAATATTTGAATCGTGTTTCCACTTAGGCACAAATAACTTCCTGTTTGGCTTGTTTGGAAATTTTGAACAAATATTGTAGACTTGTAAATGACTCACCTGTGGCCAAAAATCTTAACGCCACTGCCAGTCGGATGTCGCATGGAATTGTCTGGCTCATTTGGGAATTTTTTTTGGTTTCACGAGTGTCAATAGAATTTCAAAATCATCTTTGGGCATTCGTGTGAAATTTTTAAACAAATGATTGTCTAATAATGACAATATTTGAATCGTGTTTTTACTTAGACACAAATAACTTCCTGTTTGGCCTGTTTGGAAGTTTTGAACAAATATTGCAGACTTGTAAATGAGTCACCTGTGACCAAAAATTTCAACGCCATTGCCAATTGCATGGAATTGTCTGCCTCATTCGGGAATTTTTCTTTTCAATTTTTGGTTTCACGAGTGTCAATAGAATTTCAAAATCGTCTCTGGGCATTCGTGTGAAATTTTGAAACAAATGATTGTCCAATAATGACAATATTTGAATCGTGTTTCCACTTAGACACAAGTAACTGCCTCACCCATATGGCCCTTTTGTTTCGTTTTTTTGTGTGTTTAATACAATGCATCATCACTGCCCACACCGCTGCAATTACAATTTTTTTATCATGATTCGTCGCCGCCATATTTGTAGGAGAATCAGGCAACATACACAACGTTTCCCACGTTTCCCGCTCTCATAAGAGCGCAAACATTACGCCACTGGATAATTCAGTCTACAGACGTTCAGTTTTTTTAGAGAGTGATAAGCATGGCGGCTAGAAATTATGCAACTAAATGCGCACTCCAAAAAACTGAACATTTGTATTTATCGGTGATGAAGCTTTCCCATTAAGTGACAGTTTACTTAAACCATATCCTGGTGTGGGACAAAAAGGGTCGTTGGAACGATCATATAACTATAGACTTAGTAGCGCTCGACGAATAGTAGAAAATATATTTGGTGTATTTTCTTCAGTGTTTCGAATACTCCGGAAACCACTATTACTGCGGCCTGCCCACCGTGTACCTGCATAACTTTTTACGGCGTAACGCCACCTCACAGTCCAGGTATATTCCAGCGGATACATTTGATGAAGATGTAGATGGTTTTATTATACAGGGTCCGCCAAGGGAACCTGACGAGTTTTGGTATTAAACTACACAGTTATGTAACAAGATATTTATTTTCACATACAAGTAATCGATAGTATATTACATGCCATTTTATTAATGGAAAATAATGTCACTTAACTGACGTCCTTCACCGCGTACACATTGTTCCAAGCGGTTTTGCAAATTGTTCATTACTCGGTCTAGCATATTCATAGGAATTACACAAATTTCATTGCGAATGTTTTCTTTTAATTCCTGAATTGTGTGCGGTCTATTTAAATACACCTTGCTCTTCAGGTAACCCCATAGCCAAAAATCACAAACGGTCAGGTCGGGAGACCGTGCCGGCCAAGAAACATCCCCATTCCGCGAAATTACTGCTGCTGGAAACAATTCTTGTCATCGAGCTATTGACACTCGTGCTGTGTGAGATGTTGCTCCATCCTGTTGAAACCATACAGTATCCATATCAATGTTTCGTCGACGAAGCTCTGGTTCCAAAAAGTTGTTCAACATTTCAACATATCGTTGCGAATTGACCGTGACTGCATTTCCGAAACCATCTTCAAAAAAATATGGACCAATTATACTGAATCGCGCCACTCCGCACCATACAATTACCTTGCGGCTATGCAGAGTTCGTTGATGGAGCTGTCGGGGATTTTCGGAACTCCAATAACGAAAATTTTGTTTGTTTACACATCCAGATAACTCAAAATGTGCTTCATCGGACATAATTAGGCCATTCAAGTCATTGTCAGCAAAAAGGTTTAGAAGTCGATTGCAACAATTCACACGATTTATAAAGTCTTGGGCAGTCAGTTCTTGAACAGTTGCTAACTTATATGGGTGGAAATTTAAGTCCTTATGCAAAATACGCCGCACTGTTGTTTCGGAAATTCTTAAAGCACTTGCTTGTCGATTAACTGAACGACGTGGACTTCGTTGGATGGCTATTCTCACCCTCTCAACAGTTGCTGGTGTTCGAACAATGCGTCGCATCCCTGGTGGTTTAACCTTCATTGCGAACGCACGTCGACGAAAATTTTGAACCCATAATTTAATTGTGTTACAGCATGGAACACTACCATGACGTCCAATGTTGAAATGCGTGCGAAATAAACGCTGTGTCGCGATCACCGAATCACTATTTTTAAAATACGTTTCGATAACGAATGCGCGATGTTCACTACGCCCAGCTTCCATGATTACTGCAATGGCAGCTACTAACGATCTTGTTCCGCCACTAACCGCAATTCTACGAAGTACAGTGGCTTCGTACTATACATGTTAAAAACATCAGGTTCCCTTGGCGGACCCTGTAGATGGAAATTGGAAGATCGATCCAAGTGTACTGGTACCTCTGAAAAAAGTAGCTTGGAAAACAAATCAGGCTGCCAAGAACATCCGACAGGAGTTCGCAACCTATTTTTTTCAAAATAAATTGGAGTGGCAAGATAGTGTGGCGTAATACTTGTTTTAATTGTTATTATTGTGTACAAGTGTCTTTTTTGATTATTAGAAGTTTTTCCGCAAAAAAAAAATGGTTTTACAAGTAAAAACAAAATAACTTGCAGTGCTGACATCACCTCTGGACGTGTCTTTGTTTTTTTTTAAATCCCATTGCCTCGAAAAGGTACCATCGGAATTTATAAATTTCCTCCTGCCCCTTTTTTGTGCCTATGGATTATTCAATTTTCTCCAGTTCACTATGAAAACTGGCCCATAAACTTTTTTTTTTTTTTGGATTTCATTTCCATCCAAATTCATTGCTTCCACAATTCTGTCTCACGCATATTTTCTCTGTACACTGTTACTATGCTGTTTCTTGTCGGATCGCCATAAAATTTCCTCTTGTCTGTACAATTCTATTAACGCGATACAGCGCTACTTTGTTCAAATATTCTCCTAAAATATAAACAATTAATACAATCATATTCAATCAACCGTTGAATTAAAACAAACTGATAATCCAAATCTCATGCAGTTACAATAGAAATTGAAAATTTATCAATTAGATGATTTGATAAGAATTTTGAGTTTGTTTCATTTCAATTGAAAATTGCCGAATAAATTTAATAAATAAGTTTAATAAATTTATGGGATTCTTATTTTGACTTTGTTTAGCACAATTTAAATTTCTTTAAATAAATTAAGATTTTTATTTATTTATGCATGTGCTTACCTTTTCACTTTCCATTTTTCTTTCTTATTATTTGTCTAATTTATAAACTTCTTTAACAGGGTCTAAGATCAAGAAAATTGATTCTATTGTTATTTTCTGTTTCAATCGTAAACTTTAATTTCTTGTGAAGCTGATTTAAATAGATATGAAAATGCTATAAAACCCATATGATGAGGATATTTTCGACATATCGAGAGTAAAAGAGAATATGTTTATTGATAGTTTTTGGTTTAAATATTTATTTGAAACTAAATAAGAATACAGCAGTAATTAACAGAAAACTATTAAACAAAAATGATGGATCTTTACTTGACAACTAACAACTTACGACTTGACCTTTTGTTGTTATATACATCAACAAATTGACCCACGCCCGCACCTTGTTGCTGATCGAATAGGTCAATGAAATTGGCTGTTGCCACATTTCAACATTTATTATATGGGTTTTGTTTATGCAAGATATATTTTCGTTCAAAATAATCTAATACCATGTCTGCTAACATCCCAAATGATGGCATACCCATGGGTAGACCATCTTTTATCTTATAGATATTGATATTACATTTACAGTAATTGGTTTTAACAATGAATTGTAAGATGTTTTTTTGTTTTTATGATCTAAATTGTTAGTGAAATTTCTATTAATATAACTGTTTGTAATTTCAGTTAAGATATCTAATATTATTATAAAGATTTACGACATAAAATGAAACTAGAGTTGAATTACAGTGAGTGTAAAAAGTATTCGTATACCTAGGTTAGTAAAATGAAAAGCGAATTTGCGAAGTTTTCTTGTAGATATTTAGAAAAAAAAATATAGTGTCAAACATTTTAATGTTACAGTACTTCATTTATAATAAACAAAAAATAATAAAAAGGAAGACTATATATGAAAAAAATATAAAATATATAAAATATATTTATCTAAAACTACAAAATCCCAAACCAAAATTATTCGTACATTTAATAAATTAACAAAAAATCTGAAGAAATATAATAAATCAGTATTTTGTTGAACCGCCTTTGGCATTAATAATAGCCTGGAGTCTTCGTTGCATAGAATCAACTAGTTTGCAAATGTAGCTAGATGGTATTTGAGCCCATTCCTCTAGAAGCGCGGTTTTTAATTGTTCTTTATCAGAAATATGACGTGTTCTGATTCTTTTATCAAGATAATCCCACACATGTTCTATTACATTAATATCGGGTGATTGAGGAGGTATTTCAAGGTGTTTTGGAGTGTTATAGAGGATCCACATCTTAGTATTCCAAGTTGTGTGCTTTGGATCATTATCTTATAAAAATATTCAATCATTATTAAAACCCATTTCTGTTGCACTTACGAGAAGATTCTCTTTTAGAATGTTTATATACGATCTGTGATCAAGGATTCCATCAATAAATATAAGTTTTCCTATTGTACTAGCGCTCACGCAACCCCAAACCAAAACTGAACCACCACCATGTTTTACAGTCGGAATCAAATTTTCTTTAATAAATTCCGTATTAGGTTTTCTCCATATTTTGTAATGTCCATCGGATTTAAAAATATTATATTTCGACTCATCAGTAAAAATTACCCTTCGCCAAAAGTCATTGGTCTTATTGATGTGTTTTGTTTTGCTCGATTCGTCTTATTCACCCAATATTTTTTACGGACAGATCTACCGTTAAAATCGTTATCGTGCAATACATTTCGAACGGCACTGACCGAAATATTGCTGTCACAAACATTATTAATTTCTTGTAATCTTCGAGGAGCACTAATTTTTGCATTTTTTCTTACACAATTTAAGATTTTTCGTTTTATACGAGGCGTTAGTTTTGACGGACGTCCAGTTTTTGTTTTATTTTTTAAAGTTGTATTGATACAAAATTGATCAATTATTGTTTGTATAGTGGAACGTGGCCTGTCAACTAGTTCTGCAATTGTTCTTAGTGATTTGCATTGATTATGTAATTTAATAATCAGTTTTCTTTCTTCTTCGCTGGTTTCTTTCCCTTTTCGACCCATTGTTGCTTTAAATGTTCCGAAAACACAACTTTAACTAATTGTAGTAAATAATGCTGACTGCAATATGTTGATATTTTAAATATCGATAAGATAGACATTTGAAACAAAAAAAAAATTACATATATGTATATATTTAGAGACACTGTACGAATACTTTTTGTTTGAGATTTTGTATTAGTTTTAGATAAGTATATTTTTTTCATATACAGTGCTCCACATAATTATAGGTCCAAATATTGTCTTCTTTTTTATTATTTTTTTCTTTATAATAAATGAAGGATTGTAACCGCAAAGTGTTTGACACTGTTTTTTTTTACTAAATATTTGCAAAGAAACCTCGCAAATTCGCTTTTCATCTTACAAACCTAGGTGTACGAATATTTTTTACACTCACTGTATACAGTTGAAGCTCTATTTAGTAAAATGTAAAAATGTAGTGAAAATTTTCACTATATAGATCTTTTCATTATATACACCGTGTCCCATAAGTATCGCACATCCTCTTAATGGTGGCTGAGGGATGTTATTCTAAGACGAAAAATCTTATACAATTTTTTCACCTGACCCAAAGATAATTAGAAATTAATTAAATTATGTAGCCAATCGCATGTGCTCTAGAGCGATAGAATTGGTGGCGGGAGGAGTCTCGATATGGGACGTGAGAAGTGGAGAAGTTAGCAGGCTGGCGCTACGAACTTTGAACGTAAGGCAGCTTTCACAACGCCAAGTATCACAATGTTTTATCATTTATTAATTATGATGAAAAATAAAAGACTATTTCAAAAAATATTTATAAATCCAGAATCCATTACTCAAATAATGAATTAATTTATTAATAAAATAAAACAAAAAATTCTAAATATGGGATTTTGATTCTGAAACCAAAACCAAAAAATTCAGTTACAAAAAGGTTTTTTTTTTTGTAATTCCAATATATGAAAAAACCGAATAAAAACATAATACATTCTGTTGTATTACATACACATGTATGCAATACAATTATTAAAATTCATATTTCCAATTTTTAAATTTCTTTTTGTTATCTACTAATTTTCAGAAATTGTAGATATACCCCCGTGGCGTATTCACAGATTTTTAAGGCTGTCGCTCGAAATGAACGGTAACATTTAATCCGCCATAAGAAACAGTAAGAAATAATTCGCAAGGATAACTCAAAAACGACAAAAGATATCGAAATGGGACATATCTCATTTAATTCAGAATTCAATTTTGTAGGGCAGTAACCCCACGAAATTTGGAAAATCAAATTTACAATATAAATCAAATGGAATTCGTTTTTAACAATAACAAAAAAGCTCAACCGTACTGTTCAAAAGTACCACCAGCAAATTCCAAACAACGGTGACAACGACTAATTAAATTAATTCGTACAGATTCGATCATTTCAGGTGTGATATTCACGACAGCGGCCTGAATCCTTCCTATTGTCTCCATTTCATCAGCCGGCTGAGTCTGATAAACCACCCCCTTTAAATAACCCCAGAGGTGTTAAATCTGGTGATCTTAGAGGCCGTTTCTTCCAAACCATCGGCCTGGATAACGGTCATTCAAATAAGCTGCAACTTGTCCAGCATAATGGGCTGGTGCCCCGTCATGTTGGAACCACTGCGGCTCTTCTCCAGGTGGTAATAATTCGGGCAACACATTCTCCAAAAAAGTTAGATAGTTAGCATCCTAAAAATTATTGACAAAATCAGTAAACTACAAACGACAATTAATATTCAGTGGAAAACTTCAACTTACATTCAAGTTATCTGGCAATAGATACAGTAAGACTGTATTGTCAATAATGCCACCCCACATATTTAATTTCCATTTAAACTGAAAATTTCTATTTCTTACGAAGTGGGGATTTTCCACTGTGTATTGATGCGTGTTGCTATTAAAGCAACCTGTGTATTGATGCGTATTGCTATTAAAGCAACCTTCACATGTGAAAATAGATTTATCCTTCCTCAACACATGCTTCAAAAAGTTGGAATCTTGAGCGTTCATCTGGAGTATCAGGTTACAAAAATTTATTCTTAATTCAAAACCTCCAGGTTCCAACTTCTGAACTGCTGTTGCGTGGTACGGATGAATATTTTCTGCTAGTGCTACTCTGTTAATTGATATCCGAGATATTTGTAATTGTTGTTCCAATTGGCGGGTACCAGTACCCGGGTCATTATTAATGGTCTCGATAATACGATCTTCGTTACGAACTGTCCTAACTTGCCGAGGATGGCCAATCCGCTCGACTTGTGATGGCAAAACACTTCCTGTATCACGAACTCTTTGAAGCACCCGAATTATGACATTATGATCTGGATAGTGTTCTCAATTAGGGAATCTTTGCCAGTAAATCTGGGCAGATCTATTGGCTTTCGACCACATTCTCCATAAATTAAAATCATTTCTAAGTAGTCTGAAGCAGTACAATGCGACATTTTGAAAAATGTCTCGTAACAAACCATTCGATAACTACTGACTTCAAAAATTGATTTGCAAGAATACATTTCCAAATACGATTCCAAATTTGGACGCTATTTCAACTTTTTTGGGACCTCTATCGACATCTTTCAGGACTTTTATTTTGTCGGATAAAGTTAAACACTTGCGTTTCGATGACATGATTATTACTCGAATGTTTGTAAAAGATTGATGTAGGGAGAATCATTTTTCCCTTATGATTTTTTCGAGAAAACCTGAATTTTTGAGAAAATCACAATTTTTAATGTTAAAAGGCAATAATGAATTTAGATTTTAAATCGATAATTTTACTCAAAAGTCGTGCTAAATGGACAGTTTGTGAATTATAGAATACTGTTATAGGTCTAACAAGCAGATTATTTTTGTGTAATTTTATAAGGTTGTGTAATTTAGCTAAGGAAGGATTCATGGGAACAAGAGTATTTATGTTACCTGTAAATTTAGTTAAAGTTGTTTTTGATTTTTTTAATAAGTTTTTTTGTTTTTAATATTATATTATTAAGGTGATTTGTTTTACAAATTTGATAGTTGTTTTCTTCTATCATAGACTATACAGCGTGGTTCAACCAAATGTTTCTAGTTCTTATGGCAGCCCCTATTAATTGCCAGGCGATTTGAAAAATATTTTAAGGAACATTTTACCAAAATTTGAGCCCCGTCACTTATTGTGAAATCGGCGAAAAAACCGTTTTAATAGGAAAATATTGCGGTCGACCTCATTGTAAATTTAACATTAAATGATCTACAATGCTATGTCGATCCGTGGAAAACAGTTTTTTTTTGTTTTTCTTCGCAAAATCTTGGTAAACGGGAAAATTTGTTTTCCGAGATCGATCACGAATGAGTGAATAATCATTTACTACATCAGTTGTTTACTACTATTTTACCCTTGAACAGAGTAAGAGTCTTTATCGCTTGTGTTTGTTCATTTTTTCAACTGCTTGACACGCAATACGTTTGATAACCGACTTTTATTGTTCATGCATAAAATCCAATAAATGGAACTAGAAAAAAAACCGAAAGAGGTTGATTGTCTTTGAAATAAGACAAAAAGTAAAAATAACAATACTTTATTAAATTTGTATTCATGGTAAAATAATAATAATCATAATAAAAAAAAAATTATGGTAAAATAATAAAAAAATGATACTAATCGTAATAAGACTAATAAAAATAATAATAATAATAGTAATGATAAGAAAAAGAAGAAGAAATAATCGTAACCATAAGTCTCAACGTTCTAATTTGAAAACTACACTCACACAGTATAATGATTCGATCAGATTTTCTTTATCAAAACGGTTTGTATTGTTCATTTCTTTGAGGATTTTGGCAGTGCCCATTCAGTATCACATTTGTGATAACCTTTAGTTGACGGTTGGTTGACGAATCAATGTTACAAAATCAACCAAATGCGTGAAGTAAAGTCAACCACCAGCACGTCTGCTATACCTTGATTAATCCACTGAATGACATGGAAAATCTTGTAGAGGAGAATGCCCAATATCGCACACTTTTTTTCTTAGCATCTTTTAATCTAGAAAAAAACACGTCAAAGTTGCCGTATATGTCTCTGTATATTGTGTATATGTCTCTGTATATTATTGAACAAATAATTTTTCCTTAGTAACAAAAATAAATTTTCTAACAAAATTTACTTAACTGTAATATGGTATCCTAATGTCGCGCAGGCGATGTTGGGAGACATTTAGACTTTTTCTTTTTGTCAGAATTGGCACATTCTTCATGTGCCCATTTATAACACAGCAAACATCTTATCCACTTTTCTCCCCTAGTACCATCAGACTACCGTCCCAAACAGAAAATATATTCTGCATCTTCATCATCATCATTTTCAGAACTACAGTGCGTGTCGGAATCATCATCTAATTCCATAATTACATTGGATTCACTATCAAAGTTTTCTGATAGTTTTCGCTTCTTTGCTTTACCAATTTTTGTATTCTTGGTTTTTGAAGGCCCTGGATCTCTTGCAAAGTTGAGTTTTTTCTTCACTGACTTCGCATTTATGTTTGCGACACTTTTTTCTAGTTCGTCCTTGTATGGAGTGCTAGTTATTAATTTTGCCGATCTTGATTGCGATTTCTTAGGTGAAACATTGTTACGAGTTCCACTACAAGATGGCTAAGGAGTTATATCTTGTGGGCCTATATAGCTACCATGCGGAGGAGTAACGTTTCCATCAGTTGAAACTGTCTGAGATCCATGAACATTCTCTTTTGGAGGAGATATTTCTCTTTGTCTGTGAATTACAAAATCGTAATCATGAAAAATGTAACTATTCCAGGGATATATGCCACTTCTTTTTTAAAGCCGTTGACGAATATTTCAGCTGTAGCCGCTTTCAAGTGGGCTCTACCTAATAATTCGCCTATTTGATAAGCAGTAACGTGCCTTCCCACATGGTTTTTAAGTCGCCTTTTTATTTCCTGAGAATAATATGTTTTAAATGAACCCATAAATGAAAGATCTAATGGTTGCATTTTATGTGTCGAGTGAAGGAGTAGACTTATTATTGTGACACTATGAGTTCTTGCAAGTTCGATAATATCTAAATTGCGGGTATGCGAATAGTGTCCATCCAAGATCAACACTATTGGATCATTAGCAGATGGTTTTGTATGTTTAATGAAATGACGAAACCATTGGGTAAATAAATGTTGTTGTATCCATCCTGACGGATGACACCCTGCTATTGTTCCTGGTGGTGCGCCGTCAAGTAATTCCATTTTCATGTTCTTCCTTGGGAAGACGAACATTGGTGGCACAAAGCCTCCTGAAGCATCCATGCAAGTTACCATAATAACCAATGTAACTCTTTCGGCTGCAGTAATTGTACCCACCTGCCTTTTGCCTTTTAATGACATTATTTTGGAAGAATGTTAAAAAATATATCAACATCTTCTTTGGTGAAACCCTTTACCCTTGCATATGAAATGCCTTGTGATTTCCTAAATGTCAATTGTGGATGACGATGAAGGAATCGTCGAAGCCTTTTCTTATCAGCTACTTCTTTTTCGCGTGAAAATGAATGAGACAAGCCGTTTCTTAAAGCGAGCTGAAAAACCATTCTTCTTATATCCGAAGAAGTCAAACCATAGAATCTCTTATCCATTTCTAAATAGTAATAAACTAAATCGGTTTCTATTTGTTCAGGGAGTACAGTTTGTCTACCCATTTTTACATCAACTAATTCTTCTGGAATTTTATTTATACATTTCACATAATCTTTTAATGTGCTCTTAGGTGCGTTAAACTGCTTACAAGCTTTTTGGTACCCCATTTCTTTAGATCTAACTGCAATAACTGCCGCCAACATGGACTCTTTATTCCATGTTTTTCTTTTTTTTTGCGAAGACATTCCGTCTGGAACAAAATAAAAGATTTAGTGGAACGACATGTCCTCCTTGTCCGATCCATCGTCCGGGAAATTGGTTGTTGAGATAGTCACCGACAGCTCGTGTTGAATGTGGCGAGGCCCCGTCATGCATGTACGTAAGATGTGGAACCAGGATCAGCAGCGGCAGTTCTTCCAACAAATCTTGTAATTGATGTCGTAAAAAGTGGAGATATGATGCACCTGAAGGCCTATCCGGGAGAAATACCGAGCCCACGGTATGTTGCCCAACAATACCACCCCATACATTTACTGAGAATCGCCGTTGGTAGTCCACAGTTCGAACTCAATGTGGATTTTCTCGTGCCTGATAACGCTTGTTATGCGTACTCACCACAGCAATATTACTGAGGCTGTCTTCATCCGTAAACAAAATCTGCATGGTATAACTTCTGTCCGCTATCTCCAAATTCCGTAGGATTCGACAGAATTGTAATCGAGTTCCTGAATCCACTCGACTTAACTGTTGGTGTATTTGCATTTTGTATGGATGATATTTGATTGACTGCAAGATTCTCAATACCGATGTTTTTGATATGCCGGCTTGGCGTCTCAAAGCAGATATGATGGTAGTTGGTTTTTCTTCGCAGTGTTGTTCGATAGTCCTTCCAGTTTCCGGATCCCCAGTCACTGGACGTTGTCGAATACGTGGCAGTGAAAGTACACTTCCTGTATCCTCAAGGAGCTGAACAATTTTGCAAACCGTTTTGATACTTATTCTTCTAATTGGAAAAGTTGCATTAAATCTTTGCACTGTGTGAGTGTAGTTCATTTTTTGGTGATACATACATAACACCGTTTTTCTTTCTTCCAAAGTCAATTTTGCCATGGTTAAATTGCAAATGAAAAAAAAATCGACTCTAATCATGTTTGCTTACTTTCCGCAAAATCAACAATTTTGAAGTATCTACAGATAAACTTTCTTCGAATTTGAAAATTTTCATTCTTTTGTTCTTTGTACTATTTTTCCTATTCCTACTTTGGATATCCTTCTCATGATTAATGTTGATAATAATAACAATAATAATAATAATCATCATCATCAATCAATACGATTCTTTTTCTTTTCCTTTTTTTTATTATGATTATTATTATTTTACCATGAATACAAATTTGATAAAGTATTGTTATTTTTACTTTTTGTCTCATTTCAAAGATAATCTGCCTTTTTTGGTTTTTTTTTCTAGTTCCATTTATTGGATTTTATGCATAAACAATAAAAGTCGGTTATCAAACGTATTGAGTGTCAAACAATTGAAAAAATGAACACAAGCGATAAAGATTCTTACACTATTCAGACCCGGTTCTTCTTCCCACACTTAAGTCTTGAAATAGGAAGACCTTGAATTGAATCGACTTAAGTAACGATTTTGCGTTCTTCTTGAACATTTAAGTCGAGATACGCCACTAGTATCCTTTACTTTTGTAAATATTTCATCTAATATTGTTATTTCAGAGTTAAAGTTCGTCCATTTGGATATTCAGTTTTTCTTGTAAATTTAGAACGTTCAATATTGCCTCACAGTCATCAAATGAAACTTCCTGTTTAAAATTTAATTTTTGAATTTTACACAACCAATTGCTTTCATTAAAATCAAACCATTTATTAAGATATTCCAGACTTTTATCAATGAATACTAGAAAATTCCTTTTAATTTCATCACTTTCTCTAGAGCATTTGGCTTCTAAGGATTGTATCATTTTTTTAGTTTCATAACCATAGAAACAGTCCTTTTGACGTTGTTCTAGCGACGATTTTAAAGTTGACATAATATTACATACATCTGTGACTGTGATGTTATTACGTTCAAGTTGTTTCACGGCTTTATGAAGGTTATGTAAGAAATGGCTCGCGAAATTCAAAAAGATTTGAACTTTACTGTTTCCATCAGTATCATCCATTAATAACATATCTCGAATATGGGTAGGACATTCCTCTCCTTAACTATTGAAATAATCACCCAAAGGCTTCCAATTCAAAATTATGTTCTCTACGCGAGGTAACAATGAAAGCCACCTTGTACCAACATGTCGCTTTAGTTCATGCCATTCACCTTCAACAGCAGTAATAAATTTTTTAAGCTCTTCTCTTCGGACTGCAGATTCAGAGAAATGGCTGTAAATTTTTAAAATTACATTTTCAACATCTATTCTTAAAAAATTCATTGCATGCTTGATTGTGTTGTGAATTACAGTGGCGAACAAAAGTATGGAAAAATTTTTCTAAAATTTCATTTTTTCTACAAAAATCTGGTAAAATTCGAAAGTTTTTCTTTTTTACTAATGTAACATATGAAATAAGTTAAAAGTATTACGTCTGTGCTGTTTTGAGCCAAATGATTAGATACTTTATTAAAAATAGTTATTTTCGATATAAGTGTGGAAAGTGCGTTTTTGCGAGACGAGGGTGTACGTTGGGGCACGAGCGTTAGCGAGTGCTCCAACGACCACCCGAGTCTCGCAAAAACGTCTTTCCACTCGAATATCGAACACTATTTTTTCTACGATCGAATGGAAACTACAGAAATTTATTGAACAAATACAATAATTATTTGTATATTATATTATTAATTCAATATATTCAATAAAATTGACACCTTATGATTCTGATATTGACAACAAATTCAAATCAAGCCATCATAGAAAATTAATACCAACAGAAAAACATTCATTAAATTAATATAATGTTAGTTGAAAATTAGGAATTTTTAAAAAGTTAAGTTGCGTATCATTTTACATTTATTGATTATTTCGTTAGTGATTGACTTTCAACTGTTTTTATTTTCAACTACATTTACATATTCATTTATTAGTCGTAATCAAATATTAAAATCGTTGTTCATAACACATAAAAATTGTGAATAAGAATGGAAATTGAAGAACCTGGAACTCCGTCAGAAATAACAGACACCGCAAATGAAGTGGTGTTAAATTAACTTTCAAAAAAATCAAAACAAAAATATGAGAAGCTTATAAGCGCTTCTTGGAATATAAATTAACAAAAAAATGTAAGTTCCTTTTCGGAGAATACTATAATAATAATTAATTAATTAATATAATGTAATAATAATAATTAGGTTGATTTATTAATCTAATTATTATTGTTTTATGTTAATATAATAATATAAATTGAACAGCGTGCGAAAAGTGATTACTTGCCACCCTAGAGTGGAAATGTACACTTTTCCATGGTATTATTTGGAAAAGTAAAAATCACCAATCAGAAGCCAGTATTTATTTTAACTTTGCCGTTGCCTACGCGACGGATCAACTCTATGGGAATTTGACACTTTCCACCTATCAAATACAGACAGAAAATCGACAGTTTCCGTTCGATCGTAGAAAAAAATAATTTTCTTTATTAAAATATTTCTTTTTTATGAACAAAAGTATGGAAACATTCACCATTAACATCAATTTATAACTAATGGAACACTTTTAATATCAAGTTATATTATATTTCGGTTAATATTTGGTAGGATAACCTTTTGAAGCTATAACAGCTAAACAGCGATTTCTTATCTAATCAATTAATTTGGCACAATATTCGGAAGAAATATTTTGCCATTCTTTTTGTATAATTTCCCATAAATGGGCTTTATTTTTGATTTGGTGTTTCCGGATTTGTTTCTCTAGGTGATACCAAAGATTTTCAATCGGATTTAAATCCGGAGATTGGGATGGCCAATCCATTACAGGAATTTTATTGTCCCGAAACCACGCTTTTGCCAACTTTGAGGTATGTTTCGGGTCATTGTCTTGTTGGAAACACCACCTTAAAGGCAACTGATCCTCTTCAAATGGTAAGAGGCTATTTTCTAACACAGAAACATACCCCTGGGCATTCATTACACCACCAATTTTTGCGATGGGTCCCACACCAGCACGTCTGAAACAACCCCATACCATAATGTTGCCTCCTCCGTGCTTTACAGTAGGAATAAAATATTTGGGATCGTATCTTTGGCCCATTGGTCGTCGTACATATCCAATACCATCACTTCCAAATAAGTTGAACTTACTTTCATCACTAAATACCACTAATGACCATTGTTTTGTTGTCCAATCCTTATGATCTTGTGCAAATTTCAGTCTGGCCTGTCTATGACGCTTTCTAAGGAGAGGTTTTTTAACCGCACGTCTACCATGAAGATTAGCTGCAATTAACCGTCGTCTTATTGTCATATCGGACAATGATAGCCACGGATCATCTATTTGTAACTCTTTTTTTATGTCACTTGCACTTTTTCTAGGATCTTTTTTGGACATTCTTGCAATTCGTTTGTCCATTCTAACCGTTGTTTTTTTAGGTCGTCCTGTTTTAGCAACCGTATCAACATTTCCATTATTTAAAAACTTCTTCACAATTTTGGATACTGTTCCACGGTATAAATTCAAGTTTTTGGCAATTGTTATTTGTTTCATGCCACCTCTATACATTTCAACGATTTTTTCTTTAATTTGATGAGAAAAATACGGAACTTTCGGCATTTTGGTGTTTAATTATCACAATGACAATTAAGATTGACATTTTAAAAGAAACAAAATACATGCGCACTCCATGTTTTACGAAAATTTGAAGTGTTTCCATACTTTTGTTCAAGAATAAAAAACTCTATATCGGAAAAATATTTTTTTTTTTATGAAAACACTTATGAATAGCTCTAAAATAAAAGGGTTATGATTCTGAAAAGTAACTTTATTTGTTACATCTGTTTTTATGCCTATTTCGCACTTTTCAAACTTTATTTTTGCAAAAATACGAATAGTTTAAAAATGTTTTTCTACGATCGAACGGAAACTGTCGATTTTCTGTCTGTATTTGATAGGTGGAAAGTGTCAAATTCCCATAGAGTTGATCCGTCGCGTAGGCAACGGCAAAGTTAAAATAAATACTGGCTTCTGATTGGTGATTTTTACTTTTCCAAATAATACCATGGAAAAGTGTACATTTCCACTCTAGGGTGGCAAGTAATCACTTTTCGCACGCTGTTCAATTTATATTATTATATTAACATAAAACAATAATAATTAGATTAATAAATCAACCTAATTATTATTATTACATTATATTAATTAATTAATTATTATTATAGTATTCTCCGAAAAGGAACTTACATTTTTTTGTTAATTTATATTCCAAGAAGCGCTTATAAGCTTCTCATATTTTTGTTTTGATTTTTTTGAAAGTTAATTTAACACCACTTCATTTGCGGTGTCTGTTATTTCTGACGGAGTTCCAGGTTCTTCAATTTCCATTCTTATTCACAATTTTTATGTGTTATGAACAACGATTTTAATATTTGATTACGACTAATAAATGAATATGTAAATGTAGTTGAAAATAAAAACAGTTGAAAGTCAATCACTAACGAAATAATCAATAAATGTAAAATGATACGCAACTTAACTTTTTAAAAATTCCTAATTTTCAACTAACATTATATTAATTTAATGAATGTTTTTCTGTTGGTATTAATTTTCTATGATGGCTTGATTTGAATTTGTTGTCAATATCAGAATCATAAGGTGTCAATTTTATTGAATATATTGAATTAATAATATAATATACAAATAATTATTGTATTTGTTCAATAAATTTCTGTAGTTTCCATTCGATCGTAGAAAAAATAGTGTTCGATATTCGAGTGGAAAGACGTTTTTGCGAGACTCGGGTGGTCGTTGGAGCACTCGCTAACGCTCGTGCTCCAACGTACACCCTCGTCTCGCAAAAACGCACTTTCCACACTTATATCGAAAATAACTATTCCATACTTTTGTTCGCCACTGTATGTGTGCGTGACAATTGCCCTTTACCAAATTAGGAACTGCATGTTCTATATTTTTATAAAGAGAATGATGAATACCAAAGTTTGCATCAAAGGAAATATTGTGCTGGGATAGTGATTTGTTTATAGCCTCAAACATCCCATTTGCTGACTCATCACAATTTTCGGAAAAGTCTAATAAATTGTTTTGTATCCCATTCTCAGTATCAAAATACCGAACAACTAAAGGAAATAATTTTATATTTTTTCTATTACTTGCATCAGTTTGCAAACAAAAATATAAATTAGAGACAATTAAATCATTCAGTAAACGTTGTAAGGCGAAGGGTCCCAAAACTTCATTAAACAGTGCTTTAATTTTAGTACGTCCTAATTGTATGTTCAAAGCGGTTTTAGAATCGACATATATGATTTTATTGAGTTTTACCGTGCAATCCATACTATTATACGAAAGATTGAGTTTCACGGTATGGTAGGTTAAAGCAAGCTCACTGGCTGTTACCTTGTCAGCGCAAGTATTTACAAGGGGGACAGAAGTAGAAAAGAGTCCGATACACCAAAAAAGCGATCTAACGTAAAAATTTCCTTATAAAATTCAATTTTACGTTTATGTTGCTTTGTCTCACTATGTTGTTAATCTGCAATGAATTATAAAACACTACATTTCATACAAATCATTCGATATTTTTGTTAAATAAAAATTAACCAAAACAATCTAAAAGGACTCACCTGACCAATGCCACTTTTTGCGATAGAAAATGTTATATTACATGGTATACATTTTGTATTATATATATTTTGCGGATCTTTGGTAATCCAATCAAACACTCTTTCCCATTCAGGTTTAAATTTTTGGAGTCGTTTTTGTGTTTCCCGCTTTAGCCTGTCTGTCTAAATGGAACTTTAAGGTGCATTCACAAACTTAAATCAAAATGAGGGATTTGTTTGTTATTAGTTTTTATGTTGCGAAAAAAACGATTGACCTATTTAACTGAAATATAGTATGTTTGCGTACTATATATCTGTTCAACAGTATACAGTACGTAGACCTGAAATACAGTACAATACTATACATTATAGTACGGTTGGCAACCCTAACCAGAACACACATTGGTTTTCAACTAAATGCCTATTAATTGGTTACACATGCGAAAAGGAACGCTATTTAAGTTAAAAAAAAAAAACAATTTTAATAATTTGAAAATTTTTGAAACATTGAAAATCAACTTTATTCTTTCAAAACGTAGAAACAAAAACAGAGTAAGTATAACAATACAAAAAATATAAACATTTTATAAAAAATAGAATTTTATCTTATTTAAATTTTGGAAAGAATAAAATCCTTTTCTTTCCTTATTATTTGATATTATTTGGTCGCGGGTGAATTCAGTCTCGTTAGGAACATTTGGGAAATGGTACACGTGACCCATATTACTTCCGACGTTCTTTCTAAGGAAGCTTGCAACAAAAGTGTCACATTCCTTTGACAAAATCTTCACAATAAATACTTTATTTTGTTTTGAGGATTTTTTATTTTCAACAGGAAACTTTACCAAAACCCAGTTTCCTTATTCAATGGCACAGTTTTCTATATCACAGTTATGTTCTAAGTTAGAATTTATTTCATTTGAATTTGGAGTCTCTAGGTTATCAGTATCTTCATCTTCGATCACACTCTTATCACCGGAATTGTTTGAAACGTCTTCATCTCCGTTTTCCACATTTTTATTGTCGGAACCATTTCGTTGGGCGGACTCTGTGTCACCGTCAGTGTCACTCGAAGTTTCACCAGATTCCGGTTCAAAACGAACGCTTCTTCCAAGTTTTACTGCCAACCTTTAATTAGGCCTCCTTCTTTGTGGTTCTTCACTATACCGAAGTTCTTTCAACAAATTGACAAACGAATTGTGGATGGATTCTTGTTCAGCCTTATTCATATTTTCCTGTGGGAGACAGTTAAGTATAGGTTCTCTGTTAACCGGTGATATTCCCGTTTTTTTTAAAGCATACAAAATATTTTCCTTGGCATTTTTCATCAACTCATGCTAGAGCTTATTTAGTAACGAAGTAAGTACACTTTTGGGAATGGTTGCGTCTTTTTTTCCTGCAGATTTCCTCCACTGGAATAGAATTGAACGCCATGCTTTCTTAAGTGGCCCATAGAACCCAACATCCAAGGGTTGCGTAAGATGCGTAGAATTCCCTGGTAGAAAAATCATCTCAATGTTGTATCTTTGGAGAAGCTCAACAATATTCACAGAAAGGTGGGCAGATAAATTGTCACCAATCACAATCTTTCGCCCATCTAATTTTTTTAGATAAGGCACTGCAATTTTTTTTTGCCAATTCTCGAAAGTATTCATGTCCATCCACCCCGAAGGTGTTCTATTGTACTTTGTATGCACAAGACCCTCTTCAGTCCAAGAAGAATAAACATTTTGTGCTTTGTAAATAACGTAAGGAGGTAGCAGATTCCCATCTGCGAATATGGCATACGTGACAGTTGTACATGATTTCTAATGGTTTATTATTCTTTCTGGGTGTTTAGAGCCTCTGTTCGCAAGCACTTTTCTACGTCCTACATCGTCGGCTAGATTTGTCTCACCATAATTTAGTATATGGGAAGGGGGACATGTTGTAAAGAAACCTCGAGATTGGTAAAATATTCTTCAGTCGTTTCTTTAGATACACTGGCACGGCTCCTTTTGATGTTTTCACAAAACTTTTTTGAAATAGAATTTTTATGTCTTTTTAAGGAAAAGAAAACAAATTCATTCCCCGTCTTTAAAACTAGAAACAGTCCTACCTAGATTGTCGAGGTAATTTTTGGCAATTAATCGGAGGTCATATGACTCAATTGGGTAACGCCATTCTACACAGGTGTTTATATATTTCACTAACATTTTTTCTTCAGGAACTATCAATATAGTTTGTCCACCTTGTTTTCTTACACTGCCCTTGCAGTGCCGATATAAAACAGTCTTTGGTATACCAAATTGTCTTGCCGTATCACGGTATGACAACCCCTGTTTTTTGGCATTTACGGCATTTTTTATAAGTTTAGGATTGTACTTTTTGTATCTTCTCCGCCCGGCAGGCTTATAAACTCGCGGCATGTTTTGTTCCGATTCACTCCAAAGTTGACGAAAATGTACATCCTAAAAGAAAAAAAATTCTAATTTGGGACATGCTAAATAAATTTATCAATGTACCACCGTGCAGCATGGCATAACACCATTGTTAATAATTTATTAAGAGTTAAAAATGAAAATACTTACCTTTCACGAAGATTCACATGAAGTTGTTTTGGGCTACAAATGCCGTCTTTTGAGTTTATGAATTTGACAGCTGTTCAAGTAAACATTATGAAGTTTGGTAACATCATCATAGTCGCCACCATTTAATATACATATTTCCCTATACAATGACGTTTTATTTGTGTAGGTAGATAAAAAATTGTGGGAAATATAATTTTTTTAAAAACTCCCAACTTCTGTTCCTATCCACCTGGCAGTTCCTATTCACACCATTTTACGGTATTATAACACCAATAATAAGTATTATTGGTGTTGTAATATACGTAATTTCTGTTGTACCCGTCTCGAATTTGCTTGGGCCCTCGTGTCACGGATGAGGCGCTTGCAGTACCATGGAGTACTGATACAACAAACAGCCTCAATAATGCACTTTTTGGCGGTATCAAAGTGCAAAACGCATTTTAACCACGAAAAATGCACAAGCTCGCTCAGAATACTTGTAAACTTATTCCGAAGATCCGTATCCTTTAATTTATCTGGTAAAAGTTGTTTAATAAGCTCTACCCCGTGACCAAAACAACTAATAACTTCTACTACAACTAACTTCTTCGATGGATAAGTCAATCTCGATTGATCATTGGATAACTTTTAAAATATATATATATACACAGCGTGTAATCGAAATGCGGTAAAATATTTAAGACACATATAGGGCCCCAAAAAATGAGTCGATTTTTCTAATATGTCGATGGTCGATACGGTCCTGTTTTCGAGAAAACAGGGGTTGAAAATTTCATCAAGATTTTTAGAGCCACTGGAATCGAACATTTATACACCAATGTAATTGACGTTCTTATTTTTAGATCGCTTGTTTATTTGTTGCACTATTTTTACGAATATTTTTTATGTCTTAACTTTTTTGTGAATGATTGTGGAAGTGGTGTAACTTTTTAACTATCACTGAATTTTTTCGGAAATTTTTGTGTTTTAACGTTTGTTATTGTTTAGTTTCGTAGTGTTTATAATTTGTTCAGTGTGATATTAGTGTAGAGTCACCATGGCCCAATTTACAGCTGCTGAATACACAGACATAGTGCTTATTTTGAACAATTTTTGTAGTGTTTTCGTCAAATTGTTCCTGTGTATTGTGTTATTTCACTTTTATTGTTTTAAACTTGTGTTGTGTGGGTGTGTTCAATCAGTAAACAAGAAAACTTGTGTCGTTCAATGTCATGGAAATCCGAGATATGTAATACTAACAGCTGTAATACGCTCAGCCATAATATTATGGTAAGTCAGTACTTAACCAGCGACCATCAAACAATCGGTGCAATTTTGGCCAATTTTTGTTCAATTTTTTTTCTCACTTTGATTCACTAAAATATCTTTTTCGTACTCTGTTTCATACAGGGATAGTGGGGTTTGAATATTTTACCGCATTTCAATTACACCCTGTATGTAAATTGCAAGGAAGAGAGGCGTCAAAAGTGCATATGCTGGCACATTGTGTGCAATTATTCTTAACGAGAATCTTACGAGCAATGCAGCCACTCACAAAAGCCCATGACAGTGACTCAATATTGCCAATGAAAGTTGCGTTAGCTATTTCAATAGCAATACGAGTGCTGTCGTCAGGACATAGGGGAGAGTAGACTAATTTGGACCAATTTTGTATTTTTCACTATATAGAAGGCCGGGAGAAGTGCCAATAAAAATTAAGTAGATAGAAAATAAACTAAGTGTACCTTCAAAATAGAACCATTTATTACATTTTAAAAATTATTCATAACGGTGAAAAATAAATTCAAAAAAATCGTGTCATCGGTTCAGTTTAGAAAACCGGTTTCCTTATTTGGACCGCTAGTTTCCTGAATTGGACCATGAGCTTTCTTAACGGCAATTGCAACAAAAGAACTTTTTAATTGCCACACTAACTGCCGCACACCGAGCATGTATCCAAGCGTGACATTTCATGCATTGTATCATTTCTTCTTCCTTGGTTTCCTATGTGTTGTGTGGCCATCAAGCAATAGCAGAACTTTATTATCTACATTGCAGTTGATATGCTTGTGGAAATGTTTCAGCCACTCAACAAAGAGATCTGAGTTTATGTATCCCGTGTCCGAAATCGTAACAAACTGGCGAGAGGTGCTCCAATTTTAAGATCAGGGTGACATTTTTTCCTCTTAAAAATTATCATTGGTGGAATATATAGACCTGCAGCACTAACTGCGCATACCATGGTTGTATTGATGCTCCGTTCACCACTTGTTAGACTTCCTACTTGGTGCTTTCCTTTACGAGCAATTATTTTTGAGAGACTATTTGCACAGTGGTAAACCCAGATTCGTCCACGTTAAATATAGTGTCAGCTGTAAATGTATGCTTATCGACAATTCGTTCTAAGAGATCGAAAAAATGATTCACATTCTCTCTATTAAAGCCTCTGGCTCTCGCCATTGATGTTCCTTCGGGTTTCCGGAGCGAATGTTGGGGATTTTGTTTCAAAAATGCGTAGAATCATTTTTTGCCAGCAATTTTTTTATCTCTATTGAAACTATTTGGTAAGTCATATTTTTCTGCAACATCAAAAGCTAGTTTTATGACTTCCTTAATTGTTAAACTAAAAAAGAATTCTTCTAAGTGAAGGATGTGCTTAGAAATAATACTTTCCACATCTGCAGAAAATACCGGAGGTCTGCCCATTGCTTTAACATTATTGCAAATAAAGTTTTTTTCATCTGCATGTCTCTTGATAGTTACTTTAGGAACACCATACACACGACTGCTTTCATTTAAACCGTAATCACCTTTTTTGTACGCGGCAACAGCAAGAAATAAATCATTTTTAGACCGTAATCCATAACGTCCTCTTTCTGATATTGTAACCCTGAAAATAGTTTTTTAATTATAATTTATCCATGAAAAAAATGACGTTGCCGAAATTGAATCGGATCAATTTCAGCAACTGTTTTTGGTTTAACTTGGGAAACTTGAATATTTAATGCTTGATATTATACAGAAACGTCAAATTAACATAACCTCGCAAATTTATAATTGCAAATTGTAGATAAATAAGCAAGTTTTGTGATGATATAAGACATGTAATTACTTACGTTTAGACGAATCAACTGCTTTCACACTTATGTCGACATAACAGATTTTCTTTTTAGCCAACCGAATAACACTTTTCTCAATGTAACCACGAACGTTTCTTTACAAACACAATTGCATTAACGGGTCTATGACGTTTCGCCGCAGCCGTTTCGCCGTCGGGACAGTACGCCACCAAAAAATTAAAACTATTGAGACATTTCACAAAATTGATTAATATTCGGGTGATTGTAATAAAAATTACAGTTAAATTTTGAATCAAAAGATTCGCTAAAAAGAAATCTGTTTTACTGCACCATAATTTTGGCAGAAATAAACTATCAGCCCTAAAATAAGTCTAACGCAAATATTCCCTGAACTGTACAATTCTTGAATTAAATACTGCAATTCACAATTAAAAAGATTCTAATGTGAAATCCAAGAATAAATAACGTCAGCTGGGAAAGATCATTACGACAGATTTATTCTTAATGACACCGGATTAAAACCGTGGTCGAGCTGATGGGTACTACTAATCCCTAAATTTTCAACTTTACCAATCATCTCGATCAACCGTGATCGAGATGACATACAGCTTTTTGATCATAGTAAATTGTGTTCTTTTTGTTTTAATAAAAAATAATTAATTTTTCCATGCCTACTAAAATAATAGTACGTATTCAATAGCCTGTTAGGGTAAATAAATATCTACTAATAAAATTAATCAATTTCCATGTGCGAGAAAAGACAAAGAGTTAGTTAATTTAGAGGCGGTCGAATTTATCTTGTTGTTAGCCGTCATAACGTTTATTCCTTCTGTTCAGAAAGAAGTGTCAGATTTCTAGTTTTTTTGTGTTAGTGCCGCCATATATCTATTAGAACTAGCCAAAAAAATAAAATACATCAACGTTGAAAAATTTTTTTATTGGTTCGATTGTTAAAGTCGTGCAGGATTCTGCTATCGGCATCTCGAAATTTTTTTAATTTTAAAGGAGGAAGCTGCCCGGCCATTAACTGCTCCATGTAAACATCGCGACCTTTTTGGATTTTCCTTAGCCCATCGATAAATTTCTAAATAGATGGATGATCCACTCCTAATTCCGCCTGAATACGTCGATGTGAGGCATCAGCGTGATTATTCGTACGGTCTTCTGCAATTAGGGTGTGTTTGTAGACATTCTAAATAGTAGGTGGAAACAACGGAGCTCGTCTCCCATTTCCTCGTTGGCTGGGTCTTCCAACATAATTATCCTCGAACCAGCCTAGCAGAGGTATGAGGCTGTTGGGTAAATGTTCAGCTAAGTCGTTGATAACTTCGTCCAAATTTGGAATTGGAACATAAGCCAACGCAATGATCTGTAATAACAAGAAAAATGTTTACTTTAAATATGTAAGATTACAAGATCTTACCATTTTTGCTTTTAATGCAAACTCAGAATCGTTGTTGTAATTGTAAGTTAAACCTAAAAATGCTAAATGTTTCCTCAGATTTTGTCATAAGTGGAAAAAGCATCTTCTGATTTCCGTATTGGGAAAGCATTCTCAAATGGCTGATAGAACACCTTGTTCGAAATCACAATTAACCACTGATGGTGCTAAATTTGGCAGTTTATCCTTGATCATCGAAAACATTCGCTGATATGTGGCCCCTTGCTTGTTGGGGAGCAACGCGTAAACTATTGGATGTACTCTATTGAATTTCTTTGCCATAATGACATACACTTGGGTGAATATATTTGGAGATATTTTTAACGTACCATCAATATACATACCACGTATCTGCAGTGGATAAATGTTGTAGCCAATCTTCTCTCCCAAAAATTTAAATTCTATTTGGTCCAGGTTCCGAATCGCAAATTAAAGAGTTTATTGCGACATTATTTTGAGGTACATATTGCTGATAGGACTGTGGTATTTCTAATTCTAGAAGGTTCAAGGGGTCAGCAGGAACAGCGTTTATTTCGTTACGTTTTCTTCTAACTACTTTTCTTGAAGCTGCTTTGTTCGGTAAAGTAGCTTGAGAGGCTTGCGTAATATCCTTTATACATTCATTAATTACTTGATTTGTTGATTCAACGGTTTCTTCGGATCGAATTTTGATTCTAGTCACAACTGTCTTCACCTCGACATTGGCCGCCGATGCATCATGGGAGTGAGCGTTCAATTTTTTAGTCACTTCTCCATTTAAAGTGTGAATTCGAGCTTTGCAGCGATCTCGTTCTTCACACCGCCAGGATTTCAAATTGTCGTCCTTGGCACTTTGTCGAAAAGATACACAAATCCATCATGGGAAAGCTTTTCACAACCACGTTTACTTAAAATATGATATTCCATCTTTACCAAAATACACCCTTTCGTAAGAGATATAGAAAACAACTAATTATTATAATGGAATACCTTTGGTTTTTATTTGACATTAAACGGGAAGGGGGTTGTTTTCCTTGAAATTCGGCAGTTGACCGAACCCTCTATCTTTTCGGACTTGGAAAAAAATTCGGTTCCAAGAAAAATAATTGAATATATTTACTGATTAAAGCCGCTAAGGAATAAACGTTATGGCCTTCAATTGTCATAATAATAAACAAAGAGTGGGAATTACACTTTTACGATGGGCCTAATTCCCGGCGTGCCCGTAATCTGCCGGCAGACGCTGTGAATTGTTGGGCTCACTCTAATCCTCTCAGGCTAGGTAGGTAAATAGGAATATTTATGAATATCTGCAAACATTTTAAATTAACAGACTAATAGCGGACACTCAGGTAGATAAGCCGAGTACATTTAAGAATACTTTGAGATCTATAATTACTATCTACTTGCCGGTGCACATGAATTGCGTCCCAGCTAATCTTATTTATGCTATTCATAATATCTAGATGTTGCATCAAGAGTAAAATAAATGAAAATCTGACGCAATCAATTTTTTTTCTTCACACTTTTCGATACGAATTTTATAAGACGCATTTTGTACGTAGCACGCTGGGGTTTAGAGTACAACGGTTGATAAAGTTGTATCAATAATCAAAATTCGATGTATAAACACGGTGAAATGTATATGACACAAGTCACAAAGATAGCGGCGAAATGGTCTAGCGGCAAAACGGCCGGCGGCGAAATGGTCTGGTGGCGAAACGTCCCATTTCCTGCATTAACCTCTTCTCCATCCACGTATAATGAAATGCCTATCTCAAATGTCGCAGATCAGTCTTTGTATATCATGACGGTTCAAATAAGGCTACGGCCTAAATTCAACGCAGCGTTTGGCACTTCTTCTACATCAAACAAACTTTGCAAACTACGTAATAGTTTCAAATCGTCTGCTTCACAATTGACCCCATGCAACCTTTCGCAAAGAAATCCGTTCACAATTTGGACTTTTAAGGAATTTACAAATTGTGGCACTGTAGGGTTGTCATTGCAGCCACAGCCTGCATGAATGGCACCAAACAAATTTTTGAGAGGGTCTTAGCACCCTGGTGCGGAGCTAGCTGAACCGATTCTGCCGAACAGTTTGCCAAACCCCCTTCACAGCACCAATAGTTTTTAACTTAAAACCAACACTTTGTGTCCTCCCGTTGCTCAGTATCTAGGAGCGATGGATGGGTTCGGTGGGGGTTCCTTTGCTTTTAAAAATAGCTTTCAAAGGGCGCCACCACGATTTATAAAATTGAAAGAATCCCACAATCGTGGAATGGGATTCCTTTAAACAAAGTTGTAATCAAACAATTTAATAATTAACAAATAATTAACATATGACATGAAATATACCACACTAATAATGTGGTTTAGTTTAAATAGTTTAACGTTAGGTGAGTTCAACTCGTTTAAATATAGATAATTTATGGAATTAATGAAAATGATTTTAAAATTCAATACAAGGTTCTTTGATTATCAATCACACAAGAGATACGCGATGCAAGGTCGCATACCTTAGATAAATCCTGTGTGACTGGACAAATTTTACAAAGAATTTGCAAAAATTTAAATTTAAGATGAAATATAATTGATAATCAGTAGAACGTTAAAAAATACAGGTTATATGATCGAACAGATAATGATCTTAGAGAAACGCAATTTACATAGAAAATCAAAAACAGTCTCGTAAGACGTGTGCAAAAGTACGTAAATTGAAAATTAAATAAAGATAAAACTTATCGTTTTCGATGGCACGGTACGATGATGGTTGCAAGCCACGCCACTGAATGAGTGAGATGCTCGGTATCAAGAACAATGAGGGAAACTCCGTTACAGCGAATGCAGCTAATTCCGCCACTGAATGAGCGATAGAACCCGTCCTGGATGAATGACGCCAAAAACGGGATGCTTGAGCAAGCAAAAACTCCGGATTTCTTCCAGGTCTCTAAATATACCCCTATACAATTAAATTAGAACCACAAGGAATAAATTTAAAAAGAAAATATTACCTTTCTCCGGGGTATTTAACGATATAGAAAATATTCCCTAAGGAATCGGTACGGTAAATTCCCAATTATTAAATTGAAAAAAAAACGAAACTTAAACTAACGTCTGATCAACTCAACGTTTGAAAAGGAAGTCACGCTACAAAATCGGGGTACTGAAAACGTGTTTTCCGAAAACGTGATTGCACACAGATTAAAAAGGCTCCGTGTTCATAAACGCCGTTAGTACCTGTAATTAAGGGCGAGAATAGTATAAACACAAAAATCAACGCCGTTTTGCTAACCGAGTACCGGAAATGAAAAAGGCAGGATACTGCAATACCGACAATTATCAGGTTGTTTAAAAATTGTTATAACCTCAACACCAAAATATCCCCTCACAGGCGAAGGATGGTCTAAAAGAGGAAATTGAAGTAAGTAGACCCCAATGAAATTGAATATACGATAATAAAATGGTATCGTTGATTCTCCAGATACGTACAAAATAAAAAGGAAGGAAAGGGTAGAGAGACCTTCAGTTTCGGGAGCCCAGAGCTTAAGAGGGAAGGAAAGAAAAGGGAAACTCCATTAAGCGGGGTTGCATCCCTACCTCTGAAGGTCTACTGCTGAAAGAAGTAGAAATAAAAAGAAAAGAAAGGATAAAGGTACGGGACACTGCAGCAGAGACAGCGTGAAGGTTGTTATAGCACACCCTCAAGAAGCTTAAATGGCTATAAGAAATCAAGAGTTAGACTGGTTGCAAGGACACGGGAATACCACCCTGCAATCAAGTGGATAGGCCCAAATCCTTAAACTAGGATCCAGCCCGGAAAGAAAGAACGACACGAGATACATCAAGATGTCCAAGCATCCATCTACAGCGATAAAAAAGAAACGGTAAGGTACGGTACATAGATGAACTCTTGAAACATCCCAACATAACGATACCTCGCTCTTCTAGCAACGTCTGATGGTGACGTAAATGGTACACAAGCAATTAGTAGGACCCTTTGGGCTCCTACTCCGGCCAATTTCTCCCGAAAGAAGGAAAATCAGAGTTCCGAACAAAAACGGAAACAAGAGATATGTTAAATGGAACATTTTAATGTTATAAACTATCCATCCTAAAATCAACTCCTTTGAAATGAAAACGATAATTACGTATAACAACTTAAATACCTGTGATGGCGGCCGACGTTTAGCTCCTTCAAATGTCCAACTCTGGATACAGAGTTGGGCATTTGACAGAACTCCAAATGACGTGAACCCTCTTTGACATCTGCGCTTAATGATCCTAATTGAACAAAAACAAAAAAAAATTATCTTGAAGAAAATGGTCCATTCCTTGGTGATTGTAATAATCTTGGAGATAAATTAAAGTCGATAGTTCTTGCCAAGGTTTTATTATATAATTTTGGTATACCGGTTTCGGCTTTACGCCATCATCATATAATGATCACTGTGTCGAGAGTGAAATACATACATATTTTCGATATCATTCCAATTGTAATTTTTACTTTATTTCATTTAATTGTTACTTTTATCGTTCTTTTATATATCGAGTGTAATTTTTAAAATTTTTAAAATTGACAAGTTTTTTAAAAAACAACTTGTACATTATTGACGTGGTACTGGGACTGATGTGTATATTAGTCGTGGATAAAAATAATTACACTCAAGAAATTGATATAATAAAACTACTTGCCACATGTAATGGATATAAAACATAATAGATAAATTGTTAAACAAGCCTCACTATTTCATAATGACAATAATATTAATAATAATAACAAAAAAATTCGTTTCATTCCCTTATAATGAATGTCTATATAAAATTCAAAAAGTTTTACAAAAATACGACATCTATACTGCGTTTTCATCCGACACCCATAGAGTATTCTTGAAATTAAAGGAAGAAACAACAAAAGCATTAGATAAAAACGGCATATATCAGATTAGTTGTAAAAACTGCAATAAAATTTATATAGGAGAAACAGGTAGAAAGATCGAATTATAAATTAGAGAACCCAAAAGTAATAAACAATCGATAATTTACTAATATATGAATACATATAAACCTCAAATTGACGAGGATAACGTAAAAATATTACATAGTTGTAATAAGGGTTGCAAATTAAAGCTATTAGAAGCATATAAAATATATAAAAATTCTCTGAAAATTGCGAAAAACAGCATTTTTGATCAAAAAAGGTGCTTACAGTCTGACTTACTACTCGTTGCTTAATAAACAAAATGAAATGAGACACATTCAAGCAGATCAAGGAAAGGTAAAACTAAGAAACCAAGCCATAGCCATTTTAATCTCCTTTTCTATTTTTCTAAAATGATCAAGTTTTTCGAAATAGCACATTTTAAATAACTCAGTAGATGATGTGATGAGGTTTCGTGACTGATGATTGACTAGTTGAAGGGGCGGGGGGTAACTTGATTTTTTTTCCCGACTGATTTGTCATAAGTCTATCTAACGAAGATTGTGAAATTCCAACGAAAGGGGAAAAATAGGAACTGCCTCTCGAACAACAAAGTATGGTTTTATTAAATCGACACGTGGTGTTACAATAGGTGCAATACACAAATTTGAAAAAAATTAGATTCAACTCTAAATTCAAAATATTTAAATTCATTAATTTTTTATCGATGTAAATTAATATCTAAATTCCTTTTACGTAGACTTTAGTGGTGGATTATTGGCAAAAAACTATACCTTTTCAATTTCAAATTGAGACTAATCAACTTCAAAACGGCAATAAACAATGTCAAATTGACAATAATCAATCTCAAAATGGAAATAAACAATTTCAAATTGAGAATAAACAACTCCAAAATGGGAATAAACAACTTCAAATTGGGACTAATCAACTTCAAAATGAAACCAAATAACTCCAAATTGAAAAAAAATTAAATTCACAAACGTAAATATTTTAAGATAAAAGAATCATTTTATGAATGACGTTTTATTGAAAAAATAGGAAATAACAATATAACCATAAATTAAGATACTCAAGACAAAAATATTTTTCTTATTAAAAAGTCATATTAATCATGTTTAACGCATTCGGCAAATGTCTTTGTATATGGATAATGAATTTGGTACAATTTACAATAGTCTACTTTTTCGAATAATAGTTAGTTCCATTTTGAAGTTGATTAGTCCCAATTTGAAGTTATTTATTCCCATTTATTGAGATTGATTATTGTCAATTTGAAATTGTTTATTCCCGTTTTGAAATTGATTAGTCTCAATTTGAAGTTGAAAAGGTATAGAAATAAACTGAACAAAATGATCAAACTACAGATATAGATATAATTGTAATCTGTAACTTTTTCGTCAATAATTTATAAAACTAACCTGAACCGACATATGCCCGGTAGCTAGAACATTAAAAATTTCGAGTTGCAGAAACGTCCATATTGAATCCGTTTACTGTCGTTCAGATAACGACGAAATTCGCGGCAGACGTCAATAATTTCAGTTCACTATGATGTATTTTTTAATGAAAATTAGAAGTTTGAAAATTTTGTCTTTATTATTTTTGATAAATGAATTAATAAAAAAGGTCTTCAAGAAATAATTTTAAAGAAAAAAATTACAAATCTTGAAAATTAGATATATCTTTTACAATATTTTCAGCTTATGTTATATAATTTAGCAAATCTTCATGATCCTCTATGGCCATATTATGTAAAACTGCTGCTACTACAGTTGCAGCTAAAATAATTTTCTTATTTTTACTTCTGATCACTATGGATAATACATATAAGAAATCTTTTTTTTCTAAAGACCTAAAATTCTTTCAGCCCAATTTGTTCTTACAATGCGTAGTTTGTTTCTGCTTATGTTCTTGGATTTAATAAAAATATTCGTATTTAATTTTTATATGAATATCCACCTCCAACTAAAATATAGAGCCACGCTAATGAGCATAAATGTCTCTTATTTTTAAATTATAATCACATACAATTCGAATATTGTATGAGAAAGAGCCCTTCCTATTTCAATAGAGTTCTTTTATTTCTCCATCAGGTGATTGTAGTTTCATGTAAGTTAAGAAATCTGTAGATACTGTGAAGTTTATTTTTATGATCATTGTGAGTCATATGCTAATATGTAATTTTCGAAATTTTAGAACAATATTATCGATTTTTATTATTATTATTGTATTAATTTGCAAATTGTCACGTTTATCGTAATGATAACTACAGATCCTCGATTCGTTACATGAATCGATTCGATAACGTTCTGTTTGGTATTTCGGATGTTTTTGCAAGCTCACATTTTTCTAATCGACTCAATATTGAACCGATTCGTTTACCGATCCGATAACGGACGTTCTAGCGACCGGGCAATAATAGAATATGCTCCACGAACAACCTGATAAACAATGTTACAAACAACCAATTGAACGATCAAAAAGATACAATAACAAAAACTCAACTGCTAATCCCAAAGCATAATTGATTGAATAATTTTCTGAAAATTTATTCACAATTTTCTTTTGGGCAGATATCATCATTATTAAATAAATTCTGCGGCTTTCAATATTCATATTGTACCACTCGACTTGTTGCAACAAATAATAAGTATTGTCAGTCTTAAAAGAGTGAATACTGATCAAAAACTGCATTAAATTGTTTTTTCGTTGACCGTTTATTAATTTCAATATTAATGAATTATTTTATTTGAAAAAGGATGTATTAATAGACGTCATTAATACACTCTTTTTCATTATTGAACTGTTTTTGTGATTTTGACGTTTCGATGATATTTATATTTATACTTTTACTATGGGTAATAAACTGGAACATGCGTTGTTCGCACTTGCTAACACTGCAGCAGGTAATGCATCACGGTTTTCTTGCTTCATGATTGCACAATTACAACTATGATTACAACTTTCAAGCACTTTTTCACAATGGCGACCTTTTTTGTTATAATTCGCATGTCATATTGTTCAGTGGTACCTGGGTCTTTTTAACAAACGTGATTTTTACGTGAAATTGAAAATGTATGGAATTCACGTTATTGTCTTCTGATAGTTTTTGTGGAAAAGTGAATGGAAAGTGTTGAAAATTTTAAAAATGGTCTACTTCGAGGACAAAAAATTTTATAAGGTCCCATTTTTATCGATGCGATGAAAAAAGATCAAATTGGTTTTGACATATAATTAATTTCTAATTTTGTCACAAAAAAAAAGTTTACGGTCAACGAAAAAATGTTGTAATAAATTCGTTTGTTAATGAACGATTAATAAACTCAACTATTAAAGACACTCACTCCATTCGGTCGTTCGTGCTTTGAACAGTTTCGTTTATTAATCGCTAACAAACTAATCGTTAACAAACTAATTTATTAAAAAACTTTTAATTGCTACTTACAATAGTTTCTATAGACTGTCCTGCATTTAGAATAGTTGCAACTGTCGTTAAGGCCCGGTTCTTCTACACACACTTAAGTCTTGAAATAGGAAGACTTTGAATTGAGCCGACTTAACTCACGATTTTTCGTTCTTCTTGGACATTTAAGTCGAGATACACACTTATCCTCGAGCCTAAACTAAGTCAACAAAATCGGAACCTTATCCTATAGACTAAATTTAAACTGACCGAAATGTAATATAATTTCTCTGCATAAATTGTTAAAATTGTTAACAATAACAGTTATTGTTATAATATTAATGTTGAGGAAAATTATTAGATACTAATGTCAGTTACGATATTAATGCAAAAATAGTTAAGTATATGTTCATTGAATGAAAAATTATTTTAATTAATACTAATGGTAGAATATTTCAATTTAAAGTCGATATGAATATACCTATGTTCGTATGCAAATAAAAATTCCAGGAAATTTACCTGAAGTTTCTCTTTGTCGAAATAAAGGTTTACAGTTATATCTATCTGTACAAAAATTTATAGAAATTATATACTTGAAAATATTACCATTGTAGACAAACCCCGACTTAAATTTGACCTATTTGTTAAACACGCATGCGCTTAATGTCGACAACATTGCATATCATATCCAACTTAAGTTTGCCCACAATTTCTCAAGAAGAACGGAATTCACAACCTAAAACTGTCCTTACCTTGGGGCGACCTTAGATTTAGAACAAGCTTAGTATATGAAGAAGAATCGGGCCTAAGACCCGGTTCAAATTTATGTTGGGGTTTGTTTACAAGTGTAACGTGGAGGGTTGTTCCATAGTTGTTCATTGTAGACTGTGCAAGCCATATGCAAGCATACAAACGGTCTTGAGATAGTTATATTATTTGATAATAAATAGAATTGTATTTTTTCATTCATTATAACTGATCAATCTCTTATCTAATACATGTTGGTTTAATATTTGGCAATTGTAGTATTAAAAATTGGACACCTTCATTTGATAACCGAAACCATTGCTTAAATTCATTATCTGTCCATTTTTTTAAATGATCTTCTCGCCGGATATAAATTCGAGTTCGCCGATGTCGACAAAAAGTCAATAAGTCAAAATCTTCATATTCTGTTATAAATGTTCATATGTTTTCCATAATCGATTAATTAATTAGTAAGAAAGTAATTCATATATAAATATGATCACACGTTACAGATTATAAAATTGTACAAATCTTCAAAGTGGAACTTGTATATTGCAATGGACCGAAATACAGGAGATATTAAAATGTTTTCAGATTATAATGAGCGATATAAGTCGATATCCCATTAATCTTCTTACAGCCTGCACTGTAAAATTAATTAGTTTTCCGTCCGTTTTTAAAGAAAATATGCAAATTAATAATTTACGATATCCATTCCTGATCTTTTCTAACAAAACCAATCAATGTCAATTTGATTTGCTGTTGATATTCATGATCTTCTATCAATCTGCTTTGAAGAACATCATAATTGTCTCGTCTCGTGATATCATCAATTAAATCATTTAACATCCAAATTCGATGTTTCATGTGTTGTGTATAATAAATCACTTGATAAGTAAGTGCTGTCGCAATAATATCAAAAATATAACTAACTTTAAAAATATTCCTTAATACATTCGAAAAATCTGGATAATAATCAGTGAAATATTTGAGCGGCAAAAATGTTGTGTAATCACAACGATTGAAAATAGCGACAGCAAAACGAGTGATTGGGGTAGTAATTGTATTGATAATGACGAAAAAAAGAAAGAATTTTGATTTTCCTTCTAATTTTTTTCGTCTTTATGGCACTTGCATTGTCAATCGGCCATATATTGACCTCTATACAAATTTTCAACCAATTTGGATCAATTAATAGCATAATAGCAGCCAATATCGGTTGGTTAATTTCATATAAAAATATTAGATTTACTAAATACACCGAATTTTAATACAATAAACAATCCTCACATAAAACTTTAAAAATGGTGAGTATTGAACGAATTGTAAAACACCAATGCCCGGTTGCTAGAACGCCCGTTATCGGATCGGAAAAACAAATCGGTTCGATTTCGAGTCGATTAGAAAAATTTGAGTTGCAGAAACGTCCGAAATGTCAAACGGAACATAATCGAATCGATTAATGTAACGAATCGAGGATCTGTAGTTATCGTCACGAAAAGCATGTTAATTTATTGATCAAAAATACTTTGAAAATTATTTGAAAAATCGAGTTTAATTTCGATTTATATTCGTTATCATCGTTGTCATCTTATTACCATTTTCGTTATTTTCTTTATTCTCGTTAATATAATTTAATAATAATAATAATAATAAAATAGGTAAAATTTTATTATTTCTTGAAGGTAAGTCTTATTTTTATATTATTATATTGAAAAAGAGTAATAATAATACGAATAATGAGAATACAGCATAAAAAATCATAAATAAAATTTATTTATAGACATGGATTCATTGTTTGACTCATCTTCATCATCAGAAAGTTCTGATGAAAAAATAGTTAATATTTTAGAAAATTTACCAAAACAAAAAAAATTAATTAGAAATAGAATCAATATGTTTACATTGCATAATGATCAGGAATTCCGCAGTCGTTACAGATTGAGAAAAGAAACTGTTGAAAATCTTTTAAATTTACTAGGGCCAAATCTGAATAAACACACTCAACGTGGATGTCCTATATCACCAATAAATCAGATTTTAATTGTTTTGAGGTATTTATCAACTGGCACATTTCAAATTGTTATTGGAGATGAAATGAAAGTACATAAATCAACAGTTTCTCGTATTATTCATAAAATAATACCATTAATTACAAATTTGTCCAAAAATTATATATACATGCCTCGCAATGAACATGAAAAGACAATGGTAAGGATGAGTTTTTATTCCATGTATGGTTTTCCAAATGTGATTGGTTGTATTGATGGGACACATGTTAAAATTCAGTCTCCTGGTGGTGAAATTGCCGAGCTTTATCGAAACAGAAAAGGATATTTTTCATATAATATGCAAGTTGTTTGTGACGCAAATTTAAAAATTAGAGATATTGTAGCTCGATGGCGTGGCTCTACACATGATGCCACCATATTTAATTCCTCCCAAATTCATGCACGGTTTGAATTGGGAGAATTTTCAGGCTCCTACTTATTAGGAGACAGTGCATATGCATGTAAAAAATATTTATTAACACCAATTTTAAATACAAATACTCAGGCAGAAAGAAACTATAATGCTTCTCACATTAAAACGAGAAACTGTGTTGAGAGAACCTTTGGTGTTTGGAAAAGAAGATTTCCAATACTCTCAACAGGCATTAAAACGAAAAATAAAACTATAACCTTAGCCACAATTGTAGCCGCAGCAGTTCTGCACAATATGGCTATAGAAGAAGGAGAAGACTTCTTTGATTATGACTTAATACCGTTAGAACATGTTGAAGAAGAAATTAATCAAGAAGTCATTCAAGAAGGACATGCAGTTAGACAATCTTTAATTGAAACAGTATTTAGGTAACAATTTTTTTTATTCAATGGAAGCGTTTTATGATTTAATTTTTTTCTCAGTTAACATTAGAATTAATTCTTTTTTTAATTGCAACTCTTTAATTTTATTATCAGTTGCATAGCCCTCCAGTTGCTTAATTTTTATTTGTTTTTCAAGTTGAAATAGTTCCTCTTTATACTCTAGTTCTTTTCTTTTTATTTCAATTTCTAAATTAAGTAAAGTAGTTTTTTGCTGGTGTAGACTATCTGATATTTCATTCTTCTTCTTTTTCCTGTTTTTCATTGCAGATATAAAATTGGCCAAAGGTGCCGTTTTCTTTTTTGAACAGATTAAAGTCCCTTGATCTTCTTTCTTTTTTTTCGGTTCAGGTTCTTCGATGATTTCTTCCAACTGAACATCTAAAATTTTATGGTATTACATTTTTTGAGATGTTTAATCTAAGATGTTAATTTGTCTTTCCTGAATCCGAATGGGATATAATTATATTAGAATCATTTAAATTTTCATTTGTCTGTGAACGATCTTTTAAAATACGACAATCAGTAATGTTATATTAGGAATATATAATAATTTAATACTTGTTGTAGTCAACGATGATGTAGCCAAAGCTGTTGAAGAATATACTTCTGCAATTACTGGTGGATCATCTGGATTAAATATTGTTGCTGGTGAAACCTCTGTGTAAATTTAATTAAATTATTTTTGAGTTATTTTGTTAATGTTTTGAGTTTTGTATAATTTATTTTATAAATGTTTTGTTAATTTTTTTTGTAAGCATTGTGTTTACGAAAGAAAAAAAAAATTAAAGAGTACTTTTCTTGTAGTTAAACAAGAAATGATTACCAAATATTTGAGAACTACTATCATATGGATTAGAGTCCGGCTCAAATTGTTCTTTCAGCACTGTGGCAAGTTTTTCATCTAGCGCAGTTGATTTTGGCACAAATAGCCCACCACCAGTCTTAAAACTTTCTCGCTTTAAATAATACAACATTAATTTATTATTATTGTTATTTTTAATAAATATAATTTACTTTATCATCATGTATATTTTTTCTTGCATTCTTTTTTAGTACGTAATATAATTCTTTTAATTGTTTAGTGCTCCGCTCACCACTTTGGTTGCAGCTATTGGATTTAGTGGTGATTTCCTCCCAAGCTTTCCTCTTTTTTTCCAAAGTTGCACCATCAGTATATTTGTTTTCAATTATAGTTTTATATTGCATTACCAAATCAATGATATAATGCTTTTCAAAATTTGTAAAATTTTTTCGTTTAATATTACTTTTTGAAGACATTATTTGAAAAAAAATGATATTTATTTTTTTATTTATTTATCAATAACCAGTTAACAACATATAAACAAAATTCGGAAATTTAATATTTTCAATAAATAAAAATCCAGTAAACTGAAATCAGTGACGCCTGCCAAGAATTTTGTCGTTATCGAATCGGTATAAAACGGATTCATTACGAACGTCTCTGCAACTCAAAATATTTAACGGATACAAAAGTCGTTATCGGTTCGTTGGATACCGACCCGAAAACGGAACGGTAAAGGTATGTTCTAGCAACCGGGCCTTAATTCGTTCATAAACAAATAAATTTGAATCATTTGATACAAAAGCTGTATGATCAGAATTAATACCAAAACAATTTTCACATGTTTTATGTATTTCTTTTCACGGAAAAACTCATTAAAAATTGAAAAACTTAAATAACTGAAAAACTGACAGAGATAGGTATAGACAACTTTAATACAGCTTGATCGGAATTTTTTTCTCTACGTAACCGTGTAAAGAAAAATATACCGTCATATTTAAAATAACATGAATATTGTAGTTTGAAAATAACCTGAAAGACAATTTTATTCCAACTAAACGCTGAAGAATTGCTTAATTCTATGAAACTTGGTGAAAAGTATAATGTTTAAACAATTAAAAGCTCAAGTTTTAATCATTCAAACGCAATAATTCTCGGAATATGCATTTTTCAAGTAAACACTGCAGAATCAAAAATTTCAGTAAAAGTCAAAATTCTTGAAAAACTATCAATGCTAGATCCTAAGTCGTGTTTTCAAAGTGTCCTTTATTTTTATGGTAGAATATAAATATATAAGACAAAATTTACCATTCCATTTAAAATAAGAAAAATATTCCGGGAGATCCTATAACTCCCAGAATATTTTCCAGGGCGGTTTTTTAAAATCCCCGTTTTCATATTAAAAATTATGTCAAGGAAATGCTTCTTTGGGGCATATACTACTTATATATCTTAATTACACATAATAGCGACAAATTTAAAATATAATTTAATTGTTACTGTAATATGATTTTCTATTAAAAACAATGCAACGTCCGAATGTGCCTCGCAGGTGGGACAGCTCGGGACGGTGGTGGCGTAAGTTCGAACAATAAGCAATTAAAAGCAAATTTATTATAAATTTATTAAAAATAAAAAAAGAGGCAAATACTACCAAAACAGTTATAAACAAATTTTAATAAACATTGTAAGAGAAATCTACGTTAAATTTTAAGTACGCTTTAGTTCTGTTTGTTCCTTTTACCGTGATTGGGTGTGGTAATTTTTTAACAATATCAGAACCGAAGACGTTATTTTCATCTTGTTTTTCTGGAAGATGAAATCCTAAGTTTCCATTCATCCTGTGAAAGTTTACTTGAAACTCATCAAAAGCAACACGTTTTGTGACTTGTCCAACGTAGTGACACATTCTTTTTTGATAGGAAATTGAACCTACACAAAACGATAAACTAAATAAAGAGATTTAGAAAAAAATAACATTTAATTTCAAAAACATAAAGTATAAACATACTCAAACATATAATAATAAAAGTAATAGCAAAATTCCTTATATTTATACATAAAAAAAGTAAACTCAAATTCTATGCTTTGGTCGATATTACCGAACACGTGCATATAACACCGATCATTGTGACGGCTAATATCAAACACACCAAAATTTTGAACTATGTACATTTTATGCAGTTATTGAAGTCATCAGACTTTAAAACATCTGTGCATTCAGCATGAGAGTATGTCCCACAAGATATACACCTCCACGAGAGCTCATCTTTTCCATATTCTTCGCATTGTAGTAATATGTTTATTTAATCACTACTGAATTTACAACAATTAGCTTAGCCTACTTCTCTACGACTGACTTTCTTTTGTTTTGGTGGGGACGCACAAAGGGAGGGGTGGCAAGTTGAATTTTTCTCTTTTTTTCTTTCTTTCCTTTTTTTTTTTTTACTACAGATTCGGCCAACCTGACCCTTGAGTGACCTCACTCAAATCTAACTATTATTAACTAAACAACTATTCTTAACAAAACAAACAATCTAGAAAATCTAATTATCAGCGATCTTTGTCTGAGAACAATGGAACGCTACTGTTTCCACAACTTCATATCAGAAGCGGTTAAAACGCCTTCATAGGGAATTTGTCCCAATTGATGGTCCTCAATATCCCAAACGATATAACGATCATTAGGTAAGATAGAATGTACACGATATGGACCTTTAAATTTCGGTATCAATTTTTTGCTAACACCAGGGGTTACATCGACATTCGTGCAAACCACATAATCGCCTACTTGGTATTTATGCGCTTCTTTATGCTTTGCATCGTAGTAAAGTTTGGAATTTTCTTGATTCTTTTTCGTTTTTTCACTAGCTTCCTGACGTAGCGCGTTTAATTCGATATGATAATCTTGGATTGACTCCAAATATTCTTTTAGCAAATCAACAGGAGGACCCTTTTGGTGTCTGCCAAATAATAACATCGAAGGTGTATTACCCGTTGTTCTACAGACAGAATTATTCAAGCTAAATTCTAAATCATTCAGCACTAAATCCCATTTTTTGAGTTCAGGGGATAATTTGGACAACATTGGAGTTATTTGTCGATTAAATCGCTCGACTTGACCGTTTGCTCTCGGTGTTCCGCGGGCAATTAACACGAGTGGTATGCTACAATCTGACAAAAATTGTTTAAATTCTCCCGAACGAAAACACGATCCACGATCTGAAATTATGCGATTTGGTCTACTATAGCAGTAAAAGTAAGACGTTAAATGTTTGATAACCTCCTTCGCCGATGTCGTTCGACAAGCATACAATCGAATGAATTTAGTAAATGCACCTATGACTGCGAAGATGTACCGATTTTGTCGACCCGTTTTTTCCAAAGGACCATAGTGATCGATATGCAACGTATCAAAGGGTATATTACCTTTAGGAATTGGATGTAAAAATCCTTCGGCTTTTGTAGCACTGGGAGAATACATTATACACTTCATACAGTTTTCGATATAATTTTTGACTTTCAATTTCATTTCTCGGAACCAATATGTTCTACTCAAATATTCGAGAGTTTTGTCAATACCTTGGTGACCTAAATCATCATGACTTGTTCTGATTACTTGGTTCTCCATACTTGCGGAGACGTAAACTAAGAGTTTATCGCGCGATTTTCGAAAAACTACACCATTTTGTAATTCGAAATTTTTTTCTTCACGAACCTCTAGTTGTTCCTTTACTCGACAAATATCTGGATCTTTCGTTTGTAAAATGCACAGGTTTCGATAAAAAGTATTGTCGGTCAAAACTAAAACAGAATGTTGTCGACTAAGAGCGTCGGCATGTTTCATTCGAGTGCCGGCTCTATGTTCCAAAACATAATCATAATCGCTTAAAACAAGAGACCAGCGCAAAATTCGCGGATTGATTTCTTTCTTTTCCAACGTTAATTTGAGACTATTACAATCTGTAACGATTTTTAATCGAATGCCATGTAAATACGTACGAAACTTATTTAAGGCATAAACAATGGCGGCAGCTTCTAATTCAAAATTGTGATATTTTGATTCGGACTGGGAAGTGCGTTTACTAAAATAACCTACAGGATGGACTTTACCGTCCGGCTGCTTCTGTAATAGAACAGCTCCAAATCCGTGCGAACTGGCATCACAATGGAGTTCTGTTTCTGCGGTCGGCGAATAAATACTTAAAACAGGTTCACTAATTAAGTAAGTCTTTAAATTTTCAAAACATTCAAGTTCTCTTTCTCCGAATTTGTATTCGACTTTCGAGTTCAATAAATCATACAATGCTTTCGATGTTGATACAAAAGCTGGAATGAATTTTCGGAAGTATGAGATTAATCCTAAAAAGCTATGCAATTCTTTAAAGTTCCGAGGTACTGGATAAGTCTTAATAGCGTGTATATTATTTAAGTTTGGTTGGATTCCCTTTTTGCTAATACGATAACCTAAATAATCGATTTCAGAATACAAAAACTCACACTTCTGCAATTTAAGTTCCAATTTGTTGTCTACCAATATCCTAAAAACTTCTCGCAATATTTCAAGATTTTCGGCAATTGTTGTGGTAGCAACAAGTATATCGTCTAAATAAATAGAAATTTTATTTTGGTTTAATAACTCGCGAAACGCTTGATAAATAAATCTCATAAAGAAGGAAGGTCCGTTGTTGAGGCCAAATGGCATACGAGTATATTCGAATTGACACATGAACGTCGAAAAAGCAGTGTACTTTCTTGATTCTTCTTTCAATTTTACGTGATGGAAAGCATCGCGAAGATCCAAACGGGAAAAATATGATTTACCACGCAATAAATCGATTTGATCGTCGATTCGAGGAATCGGGAAACGATCGCGTAAAGTCTGTTCATTTAGTTCGCGGTAATCAATGGCCATGCGAATTTGACCAGATTTTTTTCGGATTAACACTATGGGACTACTATACTGCGATGAACTATGTCGAATAATTCCCCGTGCTAGCAAATCATTGATTATTTCCCGCACAATGTTTTTCTCACGAAACGATAGTCTTCTTGGATTAAAGTAAAAGGGTTGCTGATTCGGTTTTAGAAGCAATTCCAATTCCAAATCAACAAGAGGCTCTTCCGGACGCGTTGGTAACAGGTAATCATCCTAAATAATTCCGCTCAATTGCCGTCCATTCGAATGATCCAGTTGTGGATTGATTCGCATTTCAAAATTCTCAGAGCTTTCAACAATAGGCAGCAAAGATGATTTCTCGAAAACGGAGTGATCAATCGACATTAATTGTGACACAAAATCATCTAACTCTTCCGCTTCGTCCGACAAATCATCCACACTGTCCTTTGAAATTATCATAGTTTTACCGGAAAAAACAATCTTAACATTAGAATTAAATACAACATTTTCTCCTAAAATACAATCATACACCATTGTGTCGTCGGGAACAATATGAAACAAAATTTTGATTGTGATCTCTCCCACTGAAATGTCTGTTTCATAAATAGATAAAATTTGCAATGGTGAATCATTGATGCCACTGAAGGTAACATGAGTATCGTACGGCTTTCGCATTTGATGCGGTACAAATTGTTGTTTAATTAAAGAAAGTTTACTACCTGAATCGACGATTCCTTGCAAGTCAAATGAAGTGTTTGGCACTCGTACACTTACTACAGTCGAAGGTTGAGGCTGAACCAAAAAAACATGCTGAGAGGGACTCGGATTTGACTTCTCATTTGAGCGGGTGCTGTGACCGACTTCTCTCGTACGACCGGGGCAATTTGAAGATATGTGACCATACTGGCTACATTTAAAACATTTCGGCCCTTCTGCCTTGCGGGAACACTCTGAAGAACGATGACCCGAATTGCCACAATTATAACAACGTACAGTTTTTGCTGATTTCTCGTTATCCTTCTTGACTGAAGTCGCCGTTTCTTTACGTGAGGGTTTCGAAGGATGTGCAAGTTGACGCATGTCAGTGTAAATCTTCAATTTTTCTTTAAATTGGTTTAGATTTTCTGCACCAAAAAGAATGGTTTTATTGGCGATGTCGTCATGAATACCATTTATAACGTAATATATCAGAGATGTGTCGTCGATATTTCCACGGGAAGCCAATTCTCTCATTGTTAAAAAATATTCTTGAACAGATTCATTCTTAGTCATTTTTCTTTGATTAAGTTCTTCATAAATTCTAGCACTATTGACTTTTGTCGAAAATTCATCAAGCAACGCAGTTTTGAGACGATTTCAGCTAATCAATCCCGGTTCACTTTGGATAAACAATTTGGCAAGTCCGACTAAAGATTTCTTTGCGAAAATTAAATTTTGTAATTCGTTCCACTGAAACAACTGAGACAATTCTTCAAAATCAGAGATCCATTTTCTAATTGAATAATTGTCTTCACCACTGAATTTTTTGATCGATTCTTCCACATCACGATAGTTAAGGTTAAACATAGCATGCGCATTTGTTGAAGTGTTCGGATTACCATTATTTAGTCGAGACATGTTATTATCGATGATATTCGTTTGCAATGGCGATGTTGCTTCTTCTCTCAGATTTTGGCTGTGGTTGACGTTAACTGGCTCCAATTCATCATCATCAGTGCATTCTTCGCCTTCGTCTGGTCGAACTAATTGGTTGATATCAATTAAACTGTTACAAATCAAACGAGCTAAATTTTCGGGCATATCGTCGTTATAATCGAGACCCAAAATGTAGCAACAGTCAAGTAATTCTCTTTTATTGAAATTATTTCTAATCTATGTCAGTTTCAATTGCATTTCGTCCGAATTATCGCAAAATTTGAATCCTCTGAATTCTCGCAAGCGTTTACGGTTATTGCGGTCGCCCTCATCTTGAAAGACTAATTTATGCAATGATTTTACAGCCTTAGCAGCAGCAATTCTTAATCGTTTTTGAATAATCAGAATTTGCCCTAACTTTTCCATATTGAATAGTACGATTTCGATTTCCGACAAATTCAAGGTTACAACAATAATGCTGATACCACAATTCTTAGAATCTGATTCTACAGTCTAGATAACAAATATCGTACCTACATACCAACTACCAGAATGTTCTAGAATTTTCTCGTCTTTTCTTCTTTTGGAAATGCGTCGTATTTTCTCGTCTTTCTTCTTTTCCAATTGCGTCGTATTTTCTCGTCTTTTCTTTTCAAATTGCGTCTTATTTCCTCGTCTTTTCTTTGTTTAAATTTCGTCGTATTTTCTCGTCTTTTCTTCTTTTAAATTTCGTCTTATTTTCTCGTCTTTTCTTCTTTTAAATTCGTCGTCGTCTTTGTTTAATCGTCGTTATACACCTCACTTAATTAATACATGATTGTTGAATTTTACCCCACACTTGATATTTGTAGTAATATGTTTATTTAATCACTACTGAATTTACAACAATTAGCTTAGCCTACTTCTCTACGACTGACTTTCTTTTGTTTTGGTGGGGACGCACAAAGGGAGTGGTGGCAAGTTGAATTTTTCTCTTTTTTTCTTTCTTTCCTTTTTTTCTTTTTTTACTACAGCATAAAGGACTAATTTCGTTTTTATTTTCCATAGATTCGGCTTTTGCTGAACGACGAGTTCTTGATTTTGTTTTATCAAACAGATCTTTCTTTACCTGTGCTACTTTCTTTTGTTGTTTTCTGATTTCTTTGCCTTCTAATGTGGTCTTTAAGGGAGTTGATGTGAGTATCTCAGACTGTTGTTTATTTCTTTTAGATTGGCGTTGTAGTTTCAGCTTAGGAATGGGATGAAGTTCTTCTAATGATTTATTTACGACATGTGTGGTTTTATCTCCATCGTCACTCGCATTAGGATCGAAAACTTCTGTTACCTCAGCTGACGATGATGAATCAGAAAATGACGGTTCTCTTTGTATTGTTGAACTCTCCTTTTCACGACCTGGATACTTTTTTACAGCAATTCCGCTTGGTCCGGGAATAGGACTTGGATTTACATTATTTGGAGGTGTTTCTGCTCTTAATGTTGAATTTTGTTCTTGTAACTCTGTCAAAGGTGTTTCGATAAAATCTTCATCATTAAATACATTTCGGTCTAACAGATAAATTCCAGAAATTCTGAACCCTTCAACACTTTTTTCCATGGTACCAACCCTATTGTAGGCTTTCGCAAAGATCTTGGCAATGTATGTCACCGCTACTTTTTCATAATGGTTTGATTTCATGTAAAGATCATATTCTTGGCTAAAAGCTGCTTTCAATGAACTAAAAAATGAAATGTCTAACGGTTGAAGACGGTGCGAGGTGTGTGGTGGTAGAGACACCACAACAATCCCATTTTCACGACAGAAGCTGTGCGCTGCTAAACTTGTGTGAGTTGTATGGTTATCTAGAATTAGTAGCGTTGGATCATCAACTGATGATTTAAAAAAACTGGGCAAAATGTTTCTGCCAATCCACAAAAAGCTCTTCTGTTATCGACCCAGATTTAGAACACCGATAGATTGACCCAACAGGACCATTCTTGTTTAAACCTTCCTTCAATCGTTCACGTTTAAAAATAAATAAAGGCGGGACATATTGCGCTGAAGCACTTGCGCAACATAATACAGTGGTATTTTGCCCGCGTTCGCCACTAGTTATAGCACCTGTAAAATCGACTTGATCGATATTATACTCTGATTGATATTACATGCCTTTCCCCTACCTACAAAATTAACTTTTAAATAAAAAATAATAATTGTTTTTTAGTATGTTTTATTTCTTTGCTCTTCGCAAGTTCCCCTAAACGATTTTTTTCGAGAGTGCTAGTAAAAATTCTAGACTTTCCAACTCCTGTCTGATTTTTCTTAACTCTAGGAGCAGCTTTAGATCAGATACTGAATGGTGAGATATTTATCTTTTGCAACGAAGCTTCAACTATTTGTTTAAAAGCTTTCTGCAGAATTTCATAGATGCAAAAATTGACATCAGACTTTATTTTTAGAAAACTTAACTTTTTTAGCAATTGATGGACAGTTAGAAGTAACGGTTTTAGACGTTCCAATCTGCGAGAGCAACAATTCCTTCTGAGAAGACGTTCCAGCTTGCGATAGCGACATTTCCTCATGAGAAAAAATTTCATTTGATGTGATATTTGGGTCTGCATGATCTGTGACATAACTTTCTGCAAAATATTTTTCATCAAACGCTAGTCTGTTCACTGGCCAAATTTCACATTTTTAAATGCATTTGTTATGTTGTTTGGCGTAAAAGACGGTAGATACGACTCTGCAGACAAACCAGCTATATTATCAATTTTTGTAATTTTTCCTGGAAAATTAACTATAAAATCATTGAATGCGGTTTTGAGTCGACTTTTAAAAGAGCAAAATGCCCCCGTATCTAAAGGCCGCATGCGGTGGGTGCAATGAGGTAGAAATGTAAGAAGAACAATTCCATTGTCTCTGCAGTAATTGATTGCTACAAGTGAAGTGTGAGAGTCGTGATTGTCCAAGATTCGATTTTCTTTTGATGCATTCAAATATTTTTGAATATGTTTCAAAAGTTTCAAAAATACTTTTACGTTAATCCAACCGTTTTTAGATTCAAAAGCTAAAGTTCCAGGCACACTTTTAGCCAACTAGTAATCTTTCATTCTGACACGTGGATAAATATAAATAGGAGGAATAGTATTTTCAATGGCACAAATTGTAGCGCAAAATGTAACTAAGGTGCCTCTTTCTTCAGAAACTATTTGCCCTACTTGTTTTCCTCCACATTCTGCTATTATTTTTGGGGCTTGTAATACCGTAGTTATTCAGTGTTGTATATTCTATCAGGCCCAAAGTGGTATTTCTCCATCACAGTTGTGTAGTTTTAAAAAAACTCTTCCACATTTGTCTTATTAAAAGCGCTTGCTCGTGCCAGACTTGCATTCTCGAGTTTTCTGTGGGCAATATCTGTGGTTCTTCATGAATCTTCACATCCAGTCTTTTCCAGCCATATTGTTGATATCCCAAGAAGGTGGATATTCAAGTTTCAATCCATAGTTAATATCAGAAGAAATCTTCAAATATTCAACCAATTTGGCTTCATCTTTAACACTGAACACTTGTTGACTTTCATACTTTGAATGTTTGTTGAATTTTATCAGTATTAATTTTGCCTTTAACTCTGTCGTGTGCAGTAGCTTTTGAAATTCCAAAAGCTTGGCTGCTGCGCGAATTGATAATTTCCCGTTCAACATAGCTTCAGTTGCAGCTTTTAAGTTATTTTCGGTTATCTCAGTTCCTTGAGTTTTTCTTTTGTATGTGCGAATCATCTTTGAACAAAAAAAAAAAGCAATCCAAAAGTAACCCTCCATGAGCTGTCCATACCTGCCCCATCTCTACAATAATTTCACAAAATGTGCCTTAAAATTTTTTTAGGTTAGTTTTATAAAGAGTTCTTTTGACCAAAAACAATAAAAAAACACACAACTGAAGGCATGCAAAAAGTTTTAAATTTGAGTTAAAAGGAAAAAATAGAGGAGCTTCATAACACAGGTCAAAATTAATAATATTTACCCTAAAAAACAAGTTGCACTTGCAAAAACTTAACTTGTGGTTGATTCGATGAACTTACTAGTAATTAGTGACACCATCTAGAAACAGAAATATCAAATGATTATTTAGAGCGGTAAATTTAAAATGTACGGATGTACCCTGCGCCCGAAAGTTCAGTTTGTTCCTCTTCACATGAAAAATTATCTTGTAGTTTGTTGGTATTAGCTTCATTTAAATATTTCAACAAAGACCCTTTTAGTTTACTTTTTTCTTCTTCTTTCTTTAATCTTTTTTTGTAAATGCTGATATCCTGACAATTTTTTCGTTTTTCGACTACTCTGTGACATATGCTTGTTTAAAAGTCTTTGTAAACGCCTAAGTTGATTTAAAGACAAATTACTTACCTCAATTGTTTTTAACATAAATTCAATTAAAAACAATTATAATTTACACTTGAAAACACTTTTTATTAACCTTTTATTAATCTTTTGTTAATCACTTTGGTCTTTGTAAACGACACTAACGAACGTTTAGTTGTATATAAGATTTTTTCAACTAATTGCAAGATTCCTATAATAAACAAATAAAAACGCGACTCAACTGTTATTATAATTTGTTTTGTTTGTGAGTTGAAAGGGAGATTTTGCTAAAATTGCATTTTGATAATTTCTTATTTTTAATGAGAAATAATACTTGACAAACACCCAAGGATTTGTCTAGGTCAGCAATTATTGGTTGTAACTTCATAGAAATTTAAAACAAAAATTTAACAGTAATTGGGCCCCAAAAAATTGGCGCCTTTATTTTCCAACAAAATGAATAACTGCATTCCGCGGGCCTGGAGTTTGGAGAAGTCACGTGAGTACCCCGAACTCGTGGCAAAATCCCGCTGCTACACACAAATTACAATTTACTTATAATATATTACAATTACAAATAAGTTCAGTTATTGAAATTTAATAAAACTAGGAGATTAATCCAGAATTATCGATAATTTACGAATTTCTACGTAATAGTCTATTTATTTTTGTTTATAAGTCGTCTGTTTATTAACCTAACGAAGTGCAATGAGAAAGAAATGGTGAGAGAACTGATTCTGTTGAAAACTTTGATAACAGCTACATTAAATTATACCAATGAATCCACAGATACCAAAGTTATACAGTTTAATTAAAATTCATAAGAAGGTTTCCTATCAGGCCTATTACTAAAAGTTTATCCCAAATAATCCTCAAAATTTTAAATTTTAAAGCTAAACATACAGTTAATATTTCCTTAGAACTAGTTGATAAACTTAATAAAATAATATATAATTCAACCTACATTTTAGTTTCTTTTGATATTGTTAAGGGGAAGAAGCAGCTTTTTAGACAATAGGAAAACAGGATTCCTGTTTTGTTTTCCAACGGATTTCAATGTTCTAAACGGCATTTAAAAGGACATTTCAAGAGGGAGGGAAGTACATATATGATTTTTTGAAATTCGGATGTAATTTGGAGTTACAGAAGGAAATATAGAAACATGTTTTTTAGCACTTTTAACAGTTTTTTTCATATTTTCCCTCATAACTTGGCAAATATTGCTTATTTTCTACTGAATTTCACACAACATGTGGCCAATTAAAAGCGCTTTCCAAATCTGTCAGAAATTTTCCGATTGCATTGTTAGTTTTCCGGAAAATTGATGAAAGGTTTCGACATACTAATTTTGTTTTTTTACGGGCAGTTTTAAACTTAGACGACCGAACCAGGGCTTGTTTGAAAGCTAATGAATAGCAGATTATTTTGAAAATAGTTTGAGATTGAAATTCGGAAAATTACTGGAAATTTATGGTGGCGAATCTATTATCTATTATTTTTATCTGTTAAAAATTAATTATGTTTGTAGAAAGTATATTGTAATTTATAGATTATTTCATTACCTTTCCAACGGTACCATTGTTGCTGCAAAAAAGTGAAAATCTTCTGGAAAATTAGTGATAAACCAAACTATGTTTATCGTGTGAAAAACTAGTTGAATAGCAAGTCTCCAAACCACAAAAATGAGTTACATCTATTCGCGGAAAGGGGGCTCCAAAGTCTGTCATCTCGTCTTTCTGCAATGTTGCCAAATTTGTTTTTGTTCCTGAGGCCACACCTTTGGCGTCTTATAATTGCATAGATAATTGGAGAAAAAAAAAACAATAAGCTGGTTGTATATAATTAACTTTAACAATTAACAAAAAAATTAGTCGCCAATTTGCTAAAAACGTTTATTTTTTTGTAAAAAAAAAATTACAATTTTCTTTTTTTAACATTCTAATGAAAATAGCGACTATTTTTTTTTTGTTAATTGTTAAAGTTAGTTATATACAACCAGTTTATTGTTTTTTTTTTCTCCAATTATCTATGCAATAATAAGATGGCAAAGGTAAAGCCTCAGACAGAAAAAATAATTTGACAACATTGCAGAAAGAGACCTGCTGACATCTGTGAGCCGCTGGAAGAAACCCATTTTTGTGGCTAATATTATACTCTGGCGAGTTGTTATCGAACTATCACTGTCGGCTTTCCACATAAAAAACTTAATTTTGTTTATCACTAATTTTCCAGAAGATTTTCACTTTTTTGCAGCAACAATGGTACCGTTGGAAAGATAATGAAATAATCTATAAATTGCAATATACTTTCTACAAAAATAATTAATTTTAAACAGATAAAAATAATAGATAATAGATTCGCCACCATAAATTTCCAGTAATTTTCCAAATTTCAATCTCAAACTATTTTCAAAATAATCTGCTATTCATTAGCTTTCAAACAAGCCCTGGTTCAGTCGTCTATGTTGAAAACTGTCCGTAAAAAACAAAATTAGTATGTCGAAACTTTTCATCAATTTTCTGGAAAATTAACAATGCGATCGGAAAATTTCTGACAGATTTGGAAAGCGCTTTCAATTGGCCACATGTTGTGTAAAATTCATTAGACAATAAGCAATATTTGCCAAGTTATGAGGGAAAAATATAAAAAAAACTGTAAAAAATGCTAAAAAACATGCTTCTATATTTCCTTCTGTAACTCCAAATTACATCCGGATTTCCAAAAATCTGATATATATATATATATACTTCTCTCCGCCTTGAAATGCTCTTTCAAATTCCGTTTAGAACATTGAAATCCGTTGGAAAATAAAAAAGTTACATTGTTTTCCGTTTACTGCTTCATCCCCTTAATTTATATAGTAACATTCAAAAATCTTTATTAAATAATATAATTAAAAAATACATCAATGAAAATTTCGAAAATGATATTGATAAAAGTAACATCGTTAAAACAATAAATCATGTTATCGATACTAATTATTGCAATTTTGAAAATATAACATAGAAAACTGATAATGGACTCTCAATGGGAATGCCTGCTTCCGGAATGCTGTCATAGACTTTTTCGAAAATAATTATAATCTTAAATTTGATGGATGATATTTAAATTCATTTAAAATTTTCAAAGCTTTTGTTCTTGAAACACCAACAAAATTTTCAATTTGTCAACACGATATTTTTGGATTAGCATTAGTCAATACTTGAACGGTAATAGTTTCATTTTCTTGATTTGCCTTGTAAGATTTCGTTCTTGGTTTAATAAATGATCCACAGTTTATTAAATTTGTCTTTAAACGTCCAAAAATTCTGTGATCTGGTTGACGTCGTTCAGGATACGTGTCATGATACAAATTCAATGCCCCAGCACTGTTTTCTTCACATTAAATGAAACATTTTAACATGGCGTATTTTTCAAAATTTTCATAATCGCCCTTTTTTTTAAGAAAATTGATTATTAATTAATTAAAAAGATTCTTTTTAGAAAAACGATTACTTGATTTGAAAAAACAAAGACGCAGTAATCGGTAACCAAGCAAAATAAATAATATAAATCGCGTTGTTGAGTGGTGCTCTTTGTTTTACGAAAGAGCACGAAATTACAGTGAGATTTGTAGAAATGTGGCTATTCCAAGTAAAAAAATGATTTCTGATTTTTATTGGAATTCTTTGTATATTAATTGTATTGGAAATTCTTTGTTTTGTTGGAAATTCTTTGTTTTTGTTGGAAATTCTTTGTTTTTGTTGGAAATCCTTTGATTAATTTAAGAAAAAAAAACACTTCAATAATTAAACTGATTGTATTTAATAATACATCTATGAATATCGACTCTCTTAATAGAAATAGAGATCGACAAAATGAACTGATGAACTGAACTGATGAATTTACAAGTCAAGTCAACAACGTATTTTATTTATAGCTTAATGATTACAACATATTTACAGTTTAAGTAAATAATAAATTCTCTGCGGTGGACCCTTCTAGGCTTCAGCCTCTTCAGTCCAGGGTTTTATAACTTATGTACAGAATGCCAAAAAAAACTATATATAAATTATATATATATATATATATATATATATATATATATATATATATATATATATATATATATATATATATATTATATTATATTATTATATATATTATATTAGGTCTACCGGAAAGTTCTGTCCGTTTTTGGAATAAAAGAAAATACAAAATTTTCTTACTGCCAAATAACTTTATTAAATAATGTAATTGCCATTATTATTAATGACTTGTTGCCAGCGTGAGGGCAACTTATAAATCCCATTTTTGTAAAATGTTTCGTCTTTTGAATTGAAAAACTGAACCAGTGCTTGTTTGATATTTTCTTCATTTTTGAATTTTTTGCCCGCCAAAAAATTTTGCAGAGACAAAAACAAGTGATAGTCGGAGGGTGCTATGTCCGGAGAATATGGTGGATCTGATAGAATTTCCCAGCTTAGTTCAGCAATTTTTTGACGAGTCCCCAAACCAGCATGTGGCCTGGCATTATCGTGTTGCAGTATGATGTCCTTCCTATTGAACATTGCTGGCCTCTTTTTTTGGACTGCTGTCTTTAAGTTATCCAGTTGTTGACAATACCTTTCCGAATTTAGCTTTTCGTTTGGTTTTAAAAGCTCATAGTGTATTGGTCCTCGAATATCCCACCATATACACAACATTCTCTAATTCAGAGTCAAATTTGGTTTAGAGGCGGAAGGACTAGGTTTTCCCGGTTCACAATATGCTCTTTTTCTTACAATGTATGCATATGCCCTCATATGGACGATAGTAAATGTACTGGAATGAGTGAGACGCCCGGAACGGGAAACCAGCCAATTACACCACTGGATGAGCGAGATCAGTAGTACTGGATGAGTGACGCCAAAACGGGATGATTGTTCAGCAATAAATCCCGGATGTACTCCAGGTCTCTAAATATACCCCTAAACAATTGAATTAGAACCCCAAAGAATGAATTTGAAAAGAAAATGTTACCTTTCTCCGGGGTATTTAACGATATAGAAAATATTCCGAAAGGAATCGGTACGATAAATTCCCAATTATTAAATTAAAAAAAAATGAAACGTAAACTAACGTCTGACCAATTCAACGTTTAAACGGGAAATGAACGCTACAATATCGGGGTACTGAAAACGTGATCGCGCACAGCTCAAAGGGGGCTCCATGTTCATAAACGCCGTTAGTACCAGTACTTAAGTGCGAAAATAGTATGATCACAATAAACAACGATGTTTTGGCTAACCGAGTACCGGAAATGAAAAAGGCAGGGTACTGTAATACCGACAATTTCAGGTTATGTTTAAAAAATCCCCTAACCGGCGAAAGATGGTCGAAAATAGAAAATTGGAAAGTAAGTAGACCAAATAAAATCGAACTCACGATAAGAAAATGGTACCATTGACTCTCCAGATACGTACCAAATAAAAAGGAAGGAAAGGGTAGAGAGACCTTCAGTTTCGGGAGCCCAGAGCTTAAGAGGGAAGGAAGGAAAAGGAAAACTATATTAAGCGGGTTACATCCCTACCTCTGAAGGTCGACTGCTGAAAGAAGTAGAAACAATAAAGAAAAGACAGGATAAAGGTACGGGACACTGCAGCAGAGACAGCGTGAAGGTTGTTATAAGTAGTTATATGATGCCGATCCTGGACCACCTTTTGGCGCGAAATACAAATTTTGTGGGGGGGTAGAAAAGTGATGCCGAAGTTGGACCATTTGTGGTGGGGGGAGTGGTGGGGATACGAAAGTGATGCCGAAGTTGGACCATTTGTGGTGGGGGGAGTGGTGGGGATACGAAAGTGATGCCGAAGTTGGACCATTTGTGGTGGGGATACGATAGTGTTGCCGATGTTGGACCAGTTGTGATGGGGGAAGTGGTGGGGATAGAAAATTGCTGCCGATCTTGGACCACTTGTAGAGGGGGTAGAAAATCGCAGCCGATGTAAAACCACTTGTTGGTGGGGTATGCGCGCGCTCTCAAAAATTGTCAATTGAAGTGAGTTGCGCATGCGCACCGACTGTTTCAGTGGTAAATTCGAACATGAGTGTATACAATTCTATGTAGGAATAAAGAAAACAAAATTCATTTTATTTATCGTTTATTGTTTTTGAAAATGTTATTACAAAATACATGTTAGTTACGCAATGTTACTCTGATCAATCCAAGTGTTATAGCCACTATCAAATCCTAACCATTTAAGGGGGAGATGCACTGAAAAATGCAGACGGAAAACAGCATAACTTTTTTGTTTTCCAACGGATTTCAATGTTCTAAACGGAATTTGAAAGAGCATTTCAAGACGGAGGGAAGTATATATATCAGATTTTTGAAAATCCGGATGTAAATTGGAGTTACAGAAGGAAATATAGAAGCATGTTTTTTAGCATTTTTTACAGTTTTTTTTTATATTTTCCCTCATAACTTGGCAAATATTGCTTATTTTGTAATGAATTTCACACAACATGTGGTCAATTAAAAGCGCTTTCCAAATCTGTCAGAAATTTTCCGATCGCATTGTTAGTTTTCCGGAAAATCGATGAAAGGTTTCGACATACTAATTTTGTTTTTTTACGGATAGTTTTAAACTTAGACGACTGAACCAGGGCTTGTTTGAAAGCTAATGAATAGCGGATTATTAGGAGAATAGTTTGAGATTGAAATTCGGAAAATTTATGGTGGAAAATGTAATGAATGTTCACCTACTATTTTTATTAGTGAAAATTAATTATTTTTGTATAAAGTGTATTTCAATTTATAGATTATTTCATTATCTTTCCAACGGTACCATTGTTTCTGCAAAAAAGTGAAAATTTTTTGGAAAATTAGTGATAAACAAAACTATGTTTATCGTGTGGAAAGCGGCTGACTTAGTTCCTCTTATACTCGCTAGAGAGTCTAAAAACACCTATGCGTCCTTCATGTCGGTATATTCTAGTTTTGGCTAATGGCAGATAGATGGCGATCAAATTTGTTAATTACAAGATACAATTAAATAATTGTTTTTTTTAATTTATCTGTCCACAAATAATACGACGAAAGTGTGGCATTAGCCACAAAAAAAGATTTGGCAATTTTGTCAAGAGACAAGATGGTAGACCTAGATTAGTTGATAAACAAATTTGATCGCCATCTATCTGCCATTAGCCGAAACTAGAATATACCGACATACAGGACGCATAGGTGTTTTTAGACTCTCTAGCGAGTATAAGAGGAACTAAGTCAGCCGCTTTCCACACGATAAACATAGTTTTGTTTATCACTAATTTTCCAAAAAATTTTCACTTTTTTGCAGAAACAATGGTACCGTTGGAAAGATAATGAAATAATCTATAAATTGAAATACACTTTATACAAAAATAATTAATTTTCACTAATAAAAATAGTAGGTGAACATTCATTACATTTTCCACCATAAATTTTCCGAATTTCAATCTCAAACTATTCTTCTAATAATCCGCTATTCATTAGCTTTCAAACAAGCCCTGGTTCAGTCGTCTAAGTTTAAAACTATCCGTAAAAAAACAAAATTAGTATGTCGAAACCTTTCATCGATTTTCCGGAAAACTAACAATGCGGTCGGAAAATTTCTGACAGATTTGGAAAGCGCTTTTAATTGACCACATGTTGTGTGAAATTCATTACAAAATAAGCAATATTTGCCAAGTTATGAGGGAAAATATAAAAAAAAACTGTAAAAAATGCTAAAAAACATGCTTTTATATTTCCTTCTGTAACTCCAATTTACATCCGGATTTTCAAAAATCTGATATATATACTTCCCTCCGTCTTGAAATGCTCTTTCAAATTCCGTTTAGAACATTGAAATCCGTTGGAAAACAAAAAAGTTATGCTGTTTTCCGTCTGCATTTTTCAGTGCATCTCCCCCTTAACGTATAGTTTTTTCCCTTTTTTCTTAAGCACCCGCTCGACAAAGAAAACGTCAGAATGTTTGACTTTTTGCAGCTCCATTTCATAAAATCTGCCTTTAATTGGTTCACCCTTTTCGTCTTCTAGAAGATAAGTTGTAGGGTTTGTCAGCTGCACTTTTTTCACGGTGAAAATTTCATTTGTCCAATTCGGTGTGTAACCCTTTTCAAAAAATGCTCTATATTTGCTGATGCGCACTTTATCACCGACTTTAAACTTAGAAATAGGATGAGCAATTTTTATAAATGTGTATGCAGACCTTAAGATTGCTTTTTCGTTGCGTTTATTTACCTTAGACGGTGCCATTTTTATTGTTCTATGATAACTATTATTATAAGTCTTAATAACCTCAGGAAGACCGTTCAGCCATTTGTAATTGCCTTGAAGGCTAAACTGTTTCCACATAAGCTGTTTCAACGTACGGTTAACTCGCACAACAATTGAGGTCTTTTTGGTTGAATATACGCTGTAATGATTGATGCTATGTTTAGTCATCAGCTTCCGAAAGTCTGTGTTATAGAATTCTTTCCCCTCATCAGTTTGCAAGTTTTTCGGAGGATACTTTAAATTTGATAGGATATGTTGCACGGCTGAAGTAACCTCTTTACCTTCTTTGGATTTGAGTGGAACTGCCCAGACATTTCGAAAAGCAATCAATTACAACTAATATACAGAGTGAGCCAAGTGGTTGGCCTATTAGACGTTTAAAGAGTTCTAATTGATGAAAGTTTCTGAAATTTGGTATGCCGCCGTTTTTCCACCTGAACTACACCTGAAAAATATTTTCGTTGTTCTATCAACCCCCGGTGTATGGGGTAGTGCACCCTACTTTGTTATTTTAAATGGAATGGTATATTTTTTATTCCATATTTAGATTTTACGATAAAAATGAAATGGACTTTGATAACATGACCTATGGTCTAGCGTTAATAGTTTTTCAGGAATATCGACTTTTTTTGAGAATTTTAATTTTGTAGTGTTTGATTGAAAAATTAATATGTTTGAAGATATCGTTACTAGATAAACCAAATTTGGTACTCAAATAATTTAAACTATGTACTTTACGCCAGATTTTTTAGAAATGAATTATTATTTAGCATTTAGCTGAAATGAATTTTTCTTTCAGCCAATTTTCAAAGCGCAATATCTTTCTTATTTTAAATGGAATAATATATTTTTCTTTACACGGTTGGGTAGAGAAAAAAATTCTGCATCGAACTGTATTAACATTTCCTATACCTATCGCTGATAGTTTTTCAGCTATTTAAGATTTTCAATTTTCAATAGTTTTCTCCCCAGTCTGCAATTGACTAGTGTCTAGTTGTCTATGACTTAATAATTCACCTATAAAGAAATGCATAGAAGGCTTAGCAAAATGACATTAACTGTCACATTTGAGGTTAGCAATGATTATTTTGTATGCTTTTTCAGCGATTTCTGCCAATTTTACATGAAAAGAAAATCCAATTAATTTTAATTTAATTATTTGTCAATTTCTTCTATGATTTTTTAATTATAAAATTATAAAAATAATTAATTATTTTGATGTGAATTGTGACAGAAGATTGTTTCGCCAAGCCTACTATGTTTTAGTATTTCGTTTCAGGGGGTAAATTATTAGAAATCGAAAATCTTGAATAACTGAAAAATTATCAAGAATAGGTATAGAAAATGCTTATATAATTCGATGCAGAATTTTTTTCTCTATCCAACCGTCTAAAGAAAAATATACCATTCCATTTAAAATAAGAAAGTTATTGGGTTTTGAAAATTGACTGAAAGAAAAACTAATTTCAGCTAAACACTGAAAGATAATTTAATTCTATAAAATTTAGCATAAAGTACATAGTTTGAGCAATTTTATTTCCAAATTTGAATCGTCTAGCAACAATATTTTCCGAGATATGAATTTTTCAATCAAACACTACAAAATTAAAATTCTCAGAAAAAGTCGAAATTCCTGAAAAACTATTGACGCTAGATCATAGGTCATGTTATCAAAGTCCATTTCATTTTTATCGTAGAATCTAAATATGGAATAAAAAATATACCATTCCATTTAAAATAACAAAGTAGGGTGCACTACCCCATACACCGGGGGTTGATAGAACAACGAAAATATTTTCCAGGTGTAGTTCAGGTGGAAAAACGGCGGCATACCAAATTTCAGAAACTTTCATCAATTAGAACTCTTTAAACGTCTAATAGGCCAACCACTTGGCTCACTCTGTATATTTGTATCCATTGTTTTGTTTAACGTAGGGTATCATTTCAACAAGGTCTGCCTGAAGTGTCTCATTGATTCCCTTAACTATTACTCGACGCCTTTTGAAATTGCGCCTTGCAGGTTTGTGTAGCTCATTGACAATATCTCGTTTAACGGAAGATGCTTCCATTGTAACGTTCATGACAGTCGTTTTCTCTGATTTGACCGTTTCAAAGATGGCAGGCAATTTTAAGACAATTTCAGCTGACAGTGTCTTTAAAATTGAGTCTTATCAACTCTATTGTGGCACGATTCAGGGGAAACGAATAGGCCGTGAGTCCATTTTCTAACACATAAGCATTTCCAAGTGTCTTTTCAGAATTGAAATTAAGAATTATGTTGTAAAATATGTAATTCGAAGTCTCCGGGAAAAATTCTTGTTGTGTTGTAGTGCCATGTCTAATAATATGACGACCAAACTTGTCAAGAGTCATCTTACACAATTACACCTTCTTCACGCAGTTCTTCAATGATAGACACAATCTCGTTCCTGAGACCCGTGTTGCCTGCTGCCTGAGACGGCACTAACAGGCGGAGTCTATCAACAAGTTCATTTGGATCATTCCAGTATACATAGTCAATGGGGTTGGAGTTTAATGACTTGTACATTCCTTTTCCTTGGTAATACAAGGGTCCTACCACTGACTTATATTTGTCATCTTTTGTTCCATGTATTTGAGCACCGGGTTTAAAATTCCTCCTCACAGCATTGCTTATATCCAAAATATTCTTATATAGCTCAAGCTCCTTCTTCGGATAGTTTGTTGGGTCGCTTTTGAACAACAATTCGTATAATCCACGGCTGCCCTTGAAAGTACGATCACCAACTTTGATATCAGGTCCCTTGAACTGAACTTCAGATGAGCCAATGAAATACTTTTCTTGGAAGCTATCATGTCGTATGCCAGTCCGATGATCGTATTGTTTTTCTTTGTCATGGAACATTCCGTCTATGTATCGCCTGGGGAGTTCATCGAACTCCTGTAAATAATCATCGTATACTTGTGTATCAATCAAATCTTCTATATTTTCTTTACTTTCTTGAACTGATTTATCTAGTAAATCATTGAAGTTCTTCACATCTCGGTCTTGCTCAGTATCAAAATTATATTTCGCATTTTCCAACTTGAAATTTCCAACCTGACTTCTATCAGATTGTTCTTTCAAAGAGTCAATTCTCTTCCTTAAGTTTGTTACTTTCGTAGATATCCGTCTTGAAGCTGTTGAGGCTAAAGGAATTGCAGGAGTGCAAGCCTTCCCATCAATTTTAGCTCTTTTGGGAGTCTCGAAAATTTCACCACAGTATAGAGGCTCTTTTTTCACCGATATTGTTTGTTTGTCTCCATTTGTATCTAATTTTTCTACGATGGTTTCTAAATGCTTTGTGATAGGTGAGAACGCACCTTCATGTCTCAATGGAGCTTCTTTTAACGACTCAAGTTTCTTTCTTATCTCATTTCGTTTTCTGATAAGCTCTTTATTTAATGCTATGGACTTGGTAATTTGAGCGTCTTGAGAATCCATAACGTACGATAACAGGTAACTGAACTGATATCAAATGCGCACTGTACAACTAAATAAAGGTATATATATATATATATATATATATATATATATATATATATATATATATATATATATATATATATTATTAATATCTCTTTCTTTGTCTATTACAAGGAACCCATGGTCATTACTCCAACAGGCCGAACAAATTCCTTTGAATTTATCGTACGTGAAATCAGTATTTACATGTTCATCATACACGTGTCGCAGGTTTAGGTGATCTTGCTTGAACAATATGAGAAAATTTGCATTATCACGAATCAGGTGCTTAGGTATACTTACATAGGTCTGACATAAGTAGAAGCAATCTACGTTTTTATGTCAACCCATGCTAAAATACTCCTTCATGAGGTGTTGTTTATCACACACGACATCATCAAATATAAAGACCGTGTTTGGCTTGGCTTCTTGCGGAGGGGGTATGTTATCATCTAAACTACTGAATGGTGCATAGGTAACTCCATCTATCGGCTTCAACAATTCTTCTAAGTATTTAAATTTAGATTGAAATAAAGATTTTGAAAACACATAAACGTTCTCAAATCTAAGGCCGTTTTTATCTTCCAGCAGATTCACTACAACATTAGTCTTCCCACAATTTGAAGGTCCTATGACAAGACACCGTATTGATGTTGGCAGCAGTTCACCATGCCTTTTGAAACTGTTAGAGGTGTTGATGTCATAGTGCTGTATAGGCAATTTTAAAGTCTGTTCTATAAAGCGCATTGTGAAATATGACTGACCTCTTTATACTGTGAACGTAAACTTATAAATAAGTCGAGCATACGCAGGACAGCTAGTGTAGCTTCTGACAGCGTTGGAAAGCTATAAAATCATTGTTGATAGTCAGAGCGATTTCAGTCGCAGAAACGTAACTGAAGGTAACGGGCTTGTGAACAGCCTGATCAACAAGCTCCCATTTGAGTTGCATATTCCAGGATACAACTATTGTGGACCGAAATTATCTAAACGGCTTAGAAGGGGAGATCAGGGCGTAAATAAACTAGACGGGGCTTGCAAATTGCATAATATCGCCTACGCAACAAAGAACGACTTAGGTCAAAGACGCGAAGCAGATAAGGCTTTATTAGACGAAGCGAAACGAAGGCTTCATTCGTCTGACTCATCGATCAGTGAAAAAGCTGCAGCATTAGGAGTTTGTGCCGCCATGTCAGCCAAAATTAAATTAGGAATGGGCTGCAAAAGTCAATCGTCAAGAGGAACTCGCCGCAAATCCTCAAGAAGCAGGAAACGCGGCGGAAAGTTGACATTTGGTCAGCTTGTAAAAACAGCACGAAATGTGGTAAATGCTCAGAAATTTGGAAGTATTAAAGACGCCTTAGGTGTGGCTCTTAAGGCTGTAAGAAAACTAAAAGGACGCAGAGGGGTGAGGCTTCTGAGGGTAATACCTGTCCCCAAGAATGGAGGCTTTTTACCGTTAATTCCTATATTTGCAGCTCTCAGAGTATTAGGCTCAGTTGCTGGCGGAGCTGTAGCAATTGCAAAGACAGTTAATGAGACCAAAGCTGCTAATGAGCAACTCAAGGAAAGCCAAAGGCACAACAAAACAATGGAGGCCATATCACTTGGCAAAGGTGGAAAAGGTCTATACCTTAAACCATACAAATCTGGACTAGGGCTTTTTTTATCACCTCCAAGGCCTCTAAAAGCCCGTCAGTAAAGTTACCCAATAGAGCCCTTACAAATATAGAACCTTCTAAGTATGCTAAACAGTTGAAAATCAAAAATTTTAGAGACGTCTTCATGAGAGATACACTGCCAAAGTCAGTCCCATATATCAATGAATGTGGAATTGTTAATCTCGACACTGTGAGCGGTCCTGAAACTCATTGGACGGCTTACGTAAAATGTCATAACAACGCAACATATTTTGATAGCTATGGTGACTTAAGACCTCCATTGGAATTAGTAAAATATCTAAATTAGGCAGGTGAATGCAAAATTCTCTATAATCATGATAAATTTCAGACATACGATACGTTCGTGTGTGGACATCTTTGTTTGAAGTTTCTAGTGTACTATAATAATTTGTGCCAGAAAAATAACTAGTCAGTTCTTGCGCTACACGGTAAACGAACAGATTATGTCATACACATTTACGTTGTCTGGAACTGAGGCAGTTCTAAAAGCTAACTGTTACCCTCCTCTTATATTGGATAACGCAAATTACGTAATTGGATTGATCAACTTAGAAACATTCAACTCAATTCCCAATATTGACACTCGCAACAACAAATTTCACTTCTTTGCTGATGATGGTAGTAAAGAGTGTATTGAAATTCCTGAGGGCTCGTTCGAAATCGGTGATATCAGCAATTTCTTAAATAGGGAGCTAAATCGACTGGCTTTAAGCGAAAAAAGTGTGAAGTCAAGCTATAGGAATAGTCGTCTTTTGACAATTAAAGGCAATAATAATGCTTTAAAGTGTGAACTCAAGTGTGCGTTTGATGTAGACTTTTCTGAAGAAGGTACGGTAGGAGATTTGCTGGGATACAAACGAAGAAAATTAATGGCATACGGAAAACATGTTTCAGACACTCCATCCAATATTTTGAAGCTAAATGCTTTGTGCGTTGAATGTAACATTGTTGCAGGCTCTTTCCGTAACAAACAGGTTCACGTTATTCATGAGTTCTTTCCCCTTGTTCCTCCCGGATATCGAATTGTTGAAGCACCCTCCAATGTCATCTACCTACCAATCAGCGTCAGCGAAATTGGTGAAATTATTATAAAAATCACAGACCAAGATGGGAAGTCTGTTAATTTTCGAGGTGAGGTCGTAACAGTAAGACTGCACCTTCAAAAGCTCTGAAAACTACAATGAGCATTGTTTTCTGTCAACGTCACTCCGTAACACAACCCACATATAAAAGCCGGTTAAACAAAAGCATTGCAGTTAGTAGAGGCTTTGGTCTCAAGCAGTAAACAGCAAGCAATAGAAGGTTTCTTAAATCTTTAGGATTTAGAATTGTTCAAAATGAATCGAGATATTCTCTACGTGAATGAAATAGTAGTTTTTGATGAAGCGATAACCTATGCTGAGAAACATACGCATCAACCTTAAGCTTCTACTTCATATAATAACAACGATGAAATAAGAATCCCGATCCAACAACAGGATTTGTATTCGCTGCCATGGTACAGCGACCTTTATATTGAAGGCAAAGTTGTAGCAACGCAAGGGGAGGCTAATGCTCAACTTGATGGAATCCGATTTATTAACAATGGAATTTTATTTCTCTTTGACGAAATACGATATGAAATTGGGGGAAACGTTATAGATCGCATAAAGAATCCAGGAATGGCAACCGTAATGAAAGGACTTGCTACCTACAACAAAAATCAAAGCATTGCGCTGAAAAATGCAGGATGGTTCCCTCTTGAGCAATCAACAGTAATGGATCCTGTTACAGGAACATTCAATGCTATCATACCGCTGAGGATGTTTTTGGGTTTTTGTGACGACTTCCGAAAAATAATTTTAAATTTACAACAAGAACTCGTCCTTCTTAGAAGTAACACCGATATAAATCCTTTGTTGCACGATGGGAGCAAATCAATTAAAGTCGAAATACACAAAGTGTTTTGGAGGATGCCACATATTTCTGTATCAATAGCAGAGAGAATCCAATTACTAGATATATTGAAGAAAGATCGAGAATTAAGCATCCCCTTTAGAAGTAGAGAAATCTACGAATGTCCACTTTTGCCGCAAACACAGAGACATATGTGGCCCATCAAAACGTCTATGGAGAGACCACAATACATATTCTCTGGTCTACAAACCGATAGAAAAAATCAATACAATAAAGATTGTAGCCAGTTTGATCATTGTTTTTTGACAAACATTAAAGTATTCCTGAATGATGTCATGTATCCCTATGACAATTTAAATTTAAATTTTGATAAAAATCAGTTTGCAGCTCTATACGAAATGTACATAGAATTCCAAGAATCATTTCTGGGAAAAGCAAGAGAGCCCCTTTTGACGCCTGAAGAGTTCAAGAATAAAGCTCCGATAGTTATAATTGATTGTTCAAAGCAAAATGAGCAAGTCAAGAGAAGTCCCGTGGACATACGAATTGAATTTGAAACCACCAAAAATATTCCCGATAAGACGACAGCTTACTGTTTGATAATTCATGACAGAGTTGCTAAATATGTTCCATCGCGAAACATGGCTAGGGTGGCAATGTGAATTGTTTTTTTGTTTCTTTCTCGCTTCCTGTATCTGTTACATATTGTAGGATAGTTTTAGAATAAAGGAAATAAAAATTTAAATTGTGTGTGTGTGTGTGTGTTTGTTTTTTTTTATTAGGATATGTTTAATTATCAGTTATTGAATACAATAATGACCAAGTATTTTGATAATCACATAAATTTGTGGAAGGCCAAACCATGGAATCCGGCCCACTTGTCCAACCAAGTTGTGCTTTAGGATTTGTCAATCCCTTCTCAATGTTTTTCTTGATCCATACCTCGATTCTACGATGGTCAACATTTTGAAGTGGTTGGAATTTGTAGTTCAAGTCCTTTTGTGTCCAAGGCTGCAATGAAGACTTTCAAAGCCTTATAGTTGGCCAAATATGCAGATTCACAAATTGCTTTGTCGATGCAGACTTGGATGGGTTGATAGTTTTTAGCTATGTTTTCAATTGAGTAAAATGGCTCACTTGTATCATAGCTTTTTTTTCCGACAGAAGCTTTTAAATAAAAAATTTTAATGCAAGTCCTCGTGCAATTGCACTGTTTTCTTTCTCCAGAAGGTCGAGTGAATCAGATGTAAGAGATTCAATATTTGAGCTTTTACATATATCTACAAATCGAGTGACGTATTCATCGATTTCTAACTTCTTTTCTCACAAACGACACACAATATTTGTTGATATGTTCTTGAAATACTTGGCAACCCATGTAAATGTGGCTTTCGGTAGTATAAAGTCTTCTTTGTTCATCAAATGATTGAACAAATTGATGGTGGCCTCGTCGTATCGATCGAAACATATAGCTCTTTTCAGATGATACTCATATATATCTGACTGAGCTTGATATAATGAAGTATTGAGTTTTGTTACGAGCTCCATTCTGTGCAATCACTTACACAAATTTGTATTAAGATAAATATTTGCGGGCTATTTATATAATCTTGCTCCCACCATATACCCCCACGGTCGAGTGTCAGTCTTGGATGAAGTGACAATGCGCTTGTCATCATATGGACTTAAAATCACTTTATTCTGTTTAATTGAGTAGACCTCATGTTTTTTCGACCGTATTAGCCTCTGGGTTCTTAAAAATGTCTCTCTATCGAAAAGACACTTCTTGTAGTCTTCAAGGGTAATTGCTTGGAGCGATAATTTTGTAGAACCCTTGGACTTTTTAATTAGCTTCTTCTCGTCACTACCTTTTTCCACAGAATATGCATACATTTTGGACCTCAGTCTCACAAATTCCAGCATAATATTTCCATTGTTCTCATCTTTCATGACACCTGGAACTTTTTTATTTTTTTGTTGAATATCGAACACATTATTTGGTTGATACTCGGACGTATCAAATCTTTGACTATCTTTCTTTATATGTTCATAAATATTGACGTCCTTGAAGCAGTAGATGAGACTGTCAGTGTCTGTGTAAAGCAATTTCGATGTAAACGGGAATGATTTCTTAATGTAATTGTAATGAAACTCATAAAGAAATATTTTAGATATGTCGAGAATACAAAATCCTACATAAATAGGTTTATTTAAATACACTTCCAGTTTTCTCATTTCAATTATAGCAGTTCTATCATCAAATTGTAGTGAACTGTGAAAGTTAGGTTTTGCAATAAGTGAGCGTGCACCCCATTGCCCATCCCATTGTGTAACAAGACGTATATCTCTATGCTTCCGAACGTTCTCCATACATTTTCCATAAATTGCATTGTTCATTAGCTTATAAAAGTCTTTTTCAAAATCGTTCTCTGATTGTTGCCTTAACTTTGTATTCAAATACACGTACTCTTTCAACCATTGTTTAAACTGAAGTATTCTATGAACTTTAATTAACTTCATACCGTACGCAATGTACAATTTTAGATTAATATAGTGAACAATGTAATTATTCTTGGGAAAAAGTGTTAAAAGCAGTTTTTTCTGTTTTGACTTCGAAATAGGTGGTACCTTATGTTCAGGGGCCAGAGGAAGGTCGCTATGAGCCTCATGTAAGTCAATTGGATAATCCAAATCACACTCGACTATATATCTAATGTCAGAACAGTCAGGTGTGTTAAGGATATCGTTGATATTAAATGTTTCTAACAAGGTAAATCCATCATATGGGAGATATTCCGACATAGCAGCTCCATACAAGTTGTTCACATCAAAGTACATCAAATAGGATGTTGGTTCTAATGGGTTATACTCGTCTTTCATATATATGTTATTGGCTTTAGCATAGTGATTGGAGCATTGTGAAACACCTCCTCTGATGCCTTTTTCAATAAATAGTACTTTTTCAATGTCTGTGAGGAGCTCCAACCTAATCTGAGTTGTTTTCAACATAGCATCGAAAGTTAATCCAGGAGCTGTATAGTAATGTAATGGATCCAATTTGTAAGTGGTTATACAAGTTTCCCGGAAGGTTTCGAATACATCAGTGAGTAATAAGACATCCGTTTTTAGATATAAGTCAGAATATTCTCTAATTGTCTCTATTTCCATACGTTCTTTGCATGTTGATAATCTTCTTCGGTTATGACCTCGTTAGAAAGAGCATTCCAAAACTTTTCTCTGGTTGGCAAACAATTTTCATTGAGTTTTGACCTAGAGTCAATAGAGTCATAAGGGAAGACACCTTTTCCATTCAGCAGATTAAACTCAATTTCGTTTCCACATTGGGAACGTGTAATTGATTTTTGTCTGTTTTCTAGGTTAGACGCCAATTTGTCCAAACTGTAGGGCATGAACCGAAAAGAATCTATGAATCTGAAGCTTACTCTTGTACCAAACACTTGCTTTGTGAATGATATATACTTCTCCTTGTTAATGGGTAGGAGGTTTATGCGACCTTTGATACAAGTTGATAGTGCCCTGATGATGAAGTGTGAGTCGTATCCACTCAGATTATGAAACACAACAGGAATTGTAAATATGTTTTTGTAATTAAGATTACAACTTTGGTGTGCAGCTCCTCTACATTTACCAGTTTGGTGGTCATGATCTTTTACTTTCATATGATGGTGTAAGAATGGCCTTTTACATATACAACAATCACTTGCTTGCTCATGTTGTGACTTCACTTCATCACTCAGTGTCTCAATAGCAACTATATGACTGTAGACAACATTACATGCATCAGCAATAGATTTAAGCTCGTTAACGAACAATTCAATGCAATTTGTTCCTCGAAATAAACGAAATTTTGAGAGAGTCTCATCGTAGGTGCACTTTAGTTAGTATGCTACACTAAAAGGTATATGCTTTTGATAGATCTGCGTCTTAGTGCTTTTATCACCTTCGGCACACTTTTCCAAAATGCTTTCTAAATCAGCATATATTGCAAATGGGACCTTTTGCTGGTACCTGAAGTTCTTAAAGTACAAGTACTTCTCTGTCTCTTTGGGCAATCTCACAGAGTAGCCGTTTTGGAGTTGACAATTATTTCTATGCCTTTCAAGTAGCTCACCTGTTGTGAAGTAATTTAAACAAACCTCACATATATGTACTTTATGACCATGTGATGAGGAGCTGTCTTGACACCAAAGCTGAGAAATTCTTAATCCAAACAAAGTGATACAGCTGTTCATTATTTGCATTGAGCATAGGATTACGATTTATGGTGTTTGTCTCTATTGGTAACATGAGTAAGTTTATTGGCTTTTCTTAAGATTACTCTTGTAATCACTCAAGCAACATGGTAAAACTTTTCTCTTCTCGAAACAGTATAAATTAATAGCCAAGTCGTTTAACTTCTCAAAGGTTTTTATATCCTTTAATGTAATGGGAAATGTAATACCATCAAATTTTAGAACATCTTTAAAATGTAGGTATGACGACTTTCTATCGGTGTGTTTTTCGGCAGGATAGAGAGCTGAAACTACTGCCCATAGGAAACAGTATTCATCTTCATTTTTTATATTTACAACGGCGTGCTTGTTTTGTATAAATTTGGGAATGTGTGTAGATGTTGAAGCCCCAAATTTTAGTGGATCATACGTGTTTATGTTCACTTTAAGGCCAAGTATTTCATTTAAGGCCCATCCGGAGTCTTTTTCAGCAAACTCTTCCATCTTCTTCATCAGTTTGCTGACAATATGTTCATCATGCCAACGTTTCAGGTTCGTTGTTTCAGCATATATTCTCGTATTAATTTAAGTGCATCTTTACAATTTGTATTGATCAGTTATTTATATAATGATCAAATAACTCACAATTTAATTTTAATTTTGAAAATAATTTAAAAAGTTTAGTGAATGTCTCAGAATACTTCACTGAGGCAACGCTGCTTGCACCCAGTTATAAATGAACGTCACGTTGTTCAAAGAACAACATGCTATTGGATCGCAATGGTTGAGACACTGTGTAAATTCTTGAGGGAGTTTGGGGCAGTTGCCCTTGGCGTCCAGATCAACGATTTTTGGACATTTGCTACCCAATTTTTCTTGGAGAAATTGTTTCTTGATTGCTTTCTTCACGTACACTACATCCACTTCCTGTTCTACCAAGTGTTTTTTTAGAAATTCTCCAACTCGTTCCTGCTCGATGACACCATAGTCATAATTTAATTTATGGTGGTACCGTTCCAGATACCGTATTTGTCGTATAAAATATGGCGCCACAGAATTTAACGGTCGATCAGGTTTAAACAGGTAATGCGAATACCACTTGCCATCTGTTATCGACAGCTCTTTTACGACAAACTCCGGTACACTGAAACCTTGAATATCAATAGCTACAATTTTCATTTTTTATCACTTTGGTGTTTTCTTTTTGAATTATTACTGAAATTATTTTCAAATGTTTAAAATGTATGTGGTTGCACAGCTATTTATACATCCAAGAATTAATGGAAGGAGGAGCTTCAACGCTCCAATCATATCAAATATAACTATCCCTACTTCCTGTAAGAATACAAAAGCTGATTTAACAGAAATGGTATTCAAATCAGCAATTTCTTATAAAAATGAAGAAAATAACGAAATAAAAATGACTCCATTAAATTTAGAACAAAGCAAATCGCATATTAAAACAAAAAAAATTTCTTTTCTTATGTTAATCTCAAAATTGACACTATAGAATTTTTTAATTTTTTGTTAACGTCCATAACTATACACGCATTGGTGTCCTCAAAAAAATTTCGATGGCGGCGTCGCGACGTATATGAAAATTTGGATTTTTGGAAAACCGTCCACTTAGGTCAGCAGGGGCGATGAATGGCAACATGAAACCGCAAGCAAAATTTCGGAAAAGGTTACCCTTTGAGAGTAATATGTGGCAAGATTTTACAGATTTGTTGTTTTCCTAGAAGACGGGATTTACCTATATCATCAATAAGCTTAATAATTGATAAATTTTGAGACTTTGAAAACGGATAATAACAGTGTAGCTATATGTATCTCTGTTAATAGTAACCAATGAATTGAAAGTCACTTGGCTTTAAATGTAATTAAGTGGGAATAAATATTCCAAATTTTTTCGATGACTGATTATATTTCATTTTCTTGAAAACAATAAAAATAATGGGATTTTTTTATTAGCACTGTACTTATCAGATATGTTTGAAATAAAAGTCAATATGATATCAAATTCATTTATTTATTCCTTAATCATTAGAACATATAAATCAGAATACAACCATTTTTATTAATTAGATAAACGTTTAACAATTTTCTCAATATTTTGTCGATTTTTGTTAATTTTCTGGATACGTTTAACAATGTGTGCTCTCTTCTTTTCTAATTGTTCCAGTTCCTTTTTTAACTTTTCACGCCTCCTGTTGACTTTGTCCAAATCTTCAGAGAGATTTTTTCTTTTCCGCTTCTTCTCTCACTTGGATATTATTCCGCATTACCTTTTTAAATTTTGTGAAAAGCGTTACCACGTTATCTTTGCAATCAGTGAAGTCCTCCTCATCACTCAATTCCATTTGGAATGGACTTAAGCTACCAATTGATCTCACCGATTGAGATCCATGAGCATCTGATCTTAGAGATGGGGGGTCGTTATTAACAGACGATTGTGTGCCATTGAGAAGAGCCGACTGGGAGCCATTATTTGATCTCACTGATTGAGAACCATTATTATCAAACAATTGGGTGCCTTTAGCAGCAGTTGATTGAGGACCACTTTTAATAACTTCTCTACTGCCACCAGACTCAAGACTACTGCACGCTTGAACTCTGTAACTAGGTTCACCGCTATCACCACCGTTGCTACTTAAAATCATAATTAATTTTTCCATATCTTTTCCGGTTCTACGCTGATAAGATGCACTTGGCTCTGGCAGAACTGCAAAACTATTATTATCACAATTCAACACTCCCATCACATTGTTAAAGTCTAGTCCTTGTGACACATTTGGAATAATAGCTACAGAGCTACTTGCACGACACTTATTTTCCATCAGCTCAATTGCCCTATCAATATTTTGGTCCAACATTAGATAGTTTATAACCAACACTTTGTGTTCTCCCGTTGCTCAGTATCCAGGAGCGATGGATGGGTTCGAAGGGGGTTCTTTTGGGTTTTAAAAATAGCTGTTAAAGGGCGCCACCACGATTTATAAAATTGAAAGAATCCCACAATCGTGGAATAGGATTCCGTTAAACAAAATAACGTTGAAATCAAACAATTTAATGATTAACAAAAAATAACAAGTGGAAGTGAAATATACCACTCTAATAATGTGGCAGTTCTTATTATTTTAAGGGAGTTCGAACTCGTTTTAAATTTAGATAATTTATAAAATTAATGAAAATGATGTTTAAAATTTACTATACTGTATTCTGATTATCAATCACACAGGCGATACGCACTACAAGGTCGCATACCTTAGATAAATCCTGTGTGACTGGACAATCTTAACAAAGAATTTGCAAAAGTTTAAATTAACGATGAAATATAATTAATACTCAGAGGAACGCTTAAATATACAGATTTATATAATCGAATAGATAATGATCTTTGAAAAGCGAAATTCATATAAAAAATCATCAACAGTCTCGTAAGACGTATGCAACAATACGTAAATAGAAAATTTAAATAAAGATAAAACTTATCGTTTTCGATGCCACGGTACGATGATGTAATCCACGCCACTGGATGAGTGAAACGCACGGTAACAGGAACGACGAATGAAACGCCAGTTACGTTGAATGCAGCCAATTACGCCACTGGATGAGCGATAGTACCCGTACTGGATGAATAACGCCAAAACGATGCTTGTGCAAGCAAAAACTCCGGATTTATTCCAGGTCCCTAAATATACCCCTAAACAGTTGAATTAGAACCCCATAAGAATGAATTTGATAAAAAATATTACCTTTCTCCGGGGTATTTAACGATATCGAAAATATTCCAAAAAGGAATCGGTACGGTAAATTCCCAATTATTAAATTGAAAAAAACGAAACGTAAACGAACGTCTGACCAATTTAACGTTTGAACGGGAAGTGAACGCTACAAAATCGGGGTACTGAAAACGTGTTTTCCGAAAACGTGATTGCGCACAGTTCAAAAAGACACCGTGTTCCTAAACGCCGTTGGTACTAGTAATTAAGGGCGAAAATAGAATAAACACAATAAACCACGCCGTTTTGGCTAACCGAGTACCGGAAATGAAAAAGGCAGGATACTGCAATACCGACAATTATCAGGTTGTTTAAAAATCATTATCACCTCAATTAAAAATCAAAACATCCCCAAACAGCGAAAGATGGTCGAAAGCAGAAAATTGGAAAATAAGTAGACCAAATAAAATCAAACTTACGATAATCAAATGGTACCGTTGATTCTCCAGATACGTACAAAAATAAAAAGGAAAGAAAAAGGGTAGAGAGACCTTCAGTTTCGGGAGCCCAGAGCTTAAGAGGGAAGGAAGGAAAAGGGAAACTTCATTAAGCGGGGTTGCATCCCTACCTCTGAAGGTCTACTGCTGAAAGAAGTAGAAACAATAAAAAAAAGAAAGGATAAAGGTACGGGACACTGCAGCAGAGACAGCGTGAAGGTTGTTATAGCACACTCTCAAGAAGCTTACATGGCTCTTACGAAATTCAAGGATTAGATTGGTTGCAAGGACATCGAGAAGACGTCACCCTGCAACCAAGTGAACAGGCCTAAATCTGTTGGGATCTAGGACCTAATCCGGAATATTATCCGGAAAAATGAAGAACAACAAGTCGATCATACCACGATGCCCGAATATCCATCCATACGGTAAGAGAAAAGAAACGGAACGGTAAGGTAAATAGATGGACATTCGCAACACCCCGATACAACGACATATCGCTCCTCTAGCAACGTCAGATGTTATGACGGAAATGGTACCCAAGCAATTAGTAGGACCCTTTGGCCTCCTACTCCAGCCAATGTCTCCCTAAAGGAAGAAAAATCTGAGTTCCGAACAAAAACGGAAACATTAGTTATGGAAAGGGAACATTTTAACGTTACAAGTTATTTTGGTCATGTTGATAGTCAGCCGTTGTGCTTGGAAAATCGACATTTGATGGTGCTGTTGTAGTTGATACCACTGCTGCAGCGGCTATAGATGGTGCTGATGATGATGACGATGATGATGCTGACGAAGTAGATGAGGATGATGATGATGCTGGTGGGTTATCAAGACGCGTGGCCTAAGCAATGTAGAAGAACAAAAAGAAAAAAAAACTTGATAGATATTACACCAATTTTCTAAACTCTTGTTATTGATTACCTCGAAATTATTGGCTGCACCTAAGCGCACATCAGAAATAATGTTTACAACTTTCGTTGATGACATATTGAAATTGAAACAATCACAAGTTACCAAACCACAGACACTGAAATACTATAAACAAACCGCGAACAATACTGAACACCCAATTTAAAATTCATTCAGCTTATATAGAAAAATATTGCAATTTAGCAAAATTCACAGCGCATGCGCAGTAGACATTTTTTTAAATTAAGCCTACAGACAAAGAAGAATTTTGTGATGGAATGAGAGATTTTTCTATCTTTACTCTGTGTCATAAAAAAAAAAAATTTTGTGAATTTAACGAAATTTGTAATTTTATTTCCTTCATATAAATAATGAATGTACTTGAATCTGTAATAAAAATCTGCTGAAATAGGCTTTATACATTATTACATTTATAGGAACTCTCAATACTTCCTGTTTCTCATGAGAAAAATAGAATTTGCGAAATATGTAATCTTATTGTCTTTGTATATGTGATGAAGGTAATTGAATTTGAAAACAAGGTAGCAAAATAAGTTTGATTTTTTCTATTGCAGACCTATATATGATTTTTAATATTTCCTGTTTCTTTAGAAAAATATTGAATTTACAAAATTTGAGAAATTATAATATTATTTCTTTCCTATGACTGATGGATATCCTTGAATTTGAAACATAAGAAAAATGTCCTGGAATAAGTTTATACATAGGCAATTGCAAATTTACAAGTAATTTTTAGTATTTCCTGCTTCTCACGAAAAAAATCGGGCTTGCAGAATTTGCAAGATTGGTCATAAATAATTTGTACCGTTATTGTCTCTATATAGAGTATTAATTTAGCGGAAATTGAGTTTTTAAGTGACTATTGCATTCTCCACGTACGTTCTAAAAAATTTTTTTTGGAAATCAAGGTCAAATCACTATGAAGGCTTATTATTATTGTGCCAAAGGACTTTAATAGATAAAAATAACGCTCCTTAATAATCTGCATACAAAACACAGCACAAGAATATGTATATTCTTATTTCTCTCTCTCTATATATATATATGTCCGGGCGTCAAATTACAAGTGCCAATTTCTTTTTATTGATACAATTTTTGGAAATTTTGCAAACGGTATCATATTTCACTCATCAATGTCTATTGATAAAAGTGCATAGTTCAAAAAAAATTTGAAATTAGAGGGGCGTCGGGACGCCGACGCCATTTTTTTTCTGAGAAACTATTTACTTTGAACAGTGGCAAATTGTTGACCACGTGAATTTATATAGATTGACAAAAAATCAGACAATTCGAACCTGCTGGTTTCAAATTACATGCAATTGAATTTTAAGAAATCTACATTATTATTTATCATCATCTATGACAGATAAAGTTGAATTACACATAGAGAATGAAAACACAGACGCTTGTCATTATATTCAAGTGTTCTAGGTACCTTCACAAGATTGGATCAAATTACAGAGTCAAGTAAATTCATGAAAATTGTTGATTTTTTTAACTTCCCCGACCGAAGGGTAGGGAAGTTATTAGTTTCGGACCAAAATTTTGAATTCGAGATTTCACCAGATCTTTACGTTTTGAGGTCCCCTGAACACGTTTTTGAAGTTTTTAGCTTGATGTCCGTGTGTGTGTGTGTGTGTGTGTGTATGTATGTGAGTCTGTCGTTTCTCCAACGATTACTCAAAAACGGTTTAACCGATTGAGTTCAAATTTGGTCAGCACAAACTATTTGGTGGCCGTTCGAGTTGATTAGTTTTTGGTGCCAATCGGACCACGGGGGTGGAAGGGGGAGGGGGTTGATTGAAAAAAATTTAAGATAACATATTAATTTGATATCACCAATCGAAAGGGCATGTGCTTTTATGTCTAAAACGATACCCATCATGTGCGATGTTCTTTTCTTTTTTTAAATAAGGGCACAAAATTGGCAAAATAGTCTAGTCAACCAATTCAAATTTGCCGCCTTCTATCAGGGATCGGTTGCCATAGAAAAGAGTTGTTGTTCACGATTCAATTGCGAAATTTTGAAATGACAGTTCAGAAGGTTATCCAACATAATTTTTAAAGCGTAGCAAAATTTATAACGGTAGTTTATAAAGACAGAATTATATCTACTGTTGGTATCACTGGAGGCATAAAATCCAATGCGTTTGTTTACATTCTTCTGTCATTTTTGAAACATAACCTCAGAATATTTGTTTTCAAGCGGTTTTTCGAGCGGGTTTTGTGTTTCGGTTAGCGCTTTTTTAATAAATAAATGTTTTAAAATAATATAAATTGTGATTTTTCCACAAAAAAGAAATGTATATTCCCTCGACAATTCAATCTATATGATTTGAATTTTTCCATGTTTTTGTTGGGACTACCGTACTACTTTTTATTCCGCGCTCAAATGACAGTTCTGTCGTTCTGTCAAAATTTCGCAATTGAATTGTGAATCGAATTGTAAGAAAGTCGAACTGAAAAGTCTGTGTGTGGAATCACCGATTAGTGAACAGAGTTTTTGTTGACGAGATGCTGGTTCCTCATTGAATTTTTCGGTGGTTGTGAGATAGCCACGGTTCTCGATTCCCGATTTTGATTTTTATAGTAAGTTAGTTTTTTTTTTAATAAAGTATCTCCAATAGAAAAAATAGTATACAAAACTCGTGCTACGGTACTCGTTTTTTTAAAAACTCGGACTCGTGTCGGGGAAGTTATTAGGCCGGTTCATAGATTCGGCCCCTTTCAAATTTTTTTTATTTTTTTTTTTTGTAATGTATATTGAAGAGTTTCACTTTAACAGTCTTTTAATGCAATCTTCTGTCTTGTTTTTTTTTCAATATTCAGATTTGTAAGAATAACGTCTTGGACGAGAAGAGGAAGGCGTATGCTATACTGAGATTGGATGAGTGGCTTCACAGGTCCCTCCTTTCTATAATACTAAATCGTCCATATACACAGTCGTGCATCTAAATAAAATTTATTTATTTACACTTATAAGTGCAAGCTCAACAATAACAATTTAAAATAAAAGTCAAAGTTGTAGACATTCAAGGGTTTAAGATACCCGAGTTTGTGGTGAAAGAACTACGGATCACTGACGGGAAATGGTATTCTCACTACTTATTCAAGTCGCCTCGATCGTTGTGGACAGTCGAACCTTAGTTTAAAAAGCAAATAGGGTATTATTGCTAAGCGAATTAAAAGAAAACATTAACAAATATAGACAGTAAATTGTGAGGATTGTAAAGTGTTTTTCAAACAAGTAAACAATTTTTTAATCGATTGTATGTTTTATTAATGACACAAGAACAATAAATGTAACAACTTTCTTAAATCATGTAATTTTGTTTATTAGGTCAAAATAAACTGCATGTTAAATAACGATTTGACATCTATTACTATCACACTTTTAATTGAATAAAGTTGATTTTTTCATTGTGTCACCGATTAAAAGCGTAATGGTCATATTTTTGACATTCACATCATTCAAGCAAGTGAATGAGGGAGCTTTTCTAAAACAAATTATTGGATGGGACTATTCTTCAACGAATTTTATATTTGTCGTTTGGCCCACACTTCCTTCACTGACTAAAAAGTATAATTCCCCACTCTTGATTTCTTCGTTACATGCGTCAGTTCTTTCTTGCGTAAACTTCTCAGTAAATCGATGAGGCAGCAAAGTCTTGAATTCTTCACACTCCACAACAACTTTCTCACCGTACTTAGTTGTGGTACGCTGGAAAGACTTTACCAAGTATTTTGCGTCAACTTCTAGATTTTTGACGTTTATAAATGGTATCACATGTAGAGAAGTATTTATTTCAGCAATAAATGAAGACATGATGTTTAGGTTATACGATGTTTATTAGTTGAATTTAAATTAATTAATGACTGAATAAAACAATTTTCGCTACATATACAGAGTGAGCCAAGTGGTTGGCCTATTAGAAGTTTAAAGAGTTCTAATTGATGAAAGTTTCTGAAATTTGGTATGCACCCGTTTTTTCACCTGAACTACACCTGGAAAATATTTTCATTATTCTATCAACCCCTGTTGTATGGGGTAGTGCACCCTACTTTGTTATTTTAAATAGAATGCTATATTTTTTATTCCATATTTAGATTCTACGATAAAAATGAAATGGATTTTGATAACATGACCTATGGTCTAATGTTAATAGTTTTTCAGGAATTTCGACTTTTTCTGAAAATTTTGATTTTGTAGTGTTTGATTGAAAAATTAATATGTTTAAAGATATCGTTGATAGATAATCCAAATTTGGAACTCAAATAATTTAAACTATGTACTTTACGCCAGATTTTTTAGAAATGAATTATCTTTTAGCATTTAGTCGAAATGAATTTTTCTTTCAGTCAATTTTCAAAGCGCAATATCTTTCTTATTTTAAATGGAATGGTATATTTTTCGTTACACAGTTGAATAGAGAAAAAAATTCTGCATCGAACTGTATTAGCATTTTCTATACCTATCGCTGATAGTTTTCCAGCTATTTAAGATTTTCAATTTTCAATAGTTTTCTCCCCAGTCTGAAATTGATTAATGTCTAGTTGTCTGTGTCTTAATAATTCGCCTATAAAGAAATGCATAGGAGGCTTAGTAAAATGACATTAACTGTCACATTTGAGGTTAACAATGATTATTTTGTATGTTTTTTCAGCGATTTCGTCCAATTTTACATGAAAAGAAAATCCAATTAATTTTAATTTAATTATTTGTCAATTTCTTCTATGATTTTTTAATTAAAAAATCCTAAAATAATTAATTATTTAGATGTTAATTGTGACAGAAGGTTGTTTCGCCAAGCCTACTATGTTTTAGTATTTCGTTTCAGGGGGTAAATTATTAGAAATCGAAAATCTTGAATAACTGAAAAATTATCAAGAATAGGTATAGGAAATGCTAATATGATTCGATGCAGAATTTTTTTCTCTATCCAACCGTGTAAAGAAAAATATACCATTCCATTTAAAATAAGAAAGATATTGCGCTTTGAAAATTGGCTGAAAGAAAAATTCATTTCGGCTAAATGCTGAAAGATAATTTAATTCCATAAAATTTAGCGTAAAGTGCATAGTTTGGGCAATTTGATTTCCAAATTTGGATTGTCTAGCAATAATACTTTCCGAAATATGAATTTTTTAATAAAACACTACAAAATCAAAATTTTCAGAAAAAGTCGAAATTCCTGAAAAACTATCAACGCTAGACCATAGGTCATGTTATGAAAGTCCATTTAATTTTTACCATAGAATCTAAATATGGAATAAAAAATATACCATTCCATTTAAAATAACAAAGTAGGGTGGACTACTCCATACACCGGGGGTTGAAAGAACAACAAAAATATTTTCCAGGTGTAGTTCAGGTGGAAAAACGGCGGTATACCAAATTTCAGAAACTTTCATCAATTAGAACTCTTTAAACGTCTAATAGGCCAACCACTTGGCTCACTCTGTATAGAGTTTGAATGTTTCACGCATGCGTTGTTTATGAAAACTTTTTCGTTATTGTTCACGGAAGTATTCACTGTGAACGTGCTTTGCTTTGTACGTTTCTTTCAAAAGCTTTGCAAATGAACATGGTACACATGTTGAATTTGGAAGATCTGTTTCGCCTCCACACTTAACGCATTTGTATTTTATAGGAACTGCCATTGCTGCTGCCTGCACAACCAAACTGTGTAAAGCTTCGAAATGAAGTGACAACTACTTAGGTCGTAAATTTCTTGCATCCCCTCTACTGAATATCAGCCATTACCTCAATCAACCGCTCCCCCCATCGCAACTGGTCTATGTTCGGCAGCACATTTCTAACCCGCTACTACCTTACCTCAATTGGTCCAAGATCGGCAGCTTTTTTCTATCCCCTCCACTACCTCCACCTGCAAGTGGTCCAACATCGGCTGCAATTTTCTATCCCCACCACAACTGGTCCAACATCGGCAGCACTTTCGTATCCCCACCACTCCCCCACCACAAATGGTCCAACTTCGGCATCAATTTCGTATCCCCACCACTCGCCCCACCACAAATGGTCCAACTTCGGCATCAATTTCGTATCCCCACCACTCCCCCACCACAAATGGTCCAACTTCGGCATCACTTTTCTACCCCCCCACAAAATTTGAATTTCGCGCCAAAAAGTGGTCCAGGATCGGCATCATATAACTACTGTTATAGCACACTCTCAAGAAGCTTAAATGGCTCTCAAAAAAATCAAAGTTCGGATTGGTTGCAAGGACAACGAAAACACGCCACCCTGCAACCAAGTGGATAGGCCCAAATTATCCAAACTAGGACCCAACCCGGAAATAAAAGGAAAGAACGACACGAGATACATCAAGATGTCCAAGCATCCATCTAAAGCGGTAAGAGAAAAGAAACGGTACGGTACGGTAAATAAATGAACACCCGAAACATCCCAATATAACGATATATCGCTCTTCGAGCAACGTCAGATGGTGACGTAAATGGTACCCAAGCAATTAGTAGGACTCTATGACCTCCTACTCCAGCCGATTCCTCCCAAAAGAAGGAAAATCAGAGTTCCGAACAAAAACGGAAACGATAGTTATGTTAATGGAACATTTTAGTGTTACAAAGTAATAAATAAAATATAAGTCCTCTAGTTCCTTATTGCTAGATTGCACACAATGTTGTACTGTTGGATTAATTGCACCATTGGGTTAATTCAATGGGGGTTGTTAAAAGGGTTGGGATGATGATCTGGGTTGGGTTAGGGCGGGGGATGGCCGTGTGGAGGTAGGAGAGTAGGTGGAAAGGGAGGATGTGGGGCGGAGGAGCGATGGCCGGTGGAACACCTAGTGTCTGAGGTCGTACTATCGGATGGCAATGGGGGTGTTGTCAATCGCATCTCGGAAGTCTTCATCTAGATCTGAGTCCGACATAAGTTGCAGAAGGCAGATTGGCGGGAACTTGACCTTCCTGGTGGGGCGTTTTGGGAGGTGTTTGCGTACTCGACCATTTTGGAACACCTTGTGCCATGACGAGCGAAGAGTAACCATAGATTCAGACAAAGGGTTGTTGATTGAACGCTGGACGAAACGTCGCTGCAGTGCGGTGAGCCTGTCGCTGATAGGCTGAATGGATGATAGGTTGTATATACTGGACGAAGGATGGTGGTAGTGGAGGCGAAAGATCTTGCGAACGATGCGCCGTTCGCATGCGCTGATTTCTAACAGGTGGTTAGAGGATAGGGTTGCGTACAGAGGAGCTCTGTAGTCGATGATCGGACGGATAAAGGTTTTATAGGTATGTTCGAGGGTATGAGGATCGCATCCGCCCAGTTTTCCGCGGAGACACGAGAGCAGCAGCGAGCGGTTTCTAACCCTCTTCAATGTCGTGTCTAGATCGGCCTTCCAGCTGCCGTATTGGTGGAATACGACGCCTAGGTACCGAACCGACCGCGAAAGTCGAATGGGCCTTCCCCAGAATTGCAACGATACGTCGCAATTGCCAGTCTGCGGGATCTGCTGAGACTCGAATTCCTGAAGAGTATGGCCTGAAACTTGTCGGGGTTTGGAGTAATACGCCACTTTGACGACCATTCGGCAAAGCGGTTGAGCGATGATTGGACGACCGTGGTTGTCTTCTTGGAACTCATAGCTGATGACCAGAAGGCGGTGTCATCGGCGAAGAAGCAAGCCGTCGCAGAAGACGTTTCTGTAACGTTAAAATCAGATGAGTAGATGATGTAAAGGAGTGGGGCTAAAACGGATCCTTGCGGGACGCCGGCAAGAAGCTGGTAGGGTTCCGAGCAGACAGAATCTACTCGTACTTTGGAAAACCGGTCGGAGACGTAGGAATCCAATAGACGGACGAGAGAGTCGGGTAGATGCAGGTCACGGAGCTTTCTGACAAGCCCGGCGTGCCACACACGGTCGAACGCACGTTCTATGTCCAGAAACACCGCAAGTGTACATTCCCCCAGGTTGGACGACTTAGAACGGTCAGAGTGGAGACGCATCAGGGCATCTATGGTGGACCTTCCACTTCGAAAGGCGAATTGGAGGCGAGGAAATACGTTGATGGATTCTACGTATAGCCGAAGGCGATTCGTGATGACTCTCTCGAACAGCTTCCCTAATCCGCTGAGAAGAGTAATGGGACGATAGGACTTCGGGGCGTGACGGTCTTTTCCTGGCTTCGGAATCATGACGGTGCAGCCCGATTTCCATGTCGTTGGGAAATGACTGGCTCTGAGGCAGCTAGTGGAGATGGTGGCCAGCGACTCGATCATGTTGTCGGGTAGATTCTTGATAGCCTTATTGGGAATCTGGTCAATACCTGGGGCGGTGTTGTTTTTCAGTTTCCCAATTAACGGGTACAAATCGTCGGGAGTAATGGCGAACGTAAGGGGATGATCTGAGCTGAAAGTACCTGGAACAGACTGGTTAGAGTTGAGCAGGAACCGGGACCGTTCGCTCTCAATTTCCGAGAAAAAATTCGTCATCGAAGTTATCATTCATGGGGGTTGAATGTACTTCGGACAAAAGGTCGGCAAAAATCTGTGCTTTCGCTTTCGGATCTGACGTTAAGGTTCCTTCGCTCTTGAGAGGCATTGAGGAGCGGCGACGTTGTCCGGTCAGGGACTTGAATTTTTGCCAGAAGGCTTTGCCATCTCGGTAATCGAGTATGGAACAGACTTTGATCCATTGTTGTTGGCGATAAGAGTTAATTTCACGGCGAATTAGAGCGTTGAGTCGGTTCCATTCGGTTTTGAGGGCTGGGTCGTGAGTGGCCACGAAGGAGCGGTAAAGACGACGCTTCTGCAGGATGAGCGAGATGATGTATGGCGGAAGAGGTGGTCGCGATGTAGGAACTTCGACTAGAGGGGCGACTGCGTCATACGCCTTGAAATGGTGTTGGTGATCTGGGAAACTTGCGTTTCAATGGACTCAACGTTTTCGGGAGACAATAACGAGGGGCGACAGGACTCTACCAGTAGCCGAAACTTATCCCAGTCTGCGTTCTTGTTGTTCCTGACGGTCCTGGTCAGGGGTGCTAGAAGTGGTGGAGGGCAGACGCGAATTTCGGTGAGAAGCGGAAGGTGATTGGATGTAACGGTCGTACCAATGAAGGCGGGATCTTTGAAGAACTTAGCAAGATCCTCGGTGAAGATGATGTGGTCCATAATAGACGAACCGTTGTGTGTGAAACACGTGGGTTGTCCATTGTAGATTCTGGAGAGGCGAAGTGAAGAAAGTCCAGTGGATAGGATACGACCGTTTGGATTGGTGGCGTGGTCGTCGAAATCGACGTGGCGGGCATTCAGGTCGCCCATTAGAACAACGTTCCGCAGAGAGGAGATGTGTTGGAGAAGATCAGCTGGGATTCGTTCCGTCGGTGGTATATACAGTGATACGAAAGTAACCAGTCTTCTTCCCATTTTAACAGCAGCCGCTGTATATTCGATCTGGTCGAACCTAGGAGGAAGGTCAATTTGAGATGCGTTGAACCGTTGGTGGATGAGGAGAGCAGTTCCGCGATGGTTTGCGAGGTGGACTTTCCGCTGGAACACGTTGAAGATGTGGAACGAGATGCGGACAGAAGTTATCGTCTCGGTAAGACCGACGATGTGAGGGGAATCAGTGGCCAGAAAGTTCTTGATTGCCCCGGTTTTGTGACGGACACCATTGACGTTAACCGTACCAATCACTATAGCCATGACACTACACTGACATGGAGGTTGTTACCTGAAAAGGAAAGATGAAATTGAGAATCAAAGAAGTGCTATACGGCGCGATGCGGGACGGTGGAAATGATGTCTCGCTTGTCGGGGAATATGTTGATGAGGGAATAGGAGAGAAAGCGAATGAAGTTGGGGATGTTGTGTAGCTCGCTCGGGGATTTGGATCGGATTGGAGGATCTACGGGTTTGAGGATGGCGAGTTTGACGGTGTCGGAAATTGGAACTTGTTTTTTGGGGACACTGTAGGGACCAGGCAGGATGTTCGCCTTGGCAATTTTTGCACAAGGGGGATTTGGAGGAGCATTGATGGGATCGGTGACTTCCGCCGCAGTTGGAGCAAGAGGGTTCGGGTTGGCGGCAGTCGAGGGAAGAGTGTCCAATTGAGAAACAATTGGAACACTGGTCAGGTTGGGGCGCTGGAGGATTGGATGGTTCGCATTGACGGAGAAGTCCGTAAATGGGGATGCCCTTGGTCATCAAATGGTCAAGGGAAGGCTTATGGTCGGTGAGGAGACGGATGAGAGTGGTGGGTTGGTTGGTGGATCTGGCGATAATCCGCCCACGCCTTGGTGACTCGGACGTTCTGCTCGGCACAGCACTCGGCCACTTCCTCGGGGGTCTACAGGTGTGGATGTGATGAAGAGGGCGGTGCGGTTGTTGTTCACCTTCAGGGAGGTGAAACGCACCTGGAGGCGGGTGAGGTGGTGGAAAAGGGTTTTTTGTGAAGAGTCGCGGACCGGGATGTTACGAATGTTGTAACGTAGGGTCTTAGGTGGCGAAGTAGGATTAGGCTGCGGTTGAGGGGTTGGTTGGGACTGAGTTGTTTTAGAGATTTTGGAGGTAGGGGAAGATTGTCTCAAGGTCACCTTCCTCTTGGTAGTTTGTGTGTTTGCAGGGATAGATGACCAATATCCGAAGGCGACCGAAGACTGATACTAGAGGTTGACAGACGACCAATATTTTGGAAGACGACCGCAGACTGATACACAACACGCGTAGTTAAGAGGAACAATTGTTTCATAGCATTCTTTATTCATCATTAGACTAATGATTTTGGAATTTTTACCTGTGAATCCTAATTTCCAAAATAATTATGAATCTTCTAGAAATAATTATAACAAACTATATATATTTGTAATCAGAAAAAAAGCTATCTATTGGATAGCAAATCAACCCATGTTTCCATTTAAAAAAATACAACTTAGTGTTATATCTCAATAACCTTAAGATTTATTAAAATCTAAATATAAGAAATAAAATTACATTAAAAACTGTATTAAAAATCATAAAAAAAGTTTCATTTTTTTAAAACATTGCGATATATAGAGTCCTCGAAATAGTGCAAAAATGAAAACAACTAAATAACTCGGAAACAAAAGAACGTATCTAAAATCCAATTGCACCATTCGATTAGTCTCGAAAAAGTAGCTCCAGAATGTGTTATCATCTAATTTGTACTATTACCGCTTATATAAATTATCCTTGAAACCATCGAAAATAAGCCACCCTGTACACAGTTATAAGCAAAATTTCAATATCCTTCATTATAGATATAGTTTTCCATGCATCGTCTAGTCCTAGATCTTCTCTATGTGCTGCACAATGTTGTTCAGTTAGATGTGAAATTTCCCTTTTGAGAATTGCCGCAACTCAATTTTTCCTTCCCAACATAACACTGGCTTCATCACTTGTGAACATTACCATGTTTTGAATATTCAAATTATGTTCTTTGTAGAATTGTTTGATTTTTTCTACAATTGATAGACTATCGCAATGTTCTATTCTGATTATACCTCCAAATATAGTTTTGTACACAATTTCATTATAGACACGATATTTAAAATACAAAACTAGCACTTTTTGTACAGAAATATCAGTGCTTTCGTCTACAATAAGTGTATGAAAATTAGATTTTCTTACTTCATTAAATACATTTTTTAATACAGATCTTATACATTCCACAAATTCAAAAGCATAATTTTTGCTTCTCCAATTTTGAGGTAATTTCCATGTGGTTATGTATTTCAACAACAGAATTAATTGAAGAATTGATTTTTATTGCTAATATCGGGTTTTCAATTAAAATCTTAACCAAAACATAATCTGATTTTGTACGTTCTTGTATTTGTTGTTTTAATTGCCGTTCTTCAGAAGTCTCCGTCAAAAGTTTTAGAATTCCACCGCTTCTTGAATTTCTTAATTTATTTACAGCATTTTTGTGCGATTTCTGAATTATATGCCGTTTCAAATAATCCAATTTCCATGAATCCCAACTTTTTCCCGTACTAAAATTTCCAGAAACTTTTGCTTCTGCACAAAACGTGCATAGAACATATCCAGTTTCTTCTTTATATTGAAATATGTCATTTAATTTTACAGTTCTTTTCTTATCAGATGATGGTGTTTTCGTTTCTCCACTCCTTTTTAAATGACACATGCTTTTTTGCCAGACTTATTTACGATTTTACTTTCAATTTTCCTTTTAGACATTCTTATCTGAATTGAAAAGGGAATCATTAAAAAGCAATTAATGTTCTTATTGGCCCCATATACGTTGTTCTTTTCTAGCAGTTAAACGAGTACGGCAAAAATGTAAGAGTGGAAAACCATATACTCCATGCCAGCGTTCCAAAATTCTCTTTTCCCTTACGGAAATTAATGTATAAAAATTTAATACTATAGCTCGGACACCAATTTAAGTACATAATTCCAGTTAAAAGTAGATGGGGTACAATGAGTTGTCAACCAGTAATGATACAGAAATAGAGTAAATATAAGCTATTCAGTGGCGTGGAATCGATAACATTCACAGTTGTGATTGTACCTAAGTAGTATAGTAATGCCGATTCTGGATCACTTGTCAGTTGTGCGCATGCGCAAAGGCGGGAAATTCAAATTTTGTGGATATCAGTGATACCACCTGAAAAAATATAACGTTTCCAAATTGGAAACCGGATGTGCTGTCCTTGTGACCTTTCGAACTTTTCCTTGTTGCAAACCGGAAATACAGGGATCTTTGCGCCCACGTGATCTTAACCTTTGTTATATATGTAAGCGTAGAGATTCGCATACTTCAGTGCGATTAAGATGGTCGTTCCCGTGCAATTTAACTGCATTAAATGTAGAGGTGAAACAGATCAACCGAATACAAAATGTGTTGCCTGTAGTTTTGAAGAATTTGTCAGAGAGTCGCATAAGTCTAAGCATATACCAAGTCACTTCTTCTATCGTTCCTAAATTTTATAGCGCATGCTCGACTGAGGAATGGGTATATATTCCTTTTTGCAATGCTAAAGAATTGTATTTGGAAGTGAGCTACCTAAGAGGAAATGGCTACATCCTTTTTAAATTGTGTCAACTCTTCGCTATACATAAAACCATTTGTTGACGTCAAGTCGTTGGAAATTGGTGAAAGATTTGAGATCAAATCGTTTGATAGGATAAACACTAAGAATGGTGATGCAGTGGTAGTGGAGTGCAAAGACTTCAAAGTAATATTGCCTCACCGCTTTGCACAAAAGTTTACAGAATGCAAAATAGATGATTTAAATGAAGAAATTTTTGAAGGAAATTTGATCTTCTTGGTTAGTGAAGGTCCTGCTGGGGAAACGACAAATATTAAGTTTGTCTCAGGCTAGCTCCAGTGCGCATGTCTGCAGTATATTGCTTTATTTATCTTTGACGTTCACTTATAATTTATCATTACTCAGAATGTTTCCATCACAGCTCTTCATTGTAGCAAGTGTACTCGTGAACCACAAATTGTTCACATCAATTCCTTTTGATATTTCGGCATGCTTTGCAACAGTTGACTATAGCAACACCTTCGATGAGACATGGCCTAATAAATGGAGTAAAATGGATATTTATGCTGGAATGTGTACTTTACCAATACATAAAGCAAATGATATTGTTTCATTTAAAATCCGCTACTTGTTGCCAAATCAAACATATATTGATAGTGAATGGCAAACAGTAGTTGGTGAGAATTTTGATAAAGGTGAATATATCTTGAAGAAGGACTGTGCATGGATCACTCAATGCGGTTATCAAGATGTTGGTGTAATGATGTTTGCTGTAATAGGAGTCATTCTTTTTTGGTTAAGCATAGGACTGATTGTTGGCAAATTGTGTGTAATGTTAACCCGACGTGTGTACGGAATTGATTAATGTATTGGTAGGAAATTAAATAGAAAATCGTTGATATTGTAGTGTTTTATTTATTACTATAGTTTTCTTTATGTTTTATTATGTTAGGCTACTTTTACTAATGCAGCTGTTGAATTTACTATCAAATCCAAACCATTTTACAAACAGTTTATTTCCCTTCCTATTGAAAACCTTCTCCACTGAAAATTCATTTGGATGCTAGAGTTTTTGAAATTCCAATTGGCAAAGTTGGAGTGTTCATGAAACAAGCTACCCATCTTATTCAATTGAAAACATAACAAAGAACAACCAATCCATCAATGTGTGAATCTGCATATTCGGCAAACCATAAGGCTTTGAAAGTCTTCATTGCAACCTTAGACTCTTAAAGTTTGAGCTACCAATTCCTACCGCTTCATAATGTTGAGCATCTCAGAATCAAGGAATGGTTACAGAAAAACAATGAAGAAGGGTTGAGAAATCGTAAAGCAAAACTGGGTTGGGCAAGTGAGCCTGATTATATGGTTTGGTCATCAACCAATTTATGTGACTACCTAAACACTATATCACTATTGTATTCAATAACAGAGAAATAAATTGATCTTAATAAAAAACAATTGAAATTTTATTTCTTTTATTCAGATACCATCATACAATTAGTTACAAATATATGAAGTAAGAAGGATAATCTATAAAACAATTCACATTGCCACTCTAGACATGTTTCGCGATGGAACATATTTGACAACTCTATCGTGAATTATCAAACAATAGGCCGTAGTCTTATCAGGAATATTCTCACTGGTTTCAAATTCTATCCGTATGTCTACAGGACTTCTTTTGACTTGCTCATTTTGCTTTGAACAGTCAATGATTACTATAGGAGCAATACTCTTGAACTCTGCTGGCGTTAGAAGGGGCTCTCTAGCTTTTTCCAAATATGATTCTTGGAATTCTATATACATTTCGTATAGAGTTGCAAACTGATTTTTGTTAAAATTCAAATTTAAATTGTCATAGGGATACATAACATCATTGAGGAATACTTTAATGTTTGTCAAAGAGCAATGATCAAATTGACTGCTGTCTTTACTGTATTGATTTTTCCTATCAGTTTGTAAGCCAAAGAAAATGAATTGCGGCCTCTCCATAGATGTTTTGATGGGCCACATGTGTCTCTGTGTCTGTGGCAAAAGAGGGTACTCATAGAATTCTCTGCTTCTAAAGGGAATGCTCAACTCTCTATCTTTCTTCAGTATATCTAGTAATTGTATTCTCTCAGCAGTTGAAACTGAAATATGTGGCATTCTCCAGAATACTTTATAGATTTCGACTTTAACAGATTTGCTTCCGTCGTGCAACAAAGCATTAATGTCGGTATTACTTCTAAGAAGGACAAGTTCCTGTTGCAAATTTAAAACTATCTTTCGGAAATCATCACAAAAACCCAAAAACATTCGTAGCGGGATTATAACATTGAACGTTCCAGTTGCTGTATCCATTATTGTGGATTCCTCTAGAGGAAACCATCCTGCATTCTTGAGCGCAATGCTTTGATTTTTGTTGTAGGTAGCAAGTCCTTTTAATACGGTTGCCATTCCAGGATTCTTGATGCGATCGATAACGTTTCCACCTATTTCATATCGTATTTCATCAAAAAGAAAGAGAATTCCGTTGTTAATAAATCGTACTCCATCAAGCCGAGCCGGGGCTTCCCCTTGCGTCGCTACAACCTTGCCTTCAATGTACAGGTCACTGTACCATGGTAGCGAGTACAAATCTTGTTGTTGGATCGGTATTCTTATTTCATCATTGTTATTGTATGAAGTAGAAGCGTAAGGTTGATGCGTATGTTTCTCTGCATAGGTTATCGCTTCGTCAAAAACTACTTTTTCATTCACGTAGAGAATATTTCTGTTCATTTTGAACAACTCTAAATCCTAAAGATTGGAGAAATCTTCTATTGTTTGCTGTTAACTGCTTGAGACTTGAGCCTCTTCTGACCACAATGTTTTTGTTTACACGGCTTTTATGTCTATGATGAGCAACAGATTGTTGTTGGCTGAAAACAATGCTCATAGTGGTTTTTCAGAGCTTTTGAAGATGCAGTCTAACTGTAACGACTTCACCTCGAAAATTGACGGTCTTTCCGTCTTGGTCTGTGACTTTTATAATAATTTCAGCAATTTCGCTGACGCTGATTGGTAAATAGATGACGTTAGATGGTGCTTCCACAATTCGATATCCAGGAGGAACAAGCGGAAAGAACTCATGAATTATGTGAACTTGCTTGCCGTTACGATAAGAGCCTGCTACAATGTTACATTCAACGCACAAAGCATTGAGTTTTAAAATTTTGGATGGATTGTCGGATACATGTTTCACGTATGCCATTAGTTTTCTGCGTTCGTATCCAAGCAATTCACCTACTGTACCATCTTCAGAAAAGTCTACATCAAACGCACACTTGAGTTCACATTTCAGAGTATTGTTGTTACCTTTAATTGTTAAAAGGCGACTATTCCTATAGCTTGACTTTTTACCTAGATTGCCAAAAGTCAGTCTATTTAGCTCCCTATTAAGGAAATAGCTTATGTCATCGATTTCATATGAGCCCTCAGGGATTTCTATACATACTTTACTGCCATTTTCAGCGAAGAAGTGAAACTTATTATTGCTTGCGTCAATATTGGGAATAGAATTGTATGTTTCTAGGTTGATAAGTCCAATTACATAATTTGCATTATCCAATATGAGAGGAGGATAACAGTCAGCTTTTAGAACTGACTGCGTTCCAGACAAAGTGAATGTGAATGACATTATCCGTCCGTCTGCCTCGTAGCGAAAGAACTGATTAGTAATGCTTCTGACACAAATTATTATAGTACATGAGGAATATCAAGCAAAGATGACCACACACAAATGTATCGTATGTTTGAAATGTATCATGGTTATAGAGAATTTGACATTGACCAGAAGACCTCAGGTATTTTACTAATTCTAATGGAGGTCTCAAGTCACCAAAGCTGTCAAAATAAGTTGCGCTGCCGCCACATTTCACGTAAGCTGTCCAGTGAGTTCCGGGTCCGTTCAAAGTGTCGAGGTTTACAATTCCACATTCACTGAAATTTGGGCCTGATTTTGGCAGCGCATCTCTCATGAAAACTCCTCTGAAATTCTTGATCTTTAACTGTTTAGCAAATTTAGAAAGTTCTATATCGGTAAGGGCTCTATCGGGTAGCTTTATTGAAGATACTTTGGAGGCTTTGGAGGGGATAAAAAAAGCCCAAGCCCTGACTTATATGGTTTAAGGTAAAGTCCTTTCCCGCGTTGACCAATTGATATGGCTTCCATAGTTTTGTTGTGCCTTTGACTTTCCTTGAGTTGCTCTTGAGCGGCTTTGGTATCATTAACTGTTTTCGCAATTGCTGCAGCACCACCAGCTACTGAGCCTAATGCTCCAAGAGCAGCAAATATAGGTATTAAGGGTAAGAAACCACCACTCTTGGGTACAGGTATCACCCTGACAGACCTTACACTTCTGCGCCCTTTTAAACTTTTTGCTGCCTTAAGAGCATCACCTAAGGCTTCTTTAATACCATTAAATTTTTTAGCTTTCACTGCATTTCGTGCTGCTTTTACAAGCTGACTAAATGCCACCTTTCCACCACGTTTCTTGCTTTTTGCGGATTTGCGGTGAACTCTTGTTGATGATCGACTACTGCAGCCCATTCCTAATTTAATTTTGGCTGTCATGGCCGCAACTACTCCTAATGCTGCAGCTTTCTCACCGATCGAGGAGTCAGAGGAATGAAGCCTTTGTTTCGCTTCGTTCAATAAAACCTTATCTGCCGCGTGTCTTTGATCTAAACCCTTCTCTGTTGCGTAAGCGATATCGTGCGACTTGCAAGCTTCGTCAAGTCTATTAACACCCTGGTCTCCTCTGCTAAGCCTTTTAGACAATTTCGTACCAGGTCCACAATAGTTGTATCCAGGAATATGCAATTCAAATGGAAACTTGTCAATCAGTTTGTTCACCAATCCGTTACCTTCAGTGACGTTTCTGTGACTGGAAGTCTCCTGAACGTTGACAATCATTTTATAGACTTTCAATAGATTCAGAAGTTATGCTCGTTATCCAACATGCACCTGATCTATTTATAAGGTCACGCTTACAGCGGTAGGAGATCAGTCAACTTTCACGATGCGATTTATTGAGCAGACTTTGAAGCTGCCAATACAAAACTATGATATCAATAACTCAAACAATTTCAAGAGGCATGGTGAGCTGCTGCCAACATCTATTCGCTGTCTTGTTGTTGGACCATCAAATTGTGGAAAGACAAATGTTGTAGTGAATCTGCTGGAACATAAAAACGGTCTTAGGTTTGAGAACGTCTATGTGTTTTCAAAGTCCTTGTTTCAACCTAAATATCAGTACCTTGAAGAGCTCTTGAAGCCGATTCAAGGAGTCACTTATGCACCATTCGGCAGTTTAGATGATAACATACCTTCCCCGCAAGAAGCCAAAGCAAATACAGTCTTTATATTTGATGACGTCGTGTGTGATAAGCAACACCTGATGAAAGAGTATTTCAGCATGGGTAGACATATGAAAGTAGACTGCTTCTACTTATGTCAGACATACGTTGGTATACCAAAGCACCTTATTCGCGATAATGCAAATTTTCTCATATTATTCAAACAAGATCATCTAAATCTGCGACATGCTTATGATGAACATGTAAATACTGACTTGACTTATGATAAATTCAAAGAAATATGCTCCGTCTGTTGGAGTGATAAACATGGGTTCCTTACAATTGACAAAGAGAGGGATATTAATAATGGTCGTTATCGCAAAGGTTTTGACTGCTTCATCCAGTTGTAGTATTATATATGCGTCGAAATTATCTTAAGCTGCACAGTATGAATTTGATGTCAGATCAGGTTAGTGATCTGTGATAATGGATTCTCAAAATGCAAAAATTACTGAGTCTATTTCAATAAACAAAGAGCTCATTAGAAAAAGAAATGAGATTAGAAAGAAACTCGACTCGTTAAAAGAAGCCCAATTGAGACATGAGAATGCGTTCTCTCCAATCACAAAGCATCTAGAAACTATAGTAGAAAGATTAAATACAAATGGGGACAAGCAATTTAAAGCTGAGAAAAGTGAGCCATTATATGATAGTGAAACACTCAACACTCCAAAAAGGGCTAAGGTAGATGAGAAGGTCTGCAGGGCTCCAGAACCTCATGCCACAACAGCTTCAAGGCGGATATCCATGAAAGTAACAAACTTAAGAAAAAGAATTGACTCTTTAAAGGAAACACCTGACTTAAATCTTTCTACAAATTTCAAGTCGGAAGATGAGGAGTATAGTTATGATCCTGTGCAAAAACGGGAGGAACAAAAAGAAGTGAGGCACTACGACGATGATGACGACGATTTACTTGAAAAATCGGTTCAGGAAAGTAAAGAAAATATTGAAGGTCTGATAGATACACGAGTATATGAGGAATACTTACAAGAGTTCGATGAACTTCCAAGGCGATATATAGACGGCATGTTTCATGACAAAGAGAGAAAATATGATCATCGAACCGGAATACGACACGATAGCTTCAAAGAGAAATACTTCATAGGCTCATCTGAAGTTCAGTTTGTAGGACCGGATATTAAAGTTGGTAACCATACTTTCAAAGGTACACGTGGGTTATACGAGCTACTGTTCAAAAGCGAACCTGCAAAATACACGAGGAAGGATCTTGAGCTATATAAGAATATTTTGGATATCAGCAATGCTGTGAGGAGGAACTTCAAGCCAAATGCACAAATACATGGGACAAAAGATGAAAAATACAAGTCAGTTGTTGCGCCATTATATTACCAAGGAAAGGGAATGTATAAGTCTCTAAACGACAATCCCATTGACTACGTATATTGGAATGATCCAAATGAGCTGGTTGATAGACTCCGCCTGTTAGTATCGTCTCAGGCAGCAGGCAATACAGGTCATCGAAACGAGATTGTGTCTATTATAGAAGAACTGCGTGAAGAAGGGGTGATTGTGTAAGATGACCGTTGACAAGTTTGGTCGTCACATAGTTAAACATGGTGTTACAGCACGACAAGGATACTTCCCAGAAGCATCGAATTATATATTTTACAACATAATTCTTGAGTTCAATTCTGAGAAGACACTTGGAAATTCTTATGTATTAAAGAATGGTCTCACAACCTATTACTTTCCTTTGAAAGAAGCAACAATAGAGATGATGAGACTCAATTTTAATGACATTTCTGTTAATATAAACAATAAGCAGTATAGTGAGCCTGAACTGCATAACCTACATTTAAAGTTCAATGACATGCTCTCTTTCAAAAGAAAAAGCAATGACACAAGGTCAGTAACACTAGCTGCTGAAATTGTATTAAAGTTGCCTGCCATCCTGGAGTCTGTTATATCTGAAAAGCCTTCTGTCTAAGAAAGTTAGAATGGAACATTCTTCCGTAAGGCAAGATATTGTTAACGAACTACACAAACCTGCAAGGCTCAATTTTAAACGGCGTCGGGTAATTGTTAAGGGAATTAATGAGACACTTCAAGCAGACCTTGTTGAAATGATACCCTACGTTAAGCAAAACAAGGGATACAAATACATACTGGTTGTAATAGATTGCTTTTCAAAATTCGTCTGGGCGGTTCCACTAAAATCCAAAGAAGGTAAAGAGGTAACTCTAGCCATGCAAAGTATCCTATCAAGTTTAAAGTATCCACCCAAAAACCTGCAAACAGATGAGGGTAAAGAGTTTTATAACTCCGACTTTCGAAAGCTGATGAATAAACATGGAATCAATCACTACAGCGTATACTCAACTAAAAAAGCCTCTATTGTTGAGCGAGTGAACCGTACGTTGAAACAGCTTATGTGGAAACAGTTTAGTTTTCAAGGCAATTACAAATGGGTTAACGACCTCCCGCTAATTGTTAAAACTTATAACTATAGTTATCATAGAACAATTAAAATGGCACCCTCTGAGGTAAATAAACGTAACGAAAAAGCAATCTTGAAGTCAGTATACACATTTATTAAAATTGCACATCCGACTACAAAGTTTAAAGTTGGCGATAAAGTACGCATCAGCAAATATAGAGCGCTATTTGAAAAGGGATACACGCCAAACTGGACCAATGAGATTTTTACTGTGAAAAAAGTGCAGCTAACAAATCCAACAACTTATATTTTAGAAGATGAGAAGGGTGAGACGATTAAAGGAGGTTTCTATGAAATGGAGTTGCAAAAAGCCAAACATCCCGACGTTTTCCTTGTCGAGCGGGTGCTGAGGAGGAGAGGGAAAAAGTTGTACGTCAAATGGTTAGGATTTGATAGTAGTTATAACACATGGATTGATAAAAATCAAATAGCGTAACTTTCATATACTTTGTTTCTAGATAAGTGAGTTAATAATAGAGAATAAAACGAAATCAACATGTAGAGTAATGTTTTTTCTTTCTTTTTTATCTGTAATTTATTATGAAATGTCCTTGAATAAAACAAAGATTACAAATTTCTAAAGTTGTCATTTTATTGTTCTAAAATCGAATGTAACAATTCTAATGTTTCTACATAGTTTTCATAACATGTAGACGGCCATATTGCAGAATCTGGACCACATGTCCATCCCAATCTTGCACCTGGATGTTTCTCTCCTTTGACCACGTTGATCTGTATCCAGTCCAGTATCCTCACGTGTTCAGCGTTACGACCTGGACAAAAACAGTATGCAAGGTCTTCGTTTGCTTTAATGGCGTCCAGTATGTTTTTGAGGACCTTGGAGTTTGCCAAATAAGCGGCTTTACACACCATTTCATCTAGGAGCGCATCAATCTTCTTGTAGTTTTTGGTAATCCTTTTAACGGGGTAGAACAAATGTGAAGCACCCTGTAGGTTACCATTGGAAAGCAGACCGAAGATTAACGTTTTATAGAGTATTTTGTCATCAAAGTCGTGTTTCCTTGCAAGTTTTTTGAACACATCTACGCTCAACCATTGTAGATTTTCTTGTTCACATACCGAAGCGACTGTGTCAATGTACCTATCCATTCTCATTTTTTGACAAAACACTTGTTTGATACAGTCAACAGTAACATCCAATCTCCCTTCCGCTATCCATGTAAATACATCATCTGACACAAGAAAGGATTCTTCTTCGTTAACTAATTGGGACAGTAACTTGCCTGCGCCGGCTGCACATTTCAAGTAACAATCATAAGCAACCTGTGATCCAACACAGGCTTGCATCTTGACTTCTTCACTAAGATCCATCATGAACTATTGAATTGATGCCGCTTCCTGTGCAGTTATAAGGACTGTATCCCCCACCACATGATATCCCCACGGCCTTGTATCGGTATGGTTATAACTGACCATGCGCTTGTCATCATACGGACTCAAAACCACTTTATTCTGTTTTATTGAATAAACGACGTGTTTTTTTGACCTTATAAGCCTCTGGGTGCCCTCGAATACCGTTTTGTCAAATAGACATCTTTTATAGTCTTCTATGGTGATGCTTCTTATAGACGATTTTGTGGAACCTTTAGATTTCTTCACAAACTTTTCTTTGTTACAATCTTCCTCAACAGTATATGCATACATTTTTGAACGAAGCCCAACAAACTCTAGCATGACTTTCCCATTATTCTCATCTTTCATTAGACCGGGTACTTTCTTGTTTAGTAGTGGAATACCAAATTCGTTGTCAGGTTTGTATTCTGATGTGTCGAAACGGAAGCTGTCTCGTTTAATGTACTCATAGATGTTAAGATTTCGAAAATGATATATCAAACTGTCAGTATCAGTATAGAGCAACTTAGCATTTTCCCCAAAGGTATTTCTGATATAGTTGTAATGGAAGTCATAGAGAAATATTTTTGATAAGTCCAGAATAGCAAAACCTACGTAAATGGGTTTATTGAGGTATACTTCCAGCTTGTTCATCTCAATTATTGCAACATTATCATCGAAAACTACTGAACTATGAAAGTTGGGTTTTGCAATAAGCGATCGGGCAGCCCACCGGCCATCCCATTGCGTAACTAGATGAATATCTTTATGTTTGCGCACATTTTCCATACATTTACCATATATAGCATTGTTCATAAGCTTGTAAAAGTCCTTTTCGAAATCGTTCTTTGACTGTTGTCGTAGTTTAGTGTTCAGGTCAACGTACTCCTTCAACCATTGAGACTGTTTGAATTTTAACACTTTATGAACTTTTGTCAACTTCATTTCATTGGCAATGTACATTTTCAAATTTCTATAATGAACAATGTAGTTGAACTTGGGATATAATGTCAAGAGGAGCTTCTTAAGCTTTGATTTAGCTGTAGGCGGAACCATATGACATGGTGCAAGTGGTAAGTCACTATGATTTTCGTGTAGATCTGAGGGATACTCCAAATCACATTCTACCATATATCCGACATCAGAATTGTCTGGAGTATTTAGAATCTCAGATAAATTGAATTCTTTCAAAAATTCGAAGTCTCCATAAGGCAAGTACTCTGACATTGCTGCACCATACAAATTATTCACATCAAAATACATCAAATATGAGTCAGGTATATTCGGATCATATTTATCTTTCATGTATTTATTATTTGCCTTGGCATATCTGTTAGAGCACTGTGAGACACCACCCCTTATTCCACTCTCAACAAAAAGAACTTTGTCTATGTCAGTAAGAAGCTCAAGTTGAACGTTTGTGGTCTTCAACATAGCATCAAACGTTAATCCTGGAGCTGTATAGTAGTGTAGCGGGTCCAGCTTGTAGGTGTTCATACAGGTCTGTCTAAAAGCCTCAAACACATCTGCGAGAAGGAGGTCATCGGTTTTCAAATAGAGGTCTGAGTACTGTCCCAGGGTTTGGATATGAAATGCATGCCAAACTCTCAGTGCGTGATTGTAGTCTTCATCAGTTATATCCTCTTCTGTTAAAAGGCTTCGAAACTTCTCCTTTGGAGGTAGAGAGCATTCATCTAATTTCTCCCAGCTGTCTATATAATCATAAGGAAATACTCCCTTTCTATTCAACAGACCGAACTCTGTTACGTTATGACAATTGGATTTTGTAATTAGCTTCTGTTCATCTCCTAGATTATTTGATAGCGTTTGAAGTGATTGTGACATGAATCGGAAAGAATCGATGAATCTAAAGCTGACCTTAGTTTTCGAGACGTATTTTGTGAATGCAATATACTTTTCTTTATTAAGTGGTAGTAATTTAATTGGGCCTTCCATAGAAGTTGATACAGCCGTGATAATGAAGTGAGCGCCATAGCCACTCAAATTGTGGAAAACAATAGGTATTGTAAAAACGTCTTTATAATTCAAGTTGCAACTTTGGTGTGCAGCTCCACGAAACAGACCAGTTTGATGATTATGATCACGGACACGTACTTGTTCCGGTAAAAATGGTCCTCCGCAAATATGACATTGCTGTGCATTGTTGTATTGTCCCACTTGTGCATTGTCAAATCCTTGAATCGGTACTTGATTTTTGTAAACGTTGTTACAGAATGTTGCTATAGATTTAAGCTCATCAACAAACCACTTGATACAATCTCGACCACGATATAGGCGAAACTTACAAAGACTCTCCTCGTAAGAACATTTAAAGTAATATGCTACACTGTAGGCAACATGTTTTTGGTAGGTATTGGTTTTAGGTCCATTTTGGTTGTCATCGAAACAGTTTTCTAAAATGCTTTCTAGATCAGCGTAAATGACAAACGGTAACTTCTCTTGATATCTATGGTTCTTGAAGTAGAGGTATTTGTTTGTATCTTTAGGTAACCTTACAGAACACTTATTTTGCATATGACAAAGACTCTGATGTTTCCGAAGCAAATCCTCCGTTGAGAAATAGTTTAGACATCGTTCACATATAAACACTTTATGCCCATTAGCCGACACTTGTTTTGAAATCAGCCGTGACAAATCCTTTATCCACACAAAATGGTACAGCTGATGTTGATCACTGATATAAACAGGCTCATTCGTATCCACGTTATACACTGGTAACATAAGGAGATTTATTATTCTATTATTGTTTAAGCCATTAGAACTTAGGTGACAAGGTAAAATCCTCTTTCCCTCAATGCAATACAGATTGATCGTAAGGCCGTTGAGGTCTTCTAAATTTTCTGATTTCACTGATTGTCACAGGGAAGTTCATTCCATCATACTTTAGAACTTCTTTAAAATGTGGATAAGAGGTCATTCGATTTGAATTATAATTCGCTGGGAACAGAGCAGAAACAACTGCCCATAAAAAGCAATATCTATCATTGTTCTGCACATTAATCACTGCCTTCTTGTTCTTAATAAAGCTTGGGACTGCAGTATAGGTGGAATAGCCAAACTTTAGTGGATCATACTCGTTAATATGTACCTTTAAACCCATTATTTCTAGTAGTGCCCAACCCGAGTCTTTCTCAGCAAACTCTTCCAATCTTTTCTTAAGTTTCTGAATAATATTATCTTGATACCACTGTTTTATATTTGTTACGCGGTCAATTGGACTGTTTTTTGTAGAAAATGTTTTCAATTCTACCTCACCAGTTTGAGGCTTGATAAAATTAGCTGAAAGGCTCACGTTTACTTTCAATAATGACCTTTTAAGTTCAGTTTCAACTTTACACTTGAACGATCTAAATGCTCTCTCTAAAAAGTGCAATGGATCCTTGAAATCTACGTTTGATATGAAGCCTGTACGAATTCTTCCACTGAAACAAGTTTCAGTGTCCTCCCATGACACTTTAGAATACCGATGTCTGTTTAAGCCTTGACCAGATTTTACAAATGCACGCTTCCGTATACACTTTAGTTTATAGCGATAGCACTTCAAATATGACAAGCTATATTCAAGCGAAAACGGATTCTCATGAATGTTGTCTTCATACACTTTGTTCTTTATTGCTTTCCGTATTATACATATTGTATTATTGATATGTAATAACAAATTGTTTAGTTCTTCCACTGTTTTAATTTTTGTTATATATAGTTGAATTATTTTAAGTGCATCCTTACAAGCGGCGGACACGGTTGCCATAGCTCACTCACAGTTTGATTTGTTGATGTACACGCTTGCTTGACAAATAGTTGGACTCGTCTTGATACATAGAGTTTATATACAGTTGAAAAGGTGAAATATGACCGCACGTTCTTACAACAACAACATCTCATATTCAAAATATCTGTTAGGTTGTGATTGTTTAGAATTAGAAAGATAGCAATATATGGTTGTTATACAGCTCTACGTTTTATAACAACAACTAAGTCTCACTCATTTTCAAATTTTCTCTTAGGATCTCATTCGCTCCAAATAGAAAAAAAAAACAACAATAATACAATTAGAATGACATCATTTATTCAGTCAAAGAATTATAAAGCCAATTATAAATGTGTTTAACATTATTCAAACTACAAACTGCACGCGTATTTGCATGAAATTTACATTCTAAATATTCATCAATCGGGAGCTTTGGGCACGCTTGCTGAACATCCAAGTCTATGATATGTGGACACTTATTTCCTAACGTTGTCATCAAAAACTGCTTCTTAATGGCTCCTTTAACGTAAACAATGATGTCATTTGTTTGCTCTTGCACCAAATGTAGGTCCAACAATTTCTCAACGTATTCTTGTTCTAAGTAACCAAAATCATAGGGTACACTATGATGATGATTCTCCAAGTATCTTATTTGTCGTTGATAGACCCCTGATACTTCAAAGAATGGTCTATCAGACTTGAAGCAGTAATGAGCACACTTTTTACCATCAAATATTGTAAGCTCTTTCGCAATAAAGTGGGGCACGCTAAAGCCCTGTATATCAACAACTATGAGTTTCATTTCTATTTTCCAACAGAATGAACGTGTGCTACCTAACGTTGACTAAGATGAAATGAGAAAATGATGAGTATTTATAAAAGTTATACAGAGAAGCGTCTCAGTTGAAAGGGGTGGTAGTGATGGTGGGATAAAATACCCAATATAACAAATTTATTATATTTATTAAAACAACGTTTGTTTAATAATATTTTTGCCACTTTGAGGCTACATGTAGTGCACCATCATCATTGCACCCCTCGTCATCTACTTGGTGTGCCTCAGCTTTCCGTTTTGCAAGTTCTGAAAGTTCACAAAATCATGAAGTTGAAATAACAAAATAAATTTGCTCTTACTTCTTAGGGCCTCTCTCCTGTTATTCTCAATGCGTTCGAGGGCCTCTAAAACAAAATATATGAATATGTTGAATGATTGACATCTTATAAGACCTACCCTGAGAGAGGTACCATCCTCTTTTCACATCGAAGCACCACGGCTCACACTCATCATCCCAATTTTCTTCTATTGAAAAATTTTATTTAGTTACTAATCAACATGAAGCTGCATGAATAATTGAATTACCTGGGACAGCGTCACTTGAATTGTTGTTGCGATTGTCATTGACATGAGCTAGAAAAAGAGTAAATTTGAGCTCCAATATTTATGAAAATAGGAAATGTATTTATTTTATCACTTACCCATTGTATCAAATCAGTTTGTGTGTATGAATTAGAGCATGCAACACTCGCGCTTATATACACATTTGATTATCCCCACCACACAGAAGTATAGTGAGAGAAATTTTTCGGAAGCTAAAGTTTTCTAAGTTTTTCTTGCAAAAGGTTTATTTTTTTTTATTACATGACTGTATTCAGAATTGAATAAGGGTTCAAAAAATATGAAAAATTTGATAAGGTCCTTTTGGACGTCTATGTGTAATGTCTTGTAGCAGCTCAACTATAAATCTGACAGAAAAAATTTACTTAGGTTTTTTGTAGAACGCTAACAACAATGTAGAAATCAAGAAAAAAAATTAGGGGTTGACAGGGTAGTTTTTATGTAAGGGGTGGAAAATTATCTGAGATGGTTTTTGAATGTAGAATTCAATTTCCAATAAAATTTCAAGAATAACTTTTTTCCACACCCTTAATAAAAAAATATTTTTTTCTACAGCCGTCAAAAAATCGTGACATTTTTGCATAGTTACCGATACGCAAAGTTTGACGTTTTTTAACAGTGAAAAAATATCTTTTTTTCACGGTTTTTCAATGAAAAAATAATATTTTTTCACTGCAATTATTAGAAACGCGAAAAAACATCACCTTTTAATTATCATCGTAACCATGTAAGCAGTAGACAACTCGATTTATCAGATCATTTTATTGCAACTAATTTCTGTTATTTTCTCTTCTTCTAGCGGCTGTAGAAAAAACGTTGTTTGTATTTTGTGGCGAAATGTGTGTTTTAATGGCACCTTCGAATGTCTTTTAGGTCTCGACCTGGCGGTCTCGACTAAAATGACATTCTCAGGTGCCATTAAAAAAACACACATTTCGCGCACTTAATACAAAAATAACTATTTTTCTACCCCATTGAGGGGGTTGTTACTTACGGGTTGATTTGAACCGCATCAAGTGGAGACCTTGATGCAAAATAGATAAAAGTTTAATGCATTTGAATCGGTCGATTGGTTTTCGAGTAAAACGCGTTTGTAATTTGACGCTCAGACTTATATATATATATATATATATATATATATATATATATATATATATATATATATATATATATATATATATAAAGGGAGACAGAATGACTATCTAACATTATATGTCTGAATAGAGCTTTTTAAGGGTAACAACTTTTCTCAATAAAATTTTTCTCTAGCTGTAAAAAAAATCGACGTCGGCGTCGCGACGCATTTCAAGGGTCGACAAACGGCATTTTTCTTGTAATAACTTCAAAGAGCTTTTAAAATTATATAAATTGATACAAAATGCATTTTTTCATATATGTCACCATTTGGGAGTTAATTGAGTTTGTAATTTGATTCCAACACTAGATTATAAAAAGTGTGAAATTCTACATTATTGTATATAAAGCTGGATATTTCCAATATATGTGTCTGTGTGATCAGTTTTGAGAATTTTTGAAAAGATTTTAACAATTTAATTTATTTTCTGCAGATTAATAACTTTGCTGACTCAGCAGCTATAAGAATTTCCATTTTCTCCTGTATTCATTCTACAAATCGATATATCGCTTCGGCTTTTGCTACTTTTGTTTAAAAATTTTCGAGAACTTTTCTTTCGATTGGATATAAAAAGAATTTCTCATTCACATGTCGCTTACCATGCAAAATTTTCTCAGCTTCCGTACTTTGCAACACAAGCTCCCTGTGAGAACCAAGACACTTTTATGTTTCCGTTGACTCAACAAATTCCACATCTTGAGATGTGTTTGGGGACTAGTGACAATAACCGTACTATATTCATGTGTTAGAAAGAGATAAGAAACGTTTCTGCTGAATACGTGAAAAAAATGTATAAAGCTAGAAGAGCTCTCATTCATTTCATCATTTAGTTTTTGTGCGTTTTACAAGTGTGCAATTCACAAGTGTGTAATTTACAAGTGTAAAGATGGCTAAAGCTAATATAATTCAAGATATAGACATTAGAACATTATTAACCGAATTCAGTGGTGAAGAATTTGATTCTTCGGCCCAGTAAGTACTTATTATTTATTGCTTTATTTAAATTAGATGATAAATTACCGCTTATTGATTTTAACGTCCACTGAAAATGTTAATAATATTGAATAACGTTGAGTTAATAAGCAATAAATTATTATCGACAATTTGGTTAATAGCTAATCAACCGTGTTTGATATAGGAAACCATCAATGCCATTGTTAAACATAAATCAACTGCTTTCGCCGCTGCCGGCTACTCCTGAACCACCACAACCACCACATCAACAATCGTTGGTCCAACCTCCCCCAAAGAAATCTAGGCTTAGCCTAACCAAAAGAAAAAGCATTGACAATGAACAGATGTCCGATGACGATTTCGTCGGGACAACATCAGTTCCAAAGAAGTAAGTTAATGATTTATAACTCTTTATTGCAATTGACTTATCACTTTGTGTTTTTAATCTCAGATTCAATGACCCCAGAATTTTAAAAAAAGAAGGAGGAGGAGCAGGAAAGCAACCACAGAGGCAGCGACAGAAACAACAACAAAGAAAGCCACAGTGTCAGCAGCAACAACAAAAACAACCGCCACAACAACAACAACAATTTCGTCAACCTCGATCTCAGTAAGTCTGATTGAACTACGCATTTACATTTGACCACTTTAATAAATAAACGGTATTCTAACAGAGGGAAGAACCTTGCTATGATCAAAGAGCTCTTCGGAGACGATGGGGACGAAACTCCAAACACTCAAGACCAGATGGTGGATGACATCATGTCGCAGATCCACCAGAGACTTCTTCCGAGCCTCCAGCAGGAGATGAATAGGCTGGAGAAAGAGAGTCTTGAAGCTGATGAGCGTTCAACAAAAGCACCTCGCTGAACAAAAGCAGCGGGGTGAACGTCTGATAAAAATGAAAAATAAATTAGAAAACATTAATTTAATAATAAAGAATTTGAATGAATTAAAATAAATATTATCTTAAGAATGTTGTAAAATCTTATTTAACCTTTCCAAAACGATTTGTGTTGAATCATTTAATAAGCGATAAAGAAAACTAATACAAGTTTTGAATATATATAGCGGCGTCAGCAGGCTGTATTATATATAATAACTGACAATTAACCCTTTGAGTGCGAAGGGGTATTGGAAAAAACACTGTCGAAGAATCCCAAGCAGCGCAACCGCGCTTTCTAGATTGAGTATGAAAAACCCAAGCAGTGCGATAACTCTCTGTTTATCTTGCTTCAGTAAGCTTGAGCGCGCGACTTTGACTATCGGTAACACACCGTCAGTTGTCTAGAATCGCTAAAATATGCCGAGATTTCTCGACAAAAATCTGAACAGCGCGATCGCGCTGCTTGATACTCAATTGGTTAATCAACTTTCATTAATATACTACCTTTTTTTATTTTAATGAAGCTAACTTGCAAACTGTCTGTTTAGACAAAATTTATAATAATAGATGTTACGTTAATTATTCGAACGTTATCTGCTAGAACAGTTTCTGTAGCTAGTTGACATAGTTCCAATAACAGCAAACATTAACGCCCTATTTAAATTTTTTGTATCAACATTATTAGAATAATTGATTCAAAGGATAAAAATTACTAGACAAAGTCTATTCTTCTAGTATAGGTGATATTCAATATGATACAATACATTTAGGATAAATAAAAAGACACGAATTCCTAGAATAAATGTGTGTTGATTTATTTCTAAAAACAATTTACAACGCTCGTTAAATTATTATAATATTGATGTAATATTCAATCAGGAGGCTTTATCTTCAACAAATTTAACATTTATGGTTTCTACAACTACTCCCTCACTAACTAAATAAATAATCCTTCCTTTGGAGAAGTCATCATTCAAATCATGAATTGCTTCATCAGAAAACTTTTCAGTGAATCGATGTGGCAATATGGTCTTGAAATCCTTACATTCCACAACCACTTTTTCCCCATATTTTGTAGGAATACTTTCAAACGACACAATCTCAAACTTCTCACCTACTATCAGTTTTTTAACGTTTACAAATGGCTTCAAATATAAAGAAACGTTAATATCTTCTAAAAAGGATGACATTTTGCTTCAAATTTACTAATATTGTATAATGTATAATGTATAATCTTATACTCAAGTTATGTACAAGTCTGAACAACGAATGACTATATCTACATTTCGCTCGAGAATATATAATGTCAATACTAATGTAGACATGCGCGTCAGATATGCATATATGCTTCAAAAATACAAACGTTATATTTCTTCACGTGGTAGCCCTGATAGCCCGGAATTCGAATTTCCCGCCTTTGCGCATGCGCACAACTGACAGGTGATCCAGAATCGGCATTACTATACTACTCAGAGATAATCAAAGATTCTAGCAAAACTAGCATATCGGTTATGTTATGTGGTTCAGCTTCAGGGCAGCTAATTCCGCCATATGTTGTTTATAAATCAGAGACGCTGTGGCATACATGGCCGGAAGGTGGTCCGCAGGATACGTGGTATAACAGAAGCCGAAGCAGCTGGTTTAATGTAGTTACTTTTACAGACTGGTTTTAAAAATTCTTTGTTGCAGCTGTGAGATTAAATGGAAAAGTAATTTTAATAGGTGATAATTTGTCTAGTCACTTTTTTGAAGATGTTTTGAAACTAGCATCAGAAAAGAATATATCATTTGTATATATGCCTAAAAATTATACTCATTTGTGCCAGCCACTAGACGTTGCCTTTTACGGGCCACTAAAAAAATATTGGCGTTCAATTTTCGATAAATGGAAAGATAGCCTGAGCAAAAAATCCCAGACCTTGTCGAAAGAGTTACTAAAGCAACTGTTTGAGAAAGTTACATGTCAAGCTGAAAACAAATCAGAAAACCTAATTAGTGGTTTTAGAAAATCGGAAATTTACCCCTTCAATATAGAAGAGGTTTTGAAGAGAATGCAAGACTACTACATTACAGCTAATGATGAGGCGGTTACAAAAAACGTACCTACTGCGGTTATAGCTCTTCTGAAAGAAATGAGAACAGGAACCGAAACAACTAAAAAGCAACAGCGCAGTAAAATCAACGTTCTACCACTAGAAAGTATATCAGTTGACGATCTGGAAAGAAATAACGATAATAATAATAATAATAATCATCATCAGTTAACCAGAAGCGTACCAGGACCTTCAAAAGTTAAATCTGTGAATCGATCTGCAATTTTAGATTCAGACTCCGATTCGTTAACTGATTCGGAAGAAATTACTTGTCTGGATAGTTGCGAGAAGAGCGATTATATAAGTGGAAAATCAAACTATGAATTAGAATTCGACACACCACAGAAGACAGATACTAAGGAATTTCATCCAAAAAAGACTGATACAACAATTACCACTTCAAAAAAGAAAATAGCAACACAAGAAATCGGAAATAGAGAAAAAATTTCGAAAAAAGTAAAACAATCTAAGGCTGATTCAGATGACGCCCCCAGCATTCAGTATAGTTCAGATTACAGTGATTATACAGGTGAAACACCAGGTGTTGAACCAGAAAGTGACATAACACAGAACACTGACTTACAGAGAGCTCACTCAACAAACACTAACGCAACAAGAATTGAAACCAAAGTTGCAAATGACAAAAATGCTTCAAAAAAATAAAATAACCGAAAGCAGTAAAAAAACGAAAAAAGATAGAAAGAATGTGGGAACATCGAGAGAAGGTGACAATGAAAAATGTATAAACTGTAACGAAGGAACAAGTTTAAAAAATGAAGTCGGGTAGGGGTGTCGATCTTGTGGTTCTTGGGCGCATGCCGATTGCAGCGACATCGAAAAAGCCAAAGACTATATTTGCTGTAAATGCGAATAAAGAATTTTTAGATATTTTTTTCCACAAATATGTATTTTTTATATAAAATAATAATCAATACACATGTTTAAATAATTCCATTTTATATTTCATAATTAATTTAGTTTTGAATAACTTTTAGTTTTTCTTTGAGGAATAAAGGAAAGTTGTATAAATATGTATGTTCTGGACCTGGAAGTCGGAGCCAATCTTCAATTAAATTGGGAGATTTGAAATTTCAAATTTGAGCAACTTAAAATCTAGAAAACTAAATTCCCCCAGACTTTCTGCCAACCTAAAATCTATGCAACTCAATTCCCCCAGATTGGAGCCAACCTAAAATTCTAGTAACTAAAAATGTCAATTTGTAGCCCTGTAAACAGCCGAAACGGCGGCAAATTTGAAAAAAGTTGTTTTTATTGTTGACAACAAACAAAATTTACGTTGTCAAATTAGCCCGGCCTAACCAGGCCTGACTTTTAAGAAGATCAGTAGCATGTGATCTTCTTGATAAGAATGCTGAATTGCTATCACAAAAATATACAGTATCAATTAAATTTAAAGCAAATCAATAATTATTAGTGGAAATTTGGTGTGTTTCTGCTGTAATTTCTCTTTTCGATGACTTTCATACAGAGACAAAGTACAGATCTCTCTATTAATTTATAATTTGAATAATTTTTAGTTAACTTACATCTTTACAATTATCATGAATCACTAACGTTTATTTTCGGTAAAATATGATAACAAAGGGATAATGTAAATAGTATAATATATTTTTTAATATAAAAATATAACAAGGTCAACCATTAAGAATACATCATTTTTCAAATAATAAGAAAATCATTGATGTATATATTTTTCTAACAATTTTCAAATAAAAGAAATTGTAACAATGGATCCTTTCTATAAGAAATCTTCTTGATAAGAATGCTGAACTGCAATCTCAATAATATATGTTTAAGATCAACCAGTCTTAAAGTATTTAAACCCGAAATACGTATAATCCAAATATTTTTATAATTAATAGATCGGATTTGATTTTGAGTTTTTTATCTTATTAATTTTGTTAAATATTATCCCATATTTGAGATGGATTCATGGTTTAAAAATGTAATTAAGTAAATCAATTAGTCAGTGTATCGTTAAGTACCTAACAGAACAAAAAATTTTAATTGGTGAATTTTAGTTTGGGTTTTGAAAAATGAATTCAAGAGAAATGATGAGGAAGTACATATTCATTTACAACATACATTTAATTTATAATTAATTTTTAATTAAATATCATAAAACAGTTTTCGAAGGTGAAGAGATCACCGAGGATCAATTTAATTATTTAATAAAAAATCAATTCCAGCATTTCCAAACAGAAGAACAATGTAAGGATTAATTTATAACTTATACATACTTACATTGATTTTAAATTATTGTAAACTACTAGATCGACAACAGCAACAAGGAATCCTGGAATGTTTACGGGAACGAGACCAACAACGACTACAATAACAACAACAGCAACGACAACAAGAACGACAACATCAACGACAACAAAAGCAAAAGAGAGTACAACTATGGGTACAAGAACAACAACAATACCAACAACAACAGAAGCAACAACAACGACAACACCGCCAACAACAACAACAACAAGAACAGCAACAACAACAACAACGACAACAGCAGCAGCAGCAACAGCACCAACAACAACAACAAGAACAACAACATCAGCAACAACAACGTGTAATTGAAATACAAATAATTATACAAACAAATTAAAATTAATCTATTAAAATTTGAATTATTACAGTGTAATAATTATTGAGTCATCCTTCTATGTGGTAATGTCCCCAGGCAATTGTTGATATACCATCTTCTCTAATATATCTTTTATCATCAAAATGACTAAGAACAATCTTGTTCAAATTTTGTGTATAGATATTGTGAAGGACGGATCTAAATGTGGACATGTTGCCATAAAAAATCTTCTTTTTATACTGACAGTCTCGATAGTCATCTAAATTGAAACCGTTAATAACTGTTTTCTTTACACCTTTAGCTTTCTTGATCAATTTACCATCAATAACGTCAATGGAATACATTTTCGATTTTAAACCAATAAATTCTCTCATTATTTTACCAATATTTTCATCTTTCATAAATCCAACATTTATTTTATTTTTCAATGGTAAATTGTATGGATTCTCTTTTGCGTACTCAGATGTATCGAAATAAATATCTATACCATCCCTTATATCTATCTAGAAATCATCAGTTTTGATGGTATAAATAAGTGAATCCGTATTTATTTAATTTAGTGGTAATTTATCGTTGTATTTTGATTTCATGTATTCATAATGAAAATCGTACATCAACCATTTTGATAATTCCAATACTGTAAAACCAATATAAATTGGTTTATTGCAACAGGTCTTGGCACGATTCAACTAAATTGCCACCATTTTAGGTGTAAAATGGGCTACACTATGGAAATGTGGTTTGGCAATCAGTGCACGTGCACCCAATCTCTTTCCACAATTCTCCCACTCTGTAACCAATTTGATGTTTTTTCTTTTATCTACATTCTCCATAGTTTTACCGTACACTGCATTATTTAGTAATTTAAAAAATTTTTTCTCAATTTTTTTGGCCAATGTACGATGATGTGTATTCAGATCGATATATTTTTTCAACCAACACGATTGTTTAAATTGTAATACTCGATGAATTTGATTAATTTTCTAACCATGCTTGACACACTGTTGTAAATTTCTATAATGTATTATATATTTATTTTTATTTGTTAGATCAGTAATCAATTTGGAATATTTTGCATTTGAACTAATCTTATTCTAAGGACAAAATGGAAGATCATTGTGCTGATCGTGTAGACATTTTGGACATTCTAGATCCACTTCGAAGATATAACCAGTATCGGAATTTGTTGGGATTTTCATTATATCAATTGATTCAATGTCTTCGACCCATTGAAACCCACCATTGGGTTGTGGTTGTGACATAGCATAACCATATAGATTGTTAGCATCTAAATACATTAATTACGTACTTGGTTCAGATGAGTCATAGCTTTCCATATACTTATTGTTTGCAACTGAATGTCGATGTGAACATTGTGTTATGCCACCACGTATACCTCTTTTAATAAATGTATGCATATTGATATCGGTTAATAATTCAATTTTTATTTGAGTATATTTCAACATGGCGTCCCATGATAATCCGGGAGCTGTGTAATAATGACAAGGATTAAAATTGTATATTTTTTGACAGACTTTGCAGAAATTTTGAAAAATATCAGTCAACAGCAATACATCCGTTATCAAGTACAATTTCATGTAGTCCCATAAATTTTGACAATTGAATTGTTGCCACACATTCTGTGCATGTTTGTAATTTTCATCAGAGCATAATTTCATCGAAAATCAACTGTTAAATTTTTCTTGCGCTGGTTATGATCTCTCTTCTAAACGTTTCCAACAACTAAAGTACTCATATGGTAGCACACCTTTTCTTATCAGTAATTTAAATTGTTCTTCATCGTTGAAAACGCTTTTAACAGTTTGAAAATCATTACGTGAAAAATTCTGTGCTAGACTATCTAGACTAGATGACATAAATCTGAACGAGTCTAGAAGCCGCAGATCAACTGTCTCTGTTTCACTAACAAAAATTCGTTTTGATAAGGAGACATAGAGTTCCTTATTTAGCGGTATTAAGTTAATATCACCTTCAATTTTTTCCAACGATTTTACAAACAAATGACAATCATGACCAGAGAAGTTATGAAAAAAAATTGGAAAGAATTTAGGTATGCGATTTTGCAAATTGCATTGTCGATGTGCTGGTCCTCTATATTTACCGGTAAAGTGACAGTGATCCATCACTTTATCATCATTGACTATTGTTTGATTACAAATATGGCAGATGTTCGTTTCAAGATATGATTCAAGTTGTTCATCATTTAAATTCTCCATTGGTTTCGGTTTCATTAGAATTTCATTATAAATTCTTTGTATATCGTACGTTAATGATTTTACAAATTGATCAGCACAATCTTCACCATTGTAAACTTGTAATTTATCGAAATTCTGATCGAATGAACATTTAATGTAATAAGCGAAAGCACACGGTGTGTGTTCTTGTACATTAGTTGTTGACGATGTAGTTGGATTCGGTGTACAAATATCAATGTCTTGTAATAGACACTCAAAATCTGCATAGATTACAAATGGAACTTCAATTTGTCGTTCATAATTTTTAAATTCTACTACAGAATTCTCATGTGTTGGCATGATTGTAACTATACGATTACACTCCTCTTTATGTATTAATAAGTTTTTTTCAGAATCGAAATGTAATAAGCAAAAATTGCTAATGAAAATTTTATTTGTATGTTTTGTGATGCTGCTTCGCAGTAATCTTGAGACATTTTTAATCCACACGTAGTGGCTCCGTTCATCTTTTTCAATCAACAGTAAATTGATATGCTTTACTTTTTCTCTTTTGGTACAATACAATGGTCCAACAATTTGATCATCTTCTAAACCAAAAGTATTTACACTAATTTCCGAGTTCAATTCTTCAAATATTTTAATGTCTTTTACTTTCAAAGGAAAGTCTAAATCACCAAATTCTAATACAGTATTATTATGTAAAACTATTGTATTGGCAGTGATGTCTTCAACACAATATGAATTTGGTCTATTTGCATGGATATCGACTGGACACAAAGCCGAAATTATAGCCCATTTGAAACAATATTCATCGTTATTTTTGACATTGATAAAAGCGTGCTTTTCTTGGATTTTCTTAGGTAATCCTATATACTGACTACTTCCTCTCAATGGTTGGTATTGATTTATATCAATTTCTAAATGGGTTATACCGGTCAACCCCCAACCGCTATCCCTTTCTTGGAATTCAGTTGTTTTCGTTTTATTTTTTTCAATCCATCAATCATAGTTTAATGTAATATCATCGTCATTCTGCACTAACGTAATTTTTGAGATGAAACTTTTTATCGAACATTCTTCGTTTTCGTCAACCATTTTCACATACTCAGCAAACAATTCCAAATTGAATTTAATTAATGTTTGTTCAACAAATTCTTGTACAAGTTTAGGCACTACAACATCTTTAGAAGATTTTAGAAATACATTAACATCCTAATTAGATAAGTCACTATTTTCTTAAAGCAATGTTTTAATTCGTCCTTGGAAAGTACCTTTAGCCACCTTCAAATTTGATTTATATGATTCTGCTGATTTTAATAAATGACTTAAGGTGCATAAATGACATAACCATTTATCAACTGGAATATCTGTTCCACATAAACTACACCTTTCTTTAGTTGGTTCTGGTTTCTCGCATCCTAAAATTGGAAGCGGTAAATGAAGAGAAGTAATGAGACGGTTTAAAAAACATTTACCTGGTAAAGAATGAACACGTTTCATGTAGCGATCTAAATTGTATTTTTTTTGAGAACATTTTGAAACAAATATTACATAATACTTGTGCTTTAGACATTTTTAACAAGTAGTTTTGTTGTACGCGTGTGACACTTTGAAACACTTTCAACAAAATACTTGAGCTCTGCATTACAATCTGCTTTTATACCACGAAAAATCCGTTATGAATTAACATCATAAAAATTTCTAGAAAAACACTCTTATTGACAGACCTTGTTTATTAATATTTTTGCTATGAAGAATTTTCTTTGAATAACAATACGTCATTCTTTGTACAAAAGATCTTCTTAATATTTGACCTTGTTTATTAATATTTTGCAATCTAGAATTTTTATTGGAAAACAATACTCAATTTCCTACACAAAGGATTCGCTGTTACAATTTTTTCTCTAAATTGAAAATTCTTAGAAAAATAAATGTCTTACTAATCATCTTATAATTTATGACAATTCATAATCTTTTCATTATTGACCCTGTTTATTAATATTTTGCAATTCAGTGGAAATGCAATTGGAAAACGTAGTTTTCTTTGTTTAAACTTTTGTATATGTTGCCGTAGATATTTAAATTTTTTGTCATTTAAAAGATCTCTTCTTGTAAAAAGCGTTGCTGAAAATTAAACTTATTTTTTTTCTAAAGTCTTACCGATTCACAAAAAAGAAAATGTCAACAACACCATCAACAATTGTGGTTTTCATAGAAGATAAAGTTAATTTGCCAATCAACCTGTTACATGCCATTATAAAACAAATCTTTCAGTAAGTAGAAATATTTTCTATATTTTTATTTTTCCTAAATTAAAATTTTATATATCAGATACGGTGTAAAGGATATTATCTTAAAAGACGATAGAGTCTCAATTTACTTATCGTACTCTTCGAAAACTACAACACTTCAGAAAAAATTTGATAATTTACCAGTAAGATATAAAAGAATGAAATTAGAATCCGAAGAAGAATTGGACATGCTAGAAAAAGCTATTACTAAACATAAATTTTATATTGAAGAAGATGAAGAAATAAAAACCATTGAAGCACCAACAACATCAAAAAGAGCAAGAATTGATGAAGATCAATAAATCAAGTAAATTTTTAATTTAGAATAAGGTAAGTTATTACAAAATATAATTAAACATATATTATAGAAGAAATACTAGTTTTCTATAAGATGAAGAAGAAAAGGAAGACGGAACTCTAGCTATGAGATAGAAAAATTAACATACCAAAATAAATGGAATAAAATATGTAAAATTATTGTATAATAAAAGTTAAAAATTGACTAGTTTTAGTTATAGAAATAAAAATATGATTATTAATCAGAATTGTCTTCTTTTAATTTCATTTCCTGCCTATTATGTTATTGCAGTTTCAAATCCAGTTTTTATAAGTAAAACAGTAAATATAAAAGGACATTAAAACACATACTTTAAAATAACTTTTCTTTATTTAATTTATAATTCATTAAAAACAGATGAAAAGTTATACAAATCATTGTTTAAAAGGCAAGTGGTACAATACACTTTAAATGGGTGATTATGTTGATTGTCTTCACGATTAACTTCATGTTGTCCACAAATGATTAAGTTTCTTAAATCTTCATCGTTTTGATAAAATGCTGGTAACTTCAACCAAATATTCCTTAAATGTAAAGGATCCATTTTCAATAAATGTATTTTAACTAAATTTCTAATGCATGATACAGCATTTTCTGTATCGAGAGCATTCTGTAGAATCACTGCACTCTGTGACATAGTAATCAAAATCACTATCACTACTATCGCTGCTCCACGAGTTTTTTATTTTATTTACTAAACTTTTCCTAGAGTTCAATCTGTAGCGTGTATAAAAACAATTACATGTGTTTGGCCCGCTAGTCACACCACTATTCGACCAAAAACAATCTATAAAATTATTACCTTATTCATTTAAAACCTCTTGCATATCAGCATAACGTGAAAGTTTTTCTAGTAACCTGCTTATAAAGAATTTATCTCGACTATGAACTTTATCATCCGAAAGTAACAGTTTAGCTTCATTAATATAATATTTCAATCCATACATACTGCAATCACAATTTAATTTCATAAAATGTTTCTCTTCTTTCTTCTAAACGTTGCACAAAAAACCGAGTACTTTTGAAAAATTTAGGTTTTATATACCATTATTCCCACTACCATAAATTTATCCCCTCTTTTCAATTTTGATTAAATAAAAGTACAAGTGAGAATAAATGAAATTTTCAATAAAATTGAATAGAGAAACCATTTTTAGACGAACTTTTTAAAATTACATTTATATAGAAATAAATGAATGTACCATTTTTATGTAATGTCTTTCATATCAATCCGGCTATTATATACACTATCAAATCCTAACCATTTAACAAATAATTTACGACTTTTACGACGTTGCACCTTTTCAATTAAATAGATACTTGGATAGTGGGTCTTTTGTAATTCTTCTTCATAGAATCATCCACTGATTGGTTGACCACGTAAATCTTCCAGTAAATACGTCACAGGATTGCTATTATTTACTTTTATAATTTTAAATAATTCTGTTATCCAATTGGGTGTATAACCTTTGTCGAATAAATGTTTCATCTTACTGATACGAACAAGATCGTCTTTCTTGAATTTTCCAGCAGTGAATTTTTTTAAATTATTATAGGATGCATGTAGAATTTCTTGCTCGTTATCTTTATTTACTTCATTAGGTTTCATCTTTATCGTTCTGTGTAGTGTATTATTGTAATCTTTAGTGACGTCATCAAGAATTTTTATCTAATTATATGACGCATTCATTGTAAATAATTTATATAATTTACTTTTTATAGTTCTAATTACACGTTCAGCAATAGAAGCTTTTTTTACACTATATGTATGATAATGACTAATTCCATACTTCTTCATTAAAGCACTAAATTGTTTATTATAAAACTCCTTTCCTTGATCTGACTGAAGCTTCTTTGGATGACGACCTTGTTGTTGTAATATTGTTTTCATTGCTGACGTTACATCGTTACCTGATTTAGATTTTATTGGTTGAGTCCAGAGATATTTTGAAAAACAATCAATTACCACCAATATATACTTGTATCCATTGTTTTTTTTTTGAATGTTTACTAAGGTCGGCTAAATCCATTTGCCAAAGTTCATCTAGACCTTTTATAATTGTACGACGTCGAAGGAAATTGTTTCGAGCCGGTTTATAAATTTCATTAACAACATGTTCTTTTAATGACATTATTTCTTCTCGATATTTTATTCACTTCACTAGCTGCGTATAATGAATTTAGAAAATGATATCGATGAAGAGGTATTGCCACGATAACCTTCTGATGAGAACTGTTCAACTTCCACAATTGTTTTCAATAATAAATCTTCCAAATCTATCTATTAAATTGTTTTTAATTTTTCTGCAGTTGTATTATCTTATTAATATCAATAAATTTCTGGTTATATGTCTTAATCAACCTTTCAATGTTTTCCAATTGTTCCTTGTACTCTTTTTTGTATTATTCAGCTCATTCAATTTCTTATCAAATGCGGTGAATTTATCGTTAATTGATTTATCTCGTTTTGTAAAACTATCATTAAGCTTCTTTATGTGATCTTTAATTGTTGGTATATCTGATTGATAGTCCTTCAATTTTTCGACTATTTTCATTAACATTATGTTGAAGTTTTCCATTTGAATCTGCTTGAATGTGTTTATGTGTTTGAGTTACGTTCTCCTCTACTAATCGTTCTAAATTTTTAATCTTTTCCTCAATTATACTATCATTTTTTTTAATTTGGTTTTCTATCTCTTTTCTTAGTTCATCAACGTACCCTTTAGTGGTTGAGTCCTTTACATCTTCACCGTCATGTAGATTACAGATTCGATGATTCTTTAAGTCAAGATTGCCTTCAGTTGTATAACTATATAGATTGTGCCAAACACGACTTCCACTCACTTTATTTTCATTTTCACTGAATTTTCTCTTCCAAGAAAGTCCGAATTTGTCGATGCTCATAATGATACTAAATAAGGTTTAAGGAAAAACTGCATATTTATACATCATTCTTTTATTGATTACTATCATGAAAATTTTCATATAATACTATAACATTCGTTAAGGCACACATACAATTCAATATTGAATGAAATACACAAGTGGACTTAGATTTATATAAACGTGGCTGGTCAGGTAAGTCATGAACTATTGATGTATTATAGATAAGTTTTCAATGAATTTCTTCTTTTCCAAGCCGTTAACATATATATCACTGTATCCAGAGGTTACTCTATTAATAATTCCATTAAATTCCTTAGGATCCATAAAACCGTCCTCCCATTTCAATCCATGATGATTTTTCGTCAACCGGTATACTTGTTTCTTATATTCCAGTGGTATTGCTTTAAAACAATAGGGAGACTTGAAGATGAAATGACTTATCTTATATCCATCATAGGTTGCTAGCTCTTTTGGTAGGAATTTATTGTTGTTTCGGAAACCTTGAACATCTACATATAACGATAGCGATGACGATGACGATGATGACGTCATTATACTAATAAATCACTCTTGCTTCACGTAGTTCTTTTTCAATAGCAATAATCTCGATTTGATGAGAATTATTTCCCGCACTAGTTGATGCACACAACAAAGCCAAACGAACAATTAACTCATTCGGATCATCCCAATAAATATATTCAACTGGTTTTCTATTGTATCGTAAATATTGAACACCCCGCCCCGAAGGAGAAGGGGAACTCTGTGATCTTAATAATGGTTTAATAACTTTTTGATATTTATATGATGTATCTCCTTGTATTTTATTCTGTGGATCATACTTCTGTCGATAGGCACTTGTAAGACTGATAATTCTCTTATAAGCGTCTTGACCCTTAATTGAAAACTTACTATGGGAGACATTTTTCAAAAACAACAAATCATACAGTCCTTCTGTTCTCTTGAAAACTTCATTCAATACTTTTATATCACCATCAGGCTCAATATACAAAACTGTATTGCCCAGAGTTAGCTTCTCCGTCGCCTCATCATAATTAATTTTTGAAGTGATTGTTTGATATTTTTGAATCAATTTTTCAATATAGGGTTGTGCAATTGCTGGATATTGATTGATGTAATCAGCATAAGCCTTGTCAGATACTTTTGATTGATCCATAAATAATTCTTCCACATCGTCATCGTCTTCATCTTTGCCGTCGTCGTCGGCGAATTGACTTGCAATGGAGTCTCTTCTCGACACATACGGAAATCGCGGTAGACTTTCTTCTTCTTTTTCCTCAACTTTAATTTTTGGTGAGGGTAGTAGTTGTTGTTGTTGTTCTTCATCTTCTGCAATTTGTTCTCTTAATCGTTTTCTTTTTCTTTTTCTTCTTTTCCAACACCAGTTCATGTAATGGCATTTTTAATCGGTTCCAAAAGTCAATCGATTGTCTCCGTCTGATCTATTTGTTCATTCTTTAATTGTTTAAATTTTTTTCTAACATTATCAGCGGCTTCTATTAATTTCTTCTTAATTTGTTTGATGATGTAGATTTATCAGCCTATTTATAGTTTGATGAAGCCATCAAATTGTTTTCTATAGCGTCCATTCCGTAGATTTTCGTCTTTTAATATTACCAAAAATCCATACTGATATTTCCAACATTCATTACAGATACGTTTGAATACATCGAAACTCATATCACTTCCTACATTTATAAAGATATAAATCATCATCAAATTATGTTCATCTTGTTTAAAAATCACAACTACATTTGCATTGTCACGTATTAATTGTTTTGGAATGCTTGTATATGTTTGACACAAGTAGAAACAATCAATACACTTATGTCGACCCATACTGAAGTATTCTCGGATTCTCTCCTGTTCACCAGGTGCAGCTATATCGTCAAAGATGAATACAGAATTACTTCTTGCATCACGTGTGGGTATGATTTCATCATTATTCGTAAATGGATAGTATCCAACTTTAGAAAGGACACTCCTAAGGAACTCATATTTCGGTTGAAAGAGTGATTTTGAAAATATGTAGACATTTTCGAAACGTAACCCATTCGGTTCCAGTAAAAGACTAATTATCACATTTGTTTTACCACATCCACTAGGTCCACAAATTATTGTTCTCATCGTATCGGGAAGTAGTGGACTGTGTCGATGATGATTTTTCACAGCTGACACGTCATGATTATAGTTTATGTTTGACAACGTTCATCATAACTACTGAAGACATGTCTGTTAGTCTGCGGGTATTTATATAAGAACGCAGACGTCACCTTGTCAGTTTAATGTTGACGTTCAAAGGTGACGGACTTGTTAATTCCTTAATTAACAAATTACCAATTGAATTACATATCCCCGGATATCAATACTGTGGACCTGGTACGAAACTAGCTGAACGATTGAAGCGGGGCGATCCGGGAATTAACGAATTAGATCGTGCATGTAAACAACACGATATAGCGTATTCGCAGAGTAAAAATCTTGAAGATCGACATAGAGCCGATAAAATTCTGGAGAATTGAGCTTGGGAAAGAGTTAAGTCACGTGACACTTTACTAGGAGAAAAAGCAGCCGCCTATTTGGTAACGAATATAATGAAAGCTAAACAAAAATTGGGAATGGGACATAGACGACGACGAAAACAATTGAAGAAATGTGAATTTAAAAAGGGTATTATCGACCTACTAAAGAAGACCACCAATGGTATTGGAACGATAGTTAGAGCGGCTCGTGTAGCTGTTAAATAAGCTGGTGGTCGTAAACGTATTCGTTAACCTCGAATTATACCCATACCAAAAAAATCTGGTGGATGGTTACGCCTATTATTCGGTGGTTTGTCTGCATTAGTAGCATTAACAGGTGGTGCAGCAGCTGTAACCAAAAGCTGTGAACGATGCTAAAGCAGCAAGAAAAAAATTGGAAGAGGCCGAACGTCATAATGGCACAATGGAAGCCATTGCTTTAGGTAGAAAAGGTAATGGTTTGTACTTGAAAAAAACATAAATAAAGGTTGGGATTGTATTTGACAAAAAACTACCACTGAAACTACCTTCTCTTCCCCTAACTGATCATCAACTACGAACATATGCTGAAAGGCTTAAGATTCCTAATTTTCGAGGTGTTTTCATGAGAAATGATTTACCTCAAAAAATTAGAAAATACGAATCAGGTATTGTTAATTTAGATTCTCGAGAAGGTAGTGGTACATACTGGGTAGCATATTATAAACAAAATAATAAAGTGCTATATTTTGATAGTTATGGAAATCTAAAGCCTCCAAAAGAACTAATCAAGTATTGGAAATGTAAAAATATTTTATATAATTTTAATAATCTACAAAAATATAATTCATATAATTGTGGACATTTATGCCTAAAATTCTTACATAATAAAGGTGTTTGAACATTTATTGCTCAGTCATGTCTTTAACATTCACACTAAAAGGTCGTAGCAGTGTGCTATCTGCAGACTTTTATCCTCCAATCAATTTGAATCCGAATTGTAGTTATTAATTGGCCCTTATTGGTTTTCATACATACAATACAATACCAAACATTGAAGAGGGACAGAATAAGTTCCACTATAAAGATAATGGTATAGAAAAAGAAATAACCATTCCAACTGGTGCTTATGAGATAACACACATTGAAGACTACCTACAAGAACAACTTAGTCCACCTAATGATATTAATAAAGCAGAATTTCTTTCACCGAAGCCGAACAATAATACGTTAAAATGTGAATTGAAGAGTAAATATGAAATTGACTTCACCAAAGGCGATGGTATTGGAACGTTATTAGGATTTTCAAAACAAGTTCTACCACCTAATCAACTTCATTCATCTGATCAACCTGTGCAGATAATTAAAGTTTTATCAATTCATATTGAATGTAATATAACAACAGAATCATACTATAACAATCGGCCTTCACACACCATTTATGAATTTGCGCCAGCTGTAAATCCAGGTTATGCTATAAATATTGAGCCTAGAAATCAGATATATTTGCCAATTTTGAATAAACATTTCATTGACAATTTAACCATCACAGTGTTAGATCAAAACGGTGATTTGGTTAATTTCCAAGGAGAAGAACTTGTTATAAGATTAGAATTGAAAAGCAATGGGCCTAGTTTTCCATAGTGGTGGGAATAGAGGTGCTTACTATAAAATACCTCAGATTCAATCACTTCCGATTAGTCAGACGTCGTTATCACTCGTATCAACAACAACATCATCATTGACACAAGCAAGCATTCAAATATTAAAAGATCTTGGTTACAATGTCCGAAAAACTACAAATCTACAAAAAAGTAAGATTCGACGATAGTATTGAAAAAGAAGAATATCATACGTATCATCCGACTATTTCATCATTTCAAAATAATGATGAAATTGAAATCAACATTTATCAACAGGATGTTTTTATTTCGTTTTATGAATCATTTTTGTATTTAATTTGTAAATATTAAGAAATTGCTAATGCAACGGCAACTGGTGATTGTAAATTATCTAATAATTTGATGCATATCTACTCGACTAAATTGCATACGAATTGAATGGTAAAGAAATTGAAAAAGTACGAGATGTTGGAACAACAACAATCATTAAAAGGCTTATTGTGTTACAATCATGATGAAAGTAGAGCTTTAAAAACAGCTGGTTGGTGTCCCGATAATGGTACAATAGTATCTCTAGCAGTTGATAACGAGTATGTTAGTCTACGTATTCCATTATCATTTTTATTTGCCTGCTTTCACGATAACAAGACAATTATCAATGGAAAACACAAAATTCGATTAGTACGCACTCGGTCAGATGACAAACTGTTATTTTACTAATGGAACAAAGACAGCAACAATTAAAATTCAAGATTTATGCTTAAAATTAAAACACGTATATCCGAGTGATCAACCGAAATTATATCTTCTAGATCAAATGAATAAAAATATCCCTATACAGATTGGATTTAGAAATTGGGAGCTTCTTGAATTAACTTCACTAAGACAATCTAAGAAGGATATATGGAGCGTTAAGACAACTACCAATCTAGAACGACCAAAATATGTAATTGTTGCCTTCCAAACGGATCGCAAAGACAATCCGAAGAAGGAAATCTGCAAATTCGATCATGTTAAATTAACGAATCTTCGTGCATGGTTGAATTCACAGTGCTATCCATATGAAAATCAAAATTTTGATTTTGAGACAAATCTATATACTGAAGCTTATCAAGCTTTTATCGATTTTCATCGTGATTTTCATAACAATCACTCATCAACACCAACGACGACCTATACAAACTTTGCACTTCGATCAATCTTCGTCATTGATTGTTCAAAACAAAAACGAAGCCATCCAATCATCAACAGTTGACGTAAAGTTAGAATTTGAAAGTAGTGTGAATTTTCCTAATAAAACTAGAGCATATTGTATTATTGTTCATGATAAATTATTCGAATATTATCAATTGACAGGAATTGTAAAGAACATAATTTGAAGTAGTTTTGTTCGGAAAGGAATAAAAAATATGAATCTTTACTATATTTAATATAATATTCTAAATAATAGATTAAAACAATAGAATTTGTTATTAGAAATATTTTTCTTTAATCAAAAATATAAATAACTTCTTAATAAAAATTATATAATTTATTTCTTGTTTTCTTTTCCGTCATTATCGTCGCTGTCGTAAATAGATTTATAAATTTAGTACTTCTTTACTTTTCCATAAGGAAGTTCATGCATTACATCGCGAAGACAAACTTTTGCATCACACTTTTCAATCAAATCAAAAATTGTTTTTATCCGAATTTCTTTTACTATCTAAATATAACTGACAGATTTCTTCAGCTTTTTTATATTCTCCTGATATTTGATTCAAGTAATCTGACGAAAACCAATTTTACCA